>JAVRKA010000004.1:0-4800000 GCA_034508555.1 Venustoraphidia nigricollis | reverse complement strand
AGTTTCAGATATCAGAAAATACGAATTATTGATTAACTAGTTGCGATCTTACATCTGAAAGTAGATATCCTGGTAATTTATAAATTATTCTAATAAAAATCAATAAATAGTTCAGTTAATAAAAAGGCTGTTCTAAGCTGTAAAGAATTAGTTAATAATTTAAATTAAAATTGAAATTCAGTGAAAAAAAGTCGTCGCCAGATTATCATTTACATGATTCAGAAGGTATGTATGCATTATTATATCAGCATCTGCTCTTGACCTTGAATTAAATTACTGCATCAAAATATATACAAGGTGCTTGTTTCAGTACTCATTGCCGAACGAGTTATAGTGGTGAAAGCTCTAGACTTGTATTCGGAAGATACTGGTTCCAAATTCTGGCGGGGCGGGGCAGATGCGACATAGACTTTTTCTCAGTTGCTTTTCGTCAAGAAGCGGTAATTATTCCTCTATAATCACAATTTATTATATAATAATGCATTAGGCTGGATTCCACATAGTAAAAACATAAAAATGGTTACAAAAGATGTAAGGTTTGCATTTAGAAAGGATCATTAAAACTATAATAGTTGTTGAATTCTTACACAAAAAATCATGATTAATTCTTTTTCAAAGTCACTGAAGAGCGAAACACAAACAAAACTTGATTTGAAAAGATATCAACTAAAATCTTTTAGTAGTTTTATAAAACTTTTTAGTAATTCCTAAAAATAGAAACTACTGATCACAACAGAAGTTTTTGCCATTATTTCAAATCGATTAATTATTATATACTACGACTGTTGTATCCGACTTCGTCCGGGCGAGGTTTAAAATGCCACTATTTTGTTAATTATAAGTAGTGGCAGTGATTCAATTCCGCCCCCTTACCCGTTCGAGTTTCTTTTTTGTATTAAAAATCGTCGAACGTGTATTTTTTAATTTTTCAAGAAGATTATTTTTCTCGAGGTTTACGTTTCGTAGCTTTAGCGGATTTCAGAGATACACATACTTGTCAAGAAAGTTTCCACCTCTCCACTACTCGTATTTATTTGATTTTGACAAAGATCACAAATCCTTGTAATTTATAAATACCTTTTATGAATTTATTGATATTGTTACTATTTTAGTTTATACAATTTTAATGTTACATTCGTGTTTCTGACTCAGTTATTGGAAGCTATTTTTTACCCCTTTAAGAATTAAATTTAAAAAAAAAATGTTATAGGCGAAAAAATTACATGTTTTAGGTCCGCCGGTTTGATGAGTCAATCTGTCAGTGAGGCTACTTATTTTTATATGCAGTTATATATTTTATTTTAACGGCACTATGGTCAATTATTCAATTTATAAAAAGTTTCTTCCTGAAAGTTTTTTTAAAGCTAATTAATCAAATATTAATTCAGGTTTTTCATTGACGCATATTTAAATTAAGTTTGGTTGAGCTATATCTGTTTGATTGGTTTTACCCCATTTTATTTTCTTGCCATTAGGTAATTTAAATTCAGTTATTAGTGATACATCTAAATGCATCCTGTTTCTAATATATTGTATATAAAGGTCTATTTCACAGAACTTGAATATATTTTATCATAGACACTAAAAAAAAGTTGCTGGACTTAGATTAGAAAAAAAACCAGTTATTTGAATTACTGCGTATGTTTATTAAAACCACAGAAATTACTATTGGCGATATAATTTACTAACGGTAAAGCTGTTGTCACACTATGTTTATTTTGTACCTAACAAAAAAATAGGTGTGATCTGTCATCTTGATACAATTTTGTTATAAATAAATTTATTATTAGCCCACTGCATCCAATGTCGCATTTTCTAGATTTTCAGAGATTTTGTTCATACCGATACGAAGATATGGATTTTTACAACGTATGAGAAAATATAGGAGTATATTTATCAAGCAAGAGGTGAATTATATTATCGACGAATGTGACACTTGCTATAACGAGCGCTATCGAGTTTTCATAGTCACATAAGTCATAATATCAATACGTCCGAGACATATTATATAGGTACTATATTTTTTGCACTGCTCCCTGTAACTTAATTTTAGTATTTTTTCAGCATTTTTGACAAACATAAATCTGGTTGTTTTTTCTATTTTAGCTAATTAATGAACCGTAAGAACGGAATTTTGTTCATCTAATAATTAATGTTCAATGATTTGTCAAAAGTAATAATTCAAATTTAACCATATAAATTCTTCTAACATTTGACATGTGTGGATCTGTATATTATGTATATTATATGTATAACGTATTTGATTATGAACTAATCTGAAACTATAGTGTGAAAACGATTTTAGTAAAGTAATTTTTTTACAAAAATTTAAACTAGTCTGACAAGTTTTGTATAAAAACATAGATTGACTCATGTTTTTATGCAAATATATATATATACGCGCTCTTATGTGTTAGTATGTTTATAGACCGTTGTAACGTAAACAAAATTACCAGAAAATTACACTAGATTTTTAAAAGATCCTAGTTTCGCATTTACTGTTTTAATGTTTTCTCGAGAAATTTGAGAAAAAATGTCGGTTAAAAATAGCTCTTGTACTCAGATGGAATTTAGAATTCCCGCGTTTTGTCCATTCTGAAAATTAATAGTATCTTGAAAAACTGAGCCCTCCTCGAGTCCCCCCTACGGATAGTTAAACTGTCGATTTTTACCGAGTTTAGTTCTTTTAACATTTATTTTTATTTCAGTTTTTGTGTGACTTATTTATCATAAACCATTCTAAGTATATATTTTTCGAATTGCCACAAAACTTCCTTCAATTTGATACTCCACTCGATCGAATTGGATGGGAAAAAAATGTACACCAAGATTGCTTCTATCTAACGGCTAACATTCTGAATTCACAAAAATAGACTCTAGAACAGGAATGACGAACCTATGATCCGCGGGTGACAGATTAACCCACACCACAGTTTTAAACGACCCAAAACAAAACAAATAATAAAATACATACACGTAACTACATAAACTTAAGGTATTTGTGCCACTAGTGCGTTTTCTTATATTTTTTAGTGTATTTGCCATATGGCAACATACACTATTGGCGTCGGTCGGATGGCGGGACCTAGGGGTCGGACCAAAATTTCTCGACGTTTCATAACCTCCTAAACACTTTGGCACTATTTTTAAAAATGTTTATATATATGTATATATATATATATATATATTTATATATATATATATATATAGGTATATATATATGTGTGCGGGCTATAACTTTCGAAGGACTTAATTAATTTTGACGAAATTTGGCACACATGTTGGAATCCATTACCGCACGAAGCCTATTTAAAATAGGCCCAATCGGATCACATTAAGGGTGAATTTTAGAGGTTGAAAAAAGTTTTTGGGCCCCAAAATACCGAAAAAAATCTCAGAATCGTTTCAAAATTGAAATTTAACCCTTTAATAGCAATTAAAAAGTGCCCCTAAAATTTTAATAAAATCGGCCCAACAGGACCGGACTTACAAATTTTTTGAAAACACTAATTTGCAGATAGTGACATTTATTTTATTGAAGGGTGTATTTAATTCGGTGTAGACGTTAGATTGATAATATTATTACAATTAAGAAAAAAATGTTATTTTAAGGGGTGTATTAAGGGGTTAAATTTTTTATTATGCCCAAAAACAAACTTAATTTCACATAATAACAGTATAAAACCACACGGCCCTATACAAGCAAATACACTATATTGTCGGCAGGGTTTTGGCACTGCGACCCGGGTTTTTTTTTTAATTTAGACGGATTATTTATACAACTCTGATTCGGCTGGCGCAAAAATACATACATGAACAACACAGTTTCGAAAATATTCAAATTCAAAGATTGAAAAATCAAGCCAATTGTCTCGAATGACGTACGCAATCGATTCAACCAAACACAGACGCGATCACTTTTAGATGTCTTTAAACCCAAAATATTTAGTATAGTGTTCTTGGAGATGTGTTCCACATTTGAATAAGTGCAACGTTGTCATTGTGAATGCGCCTATATTGAAATATTTACGTGTGTGTGGCAGCAATAGAACATAAATATAATTTTGACACACGCTGTCAAATTTAATAATAAAGTTGTATTTTATTGACCCACACGGATAAAAGGTTCGCCAATACTGGTCTAAATTCTAGAACACTTGCGTGATTAAGACAAATCGAACAACACCTCGATGATGAAAATCGGTCCAGTAGATTTGGCTCTACAAGGTAACGAAACTTTACATGCATAATACTGCGAAATTCATAAATCGATGCCGTTTTTCATAATCGGATAAATAGGACGATAATTCGCTTTTTAGTTCTTACTTTCAATAGACTACGCGTTTAAGAACAATCACGTCATTTTTATAGACTTGTCGACTGTTTGATAAGCGATAACCTTTTGCCATTTCTATAGAGTACGTTTTTTAGAACAAAAGTGTGTAGTTTTTGTCTTATGAGGCTGCAACAATCCACAATCATTACATCAACTACAGTCACCGGTTTTATCCAGTAAGAAAACAGGTACACATACTAAACTTTAAGTACATTTAATAATGTTGTTATCAAAATTTCAATGATAAAATTGTCAAATGACGTAACAAAAACTGACATTTTCTTACTATTAAATTACGCATTTAATACTATCAAGTTTTGTGTATACAAAAATTGAACTCTGCAGCTATTTTATAATTTGTAACAATTGTAACCAAAGAAGTATTCTAGTAGCATTCAATGTTTTATCGGGTTTAATTTGTGGTCGATTGGCGTAGTAAAATAATATTCTATTTATTGAAAAAAAAAAACAAAATATATTTGAAGTATAATAACTGTAAAATGAGATTTAAGAATAGCCATGATCTTAGGCATATCATCCTAGGTTCTAAATTCTAATCTTAGTAGTGAAAGCATAGAGGATAGAAAAAGAGAAATGCTTCCATGCATTTCTCGTCTAAAAAATGAGGAAAATAAAGATTCCAATTCCGGCGGTAGCTATTATACTTACCCCAAGTGAAGTGGGTAACCGAGTATTTTCATTATTTCATCAAAACGGTTTATGAAGACAACCTCTAACATAAATTATTTTGTCAATTAACCGGATTAATATAATTAGTTAACATTATTTTTTTTTAATATAGGTATTTCCTGTTAAAGAAATATATATCACATTGCTAAGAATATATTTTTTAACATTTAGGTGTAGTTAAAATTATTTAAATTTGCTTGCGCATTTTTAATCAAAATAAAAAATAAAACTTTAAATTGTAAACATTTTTAAAAATTTATTTTGATAAACTTTTGTTATGTGTGTAATGCTAATTGATAATGAATTTTGTTTTGTTGAAGATATTTTGGCATACAAAACGGTCAGTAAAAGTTAAATTTTTTTCCAAAATAAACTTACTATCTCTTTTATGTACTTATTGTTATTTGCACTAAAAGCAAAAATATCTGTGACCAAAAAGCAAAACCGCTTAAGACGAGTTTGTAGTAAGAAAAGAATAACAATCTTATTTGTTGATGACCAACTAAAATCACGGTCACCTTGAACCAGTAAAATGATTTCTGCGCAATTAAAAAAAAAAACTAAAAATATTGTACTCTCCTTCCTTATGCTATCCAGAAATTATTTATGTTTTTTATACCTAAGTTAGTACGTGGCCTTGAGAACATTTCTCAGCAATCCGGTGTACTGATTTTTCTCAAAACCTAATTTACTCTAAGATAAATATTGACGAATAAAACAAGAAAAAAGCAAGATCGTATGTTGTTTACGAAGGAGAAAAATTTTACAAAATGCACACCCAGGACTCAATCAGAAAATGGGATCAGGTAAAAAAAGTATATAAAGTGTCTAAGAACACACGATAAAAGTGAAACTTCATGACTACTTTTCTTATCTAACCACAGATACCCATGAAAACGAAACGCGGTATGTAATTCATAAATAGTGCATCAGTTGTGACTGTACGTGGTATATTTTTTTCTCAGTGTGTCTATCTCTATAATGTCATTTTTTCCTCACTGTAGAAGTTTCACTATGCTTCTTATGCATTTTATATTAATGTATAAAATTTACGTAACACAAAAAAAAAAAAACAACAATAATTTTGTCTTCGGCTGACGATCTTATAATATATATACAAAATGCAGTCTAATTTTCAGAGCCAAACGTTACCCACTTCTTCACAGGTAGACTCAAAAGTATATAATATCAACGCTTTTGTTTCTTGGCCAGTCTCGCATGTTACTCGCTCGCTCGTTTTTTCTCTGTTGACACCCAGTGCCGAGACCTGCGTTAAGAAATATAGCTTCTAAAAAATTGTTAATTGACTTCAACACTTTCCTACCATAAAGGTGAGAAGTTAAATGTTGTCAGAATTCAAATCTGAATCCTCTAATTTCAAATCAAAATTGAATATTCGAGCTCAAGTCCTGATATAGTGACAGTTTTTTATATTAATTTATTGTTTCGTTTGTAATTCTAAAATAGTAGTAAATAAAACAAGTATGTGGTATCTTTTATCTGCTTTTGTTACCAGTAGCGGTACTAAAATATAGTATCATTAAATACGGGTTATCTTATCTACAAACAAACAACTGATAAGATATTTTATTTACATAATAATTTATATTCCTGTATAAAATTATAATTTCACTAGTTTTAACGCAGTTTCAATTACTTCTAACTGCAATTACATTTATGTGCATGACTCCAGTTTTCAAAATTAGATTTTGATTTATAGTGAACATCTATAACCATAACCTAAACTTATTACAATATAATCTCTAGCAGACTTACAGAAATGGACACGGCATTGCAATTAGAGTTGGGTAACTCAGATCTGAACCAGTTCAAAGAGCCGACTCCGACAGAAGATCCGTGAGAGCCGACTCACTTTTTTTTGAGCCGACGGATCAACGGATCCGCATAACTCAGTGAAACACTTAACACACAGAAGCACATTTTACACTTACGTATCAGTTCTGGCTTTGATGCATCTGTCAGCTCAAATGACTCATGCATCACATGTTTGGCTATGCATTCTTGATTCTATATAGGTCGTGATATGATTGACTGAACTAGGTAACTCAGTGGCAGACGCAGTAACATATTTAGAACTCGGCTCTGTTTGAACCGGTTCAGTGAGCCGGCTCACATACGGGATCCAGATGCAAAGATGCAGATCACTAAAAAGACCCGTTTTTCCCATCTGTAATTGCAATATATTGTTATAGTAGTTTTTTCGGTTCACTGAGTAAGGCGGGTAGAAAGTGCGTGGAACCATATCTATCCTTTTCTCTGCACGCACGATTGAGGTTAAGGTACTATTTGGAGAGAGATAGAAATGGCCCCACCATTGATCTATCTTTTTCATTCTATAATTAATCGACTTTTTACGACTTCTAGCGATTTACTTATAGTTTTAATTTCTGCGTGCGAAATTTTGCACTTACAACTTTATCGTCGATACCCTCTGTAGGTAGAACTGTAGAACCCGTGAATTATATATAACGATTTAAAAGTTTGCATGGAGTTAATAGGTAATACAATTTGAATAATTAAGTTCTAATTCGTTATGAGAGCGATCAACTGGTAGATCAACATCGACGTGCTGGTCGTCCCTGTTATAGAAGAACCTTAAAACCGATCCTCAAAAATCAGGCAACTTGAAATTCAAATCCGAATGAATAGTAAACGAAAGAAATTTTTTAATGGTGAATATGTCACTTTTGTGTAATGAAAGCTGGAGTTTCTCAGAACTGATTCGCAAAATCAGATAACCTGAAATTCAACTGCCAAGGAGTAGAAAAGAAATATATTTTGTAGTTCTCGAGTACTTAGAAATTAAAGGGGAGTTATATAGAAATAATAGATTACTTGTTGTAGACGGGCTTAAAAAGGAAACAGTTGTATATTTTAATGTTTCATGAGTATATGCCGGAGAGGTGTAAACAAAAACGTATGTCGTGTTAACGAGAAATTGTATTACAAATATTTTAACTTTATAATATTATGTTTTTTAAATAAAGCAGATATGTTTTTGTTTTCGAATGTCACTATCATATTATGTGTTTTAATGACTTAATTAGTGATTTTTGTGTGATAAAGTGATCCATTTAATATTTTAGAAAAACTTTATCACCGAATCACGTGCCAGTGACATTGTTTGAACTGAAATATGAATCCACTTTTATTTGGATCTGATCCAATTTGGTTCCAAGTTTATCGTTATCGCGCAATTTAACTAAATTTTATAAATAATAGTAATATTTTTTAAGTTTTATCAATCGCATAAACTAGCTTTTTCAAGATTGAAGGACGTAACATTTCAACGTAAAATTTGTTTCTCAAACTGCAATCTACGAAATGATGAAAAGTTAATACTTTTTTTATCAAACTATTTTTCTCATACATAAGTTTATTATTTTTTTCCTCAATAAATAGAATAGAATGTTTTTCTTAATGAAATCTAAATAGGTTATTTTTTAGGCTGATGTTTAACCGTACGCCATTTCGACAATCGTTGCATTTTCATTTAAATACAACCTTTCTTAGATTCCGAAGAATACATAAAACAATACGTGGACCAGTGGCGTAGCTGTGAACTCGGACAGGAAACGCTGCTACCAATTGGTCGAGTTCCCGTCACAATCGATGTTGGTGATGCGAATGAATGTTCAGCGGCAAAAAGCTAAAAATAAATATCAGAACACCATGTAGACTTTCATGTAAACACTATAATGTCACACCTTATTAATATGAAAAATGATAATTGTGTTATAAATGCACTGCAAAAATATGGCTATGACAAATAATGCATATTAAATTAAAACTTCGACCACAACCTCTACCATTCAAATATCGTAAATCATTACATGTTTTGTAACATTTATAAAATTATAACGTAAATATCAGTGGCGTACTAAAATTCTTCAAGTTTTTTGATCGGTAAATTGTAAATAGCTTTAGTCGCGACGCTCCCAAAATTTTCTGCTAAAGTGACTCATGGAAATGTTATGGAAGTGGTGTTCCACAGAAATAACGCAAAACTCCACTGTTGCCAATATTTTCTGAGGATTTAGCTGTCATATCATTCGAATCTGAATATTTACATAACGTACCTTGAGAGTGCCGAGGTCTCACTGATTTTTAAACATTTTCACATTACAATATTATAGTTGTGATTACAGATTTTCAGCTGCATTACAGAGGTTGACCGGCTTCTCTCACTTATTACGGGCGATCAGAATATAAATAAGTGATGGGACAATGGCTCTTAGTGACGACTCAAGTTATAGGAGGCCCATATTAATGTACTTGATTTATTAATTCAAAAATTAATTTAAATAGTGACGCAAAACATAGCCTATAGCAATTCTGGAATCATAAGGCACATTTAAAAAAAAGTTTCGTCAAAGGGTTTTAAGGTTAAATCCGTTCAAGCATACACACAAAGAATTTTTTTTTAATTGTATAGATTCTCACTTTACCCTTGTCTGCCTCCGAAAAAAATAACAGCATGAGACCTCAAAAATTTATTTTTTGCGTGTCATTGCACAGAAAGACACGTATTCTAGATTATAGACGCTCGACAACCGAGTACGAAAGCATCTATATTCATCATTGCACATATCGTTTCATTAAAGCGATGCTCTACGCCACTGAGTAATGTGCATATTTATTGGATAATGCACCACATAATTATAGGTATTTTGTAGTTTATACCAAAGCATGCTTTTAAAACTGCAGCGTCATCAAATGCACAATGCAGCATGTATTACATAATTACTTAGTTACAATATATCGCTTTTTGATACAATCCAAGCTGTCAGATTACATCGGATGTGCAATCTCAGATAGTTGTGATAAAATTATTATTTTATTTTTCCGTGGATAATAGTTTTCGTCTGCGGCTTCGCTTGCATGAATGTCATTTTTTGTGTTATTAATTGTGTTCTAAGTTGCATTCTGTATGTCGGTACAAATAGGTGGGCAAACGTTCTGGAAATGATTTTACGCCTTTAAATATCATGCAAAATAACTGAAAGTAGTAAGAAATCCGAATTATAGACAGATTATGTTACAGTTATTATGTTTTTTTAGTGTATTTGCCATATGGCAACATACACTATTGGCGTCGGTCGGATGGCGGGCTATTTTAAGGGTAGTTTTTAGGGGTTGAAAACTGTTTTTGGGCCCCAAAATACCGAAAAAATTCTCCGAATCGTTTCAAAATTGAAATTTAACCCTTTGGTAGTGATTAAAAAGTGTCCCCACAATTTGAATAAAATCGGCCCGACAGGACCGGATTTACAAATTTTATGAAAACACTAGTTTGCAGATAGTGACTTATTTATTGAAGGGTGTATTTAATTCGGTGTAGACGTTAGATTGATAATAATATTACAATTAAGAAAAAAATGTTATTTTAAGGGGTGTATTAAGGGGTTAAATTTTTTATTTTGTCCAAAAACAAACTTAATTTCACATAATAAAAGTATAAAACCACACGGACCTATACAAGCAAATACACTATATTGTCGGCAGGGTTTTAGCACTGCGACCCGGGTTTTTTTTATTTTGTATTACCTACGGTTCTAATAGCTTAACAAAACTTATATTAAATTTGTGTTATTTCAGATTGGTCGGAAGCTAGGTGACTTCATTTAGATTTTGATGAAACTTGTTGATGAAAATTGTTTTGCCCCCAAACGAAAGCGCGTTATTTATTTATTATTTTTTTTAACAAAAAATAACTTTAAAGATTCGATATTCTAAGATTGTACTTCTTTTAATGGTTTATTTTTAGAGTAACAACTGACAACGATAAACGAGTTCTACGGGCGATTGTCCAAAATAGAATAATATTCTGCAGTGCTTCAAAATCAAATAGTATGCTTAAACTTTAAAACATTTAAATTGAGGACTGGTGTAACGGTTAGCGTGCCGGCCTTTAAATCAAACTGCCGTGGCTTCGAATCCCGCCTTCGCTCATTGACGTTTTTTGATGTCGTTTAATTTAATTTTATATAATTAGACATTAATGACCTTAGTGATAATAGCGTCTATAATCTACAATAAATAAACCATTCAAACTACAAAAGGAGAGAAAAGGCGTGTCGCCCAATATTTTTGATTGCTTTTTTATTATGTTGCACTTTAACCCGTTGTGTGCCAGACCTAAAAGTCTGACAGTGTGCTAGTGGTACTTAAACGTACCGTTATTTTCCAGACGAATTTCTCTAAAACAGCTCACTAAATCGTTGATTTCGTATTACTGGTACTTTAAAGCTGTAGTACAGATCCTGTACGTATATTATGTTAGGTTGGTGGCACTATTGTTTGAAGTTTTATTAGTTAGAATTAGTTGGAATTATATGACGAAAATATGTTTGTGGGAATACAGAGACTCAAAAAAGCGGTACTTTTGAGTACCACTAGCACACAATGGGTTAAACTAATTATACAAAAGATGTGTAAAATATGAGGCAGGTATTTATAATTTAAGCTAGATATTTTTTTCAATTTTTATTTGTAGCTCCTTCAAATTGTATTACTATTTGTATGGCCATGTGTGTATTTATTGTTTCATTATATGCGTCCAGAAGATAATTGATCCTATAATACTGCAAATGATAGTATTTGAATACGGTATTGTTTAGTATTATGTTACAATTCTAAAGCTACAGCTATGTACATACGTGTTTTGTTTTTCTTGTCCTATATAATTACAATGTTTGCATCGCACGTGTATATTATCAGCTGTTAAATGTGTGAAATTTTATTTTACCAACTCTACAATAGTAGTGATACTAATTTTAGGTCAAAATTTTACAAACAATTATTGTTTTAATGTTCCCTGGTTTAAAAAATATAACCGTATATGCGTTAACAGAAATTTTATTTTATTTATCATATGTCAGATGTGAATATTTTTTTAAAGTTGGTATGATCTTGTCGCCCATTTGGCTGGAATTTCTTTTTTGTTAGAATAGAAGGCTGTTAGATTTGACGAAATACGGAATATAAATTGTTAAGAAGTATGTCATTTTTGGGTACTAAAAATAGTTTAAATTTAAGTAATACAGTCAGCTATATGGTATGTCTGTATTTATGTCGAATGACCGTTTTTTCTTCCATTTTGAATTTAGAGTCTTTTAGAGCTTTAGTGAAAAACAAATTTTTCCTATCACAGTCATGCTTGTTTTTGGGTTTCGAGTTCGACTCAAGTGCAGCTGTGCTGAGTCTCTTCAATTTCAAATTTCGGCTGAAGAAAAGTAAGAATAAAAAAAAACATATTTTTGTTCTAGTTCATATTTTTCCAACCGCAATTCTGCTCATTTTTGGGTTCTAAGCCATTACTTAAATATAAGTATTTGATTTAAATAGGTAATAATCGAGTAATTAAACACCTCTATGTTGAATGGCATTATTCCATCTTGAATTGTTTGAGTGGAAGAAAATTTTTAAAACTATTTAAACTGCGGGTCTTTCTCAACTAAGTGCATCTGATTTTTTGAATATGTAATTTTCTATCTTGAATTAAAAAATAATAATTTTTATTGTTGAGCGTAGTCAAGGGGTAAGCTGCTATTATAAACGGGAAAATCCTGCAGAACTTCCTCGGTTGAGGTTAATAAATAGATATTGTAGATTATAGACGCTCGACAATAGAACTCATAAACGTCTTATTTGGTGAGGTTTCATCATAGTTTTGCTCAAGCCCTTCATACAATAAAACAGGTGTAAAATAATTTCAGTTAAAAAATAATTCTAGTTATAGAGCGACGTGGATTTCAAGGCGACTATATTTTATTTCTTATACAATAAATTCATAAACGCTAAGAAAATGTCGGGAGCTGATAATATGAGATGTTATCTATTTTTGAATGCAGTGCTATTTACCTTACGTGACGTCATAAGTATAAAAATTGTAATACATCAATAATAACCTTGATAATTATTTTTGAATACTTGGCTATACGCACTTCATTATGTAACCATACGTTTGTTCTGTATTTTAATACTATCATATGATCCTAGAATGGCATCATTATAGTATGGTTCGCTTAAGGGAGCGGCATAGTAATGAAACAATGTAAAACATACCCGTTCCACGCATAAAAATATTGTGGTTGTCAACTTTTTGTTAATTATTATAAATTTAATAAACTGTATCGCGTAATAGACGATTCATAACATAAAATATAAAATTATTATACATGTATATAAAATAATATCGGTTTCTGTTTTATCAATAATCTTTGTTATTCGATAAAAATAATATAGTGTTATGTACCCTTATTATCATTAACAATATCAACATAATAATAATGTAATACGTATAGAATAACTGTAGCTGACTGTGTACACTGTACAGTTGTGTGAAAAATAAGTTATTTTTTTACAATAAAAAACATTACGCTTACACATTATGCAATTTGTTTTCTAGCATTTTTTATTCAATGGGTGGGATATGGAGTGCTAGTCTGTGCTTTATCAGGTGTCAGTAATAACTTAAAGCTTCTCGCATAAAGCCCTTTGTTTAATAAAGTTAGTGACAAAGTAGGTCTAAAAACAATTTTTTGATGCTCCTCCAAAGTGTTAATTTAAGTAAATAAAATTGTTTTAAAATATATCTGTACTCTGCCAGCTACGCTCTTTCCAGAGCTACCTCTGCTTACAAGTACATGTATGGCGCGTCCTTCAGAAAAGTTTATTATAACTTTAAATACGATTCGAGGTTGACTCTAATTAAATGATTAATTAGAGCGGTTGTGATCATTCATAAATGTTGGAGAAATTTGAAACTCTGAAGATGGTACAAAGCGTACCGAAACGTTAGTAAAAATGAAATTTTAAATTCAGTATTGCTGTTTAATTTATCCTGTGCCACGGATTTCATCCAAATTTCTTTAATTGAGCCAAGAATTTACGTATGTATTGTATGAATTTCAAGTCTATATCTCATTTCTTAACAGCCTCTGACAGACGGACGGACGGAGAATGATGCAACAACAATAGGTATTCGTTAGATTCTGAGGTATGGAACCCTAAAAAAATGGATATAAACCATTTTTCTTTGAATTTACCGATAAAATTGATATGTTTGATTTCTGTACGGTACTGTTTACGACTCTGTGTATGTTTTGTTTGTGTGGTTCGGTGGAGTGGGTAGCGTGTTGACGACTGATTGAGGGACGAGGGGACATGGGCGGCATAACGTCATCGTCACGACGATGTCCGGTCTCTGTGCGGTTCGACGCTTCTCGGATTCAATCGACTTAACATTATTACTGAGTTCGACATGATATTTGCCCTAACGTCATCGCTAGAATACTCGGAATTAGTTATAGCCGTACGCTCTACACTCTAAACAATTGACTAATCGATGCTAAAAGCAGATTTTTAATTAAAGTCATTAATTCTGTGTGTAAAATTTCCATTCTTCTGAATTTACGTAAGTGTTTTTTTTTCAAATGTGGTAATGCATGCGTCTAGGTAATTGTATTTATGTAAGTTGTCTGTATTTAAAAAAAAATAAAACCCGAGTCGCAGTGCCAAAACCCTGCCGACAATATAGTGTATTTACTAATATAGGCAGTGTGGCTTTATTATGCGAACTTAAGTTGGTTTTTTGGGCAAAATAAAAAATTTGACTCCTTAATACACCCCTTAAAAGAACATTTTTTTCTCAGTTGCAATATTATTATCAATCGAACCTCTAAACAAAATTATATACACCTTTCAGCAAACAATTCACTATCTGCAAATTAATGTTGGGCCGATTTTATTAAAATTTTAGGAGCACTTTTTAATTGCTATTAAAGGGTTAAATTTCAATTTTGAAACGATTCTGAGAATTTTTTAGGCATTTTTGGGCCCAAAAACTTTTTTCAACCCCTAAAAACTACCCTTAAAATGGTCCGATTGGGTCCATTTTAAATAGGGTTCTTGCGGTGGTGGATTCCAACATGTGGGCAAAATTTCGTAAAAATCAATTAACTCTTTCGAAAGTTATAGCGCACACACACATATATATATATATATATATATATATATATATATATATATATTTATATATATATATATATATATATATATATATATATATATATATATATATATATTTATATTTATATATATATATATATATATATATATATATATATATATATATATAAACATTTTTAAAAATGGTGCCAAAGTGTTTAGAAGGTTATGAAACGTCGAGAAATTTTGGTCCGACCCCTAGGTCCCGCCATCCGACCAACGCCAATAGTGTATGTTGCCTATGGCAAATACACTAATAATCTAAAGCTCTGTATTACCAGTGCTTCTTTTTATGATGTCTCAAAATAATCGCAAGATGAAATTATATTTTTGGACACAATTGAACTATTTCAATAGTCTCTCCACTATATTCAATAACTCGATGACGACAAATGCCAATCTCAATGACAGTCAACGCTTAAACCTATTCTAAAATTGATATTTCTATTTACTTCAAGATTTATAATTATGTTTCGTTTATGATTTCTTTGATATCATTAGACTTAGATTAGTCTTAAAAAATATTATTCAATAAAATGATTTTTGTTCTTAAAAATTCTTAAAATATCTCATTAATATTTGAACGCTGGTTGTATATATTTTCGAACGAAACTTAAAACTTATCAGGCTTGTTAAAATGTAATTGACTTTATAAATATTGGATGGTTCAGTCATGATTAATCCTTGATACTAGAGTGAATTAACTTTTTTTTATAGTTGTTATGAAAATATACCTCCTGAGTCACCCATGACTATAAACAAACCAACATAAAAATATAATATTTATGCTCAGTTTTGTCACTAATATCGAATAATTATTTAATTATTATTTTGAACCGTTAATTACTTTGTTTATATAATCAGCAGTTCGAAGTAGTTGGAATGTAAGTAAAAGTTGTTTTGTCTCGTTTAAACACAATATCTATTTAGGTATCTTTGTCTAAACGTTTATCGTAAATAAGCAGATATACTTTACATTTATTTCAGGGTTGAACAAACATCGCTACTTTAGTTTCTTTTATTATTCATTCTGTTTCATAAAAGTCTAAGTGAACAATGTTAATTTTTATTAAGTATACTTAATATATAACTACGATACTTTAACTGCAGAGTTTTAAAATTAATGATACAGAATACGAAAAACAAATTAATTTTAAAAAAGAATACGCATAACTAATTTATATCTGCAGACACTGGAGTTGACTGCCTGTATTATCCAGGACTCGATCATTTTATATGGATAAATAATTTTATAACTATGTATAATAATAAACTCTCAAATTCATATTATTTATTTAAACATTTCGTGAATTTCATGAATTGCTTGCCAAAAAATAGTTATTCAGATAGGCTTGTACACGACAATTTCAAATACTGACCGAGCATGAAACGTTTCGTTTGTTGAAATATGTTCGAGAAACGATCTTGTTCCACTATTTCGAACGCATCTTTGCGTTTAAGGAAAGAAACAAATATTATGAGTGTCCGCGAATTGTGGACCGATCTCGTTTCCCAGTTCTAAAGTCTAAACGGACAGAATGTTGACAGATCTCGTAATAGATACATTCTAAGAAAACGTCTTCGACAGGTAAGATGGTACTTGAAGTTTATACATGTCCGAAACTACCCAAGTCGCATTTTAAAAAATGGACGCCTATGTCTACAGAAATGTCATCGCAAGGAAGATGACGCACGTACCAAGACGTCGACCTTCCTCAGCTAGATCATGTGAATGTACCCAGCTTGGAAAACCCTTCTGGTTACGACTTTGATATGACTAATAAAACTGTGGGTTATTGTTTAATTATATTTGTAATGATAGTCCTATAATATATGTAACTATAATGGCGTGCAGATAAATCTAGTGTGAACGCTGTAATACAGTCACGACGACGCCTCGTGTCGGATCCCACTCACTTCTCATACCAAGCTACGATCATATCAACGACACAGTCTCAACTTTTGCGACGTCGCTTAGTTTCATTCGGCGATCGCCAATCAGCGGTTTCGCGTGTTACGCTTGAACGTAACGACGTACTTTATGCAATACGAGTCGTGCCCACAAAGCGAACTAGCTTATGTCGAATAATATTTATAACTAGCGGTACCTGTGCGAATAATTCGCACTAAAATTCGTTTCTAATTTCTCACACTCTTTATAACTTTCTTCTTTTTGTTGTATTACATTACAAAGCTCAGTGACGGTTCAAGAAAATATTTTTCTAAAACTGTCATATAGAGGCACAAGTATCGAAAACGTTGAGCTGAAGCGCCGCCATACGAAAAGTATTTATACATGAATTTTAAATAAAAATCAAACAAAAAAAAATTACCGACCGCCAATCATGTTGACGTTGTTTCAAAGTTAGTAACCGTCAAATGGCAACATTGCTGCATATACTGAATAAATGTATAATTAATTATTTTGCAAAAACAAAAGCAATACTATATTTTTTAGTTGTTGATGTCGGTAGAGCAAGCAATTATCTATAAAATGATATAAAATTTATGTGGAGCAATTGTGTGGTTTTTTTCGAAAAAGGGAGGCAAACATCTTAACCTTAGCGTATTAATATATATGATAAGTTTTTTTTGCGGGTAATTGGACAAAATAAACTATTTAAAAAAAATTAAAATAGTCCAAATGTCCAATTACCCGCAAAAAAAAACGTATTAATTATATAAATAGACGTGGACAATATGCATAATATTTATAATGATATTCTATATATGTGTGTGAACTGGTTCTATCAGTTCTGAAACGTTTGTTAACATTACAGAACTCTTCGAACTGTTAGAATTGAATGTTCTCAGACTGTTTGAACTTGGTTCTAGCAGTTCTACAGAGTTGGTAACATTACAGACCTCTTCGGATTGTTAGAACTACGTGTTCTCGAACTGTTTAATCTTGGTTCTGTCAGTCTAAAGCATTTGTTGACTTTACAAAACGCTTCGAACTGTTAGAACTGTGTGTTTTTTTGGTTAAATTCTTAAACAATTTAAACTTGGCTCTGTCAGTTCTAAAGCGTTTGTTGGCATTAGAGAACTCTTCGAATTGTGTATTTGTTTATCAAATTCTCGAACTGATTGAACTTGGTTCTCTCAGTTCTAAAGCGTTTGTTGGCATTACCGAACTCTTCGGACTGTTATAGAACTGTGTGTTTGTTGGTCAAATTCTCGGATTGTTGGAACTGGATTCTGTCAATTCTAAAGTGTGGGTTGACATTACAGAACTCTTTGAACTGTTAGAACTGCCTGCGTGTTGGTCAAATTCTCGAACTGTCTGAACTTGCAGAACTATTCGCACTGTTTATTGTGTGTTTATTGGCCAAATTCTGGGACTGTTTGAACGTAGTTGGGTCAGTTCTAAAGCGTTTGTTGACTTTACAGGATTTTTCGTACCGTTAGAACTGTGTTTGTTATTCTTGGACTATTCCAACTTGGTTCTAGGTGTAAAGCTTGTACTTTCAGGACAAATATCCCCTCGACAGGTAAATGTGTATTTTAAAATGTTTTAAAAACGCAGAGCGTACACTTGGGGCTGACTTTTGTAAGAAATCAGTTTGTTGGAAAACTTAATTGTGACCACAACTGGCAATTATTCTGATATGTCTGAATTGTCCGAAAAGGTCTAGAACTTGACCAATAAAAACACTTAAACATTTATCTCGTTCGAATTCGAAGGATTCTGGGCTTTGATAGATAAAACAATGTTTTGTATGTTTATTTAATATAATTAAAAAAATTATCAACGACTCATAATTTACAAAAAAGCAGTACACAGTGTATACATTTATCATTTTCGATCCGAAAGCATTATGGTCATTGAAAACACGTGTACATGTTTTGTGAAAACTCCTTCGGTTACATGAAATTAAAAATGAACTTTATCGGATTGCATTTTTACCTGGTTATAGTTTTCCTATACTTAATAATGCCTACTGGGTCGTCATTTTGTAGATACTACCACTAATTAATTTTTAAAAATGAATGTCATTTAAATATTAAATTGTCATAATCCGTTGTGCACTTTAGGTACTTGAAAGTTGAAAGACACATTTTTATAACATCATCTGTGTTAAAATCCTGTACTATTTGAAAATGAACCTGAAAGCAAATAGAATTTTAATTTATTCATGTACACAAAATGTTTGAGTTATTATTATTGCTTTGAAAGAAAAAGTAGCTCCTCCGTTGTTTATACTTATGATTTAAATTTATCGTTAAAAATAATTCTGTGTAAGATTGTCAGTGTTTTAGATTAGATTATTGATAGACACTTAAATCAGTGTTTTAAAATTGGCTCGTCCTGACAATCTAACGAATGTGTAAAAATTTTAGATAATTGTTATATACTATATATCGTGTAATATCTCTGGTGTCAGGTATAAAAGACTAAAGTCGAAACCTAGTTTTTAAGCCATTAATAGCAAAGGAAACAATATATAATTAATAAGACTTAAGCCCAGTAAACAAATGAAATTTAACAATTTTTTAAGCAAGTCCTTTATACCTGACACCAGAGATATATTTTTAGATCTTGAGGAGCGGACAGTATGTTGAAAACGTAGTGTTAGTATACTCCCAAAACTGATTGCATAGTATTTAGAATGTAGATTATGTCTTTCTGTTGAATTATTAAAAAAGCCCAGATAGAATTCATTTATTAAAACAGTTGTGAACTTGAGATTGATTCGCCTTACAAATCATTAAAAAAATAGGAAATCAACGGGAAATAAACAGTACCATATTTTTAACGGCAATAACAGATATAGTGCATCCGATTAACCATAGTGACGTCAGTAAGTTCAATAGTATTTTGTAGTATTGTAAAATGTAGTAAATTTAACCATGCTTACGTCACGTTGGCCCCAGCCAGGATGAAACTTTTATGAATCGCTGTGCGTTAAAGTGAACTTTTATAGCAGCTATCGGGTATCGTGATTGGTCGTTAAAGAGAGACAGAAGTATTCAAACCTGTCGTTATGTTATGTATGAATGCGCCGGCTATGTTAGTATTCTGCATGACCTTGTGTAGTGAGGTTCGTTGTAGACCGAATGTGTTGGAGAAATAAACACGCAATTAAATTGATAATACCGTAATACGTATTTTGTATCATTGGATTTTATCATCCAAACAGTATGGAAGTACGTTTATGTAAAAATATGTGTTTTTAAAAGTTTTTAAAATCAAAGTGTGTTTTAAAAATAAACTTTGTGAAAAATGAACGAACATTGGTTATTGGGACCTTTTGTGATAATACTTGAAACATATGGATATTTTTGTAAATTAGTTGACTTACTAAAACATTTATGACTGATTTGATTAGTTTATTTTTTATATAAAGTTCAAAGAAATTTTTGCGACGTATCTAGTCAAGTTGTAACACAAGTACTGTTCATATACGAAAAATAATTGTGATATAACTATTATTAATTAGTATTATTTAATTATTACAGTTATTGAAGTTTTCAAAATACGGCTGTGATTTTTATACGATTAAATTATAAACATTAGTTACGTAACGTTCATAAACTTGGCATTGTACCGTTTTAAAACTGTTCTGTGATATAAACATATATTTTAGGTGAGTAAAATTTTCTATTAAAATAATGAGAAAACTGTGTAATAATATTTTCTTTACAATTTTATATAATGTATCTTTTCAATTTTCTTAAGTGCTTTTTTAACACTGTATACATAACAACAGGTGTTGGAAGAAGCATAATTGAATTTATTACATAACACGATTTTATTTTTTCTTGTCATAATTTGTTGCGCAATTTTTATACGTAATATCTTACACATATAATTTGTCCTTTTTTGTAATACTTATCAGTAGATACTTTGTCATGAAACATTTAACCTTGTAATCAAATAAGCGCATATATATTATGTTCTGTGCACATCACAACGGATTTCTAATAGTATTTTATTATATAAAGCTGATAAGGTTTCATATTACACTGTTTATCATTTAACCTTACGGTAGGCGGGTTTGCATTTAACAGCTGATGATGTCAAGGCATTCCGAGATCGTGCAAAATTCCGTATAGAAACAGTTGAATGTAACAAAACAATTGCACAAATCTAATTCGAGCGCCTGATGAAAGAAGCCATAGAAAATTAGAGACAGAGTTGAATGTTCATCACATGCTAAGTTGAAAGTTCAAATCGCATACACGAACAGCGTTGTATCTTGGTGATTGTGTTGTACAAATTGATAATATACGATTTGAGAAGTTCTTAAAATTAAGTACACCAGTCAAAAGTACATATTTAAAACACAATAAATCATCTAATTCGAAAGTCAAAACTAGCTGACATGTATATATTGTAAGTGTGCTCTGTAAAATTATAACATCGATCTATCTTTCTCTTATTTGCATAAAATTGATAAAAAATGTCATACAGACAAAAACAATATGACCTTCATCTGAAAAATATTACAGAATGCGGTTTGTGTAACTAAATTTGAACAAAAAGTGACTTCAAAAATCTTTTTTTTTTGATCGGAAGTGACCCATGGATTGATATAGAGTGTACGTCAAATTTCACGCTGTGACTTTCTTTAGTTTTCTTGTAGTTTTACTGCAGTTTCATACCAAAATCGTTAATTGTGCATTATAAAGTGTCTTTTTTTCTCCACGTCATCGTTTTTTGAGGTGAAAAGTGAGTGTGACAATTTAAGCTATCATTCTTCGAATAATATATAGGTTATAATCTGTCACTGTCCACCGGAATATTTTCCACAGACGCCCGCCATCACAAAGGCGGCTGGCTTCGGCCAAGCATCACTTTAGGTATGCAACTAAACCAACATGCATGAAACTGATATGGATAACGCGAATTTAATCAACCAATCTGATATAACCCTTAACCAAGAATCAAACCAACCAACAATGATCATCAACGATAATCAAAAACAACCAATTAATAGTAACAAAACAGACTACGCAACCATCACACGAAATTTCACTGGATTTAAATATCCCAAAAAAGAACAAGGCATCATAATGAACTCTATTGAAGGAATAAAAATCAAAGAATACATCTATGCCATTGCTGAACTAATCGATCCGAAAAATATCTTAGCGGCATCCAGGATTGCTAACAATAGAATATGTTTGTTCCTCTCATCAAAAAGTCTAGTAGATCAGCTTATCAAACATGAACATATCACAGTTGATCTCAATCAAATCAAAATACGCCGCCTATCAACCCCGGCAACAAAAATTATTCTATCAAACGTATCACCAATGATACCAAATAATTCAATTGAAGAAACATTAAATCTACTAAACCTGAAAATCGTCTCTCCAATTTACTTCATGAAAGCTGGACACACCGAAGACAGATTCTCACATATTGTGTGCTTTAGACGCTATCTGTACGTAGTCCCAAATGAAGGACAAGAAATCCCGCAATCCATAACGGTAAAATACGAAGAGGACAATTATCGAATCTTCGTATCAATTGACGAACTAAAATGCTTCAACTGTCAAGAAGTAGGCCATTTATCCAAAAACTGCACCAAAGAAAAATTAGAAACCACCCGCCACGACACTGAAGCATCACGAAAAAGGCCCTTACCCTCTACGAGTACCGAAACAACAACTACAGTAACCCTGCAAGAGGAAGCTATAGCCGCATCTCCAGACATACCGTATCAGACATTTGCTACCACTCCGAGTACAGTACCCCCGAAAACTACGTCTGCAGAAAACACCACCCCCTCAGCATCGCGCCCACAACACACACCTGATGAAGACTTCGTTCTGCCGACACCTCCAGCCGCATCTGCATCTGAAACAAATAAGAAAAAAAGATTAAAGAAAAAAGCTACAAGCGATAAAATCAAACAAGACAGAAAGAGAATTAAAACAACTGTAACGATGGAAAAAGCACTAGAGCCGATCAAAACAGTGATGGAAAAACAATCTTCGAATTACCCAATAAATTACACTAATTTGAAAACTTTTCTAGAAGAATGTAGTGCATCTGCAAACCGCCTCGAAACTGCCAGAAAATATTCACCAAACGTGGAAAACCTACTAATTCTACTCAGCGATATTCATCCCCTTACCAAAAATCGCAGCCTAAAAATTAATATCAAAAAAATAATTAACTCTATAAACGATCGTCTACTAGATGAAGCCTTGTCGGACGACAGCATTATGTCTTATAGTTCGATGTCACAAATTGGAGAAGAACTAACATCTCTTGAATAATGACTATCCTACAATGGAATATAAATGGTATCCGACTACATCGAGAAGAACTTAACCTACTTATCTCAGAACACCAACCAAGTGTTATAGCATTACAAGAAACGCACTTAAAACCCGACATCAACTTTAATCTCAAAAACTACTCTCCATATCGAAAAGACAGACTCAACCATCAACATGCAAGCGGTGGAGTCGCCATCCTAGTGCGAAAAAATCTACACTCCGAACACTACCCAATACAAAGCGATCTAGAAGTAATAGCAACGACAGTATTTCTGCCAAGAAAATACACTGTATGCAATATATACATTCCCCCCAATCAAGCAATAACTTATAATGAAATAGAAAACATTATCAACCAACTGCCCACCTCATACATAATAGTGGGAGACTTCAATGCCCGAAACCCAATATGGAATTGTAATCAAATAAACACAAGTGGCAACATATTATCAAACTCCAACACTACTAACGCACGTGGAAAAGTAATAGAGAAAATATTAGAAGAATATCCAATCACGCTTCTAAACAACGATCAGCCCACCCATATATGCTTCAGCACAGGCACCTTCTCTACAATAGACCTCACATTCTGTCAAGCCTCAATTGCAACAAATTTCACGTGGAAAGCCTCAACGGATTTATATAGTAGCGACCATTTTCCAATCATAATAACAGAATCACAAAGCAGAACTACTGCAAACAACGTTACAATGCCAAAGTGGAAAATAAAAGAAGCAAATTGGGAAACGTTTATAGCAGCTATAGAAGAATCTTGCCCAACACTTGATCAGAACATAGAAAACATAAACGGAACAGTGCAACAATTTACTGAAATGATTATTGCAGCAGCCAAAATATCAATACCTTTAACAAATTCACATCTTAATCATCACAAGGTTCCATGGTGGAATGCAGAATGCGAAAAAGCAATTAAAAAAAGGAAATATGCTTTAAACAGATACAAAAAACGCAAAGATCTTCAAAATCTAATTACTCTAAAAAGAACACGAGCCGAAGCTAAAAGAATCATTAAAAAAAGCAAAGAGCAATCATGGGCAAACTACGTTATGTCAATTGACGCAACAACCAACAATAAACAAGTCTGGGACAAAATACGGGGTATACAAGGCAAACACGCAACGAAAGGCATACCGGCCTTACAAATAAATGGCAACATCGTCAACACAGCCCGTGACATAGCAAACGAACTCGGTAAACATTATAGTATTGTCTATAAAACAGACTCATATGACAAAAAATTTCAAAAAATCAAAAAACAGGCAGAACAGTGCAGATTAGATATAAAATCTAACAATACCGAAATCTACAACATGACTATCACGGAAACAGAACTTAACTCGGCTCTTAATACATGCAAAAACTCGGCCCCCGGACCAGATACCATAACCTATTCTATGATAAAGCACCTCCCTGATAAAGCGAAAACAATATTGTTAAACATATACAACCACATATGGAAAAAACAAGTGTTTCCTACAAGTTGGAAAAAAGCAGTTATAGTCCCCATCCTGAAACAGAGCAAAAACCCACTAACTGTAGAAAACTATAGACCTATTACACTAACAAACTGCCTATGCAAACTTTTAGAGGCTATAGTAAACAAAAGACTTATCTGGCACATAGAATACAACAACCTACTAGACCAAAGGCAAACAGGATTTAGAAAAGGACACTCAACAACTGACAATATCGTCCATATCGAAACAGCGATACAGAATGCATTCATAAACAAAGAATATTTAACAGCCGTCTTTTTTGACTTAGAAAAAGCATTTGATAAGACGTGGAAACGAAAAGTTCTAACAACACTGCTTAAATGGAAGATTCGAGGTAATATCACAGCTCTCATATCCAACTTACTAACGGACCGCAGTTTTAAAGTTAGAACAGGAAATACGTATTCTAGTGAATACGCGCAAGAAAACGGGATAGCTCAAGGTTCTGTCCTAAGCACAACACTATTTCTGATCGCAATCAGTGACATACTGACCGAAATACGATATCCCGTAATGGCCACAATGTATGCAGATGACCTTGCCATTTACTCATCAGGCAAAAATATTATGCACATCCAGACTCATCTGCAATCGGCCATAAAGTCACTAGAAAAATGGATAGCTAAAAATGGTTATACCTTTTCCGCACATAAAACTAAATGCATCAATTTCACCAGAAACAGAAGAATAATACGTCAGCCAACACTTAAACTTAATGAAGTACAGCTGGAATTTATCACAGAAAAGCGATTCCTAGGAGTAATATTAGACAGCAAACTAACATGGGTACCTCATCTAAACTTACTAAAGCAGCAAACAAATAGAAGCCTAGACATATTAAAAATTTTAAACCACCAACAATGGGGAACAAACCAAGAATCACTCCTACGCATATTTCAAGCACTCGTTCAATCGAAACTCGACTATGCTAGTTTCGTATATAGTTCGGCAAACAGCAACATAATCAAAATGATCAACACACAATATAACCAAGGTCTACGACTTACTCTAGGAGCCCTACGATCTTCCCCGCTCACAAGTCTTTATAGTCTAACAGGTCAATTACCCCCCGAAAAGAGGTCTGAAAAATTAGGGGTTGGATATTTAGCTTCAATAGCTGCCAATTCAAAACACCTCAACCATTCAATTGTAATGCAGCCAAAACATGTATTAAAATACGAAACGAGACCAAAAGCTTCAAAACCGTATCCAATAAGGCTAAAAATCTCCTTGGAAAAACTAGACTTTGAAATACCGAAGATAAAGCCAAACGTCTTTCCAACAATTCCCGCTTGGACACTTCCTCCACTAAAACTCAACACTTCCCTCGCCGAATATCAAAAAGACAATACCCCTCCTACTCTATACAAAAGTTGCCTAGCAGAAATAAACAGTGAACTCGTGAATCACACAAAAATATTCACTGATGGCTCTAAACTCAACGAAAAAGTCGGTTTTGCATTCATCGCCGAAGAACACATGCAAACAACAAAACTAAACAGCATAAACACAATTTATACAGCTGAACTCTGCGCATTAAAATCAGCATTAGAATATTCAATTCAAGAGAAAAAACTAGAAAAAATAGCCGTCTACTCAGACTCCCTGAGTGCACTCCTCTCTTTAAAAAACATTTTTTCAACGAATCCAATAGTCCAAGAAATACACAGCCTACTAAAAATCGCTTCAGAAACCAACAAAATAGTAAATATAATTTGGATACCGTCACACTCCCTCATAACAGGAAACGAAACTGCGGACAACCTTGCAAAACAAGCTGCGAACTCAGACCTCATACAAAACAATAACGCCATAACCTCATCTGACCTAAAAACCCACCTGAGGAAACTTGTACAAGAAAAATGGAGCAGAGAATGGGAAAGCTGTCAAACTAAACTAAATAAAATAAAAGCATGTACGGCAAAATGGACACCTCCAGTGAATCTACAAAGAAGAGACGAAGTCGTACTAACCAGACTAAGACTAGGACACACAATGCTCACTCATTCTTACCTTTTTAATAGAGAACCTCCTCCGCAATGCATCATCTGCGAGACGCGCCTAACAGTACAGCACATCCTGATCGACTGCCCAATCTACGACGTTCACAGACTATCCATCGACCTGCCGCCGAACCTCTGCGAAGCCCTGAAAAATGAAGTAAACCAAATTAAAAAAATCATATCGTATTTAAAATCAATAAATAAGTACAACAGCATATAAAAAATAAATCGCCCAACTACCATAGTGCAGTACTCCTGAAATAAATAAATTATAATATAAAAATATCAAATCTACCTAAAGACTATAATATTATACTTACCTCGTATATAGGTACTTACCTCTTAGTTTTCTAACTTTTGTGTATCCCATAACAACAACAAATTTTGTCACTTTAATTTGTAATATGTGCTAATGGCCTGAGTAGCCGAAGCACTTTTTTTTTTGTTTAAATAAAAAAAAAAAAAAAAAAAAAAAATCTTTTTTGATAGTGGCACTTAGACAAAAAGATTTTAGAAAAAGAAACTTTAAATCGATCTTTTATTCTTAGTAACGATCGATTTAAAATCTTTCAATAGTCAAATGAAGAAATACTTCCACATATAACATAACTAGTTTATTCAAAAATTAATTGTTAATTTGAAAAATCTAATATTAACTTTTGAACGCATAAATTAGCTATGTAAAATTACCTGTCTTTTATGGTGGGTGATATAACAAAGTCGTGTTCAACTTTAATTTTTGTTCAGTTCATGTTGTGAAACAATAAACTTGGGTCATTGCTAACTCATGTTTATGAAATGCATTCCTTAAGTTTGCCAGAAACACTTCCTTAATGCGAAAGTGAAAGCTCATAAGTATGCAGCTTTCGGAAATAATTTTTTTTTAAATTATTTTCGTATAAATTTCGTTGAAATCTAATATTGTGACCAAAACATTGGACAAAAAATGACTTAAATAGGACTCCAACCGTTTCAGGGACTAGATGTGTTAACATCATTACTACAAAGCAGTATATGGAATTCTAATTGATCTATTTTAAACTACAACTGATTAATTTAAAATAGTTAATCAGTTTATAGCCCTAGTTGCTGAGCACGTTATGTAAAAAAAATCTAAAGCCAAGTAGATGTAAAAAACTGCAATCATTCTCTCAGTCAACGATACTGCACAGTAAAAGACAGTTCAACATTTGTATAAAATTTAAGCTGACATTTTAAATATGTGAATTTATTTGTTATCACTGAGCCAACAGCAGATTTCAAAATTGTTATTGCAATCAAGATTCGTTCCAAGTTGTTTCTGAGGCGTTATATTTATGATGTAAGAATATTTTACATTTCGTGTTTTTCGTTTAATTTTTAAAATATTGGTCAAGTTCGTAATTTTTTTCAAGTTATCTTAAATGAAATTCTTGTTGATGGAATCATAAAATTATTTTATCAGTGCGAGTACTGTTGACTTTTTGGGTTAGATTTAGCGAAAAAAAGTTGTAACTAGTATGTTATATCATTTAATAGCGTAGGTACTATATTTTTAATTGTTTCATTAATTCTCAGGTTTTTATTTGTTCTTGAAAAAAATCAAAATTCTTGTCTAGTGAAAGGTCAAAGAAGTTAAGAAAAAAATCTTTAGCAAAAAAGAGAGCTTTTTGTATAGACTCAGAGAGTAAAAATTAACTCTAAAAAGTTCTATACAGAATGTTTCACATGTTTGAGAACATAAGGAAAGCACTAGTGTAATTTCTTTGCCCTGTTCTTATATAAGAACTCCAATAATCAATTTAAGATCTTTGTTGCACTACTTATTTTGTTTATGTCTTCCTTGTTGCACTCAATGATTTTCTATATTCTCAAACCTGTGATACACTATAGGTTCATAAATGGGCAACTAAATTCTCGAATTTGAATCTGGGAACTGGGGACTTGTAATAAAGGAGTCATATCAACAGCATTGCTTGACTGTTCTCAAGCTCCTCTACCCCACTGTGGTTTTCATCGACAAAACTAAATATTGTTTGCATGCCTTTTACTAAGAACTTTGTTGTAACAATTTAGTAAAAAAGCAGCTTGTATACATTTCTCGATAATTGTCCGGTTAATTACCGTCAGTTGTAAATCAAGTGAGGCTGTTTACTGTTCAATACGACGAAGTCTGATAGCATCTGATTGGACCTTACAATCCGAAAACAGACATTGAGGTCAATCTTCCATCAGATAAATTATTCAGCATCTCTTGTCGCTTTATTTTTCTGTTATTTCGATTACTAATAACCATAATACTGTAAAGCGTTTGGTTTATTTTCTTCAAAAATGCCAACAGTGGTAAGAAGAGTAATTATCAAAAACATGTATTTACATAAAAATTTAACGGGACCTCTGTAATTTCGTTCTCTTGTTGGAGTTTGAGTTATTTTGTGTGATATCCAACGAGAAAACAGGTTATCACTCTGTTAGATCGATTTTACTTGAGTATGCAATTAGCTGAAACCCAATTACTCAGCTATGCCCATATTGAAATAGGGTCTTTGTGAAAACTGAAAACCGGCATTAACGCAAGTGAATTTTCGGACAAAATCGGGATTCATGCGAGTGAAGACTCAGGCAAAAACTAGTTACGTATACAAAAAGGACCAGAAAGCGTGCACTGTGTGTAAAAACAAGTTATTTTAGTACTAAAATTTGATTTTGCCAATCTTCTATATTTTTCCTTTTGAGAGTTTTTATGAAACAGGACCGATTAGCGAAATATTAGTGATAACTATATAAATGCGAGTCTTTCACATATGATGTACACTTTCTGGTTCTCAACTTGTTTATTTTTCCAGAAAAAAATTGGCAAATCACGTAAATTTAATTTAGATTGTGTTTTTTTTTCACAGGATAATGTGAGTAATATTATTAATTTACACGGAAACTCGATACAAATAACGCATAAGATAAAGGGCAATTAAAACATAATTTTATACAGAAATATTGTAATTTGCACAGCATATTATAATTTTTATAACCACACAGTTAATTTTTATCTTCAGATCATGAAAACAACTCTTTTCTGAGAAAACACAGTATTTTTCAATAAATATCTTGGCATTGAAAATTTGCATTGAATGACTAATCAGTCTTGGTCGTGCAATGCAATTTAGTTCTTTTATAAATTAAACTTTTTTATTTTGTGCTGCAGGCTCAAAATATGAGGACTGCAAACTGTTTTGTAATACGTTTACCTGTGACGTTAAACTGTAAGAAAATAGCACGCGGAAGCCCAGCAACATGTTGCCGGGCTCTCCCGTGTGATCCTTTATACTTCTTCACCCTACGCCTCACACATTTGACAAAGACGATGTGTACGGAAAATCTCCCAAATCAACATTAGCTCTTGATATCAAAAATGAGCATAGCTGTAGAAAATTTCAAAATTCCACCTTCAAGAGGGTAAAAAGATAAATGTATTTTATAAGTCTAATTATTATTAGTCGTTGAACCATTAAATTTAGAGAATACATTCCTTTTTTAAAGCAGAAACGATTTTTAACAATTTTGCCTGTAAGAGGGCAAAAATTAAGTCTGAATGGAAGCATATTTACTCATTTTACTCATCCAGGAGTGAAGTTTTAAAGAAATCCTTTCTTAGTATACTTATATGAATCCTGTCATTCTCGCTGGGATCATAGAGCTGATATTATACTACCCCATCTGGTGAGATTATGAGCTCCGTCAGGGCTTAGGATCCTTTAAATTTCATATGTTAAAGTTTCTGCTATACATAGCAACTTCCTCGAAACTGAGGTGAGAATAAGTGAAAAAAATCTTGGAATCCTATTTTTTCTTAGCAACATCAATACTGTCGAACTTTGCGATTTCTAGAACCCATACGGGTCTTCAAAATGCGGTCCTCATAATTTGCGTCGCTACTTTGTTACTGGTAAATGAACCCCGTGCAGTAGTTGTAGCGTGTCTATAATGCATTTATATCTATGCTTCTCTTCAAAATTATTTGCGGCTCACTTTTAATGTACGTAAATTTGTATAAATTCGGATGGTTCCTAAATGTAAAAGTGAAAATCTAATAGGTGACGCTGCCTGTAAGATTCGCTGTACTGTTTATGTTTTATCTCGTTTTATTACACATAATAAGTGCTGTATAAGAGATCAGAAATATTGGCGCCAGCGCTCCTAGCGGTTGGCTTATTGCAGGTATCACAACTGGTGAGACTTATTACTTATTAATAATATTAGTCTTAGGTATATGGTTAAATTCGTGCAACGAATATTGTGCAACTGATATCAGCGTATCTTCAGCTGCATAACTAAAATAGTTGACAAAGTTTAATATAAACATTTGACTGCAATGTTGATAACACGTAAGTAAAACTCGGGTCGCAGTGCCAAACCCTGCTGGCTGATACAGGCATTGTGACTTTGTTATGTGAACTTACGTTTATTTTTGAACAAAATAAAATATATTTTTTTTTAATTTCAATTTTATTGTCATCAATCCAACATCTGCACTCAGTAAGTAAATCCTTATCTGCAAACTAGTGCTTTCATAAAATTTGTAAATCCAGTCCTGTCGGGCCGATGTTATTAAAAATTTGAACAGCACATTTTACGGGTTAAATTTCAATTTTGAAACGATTCTGAGAATTTTTTTCGGCATTTTTGTCCCAAACGTTTTTCAGCTTCTAAAAACTACCCTAAAAATTGCCATTTAAAAACGGGTTTCGTGCAGTGATTGATTCTAACTTGTGGACAAAAATTTTGCTAAAATTAATTAACTCTTTCGAAAGTTACTGCCCACACCTATATTATACATATAATAAACATTTCCAATTGTTCAGGAGGTTACATGAAACGTCGAGAAATTTTGGTCTGACCGCTAGGTTCCTCCATCCGACCGACATCAATAGTGTATGTGTAATAGCAAATACACTAATAACGTTAATAACGAAAAAAAATATAGGAAGTTGAATCTTATAAGATAAAGCGTATAAGTTTTGGATAATTACAACTACATTGTAACAACATTTGAAAGTAGGTCTTTGACCTTAAAGTCGCAGTATTGGTCACGTTGTTTGCCGTGTGATTTCATGACACAAACAAGAAGTATTCAAATTAAATACCTACTATATTTCATTTGACCACATCGCATTAAATATTTTTCAGATGCGTATAAATTCTGAACAACCTTCGTGACGTAATTTTATTCAGCCATCATTAAGGTCTTCAGGTTATATAAAGTTTCATAGTACCTCTGATTAACTTTAGTATGCACCAAAAATTTACAATAGCAGCTCGTGCCAAAAACCTTGCGTAGCATACATTATATATGTATTTAGTAAAAATAAAATGCCACTTACAGTCGTCTCTCTGCTTGTTCAGACTAATCTCGGGAACTACTGGACGGATTTTGATGCGTTTTTCACTATTGTGTAGAGCATCTCTTGAAAAAGGTTTAAGTGTGTTGTAAAACATTAATGTTGGAATGAAAGGGAAACGAGCAGTGACGGTTTTTTAATGAAGCAAATCGACGTAAAAACAGCCGGGCGACCGTTTTCTTGGCTTTTACTACCTAAACCGCTAAAGATATATTTAAACAATGTGATATGTAAGAACTCCTAAACATACAACGTTCACGATTATATTTATCTTTAAAGATCAGTTCAATGATTCAACACTAATTCATGAAAAACGAACAATAGTTTCATGCTGTCATTAATAAAAGTGAAATGTAATTCATCTGATGAAAAAAACGGAGCCCTTATAGGATCACCCTTTTATCTGTCTGTCAAGACTTATTTTCTCCGAATCTCCTGGATGAAAAAAGTTCAAACTCGGTACATATATAGAGTTAGATGACCCTATCATGATCTAACAGCGTAAATAAACGACTTTCGTTTTTGGGGGTTGATTTTGGGGTCCAAATTAGTAAAAAAATATGTTTTTCAATTGCATCGTGTGACGTATTAAATAAAATGAGTCATTGTAAGAAATACAAATATATTTTTTTAATAATTTTAAAATGCATAGTTTAAAAGATATTAAAAAAAATATACGAAAATGAACCGATTTTGATAAAATTTAAATTCAAAATTGCTCCCGTGCAAGCTATAAAACGTGAACTTTTGTATTATGAATAATAATTATTAAATTCATTGTTGATGGGCAATTACTGCTGTTGAATAAATTTCGTAATTTAAATTTGTCAAATATAATACCTAATTTATACTTACAATTAAACGTTACCTAAAATTAAAACTTGTATCAAATAACATATAATTATTTCAAGTCATTAAGACAGTTGTTTATTGTTCACCTTCATAATTACAATCAAACATTGGGGTTGGATTTATCCTAACCGCAGTGTCGTTGCCGGAAATAAAAAAAACGCACTTCCCATTCTGTTGAGGAACAATGACAAATCAGTTACGATCGAGATTTGCGACCATAGTGTGTGGTTTTTCTTTCTTTATAAAATTAGGGAAACCTAATTGAACGTAATTAATTAGAAATAGTCAATCATTTCACGTGATCTAATTTATTGTTGCAATACTCAGATATGAGTCATGTACCTACAAGAAATAACGACGAAAATACCATCATTTTTATTAAAATTAGTTTAAGTTTAAAAAACAATTCTTCCCGATCAAGATTTCTTTAATTATATATACGTTTCGACATAATTGTTATGTCTTCATCAGGCTTTAATCAAAACAAATATATTTCATTTAAAATATTAATTTTTATATTAAAGCTTTATTATTATTATTATTAAATTATTACCGACTTTCAAGTCATTAAATCTCTTGTTCAAATTATTAAAATCTTTGCTTAGCTCTTATCTGCAATTTTTTGACTACTACTCAATTCAATGTAAGTAGAAGTGTCACGTTATATAGTCGTTTCGCGAGGGTTGTGGATTCAGAACAAACTTTGAAAAATTTAGACCACGTTTCTTCTACTCCTAAAATCAGGTTTTTTGACTTTAGTATAACAGGGTGGGCATAAGTCTGGGAAAGCTGTTGGAATTTTTATAGACTTTGAAAATCATGGAAAAGTCAAAGAGTAAAAATGCCCGCTCTTCCCTTCATCACACCCCCTGGAGTAAATTTTCATTGTTAGTTTAGTAGCGTTGTCTATAAACACGCTTAATTTCAAATTGCTTTGCTGAGTATTTTTATTGGAAATTTTGTCCAGAGAAACCATCGTATGCATATAATTAAGGAATCTTTAGACATCTAAAGGATTAAAGTCCGAATTTATTTAGGAATGGAATTCATAATAAACGAACAATTGGACTAGAAGGTTCCAGGTTGTTGAACGTACGAAAGTCAAAGACTTACCTGTACTTTTATTTTATAAATAGCAAGCTCGTTGGAAAGCTCCAGAACTCAGAGAAAAATAAGAACGATGCAGATTAGGGGGCCGGTGGAGCGTTCAACCTAAATAAATAAAAACTTGCAAAACAAAAAGTGCAAAAAAGGGTATGTGGAAAAATACAACCATACCTGATCTCGTTGGTGTTGAACGAAAGGTAAATGCCACTTTATGGAAAATGACCGCGTAAACTGAATCGCGATGGGACTATTCCCATGTTACAGATTTAGTTTGATTCACTGCTAAATATGCAAGGGTAACAAAAAAAACATATAAATATTAATAAGTTGGAGTTGATAAAATACTTGTGTTGTTAATAAATTAGAACAGTATTACAAAAAGCATCAACGTAATCGGATCACTTTCTTGTTTAATTTTACCAAGACGTGCATTTATTTATTTATTTATTTTAAATTTAATAATTTCTATTTTTATAAACAACTGTGATTACGATTTCAGTGTTAGAGATTTATTTATTATAATTATAAGTTTTTATTTGTGAATATTTTATTCAAATTTGATTGAGTTTTTTTGATTGTAATAATTTTGTGGCTAAAAGATGTTGTTAATTTATACTTTGATTCTAAGGTGAAAGTCTGTGAGTATTTTTTTTTTTACTGAATAGGTACATAGTCTGTTATTTGACATCGATTTTGAAAGCTATTATTTAACCAAAATAATTGTTTTGTCACACTCTAGCATAGTTGTTGAAAACATTTTTGTCCTACCCTCTAAAACTAAAAAATAGCTGTAAAGTGACCCATTATACACTAGTACGATAAAGTAATATTCAGCAGTAATAATAAAATGATTTTTTTTGTTATATCTAAAAAACATTTTCGCTCTACTCAAATATGATGTTGTAGTTTTATGGACATTCGCTTACGAAACATATTTAATAAAAATACAAATTTATAAAAATATTTTAGAACATCAATTTTTTATCGGGAAGCCCATGACTGTTTTTGACTCTGCGAAAACCTGAACCGACAGCCTGGAAACACCACTTTTGATATTCATTTTGATGTAGTTACTGGTTCTATAGATTTGGAGCTTTTGATTTTGTGAATCTGTTGGTCGGTAAGAGCTTTTTAGTAATATACAGGCTGTTCAAAAAGTCCGGAAACGTTGAAGGGACGGTGTTTTCATGGAAATTATTCCGAATAAACGCTTTCCAATTCCAAGGGACTAAAATTTCACTCCTCCAGGGTGCCCCCACGGGGGGCTTGGGTCAACTATAAAATTTCAAATGGCAAATCGTATTTTTTTTCTATTAGATCGTATTTTCCAGACAAAAATAACATCTTTTGCCCGAGACAAATTTTTTTCATGCTACCAATCACGAATGATGCTTGAAAAAATTTCTAAATGAAAACCGGAAGTGTTGTATTCTCCGCTGTTGAATCAGGTTCTCGCAGGAGGGTTGCCTAGGCAACTCATTATAATATGTGTACTATCTCTTCTGAAAGTTTCTGCCCTCTAAAATCGGAATTATTTTTTACACTTGCTACTCCAACTATTAGAAAGATAACCTACGTTTATTTTTTAAGACTGGACATACGCTATCTTCAAATTTCTACATCACACTGTGCAACAGATAAGGACAACCGAAACAACTTCGCGATCTAAAGTAACCACGGTTGATAGTTTTTTGATATACATAAGTGCTTTCAGTGAGTTTTCATTTTTACACGTACGAAGTACTGGTAATAATATGGTGTCATTCCGGACACATTGTACTGTAATAATATATCCGGAACCACATTCCAATTTATGTACATTTTAAGCAGTTGTAATTAATTATACAGCTTATAAAAAAGATGCGTCAAGATATGGTGCGTTTTATTGCTTTTATATACCGATAAAGATACTGAATAAAAAATAATTAAGAATATGTACCCACATAATTATAATCTTGAAAGTATTAATTTTTAAACATATAATATGCATATGCACACAGTTTTATTAAAATATCAGATGGTTGTTTGATAAAAATGATATTATTTATAAATTAAGATAAATTGTATGGTTTCGTTAATTAAAATAATAATAATTAATGTTTTCGATACGACATTGACTTCCGATTTTTATTCGAAAAATGCGTGCTATATCTGAACAATAGAATATAGTCATTTTATGTATTTTCAATAAAATGATTGCGTGATTTATATTTTTATAAACAATGCAGTGCCAGTAATAAAAGTTTTGATCTGTGAGAGATTTTATTTGATTGTGATCGGGTTTTTATTTTTGTATGTAAAAGTTTGATTAAATATAGTCATAACTCTGAATTTTTTAGTACTTAAGTGATTTTTTGTGGAGAAGCTTGATTTTAAGTGTTTTATTTTCTTTTTTCGTGATTTGTTATATCAATTGATATTTTTAAGTCGAAAAACAAAGTAATTGTTTCTTGACTTAAAAATATAATAATAATAACCCTCAACTTAATATTCTCATACTGCAGGGAAAAAGCCTCTTCCAGTTTCTTCCATAGGGCTCGGTCTTTAGTTTTTTTTATAAGAATCCAGTAATACCAATTTTTGATAATCCGAACAACCCCGTGGATTTTATTAGTTCGAATTGTAGAAACTGTACTATAAATGACTAAATTTAAAAACAAAAAGTTGCATTAAACAGAAAATAAAAAAACGTATTTTTCTCTTCTATAATGTTTAAAAGCTTAGGGCAACTTATATTTCATTTAATTCATCGAATACCCCACGCTTCTATTTTCTACGTTTGATTGCGTTTTTCCTTTAAAAAAATGTAATTTTTTAACTTATTACAGCGTATGCAATATGTATATTAATACTGTCTAATGTTGATTGAAATTGAAGTATGCGTATTTTACAATTGCATGGATAATGTTATTTGACCTGTGCGGTTATTTTAATTAAAAACAACGTTTCTTTCAAGTTTAGATCAGAGCACTAGCGGCTGTCAACAGTTGATTATCTATATACGTTGAACACAATTACGTAGGTCCGGTGAAACTGGCTTATAGACGAACCCACTGACGTCTGAAAATAGATATTGCTATGTAAATATTTATTCGCTTTTTGAAACTCGTGAAAATATTAACGCTCGCGTGGAAAACTGGATTGTTATTAGCTTTTATAATACTGTGACATGACGAAGTTGCTCATGTCAGTTTTTCCGTAAAATATAACAGGGCCGCTGTACGCGAGGCTAATTTTGCCGCTGAAATCGCTTCTGGGACTTGTGCTGAATGTGAAGATGGAAATGACGTCACTGCGCGCTCCTCTGTATGATTGCAAGTTGAATTTCAAAATTAGAACCGGAGCTATTTTTCGTGCTAGACTCTCTGATGCCTTTGAACAAGAACCAATCAAAGAACAGTACCTTGTCACGTGAGCAATTCACAATCGTACATGGCGGCACAATGTATGTTCAGAGACAAAAAACATAGACTTTTTTGACATTCGAACTGTCATTGCGCGCGTATCAAACCAATCTACAAATCCAGCATCAAAACATGCATCGTGTGAAGCCAACACATAAAAACCGACACAAAATCTAGCATCACAGCGTGCTTGGAACCTAGCAGCGAATCTAGCGGCAAAGTCAGTCTCGTATGCAACGGGCTTAGCTCCCCAGTAAATGTGTAAAAATACGTGCGTTAAGAAGATGCCTAATTTGTTTGGAGTAAAGAATCGGGCAACATCAAAGTCCATATTTAGAACCAGCGCACACGTGCCCTACTTTCTGTATCACGATTGTGCGATTATGTCGCTTACAGATCGTCAGATGCGTAAGACCGCACACTATTCGCTAAAATACGCAATAATTGATGTATCGCGAACGTGGGATTTTCGAATCTATCGCTAGATTGAGAGCATACTATAGCCAAATCGCAGGATTGAACGAGAAATTTCAAGTAGCTAAATCAAATCGTGATGCAGTTACTCGATACAAAAAGTAGCATGTGTGCGTTGACCCTTAAATCTAAATGAACTTAAAACGGAGCGGCCCCTCGTTCAAAATGTGATATTTTAAAATGTGATCCATAATACGCCTTTTGAAAAAAGACGACATTTTGGCAAACGCAGGAATTTTAGCTATATTAGAATATAATTTTGTAGTATGCAATTAAAACGTCAGTAAATTATTTATTTATTCTAACTATGTTGGCAAAAGGCATTTTACTGCTGTTTTTATTAGTTATGATTTATTTGTCAATTATCCTTTACAACACGATGTGAGATTTCAAACTACGAGAAGTCTGACATTTTGAAGTTTTCTCTTTACCTTGTTCAGTAGTTTTTTTGAAATTTATTTTTTCTGTGGGTATAATATAAATATTTGGTAACCGTATGCTATTTTGTCATTTGTACCTGATTTTAAATCATGTATTTAGATCAAATATTTAAAACCCTGTCATATGGAAAGAATGATACTTCTAGTTTATTATACACATACACATTCAAATGCTCGTAAGGTAGAATTATGCGGGGGAATAACGGGGATATATTCAACAGTTGGTGAACCGTCACCAGTTTAAGGGAGCTGAAAAAGTGCCGTTACCTTAAACGTTGAATTATACAGACGCAGTCGTGTTTAGCTGCAAAATTGAAATTCTAAATCTATTTTTTGACTAGCGAATTTGCATTAGAACTCTAGGATATTGAATCAGTATAACTGCAGTCTCAGATATTCAAATTAAAAAATAATAGATATTTTGCAAAATTATATTTAGTAATCTTAACACCAAAAAGTCTTCGAGTAGATTCAAACATTGTCGATCAACTGTATATTGTATACGTATTTCGCGCGTATATCTCATAAATTTTATTGAGTAAACATTATATAAATATAACTAAAAACAGGACAGCCTTCTGCGAGTTTTCTTTGCAGATAAATATTGGCATATGCTGTAGAATTAAATTCCTCATCTATCTTCAGTAGACCTGCTGTCTAAAACAATTGAACTAACAGTACGTATAGACAATTGAATGATCATTGTATTCATCTCATCAATGCGTTAATAAACAAAACACAGTCGTCTTAAAACGTAACTATTTTTCACTTTGTGACTTAACATAAAGCTAAAAATTCAACTTTTAAGTAAATGCGTCTTGTCATAGCCATGATACAACCTTCTAATCGACTGCAGTACCTTATTTTTATTTTGACAGATATTTCGTGCGACTTGACAAGCTTTTTAACCGACTTCAAAAAAGGAGCCGACTCTTCGACGTCTATGTTTATAATATTTTATGTTCGTTCAGCCTTTTGTCGAGGGGCTACTTAAGAAAACGTATTCGTTTCCACAATAGACTTAATCCACATTAAAACGCCAGAGAAAAAAAATCAATATTAATTACTGTTTCTTCCTCCTGGGCCTTGTAGCTTGTTTAAAAAGAATAGCCAAAAACTTATTGTGAGTAGAAATGCAAAACGCTATGAGGAAAATGTGTTCGAGAAAAATTTTGCGTACTTAACACGTGTTTCCTCTGAACTATTCATTGACTGTAATCTATAGTATTTTAATAACAGAACGTTTCCTGGCGTCTTGAAATTTTGTATTTATTTTTAACTTGTTAGTTTGTATCTAATAAGTGTTTCATTTGAACAGAAATTTGTGGAGTGGACTTTGCACATTTGTGATCCGTGTTGTTTATTGGCTATTTTCTTTGAAACTATTTTAGTTCTAAAAATATAACCATAACGATTTTAAAAACATTATGTTAATTTAATAAATCAATTTAATGATCAATGTAAAAACGTACAGGGCTGTTAATTTTTTGTCACTTTCTAACGATTTGATTATCACATAAATTTCATTTTAACATCGACTATACAGAATAGGGTCATAAGTGTCAACAAGAAGTTAACATTGTTAAAATTAAGCAAGTTTGTCTTTTGGGCACCTCAAAACTAAAAAGTGAATTTTGAGCTAAATTACTACCATTCCATACTAGTACGACCTATACTCGCGTTCAAACTTCAAAGGGTTTCATACCATTAGCTATATTAATTTCCTTTGCTGTTGAAAATATCGTAATAGTTTTAGTGTAGATATCAGTTTTGGAAACAATAGGGAAATCAGTTGTCGAGATGCGTTTTCAGAAAAAACTTGAGAACTACGTATAGTGTTTAAAAATTCGTCAAGAAATCGGAACAAACTATAAGTTCATATAAAACTTCTTGATCAGAATAATGTCTCCTATCTAAAAAAAATAAATAAAAATGGGAAGAAAAACCAGGACACCTGTATGAACGAAGGCTGGCGGTTTTAAAATTTAGAAACAGTTCTAAAATTCTTGAAGAGTTTCTAACATTGTTTTGGAAATTGTTATTCTTGGCATTTGGCCTGTTTGTGTTTCGGTTAACACGTGAAGATTGAAGTCCACCATGTTGACACGGAAAAGAGTTCGTTTATAATAAGAAAGGAATTTACTGTAGTGACTAGAAGTTACAGTCTGCTTTATAATTACGGTGGGGTTAAACTTGTTGGCAACAGTGTTGCATTTGAAACAGCGAAGTTGGGATTAATGAGACGACATTATTAACTACTATGTTTTTTACATATCCTCGTTTTTATGTAAAATGCAATGGTAGAACTACAAAGCTTTGAACCCCGCATTGTGTGGGTGGAGCGTTCGAAGTTGTAGAGGTCCAAAAATCTTTATTTACATGTTTTTGATAACGAAGGCAAAATTGGAGGATATCCGATCGAGCTAGTAAGGATCATACTAATTTCCGATGTGAATCAAGGCAATCGATAGAGCGCCGAGTTCGTGATACAGACGATCTACCAAAATGCCGTTTTACAGGACTACAAATGCATTTTGGCTTTTCATTTTTACACCGAGATGGTGTTACTGTACTCATTTTTAAATACTATCTTTATCATTGTAGTATTAAATAAAGGAATAGTTTATGAACATTAGTTTTTTTTACAATTTTTTTAAATTGCATATAAGACTGATGCGTTTCTCTAAAATTACAAAAACTTAATTAAATTACGTAGTTCCCATAATGTAAATGCGAATGCATTTTTTGTTTATGTACTAGGTAAATGCCCTCTTAAAATTTTGACCAAAATTTAAATTTATGACAAAACTTAATTAATATAAGTGCAACGCGCCAAAAACTTTTATAATATATCAACACAATAAATCAGATCGTTAAAAAACGTATATCTTTACTAGTGCATGTCGTCCACATTCCCTGCTTATTTATGGTTACTTATATTTAATTAAAAACAATACATGTAAATAAATGTTATTTAATCTATCTTCTTGTATGAATTTCATGTACTTTTCATAGAATTGTAAACTTTTTGTCCGTGTAATATTACGATAATCTACATAAATAATAAATAACGCGTAGTTTCTACAAAAATTTGCCTCGAGCGTGAATTTCTCTTGTAAATATATTTATAGCGTAAAATGTAATTTTATGAACTTTCTTTTAACCAATATACCGCACAGTTGGTTTACGCACTAACCTGCCATTATTTTTGTAAACTGTTAATTTATGGTAATCATCTTTATTTTATTAATTCTTTTTATGATCAGGATATACATATATAGAGGGTTAAAGTTTGTTTGTCTGCGGCGGGTAATCTTAGTAACTATGAACCGATTTGAAAAATTCTTTCAGTGTTTAAGAGCCTACTTCTTCTCAGTGACATAGACTATATTACGGTACGACAAAAGATGGATGAGCAGTGAGCAAAAATGCACTTCCGCATTCGATTTCTGGTACACGCGGGCTACACTATAAGAGATAGAGTAAAGTGATACAGTAAGACCTCGCTTAACGCTGCTCCGCTTAACACTATTTCAGTATTACGCGGTTTCTAAAAAAAAGTTTAGCCACTATAACGTAAATTATGGATCAATTTATACAAAAGGATTCAAATGTTGATAGAAGTTCAAAGGCATGACGAAGTGTAATTGATACAATATCTTGCTATCGACAACAGCTTGCTGAACGAAACTGAAAAACGCTAACTTATGTCTATTATCTACGTATTAAGACGACCTTGTTTTGCGCTGTTTCGTATAGCGCAGGAACAGAGCAATATTTTATATAAACTTTCGGTTTACATTCAAATTTTTGAACGATAGTGTATGAACTAGCACACTTTAGTTTGTTTACTGTTCAAAACATCGCTATATCCTTGTATCGATTTGAAATATGACCTATGTTAATTCTATACTTACAGTTCCACTCCGATATTCGAATGTTCATTTTGGTTCAAAATAGTAGATTATAAAAAATCGCTAGTGTGAATTATGTGTATCACAATAGTTAATGAATTAATAACTTTCAAGAACACAATTTGTTTAATGATTGCCTTTTTATACAAAATTTAATTTTGTCAGTTTTAAAAAAATAAATAGTTATAAAATAGTTTCGAATTTTTTTAAGATCACCAGCTAGCGAAGAAATAGTAATTTTACCAAAAGATAACTTAGTGCATTACTGTAAATTTAAATTTAAAAAAAGTACTAAAATTCAAGCAGTAATGCAACGCTTGTTTCATGCATGGTTATACAAGCTGGCGCAGTCATATACCTAGAGTTTCGAAATGTGCTGAGTTTATTAATCTGACGTAGTTCTTTCAGTTTGTGGTAGGTGTCTCCACTCTAACCTGGCGATGTGGCGATTGTACAGTATACGCGTTTGTTTTTTTAACTAATCTTACAAACAGAGAAAGTCGTATTTTTGTCTTTGTTTTAATAAATTGAAAAGGAACACAATGCTTTATAAGACTGAAGTTTTGCCTTTGTTTTGTTTATTGGAACTGCGTTATTGTTAATATTAGATTAATATGTTGTTATGCATATTGTTGTATGAGTGTAAAAAAATCTTGCAACTCGTTTTTTACTTTATTTCAAATGTTCAATTGACGTGAACCTTTGGAGTCGTATGTAGTTTTGACGACAATGCAATATTCTAATTTTTTTTTGTTAGACTAAAAAATTAAAAAATAAGATTTATGCATGCTTTGTCAACGCCCTAAAAATAGAAAATAAAATTGTTTCTCTTTGTGTTAAGGAAGCGTGTGTCAGTCGATGAAGTAACTAAAATGTGGGTAAAGTGAGTGTCCCATGCTTCTAAACGTTATAGAAGAAAAACAAATGTATTTTCTAGTTTTTACTGCGTCAATATAAAGCGTGTTTTTTAGATTTTTTTAAAACTAAATTTTTTTTCTTTACTTCACATTGCTGTTTTTTTATTTTATGTTACTTTACAGCAGCTTACTGAAAGCTATGATCAAAGAATTTATATTGACATATATTTTGTAGTGACGCGCGCACGACGAATAAATTATTATTGATGTCTTTAATTAAGTTCTGTTTACTGTAGAAGTATTCTTTTACATATATATCTTGTGAATTACGTCACAATGTATCTGCAATGTAATAAATGATTTCATTCTTTGACATTTTGAACTCTGATAAAATAGACCAATTTGGTCAGTTTGATTATTGTTAATTGTACACTGATTCAGAACAATTAATATGTCTTGCCGTAATTTTAACCCCGACCCACAAAAATAGGGGTGTTATGTGTTTGAATTTATACGTGTCTTTCTGTCTGTGGCATTTTGATGACTTTTTCATTATGCGATAGAACTTTAACGGGAAGGTTAAGGAATACAAAAACAAACAAGACAGCTTATTTTGTTCTTTTTAAAGGATTATTGTGTCGAATTTTTAAAGTTCCGCACATTCGATGAAAAAACAGAACCCTTACAGAATCACTTTCGTGTCTATCTGTTTATCCGTCTGTCACAACTTATATTTTTTCCGAATCTTTTGATACATATATAGAGTTTTTTAACTTCCCATTGGTTTCAAAGACTTAATCCCAAACGAATGTCGATTTTGGGGGGCAAATTAGAAAATTTCAAGTGCATCATGTGACGTATCAAATGAAAAGGTTCGTTAAAAACCTAAAATAAAAAAACGGGTAATATGGGGTCTCACTCATATAGTTTACAAGAAAACTTAAACAAAAATCTTAAGTCTTAAAGTTCTCATGGAAAACGAAATAGTGCGGAACCCTCTCCACGATAGTTCGACTTGCACTTGACGGCTTCTTTTTTTAATTTAGTTTTTTTTTGTATTTTCATGCTAGGTTTTACAAAACAGCATAAGAAATATTGAGTATAAGCATTTAAATACAGTACATAAGAAATTGAACATTTGTAATCTTCTATATCTATCTATCTACATGAAATTGTTCCAAAAAAATCGAATCCACGTATTGGTCAATTAAATAAGCAGTGAAAAATTGAAAGCCATATAAAATGCAACAAAAGATAGCAGCACAATGTTTAGCTCATGAAGACCCTGATGTAAAACAAGAAGTATATTATTATCTGGCTCGAATTTGGCAGAATCTTACAAAATGTTCGTTGCCAATAAAATATTCAGAACGATTATAATAATAGTGTAATCTTTTAGAGTTTCGAAATGCCTCCAATATACTGTAAATTAAACAGCTTGCTAAGATTACAGACGCTCAACAACTGAGGGCATCAGCGTCTATTAAGCGCTGTATCATGCTCCGCTATATATTTATTGAATAAAAAAAATAAGGTTAGTCCCATCAGTAATGATATGTCATAAAAATAAATTATTTTGGTGAGAACAGTTAATAGCAATTTAGCATGAATTGCTGTCATTTGTAATTACTGATATATATTTTTTTATAATAAAATACAATCATCCAGTATGACAAAGTCGGCCACTTAATAGGTATATGACCCCATTGGATTATTGACCAGACACAATAAACGAGTGCTTGGAGCTACCATATCATAACAGCCTCAAAAAAAGACACGAGTAGTTTTTTTTTTGTTCTTTAAACGTTTTTAATTGATAAAAGATACAAAAAAATGACGATAACAAGACAAATTCAGTTAATTTGAAAATTGCTGTCAAAATTTGAAGTGGACGTGATATTGCACTTAGAGGTTTTCAAACGCTTAATAAACTCTGTATGACAAAAATTGACGTAATTTTTTAGTTCTGTGAAATGTTTTTTATTTTACTTGTAAAAAGTGGCTAGAAAAAGCATCAATTTAAAGTTAAAAGCGTTTGCTCTACATAGTGACGTCACCGTGGTTAAGTTTATATAAATTCTGCACTCTATGGAATAGATCGATTTTCTTTATTGTTATGAAATGTAATTTACATATTATATTGAATTTGTTGCTATAAATAAGTGTACATATATACTTGGTACGTACAATGTAGTTGTTTTAGTATTTGCCAACTTAAAGTTGAAATCGAAACAATTCACTGCTATGCAATACGTCCATGCCCAGTGTACAAAGCTATTCTGTATGGTTTTATCTCTTTCTGACAACTGTAATATTACATAAACTAAGGAGAGACAAAAATGTAACAGCTTTGTTAATTTTTAACCGATTTCATTGCGTTTATGATATTTAAACACTAACTCCTTAACTCAAAGGATAGTCCATATCTGGCTTCGCTTGCGTTCAGGTAGTTTAAATACAATGAATTTTCTGTTGGCGCGTGCGATTTTCCAGGTAACGACTAGTATGTTACTTCCCAAATCGGCTTTAATTCAGCATTGATGACGTCACTGTGATGCAGATACAGTACATGCAAGTTCGCGTCGTATTTTGAATTGATTCAAAATTAGGGTATAATTTCGTACTTTACTACTTTTTAGAAGAGTGGTTGATATTGAGGCATGTTTCAAAGGACATCTTTGTATCTAAATTTTTCTTTATAATTATGTAATTATATTGCATTATTTCATTTTGTTTAAAACAATGGGAACGCCTCTGACATTGACTTGTCTCTGTCTACGTATTATTTTCAAGATTAATTTTTTTTATAAATATGTGCGTTTACTAGCTAATGCATAATGTATTATTACATTATTTTTATAATTGAGAGTTTAGTCATCCTCTAACATAAGTATAATTAACACTTAGGTGTTGATTTAATTAACACAATTCACGTCACTGAAAACAGAGGCGTGCCAAACGATTTCTTTGAAGTTCATTACTTAAAATAATAACTCAACAAATTAAAATTAAGTTACCAACGCAACATGTTATCCTAGTTATAGCCAATAGGTGTAGTTAGTCGTTCCGGCAACAGCTTCTTTGGCGACATTTACCGCTTTATCTTTAGCATAAATGATAGAACATTCATAAAAATACTCTCAGTGAGGCTCACAGGCACAAGGAGCGCATACTTGAGGCCTCGGTATCACAGATGACACAAAAAGCTAGATTTTTTTAAATGAACGAGCGCGAGAATATAGTTTTTCAATTTTAATATTTTATGACGGTTTTGGCTGGTTCGCGTTTTATAAATTGTGTATTTATTGACACAACTGGAGTATACAACTGTTAGAACAGAATGTTAATAATTAAATATTAGACGACGTCAGAGCTGGGCAAAGCACCGAACCTAAGTGCTTGAAGCATCGAGTACTTACTAAAGTGCCTTATAACATCAAGCACTAAGCATATTAAAGTAACTTCTTAAATTTTAACTTCCAACATTAAGTTATGGTATAAATTTTGAACATGAACAATATTTCTAATCGATGGAGAAATTTCAACTTAAATAAACAAGAAATTGATCTCTATCATCAAACGAAATAAGAATTATAAAAGATAGACGAAATATGTTTTATTAAACTTTGAAAGTGCTTATTCAACATTCTTAATGCTTTATAAACTTGTTGCATGCTTATTATGCAATTTATAATGCTTACGTGCTTGATAAGTAGCAAGTCTTTACAGAAGCGCTCTAAGCATTTACAAAATGCTTTAAGTAAGGTGTTTTAAGCAAAAAAAGTTCTTAAAGCATTCTAACAATCATGAAGTTTCCAGCATTGCCCAGCTCTATAATAATAACGACACCTTGTAAGAATCTTGTGGCTATTTTATCGTAGTTAAAATTTTGTAATGCGACAAAGTTAATAGCTGTTGTTGTTTTTTTTTTTTGCAGCCAGTGCAATGAAAATGACTATGACAACGGCATCAACCGTTGCTCCCCGCATGCACCGTAAGGTGTTGAGGGTAGCGCAGAAACGCCTGAACCATCTGAGACTTCAGTCTGCCGGAAAAGGTCGAACGTCGGCAGCAGCGGCAGCGGCCATTCGTAGCGCCCAACACAACAGTAGCAGCGGTTTGGACCCTTGCGAGAACTCCAACGATAGCGGCTTGGGGTTCGATCATCATATCGAATATCAGCTGGCCGCACGAGGAGGCGTTATTTCCAGAAATAGATCGTGGCAGGATGAAAGAGAAATCACAGACGTTAAAAGAAGGAAGTTTGATATCAAATTGGAATCAGATGAAACTAATGATGACTACATTTTTCCAGATAATATTGATTGTAAAGGAACGACCTCGTAAGTATAATTTCGAATTGGATTGGAGTTTGTCCAGTTTCTAGAAGCTGTTTCAAATCAAAAGCACCCAAAATGTGGGAAATTTGAGCCGAAATATTACGATTTTTTTAGATTAATCCGAACAGCTCCAGCATCAGTAATTCCTAATTTAAGTCGAACTAGCGGCCATTCCGCTTCACCAGCCAGGGCTGTGCCTCGGTGTCTTCCTTTGACTGATAGACGATCACCTACGGGCCCTATTACACTTACAACTCAATTAGGAAATATTTGTCGCTCAGGTTGGTATCTCGGTATGCTATATATTTTCTACTATTCTTCTCTACTCCTATAAAACGTAACGGTTGTCTGTTTACCCTCTCGAGAACGGCTGAATCGATTTCTATGCGGTTTTCATTCCCATGTAGGTCTTAAGCTATGTTTAATTTAAATTGGTTCCTTCGTTTCATGGTTCTTAAAGAATAACAATATTTGTGTAAATGGGCAATACGAGAATTAGAATAATATACTTCACACATTTTCTTGAACATATTCTTACATAATTTAAACGCTATTTGGAACCAAAAACAGAAAAAAACTGTTTTAAAATCGGTGCAGCGACTTCAGTGTTATTACCCTTTTGCTAACGAATAGTATTCTTCCTCATATATTTGACTAACTTTTTATTTCGAAATTTCAACCAGTTCCAAATGCAGACGAAGTTACGGGCAAATTCTACTAATTCCTATTTTAAAAATCAGTCATTATTTAAATAGTTTCTCGTAGTTTGAAAGATAATTTGTTCATTTTATGACAGGCAAAACTCAATTGCAAATAATATGTCAACCTGAACAACAGCACCGGGCCAGATACCAGACAGAAGGAAGTCGAGGTGCGGTGAAAGATCGAACTGGAAATGGATTTCCTGTTGTAAAACTTGTCGGTTATGATAAACCAGCTACTTTACAGGTAAGTTACTGTCATCCAAAAATTTGTAAACGAAACAAATTCTCTACTCAATAATAATTATCAAAGCACCTGGGCAATGAATCGACATTGACTACTACCTTCTTTCAAGGCCATTACTTTTGCGGATTCAAACGTTTTATTATCAAAGATATTATCACAATCAAATATGTCTCTCATTGGCGTAATTTTTCCTTTATTGATGCTTTTTGTATGGTCATCACTAATAATAATCGGGGGCGTCTCTTTGGCTTTGCGGTTGCACCGTCTTGGAAGGGGCACCGAAATGTGTAGAAAAAATTCTCGTTAGCATACAATAAAATAGCGCACGGGAGTGGGGGCACGATAGGACTGGCGCTGCGAAGGAAGTGATTTATATTTTCATTGAATAAATTCGTTAAAAATATGTGAGTCGTCGTCGGACGCCTGGCAGATGTGAAACATTACACAGATATTCACGAGTAAAATGCCGCCACACTAACACACATATTAAGTAGCGTTTCTGTAGTATAGTAGAGAGAGAAGCGCTCAGTATAGATATTGAGAGGGGAGCGTCACATTGGAAAAAGCCGACGAGACGCGAGTTTGGTCGAATGGGACGTCGCGTCTTGCAATCTAAACGTTTTCACTGCCATCCAAGCGCGCCACTAGATATTTCACATCAAAAATAGCATGACTCTTTCTTTGTTTTATGTGAAATGGCAACGTCTTTGTTACACTTGTTTAATGTATGCTATTAAACTTTTCTTTTTAGATATTCATTGGAACAGACATTGGCCGTGTTGCCCCGCATATGTTTTATCAAGCTTGTCGAGTGAGCGGTAAAAACTCAACGCCGTGTGTAGAAAAGAAAATAGAAGGCACAATTGTAATTGAAGTAGAATTAGATCCGTCAAAAGATATGGTAGTAACATGTGACTGTGTTGGTATTCTGAAAGAGAGAAATGTAGACGTTGAGCATCGTTTTCCTGAACAGTCAGGGCCTCGGAGTAAAAAGAAATCGACGCGATGTCGAATGGTATTCCGTACAACGATTACTCATGATAATGGAAGCACAGAGACTTTGCAGACGTGTTCACAACCGATTGTATGCAGTAAGTTTAAATAAAATCAAATGCAAACTTATACTTTATTAGTATATGATTTAAATACCCGACTACTACATCCAGCTGTTTTTGCGTGAAACCCGCACATGTAGACAATTTTAGTCTTTTGTATTTAGATAGGATTCTCACAAACAAATATCGTAGTTGACCATTTGGAGTGGATAGAAACTAACTCAAAACTTGATCGATTTAAATTTAAAATTCTTTTTTAATTCTTTGACATCTGTACAAAACCAAGGCACAGCAACTTAAAAAATGAAAATCGGCTAACTAACATCACTTTAAAATCCTGACGATTTAGCAAAGTCAGGCAACTGCCATTTGTAATCTGTATGAAGGAGTTACATATTAATTCATTTATTGTTATTTTTTTGTTTTGTGTAGCGCAACCGCCTGGTGTACCGGAAATCTGCAAAAAGTCTCTTTCAGTGAGTTCGACAACTGGAGGCGCTGAGCTGTTTATTCTTGGCAAGAATTTTTTGAAAGATACAAGAGTGGTGTTTCAACACTGTCGAATTGAAAATACATCAGAGAAGCGAGAAATACTTTGGGAAGAAACAGTTGTTCCTGATAAAGAATTTCTACAGCAGGTAAGATTGTCATTGATAATCATTTTAACAACAGAAATAATGTGAGTCTTTTTTTGAAAATTCCCCGTCTGTTAGCATATTCTATACCTACAAATCGAAACAGGAACTAATTGCGCGCGTTATTCTGTTCTGTGATTGCAGACTCATTTGGTATGCGTGGTTCCAGCATACGCCCGACACGACTTAGCGGATCCGGTGACGGTTAGCCTGTTTGTTGTGTCTAGTGGTAAAACAAGCGAGCCACATCCCTTCATGTACACCCCCACCCCTCCCAGTACTTCGGCTAGTGGTAAGATCGCCGCAGACAGTTGTTCTAACATAGTAGCAGATGTGGAATTGGTCAGTCGTATTTGCTTTATGATAATATATCACTTGTCACATATTATGTATTTTATAACAACTACGATGAAATGTATTCAATATTTAAAGTACCGAACAAAGATTGTTAAATTCATTGCATGATTGTCTAGTCACAATGTTAAATTCAAAATGTAATGTTTATATTATATTCTTTGAATATTTAATTTTTATACCCAAAATAAATATCTAGTCATTAACATTTTCCTGTTTTGCGACTAATGTAAATATATATTTTTTAAATCCTTTTTTAAAAATCCCGATTAAATTGGAATTTATTTAATTTATTTAACTGCTCACCAAACTGTTAACAACACTAAGAAAGGAAGTTACGATGAACTTTTCAGTGTAATGAACAATCTTAACTTAAAGCAGATACAGCATCACTCGATATCGAGATTGTATAGCTGATCAATTTCCTTATAGTGTTTCAGAGCATGGTTCTGCATGTGGAAACTAATAGTGCGAATGAGCGAATAAAGAATCTCAACGGCCATTTGTTTCGAACGCACGTGCATCGCATCGATCAGATATCTGCAAATGGATTTGCGCCTGTTGAAATTCTTTATTCGGGTGTGTAAAAGTATGCACGCAAAGAAAGTATTTCAGTTTCAATTGTTTACTTGGTATTGGTTGTAAATTTCATCAGTGTCATTTTCTCATGAAATACTTCCTATGTATCAAAACACGTTTTTTTCAATTTAACCTCGGGACAAATGCACACTTACGGGTGAACGTAAATCAAAAACATAAAATGTTGTTTTCGATTGCGAGTTGAATGGATTGTATGAACGAAGTTGAGATCGGTCGACTGAATGGAAAAGTGTACGAGTTTCGAGTGTCGGATGAATGATTCGTGAAAGACTGATCGAGTGGCAAAAGTGTAGCTATTTGTCCCACATGTAATATTTATTGTATGAGCAAAGATATCACTTCAGTGTTAAAATTAAAATTGGCAGATATGTAATTTTATTCGATAAGTCAAGCTTTGTTTTTGTACCGCTAATGAAAGCGGAATCTTTGCTTACCTCGAGCAGTATTCTTGTGATATATATGAACGCGTTCCTTGTACGTTTTAACAATGTACGAGATGCTTGTGTAGATACATTGATTCGACGATTTTAACATTTATCACAATAATCTGCGTAAAGAAAGTTGAATGTGTCGCATTTGGAATATGATAGTCAACCAGATCTTAATGAGATTTCTCTATGCGTTTGCTTTTTCCCCTTTGTCCCTAACAGCAAACAGGTTAGGCGAGCGAAAGCGCTCGTGCTGCAAGGAATCGTGCTTCCGCCAGTTGGCCCCTGGAGCCGGCTAGAGGGCCTCCGCTCTGCACCAGACCCGCGTCATTCAGGTTGCGCATACGGGTACTTAAAAAACACCACATACACCGCATACATGAAGACACAAACACCACACACGCGCACACAAACACAACACACACCTTTAACACAACAGCTGTGCAGTGTTTTTTGTTTTCGACGGGATTACAGAATATCTCCGTTATTATGATGGAAATTATACTTAGAAGCAATATTTTTTTATTAGAATTGAACGGTGGAATCAGCGAGTCTTGTCAGTTTCGAGTATTTTGCAAAATGGCGAAAAAAAATTTAAACACATTGTTTTAAAGAAATGTGCTATTTGCTGTATCTCAGAATCTAATAAATGAAAAAATCAATCGAAAATGGTAAAATCTACATACAATTTAAAATTGGAATTTGACATAAAACGATACGACATCTGGTGACAGAAATTTAAACCATAAACGCATTACATCTCACATGCTGTTAGTATTATATATATAAAAAATGGTGGATTTATCATTACATTTGTCAAATCCCAATGTTGAAACTTTTTTATCACTGAAAATGCTCAAAAACGCCAAAGGATACTGTATTTCTAGTTTGATCATTAAATTCGTATTGAAAAGTTAAAGGCATCCGAAATTTTAAAATTTTTTCCAGTCTCGGTAACGAAGTTACTTTGCAATGGTGTCGAAGATGAGACACCTGTACATTACGCTTCCGATCTATGCACTCATAAACACTCTCACATACACACACACACACAAACATACACAAAAATTGATTGCTTTTGTGATTTTATTATAATTAATAATACATAACATAGTCGGCAAGCATAGCATTTTGTCTTTTTTTAAATGTCTTAAATATATTAATAATAATAAAACTCTACACAACAATTAAACACATATTACAATCATTATTTTATTTCATAAATTTATAAATCAGTTATATTAATAATAATGTTAATAACAAAATATATTGGTTAATAATAAAAATGCATCATAATTCATTGAAAATTAATAATGATTTTGGAAAATGCTTGCTTTAAAAAGAAATCTTTGTCTTTTTTGATAAAAATTTTAAATTTGTTTTTTTTTTTTAAACCAAGAATGAGGAGAATTGAGTATTTGAATGACAATGTCCTGTTTTTATTCTCAGTTGCACAAGACAACACTGGTTCCGAGGCTAATGCAGCTGACAACGTGACTATTTTAATTTCAGGGTCGTGTGTTGTGCTCCAATTTTGGAGACCACAGTGTGTGCATTGCCGTTTTGACTGCCAAATGTCCACATCCTTTTGTTTAAACTTATCTCTACATTATTCCCCAATACTTTTGTCCAAAATTTCCTTTTTTTTCTTCAAATCGATATTTCAACAGATAAATACTTACATAATTTTTTGAAGAGATGTAAATCACATTGTCATCACACAAATTTTTTTCAAATGTCGTTGTTGTTTTTTTTTAATCAATTTTGAATTTTATTTAAAAGCTCAGAGATAGTCGATCATGCAAAGACAAAGTCCCAGACTTTTTTTGTTTGTAAACATATATGATATTTCTCCTCCTGTTTATTTAAATAATCTCTTCAGTATATTTCTTTAACTCACTAAAGACATGCATTCTGCAATGATCGGAATGACTGTTAAACATTTATATTAATTTGTTGTCTTTCCGAATCCAGATATCCCGTCAGGAGAGAGTGCGATAATGGGACATTTGTTAGGAGTGTTTTATGAGAGATGCATACACTGTGGCTGTTGGCCATTCGAGTTTGACTTAAACTTACTAAGTAACTCTTGAGTTAAATTAAACTGACCGTGTAATTTTGTTGTTTTGCTTTTTTGATTCGTCAAGCTTGAATGACCAGTGTCGTCCATTCCAGAGTCATAAAATCTGCAGTAAACAGATTGAACATAACGTAATTTAAATACAATCTATAGACAGTAAATTAATAGGCCATCCGACTTGCAGTGCCCCCAGTGCCTTACCTGGCCCCTAGGGAGGACGTGAGACCCGTGATGCTCTGGCAGTCTGTGCCAGAGGTCACGCCGAAATCAGAACGGTTGGATATTGGTATGATGCCCCCTCCTACTTCGCTGATGCCCCTGTCACAGCGTCGCCCGTCCGCAAGCATGGGTCTCATCGTACCGGAAACGCTCAAGACAGAACTGATGGACGAAAGCAGCCAGAGTTCGGACATGAGCGCCGCTCGTTACAATGAGAACTCTCTGGACGTTCACGTGGGCGACAGCAACATAACTTCTTTATCCGAAAACAGCATGGACGCCGGCGTACTGCGTCGATCGAACATTCCGATCGGCATGCTTCATCAAGACAATTCCGCAATGACGAACATGATCAACGACAACAGTCGAGAAGCGGCGCTGGCCAGATCGATAAGCATGACGATGGTGAACGAGAACAGCATGGACGCCGAGATGTCCCGACGCGTCACGCTCCGAAACGAGAACGGCATGGACGTAGGCATGAGTCGACGCGGTTCTATGAGCGTCGTGCACCATTCGGAAGATGCCAACATGTCTCATATTAACGAAAACAGTATGGACGCAATGAACGTGCGTCGAGGCGGCAACAGTGTCGAAACCGTAAATCGATCGACCGTCAGCTGTTTCGGTCAGACGGCCGCACTGTTGTCTGAAAATGCTTCCGCACTTTTGCCGACTGACGAAATGAAAGGTATCGACTTACGCATGAAAGGCCCTATCGGCACATTGTCCGATTTGGCCAGCACACAGTCGCCGTCGTTGGCAACACTACGCAGATTTGGAGTTACAGAACAAAGCAATATTCCGCTACCTACTCAAAGCGCACAAAGTATTGAAAACTATTTAACAACGCTCGAGAATGCGAAAAATCCTATGAATCCCTCGATATCGACTTCAGCGTCCAGTCACATGCAGGCTGATAAATCACTGACTCCTGCGCAGAAACTGGACGTTGCAGTCGCACTGATGCAGGTCAACACGTCCAGTTCTGTGTTCGGCGAACAGGACAATGCATTAGAAAGAGTGAGTGCGCGCGAACTACTCGCAGGCCTTCAAAGAGATCAGAGTCAGCCGGGTACCATGACAAACGCTTCGAATACTTCCAAGGCCCTTTATTCTGATCAAGACTTATCGACGCCTCAGTCAATAGCTAACGATATTTTGGCAAGTACCAATTTATCAAATTCTAATACTTTCCAACCAGTATTGATGAATTCTCAATTAGCTTGCTTTCCTAGTCTCGATAATAGATCAGTCGATAGCAACATAACAAATACAGAAAGTCAGTCATTTAGTAACATGACGATTATGCTTCAAAGCCAATCCGCGGCTTCAGATGTCGCAAAAACAAATGCCAGCGCAGTGTTTCCTGTGCTCGGCACAAACGAATTGACAATAACCGATCGTTTGATGTCACAGGCCGAAGCGCAAAGGTCGAGTCTCGTTCTCCAGACCGCAACGCTACAGTCGGCGACGACAGTCAAACAGCTCGATGCGTTTGTGAATTCTGCTGCCGAAACGCACATGGGTAGCCCGCCAATGAATACGACGGATCTCGCCGATAACGTATCGTCTGTCGATCAACGGTCACCATTAAATCAACAATCGCCTCCCCGCAGATCGCCATCGCAGCAAGAACTTGTCATGCATTCGCAGTCGTCCGACGTGATGATAAACACTCAAGCACCGGTCATCAATCAACAAAGTGTTTCGGAAATCATGTCCGGTTCTCAACAAAACAGTGCCACTCAGTTGAAAGCAATTACCAATTCTCAAACTTCGTCAAACGTTTTATCTCCCGAAATCATTTTAAACCCGCAAGTATCACCGAGCTTGATGTGTCGTAACAATACACCGCAAGAAACCCTCCTACTTTCCCCACACGCGAATCCGATGTGTCAGTCCATTTCCGGTCATTCTATGCAATTAACTACGTTACAGCCGACAGTAACTCAACAGGAACAACAGTTGTTGAGCCCCGCGCATAGAGTGTCTCCTGTAGCTGTCAAGAACATGATATTGAACGCTGCAGCTGAAATACTAGAATCTCAGCCTACATCGTCAGCACAGCAAACTTTGCAGTCTCTTTTACAAGCTCAACCGACTAACTCTGAAAACGTTATGAACGTAGCACAACAAATCAACAAAAACGTATACGTATCAAATCAAACGAACTCGACGGCCGATGCCGGTCAATCGATCGGTGATCAACGAATACCCGATCTCATCAAAATGGAAAATCAACAGCAGACCGGTTACTTAGGAGATTCGCGCTACAGCGGCACTCCGTCGGTTAATCAATCCGCGTCTTCTAAGTCGCCGGATTCGAATTCGGAACGTAACGCGTACATCGGTCAAGCGATCTCCGCGGCAAACGACGCCAAACCGATAATTCCGGTGCCGGTTAAAGAAATGACGTCGTCTTCAACGGCTTCGTCGAACGCGTCTGCAAACGCGACGACTCCCGTCAAAGAAGGACTGCTGACGCAAGAAATCACCACGATGTCCGACACGGACCTTTTGAGCTACATTAATCCGAGTTGCTTTGACCAAGGTACATATTCATAAGTAGCGTGTGTGTGTGTGAATTTAAATGTTGAGAGTAAAATAGTGACCTGTAAAGTGCATGAGCTGTAAAGTGAAGTGATTTTTATTAAATGATGTACTTTGTCGTGTGGTGCTGTTAAATTCACGTGCATGACTATTATACTTCTTTGTTCGGCTTGATAAGTGCTGAAGGACGTTGTTTATTAATAGACGTAAATGTTTTTTACAGTATAATGACAAAAACGGACTGAAAATGGTGGAGGCTAACCGAGGATCTAATTAACGTAATGTTATACACCTATCAGACACTTCACTGCGACTCGTTCTCATCTGCTTTAATTATTTTAATATTTGTAATGTGTAAGAATTTTGATCGCTTCATTGCTAAGTTATTGTTTTATTTACATTTTAATTATTTGTATAAAAATGTACCCTATAATGTTACGTTGTAATGGAAATATTTGATATTCCATTTCGTTTTTTTTAATATATATATATAACGATTATATATTGTTAAAAGTATGAGATATTTTAATGAATTAAATAGTATTTTAAAAGCATACATATTTTACCTACATAAAAAATGCATAGGGTGATAAAATTATTTATTTTCGATGTTGCTAAATAAAACGAGTATATATTATTAACAGTAGCGATAGTTAATGCAATTTGTAAATATGTTAAGTTTTATTATGTTATTATTTTGCAATTTTTGCTCAAATCTTATTTTAGTATGTACATTTTTTGGTAAAGATTATATTGCCAAGTGATAATATGACCAACATTATAAAATTATTATTTTTAATACAAAATATCTTAAAAAAATATATATATAAATGCTAATGCCATAAGGTCAAAAAACTCGTATATTCTCAAATATTCTATCGTAAATGTATGGATAAACGGGAACATTGTATTGGTCAATTTAAATTAGATTTTAAGGTATCATTATTTTTTATTTAATCTGGAAGTAGATTCCATATTGTCATTTTAATTTGTATCAAATTTGACGATTTGAAAATATGTAGAAAATATTAAATAAGTAGAATTTTACATAACAAAATTATTTTTCATGTTTATCAAATGCAGTAAGTAGGTACGCGGAAAAAATGTTTAATACATTTTAAATACTTCACATATTGTGTTTATTACAAGATGGGTAATTACAATTCTATAATATTATTTATTTCTACAAATTAATCGAATTACTATATTGTCGGTAGCTCAATTGATGCCATCATTACGTTATGCTATTACCAAATCTAATCAAGCTGAAACTGTTCGCTGATTTTTTGTTAGTTAATAATAATTTTTGAAAAATCAATTATATCTAAAGTTCATTTTTTTATATTTTAAAAATCATAAAATATTTCGTATCTCGTTAGTTCAAATTTGTAATTAAAATTGAAAATTAGAACTAATAATATCAATTGATATCAAATTGTTTAAATGGCATGTATTTCTGTGTTTCCAGTTTTTTTTTTCTAATAAACATGTTTCTAGACAAAAGTTTGTATTTTAACTTGTGAATTGTCTTTTAATCCTAATTAATTATTGTGATCATAACGTATTGTAAATAACAAAGATTAATAATATGGAACATTTAAAATGCCTTGTGAAACCGTTTATGCATTTTTATATTATGGTTTTAAGTAATTACCTTCGATACTAACTCATTAAAGAAATTTATTAATATAACCAACAAGCTTTTCAGTTCAGTTGCTGACCATTTTATATTTATACATAAATGGTTAAATTAAACGAAACTTTTAAGATCTTGGAAATAATTCTGAAAACGTGTTCCTTTCATAATGACAAGATATCTATAATACTCTACAGCGTATTATTTTTGCCTCTAATTGATGAATTTGTGCCGTTATTTCAATATTTAATGACCTAAATCACCAAAAGGAAAACTATTTTGATACTCACTTTATATCATATACATACATAGAAAATGTATTTACTTTAAGAAACTATGTAATATTATATATAATAAAAAATAAAGGACGCTGTTATTAATGTGCCTAAAGCATGTAAAAGCAGCGTCGTAGCTAAGGTCATGAGCGCCCAGGGTAAGATTTGAATTTTGCGCCCGCCAAAACTTATTTTGTATAGGAAGAGAATCAGCACACGCAGGCCGCGACCAGCTCCTAGCTACGACGCTGTACAGAACGGTCAGCTCTTGTCACGAGATTTAAATGCTTAGAACTCACTTAGAAGTAGATTATGATTCATTGAAGAAAAGGAACATTTTGTTTATCTCGATAAATGACTGATTTTTATATATAATAAAGTTGCCTAGGGCACCTCAATTATATATTATACTCACTGACTGTACTATTATATCAGCTCAGTAAAACATCGATTATTACAATTTTTTTGAATACCACCTGTCCCATGGAATACGCATATTATGTCATCTTAAACTTTATAGAAAATATAAAAGATTGAGATAAGGTATTGCTTTATACACTTGAGTTTTTGATGTGAAACATCTAATGGCGCGCTTGAATGGGAGTGAAAACGTTTAGATTGTACGTTGCGACGTCCCATTCGGCAAGCCTCGCGTCTCGGCTCTTTTCGCCTTGGCGTTTCCTTCTCAATACCTATATTGAACGCTTCTCTCTACTACGCTACACACTCGCTACTTTGCGTGTGTGTCGTGTCGAAATTTTACTCGTAAATATCTGCGTAATACTTCACACCTTCCTGACGTTCCACGGCGGACGGCTCACATTTTTTTTAAATCATGAACTGCCAAGGGGTTATCTGAGCATAATTACTAATCCATATTTTCAATCTATTATTATTTTCTATAATACATTAAAAATGCAACTAATACTTTCATTAGTCCTTAGATTGGAAGTTAAAAACTGGGAGATTGCAATAGACAAGACATGAAAACGCCACATAATCAACGGAATCCCTATGAGCGTGGCTATTCTTAGATTCTATCGTATTATTGATATGTTGCAGTCACTTGGGACACGCTGTGTATTAGATTCGAAAAGCATGTGATTCAAAATGAGTTCCAAGAACACTTTTATCCATTCCATTAAAATTGGATAATTTCTCAATTTACGAACAGCTTACTTAAAAATTCATGTATCTAAGACATATACGCTCGTATTTGGTTGATTTTCACTATTCAACGCAACGTGTGATTTTTTATATTCTGAGAACATTTTTAAGCAGGACAAAGAGTGCTACATAACTTTAAAACAATATAAAATTTGGCGTCGTTTTTTCTCTTTCATAAACAGTATTTTCGAAAGCGACACCATACCAAAAAAAACGTCAAATTTTATAAAAATATCGTTCCTTTTGTTGTGAAAGTCTTTGTAAATTATTCTTTAGTACTGTGATTTTTGAAGGTCACTCTAAATATCAGCCTTGAGTATTTAGCACTGTATAAAGTAAATAAAAAATTGTGTAAGTAACCGTGTTATGACGATCATGTGTCAGAATAACAAAAAGAACTAGTTGAATACTCGTTGTTGTACTGAGGTGATACTAAACCTGGCACGTAATGTTTTGTACCTATAATCAGTGATTAAAAAAAAATTCAAAGAATATAGATTTGCATGAGTGTACAAAGAATTTTCACTCTACAGTGTTGCTTGTAGGTCAGTTTTCGTACATTAATACTGTTTAATGATTTATTATTTGATTATATTTTTATTATTATGTTATACACAAGAATGAACCGTCCACACTTGGGATTCGGGATTATATGACTAACATAGAAGTCAATGAGTGGTTGTGAGTTGTGACTTTAATACTTTTTGTATTTTATGTGCTTGAAGCTGTTAACTTACTGATGTCCTGAAATACCGACTGCGCAAAAGCATGTTTTGTAATATTATTCTGTTATGGATATTATAAACGTATTGGATGTAATGATGTCACAAAAAGTGAGGTACGGGTGTGCTAGTTGAAACCATATAAAAAAAACTGACCGTTCCTTCGCGAAAACGTTACTACTTGCCTTGTGAAATAAACAATTTTGACTTTTTGTAAACAAATCGGTTGTTAAAATATTTGCATGCACAAATAGTCTTTAATTCGTTTTCTGTTATGTATGCTTGATGGATATAAACAACAGTTTAGCAAATATACAATATTTTAATGTCTTAGAGGTACACGGCCAGCGGGCAAGTTTTAGAAATACGCACCTTTGATGTTATGAAAAAGGGAAACTATTTTGAAGACTAGGTGGTAAATTCAAAGCTGACCATAAGAAGTGTTTTGTTGACAAAAACAGTGAAACTAATTTGAAAAAAAAAACAAAAACCGCAGTGTTTGCATATTTAAGTCAATTAGGAAGTTTCCTAATCATAGTGCAAAAAATTATAAAATTAATAGGGAATGCATTTTTGAAATATTTTTTTTAAAAACAACATTTCTATGCTATTGTTTTATGCGGGTGACGTCACGCGGCACAAATGTCATATTTATAGTAACTAATAATATAGTAAGTCATGAAGAGAAATGTGAAAATCAATGTAACGTTATAATTAGGAACTTTGACATATCTAAATATAGCTTATATTCACGACTTGCTATATTATTACTTAACACCAACTCCCGCGTGACGTCATAGTGACCGACTAGACGTCGGTCCGTCTCGTTTGTGGCCCCACGATAAAAAATTGAATATGCCCGTTGTTTTTTTAAATCTTGAAATCATTCTTTCAGCATTTTCAAAGCTACGCTTATTATCATAATGTCGTTATTAGCATTTTCCTCAAATGGAAATATTCTAATTGTGTCTGAAGCGCTGTTGACATTGTACCAGTTCACAAGTACCTATAATGTTAACAGGATATAGTTTAGTGCAAATATGTGAATCCAGGAATTATGTCTCCAAACGTTTCAAGGCTCAAAGTATCGGAAATTGCCCTAGGAGCCAAATGCTAAAAGATACCCTGTCAATTAACTGAATACAGTATTATAATATACAGGCGGTTTCAAAATTGTATGCCAGTGTTGCGACGATGTGTTCTCCGTCACAAAATAAACAAAAAAGCTCATATAAGCATATGTTTCAAAGTAATGCTGCATTCAACAAAACGGATATCACTTTGCATAAAAAATAAAAATATCTTTCTGCTTCAGTATCACAGTATTAAATCAATTTAAGGCATGAATTAATTTGAGATTTTTTGCTTATTTTGTGATGGCGAACAGATCCCTACAGTGATGCCGTGCAATTTTAGAACATCCCGTATTTTAGAAATGTTACAGGAGCGTCAAAATGTACCTTGCCCGTAGCGCCAGCAACCCCAATGTCAACTAATATTTGCCGGATTTTATTAAAATATGTATTATAAAGGCTGGGTTATACTATTCGCCCAAACACGGTATCGTTTCCAGCACTGATATATTTTTTAGTGTAGACAGGTCTGCGCTGATACGATTCCATGTAATTTAAACACTCCTAAATCAAATACATAAAACAATATTTGTTTGATTGGTGTTGGTTTGATACATTCCGTGTTTGTGCGGATAATGACACGCTTTTGGAAGAAGTTCCTCTATGTAACGGTGCTGTTATCAACAAGGAAATTATGATATTTTGTAACAAATATTGAAAGTTGACAGAAATTCTCAAACTGTGCAGTTCTTATATTTATAACTTTATATTCCAATTTATAAATAAATGTTCAAATTATATTTACAAACTATCATTTTCTATATTATTTTTTCAGAAATCATTAAAAGAAATACTGTAAATATAATAGTTTACTAATTGAATTTTGATCTTTGTTAACCTTCTTTTGAAGCCATTTATGTATTTAATATAGATTTTACTTGATCTATTTCTCTTATCCAACTGATATCAAATTTAGTTCCAATCAGATATACAAGCTACAGGGGATATGCTATTTAAACAACTATAATAAAACAGGCAATTATAATAAAAAATATTTGATACGAATTTTTAAAAATTAGACAGAACGAAAATATTACAGATTGAAACAGAATTTTGAATTTTTATTTTTGTTAATATTTCAAGCAAACTAGAGATAGGTAAGTTTGCTTTCTTCTAATAATTTTAATTAACAAAAAAATTACTATAGTTGAAACCAAAATAATCGACAGTGACATCACACTTACATTTCACAATATAACAAAAGCGCATGTATAAAACATGTGCCGCTTATATTATACTGTGAAGTATAAATGTGATGTTACTATCAATTATTTTGGAACCGTACAATAGTACACAGCTTGTGTGTATATTTTTCATTTTGCGTTTTAAATTTGATATTTTTTTAACGAATGTAGTAAAAAGGATTTTTGACACTTTTCACCTTTTCGTGTAGCGTAAAAAAATTAAAGTCATGGTAAAGTGTAATTGGATACCTATCGACCTTTACATTAAGATAATTTTTATTCTTCATACAATATGGAATATTATGCCAGCTTAAAAATTTTAAAATTTTAATCTCATGACGTCAGTGTACAAACAAATGCATAAATGGCTCAGTTATTATTTCGTGCCAACTATATGATTGCAATTCCACACATTTTTGATATTCTGTTGTATTAATTTCTGGTTTATATAAACTGAATAAAGTGTAAGATTCGTATTTTTATACGACTAATACATATGTGTCGATTGAGATGATGTTCTCTTCGAAATAATCATATAGTTTGGACGTAGATATACAACCATAACAAGGTTCTTACGTACCAATTTGATATTAATCTCAATTTCTAAAGCGTTATCACAAAATTTTGTTTCTGAAGTGAAACTTCTTTAGCGAAATTAGTGAGTCTGAATCAAGGTTAGTAGAGTACAATAGTGGGGATGTCGAAAAAATATCGATATTTTTGGGCGATATTTAATATTTCGATATATCGATATAAAATTCCGAGTATCGAAAGTCAATATTTTTTTCCAGTAGCAACACTTGTATGTACTACCGCGACAGACAATGGCCGTTTGATTATTCCGAAAATATCGAAAACTCCATTGAAAAAGAAACATGTGTTTTTACATATGTTTTTGGAACATACTTTTAACTGCTTCCCAAAAACAACAACAGTGAATAAAGCACATGTAAAGCACTTTTTTTTTCACCGGATTTTTCGATTTTTTCGGAATAATAAACAGTCAAATTAGCTATTCAGGCAATATTTCATTTCATTTCTGCAACATCTAGAATATTTTTAATTATTTCGATTTACACCTCAATTCATGCTGAACCAACAATTTTCTGTCGAATGTCACCTCTGGCACGCATGTCATATAAGTTCGCCATCCCTGGCTTTATTAATTGTTCGATTAATCTCTAAAATTATCTGCTCCTAAATGTATTAGACCTTTGATTAATAAACAAAAAAAAATTCTTATCTTTTTTTTTATTTCAGATAATTATTTATTACTTAATTTATTAGAAATAATGTCCGTTAATTGCTATTTGAGACTATATTAATCTAGCCAATATGTATCCTAAATCTTTTCAAGTGCCAATGTTCTCTTTAAAATTGTACCGATATATCGATATTTTTTAAAAAATATATCGGTACCGATATCAATACTTGAAAAAAATATCAATACGATATATTATATCGATACTTTTTGGCACTTCCCACATCTCTATACAATAGATTGGGCGTAAGAAGCTATAGGAGTGATCACGTCTGTGATTGGTTGAATCGATTGCTTACGTCATTCGAAACCCTGATTTTTCAGTTGTAATGAACGTTTGACAATTGGGAAAAAGGACTCAAAGCTAACTACCTCTGCCCTCTCTCTCGTTTCGTTTTGTCTTTTTTCAACAATGTTAACGCCGAACCTACAGTTATCTGCAAACCTTGAATTTGAATGACCTCGACACTGAATTCAAACTGAAACGCTGAGAGGGAGAAAGCGTATACTATAGCGATGTCCTTGTTTGTATGGCGTTTCCATGGCTTAAAACAAACAGGAGGATGTCATTGACGAGAAATTTTATTACTTAACAAAATAACACAGAATAGTTCGAACATGTTCGAATACTTTTAATTTAGGAGTTTCACTTTGACCGTTCGCTTATGTGAGTGAGGCATATACCATTTTTTTATTTCATGCAGGAAAAGGGAATTATATTTTTGTGCACAAATATAAAAAAATCAATTATATTAATAATCTTCTATAGAATTTCATTACAAATACGTTTCTGACTCAGTGTGATTCTTTTTCCGTGAAAATATATATTTCTTCTTTGAACCCCGGTACTTTACTACTTTAAATTGTCCTTTTATGAACGAATTATGGCACCCCGCACATGGTTCGACTGTTTTGCAAGTTGAGTTTCAAACCGGTTCAGAATGCGATCGTTCTGTAACTTTTCGTACGTCAGAGGATGGGGAGACAGAAATAAGACCGATTTGAAACTAGTTTCAAACTAGTCAATGCAACCGTGTTTGCAGATCGAGAAGCAATTTCAGTTGCATGCTGTAGCGAAATTGTTCTACTGTAAGGTAGGAGCAACCATCTTTAACAATTCAGATTCAGTCGCGCTCGTGTGCAAACCGATTGCACAATCGTCGCATCTTGAACCGGTTTGAAATTCAAATTGCAAAAAACAGTCGCCCCGTGTGCGGAGGGTCTAAATTCTGACAAGTTCATGGTATCATTCATTTTATTGTACAATATACATTGGTATTTGTTATGAAATCGTCGCAGGGCCGGCTCAAGAATATGGAAACTCGCCAAATGCTAGAAGCGCACTGTCAAAATGAAAATGAAATTATAATGAAATTCGGCCGGAGCATCGGTAATCGTGGGGTCGGTCCTGTAAGCTGTGTACAGTCAACAATTATTATTGATCATCGATTTATACAAATTTTGCAGACAAGAATAAATGTTGAAAAGTGGAAAACTTAAGTTGCCTATTCTGTAACTTCTGGTAGATTTGTACAGCGCCGTTAAATTTCTGTCTAACTTTTAACTTTGTAATGATAAATTTGTGAGAAAGTGGTAAAATTTTAACAGCTCTGTACAAATTTAACAGTGGTTACAGACTCGAACCATTAACTACCTTGTAATAAAAGGCCCAGAATGTGCCATAATTGATGTAATGATATCTTTAAGATTCTTAACCAATGATTTATTTTTGCATTGGCATTATACTGACTTAATGTAGATTGTAGATCAGTAAAATTAATGGTGCTATTTGGTATTCTGTATGGTTAAAGTAATTTACATTGCTGCTAATTTTTTGTCACTTTTCTAACAATTTTAACAGAACGTAAGTTAAAGTAAGATATAAGTTCAATAGCGCTGTTAATTGTAACTTTGAGAGTCGAGAATAGTGCCATAAGTCTTAATTTATCTTTTTAAAATTGCTATAACGGTCTTTATTACGCTTTGCACCATCAGCGTATTCTTGTCTGGTCGAATTCTGTCGATAAGACTCCAAAATATTTTATTTAGACATAATAAGGTATAAATAATCGTTTCGTACGTTTTAATTCGTGAAGTAATATTTTCTTAATTGTATGAATTCTTGTTTTATCAATTCAATTTTTTTATGATTTATCTTTTTTTTTATAATTCATACTCTTTAAATACCTACCTAAATATCTGTGAGATGTAAACTGGATGTACTGTAAATATATAATACCTAATAAATAAAGTTATCGAATGTTAAAAGTTGTTTATTTTGTACTTATTAATTTTTGAAACAGTAATAGTTTAAGGTCATTTGATACGCAGGTCACCTCGTTAATGAATGACGTCAGCTGAAAGACCATTCAATATTTCTATCAACCACGCAATATCAATTGATAGTCCACTGTATAAACGTCATCCCCCCACTACTATCTAACAAAACGAGATCACCTCTGTATCTAATAACCCTGGTAATAGCTAATTTTGATATACGTAAGCATTTTTTTAAAATAGGTAATACTTTCGTGGAGGGGAGAATTTGTTACAGAGTGGGTACCCTTTTTAAGTGATATGAATAATAAATATGTTAACACATTACAAGTATTACAAACTTAAAATAGACTGTTGTATTTAGAAATTATTTAACTCTTTAATTTACGTGACCGCTGAAGTCATTTGAAGGTCATGCAAATCGAAAATAATTCCGCTTGATCGGTGATTGATAGTCTCATTATTAATGTAATATTTTACAGTTCATTTATTAAAAACGTATCCAAATATTAACTAGAAGACATTTTAAACGTACATCTTGTTAAATTGCAATTTGGATTTATTATGTGGGTGTTAATGCGTGCATTATTCTAATATTGTGGTTTGCAGATTTTTCCTACAGCAAAATGTAAGTACTCTTCCTGTTTATATGAGTGCAAACATAAATTCATATTATATATAATACAGCAATATTATTATTATTATTGTGAAGGAAATATTCCTTAAAAAATTTTGCATCCACAAGCACCCAAACTTCGGGTTCGTCACCGTCAGACTAGGGATACTTGTGGAGCAAGTTGTAACTATAACCGCGTCTCAAACCATGAAATTATTATTATTATTATTATTATTATTATTATTGGATATTAGGATACTTTGCCCGGTACGGCTTCGTGTGAGTGTGTAACGACACTTACGATGTCAAATGAAATAAACATTTTTAAAAACGGATTTTATTTAATTTCTTAGATTTATATATTACATGGCAGTGTTTGAAAAAAAGCTAGGGTATTATTCTATATAAATAAGGGCTGCAGAAATATTTCAAATAAAAAAGAATAATCTTGAGAAATGTGTTTAAAACTACGATCTTAGCAACATTCAGAATATGACTAGACTGGCCCCGAATTTCGATTAGAAAATTAATAGTTATTGCCAGGAATATTTGGAAAATATGAACTTAACTGGAAAGATACAATTTTTTAAAAGGTATTTTCTATCCAATTGTACATGTCCGCATATATAGATCATATATGTATATATACAAGTGGGGTCTGGCTCTACCATAAAAGTGTAATTAAACATCAAAGCTAGGTCGAAACGACATCACAAAATATCCATGAGTTGAGATGGGATTCGAACCTACAACAGTCTGTCCCAAAGACTAGCGCGCCATTACATCACACTGTCCTCGAAAACGAAATTAAAAAACAAACGACTGCGTTTACATAGTGAACCAGATCTGATATATTCTACAAATTTGAATAGTGATGTAGATTACCATTCTATTTAGAAATATTACTGCGATTTTTTTAAAAATTCATATTGATATAGCACCAAATAATTAACAATAAATCATTTAAAAATCTTCGAGATTCTCTAAATAGGTAATATTACATAACTAGTAAATAATATAAAATTTATTAATTAGAAAATATAAAATTTCGCAAACCTGAGCATTATGTTTAGTATATTTTATAAATAATAGTCTTTTTTATCATAACACTCAGTTAACGTTAACTCTGTACACGAAATAATGTCTTAATATGGCTCGATGAAAACAGCCTTTGTTAATGAACACTTTCACTGCTTTTTTGTTTTGAACACATAGGTGTTAAGACTGAAACACGGTTCATCGGTGATAGTGAAAAATACAGTATCACCTAGAAAAATTTAATTACTGAAATATTATACAGAAAGTTCAAACAAATAACTAACTTTAAATGTAGATCCCAAATTTTACAGTTGTCATTTTAATTACAAAAAAATATTAAATGTTAGTCATGTTTTTGTTTTGAATTTCAAAGTTAATTTTTTGTTTGAAAATAATAATTTAGTTTTCAACTAAAACCACGTAAACTTTGGCAATACAATGTACACAATGCTATTTCTATGTACATGCTAAAAAAAATTGCAACACAATTTACACATATTTAGCCCGTCTTTATGCATACTTGGCACCTGCTCACTCTGGTTCTGAGATTATTAGCTTTGAGTGTTTGTTTTTGCGGTGCTTCGAACTGTTGACTGTCTTCTATTGTTGCAAGCCAGAAGCTTAGTTTGTTGGCGAAATAATGGCACGTGCCTCGAGCACCGTTACACTCAATGAATGGAGTCGCTCTAAAATCTTCCAGACAGGAACCGGGACTTGCCAATGATTGACCACCTCCACCCGCTCCGGCACCAGTGTGCTAATAAAACATAGAGAGATAATTAATACTCAATTTTTAATATTTTACTTTTCTTAGTTTAAATACAACAAAGTTCGTACATTGAAAATAATTAATGTAAAGTACTTGCGGTAGACGTGAATCTTTTTAAAATATGGTCGTATTACCTAATAAGTACACATATTTGTTGCAAGAAACTAAGATGACCTATGTTTACGTCTGCGAAACTTAATGTTAGGGCGGTAGATTTTCTAAGGTTTCGAAGGCGTAAAAAGATATTATTGTACGTATGCATCCTTGTGATACATCTTTACCTACAAAGCTGAAAGTATGTCGTGTCAAATAAACAATATAAATACCATTATAAAGCTGTAGCCTATCCAGAGACCGTCCCATCCACGCGGACATTCTGGAATGTTAAGCGATTGACTGTGGACAGCTATTACATTGGAAGGCGCTTCACAAACTACACATCTCGAAATATACGGTCTAATCGCTGATTCTTCTACGGGCATCATTGGTATTGGTGCGGTTGTCGACAACCAATAAGATCTGTCATTTCTGCTGGCATAGTTGCATACGTTGTTAAAATCACAAAAGAGGAACGGCATTGTTGAAAACTTTCTAACACACGAGCCGGCAAAGCCTAAATCTTGATTGTGTGCATTCTCATTGCCTTCCAAATACAACAACGAATAACCATCCCACAATTTAATATGGCCGGCTTCACATTGAGGTATCGTGTCACTTTGGCTGTGTCTTACCAGTAAAATACCGGTTAAATAATCTGGTTGCGTTGAGCATGGCGCTCCCGGTTCTCCTTTCAGACCCAATTCTCCCGCAATGCCTTTTAGTCCCGGAATTCCTGGAGCACCATCTAATCCGGGCGGTCCTGGTGGACCTTGTGGGCCTGGATATCCATTGATACCGGGTCTGCCCTTTTCACCGTCTCTACCGGGTTGACCTGGCGAACCTGGTGATCCCGGTAGTCCTCTTTCACCGGGTCGGCCAGGTATTCCAGCAAGACCTTTGTCGCCTTTAGGTCCTATTTGTGAAATTCCACGTTCTCCTTTATCACCTTTCTGACCGTCACGGCCCGGTATTCCTGATAAACCGTCTCGTCCAGGGAATCCTTTTTCACCGGTGAGTCCAGGTAAACCATCCGTACCTCGTGATCCATCGAAACCACGATCTCCTTTCTCGCCTGGCAATCCGGGAAAACCTTGAAGTCCTGGAGGACCTATATCACCTTTTTCTCCTGGTGCACCATAAAGACCTGGGGGACCTGTGTCACCTTTTTGTCCCTGTGGACCTGGTGATCCATCGAAACCCTGTAATCCCGGTTTTCCATCCATTCCAGGTGCGCCAGGAATTCCAGGCTCTCCGAAATCGCCTTTTGGTCCCGGTGGACCAATAGGTCCTGGCAGTCCTTGCAGACCTTGTAATCCTTGTAAACCCGGCAGTCCACTTTCACCTTTCTGGCCTGGAATACCTGGAATGCCTTCTCTCCCATTTTTACCAGGCAACCCTGGAAGACCTTTTTCTCCTTTCACTGTCAGTCCTGGCAAACCTTGCGGTCCAGGGTATCCAATTTCGCCTAGAAATAATACATTTCATATTTATCTAAAACATATATTTTGTAATAAACAAAAAATATATAAAATTTTAATTAAAAAGTAAAAACGCTTCAAATGTTTGTAAAAACTTATACTCAGCAGTAAATTCAGGAAACATTATTATCTTTTTTTATAAAAATGAACTTTATCTTTACAGCTATCTATAATTATAAATAAAAATTTCACTGTTTAAAGTCAAAAATAAAAAACCTTAAATACCTTTTACTCCTGGAAAACCTCTCTGACCTGGTGGCCCTCTTGATCCAGGGAAACCAATATCACCTTTATCTCCTTTTTCACCTCGCAAGCCGTACAATCCTGAATCTCCTTTTTCGCCACGTTGTCCTGGTGTTCCAGGTTGTCCTGGCTCTCCTTTTTCTCCTTTTACGTCAACAGTTGGTCCTGGAGGTCCTCTATCACCTGATGGTCCTTCTACACCTGGGAAACCTTGTAATCCCGGTAGTCCAGGCAATCCTCGATCTCCCTTTATTCCGTCTAAGCCGGCTCGCCCTGGATATCCTACATCGCCTTTTACACCGGGAGGACCAGGTTGGCCCATGAATCCAGGTTCTCCTTTCTCACCTGGTAGACCATGCATTCCAGGAAGTCCTGGTTCTCCAGGCGCACCAGGCAATCCTGAATCTCCTTTAATTCCTGGGAATCCTGTCAAACCTATATCCCCTTTAGGTCCAGGATATCCGTCTATGCCATCTAATCCTGGGTTACCCATATTACCCTTTTCACCAGGAGGACCAGGACGTCCAGCAGCTATTAAGTTCAGAAAAGAAATTGAATTAGTAAATACGATTTCATTTTACCACGCAGTTGAAAAATTAACGTTATTCTATTTTATAATTAAGTAAATCTAAATTTTAAAATATATTGGAAGTTAAACTACAATAAAATAGTAAATAGTAAATAAATTTATTACGCGGACTATTAACTATATAAAAATATATGATATTTTTTGGAAAAAAGTGAAGAATGCTTTGTTATTACAGCTGCTACAAACCTGGCAATCCAGCTTCTCCTTTAATTCCAGGAAAACCGTCTGTTCCTCTCTGCCCTGGCGGACCACGCACTCCTGGTGGACCAGGTTCACCCTTTTGACCTTTTTCAGAAACTAGTCCCGGTTCTCCCTTTCTACCTATCGGTCCTGTGAATCCCGGCTCTCCTTTCAATCCAGGTTGACCCACAGGTCCCGGAAGTCCACGTAATCCCGGTGGTCCTAAATCACCTTTTTCGCCAGGCGCACCTGGCAATCCAGCTGGTCCAGGTTGTCCAGGAGGTCCTGGAAATCCAGGTATACCAAAGTCGCCTTTGTCTCCTTTATCGCCTTTTGCGCCGTCCCTGCCAGATCCACCTGGTCTACCTGGAGGACCTCTAGGCCCAGTAAAACCTTTAGGTCCATCTGCTCCCGGTACACCCATGTCTCCTTTTAATCCTGGGAAACCAGCTACACCAGGTCTACCTGGTTCGCCTCTAAAACCGGGTTCACCTTTTGGACCATCAGCACCTGGTCGACATTGAGCGCCTGGAGGTCCAGGTGGTCCGATTGGGCCAGGATTACCTTTCTGGCCATGACTTCCAGGCAGTCCGTCCAATCCACGTTGGCCCGGTTCGCCCTTTTCACCGCTAAGACCAGGTAATCCTGGTGCTCCATCAAAACCAGTTTTTCCGGGAGGACCTCTTAATCCTTTCTCTCCTTTTTCACCATATGGGCCTGGGGGGCCTGGGGGTCCTATTCCCGGAATACCGGATTCACCTTTCTGACCTTTTGGAGCCACAAATCCAGGCAATCCTCTTAGACCATCTCTTCCAGGTTCACCGGGGAATCCCATAGGTCCTGGTTCACCTTTATCTCCTCTAGGTCCTGGTAACCCTCTAGGACCTAAAATTGATATTATTATTTCAATATCTATCAGTTAATCAATATTTTTAGCATTACATAGGGTTTTTTTGCATTGGCAAAAATCGTTCACACATATTTTATTACTATAGTAGTACTTATTGTAAGTTTTACAGAAATTTAGTCGCATATAATATGAAAGTTAAAAATTTTAAAATTTAAATATCATAAAAATGTATCGTATCAGCGGTTTCTACTGTTCAGTCATCTTTAGATACATTTAAGATATTCACACAGTTTAATGAAATTAGTTATAATTAAAGATTTACTGAATAACTTTATGTGTCTATTTAACTAATTTCATTAGAATATTTGAGAACAAAATCTGAAATGTATCTGAAAATGACTGTACGGTCGAAAACGCCAATACAATAAATTTTAACAAAATTTAAATGTTTGATGTGTTGTTCTTCATAGAAATAATTTTTATCTTTTATGACATATTACTATCTAATTTGCCAGGTGTCCGGTTTTTACCCGGACAGCCCTGTATTTGAGTGTCTTATCCGGGTAAAAAATTAAAACAGACCCGAACGATAAAATGTTCCGTATATTTGGAATCGTCAATTTTTTTTCATTTTTAAAATAAAAAGTCAGGGAGCCTTTACGTTATTCTTTTAAATAAATACATGTGATTTTTTGTTGATTGCTCAATTTGTTTTAAATAAAATTGCGGTTGGTACTTTATGTTCATTAAAATTATCATTCCTTCAAAACAATTGTTCTATGTGTACTTTGAATGAGTAAAATAACATTCCTTTTGTCTCTAAAATAATGCATCATACATTCGTTTTCATTATGACCGTGGAGGCTATTATTTTTTTCTAATGTATCTGGAAACCCTAGCTGTAAACACTTTCAATTGGCTATCGTGCGTATGTTGAAAGTATTCAACACTAAGATATAGTCTTGCACTCCGATCTAACCGAATCAGCGTACTTTTTTCTATAAGCCTCGCTTATATTTTGCCAAATATCGCATATCTTTTCATCTTTTCATGCGTTTTTTGGCCCGATTGATATTAGTCTAATTTATACAAGAAGTCAAGGTGAATCGATTCCGACCATGCGTAACCGTGTATATTTTTTAGTTTCTGAGATAATATAAATTTCAAAAGTGATGTAAGCTGTGTTTTATTTAATTATATATTACGCATTCTATGTTATATACAAGTATATGGCACCTCAGTCAACGCTGACTAAAGAAATTTCTCTATACGTAAAATTTTGCTTTAAACACTTACCGACTGGTCCCGGATTTCCGGTGGGTCCAGGTGGACCGGGCGGTCCAATTAATCCTGGAAACCCTTTATCACCAGGCAATCCATCATATCCAGAAGGCCCAGGTTCACCCTTTTGACCAGGTGCTCCTCTGTCACCCTTCTTTGTAAGTGGAGCTGCACAAATTCCTGGTTCACCTTTGATACCCAACGGTCCAGGCGTTCCTTTATCTCCTTTTAAGCCAGGATTTCCAGGATATCCCTGTTCACCTTTTTCACTCAATCCTTGTTCTCCTTTGTGACCAGGTATACCTGGAGTTCCTGGTAATCCATCTTGTCCGGGAAATCCTCTTTCACCAGCATCACCTTTCAAACCTGGGAATCCTTCTAAGCCAGGTCGCCCTTCAGGACCAGGTAGTCCTCGTTCTCCTTTTGGTCCAATTAGTCCTTCATCTCCGCGCTCACCTTTAATTCCTTTGCTCAATGTTAAGTTATGTGACATTCGGCAAGGTTCCCCTTTATCTCCTTGAACACCGGGGATGCCTGGTAAGCCGTCTTGACCCTAAGACAAGCAAAATAATTTAGATTTTTTTACGCGTTAAGCCGTTAAGGTGTCAGTAGGTATAACTGAATGAAAAAAGAAATGGTTTATTTTTTTACGAATTTAAAATTTTTGAAACATACACTTTATTAATCGCTAATTTAAAATAAAAAACTTGCCGGTGGTCCAGGAATACCCTGTCGACCTGGAAGTCCATCGATTCCAGGTAAGCCTACGAAGCCTCTTTCTCCCGGTGGTCCTCTAGGTCCAGGTGTTCCAGGTAAGCCATCTAATCCCCTATCACCCTTAGGACCTCTTAAGCCTGGTAAGCAATCAGAACATCGTCCCCCTCTGTCTCCTTTCTCACCAGGGACACCAGGAAGTCCAGGTTGTCCTGGTCTCCCGTCTGCCCCTTTTTCACCTGGCCTTCCTTGAGGACCTGGTTGACCAGGAATACCATCTAACGAATCGCCTGGTGAACCTCTTCCTCCTTGATACCCCCTCTCTCCTTTCTGACCTTTTTCACCATCTCGGCCCGGTACACCGTCTGTTCCTTTTGGTCCCTAAAATTTAAATATCAGTTAGCGTTTGTGAATTTGTCATATGTTATGATACAGAAAACTATGACAAATCCAGCGTTTTGTGGTTAATGTTCAAGTGATTACAAAAAGTAAGAAAAATATAGAAAACATAAGTTAACGAGATATCAGAATTACAAGTTACTAAAGTTTTTTGTGGAATAAATCAATATTCATTTGTTTTATCATAATGAATTAAAACAAATAAAGACCATAGATTTAAAATCTTGAAAAGAATTGTGTAATTTTTCATTTTATTTTAAAAAGAGAACTAAATCAAAAGCACTATTATTTTAAGATACTTGATCATAACTAATAAAATTCGTTGAAAGAAAACATACATATCTAAATTAAAAAAATTACAAATTTTTGGTAAAATTATCAAGGGATTACATTAAAGCAGAAAGTAACACTGAATTTTAGAGCAGTTGCTACATCTGCCTACACAAATTATTGCCAACCAGATACAGAAGTGGACGCGAAGATTCATAAAAAGTATGCTCCATAGATGCTGCACAAATAATACTTGCAAAATATTCTAAAGCGTATAAGTACAAAGATTGAAATGCTCTTCATTAATTAATTAATTACGAAAATAAATACCTGAATCGATAGTCCCTTTTCACCAGGAAAACCACGTGGTCCTGGTGGTCCTTGCGGTCCTGTATAACCCCTCGGTCCTGCTACTCCCGGAAAGCCTGTTAATCCAGGACTGCCTTTTTCACCTTTCTCGCCTGGCAAACCTTCTCTTCCAGGAGCTCCTGGTGATCCAGGTCCTCCTGGGGGACCAATAGGTCCTCTGGGGCCTGGTTCTCCCGGAAATCCATCTACACCTTTGGGTCCAGCTTCACCTGGAAAGCCTCTTGGTCCTTGAGGTCCAGGTGGACCTGGTCGTCCTTTTCCACCACCGGGAGGTCCTGGAGGACCACGTAATCCTCTTGGTCCAACAGGACCATCTCTACCTGATTCACCTTTCGGTCCCGGTCGACCTGGTAGTCCATCAATGCCATCATAGCCTCTGTCTCCTTTTTGCCCTGGTGGGCCTGGAGGTCCGGCGTAGCCATCCCGTCCCTGTAAATGAATTAAAAAATTTAATGCAATTAAAAACTATTCTTTTCTGTTTTTTACTTACACGTGAACCAGGTGCTCCTGGCAAGCCTTTTTCTCCTTTCATTCCAATTACTCCGGGGTAACCTGCATCTCCACTAGGACCAGGTTCGCCTTTATCACCAACAAGTCCCGGCTCACCACGATCTCCTCTATCACCTGGACTACCCGTCGGACCAATTGATGAAGTATTGGTTCCTACAATACAATATCATAATGTAATTATATGCATATATCAGTACAGTATTTAAATCATTAATTGATAAAATAGTTTTCTTAATTTTAAAAATTGATGAACATTGTAATGTAGAAAAAACAATTATTTTAAAGTGAGTTCTGTTTTATTTTGAACTATGGAAAACAACAATATGTCGTTGACCGATTTAAAAACAACGCTACTAAAATTTAATACGCCCAAATAAAGAACATTAAAAAAATAAAAATATCATTTACATATTATATACACTAAATATCATATATTCAAAATAAAATAGTTCACCTATAACTCGTTGGAATCCTGGGGGTCCTGGTGGTCCGGGTTCTCCCTTGTCTCCTTTATCACCTTGTGGTCCATCGTAGGAGATTCCCATATTACCTTTTTCTCCTTTAAAGCCTGGGGGGCCTGTAGGTCCCTTAAAATTTTAATAATTTTTCAAAATTTCGTTTGTAAAGCCTGTAATATTAAATTATCATAAAATTGACTGATTAATAAAAAAACTTACAGGTATTCCCACTTCTCCTTTTGGGCCCGGGAATCCTCTCTGTCCTTCAGGACCCGGCGAACCAGCTGGTCCAGTTACACCATCACGTCCGGGTTCGCCTTTTTGACCTAACGGTAGCATACCGACGAAAGCCGGTTCTCCTTTGTCGCCTTTTACTCCGCCAGGTCCCGGATAACCTCTGGGACCTGGTGAACCAGGTGCACCATCTATTCCCGGAAAGCCCTAAAAATGTTCGTGATGTCCATGATACTTTGGTTTTACAATTGTTTAAAAAAATATGAAATTGTTCATAAAATTCATAATATAGGTATCTTTACATCAGTTCCATTGCAGCCGTCTAATCCAGGGCGGCCAGGAGCACCAGCAGGTCCTGGAGTACCAGGAACACCATTTATACCAGGAAAACCAGGCATACCCATTTTTCCTCTGTCACCTTTAGGTCCTCGGGGTCCTTGGGGGCCGGGATCACCTTTTTCGCCTTTAGGTCCCAACAAACCTTCCATTCCTGGAAATCCTTGTTGACCTTTTGGACCTTGCAAGCCCGGGAGTCCTGGATAACCCTATTGATAGTAAAAAATATATTGAATGTTTTAGCATTTCCAACAATTTCAATTTATAGTTATGAGTATGACCAACTGTTTTTATAGTGATTACAAAAATGTAGAATTAAATGAACTAAGATCCTAAGCGCACATGCTGCATTTTGCAAATATGCTAGTAAGTTTGCATGTAAATCAATCAGGAAAAAAATCAAGTTGATTTGTTTCTTTCAAATGCATCCGTTACTTACTCGTGCTCCTTTTTCAGCGAAACATTTCGGGATACATCGTTCTCCAGTAGCATTGTTTATAACAGGTCCTACAGCACTGTTGACCGCTGGATGAGTCTCGTAACTGCTACTGTATCGTGGCGCAGGTGGACTATTGTACGGGTCATATTCTGGATCGGGATGTCGGTAAAGTCCAACTGTTCGGTTAGGTTGTGGATACGTATTCCATAATTGCTGAAAAAAGAATAAAAATCGATAGTTCATAACACTGTGTTTTATCTATGTGTAGGTATATAAATTTATTAAAAAATACGTAAATTGAGACACTTATTTCCAAAACAAATGTGTTCTTATATTAGAATATTTTATTAGAATGCCATTAATCTGGCGTCTCCTTAAATTTGTCACTTTAGGTCTGGATCTCATGGACCTATGCGTAAAATAGCAGATAAAATAAATAAAATTTAGAGTTTATAAAAACGTTATACTATTAATTTAGGTAATTGACATATTATATTTTGCTTCTATTGTTTTTGACGCTAAACTCACACAATATTATGAAGACTTAAAGGAAATGTCAAAAAAATTCAAACAGAAGACGTTGCGATAAATAAACTAATATTGCTCTTATATGACTCACATTTTGAATTATATTTTAAAATAATTTCAATATCATCACGAATAATGTGATGAGCGATATTCTCCTAGATTGCGTTTGGATCTGTTTGATAATTATAATTCCCTGATGATCACAAATTGAAGCCAAAACCGATGGCAAAATCTTTTTGAAGTAAAACTTCTTCTGCCACGGTAAGGTAAAATCGATTAATAAAATTTAAGGTGTAACGAAAAATTGCAATGCACGTATACCGTATACTATAGAAAGCAGCCGTATAACGTTGTGCTATGGTGGGTGAAAGGTATAATCGCTGCTTTGTAACCTAAATGTCGTAGGTTCGATCCCGGCGATCGGTGCCATTGTTTTATTATTTTTTACAATTATATCAGTTTTAATTCTGTAGTGTGTAGTGTGAAACACACAGTCTGTTTTTAATAAACTATTTTATCGTGCAGAAGTTTGATTTAGATTTTTCAGAATTTACCTACAGAATTAAATGTATTTTGAGAACTAATATGTATGATAATTATTTCTAAAGTACTGTCAGGTAGACATCGTAGAAGTTTATAAGCAAGCCTGCAAGAAAGCCAAAATATTCATAATAGGAAACTGATGTTATTCATAATAGTATCAAATCTGTCAGAAAGGTATATTTATAACACGGTTTATAATTAAAATATTAAAATGTATTTTTAACTCTATTAAATTTTAACTAACACATCATATTTTATAGCTCAATTAATATTCAAAGCGTGTTTGACGTTTTTTTTTATAAAAAAATCACTGATGTGGCTTCTTAAACATTAAAAATTTGAAAATATTTTCAATGTGTAATTTCTAAATTAAATTCCGATTTTGATACATGTCAAATTATTATTTTTGAATGAATCAAAATTTAATTAAACTTTTGATTATTTATCGAGCTTTTATCGACTTTTAAAATATATTTGGTTTTAGAAGCTGCAATTTCATTATAAAATTGCGAAACTTCTGTAGACTTCGTCTCACTTAAAAAGAATTGATCTTTAAAAGCAAAACGGTTTTTTTTATAAATAAGCAAGACGCTCCGATAAATTAGGTAAATGTCTTTCAAAGTAACTACATTTTTGGAAGTTTAATATTGAAAGTAATTACACTTGATGCTTTAAAAGGTTGAACATAGTGATTAAATCTTGAATCAGTTATGGTACATTTAACATCGATCAATCTAGACTTTAAGAACAGGTTTTTATCCAATAAACTTATGCAGATCATCGAATATTATTATTACAATAAATTACACATTTAAAAATTGGTAATGTTTTTGAAGTGTAACTTCTTATACGAACACGGATCATTTAATTTTGGTGTTAAATATTTAACGCTAATGCCATGGCAACGAAAATCAAAGTATATAATTCATGTCATATAATGAAGATATTATTTGTCAGTAAATGTAATTTTATTACATTCAGACGTAGATTTAATGCAAAGGAAATTTTATGTCTGTAGTATGTTTACCGGATGGTATTCATACAGTTCGGCCGTTGCCGGTCGAACTGTCAAATTCGGATTAATGTAAGTTATGCTTGAATTTTACCGTCCGGTCCTTGCTATTCAGTCATCCAGCTTTATAGCCCTTCTGTAAAACATAATATGCCTGAATTTACAATTCGATAATGTAATTAAATTATTTTGCAATATACTAATCAGCTGAACTCTGATCTCAATTAAAAACTATTTTTTTCAAATCTTTATCAGTAAACGATTTTGTTATTTTGACGACCGACCGAAATGTATATATTTTTATAAGATTATTTTTTTCTTTTAATTAACGGAAGTCACTGTCATCTCTATTATAATTTATTAATGTGTATTTTAGTCTTTTAAAAAAAAACAGATACTTAATAACTAACTTTTACCTCCGGGTTCAATTTTAACCCAAACATGGCAGACGAGCTTTAAAATAGGTAGGACATTTCCAAATCTACTGGTTAAATTATGCTTTATATTTGAAGTACTTAATGAGGATTTCAGTCATTTCGAACAAAATAAAATATAGCCTATACTATTCAGGGTTTGTGTAGTTTTGTCATTAGTGAAAGAATTTTCAGAATTGGCTCAGTAGTGCCAGAGACTGCCCCCTACAAACACACATACCAACAAATTTCACCTCTTGAAATTGATAACTATTTTTTTACGTCGGTTAAAAATAGACATTGATGGAAACACGTCCAAAATTTAAAATAATATAATTAGAAGGCGTGTTCAACCCTGGCTTAGAATATCGTCTGCTATGATAACAATTTGTGACACGCCACGGGTTTACGAGGTGCTATAAAAACGTTAACGCGGTTCAAAAGATTAATATAAGACACGCACGCACTATAATCGTAAATCATTGTATAACAATAGTTTTGTACAGCTTCTCAAAAAGACGTAAATTAAAATTTTAAATTTTCATTTAAACAGTTTCAATGCTTTAAAATAATCACTCGTCTGATTATTGTAGATGGTTGACGACATTTCAAAACAAAAAACGCAAAAATTGAAATACTGTTAATTAAACAAATTTATGTACAACGATGACCTAGGAACATAACTTCGTTTATTATAAGTTCTTAGTTTAGTATTTAAATCGGTAGAAGCAAGGCTAGTAGAGTAGAGGTTGCCTCATTCCATCTGACGTACGTGCGGAAATGACGTCAGTCGGCTGACAATTTAAATGAAGTACAAAGATAGATAGAAGGGTAGATGTAAGAAATAAGAAATTTTTTATTTTTGTTACAAAAGTTAGGTTTTAATAATATCTGTATAAACCAACAAAAAATATAATGCTTCATTTTTTTTTTGGCTTTGCTATGTTGAGATATTAATATTTAATTGGTCGACAAAATGATTTAAAAATACTCACTAATTAATTGCAAATAATATCAATATTCAGTCTTTTTATTTCATTGACAAATCGGCGCTTACCACTATCCTGACGAACCGCCACTGATACCGTTACATAATTATATAAACATTACGTTATGCATCTATGCAATGTTTGGGTTGTATTCTGAAGTACTTGTGGTCTATAGATGTTCTTTTTAAGTACTTATTTGTGATATATGCTTACTTTTACGTTGTGTATACAAGCACCCAACTTGAAAGCCTACTTGAAATTAACCTTTACATAATAGTTTAACTTTAAAATATTTTGTTTTCCTTTGGTTCATTCACCTGGAACTTAATCCATATTAAATTGGGGCATCTTTTTAGGTACATCTCACTTTGAACATTCGTAAAAAACAAAGTCACAAAATTAACAGATATCGTCAATGTTATATTGTATAATATATGCCTAACAATGTCAATATTGTACACCATCAATCGAATTTGCTTCAAATTATAAAAAAATATGAGACTTAAAAATATGTATCAATATTGTAAACGTGACTTTATATAGATATCTGTCACTGTAGAAAAATTCTTATCATCATATATTGTAATTTTTGTAACTTTTCAGTTTTTGGTATTTTTAATAATAGCGTAAGCAGGAAACAATTTTATGAATGAAACTTGCACTGAAATGGAGATTTCAACGATACGTAAGAAATGATGATCCTACTAAAATAGCAAATGTAAAATGTTGCCTGTTTGTATGTCTTTCTTTCATGTTAAAACGGCTGAGCGGATTTCAACGAAATTTTGAATATGCATCCTAGATTAGGTTATAGGCTATGTATCATTGCACTGCCTGAGTCGGATTCGCTCGAGGACAGCTGCTTTCAATTAAAAGACCGATATTAAATTCAATAAAGGTTTATAGTTCTCATAATTTATGAAACGCTTATTTATTATTAATAATAATAGGCTTTCTGTATAATTGAAATTAGAATATACAGTACACTCTCACTAATTTAGCCAGGACTATTAGATTATCGTAGTGATGCAAAAAAATTAATTACCGGTTAGTTAATCGGTAAAATATTCGCTTAAATAACCATGGTAATTTATTTTAAATGACCGCGGCTATTTATTATTTTTTATACAAGACTGCGCAGGAAATTTTGCGCATGTTTGTTGATATAAATACAAAATTTACTTAATCTTTTGATTCTACTACCTATTGCAAACTTCTATTATTTTTTTTTGTTGTTCTGAGAAAAAAAAGCCGGAAGCCGCCATTTTGTTTTATAGGTAGTCGGGTAATTAGTCATCAAGATGATTTAAATAATAAATAACCGGTAATTTTACAATATTACATTACCGAAATCGTTGGATTACTGGAAGGTTATATAACAAACGTATGGTATGTATAGTAATTTTATTACCAAACAACATATAAAGTAAAATGTGTCTGCAACGCCGGATTACTGCACAGCCGGATTATACCGAGTTTTCTGTATTCATTTTGAAGGTAGTCTACGGATAATAAAACACGTCGGCGGATAGTGCAGTTGTTGACGTTTGAGAATCACTGTTTGACAGCACTAACACAGATATATGAATCATTATCAAAATCCTACGTATTTAAATCTATTTGTATCGACCAGACCAGATGGTATATTTTACAACCACGTGTCTCTCTGTAACCATGATAATATATCAATGATAGATAAATAGTACTTCCAAAGACGAGTGGACTCGGTTGTTTTGTTGGTTTTTCAATGATTTGTGCCGCCATTCAATTCTTTGCTTCAGATTTTACAAACCAACTGACCAGATGGGCCGGTTTCACATACACATAATATATATTGAGTGTCAGTGGTGGACGCATAGGGGGGCATACATTTCACTGCCGCAATCCATTTTTTACGTCTAGCCGGTGCATCAAACCCAAAATAGCGTCTGGTTCGTACGCCGAAGGTCGCTAGTTCGATTCCGGTCGCCATCAGTATTTTTTTGTTGTTCTTTTTAACAACTATTCCACATTCCACTTGATATTTGTTTATATATTTTTCATTTTTTATGGCTTTTATTTATTTTATTAATGCTTCCAGCACCAAGCCAATCAATTATCCAGTTCAAGATTCGGTAGATTTGTTTAAACGATGGGGTTGTAGGGGAAGCTCTTTTCTAGGTTCCAACATAAGTACATATTATAATTGGCTTCTAGGTTATTATGCCATATTTAATGATGTAAAATTACCAATTATTAGTGTATTTGCCATATGGCAACATACACTATTGGCGTCGGTCGGATGGCGGGACCTAGGGCTCGGACCAAAATTTCTCGACGTTTCATAACCTCCTAAACACTTTGGCACCATTTTTAAAAATGTTTATATATATATGTGTATATATATATATATATGTGTATATATATATATATGTGTATATATATATATATGTGTATATATATATATATATATATATATATATATATGTGTGCGGGCAATAACTTTCGAAAGAGTTCATTGATTTCAGCTAAATTTGGCCCACGTGTTGAAATCCATCACCGCAAGAAGACTATTTAAAGTGGGCCTAATCGGGCCATCTTAAGGGTGGTTTTTAGGGGTTTAAAAATGTTTTTGGGCCCAAAAATCCCAAAAAAATTCTCCGAATCGTTTCAAAATAGAAATTTAACCCTTTGGCAGTAATAAAAAAGTGTCCTTAAAATTTTAATAAAATCGGCTCGACAGGACCGAATTTACAAATTTTATGAAAACACTAGTTTGTAAATAGTGAATTATTTACTGAAAGGTGTATATAATTTGATGTAGAGGTTCGATTGATAATAATAGTTCAATTAAGAAAAAAAATGTTATTTTAAGGGGTGTATTATGGAGTCAAATTTTTTATTTTGCCCAAAAACCAACTTAAGTTCGCATAATAACGCCACACAGCCTGTATTAGCGAATACACTATATTGTCGGCAGGGTTTTGGCACTGCGACCCGGGTTTTTTTTGATTGTGATCATTTTAGGCGGATAATTTAACCAGCTATCTATAAAAATACATGCTTCTAGTTTCTGTTTCTCAAAACAACAAAAAACTAAACAATAGAGCTGTTTTCAACAGTAGAATCGAAAGAAGTAAATAATGTATTTATATTTATGTAGATATTGGCCATAAAATTTAAATCTTGACCGGAATTTGCAATCATGCACAAAACTTTCTGCGCAGCCTTGTATAATTATAATAAATCGCTGCGGCTATTTGAAATAAATTACTGCTGTTATTTAACCGGTTATTTACTCTTTTACATCACTAGTTATATTAATATGCAATAGGATGACGAATCATGTGGCGCGCAGGAGCGACTTCTGACGGCCGCAAAATCAAAAATACATTATACATCATTAACAACAAATAACATCGGACAATTTTTTTTTTTCAAGTTTTGCTTTATTTCGCTTGATGTATCAACCCGATTCGGTATATTTACAAACAAACAAATATTTACACATTATATCAGTATATATTGTATTATATTAATGCTTTTATGCTTCTGTTATAAACAGTCGATGCATATTTTAATACGATATAATTTTTCTTGCATTTTTCATGTATGTAAGGAAAATTTCACAGCACCTATAGCTCTAAGGTAAAAAGTCTAGTGACCCGCCACTGTCTGTCACATCGATGGTCAGTCTTACAGTCCAACCACTAAATCAGTTTTGGGACTGACAGCTCTAACAGTCCAGCCACTGTTACATGCATGTATAAATACCGGGTAAAAATTGTTATACAGTCTGTACCAGAAATTACGACTGACAATATTTATTTGGGTATAAAGGCGTTATGTTGTTTTCAATACTGTACAGGAATGTAAAGGCATATTTGTCTGTAATTTCGTTTTTTTTTAAGAACTTTTCGGGAATTTTGTACAATACCTACCTAAACAGGAAATCGTGTTCCTAGAATTTTGCCTGTCGGTTTGTTCGAAAACGATTTCACCAATTTTGATGAAACTTGACAGGATCGCAGCCAGAACTTGGCAATACGGGTCCGCGCCAAGAGCGCACATTCAGCAATATCATTCGTAGTATTGAGTGGAGAATTTTATTCGTCTATACTGATATTATAAAGAGTAAAAGTTTGTTTGTCGAGTTAATCTCAGAAACTACTGAATCGATTTCATTTTTTTTCATGGTTTGTTTTAGTACGTAGGTTATAAAACAGTTCGAACCGACTTCGCCCGGGTGAAAATCGTAATTTGACTACACTGAATATATTTGTATGTGATTTTTACCATTCTATAGCTTATTTTTTGAGGGAGGTTTGAGTCTATAGGTCCGGCTTCACCAGAGTGCAAATAAAACTGATTTCAAGTTAAAGAGCGAGAGAGCGAACGAGTGAGTAATGTAACACTAAATTAAAATTCGAAAAAATGAGCGAAGAAGATACTTGCCCTGAGAACTAATGACATTGACAATTGTTAGGCTTTTGACCTGGCAACGCTCGGGTTTCTGTCACAACCAAGCTGGGGTTAAGTATTAGTAATCTACAGTTATTAGCCTGAATGATGCAATTTTAGTCTCAATAAAGATATAAAGTTGTAAAATTGTAATCGCTGTAAAGTTTGTTTTTTCGTGAGTTTTGGAACCAGCTGTATAATTTTCTACATTATGATGTGTGAGTGGTGACCGTATGTATGTTACCGGATGTTTCACAAACTATGTCAGTTATCTTACCCCCCAGTTCCGTTTTATCTCTTTGTGTCAATGTCCTTCTGTTAAACATTGGCGCACGCCCACTAACATTCTGCATATTTCATTCATCTGTTTTGCAGACCAAAGTACAAAAATTTTATTATTAATTTTGGAATTCTTGACTGGATCGAAACAAAAAAAACTCGGGTCTCAGAGCTAAATCCAGCCGACGATATAATGTGTCAGCTAATATATGTAGTTTGACTTTATAATGTGAACTTAATTTGTTTTTGGACAAAATAAAAAATTTAATCCCTTAATACACCCCTTAAAATATTTTTTTTATTTAAATATTATTATCAATCCAACATCTGCACCAAATTAAATACAACCTTCAGTAAGTAAATCTGTATTTAGAAACTCGTATTTTTATATAAAAAATTATGTTCGGTTCTGTTGTGCCTATTTTATTAAAATATTAGCAGCACATTTTGATCTTTATTAAAGGAATAAATTTCAATTTTGAAACGATTCTGAGAATTTTTTCGGTATTTTTGGGCCTAAAACATTTTTCAACCCCTAAAGCCAACCTTTAAAATGGTCCAATTTGGCCCATTTTATATAGACATCGTGCGGTGATGGATTCCAGCATGTGGATCAATTTTTGTTTAAATCGACACACGTATAAACATTTTCAAAAATGGTGCTAAATTGTTTAGGAGGCTATGAAACGTCGAGAAATTTTGATCCGACCCCTAGTCCCACCATCCGACCGACGTCAATAGTGTATGTGCCATATGGCAAACACACTAATAACGTATTTATGTGTTATGTTGATGTATTTTAGTTACGTAATATATTGCTAAAACTTAAAACGGGACAAAAAGAGAATGTCTTACTTTCTTGGTGACTTTAAAAATTTATTGAATAATTTTTGGAAAGGCGGGTGATATAAACATAGAATTCATTTTTAGAAGCTATATGAGGGTAAAAAAGCAAGAATTATTATCGACGTGAATCGTATTCCGCTTAAAATGTCTTGCAAATGTATGTGCATATGCTTGTCTATTTCAGGATTAAGATAATATTTATTAAAAAACAAACTCGAAAACACATAAGACAAAAATAAATATCACGACTATAGAGTTCCGTGCTCACTTGATTATCTCTAGGTACCTATATACTTATAAACAGAAGTGTCCTCACTGACTGAGTTCACCGTACAGCCGAAACTGCTAAAACTAGGAACATATAATATTAAAAATGTTTCCTTTATATGTCGCTAATGTCGCTATAAGAACAGGTTCTTGGAAATTCAGCCCGTAAAGAGGTGAAAAATGTGGCTGAAAAAATAGTTTTTTTTCCAAATATCAAATTATTTTTAAATCACTGTTTAGAATGAGCTAAAGGAGGGAATTTTAAACCACATTCGCGCGAATGTCACTCTAATTTTCCAAATATTTGGGTAGAGTAGTGGTGACAGCACTAGACTCGCATTCGGGAGGTCCGGGTTCGAATCCCAGCGGGGGCAGATGTGGCTGGGACTTTTTCCTACTGCCTCTCGCCGAGAAACGGTAATTCCAGACCGGCCATATTGATTGAGGTTTTCCATGGTTTCCCTCAATTAATTCCAGATAAATATCGAGATGGTTCCTTATTTGAGGCCATAGCCGATTACCTATCAAATTCGTAGTTCAAAAATTACCTACCTTATCCTAATTTCCTATAATTCCTTCATTCGCCCATTGCTATTACATAAGTTGAAGTTTTGAAAATGTAGAAAAATAACGGGAAGTGTGGTAGATGGAAAATAGTAATGGTGCGAATGGCGTCTGTTATGACATAAAGTCGAGAAACGGACGTTAAACGCATTATTATATTATTATTATTATTATTATTTTCCAAATATTTTTCTAGTGTTTCTGTTGGCATTAAATTTCATCCGTTTCAGAATGACGTGGCATTTATTTTTGTTATTCGTATTTTTGTGTCTTAAACTATATTTGGCCATGGCCCGTGGATGTAAGAAAGATACCTAGTTCTAAAAACGAACACGTCGTATATTATTTGGTTTTTAACAATGAAACGGTTATTATAATAGTTTGCAATCTGCAGCAACATGGAATGCATTATTTTGGTTAGTCGTTAAACACAATAACACATGGGTAAGACATATAATAAAGAATAAAAATCAACAAACTTCCAAGAACCGGACTACTACATTGACCGCCCAAAGTAGAACAACCAAGCATTAGTATTTTTATAAGATAAAAGAATTTAAAAACTGATTCTTATTATAGATCCGCTACCATTTTATTTGCAATAACGTGAGTAGTTTCAAAATTTTAGTAATTTTTTTTAATTAATTGTATGAATCTTTTGCAGTTTAAAAAAGAATCCTGAAGCTGATTAATCGCAGATAAACTTTTATTAAATTTGACTATAAAAACAATTCCGAACATTACATTCATAGGCGTCTATAAACGACAAACTTGGGGATCTTGAGAAATTTCTATATTGAGCTTTTTAAAACGTCAAATCTCTTTGAATTCGTCGCCGGTGTGAAATTACAAATATTTTTAACAAGTGGTAGCCGAGCGACAATTCAACGCGGGAGTCCTTTGGAACGTTTTCTTTCCACCATCCTGTAGCCAGGTTACTGATTACTCATAGATTTATATATATTGTGCTATTTCGAATATCTTGTGTTTTCAAAATTTCATACCGTAGTAGCTGATAATGCTGCGGACTTGTTTAGTATGCATTCAAACTATATAAAAAATATAAGAACCTAAAAAACTACAAAGCCTAAATTTTTGCAAAACTGATCATACGGTTCAAAATTTCAATCGTGTTTTACAAAAAAAAATAATTTATTATTTCTAATATTTTAAATTTTTGATAAGCACATGCGTAAATTGTACTTTTTACTATAAAAAAAACAAAACTATGTACCTATAAAAAGTATAGTCAAAGTCGAAGGTCGCTTTTAATCTTCAAAAAATAATTATTATCAATTGATGCTAATATATAAATGAGCCAAGTACAGTTTTATTAGTTGCGATTTTCATATAAATTATTCAAGATTAGTAGATTATGGAGGTTGCCTCGTTCTGTTGTAAAGTAGTGAGAAGATATCGTCATTCGACGGACCACCCGACGGAATTGGTTGCTTAGCAACGACTGTTGCTTATAAACTTTAATGGCAGTATTTAATAAATGTCAAAGACATCAAAACACAGAGTATCATTATAGGTTGATAAAGATATGAACGGTTCGCGAGTTAACGTAATTCCTGCGCTTACGCTGATTAATCAGATGGGCCGAGGCAACCTCTTTAATCTACTAGCCTTGTAAATCATTGACATTCATGATCAGTATTGGAATGAAACTGGTTACAATAATCAAACCGTAATTGGATTGGTTCTGATCCAAACAATTGAAAGATGAAAGAGTTGAGAGTCGTTAAAAATGAAAACATTTCGCCCAATATTACGTGACTTGAATGATCAAACGGAAAATATGGTGGACTTTCAAATATCGCGATTGGTTTTTTCCAAAAAACAAAAAGGAATTGAAAATAAAAACAGACAGCATCTTAGACCTGACACTTTGTTATCATGATTTTAAGATGTTTATGTCAAAGTAAAATGTTTGCGAACTCAGAAAATACAGATATTATTTTTTTATTTCAAGGTATGCAGCTAGTCCCAAAAGTGTTCGACGTCTTTTTATGGATTTGCTACACATTTTGCTCTAATTTGTTTAGATATTAAAAGGTTTTTAAATCAATGACTTATTTTTGAAGTGAAACTTCTTTAGGCGGGGTAGGCAGGAATGTTTCCGATCGGTATAGAAGTTTCAAACCTTTACGGACTGCTGACTAGTATGGTTCTGTCAAAATGAAGTCTAACTGTTTTTTTCCATAAATTATATTTAAAAAATTAACCCTGTACCAAATGTCAGCTTTTACAAATCACTGTTTTTTTTACATCAAAATATTAGCCTTTATGAAAATCTTACAATTTTTTACTACGAGCTTTTGGACTATTTATCTGAGGAACTCTATTTGCATCTTGACTCTTAATGGTATGTAAACAGACCCTGAAGTGTAAAAATCAACAATTCCCACACTCTAATAAAACATTATTATTACAGCATAACACATTTTTCTGTCGTTCTGCAAACACAAAGTTCACATTATCAGTAAATTTTAACGATACAAGGATACGACCTATGCACAAAGGAAACCGCAGAATAAGCACGAAGCGTATCAACTTTGTGCATAAGATCATTTAATTTCTCTTGCTACCTGAGATGCCGTGTCGACTGCTTTCTGACTACACTGCTCACTGATCCCTCATTTCACTGGATAGCAGATTCTTATATAAAATTATGAAATGGAGCAGTTTGTTTTGTTTAGTTTATAAAGTGAACATTTTTCTGACGCCGAAATGTGGACAAGGAAGTGACTTACGTGCGTGCCTCATCCACGAGTACCGCAGTCAGAAATTTTAAGTGCTATGTATAATCTTAATCGGTATTATTTGAAGGAAGTCAAATCACAGATGTGATATAGATCAGTGGATACGGCGTTTGCCTCTTACCTCAGGGCAAATCTGAAAAAAGTAGAGTTGGGTAATTCAGATCTGAACCGGTTCAAAGAGCCGACTCCGACAGAAGATCCGTGAGAGCCGACTCACTTTTTTTTGAGCCGACGGATCAACGGATCCGCATAACTCAGTGAAACACTTAACACACAGAAGCACATTTTACACTTAAGTATCAGTTCTTGCTTTGATGCATCTGTCAGCTCAAATGACTCATGCATCACATGTTTGGCTATGCATTCTTGATTATATACAGATCGTGATATGATTGACTGAGCTAGGTAACTCAGTGGCAGACTGCAGTAACATGTTCAGAACTCGGCTCTTTTTGAACCGGTTCAGTGAGCCGGTTCACATACGGGATCCAGATGCAGAGATGCAGATCACTAAAAAGACCCGTTTTTTCCATCTCTAGAAAAAAGGGACCAAGCTCGGTACCTAGAAATAACAGCTTCGAGGTAAAAAGAATTGAGATCTAAATGAATGCCAAGCTTTCACTTGGCAAGTTTTCCTACACGAGTTTTTTTTTGTTTTGGCGAAGCTGTTCTTTCTAGGTACCGAGGTTAGCTTCTTTTTTCACATTGAAAACTAACTGCCAAAACGTTTTGAATTTTGAATTTTTATATGTTTATATTTTGCCTTTAAATATATGCAATTGGCACCTGAACGAAGTCGATATCATATTTTTATTCGTGAGATTTCGTGTAAAAAAAGAATTACTGAACCAATTTTGAAAATATTTTAGATCATATTTACGTTAACACGCGTCGATTGGTACCCTAACTAACATATTCGATATTATTTTTTATTCTCGAGATTTCAAACTTGAACCCACAGAGAGACACACAGAGACATAAGTAGTTTGGAGACCTTGAAACAAACATTTTGATTTCGATTTTCGGATCCATTACAATAACTTCCCACTATACTGGAAAGCTAATAACAAAAACCTTTACATGGGACAAATTTTAATAATCCCATGTTAAAATCTTTATGTCCCAAATTGGGTGGGACATTGTTATGCAACTACAAATAACAAAATTGTATTAAATATAAACAGTTCCAACATTACTGAGTGTGATTCCTGCTTATAAGCGCGAAATATGCGACCGAGTATTTTTCAAAAATGGCTTTGAATTTCGTTTTACATCGACGCATGGTTATGAATGTTCTGTTTAGTATTTTCTCTACTTGTAGAATGCACTGGAGAACCTTCCATTCGGCACAATGTAAGCCTTATTATAGAATCTGGCAAGGTTAGTAGTCAGCACAGGGCTGCCTGCGTGGCAGCGGCTATTGTTTATAAACTTTAATGGCAATGTTTAACATATATCAAAGAAATAAAAAAAAAACAGAATATTAATATTATTTGCAATAAATTGTATTTGTCAGATAAGAGAATACGTAGTTCCAGTTAAATACATATTACATTTTTGATATTGTCATTATAGATTGATAAAAATATGAAAGGTATGCGAACTGTCACTCCTGCGCTTATGCTGATCGGTCAGATGGAACGAGGCAGCCTCTTTAATCTACTAACCTTGCTATTTAGTTAGTTTAGAGATCAGTGGCGCTGTCCGTCTCGTTTGTTAAAGTTGACGTGAATAACTAAGCTAATCGCAAGCTTGCATAAATTGCCCGCCTATACAATCTTTGTGAATACGCACCGTAGTAACACGAAATCTGCATTCATCTCATTTTCTGAAAAAAATCAAAATATCTCCAGTCCCACGGTAGTTTAGCAATTTTAACTTGCCGTTACTCAGATGGGACGTGACAAACCCCAGCATACAATTTTTACAGTGCCAAACTGCAGATTATTTAGTCAAAGTATAGTATAAAGAAAGTAAAGCACTGAAAATTTCATTTTTTTTTAATATTTTGAAGTTGAGATTTGTCACACGGTCACCTTAGTACTGGTATTTCAAATTTCACTTGAATAATGACGGGCTATTAAGTGTTATACTTTATCCAGTCCATATTATGACTTCAATACATTTACAATAAAATTTCGATCAGAAAATTATTTCTTTGTGTTTTAGATGAAAAATGCAAGTGCAGAAAACAGTGATGCGTTAACGATGATCTGATGTCATCATTTTTTTATGACGAATCATTAAAACATATTTTCTTAACGACATATTATGAACCTTATAGTCGTTTTTATGTATGCGAACGTTTGTTTTATTGATAATAAATACAAGGTTCTCTAGAAGTGCCATATTTTATTTCAGAAGACGAGTTTCTGCGGATCAACTCTACATTGAGTAATTGAAAAACGCGGACAATATCGAATTTTTTAATATCTAAAGAAAAATCAATGACAAAATAGACATTTACATGTCAATCATGACAAAACAATCGCACTCCTTGGTTAACGCGTGCTCCTACGCGTGAAGGTTTTGTTAACATGGCTGGAGGAGTAAAAATTGAATTTGCGCCGCAGTAAATCGCAAATTCAGATAAAGAGGGTTCGGTTATTCCGAATTAGTGAGTTATCTAGAAGCATTTAGTAAACAATTAACTAAATTCGGTAAATATATAATCTGGGGTAAATCTAGGTTTTTCGGAGCCCTATTTTTTGTTAGATTAAGAATCGTCCAACTGGAGTTAATTTTTAATAAAAAAGTTGAAATTGAGTGACCTGACCAAACAGTTAATAATATAAATTCACCCAAGAATATGTTAAAATTTACCTAAAAAATTGATATAATTCACCCAATAATATGTTAGAATTCACCTAAAAAATTGTCGAAATTCATCGCTTTGTCAACAAATTAATTATTTCTTAAGATACGATAAGTGCTCATTTTAATGAAAAAGGATTACACTTTTACGATATGATAATAATTCAATTTTTGTACGTTCTTGACATTTGGGGGTCCAGGGCCTAAACCCTGTTAGTTCCTATGTAGATCTGTCCCTGAATATGAGCCTGATAATAATAAAAATAGTACAAACTTATTTTAATGTTGCTTCATTAGTTTGTTTCCTGTGTTTTATTGCAGTTGGTTCACCGCCGCGCACCCTATATATTCAATGAATTATCTGATTTGTTACAAGAAAAGATCTTGACAAGGGGGATGATTTGTCAGTCGGTGTGTTAAAAAAAGTGAAAGACACCATGTACAGATCAACAGGTGGTCGACACGCTGCCAACTACCGGAATGGGGTCGTCCCACACTTTTTTTAGGGTTGAAACTTACATTACAAATAGATTGTAAGACATTTTTCGAAAGTTTTTTCTACAGTAAAAAATCCTAAAAATGTGTGTGTCTGAATGTAATTTTAAATACAGAAATATGCCGCAAAAATGACGTAACATTCGGCAAATCTGTGATTAGAATCGCAAAAAACATAACTTATTAAATTTGTTTCTGTAGATAGAACGAAAAAGTTGGTTTACATTATTTTTGTTTATGTATGGCGAATAGCATGTGGGACGACCTCATTACAGATTAATTTCTTGTAAATACCACAGAATACATAAGTCAATATTAAATTAGCTGCTTATTTTTGTATGACGTATTTTTTATATAAAATAGGTATTAGAACATTTTAATAACAATAATTAAATTTGCTTTATTTTTCTATGATTTTGTTTTGAAATCGGTATTTTAATAGCAAATGTTTCCTTTCGAATCAAATCAAACATATTTGATAAAGACTTGATTGATGCTGACTTATTGAGAGCAGAAGAAAGTTTTTAATCTATCTCAAACTCGAAAAGGAAAATTTAATTTTTATCAAAAGTTTACTTGTTCGACTTCACGCTAAAAGGAAAATAAAATACATTGGAAATTGTTGCGTCCATTTTTTTCAAACATATACAATTAAGTTAGCAGGAAAGGGGACAAATTGATGTAAATCAATAAACCAATTATTAATTTAGCGACGTTTCGGTCATTTATGTTGAAATTAAATACACAACCAAATATATTTGCAGTTGTGTACATAATTTCAACATGTGCTGTACTTTATAGATGCCTGATGAAGGTTAAATAAATGACTGCAACGTCGCTAAATTAATAATTGGTTTATTGATTTACATCAATTTGTCCCCTTTCCTGCTAACTTAATTGTATATGTTTGAAAATAAAATATTTGCTAAATACTTGACTTGACTCCAAAAGGAAAATTTTAGTATTTGCAATTAACGATTAGATATTTCTTTGTTTTTATATCTGATTCGAGTTTTTTTTTTACTCTCAAGGGATGTGAAAACGCTAAAATTCAAACTAACAACTACATAAGTCATAAGCAATAATTAAAAAAAGACACCTGACCAAGGAGGTTGACATATAACTAACAGTGGACATATATATAATTTTCTTTACATTTCACCAAATACTATTATAATGGAGGGGGGGGGGTAAAATTATTGTAGACATATTAGACGCCCATATAGTTCGTACAAGTTTTTTTTTTTTCAGTTAAAAAGATCACGTTTTTTTCTCATAGACGAACGTTAAATAATCTTTTAACGGAGATCCTGTTTATAAAATTTACTTTACACTTACAATAAAATGTATGTGGAGATTTAAAAGTGTTAAAACTGTTATTAACATCACATGTGTCTCTGAAAGATGAAATAAACCACTACTTACAGCGTACGTAAAACTTGCAAGCCATGCAACGGCAGCTATTAATCTGTAAAAGAAATAAATCAACCGTTAATTAAAAACAATAATTAGATATAATTAAGAATAGAAACATTGATCATAGAATTAGAACTTTGGTGGTCTGAACTTGATTGAAAACACTGATGTTGTTAACACATAACAATAAAATATGATTGGTGAAATTGGACGGTGTTGTTTAACACGCCTTTTTTTCATCGTTTCCAAGCGCAAGCGTCGTCCTCATGGTTATAATCAGGGTATTCAAAACTTTCAGACACTTTTTGACGTTATGGCTAACTCAGTAACGTTTTTCATTGTTCATTTAGATGAAAATATTATTGACGATGCTAAACCAGTGCACAAAACGGTAGAAAAATACACTTGTGCTCAATTGAGACGATAGCTGAAGTGCCACGATGGGGAAAACTGGTAGTAAACGAAAACTGATTGAAAGGTTACTCTCCTACCAATCATAAATCATTGATTAACAAATGCATCTTCATAAGAAGTGAAATGTTTTTCTACGGTGTTGTAGCATTTATAATATTTCTTATTTAAGTACTATTTACTTTTTTTAAAACCATTCACTTTTCATCTGTCAAAATAAAAAGTGTCCGAAAAATAAAACGAAAGCTGAGTCATCCGCACAAAAAATTTCGGCTATGAAAATCTATTGATGCCCGTTAAAAGCTCTGCATCCACATTAAAGAAGTAGCTTTATTAACTCGACGGTAAAAAGCTCGCCAGGATCAACAAAAATAAAGCGGTACTAAAGCACGCGATTATACGCTCGCGGTCCTTCAAGTTGGTTTAAAATTCTGATAAATATCAAGTTTTAACGTTTTGCTACCAAAAAATAGGTGCGTGAACGTACGCACGTTAGAAGTTATACATCTTTGGCGTGATTAAAAACTCATTTTTAATTTGAATGCAAAACATTTATTGGAATAAAATAACAAAAGGACAAATTAGCTTAAATACAGCTTCTAGGCGCTACGTGATTGCGAACATGATCTCTAACATACTCTATACTCCTCACTCAGTGAACCAAACTATAATATTGAGTAAGTACTGATAAGTATAAGATACTTTCGTCTTGAAATTGCCTAAAGAAACCGTATTTAAGCTACATCACTCGAATTGCACGACACCCTGTATAAGAGATTGAGAGTAAATCGCTAAACATGGACAATATGATTGCATAAAAATATAAATTGATAGAACTTTTATAACGCTATACTGCAGTGGTTATAAAAATGCTAGCGTATTACAACAATCCACGAGAATTGATTTTTTTAAAAATTAGATTCGAATAACTTTAATTTAATATCGAGTTAGCGTTTGCAATAAAATTGTTTATAATAATATATAACGTTATTTTTAAAATGACAGCTCACCTGTTGTGATTTTATCTATAAGTTATAGCTATTCATTTTTTACTCGCTGTATAGGGTACTGGATTTAGTTTCAGATAAGAACATTGCTACTGAGCGCATTTAAATCCAGTATTACATGTGAAATTGCAGAAGTAGTATTAAGATTGAAAGAGACCAGAATGTTGCTTCACTTACATAACACGTTAGGTATGCAATGAATAATACCAAATATCGTTTAAAATTCACCAACTTTAAGGGGTAACACCACTGTAACAGCCTAAAAAAACGTGTTTTTTTGTCATTTTTTTTTTGGTGGAAGGAAAGATAATAAAATTATAATATTGGAGGAAGTTATTTAGCGTATATTTAAGTAACAAAATAGAAAATTATTACAAAAAAATATTCAGAAATAAAAATAAAATAAATAAATAAATAAAAAAAAAAACGATTTTTTGAAAAATTTACAGTGGTGTTACCCCTTAACTTCCTTTATTACCCGTCTTCAGTTGTCATGCGTAGAATTTAGACAAGAGGAAATTTTGGAAAGCTGAAAATTTTATTTTCCATTATAAATTCGATTTACAGGTAGCTGAAAATTGTGGAATGAAAAATTAAATCTAAAAATCTAAAGTTATTCTAGTGTTCCAGAGAACAGGGCAGGGTTGAACTTGAGCTCAACAGCGACACCTAAAATCCGGTCCTATTTGTTTTAATAGTCCACGTGTTTGAACCGAACAAGTCACGCCTTTGGCCTCTTGACATTTTACTATTACGATAATCAAAAATTAAATGTGAAAAATAAAAAATGCTGCCGCCTCAAAGTGGAGAAGCACACGTTTTACTCGCCTTGTCTTTTTTTTAGTTTTAGAATCGGAACTTTTAAAATAGGTCTTTTTAATAGCATAAATACTCTCTGGATTCAATAAATATAAATGTGCCGAGAAATCGATGTCAGAGGCGAATTTATAAACTTCAATAATATAGGTTTATTTATGGTCAATGTACACTCTCAAATAAGGACATGCATGTTTATGCAACTTGTTTTACTGCTCATTCAAATCACCGTGCTATATAGGGAATTTGTTATATAACATTTCACCCGGTGAATTTTTTCAATCGCTACATCCATATTTAAAATTTTCAATTCATCAAATATTTTTAATGTCATTTCGTACACACTTTTGTTTGAATTTTAAGACCATTATGTCTTAGAACAATACTGTTGCTTTCCAGGTACTTATTATTATTATTTTTTTTTAAATATTGACGATTCTATAAAAGTTGATAACATTTTTCTTAATTTATGCAAGAAACTTATTCTGGGTTTATTTATATATTAAATAAGGCAGTTAAGTTTACTTTCGTTCGTCTGAAGTAAGTTTTTTTTTCTTTTGTGTTGTTTTTATATGAATTCTTTCATCGGTAATCTGGCAGTAGTAACAGCCGTGAAATTAACATTCATTCATGAAATCAAGATAAATAATACGATGACACCACCTTGCACTTAGGAAATTATGTAGTTTAGTTTTTTAAAGAGCTACAACTTCCAGAACAAAAATCGAAAAATCACGGTGTCTAATTTTATAAAATTATTACGTTTTATTTTATAATTTAAAAATCTTTTGATTGGTATTTGTATCAGATTTTTTCTTTTTACAACAAATGTCATTATAGTTGCTTTACTGTATAACCTACTTTTAATCCTTTTATTGTTTTTTAATATTTCTTTTTCATTTATCCGTTCAATTTTTTTTTACCCAATTAAAAATAACACCAAAAAGGTATCGAATTGGAATATTTTTTTGGATTATTTCAATTTGTTAATGAAAATATTAAACTATTCGATTGGATTTTAAATTGAAACGAGAACTTTGGCAATAAAATAAAATTCTTATTACTAATCAGACCAAAATTCTGGACCATATTTAGCACTTATAATTTAAATGATTTTTTCACGGCGAAATGTTGGATACTTCAATTGAATTTCTTGAATTTTATCGTAAAAGTATCATCGTTAAATTTCTTATTAATTTTATCATCAGAAATTATATATTAATAGCCCCGGCCGTTGGTTTAGTTTAAAAAAGTCTTATTATTAATCAAATTATTGATCGTTTTAAATTATTTAACTCAACGTTTCGATTGATTTTTCCTTCATGTTAGAATAGTCTTGGCTGTCGAGATTTTTATATTAATTGAGAAATCAGAATTTCTGTAACGAATTAATATTTTTATCAATAAGTGGTATAAAGATCGCGCAAATATTTTCTGTATCGTATTTTGATGTCGGAAGTTATTAAAAGAATTTTATTAAATACAACTTTTTATGAAATTTTTTTCGTATTGTTCTGAATATTTCGAGTATTTTTTTTTAATCATAAATATGAACGTAATGAAATCAACACTTCTAAAATCCTTTAATTAAAATAATTATAATTAAAAAAAAATTAAAACCACGCAAAATTTGTGTGTCATATTACTTAAATTTATGAGCTTTCTTATATCGGAATACTTTTTTCAACTGATCTTTGTTGTTTCGTTAAAAACACAAAAATTAAATTCTTATCAATTAAATTCGAAGAATATTCAATAGCTTCTTTCGATCCAATTATCAATTTATTCACAATTACAGTTTGGGCGACGTTTTTTGGGAAAAGCTTGAATATTCTTACATCACCGCGATCTTCAAGAAAAGTAGTTTTATCATTTCAAACATTTCAACTGCATTTTCTGTATTTAGAAATGTGAGCGCAAAAAAGCAACACTTTTGGAACGAACAAAAAATATCTTATCACTAATCAAAATAAGGGTAGTTTTTCGTACCGTATTCCGATACGTCCATTCATGTCGGTCGGCATATTGATTGCCGCCGATCGACGTCCGCCCCGGCCGAGTCCTGTTCAGCTCGGGGCTCTAAATCGCACAACACAAACAATCGTTCTTGCGTCCTGCTCAGCTCCTTCGCCAGTGTCCTTAACACTATTATATAATCCAGCACACTTCACACAACACATACACACTTCGCGCTCTGCGCCGACTGACAACAGATGTACCTTCACGCGATACCGCGCGCCACTGAAGATTACTCGACGGCTCCAGAGAGCAGCCTCTCGTAGAGGCGGTGCCCCCCTCACATACCCATATGTGTTCCCCGCTCTCTACTAAGCACTGTTGAGGTCTTCCTCCGCTGTGGTATGCAGACCTGCCTGAGATACTTGCAGCCTCAGAGCTCTGTTAACTTCTTACTGTCAACTTTGCGCTATTCGTGTGTTCGTGTTTTAAAAATCGGTACATCGGTGTGGATTTTATTTTAATAAGTAGGTATCGGTTCGGCCCAGTTATTTACGTTTTATTAACACTTGACTTTTGCCTGAGCATTAAAGTTACTTGTAGTGTTTTTATATGCTATACCTACGATTATTTCTTTTTAAAATATGTTCGATCGATTCAGAAAAGAACTTTGATTAAAGGACGATTCTTGGAGATGTCTCGTATAACAACCTAACGATTCTGCTAATTTAGAATATTATTTTGTTTTTTTTTAAATTGCCGAACCCTGAAACATTTTCAATTTGTAAACGCAGATACTTTTTTAGTGCAACGTAACTAATATTCCTATAGCGAAAGTAGACAATTAAAATGATATAATTTTGATGAATAAATTTGTTTTAAAAAGTTAATATGTTTACAAATTAAATATATAATTTTTGTATATAAAAAACGAATCGTTAACTGTTATCGTTTTTTTGAAGGTGCGGAGTAATACATGTAACGTCTTCGAAGAAGTGGAGGGAATATCCGGCGGCGGAGGATTTTGTCTCTCAGAACGGAGGACGTGATATCCACTGAGTGTCAGCGGGCACTGGTAATGCACAGTAAGTTTACGCGGTGTGGTGGCCATGCAGCCCGATTTACCGCCAGCTAAACGGAGATCAGTGGCGGCGGCGGCAAAAGAAAAATATATTCATGGATGGAAAACTACGGTGACGGTAATTTTCTTGGCAGCGATACTTTTGGACGTCAGATTAACTGAAGCGGTGAGTTTTTCTTTGATTTTCCGTTTTCTTATTTTTAGGTTAAGTTTTGCCATAGACGCGCGACCGCCTTTTTTATTAACTACAATATTCGTTTTTTGGTTTTCGAAATAGTTTTTAACGAAATTATGTTTGAATAATCCGATCAATTAGGCGTTATTTTTATAATGGAAAAATTAATTGTCGCTATTGACTGCACTTTGGAAAGGTTCGAATTCGACTACCGACAGTAACAATTTTGTTTTTTTACTGTTTCATTTGTTTCAATAAACCTAGCGTAAATCAACATTTTTAATATATATATACTGATCAGCAGACATTTGTTAATCTCATATTTTGATTTTCGCAGCAATATGTAATATTTGAGATTTTGAAATGCCAAATCTTAGATAATGAAATTTTTTTACAACTATATTTATTATATATTGTACCAACCTTGGTACATCTATTTTTAAGAGAGTAGGGTGATATTTTGAGGTATACTTCTAGTTTTATTGTTAGCCCTATTTAATTAAATTTATCAATATCCAAGCTTAGAGGAATTTTTTTTTTTTTTTGAAAAAAAGTTATGTAGGCATTTCGTACAATATATGTGACATTTTTATTTATATTTTATAATTTGCACTAAATAAGGGATTCCCGATGTTTTCGTGTTGATATTTTTGTTAACCTTGAAAAATTTAGATTTGTATTTCGCGTGGTAAAAATATTATTGAAATATTTTTAATAATCATTTCACGATATGATCTAGTGGTACACTTTTGGTAATATCTTTCCGATAACTTATTGCATGGTTGATTTGCAAAATAATAATTTTGTACTTTTTATCATGCTAAAACGTTTTCAAATAATCAACCGCTATTTTATCAGGAAAATAGTGATTGTCATAAGTCCATGATTTATGCATAACTTATCGCGAAAAATGTAATAAATTATGTCAAAGGAAATGTTATTCTTTTATCAAATATTATGTAATAAAATTATTATTATTTATAAAATTATTCATTGAACTTTGATAATCATGTTTCTTCAATTAAAATTGCGCTCAATGAAGAAACATAGGGTGATGAAATGAGTTTCATCTTGCATTTTTAGAGAACCATATATTCTTTAAAATAAACTAATTACTTATTTACTCTATTTGAATTGAAAACCAATTTTTAACTGAGAAGGAGAGGGTATAACAATTTGACGCATATTTTTTCCATTTTGTTCAGAATGTTATCGGATTGGTACTATATAGCTCTTAAAATCGGTACATCCGTTTTTAAATGATTTAATTAAAACAAATTTTTACAAATACAGTATCGCATAAATATTGATTTTTTTTAAATGATCTTAATTTTTTTTAACTAATTAAATGCAGGTTTTACACATATGATAATTTTTGAGTACGGATTTGGATTGCTGTAATATTTTCTTAAATATTTTTAATTTTGTGTATAATTTTTTATTGAAACGAAAATTTAGATTCATTGACACAATTCGTCGATAATTTTTTTATACATAAATCCAGTATGTCTTGTCCACCGAGAGTTTATTGGAAGCTCCTTACAAAATAATTGATTTCTAGCGCGCCCTTATAGTGAGGAAATTCATAAAGACGTAATGTTAAAATCTAATGAACCGAGCTTAAAAAAAGGAATTAAAAAGATACAATAATTTAGTCGTATAGTTTTACAATCAACGTCCCTACGTTCAATTAGAAATCGGCACATCATGTTAGTGGAGGTGATTTAGCATAAAATTATTTTATCCTTTTTAGAGGCGTTCCGTTTTTTTAATGCGGTTTCCTGTTTATTAAGCAGATAAAACATTTTTGGGTTACGCCCTAGAAAATAACAGCTTTAAATGCATGTATGTAAAAATAAGAGACTGCACAGTAAAGATGTAAAACTGATATAATTGTAAAAAAAAATACAACAAAGTAGGTATAATGGCGCCGACCATCGGGATCGACCCCACGACCTTTAGGCTACGAGGAAGTCACTATATCTATCATCCACTAGAGCACAATGTTGTACTGCCAGTTAGTAAGTATACGTTATACGCGTATTGCAACGTTCGTTACACTTTCAATCTCAAAGGCGTTTTACTTCGAAAATCATAAAGCGAAACTTGACATGTTAGCGGGAATGAACGCAAATAATTCAGTTCAATTTAGTTTATTAACGTTTATACAAGAGTCAGGAAATCCAGCTGAAAATTGACGTGATTATGACCTTGAAACATGATCTTTAACCATATTCGGCCGAGTTATTCGCTAACCAGTTTCGCAGACAATTCTCACGCACTTTTCCACATTAGATGCGTCTGGCGAATGCATTTTTACCTGCTTTATACCTGTTCGTCCGTTGTTTGTTTGTTCTTAGCACGTGCGCTATCAGCTGTTTCTGTTGTACACATGCACCGCGATTGTCAACTGTTCATTACCTATGCACACACAATATACATACACACGACCGTTTGTTGTTTTTTTTAAGGAACGTGTATGTTAAGCTATTTATATCGATTTTTCATGCTCTATTTCCGGATATTTTTAACAGCTTCTGTTCAAATACTGCAGTACATGTAGCTTTTTAAATAAATAAATTAACAGACTTTACTTTAACAAACAGTCGGATCGGCTATGCAGGGCCGGCGCTATCGTTTTTACCGCCCTGTGCAAAGAGCGTTTGCCGCCCCCTATTCGCCTCAATAAAATATTATTGTCTTAGGCCTACAGTTGTGAGAACTACTAGGATGGTTGCGAAAAGTTTACAACAAATACACCAGCTATGTCCTAAATATTCGGGCTAGGAATTTATTCGAATAATTGAATATTTGAATAGTCGGATACCTTCAAAATTTCATAATATATTTTTCCTCTTTATCTCCGAAACTAGTACCTGAAAAAATTTGCAAAAATAAAGCGTATAAAAAAGCAGGTAAATATTACAAAAAAAACTGTGATCAACGCCAAAAATATAAAATATAAATATAAAAAAGACTTTATTAATGATTTTTGGTGCCCAATGTATCGTTTGTTAAAGTATTTCTGTGATCTTTATCAGTTTCTTTATATGCCTTATTTTATTCAATATTTCAAATCTAATGATAAACATAATTATTAATATTAATTATTTTTTACTATACTTTTTAATGAAAAAGTATAAAAAATAATAATTCAATTTTTGGGGGTCCTTTACACTTAGGAGCCCAGGTTTAAGCCCTATTAATTCCTATATAGATCCGCCCCTGATCACAATCTAAGGTTATTGTCAAATCAGTTTTTTTTGACAATGCTTTCTGAAACTTAGCAACGGTCTCGAAATTTTTAATGCATCACTGAACGTCGTTGGTGTAAATTTGTTGTACGTGCAAATCTTAGATGTACAAATTGGTAGGTATATAAAATGGGTGTAACAATATTTTTATTTTCTCCAGTTCGGTGTCTGGTGTATCCTACGGATTATTCGATCCTCCGCTATATCGAAACTGGTTTGCGCAAATCGGTCAATACCATCTCAAACTGCGGTTAACAATATACAATGCATTGCGTTATCGTATATGAGTTGCCTCTCTGGCACTTTTGTAAGTCATAATTCACCTTTATGACTTGAACACCAAGCTTTGCAGATTATAAACATGTGTGTATAATATCATGATTGCATTGCAGTCGACATACATCCATTTTTGTTATCTACACGCGAGAACAAAATGGCGTTCTATTATTTTAACAATTTCTGACACATCGCTATAAACTGAGATTAAGTATAAAACTGTAAAAAATAATGAGATAAGTAATAGTAAAACGGAAGGATAGTAAGGAAGTTTTCATACATACCAACAAAACAGGCGTCGGATGCAATGAACTCAAAAGAACGCTTTCACAAAAACGTCGCGTCGGTTCGGAAAATTTGCCGATCTGACTGCTGGCACCTGCAAATGCAACCGACGCTGAACTCGACGGTGGTGAGAGTAGCGTCTATTATGACAAAATGTGGGTAAACGGATATTAAATTAAAATTTGGGACTTTAATTTTTTCTTATTTATTTATTTGTTTCAATTTATTAATTTAAATTGCATCTCGCAAACTAGTTGGTCCAAAAGAGAACACCCATATTAGAATACACGTTATACATATGATATAAACATACTATTAAATATACATAAATAAAATTTTTTAAAGCATATCTGCCGTACATCAAAAGAACAAAATGGTGATCTTTTAGAATTTACTAGTCTGGCTGTTTTTTTTTTTTTTTTTTTTATTATTTAAAGCATAAAACGTTATATTTTTTATTCGTTTTGTCGTTACTCGTGAACAAAATGGCGCTCTAGTAAATTGTCAATTAAATTTATTGCATGCATCATTAACCGCCGAGGTTAATTGAGCATAACACCAATTCGTATTTTCAGTGGATTATTATTTTTAATAATGAATTCAAAAATCCAATTGATAATAAGTATCATCAGTTTTTAAGTTAAAGTCCTGGAGCTGAGGTTTTGTAATAAATGCGCAATGAAACAATGACATCCTTAAACGATCTCAGTTATGTTCAAGTCAATAAATAATTTTGTAAAAATGTGTTCCCCTCAGGAGGACTCAAGGCTTGTCGGTGCAATCCCTCTATTTCCATTCAACTGTTAATGATCTTGCATTGTTCCATTGCCACGATTTCCACACGGCACATTATATTTTAAAAGCGTGCACATATTAAATAGTAAATACGATACGTAACATAACCTCATATGTTATTATCTGCAGACACATATCTGTGGCCGCAAAGTAAAACCGCATAAGAAGAATTTTCGGTATTTTTATATCGCTTCAAATGGGGTTACCATTCGTCGTCCTCTTTTCCCCGAGCATCGTTCCTTTTTTAGGGAAATTTTTCAGTATGTCCAGAGCGTAAATCCCTAAATTCACATTCGTCTAAAAAAAGTCATTCTGGCACTGCAAATAAAATACCCCAGTTTTTTAACCTATAAGTTCTAGTTTTTGAAAATATTATTCAGGTAACCGACCTTCAGACATTTGAACTTTATTTTGCTGTAGGATTTGAGTGGAATTTTAAATTGCATTTCAAAATGGATTGTTGACTATCCACTGAATTGACGGATAACATGGTGGTTATTTTTTGCTATAGTTTGCTACAATTGTTAAGAAACACTTATTTATTTTGAAGAAACACCTATTTATTTTCAAACAACTGTCACCGTCGGGATTTAAACTCGAATCTTTCCACTATCGCGGCGGAATAAGTTATCAGTTACTCATACAGTGACATATCTAAAAACTTAATCTTTCTCATATTTAAAGCATATTTGTAACTGTTATTTCACATCATGCGAGAGCTAATTTTTATCGTATTCCGTCGCGATAGTGGAAACATTCGGGCTTAAGTCCCGACGGTGACAGTTATTTGAAAATAAATTTTTCATTGTAACAGTGAATGTTTCTTAACAATTATAGCAAACCATAGCTAGTCTACCGTTTATTAATTTAGTCTTACGGACTGTACCGTAGTAAAGTATTTACTAAGGTAATAGTTTATGTTCACTTTGAATAGATTCTTAACAGTGTTGGATCACTTTCACACAGCTTGTGCTGAGACCCAGCGGTAAGAGGCGAGGTAGGCAAAAGACATATTGTGGGTGTGACCTTCGTTAGCTCTGTCTCGCTCAAATCATCCGCACGTTTCAATTTTTGGCTGGCGCCAACTACGAGGATAAAAGATGCTATTGCAAGGGTGCCGCTGTTAATTGATTACTCTAATTTTTGGAAATATTTTTAAGATTTAAAAAGGAAGAGTCACGTTCGGTTTGTGATGGAACAGTTTGTGAAATAAGTACGAATAAGGTCGTAGTATGACATTGAAAACGTGTGTTTTTTTGGCACAATTAATGCCAACTTTTTTCTAATAAATCGTATATAAATTACAAAAGTAGTCCATTAGAGATCTAGATTTGTCCTTTATCTTCCTTATAGAGAAAGAATTTTTGCAGAATGTTGACGAACAAGTCTACAATCAGTTGACAGCTGAAGCTCTATTTTTGGCTTAAATTCAGAGCGTTCCGACAGCCTTAAATGCAATCTTTTATTAGTTCTTATGAACGTTTTTCTAGAAACCTAATAGGCGACGTTGGTTTGTCAAGTAATGGACTATTTAGCAATGTTTATACCTACACATATTCAGAATGCTAAATTGAAAACGAAGGTCATATTTTACGACCAACCGTGTAGCGCATATATGTCTTAAATCTGATAACTCGAATTCCACTTACAAAGAGATTTTATCCTGGATTTATTTCACAAGGATGTCGAGAATCTTTGTGAAACTCAATGTAATCTTTATATCGTCACTATGATTGGTTCCTGTACAAATGTTACCTAGATGTAAAACTAACTGCAACATTAGAATTTGTCCTTTACATCAACATATCAGCACTGCCAGACGTTCACATTTTTGCAACACTACACAAATTGGATGTCCCGCGCGAAACAGCTATTATCACGATTTTTCAAAAACATTTCAACAAGAGGAAAAATCTTCAGCTTGCAAAAAGACAGTAAGGTTGTAAGGTTTTGTGTGTAAACCGTAAGAGTACTTCTTTTTTTTCTCTCGACAATAACTAAGTATGCGCGCTACGGTTTTAGCATATAATTACTCCTACTGAGTTTTGATTACACACAAATCCTCATTTCGATTTGAATACCCAACAGCCATGCTGTTTCCTTGTTAATATAAAAATGTAGACAAGCTCCTAGAAAATAAATACCTAGGTTTCATGCAACATAAAAATATACATTTTGAAGTTTGAATTGCCCTTTTTAATTTGTTCCGCTTTTGCGTCTAAATCGCATGCTACATTTTTTTGATGAAATAATTATCTGACAATAATCCCACAAATACACACTGACGCTAGTTCGAGATATACCTTTTAATGTGATTTTTATGATGACAGCATTCGAATTGATTAACTCTTCACTCGCGACATTGCTCGCGTTAAAGTCAGTTTTGACAGCAATCTTGTCTTGCCTGATAATAGTCATATCTATCAATTGACGTTCAAAGTATCGTATTATATCAATATCTACAAACGTTAATTTGTAAATTTTCAAAAATTCTAGGGATAATTTTCCCTCGGTTTCATTCGCATTTAAATGGAGTTTGCTCAGAAACCTTATCTTATCCCGATTGTATATCCGGTTAAAAATAGCATATATCTATTTCAAGTTTTGATATCGATAAAAAAAATTTTCAAAGTTGCCTCAACCGTTCTCGAGTTAATAATAGTACTGGTGCAAGTAAAACCCCTTTTCCCACCTATAGTTATAGCATACAAAAAGTTCACAAAAAAAGATAACGAGACTACAGACAGATGCCGTGTCACAATTTTATGTATTACTATTAATACTCTTATTTGACTGAGATTATTAATTACTTCTACGGATAGTACCGGAAAAATATTGATAGTGTAGGAGATAAAGGGATCTATCTAAAAGAAACAACACTAATGACTTCAGCTCTCTTTTCTTCTAGCCTAGGTTTCTTAAGATAGCGGTGTCGTAATATGACGGTGATTGACGTAACAAACAACGTGTGCATATAATTAAATGGACGTGATTTTCTCTGTAACGTAAAAAAGCGACATCTTTTTATTTCTGTGGCACACGTTCATTCAACATTATATTACGGTATTGGTATCTTAGGAAACCAACGCTTTAAAAATTGCTTTGACACTGTACAACTCTTAACGAGAAAGCATAACTAAGAAATAAACGTCAAACAGCATTGGGGGAGATCTGTGTTCAGTATTTTGGTAGTTAACTGTACAATAAAGCGTGTGTGGATCATACAATGTTTAATGCGATAATATGCACTTTTCATACCTACTTATTTTCAGTTATGGCATATAGTTATGATACAGAATTCAAACAAACGTATTACTTATGTTTATGTATACATACTTAATGGTTATTGTGGCATATGATCTCACTGTACCAAATTACGTCATATTCATAATTAAATTGTGGCTGCATCGCTTCACTCTGCAATCATAATCTCCTCCGTTTTGCGGACAGATGATGTAAGTCAAGCGACAAAATACAAATCATAATATTTGACCAATCTAGCGAAGTTTTTTATGTTCTTCTTTGTAGTTACTGTACAGATTGTTCACAAATACTAGCTTCATCCGCGTTACCAGTAGGAATTGACTAAGCAGTGTTGAGAATTTACTTTTACTGAGTGATCAACAGAAATCTACTCAATTTCTACTTGAGTCGTCTGAGAGCTTTGACGTTCATAAGTATTATGCGCTGTTAAAATGTTAAATTATCGGCTTCTATTCGTGAGATTCATTTATTATTTCACTTTTAAAATTGTAATTTTTTGAAATGTCAAAAAACGGTGTCCGCCATGATGGTTTGTAGTGTGACGTCAGACATGAAATAAACACATACGACACACACACGTGAGTTAAGACTAATCAAGTCTAGTGCAAACGATACCGAGCCGTATTTGCATTTGCTTGTATACTACAAAAATGACGTCACGTTAGGTAAATCTCACGGCTCGTGTTTGCAGGCCAACTTATATATTTAAAATGTTCAGTACTATTTTGTTCTATAAAACGATTACATTTTATAAGCGAAATAAAAATTCATATGGATATAAGTGTCAAATAGCCTAAATTTCAACGCGTTTGGGTTTTACTGGCATTGGTGAATCAATAACACCTGACAATCTGTTTATTCCTATAGTGTATTGGCAAGGAAATTGAAATAATTAAAAGATTTGTGATGAATTTGTGAACACACTGTACGTAACATTGTCTACATTTATTATTATGTATGTACACTGTTTGTGTACCATCTTCATAATGTAGGTCACAGACAGTTCCCACTTCCCAGTAAAGTCTTATAGCGGATTTTTATAAATGATCCTTTTTAATTCACGCTTGTTTATGTATTTACTTGACAAAAAATTATTTATATGTATGTATAATTCAAAAGACGCAATATATTTTTTAGTGTACTTGCCACATGGCAACATATACTATTGGCATCAGTCGGATGGCGGGACCTAGGGGTCGGACCAAAATTTCTCGACGTTTCATAACCTCCTAAACACTTTGGCACCATTTTTGGAATCCACACCGCACGAAGCCTATTTAAAATAGGCCCAATCGGGTCATTTTAAGGGTGGTTTTTAGGGGTTGAAAAAAGTTTTTGGGCCCAAAAATACCTAAAAAAGTCTCAGAATCGTTTTAACCCTTTAATATCTATTAAAAAGTGCTTCTAAAATTTTAATAAAATCGGCCCGACGGGACCGGATTTACAAATTTTCTGAAAACACTAGTTTGCACATAGTGAGTTATTTACTGAAAGGTGTTTTTAATTTTGGTGTAGACGTTCGATCGACAATAATAATGTAGTTAAGAAAAAAATGTAATTTTAAGGGGTGTATTAAGAAGTTAATTTTTTTATTTTGCTCAACAATCACCTTAAGTTCACAAGCCACTTAAGCCACAAGGCCTGTATTAGCAAATACACTATATTGTCGGCAGGGTTTTGGCACTGCGACCCGAGTTTTTTACGTGAAATTAAATCCGTTCGCATTTTTTTTTCATCAACAACTTTTTTTTATACTGTGTGCACATACATTTTAAAAGAGTATGAAATACGAGATAATGAATTTTCACCTGTGAATATAAATTTGCAGCTGTGGTTTTTTGTATCCCAAACGAAAATTTAGCGGTCTATTTAATCGTGTAAAACAGCGCTGAAAATTTTGTAACACAACATTCATTTATAAACGGAGCATTTTATTTGTCGCTATTCTTGGGACAGCATACATTTCTCCATTTTTTTTAATATCCGTATTTTTTGGCTTTTGCGCTTACTAGCGCAATTAGCCATAACCTTATTTTAAATTATTATTCAGAAGTTTTCTTCTTAGTGAAAATTAGAACTCAAGCATTCTTCATTCATTCTTCTCCATCCAACTTTTTTCATTCATACCCCAAACAAACACATTTTTCCATATCAAAAACATTGTTGAATTTCAAATCGATTCTGGTCGAAAAATAATTAACCGAATGAAATGTATTTTGCACTATTTTCACTTCGATACGACATTTTTTACTCAATTTGATCAAAGTGATCTTTTTCTTATGTTCCACATGACATTAGACTGCGCTTGCAGGTATAAAAACTCTATTTATATAATCACAATTTAAGGTCATTGTCAAATACCACCGTAAGTCGGATAAATCATGTTCTGCTGTAGAATTTTAGATTGGTTCTAGTGCAGGATTTTCACGATATCAAAGTGTCCACAATATAATTGTAGTTTTAATGCAAAACGGACTTCCTTGTATGAAATAATTAACTGTAAGTACGTGCTTTCTGTTTGAATATAACAATACCGTTTTTTCATATATTGTTTTATGTCTTTTTAACAACTATTTCGCAAAAACACTGGACAGTGCAACATACATAATAATAATTATAATCAATAAATGACAAAGGAGTCGAGTAAAAGATTTTAATTAGCAAACTGCATTCATGTAACTATGCAATCGATTCGTTTACGCTTTACAGCTTTTAGTTAATACCGTAACCAAAGTAATATCATTGTCAAATGCTTAAATATATTATGTTATGGGGAAAAGTAGCGAATCGAAGATAGTAACAGCCGAATGACGTCCTTTGTGATGTAGAATTAAAACTAACTTTTAACTGGTTTTTCTGCGTGGTATTGAACCTAATTTTAACCTCCTTGTAGAAGGATAAAAAATCGCTTGTGTTTTAAGTTGCAGTACCAGGAAGTAGTAAATATACCAAGTTTCAATAAAAACGTTTTGGAGTGATCTTTGAGAGACAGGAGTTTTCGCATTAACCGTCATACAAAATATTCTAAAACTCAAGAACACGAAAATACAGGCAGAGTAGGCATCCCGTTGCAATTTTATTCTTATATTATTTAATTAATTTGCCTATGTATAATAGTCATAAAGAAATAGCTTAATCCTTATTTCGATTGTGTTTTATAATGAATCTTAACACAAAATGAATACGGGATATTTATTAAAAATATAACATTTTTATATCACCTCGTATCACACATTCAATTATACAAAACCAAGCAAAACAATTTATTTTTTGTATATAAAGATGATTAGTTGTGTGACATTTTTTATTGACAATGATTTATACAACCTTTTAGTTAGTTGATAGTTTTTTCTTTGTTTTTTATTCACTTCGGGAAATGCACCCGCCTTAACCAAACCGCAGATGTTATTATTAATTTTTTTGATACAGATTTGTCACCAAGTGATGTCATTAATAAAATGTGAATTTCTTCTCTCAAGAGTAACGAAGTTTTATGCAATAAAGTGTTATAAATAGAAACATTAGTTCATTGATTACTTTTATGTTTTTGCAAATATCAGTCGTTATTATGTTATGACTTATGTTACATATTTTTTATAAACAACGGAAAAAACAATTCATATACAGGCCCACAGAAATATTCATCTAATTTCAAATTTTAGTCATTTCTTGCTCCTCGATGTTTCGTCAGTGATTTTAACTGATCATTGTAGTTTACAATCTCGGATTATTATACTTTACAACCAGTGCCGGATTAAGCCAGCGCGGGGCCTGTAGCAAATTCTGTCAAGGGGTCCTTGGTTTGCTTTAGGTTCTCAAGTTTAGGGTATTAAATAAAACAAAACTGTTACAAATAAACTTTTCTGGATTTAATATGGGCAAATTTAGAGATAACACTTTCAATATCGACTTCTTTAAGCAAATCATGCTCTATATTCAACAAAGTGAGATGATTAAGACGTTCTTGACCCATCGTGTTCCTTAATTCATTTTTAATACATTTTAATTTTGAAAAAGAACGTTCGCCACTGCTAGTCTAAATATATCGATTATAATTAAACATTAGATCATTAACGTTAAAAAGTTCGTAACTTATTTTTTCGATTTAACGTGACGAAATCGAGTTTTAGATTTTCAAGTGGAAGTGAGGCATAGCCTAAGCGCTTCGCGTTTAAGGCATGCAAGATATTTTACGCTCCTATCTAAATTAATATTTTTTTATTATGGTCAGACAGACGTTGGAGCGCGGGGCCCCCAAATTCGCGGGCCCCGTAGTATTTGCTACTCTTGCTACGTGACTAATCTGACACTGTTTACAACTGCGATTGCAATAGTTTTTTACACTTTATAAAAAAATGAAATTTCGTTTTAGTATTAATGTTGTTTTACCATTTCAACTCCATAAGTAGAGAATGGTACTAATTTAAGTTAAAATTTACTCTTCAAAATTTTACAATATTTTTTCGTTTTTAGATCCCCCGAATCCAAAAAAACAAATTTTGCGAAAAAGTCTGTTCATCTGTTAGTCTATGTGCACGATATAGGTCAAACGTGTTAACAAAAATTTTATTTTATTTACATAGGGTAATTTATTATGTCAAATGTCGGTAATTTCGAAGTTGGAACGGTCCTATCGCGGAAACGGCTGAAATTTTTATTATAATTTAAAAAAGTTATTTTTAGAGAATAAAATTTACTCAAAAAGTAGTTTTAAAAGGCCAGGTTTCTAGCTCCTATTACCAAAGCATATACTAAAAATGCTATTACTGTTATATTTCAGAAAAAGATTCAGCTTATTTTCTTTAGCAGTATAATGAAGGTGCATTTTTATGCGCAATGCTTTTATTATTCTGACGGTAAAAATTTATCACAATGATGTTCTCTTGTGGTATTTTGATGTACACACAAAAGTAACTCAACTTTCTCTCCATATATGGGTTTGTCGAATTTTGAATACCCACTTGTATTTTTTCACTACCCAGCCTTAACATAAATTGTATTGATTGACTATAATATTTTTTTTTTATACAAATTAGAACGAAACACATACGATTACATGTCAATATTCCATAATACTAACGTTATTCCGTGAGCAGGGCCGTTTAGAGATAGTAGTGCTATATTAATAGAGCAGTAAATTCTGAATAAAAAGCACTTCATTTACTACTAACAAATAATGAAAACTAAAAATAACTCAATATTGTTCACGTCCATTATAATTAATAAGTTTTTTTATTTAGTTTATCTATATTAAAATTCAATTGTCCAATTTCCCGTGATTAAATAAAAAACTTACTAAAAATAACTATACTCGCATAAATTCATTTTACATAATTTTTTATCCCTTCATTGCAACGAAAAAGATATATGTAGCAACAAACAATTAGAAGTTGCGACTTTAAAAAGTAAAAAAAAACTACATATAACATGTAACACTGTGTACAGTTGTCAAGCAAGGACTACTACGACCAGCACAGCAAAAAATTGCAACATGCACGATCTCGCACACTAGACCAGCAGAAATCAGGAACTTTTAGTGCAGGTTTCAGTTTTCAAGTAGTTTTATTAATGCAAATTAATTAATGAAAACGACACATCACTAGCACACTAGATTGGTGCAGTACGGCTAGACAGAAATTGCGGGCGACTGACTGACATCCGTTACTGGTTGCAGGTGCTGGTTTAATGTGCCTATGTACTCTGTTTAAATAACACGGGTACCTTCACGAACACGAACAGGCTTTTCTAGCCCGTACTCCGCTGGTCGTCGTTGATAGGTGTGCACGGTCCTTAAAATTTCAACATTTTCCGTTTTTAGTGTATTTGCCATATGGCAACATACACTATTGGCGTCGGTCGGATGGCGGGACCTAGGGGTCGGACCAAAATTTCTCGACGTTTCATAACCTCCTAAACACTTTGGCACCATTTTTGAAAATGTTTATATATATGTAATTATATATATATATATATATATATATATATATTTATATATATATAATATATATATATTTATATACGTATATATATATATATATATATATATATATATATATATATATATATATATATATATATATATATATATATATATATGTGTGTGCGGGCAATAACTTTCGAAAGAGTTAATTGATTTTAACGAAATTTGGCCCACGTGTTGAAATCCATCACCGCAAGAAGCCTATTTAAAATGGGCGTAATCGGGCCATTTTAAGGGTAGTTTTTAGGGGTTGAAAAATGTTTTTGGGCCCCAAAATACCGAAAAAATTCTCAGAATCGTTTCAAAATTGACATTTAAACCTTTAGTAGTAATTAAAAAGTGTCCCTAAAATTTTAATAAAATCGGCCCGACAGGACCAGACTTACAAATTTTTTGAAAACACTAATTTGCAGATAGTGACATATTTATTGAAGGGTGTCTTTAATTCGGTGTAGACGTTAGATTGGTAATAATATTACAATTAAGAAAAAAAATGTTATTTTAAGGGGTGTATTAAGGGGATAAATTTTTTATTTTGCCCAAAAACAAATTTAATTTCACATAATAAAAGTATAAAACCACACGGCCCTATACAAGCAAATACACTATATTGTCGGCAGGGTTTTGGCACTGCGACCCGGGTTTTTTTTTTTTATTAATTATTTTCTTTTAATTATTTTATCAATATAATAAACTTTTGACTTGTTTATGATGACTATGATGTCATAAATATAAAGTATGTTGAAAAATGCATAAAATAGTTTATTAAGTTTAAAAATATGGTTTCTAGGGCATGTCTGCGTGTCATTGATAAATGTTTTGTTTTATTGACTATAGAAATGATTATCTTTAAAATGCTGAATAAAGCAACATGTGTTTATATTTTTGTTTGTTTTTTTTTTTATTTTTGAAAGATCACATGAAATGTGGCCGGCAATTAAATATAAAATGACTTAATAAAGCGATGGGTCGTTAAATTTGTGTATTTGATAAAAATTTACTGAAAATAATAATGACATCAGATTAATTCTATAAAAGTTATATTATAAATATCAATGAGTACATATTTATTATTGGAAGTAGTTTATCGTTATGTAAGATTTTTATCAAAATTACCTTTTTTTTGTAAATTTAAAACGCAAATGTGTTAACTTTTGTTTTTATGTACAATTGATATGCAGTTTATTTTTTATATCAATTCTTGGAAATATTATCTACTCCCATTATGGAAAATTACCATCTTTAGGATATTCATTAAACTGTCTACTGTTAAGTAAAGACATGAAAAATAAAATTGAGTAAGTATATTATTGAAAAGAAGTAATAGTTGAATTTGTCATAAAATTTAAAAATGTTATTTTTGCTTAACAACTTAGAAAGCATTTAGATCAGCATATCGTTTTCTACAAGCATGATTTATTTGAAAATTTAATATTCTTTAAAAATCGCACTTTTCAAAGCCTTACCGTAAAAAATCGCAAATATAATGACTTATTTAAAATAGAAAAATGCTAAAAGTTGCAAAAAGTTTTTTGTTTTCAAATAGTTATTTAGTTGTTTTTAAGTTCCATATTGTTTTTTTAAAAGTAATTGAATTGTCCTTACCCTCTACGTAACTAAAAGTAAACCAGCAGTCATAGGAAATGATGAAACCAAAATAGAAAATTAAAATTGTGTTAACCCTTCTAAAATATCTTCGTTTTGATTATAGAACTAACATTTCTTCTTTGTACCGTAAAATTGTAAATAGTTATTAGAGAACATAATTCAATAAATTATATACATTTTATTTTATGATGACATCAAATTAAATCAAGATTTTAATAACGTGTTCAGACTTTAATGTTTTCGTATAACTAAACCATAACCATTCATGCTCACCGCATCTATTCATTTGAATTTTGAACCATTGATCATAATCTTCTGACAAGTTTGTTTGAATACAATAGATAATTTTTTTACGTGTTAAATTTCCAAGCTCAGCACCATTAAATTTATGATATTTAATAAATTGAACAGCTCCCTAGTTGCGTTTAAATGTTTATCAGTTTCATCTGCCTTCGAGTCTTAGAAAACAATCCGAAATTTGAAAATATTAAATAAATTTTTACAACATATTTATCAGAAAAGCGTGGTTTAAGTTTTTTTTTTACTTTCTCAAAATATATACTTTCAATTTAAAATTCGTTAATAAGTTAACAAATACACCGAGTGAAAATACCATTAAATTTTTAACCGTTGGTTTCTGAAATGACGCTGCGAGGTGATTTTTCTGTCCGCTTTCAGATTGACCTTTTTTAACCCTAAAACTGTTTTCGAGCAATTTTCAAGTATGCTTTGTGGCTCGCAAAGCATACAAAAGACATGTCTAACCCCTCCCGAAAAGAAACAAAGTTAAGATCTTGCTACCTAGCTACGTGTCATAAATTTACAAAAAAAAATTTAACCAACTTTTTTTCTACCCTGAAAGGCTCTGACGACCGAACTGATAAGGAAAATTTAAAAGCTCTCTTTCAATAGTATAATAAAAATATTATTGTTTTTATTTTTTGTGGTCACCTTTTTGAGGTTATTTATTAATAGTTCAGTTTTCGAAGTGTAAACATAAAAAGTATTATGTTTATTTTGCCTGTGGCTGTCGTAGTAAAATAACCATCGTAAGATTACAGTATTTTCAGTGCTATTTGACTCTAATTAAGCGCTTATCGCCTGTAGTGACTTTAAAACACCTGTATTCTCGTAGATCTAAGTAATGGATATCACATTACAGAACTTATAAATCAGGCATGTGTAACATTAGTATCTTAATGGCCTAGGCATTCTTCATCTTGAAAACATGTGTAGGTATAAGTTACAGTAAAAGCAACATCTTTATTTTTAATTTCGAAAAAACGCATCGAACTTTCAAGATATGTGTCTTATTTCAATTTAAATTTCTCAGATTCGTTCATAAACAAAATTAGAAATTAGGGCTCGATTTGCGGTCATTGCTCTTCTCCCTTTTGGTTTAGTGTAATAATATAGACTCTATTTCAGTCGGGATGACCGAGCTGAGTAGAGTAGTGGTGACAGCATGAGACTCGCATTCGGGAGGTACCGGGTTCGAATCCCCGCGGGGGCAGATGTGGCTGGGACTTTTTCCTACTGCCTCTCGCCGAAAAACGGTAATTCCTGTACCGGCCAACTCGATTGAGGTTTTCCATGGTTTCCCTCAATTAATTCCAGATAAATATCGAGATGGTTCCTTGTTTGAGGCCATGGCCGATTACCTATCAAACTCCTAGTTCAAAAATTACCTACCTTATCCTAATTTTCTATAAATCCTTCATTCGGCCATTGCTATTACATAAGTTGAAGTTGTAAAAAAAAAGAAAATATGTAGAAAATAACGGGAAGTAGTAGATGAAAAAATAGTTATGGTGCGAATGGCGTCTGTTACGACATAAAGTCGAGAAACGGACGTTAAACGCATTATTATTATTATTGAGAAGGAAATATTCCTTAAAAAAAATTTGCATCCACAAGCACCCAAACTTCAGGTTCGTCACCGTCATACTAGGGATACTTGTGGAGCAAGTTGTAACTGTAACCGCGTCTCAAACCATGAAATGGGCGATTACAATGAGTTTGGGTCGTGCGCACGGAGTACACGGAGCGACCCAATAAGCACGGCCTTTTGCATACGGCAAATTAGTGACTCAGCAATACGCTGAAATGTCGGAATAGTTCTCATACTTGCCAACAGTGACGGTTTTGCCCCTCCAAGAACACCAATTATAAGGACAATTAATTTAACAGTATACTCTGGGTACTGCTTTCTAAGCTCAAAAAGAAGATCTTGATATTTTGTCCGCTTCTCAGTCTCCTTTGCGGCTATGTTCGTTTCAGCAGGGGCTGAAAACTCGATAACATACATAGTTCGCGCAGGTTTATCAAGGTTTATTATTATTATTATTATTATTATTATTATTATTATTATTTCAGTCGGGATGAAAAATATTTTTTCAAATCGAGTACTTATGTGACATTTTTGTAAAAACCAACAAATATATTTTTCCTCTTTATAATATACTAGTTGCGAACCCAGCTTCGCTCGGGTCACGTTCTGTACAGATGTAATCTTTAAATTCCAGTTAGAGTGTGAGTATTGGTCTGTAAGTCAATAAGGCGACTATTCGAATTTTGCGATTATATGTAGTCGATTCGAATTTCGAAATTACAATTGTTATTAATAATAACAATGAATGTTAAATACATACGCCATGACAGCTTGCGTGCGTATTCTTATTTTGCGAATATATGCTATCGATCGAAATTGTTTATGTTTAATAACCATTGATAGATTTAAATCAAGTCTACCATATTCCTCAACGAATTTATTAATATAGAATAATATACCTAATAACATAACTTCGAATATAACGAACCGATTTCCTTGTGGTTCGTTATAACCATACTCTACTGTACAAAATGTTTTCGGTTTTAAAGAGCCTAAGGAAATAATGAAAGGTTAACCATGTCTGGTGTTCCAAATATTTCCATTTGATTGTGGTTACCAACGACGTTGCACCAGCCACCGGCCATATAGTCTCTTACACCTTATAACAGACATTTTAATTTAAATTAACAGATATCAAGTCTTGATTACTTAGATTTCATTAGAGTATAAACACAGTATAAATGTATACTTACGTTAATTGAATCAGTGTAAGTAGCGCTCTTAAATATAATTATGTTGACGGGAGTTTGATTTCGCGTTGACCTCCCAGCTGTTACATCTGTTCTTAATAAATAATTCAAACAATATTGGAATAAGTTGCCAGTCATCTATTCTTTACCAGAACCCAGTGAAATTCTCATATTTTTATTCTTTTTCTTTAGAAAGTTAAAATTTTTGGCCATGAATATTCAAAGATACTTAATTTTGATGAAAATATTTTTAGGACTCTATGTTTAAGAAAGAGTAATTTATTTTTAGATATCTAAATATTCAATGTCAAAAATATTAGGGTTTGTCAGATAAATGCATTAGGTACAGCCTAACTCATGTATTTTCAACACCATTTATTTTCAACTGATTTTACTTAAGTGTTTTCAAGTTTTTAGTTCCTATTTCTTAGGCAAAGTGTCTCCTCCTACGCTTCTCAGCCAATAGCAAAATCCGTTAGACAACATTTAACCTCAAATTAATAAAAGTTTTTTTCTGATTTATCTATGACTGCCAAGAAGTGAGGATGGCGTAGAAGTTGAAAATACATGAGGCGATTAGTACCGACAGCTTGGAAATACATGAGTTTATTGTATACTGTAGATTCTAATTTCACATAATCATTTTGTTGTACTGAATAATTCCAATTTAGGATATTATTATTTTGACGCTGTTTAATTTTTAAAATAATTTAAATACTTACTGAATATTTGATTGGCGAATGTTCAAATGAGATATTAAAGGTAGTATGGATAAAAGATTACTTGGACAGTATATACTTAATAATGAAAAATACCAACGGCTTCTTTTCTTAAAAGACAAAAGCTTTCATCATCGCTTCTACATAATTTGCGAGCAAAAAAATAATTAATTGACCCTCTATCAAAATGTAAATTTAAATTACAAAAGAAGTGCCTTGAATACGTTATAACGGTGCTATGATTACTTCTGAATTATAGATGACTTTTGGGTTTTGCTGTATTACAGTGGAACCACAGTTATCAAAGTCTTGATTAAAAGACCCTATATAGGAACCGCGTTATAGTTTACTTACTTTAATTTACACGGATTTTTTACTCGGCACTTAGTAGAACATAATTAGTATTATTAAGAACACTTAAAAATTCTACAAAAATTATTGTTAAATTATTTCTCGACGACCGTTTCGGACAAGTCCATCCTCAGGAATATCGATCGTCGAGAAATAATTTAATAATAATTTTTGTAGAATTTTCAATTGTTTTTATTTTCCTTATTTATTAGTACCTGAGATAATAGTTGAAACTATATTATGACGGTGAATTACGTAATAAAAAACGTTTGCATAGAAGTAAATGGATCTCGCTACCAGGAAAATCACATTCATTTACTTCTGTGCAAACGTTTCTTGTTACGTAATTCAACATTAGATGTTAGGTTGAATTTTTTCTTTCTTATCAGTAGAAGTGTTACATATCACTTCTACTGATAATAAAGAAAAAAATCGATTTAGATCTTCAGCAGTTTTCAGATTAAAATTTAAGAAATGGGGAAATTATCATGACGCCTTAAAAACAAGTTTTTATGCGCTTTAGAATTTTTCACTATAATTTTGAAAACATCTAATGTTGAATTACGCAACATGTTCATTTGTTTGTTTACGGCGTGTAATTGCAGGTTCTACTGAACTGATTTGAAAATGAATTTACTGTTTAAAAATTCACTTCTTCTCGAGTTATATAAGCTACAGATATTATTACGCTACGATAAAATAGGAGTGAGCAGTAAGCAAAAATATAAAGCCAGTCGGGGATTCCGCACGCGATTTCTGAACTATATTGTATGTTGGCTAGACTTTGTAAGAGAGACATCATTTTTTTATTCTTGATTATTTTTCTGATGAACCAAAATATGCCAATGCGAAGTTGCAGAGAAATTAATTATATTAATTGGTTCAGATAAATATGCCTGTCGGTGATTTTAAAAAGAAAATTATGACTCTGGCCTCTACTAACCCGGATAATCGATGGTCCACTGTACCATAAAACCTTAATTAAGTTACAAAATGTAAATATAAAACTGGCATGCCGATTTTATGTACCGTATTGTATCGATAAAGATATTTATAGGAGTGACTTATAATCCGTTTAAAATTTATACTTTTCTATATTAAAGTTCTGTTCATAAACTATAGCTGCGAACTCGGTTTCGCTCGGATCAAGCTCTGTGCGGATGCAATCTTTAAATTGCAGTTAGAGTGAAAAATATAGATATTCAGACTATTTAATAGTTTTACAGACATCATGTAGTCAAAGCAGTGTATTGTCGCTTCTAAAAAATAATTATGTCAATTTATCGAAATTTCTTTTCATGATAACCATAAAAATAAATCACATCAATAATATTATAGCGATTTTATTATTGACAAAGAGAATGGTCATTTATGATAGACTTCAATCAAGTCTACCGTACCCCTCGACGAAATTCATAATTTAGATATAACGAACGCCTAAATTTGTTGTCTCAAATGGTTAATATCCCTTTGTCAGTACTCCAATAAAATTGTAACGTTATGGTGCAGTCAGTAGATACACACGTAGATATTTCGGCGATTGTTTCTATATGATATCGAGCTCTATATAAATGTTTCCTTGCTACGTGAGACTCGAGAGAGCTGGTTCAAGCACAAGAAGAGAGTCACGACTCACGAGTTCACCGGCTTCACCACCACGCGGTCTCCATCGAGTCTGTCTGCTCGACCAGAAAATATTCAATGACTTTGTACAATTTGTCTTCATTAGTGTATTTGCCATATGGCAACATACACTATTGGCGTCGGTCGGATGGCGGGACCTAGGGGTCGGACCAAAATTTCTCGACGTTTCATAACCTCCTAAACACTTTGGCACCATTTTTGAAAATGTTTATATATATATGTATATATATATATATATATATATATATTTATATACGTATATATATATATATATATATATATATATATGTGTACGCGCGATAACTTTCGAAAGAGTTAATTGATTTCAACGAAATTTGGGCCACGTATTGAAATCCATCACCGCAAGAAGCCTATTTAAAATGGGCCTAATCGGGCTATTTTAAGGGTAGTTTTTAGGGGTTGAAAACTGTTTTTGGGCCCAAAAATACCGAAAAAATTCTCCGAATCGTTTCAAAATTGAAATTTAACCCTTTGGTAGTGATTAAAAAGTGTCCCCACAATTTTAATAAAATCGGCCCGACAGGACCGGATTTACAAATTTTATGAAAACACTAGTTTGCAGGTAGTGACTTATTTATTGAAGGGTGTATTTAATTCGGTGTAGACGTTAGATTGATAATAATATTACAATTAAGAAAAAAATGTTATTTTAAGGGGTGTATTAAGGGGTTAAATTTTTTATTTTGCCCAAAAACAAACTTAATTTCACATAATAAAAGTATAAAACCACACGGCCCTATACAAGCAAATACACTATATTGTCGGCAGGGTTTTGGCACTGCGACCCGGGTTTTTTATAATATAACACAGGTAAATAACATACAGCGATGTACTGCATACATTATACTCCATACTCCATGCATGAGGCTAGCGTACAAAAATATTTACTATTGCACTTCTTCAAATAAACATTAATTAATACATATAAATAAATAGAGTCATGTTTTTTTAAATTAATTATTATTTTTTATAAACGGGAATCAAACCCATAATTCTAACATTACCTGAACAATGTATATGTCGTAGGATAATTGAAAAATTCGGATCTTCGCGAAAATCCTAGGCGGATTGCAAAAAACCGGGTAATTGGAATCCGGTGTTTTGCAAACGTCCTAGGATTTTCGCAAAAATCTGATTTTTTTAATTATTCTACCACATATACATTCTTTACATTTGCATGGAATATTACTGCATACAAGAATCTTTATAATAAAATGATTTGTTCGTTTAAACTGCAAAAAACACCTAGTAATTAGCCGTTTGACACAATTGCAAGCCAAACTCGCGTGGGGAGAGATTCCGGGTCATTCTGTTTTCCGTGAGAACTTCAAGACTAAGAATTTTCATTTAGGATTATCTGTAAACTATGAGTGAGACCCTATATTTCCTCTTTTTTCAAAATTTTAGACCTAGTAATTTCGGAGATAAGAGGGGATGCTCGATTTTCGTATACATATTTTCATAAATTATAAAAAAAATATAATTGCATTTCTCATACCGAGTTCTTTTATTTATTTTTTTTAATGTTCTTCTCTACAAACTGTTGAACATTTGGGACAAAATTATGATTATAAAAAATATTTGTTTTTTTGTAAAAGCAACCGTTTTTGAGAAAATTAGGAATTTCGACTGAAATATATGTCGATTTATTTATGTATATTAGAACGTGAATTTTAATTTAGCAGGACGGTTTCATTTTATTCGATAAAACTTGTGTACTTGTATCACGTGAGTTAGGTAGCTTCTTACTTGCATCTATCTCTTATATCGGACAAAAATTCAGTCTTCTTTAACAAAGCCCACCTGTGAACATTACATAAACAAATAAAACCCAAAACCTGCTTTCTCTGCTACAGTCGCGACCGACGACGAGGTCAGCATTGCAGGACATCGATGGCCAGTGCTACTACCACCGCCACATCAGACGGCGGGGTTAATGAAACAACTAGCTGTCAAGTTAGACAGCTCGATATACGGAGATAAATGTTATACTGAGATGAATATATTATGTGATGCTCTTGACATGAAGTGTAATATAATATAGGTACTATGTTCATTTTAATAATATTCAATATAAGAAAAAAAATAATAGAAATTAAGTGATCCCGAAGAATGCAGCGTCTTACATGAGAAATCAATTTAAGTCAAAAATCGAATACAGTAATACCCCGGACTTACGCGATAGGTAGGACCAAGAGATAGCCGTGTAAGTCGAATTCGCGTAAGTCGGGGTTCAACCTTGCATATAAATATGTATAAAGTTTGTATAATCGGGACCAGAGTCTAAAGAAAACAATAATGTAGAAGAAACATGTTTAATCAAATGTTAGATAATTAAAACAATTTACATTAGTAGGAATAAAACAATGTAAATCAAAGTTATTTTGATGTCAAAGGCTTCATATATTCTAACAATGTCGCACTGACAAGTTAAGTTTTTCTTCTTCTCACGTAAAATTTTGTAGTAGACACGCGTACTTCATTGGAATCTATTTTTTCTAAAATTTGTAACCCCTTTTCAATTTTACTGAGGCCTTCTGTTAATTGGAATTGTTATTCCACACGGAACTGTTCGAACTTGTCGTAAACCAAACACGCCGATGCGCGCCATGATCGAAAAGAAAAACCGCGTATCTCCGAATTCGCGTGATACGGGGTAGCGTAAGTCGGGGTATTACTGTATATCTAATAGAGCGTAATCAAATCAGATGCGCTCTATATTAATATAGAATGGCGGATTAATGCTGGGTTGTATATTGACATTGTCAAAGATTTGATAAAGACCTTCGTTTGTGATCATTTAATTACAGTCTCAATGTCATTGTGAAACTGTCTGCCATATAGAACATTGAATTGTTCTCACACAAAAACAAATCATTTATATAGAAAAAATCGCTTTTCAAACTAAATTTTGGTCAATATACGTAAAAAAAAATGTAAACATAGAAGAAATAGATAACGTTTTTTTATATTACCGAGAAAACTGCATCCATTTGCTTCTATTCACATGTTTTTGTAACGGCTATATTACGGTACCGCTATCTTAGGAAATCAAGGTTTCACATGTGCTTTTGTGGTTCTTTATTTTTTCTCCGGGTAGGTAATTATTAGATTGAACGCCATGGTGGGCATAGACTTTATTTGGATAAGCATTAGCTCTTGATTATATCTACGATAACATGACAAATTCTTTTTTCTTATCACTTCTTGAGGATCACAAATGCACAAATGATCAGATTATACGAAACATCAACTGGTTATGCAAATAACGAGTGAAGTCATACATTATAATGAATTATTTAACAACGCACACTACTATTACATAAATGCATTTGACATTCAGTCATATTTTTGTGTCACAATGAATATAAACATTGCCGAGAGTTAAATAAAAGAAAAGACATTACAATACAAGCAAGTTGCGCATTGAGCAGATGTAGAGAATGTGTTTTGTACCGCAAGTGGGTGGAATAAAAAAAAGTCGTATAAATACGGACGTGATCGTAACATCTTTATATTATATAGTGTGTTCGATACCCTGTTTAAAGTTTCCTTCTGTATAATTGCATATTTTCTTACGCAATATATCAGCATGCACTATGCAGCAAGTCATCGAGCGCTCTCCTCACCAAAGCTTTTACTAGGTAGGTTCAACGGCTCTAGAGCTAGTACTGAACGACGTGCTAAAGCTAAACGCTCGTGGGCCAGGTGTTTGGTGCTATAGCTTGTTTAACTTACTAGCCGCTACTCGCGGCTCCACACGCGATAAAGATAAACAATGTTTTATTGCTCACTCGGCAGTAACAACAGTAGTAGAGCCTTCAGCTCCACCGTTTTATAATCTTTTTTTTCATCGATTTACGTTGCTAAATTGGTCACCCCGAAATGCAATTTTATTTTAACGCGATAACATATAGACTATGTCCATCCTGAAGGTTCGTTTAAAAATTGGTGAAAATTTTTTGAAATCGAATGAGTAGTTTCAGAGATTACCTCCTACATTTAAAACTTTACCTCTTTGTAATATTAGTATAGATTAAAAAAAAAAAACCCGGGTCGCAGTGCCAAAACCCTGCCGACAATATAGTGTATTTGCTTGTATAGGGCCGTGTGGTTTTATACTTTTATTATGTGAAATTAAGTTTGTTTTTGGGCAAAATAAAAAATTTAACCCCTTAATACACCCCTTAAAATAACATTTTTTTCTTAATTGTAATATTATTATCAATCTAACGTCTACACCAAATTAAATACACCCTTCAATAAATAAGTCACTATCTGCAAACTAGTGTTTTCATAAAATTTGTAAATCCGGTTCTGTCGGGCCGATTTTATTAAAATTGTGGGGAAACTTTTTAATCACTACCAAAGGGTTAAATTTCAATTTTGAAACGATTCGGAGAATTTTTTCGTTATTTTGGGGCTTAAAAACAGTTTTCAACCCCTAAAAACTACCCTTAAAATAGCCCGATTAGGCCCATTTTAAATAGGCTTCTTGCGGTGATGGATTTCAACATGTGGCCCAAATTTCGTTGAAATCAATTAACTCTTTCGAAAGTTATCGCGCGTACACATATATATATATATATATATATAAATATATATATATATATATATACATATATATATAAACATTTTTAAAAATGGTGCCAAAGTGTTTAGGAGGTTATGAAACGTCGAGAAATTTTGGTCCGATCCCTAGGTCCCGCCATCCGACCAACGCCAATAGTGTATGTTGCCATATGGCAAATACACTAATATCTTCTTCAAAAAAAGCCTTAAAAATTGTAAAATAATAAAATTCTGAGGTCGGCTCCAATTTAATTACTACGACTTTTTACGTACCTTTGTACTTCTACTAAATTAGCGCCAATCTGAAACTTCTACTATTTTTCGGTTTTGAGTGACTTTACAACACGAAATTTGCATGTAATTCACCACCTTCTTTCTTAATATTTGATTACTAAGCGAGAAAAAAGACTACTGAGCCGATTTAAGTAAAAGTTATATGCAACCACCCTTAAAAGTATGTCCTATTAAATAGAAAAAGTAGCATCAAAATTGGTTCACAAATGCTGAAGTTATAACATAAAAAAAAATCTATTTTTTAATCGGTCAAAAACGTTGAACCGATTTCTTGTAAAAATTATATGGAACTATTCCGTAAATATTCTGAATAAAACGGCGTCGAAACTGTTCAAATCAGCTAACCTCTAGAAAATTTATGATTGAAAAAACAAAAAATATATACATGCCGAATTGTTAAAATCTCGTTTTTAAAGTCGGTTAATAAAATACGTCTTTTAAGGAACGTCCCTAAACCACGTACAGCTCTATTGATTACATGACCTTACATGGGTGATGAGGGGTCTTTTTCAAAGGTTACTATTTAATACAAAACATATGAAAATAAATAAGTATTTGAAAAGTTTACAACAGTCTCGTAATTATAATCAAAAAAATAAATTAACCTATAACAAACGGTACTGTGTTACGTAACATTTGACAGCTGAGTGGGGGTGGGGAGTTTCAATGGCTACGGTTTACGTTCATCCAAAAATTACGTGGTTTAGGGACGTTCTCTTAATTGTATACACTTGTTTTTGACGGAGAACGTCCTACAACACAGATCCAGTATGCGAAAGTCGATGTTCCGATTTAGCGCAAACAAAAATAAATTATAATAACTTGAAAACTAGAACGCAAATCTAAATAGACAATATTTAATAAATCACCGATATTAGAATGTTACGCAAACTTACAGGTAGATGTTAAACAAAACAATCTACTAATATTTTTAGTGTATTTGCCATATGGCAACATACACTATTGGCGTCGGTCGGATGGCGGGACCTAGGGGTCGGACTAAAATTTCTCGACGTTTCATAACCTCCTAAACATTTTGGCACCATTTTTAAAAATGTTTATATATATATGTATATATATATTTATATATATATATATATAAGCGTATATATATATATATATATATATATATGTGTGCGGGCAATAACTTTCGAAAGAGTTAATTGATTTTAACGAAATTTGGTCCACGTGTTGAAATCCATCACCGCAAGAAGCCTATTTAAAATGGGCGTAATCGGGGCATTTTAAGGGTAGTTTTTAGGGGTTGAAAAATGTTTTTGGGCCCCAAAATAACGAAAAAATTCTCAGAATCGTTTCAAAATTGACATTTAACCCTTTAGTAGTAATTAAAAGGTGTCCCTAAAATTTAAATAAAATCGGCCCGACAGGACCGGACTTACGAATTTTATGAAAACACTAGTTTACAAATAGTGAATTATTTATTGAAAGTTGTATATAATTTGGTATAGAGGTTCGATTTATAATAATATTGCAATTAAGAAAAAAAATGTTATTTTAAGGGGTGTATTAAGGTGTAAAATTTTTTATTTTGCCCAAAAACCAACTTAAGCTCGCAAAATAAAGCCACACTGCCTGTATAAGCAAATACACTATATTGTCGGCAGGGTTTTGGCACTGCGACCCGGGTTTTTTTAATTAAAAAACTAGTATTATGTTGGTACTGAACATGTACTCTCTTTTTCAAGTGGTTTGTGATACTACATGTATAATAGTATTTCGCTAAAACGAATATACCATATGGTAAATAATATTACTGGAATATTAGCGACTGAATAATCTGTGCTTTTAAAAGCTTTAAAGTTTAAGCTATGATACGTCGTAAAATGTACTTTAATCGTCGTTGCTATGTCAATACCCAAGCACATACATTAAGGCGGCGTTGCAATAATAATGTTGTTAAAATCATATATATTAATACGTTAAGGTTAAGATGTTTGCCTCCCTTTTTCGAAAAAACCACGCAATTGCTCCACATAAATTTTATATCATTTTATAGATAATTACTTGCTCTATGTGCATCAATAATTAAAAAATCTATTACTGCTTTTGTTTTTGCAAAATAATTAATTATAACAATTATATATATAGATAGACATTTACTCAGTATGCAGCAATGCTGCCATCTGACGGTTCTAAGTTTGAAGCAACGTCAACATGATTGACGGTGGGTAAATTTTTTTTTGTTTAACTTTTAATCAAAATTCACGTATAAATCCTTTTCGTATAAAGGCGCTTCAGGTCAACGTTTTCGATACTTGCGCCTCTATATGACGGTTTTAGAAAAAGATTTTCTTGAACTGTCACTGAGCTTCGTAAAACGTAATGTAATACAACAAAAAGAAGAAAGTTATAAAGAGTGTGAGAAATTAGAAACGAATTTTAGTGCGAATTATTCGCACGGGTACCGCTAGTTTTTAATTCATTAAATTAGTATTGGGTCAACGAATGATATTGCAGTTAGCGATCTGTGCGCTAACATCGTAGCCATCGTGTTCAATCTACCAGATCTTTTTATATTTACAACCACTTCTCCATGGGTACTAGCTTGTATAGCTTAGGAACAAGGAATGTAATGTATTTTTGGTCAAAATTCTTCGACATTTGTTTGGAATTTGTGAAAGATTTAGGAATTTTTAGGTATCGGACTCGGGTTTGATGGGAATGGTTTATAAATTCTGAACTTCGACACATAAATGTAAAAACTATTTTAGGGTACATTTGATACATATTCAAAATTAATATGACTTTCATTTTAATATTGTCGCGAAAGTATCGAAGTCGCGTATCACAAGTGGAAGTGCAGCCTTAATTTGCACTTGAAACAAATTCCAAATGCATCTGCATAAGACACAAAACATTAACTTATTAGGCTTTGGCTTATCTCAAGTCAGTAATACTGCCAAGGTGTACACCGCTGTGCTTGCTGCATGTCTACGTGTAGCTGGACAATTAATCAGCATACGAGTACATACAACAAGAACAGTAACTGGAAAACGGGTTGTGCAAGACGCAAATATTATAGTTAATGAGTCAAAATAAATCAAACTGAAATTATTGGTCACGTCAATTGTGTCTCACAAAGATATGAGGTCACTACACCTTGCTATTATATTTGTAAAATTGTATATTCATTATCGAGAGCAGAGGCTCTCAATTTTTTGTGGGCCACCGCTCCTTTTAGAAGAAAAAATATTTCCAAAACTCCGTTGTCTATAATATGAAATATTTTTTCAAAAACTAAATTTTTCCAAAAATTTGACAATTTTTTTTGAGAAAAACTTTTCGGCACATCTCAAAATGGTGCAAAAGACGTTAAGAGTAATGATTGGTTTAGAAACATTTTCGAAAAAAAATTCACTAAATTATCTATATCCCTGGAACGAAACTAGATACAGAAGTAATAACTAGGAAGTTAAAAATTTTGTAACACAGTTTACAAAAGCTTGATTCTTAAAGGCCTAATTTTAAAATCATGCGATAACTTTTGAGTCATTTCATTTAATTTCTTTTTTTTTCTTTTTGTTTTTGTTAAACCAATCTTTATTGTAAGAGCATATCTTCCAACAAAAAATAAAAAAGAAATTTAGGTATTAAATTGTATCAGTGCAATTATTTTTTTCGTGACAGCACACTTTTATGACCAGTCATTTCGTTTCATTGCACAATATTTCTGTACAGTAGGTACGAATATAGTTATATACGAGAAGTCAAACTGGTTATTTTAAAAATCAAATATTTTAAAATTGCATTTGCACTCCGGAAATTCCTTCGTACATATAAATTACAGTGTCTTAAGTAATTTACAAAGCCGGTGCAGGTTTGAACATCTGTTGAACCGAAATACTTATATAGGCAGAAGAATTAAAAGGACGAATAGTTTTTAGAAATAAATCGACCATCTACCAACATAAATTCTGTTTATACAAACGTCACGCAAAACGACTAAAACTATGTGGGTACCAATCCCATTTTTACAGCACGTCCCGATTGATTAGTCAAAATTGTATATTCTTCATGAAACTAGCTGTCCCGTGCCGCATGGGAAAGGTAATTTCACGATTTTTCAAATACATTTCTGAACACATTAAGGTGCAGAAGGAAACTCTGCAAAAGGTTAAATCTTCAACTAATTACAAAAAAGTAGACTTTAGTATCTAGGTATTTTTCTAATAGTATTATTTTCATAATATATAAATGATTTCTTTATATACAAATTTTGAAACATTTATGTTTTTCTATTTTGTTCTGCTATTAGTGCCAAAGTTCCGATTTTTTTCACATGTAAAAACTCCCGCTTTGATAAAATAACGCTGGTTGAAACATTCAAACTAACAGTTAAATGTGTACTACTGTACCTTGAATGCATAGAACAAAATGTCAACGACTCTACATAATGATATCATTACTTAGTAATTGTTTCAGTATGTTTGTATGCACTTTTATCGGGTAGATAAAAATATTACTTCTGGCATCCTCGTACTCCCGAGTTACCATTGTATAACTTAACTATTAAGTCATGCCTTGAGGATGGGGAAAATATCAGTGCTTCGTGTACAGAATAATGGATTAAATCCCTTGGGTCAATCTTCATATCTGAACTGCAGACATACTTTCAGTGTATAAAGGCCGATTCATATTTAACGTCTAGTTCTAGCTGTTCATTATAGTATTTCAATACTAATTTATAAAATAGAAATGGTATCTCTGCTTGCAATTTCCTTTTTAAGAGTATTTTTTGGTATTTAGGCGAGAGAATGAATCTTCAAAATTTGTGTCTGTCTGTCTGTGTGTAGCAGCGTCAGTCGAACTGAAACATGATATATAATATCACCACCCGTCCGTAATAAATTCCATATGCAACTAAATATATACAATCATTCAAAAACGACTGAACCGATGTTATTAAAACTTGGGTCACAAACTTAATTTATTGTAAATTGTTCTATCCCGATTAAATATTCGAATCTCTCAGATTGTAAAATACGTTCTCGGCAGATTTCAAACTGTGGTCGTTTTATTCATTTTATTATGCTTTTATTAGCTGTGATTAAGCTTTAAGCTTCACAATATTTGGCTTGCTGCTTAAGAGTTTCAAAAAGCATGTATTTTTGTTTTAAAAATTGAATACAAAAACGTGATATTAGTCAATATTTCTTTACAACACGTCACGAGATTTCGAATTACGGAACGGTAAATTAAAATTTTGATGTTTTTTCTTTACATACATATATTAAACATACTGACAAATTTAGCCGTTATGTCAATTTTCTCATTTTTATCTGATTTTAAATCATTTATTCAGATCAAATAAACTGTAAAAACATGTTAAAACTCATATGGAAAGAATTTTACATATTTCTATAGTTTATTTTGAAGCATTAACATCAAAGATTGAATAAAATTTTTCATAGAAATTAGAGATTTCCGAAACAAAAGTGCATTTTACATGCACACACTGCTCGTAAAATAGAACTATGAGGGTGAAAAATGGAGCATAGTAGACAGTCATCTTTATTTTTATTATATAATATATATTATTATATTATATATAATTTAAATAAAATTTATAAGCGACATTAACGCCAGTGAAAAAAGACAATATAACTGACACGATGCAGTGAAAGCTTTAGAAACGTATATTTAAAGCATCTAATAAGTTAGGCGCCATCCCTGATTTACTCTCTCAAACATATAATAATAAAATAAACAATAATGCACCATCAAAGTCGTATTAATTACTGTTTAGTCTGTTTTTAGTATTTCTTTTATTTTTATGGTGATTGCAGTTAATCTTTAGTACAATGGGCTTATAATTAGAAATGCTTCGACAGTTGGAGGTGTGTCGAACTGATAGCGAATCGGTAATAATAAAGCTAGGTTTCAGCGCAGTCGAAACAACATCTACACGATTAATGAGCTTGCATGCATTCAAATCAACACATTTTTTGCATGTGCATACTTTACTGGCGCCTACTAAAAATATCTGTTAAAGTGACACTGTGAAATGTCACAGAAGTGTGTCTCAGAGATGATTTAAAGTTTCATTGTCAGCTTCCTTGATCAGCTGTCAAAATTTTTCGGGAGTACCGACTTTTTTTAATAATAAGAATTTTAAGATGATTTAGCTATTGAAAGTTTTAATATTTTATTCTCCTCTAAGACTAACATCCAGAAATTTGTAAGAACAAACCTTGAAAAAAATTTCATGTCTCATGTATCGTTTGGTTCTGATCCTGAGCTTGTGACAGACGGACAGACATCGAAGTGAGACTATTAGTATTCTGTTTTCCCAATTTTAGTACGGAACACTAAAAACAAACGTAAAAAATTCACAAAAAATATTTTTTTTTAATTTTCAAAATTCAAATCTTTAGCGAACAAATATAATTATCTTAGTACAATTGTAGGTTGTGTTTGTTAACTAAATAAATAAAAACTTGAAACTCTGATTACATATTAAGATTAATATCAGATTGCATATTGTTTGAAAATTATCCGATTATTTATTTTCAAAATCGGCTTATCAATTATTAGGGTAGGTCTCTATAGAAGTAGTATAGATGACAAAACAATTTATACATTATGTAACTATAAACTTTTATCAGTTATACAGGTTTAAGATTTCAAAAAAATTGATAAACTATTTACTGCATGGGAACGGTTAAATATATTGTTTCCAAAACAGAAGATAATTAAATAAAAAATATCTTATTTTATTTCTAAATAAACACTATTTTCGGCTATTCTAAGTCCAACTTAAAACCTATAAGTCAAACTTATACTGAGCTGCAGAAACCTGATTTGACATTGACATTAGATTGTGATCATAAGAAAAGCATTGAGGAATTTTCAACTGATCCTGCTCGAAAAAGAATTGATCGTTTGAAATGATAATTTTTTCTAGACTATAGGTATACATGTATTTAACACACTTTTTTTGCACAATTTCCACTTCGAAACAATATTTTACAACGGAAACTGATCAGAATTTAACTTGAAAAGCGATCTTTTTCTATGTATTCAATCATCTGTTTTTGTGTAAGTATTGGGTATAATCTAAAGTTCGATATTAGACTGCTCCTGCATGTATAAAAACTGTAATTAAATGATCACAATCTAAGGTCATTGTCAATTCAACTTTTTTACAATCCTTTCTCCAGCCCAGCATTAGTATGTGAGATGTGACGAAATTTCCAATTTTCGCATGTGCAAAAGTAACGTCAAAAGCTATTGAAACAGAACGAAAATTAATTACATTTTAGCATTTTTATACAGTACACTTAGCGCGTAATTAATATTTAATTATTTAATAAATAATTCTAAATGGTATAATTTAAAATAATTTCCATTGACACCGCCGGACCATCTATTCATAATTTCAATTAACTTTGACACACCCAAAACTCATTTTTAACATTTTAAAATTATTCAGTCCATGTGTTCGTTTGATTTAAATGTAACGATTTTGAATATGACAAATCCTCATAAGTTATTGATCCAGTAGGATGTTGGCATACCTTATTTTGTAAGCGGGCCCCTTAATTCTCGTGCATCAACTTAATTTAACGGCGTCAATATCAGCTGGTTATAGTGGGTTGCACCAGATCCTGGCTTTTCTATTTGTGAATGATCAGACTACGACTAACGTGGGTATACAAGTTCCTAGTTCTGTCTTATCGATAGACCAGTGGTTGTCAACCTTTTGTAAGTACACCCACATATTTCTCATTCCCTCAGCTTGACTTTTAAATAGAACTGCCATTTACTAACTTTCGCTCGCGATTTCACTCGCGGAAACGTCAAGTTTCTTTTCTTATTTATACCCCCGCCTCTTGCAGCGTCTTGAAATTAACTGTTACCATAACTGTATATGTCACCACATATTATGAAGAGGGTATTGACAAGGTTTTTCCAATCGAAATTTTCTTACAAACTTATAAATGATAGTTGCGATTTTATTAATTTGTTTACGACGCTATTTGCGTATCATCAACATCTGCATACCCCCAGTAATCCCCTGGAATAAAAATAAAAAAAAATAATAAGGGTGGTCCTATATTCCAATTCAAATTCGATCCGGAAGGTGTACCACGTCCGATAAAAATATTTGTGCTTCCCCCTTTTTTATTAGATCTAGTCAGCAAATAATCTGGATATTTCTGTGAGCTCCAGAACATTGACCACTAGATTATTCTGTGAAAATATTCCGTCCTCATCTACGGGATTCAAAATGTTTGTCGTCCTGTAGGCCAAAGCCTTACATTCAAACTGTTTCATTCTCCATTTCGCAAAATTTACATAGATTCCTGCCGTATTTCCATCACATGTAGATGTTTTCTGAGGGAAACGTGACCGATCAAAAGTACAATCATCTTTCTGAGTGTCGACCTGCTGAGTCTAGTTATGTCCTCGGTGAGCCTTGGGGAAGGACTCAAGATCATCTTATATATTTTTTTTTTGCCTGAAGTCAGGCTCAAATCAGAGATATATTATTCACAGGTTCATGTTATACCAGTCATTTGGATGTTTTTATAAGAAATTCCACAAACTGGTTCGGATCTAATGAATGTTTTATACGTTCCTTATCTAACAAGGGTATCCGCTCTTTCATTACCCCGGATTGTTTCATGACCTGGTACTCACAATAAATGAACTTTATTTCTTACACCCCTAGGATAACACGCCCTACGTACTGAAATTCGTATAAACTATATTTCATGCATAAATCATACACCGGATGTGGCAAAAACAACGCCATTAAAACATACAATCAAACTTGTGTTTTTATGCTTCGTCAAATTACACGTATGTGACCTTTGAGCTTTCTATGTACGGCGCTTGATTCGTATCAAGTATTGTTACACCAGTGCTGTATGCATTCAATTCTGCTTTTTAAGAATTGTTCGTCACATCTCGTATAAATCGTGCTTAGTTAAACTGGTTTCATATTCAGGATTTCAAACCGCTGATTTATGGAAATATAAGAAAGTTTCTTTATTTTCACAATGAATGTGATTTTAGGACTCGGTATAAAATAATTATGAATGAATATTTCAGTATGAATGAATTTTGACTAGGTAAACTCCGATTCAAGTTATTTTGATAGGTAAAAAGGTTTTGCTTAAAGCAATAGCTAGTTGGCTGTTGTTTCTATGCAATTTTATTGTTTTACATATTTTTCTATATTTAAAAGCCTACTTCTTCCCAATTATGATAGGCTATACTACTCGATGAAATGAGTGAAACTTATAAAATCCTGCAACTGACCCTTATTTCAAGACAATGACCAGGCTATTTTGTTGGTTTGGTAGTTATGGAAATCATTAATGCAATACTAGCGCAACAAACAAGAAAATGTTAGCCTTCATTGTGAGATGCCAAATCAATATCTAAAAGAGTGAAACCGTGTCAGAAAGCTGCTCATTTAGAAAATCAAAATAATTTTACCTACATGCTTTCATTTTAATTAATTACTATTACCATGAAATAGTCTGGACTCTTTGGAACTCAGATTATCAAATTAAGGACTCACTCCATCAAAAGACGTATTCTTTTAATTTTGTTTGTAAAAAAATATTTTAGCTGCTTGCAACTGTCAGAAAATGAAGTAGAATATATTGTTGTGCATCTTGCATTTTGATGCATTTGTTTCTTACTTGTTTTCTAAATCGTCAGCACTTGTATTATCGTATCTCCCACGGGTTTTATTTTACTTACTTATTCATATAGATAGCACACACACATTCGGACGTAAGTGGCGTTCTACAAGGCTTGCTTATAGTCCCATTTAGATTTTTAGTTGTTTTAATGTTGTATATGCATTCACGATGTTTTCTAGAAATCAATGAAAGTGAAGTTCACGGAAATAGCAGAGATCAGTTTTGTTAAGAGGAAGAACATCTTATTTCTGGAATGTGCTTGCATTGCGCAGATGAAAGATCACACCAACACGTGTCAAAGATAAAACAACTGTAGTTAAAGTAATGGCGATGTAGTTACATTTATGGTCAACTAATGGTTTCTTATTTCTAAAAATTATTGTTTTTTTTTATTTAAACAGCTGACCAGGTTTTCGACTAGCAGCATGCATTTTAATTACCAAAGCCTTATCTTGACAGCATTCCATAAAACACTTTAAATTTGAAAAGATTTATAGAAGCTTTATATTGAAGTAAAAATCAATTTTTTCTTTGAATTTCTATGTACGAATTATACAGTCCATAGACGCCTGGAGAATAGCATTTATTTGGCATTACTTATCCTTCATAATCACCAAAAAACAACATTTTGATTGGATTTGCCTAGAGTCGGGCCCCATTCGTTTCCCCCGTCATTGGGTCGTTGTTTAAAACAAGGTATTTTGAAACAGAATACAAAAATTAGGTTGTAGATACTGTTTGTTTTACTTATTGTCGGTTCGCAAGGAGTCCACTAAGATAATATGTTTTAATTAAGTAAATAATGACATACTTTGAAGGATAAGAAAATGATGAGAAAAATAAACACCAATGTATGAGTAATGGGTCTTCATTAGAAAATATAATGATTATTTTTATATACGTACAAAGTACACGGTAGGTATAGTTCTTTTTTGAGGGCAATTAACAGTCAGAGTTATTTGGGTCTATTTTCAATAAATAATTCGATTATTAGGCAAAGCCCTGCCACAGCTCTTTTTCATTTATTTTCGTTCTCCACGTCTTGTCTCACTTTCTTCGTCTTAAGCTAACACTGATCAAAGCCAGACAGCGCGAACGGAAGTATGAGATCACTTTATATGGCGGGATATGTTAGAATTTACACTAAAGCGATATCCTGGTAGCATATTCCGCCATATATAATTTGATCCTGCGCTGCATTTGCGTTGATCTGTATATAGGTTAATTATTCCATATCTGTACACATACTCAACCTTTCGTTTGCAGTTGACAAAATGCGTCAAATTCCAAATAAATCGTACTTGATCATAAACATACATTTCAGTCCTACGACGTGGTCACATAAATATAGCAACAACATTGACGATATCGCCCAAAAATCAAAATTCCAGTAATGATTTGGATATAGAAATATTTTAACATGTTTACTTTAAGGCACATCCACACCTTTTGCAAGCTCATTATGCAATTGTGTGGGCACCTCTTTACATACGACTAAATAGTCTCCGCTTGCCATATTTAGGTGGCTCTTGTTTACCTGTTGTGTCGTTCTCATAGATAGATTTTATTGCATACTTGTGTATTATACAAACTGAATAGCAAAAGTAGGCATCAATGTCAGGTGTAATAATAGCTTTGTTCGCATTGCCAAATGTAATGTAATTTATTGCAGGAATTGACCACTTTGATTTGCGATTTGTTGAAATCATTGAGTTAATATTGTTAATGTTACCACAATTTGCTCATTATTAACTCTCGGCTTTCAGGTTTGATTCTGAAAACTGGTGAAAGTAAATAAATTTTGAATTCACAATTAGGTGAGATAACTATAGTTTGCTGCAATTGTTAAAAAACAACTGTTGCTACGATGCTATAGAAACATTCATTTTCAAATACTGTCACCCAACTATTTCTATTGGAATGAGTTATCAATTGCTAGTGACATATCCAAACAGTCATACAAAGCATTTGTGTAACTGCTTTTTCACATCATGCGAGAGCTAATTTTATTTCATTAGGCCAGTTAAAGCAGGAAACTTTATTTTTTTATTGGTTAATTAACAATAACCTTTACTAATATTAAAACATGAATGAGCGCTAATCCTTTCATCGATAATAATGCTAAACCATTGTTATATTTGTAAGTACATATTCATTGTACTTTTTGAGTTTTATATAAAGTTACACATTGGTTTCAGGAGTACTGCGGAAAATATCAAAGGTTGCGTCTATATGCATATGTTTATAATAATTATAGTCTAAAAATTAAAAATGATCCCGTTCGAGGAGAAACGGTTGCCGAATCAAGATGAAACAAAGTGTAACTTTTTATTTTTACTATAAAACTATAGTAATTTTATTAGAATCGCATTACTCGACTCGGAACTGCAATGTTTATTTATGTACTGTTATTTAAGATTTTTTAAAAAATAAATTCTACCCTTAAACGAGTGTTAGAATTTCAGTAGATGATGGTCATCTGGTAGAAATGAACTATGACCGATAACACTGCATTCAGATGCGCAAATACACACAAATAAAACCCTGTACGACGTACATGCCACTTGTGTGAAATTTGAAAAAGCGTATACTTTGAGTGTGTAGTAGATTCCATGTGCACCGAACATTAACTTGTACATGCAATGTAATAGATTCAATAGTTACTTAATAGTAAACAAAAAGCATGGATATGTATAGCGATGACTGAAGTGTTTGAATAGATATATGTTTACATTAACGTAGGTTCGAAACCCGCCCGAGGCATGTACTCTTGTCACATGTTCAACAGCCGGCCTGTACAGCAAATATTTGAAACACGGCGTAATGCCATGTGGGCAGTTGATATGCTCACATCAAAGTAAAATAAAAACTCAAAGGGAACGTGAATTACTTATCATATTTGTAATTAATTATGACATATGAATCGATGAATCGAATTGGTAATAGATTTACGGCTCTGCTAATTCTGAAAGCAAGCTTCCGAGATCGTACGAATTCCGTTTTTAAATGATGATTTTTTGTGAGAATCAAAAGAAACTACCTTGTCTACAATCATAATTTTAAAAATATCTGCAAGAATTCATTTTTCGAATGGGTAGATACCCATTTCTTAAAAAATAATCGTAGAGAAATCTATTTCATATTTAGTGTTGGTAGAAAAAGCTGCGGCGATTCCAATAAGTAAAAGAAAGCTTCGGTATCTCTTTCAGTTTAGAAGTTATGGACATTTAAATATTGTTTTTATTTGTAATAAAATTTAAACACCCATCGTCTCTAAACCATAAGAGGTACATAATTGGAATGGGCAAGTATTTTTCTAACAGACGAATATCTTCTTTTCAAAGTAGTATATTTTCTCTTAAATTCAAATTACCACTTATTCGCAAAACCGATGATTAGAGAAAATAGTACGAGGAAGAAATGCAATGTTTTGACTTTTGAATACATTGACTACAAAAGTTCAAGACAAATTTGGAATTGAAAACTCCAAGCCAGAGGCTATAAAAGAGTTCTTATTGCATTAAAATCAGCTGATTCATTAACACTTATTAGCGTAATGTGAGATGAGGTCGTATTTCCTGGAGTACTGGATCTCTGTTGTCATGCGATGCCCGGAACCGCGGTGTACAATGCTAGCCGCGGCGGCTCGTTTTAGCTGCCAGTCGCTAAATGATCAAGGCTTACTGCGATATTCATAAAAAGTACGTCCATATTGAAACAGTGATGTCTAATACAAAAAAAATTTACAATTGAATATCAACACGAAATTTGTTTTTCAGTCACTCTTTTTGTCAATTTAAGTACATTTTTTATTTTTCACTGCGAGGTTTACAACATAAACTTTATTATTATTACGCTTTTAGTGGCTCTTTTTGTAAGATGTTCAGTTTGCCATTCCAACTCCACTAGTAATGGTACTAATTTAGATAAAAATTCACTTTTCAAAATCTTACAATATTTTTTCGTTTTGAAGTCTCTCGAATAAAATTTTTGGAAAAAGTCTGTGCGCCTGTTTGTCTGTGAACACGATACAGGTCAAACGGATCAGGGGATTTTAACCAAATTTTGAAAGGATATTCAATATGCAAATATGAAGATCCCTGTAGTGTTTTGGGAAAATCGGCGGATGTACCGAAGAGATATATGCTATAACGTTGTTTTTTTATATGATGATTGTATACTTTTCGTAACGGTGTCAGAAATGCTTTGTTCTGAAAATCTATCAAAAAGAAATTAGTTAGGTAGCTAACAAGCATGCTTTGGTTATTTTTTACATGTAAAGCCATATTATGTAACTATGCAAACGAATAGCAAATTTATTATATCAAATGTCAATATTATTGAAGTTGGAATGGTCCTGTCGCCCAATAGAGATGTTGACTATTTTTGGGAAAGTGTTTTAAATCGTGCAGAAGTACCTAATTTGGCCACAAATATTTATTATTTTTATTTAAATCCAACTCAAGCCTTAAAAATCATGTATTTTAAATCCCGTTTTAAATTTCGGTCCAAAATGCCAATACTAGTCGCGTGACGTCACCTGTTCATACCAAAGGAGGCTCAAAAGTTTACACGGGAGCTACCATCCTATAGATGCGTATTCTGTGCTCATAGACGTTAGTAAACTGAGGTGATGAAAAGTTGTTTCGTAGTCGTTGCTATAGTTACATGTAATTTGACGTTTCTTATAAATAAATAATAATAAATTACACATTAAATATTAACCAAACAATGAAGTTTTTGACAACGGCTGAACATATGACGTCATGCGCTCTGATTGGTTGTCACGTGACTTGAGAGTGATTTTATTAGGTTTTATTTATTAAATACGAATTAAATTCCTTAAAAATAAGGAAAAATATAGTGTTTTTTAGTATTTCTATCATAGAAACTACTACTTTTCGTTAAAATTATGTTTTTATTTGAATACAGTCAACATCCCTATTAGCTGAGCTTTTGTCATAACTTCAGTCGCCGTTGTCTCAACTGATACATACCTTTAGTTCAACAATCATCGCACTGTATAAGAAAATAGTGTAGGCGCCCTGCGTGGGGGCGTAGGCTCTGACACACATCCCATACGGACTATCTGCGGCACTAGCTCGACGTTCATTCACTGATTATTTAGTAATTATATTAACACTTTCATTGCCAAACTGCAATTATTACAATTGACACAGGCGTTGAACTATCTAGAATTCGTATCTAAAACACATGTTGATTATGTCCTTCTTCTAAATTATTGTCTCTCATCTACATAGATTATTGCAATACTTATAAGAGTATATAGAACACGTTTCATGTCCTGTCGACACCATTTTTAATCTACCGCGCTGGAATAGTTAAATAGCAGAGACCGTAGGGTAAATAGGGTAAATCATAATTTAAACTAGTCACAAAGAGCTCTGGCAGTTGGCGGTCTTAAAAATACTGAGAAAAATAAAGGTTTCTCAAGTAAAAAGATTTCTAAAAATTTTATATGATTTGCATTTAACTTCAAACTTCCGCATTGTGGACCTACATTTAGAATTAACAACTAGATGTTCTTGTGTAAAATTTAATAGAAAATATTTTTGTCTATGCCTAAAGCTTATGGTCCGATGAGCTAGCGCAATTTAATCACTAGAAGTGACTGTTTCGGGGACAAAAATTTCCGCCAATCCTAGAGCTAGAATATTCATGGCAAGTTTCGGTAGCTTTGGAATTTTTCCATCTATTTCGCAAAATTTAATCCAATTGGTCTTTACTAGGTATATTTGTGGCGAATGAACAACCTTTGTCACGGTCGTATAATAATTCGTCGCTTAGCATTTTATTTATTTGTTTAATTATTCATACAAACAAACCGAAACCTAATTACATGTAGTATTTTAGGAAATAAGAATAAAAAACCATCTCGATATTTAAGTGTAATTAATTGAGAAATCATAGAAAACCTCAACAAGATGGTTGCTACATGAATTACCGTTTCTCGGCGAGAGGCAGTAGGAAAACTCTTACCGCTCGATTAAGTAGCGAATAATTGAGCTAAGCCTGTTCTGCGTTTATTATAAATTTGTAAAAGTTTCTTTTTTGAAACAACTATAATACAAACAAAAGATTTCTCTCAAAGAAAATAATTTATGGTTAAAAAATAAACAGTGTGGGAAGTTTTGAAGTTACAAACACAGTGACGCCAGACGGCGGGTCTCAAGTATTAAAAAAACATATCCGTAGATTAAAGAAGAGCCAAGAGTCTGATGATTTGTTGCTTTTAAAATCTATTGTTTCAAAAATAATCATTCAGTTTTATTAGATTCTACTACATTTCTAATTTTAAAATTTCAATAATCAAACGTAAATATTTATAAGTTCCTACATGTTTTCTTTCGAGGTAAACAATTGATGGAAGCAGTTACATCATCAGTTGTTTCATTTATAAAAGTATTGATTTATCGACATATATTACGTAATTTAAAACTAAATTATTACCATTCCAATTTTAATACAAAAGCTTTTTCGATGTGTTTTTAAATTAAAATACAGTGGGCCTCGTTGGAAAGGGAGAATTTATAGGATTTCTTGAACACATTCTAAGAAACCGTTATGTGAAAAAATGCAATTTAGTTTTTTCCAGTGTTCGAATTAGGTATGTTTTGTTTATTTTACTAAAACACTTTTGCTCATGTAAACAGTACATGTAAAGATGTTTTGATATTTTTCTCAAAAACAGTGAAATATTTTTTACTAGCCAGGAAAAATAGTGTTTAAGTTATAAAATAATTATTATTGCAAAAACAATTAGATTGATATGTCTAAAACCTAATTCCATCGTATGTCTAAATATTTTTAACAGTGACTGTACATTATATGTAACATTAATCAGTTAATTATTCATAGGCATTCCTAAGTTAAATCAAAAACTCGTGTCATTCCATGGAGATAATAAAACATGAAGAGTCTCTTTGAAATATCTTACCGATAAATATGGTGACACTTTAACCATCTGAGATTTCTAAGATACATTTTATTTTTAATAAAAAATATCAAAAGATTTTCATATTAGACTACAATAGACAGATTGGTTCCTAAAAAATAATTTTTTTGATTAATTTTACGCAAGTAAATCCCATTTGAAATCCGCGGAATATTTTCGGATATTAGAATATTACGTCATGGTTGAAGACATTTTTTGCACACAATTTTAAACGATATTTTGTTTTCCATTTTTCGTCCTAATAGTATTCAAATTCACAATATTAAAACTCTGTTAAAAATACATTTTGATCTCCCTTCGTCATTGCTTTGTCACGTTAGTGTCTAGACAAATAACTAATTGAACAAATTAACGCATTTTTATTAATCTTGACTAAATGGACTGATTTATTTGTTGCGCCACAATTTATTTCATTAATTTATATTTCAATTCTCAAGTGTCCATACATGTACGAGGTCTGACAATAAAATTATTCTTCTTTACAGCTGCGAACCAACAATAACTACATAGATTGACCATTCTTTAGACTATACAAATAAGTAAGACTTGGGCAAAACAGTTCCTTTGTTGAGCGGATCTCGTTTCACTAGCACTTTGCTTTGACGGAAAAAAATTATGAGTGTTCGATGAACGATCTCGTTGAAGGAATGAATTGATTGAAATGTTTCTCAAACTTTCTTTAGTAGTCTAAAACGCCAGTTTTACCCTAACTTGATATGTATAGTGGTGTCATTTTACAAAGAATGGTGAGAAAGGGAGATTGTAGATTATAGACGCTCAACCTACTCTCTCTCTCTCTCACTCTCTCTCTGACCACTCTCTTTATGAAACGATACCACTCGACCCGATACAGTTGTGACATATATTGTGTAATGATGAAATTGGACTATAATATTATGGAGTACGGACATACTAAACTGCGTTCTAAAGCCCCCCATTCACGACCGCGCCAACGGGCCAAATGACCCCGCGCCGATCCAAAACTCACCATGTGTGGGGAAACTAAGATGGATTTGTACGGCTCGGCAGACTCGACTGGATTTTCGGCCAGCCCAAAATCCACGACGCCGAGCAATTGAGTCGAGGCTCGGCGTTGCCGTGTGTGTCGAATCACCGCGGCAAACTCCATTTGGCCTTGTCGTGTGTGTGTGATCGCTGAGCCAAAATCCGTTCAGTAGCAAACAAATAGTGTAAATAAATATCAAAGCTGTTGTTATTGTTGATAAATCAAGAGCTCTATGAAATTCTGTAATCGGTGACATCTACCGTCACTACTGTGTATTACTATGTAGTCTGCTTCAGCGATTGCGTACGTATTAACAATTAAATTATTAACAGTTAACACTGTGTGAATCGATGTGTTCGTGTATGTCCCTCTAATTTGAACTGAGGACAAATGGACTGGAGCCAAATGGCCTCGAGACAAATGGATCGGTCGTGAATGGCCACCTTGAGGAAAGATAGGAAACATCTATATAAGAGAGAACATAGATCCAGGCGTTATACATGTCGAGAGCTAACCAAGTTTTATGACTTCCATTTTTAATAACTATGCAAAATGTCCTGTTGATCATTATTATTAGTGTATTTGCCATATGGCAACATACACTATTGGCGTCGGTCGGATGGCGGGACCTAGGGGTCGGACCAAAATTTCTCGACGTTTCATATACTCCTAAACACTTTGGCACCATTTTTAAAAATGTTTATATATATATGTATATCCTATTTAAAATGGGCCCAATCGGGTCATTTTAAGGGTGGTTTTTAGGGGATGAAAAAAGTTTTTGGGCCCAAAAATACCTAAAAAATTCTTAGAATCGTTTCAAAATTTAAATTTAACCCTTTAATAGCAATTAAAAAGTGTTCCTAAAATTTCAATAAAATCGGCCCAACAGGACCGGATTTAAAAATTTTCTGAAAACACTAGTTTGCAGATAGTGAGTTATTTCCTAAAAGTTGTTTTTAATTTTGGTGTAGACGTTCGATCGACAATAATGATGTAGTTAAAAAAAATGTAATTTAAAGGGGTGTGTTAAGGAGTTAATTTTTTTATTTTGCTCTTAAGTTCACATAATAAAGCCACAAGGCCTGTATTAGCAAATACACTATATTGTCGGCAGGGTTTTGGCACTGCGACCCGGGTTTTTTTTTATTATGACGCGTCTTCACTTATTTTATGGTTTGATTGAGTAAGGAAAACATTTATTAATTCAATGTTTATAGTGTACTAAAGTCTTCTATTCTTAATGTGACATCGCAGGTTTTGTTGAATGTATCATTACTTAGATTAATTGAAACAGGTCCGCAGATGAAATGAAATAGATCTATCAGAACTAGTTCACAGTTGGATTGAATCCAGTGGAAGTGAATTTTTCTTTAAAGTTTGGATAGAGTTTGGAGCTGACCTGGCTCTAAGGGATCCATCTTTAGTTGACATCACTTTATTGTCAACCCTCGTACATAACTATTACTAATATATATTTTTAGTTCTGACATTGAAACATAAGGAAAAAAATCACGGTCGTGACATTTCAGCTGATACTTTACAGAGGCGTAATGTACAGTCTCAGTAAATTTAATTTTTAAGGAGGTGTCGTAATATTGATATCTATACATATAAATAAAATTGAAGTGTCTGTGATTTCAGAATAAATCCTTTTTCCTAAATTCATACACTACCAAAACCGAAATTCGCAATTTTTACTTTTTTGTCTGTCCGTCTGTTTGTCCAGGTTAATCTCCAACTTTGACGAGACTTTTATTTACAAGTAGTTGACTTTTCAAAGAATAATTTTTAGACTACTTTTTATCTCGGACATATTTGGGGTTACTGTGTAAAAATTGAATTAATGTAAAATTATGGGTTACTGTCTGTTTGTCCGGGCTGATTTTCGAAACGGCCGAACCGATGGCGATGGCACATCACAGACAGGTAAATGGGCTAGTCAGAAGTAATCTAAGTTACATTCTATCCCCAAAAATAAGATTTAAGGGAATGAAAGGGAGGATAAGAGACTCGGTATGAGACTCGGTAAAAAATAAAGAAATACATGTTTGACAGTCTTTTGAATACATCTATCCGAACGGGGTGGATATAGATTTTATATAGCTGCGGGTACAATCTATACCACGTGGACGAAGTCGCGCGTAAGCAGCTAGTACTTAAATAATATTAACGGTACTCTGAATGTGCTAACACTTGACACCTTAAAAAATCAAACGTTATTTTGAACGAATTGAAATTAAATTGTACTAAGTGTATTAAGTGTAGGAATACAATCTATTGGTCAGTTCCTACTCTAAACTACTCTACATTGCCTTAACGTCTGTCATGATTGTCGGCACTCCTCCAGGGGAGTGTAATTAGCATTCCAATGTTTTATGGAAATTAGTACTCCTTGCAGGAACCTGAGATGTTAACAATCGGTTTGTGTATGTTGACTGGCAGAGTCTCCAATACATACATAGACGCTAATAACCTCACTTGTTCAGCGTCTATAATCTACAATCTTTTTATTGTCACTACTATGTAATCAAAATCTCGAAGCAAATCTATAAGCGTTTTAAACTTCTACTGAAATGATTAAGTAATGACTATCTCAATCGGTTTCATGAAATTAAGAATAATTTTTATTTTTGATGAGTTTAGTTCAGCTGTAGAATGTAATTAAAGTTGATAGTTCATCAACTTTAATAATTTTTATGTTTTGCTTTGGCATGTCAATATTGATTTAAAAAAGTAGGTGATTGTACCTATGTACGCGAGTTTGAAGTCATACTTCTTTGGCGTGGTTAAAAACTGACTTTTAATATAGGTACATGAAAAGCATTTTTTGAAATAAAATCTTCAACAAGTTTAAGAATAATACTTACAGAAAATGAACCTCAAATATTTAAAAATACTTTCAAAAATTTGATTTTGGTTTTTACTTTTAAATTCAATCCATTGAGTAATCAAAAATACTATATTATAAATTCCACTGGATGACACTTAAAACGACTATTGGTTGTAATCAAAGGTTGTAGTCGTCTAGTAGGTATATTATATAGTTTCCAGATGACAAAGTGGGTTGATATCGTCCATCTGCCATTTCAGTTTGAGCCACTTATGATCAACTTCATCTTATCGAATTTTCGTTAGCTGTGTGCGGAACTTTTATCCTTAATATGCCACCAGAAGTATAACTTCAAAGCTCTTAAAGAATTGGTGGACTTGTCGCGTAGACTCCACGTTATGAATCGCTGTATTGAAGACTGTGCTCAATTCTTGTTGTAATGATCCACATTTGTAAACCGTTTAACACTATTAATGTCGCTTTACATACCATAACGTACCATGTGCAAACATTCATGATGAGTGCTTCTACGAGGACCACACTTTCGAAGGTGTTGAATAATGTAAAACACTTCAATGCAACGTATGATCCGGTCTTCTGTTGCACATTGACTTAATAATGTTTAGAGATTCAGCGGCTTAATCCAAATATTTATAATGCCTTATGAAAATTGTCATCCGCAACAGCAGTATGTTTTGCTGTGTTTTTTTAAAGAGGAAAACAAACCACTTTTTCAGTTAGCACATTTTCTTTATACCCGGTCGGAAGTACGTACTTTCGGCTTCGATTTTAAGGCAGAAAGCCTAACATTTATGCTCTGCTGGAATTGCTCGCACGCCATCTATAACAGCGTGCCGAAAGCGGAACGAAAGAGTTTGTTCTTTATACCCGGTAAGTAAACAAGAGAAAGACAGAAAAAATCCAATACATTGTGAATATCCAAAAAAAGCGCTGAAATAAGGAACAAAAATTATGCATGACCGTATAAAAAGCTGTCTGGTGGAGTGTGATTGTATTTTTTTATGACAACAATTAAAAATCTTGATAATAAACGTGCTTTCGACCGGATATAAAGAAAAATAGTATAAACCACACGGGCACAATATTGAACTTCCTGCCCTTATGGTGTACTATTGCGTGTGAAGAGCATTTACTCGCGTCAGTGTCCAATGATCATGTATGTATATATATATATATATATATATATATATATATACATATATATATATATATATATATGTGTACGCGCGATAACTTTCGAAAGAGTTAATTGATTTCAACGAAATTTGGACCACGTGTTGAAACCCATCACCGCAAGAAGCCTATTTAAAATGGGCCTAATCGGGCTATTTTAAGGGTAGTTTTTAGGGGTTGAAAACTGTTTTTGGGCCCCAAAATACCGAAAAAATTCTCCGAATCGTTTCAAAATTGAAATTTAACCCTCCGGTAGTGATTAAAAAGTGTCCCCACAATTTTAATAAAATCGGCCCGACAGGACCGGATTTACAAATTTTATGAAAACACTAGTTTGCAGATAGTGACTTATTTATTGAAGAGTGTATTTAATTCGGTGTAGACGTTAGATTGATAATAATATTACAATTAAGAAAAAAATGTTATTTTAAGGGGTGTATTAAGGGGTTAAATTTTTTATTTTGCCCAAAAACAAACTTAATTTCACATAATAAAAGTATAAAACCACACGGCCCTATACAAGCAAATACACTATATTGTCGGCAGGGTTTTGGCACTGCGACCCGGGTTTTTTTTTTTTTTTATATCTGGTAAATAAAGGTGGAATAGAACTAATAGTAACCGATCAGTGTAGTATAGAATAGAGCACTAGATTCGCCTTCAAGTCTCGGCGGGATTTCAGTTAATTCGTCGAGTTGACATTTTTAGTTTAAAAAAACCAAATATATATAATTTAAACTACACTCTTTCCGCTCAAGAGATATAGTAATCGCTATATTATTCTTGGACAAGAATAGAGAATCTTTTATTGTTATTCAAGAATATAGTGATAATTATATATTTTGTTGATGGAAAAGCATATAGTGCAGTTAGAGTGGACTATCTACTCCGAAATGAATCGTGTATTCGATGGGTAGTAAGTAGTAACACATAGATTTTAGTCTAGGAGATCGCGGGTTTGATGACCTAAATTGTTTACACTATAATTAGTGGCAAAGTCGTAACGAACTACATAAATACTTATGTATATACCTTTGTAACTATAATATTTACATTTTGAAGAAAGAACACACAGAATTGTTCGAACAACACACATTCATCCTTTCCTTTTTATAACAAAATGAATTTTAAATGAGTTATTATATATTGTACTTTACTCGCTCTGGTAAGTCAATTGACAAAATGTGTGGTCATTGCTATAGTAAAGTTTCTCTATGTCGCGAAGAAGACAGAGATAGACGACCTACCAATTGAAATGCCTTATCGGTAGTGATGATGCGCCCTGAAACCTTAACTGCACGTTCTTTGGCTAGACTTTCTTTGGTTGGTCGTATAATAGATTCCGCATTGTTGTAGAACAAGTGTATGATTCGGTCGGAAACGCTTTATCGCTAACGGCCGAGATTTTTAATCGCAGTACATAAAGCATGTGAAGAGGCGATAGAAGCTGTAAAAAGTGACAACGTGTTGATGGCTACAATCAAACTTGTATATATGTGTTAACACGATAATTTCAATGGCATTAATGTAGACAAAAAATATCGTAAGATCAGGAATACAAGACAGTAAATTAAATTTTCGATTTATTGTTAAATTAGAAACAAAATCTTTTATTGGACAGTTATTTTCAATCTCTCCTTCACATCCTCTGAATGGAGAATATTCGCAATACAGATTATTTTATTGGTATATAAATTTACGCGAAACTAATTAATATAGTGCTACAACAATGAATGTTTCTTAACAATTATAGCAGACTTAAGCTATTATTCCCAATTAATTCAGCAGGTACGTAGCTATAAGCGTATGAAAAATATCTACTAATTAATAATATTTACACATACTTAGCAACACACTATAAACTTCTGTCCTTATCAGTTTTATGTAATTTAGGAGACAAACTAACTTCCCCTTTATTTGTCAGTTCTACTTCCCCTCACGGAAGGTAAAATATAGCTGACATCGGAGCTTTGCGTCACTTTCGTAACGTTTTACCGAGCTACTCTAGTAGGAATTTTTTGGGAATGCGTTAGTAAAAATGTTCACATATCAAAAACATAAATTATTTAACATTTCAACTTTTTGCTATCGTTATCTACGATGTGAACCTTTATCTATGTTCTACTTGTGTTTGAATGTCATTCTCGGAACTAGAATAAACTATACATAATGCAAAGATAAAACGCGTGCGCCGCGAACACATAAGATGGTTTCCGGTTACTCAATTAATTATCGCTAATTATTGTTACGCCACTTGTATGAGGTGGCGCAAAAGTTGTCACCCGATGTTCTTTGGCTGTAATTTGTTTTATGAATAAAAAACTTTGCTTCTGCCTTTGGGTTACTCATGTTTATTGGATGTCTTAAATTTTTTTTCATTAAGTTGAGTGATAAATCGGGCCCGTTTTGGTCATCAATTCTGGTGGCGATCACTTGGCCGATATCATTTTCTCGACTTAATGAAAAAAAATTTAAGACATCCAATAAACATAACCCAAAGGCAGAACCAAAGTTTTTCATTCATAAAACAAATTACAACCAAAGAGCATCGGGTGACAACTTTTGCGCCAACCGTTATATACCATAAATTATTATCTATCTGACTTTTAAGGAACATTCTGCAGTTAGCTTGGGGCCATATTGGACATCAATAAGCCCTAGGCCCCGAAAGACCTAAATCCACCTCTGACCATTGGGATTTTTAAACTTGAAAAGTCATACCCTGAACTTTATTTAATATTTAGTGCATCGTTATCAAGCATAAATTCTGAATGCCCGTCTGGGTGCAGGCAATTTCCCAGAACGTGCATTCTTTATTTTGCTGATGACATCACTTCTTTTTCTGCACTTCTCTGATACATATCGGCCAACGCCGTGCCGCCTCTCTTCGTGACTCCATTAATCCCAGCTTACACAAAGTTTTATGTGTGAACCATATGCACATTTTTATATTCTTTTTTAACTCATCGGAAAATAAACAATAATAATGATGTAACCTACTTTTTGAGAGACGTTTTTCTGGAACTTCTCATAAAAACGAGGATGTGATTAATAGATTAATAGTGTGCTATTTGTTTACCTACACCATTCCGTGATATTTATTATAGTTCGTATCTGTTCATCTATTTAAATATTATAGAGGAAAAGTTGGTGTTTTTGAAGTTCTACTTTTTTTGGAGTATGGAGACTAACATTTTAGAAGGTAACAGAAGTCGCGGGCGCGCAACTAACGAAAATTCGACAGTACAAAGTTGGACGTAGGAGGCTCAGACTGACTAACAGATGGATGAAATCAATGCACTTTCTGTCATCTGGAAACTAAATAATATACTAGACGACTATAACATTTTATTACAACCAATAGTCGTTGTTTAATCAATAAAAGTAAACACCAAAATAAAATTTTAAAAGTGTTTTCAAATATTTGAGGTTAATTATTCTTAAACTTTTTGAAGATATTATTGCAATATATTATTTGCATGTATATCAAAAATTAGTTTTTAATCACGCTAAAGAAGTATAACTTCAAACGCGCATATATATGTGCTCACACTCACTTTTTTCTTTATTTGTTACTTTATATTCGGTGAGTAATCTTGAAAATCACTGAACTGTTTTGAAAAACGATTTCACTGTTTAAAAGCCTGTTTATTAAGAAATTTGCATATCTTTGGTTCTTTAATGTGAAATGTAAAAGTGAAGTATGTGTCTTGCCATTTTGCGAGTTTATTTAGATTATAAGTCGATGAATGCATTCCGTTCATGTCAAGTCGTTCGCGGAAGTCATAAGTTGTTTTAGTCACACATTCGACAATTTAATTTAGTAATTTTAACGCCTTTAATACGTGTTTTTTACTATTGCACTTTTTTATTATTTCTGAACGTAACATATGCTAGTCGAAATAGGTAACCGAATATATATGTTAAACAAAATATTTCATACTGTATAAGCTAGATTTTTTCATACTTAAATTATTTTTTACTCTATCTTTCCCACAATTCATCATTTATTTATATCAGATATTAGTATAGATCTCGCTGCTTGGACTAAATATGGCGGACGAAATTCACGAAAAAAAGATAATAATTTATTTTAAAACACAAAAGTTTGACAAGCCGAAAAATGTGCATCATAAATAATGAGAATGTTATCATATCGTGCTGTTTTCCTACAGAATTTATCTGGTCAATGACCGCCTGCAGAAATGGGGATTCGGTTTATTTTAACTAACCCCCACCCGTTGCTATAACAGTTTAGTAACATATCGATCAATTTTCTAAATCCTCAAAAAATTAATTTTGATATAATAAATATGCCATGTAAATTTTGATTTTTGTTTATATCAGTATTTTTTTTCACTTAATAAGAAACTTGATAGTTGGGCGCTTATAGTTAGATCACAGACATTACGCAATTACCATAACTAAGTAATTTGCAAAAAATGTCCTCATAATTAAAGTGGTCCCTCAATGTAAGTTAATGGTCCGAGTCAGAATATCTACTAATTCTATTGGTCGTCAAGTCTGATTAGAAAACGTCCTGATGAAACAGTCATCACTGCGTATTTATTTTTAGTCTATTGCGCTGTTTATTTTGCTGTTTGAAACTTTATTCAAAACCTAAAACTGCCAGAGCATTATTTGAACCTATAGTACCTCCAAGTTCATATTTAAATTTATCATTATTTTAATAATAAATTAAAAATCCAATTGCTATTCTAACTAATTCCCAGTTTAATACCTGGAAACTGGGGATTTATAATAGAGGAACAATGGAAATGCCATATTATGAACAACGGGCGTCCTTACTCCATAATACCAATAATAGAAACAACTCCCGCTTTTCAAGGATGTCATTTATTCGAAAAAGTAATAAAACTGCATTTATTTCATCACTCATATCATAATAATTGATATTTTTTTAAATATATTTAAAGGTCAAATGTGGGTGTCAGAAGCGACAAATACTGAATGAACTGATAAATATAAAAAAATATGAGTGGTCTTTTTTAGTGATTTTTTTAAGATAAATAATAGGTATTTAAAATGTGTATATAATGTGATATTATACACTGAATAAAGCTAAAAAATATATTAATAATTAGTTTCAAGGACATATTGGCAAGATTTGCACCCCGGATAAATCGATTTGTCGCCCACTTTCAGTTCTGTTTTCTTTTCTTCTTCCACAAATTGCTTCTGATAATTATTAATGCGTAATTTGTGAAATCCTTCAAAAAATGAGAAGTAAAGAAAGTATATGAATGTGATCGAGTTGGTGATAATACTTAAAGACTGAGTATCAAAGATGAAATGAAGATAATTTTGACGAGTGTAACATTTGCTGCCCGAGTGCGAAGTGACACAGAAATTTAATATCATCGTTTTGCCCGCGATCGACCAAAGGCAAACTTAACATATAACATTTTTAGAGCCGTTGTATGAGATTTATATAAAATTTGTAAAAGAAAATGATTTCGGAATGCTCCGTTTTTGAGTCTAGGGGACACAATTTTAAATCCATCCCTAATTGAATGTACAGCTGATGTTATAAATTGGAACGTATTATATTGCATTATTTCTACAGTCGGTAACTACAAAAGATTTTAATTGGCTGTCTTTTTAAATAAAATAAAAAACAGATAGCATCATAAAACATTTTGAGAAGTTAATTTTTAGTCGCATAAAAAAATAACACATAATTTTTAAAATACAGTGATGAGAATGTATGCGTTTGAACAGATATATTATAGTTCATTCTGTGATAGAACTAAATTTTGTCTCGTTTTCTTTTTTCCGGTCACCTTTAGAGCACGCACTACTATAGTCTTTCCCAGTAACAGATATATGTAGTAAACGCTATATTCTTGAACAAGGATAGCTGATATTCTTGTCAAGAACATAGCAATTAATATTGTAAAAGTCCAACCCCTTGTTGCCGCCACTGACGGTACTATAGAGGCGCATTTCGAAACAATGTTGCTGGGCTGTAAAAAGCAAGTCAAAAAATCTGATTTGACAAAGACCAATGTTTACAGTTTTATACATGGTCATGCGGGAGCAGTTTAATGTCGTATTCAAACTCCCTTTCGTGTACATTGCAGAACATTAGATTGAACGCAAACAAAAACAAATTAATGATCTATATAGAAAAATATCGTATTTCAAACTAAATTTTAATTAATATGCGTAGAAAAATGCTGTTTCGAAGTAGAAATTATACAGAAAAACTGTATGTTAAACACATGTTAAAAAAATTGTTTCAGTCGATCAATTATTTTATCAAATTAAAATTCTACTATGTTTTTCATGCGAAGCAATATACGATATGTGATCACATTCTAATGTCATTATCAAATCCGATTTTCTGACAATACTTTCTATAACCCAGCATGTATCTGTAATGTTATTACAATTAAATTGAAACATTGTTATCGAACCCACGATAAACTCCAACAGCTGGTAACCAAAAAGTAGGTATATCTAATATATCTCAATTTACACCCAACTAAAATTCTAGTCCTTCGAAATCCTTAAACAGAAACTGTTATATGGCGAAGTCTTCTTATAAATGGATGAGTATAATTAAATAAAATTAATGTGTTAATATTTTTTGTGCAGTTCTTTATTAAACGATTGAGCACACGCAAACCGTTGCATCCTCTGACGGCGTCCATTAGCCTGCAGGCTTCAGATGTTACATCATATTATGCGTTCAGTTTAACAACTTAGCTGTTATAAACCAATTACTGCTGTATCAAAATAATCAAGTCATATTACTGTTATTTTATAGCTAACACACATCCTTTGTTGGTGGTACGAAATATTATCTTGAATTTTATTTAGACTATAAACTGTACAATAGGGCACAAGAAGAGATAAATAATTTTATAAAATCCAACTCAAAAGACTACCTGATTTACAAGAAGGACATTAATTTATTTTGATTAAATTCTATAAAGAAGCTATGAGAAACGTATAGAAAAAAAAACCTAAGGAATAACATTCCATAGAATATTATTTTTACAACCATTTCTAAATGGTTGTAAAAGTAATATTCTAGAATCTAGAGTTATTCAATTTTTTTTCTATACGTTTCTCATAGCTTCTTCATAGAGTGTGTCTCAGAATTCCTGGAACATTCTAGTAACTCGCAAAATATAATTATACAGTAGTACAGTCAAAGCCCTCTAAGTGCACGCTCTCTAAATGCACACGCTCTCTTACTGCACACGAACTCGCCCTCTAAGTGCACGTTCCCCAGCCCCCACTTCGAATAATCTGCGACCAATCACGTGCGACCGTAAGCGCGATATTTTCAAACTTTCCATTTCCATCATATTCATAGAGTTTTAGAGATATTGTTTATAACATCTGATTGAATAAAGATAGCTATAGGAGTTAGAAGAGTGGGGATGAAAAAGATCGTAGGGGAAGTGTGCACTTAAAGGATGGGCTCGGTTCCGAGCTGTGCACTTAGAGGGCTTTGACTGTTTATGCCTTATGAGTTTTTCCAATATTGCTATTCTCAAAGATTAATAATGAAATTTAAAATTAACATATACCTATCTAGATTCCTGTCTGTGACGCCAAACTATCAATTTTTAATATCTGATGGTGGTAGAATTGCCATAGACATCATACTCCGATACATGCCCTCAAGGTAGAGTCATTATTATTTATGAAGAAATATATGGGTCGATCTTTATGGAAGGGTAAATGCATTACTTGCGATCCCATATATTATTAAAATATAAAAAAAGAAAAAAAGGTTCCGTACCATTTTTTTCGAAATTTTATATTCAGTAATTTTGGAGATAAGACATCCCCCTTATCTCCGAAACTACTGAGTTTAAAAGGAAATATAGGAAAATCGAGCAGCCCCTCCACCGGGTGCTCGATTTTCGCATATTTCCTTTAATATCTTTTGAACTATGCATCTTAAAATTATAATTGAATAATGAAATATTTTAAATACATTTGTATTTCTTATAACGGGCCCTTTCATACGGCACATGATGCACTTAAATATTTTATTTAACAGTAACCCCTAACATCGGAATACGTTTATTTTAGAGTTGGGTAACTCAGATCTGAACCGGTTCAAAGAGCCGACTCCGACAGAAGATCCGTGAGAGCCGACTGACTTTTTTTTGAGTCGACGGATCAACAGATCCGCATAACTCAGTGAAACACTTAACACACAGAAGCACATTTTACACTTACGTATCAGTTCTTGCTTTGATGCATCTGTCAGCTCAAATGACTCATGCATCACATGTTTGGCTATGCATTCTTGATTCTATACAGGTCGTGATTAGGGTTTGCAATCCCGCAGTATTTTTTTTCCAGCTGTAAATTTGCGGTAAATTTGCCTTTACAGCGGGATCCCGCTGTAATTCCCGCGAGAGATTTAAAAATATATTTATATATGAAAATAATGCTATTATTGTGGAATGTTTATATTTAATCAAAAAAATATATAAATAATTCTTGGTATGTAGAAATCAAACAGGTAAGCACATTAAAAACTATGTTAATTAACTATTATCTAAGAATTAACAGAAATTAGCATATCAGTAACATATGATATGACTTTTGTTACTTATCCATAGATATTATTGTCTCTATTTACCTAACGTACTTCTTGCTGATTAGTAAATTTATAAACTTCTAAAGAAATAAAAAAAAAATTGCTAGCACTAGAAGTCAAAGAGATCGATCAACCGAAATTATTAATTGGTAATATTTATTTAGTCAACTATAAATACGTAACGACTAACGAACTTATCGTGTATTTAAATTTTAAAGTTGTACGTATAAATAAACATCTAACAAATCAGAATTAAAATATAGCTTCGTGTTAAAAAAACCAAACAAAAAATCACAAATCATGAAAATAAAAGTTACTTATTATAATATAAAGAAAAATCGCAGGATTGTGGCCAAAAATATTAGACTGAATTTTCTGTATGTACCTGAAAATGGCAAAAAAGTTCAAAAAATTTCCCGCGCGGGATTTACAGCACACATGCGGGAATTCCGCAGGTCTCTTGGCATGCGGGAAACCGCTGTAATGCGGTAATGCGGAATGCGGGATTGCAAACCCTAGTCGTGATATGATTGACTGAACCAGGTAACTCAGTGGCAGACTGCAGTAACATATTCAGAACTCGGCTCTTTTTGAACCGGTTCAGTGAGCCGGCTCACATACGGGATCCAGATGCAAAGATGCAGATCACTAAAAGAGACCCGTTTTTCCCATCTGTAGTTTATTTACACTATACGACCTTGATTGGGTCATTTAACTCTATATACGTACCAAATTTCAACTTTCTCGTCCAATAAACTCGGAAATAATAAGCTGTGACAGACGGACAGACACGGGAGTGATCCTATAAGGGTTTCGTTTTTTCATCAGATGTACCGAACACTAACAAATAAAACACCCTTGCTAAACATTTTAATAGAAATGATAGTTTTAACAATAACTTTCATTGATAATAAAATTGCATTGTTAACATAGATATTTGCTAATATAAAGTTAAGTATCAGTGAACTGAAGGTTCGAGATTATGCCAATTTTATGGTTTTCTGCTATGCAATAAAAAGCTTTTGTTGACTGTTTTTATTAAACATATTGTATGCGTATCCTATTTCGCATTTAATTTTTGTTTTGTGTTCGAGCGCGTTTTATATCTTACAATTATTTCCATTAACAGGCTAACGCTTTCTTAAATATTATTTATTCGTTTTGCATTTATTTTAATGAAATGTCTGACATAAGGTCAACTTCTGTAGTACCCTCAAAAAATGACTCTCTTTAAGGGTATTAGTCTACTACCATATTAGTAGTAATTTTTAAGTAATATTTCTCCAAAATTACGCGTGAAAGATTTTTCACGATACTGTTCATGTTATGTAAAAGAGACAAACTTTTGAATGGGCCATTATGTGCATTTCCGGAGAGTCTCACATTTGTCAGTTTGTTAAAACTCACATTTTTAATAATTAATTGAAAACTAAAAAAAATAGTTGAATGTATGAGACATCCGTAAATAATATATTAACATTGAAGATTTTTGTCTGAAAACTGTTCTAGTCATCGAATACCCTTAAACCAAACAACGCAGTTTTTATACACGTTTTTTACATCCAGAAACCAATACATAAATGATTAATGGACAAACGAAAACTAGTCTTTTTTCAGACGACAAATGTAGTTTTTTATTTGTTATATAAACAAAACCGACTATACACGTACTGTTTGTAAATATGCACACTATTATTCGAGGAACGTAAAAAGCAATTTTAAATTTAGCACGATTTTCAATAATTTGCAAAACTTGATTTATAAGTGCTACTTTATTTATAGTTAAACTATTTTAGAATCTTGAAACGTCTGAAATAACCGTTGTTCAAAAATAAAAAAAGAATGATTTATACTTTTATAAAAGTGTTTATAGAAACATTAATAAACAGTGTTTACAAATACATTGCAAAGGGACAGATCATTTTTATGTAAGAACAGATCGCCCTATCACTTAACGATTTTTTTTTAGAAATATCTCTACCGATATTTAACTATTTAGTTTTTCAAGATTACGCTATACTCTTAAAAATTAACGAAATTATGTATATTTTTTTTTTGTTATATTCTCAACTGATAGATAATTCAGTTAAATGAAACTGATAACATACTAATCCGTTTAAAAAACATTCTTTTTACGATAATATATAGTTTCATTTTAAGTTTCACTATGCAATATTTGAACTGTACATAACCAGTTCGAAATTTCTATAATTTCTTCCCGTCATTTCCACCATAAATGTTCCGTTTCTCTCACCATCTGACCTATAAGATATACTATAAAGATATAGATTGTAATTGTATTGTATTGTTGTAATTTTCTTAAAAACACAATAGCGGCAGTTGTTTTGAATCACAAACACCCGGTTCATTTTTCCCCTTGGCATGCCTTTACAATTATAATTAGTAATGCAGTGTCTTCAAATAAGACTGCAAAGTGTGTTGGTATTGTCGCTTTTGACACTACCGACAATTTGTGATGGGATTCGTTGTAATAATGCAAAATGCATAACCCGTTTTTTCTCTTGCGTTTTTATGTAGATTAATTTAAAGTTAAGGACCTGCAGATCAGAAATTGTTAAGCAGTGAGAAACATAAACGTGCATTTTTTACGACAGGTTGCCAAGCCAGTTAAGGGTCAGCGGAACCCATTGAACATTTGGTGCATTTGCACAGGGTGGCAAATTTTTACTGTTTGCTCATTAATTACTCTCATCTTCGATCCTGGTACGTCAAAAATTTTGAAAAAATCACGCAAATAAATAAGATGGTAAAGATTACAAAAAAAATGTTCAGGTCAAAACTCATCAATTTTTTTTATGAATTTTGGTGCCGAATGTGTCGTTTGCAATAGTCGTCCTGCAATCTTTACCGGCTTTATTATATGCCTTATTTTTTCAAAATTATCTAAAGCTACAGAACGGAATAAAAAAAGCTGATTCCGTCAGGGTCGTGCACTCGTGCCAAGGGGAAATCCCGATAAATAGCAGTAATTTGGTGCCCCTTAGCATACACATATCAAATTAGAGGAACTTATTAGAGTAGCCAGCGCTCGGGACCTAAGTCCCTTTCATCCCTTCTTTTTACGAGCCTGTTTACAGCAATAGTTTAACTAGATCACTTTTGTAATTTCTCGCGGCTCCATTGAACGGTTAATATAGTTTTAGCAGTGACGTCGTCCTATAATATTTGACATTGTGAATGTGATTTTTATTAGTTATTAAAACTACGAAAACAATTGACCCACGAGGTCCCGAAAAAACGGTTGTCACATTTAATTACTAACATGCTCGCTTGTCACTTCTTTATTTAAACCATTTTGTTGTCGGTTTTGTTTCATGAAGGATATTTATTTATTAATTATACGTCAGTAACATATGCTTTTTGTCGACTCAGATTGATAAAGAAGATTAGGTTACTCCGTTATATCATTAATTAACAATAATTTAATTTTTAGGATTCCGTACCTCAAAAGGAAAAAACGGAAACCTTATAGGATCACTCGTGTGTCTGTCCGTCCCTCTGTCACAGCCAATTTGCTCTGAATATACTGGACCGATTAAGTTGAAATTCGGTACACATATGTTAGTTGGTGACCCAAAGACGGACGTGTAACGTAAATAAATGAATTTTGAACATGGAGATCAGTTTTGGGGGGCAAATTAGGAAATTAAAAGAAAGTTTGAAAACTGTACCGTGTGACATTTCAAATTAAAGGGCTCGTAGTAAGAATATAATTTTAAAATAAATAGTTTTAAAGTTATTTAAGAAAACAGATGAACAATTGACCATCCCCCCTATCTCCAAAACTACTGAGCCTAAAATTTTGAAAAAATAGGGAATGTCGGGTCTCACCCATATAGTTTACAAGAAAACCTAAATGAAAACCTTAAGTCTTAAAGTATTCATCTCATTTATTTGTTTAAAAATATCTATTTTTTTTTATTTGTTCTAAATTTGTTTTCCAAACCTTACTCAGGTTATCAAAACAATATTGATTAAAAGTTGCTGGAAACTTTAAAATAAAAGTAAATATGAAGATAACTCCACATTTTTGATTTTCATCAATTCTGATCACGTACTCTGTAATAACACCTATATGACTAGTGTAATCCAAAAGGAGGCCAAAGAAATCTAACCAAATCTTAATTTTATGGGACATTCATAATAATAGTTACGAAACTATTAATTTAGAAAACAGTAGGAAGTGCGTGGGCAGCTTTTCCCTACAAATGGATGCAACACTACTCGATATAATTATTATTACGCAAATGCATTTTTTATATTTTTTATACAAATGTAGATACCAGATGATCACCAAACATGGTAATGCAAACATGAGTCACTACTATATTTCGTGATAAAAGAAAATATATGATATTATGTAGCATAAATTACCATTTTTATGAGTAGTATCCAACTCATCAATTGCCGAAACATCTCACCTCGATCTTCAATCTCCTTTGCCGAGCGTCTATAATCTATAATATCTCTCGGTCTTCATTGGTTTTTGAAAAAGTTTTTTTTTTATATAGAAAGTAAGGGAGTTCAATGCCTTGAAATTATACTGCTTGCTGTATCTTCGAAATATCTTTAAAACAAGCGCTAAAATATTGTACGGTGCAAGGAGCATATTTTAATTAATTTTCACTGGACGACCCTACAGCTTGAGAGTCTCATAGGTCTACTATAGCAAACGGGCGAAAATAATTTTAAAATTGCTATATTAAAGCATAATAACTTTTATCATATTATAAAACATCGCCCAGAAAATGGTTGAGCTACAGAATTGCACGAGCAGAATCACTGTGTGGCAAAAACTTACATCGCTATTCCTAGGCGACACTAGTGCCACTTACTTTCAATGTTATTTTATGTACTGCGTTGCAATGTGGTAGCAATTTGTGGAATATTGTCTAAATAAGGGAAACCAAATAATGGATAATTATTTAAAGTAGCTTAAAATTGTATAAATTAATATTGTGACACATAAGTATTGTCTGTTAGTAAACACACACAAGAAAACATATTGTCACCGACGCAACGATGATGTCAGCTCGGTAATATGTGACCGAGAAACGCATTATTATTTAATATTTTGCATGGAAATTACTACACATTTATAATGTGTTCCAATGCACTTGATTAAATATTACCATCCGTACTTATTATAGCTTTTATAATGAACGATGTTATGAATTTAACCTTATTATATATTAGTAAAAAATCCACAAATGTCTTATTGGATCACAGAGAGAGAGATTGTAGATTATAGACGCTTGAGAACTGCGGTCTTTAGGGTTCAAACTTGCTGGTGTCTCGAGCAAACCCAACTTTTATACCCAACACTGACAAATACTCGTTTGTAGATTTTCGCATGCTGGTGAGCGGTGAAAGAAGTCTAATAATATAAATAAAATGATTTTTATGAGGCAACTTTCAATAATTTTAATGTTACTCTAATATGACTCTTAATTTGTTTTTAATAATTAAAGCATTTAATTATCTAATATATTAATTATTAGTTAACGAACTTAAGACCACACACATCCACATGAACAAATAATAATCAAATTGACGTAATAAGACTTTTGGTCGAAACCTAACTTCTATTATTTTGTAAATTACTACGAAGAAAATAGTTTTATTGCAAGTAGAGTTCATAGTTCATGATCAAACATTTTATCAACATCAAAGAAACAGACGTTAAACAAAGTTTTGTTGCAAATTATATAAACAGTTTTGTTTTACATTATTCTGTATAAAAATGATATGATAAAAAATGTAATCAATCATTAACGTCTATTCTTAGAAAAATATTATTAATGCACAGAATTATTTTGGAAATAAAATAGTTTTACATCAAGAGAAGCTACGGAGCATTTCCTACTTGACATATTACATAAATCAATACTAAGCCCCAATAACCCTGATAGTTTGTAGTCTTGGAATAAGTAAACAAAAAAGAAATATGGGAGCCTCTCGGGGGAGACAAAACTTCTTTAAAGTTATAAACTCGTTTCATTAATGCGTTACCAATTTTGCGTTATCAACGTTTTTCTTGTAACAGAAATTTTTAAACAGATGCATCGCTAAAGAAGTTTCACTCCATAAATGAATTATTTCATATCCTTTCTTTCTCGAAATTGTATTACTTTTATTTGAAACTATTGTGGAGATATTCTTGATGGTAATCAAATGTACAAGCGCTATAAAAATGTTGGTAACAATTACAGGAAAATCATAACAAATGATCTATGGAACCCTCGACGGTCGAAGTACGTTCATGCTTAACCGGTTTTTTTTTCTTATTGTAAAAAAATTAACTGTTTACCGGGTTAAGTAAATAGTGCACTGATTTAGTTATAATTATTATCAATACAAATTTAAAATCAGTCATTTGACCTCAATACATTGTTGATGCATTTTAAACAAGGCATTTTTCATACATTTACTGATCCATAAACGTTTATGACGTTTGGTGAGAGTTTTAGTGTTTTTTATTGATAGCTAGTTGATTATTTATAGTTCGTTTGCCAGAGAGATAATAATTTGTTTAGCGAAAGTAAAGAAAAACTGAATTTACTTCTAGATAATTAATTATTTATTATCTGATTCTTTTTATAGTGGCGTTTTAAATGAATTGAAAGGAACCCGAAAATATTGTCCGTTGCACTTCTGTTCACTTATGCACCCTCAAAGGGAGACAAAAGTTAAAGTGTATTTCTTATGCACCAGCCTACAACAACATAAAAAATGTAGGCTGCCATTTTTAGAGCTATATTACGCAAATCGTAAAAAAATTAATTATTTCTTAGGTAAATTCTGTAAGTAATAAATAGTATGTTTTGTTCATAATTAAACAGATTCAATAATTCTACTTGGAAGTGCATTCCTAAACAATAGATAAATCAATAAATTTTATTTGAATACAAATCGTACAAAAAATATAAAGTAAAATCTAAATTTCCAAGCGTTAAGTAGTAGATATAAAACAGCTTATGTTCTAAATTTTCCATTTAAAAAATTACAATAATAATAAAATGTACACGCAAATAGAAATCAAAAACCAATTTCGCTGAAGCATTATACAGAATGTCGGTCTGAAGTATCTACCGTTTTAAAAAATTGAAATGTTGATTAACTTTACAAGGAATGATCTTTAACTTATATATTTACTGCAGTCAACTATAAGCTACGTCATTTTGTATCTTTGTTGAATATATTATGATAGCAAAGATTCGCTTGAAATAAAATTTGCGGCGAACTACATTCTGCATATTTCGTTTAAACTGTCAACTAAGGCTTTTTAAAGATATTCCTTGTTAATTTTGATTTTTTAATGGACAAATATTGTAATTTTAAATCAATATAAAAATATTTAGTATTTTTTGTGATAAAATGTTTGTCTTGGATTCTTTTGAATATCTGATGATATAGAAGTCTTCAAAAAGTAAAATTTTAATTTTGAGTTATTTATTTCCTGATTGACAAATAAGATTTAAGAATTTTAAAAACTGTGCAACCGTCCAAATTAAATAATAATTTCTATTTTATGTCGAAAATAAAATATTGACTGTACACTACATTGTTGTAATTATTATTGCGTACGTATTTGTCCAAATTTAGATTGTTTAACATTTATAGGATAATTAATCATTTCGCATGCTCTACATACGCCATAATGATAAGAGCAAAAAACAACTCGGATTTTGATTACGTTTTAATTTACTTTTAGATAGTGCGCATCTTATTTTTGGAGCCATGATAAATTTTAACCTTTTGATTTCAAAACAGTTCATTCATGAGAGTGCTATAATGAACTTTGTTATCATTCATCTTTCATATTTTCAACTTTGATATTTAACCCTGGATTACAACATATTATTCGTACGATTGGTTATAATATAAATAAACTAGGTTATTTTTGGTTTAGTTACAATATTTAAATTTATCTTTTCGATTTCCATCCGTTACAATAACCCACGCATGACTCCACAAAAATTTCGAAGTCTTATTAGTCATGAAAATTTCAAAGGCAAAAATGTTCTGTAATTTACTGAACAGTAATCAGATTGTCATTTTCTTCATAAACGTTTTGCAGTCTTTTACGTCTCTCCTCTCTTTTTTGCCAACGCATTTTTTGCTTTTCAAAACGGCGTTTTTTCACGAATTCAAGTAGCGGAGTACTACTAAAATATTTATTATCAATGACCGGGTAGTAACGATCTATCGGTTCGAAAACAGTTTCATTAATTTTTTTCATTCTTTCCAAAAACTTCGTATAATTTTCATGTGTTTCTAAAGTTCCGCATTTATCATCTTTTCTGTTGTCAAATCGTTTTCTTGGAGTTCTTTGACAGGGAGCAAATTCTATTATGACAATAGATTTATTTCCTTTATTATCTTCGATTTTTTGTCCGTCGACTTTTCTTTTAAAAGTTATAATATCATCAGGATTACAAAAATTGATATATGCTCTGGCAAATGCATATTGTTCATAAGAAAAATCAGGTTGGCCAATGTAAAAATAATCATGATTTGGCAACTTTCCTAACTGTAACAGCAAAAACTCTTTTGTAATATACGGTGGCAAATGACGTAGAACCACTTTTGTGTCTTTTTTATCCAACTGTTTGTATTTCCTCATTCTGGTAGCGGTGTAGTAAATTCGGTACCTTGTATTGTAGCTTTCAAAATCGAAACGATTCATTTTTTCCAACGGAAAAGTCTTTCGTGACATTTATGCTTCATTTGAAATATTTTCTTTCAATATAACAATTCTGTTGTTATGGTTACGGCCATTAATAGTAATCCATTATTGCTGTACGTGTTCCAAAAATTACAAACAAATAACTTTATTATTAGTTACAATCCTTCGTTCATAACATTTGAAATTTTGTATGAAACGAAACAAATGATTTCAAAGAAGGATAGCTATTTTTAAGAAGTCGACATTCCTAAGTACATTACGCGAATAATAATTGGTCTAACGAAACATTAAAAACAAAATTGGTTTAGTAAAACATGAATATAATTTCTGTGCGAATATTCTCATCAACATAATGTAATTACAAATTCTGATAATTATTGCCAAATAGGAAACTTTTAACTTATCAAAAAATTGAAAGTCTATCGAATTCTAGTAACCTTTACTTACTAGTAACCTTACTGTTTTTACCAAATATCCAGTGCTATGTGCAGTACCTACTTTTTTATCTAAACTTCATAAAGTTTATCTCTTGTTAATAGTTTTTCTGCTGCGAACATCTAAATGATTTTTGCCACACTTTTAGTGTTCAATTATTAACAAGCTCTGATCATTTTTAATATATTCGGAACAAAAATATTTTAAACAAAAACAAAATAACGCAACAAGATAATTACAGCCAAGATTAATATTTCCACAATATCTGTATTGGTCGATATTGATGTTAAACATATTTTATTAAATTTTAATTTTTATATTATTGAACAGTTTTCATAAAAATAAATATGTAATTCAAATCACGAAATTTATATTATCTAAAAATGTACAAAGGTTGCATTATTATTATTATTTAATTACCAAACGCAAAACTAATTTTAATCCTTCTATTCGTAGCAATGTACGGGATGTGCCAATGCATACAAATGCGATTGTACAGGCATAAAAGGAAAACCAGGCGCAGGGGGAATACCTGGAATGATAGGACCGGAAGGTCAGCCCGGTGAACTTGGCCCAGATGGTCCATCGGGTCCAGAAGGAGAAAAAGGAACTGCTGGAGAGTTCGGTGGGACTGGTGAAAAAGGATATCGTGTGAGTATTTCTTTATTGATTGTATTAAATATGAAAGTGATCTAACTGTTATAAAAAAGAGTAGAAAAATATTTTAATTAAAAAAATGAATAAAAAAGCAGCCTATACTTATGGAAATTATACTTGAACACTCTTATTTAAATAAACAATTTTCTCTTAATTTCAGGGAGATCAAGGTCTTCCGGGTTTAGTTGGACCGCCAGGAATTCCGGTAAGATATATATTTAAAACTGAATTTTAAAACCGATTCCATACAATGTATTTTAACAGTTATTTTATTTGTTATTCTAGACTTATGTATATCCTATTAGAAAAGAAAAATAAGCAAAATTATTTTTTGAATCATCCAAAGCATGATAAATTCTCTTGTTTGATCCTTCTAATTAATTTTTCTTGACTTGTCTATCCGTTAGGGAGCTATTGGCGACCCTGGCTTTTCCGGACCAAGAGGTTTAGACGGATGTAATGGTACAGATGGTACATCAGGAGCACCAGGTTATCCAGGACCTCCTGGTCAAAGAGGACCCATCGGTCCAGAGGGTAATCAAGGATTTCGGGGCGCTCCTGGAGAAGGTGGAATTAATTCCGAAGGTGTCAAAGGAGAAAGAGGAACGCCTGGCTATACGGGAGGCCCAGGACCACCAGGGCCAGTAGGTCCACGTGGACCTTATGGTTATCAAGGACCTCCAGGCGACCCGGTATATATACAATTTTTCGTTTACATAAAGAAAGCATGTATTTTTGTTCTGTTTACAAATTTAGTTCACTTTTTGCTGGAAAGCTCGCGTTTAGTAAATAATTCTATTTTGAGAATGAAATACAAAGAAAATATCTTATAATTTGTTATTGATATAGATCAAAGTAAAATAAGCAATTTCTTGTCATTGAAACACATAAATAAAGTGATATACTTTAATTTAGGGTATTCAAGGATATCCTGGCGCACCAGGACTGAAAGGAGATATGGGTGATACACCACAAGGCCGAAAAGGACCGCCCGGCCCAACGGGTGATCGAGGGTCTGAAGGTCCCGCAGGAAAGATTGTTTACGCGGGTTTCTCGGATGTTTCGCATGGTGTTCAAGTTGTGAAAGGAGCTAAAGGGACTCAAGGACCACCGGGAGACAGGGGAACTAAGGGCCGTAAGGGAATGATGGGAGTTCGTGGTCCAGCGGTAATGAAAGTTTTTTTTTTATAATAATAACTGAAAACATTATAATGACAGTTTTAAAATATTTTTTTTTACAAGGGACCTGATGGACCACCTGGCGTTAAGGGTTTTAAAGGCGAACAAGGAAACGATGGACCCAGTGGTAAACAAGGTGTAACAGGACCAAAAGGAGCTAGTGGAGAAAAAGGCGCAAAAGGGTCTCCAGGATATTTTGGAAAACCCGGGCCTGATGGATTTAAAGGAGAACTTGGAAAAGATGGTTTTTCTGGTATTCCTGGCCCTCAAGGTGAAGAAGGAGAACCTGGAATTTATGATCCAAATTTAGACACACAGGAAAAAGGAGTTATTGGTATACAAGGCCCTATTGGTCCACCAGGACCAATGGGATTATCTGGAATTCCAGGTAAACCTGGATATATTGGAATGATTGGACCCTCTGGTGAGCCAGGACCTCCTGGTAAGCCTGGTTTGGATGGAAGAAAAGGATTCTCAGTGAAAGGAGAACGAGGTGACGATGGATTGGCAGGATTGACAGGTAATCCAGGTTTATCGGGATTACCAGGACCCGAAGGACCTATAGGAGAAAAAGGCTTCAGTGGAACGGATGTAATTGGCCCTGCTGGAGAAGATGGAATTCCGGGAAACGATGGATTTCCTGGTCCACCTGGTGATCGAGGTGAAACAGGACCACTTGGGCCAAAAGGGTACCCTGGAAGAGGATATCAAGTAGTGGGTCCGCAAGGTGAACCTGGTTTACCTGGTTTACCTGGAATTTCAGGAACTCCTGGGGTATCTGGAAGACCAGGATATTTTGGACTAAAAGGCATTAAAGGCGATGATTGTGGAGTATGTTTACCAGGTAAGATTTTTTAGAGTATTTTTTTTAAATATATTTGTTATCAAGGATGTTAAAATAGAATAGTATTTAACACTCATTTAAATATCTGTTTCCTGTTTCACAGGAAATCCTCAGTAAAATTTGTGCGTAGGAAAAATGCATACATTATATTATATACATACGTGGTACAGTTGGCTCAAAAAAACTTGACAATATTTTTATAGATTTTTTGCTCGTATTTTTCTTATATTCGACTAGATTCTGGCTAGCACGAGTTGTTTTTGTGCTGTTATAATATAAACGACTAGCTTTGGCAGTTTGGCACTTCATAAAATAATATAAGAATAAGTCATCATTATAGTACGGTTCGTAAATGGAGCTATAAAGCAATGATACAATTTAAAGCATACCCGTCCCTTTCATAAAACTATGCCACTTGTATTAAATTGTGAAATATAGGCGTATTTATTACTTTCTCCTTAAATTTTGAATACAGTCTAGACGTGATTTTACTAGCGATTTCAAGGAACACAATAATTTATTTATTGCCAGTCTAATTTTTACTACAAATAGTATTAATTTTTCTCAACTGTAAATTAGAACAGAATTGTTCTGAAAAGACGCCTTTTCGTAAATTACTTACCAAATTTTTGTTTAAGATGCCTACGCGTTTTAAAAAGATCTTATTATCATCTCACTACAATATCCGACTATTTTTCATATTGGAAGCTTGTTTTATTCTTTGACGTAGTAGTTTAATTTTTTACTTTTATTTTTAATTTTCGATCAAATTAAAAGATATTTTCTTAAAAATAACTTTTAAAATACTATTATTTATATATTTTTATAACAGTCTTCTCCATGGACATGGTATATTTATTATGCCGTGCCATTTTTACCTTCCTAAAAATTGCTAAAAAATATAAGAAATATAATTGATAACAGATTTGACGTATATAGTATAAGGGTTTCCGGGGATTCCCGTACACCAAACATGCATAATATGTTTCATACGTATTTTTTTAAACAATCTTTTTTTCAAAGGGATCTTGAAATGAAAAGGCGCCCTGAGGATTAATTAGTCCGTCGCTGAGAACAATAACCTATTTAGAACTTATAATTCATTAAACGATGCTACAAATACAATTTTCTTATATTATTTAAAATCAAAATTCTTTCTAGGATTGGATGGACCGAAAGGCGAACGCGGTGAAGCTGCACGAGACGGCAATCCTGGATTACTTGGATATCCAGGATTACCGGGGCCCAGAGGACCAAAAGGAGAACCCGGAAGGCCTGGAGTGGAAGGTGCAAAAGGTTTACAAGGCGCTTTTGGCAGTATGGGTATAGCTGGTTTTCAAGGACCTAAAGGCGAAAGGGGAACATTTGAAGACATTCCTAAAAACTTGTTGGAGCCAGGAGATAAAGGTCAAAGAGGATTCCCTGGTAGTCCAGGACCTAGAGGTGATCAAGGTTTCCCTGGCCCTGTTGGTCCACCGGGTCGCCGTGGTCCTAAGGGAGAAAAAGGACAATATGGAGAACTGGGCATTCCAGGAAGAGATGGTTATCCCGGACGAGATGGATATCCAGGACAGAAAGGCGAACCACACAGCATACCCAAAGCTTTCTTACGAGGAGATCGTGGCTTTGATGGACTTCCGTGCGTAATATTTCATAATTTAAAATTATGTTGTTTCTTTTATGCTTTTAAAAAATCTCTTTTACACGCTCTTCTTCAAAATTACATTTTTCAGTAAAGTCACGTATTTCAACAATAAATTTAATGATATTGTATAGTATATAAATTTAATGAAGTGTTAATATTTTGATTAATTTTATTATAGAGGTCCAAGAGGAGAACCGGGCGATAAAGGAGGTCGGGGAGAAACAGGAGACTTTGCAAACTTGCAGGAAGACATTAAAGGACAAAAAGGGATAAGAGGAGAACCAGGAGATCGAGGTAGACAAATTTGATTAAATAATGTTTCTCTATACTCTTCTAATTATTTTTTATTTATAAATAATAGGTTTCGATGGATACAAAGGAAAAACTGGTCCCGTTGGTGAATCAGGTTATCCAGGCCCTCCGGGTAGAGCTGGCTTACCAGGAACTTCAATTATGGGTCAGCAAGGTTTCAAAGGCTATCCTGGAATTCCTGGTGTTGAAGGTCCAAGAGGTACACCCGGAAAAGATGGAAAACCAGGAGAACGTGGATTACCTGGTCCACCAGCTCAAAAAGGGGAGCGAGGTGAACCTGGAACAGGTATATTGTATGGAGAAATCGGTCAGAAAGGTTTCGTGGGACCGAAAGGAGATCCTGGAAATGAAGGACCACAAGGTCTACAAGGACGGCCTGGAATTCCAGGTGGTAAAGGATTCCGTGGTGGCAAAGGAGCTCCAGGTCCTGTTGGAAATCCAGGATATCCGGTAAGTTTTTTTTTAAATTGAAATATTTTTCTCCACACCAATGACTTTAAGATCAGAATTCTGTGCTACTATGTAGCAGCACATAATTCACAAATTACATTTTTTCAGTCGTAAATGCTAAATGCTGGGTTTTACAAGAATGCTAGAGATGATAAATAAATTATCTAAATCGTTTTTGTGGTTTATCAAAAAACGTGCGTGTAAATAATACCTCAGGGCTTAGAAAATTTGTATTGGGTTAAAGAAGTGTACATTAGCAGTTAGAAGAAATCAGAAAGTAACTTTGCCTATATATGAACATTTTGGAAAATCTTAGTACTACGTTGACATATACTCGTAGCTATTTTTTGTGGGCTGCTGATTAACGTAGTGGATTCAATATAGTTAGTAGAAATTATACCTAGTAAATTTTTATACCGACGAACACAAATTCTTTTATTTTTACTAAAATAATTTTTTTTAAGTATCTACTTACTTTTATCATTTCAAAAAATATTATAATATAAATGAAATTGTAAGAATGTAAAAACTACGAGCATCTGCAGTATTATATTCTTTTAGAAAAAATATATAAAACGCCATAACTTCTGAACGAAGAAAATTATAACGGTGGGAGGAGTCAAAAACTTCAGTTTTGAGTCACATGTAAACAATATTTAATAGGTTTTTTGTATACTTATAGAAAAAATCACGCTGAATCAATTTTGACCATACGCAATCCTGTATCTCTTTTAGTTTCGGAGATATAGACGTTTTAAAGTATTTAAATTTATATACGTTTTAAACCGTCATAACTTCTAAACTAAACGAAATATGGACTTGCACTTTAGCCTAATCGATTTAGAGTATTTTTTTTCATTAAACACATATAAGAAATAGTTTATGTATTACGAACGTAAAATGACGTAGAACATTCCTATTAACTTTAAGTTCTAAGTCATGTAACATTTAGTTGATCTTGTGGTATGAATTTTTCTTTTGTTTTTCGAAGTGCTCTTCAGTTGCATTTGAGATTTTAGGTTTTTATTTACATTCTTGCCATGTAAATGATATTAATGTTATTTGATGTTTATTTTTGTTTAAAGGGTGCAAAAGGTGCCCATGGAGATATAATTCCTGGCCCCCCTGGCGCTGCTGGATTACCTGGACGTCCAGGTCAGCCTGGACTTTTTGGCACACCCGGAGCAAAAGGAGACGATGGATATCCAGGACCAGACGGTTTGAAAGGACTTAAGGGAGAAATTGGTCTAACGGGGATAAGAGGTATGCCCGGTGATACTGGAATAGCTGGAAACCCAGGATTTGACGGAAGAATGGGAATTCCTGGAATGAGAGGAGATGACGGAGATACTGGAATGATGGGTTTTGTTGGATTGCCAGGAAATGATGGCTTACCTGGACTGAACGGTTTTCCTGGTCTTAAAGGAGAGCGGGGTGGACAAGGAGGACCAGGTTTAGATGGATATCCTGGATCACCAGGACTGCCTGGCCCACGTGGTGATTATGGACCAGCTGGGCCTGATGGTCCGCCAGGCGACTCTTCTTTCAGTGGTCCAAAAGGAATTGTCGGTGAACAAGGTGTGACTGGATTTCCGGGTATAGATGGATTACCGGGATTAGACGGAAAACCAGGTGAATCTGGTGATCCTGGACGCGTAACGGATGGATGGCCAGGTTTGAAAGGCATAAAAGGCGATCCTGGATTTTATGGCCGTTCAGGACTGCCTGGTAGGAAGGGAGAACGAGGAATATCTGGTCTTCCTGGACCAAAAGGTATGGAGGGAGACAAAGGTCGGAAAGGTTATCCGGGACTCAGGGGTCGTGATGGGACTAATGAAATCAAAGGACTTATGGGTGATTTTGGTCCACAAGGATTTCCCGGTGAAAAAGGGGAAAGAGGAATGGATGGTGATCCTGGATTAATGGGACGTCCGGGGTATCCTGGTGATAACGGTCCTGATGGTCCAAGAGGTATTCCAGGTCCCCCTGGCCCAAAAGGAAAATTAGGATTGCCTGGATTTGCCAATTATTCACCGGGAACAAAAGGAGACAAAGGAGATTCTGGACTTCCAGGACTTCATGGAACAAGAGGGGAACCCGGTGAAGTAGGAATAATAGGTTTGCCAGGAGAAAGAGGAGAACGAGGTGAATTTGGTAGAATCGGTGAGGCGGGTGAAAGTGGCATTGAAGGTGAAAAGGGTGAAAGAGGTGAAATAGGTCCAGCAGGACCTCCAGGAATTCCAGGCGCAAATCCCGAACCAGGGGAACCTGGAAGACCCGGTTTTCCAGGGTTGCCAGCTAAAGATGGTATTCCAGGTCAAAAAGGTGCACCAGGAGATTATGGTTTTACCGGTCCAAAGGGTTTGCAAGGTCTGCCAGGTGTCATAAATCCCGGAAGAAAAGGAATGAAGGGTAATCCAGGATCACCAGGCTATCATGGTATACCTGGAAAAGATGGAGCTCGCGGTTTTCCGGGATTGCCTGGAATTAGGGGACCTAAGGGTATAGTCGGCGAGCCAGGACCACCAGCACCCAGCTTTAAAGGACCAAGGGGTGATCAGGGTCCTCGTGGACCTCCTGGTATCTCTGTTAAAGGAGAACCTGGAGATTTCGGTCAAAATGGCACACCAGGATTTCCAGGTTCCAAAGGACTTCCAGGATATCCTGGTGAACCCGGTTTAGACGGACTGGAAGGTATACCAGGATTTAAAGGTTTGAAAGGCGATCAAGGCGATTCAGTACAGCACTTTGAAATACTTCCTGGTCCACGTGGTGATGATGGTATTCCAGGTTTTGACGGTATTCAAGGAGAAATAGGTTACCCTGGTTTACCGGGACTAGACGGATTCCCTGGTAAGAAAGGAGAAGATGGTGACGATGGAGTCCCTGGATTACCAGGATTAGAAGGTCCAAAAGGTCTCTCAGGTGCCCCAGGACTTCCAGGCTTAAACGGCCTACCAGGTGATCGTGGATATCCAGGACAAAGAGGTGACCCAGCTCCCCTACCTCCGGGACCTAAGAATAGGGGATTTTTCCTCACACGTCATTCCCAATCGGAATTAATTCCAATATGTCCTCCAAACACAGTTAAACTATGGGACGGATATTCATTGTTACATATTATGGGTGACGCAAAATCTCATGGACAAGATTTAGGTAAATGCCTATTAAAAAATTATAATTTACAATAGTTATAATTCTAAAAAAAAAAAAACTTCTTTAATTATGTTTTGCATTTTCAGGTGCACCAGGAAGTTGTTTAAGAAAATTCTCCACAATGCCTTTCTTATTCTGTAATCTAAACAATGTGTGCGACTATTCGCAAAGAAATGATTACAGTTATTGGCTGTCTACTTCGGAGCCGATGTCAATGTCAATGGCACCAATACCAGCTCGTGAAGTTGGAAGATATATTTCAAGGTGACAAAACTTAGTTTATTGGCAGACTACATACTTTGATTGACGAACTTTATTTGTAAAAAATGCTTTTTTATAGATGTTCCGTATGTGAAGCTCCAACGCGCGTCATAGCTGTTCACAGTCAATCTATGCAAATTCCCAATTGTCCAGGAGGCTGGGAAACACTGTGGATTGGTTACAGTTTTGTTATGGTAATTAAAATTCATTTGGCTCACAAAAAGACTTTAACGATGAAAAATGGCGCATAGTACTGTACAAGAAAAATTATTCTTTTTAGCATTCTGATGCAGCGTCACAAGGATCCGGTCAGTCACTGGTTTCACCAGGATCCTGCTTAGAAGAATTCCGGCCAAAACCATTCATTGAATGTCATGGACATGGAAGATGTAACTATTTTACCAACGTCAATTCCTATTGGTTAGTTACAATAGAAGACAGTGATATGTTCAGAAAACCAGTGCAGCAAACTTTAAAAGCTGACTTAACATCTCGTATAAGCAGATGTTCTGTTTGTATAAGAAGAAGACGGAATGAAAACGAGTCTTCACTTCCGGTTATACCGGATGTAGGTGAAATACAGAACAGACCGATTTCTCCTTACGATAGACCATATGATAGACCTTATGACAGAAGACCACCACCAAGGCAACCAAATTATGCTCGACGTAGACAACAACAAAATTTAAGAAATCTTAATAACAACAACAATAACAGAAATACATATGGATGGAATCGTAATAATTAAACAACCAAAAACTGTTAATTTTTTGTATTATAAAAAATTGTTTTGTGCATTAATAATTTTATTCAACACTGCCATATTTCTAATGCCTTTACAACAAAGTCAGTTAAATTTATTTATTTATAGGTAAGATTTATTAGCGTAACTATTTTATGCCCAGCTGATTATGGTGCTTTACTTCGAGAATATTTTTTTAAACAAATGTTCCAGTTTTGATAATTTCTTATTTTTTTTCAAATTAAAAAACGTGTTGTGAAAATATTCTCGAAAATATATACCTTCAATTACACAGATATTTATGTTAAAATAAACCGACCGCGATGGTATATTCTGTATATAATTTTAAGTAACAAAAAATTTAACTGAATTTGACGACAATTTATCAAACTACGTTTTTCTCTGTTTACACTTACCAGTAATTATATTTTTTATATTTTATAACAAATTTAAATCATTTTGAAAATGAAAAACGTAATTTGAATGAAAATATGTAAATTTATTTAGTTTTTAATAAGTCTAAACTATTTTATCGTTACTATATGATTGTAAAAATAGTCATTTTATAAGACTCGTGTTCAGTGCCTTAGAAATAAATAAAATTAATTTTTATACTTCTTTATTTGCAATAACTTTAAAATGTGCATAAACAAAGTGTAATAGTGCTTAAAAAATTGTGATCAAACTTGTAATGTGTAACTAATATTTTTCTAATTACTAAAGCATTTGAAAATGTCAATAATTAATTAATTATATCGAAGATAAATCAGTTATATTAAATTTATCAATTTTTTTTGTAGCAAGTGATTCGTGAAGGTAAGCAATATTTTGCTATAAACTTTAAAAATATGATATTTAAGACAAAAATACATTTTGCATTCAAAAAACGCCATATAAAACATTAATTGAAAAAACGCAATAATTAAAAAAAAATCCTTTGTATCAATATAAGACTTTTTACTTTGTAATTAGTTTGCTAATATAATAATAATTGTGGCTTGATTAAGTTAACTTAAATTTGTTTTTAGACAAAATAAAAGATTTAACCTCATAATACACCCCTTAAAATAATATTTTTTTTATAAATTGCAATATTATTGGCAATTCGACATTTTGACTAAATTGAATACACCCTTAAATCCGAAACCGTAAACTAGTGTTTTTATAAAATTTGTCAGTCCGGTCCTGTCAGGCCTATTTTTTTTAAATTTTAGCAGCACATTTTAATCTTTACTAATGGGTTAAATTTGAAACTATTCTTACATTTTTTCGGTGTTTTTGGGCTCAAATACACTTTTCAACTCCTAAAATGGTCCAGTCGGGCGGTGAATGTAATGGATTTCAATGTATGCGCGATATTTAGTTAAAATCAATTAAGTATTTTAGCAGTTTTTGTCCGCACACACATATATATTATAATTTTCCACGGAAATCCAATAAGTGTTTTATGAAAAATTACGAAAATTAATAATAAAAAAGACTCGTAAGATTTTAAATGCTGCGCCAAGTTCAAAATGTTTGAAACCTAGCCTATAAAACAAACAAGATGCTGTTAAAATTTTTGAAGTTGTGAAATTTTCCGTAATAGAAAAAGTTTGGGACACGCTGCTAGAGCTTAAAATACTACTGAATCTATAAGCTATTTGTATTTGGAAGAATAAAGTAAATCGGATGAAATTAAATAAATTTTCTGTGATATATTCTGTTTTATTTTATTTATTAGGTTCAGCCCGTACTAATGTTAAAGATTTTAATTTAATAAAACGCAGCGTCTCTTTTATATTTAAATCAATAAAACGCATTGCATAATCGTTCAAATAGTTCAAGTGTAAGATATGATCTTTTGGTTAAATTCTTTATGAAATCTGATTGCATAATGCATAAGCTAGCTGTGATCAGATGTTGATTTTACATTAGCGTCTGGATATTGTGTCGTTTCTTTGGCAAAATGTTAAATTGTAGAATCATAATTAATTGTTGCGATAAATAGTTTCGGTGTGTGTTGTAGATTATTTTAATATAAATTTTATCTTTTCAGGAAATGTAAAAACGAGTGTTTATTATTTTCTTTAGAAAAGAAGCATTCGGCAGTGTTTGAAAGCTTGGGTAAGTCTAATTTTGAGACTTTAGTTTTACGTACATATTTTTGATAATAATTTGCTGAATATGAATACGGTATTAAAAAAAAACATGTGCTTTGAAAAGCATTTGAATATTATTTTGTTCGCTTCTCAAACTTTTTTAGAACTGATAAGTTTGCACAATATAATAGTAAATTATAAAGGCTCGACAGCTCGCTGAAATTAAATTCTATATAATTAATTTATTTCTTCCATCTGTTTTATTGCTAAATACAATTTTATACAATAATGCCCTTCTCAATAATTGATCAACAGTTCAGTTAAAAACGATTAAAAATCGGCCACTGCAAATCGATATTTTACTTTCGATGTCGATGTTTTTCCCATAGATGTTTTACAATCGATGTTTTTGGGACATCCATGTTTTTTCCTGTATTTAGGTATTATTTTTCTCATTTTTTCAATTAATTATTAAGAAAAATTAAAAACCAACTTTAATATATAATAAACAATATAATGGGAACTTGCAACTTTTATAAATATGAAGATAGTGCTTGAAGCTGTCCGGATACGGTTGGCGTAAGTTTGCGGTAGGAATTTATTGCATTCAACGGTATACACAGTAGAACACCAGTTATCCGTGCGTGACAACCGGTCGACTGATTATCCGTGCGAGTTCACAAGTTTAGTATTGATGTGATCGCGTACGCTCTCACTCGTGTAATCAAGGTAACATAACAGCATGTATTCAATATACCGAGTGTTTTTTTCAAAACTTTGAATGGATTTTTTTGTTGATATACCGGTTGAATCAAAAAAAGTTTCAGGCAAAAGTTGTTGGGTTTTGAGGGGGAAATAATTTACACGTAACACCAACCCACTCCCCCCACCCCTCGGCAGGGGGAGGGGGTAACTTTTGTTTTTTAAATAAAACCCCCCGATTTTTATGATTAAATTTTTTTTTGTGTAAAAATGAACAACTTTAAAATTTAATTTAATTTAATCATAAAAATCGGCGGTTTCCATTTAAAAAACAAAAGTTACCCCCACCCCCTGACGAGGGATGGGGGGGAGTGATTTGGTATTACGTGTTAATTATTTCCCCCTCAAAACCCAACAACTTTTGCCTAAAACTTTTTTTGATTCAACCGGTGTATCAACAAAAAAATCCATTCAGAGTTTTGAAAAAAACACCCGGTATATGAATACGTCCTTAATATTTGTACGCAATAAACTATACTACGGTTTTGAAATAGTAAAGAGTAACTCATCATTATAGTGCTATACAGTATCTACAGACTTGTCTCTCGCAATAAAGTTTTCTATCTATCAGATATCCTTAATGGAGCGGCGAAGCAATGAAATAATGTAGGGCAAATCCGTTCCACGCATAAAAACTAGACCGCGTATATTGTATTGTGAAATATAAGTGTATGAGTTATTATGTCGAATAAGCGAATTTAGGGGAGGGCAACCGGGGCTACAGCCCCGGGGCCTCCACAAAAGAGGGGCCCCTACAATAGAGACTTCGGAAAAAAATATTCAAATTCAGACTAGTAAACATTAGATCAAAATTTCAGAGCTACATTCCCAAATCTTGAAATTGCCTTGAGAATGTATTTAGCTTTGATGGTATCAAATTGCACTGGAGAGCGCTAATTTTCGGAAATGAAAATTATAAAAAATAGACTTCGAACCACGATGGGACAAAACAGTCTATCAAAGCTTTCTCTCCTGAGCATTGAAAGTGATTTACTTCGGGAACTGGATTTCAGCGAAATCATCAACGCTCTTTCGGCGAAAAAAGCTCGGAAGGTTCCGTTCGTTATCGCTAAAATTTAATTTCAAATAATTCTTGTTTCCGATTATATTTATATGTTTGTTAAATAATAAAAAATCTATACTTGGTTTTACAATAAATTATTTATTGGAAAATTCGACTGAAAAAAATTGTCCATTTTATTTGGAAAATAATTTGGGGCCAGGGGGGCTCCACTCTTTTGTTGCCCCGAGGCCTCCAGACCTTTGAATCCGGCATTGAGCGAAGTGTACTTTATTACATATAAAACTATAATTTTTTTTTCAAAACTACTCTCAGATCTCAACACCTAAGTTTTTCAATTATCTGTGTCTTGCTAAATCCCGCTCGGCATGATTCTATGGTGTGCCTCATGTAATTCTTCGTTTGACCTTTATTATAGTGGAAAGATTGATACCCATTCAGTGCAACATATTACGAAGTTTGAATTCAGACAATAAAATTACAAAACAGGAATAACACCACACATAATTGCAAATTCAATTCTCGCTATTAATATCTACTAATATTCTTAAATTATATTATAGTGCTTATACAGAGCAAAGACTTTGCTTTATGTGGTTTGAAACTGGATTAAAATTATGAGGTACGTTACAACAGTTCCAACGATCTGAAAAATATAGAACATATGAAAGCATTTGTTTATTAAAGTCAAGATCGTTAAAAATGAATTTACCTTCTGTAATAAAGTTACGTCCAGTGAGAAAAAGCCATTTGCATTAAAATGTACTTCACTGTGATTCAGTTGCAATGCAAATAATTTTATCTGTAAACATTGAATATATATATTTCATTGAAATATTTTCGATTTGGAAGTATTTAAAATCAGATAATATTCACTTTACATTAAACGGGCACCAGCAGGGGAACAGTAAAAATGTAGGTATGCCCCTTGGAATAATAACATCATTATCATTACACTATAAAATTCAGCAGTGATTTTTTTTTTTTCTTTTTCTGTGTTTACAAAGTAATTTTTTCAAACAAATTTCCTGCCAGAACACTGGATAAAAATGTAATTTAGGTATTGGACTAAATCGTTAAAAAAATAAAATTGATTTGTTTATATTTAATGTGACTTACTGTCCAGTGTCTATAGTAAATTGCATTATTTAGTACTCACAGATAAAACGGTGTTTGGATCATCACAAATATTGCTGAAGTTGTTGACTTCTGTCAGAGTTGAGTTTGCCTATACAACATTTAAGTTTATTTAAAAAAATATATGTCTAATTTAAAAACAAAAACTTATATCAATTCGCACTTACCTCTTTAGCTGTGAAATGGCAGGACAAAATAACCACTTGAATTTCAACACAAACTGCTATTATCCAAGCAATTTTGTTGGACAAATTATTCCAAATATACTGACAGTTGTTGTCACTTACACATCTTACGGTATCGCTGTATGCGTTAAATAGACTCCATATTAGAATTACCAGTAAAGCACCCATTCTTAAAATAATCACTATTCCAAATGAGTCGTTAATTTTCTCGCAGACATCACATAACATTCCATGAATGCTCGCTACTTTATCAATATCATCTTCAATATTTTTACTGGTGTTGGTCTTTGAGCCGGTTATTGATTGGGCAGTAACCGTATACAAATTTCGCAATATTTCATTCAATTTTTCAAATCGCTGTTTCACTACTTGTAAATATGTTACGAACTGGTTAATGGTCATTAACACGATCGTAATTGACATGACAAACAAAACGAAGAATGAATATTCATAATTTTCAGTTGTCGTAAATATATACCACACATTTTGAAGGATGGTGAAAATTGTAAAACCAATTGTGGACACTGAAATTAGTTGCACAATTTTCTTTGTTGATTTGAAAGTATCCCATGCTTTATCGATAGAAGATATTTCTTTATCGATGTGATCGAGTTTTTCGATTGCGCTCGTGATTAAGTTTTGACGAGATATACTTGAACTTATTACGAAAATCGAATTGAAGTATGTTGCCACTATTTGAACGATATTGATCCAAGGTATGCTGTTAATTGTAGTTTCACTGTTTGTTAAAAATGTCCAAATCCCAAGAGCGAATGATCCTATCAATACCAAATCTCCAAATAAAATTATCCAAATTGATTTTGACCAAAGTGCATATTTTCTTAAACCATTTTTGTCTACCAAACGTAAGCATCCTAAATCAGTTATTTTTGACAAATAAAAAAGAGGCTTCAATGCGTCGTAAATGTCTTTTTCTTGACACCACATTTTTATGTGACAGCTTCTCTGACTACAATTAAAATTAAAATGAGCAATTTATACAACTAAATTTGTTTGTGTGTGGGTAAAAATTTTAATCATGTAATTGTGTTGTTATAACATTTACTTGATTGATGTCTTATAAATAGAAGTGCTTTCAAATATGTTTTGATCAATCTAAAAACTTACTAGGGATAGGGAATGGCTTTATTTACACAAAAAAAGTTCCGGTTCATTATTTTATGTTGTTTATATTCACCGTATCTGAATGGTCAGCGGTTGCTTTTTTTACCCCGTCTTTCCATATCTATACTATTACATAAATTTCTTCATGTGTATATATGTTTGGGCGGATTTCACTTAAAAACTATTCGGCGAATTTTAATGAAACTTTTTTGAAATATTTCTTATGATTTCAGAAATGCTGTAGGCTATGTTTTATTTCACTATTGTATTGCAAGTTAATTAAAGAATTAATTAATTAAAGTTATTTTTTGGAATATACTTCTATACAAAGATCTATATAAAATCATGACGTTTTGTCAAGACAGACCGATACTCCCTCTTATCCCGCGCATATGTTATATGTTATAGGCACATGCAGTGTACTCCTAGCAGGAGCCTTTTTTGACTATCACGAACATATTTGGGCCGGTCTCATTATGCAACACGGAACTGTTATTTTCGGGCGATACTAGGTGAATACGGACTATTCTTAACAAAAAAAGTCGCGACAGCATATTGTGTCTATCTTGAATAAGCAATCAACTTTGAGTAAAAAAGTCGAACCGTACTGCTAGTAATATATATTTTTAAAATAAGAAAAGAAACTTTATAAAATTTGAGCATGCTTTATTTCACTAATTGAATCTCAATTGTCGAGCGTCTAAAATCTACAATCTCTTTCTTTGTCTTTCCAGACACTAATACATTAAAACTTCCACAAATCTACTTCTTGATAATGCTTTGAAGTATGTGCTGTTTTAGGTAAAATACTAGCTGTATCCTCGGCTCGTGTAGATTTCGAGCAATTCGTCAGTTATGTTTAAATTTTAAAAACCCGGGTCGCAGTGCCAAAACCCTGCCGACAATATAGTGTATTTGCTAATACATCAGGCCTTGTGGCTTTATTATGTGAACTTAAGGTGATTATTGGGCAAAATAAAAAAATTAACTCCTTAATACACCCCTTTAAATTACATTTTTTTTAACTACATCATTATTGTCGATCAAACGTCTACACCAAAATTAAAAACACCTTTCAGGAAATAACTCACTATCTGCAAACTAGTGTTTTCAGAAAATTTTTAAATCCGGTCCCGTCGGGCCGATTTTATTGAAATTTTAGGAACACTTTTTAATTGCTATTAAAGGGTTAAATTTCAATTTTGAAACGATTCTGAGAATTTTTTAGGTATTTTTGGGCCCAAAAACTTTTTTCATCCCCTAAAAACCACATTTAAAATGACCCGATTGGGCCCATTTTAAATAGGCTTCGTGCGGTGATGGATTCCAACATGTGTGCCAAATTTCGTTAAAATAAATTAACTCCTTCGAAAGTTATTGCCCGTACACATATATACCTATATATATATATATATATATATATATATATATATATATATATATATATATATATATATATATATACATATATATATAAACATTTTTAAAAATGGTGCCAAAGTGTTTAGGAGGTTATGAAACGTCGAGAAATTTTGGTCCGACCCCTAGGTCCCGCCATCCGACCGACGCCAATAGTGTATGTTGCCATATGGCAAATACACTAAAAATGTATGTAGTTTAATTAATAATCGGCATTGCTTGAGAATAACACCTCTCTGTTTTATGATGGCGTAATAATCGTGAAAACTGTACAAAATCGCTTGAAGTATTTTATAGTTAAGTGTAGCTGTTCACTTTGAAGTTCGGTTTCGATTGCAATGCAAAGATCAATTTGAAATGCAAATACGCCGTGCGCCAATGTTGAGCTTAGTTACAGTTCCAACCAACGAACAAGTTACTCGCAGTACGTTGGTCGGAATCGATTCAGTACTTACAATTTAAATGTTGGATTAATCGGGAACCAACACCAGATTTCCTTGACGATTTATTTTGTTTTTATACATGAAAGTGTCGATAAAAATGTAAAAACGAGAGACGGCAAATATGTGTGCCAGTTTTGATTACGGGCGGTTGAAGTAAAACATGTAAACAATACATATATTGTTAACTGTATAGTTTCTTATTATCCTTTTTAATACACTTTAATTTGTGTAAGTAATGCGACCTCTATTTATCTTATATTATTTCACCATTCCCCTAATCAATGATAAGGGTTACGAGGATGAAAAATAGGTGATGTTTTGAAACAATATTTTTTAATTATCATTTATTGTTACCTATTAAATGTTTTAATTTTGTAGAATTCCATTAAAAATATTGATTGACAGCAATATTTTATTAGAAAGCATGTATTTAGGTCAGGGATGCAGCCAGGGGTAGGTGGAATAAATTAAATTAACAGTACATTTCTTTTCCCGTGAAATTATTTTATTATTATTTCTATCTGCTAAAATCTGTTAAAAATGCATTTCACCGCGAAATTTTATGTTAATAATTTCCCCCAAAATATTATAGTCGATCAGTAATTGACAGAAATTTAACAATAAATGCTAGCTGTAAAATATCTTGAAAATGTGTACCGAATATGCCAAATGCCAAAAACAGAATTAATTAATTAATTATAAATGGTAAAATTAAAAATAACAAATCATTTTTTCGAAATTTTTATTGTTTAATATTTTATACGCTAATAAACAACACGAATAAAAAAATCATAAACATAATTTATAATATTATGCAAGTTATCAAAATATGTTCATTTATTAAACTTTATTATTTAAATGACCAGCCAGTGGTTCACCGAAATAAAAAAGAAAACAAGGCAGTGTATATTTCTTTAATATCGTTGTTATATTCAAACATCAATTCATAAAATAGCGTAGTATTGAAGTGCCGTTTTGAAAATTTAATTTGGGGTGACCCTTTGATAAAAAACTACTTATATTATTTTTTTGCGCGCGTGGATGTATTCTACTATCAGATAGCGAATTATTTTTGATTACAGTTTTAGGTAATTTGGGTTAATTAAAATTACTCCGGTGTACATATTTTTTGAGTTGCTTCGCTACGCACTCAAGCTGTAAAATAATATGTGAAATGTGTGGAAGGGTGGCAAAAAGTCTGAAACATGAAATATTTGCCAAAATAGTGTATTTTGGAAAAATTCCGAGACACGTCGAGTTTTATTTTACATTTGTCAAATTTTGAAATAGTTACAATTAAAAATTTGACAAAAAATAGACGATACGTCACTGTACTGCTGAGCTGGCAAAATAACGAGTTTTTTTAAATAATTATCGCTACATCTTAATTGCTTGAAAAAGCACATTTTTTACTGGAGAACAAAATTTTTATTAGGTTGCATTAAAAAAATTCAATCGGAATTCTTAAATATGAAAAAGACGTAACTTGGGCGTAGCGTACTAATTTCATTTACAAAAAATAGAAACTAAAGAGGCTTTCTACTAAGATTCTTATGCTGCAGTATACAAAAAAAGATTTGCTCTTTCAAATTGTAAAAAATAGGTGTAGCTATATTTAAAATATATAATATACATAATATATTACTTTGTCAACCCAACGGTATGCTATTGTACAACTTAGCTATTTCAAAAGATAGCTTATTAAAAAAAAGTGTCGGGGGACGTCTGGTGGATGTGAAACGTTACACAGATATTCACGAGTAAAACACTGACACTGACTCTCTAGAGAAGCGCTCAGTAAAGGTATTGAGAGGGGAGCGCTAAATCGGAAAGAGCCGACGAGACGCGAGGCTGGCCGAATGGGGCGTCGCATCTTAGAATCGAAACATTTTCACTCCCATACAAGCGCGCCATTAGATGTTTAACATTAAAATAAAAATCGATGTCTGAGCATTTTTGTTACAACACACTATTTCGAGAGTTATTTCATTTGGTTCACATTTTTTTTCATGTTGTATATTGTTTCGTTGTATATTTCGACTTTTGAGGGAATGTCGTATTATCAACTAATCGTTATAAAATCCCATTGTTATAAACTATTTTAATTTTTTTGAATAATGACTACAAAACTAAAATAAAGCCTCAAAGATTAAAGCGTTTATCTATGAGATATTATCGTAGCGCCATTCTTACGACCTTTTGAAACACTTGGCGGTAATTGTTGCCTCCAAAATTCTTGTCTACTATTTAAATATTCAATGGCTTCTTTCGCCTTGGCGATGATTTCCGTGTTCTCTTTATCTAAACATTTTATATCCGGATTATTAAGTAAATTTTGAAAATATTCTTTATCAACATTTAAAGCACCCAATAAATGTTTTGGTGGTTTCCGTTCAGTCGATGTAGCGGATGGAGTTTTTCTCACACTGCATTGTGTTGTAGGACGTTTCTTTAAATCCACAGAATTTGGTGTACTTTTTTTAGTTTCGGCAGTGTCGGCTCTTTCACGCGACGGAGTTTTTGATAATACGTCGCCAGATGATAATGATGCACCGAGTAAAGTTTTGCCGGCTTTTAGTCCGGTCGCCATTGTTTTCAACGTTTGGGAACTTGTAGATTTTTCGTCTCCATGTCCAGCTAGATTTAGAAAATGTTATTATACTGTGAAAGATTAAAACTCTCTGAAGAGAAAGTCATCAGTGCGAATATAAAATTTTTTTAATTCATAATCAAATCATTTTACTATTTCAAATGACATTTGCCCCGTTGTATTACATTAATTACTTTCTACTGTGTTAGCGGAAGATTAGCGGAAAATCAGAGTAAATTAGGTAATTCAGCACTGGAACTGGATAATCGGTTCCTTAGTGGGAGTTTTTTGCTTAGTGTCATTCAAATACTCTCAGAACTATTGTAAAAAAAATCAAGAATTGCTTATAAGTTAAAACATTTTTTTTTATTTTCAACTGAGTTGGTGAATTATTAAGTACTTAATGAAATACAAAATAAAAAAAATCATACCTCTAAGAGACTTGGTTGATAAGTTGGCAGCAAGTGACATGTTCGATCCTATGGTATTTTCAATCGCCTCTTGTGCTTTTTGGACTCCAAGTCGGAACTGTTGTAATTCTGGTCTTATTTTCAATCCTCTGTGATAATACATCAGACTATGTTCAAACTGGCCCAAGTAATAAAGGGCTTCAGCCTTTTGATAAATGCCTTGTATAAAGTTTTTGTCGATTGAAAGAGCTGTTTCAGCATCTTGAAGAGCACGATTTGCTTCACCAAGGAGAATGAAACATCGACTGCGGGCTACCAAGGCGTCCTTATCTCTAGGATTAATTTCAAGTGCCTGTAACGAAATATTAATTATCAAATTATGCATTTATCTGGTTTAAAAAGTAGTCCTCAGAATACGTTCGAAAAGTGAAAACAAAAAGTAAATAAGGTTCTTAGTTGTTGTGTTGTTTAAAACCAATTGCACAAGAATACAACTAATAATATATCAAAGTATTAACGTTGAATAGTATGCAGGATTGTAAAGATATCGTTTGCACCATCTTCTATTTCAATTTATCACCTTATTCATAAATCCAAGAGCAACGTTGAAGTCGCCTTTATTGCGTATTTCATGATTTCCAAGTGCCATGAATGTGCTCGGTTCTGCTTCTTCCGGAATCTGTAACAATCTAGAACGATCTTGTTTTTGTTTTATCACAAGCGATTGTTTTATGTCTTTCGAACCCAAATTTACAGCGGCTGCTCTATCCTTATCTGTGTATACCTCTTCCTGTCTTCTTTTCCGACGCCTCCTACCTTTCTTCATCTTAACTTCTTTTGTTAAATCCGACACTTTTTGTTTACTGGTGCCAGGTCGACTTGACGGCTTCTCTTTCGCGCATCCTTCGCCATTGATTTCCTCAGATTGTGATTCCAGTTTCGGCTTCTCATCTTCTCTTTTAACGTCTTCAGTTGGAGATGCTTTTGGCGGACTTACTATTATTTTCGGTGGCACATGTGCAGATCCAGCAATTGGGGGTAATAACGACTTATCTTCTTTGTCTTCATCTTCGTCACCTCGAACATAGCTTTGCAGCAATTCGGTATCTTTTGTCCCATGCAATATATTTCTTACAAGACCTTGCAATTTTAGAACTGCTTCTGACATTATGCGCGTATTTTAAAATAAATATTTATAAAACACATACAAATACAATATTAAATTAGAAAAAGCTCTGAAAAGCACGCGTATATGAAACCAAGTTCTCGGTAAGACGTAATTTACACAACACAAAGTTCCTGGGAATTTTCTGAAATGACAACTATAATATTATATTTAGTATAGAAAATATTTGAGCGACGATGTATGTACTCATTGTGTAACTATGGCAACGTAGTGTGTTGTAGAATCAATTGAAAGGTGCCGGATATACAGCAATAGCTGTGAAGAGGCTGTTGGCAATATTCACGCCGAAGTCACGCAAACAGTCGCATTCTTGCTACTGTGTTTTGTTTTAAAATAAGCGCCAATTTTCAAATGATAACAAACAGATATTTTAATTTATTCAGATACAATGTCTCATACCAATAATGAATTAATAACACTATATAATCACAACTTTTTGTTGCGTTGCGGTATTGTATATTTTTCGAATTCAGTCCATTACAACCCAGTTCGAAAAATAGCGTATTTATTCCGGCAATTCTAACGAGATTGGATTCGTGTTTTTCTAAGATTTAAATGTTCATGTTTATAATATTTAATACTATCTCACATATACCTACCACAAAATGTGCAATTCAATACATATTGTTCTGTAAAACTATAAATAAATTCATACTTAGGTATTGTATTAACTATAAGGACATAACATTTCAAAAAATAATTACGTAATTTTAAATTTATATAAATTCGCGTTGATAGAAAGTTCCGTAAAGGATCAATTTTAAAACACGCTTTGCCGCTGTCTCGCCTGTGACCGACGTTTCGAAAACAATATTTTCATCTTCAGGGCTTCAGACAAGTTAAAGAATGGTAAAATAAATATATATAACATTAAATAATCCGTTTTCACATTCATAAAACATAAATTATACAAATTTAAAATTTTGTAAGTATTAATGTAATGCTAAGTTGTGATTTTTTTAATTGCAACCTAAACTAAATGTTACTGGGATTAAAAAATGATTTTCTGTTAATCAACCATCTCAGATTTAATTGTTATATCTTTTTAGCACATGGGTATAATGGATTAGGATATTTGGTAAATCTAGAAACTTTAAGGTTTCCATAATTTTCTTAATGATAACTATTGTCACAGTGCCGATGCCGTCTTTTCAAAATATGCAAGCCCTATGCCACCAATACGCAAACTGTTTCAAGCATTTTCTATGGAGATTTGTAATATCTCCATAGAAAATATTCCACTGACTGCTTTAAGCAGTACGTGGACGGCCGACCTAATACCATCACCGATCACCGTATCGTGATTATATTATACTTATGTCTGACGACCTTTAATTATAAATAAATTAAAATTAGTTAATTGGTGTTAATAAGCGTGATTATATAGTAGACGGACTTATAACAATGTCGTTGTTTATATGACATTTCCATGGCTTCTCTATTAGCAGATTGTCGTTCGGGAACTGGTAAAAGTATCGGATTTTAAATATATTTGAAAATATGAATTGAGTCAAATAACCAGAAGCGGATGGGGCCGCCGGGATACCGGGAAAATAAATAAAAAAATAAAGTACGGGTCAAATTGTATAACGTCTTTTTTGAGATCTGTTAAATAGGTTTAAAAAAAGATGTGAACAAAATGTGTGTTAAGTTGTGAGAAAAACAATGTTGTGGGTGACCCAAAAGATCCATCTACCCAAAAGATCAATCTACCCGAAAGATCCACCTACGCAAAAGATCAACAATTTTTTAGGGGTCGTCAGGAATCGAAAATGTTTGGCTAATTTTCTTTTTTTACAAATGTCCAGCAGCCACCGCCTGTTTTTTTAAGTGATTAATAACAGGCTGAATCTTCGCGAGTTCGTTCGGTTCGACGAGACGCCCAAGTTTTTCCTCTGTCCAAATTCTCAGAGGTAGGTAATGAACTGCGCAGATGTAAAACATGTCGATTTAGTAGGGTGTCGAAATTGTCTGACTAACAGTAAATTTTTCATTGAAATTTTAAGATAATGTGATAATAAACTCGGAAAAACAATTGTCCTACAAAATCGATGGTTTGAGTTGGAGCGTCCTCCACCCGAATATGTCGAAATAACGAGGTTGTAAAAATTATTAATAACCAGCTGATTTTTTGTATGCAGATTACTAAATATTAGTGTAATTGAATGGCCACAAAGTCCTACACATGTAGTGGTAGGTTTTCCTAGTCCTACGCTTCGAAAAAACTGAACATGTGTTTTTTTTTGTCCTACGGTTATTAATGAAAAAAGTGTTACCGTGGAATCGACAACTGCCAAGCGTAGGACTAGGAAAACCTACCACTACATTTGTAGGACTTTGTGGCCATTCAATTACACTAATATTTAGTAAGCTGCATACAAAAAATCAGCTGGTTATTAATAATTTTTATGACCTCGTTATTTCGACATATTCGGCGTGGAGGACGCTCCAACTCAAACCATCGATTTTGTAGGACAATTGTTTTTCCGAGTTTATTATCACATTATCTTAAAATTTCAATGAAAAATTTACTGTTAGTCAGACAATTTCGAGACCCTACGAAATCGACATGTTTTACATCTGCGCAGTTCATTACCTACCTCTTTGAGAATTTGGGCAGAGGAAAAACTTGGGCGTCTCGTCGAACCGAACGAACTCGCGCAGATTTAGCCTGTTATTAATCACTTAAACAGGCGGTGGCTGCTGGACTAAAATATGTCATTGGTATTTAAAAGAAAAAAAAATTAATGCGGCTGTAAGCTCTTTTATTATATATTTTTTATTTTATTTTATATAATTTTCGTTATGTTTCATCATTACAGTTGTGCTTCTTACAACTAGTTTGTCAATTTACGTTCCTTATTCCTAATTCCCGTTGGGAGACCCGGGTCCCCTATCTATAGCGACTTCGCCACCCTTCATGTGGGTCGCTGAGTTTATCTATCCCGGTGCTGTATTATATATTCCATCTGCCCCTGCAAATAACCCTAACTGTTCGTGGTCTATAAAACAATGTAGACATAGAGCTATGTCACTATGTGCGTGCGTATCGGTACGGGCGTCGGAAATACAGTCAAAATCTGTTATAACGACATCGAAGGGACTACTCATATTTGGTCGTAAGAACCGATAGTCGTAACAACCGGTGATGTTTTCGAGGTACAATAATTCCGCTACGAGCAAAAGCTAAACAATAAGATTATTTTAAATTTGTTCATATTATTGTTTCGCTCTTGCTCGTAGCGTAATCGTATTTTCTCTGTCATGTCGAGTTCGGTTCTCTTTAATATGTTCAAATTCATTGTTTTTCTCTTAAATTTGCTCATAACAATGAATTTGATACCTATTGTTATTGTTATTTTTATATATCTGACACTGTTATACTGTATAAAAAAGTATAAATATGTACCAAATGATACTGTCAAATTGTTAACAATTCGTTAACAATTGTTAACAAGTCGTTCTAACTGCTAACAGATATAATTCTCCGAAGATATTAGTTAAATGTGGTCGCTAAATGAGGTATGTCCTAATAAGCAATGTCGTAAAAATCAGTGTTTTTTATAAGGCGGTCACATAGCATTCAGCCGGGACCTATGATTTTGGTCAATATAGCCGGTATGTTGTTCTAAACGATGTCGTCGTAAACGGTTTTGTCTGTATTAGTTTATATTGAACACACCTGATTGTAAGAGTTGAGAGCTTCGGAGTAGTGATGTGCTTTAAGATGTGTGGCCGCCTCATCGCAGAGATGCCTGGCGTCGGTCTCCGCGTTCGGATTAGGCACAGGCATCGACGGTCTTCTGCTCCCCGCGGCCGCGTTAGTTACTGATGCGGCTCCCCTATCGCGTCGCACCATTTATAGTGGCAGCTCAGTTTCTAAATTCGCCAAATGCAGTTCAACAGCGCTTCAATATTATAACAAAAATATTTAAGATGCGATTTATATACAGGTGATTTTTAAGTTGAGGCATTTTTAACAAACAAGTATTTCAAATAGCTTTTTATCAAAATTAAAAAATCTGAGAGAAACAGCATTTCAAAGTTTCAGTAAATTTTGAGGCCGGTTCTGGCGTTACGTTATGTCATTATGGCCTTATTGTGGAGGTAGATGAAAAGTTTAGTCTTCAAAAATCAGGTTAATACGCGCGCAGAACCGATAGCACGAATGAAAATAATTTGCGGAAGGCCTTTATCGCTACTACGAGAAGGCACAGAAGCATAGTTATGACGAATGCATCTTTGTATCCACCAAAACGGAGACAACGTCGAACAATTTCTGTAGACATGTCATCACATTGGAAGCACTGAACTCTCAATAAACGCCAGGACTGGCCTAAAAATTTTATCAAACTTTGAAAGGCTGTTGCTCTCTTATTTTTTGATTTTGATAAAAAGTTAGTTGTAATGTTTGTATATTCGATTTCTACACGTTGTTAAAAAATGCTTCAACTTAAATATTGCATTTTAAAGATAAACGATAGAGGAATTTGTTCAGAATTTCAAAATATGCTCAATGCCGTATTTATCTTTTCTTTCATAACCGTTTTCCTACAAAATAATTAAAAACTGTTATAATATTTAAAAAGGCAAATACGACATTAACTGACTAACGTACTGAAAATAGTTTCTTACTTATCCCGATGTCCCGTCAGTATTGAATTTACGTAGATATGTATTTCTTGAGTCATATGATTGAAAGTCTATGTATATACAGAGTAAATTTTTATGCAATCGTTGTTTATTAAAAAATTAAGTCGACATAATTATTTCATGCAATTTTTTGTTACTATGTATAGAGTGACTTACATCAGGAGACTAAAAATAATAATGCATGTTCGGAATACGTTGTAAGCATAAAATATAAAATATTTTTTCCGATGTTTTAAAGATATAAAGCTTTGAACTTTTGAAAGAAGTTCAATTCTCATAAAAAAACTAATACTACGCCGTATAAAAACCTTATTTAGTTTCTGTAACGGTTGTACAGAGAAAGCGGAAAGCTTAACTTTAAATTACAGTACATGGTCAAAAACTCCGTCGCCAGACAGCCGCGGCAAGGGAAACCTGGCATGATAGACTGTATTATTAGTGTATTTGCCATATGGCAACATACACTATTGGCGTCGGTCGGATGGCGGGACCTAGGGGTCGGACCAAAATTTCTCGACGTTTCATAACCTCCTAAACACTTTGGCACCATTTTTAAAAATGTTTATATATATATGTATATATATATATATATATATATATATATATATATATATATATATATATATATATATAAGCGTATATATATATATATATGTGTGTGCGGGCAATAACTTTCGAAAGAGTTAATTGATTTTAACGAAATTTGGCCCACGTATTGAAATCCATCACCGCAAGAAGCCTATTTAAAATGGGCGTAATCGGGCCATTTTAAGGGTTGTTTTTCGGGGTTGAAAAACGTTTTTGGGCCCCAAAATACCGAAAAAATTCTCAGAATCGTTTCAAAATTGACATTTAACCCTCCAGTAGTAATTAAAAAGTGTCCCTAAAATTTTAATAAAATCGGCCCGACAGGACCGGACTTACAAATTTGATGAAAACACTTCTTTGCAGATAGTGAATTATTTACTGAAAGTTGTATATAATTTGGTATAGAAGTTCGATTGATAATAATATTGCAATTAAGAAAATAATTGTTATTTTAAGGGGTGTATTAAGGAGTCACATTTTTTATTTTGCCCAAAAACCAACATAAGTTCGCATAATAAAGCCACACTGCCTGTATTATCAAATACACTATATTGTCGGCAGGGTTTTGGCACTGCGACCCGGGTTTTTTTTGACTTATTGACACACATTTTTTTTTGCAATTAAAAGAAACACGAAAAAAGTATCTGACAATAATTGTCAACAATTATCATATAAGTCTTTTGGTTTTACGTAATTTTCACGGTTTATTATTAATTTTAAGATTAGTTAAATGTAGATTTTTTACATACGCTTGTAGCTACGTACCAGCTGAATTCATTTAGTATAATAGCTGTTGTCTGCTATAATTGTTAAGAAACATTCATTGTTGTAGCACTATATTAGAAAAATGTATTATTACATATTTTTCTAATATAGTGCTACAACAATGAATGTTTCTTAATAATTATAGCAGACAACAGCTATTATACTAAATTAATTTTAAGGACAAAATTAAATAAGCTCTGACTCCATGCATCGATATATCCAAAACAAAGGTCGATAGGAAATACATTTTGTTTTATATTTTATGCTTACAATGCAATCCCAAACACAGATTTTTACCATCTCCTAAATGTGCAATTGACGTGACACTTTGCAATCGTATGTGGTTAAAGAATATTTATATAAGTTAAAATGTGGTGGAAGTGACGGTTTTATGGTGGGAAAACGTGTTTTTAGTCGATTAAAATTTTAAAATGATGTACGATTAAAATTTTAAAAATATAAAAAATAAAATAAAGTTTAAAAACGCGGAGTGCTTGGTAAATTAAATGAAATATAGGTACAGTGAGTGTCCCACGCTTTTAAACGTTATAAAGGAGATAGTAATGTATTTTCTTCTTATAGTGCATTTATGTCAGCGTGTTTTTTATAATTTTTTTAATATATATTTTTATTTTAACAAATAATAATTTGCTTTTCTTGTTAGCGTTGTTTCACAATTTATTTTCTATAGAAAGCAGAAAATAAACCGCAGACTTTCAAACATATAATTTAACTATCAAATTTTTATTTAAAAACATATAATACAGATATTGGATTGTATTAATCCCGTGATCCTCTTTGGTTGTATAAAAAGTTTTATTACAACTTTCGCGATATCCAGTACTTGTCGGTTTATTAAAAATATTTTTTATCATATCCAACAAAAATTAATCTCGTATAGCGATCTAAACAGCAAACAAGAGGTCTATTGATTTTGTGACAATAACGATTTCAATTCCGCACATAAAATTGAAAATTTAAAAAATGCAGGTAACAAATGCATACGTGTACGTAAAATATTCACCTGAATTGATGCAACCCATAAGGCACAAGTCATCGATTTACAAAACTACACATGTCGTAAACAAACAAATAAATAAACAATAGTATCTATCAGTTAGAACGTTACTTAACAGACACACAAAAACGGGAGCAGTCGCGGTATTGTGGTGGGATATTGTTCGTGGTGTCCGTATTGTAGATCACTGGTTCGTTTCCTGGCGGTGACATGACAAAAAGACAACCCGTTGGTCTATCTGCCTGCTGCCATGGCATTACCGCATGCGTCAACAAACCGACAAAAGGAACCAAAACCTGTAGCATTATAAACGGTTAATATAACTATCCACTCCGTTTACACCGTGCTGAGATTACAAGACTGAAGGCTCACACCCACTGGAACGGAACGGATCGGATCGGCCCGGTCCTCGCAGTATACGCACACTGAATATTGCCGAGTCGACTAGTGCATGGGAACTTATTTTACTTCATGTAATCCGAAAACTGCCGATCGTGCAGTGCATGTGGACCTTTATCCGGACATGTATAGCTCCATGTAAAACTCAATCGGAGACGTTCCCTATCTTTCTTTATAACGCATCTAAACCAGTGGCAGCTCGCGGATTGCAAGGTTGGTGAACTGCTAGCAGAAAAGTTGTTCCTATACTCAGGAGTATATTATTTATAGAAAATACAGACTTCCCAAACGTGTCACTCGTGTGCAAGTTTATTTTACATGCACATACACATTAAATTGCTCGTAAGAGCTATACGGGTGAAAAAGGGGGCATATTGAACAGCTGGTAAACAGGTCCCTTAAACGTGATTTTATACTCTAACTTGAATAAAAGAACAGTTTTACTTTTTTTATACAGCTCTTTCTGCTTTGCTCGAAAACAGTTTCGGTTTTGTCTGACTAAATCATCTTTAGTCGAACTCTAGCATAATGGTAGATTGTGTGTCAAAAGTGTAATGAAGGCGATTTTTGACTAGGTGCGATGTTATGTTACACGAATCAAAGTAGCAATATGCGCCCTAGATAGATACTGTATTTATTGTCTCAAAAAGCAGCTTTAGTCTTCATTTGTAATGTTTCAACATTTTAAGCACGCATTTTTCATTTTTTCACGACTATTTGGCATTTCACTTGTATAGCAATCTTAACTTCAACGGATATAGTATTACAAAATTATATTTAAGTATCCTCTATAAGCCGTGTGGCAGTTATACATGCTAGTGACCTCAGATGTTGAGCGTCTATAATCTACAATCCCTCTCTGTATGTATACAGTTTGCGTAGCTTACTTGATTTCTGCGTCGCGCTGTGTATATTGTTCACAAGTTTACAGTAATAGAGAGATAATATTAAAATTACTGAATTTCACTTCAGCTTCCGGATGATCACCGTTCTGAAATCTCTCATTTTGCGGTCGCTTTACATATATGAAAAGCAGACATTTTATTGGGGAAGAACAAAAAAGATAAAATAGGTAATCAGTTTGAATCCACGTCGATCTTCGCGGTTTGCACGTATGTATACAAACTGTGTGCTAAAGTTTAACTTATAGTAAATGCACCAACATCGTAGTTTATTTATGATTTGCACGATATATTTATATATAAAACAGCTAACAACATGTAGATATATGGATTATACAAAATGACAATAATAATTTTTCTAGTCATCGCCCCAACCCTGGGTCTCGTGTGGGAGACCGCCATCGTACCGCACTGTTGGGGTAGCCCTTTCATCCCTTTGGGTCGCGTGTCTTATTCTAGATCGACGACACGCAAAATGTTAGCAAAGCAATGTTTTGTTTGTAAAGGAAATCTGGGTGAAACGAACAATAGAATATATTAATTCAGTCATATTAGGGTTTCTTTATGATATTAATTATTAATTTATAAGCAAGTGAAAGCCGAGCTAGTAAAGATGGCGTTGTTTGTCTTAAATCTCTAAAAAAATAACTACCCTCTCTGAAAACAACATCCTAAAAATGTTTTCATTAAAAATTTAAAATCAATAATTTAACGGTCTTCTCCTAGAACTAATCAGATTTTCAAATTAATTATTAGATAAAATCTAAAATGATTAAGAAACTGATATGATAATAATTTCTATAATTCTTAAGTCATGGAAACCGTATGTCCTTACACTTCAAACATAACTAGGATGATTAACCTGATTAGAGATCAAAAGAGCTTATTATCCAGTATTTAAACACAGATTCACTATTAAAAATAAGAATTCAATTTTCTTCTGCTTACAAAAAAGGAACGCTCAGTTTTACCTTACATTATTTAATAAGAAAAAATATGTCCCTAAGCAGACATAATATTGGTAAAATGATTTATGATATGATAACGAAGATAATATATTATTACTTCAATGTAGTTTCTAACTAACGCGTGACTCATGAATACGTTGGATTCTTTTTTAACTTGAACCATATTATTACTTTCAAAATATAAAATCGTTTCCAATAGAATGATTAGAATTTTGAAACACAGTTGCACGACATTAGAGATATAAGAGGAAAATTCTTGGAAATAGACAAATATTATTTAATAATAATAATAATAAAAACCCGGGTCGCAGTGCCAAAACCCTGCCGACAATATAGCGTATTTGCTAATACGGGCAGTGTGGCTTTATTATGCGAACATAAGTTGGTTTTTGGGCAAAATAAAAAAAAAATGACTACTTAATACACCCCTTAAAATATTTTTTTTTTCTTAATTGCAATATTATTATCAATCACACCTCTATACTAAATTATATACACCTTTTAGTAAATAATTCACTATCTGCAAAATAGCGTTTTCATAAAATTTGTAAATCCGATCCTGTCGGGCCGATTTTATTATAATTTTAGGGACACATTTTAATTACTAACAGAGGGTTAAATTTCAATTTTGAAACGATTCGGAGAATTTTTTCGGTATTTTAGGGCCCAAAAACATTTGTCAACCCCTAAAAACTACCCTTAAAATGGTCCGATTAGGCCCATTTTAAATAGGCTTCTTGCGGTGATGGATTTCAACGCGTGGGCCAAATCTAGTTGAAATCAATTAACTCTTTCGAAAGTTATTGCCCGCACACACACATATATATATATATATATGTATATGTATATGTATATATATATATATATATATATATATATATATATATATATGTATATATATATATATAAATATATAAACATTTTTAAAAATGGTGCCAAAGTGTTTAGGAGGTTATGAAACGTCGAGAAATTTTGGTCCGACACCTAGGTCCCGCCATCCGACTGACGCCAATAGTGTATCTTGCCATATGGCAAATACACTAATAATAGTTTGTTTAGTTTCTATTACCTCGTGTGTGATTTTATTTGCGATTTGACGTATTTAAAAAGTTCCACTTAGAATTAAATATAACCAATTCGGCAGAAAATTATCTTAAGAGGTATTTGTATTAATATTTAAAAAAAGTCTTCCATTTTAGGGCAGCCAAAAAAACGATAGGAATCAAATTTTTACCTCGAATTTTCACTATTGTACTCCGTTAAATAACATGGGTACCTTCACGAACAGGTTTTTCTCCTTCATGCTGTGCTGGTCGTGCTGACCATGCTTGATAAATGAGCGCAATTTTTTTATCGTATCTGTCTCCGAAACGGTAACAAGCTTGTGTTGGTGCGAAATGTTAATGCATTTTCACGTTTAAAACCATCATATAGTGAACGTTTTCATGTTATTTCAAAAAGTGATAAGTACTTTATTTTAAATATTAATGGTCATCAAAATAGTTTTTCTTGTGATCGTTTAAAAGTTGCAAACATAAGCAGTTAACTCTTTTTCAATGTGCATTTTTTTACTGACTTGTACATTATTTTGATTTTGTTTAATATAGTCTGAAATTTGTCATTTTGTTTCTTGCGCGTAGGTTTTTGCAGTTGGTTTGGAAAATAATCTTTCCATTACATTTTTACCACACGAAGGGGGAGGGGGCTATTGTAACAAGCATTGTTACAATAACCCTCTCTTTCTATAATGTAAGCTGTGTCTAAGCTGTTTTTCCTTACCTACGAGGAAAATTAAAGGTTGTTAAAAATAACATTTGAAAATATTAATCTTGCGATTACATTTTTGAGAAAACACTAACTTCGAATAATAATTATTAATCATACACAATTAAGTTAGCAGGAAAGTGGACGAATTGATCTTAATCAATAAACCAATTATTAATTTAGCGACGTTTCGGTCATATATTTGAGCTTCATCAGGTATCTATAAAGTACAGCACATGTTAAAATTAAGTACACAACCAAATATGCATTATATAATATTTGGTTGTGTACTTAATTTTAAGATGTGCTGTACTTTATAGATACCTGATGAAGATCAAATATATGATCGAAACGTCGCTAAATTAATAATTGGTTTATTGATTAACATCAATTGGTCCACTTTCCTGCTAACTTAATTGTGTATGTTTAAAAAAAACATGGACGCAACAATTTCCAAAATAATTATTAATAATTCAATTCAAGTACTTTGAATACACACCTCTTAATGCGCTCATTGAATTTAGAATATCGTTGTCTGTCAGTATACCGAATGTGAAAAGTATTTGATACGTATTCCAGACTTTATAGAAAAACACTTGGAACTGGTTTACTTCCGAAAGTTGAAACAATAACTGATACAGGGCAACTAATGAGCCCACCGTATAGAAAAAATGCCTATTTTCGACAAAATTCAAAAATCAATATTTTCTTTATCAAAATATGTAAATTAAAAGAAGCATTTTTATCACGCTAGAAAAAATTAACTGAACTATTTATCAAGTAAGAAACTTAGAGTTGGCCAAGCTTTCCCTGACTTTTGGGACCCTGCAACACTAACTCTCTTTGCCCTACGATAGCTACGACACTGGTTACCATTCATAAAATAATGGTACCAGCGCCGGTATATTATTGCAAATGTCTTTTCATGAATGCATCAACAAAAATCGTTACCTGGTATTCCAATTATTACCTGAAAAATTATTTAGTGCAGAAAACCTCGCCCAATTTTAATTCTGTAATACCGTCTTTGCATCCTCCTCAACAAAAAGCCATTACGGAAATTATATTCTATTATAAATTTTAATGCAACGTCGATGAACAATGTTCCGTTATAATATAATTATTATAATGCAATCACGCTTATCAATAAAGTCAAATCTATTTAAAGTCTTTTGTGATAACTATACGCGCGCCGTTTACAATATCTCAATAACGTAATATATGTTATAACACAATAGATAATTGATAATGTTTTTGCAAATATTTTGTGTGAAACTGTGAAGTTAGTCATCAATCAATATTATTTGTACGTTACACAATTTTCTCTCTAGAAAATTACTTTCCATATTAATTTTTCTTAACTATCTTTTATTCACTACACGATTTTCAGTTTGGTTTTTCAGCTAAAGACGCCTCAGATAACGAAACAGAGTTACATCCAAATTTGTAGCTTGGTATTGCTATAGTTCAATTATTCAGGAATTTTAAACTGGACAAAATAGCCGTCAAATATATATAATATGAAAATATGAATTTCATAATGAACTCAAGCAAGAAATTTCAGTCAATTGGGCGGAATGACCATTTCAGCTTCAAAAATATTAGCATAAAGTAAACCAATTTTTATTTTCTAAACACAATCTCAGACACGATATTTTTTTTAAGTTTTAAATGGTGCAAAATTATGTTAAGGGTCATTAATGAACTCGTCGGAAAAAAAATTGCTTTCGCCAAATTTTTTGGGTAACCCATTCTGCCTTCCGTACCTCCTATTTTCAGAGTATTTTATTATATGAATTTCCTAATTAGACAGGTACACCACAGCCGCTCTTTTTGACTGCCTCTACGCCCCCTATTTGCCTCTGAATCTGTTACCTCCCCTATGGAAGGGTATCGCCCCCGTTGGGAATCTATGATCTATAACTTTAGTAGACGTCGCGAAAAATAATTTTGAGCCGACATAATTTTGCGTGGTTTAAATTACCGTGCATGATGCGTGCATTGATACGCGTTATAAAATGAAGGCCTGCATTTAAACTATGTTGCGTCAATATAATTCTACATCGCATTTTATCTCCTTAACTAATTATATTGTATTACAAGACTAAAAATGTATCTTATAAATATTTTATTACGGAAGTGCATTCAAATACTTCAATACATATTATTATAATATGCAATGAATCTTCAATGATATATTGATATCGTTTATAATTACATTATGTAAATAAATTTCCTTGACCTTTGCACTACAAATTTGTAAAGTGGATGTGTCTAATTTTACTATATTATTATTATTTGTATTTATTATAAATAATTAAGTGTAAAGTAAAAACTAGTTAATGTTAAACTGCATTTATATATATAGCTTGAATAAATCATCCTGTCACTACAATTGAATTTAATCCACTAAGTACAAACGGAAAATCTAATTTATGTATATTATTATTTTCTAGTCGAATTTTTGCGATAATTTCAACATTTCTTCTCGAAATCAAAACTTACACCGTATGCTGTTGATCGTGTAGGGCAGCAGCTTCCAAAATAATTTCTAGATATTTTATCCTTTTCAAATTCGATATGCTTATATAGAAGTCAACATCGCGAAAGTCAACATCATTTACCGTTAGAGATAGGCCCATTTCAAGTTTAAAACACAGATTTAAAACATTCAAATGGAATCACGTTTTATTTTAATTATGTGTTATTTAAACAGATTCATTATTTAAAACAATCTGTTTTATTCATTTATTAGAGCAAAGTCGATTCTTAGTGGGTAGTGTCGATTCTTAAATATTCTTAAATACACTTCATACTATAGAATTTTAACCTAAGTTTTTTGGTCAATATGTCATTTCCTGTAATATATACCACAATCAAAATATCAAAAATCGAAAAAAATGTTTTTTCCTTATTTTTATTTACAACTGAGACGTCCCTGCAGCTTGGCGCTTGGAGCGGCCGCTTCGTTCGCCCGATGGTATATACTATAATAAAATAATTGACAGTGACGTCACACTTGTACTTAGCAATATAAGATAAGCGGCATGGCTTTTATATTTTACATAACCGTACCGTTCATAAAAACTGTGACGCTTATATTATGTTGTGAACTATAAATGTGACGTCACTGTTAATTGTTTTGGAACTAGTTGCGTTTGGTATATAAGTGTAGTGGTTAGATTTTTGTATAACAAACTCAATAGTGCCAACATTTTTGACACTGAAACATGTACCAAACACATCTTATTAATTAACTCTAAATCGAAGAAAATGTATACGTATATAATGTTGATACACAATAACAAGCTTTCTTTGAAACATTCCGTATAAACAGAAAGTTATTTTGCAAAATTAATTTAAAACATAGAAGCAAGGGCGTACCCAGCTGCCCCCTCCTGGAAGCAAAAAATAAGTCGTTCTTAAATTTTGTTGCTGGAATTTTTACAATTCTTGAAATAACTTTACTTCTACAAATCCAAGAAAAATGATACTAGTATAAGACATGTAACTAGAATCTTTTTTTTTCAAGCAAATAATTGTAATAACTTAGTTGATAAAGCACTGCTACAATTATACATAATTTTCTTAATATTTTGGTTTCATTCACCTTTTCCGTGATAAAATGTTACAACCTGAACGACCATGGCTTGCCCCCCCCCCCCCCTCCTAGTTTTGATCCTGGCTACGCCCTTGCATAGAAGTCTTGTATATTTGTATTATGATAAACAAGATATTGTGTCATCACCTTTTTAATATACTACACAAATTAGAAATGGTAAATTTATTTAGCTGTACAAAGATACACATCGAATTCTATATCTGACGCAATTTCATGCGTTGTATACTTCATTCGCCTATAAAAATGTTAACGGCCGATTGCCGACTTTAAAGTAACAACAAATAAGAAACATATTCGTTTTTTGTATAAAACCAATCATTCATTCAAGTTCAGTATGTCATCAGCTAAATAAATTGTATTTCTGTCTGCATCACACAAAAGAGAAATCCAATATACTGTTTTCCTTTTCTAAAGCAAATAATAGTGGGGGCTCTATTAAAGTTGACTTTTATATACAAGCGAAATGATAAGCTGTTTGTTTAGAACTTTGTGAAACTGACGTTAGTAATATTGATTTTTATCAAATTTTGTTTATTTTTGTTTATAATTTGTGTTGTAATATTATTATTATTAAACTCATCGAATTATTCAGGATTACAGATATCAAGGTATTTTTTTGTTTTATTTTGAAAAAAATTTCGTACCATTTTTGTATTTTTAAAATATGCAAATATTTTAATTGATAAAAAGCACTGTATATATATTTAATCAAGTTAGCAACGAATATTTTCGTTTTTACTAAATTATCTACAAAAAAGGTAAAAACAGATTTTTGTAAATATTTCAAAGTTATCGTCATTTTTTCCCAAAGGTCAGAGCTATCTAAATCTAATAACCAGTTCATATTAAATTTTCAATTAATTATTTTTTTAAATTATACCCGGAATGCGGAAACTGGGGTTTTATCATAGACGAATCAATTGTAACATTGTGCAAACAGCAATGCCCTAATGATCTTGTCTATTGGCAAACCTACCAAATATTGTTTCGTAAATATGTATCGTAACGTTTTTAATAATTTAAAGTCAGAATCAAAAAATATATTTTGTCTATATTTGGAGTGTTAAAAATTATGGGTAAAAATATGTTTTTTCTCCGTCTGGTCACGTGAGGTATCATTATATGAATGGATACTTGTTAAAGATTTCAAAAATGCATTTGTTTTGAATAATTTCAAGATAATATACGAAATAATTTTATATATTTAACTCATTTTTGAGGTAAACTAGATAAAATTACAATTATGTGATTACAATTGTGTGATATCTAGATGAAAGAACATGTTTCCATAATGTTTGTTTGTTTGTTTGCCTGTTTTTATACGTGCATCCCTCGAAAACGTCTGAACCGATTTGTATTAAACTTGGCACGCTATCATTTGTCACACAAACTTAAATTATAGATGTGGATATTCGAATTAAGAAATCGCAGTTAACGCTGGCGAATTTGATATAAGGGTAAAATTTACGTTCAAGCTAACGCAGTTACAAGCAAAAGCTAGTAAAACATAGCAGCTAAAGTTAGTTGCCAATTAAATTTTAATTGATATCAGCCCTTTGTTTCTGTTGTTCGCGTGACAATAAAACATTTTCAAAGACACAAATGATACCATAAAAGCCAACGAAGAAAATAATTAAAAAGTTGAAACCTCAGTTAACTTACGGTATCTGTTGCGTGATTTATTTAATTCAAATAAAAAGTGGTAAAACTATGCTAGTATTTCTTTAAACGTTACATTTTCTTATAATTTATATACTTACACTGACGACATAAATCTATAAGAATACAACTGTTTTTATTTTTACTTGGAGACAGGCTGTTCTGGTACTACTGCTAGTTGTAAATTTTAAAATAAAATGCAGTTCAGCAAAGGACGATCGCTTAGGTCTTAGATGGAGCGAAAATCGATTTAATTTAGATTTAATTTTGATTCTTCTGAATTTGAAAACGATTAAGCTTTTTGGTAATAACATATTAGGTTGTTGAAGCTTCACATTATAAAAAAATGCACAAACAGAAAAGGTCTCTTCGGGCTATCAAAGCCAAAAACTACATAAACTTAAAATTGAAAAAAATCCTAAACTCTGAAGGTAAATAGAATGTATTCAAGATAGTTGTTTTAGTTATGTATAGGATATCAGAGTTCATTTAGTCACCTGTACTTGAAGGTTTTATTTAAGGAGTTCTCTTTTAAAAATACGTGATTAAGCATCATTTTAAATACATCAACGAAAATATATCTCCAATATGTTTTGAGTCTAAAAATAACCGAGAACGTAGGGATGTCGCAATATTATAACGTGTTCATGAATCATCAACATTACAAATCCCCAATTCCAGGGTTCAAATGCAACCTCAGATGGAAATATCAATTGTACTTTCAATTAATCAGTAATTAATATTGGCATAACCATGGCGGTTGATTACAGCGTCCGATTGCTTATACCGGCAACTTGACAATTGGGGGTAAAAAACACTAAATTGAAAACATGAATTTGTACTATAGACCCAGGTAATCGGGATGATCTTTAATAAATAAATAAAAAATTATTGCTATACATAAAACTTGACCATTTGCATATTTCAGTTGTTTTAATTCCTATACCTCGTTTACAAGAAACTAAAAAAAGAATTATGTGTATATTGATTTCAAAGATTGCATTGCAATAAAAATATTGTCATGATTATATTAACTACGTCTGGTAACGGCAGTAAATGAATGACTCGATATGAGTATTTAATTACATCATATTGATTGCACAGGTGTTCTGTTTACCGCATGCTAGACATAGTGGTCAACACTATACAGGTATGAACTTGTGTTGGTGTGTGTGTGTGTCGTATGCATTAATGCAAGTTAAATAATTGTCACGAAAGAATGGTCGTAAAATTTATCTGCTAAATATATAGTACATTTGGGATTTATACATTTTAAAATAAATAAAACATTCTATTGCGCATGCAATAAGGAATCAAAAAATCGAAATTCATTGTGTTATGCAACGTAGTTAGTGATATAGAAATATAAGTGATCGGTCAAATATCCAGCCGCTGTAATTTATTATAAATAGCCTCCGGTCGAGATTTTAATTTTAATTTTATAACCAATAGCGGTCCGGTCCGGTATGCCCGGATTTTGTAAATTACCTATAAATCTAAATTAGATAAAAGGTGTAATGGGCAATTTTGGTCTAAATTAAATACCTAAGATGACTAACATATTTATTTAAATAAGAATTATTACTATGTCGATTTCGAAAATAAAGCACTCTTTTAGATCAAATTTGAAAATCATAAAAATGGTTATTGTGACTCCACCTTAAAAGATAGACATATGCTACCGGGAACTTTTTTTACAACTTTTTAGAAGGAACTATATTCCAGCATCAATTATTTTCGTGTAACTTAAACTATTTACTCAGCGCACACCACGAAAGCGTTCAGAAGGGACGATTTTTCCGACTTTATTCACAAATATCATCATACCGGTAGCTTATTTTCGCAAAATGTTCATAGATTATGGCCTATAACCTTCCTAGATAACCCCTATTTCTATTGGTGAAAACCGTATTGAAACCATTGTAATCTTATTATTTATTAATTAAACTTTTGTTTCATCTTGAAATTGGATTGTAGATTTCATCATACTTTGCAGAATCGAGAATAAAAAATTGATCAACATCAATTTGTATCTCATATTTTGCATATTTGGTATGGCTAGACGATTGAACAAAAATAGACTGTTTAATCTTAAATGATAATTTCATCAGTTATTCGCCGACGGCCAAATTGTTGGTACAACATGCAGAACACGTGGACCGGTCTCTAATCTTACTTAAGAGATATGCCAAACTGTAACGCATTTTGTACTGTAATTAGCGAAATAAATAATTATTGTTGATTACAAGTCCAATGAAATCGTAATCGAAATATTTTTTATTGACCTACGAAAATATAAACGGTTCATAGATTATAATAATTAGTCTCGCATTAATAAAAATTTATTTGATTGAAATTTGTACTTTAAATAAATTAATTATTCATAAATTGACAAAAATTGACATTGACAACAAGTTCGTAATAATGTACATATATATAAATATTTTTGAGATGTTTTTTTAAATTAGTTTTTATGAAATTGTAACCTGAAGTTATTGAATATAATGCTATTAATTTTCGCACCAAAATTGGTGAAACTGGAATGGAATTACATCGGTGTCTGTCCGTCCGTCTATCACAGCCTTTTTTCTCAGACACCGTTGTGGTGGCTCATTTACAGACGTGAAGTACGAAAAGTTAATTGTGATTTTGAAGGCCAGTTTTAGGGGAGTGGAAGAAGCCAAAAACATTTTTTCACAAGGTCATTGTGTGGGGTATCAAACGAAAGCTTGTTAAAGCGCGAGTTCAAAAATATATAATTTGTCTTTTTTTAATCTCGAGAAAATCAAAAACATAGGTAATTAAAATATGCAATTTTAGTTTGACCTTGACCGATTTATTTTTATTGCTGAAGACAAGGCCATCGTTCTGCATGGGTTTGAGCTCAGCACCTCGTAAGCCATGGAAACCCCTTGTCCATGTAACAAAATAAAAATTATAACTAGAATCTTGTTTATTTCTGTTGTAAATCCAAATTTCCCCCGCATGGCTTAAGACGACCCTGGCTGGAGATGCTAATGACTATAGTAATTATCATAGAAATTAAGTATTCAATTCAGCGAAATTCCGAATGAAATAACTGAAATTTACTTCTTGTAGTTCTAATAATGGTTTGCACAAATTTTATCACAACTAAAACAAAATCATTAATTTCACAGAAGAGTAAAGAAATATATAATTATTAATTAGAGTGAGTTACATATTTCCTTATCCAAAAGCACAGTAACTAGAAATACAAGTTTCAAAACATTTTACCCTTTGGCTATGCAATACTAAGCTCATAATTTTATATATCTAGTATAATTAGCATATTATATCAATCACTCAATCCTGTTTTTAGATTTCATTAATAGTTTAGAGATGGTCTCAAACTCTTAACAAATACAATGTTGAACTAAAATATTGAACTGTTTTATGCCATTATAAGCAGTTTTAGTAAATTTCTTAATTAGTATTGCCAAAATTCTTGAAAACAATAAAGTGTCGATGTTGTGTTTTACCACCGCACCCGCGTGTAGCGCTGCTAGACCTTAGGATTTTAGTACTGGCATACTGTACCGCTAGGAACGCCAGCTATATAATGACCTCAATCTGTGAATAGTTCGTAGCAATGTGTGCAAAATAAGTTTATTTCAAATAATAAATCATTGACAATGCCAATATTTAAACTATAGAGGTTTTGTATTTCCGGAGGATCCGAAACTGAAAAATAAATAGTTATATGTTATCAGACAGAAAAAAAACTGTTACTGTAAATACTGTGACAATAGTTTGTGAAGCTCACATTAGTAAAGAAGATTTTGCCACAGAAGGTGAAATTACAGATAGAAAAACTAATTATATTTATTTAAACGATTCTTTTAATATTTGAACATCACCGATTTACTTTAAATGATTTTTTTAACCATGCAGCTTGGGTAGGAAGGAACACGTAGATTTGATTTTTATTATGAGCACTCAATTGTGAAAATCAAACTTAGGTCGTTATGTACCTTCTGCCATGTGCCCACGTTCATTGGATCAGAAATTTAAAAAATATAGATATGCAATTTACTGTGCATTTTGTATAATATCTACAAAGGATCCGATTAGGACTTTTTTGTAAAATTCCATTGAAATTTTTGATATTAAAAACTATTTTGTAAAATAATTTACGGACAAGAAAGTCATGCATGATTCTTCATACCGATATTTTACATATTTTTATTAAAATATATTTAATTTGCACTGATTTTTCTTTCAGCACGTGGTAGAACATGATTAATAATAGCAAATAATTAAAAACGCTTGAAAATTCTACAAGTAATTATTAAATTATTTCTCGACGATCGTTTCGGACAATAAGTCCATCCTCAGGAGTACAAAAGCTTATACGTTTTATACGTATAAGTTATACGTATAAGTTTTTGTACTCCTGAGGATGGACTTATTGTCCGAAACGATCGTCGATAAATAATTTAATAATTACTTATAGAATTTTCAAGTGTTATTAATTATTTGTTATTAAAATATATTTAATGATTTCAATTGTCGAGTGTCTATAATCTACAATGTATATATTTAATTTTTACTTTCTAATTCTAAATAAATTAACGAAAAGTGCTGATGGTGCGTAATTTAAATCACTTTGATAATAGAATCAATAAAGTGAGATTAGAAACCTTACAATAATTTCATAATATTAGTTGTTTTCTACAGGGATTCATTTTTACCCCCACTTCGCGAAAGCAAAAGAGGCTAATGTTTTTTTTTCCAAAACACAAATATAAATATATAATCTGGCCGAGATTCCTATATTCGCATGAAGAATCTAAACGATGTTTTCTTCCTTTCAATTAATGTAATTTATGCGCAGTTGAGTTATTCGTTATTTTAAATAATTTGTTTTTTATTTGCATAAATGAAGCCAGTTTTAACAAAAATTTATATAGTCCCTGATGAAATCTAAAAGCTGATCTTTGTATATAAAGCAAATACGTCAATTAATCTTCAACTAGTATATAAATTAGGCCAGGGTGAATTCAACTACACAAAAATTTGACATAAATTCTTTATTCTATTATTCTCTATATATAACAAACATTTTGCTGTTTTTATGTAGAGGAAGTCACACTATGGCTTCTTTTAATCTAAAAACTACTTTCGAACGACTTCGTTTTACAGGAATGTGGCATGTAACGACGACACTGGATGAATGGCTCTAAATATTAGATTTATTTGTTATACTTGTTTCTGCACAAAAATATGTTACATGGACATTCCCATAAGAGTAAACAACTTAGTTTAAAGTATCACTAATTTTACGAAAATCAACAGTCTACAGTGTTTAATTATTGAAATATACACGCAAAACATCATACGATAAAATTAATTTTGTTATTGCGAAAATAAGTTTCCCATAATAAACAATATTGTTATTTTTCTAAAAGAATTCAGTATAACAGAAAAACCTATTGTTATTTGTATTGTACAACCCTGTACCAGTAACGTATATTCCCCGCCAACAAGAAAATCCTCTCAAATTGGATTATGTAAGGAACTTGTTACCTGTGTCACTTACCTTCATTGAAGATGTTAATATAATCAAAGTTTCTTGATTGCCATAACATTTAACAATCCTCACAACAAAATATGTAAATTTCTTAGTTTTTATAGTTTGTTTTTTTACATGTTTGTTTTTTGCAAATTTATACTAGAATGATTTCTAGTCTGATGCAAGAAATGATATCTTCATTTCAATGCGTAATATTTTTCAAATCATCGTGATCAACAACGATTATTAAAAATATTTTTGTTTTTGTTTCAGAATCAGTTTCATTGGCAAGTTGAATTGGCGTGGCTATTCTAATTTTGGATAAACATTACTCACTTACGTACTAGACAGTTAGAAAAAAAACACTTCAAGCAAATTTGTAATCAACAACTTATATTTATTTAAGAAGGAAGCATATTTATAAAACAATCAGTTTTTCGTGATACTAATTAAAGTGTGGACATATTTGTAGTGAAAGTGAAATCAGAAAATATATTTTGTATTGTAAATATTGTTTGTGGTTTTTGTATTGTAAAGTGTAAATGTTGATAATGGAAGCTGCAACTAAATCAGTCCACGCATTTGTTTCGGAAACTTTATCAACTGTGGTTCCAGCGCAAGCTCAAGCGGAGCTGTTATCACTAGCCGTGGCGGCTCTACGACTGGCGACGACTCCCTCAGGATCTCCCGGATCAAACGATTCTTGTCGATGCAGGCCTCCTGACAACCCTCTCGACAGTTCTGATTCAGAATCAGAAACCAAATCAGATCCAAAAGAAACAGTGATAACGCTAGATGAAGTATCGTGGCATGATAACGCATCAGACTGTTGGGTCATTATCTACGATAGAGTTTATGACGTCACAGACTTCTTATACGAGGTATTATATTTCATTATTTTTATGCTATATGATACCAACCACCACGGAAATCTAATAATAGTTCGTGGTGTTCGAATTTCAACCTTTCACTAATCAATAACCAGCCCTTGCATTTTTATTTGCTCTAGTTTATTTATGGTCATAAAGCATTACTTGTGGTGAGTTTCTGAATACGTGTTATTATCTTCAGCACGTTAATAAATAGTACGCAATTGATCTTGTGAAGTTTTGTAGCCTTACTGAGTTTCTTTAAAAAAACGGTCAAGTGCGAGCCGAACTCAGGTGAAAAAGCTTTCGTACCATTCCGTTTTCCATGATTTTCGTTTAGATTTTCCCTCAAACTATTTCCTATTTTTTTCAAAACTTTAGTATTCGTAGTTTCGGATATAAGGAGGGATGCTCTCGAATGTTTTGTTTAATATTTTTTTAATTACGCATTTTAAAGTTATAAAAAAATATATTTATATTTCTCATAACGAGCCCTTTCGTTTCTTTGATGTTTAGCGTCTATAATCTACAATTCTTCTTCTTTACATGATGCATTTGAACATTTTTTTTCTAACTTAGCCCCCACAATTAACCTCCAAAATCAAAATTTGTTTATTTACGCTGCACGCCCGTGATTGGGTCATCTAAGTCTATGTATATCAAATTTCAACTTTTTATCGCTCAGTACATTCGGAGAAAATAAACTGTGACAGACGGACATAAGAGTGATCCTATAAAGGTTCCGTTTTTTCATCGGATCTACGGAACCCCAAAAATGAACGTACTCATTGTAAGTTTAATCTGTGCAAGTACCATTTCTTCAGAAACTTATTCTAAGACGATAAAATTAAGAGCATAAAAATTATTTAAATAAACTGGGAAAGTTGAAAAAATACTTTTTAGGTATCTTATTGTTATCTTAACATATAAAATCGCTTGTCCTAACTGACTGATCTATCAACACTCAGCCCAAACTACTAAGTCTAGACAGCTGAAATTGGGAACATAGGTATATTTTATAAAGCGTCCGCTAAGAAAGGATACTTGGAAATTCCACCTTTAAAGGGGGGAAATGGGGTGAATATTTGTATGGGAGTATTGAAAATTGAAATCGTTCTCTACTCATCATAAATAAATAATGACGTCTTTAGGGGTTTTTGGATTTTTATATTTTAAGGGGGGTAGGGGTTTATATATAAAATTCCGGTATGCCCGCTAGTTAGTTATAAAGTAACGAACGCATTTAAACACAGTACAAGGGATTTCGGTTATTGTATTGACACTTTCCTATAACAGACCAAAAGACTAATTAATTAATCTTTTAATTTTTATTTATTTCAGCATCCAGGAGGCTCGGACGTCCTTTTAGAGCATGCTGGTCATGACGCAAGCAGTGCTTTCAGAAGTTCTGGACACTCAAAAGCTGCACTAAGGGCGTTAGATCGTTTTCTGGTTGGCGAACTCCCAATGCATGAAAGACTTTATCGCAAACCAGGCGGTTACAAACTCAGCGATCTTCCGGAATAAGTAAATGACGCAGTCATTTGTTAAGAGTTGAAGAAACACACTCTTCTGATAATAATTAACTCTTATTATTTATACAAAAATGATTTTTTTTTCTGTGCAATTGTTGTGCCGGAACGTTGTTCGACTAGTATTTTTCAAATTAATATTTTTATTTCATCTCTTTCAGAATATATTTTTTATACATTGTGGGTGTAAAGGATGCATTTCTCCCCATTGTTCTGTTAAAGTGACTAATCCCTTAGATTGTAAAATATGCTCTCGGAAAATTTCGATCTGTAGTCGAAAAATTCATATTATTAGCTATGTCTAAGCATAAAGCTTCACAAAAATTGGCTTACTGCTGAAAAATTTAAGAAAACATGTTTGTCCAAAAAATTGAATAAAAAAACGTGATATTCGTCAATATTTCTTTACATCACTTCACGAGATTTCGAATTATGGGAAAGCAAATTAACATTTTGAAGTTTTTTCTTTCTAAGCTTATATTAAAAATACTGACAAATTTGGCTTGCCTAATAATTTTTTTCAAACTAATCTTTTTCTGTACCAAAATTACGCTTGTTGTCTCGTTTTTATCTCATTTTAAATCGTTTTTTTACATCAAATAAACTATAAAAACGGATAAAAATCGTACGAGAAGAATGGTACATATTTCTAGTTTATTTTGGAGCATTAACACTAAAGATTGAATAAGATTTTTCATAGAAATTAGAGATTTCCGAAACGTGAGTAAGTGCATTATACATGCAGACACACTTCCAACTGCTCATAAGATAGAGCTATGCGATTGAAAAAGAGAGTATATTGAACAATTGGTAAACAGTAATCTTAATGAAAAGTTAAATCGCACATCTTATGTTCGATAATTATATGCTACACTTTTACCAAAAATACTGCAATAATATTTATTCGGAATACGTGTATAATTTTTTAAAAGTGATATCAAATATTTAGGAGTAGGTATTTTCGGGAGTTGCTTCCGCTCCCGATTAGCCCGTCTACATAAGAAATTACGTAAATTAACATAGTTCACCCACAATGTATTATTAAGACCAAAACAATACGTGGCATACAATCGGCATCTATGTTTGTAGTGTGTTTTTATTAATGCTTCTTAGCTGGTTCTAAGTAGTACAATTAGAAAAATGTTTAATTTTAATCGAACATTAAATATGCATTTATACATTTAAATTATTTTATTTATGACTTGTAAATTATATTAAGTTATTGTAGGATATTTATTGTAAGCAGGATTTTGTAACGGTGAAGTTTACGAAACTTATTTGTGAATTTCAAACCTACGTCCTACAATATAGACAAAGAAAGAAGTGAATTATGAAAAAAACAATTAACATTCTGTTTTGAATTCTGATAAAAAATAATTTGTCAACAAAACAAAATGCGATAGTTTAATATTGATGTTGCTAAAATCATCATCAAAACATTAGCTATTTAAAAAGAAATTAGAAAAAAAAATATCCACTATTTTTTACGTTAAACTTACGAAAAGCATTGTTCCTAAAATTTCTATAATAAGAAACGAAAATGTATTTTATCTAAGTAATAGTTTTATAAAAAAAAGTAAAGTTGTTGATAAATTATCATCTGTTTTAGTAACGTATGTGTATTATTTTGTATTATTCTAGAAAACATTATTATTTTTATAATATTTAGTTTATAATTTCAACTGAAAAATAACGTTATCTTTCATCATTGTTTAATATATCAAATTAAATCATTGTTCTTAGTTTATAAACTTGCTATTTATGGATTATTGATTGATTTTAAATTAAAACGCTCGAATTTTATGGATTGTTATTTTGCAATTATTTATCTGAAACCAACGAATAACCAATTTATGTTGTTTACTATGCCAACAATTATCCGACACAAATCCAAATGAATGCGACTATTCTTAGCTCGCTATATCGTCCTTTTCCCGATTTATGTCAGATTAAGTTAGTCTGAGTTAGTCTGTGGGTTGTCTTCTCACTTCGATGATATTTATAAAAAGCTTTTTTTGCACGGTCATGACAGTTTCGATCAGTTAATTCGTATTGCTGGAGTTCTTCGAACTAACTTATTTGCAGAAATATAATGTAAAATTGTATCCGCGATATAATGAAGTGATGGGGCGTCATCCACGCAAAAGATGAGAAAAATTCATTCATAGTGAAAATCAGCATTAAATTTAGTATCTGCTGAAGCGCTCAATTATTTAAAAAAACTGTTAAGGCATGATCACACAGTCAGGTCAACACCACGGGAAGCCATGGACCATTCTTATTTCTGTCAGCTATAAACCGTTATTGTTGGAATTCGTTTAATATTGCATTTAAAATTTTTTTTCATTTGTCTCTCAATTTTGAATATTTATTTTGTAATGTATTCACTATAATTTTATGAATAATTTTTTTATAAAAAATTCAGTGTTTTATTTAACATATCTATTTTTATTAAAATTCTGTAGAACAAAAAAAAAAAAAACCCGGGTCGCAGTGCCAAAACCCTGCCGACAATATAGTGTATTTGCTTGTATAGGGCCGTGTGGTTTTATACTTTTATTATGTGAAATTAAGTTTGTTTTTGGGCAAAATAAAAAATTTAACCCCTTAATACATCCCTTAAAATAACATTTTTTTCTTAATTGTAATATTATTATCAATCTAACGTCTACACCGAATTAAATACACCCTTCAATAAATAAGTCACTATCTGCAAACTAGTGTTTTCATAAAATTTGTAAATCCGGTCCTGTCGGGCCGATTTTATTAAAATTGTGGGGACACTTTTTAATCACTACCAAAGGGTTAAATTTCAATTTTGAAACGATTCGGAGAATTTTTTCGGTATTTTGGGGCTCAAAAACAGTTTTCAACCCCTAAAAACTACCCTTAAAATAGCCCGATTAGGCCCATTTTAAATAGGCTTCTTGCGGTGATGGATTTCAACACGTGGCCCAAATTTCGTTGAAATCAATTAACTCTTTCGAAAGTTATCGCGCGTACACACACACACATATATATATATATATATATATATATATATATATATATATATATATATATATATATACGTATATAAATATAAATATATATATATATATATATATATATATATATATATATATATATATACGTATATAAATATAAATATATATATATATATATATATATATATATATATATATATATATATATATATATATATATATATATATATATACATATATAAACATTTTTAAAAATGGTGCCAAAGTGTTTAGGAGGTTATGAAACGTCGAGAAATTTTGGTCCGACCCCTAGGTCCCGCCATCCGACCGACGCCAATAGTGTATGTTGCCATATGGCAAATACACTAATAACGTCAAGAACAGACACTAAAGCGTAAGTTAGTACAATATAAACTCCCATCATTCCGAGAGGTGGAGAGCTCTAATTTATGTTAAAGTAATATATTGTACTAGTGGACCCGGCAGACACGTTGACCTGCCACAGACCTCGCTAGCATTGAATTGAGAGGTGCTAGGAGGCTGAAAATTTAGGATTATACATTTTTTTATGTCAGAAATAAAAAAAAAATTGGTCGGAAAATTAAAAATAATATTTTTGAATCTCGACAACAGTGCCACCTACTGAATCCAACAATAGCTAAGGACCATTCAGGTAACCAGCGTCCATAATTTACAATACATTTGACCTGTGTTGTCGAGCGTCTATTACATTACAATATCTATATTAATCATAAAATTACAATATCGTATGGAGAAAGATGAAAAAACAAAAATTTTGCTAAAAATTATTGAAATAGAGTTTCAACAAACCGAAAAATCAAAAATTTGTTATCCATTACCCATTTTAATCGTTACTGAAGGATTAAATTTCAATTTTGAAATGCTCCTGAGGATTTTTTCAATATTTTTGGGCCCAAAGAGATTTGAATTGTCGAGCGTCTATGTCATTACAATCTACATTACTATATTATATCTAAAAGTCAAAGTGAAAGAACAAAAGTACAAAAAATCTGGTAAAAATTATTGAAATATTCACAACAAATCGAAAAATCAGAAATTTGTTATCCAGCTCCCAGAAGTATTTAAGAGGTATCGGTCTTCAAATAACACAGCATGGACTAATAAAATGTAGTAAGTCTTTATATACGGGCTGTTTTCTACTACCTAGACAATCATTCAATGAACCATTTTTAATTTATTATTCGGTATGCTTATAAAAAGATTGATTGCAGATTACAGACACTCGACAGCAAAAGTCATCAGCGTCTATGCCTCCAGAGGAGCCAGAGATGTTAGTATTAAATAAAAGGTATATTTAAAAACGATATAATAAAATTTCCTTATGAGATATATTTGTTACATTCAGGCTCAGCAAATCATGTTCGGCGGGATTGGCTAGTTGATCGGGGGGTCCCACAAAAATATATGAGGAATTTTACAGGAATATACATTTCAAAAATTGAAAATATAAGTGTTGAAATTCCGTTTGTCGTATAATTTTTTATATTAACACATTAATTAATAATATAAAGTTGTAATACATTCTCTCGAAAAATGCCGTCAATTTCCGAGTGGCTATTTTATCCACTCGAAATTTCTCGTGTGGTTAACTATCCACCATATCCAAATTATTTGCCGGGCCTGGATAAAAAAAGATAAAGATGGGTAAAAAAAGATAAAAAAAACAGATCACAAGCAGGCCTGGACAGTGAATAGATTTTGGACTTAGAAAAAATTAAACAAAAAACACATGACTATAATTTGAGAAGTCAAATGTTACGAAATATGTACGGATATATCTTTTTGCAATTTTATAATAAGTTTTGTCGTCGAATTAATAGTTTTTGACATAGCTGTTGCAGACGAATCAAAACAATTTGTGTTACGTTTTCTTCTCAAACACATATTAATTTTATACTGCTAATTTAAATGATCCGCAAGTAATCGTGTCTAGCCCTTCTTTGTGTCTTAAGACCGTCTTAACCCATGGGCAGGGGCGGATCTTGAATTTGTGGGGCCCTGGGCTAATACTGCTGAGGGGCCCTACCTAATTACTCAACCAATTGCCATTTTGACAAGAAACTGTTTTCTGTCGTGATGTAGGTATATGTAATATATGTTAAGTACAGGAAGAAAATAGGAAAACAAAATATTTTATTTATTTATTAAAACATTATTTATTGCGAAATAAATTGACAGGTTATGAATGGTTATGTTACATAAATTATAAAGCAACCTTTCTGCATTTTTGTGCTGCAAATTCTTTTATTTGGTCATCGCACTGTAAGTCCTTTGTCAAATCGCAATTTATGGAAAGAACTGATAAATGATTTAGTCGATAGTTCGACATTGTTGTTCTGTATTTGTTTTCTATATACGACATCCTGGAGAATGAGCGCTCCGCTTCACAGCTAGTGATCGGCATCGTTAAAAAAATTTTTAAAATGGTATAGCAGTTTGGGAAAACATCAACAAGTTTCTTTTCATAAATTAGCCAAAAAATTTCACTGCAAGAGGTGTAAGACTCTGTCTTAGACTGCAGTAAGTAAGATTTTAACTGAATGCACTCATTCACTAAATGTTCGTCTACGTCATTTGGATAATAATCAATAATATTACGTACACTTTCCAGATCTATGTGTTCTTGATTTTTGTCTTGCAAATCCATTAAAAATTTAAATTTTTTGCTATATGTCTCATAGGCTTGGCTTCTATTATTTAAATCCATAATCATCTTATCCAACGCAACGTTAAGCGTGTCTCTTTTAAATTTTTCTGCACCGTTTACTGAGACTTTATCTGTAGATTTATCTGGAAATTTTGAAGTAATGCGTCTCTTATTTATGTCACTGTAGTCTGTCCCCACACTAGTACTTAATTTTTTAGCTTTCTCTTCGTATTCCTTTAGCTTCTGATCTGATTGTTGCCTTATGTTTTTCACGAACTCTTTTAATGACACAATTAACTTATTGCCTTCACCAATGTCTAAACCAGGGCTCTGTACTTTTTTATTAACTACATTAAATCTCTCCAAAATTTCTTCCCAAAAATCAATCAAAATTGCAGTTTCTAGTTTCGCCAGTTTATTAAATAAATTTCGTGCCTCTTTTCGGAAATCAACTTTTTCATCGTCATTTTCGCCGAAACTATTGAGAATTTTCATAATGCCATCATAATTACTTTTCAAAGCTCTGACAGCATCATAGTGACAAGACCATCTGGTCTGGCTTAAACTTTTTAACGTAAATTTTAGTTTTGCTTCACGATTTAACAGTTCCCACCTATGGGTCGAAGCAGAGAAGAAAACGTATATTTTTTGCACTACTCCAAAAAAGTTTACAATTTCGGTTGCAACCTTCACGGATTCTTGACCAACTAGGTTAAGGGAATGCGCAGCACATGGCACATAATCCGCGGATTTATTTTTTTCTTTTAGTAGTGCTTGTACACCATTGTAGATTCCGGCCATATTAGCAGCGTTGTCATATGACTGTCCCCTGCAATTATCCAGTAGTAGTCCATTTGTTTCCAAAAAGGCTTGTAGAATATTAAATAAATATAAGCCAGTATGACTACTAATTTAAATGAAAGATACACATCTTTCATACACTTTTCCCCGAAAACAGTATCGTAATACAATAGCAAGTTGGTCATCGTGAGACAGATCTGGGGTTGAATCCATCACAATTGAATAATACTATGTGTCGTCGTTATTTATTTCAGTTATAATTTGTTTAATTATCTGTTTACCCATAATCTCAATTAATTCCTCATATACTGTTTTTGATAAATATGATATTACAGGGTTTGGTCGCAGCTCTCGTTGTTCAATATGTTCACGTATGAATGGGTCGAACTCTGCCAATAGCTCTAGAGCACCCATAAAATTACCATTATGTGGAGAACCAAATACTTCCTCGGAACCTCTAAATGCTAAACCTCTTATACTCAAAAATTTTAGCACTGCAATAACCCGTTTTAGGACATTGTGGTAATATTCTGTTTCCCCGAAAACAGTATCGTAATACAATAGCAATTTGGTCATCGTGAGACAGATCTGGGGTTGAATCCATCACAATTGAATAATACTTTGTGTCGTCGTTATTTATTTCAGTTATAATTTGTTTAATTATCTGTTTACCCATAATCTCAATTAATTCCTCATATACTGTTTTTGATAAATATGATATTACAGGGTTTGGTCGCAGCTCTCGTTGTTCAATATGTTCACGTATGAATGGGTCGAACTCTGCCAATAGCTCTAGAGCACCCATAAAATTACCATTATGTGGAGAACCAAATACTTCCTCGGAACCTCTAAATGCTAAACCTCTTATACTCAAAAATTTTAGCACTGCAATAACCCGTTTTAGGACATTGTGGTAATATTCTGTTTCTTTATTTAATTGCTCCTGAAGCTGCTTGTCTAAAACAGACTTATTTTCTTTTCGTGTCAACCACACTAACATTGAATTCTTATGTTCATTAGAATTTTCGTGATTTTCTAAACAAAATCCTATGTGTTTCCAATCAGAAAATCCGGTTGTGTATCGAAAAATCTTCAGAATCTAATCAATTCAATTTTTGAGAAGGAAATGTTTTAATAAGCTGATGACCTCTGCGAGCGAGTGTTTTAACAAAACACATTAAATTAAAACCACTCCCACTGATTTAGGACAGCAATACCTTACATAATATCCTTAAAACCCACACACATAAACGTAAGATTACAGAATAAAATAATCTCTGAAGCAAAAATACCTCTTTAGTGTTTCTGGAGGCTGAATACCAATTTTTCAATTTTAATGAAATAAACTTTTTTACGATCAAACTACATATATTTTTACACGTAAAGTGCACGTTATCCCGCATACGCCTAATCCGGTTTTAATGAAATTTGGTACACGTGTATAATTTTTCAACCCAAAAAATAGGCTACCTTATATTCGGCTTCGCTTGCATAGCCCATTAAAATAAATGTGTTTTTCATACACAACTTTTTTTTATAGGCTCTATCTTTACAACTAATAGATACTGACTTTTCTGGATGTGCTCATTGAATTTAGAATTCCGTGTTCTGTTAGTATACCTACCGAAATTGAAAAGTACCTGATACTCATTCCAGACGATCAAGAAAAGAAATTGGAAGGCACCTTTCTTCAAATTGGTAAATGATACAGCACAACGGATGGGCTCGCTGAACCCAGCGTATCATTTTCTGTAAGAATAATGAATTTGGAAAGGTTCCGTGAGATTTTGAAAAATAAAACAATGTCTAAGAAATACAACATTTATTTCTGTTTGAATATTAATATGTATAATTGAATTGCACACATATATTACTATTAGAACAAAATAATAACTAAACAGAACAGATTACTTTTTCTTGGCCCAAATTGACGAACAACATCTCGTCGAAAAAAAAACATAAAATAATACAAATATTCAGTATTACTTCGTCAATGAGCTTTTGGGCAATGAAAAAATTCAATTTTAATTCATGATTAGTGACTACATTGCAGCCATTTGGACTTTATCAGTTTCAAATCGATTCAACAATAAAGTATGCTGAATATTTTATAAAGTTGTGATTCAACACAGTAATGTTACAGAAAGCATTGTCAGAAAATCTAGTTTGACACCAGCGTTCGATTGCGACCATTCACATTTCTTTATTTCAATTAGAAACTAGCCCTGGCTAATTACTTGTCAGAGTAAAGGCCATTCTGTTAATTAAAAAAAAAATATTTCTTTAATACAAAAAAGCATAGTATAATTTTAAATCGATCCTGCTTGTGAAATAGTTGATTCACTAACATTTTTCTACACAATTTGATAAAAATTTAGCTTGAAAAGCGACATTTTTCTATGTAGATCACTCATTAGTTTTCCCGCGAATGCAGCCTAACATTCTACATTTTATAAGGCTAACGCCTATTTGCACGCATATATGAATAAATAAATAACATTAGACTGTTCACGCATGCATAAAAAAAACTAACATATGATCACAATCTAAGGTCATGGTCATATCAGATTTTCCGACAATGCCTTCTGTACGACAACAAAATGAAAATGTTCGTAAGTGACTTATGTTGGGTTGCATAAAACTCTGTCAAAAAATTGGATTTGACAATGACCTTAGATTGTGATAATATAATTACAGTTTTCATACATGCAAGAGCAGTCTAATGTCGTCTTCAAACTCCGTCATCTTGATCTACACAGAAAAAAGTCGTTTTTCAAGTCAAATTTTGAAAAATGTTTCGAAATAAAAACTATGCAAAAAAATACACGTATACACAGGTTAACAAAAATATCATTTCAATCGATCCATTATTTTTCAAACAGAATCGAATCAAACTTCTACAATACTTTACTTATGGAGAAACATGTGTGTTCACAATCTAAGGTCACTGTCAAATCAAATTATTTGACCAACCTTTCTGCAACCCATCATTAGTAATTGTTCAAAAGTCTTTGCAGAACTTACAAAATTACTTGCACATTTGTCAACCCGACATCGGCATGACAACAATAACAATTCCGGTGGACGCAAATTGGGAATTCTTTCACTCACATGTTGGCGAGGAGCAGTCCCACTTGCGTTGTCAGACATTTTTAAATGATTTTATTTATTTTATTAGTAGTACTATCACTGTCAAATTAATATAACATTTTCTAAAATTATTTTTTTTTTTGTGTTGTTGTGTTGATGTAAGGGTTGGTAGATGTGGAAACACAAATTTGGTTAATTCAATTGAATTGAAACAAACTGGCCGCAATTTAGCCAAGCTCTAAACATTTAGTACTTATAGTAAAAGCATTCCATGGTAACCAATACACATCGGTCCAGATAGTAATTACAATAATAATATATTTTTAGTGTTAACAAATAGTTTCATAACAAAAAAAAAAGATACAAAACTAATTTAAATGTACATCATCCATACTTTTAAAACAAATCAGGCGATGAAACAGCGTCCAGAAAAATGTTTTGGTCAAAATTGTCTGAACTTTTTGCAGGTCATTTGTAACTGCAAGAGCAACTGGAATAGTTTTTCAGCGCATGAGCTGTCAACCGCGTACTTCGATATTTTAAAGACATTCACAATCAGTAAAACTTCCATAACTTGATAATTTTCAATACAAAAATAACACTTTTCTTTTTCCGTTCCACTCTCTTAATCTACGTTTTTTATTTCATTTAAATTTCAAATTATAGAAGCTTTCATATTTATATACAGCAAGTTCAATACAAATCAAGGCAAATGTATATTTTTTTCGGAATTCAGAACAGCGCTCTAGTGGTTAGTCGGGGTGAGTCACGCCAGAGGCGTCCGAAACAAAGCGACGCCCCAGTTGAAGGTAAAATCGATATTACTGCAAAATGCAAAACAGCCCTTAAGCCATTTGTCAAAATTACGTCCCCAGAACTCCTAGATGCGACTGATTCAGACACATTTTTATAAATAATTATGAAAACAAAAACTTCAATCAAAATTACTAATTGGCAGATTTATAATGACTTTGTTAATTGTTTCCATTAACCGTTACGGCTATTACGGCTTTCTGTTTATAAAGATACTGTAAAGCGTAAATTCCGTTATTTCCAACATTAATTAGATCGTTTAATACGAAAAATAGACTAGCGTTCAAAAATGCATTTGCCTTCGATTTTTATTTTCACATAAGTAGTTATCTACAATATATAAATTTTACATCACAATGAGGTCTGACCTATAATAAATTCTTAGTTAAAAACCTCTAGTTAATTCAAGGGCATTTCTAAATAACATCTGTAAAGCTTTGTAAAATGTTGGTCTACAGATAATATGTGCACAGATTCTACCATCTACAATTTACTAATATTTCTCTCTGAGCGGAGCGTGCTTTTCAATTTTTATTTTTTCCGTCTTAACTCAGCACCGTAAAAACGTCAGTCTAAAGAAAACTGTCAGGTCCACTTCATAACTATTATTTTTCAACACCGTCATAACTCATAAGTAAATCATTTTTAATACTGCACATTTATGTCACTGAGTTTCACGCAGTTTCATATACCAAGAAACTTAGGATTACCCTAAATGGCTCTAAGTACAAAACAAGAGTTCATTTAAGTGCCGAAATTCACGCGAAGGTAAAAAGTAAAACGTTTTATTTACCAAGAAATGTAATCTTTTCATTAGTTATCGCAACCTAGATAAATCTATAACCCTTTCAAAAGTTATTGATACAAGCTTGCGAATCTTGTATTAAACCAAAAAATAAGTTGTCATTTAATTTAACTTTTCAAATATTAATCGAAGAAAACTTACCTTAATAAATAATAAAAAAAAAAATATTTCACACATGTTCTTCATTTTGTTGACAGCATTTAATTTTAATATATATATGCAGTAAAAACGTGATAGGTCAACAGTAAAAATTTTGGAGAAAATTGTCACACACTCCGATCAGAGAATTCACTTTGTTCATAAAAAGTCGATTATAATAAATAGTAAATAGACTATAATGTTTACCCTGGGTGTTGTAACTTGTTTTCAATCTATTCAAGCTGAAGTTAACTAAAAAAATATTCGTGTAAAAAACAATCTAAGACCTTTCAAAAATATAATTTACAATTTACAGCGCAATAGAAAATATATAACAATTTTCAATTTAATTAAAATCTCATGCACTTTGCAAACATAAAACCCTGAAGATTATCCATTAACAACAAGTTTTAAAGAAGCTTTGTAAAAATTGACTAGAAAACTAAAAAATAGTAACAAATTCTCAAAAAACAAAACAAAAAACAACGGTTTCCGTGTTTCATTTTTGATATTATATTCGGCATTTATCAAACTAAGTCTGTTTCTTACAGCGAGTAAAGCTGTGCTTCGTCTGCAGAGCCAGCCAGCATACCGGCGTAATATATAAAATAAACTTCGCCGACCCTGCTTGTTGCTCATAACATACAGTTACATAGGCTTTATACTTATTCCCCGGACAATAAAATATGACACGTCATCAAAATTTTTCCGTTACGTTAAAATTCTCAAAAATTCTATGTCTAATTAATTTATTTCATGCAAAACAAGTTACGATTTTAATCAAAAATAGTACATTGGGTACATGTTATCGTAAATGATTGTATAAACAATCATTTGCAACAATAGCTGCAAGCAAAGAATAACATTAGTTCTATGCAAAAGCGATTTTTATGTAAACCGAGAAATCGATAATCTGTTTTTCGTTTTTGATTACTGCTTGTTTGAAGATAAACAATACACAGAGTAGGCCATCAATCAAACTAACACACCAAACGTCGACACGATAAAAATAATACCTCGTAATAAACTTTATTATAAAACTAGAAACTTCTACCATTAGTTATGTTAAATATATGCATGGCTTTAATACTGTAAATACTTAACGAGTTTTTCTGTAAGTCGCAAAAAATACACAATTTTTAATAGTTTTTGGTTACCTACAGTAACTGAGAAAATACATTAAGTAAAAGTTGCAATCGAATTTTAGGTTATAAGTATTTCGTCGTGTAGGCTAAATATAGGTGCACTTTCAATTGTTTTTTAAAAGTGAATACGTTTTTAAGAAATCGTCAAAAAATGAAACACAGCACATGTTTTCCTTTGTTTTCATGTACAATTTTTTGTCGAAATTAGAAATGTCATCTCGCTTTACTATACAGACCATTCCGTAGTAGTCGACTGTTTAGCGTTTAAGTTTAAAAAAAATAAGCAAACAGTGATTTGCATTTGTTGTTGAAACAGGAAACAAAAAACAACTGAATGCGTCGTCAATTCCATATGAAACTAAACTGAAGGTAACCAATAAAAAAAAGAGAAGCAATCAGTGCACGCACAAAAACTAGCTAATTTAAACGCTGCTTTGTGTTAATTAAAGCTTCTTTAAATTTTGTCCTTTGTACAATATACATTACAAATATGTAAGATTTGTATACTAATACATCCAGGCACTGGAAATTTATAACAGATATATAATTATGTATATATCATGTGTACACTACACATATCCAATAAACACTATAAAAGTAATCAAAACATTCCTATATATAAAGCACTAGCTAATTTTTTGACGCTTAATTGTTATATCCGATCCGATCGAAGACCCGTTGCACGAATTCAAATCGTTCGCGTAAACGATGGCTCCGTTCGTCGTCTCAGCTTCGGTGCTTACGGATTTCTAAAAGCGTCAACAAATCAATTATAAAACTGCTGAATTCAAATTTTAGTCGATGCGGTATATAAGAGTATACACTAGTGACCTTTGATCTATAAAACTGAGAATATGTACTCACGTTTAATTCAGCCATGACAGCAATCGGAGTAATGCCAGTTGCTTGCGCAACCTGATGTTCGATCAGATAAAACATATATTCATCGTACAATAAACGGATCAAGTGAAACGAGCCGAAACTAGCCGCTGAACGCAATGTCAAATCTCGAATGACCATTGAACTGGAAAAAGAAAAAAATTACACTCATATCGAAAAGTTATACCTATTTGTAAAAAAAACTAGTAAGTCAACGTGCATATACTGTTGAAATTCATGAAACTTCATGTCTTTTCAAGATCTTTAGATACACAGGTCACCTCGTTAATGAATTACGTCAGCTGGAAGACTGTTCAATTTTTTTATCAACCACGCAATATTGACAGTCCACTGGATGACGTGTCCCCTCACTATTATCCAACAGAACGAAGTCACCTCTGTATCTAATAATTTTGAAGTCTTTCTTTATTTATCTTTAAATTCAAAGTAGTTAAACAAAACTAACTGTAGGCGGCAGCACAAGTTACGATGTTATCCATTACATATTTAATGAATGGAAATATAATTTTCAGAAACAATTTAACTAACCTGTAAAACGACCACTTCAAAAGAAACTGTCTGGCAGCCTTAGAATAGTTCGGTTTGCCTTCGTACGGTTTCAACACCGACTGGACGACATTTTTCAACCAAACGGCCCACTGCTCTAGTGAATTCTGTTGCTGAAGCGTCAGTTTAAAATCAGCTTCGAGTCTCTGAACCATCGAATAGTCGCACTGGCAAACCCATGATGCCTGCTCCTATAAAAAATCAACTTCGTTCTTTACACTATTTTCAAAACACCCGATATTTTGATATTATTCTATAATTGCCAACAATGACAAATTAAATTTACAAAAAGTAATAAGAGATCAGTTAGGATGTCAAAATGTGATTCCGATAAAGTAAAATATTTTTTCAACTGAAATACAGTACGCGCCATGGATCTAAAAGGCTCGGAAGCTAGATGAAAATGGAGGCTTCGCAGGTACAGTCAATTGAAAAACTACAAACTCGCGCGATATTATTATTTTTAATTTTTTAATTTTTTTTTAATGTAAAGATTTAATTTCTTGCATAAAGTCATCCAAAAAATTATTTTTCGTGCTTGTCTATGCAAAACTGTATTAGGCATCTTGATCAATTAACAATCTAAGAAACAATTTAACAATAGCGTACTGGACTGTACTTTATAGCAAGAAAGCGACAAGTGACAAAACCACCAGCGATGACCAATCACCGACAAGCGCATGTTAACTGGGAGGTGGTGGGAGTCTTTCCCACAAAACAACCCGGACGGCTCTAAAATACGCATTTGCGACGAACCTTTTAGAACCGCGGCGCGTATTATACTCATTATACTTAATGAAACATTATTTTAGATAAACAAACTGACCACACTCTATTTATATTTTCGCCGCTAGATAATAATAATATAATAATAAAATTACCTGAACATTATGAAAATCGACACGATTCAAATCGGCAAGCATTTGCGCAATCTGTTGACCATTGTGAAGCACTGCTCTGGCAGCTTGAGCCAAGTGATTCAGAGAAGTGTAACGTCGTAGACTTTGGCTGAAAGCCGACACGGCTGATAACTTGACATTTACCATTTGCTGAGGACATCCAGTCATCGCAGCCGTCAACCAACTCTCCAAACCTATTATCACAACAAAATTATTTTTCTTAAAAATCACGCTAAGATGCGCGATTTTGAAAATAAGACAGCTATTTTGAATTGAAAAACTAGCATTGAAAATTAGTTTAGAAATCTGAATGAATATAAACACTGAGTATTTGTGAATCTTTGAAAATCAATTTTAAAAACCGGTTTTTAGAATCAATTGATAACTTTTTGCACTTTTAGCAAACCCGATTGTAAACGTACCTTTAGCAAAGTTGCGAATAGCCTGTGTGAGCGAGCTCGGTATCGGGCGCAGGACATCCGGCAACAAAACCTGTACGAGATTCTGGTAGAATTGCAAATCGACGCAACGCATGAAATTTTGGACGGAATCGATGGCACACAGAGCATAAAGCTTAGATCTAAAACAGAAAACAAAATATGATACATTTTGTTTGTAACAGCTTTCAGACTTACCAATTTTATTTTAAGATCAAAATTTCTTTCTTTACAATTTATTATTAATTCCAAAATAATATTATAATATTTATCAATCTTCAAATAATTATTTATTCGTATCAATTTTTGTTACAGAAACGAAAATGAAAAGCTATTATTAAGGTCACCACAATAGTAAAAATAGTAAGTTTTTTTGCTTACTTAGAAAGGTATTTTTCTTCTTCGCATTCTTCGCCATTATTATTGTCTTGAGCACGCCAAAATTCTCTCCACAGTGATTCGACAGTTGCAAATTCTAAACTTAAGACAGCGTCCAGAAACGCTTCACAATGTTCTCTATAAATAGATCTAAAACACAACAAGAACACAAACGTTTTTGGACGTCAGATTGGCCACTAAAAACACGATTAAATGTAACAATAAATACCGTAACGTGTCAACATCCTCCATACTGCATTCATCAGGCAATGGCGAATGGAAAATAATATCCGGAAAATCTGGAATTGCACCGTTTCCTGTAATTAAAAACCTTTGTTAAGGTCACATCAATATGTAATTGCGCTGGATAGCTTCATCACAGAAGAAGTGAGACGGCCTATTTCAATGTTCAATACTCTCAAAATTACTAGAATACTAGAAGATTGGGCGTAAGAAGCAATACAAAAACATGGTCGAGTCTGTGATTGGTTGAGTTGATTGTTTACCCGAACTCCTTGGCTTGGTTATTGTTTATCCCAACTGTTTGGAAGAAGATTCCACAAGTCTACTTTCCCCGCCCCCTCGCGCGTCTCGCCCAGTCACAACTTCAACACCTAACCTTAGTTTCTAGTAATCTTGCAATACTCTGGCTACTTTGCGCATACGCGCTGACGTCACTTACAAGCATGCGCATAATGCATAAACTACTTGATCTATGCAACTGTTGTCTGCACTCAAGATTATTAGGTACAGAGGTGACCTCGTTCCGTTGGATAGTAGTGGGGGAATGACGTCATCCAGTGGACTGTTAACTGATATCACGTGGTTGATAAAAATATTGAACAGCTCCCAGCCGACGTCATTAATTAAATCCAACGACCTTGGTCTACACTGAAATACTAAATCTGGCTGCGGCTAGTAAGTTATAAACACTCACCTTCCCCAAGATACTGGTGATGATGAACTTGCTCGTTTATATTAAAACTGTCGGAATTCCGTTTGAAGCGTCCGTGGGTTTTGCTCGAGCACTGTCCAGATCCGGAGTTCGGGTTACTGTTCTGGGAGCGCAGACTTTCGTCCATTACGCCGGTTAACGCTGAACCTGGCTTCACGCGAATTCCATAATAGTGGTACTTCGAGTTTCCTCTAAAAGCGAAAATTAAATTTTCACAATTATAACAAATGAACAATATGCGTTCAGCGTTAAAGACAATTTTAGTTTAACAGTGTGTCATTTACATGTTCATAACAAAGGTTTTACTTGTATATGATAACACATGTATTTGTGAATAGTATGAAAATTTGAATTAACTTTTCGATTACCACCTGTCGTCAATTTTTGCAATGTCAAATGCCTGTTAAAGAGGTTATTCTAGTTAGTTAATTTTTGCCAAATTCCTTAAGGTTACTGAGTACCAGCTGTTCGACATGATCCGTTTTTCACTCGCATAGATCTAACTTACGAGCAATTGGATTTGTGTGTGCATGTAAAATGCACTTACCGCTTTTCGGAAATCTTTTAATTTCTATAAAAAATCTTATCCAATCTTTGATTGTTGATGCTTCAAAATAAACTAGAAATATGCACCATTCTTCCCATATGACTTTTAGTCAAGTTTTTACAGTTTATTTGATCTAAATAAACGATTTAAAATCACATAAAAACAAGAAAATAAGCATAGTTCATACATTTTTATACCGAAAAAAATACATTTGAAAAAATTATTGAGCAAACCACATTTCTCAGTATTTTTAACAAGTTTCTAGAGAAAAAACTTCAATATGTAAATTTGCCATTCGGTAATTAAAAATCTCGTGACGTGCTGTAATGAAATATTGACAATTATCATGTTTGATTCGGACAAAAATATATGTTTTATGAAATTTTTAAGTCCAATTTCGTGAAGCTTAATGCTTGATCACATCTAATAAAAACAATAACAAAATGAATTTTGCGACCGCAGTTCGAAATTTCCCGAGAGCATATTTTACAATCTGAGGGATCAGTCATCTAAGACAAAGATTTTGTTATGGCGTTGAACCTGTTAGAACTAAATGAAGAGATACACTGTTTATTCACCTCGTGCCAAGTCTTCGGGTTCTTAACCCAAGGAACACAGAACGAATCAGTTTACCGAATGAGGCTGCATTGACGGGTTCCAGTTTATGGTCGTTGCAGTGCCGCAGATAGTGAGCATACAAAGTGCTGCGCGGTAAAGAGACTCCTTCAGCTGTTTCGTAGTTTTCCAACAGCCACTGGACCTAAAAACACAAAATGAACATGGCACACTGAAACTAACCGGTATTTGACCTCGAATACGATTGACATAAAAACATCATGAACACATTAAAAAAAAACCATTTCTTATCTATTTTATAATCCTCTAAGCAAAAAGTTATTGCTATTTTTTAATAAATCTAGTCCTTATTTCGTGAATAACAAATTGTATTATTTGACGAGCATGCTTCATAATGTTATCTCCGATGCATAATTGTTTTTCTCAAGTTTTCCAACATGCAAAATATACTAATTAATTTTTGACGTTTAACTTCTTTAGCGACATATCTGTTTGAAAAATGTAAGAAATCGAGGGGAAAGTAGAATAAACAAATAAAGGGGAAGTTAGTTTGTCCCCTAAATTACGTGAAACTGACATGGACAGGTCTTTAGATTCGCAAAATAGTACGATTGAACGATTGAAGTACAAAATAATTCCTGTAATTTGACGTACAAACGGTAGGAACTCATAATATATATTTCATGTAAATTCATAAAGGAAAATATTAAATATCATATTTCTTTATTTTCAGATATAAGAATAATTTTCCAATTAAACATTTTTTAAATACGTCACATAATGCGAGGTTATGATGTTGATATACTACAGACAATTCATATTAAAAACGTTTTCTGTAGATTATTAGGACGTAAATAAAACTATAGTATGAATGTGACAGTATGTCCATGTGAGAATTTTCACATGACAAACATCAAAATGCCCTCTTAAAATGTGCAATAATTTCGCCGTAATTATAATATTAAAAACTAAAGAAGTTAAACTTCTTACGTGACCTTATGAGGGTGAGGCTCATTATAATTTTTAAATTCACTTTTCACTTTAAGCAAATCAGATAGTGTTAATCATGCCAAAGCTATCCAATTTTAAATTATAAGTTTAAGTTGGAAATCGCGTACGTATTATACCAATGAAAAGGACATATTAAACTGTGGAAAATCATGAAATATTTGTAATGAATCTGAGAGTTACGTTCTATAGCTATATATCAGCCTTAATGACGTCATTACATCAATAATTTTCAGTCAACTGAACTACACTACCCTGGCATAACAAAAATTTACGCAAACCGTAAAAACATCTGATCGTCCACACTCCCAGAAATCGCTTACTTAAATAATACAGTACTAAAACTTACATAATTAACAATTATTACGAAAAAACAAAAATACCCGATTAAAACAAAAAAAAACATCAAAAATACTGTCACTTTCATGGTGACTTACTGTAGCCGGCGAGACTCTGGTAGCGTGTCCCAAGCCAGCAGCAACATCATCTGCGTTTGCAGCTCCGGGCGAAACGGCTACCACGTGCCCTGTAGCCGAGGCTCCACTGCCTCCTGTACCACCACTGCCATAAGAAGCTTCCTGCATGCACCCACCAAAGACCAATAATTTGTTAGTAAACAAGCCCGTATGTCACCGATAATGCATGCCATGATCTCAAGTTGAAGCAGTTATGATAAATTATAAGCCTTTCGCACCATTACAGCCGTGGGATGTATGCGCATTTGTTAATAAGCAGGAAAGCAAAACAACCTCTTTTGTTTATATTTCAAACACTTTCCAAGGTTAACTTATTGCCAACTGCATGTACTGTTTCAAACTAGGGCTTTCATCAAAATAATATAGTGTGCTTTATGTACTATACGCTGCTAATTGGCCAGAAAAAACAGCCGTTTTCAAATCCAAATATTTTGTGTTGTTAAATTAGTGGACATTTATGTTTGATAAACAACTGTGCGGTCGGCGTTACCAGCTTGTTCAAGATTGAATCTAAATGGACATGGGCACATAACGAGCGTAACATAGATGGCAGCAGATACATAATGACCAAAGCTATGATTGGTTTTCACTATGGAGTATAGCAAAAACCAAATGTACGTGTTATTTCCTAAGTTGCGTGATATAAATAAGAATTCAAAATAAATATGCGATGTTTTAATACCTATTATACCCGTCACTTAAACAAATATTATTTTTTCTATCTGTAATTTCTCCTTCTGTCGGAAAACAATTTTTAGTAAACTGGGCTTGACAAACTATTGTTACAGTATTTACAGTAAAAGTTTTTTCCTTTCTGATAATATATAATTATTTATTTTTCAATTCCGGATTCTTTGATAACACAAAGCATCTATAGTTTGAATATTGGTAAACATAGCACATCGGCATTGTCAATGATTTATTATTTGAAATAAACTTATTCTGCTAAGAACTATTACCATACTGAGATCGTTATATAGCTGGCGCCACTAGCGGCAAAATTTGGCAGTGTCCATCTCCATTGTAGCTAGGGGTTGAGTGGGAACATAGATCCGAGAAATATTAGTAATGTAGACACATCATTTTAATGCATGCTACGCGCTGATGGTCTCAGTTGTAGAGCATCTAAAAGCGACTTTCTTACATAATTTGTTTTGATAAAAAGCTCGGTAGGTGCAGAGTTGCAGTCGCAATATTTTTTGTACAGCTCGACATACGACATATTGAATATTGTGATTTTTTTAAAACACAACGGCCGGTCAAACCCCGTATAGTCCTTGCCGTTAGTTTACAAAGGTATTGGTAATCTCTGCAGCTAGTGGAGCAGTGGCTTTTTATTTGGTTTGAAAATTTAATCAATATCTTTTTGTATGATTCCGGTGTACTTCTTTGCTTTGGCTATTATCTTAATATAAATACACCTATACCTCGCTATACAGTCGCTTTTTATATGGGAATTCGTTATAACGGCCGTTTTTAATTATGGCACATTTTCGATTTACGGCCCACAATGTTCGTTATAGACGGCAAAAAAAAGTGTCTCTAGAAATAACTCATCCATTAGTGGAGTGCCGTTAGACGTAAAAATTGTAAAACCTCGGAATCCAGGGCCAGTCAATGAATCTTCATAAAACTTTTGGACTGCATTGTTAAAAGCTCAAATAAAAAAGTTAAAAAAAAAAATTGAGATCTCGATTGCGGGGTGGATGCCACCCCTTCTCGGGGGTGAAAAATGTTTCGTTGAAAATAAGCACGGAAATGGATAGGTTGACTAATTCTAAGCAACTTTTAAACTTTAAACCTGTCAAACTTCTAGAGCATGTTACAAGTACATAAATAAAGTGAATTGTGAAGTGGTAACGATTATTTTTAATTTGGGTGGTAATAAGGGGGTGACTTTCACATTTTTTGACGCCGAAAAAAATAGGGACCAACATTATTTTCGTCAGAGCTCAGTTAGTTTTGATGCTAGGGACTTTTATAAAAAATAAAAATAAAGGTTCTTTCAAGCACTTCAAAAAATGTTCCATGAGTTTCCCCCGAAAAATGCATTGTATTTTGGTAACTTCACGTTGAAACTTTCAATTTTGGCTTTTGACGAATAAGAACCAACCTTCAACAAGGTAGTTCTCCGTTTGTATTGAGTCTACAGACACTGTAAACTCACCATTAATTTTGTTTTTTTATAAGCTACATTTTTACTAAGAATGATTTTTTCGATAAAATACTTACTTTTTCAGATATTCGGGAAAAACCATCTGAAAACGTGGGTTTATTGGTTGAAAAATTGACACTTACACTCGCGAATAAGTCGAAAAGTATGGACTTTAAGAAAAAACTTTATAGAACAAAAGTTGCTTAGAATTAATCAACCTATCTATTTCCGTGCTTATTTTCAACGAAACATTTTTCACCCTCGAGAAGGGGTGGCATCCACCCTGCAATCGAGATCGCAATTTATTTTTTTTTTTAACTTTTTTATTTGAGCTTTTAAAAATGCAGTCCAAAAGTTTTATGAAGATTCATTGACTGGCCCTAGATTCCGAGGTATAAACCTAACGGCACTCCACTACATTACTTGTTACAAAATTCTGCAAAAAGAAGCAGAAAGCAAGGGGAAACAGACAACGTTGGATCCAATATTTGTCACACAGCTTTTCGCTTTACGACCAACTTTTCTGGAACATATCTAAGGTCTTAAGGCGAGATATGGGTGTATTTAAATTGTATGTTTTTGATATTGTTTGCTAAAAAGAGCTGTTTCAATAAGAATCCCATTTTTTCAAGCTCAATTCACAATTAAAAAGTCCCGTAAAGAAGACAAGCGTTTTAAAAGTTATAAATTGCCGACATAATCGTATTTGAGTTTCAAAATGTTTACTTTTTATATTCATTACTTTCTGAGTTTAAATAATTTTTCATTATCATTCAAATAAAATTATTGTATTTCCGATCATTAAAAAATTCAGAATGACTAAAAATTCGCCTATAATTTAGTCTCACGTCAAGTTTTCATTTTGAATTTTTAAATCAAAGAAAAAGGGTTCAACAATTGTCTGAATTCATATCTTAAAAAATTGCATCACTTTCTAGGTGTTCGTTAATAAGTTCTGAACTGATTCCTAACTCCCAAAGCGTCTGTCGACAATGCATACTTCTTCAGACACAACTGCGTGTTTGGTGGCCAAATTCTCGGACAAGAATTGCTGGAACCAAGTTTGAACAGTCCGAGAATTTAACCAACAAACACGCAGTTGTTGTCAAAGATTTCTGTATTGCCTACATACGCTCTATATGCATGCATGTTTAGAGGTTATGTAATTTTAGCGCGCGAAGTTTGACTTCTGAAAACGATATCAAGCGTACCGTTTAGGACTTCGCGGCAAGTTTATTGAAGGCAAAAAGAGTCAATTTTTCGATTAGAACACTACCACTGAAAACTCTTCTAAAATAAAACAAAATCAGTTTACTTCCTATTTTACCAATTAGTTTTAATAAATTATGGAAAATAAATAAACAAGCCCCGCTGACCAAAAGTCGCATGCAACAAGTAATAATAAACAACATACCGCCGCCGTTGTTTGTGGAGAAGTCCGCTGGGTTGCTGCCAGAAGGTCGTCTCCTGCCGGTTGCACGAGATAGTGCGCTGGTGCGGTTGCATAAGTAGCACTGCCTGTAGCACCGGCAGCGTAAAATTGACCTTGGCTGGGATACAACGTGCCGGATTCACCGACCGTATATACGGGATATGCCCTGTCCAGACAAATATTTATATTGGCGGTTCTTACGATACAAAACTTAATACTTTGTTGTACAATTTTTCTTTCAAAATAATATTTTGCTAGACATTTTACTCAAAATTTAGCTTGAAAAACGATGTTTTTTTATGATGTCATTTTTTCTTTCTATGAGTACAGTAACGCAGACTGATATTTAATTCGAAGTCTCGTTAATATGAAGTTTTGGTCCAATCCCTTCGGTTTCGAATTAGTAAGTTCCACTGTATATGGAGCAAAGTCTACTGTGCACCTAACTACTGGTTTAAAATTAAACATAATAAGGATATTTATATGCCTTACATTTGTCCCTGTGGTGTCCCACTATTCTGTGAGCTGTACAATTCGGAGTCCACATACTGTACATGATAGCCCTGATGTGACGCCACTGTATCTCCGTCGGTCGCCACTATAAATAAATAAAATATTCATTTAATCTCGACTAAATTCAAAGACTTAAGGTAGTTGTCGTGGTACAATATTGTCAAAAAGTTATAGATTATACGCGCCACAAAAGTATACTAGCTTGTAGCTAAGTGATCCATAATTTGTACGCCAGATTGTACCCGTGGAAACGTAGCCCATACAGTATTCATAATATGTAAGTATACTTTTCTATAAATTGTTAAACTTTAAACCGTTATTTATAAATAATTAGACGGTCAAAAATGTTTTCTTATTTTTTTTAAACTCATAACAAATGCATTGAAAGACTGTCAGTTTTTGGAAAGTTTCTAACAGTTAGTTCTTTTTTTATAAATAGGAAACTGGCTCAGAACTACAGAGATCGTATACAATCAATATTAATTATCCAATTTTTAATTGAATTTATCTCGGATTATACACGGTCGATCGACTTCAAATTTTCAGGGTAATTGTATTATCATGTCCTTAATAAGTATACAAAAATTAAGAATTTCCTGACGGTGTGCCTTAACCACGACAACTACCTTAATGCAAAAATCATTGGAAAATTTTGTATCGAGTTTTTCACAACAGCAACTTGTATGTTTAGATGTATAAAATGCATGAGATTTGGTGTTAAAAAAATATGTAAAAATCTATGATAATTTTAACTTTGACTACCTATAGCTTCTCAGTTTTTAAAGATAGCGATATGGGACAAAAAAAAACATGGCTTAGGCCGTTCTTTGCTTTCTGAGCACACATAATTTCGATTTCCAATTTGATAAAGAACATGATAAATAAATCTGTCGAAAAGTACATCACGTTTTAGTCACTGGTTTTCATAGCGACAAAAGCACTCGACTTTCTGGTCCTTATTCTGACTTTTTTCACATACCCGAAAATACGTAAGAACCAAATTTTAAAAGATCTAACAATAGAATAAGTTTTGTATGAATCATTTTTTCTTTGGTATATCTAATAGTTCTAGAAATTTTTGCCGAAACACATCTATAGGGGTAGTTTTGCCACCCCCATTGCCTTCAGAGGCCAGATCTCACGTGCCCCAATACATTTTAACAATACAAAAAGATACCTCTCTATGTCAAACATGCTTTTATCAGTTTGCTTATCTGCTCCACTATATTGCAAATTTGATTTTAAAACAAAAATTCTAATCGCCTGTCAAAAATTTGCATTTGGATTGTAAATATATATATGTAAGTAAACACAGTGATTTTTATATTTCTAGCTGCTTTTTGTAAACAAAATCGAACAATATTATTTTATACATAATAAAATATATAATTAATTTTAAAATGGCAGGTAGATTTTATATTTGTAAGGGAAATAACTTATAAGGGTTTTATTCTGAAAATTTCGTAGTTTTTTTTGGGTAAAATTTATTATTTTTTTTTTTAAATTCTAATGCACCGCGATTTCATCTTCCGCCAGTGAATACGACAAAAATTGACAATGCATTATCGCCAATTATCACTATGGAGCCGATAAAATGGACAATTTGTGAATGTTGGAGACAAAAAATTAAAGACGTTCTAAAATTTCTATGGAGAATTAAAAAAAAAACCTCAGCAACAAATATATTTCAAGAATGAATCTTCATGATTACCACCGCGATTTCACATTATTAGTACGTTGGCATATTTATTTTAGGTCAATATAAAACATTTTCATTTAACGTTAGTGATTTTACGACAGAAAACTGCATAACAATCAAACTTTATATTTTAAAATTACAATATACTACGAAGAGCTTCTGAAGGTAATAATATGTTTGATGTAGTAGCCAGTAATTAATATTATTGAATTTATTTGAAAAAACGTAATTATTTTCAATGAACTTACAGTTAAAATGCATTTTTCAAAATATTATTATTTTTTTCCAATTTTAATACTATATTGTCCAGCTGTCAATAACTTTTTGGTCGTCAAGACAACATAAAGTATATTCAAAAATAAAAACATTCATCCAATAATCTGGGCTCAAATATTGTTTTAAATACATTATTGTACTGTTTTATTTCAAAACCATGGAAACAAAAATTATCTTAGCGTAAAAAAATTGGTTTGGATAATTTTGACTTGATTTTAATAATTTATACATTTCATCGTCTACAGAAAGTAAGACTAAATAAAAAATTAAAAAATATGTCACATAAAGAATATTATACAAGAATACAAACTTTGCTCTTCAATTTTGGTTTCAAAATACTCCATTTCACCACGGAAAGAAGGTTCACATGACAACAAATTGTTAAATAAATGCTTATCGTTGACCGTTCTTATCGTTTTAATTTGATAAAAATTAAGAGCGTGTTGGAAACAGAATATCAACATAAATACGAAAAACAATTTTTAAATAATTTAGTCATTTATATCACAAACAAAAACAAAGCAAATTCCAGTGAGTATCATTCGTTTTAAAATAATTAATAAACATTTTAAGAAAATAAAAAATTAAAATTAAAAAAAAACAATCCTTCACTCAAGTTAGCCCAATGAGGTGTAGATATAGAGTGCTAAACTAGGCTGCGCAAGCAAAATGGCAAAGAGATAGCGATAACTGCGGTAACCATTTCGTCTTTGTTTAACAGTTTAACAACATACAAGACGGGCCAAAAAGAGACACACGTATATCGTGTTTATCGCCTTCTCTTTCCTGTCGGTTTTTATGCGCAGTAGTACATTAGCACTCCATATCTACAGCTCAATGAGTCAGCCTTGTCGAATTTAAATATTTTTGGAAAACAAAAAACTAACAATCCAAATTATTTTCACTCTTTGATCTTTGATTTAAAGATTTTTTTATGTACATTTCATTACGAAATTAATTATTTTTAAATGTATACCTATTTAAAGAAGTTTCTCTAGTTTACACATTGTCAGATTATATCTAAAATATGTACACCAAACCTTTCGTTTTTTGTTTTTAAAGGTCTCATATTCGTAAAATGTACTTTTTTTCGCGACGTACAATGTTTTATTTACTACTAGCGACTCGGTCCCGTTTCGCTTTGCAAATCATACTAATATTATAAAGAGGAAAGATTTGTATTTTTGTATGTTTGTAATGAATAAACTCAAAAACTACTGTGCCGATTTCAAAAATTCTTTCACCATTAGAAAGCTACATTGACCCTGAGTAACATAGGCTATATTTATTGCTAGAAAATATTAGGGATCCTTACTAAAACTTTAGTAACGTAACCCAAGGTGTAAAAAAATGCCATAAAACATCTTTCGTCGCATGCGCTGCGGAAACTATTGATGATAGAACAAAAGTATGTTCTATAATATTAAAGAACATATCAATAACTACAAAAAACTTCGCAATACTATATGTCCAACTATTATCGTTATGTCACAATAACCACTTTTTACATTTTAATAATCTATATAGATAAAAGACGATGTATATGTAATCTATGGACTCCAAACGGGTAGACCATTTTTGATGAAATTTTCAGACAATCTTTAGATTAGCCCAGCGAGTGATCTTCTGAAGTTTGGTAGCGATCGGATCAACAGAATTTTTTAAATTTCTTTTTGGGAAATAAGCTTTTTCTTCGATTTTTGAACATTCACAAATAAAAGCGATTGAATTCGCGCAAATGCAATACACGTTGAGAATTTAATGATAATGATTCTCATCTTTTATATCCTATATATTACATTTACACCCGGGCGAAGCCGGACGCATGTTGGAATGTTACCGACACGTCCGCTGTTCGTCATTTCCCGACGTTCGTCAAGAAAGTTACAGACGTATTAGCGAACGCTCTGTTGAGCTGTCGGTAACATTCCAATTTAGGCTTACAATATGTGCATTGCATTTCATCTTCATCTTTATTGTTGTTTATCTTAAGTTGCTTGCTTTGATTGTTCGCTTGCTTGTTTATTATTTTATAAAATATCTATTACCTATACAAAATGAGTAACAGAAATTTACCAGAAGAATACCAGTACAAGTTAATTGACAATAACTTAATAAAGATTCAATTAAACTCAGCCGAGGAAGTTGAGGTAAGTAATTAACCAAAATAACTACAGTAATGAAACAATTATTAAAAGGGGCCTTTCTAAAAAGCTGCCATTAACAACCTGTAGAGGCGCTGTCGTCGTTATAAATGTAATATTTTGGCCATATTTTTAACTTAAATTTTAACAGTTTTCCTTTTTGAAATATTTTGAGTTGTTTGACTATTAGCATATAGAGGCCAAGGAACGCGAACGGTCACTGGGGTTTATAATTATTAGTTTGCTAGTTAATAGTTATATTTAGTCGGTCTAATTTCAAAAAACATGACAAAATCGTTAAAAATATTAAATTTTTCATTTCTATATGTATCATGTTTATATTTATCCTTTTTTAGTTATCCGCATTTATAATATCAACATTTCATTATTTCTGGCCGACACTCGACACTGTAAGAGTAAATACACTTAATAATTTCTTAAACTATTTCACAATTTGTATTATTTTTTACGAATTTCCTGTACTTAATATAGGTGTATTTTCGTGTACTTAATATATGTATACTGTAGTAATAAATATAATATAATAATAAATATTTGAAAACAAATTACTTAAAATTAAAAATTATATTTCTGAAAATATAAGTACAGCTAAAAATCTGGTTATTATTGAAATGTTGCAGACACGTCCGCTCCCCGCGTCGGTAACATTTGTTGGTTCGTTTCGCATATTTACGGAAACTCCCGAACAGCGGACGTGTCGGTAACATTCCAACATGCAAGCCGGACTGGCCGCTAGTTTTATATATAACTACATTAGTTCTCGTGTTTTAGCGGACACACAGAAAAACACACCCGAGGATCTTTGCTTTATTATGTAGGCACCCGGGCGAATTCGGGGCGGATAATATAGCTTTAAGCCTTCCTCCAGAAATTTGCTATCGAATGGTAAAAACCGAGTTCACACCCGTCCAGTAGTTTTCGTATTTTTAGCGAACAGAAAGACAGACGTGAATGGAAACTTTGCTTTCCTATTTTCACACAAGCGAAGCCGGCGCGGATAGTGATTGTAGTCCTAACCTTCGCCAAGAAATAAACTATCAAATGGAAAAAACCGTATTCAAATCCGTTTAGAAGTTTTCGACTTTTTAGCGAATGCACGCGAGGAGTTTTGCCATATAACGAGTAATTCATTTAGAGGTACTTTTTTGTCTATGGATTTTTGACAGATGAAGCCTGAGTCGTGATAACCTTTTATGGTATTTTTGTTCAGTATAGTTTGACATTTCATCATGGAAAGACTTAGCCCCGCACAGCGTCTACAAATTATTCAGCTGTATTACGAAAATCAGCGTTCTGCGAGGAAGAAAATCAACTGTTTTCGACAAAAATTTTGTTTAGTGATGAGGCACATTTCGGGCTTAACGGATATGTCAACAAACAAAATTTCTGTATTTGGTCCGAAGAGCAACCTGAAGAAATTCAAGAGCTGCCATTACATCCAGACAAAACAACGGTTTGGTGTGGTTTATAGGCCGGTGGAATCATCGGTCCATATTTCTTCAAAAACGAGGCCGACCAGAACGGAACTGTCAATGGTGACCGTTATCGTGCCATGATAACAGACTATTTGTTTCCTGAAATTGAAGCCCGTGATCTCCAGGACATTTGGTACCAACAAGACGGCGCCACTTGCCACACAGCACGTGAAACCATGGATTTATTGCGTGAACAATTTGGTGAACAGTTAATTTCGCGCTTCGGACCGGTGAGTTGGTCGCCTAGATCCTGTGATATCACACCCCTAGACTTTTTCCTTTGGGGCTATGTATAAAGTCCAAAGTCTATATTGATAAGCCCGGGTACGATTAAGCAACTGGAAGCCAACATTACTCGCGCTATTCGCCAAATACCAATCGAAATGCTCGGACGCGTCATCGAAAATTGGAACGGCAGAATGGACTATATTAACCGGAGTTACGGCCAACATTTGAAAGAAATAATCTTTAAAAAATAAATGTAAAGAATAGTTCTTTTGTATAATAATAAAAATTATCCGATAAATTTGTTTTTATTAAATTTTTTTTAGTTTTGAAAAAAGTACCTCCAAATGAATCACCCGTTACATGAGAGATGATTAAGTATCTATTTCAAATTGAATATAGGCTTTTCTATTATTTTTATACCTATTAAAAACATTAAGTAATATTTTTGTTAGTAAGTGCTGAAAAAATTTTGAATGATGATTGTACAAGAGTTTTGCACTCCGAAAATTGCACTACCATTCCCCAACTGTATGTAAATTAAGAGCTATGCCGTACCACAAAAATAAATAAATAACTAGAAATTTAACTCTTTGTTACGCGCATTATTCCTTCCCGTAACCTCGGTCCTAGATTAACCTGAGATTCTATCCTGAAACGGCCATTGCTGTACAATCCAGTGTTGGAAGGTTTGCAGCGAATTGTTTCTTACGCGTCGGGTTAAATAAGGCATTTTATCTAGTTACGTATATAATTTGATTTTTAAGTTGTGCTTTTTATAAACAAAACCATAAATATATTCATTAATTATATACGCCTATGGAAAAGCAATAAAATTTCAACTTTTTTTTGGGACCAAGGTCCGTCTGGTTATTTACTTATTCTTGTGCAGTATCATCATCACGATTCAAAAGCACGTTTAGGTCATCAACTGTTAGAAGTATCTGAGCTTGTACCAACTCATATTTTAAATTTATTTTTATTTTTAATAACAGAATTAACACTTAAATTGATACTTTCACCAATTCTCGGATTAGAATCCGGCAACCGGCCGTTTGTTATACATGAGTCATGGAAACGCCATTTACGTAAATGGCGGCAATTCTACAATCTCTACTTAATAAAACAAATAAATAAATTCTGTACTTTGTTAACGTGTGTATTTATTTAGAATAAATAAAATTAAACGACTATTGACAGACAAGTAAAAAAATGTAATTGTGAACTTCGTTTCAGTCCGGATTTGGACCTCTTCTTCAGGTTCTAAAAAAATAATTATATAAATAAAAAAATTGACAAATAAATAGAAAAATACAGAAAAAGTTAACAAAAAAAAATAGTAATAACAAAGATAAATTATCGTAAAATTATATTATAAATTTTAGTTTATCTAATTGCGCATTTAAAGAATTTTGATTAGATTTAAAAAAAATGAGTTTCATTATCAAAGATTTTAACATAATTCGAATTAATTAAAAACGTCGTTCACAATTAAATTTTTCAATTGTCTGTCAATAGTCGTTTAACTTTATTTATTGCAAAAAAATAAACTTAATAAAAATGATATAAAAATTTCAAACCAGAATTGTATGAAGAACCGCAGTTCACAGCACACGAAATCATTTGTCAGAAAAAAAACGACAAGTTAGTGAATACGAATTTGTTTTTGAAATGAAATTTCAGACGTAACCGGTACCAACGACAATTGCCGACTGTTGTATTACATGTGATGTACAGTATCTGATATCACAATAACAAGATCACACATAAAAAGTGCATCCATGTGGAAGAAGCATCTTTCCCTGGCGTCGGTGTCAACCCCTCCCCTTTTTACACATTCATTTCAGGTGTATTCAATTGATACAGGTGGATGCAACAAGAGGACTGAGTCATAATATAATCTCCCTATATTACAAGCCATTACAAAGAATATATCTCGAGTTAATCTCTTTATTAAATGCATCATTTTATGCCCTAATGAAATACACAAAACAATATCACTAATTATAAACCAAGTTGTCTTGAGCTGATCATTAAAAACAAGTCATATTTGAAGAGCTAAGTTTTAAAATCCAATTTATAAACCTTACTAGCTGTTCGGTACGGTTTCCTCTCACTGCTCGTCCCCATTTTGTATTTCAGTAATAATACAGACAATATTTTTCGCCAAGCAGTATAGGCTCGGTTCTCGAGTTTTGAGATAATGTATAGTAGATACTAATATATTCTTTTGTATATTAATATAGATGTAACCGTTTTATTAAGTTTTTTATTAAAACTTTTTGCGCAATAAAAAAAGGCTGACTAACAGACAAAGCGAGTGTATTCAGATTAAAGACGCTATGATGCCTAATAAATATAGGCATGATAATATGGCTGTCAACATTGGCTGTTCTCAGGATAATATCGCAATGGAATTGTAATTTAAGCGGATTTGTTCAGGCTATTTTTATTTTAGGCTAATGAAACAATAATTTAGCATAAGCAAATTACAAGATTATACCAGGTAAACTTACAATAACATACATGATTAGTTGTTTTTGTTTGTTAGCGTTTCAGTAACTATTAGATTGTCTTCAGAATCTTTTAAAAAATTGATTGGAGAGCCACCTACTAGACATCACTGGTGTCACTATTTGAACTGTTTTAGAATGAATCACATAGTATCTATGTATTCAGTTTGATTGGAAAAAAGTTTTACTTTCGACTGGCCACAGGAGTAACGAAACTCATGTAAAAAATCAAATGAAATTTAGACGTTTCGTGGTTCTTACGTATCGAAAAAGGCGAGTTTCTTATCTAGCTCTATCTGCACGTGCAGAGGTCTAACTAACAAACTATTCAACGAATTGAAACCAAATCTAAAACTTAAGGCTTTTAGATTTTTTTGTTTTATCTTTACTTCCCCAACTTTTAAACAAAAATTGAAAACTACTATTTTCTCGGGAACAATTCCCACGATTCTGTTCACATTTCATAAATGACTCTACAATACGCTACCACTCACTTGTTTCGAAAAAATACCGAAAGGTTGATTTCGTTTTTATATTGATAAGGATAATAAAGAAAATTTGTGTTTTTCAAAATATTTCCTCATAAATATAAATACTTTTTTACTGGCTCCCGAAGCCCAGATGTAATGTTCCTATATTATCGGCCGAGAGAAATCACACCGCGACCAAAACAACGGTTTTAATAACAATGTCTAAATCAGGGCTTTTCGACTCGAGACTTGCATGTGACATGGCGCTGTTATAACATAAACTCGCAAACTTCCTTAAAACATTAAATTAATTTTATACGTTGCTACCTTGTTTTATTAACTATCGTTAGAATTAATATGTTTTTATGTACAACCCTTGTCTGAATGTAACTGGCTCCCTGACATTTAAAAAATAATTTATATTGTCTCAAAATATCTTCTCATACTTAATAGAGGTCGTAATATCAAAGAAAACAAAATATGTAATTACCTGTGACCGTGATAAAATGCGGGCTATGTTGCTCCGTTGAAGAATCGTGTCCCTGCACTGTTGCTACTTCACTACCGGAATGTTGTCGACTTATAGAACCGGAACTTTCGTTACTACTTTCTGGCGCTTCGTCTAGTCCTCCACCGACATCCAGAACTGGCACCACGTTTCCTACTGCCGTTGCCTTTCAATGAAAATTTAAAAAAAAACACACGTAAATTACTTTTAAAATACTTATTAGACAATTACCATTTAAATAAAACAGTTTATTGTTTTTAAGAAGTATTTGCTAATACAGGAATATGTTGAAAACAATACAAAATATCTTTTTTTTAAAAGAATTATGTAGAAATTGACAATGGCGACAGACGTATATATTATACAACAAAGCATTCAAGGTAAAAAGGTGATGTTCAATAAAGAGGTAGAGTGAAGTGAAAGTACCAGCTAATTTTATTGATTTTCCGAACTGTCGCCTCTAATCTCATGGCGTTTCGTAACGGACTCTGTGTTATCGTATCGATTGAAAAATTTCTTAATCACAGTGCTGGCTCGTTAAATGATTATAAAATAAGAATACCTGATGAATGCCGGCAGGTAATACGATCAAAGCAGGCTGCTGTTGCTGAAGAGGGGAATGCTCGGGACTAACCGAAGACCTATCTCCTGACTCCGGTGCAGTGTTCGATACAGGTCCATTGCCAGCAGCCACAGGGGTGAAGCGAGCTGCTGTTGCCATGGTGTCGTATCCTCGGTTACCGCCCCACCTGAGAGAGAAATCACTGTACCAATCAAATAGTTGCTCTTCGACAAAATAACTTGTGACGAGACACAAACGGACTCGATGCTTAATACGGGCAGCCGTACAGAACTTTGTCGAACCTATCTCAAATTTAAAGCGTTGCAATAAATTGAAACTTGAATGCATCGTTTCATTTGTTTAAAAAATATATCAATAATGAGTAATTACCAGAACCGATGCTTTGACAATAAGAGTCTTTTTTTTATACAAAATTAAACGCACAAGAAAATTAACTCAATTAAAAATTTTAAACAGAAATCACTTTTATTGGAATTTGTTTATTTTGGTACCTACATTTAGTTTTTTTTTTTTAATTACAAAAAATATTTTTAATGGTATTATACTTAAAACATGTTTTTTAAATTCTACAATAAAAAAAATCAAAGATAAAAAAAATAAATTACCTTCTCGTAAGTTTCAAATTAGTGAGAATTCATAAAATATAACTATAAAATTGTCACATGTTCAGAAAATATTTTTACAAATTCAAATTTATTGGCGCATTTTTTTATATTCGCAAATAAATTTCTATTGAAAGAAAAAAATATAAAAGAATGAAGCGACACTTTTTTTTATTAGAATTCGGTGAATCAATTCGAATTCAAATCCAAAAATGAATTTTAAAATGTTCCAAAAATATTTTTTTTTTGTTTAAAAATTGAAAATAATTACTAATTATCTGATATTAAAAAAAAACAAAAAAAAAACACACAAACTTAAAATAATTTTAGTTTAAACTCTGAAGCATCTATAAAACACAACTGACTAGAAATACAGTTGAAAAACAAGTTTGTTGATAAAAATAATAAATAAAATAGTAATGTTCAATTATTAGCCGTAAGTTTTTCACCTGTATATGTTTTATACTGTAACTGATATTCGAGGGTTGTAATACTTAGATGAACAGGGGTGAAGTGGAAAAAATGAAGGAAGGGGCACAACCGTACAAAGAAAAACCATAACAAAACTAAATTACATTTATTTTACAAAAGAAAAAAAAAAGAATATATACATTAATTTTAAAATTATTATAAAGCTATAAATCAGTTTCCCAGCCTTTGGAAATTCGCGACTCAAAAATTAATGATTCGAATATTCGACGATTTTACACAACTGCGTCCTGACCTTGAAAACCATTTTGTGCAATTTTTTTCAGTGTCCAAACAAGACAATTTCTTTTTGTATTGTAATCGTGCACCAAGTTTTAGCATCACAAAAATCGTGACTATATTATTTGTGTTTTTTTTCCGTTTCATTTTTTCCTGATCGAAATTATATTTTACGTTAGGAACGCATATATTTAATGTAATTTTTTGGAAGCGACGTTTTCAATTTATTTTACAAAATAAATTTAATTAATACAGTTGGCGTATAGATATTCACCAAATACTAGAGAGGAAGGATATAAGACCGAAAAACTTAGCTACATTACAGTTTCGTTGTTATCGTTTCTCATTTGGATAGATTGTAGATTATAGACGCTCAACAGGCGAGGTCAACAGCGTCTATGTGTTGTATTAGAGAATCTATCAGTTAACATATACACACCAATTTGTACTAGCGTGGGTTCCTGGGAGTGCTAATTCTCATAAAACATTGGAATGCTAGTTACAATCCAATATTTCCCCTGAAGGATTCTCGTTTGGAGATTGTAAGAAAAGTATATATGATCTACTACCTCCATCTACAGAATCTGTTTTAGTCTGGTGCTCAAAAGCACTATGCTCTACTCGTTCTGTAGTAAATGATTCAATTGTTTCAACAACTACTCAAAATCCGGTTCTGGACTGAAGCACACACAATAAAGTGGAACCACCGAAGTGGAAATAGTATAAGCTTGCACCTGGTTTTATATCATACATGTTTACCGCGTATTGTAACGCGCATAGAGCACAGGTACATTTAATAAGGGACGTTATGACTCACAAAGGATAGTTAAAGGGGGCATTTACTTGCAACTGGTACGACCGCGTACGCACCATCCACCACCCACTGTCAACTGGTCACACAAATTATTCGTCAAATAATTAATCATCACTCGTCAATATCAATAATGATCTGTACCTACGTTAACCCTTCATTAAATACGGTGAAATCATATAACCCCGCTCTGCGAACTGACAAAATAAGTTTTTAACAAAAGTTTTAGGATTACAAAGAAATGCTACGTTGCATCATATCATATTATTATGATTAAATTATTATTATCCGTATGATTATGTCAATAATGGTTTATAAAAAAGTAACGAGATCTCTGTCTGTATTATTTCAGACACCCAGAGGAAAAAGTCGGTTCCCCAAATGTTTTTCTGCTTATTTATACCCGCATCGCTCGAGAAATGTTGGACCGATTTTGATGACATCCAAATAGCACTTTCTATGCGGCTAGGATATACTAAAAAGTTACCAGTCGGTCAATTTATCCAGCCTATTCTACTAACGATAACCAGAGTGATTACCAAGTGCTTAGGAAAATAAGCACTTTGGGTATCACATTTGTTTGTTTTTTATTCTGCTAAGCAAAATGACAACCTCAATCTTAGAATGTTAAACATTATATTAGTGATAACAAACAGTGCTTAGAATTTTTGTAATCACCGTGGTTACGTAAGAATAGTAATTAGAACGCAAATAGTAGAATATGGTTCAATATTTTTTTCGAGTCAATTACCCATTTTCTTTAATTAAGTTGAAATTTTAACTCCTACTGGATACCTACCCCTTCGGGTATAAGATTTCTGTTATTTTGTTCGCATTATTTAACATAAATATGTCAAATTTCAACTCTAAATTACAGGATTGTTGGTTTGATAACTATTATCAAAGAAAGCAGAAATAAAGAAACTACCTAATGATCCACGTCACTCCCAGAATTCCCGTTTCACCACAGCGAACAACTTACCTTGTCTTTGAAAATAATCAAGAGCTCTCAGAAGTGGACGTAGGGAGTTCGTTTCAGCAAAAAATATAACACCAAAGAATTTCTAAGGCAAAACCTATGCTATTTTTTACATTTTATAAAATTTGCCGTAAAGTATCTGTCTCTGTATTTACGACAATGTCACCTCTTTACACAGTACCGTTTTAAAGATTCTTCGTGTTTCTTGCATTTATCTTTATTATTTATTTGCATGTATGCCATATAAATAATATGACGTATCAATACGCATGTGATAAATTAACACTTACTTAAGTACTTGAGAAATTACATAAAATATATTCTTTTCTGTGCTAAAATTGACAGCTCCTACATAATACATTTCAAAATTGAGGTCACTTTGTCAAGCCGATTCATTTAGCTTTCCAATTGTGTTCGATTTAATTTATAATGTTTATTTATAAAAAAGCGAAATGATTGCCTGCGTTCGCTTAAGCAACGTTGGCATTTAATTTTACTGCTGCATAATCAAAACAAATTTATTAATTAAGTAACTCTTATCGAACTGACCGCTTCAAAGCATACTACAGTATCTGGATAAGGGAAAAGGCAAATGACAAAGACGTAAGGTCCAAAATGCAGGCGCAATCAAAACAGGCCTATATTCGTTCCAATTACCGTACCATATCATCAGTCAATATTGAAGATGATACTTTTAAATTGCCGTATAAGATAAATGCCTATTATTGTCGAAATAATGAAAATTCGTAGTACACATACCTCAATGGTTGCTAACCCAACCGTCGCCAAGGATACAGGTCGTCAATGGATACCGATCGTGTACAACTGCAATTTTATAGTCTCTTTAGAAATTGTCACAGTTTTAAAGAAAATATTAATTTTAACTAACAATATTTTTGTGCTCAGACAGTTCTGAAAAACACCATAATCATATATAAAAATAACACTAAAGTATTGATTAATAAAATTACCTCCGTTACCAGGGAATTATATATACAACGATGTATTGACTTCTTGGAATTCATATGTTTGACGTTTATGAGTTGTGTATTTTTGAAGGAATTGACCCGCACGAGATTTATCACTAATCTGAGTAACAATAATCGACATTACCGTTTTACGTATGAAAAATATTAGAATATTTCACATATAAATTAATTGTTAAGATATAATATGTAAAATCACTTCTATTCTTCATTAATAATTACTACTTTTAGATAAAACAGTTACGTCTCTATAACGTCAACATCACTCGCGATTATATAATTCTCTATTGAACTAAAGCAGCGCTCTCACTATTTTCAGTGCTGTTGACTTACAAAATTCGCATTTGAAATAAAACATGAAGATTGAATTATTATAAACTATAGTTACCTGTGCACATTTTTTTGCTATTATACATTACATATTTTTTAACTTTAATGCGACAAAAATTTATTTCATATACACCTACTGCATAAATAGTGAAACATAGTCGTTAGAAATAAACAATCAAAATCCTTAACATAATACTTACGTGAATTTTTCCCCGATCTGTAAAATAAATAATGCAAAAATAGCAATGTCTATTCCAGAAACATGAAAAAAAATCTTAAAATATATATTCAAGAGACTTTTTTATTTATTAGCACTTTCTTGTATACAATGCTCAATGGACATTAAGAAAATATAAGAAAACTAATTTTTACTCTAATTTTAAGTATTAAAAGCAATAACTGCAAATTAGAAAATTAATGCTGTAAATAATGTATGCCGTGCCTAGAAATGAAACGTTAAAATATGTGTTGCGTATCTATTCTAGCATAAAAAGCAAGTAGAAATTTTTAATTGTGAATTATATACTAATCAGAGGTGGGCATAGAGTTATAATAATTGAAAACAACTAATTAATCATTATTACTGTTTTATGAACTAACTTGTTTTCACTGATTCTTTTTTTTTTCTAAATATAATGTGAACTGACTGGGCTGGAATTATATTTGTTTTGTTTTGCTCTAGACGTAGACAGTATAATAAAGTAACCCGTCAACAGATTATCAATATATTGTCCTCGCATGATTATTTTGTTCGAGAGTTGAGAATTTTCAAAATTGTGTTAATGAATAAAATGCATTTACTCAAGTTATTGTTTTGGGGTGCACAAAAATTATTTCTATATAAATGCAATATAAATAATTGCCCACCTCAGATAAAGATTCATTTTTAGATTAATAAAAATAAATCATTTGTTATCAAGTTTGCTGATAGTTTAAATTTTAACAATCTTTCAAATTTGGCACACACACAAACGAACAGCAAAACTTATTGTGTAAAAGAAATAAATTTTGCACTCCTAAAAAAATGAACATAAAATACCTTTAGATTTTTGTATCAAAAAAGAAATGTTTGAGAAATAAGAACTGTATATCAAGACCACCCAAACAAAATATTCCAACGTATTTTTCGTCCAAATAATTAAACTGATAAAATGCAGTAAAAACCATTATTTTAATGAATTTGAGTTGAAAATACAAATTTGCATTTTTCCCACCTACTTAAAAAGCAAACACTTTTAAAAATTATTTCCTGCGTCAGAAATTCCTCCGATTACAATTGTCTCGTTTAGGTAGCCATGATTTTACATTGTATAAAATGTAATATAAATATTTTTTATGTACTCGTGCATTTTTAAGATTCACCAAGTTACTGATACCAAAAATCGTGGAATTTTTAACACCGGAAGGATTCGTTAAGTTCCATATTTTTTTTATTTTTCAACTAGACATCGCAGATCTGACTTTATAAAACAAAAGACAAACATATAATATAGCAGTTATCATGCAATTTTCTTTTGTTTTATGAAGCCAAATTTGTCAAGCAAATAAAGTGTACTAAATTTACACAATATTTGTGATTTTTATCAATTTTAATTTTGAAACAAAAGAATATGAAACTTAATTGTAAATATCTTTTTCATCTGTTACCACTTCAGTGTTAAAATACATTAGTAAAAATTAAAGAAATATTTTAAAGTAGCAATTGTTTTTATATACAAAACCGCGTTAATTATATTTTTAATTTGTGAAAAATCTGCAACACACTTATGCAAATTATTTTTGATTAAAGATGAACAAGTTTAAAGATTAAGAAAATATTTCTATTTACTAATGAAAACGATGAATAAATAAACATTTAGTTATAAAAGTAAAAATTGTTAGCGATGATTGTTGTAAGCAAATTTGATTGACTTTTTTAGGAAGCACTGCATTGCCTTTTTACTTTTAAAAGCTAGGCTGCATTCGAAAACTGATACCGTAAACTATAATTCAATTTTTTGTAGTTGAAAATTTAGTCGCACACACCCAGAGTTTTCATTCTTTAATTTTTTTGATATTTTTAACAAATCTGCTTCTCCCAAATTAATATTATTTATTAGATTTGACTCAGATATTAATTATACACATGGAATCAATGATAGAAGTAACTAACTACAAATTTAGGATTTTTTAGATTTAAATATTTAAAAAATATAGCTACCCTGGACAATGAAATGAACCACCATGGTGTACAAATACTCTAGCATCTCGTTTGTGACTTCTTTTCTTGAACAATAAATTTTCTGGTTTCACCGAGAAGGAAAATTAGCAACCTACTGATTGAATGTAATAATCGTTTGTTTATATATTTACAATGGTTCATTTATTTTGATTTAATTAACAAAATAATGCTTAAATAAAAAAAATCCAAATACCTTATTAAATTACAGTAACATTTAGCAATCGCTACTTCAACGTTGGTTGATACTTAGTCCATTAAAAACAGATGAAAATTATTTGCAATTTTTGTAACTTGGAATTACACAACCTTACCAAATAACTGAAGCCATAACAATCAAAAAGTACATAAAAAGTGAACTAAAAATATGCTGAAAACATTTTGTGTAGAAATATATAATCCAAAAACTTTTAACTTGTGCAAAATATTTAGAAAGATATATGACTTTTTTATTTTGTGCCCACAGTTATCGAAGCTAATTTATTTAAAAACACTAAATTCTACTTGTATCCAAAACAGCTGTTTTGGATTGTTTTATTATAATTAAACTAGATGAATATTATTATAAGGAGGTATTAATAATAAATTCATAATATATGATTCAATTAAATTTTTTGATACATATTTATAGTATAATTTAAAATAAATTTATATTGTTGATCCCTCAGTCAGGCACAATTGCCAGTTACTATTTTTATTAATTTTTTTATGACTTGTTTTGCCAATATATTTATGTCATGAACGTATCGCAAGGGAACATTAAAACAAAAACTAAGTGAAATAAAAGAAAAGAATTATTTATTTTTGAAACATCTTCAGTTTAAAATTATAAGAATTCCGTGAACACCATTCATCTAGTAAGTTAGTGTACGTCTTTAACCAGATCATTATCAAAACAACTCATTAAATATTATCTTAAAAGACTAATAAAGTTACTTCTTTTTGTATAGTTCAACATATTAAAAAAATGAAGGTAGTTATGACAGGAACAAAGCTGGAAGATGCAATTATAAAGGAATGATTTTGTAGGAAGGCTATAAAACAAAAAAAAATGTAAAAGAAATAATTTTAATATAAAGAAAATACACAACTTAAATTATATTTTCGGAATATTATTTGATTTTGATCATGTTCGTATGATATTGTTCCTTCGCAGAAATGTTCGGAAGGGCTTATTTTTAATATCTTAAAGTAACTGTCTTATAATTTGTGACTCGATTGTAACCTCAGCTATTTCAAATTCCTCTTTCTATGAACGTCCTTAAAGTTAAGTAAGAAAACAGCTTTCTTCAACATACAGAAATACAACAAAAATACTTCCAAGTTTCTACGTAAATATTCTCTTATAAAAATATACATATTTGTAATGATATTTTCTGATAGTATTGGTCCTATTATGATTCAAAATTTGATATGATCCGTTTCTTAAAAAAATGTGTATTTATTATTTTCACTGAACATAATGTAATATATTTCAAAAACTTATATAATTTAAGTGCAAATCTAGCTAAGTATAAAATAAATCACAATTCGATCCCTGTTCATACCGCAACCATTGTTATTAAAATAAACACCCAAAAATTATGTAGCATTAAAGACGTTCATCGGTTTTCACATAAAAAGTAATATTACAAATTATGTGAAAAAATCTGTAATAAATACAGATTTTTATGAAAAGAAAGCAAATACTAAATACAATTTTTGTCATATTTCTGTATGATTTATCTGCAAAATAAAAATCACAAGCATTTATGCCATTTTAAAAATCGAAAATACCTTGTTCAGAACTACAACTATCCTTTTTTAGTTATTCGAGATTATCAAGAAATGAAAATAAAATGTCTAAGGGACTAAATTATTGTTTTATAAAAAATGTATAAGAATATAATTATATTGACTTTTGATTTGGCAAATGAGTTCTGAATTAGGGTATGACAAATGTTTCTGTTCCACATTAATAATTGCATATTGGCGTCAATTATTTAACAATTACTAGAATAATTGTATTTGTATGTTGTTAACTGAAATTTACACTTTTTTCAGTTATTTTACTCCATCGGTTAATACAATTTACATCCAAATTTGATATTTGATAGTGTGAATTACCTGCAAACAACTAATTTTATATTTGATATTGCACGCTGTGCTGAAAAAGCATATTTTGCTTTATTTACTGGAAAACATGGTGTCCGCAATAACAATTAAGTCTGATTAACTCAGCCATTCTAATCTGTTTCACTATTGCTATATCGTCATTTTATTTGTTAATGGCGGCTATGCAAGTGTAGAGATATTTATGAACACAGCATTCAGCTTTTTTTTTTAATTTGAAATATTTACCTATTTTAAATAAACAATAAACAATCGATATAAACTCCTATTCTCATATTAAACAGTCAACTGTTATCGAAACTAAAATTGGTATTTACATTAAAACGAAAGAGCTGAGTACATTTATAATTTTCAGTTGCATTAAACAACTTTTCAAAATTACTCGCAAATATTGAATGCATGTAAATCAATCAATAATAATTGTTAAATTAATTTTCGCGTCAAACATTTTGTACAGTGTATTTCAGTGATATTAAATAAATATTTGTTATCGAGTATAAACTTTTGTTTTTCTTTTGTAAAATAAAGTGTTTATGTTTACATCCATTTTAAAAGAAAACAATAGTATTTTCTTTGATTCTAAATTTTTTTTAGATACATGATTGTCAACGTATTTTATATAAATATTTGAATATAGTAATATATAATATAGATAAGAATATGGAGAATTGTTAAATACTATTATTTCTAAACTACACAGTAGTCCTATCATTGTAAAAATTGATTTAATTTTGTCAAAAATCTAATAAATTACATTCATTTCCTGCACTTATGCAATCACTTACAAACGAACATGTTTGGTGGTTTCTGAGTTTAATACATTACGGTTCGGATACTGCTAAATTAATACCAAATGTCACACATATCACCAAATGCACCAAACAACGCAATTAATACGATTATTAAATATTTCAACTCTCGCATATTCCGATAACAATCACATTTTGTATTCAGTGTCTGTTAAATGCGTACATTACTGAGAGTGAAATGATAAAAAAGTGAATACATACTGAAGAGCAAGTCCAGAGTCATATTTGAAATGCCATAAGCCGGTAGCTGTGAATTCAATGAGTTTTGACGAATTAAAACTGTCCGTTTTCTCAATTTACATTGTGACTGCAAGTAATTTGAACATACGCCACTTGCCACTTCTGTTTCATGAAATACTTTTAAACGTACTGCATACATTTAAAATCATTTTCTATAAAAATAAACGGAATTATTCCGATTTTGTTATGCAGTCGATGCAATTTTAGTACAAATTATTTTTTTTAGAATTGCCAAATTCATCGTTCAACTTTTTTCCTTGCTCCGTCATGCTTAAGAGTTTGAAAAAATCAACCGAGTTCACCGCAAGAATAAATATAGAATGAGTGAAAATATGCATTATAATGAATGTAATGTTCTATTAGAGATTATTTATAATAAAGGGTACAATATAAACCCTGTTTATTACCCTATAGTCACTATTTATCATTGGCTAAACTACTCGATACTTAGATATGTAGAGGGACATTCAATCTTGGCAAATAAGCAAATGCGCGTTTTTTTTATTATTTTTATATTCATAAATTCGATAAACTCTATTAATTTCGATTTTAAAACCGTAGAAAAATTTCTTTAACATCTGAAGATAGAATGCCCCCTAAAAACTCAAAAATTGAGTCTGGAGTGCACGAGAAAACAATATTATGTTGAACTGTGAGAAAACAAAAACAAAATAATAATAAACAGTTGTGCACTACAAGGCTGCAACTTTATTAATACAATATCAAAAGTAAAATTATAAAGTTTCGCTTAAATATTTAAAGCCATAAATATATAGAATACTGAATACTTAATACAATAAAAATAATAATAATACAAAATAATGATAACGTATCAGATCAAAGTATTCACTGAGATATTTAAAGATAATATTCGAAGCATGTCATAATTACAGAAATATTAACTAATTTATGAGTCAGTTAGTCAAATGCACCTTCTGTTATCAGATCCTGTAAATTAATTGTGAAACCTTTGTCTTGCCTTTTAGAATTCTCATATTATTTTTCTCGATCATATTTCATGGCAAGCGATGAGAAAATATGTTTTTCAGTCCTGGTTTCTGAGCCAAACAGCAGCAATTTTTTTCAACATACTAATCTTACAAATAAAAAAAAAACATCTTTTCTACAGCTAAAAAATCGCAACATTATAATACGATTACAGTAGTTAAAAAGCGTTTCCAATTTTTAAGTTACGATCTAGTTTTTAACTTAGGTTGCCACTGAATTGGATTGTGGGTACTACAAAAAAATGTTTAATAAAAAATACTAACTAATACTGGTTACATAAATTAATCAGTATAAATGATTTTCAAAATAAAATTAAACACTAATATTACACATCACTGTTTAATACTTATTAATAAAACTAGAAAATTAATTTTGTCACCAAAATATAATATTAATAAAAAAAGTAAAAGATACAGAAAAAATAATGTTTGTTCATAAAATCACATTTTCTGTAATACATTCCTAAATAACTTAGTTTTTATCAGTACTAATAAATTATAAATCTTTTTGGTGCACATGATCTGACAAATTGTAAAAAATGTATGAATCAACAAAAAAAGAAGACGTTAATGCCTTTGAAAGATTTTGATTCTCAACCGAAATTCTTCCGGCACTCACGTTTTATTTTTCATCTCCAGTTACCTTTAAATACCGGCACATTGACGTCACGAATTAAATTTTACAACATCGTGTTGAGAAACACAGCATCCGTCAAAGTTTAAAATCATTTCAAATTTAGCTACCGTTAAAACACAGTTCTAGCTGTTTGTTTTTTCTTCTCGATAATTAATAAGAACGTAAAATACTTAAAAAATACTGAGTAATTATTTTCTTAAATCAATAACTTATAATTAAAGTTTAGTACCATATTTATTTTGTTGTACAATGAACTCTTTTCCATCGTTCAATGCAGCTGACAATTAACTGACTGACGATAGTTATAATATTCTACAAGGTACTCATTGTTGCGAAGTCTAGATGTTAGACTTTGAAAAACTTACTCTCAAATGATTTGATTCAGACAACTGGTGATTGTGCATTTTGATTAAAGCTGCGACTGCATCGTCTATGCTTGGAAGCTGAATGAGCGCCATTTTCCGATCTTTTCTGTATGTGTGAGAATATTACATTTAATCAAAACGTACATTTTCTACTATTTAACAAGCTGATTGGGCTCCTAACACTAACTGTTCAGAATCGCTAATAATTTTGTCTGGGATCTCGCGATACATTATGCAACGTAAAGTTGGCAATTCAACACGCGGTAACTTGACTTGATTATTACTTAGTGAGTATAATAATACTCCGATTTACGCGGATACAGAGTTACGCGATTTTTGAAGACATTGAAGAACCTGATTCTTTAGACCCAGTTCAATTAGAAGATCAAATGATGGCTGGAAACTTGACAGAAGGCCTCAGTTTAATTGAAAAAGGGTTACAAATTTTGGAAAACATAAGACACCAACGATAAAATTTTGCGCGAGAAGAAAAAATCGTTGATCCGTCAGACGACTTTGTTTGATTTTATGAAGCCTTCTACGTCAAAATAATTCAGTTTACGTTTCTGCAATTCATAATAATGTAATTTGCTGTATTATCTAAGAATTTATTCGACATTTTTCTTGTAAATTATTGTTTTCTTTAGTCACCGATCCCAGTTAAACATAATTTGTATGTATTTATATGTAAAACTGTACCCTGCCTTACACTGTTATCGCTCGGTCGCACCTATTGCGTTAGTACTTGTGCAGTGTAAAATCACACTATACACATTACGAGGCGTAAAAATTCGAATAGTGTAGCAATCATAACTGTCGGTGTAGTGTTTATAACAAAAAAAAAACCCGGGTCGCAGTGCCAAAACCCTGCCGACAATATAGTGTATTTGCTTGTATAGGGCCGTGTGGTTTTAGACTTTTATTATGTGAAATTAAGTTTGTTTTTGGGCAAAATAAAAAATTTAACCCCTTAATACACCCCTTAAGATAACATTTTTTTCTTAATTGTAATATTATTATCAATCTAACGTCTCCACCGAATTAAAGACACCCTTCAATAAATAAGTCACTATCTGCAAATTAGTGTTTTCAAAAAATGTGTAAGTCCGGTCCTGTTGGGCCGATTTTACTAAAATTTTAGAGGCACTTTTTAATTGCTATTAAAGGGTTAAATTTCAATTTTAAAACGATTCTGAGATTTTTTTCGGTATTTTGGGGCCCAAAAACTTTTTTCAACCCCTAAAATTCACCCTTAAAATGATCCGATTGGGCCCATTTTAAATAGGCTTCGTGCGGTAATGGATTCCAATATGTGTGCCAAATTTCGTCAAAATTAATTAACTTCTTCGAAAGTTATAGCCCGCACACATATATATATACCTATATATATATATATATATATATATATATATATATATATATATATATATATATATATATATATATATATATATACATATATATATAAACATTTTTAAAAATGGTGCCAAAGTGTTTAGGAGGTTATGAAACGTCGAGAAATTTTGGTCCGACCCCTAGGCCCCGCCATCCGACCAACGCCAATAGTGTATGTTGCCATATGGCAAATACACTAAAAATAGAGTTATATTTCTCCACGATTTTCAATCGTTATTTATACACTAGCGCGTTTGATAACTGATCACAAATGTGATTACACTATTCGTTTAAAGAATTTAAGCACTTTGACACTATAACCGAACAAGTATACCAAACAAAATAAAAAGTACTTACGGGAAAAATTTAAATGCTTTTACTTGGAATCCTGCGTTGGTAAATGCCTCTTTGATATCTTCTTCAGTACATGTTTGTCTGTAAAAACCAAACACTCGAATTGTATTCTGTAGTCACAATATGCATCTAGCACAGTTTAAAATAGATTTATACATACGGTATATTACTAAGATGAAGTGTAGCGCTGGGAGGGTAAATATTTTGGTAATTTTTCGATCCGGGCTTTTTGAAACGGTGTAGTGGACTCTGTGAATAATCTTTTGTGAGACCTGCATCTGGTTGTCCTTCTTTCGGCAACTGAACCGACTGATGTTTACTGAGCATCACTCGGATGTTCTTTCCGAACACGCGTAGTTTATCCATATGCGTTATTGCTAAAATAAAATATTGATGAACAGACGTTGTTATTTATTACACTTTTTTTTATTTAATTTTTAACAGGACATACAATATCGTCCGTTTTGGTTCAATTTACTGCAATGTAACAAGTGATTCGCAATTGTTTAAAATAAAACTGATAACTCAACTGATATGTTTACCACGTCTTAGGGGTTTGCTATGAGTAAGCAACGGTAAAACAACAGCGTTCTAACAAATCCTAAAAAAAAATTACTGAAATCCTGAAGAACTTACCGAGATGAGCTTGGTGTGGTTCTGCAAGCTGAATCAATGCTGAATCTTTTTTGTTGTAAAGAATTTTCACCCTTTGCACATCACCATAAACACCTAAAATTACATAAAACAAAACAATTAATAATCACTGAAATAAATTAATAACTTAGAAAGAAGACTGTAAAAATTGAATTAGTTTAGAGAAATAATAGGTAGGTATGTTATCGTGTAGTTTGACCAAACTGTACCAGTATTATAAATAATAAAATTTTTACAGTCTCGTAACTTAAAATTAATTGTTATTTGTGAATCCTTTATTTTATTTCTCTTATTATACAAGGCTTTTAACAACATTCAAGATTTGTTTTGGAAAACAAAATAACTGCAATTTACAAAACAAAATAATAACTTGCGGAAGGATTACAGTTACATAAATGTATTAATACGACACTATACATTATTAAAATAAAATTACTAAATATTATTTCAAAAAATAAATATTATAATTTTTGTTAAAATAAATGGAAAAGAATCGCAAAACACAGAACTTCAATTTATGGCTCATGCTTATCCTCTTTATTTTTTCAGTTAACTCACTATTTACAAGAAAAGTTTATTCAGAAAAAAAAGAACAGCAGGTTCTTAATGTTACATTTTAAAACAACTATTTTATGTAGTATATAGTGACATTTTTTTAATTCAATCCAATGCCACTGAAATCATTACCTCGTTTAATACTTACTTATTCCTTATATGATTAATTAGTTAACAATACCTGTATTTTGATCATATATTCTTTACCCAAACACTGCACGATGCTTTAATAACGAAATACGAGTTTTTTAATTACCCTCTGACAATTTTTCGAGATGATAATAAAAACCGGTAAAACAATCCAGCACAGAAAAACTAAACGCCCTTTTTGCTAAATTATCAATTTTTCGGAATAAGTTTACTTCAATTAACAATCTGTAGTAAAATTTATATAGGCTACATTACGATAAAAGAATGATGAGCCCTGACTAAAAAATGTTAAGTCGGAAATCCCGCATTGATCACTAAACTCAATCGCTGTACGTTGGCCAAATTATAAGAGATATTGCGTAGTGGCGTGTGAGAAAATTGTTGCTCTTGGATTATTGCGTTGCCGAATCAAAATCGACACGGACAAAGTAGTGGCAAAAAGCTAGCCACTCATAAACTGAGTGGGTTCGGTGTTGTGCGATTCTCAGATGTCTTCATAGCGTATTCTAATGATAAGATGTATACTTAGTTATAATATAAAAACAGTAGCTGTGCACACGTACCAAATAGGGTAAAGAGAGCGTCAGGCGTGACCATCTACAAGAGAAGACAGAATATGATAGTAAAGTATAGCACACAGAGTAGTAGCCGAGTGCTGCTGAGCCAAACGGTGAAATGAATCACTTATGTTCTTGAGTGTACGATAAATTGTTACAAAGCATTAAATAAAACAAATCCGATTTCAATTGTTATGGGGACTGTACGGTATATGAGTTACTGTGTATTTCTAATCAGATACGTTCGCAGATTTTATATAGTTTGTCTTATTTTCGAAGAGTAACAGTATAACTACGGTCGGAGTCATATATCATCTATTTTCAGCTGATATAATTGATACGGCAGATACGGCGGTAGCTACGCCTCTGATAGTATTACAAAGATGTTAAACATATTATGGACTGGCAAAATGAACCGCCAAACCGTGCATCTGATATCTACTTTTGTTTTCAAAATATTTTGAAAGCATTCATCTAAACTCTGAATGGTTTATTGCAACTGAATCAAAGCGCAAGAAACTATAGAAAATTAATAGTGATAACTGAGATATGGAAAATTATCAAAATTTCGAAAATTCAACTTTGCAAAAATATTAGTTAATGTCAATCTTCTGAAAGGAGGGCAGGATATTAGCGTTGGACTTGAATAAAAAAGTTGTTATACTTTTTTTAGTACTGGAACCCAATCGAAAATAAGGTGTACACATTGCGAATATTGTGTGATTCTAATGAAAAAGTATATTTATTTCGTGTACAAATATCTGGCTTAAAATATGTTATGAGTTATGACTAAATTGTTATCTGCCAATAAATAAGGAACTTTTGATACTACTAGAAACTTATCTGATTTATCAGAGAAAAAAGGAGAATAAACACAGAAACAACCCTAAAAACAAAATTTCGAAAAAATAAGTGTTTCAAAAACGTATAAAAGCTCATTTAGAAAGACAAAGTTATTGAAGACATAGTTTTAAAACAAAAATAAAACGCGTTTGATTTTATGCTTGTAAAAAACAAATTTATCGACCACTTTCGAGTGATTATGTATAAAGCACACTCATTTAATTTCAATTAGTAAAACAAAAATTATAGAATAAGGTATATTATACACATACTATGTATACAGAATGTATCTAAAAGTTCAGCATAAAATTGGTAAGTTAAATTTAGAACTGAACAGTCAAAATAATAAAAAGAGTTCACACAAAACACAGGAAATTCGAGACTATTGCCCTTCAACTTTTTGAAAGGTGTCACAGAATATTTATTTTATAGGATTTCTTTACAAACGTCCAAATATCAAAAAGGATTATCAAAATTCCTTGACTTTTTCAGGTTTTAAAAGTAATAAGATGATTTTGTTGACACAAGTGTCTTTTATAAATATGTACTTCATTTTTTTATTTCTCAATTGACTCAATTTCTAACATTTGATTTTCTGACGCTGAAATTTTATAGCATTTTTGTATCAGATTCGAAAAGTGCGACTAAGGATATTTCATATACCAATTTTACTCTCCATTTTATGTGTGTCTTTTAGATGAACCTTTATAAACTGAATACTAAGGCAACTAAGAATTAAAAAATTAAATACTTAAAAAATGTATTCGTTTCATTTAACCTTTTAGCCCAGCACAAAAAAAAATACTATACACTGTTTATTATATTAACAAAATTAATAAAAAAAGACAAAAACAAAACATGGACTTTTATGTGTACTGTGTACAAATTGAATCAGTAAAAAAGTAAAATAAACTGAAACGCAACGAAGATGGTACGAAAATCACTAAAATTGCATTTTTTCAATAAATTGAAAAAAAAAACATAATGAACTGATTCATTTAAAAACAAATTGTTGTGTTTCATTTTCTTAATCAGATCATTATGACTTTTCCAATATTTCCAAAAATGTGTCGTTTAATAATTCTGGCAAAAAATCACAAAAAATATTTTTGCTTGATTATGGAGGTTGTAAATATTTTCCTAAATAAAAAAAAAAAACATCTATAAAAACCTTAACGCGACAATTTAAGAACGAGAACGTTTAAAAGAAATTATAAAAAAATAACAATAGTTATTCAATCATGCGTAATGAAGCTTCACTCGATTCTAATAATTAACGCGTTCATTTGTTAATTTGTTTATTTTTGGCAAAAAAAGCTCCATAATCAAAAATCACTCTTCTGTTGAACAAAAAATAATAAAAATATTTATTTTGTTTCAATATTATGCTTGTACAGTTTCAAAACATGTTTTTTCTTAATGAAGTAAATAATTGCTTTTTATGAGACAACTAGATTCTTAGAACAGTGCTTTTCATATGCATATTAAAATTTACAAAATAAATTATTAAATTATAAAATATTAGTACTAAATAAGGTTTAATAAATAGGAAAAAAATTAGTGCATTTATAGAAGCAAATAAACAAAATATTAATATGTTAGAAAAAATTTAAATAAACAAAAAATGTGAAGTTTACATTTTCAGTAAATGTATACTATCATTTTATAATAGATGACATTATTTTTCTTCAGATTAAACACATGAAAAGCACTAAAAATGGCAACTGATAAAATTTTTAAGACGTGTCAAACAAAAGATTTACACATGAAAAACTTTCAGTTATCTTTCAAATGTTAAAAAAAAATCACTCAGACTACAAAGCTTAAAACACAATTTGAGATCAAGAAAAAAAAACGAAATGGTTAACAAGAAACGCCTCGAAAATTAATTAAAATAATAAAAAAACAAAATGATATATGACTGTTGGGAAATAAATACAAAAACAATTTGAAAGCTTAGCGAGCTAAAGAAATATGGTTTCAAATGATTGATTCAATTTTCAACTAAGTTTTAACTAAGTTATTATCTTTAAAAATTATATTTCTATGAAAATTGTTTGCAAACATGATGTCAAAAATAAAAACAAAAACAAAACAAAACAAAAGAAATAATACCTCTTCGTTTAGATTACTGACGAGTAGTACTGTTCCCATGGATAAACTCGAAGGAGTCAATCCTCGGATACCCGGTGGTCCAGAACTTAACGCAAACGCCCCTAAAGCCGGTAATCCACTTGCAACAGCTCCAGCATATGGGGAAGTTAAAGGCGATGCTAAGTTGTGTATGAAAGGACTGCTCAAAACGCTCGGCGCGCCTAAAATAATCCACACTGCATTTATGCCATTGAAAATCCCAAACATCTACTATACAGGGTTATTCATTATAATGGGCACAAGCGTATTATTTCCCTTAATGTACAAGATAAAACAAAAGAAGTCTTAAATAGAAGTAAAATGATGTCAAAGAAAAAAAAAGAATTTCTAGAGATAAAATGAAACTAAATCTTTAAGGATACTTTGTTGTTTAAGAATAATAGTAAACTATTATTTAAAAAGTCTAATATATTAATAGAAATACGATGTCTCACAAAATTTTGCAACAAATGGGAATTTTATTATTGATTTACAGGAACGTTCCAAGAAAACTATTTTTGGTATACTTGTAGGAACAGATATTCTTCAAACAAATTTATGATTCGGTGACCAGTAATTAAATTAATATTGTTACAAAATTTAATACTGGACACATTTTCTAAATAACTTCTTTCCTACAAGATGTAGCAAAAAACAACAATTTTGAATTTCACGTTCTCTGCAACTTTTTAATGAAATGAGAATTTTGAACACACACAAAACGTTCTGAGAAATCCATAATAAAAAAAATATCTATTTGTTGCAAGGTTTTTGGGATACACTGTATACACTTGTGCCCATTATAATGAATAGCGTTTTGATTATTTCAAAGTCTACATGCAATTTAAAACGGTTGCAAGTTTTCAACTTATAAAAAAAAACGTTCGAAAAATATAAGAAATAAAATTTACCCAGCCTGTCTCTAGCTAATCTTGCGGCAGGTTGTGACGCCAACAACAACTGCGGCAAAAGATCGGCAGCCCCAAGACCTCCACCTAAGCCTGCACCCAAAGCGCTTAAATGTTCAGCACCATCTCCGCTGGGCAGCGTTGGATTTGTGTAGTCTCTTGACTTGTCGTTGTTGTATTTAACATTTAATGAAGACATTTTTGAATAATCGATTCGAAGTGTACAACAACTATTGTAAATGTTCTGGCCGTCAAGAGCTTGCTTAGCTGCCTGAGCAGAAGTTGTGTCTGGATACTGTATTAAAGCTTGGAATGAATCTGAAATAAATCGCAATCGTATAAGGAAAGTCATTGCACACGGCTGAAGTGATACTTCTTACACTAAATTAGACGATCAAGGAAATAAATCAGCGTCCAAATATATAAACTAACAACAATAAAAATTAATAATAATAGTAAAAAGCAATAAGTAAATAAACCAATAATAAATGAAAAAAATCAATGAAGGGTAAATCCGTCCCTGAATGTAGTCTGCGTTCTAATATTTAATGGGAATTAGCGCTTCTAGGAACCAGTGCTCGTATTGGTGGCTGGTAGATTATCTAATACAGACATAGACGCTAATGACCTCAACTGTTGAGCGTCTATAATCTTCAATCTATCTATGATTAACGTATTGAATGAGCGCGGAGTGGCATGAGAAGTATAACTTTCTCTCTTTAATAGACGAATAAATTATAAATTGCCAGAATCATCTAGGCCTAGTTTCAATATTTTCAATTTAAAATCCGTCAGATACATTTACCAGTTTCCAGATTAGAACCTGGGACTGGAAGTTTGCAATCGAGGAGCCACATAAACAAGGGCATAACAGTTCATAAATTTTAATATGAAGTAAGAAAAATAAAAGTAAGTGTTGTTGCAATAGACCAGGGTAGATAGCTTTGAAAATGGTAAAAAGTGAAAGAAAATTATAGTAGAATGAAACCCATTGGAAAAGGTAGAGAATATAATAAAAATGAAAGGAAAAATAAATTACGGTCGGGAAGGGATAGGGGGTGAGTTTTTAAGGGTAAAAAACGGTTTATCTTGATTTCCGGCAACACTACAAGTCCTATGAAAAAAGTTAAATCGCAAAGTTGTAGGTAATAAAAATATCTACAACTTTTGTTTTTACACTTTTTTCACATAACCTCAAAATTTATGTGAAAAATTCAAATAACCAAGTTTTTGGTCTTTTATTTTTATCTTTTGCAAAAAAAAATATTTTTTCACGAAATTTGGTGAAAACTTACCTTTTTATGTCCCAAGCACACAGTAATTTTTTTGATTTAAAATATTCATTTTTTCACCTTATTTTGACTTAATTTCGAAAAAGCACCCCAATTTTCAATCGAAAATTCTCACGTCAAAATATCCGCTTTTTTAAAAAAATCGGTGGGCTTTTTGTTCCTTGAAATCTCTACTTTCTAATGGTATGAAAAAAAATATACATTACTACGGTAAATGTTCTCAGAAAATGCAAATAAGTTATCTTAAAATAGCAATAAATAGGCATCTACGCATATAATTTATAAGATTATATGCGTAGATGCCTATTTATTGCTATTTTAAGACAACTTATTTGCATTTTCTGAGAACATTTACCGTAGTAATGTATATTTTTTTTCTTACCATCAGAAAGTAGAGTTTTCAAGGAACAAAAAGCCCACCGATTTCTTTAAAAAAGCGGATATTTTGACGTGAGAATTTTCGATTGAAAATTGGGGTGCTTTTTCAAAATTAAGTCAAAATAAGGTGAAAAAATGAATATTTCAAATCAAAAAAATTACTGTGTATTTGGGACATAAAAAGGTAAGTTTTCACCAAATTTCGTGAAAAAATAAATTTTTTTGCAAAAGATAAAAATAAAAAACCAAAAACTTGGTTATTTGAATTTTTCACATACATTTTGAGGTTATGTGAAAAAAGTGTAAAAACAAAAGTTGTAGATACTTTTATTACCTACAACTTTGCGATTTAACTTTTTTTCATAGGACTTGTAGTTTTGCCGGAAATCAAAATAAACCGTTTTTTACCCTTAAAAACTCACCCCCTACCCCTTCCCGACCTCAGATCGACCGTAATTTATTTTTCCTTTCATTTTTGTTATATTCTCTACCTTTTCCAATGGGTTTCATCCTACTATAACTTTTTTTGGTCTCAAAAATTATCGATCCTGGTCTACAAGTGACAGTTAAAATTTTGAATTTGTATGATCGAAAAAATTGTTCGTGAGTACTTACTGTTTTTAGTGAAAGTAACAATTTTTAATACTTTTCCAAAGCGCTGAAATATCTGCAAAAAATAAGAAACGTTTAATTAATATTACAATAAAAATGACAACTAAATTTTGAAAAATCAGATAAAAAACTGGAAGTGATTACAAAAAATTGTGTTCAACGCCAAACTCATCAAAAAATATTTTTTACTTTTTTGATGAATTTATGCGTTGACTATCGTTTGCAATAGTTTTCCCGTGATTATACCAATCGCTTATGCCTTATTTTTTCAAAGTTTTAGATCTAATAATTTCTGAGATAAAGAAGGAGAGGCATGCTTTTTTGGTACCTCAAATACCAAAAAAGTAGGTCTTTACCCTCCATATCTCCGAAAGTATTAAGCCTAAAATTTAAAAAAAAATCATGCAGAAAAAGTGACAAAGATCACAGGAAGACTATACCAAACGATGCCTATATTCGGCGCCACAACTCATCAAAAAAATTTAAACAAATGTTTTTATGAGTTTTGACGTCGAATAGAATTCTTTGCAATATTTACCAATATATTCATACGCCTGTTTTTTTTTTATTTTTTACGTAATATTTTCGGAGATAGAGACGGAAAAGATTTTCTATTTTTTTTATATACCTATCACGATCCAAAAAGCATGGTGGATATTTAGTTATTCAACTGAACTACAATAAATTTCTTAGCAATTATAAAAAATATTTGTCAAACTTACCACATATAAAATATCTACATTAATAGGGTACACCATATGTTCAATAATGACTCTGAGCACAGTATTAGGTCCACCTTGTATGTCTTGCGCTTGTCCGTTGGGCAGTAGCACTGCGTTGGGTGTCGTTGGAGCTGTTGGAGGAGGAAGAGCGCCCGTCAACACCTGAGATGCCAACGCTGCTTGTGCCGATGCCGACTGAAAAAAAGCAACCGTCAACAAACAAATTTCAGCACCGGAAATTGTAATCTGATTTTAGTTGTAAACTTCGATCAATAATGTTGAACTACATTCAAAATCAAAGAAATTTAATATTTGGAATTCTGATTCTCTGGGAAAGCACTGCCATATCATCTTGCAAAGTTCTGCAAAGAACTCTTTGTCTACTCTGGCATCCACATTTACCCAGCTCTTACATTTTTAAACCAATCTACCATCCTATGATTTAGAACTTGAAAATAAAGGACAGATAAATCGCTACTCTAACTGCGATATATTATGAAAAGCTCAGGATGTATCGTTTTGTAGCATCGATCTATTGGTGTCAATTTTATAGCACGATCTACTTTCGCACTACTTCCAAGTTTTATCTAAACTTTATCACTATCTTCAATTTGGACATCTAATTGTTACAATATTTAAATAAAAATATTAAAATTAAAAGCTACGCAAACATGTATAATTATAAAAGCGGATCCACACGGCACCGACTTTTGTCTGCAGAGACATATGTGCAGATAAAAGTTCCATTTATTCCACACGTACAGAATCGCTCATAATTACTTATCAAGGCCCGGTTTAATGGCGCTGGCCGCTGTTCCATGCGGTCCACGTTAATATTAACAACGCTGTTAAATTTCGGTTCCACTTTAACTTAAGTAATGTTAAATTGTGACAAAACATTAACAGTACTGTAAATTCTTACATTGCCTATACACAATAGCATCACAAAGCTAGAAACAAACAAAGCGCAAGACCCTGAGACGATTTTTTCAACAGACCCGACAATTCCACAGATATCTGCGCATACGTTCAGCTTTACGTTTGAACATGTAAATAGTACCGATTTTTGTCAGGGACGTTGTAGAGGCAAAAGTCGACGTCGTGCGAATCCGATTTAAGAGCAATCAATCTTATTACTTACAGCATTTGAATGTGTTTGGTCTGTTTTGAGTTCTCGATGATTTGAAAACTGAACGTAAACCGCTCTCCCCCGCAACTGCGCCATACAACTGGCAAAATAACTGACCATCGACGACGCTGCACTTTCATCGGCCATTTCAAGAAATGCTTGATTCTTTCCCTTAAGCACGAGAACGTTTGTGACGCGACCAAAGGGAATTCCTAAATGTATAATTTCTATTTCTGTGACATCGTTAGGAATGTTGCGTATATGGATTACTCGTGATGGCTTGCCTACGCTCGTCTCCAGCTTCACCTGAAAAAAAAGAGACTGTATTTTACACTACCCACTACAGATGTGAAACTTCTGGTTGCGTCGACTGAAAAAAAAAACTGAGTTGCCATAACATTTGATCACTACCGACCAACAAATTCATAAAAATTAAAACCTGTAACTCTAGGGGACAAAATGAAAACCGGAAATGGTGTTTCCTGCTGCCGGGTCAGGTTCTCGCAGGGTTGCCTAGGCTTTAAGTCACTATTATCTGTACTACCTTTTCTGATAGTTTCATGCTTTATAAAATCGGAACCCCAGTATCTTCTTTGACATCCCATGGGGATGTTTTTATTCTGTCATTACAGGGAGGAATTTGGCAATAGGCCAATAGGCTACAACGTAGGGCGGAAAATTTAAACTGAAATTAATAAAAAAACGGAGCAAACTTATATATACAATTTTTGGAGCTACTGTAATATTTGTTATAAATTATTTTTAAAAAATACAGTTCGCTAAGACTCACAAGAAAAACGGCACCCGCGTTAGCATTTAGGGAAGATAGAAATTTAAATCCGCCTGTCTTTCAAGCTGGTTACTTTGAAACAATGAACAAGCTATACAACAGCTGACTACAGATAGTAAACCCATAGCTCAAAGTTCATGCTTAATAACCGTGCGAAGTTAACAAGAACAACGTTTTAAGTAAACTGATAGAAGTTCACGAACATACATTATTAAAGAAGGGTTATTGTAATGCTGAATTTATTTGTGTGAACTTCAATCATTTATTATGCTCGATTTTATGTGAAAATTAACAGACCGGCAAGTCAAGTGAACTAATGGGTTATAAATTTAATCATGATATCTTTAGATTCAAGTTTTATTACATGCAACCTCTACTACGTCGCGGCGCACCATACTGAAAATAGGGATCCGCTGGAAGTGTTATATTGGTCCAATAGTTTTTATTTCCTTCTACAGTATAGATTCCCGGCGGGGGCGGTACCGCCTCCTAGTGGCCGCTGGAGCCTTCCATTAGGTATAGAGAATATGCAAAATTATATTAATATTTCATATAAATTAACTATTGTGGACTACGGGGCGCCTTTTTTTCTAAAGAGACCCATGGTGCAAAAAAGATATGGAACCTCTTTCTATAGTTTGCTCGGCAACTCTTTTTGACTCCCGACGCTAAATGGGATGTTATGTGTTTGATGCTGATTTAGGACAGCGTAGCTTATTAACGGGTAAACCTATTTTTGATCGTTTTTATTCAGATATTGCCTATATTCGAATATTAAAATATATCTAAATAATATAGCTACGAATTATTTATGTTCAAAATTAATAATAGTCGTCAATATATTAATTTGCAATTAACGAGTGATCCGATTTGGTGTGGTTGGTTTCAAAATAATATACGAATAATTTATGTTCAAAATTAATAATATAGTTAATAATAATTAGCAATTGGCCATAAATATGGTGTACAAATTGTGTAGAAAATGAAGTACGCTTACTTTCCAGTTGAAGGCGCACGAGTTAACAACAGATAGACAAAGGTGAGTTAGTACTTGAAAAATCGTATATCAGTCGAGTAAAGAGGTACTCCCAAAAAATCGAGCTTATTAATAAAGGGTGGGACAAAGTTTTCGCTGGCAGTGATTCACTTAATTTAAAGAATGATACAAACAAAACAAAAATAAAGAAATTAATACACAATCACGCCAGCCAATTATGTCACCCGTTTTTCGGCGTCTATAATCTACAATCTCTGTCTCTTTCTCTCTAGGTTTCCTGAAAAAGCGCATTAGAAGTAACAATCAGACAGAATACACTGTATTTTTGCTGGCAGTGTTAAATAGTTCGAATCGAACCAGCGCACATTCGTGATTCAGTTAAGGTTAGCTAAAGAGTAAAGATTGAACTAATTATCCCTCTCCATCGCTTTAATGCAGCAAAGTGGTTGCTCCGTTAAACGAGAAACAGACATATGTATGTAGCAATTCCAGCCGAACCATAAATTCCGTCTCGCAAGAAGTTAGAATGGGTGAACGCCAACAATGCATGAACACTCTCACACTAACGACCTTTTCGTATTATGTAACGATTTCGGTCGCCCGACAATTTTTAAATTGCATGTTATTGGTTTTGATTCGTCGTCAAAGTATTAATGAAAGATATTAGTGGCATTAACAGTGTAAATAATAAATACTGAAAAGTGAACATATGCAAGATTACAAGCGGAACTTGTCAGTCAAAACAGTGTCTAATTTTTGTTGCCTAAAGTTTAAGAATTATTATGAAAATGCATAATTTGAATCAACATAAATATGTCAACCCTTAAGATCCGTAATTAATTTTTATTTAAGTAAAAAAGTATTGAAATGACTTTGTTACTCATATTTTTACTGTATAGCCATGCCTTTCTCCATTTTTCACGTTGATCTAAATAGTGTATGAAAAAGTGCATTTTCCTAATTTATTTGAACGGAAAGGAGATATTCTAAACCTATCAAACGATTTTAAAGTTTTCAGTTTTACTACAATTGTTTTCGATTTCTTAAAGTTTGACAATAAATATAAGCAAAATTAGAAATAGTAAGGTCGGAAATATGTTGGCCATAAGTGTCATATATTAGAACGTTTGAAACCGCAGACTTCACAGGTGTTTATCTAAAATTCTAAATAATTTGACGGTGTATTATACTTTTGATTTTGGGAAAACTTTGATATGACAACCTTCGTATAATTGTAAAAAGGTATTAGAAACGCTTGAATCCCCTTAATAATATTGTGCGCGTTCACTTACGGTAACCCGAACAAAAAAATACCGAGAAAAATTTCAAGAATTAACAAAAAGTCAATGAAACTTCTTACCACTCAAACCATTTCGTGATCCTTAATGTGCACTTAAAGAAAAACTTATTTTAGAAAAGCAAAACAAAACTACTGAACTAGAATCTGGCCAAACTGCGTCGAGGTTTAACGTTCGATCACTACAATGTAATAATATGAGAAACTGAGTTGACATCCCTGACGAAACGGTAGAAGATTGTAGATTATAAAAGCTCAATATCTGAGATCATCAGTGTATAGTACATAATACAAATATATCAAAACAAAATCAAAACCAAAAAACATTTAAAAAATGGTAAAAAAAGAAATAAAAGCAGATAAACCGCTCAAGGCCGGTTTTCTTTAAAAATCGAAACAGCAGATCAACATTGTTAGTTTTTTCCTAAAACCATCGACAGATCACCTGACAGTCCGATCTGCTGTCGTGTGTCCTTAAATTGGACAGACTCAATTATAAGTCGGTGATTCGATTGTCACACGGCACACAGAAAGACAATTTCTCACGTGCCGTCAAACATCCATAATCTGCATTGATCGATCTGAGACCCTATCAGTACAACCTCCTCCCATTTGGAAAAACGCCAAGATATAACCCATGGATCAACTGTGCAGATCTTGACGGAACAATTCTTCAATCGTCAAGTTAGGTAAACGAAAAACTTCGCATTGATTTAGTTACACAGAACTTCTAATAAAGGAGCGGAAACTTATATAATTTATTGACTTCGTTCGTTTAACAACACCGGAACAATGAACAAACAAATAAAAAACATTAAGCATTTAGATACCTTTTTTGCATTGTCTTGATTATTATTGTCCGCGTGGTGTGGAGTTGCTGGTGCCATCACTGAAACTGCTGACTGCGATAGAAGTTCGTCACTTCCTCTCTGAAATAGAAAACTTACTATTAATAAACAATCAACTATATATTTATGCATGTCTAATAGGGTGTTTCATGGAATTCTATTTTTTGCTATATTATAACATAGCAGTTAATTCTGAGCAAGATGACTCCGAAATCACCTTATTCTGATTTCTAAGAAAATCATAAACAAATTTTGAATTATTTATGCAAGGAAAAGCGATAGCGATAGTTTAGTTTTTAGTATATATATTTTGGATAATCCTCGTCACACGCATGGAAAATTAGACGAATTCAGCAAAAACAAAATTGTTTTTGTGCCAACATTTAACATGTGAATTTAGTGTATTTCAACTGGATTGCATTTTCTGATCACATTGTTTATTCGTTTAATGTTTAGTACTGTCTAAAAATACCCGCATTACGCGCTGCTCGAAATCATTTTAAAGCATTTAAAACAAAGTTAAACAACTGGGTTCTAGAATCTTAGCCATGTGTTCAAAGTATGCGCGACTACGTAATATGCACAGGTATTCAAAATTCAGAGCTTACGATAGTTACTGTCTCTAGGGTGTAATGTATTATACTATAGGCGAGTAAGTGACATTAAGTTGAAATGAGTGTCAGCGAGCTTTAAGTCACGCAAGCTTTAATATCACTACGTTCACATCCTATACAAATTATTCGTATTGGAAATTTTGATATTTAAAATTTATTTCACATCCGAAATCACGAAATCTACTGGCTATATATATACCTTTAAAAAAACGTTCACACATCGCCAGCGTCGGATGCGCGCGTGGATAAGCGCTCTTCGCGAGGTCTACAAAAGCATGTTCAACATACATAAATTGTTAATTCGACAATTTTTAAGTCATGAGACGAGACGGAAACAATCAACTTCCTTCTTTTTTACCTAGAAATTTTTCTTTACCATTTTTCGTCGCCTCAGAACTCTACACTTTCAACGCTAAACATCGTATTTCAATGTTCAAATGTCGACCGTAAACAGCGCATGAAATACTATTCATCAGCTGTTTTTTTCATATTCAAACGTTGTCTTGAAATGTTTAAAAACGTATGTGTTTCGTCATCCCTACTTGAAACTAACTTAGAACTTGAGGTGTGTAACTATATAGTACACATAAAACAAGACAAATATTTGCAATTCAGTGTATAAAATGGTTCAACTATATATTCAATAAGTGGCATACATATTAAAATGTGAAGGAGAACATTGCTGGATCAATGTTGAATCTATTACAGCACACGCAAAACACAGGAATAGACACAATAATGCGTTCGGTTTCATTAGAATCGCAATGAAAAACATTTAGATTTCCATCATTTCTGCTACAAAAATATTGAAATTCAGTATCAGGGAACAACTTGATTCAAATATTCAGTGCACAAACGGAACGAACATTTTATTATTTATTTGGTGGTTTACAAAGCTTTGTCACATTATATGCAACCCAAACCCAAATATTTTACAGAAGTCAGTTTAAAAGTACCATTAACTTTAAGTTCGGGTACCAATAAATAGTGTGCTAAGTAAATACGCCTAGTCGTTCTCGAGTAATATGTGAATACAAACAAGAGGGTAAAAGTTCTTGAAACGCGTTTTCCAGTTTAATCGTTAGACAAAATATACCAAAACAACAAAATTACAGACGAGAGGTTTATTATATTAGTGCTGACGATACTTGGAGTAATTTCAATTTTAAATTTGTCAATTCTTTTTTGGATCGCAAAGATACGATATGCACTGCCTTGCGTATAGTTCTATAAATGCTACATTTTAAATTCAGTTTCTTGTGAATAACAATGTACTTTTGCATTGCGAACTACAGAAATAGTCGAATTCGTAAGAGTCAGAACACAAGGTGTCTCCTATTATATATGGATTATTCGAAACTATATTTGTATATAATATACGTACTACACCTAAAAAAAAACTTTTTAAAAAGGAATAATAAAAGCATTTTACTTTCCCATTTGTATTATTTACATATCTATCTACTAGTGTTCAACTAGTAAAATCTAGGGATGAACTGATTTTCTACACATATTTCGATTTTAAAAGGCATGTTTTTTTCAACGTTAAGTATTTTTGTACGCATTTCTCGATCCGAACTAGTCGTGGACTTCTGGAGCCGAAAACCAAATATCGAAACCAGTATTGGAATTGGGGATGATCCGATAATGGAGGCCAATAGTCTTTCCCACCAACAGATATATTTATCACGCGACGAGAACATGCTTAATTAAGATGCACAAAGCATCCGACCGGTTGCTCTGCTGTGTTGAGTTTCAAGCGACCGATCAGGACGCTGATCACGCAGTATCCTTTCTATATCGGTTCATGGGATAAACTATACAGTCATTAGCGTCTGTATATGAGTCTTTAAAGTACTTATGGTAGAAGTGAATTTGCACAAGGAAAAGTCACGTGCATACTGGAAACACTCCCGGTGTCCCAGACATCACAGTTCACCCACAACGCGCCCTTTCCTTTTCAACGTGTAACGGGGTCTGTGACGTCTGGATGAGGCATGCCGAGGCGTTCCGGTAAAGTGAAATCGCACCACCAGTTTATTAAATAAAATACTGAAACGCGAATTCCGCAGACTTTTGTATTTGGACTGCTCTGTAGAGATTGCATTTTAAACTATGTAACCAAAGTAAAAAGTTTTATATACACACACAACATAATGTATTCATGTATTCAACAACTGAACTGAACTGACTGTGTCTACAATTGCCAGAAGAATAATGTCTATTCAGAAATATTCAGATTACTCAACCGACGTCGGACTTCTCTTTCTCTCTTCACAATTTACAACAATACCGACTAAATATACTACACATACGTCATTTTATTTACAATGGAAAACAGTTATTTTATTTCTTTAATCGGCGAATAAAAATTTGTTTCTAGTGGTTGAATATACAGAGCTCTTCCTCCGGCTATCTTTAAAATAATAAGTATTTCTATATTAGAGTAGAGTTGGGTAACTCAAATCTGAACCGGTTCAAAGAGCCGACTCCGACAGAAGATCCGTGAGAGCCGACTCACTTTTTTTTGTGCCGACGGATCAACGGATCCGCATAACTCAGTGAAACACTTAACACACAGAAGCACATTTTACACTTACGTATCAGTTCTTGCTTTGATTCATCTGTCAGCTCAAATGACTCATGCATCACATGTTTGGCTATGCATTCTTGATTCTATACAGGTCGTGATATGATTGACTGAACTAGGTAACTCAGTGGCAAACTGCAGTAACATATTCAGAACTCAGCTCTTTTTGAACCGGTTCAGTGAGCCGGCTCATATACGGGATCCAGATGCAAAGATGCAGATCACTAAAAAGACCCGTTTTTTCCATCTCTATTACAACGGGCTAGTGAGAGTTAGAACAGAAGACAAGTTGTTTTTTTATTGAAACTGACTCATTTTAAAACAGAAAAATGTGTACAAAAACAATTAATGAAAAATGTACTTTGTTAAACATCTGTCAGGTGATCTACTCTACTCCACGTTCCCCTGTTCAGGAGTCGGAACTGCTAGTCCGACACTAAGATACCAAATAGATCAGTGTATTTTACTCATTTGTATAAGAAACGCAATAGTGTAAAAAGTGTTAACACTTTTTGAACTGGAATACGATACCAAACACATCTAATATAACGTGTATTTGCTTTAGTTCAGTTGTCTTAATCTGACAGTAGCCTAATCTATAAGTTTTCCCAATTAATAATACCTCAAGTTTCATCGAAATCAGTTGTCATTCTTACAATAAAAAGTTAAAATTGATGACAGTGTAGAAGAAATCTGTGACTATTTTTTTACGAAGTCTTAGGTAGTGAATACCCTAAAACTCAAAGTACTATATCCATGTCGGAATGAGAAATAATGATTCTCATTCGAAAAAAGTAGGTATTCAAATATGAATTAGGTATTTTCAATTTCAACATCACAACTCTAAAATAATTAAATTAAAAAATCTCCAATCATTAATAGTTAATTCAATTAACAGTGTACGCATTCGAGTGGTAACTGAGTTTGTGTATTAACTCGTGGACTATAAAAGAAGGATAAAAAGGTAGGGATGGCCACAAAAAAGTCGATAAAGTACCCAACTTCGTTTGTGCACAAAGTAGTCCGTATTTTGTGCAGCATCTCACGAGTTTCTGAGATGTTAATCTCACAAACAACTAGATTTACACTGTCAAGAAATTTATTTGACGTTGTGTACCAAATTTCAGATTTCTAGGTCAATTAGTTACCAAATGCAACCGGGACAGCCTCTTCGATTTCATTTTGGTAAAAAACATATTCTACATCTGCTCTATGATTCATAAATATCCCACACGGTTACCTTAAAAAAATGTAATTTTTGAAGTGAAACTTCTTTAGCGGCATATCTGCTTGAAATTTTCTGTAATAAAAAAGGGGAAATGGTTCAACGGTGGGGAAGTGTAAGAGAAACCTTGGTAACGTGTCAATAAAAAAGTTACACTTCTCATGTGAGCTTATGGTGGGGCTCACACGTTTTTAAAAATCTTTTTTCGATGTACTACAACTCCTCTAGATGTACTCCAATAAAAATATGGTCTGGGTTTGAATCATCAGCAAACAGACAAAAGTTCTAGAGATACGTTTCATTGTTTAGTTATAACATCAAATATTCAGAAATCCCGAAAAATTCACAAGAAAACGAAATCCATATATATTGTTTCCATTTTATATCATATTAATTTTGATTACTGCATATGTTAAGTAGGGATACATTTCACTGCAAAGGAAAAAAAATACAATTTTGCTCGAGGTAATATTTCAATTAAAAACTAAAAAAACACGAATGTTCAATTATTTGTTTATCGTTCATCCCTAAAATACGATATTATAAAAGCTTGATTCAGGTAAAATAAAAAGCCAACATATACAATTGCATCACATCACTTACATGTTATATTACTTCTAATTGGTCGACCCACGCTAAAAAGCTTACTCCAACAATTTATGTTTGTATCTGGTCAATGATCACATAAAAGCTTTACCTCTCTTTGAAGACTTTTGAATGATTAGCTACGGTCAGAATAAAATCTATAATCTGGGCTTTTTCATTACGTAAACTGGTATATAATTGAAAAATTAAAAAATATTCTTTTAATTTCTGTTTATTAAATTCCATTTAAATCGTATACATATAATTTTACTTTTATATTTATCTGATTTGATGAAAATGAAAATATCTTTTAAACAATGAGATTTAAAAGGAAAAAAACAGGATATTGAAAAATACTGTATGATCAGTTTTAAATTGACAGTATTTTCAACACATACATTAATACTACAGTGACCAAACTACAAATTAAAAAAATCTTCAACTTCTCCAAGTTTCCCAGTAAAACGAAAATTTTCCCCGTCAGTTTTCAGTCCCCTAAAGTAGCAAGCAGTTAGTTTTTCTTATTCTTAAATTTAAAATTCGACCTTACAATAAATACGGTTGCAAGGATAACATCTCATAAGCGAACTATAGTAAATAGAACCGGAGAGCGCAAGAATTCCACTCGTTATGAATTTGCTGCATAAATCAGAAAAATATTTACTTTGATATTGTTACATAATTTTGTATAATATTCCTTGGCCTATAAAAAAATCCGCGACATTTTTTAGGTACAATTATAGCTAAGGAATGATATATTTATTTTGGATCTGAGGAAAACACAGGACAAAATGAAGAGTTCCAAGATTTTGAATTCTAAACGTTCAAAATGATTTATTAATACTGATTCACGCTCGCGGCAAAATTTCTAGAGGAACTTGGGATTTGTTGAGTCCCGATCATGCACATTGAGAATTAGCACAAAAATGTGCGGAAGCTATATTTACAACAGCGAGCGTGAGATAAAACAATGTGGCTGTCAATTTCTGTGAATGGTACTTCTCCGAGTCTGTTTAGAAAGGGACGTGACGAGGCAGTCAGCATTGCCTATTTCCTTTTACTTAGCAGTTCATTTTCTATGTGAATGATTGTAAATGTATTTTATGCCAAAAGATATTTTAATTGCATGGCAATATAATAATAATTAACAAGATGTCAGATATCGAAAAATCTACACCTTCGAAAGTACACATATTTATTACCGAACATAATTTCTTTATTACGGTTATCCGAACGAAAACTATCAAAGTCCCAAAACGTCATACTTTACATGATAAAATTTTATATCTTTATTTAAAACCCACTGTTTTCAACCCTGAAATTCTACATTTCTGGCTTCGTCATTTTACACTATTGTTAGTAACGCAAATTCTTATAAATCCATTTTATTTAAAAATATTTTTTCAGTGCAGATTAAAAACATGATTTGGGAATAATTTTTCTTAAATTTGATGTATTAGTACCACATCTAACAATTCAGGGAACTAAGATAATCGTTGTTGATTGGTATTTCTGTAACTTCCAACGTAATATTTTCTCGTCTTCAAAATGAATCGAGAAATATATTGACTAATAAAATTAAATGAAATTTCCGATATTTAATTTTAAAAATCTACGTAACATGACTGCACAATTAAGCCATGCAATTTATATTACGTTACAAATCGCGTCTACATGGAGGAGGCAGGCAGGCGTAAGAAGGTTCGAAGAGGAAGAAGTATGCGATATAAGCAATACAAAAAGAACAAAAGAACCAACTTGAATGCTGCAACAGTTGAATGTAGGTAACAGTTGAATAGTTCACCGAGAGGCATTTGTCTCACGAGTCTATGGGAAACGGGAAAAGACTCTTACCAACAGTGAAAAGAGTAAGGCACTACACATAGAAGCATCAAGAAGGCGCCTCTTTTCAAACTCCTTTTGTGTAACAGTTTATTCTCGAGGAAAAAAATACCAGAAAGTTTTTAACGAGATGTGTTCGAAAAATGTATACCTATATAAGTAATCTTTTTCTTGGCAGAAGAAAACTTTACTTAGCACTTAGTGTTTGGACGAAACTTTCGTAAATTATTCTTATACATTTGATCATCCATAAAAATATGTACTTCACTCGTGTATAAATCTGCGGTCGCATGACTAAGTATCTTATGACGATTCTTAGACTGTTGTACCCAAAACGGAACAATTTCAAACGTATTCAACTATTTTCTTTCATAGCAGGAACAACGAGGAATAACATATTGTACAATTCATTTCGCCAAAGAAAAAAATTATTTAAAAAATAATTTAGTCTTCATATGTGACTTCGCCTGTGTTATGTCGGCTTTAGCCAAAGGTAGTTGGATAAAAGTGCTTCATACTTTAATAGATGCTAATGATCTCTATTGTCAAGTGTCTATACTCCACAATCTATCAATTCTTTATACTTCAACTGAGTACACAATACAAATTGACAATGTACCAAGTTTAATGCAAATGGGACCAGTCGTTTTGGAGTGATGCTTAAACTTGAAAAATCCGCATAAAAGAAATTACAGACAGATGTCCTGTAACTATTTAATATATATTTTATATTATTTACCAACGAGTTTAACATTTTTTATATTATTTTTTAATTCGTACATTCAACAGAAAAGGGTCATAAGCTTTGAAAATTATTTTTAGTTTAGTGGAATGTACAAAACATGCATGCAAAGTGCAAGTACAATATTTAATCTATAAAATCTAGATTTATTAAATGATACAAATCTTGAGCAAACGTCTGTGTACAGCTGATAAAAATAACAAGCAAGTATTACTGCGGGGTAACAACAGTGACGTAGCTAAGATTTTTGTTATGCTGGTTTAAAATCGAGGATGTTCCAGATGTGAATTTTACTGGCTTCTGCATCTGTAGATTTTTTTACGTCTACATCTGCAAATGCGGAAACAATAATAATAGTATTTACAAGAATAAAAGTGACTTCTCATTGGCAAATATTACAGTTTCGTAAAACCATTAGAATTAAAAGAGATTGTAAATTATTATCATTGTTATTAAGAAAGCAAGTATTTTCATTACTTGAATCAAATTTCAGAACTGGTAAACTATATTTGAAAAATAATAACATTACATTTGCCGTTTTTTCAGGATTACGGCGATTTCGCAAATGTTGATAAAATATTAATCCCTATTAGCCAAGTAGTAAAAGAACTTGATCACGCGTCAAATGTCGGCGCCCATAGACTTATCCTGCACACGCAAAAGCTCCGCAACGTCTGTTGCAGATACGTCTGTAACATCAGTTGAAAGTATATATATATATATATATATATATATCAATTATTATTAATATTCGTGTATTTGGAAATTCTTTTTATATATGGTCTAAAGCACTTTCAGGTTAATACAACCGTAAAAAACAAAACTGAAATCTGTTCCAACAGGTTTCAAGTCATTACGAACAGACATTATAGTCATTACGAACAGATATAGAATTATAAAAAAGCAAAAAAAGAAATCGTATATATACAAACTACATAAATGAAACTTTTAGTCGCGGCGACTGTACACACAAATCCATACGCCAACGGCGCAGAGAATGGATGGTGCAGCATTTTGTTACACGTTCAGTAGCATGACTTCAATCCACTTTACCGTGGTTCGTGCATAAAGAAGTTTGATTTCAAAAACGGTATTTGGGGGGGGCAAATGTTTTCATTTTACAGAATATTTCCGTTGGCACATTCGCTGTTACTGGATGATAACCGCTGTTACACTAATTTACATGAATATTATTAAACTTTCAGAAACGTAACAGGTTATACGGCGACACATTTCCAAGTTATCTGATATAATAAAAGAACCTAATTATATTATATACCGTGTAGAAATGACCCTCTCTGTTTAATTACTTAACGACAGTCTCGAGGAAGTTGGCCCATTTCCAGTTATTTCCTCCACCGTCAATAATGAAAGTGTATATTCAAGCTGGAAATAAAGGCCATAAAACTGTTAGCCTAGGTCCTAGGATAACGAAATTGATAAATACATTCAAAGCTGCGTGTTTATACGCATTTTCACATTACACATTTGAGGTTCCCTTTTATCTTTACATACTAATCTATACGCACAGCAGCGGGTCAAGGGGGCATAAATTTGTGTTAAACTTATGCAACTTTTATGATTTTTTTCTGATTTTAAATCATTTATTTTGCTCAGACATAAAAATGTCTCTCAAAGTCATATGGGAAGAACGATACATACTATAGATACGTTTAGTTTATTTTGAAAGCATTACCATCAAAAATTGAATAAGATTTTTCATAAATTTTTACATTTCCCAAATTGTCTTTCGTGCATTTTGTATAGACACACACATTAAAATGCGAATATAACCGGTGAACCTTAAGCTAAGAAGCCGGAGATGTCTAGTTAGTTTCATTTTCAATGAAGAATGTTGCTAGATCGTTCATAAAGAGTATTTCCTCTACTGCTTTTTGCTTTGTTGAATACATAAAAAAATATTTTAGTTAAAGTAACACCGTAGCAAACGAGGAAGATTATCAGAAGCACAGTAGTCTTCTGTCTTCCAATTAACTTATTTTCGTTAATAAATGTTGAGTTCATTAGAGCAAATAATTGCTAATTTGTACAGACATTTACAAACAATACCAACTTATATACAATACAAAATTGACCAGCTTTATTCCATATAAGTTTCCGGTGACTTACTGTTTTGCATTATCCATTATTACAATGTCACTGAGCCCTGAATTATGGATATCAGTCTTCATTATGAGAGAAATTAAACAATCCATCCGAGTTTCTGCGCAGAAAAAACCGTCTCACTATTCTGCTAGCACGGTTCCATAATTAACATCTACATGTAAAAATCACTGGCGTGTGATTAGAGTACTTAATAGATTAGCGTGCATTTTTCCTATATTTTATCTCGCAATTTTTAACAATCGTCAATAAGCTTATAATAAGACCCCGTCTGAAATATCATTTTTAGCGGGTTCTTGTATGCGTCAATCGGCTGATTTTAGACCAACTACGGTGAAACTTGGTAAACTATGTACTCAGACTTAAAGTATATAAGCTACTTTGTGAATTGCTTTACGATTACTTCGTCAATGGCAACTAGATAAGACAGAGATAATTTAAAACTTCTTTATATTTTATAGATACTAATTTGAAGATTGTCTGCTACGATAAGATAAAGTTTATATCAAAATGTCTTTAAAGCAAGCGAAGCTATCGACAAAGGCTCGTTTTTTAAAAGTGTTAACTGTTGTTATAGTTGTAACAAACGGGCTCGTGAACAAAGCATATTCTGAATACATAGTATATGCGCATTACAAAGTAGATAAATGACACATGCGTGACAGACTTTACTGAAATATCAAACAGGTTAAACTGCCTTACAGTTCTCTATAACAAACGCAATAGTGTCAGAAGTGTTAACACTTTTTACACTGGAAGACGATACTATACACATCTATTGCCTGCGTCACTCGAGAAATACACTAAAGTCGTCTTGGGAATATTCAAATGATTTCCATAATAATCGGAGTGTTGCTATTCGAATGATTTATTCGAAATGATTCCTTTGTATGATGTAACATAATAATAGTTGTGTTAGAAAATAGTTTTCTATTAAAAAAATTTAATTTTTGCATGCAATGTAGTGCTATTAAACTGAATGTCATTCATAAGTTAAGGGTTACAAAATTCAATGTACTAAAATAGAAAAAAACAAAAGTAGAAATTTCTGTTTTATCACCACGAATGTATACGTGACCACATTATAGTGGAAAAAGTACAGGAAGCACTTAGATAAATTAGAACAATTTCGTTCGGCCAAAAGTTCAACCTACTAATAGTTATTCTATCTAGACAAATTGAATTCTGCAGTTACACATTGCCGGTGTAATACAATTCACTATTATTTTAGGAGAAAAAATGACATCGCATGAAAATGATACCCATCATTCTTAAAATTTTAATGAAAATTAAAACAATTCGTGAGGCAAAGTATTACACTGAATATTGTGTTTTCAAAATGCTGGCAATTAAATACATTTCAATAGAGAATCATTAATACTTGAATTGGTCTCTTTAAATTTTATTCTTAATAAATACAAAAAAAAAAAAAATAATGAGCGCACTAGGTTGTAAGTAAACATATAGTAATTTGGAAGGAATCGATTATTTTTATATTTCAAATTCAGGCGTTAGGTTATTAAAAATTTACCAGTCACTAAGTTCGCGATAAGAATTTTAGTATAATATTAAGTATCTAGAATCTATAGAAATGCCATGTTTATTTTTTACAGAGTCTCCCAAACGGTACGCCGAAAATTGAAAACGCAATTCCAACAATACATTATATACGAGTAGATTGTGTTTTTTCTTAATATAAAAAAATGCTTTTAAGGACTCTTAGAGTAAGTAGTAAGGAAAGCTATAGAGTCTAGTTGTAGCGGTTAAATATTAAATAACATGGATATTGTTATAGTAGGTCGTATTCCACACGTTCACAGTTACAAATGGTCAAAAAACTTTGCATAATCAAAAACTGCTTATTTTTATGAATTATTTGAAACCAATTTAATAAAAATTATCCAATTAATTAATTACTGTGCGAAAGTGCTTATCTCCCGCTATGACGTAATATAAATTAAAACATAAACATGGCGCTAATTGACAGAATTCATTATTAATTAATTACTTGTTCAGTGAGTGCCATTTTTACTTTTTCGTAAGAAAATGAAGTATGATGACAGGGTCGAAGAAATATTGTTTCCAAGACAAAAAACTGTGGAGTTTATTTTGTTTACCATAACTTCTACCAAAATGTATAGATCTTGATGTTTTCAAAATTTACCCCAAACCTATAGGTTTTTAGATGTTATAGTCACTTCAGTCTAAGAATTAGCTCGGCAGTAACGACCAATTCCTGAGTACGTGTCTTTCTAGACAGTTGTCGCGCGTTTATAATCCAATCATTGCTTAAATATTTTCTGCATGTAAGGGTTTCGAGGAAAAAGTTTGACGACCGTACGCGAACATGTTTACGTAAATTCGTAAATCGAAAGGGCTGGGAGGGCCTAAACAACCTTTCCATATTATATTATAACCGCCACTCAACAAGGTTTGAATAAGGTCTCTCCTTTTTTGAATTCATATTTTGTATAGATATATATAAACGTAAGTTATAATAGAAGTGCTATTTTCAATTCCATATTGAAATAAACGAAATATGAACGACAAAAATGGATAAACGCAGAAGGTAAAGAAAGGTATAGATATTTTCCTTAAGATCTTTTACCCTTATTGAAACGGCGAAGATGTGGCTCTCTGTTGGTTCATAAAAGCAGAGTTGATATCGTTCACAATAAGGGGGAAGTCAATAATAATATTATGTCAATCTTTAAAATCTACTACTAGATTCTGCAAGGTACACTTCGCATAACGGGTCGTTTGTGATTCCTTTTATCATAATGCTACGGTTTTCTAACATAATTTACAAGTTTTCCGATAAACTAAATAATTTGCCGTCTGCGTCGACTGTATTTTTAGAGTAAAACTGCAGCTACCTTCGTTGAAAGTAACATGTGTTATGACAAACTATGGCAATATTTAATAAAGACACTCAAAACACGTATGATAATTAAAAATCACTATTTTCGTTCCCGCAAGGACATCATCAGGTGATAATTTTCGGCGTTTAAACAACAATTACAACACTGCCTTGATTTAAGATTAGAGCTTAAATTTGCGATTTTTAAAGTAAAATTTAATTCAATTATATGATAATAGACTGCATGTATCTAGTTGCGAGTTTTAACAGTCACACGAGTAGTGGTTTTTCACTTCATATTCAGCTCGATTGCAAAATGAACTTCACTTCTATAAGACTGTTCATGAAGATTACTATTCATGCCTGCTGTTGTTTTCTATACTAATATTATAAAGAGGAAAGATTTGTATTTTTGTATGTATATAATGAATAAACTCAAAAACTACTGTGCCGATTTAAAAAATTCTTTCACCATTTGAAAGCTACATTCACCCTGAGTAACATAGGCTATATTTATTGCTAGAAAATATTGGGTGTTTTTAGATTATACCGGGTGTTTTTAGATTATACCGGGTGTTTTTAGATTATACCGGGTGTTTTTAGATTATACCGGGTGTTTTTAGATTATACCGGATGTTTTTAGATTATACCGGGTGTTTTTAGATTATACCAGATGTTTTTAGATTATACCGGGTGTTTTTAGATTATATAAAACGCGTTACGAAAAACGTCTTATACGAAAGGGACTTCGTTCCAAACGCGTGTCCCGCGACACGTTCCAAGTTTTTTTTTAATTTCTTTTTGGGAAATAAGCTTTTTCTTCGATTTTTGAACATTCACAAATAAAAGCGATTGAATTCGCGCAAATTCAATACACGTTGAGAATTTAATGATAATAATGATTCTTATCTTTTATATCCTATATATTACAATTACACCCGGGCGAAGCCGGAGTGGGCCGCTAGTATATTATATTTTTAATGTTAGCTGATCGGTAGTTTATGAAAACTACTGTTTAACTGGTTAGATCGCGTACTTGTTTCTCATTACAGCACGCGTATACGGAATGCACGTTAAGTGGGTATTTTAGAGGGGTGGTGCAAAAAAATCAATTATGTTTTTCCTACCGATCTCCCTGTCAAAATATAAATATTTTCGTTATTTGCATCTCAATGTGGAATTTAATTGACACCTACTGATTTTTAAGTATCGTAGGACATAGAGAAAGAAACATAGTTACGTTAAATTACTAGCACAGTGATGGCATAAAAAATTCGCAAAACGAAAAAGAGAAAAGAAAACACTCACAAAATGTACCTACTTAGAAGATGGTGATCTATTGTCAGCTAATTTTATTCTTTGCAAAGTACAGTGCACAGCTACATGACGTTTAGTGGCACAGTTAAACTACATCACTTTCAACGTATTCCATTATTCTGTAACTAAAAATAAAATGGTACATTGTTTTCATGTATTTATGTACCTTTCTTGGTAGGGGAATATTTTTAAGACTGTAATTAAAAAAATCCCCTTAAACAGAACCAAATAAATTCTAAAATGAGGTAAGAACAAGAAAATCTGACACAAGAATTCATTAAACGCATACATTTATAAAATGACTCGTTTCTCGCCTCGGCTTCGCCTGAAAATATAAAGCTTTGGCAGCGAAACCTGATTGTCAGCAAGATTAGAGTACCTATCAGTTATATATTTACTGCCTGAAGTTATATAAATCGCTGTGAATGTATATAATATTAATGGAATTTAATTTAAGAATCGCGTGCAGGATTCCCGACATGCTTTGCATTTTCGTTCACTACTCATCCCACTTTTGTCGAAGAAATAGGTTTTCAAACAGCGAAAAAATATTTCAAACACGTTCAGTAGTTTCTGAGATTCGCGTTGAAAAACAAACATAACTCTGTTTATTTTAAAATACTATCGAATTATAAGGAACAGCATCAAAATTAATAATTTTGATCACACGAAAATCATTTGACTACAAATTCAAGTGTAATTTCATAGCAAGTTATTTAATAAACAATTAATTCGATTCCGTTTAACGTTACGCAAATAATTATCACTTTTGGCAATTAAGTTCAAATAGACATTTTATACCCGCATACACATATAGATTAGCGGTACAGATAATCCTCGTTTAACGCATAGTGATAGTTCCTGTCTTAATTTCAAGCTCACACAGATTTGTAGATTGTCTATTAAAAGTAGGCATATTAGGCTGTCAGGGATTTTTTTAATGTAAACTATGTATTCACCCAATGTTGCATGGAAATAACAGCCCCCTGTTATGAGAGCATAATGAGATTAGTCTAAGACCATTTGACATATATTATTTCGGGAATCGTGGAAGTCAAAAGTCTCCGGTTAGGAGCACTTGTAGACTGCACATCGTGTAAAGTCAGAAGCCCAATGACGGCTTCTATGTAAACTTGAGTAACTCAGATCTGAACCGGTTCGAAGAGCCGACTTCGACAGAAGATCCCTGAGAGCCGACTCCGACAGAAGATCCGTAAGAGCCGACTCACTTTTTTTTGAGCCGACGGATCAACGGATCCGCATAACTCAGTGAAACACTTAACACACAGAAGCACATTTTACACTTATCAGTTCTTGCTTTGATGCATCTGTCAGCTCAAATTACTCATGCATCACATGTTTGGCTATGCATTCTTGATTCTATACAGGTCGTGATATGAATGACTGAACTAGGTAACTCAGTGGCAGACTGCAGTAACATATTCAGAACTCGGCTCTTTTTGAAACGGTTCAGTGAGCCGGCTCACATACGGGATCCAGATGCAAAGATGCAGATCACTAAAAAGATCCGTTTTTCCCATCTCTACTTCTATGTACAGATAACATATTACCCAGCCGCGGGAGAAAAGGGAATACCGATCTGACTTGACAACACGTTTTTTTTTTTGTTATTGGAACCGATCTATTGCCGAGAGCACTGCAGCCTCTAGGGCTTATTGGGCTATAACACGTTACGATTTTGTATAAATATTTGTATAGAAGCATATGCTAAAAAATTAATCAATTTAAATTAATTAAGCTTGTGATCATACTAAGAGTTTCGTCGAATATTTTTTTGGTTAAGTCCGCTCAAACACATCGAAATAATGTTATATAATATTAGATATGGAAATTACGACGATTTAAACGTTTTATGGTTCCTGCACACTAACTCTATTCACAAATCATTAATGACTATAAATATTGCACCATTAATTTCTCTCAAAAAATTCAAAAAAAGTTGCTTACTGTTGAAAAAAATCAGCGATCCATGCAGTTGTGCAAGAAAATCAGTTGATTGAGCCCACTTATTTTCTTCCAATTCTGACATGACAACACAATGCAACGCGACGGGGCAATTCGCGAAACGCCATACAACACTCCCTGAAGCGTTATATTTTATCGCGTCGCGTCGCTTTTGTGAGAATCGTTGTATTTAAAAGCACGTAAATTTTTGAAAGTTACGTTTTGTCACGTCACGTCGTGACTCGTGTCACCATGTGAGAATTGGCCTTTCCAAAGTTGCTTTTGCAACTGCATCCTGCAACAGTGTCACGAGAACGTCAGACGGGTATTCCCTGTCCACGTAAGATACATTTACAGTAATGACGTAGAAGCGAATATTAGAGTTTTGAAGTCGTTATACGATAATATTTCACCTGCTTTGCAGATAATATATTCAATGGTAAACACATTTAAATGGGAAACAAAATTATTAATTTGACTTAATGAAGCTACCGGGATTAAATGGGGGAAGATATAGGGGGTAACTGAAATAGATGGTGTGAGAGAGAAATACAGATACTGGCTACCCTTCCCTCATCCAACCACATATCGCCTCCGGGAACGAAAATTCATGAACGCGGTGGCAATATTGTGAAAACTGCTTTCCCGGTTTTCCCTATTGCAGGAATTTATTATGTACAGGGTGCAAAACGAGCTCTATGTTCGAGGCTATCAAAATGGCATCACTGATGGTGCGGGTTTCTGTATAGAAATGTTATATAGAAATGAAATGATTTTGTTAATCTACAATATCGTAAACACATTTTTTCTTTGCCAGTTGGTACATCGCAGACGCATTTACAAGTTTTATCCAAAAGCGTGCGTTCATTAATAATTAACGAATAAAACTTCATGAAAACACAATCGAATTTTTTCATACATCGTGACTTAACCCAAAGAAAATCTGCAGTCGGATTTCCCAACTATTTTTTTTTAGTGTATTTGCCATATGGCAACATACACTATTGGCATCGGTCGGATGGCGGGACCTAGGGGTCGGACCAAAATTTCTCGACGTTTCATAACCTCCTAAACACTTTGGCACCATTTTTAAAAATGTTTATATATATATGTATATATATATATATATATTTATATATATATATAGGTATATATATATGTGTGCGGGCTATAACTTTCGAAGGAGTTAATTAATTTTAACGAAATTTGGCACATATGTTGGAATCCATCACCGCACGAAGCCTATTTAAAATGGGCCTAATTGGATAATTTTAAGGGTGACTTTTAAGGGTTGAAAAAAGTTTTTGGGCCCCAAAATACCGAAAAAAATCTCAGAATCATTTCAAAATTGAAATTTAACCCTTTAGTAGCAATTAAAAAGTGCCCCCAAAGTTTTACTAAAATCGGCCCAACAGGACCGGACTTACATTTTTTTTTGAAAACACTAATTTGCGGATAATGATTTATTTACTGAAGGGTGTTTTTAATTCAGTGTAAACGTTAGATTGATAATAATATTACAATTAAGAAAAAAAATGTTATTTTAAGGGGTGTATTAGGGGGTTAAATTTTTTATTTTGCCCAAAAACAAACTTAATTTCACATAATAAAAGTATTAAACCACACGGCCCTATACAAGCAAATACACTATATTGTCGGCAGGGTTTTGGCACTGCGACCCGGGTTTTTTACTTTTTAGTTACACTAATTCGTGATTTTAATTTAATTACATCCACAGCTACGTCGAATGTTGATGAATAGAAGGTTTTAGATCATGCGTTTGCGCTTGAATTTTTATTTAGACAGAAATTTTAACAAAAACGTCCCGTTTAAAATCGAAATAAATAATTACTCAAACCATCTGATACAGTATAACTCATGTAAGTATTTACAACCTGTCGGAACTAATCGATCCATGTATTTTCAGTTTTTTTATCTTCACTTTGTTCATTCTACATTTTAATTTTTTCCATTGGTTGAGCAGCGTAAGAGGAGACACTTGTGTAAAAAGTAGGGACTAAAAACTTGAAAATACGTGAGCAAAATCAGTTGAAAATACATACGTTGAAAAAATGTGTTTTTTATAGCTTTCACTCTAAACGGTGTGTCAAATCAAAAAATTTGAAGACAGTAAAATTTCCAATAAAAGTTTGTTATGACTTACGTCTTAAATCAATTCAGTTATCTAGATTCCAGAGCTCGCTGACTGTTCAAAAATACCGCATATAACGTGACGCTTTATGTAATCCCAGAAAATGGCAAATATTCTTTTAAAATGGTATGTAAATATTGAACCGTTCTCATTGAACACACGGTATATGTTAACGTAAGCAGTTATAAATATAATACATATCTGAAGTACGAAGTCAATACATTATGTTTATATGTATTTGCGGAAAGTTGTTTATTTGGTGTTTCTATCGTCCCGTATATTCATTTCTTAAAATATATTAATTGTAAGTTGCAGATAGCAAGTACGCTGTATATGCAAAACTTGTTCGAATTCTGTATCTTCCATAAAACAACGAAATTATCTCATTTGCATATTTATCAAATAGTATAAATAATAGAATCACGTTTAAATGCAACAGCATTTAGACAAAATATACATTTTATACTATTTGATAAACATGGAAATTTATCTCCAGAATGATTTTAGTTTTAAGAGAAAAAGTTGATATGTTAAGTAAGCAAACATGATTTGCTCAGGAGATGAAGGCTTATAGAATAGTAACACTAATCTGAAGAAATTTTACAGTCCATGTGAGTCCAACATAATAAAAAATGTCGAGATCCTGACAATCTAAGAATATTCACCTTCCTCAATAATTTTTTAGCTCCATTTAGACTATTCACTTAAATTATATTCATCATTCATTTACAATCAAAATATGATTTCATGAAGATTTCAAACGACTTTTCCAACGATTTAATTCGTCTTTTGAAGTCCGTGCGTCCGAATTTCAAATGATTTCAGAAGAGACGACTTCAGGAACCGATTTAACGCGATTTCACCAAATACTAAGAAAGTAACAACAGAACATTAAAAAAATGATTAGAACTTTTAAATTTAATTTTAAACGTTTGATGATACTAATACAGTTAGCGAAACGTGCGTTGAGAAAAAAATATTCGCGTTTTGTGGTTACTTTTTTAGTATTCAGTGTCTTAAGGCTGTCGGAACGCTTTGAATTTAAGCCAAAAATAGAGCTTCGGCTGTCAACTGATTGTAGACTTATTCGTCAACATTCCGCAAAAATTCTTTCTCTATAAGGAAAATAAAGGACAAATCTAGGTCTCTAACGGATTACTTTTATAATTTATGTACGATTTACTAGAAAACATTTGGCATTAATTGTGCTAAAAAAACACACGTTTTCAATGTCACACTATGACCTTATTCGTACTTATTTCACAAAACTGTTCCATCACAAACCTAAAGTGACTCTTCCTTTTTCGGGAAAGTTTTTTAAATCTTCAAAATATTTCCAAAAATTAGAGTAATCAATTGACAGCGGCCCCCTTGCAAAACATTTTTTTAGCCTCGTAGTTGGCACCAGCCAAAAATTGAAACGTTCTTATGATTTGAGCGAGACAGAGCTAAAGAAGGTCACATCCACAATATGTCTTTTGCCTACCTCGCCCCTTACCGCTGGGTCTCAGCACAAACAAAATTCAGAGTGTTCCAACAGCCGTAAGGCCAAAGTTATCACCTCTTGAAAAGACTCCCGAAGAGATTTCCGTAGGATTACTAGCGAGATTTTTGGAGTGAATAGCATCCCGCCGTGCATTCGTATTCGCAGATCGTTGCCGACAAAAAAAAATATGGAGCGATACCTTGTCTCTCCTTCAAATACATCCCTGTCTTCAACCGCGCGACTCCGTTATCGTTTATGTCAATGTATTCTACAGCCTCACAAGCTACAGTTTATAACAATAAAACATAATATACAACAATGTTAAGTAATAACAACTAATAAGTATTATATTATAAAAGTTTTACAGTGTTGCCAAAGTTCACACTTCGCCGTCTCGCGGCCCGCATTGCTTCGGTGCCTTTGCACTGTCATGGTCACGGCTGACGAGTTAATGTCCCCCCAGTTGAGTCCGCGTTTATACAACACATGTCGGGGTCGCCGAGTCGACACACCGAACGGAATCATTGACTTAGGAGCATGGACTGCGCATTTCCAGATCGCCAATGTGCTGGAAATGTCCATTATTTTGGCTCCCCCGGGCCGTAAGACGAATGTCGTCTTTATCAGTTACCAGACTCTATTTTCGAGAAATATGAAAACAACAAACATTAATTTGTTCCAAGAATTCTGTATTATCCTCAGACTCGTCATTCCGCATGGGCTTGAGCCCTGGACCCTACGATCTATGGGGTTCCCTATATCTCCTGCGACAAAACAACAATTATAACTAAAATATTTATTTTCCAAATTCCCGGAAAAGATGCTCCATATATCCGTAAGTGCCATGAGTTCCTACTTGGCCTAAGACGGCCCTGATTTTCCCCCCTATTAGTATCGGTACCGTTTCGAAGTCATATATCTATTCTTTTAAAAGACGAACCTACGTTTATTCTCGAAGTTCGAGAGTTGACAAATTTATACAGCTTTAGAACACATTTACAGACTAAACCCTGATATCAATCTGGTTCGGAAAAGACATGAGGAGCGCAGCCACGACTGCCTGTTACTTTTGAGCGACCTTTTCAGAAGTATTGAGCAGTCTATTCTTTAAGTCAATGGAACGAATGCTCTCCCTCTTTCACCTAGCACAACCTTATGCATACGCGAACAACGCACCTTAGCATTCTATACACACTTCATGGAATGTGTGCGATTCACTGACTTGTGTTTCCTTCTTCAACGCGTCTTCCCTCACTACTGGCTGGTTTATGATTTATTGAAGTTCTGAAACGTTCATCTTAACCACGAACCAACTATTTCAATTGATTTTCTTTAAAAATGTCACCCCGAAGTTACTTTCGGTTCCCGTCAGGTTTAAAAAGAACTTTCAGCTAGGGGGTGTTGGTTTTGACCAGTTTTTTTACGTTCCACTAGAATAATTTCGTACCATTTGACTTAATCTTCTACGCTTCTAATTCATTGGTTTCTTAGTACCATTCAATATTTAGAAGTCTAAATTATAAGATCCAATAACACAAAATATATTTTTGGAAGCGCCAACCTCTTGGAGGCGCACTCGCAGACCGCATCCTGCGCAAATTGCTCCTCTTCCTACAAAATCAATTTTGGGGGGCGCAAAATTCAAAACTTGCCCTGACGCTCACGACCTTAGCTGCAATGCAGTCTGATGTTTTTCTATTTTACCTTCTGCGCTTTGAATAAACCATTCGACAGTCATATTAACACAGTTTACTGAAAGCAATACATGTTCATGAAAATTTCAAGAAAAAAACCCAACTTTATTAAAAACTAACTTCATTTCAATTTTTAAAAATATTATTGATTAAAAATATTGTAACAAATTGTTTTTGTTAGTATATATCATTTCTCAAACAGCCAACAAGTTCTAGAATTGAGTTATGGTTTTAGATACTATATTTTGTTAATTAGCTAGATTAGCTTCCATAATGACTAAAGAGTGATATCGTCCAAAAAACTGTGCCACTGTAATTTGCCTTGTGTTACGTCAGTGTAGTGACTTTGATGTCTGATTATACGTTGTTGCCACGCGAAACACCCGTATTGTAAAATTGCAAATTTTTATTTAATTTTAAACTTTTATTTGTGGTCAAAAGCTATTAGAAAAGTTTTGATTAAACTAGTTGTTAGTGTGTATCATATTACAGTTGAAACTATACAATGAGAATTTCTACAGACAAAACTATTTTGAATTAAATAGCAGGAACTTTTTTCAACGCTTTAAAACAATAGCCGTTCATTATTCACGTTTTTGAAACATTTCTATCACAAATTTACATTACCGCTTTTTTCGAGTCCTTCTAGGCGACTTACACTTAATCTGTGAGCAGCCTAGAAGGACACCTCGCCCGCTGCCACATCGTCTTTGATAATGTCTATCGCAGTTGTAAACGAAACGTCAGGTAGAAATATTAATGAATCACAGCCTACAAGTCAGGAAGCCAAGAGGATTTGGAACAACGCCGGCCGTGAAAGCCTATACAGCACACTTAGATCTTTGTAACTGTTTTTTCAAATCATGCGAAACTCATAGCTAATTTTTATCTTAGGTAACGGTAGACATAAATCTTCACAATAGTGAGAGTTATGGATGAATCAAAGATCAAATTATTTCCATTAATGTATTTTAATTTTTAATATGCAAATATATAAGAGAATATTACTTGAGGGTGGCTCCAATATGATATAAGGTGGCCATAGTATTATCAAATATTCAAGCTGAGTCTAAACGAGATGACAGAGGTGGGATTCGAACCCATGATAGCCTTATCCAAAGGTCAACAAGTTGACCATTACACCACACTGTCTTCTTATTGTTAGTCATGCATTTTTTCTGAACACTTTTTCATATTCAACTTAATTTCGTAAACATCCGCTCAATTTTATCAGCATTTCTAATTGTATTATGAAAGGAAATCTTTATTAATATAAAAACATATTTTTTTAATTAAACAATTACTAAATCAAAGACAGTGATATAAATTGATAAAACTTGACACGATCACATAATAATATTATTTTCAAAACAGATCTACATACATTTAAAAAAAAATACTTGTTTTGGTTTAAACATTAATGGGCACGGTGTCACTCTGGTACGCCATGTTGAGGGTGATCACATAATATATTTAAAAACAACATTTCCTGACTTCCTTATATGTTTTCCAGTAGCTAAAAAACGTAGCAAGTAGTTAATTTTTCTTATTCTCTTTAAAAACCATACGCAAAACATCAAAAACGAAAAAAATATTTCTTTAATTTGGAACAAGTACATGTGGGTTAGTAGGTAAGCTTTATATACAAAAATTCGTCAGATTTACGGTCGGTCGGACAAATGTGTGATTCTATAAAGGTTCCTTTATAAAGTTCCGTACATCTGATGAAAAAAACGGAGCCCTTATTTTGATTTAGAGACGAAACCCTAAAAATACTTATTTTGATATTTTTCTCTGATACGGATTAATATAATCACTATTTTCGTCATTTCCCGGACCTATAAAAAATTCCGTGACTTTTTTAGATATCCCGGTGTTATATTTTGCAGAAGCTATTAGATTTTAATGTAATGTTGCGTTATATGACGGGTCGCAAACGACTACGACGTCACATACCATTTCAGAAAATCCTTGATATATTGACATCACGGCCCACGGGACATGCATCGTGAAGACTTAACGGTACTCAGGCTACAATAAACCGGCCACAGATCTCATGTGAATGAATTTGGGAACACGGTGTTCGTGTATGCAACACGGAGGAATATTACAGCACGTACCCCAATTAGGTAAGTAAACATGATGATGATGGTTGCTCCATGTCCCAGTAACAACAAAACAACACAATAGTAATTCTATACATAGTATCTGTGGCTAAAACACAAGAGTGCTTAAGACGAAATCTGGTAAAATTAGAATAATCAGCGCATTACTGAATTCAATTTAATAAATGTATTTTTTAAAGAAAAGTATTTGCTGATACAACGATCTTTTAATGTGACTTAAGTTAAAGTTTTTAGGGATACATTATAATCTTTACATAAAGGGTTAAATTTTCGTTTTGAAATTGATTCCGTGTTTTTTTTTATTTTGTACCCATATTGGTTTTTAAAATTATTCAATTGCGTCCATAAAGAGATTTCGTGTAATAATGGATTCCAATTACCAAACGTTCGGCGCTGGCTCTATGAGACCGATCAATGTTCAGGAATAATCAAGGTGATGTCATAGAATCCACCGTAATATACCAAAAATTTGACATAAGCCACATTGCCTTTTGGCTGCAATTATAAACCAGGTATGATATCCATAGTGTAGTAATAGGTACTGCAGTAATATAATACTTGTATTGAAGTAAACAATCGAACGGATAATAGAAACACAATGATGTTACATAATATACTCAATTACTAATATATTTACTAATTATAGTATATACGCGGACTGAACTGTTCACGTCAAATCCAATCAACATATTTTCAAATAAATAAAGCTTTAATGTCGAAGTGTACCTAGCCGAGGAAAAAGCTGTGGTCAAACTGACTTTTTTTAAATTAAATTTTATTTCTAAAATGTACCGACAATACTAATTTATGAAAACGGACCACAATTATTACATTGCACGTATATGTAGTATTTATATATTTGTAAATCCTTTTTTACCACACATTTCTTGACATTTCCATGACACTAGTGTTATGCATCTAAAGAAAAATGCAATTTTGTACATTCTGTTAAAAATGCAACGTCAACCCAACAAATGCCTACATTACACATTTTAAAGGTACTCTTAATCAATATTTATTGGCAATATTGTGGCATTTTCCTGTCCAAATGTTTTTAATAATTTCCAGGTTCTGGGAAGGTTGTGACACATAATATTGTAAAAGAAAAATAATTGTATATTAGTTTTGGATGAATACAGTACAGTATATTAGAATATGTTTAAAGTATTTCACATCGACGATTTCAGAATTGACACACAATTAAAAGCATTACGATTGAAAACTTGAAAAAGTTCAAAGATTGGACGAAACGCTGTTAATCAGTTAAATTGTTTTTTTCTGTTTTTTCCAGCCTTCGCTTGACCTGGAATTATTTATTGAAGCGAAACTTCGTTGCCCGCTCCGCTGTTAGCGAGTAAACCGAGAAAAAACGCCACCATCACCGTCAAAAATCAGCGTCTTCTCTCTTCATTAGCGCGCGACTACATTGTCAAAAATGTGTAGAAGCTTCGCTTCTGTTGGGCGTCCTCTGACGCCTACCCTTTTTTTGCCAATACATTACTATTCAAAGTAACATTGAAGAAGGCATATATTGAAACATTAGGGTTTATTAACTAAGAAAGGGTAAGCAATATCAATATTGACTATAAACGTTGCCTAGAGCTCTTTGAAATTTCAACTCGACAAAAAACTAATAGTTCAGATAAAATTTTGTACCGAGCTTGAAGAACCAATACACTATATGGCTGTGTGAAATTGACATATCCAGCCTCGTTGGGCAAGGAATCAAAGTTGCAACCAATAAAAAACTAAAAAAATAACGTTCAGTAAACGAAATGTATGTTACTTTTAGTCGACTATACGAAATGTATGATTTTGATATTTCGATTTATTTTCACGAATCAAATAGTCGCTTCTGTATTTCAAAGAGGTTGAGTTCTTTGATATATACAGAATACACAGAGTAAATAAAATATATGCTTTACAAAGTCATCGTTTTCAGAGATTTGTAAAATTTCTTTCTTTTTTCAATACATCAAATTGGCGTTAAATAAAAACCTGTTGAAAAATTCAACAGTTTCATAAACGGTACAGTTCAAACGAAAAATATACTCCAATAATGCATTTAGCAAACGAGATAAAAATATATTATAGATCCTTACTTTAAATTTGGGTGTAACCAAATTTCAATGTATGGAATTTTCTTTCCAGTGATGTCAGTAGCGATAGTTAAAAATTCTGGAAATGCGTTCTCCCGTCCAGATATTATACGGAAATCATTGATTTAGATTTCAAAATAAGCTATACTATTTTATTAGATGTGTTTATGTGTTTGTGTCCCTACCGCGCACTAGTACAGCGCTGCTATAGTGAGATATTTTTCGTACTTGAAGAAAATGGCTCATTAGGAAACTGGACGTATCTGATTGTGAATATATCTTAAAATTGTGCGACAAATTTGAGGTCGTTCGAAGGAGTTGCCCTGGATAAAAACTTTTTTATCATCGTATTCGTGTTCAGCATCTTCGAAGACAGGGTGGGCAGTCCTGCAGCGGTAGGATTTTGTAACGTACTCGTCCGATCCATGGACTTTACTAATACAGTAGGGCCTCGATAATTCGGACATTCAGTAAACCGGATTCTTTGATAATTCGGCTAAGCATTTCAATTACATTGTGTACTTTATAATCCGGATTTGACAGTACTTGGTAATTCGGATCTGCGTTTTTAAACGTCTATTTCATTCAAATTAATAGCATTCGATACTATAGCGATAGTGAGAGATTCCCCGCCATGTATTCGGTCGCATCTGATACATATCTGAGGATTCCTATAAGCAGGCATTATATGTGTGACGTTGTTTTGATTGAGTATTAATTGTATATAGGTGCGTTATTTTTTGTTCTACATAAGTATATAAAATAATTTTATACACGTATATGTTAAAATAGCTTCTAGAAGAAAACACACTACGTTGTCAATAAAACAAAAATCCGACATAGCCCGTGGTGAAAGTGGAAAAGTTTTGGCAAATGAATACAGGATAGGAACATCCATTTCCGATATAAAAAAGAACAAAAGCAAAATCAAAAGATATGGCATATTTTAATGACTATTTTGGATTTTTACTATGTATGTGTTCCTTCTTTTATTCCGGTCCCGGTGCCCGAAAGGAATTACGAAAAGCCGAATATCCAGAAATGGAAACTCATTTGTATGCATGGTTTTGTACACAACGATCAAGGCATGTTCCAATTCCCTACGAAATCTTATCTGCTAAAGCAAAACTTCTATACCGAAATCTATGGAAATGATAATTTTAGAGCTAGCAGAAAAGGGTTAAGCAAACAATTATATAAAATTTAAAAAATATATTTCTATTTTGCATAATTTTTTGTTTACGTACTATTTTCTAGTTATTTTATAATAAATGTTTACCTTTACAATAAAAAAGCTGGGCTGCTTCAGTAATCCAAATTTTTTACTAATCCGGATCACAGCGGTTTTAATTAGTCCGGATTATCGAGGCCTTACTGTACTGACAACTCTATATAGAGAGTCTAGTTTTATCACAATACGTCGTTCAAAAAGACAAATGTCTAGTTACACATTTCTTTTATATTATTGATATTACTAACACAAATTTAAAACTAATATTTTCTACATGTATATGAATGATTAAAGAAAAATAATTATTCAACGCTGTAAGCATAAATATCCTAAATAATCATGCAATGGACTCAAGAAGTATATACAGTCGACTCTCGATAATTTGACTCGTTAAATTTGAATCTCTCGATAATTTGAAATTTTTTTCTTGGTCCCTTGAAAAATACTTGACACACTGAATAAAATCAATATTAATTGGTCCCCTCGGTAATTTGAAGTTGAAGAAATAGTATCTTCCCCGCCAACACGCAATAATTTGAAGTTCGGGCTTCCCTAGCTCTATAATTTGAAGCGTTTATCATGCACAGATCTGTCGTTTGTTTACTCCTACACCCTCAGAACCGACACACGTGACAATTTCTTCGCAGCTCTCACCGCTATAAAAAATTCATTGGACAATGATAGACTGAAGTCGCTCAGTCAACAGAAAATTACGGCCTTCTTTTCAAAATGAAATAAGTGAATAATTGTACAAATGTTTAAAATAAATACATCACGAATTCTGATCAAACTCTCGTTTGCTCGATTTTTTCCTCCCTCCCTCTTGGTTATTTAAACTCCTGTTATTTAGAACTCTTGGTATTTTGAAATTTTTCTGTGATCTCTTGAGAGTCAAATTATCGAGAGTCGACTGTATATAGTAAATATACATTCAGGACACGACTGTCCTTCATTATATAGTTTCTATTAATAGTTATTACCGGATAATTTAGGTCAACTCTAGTGGATATGTAGTATGTACACAAACCAGACATGCACACGCAGCAGGCTACGCGGTAACTATATAGCCACCCCACGTTTACTGTACAACTGTACCTACTAAGTGTAAAGTCGTTTTCAACAAATAAAAATTCAATAAGCAGAAATTAGCCTCAAAACTAATATATCAAAAGTGTACCAGAACCTGTTTTCTTGCGACTTTTTCGTGGTTTTTTGAAGTGTTCTGTGTTCACATCGTATTATCACGAAGTTCAACCGACATACCCTTTTTCATGATTAATCCGTCCACAAAAACGGTTCATTTTTTGGACACTAATAGCGCTGATGATATTCCGCACGTACAGTTTAATCAATGTTTGTTGATGGATTAAATCATTTTTAATAATTTAAGTTCATTATAAAAGCGTGGACCGTGACTATTATAGAGCTTACAATCCATGTTTTTATAATTATGAACTTAAATTATTAAAAATTATTCTTATCCTTTTTAGTACTCGGCAAGCTTGTCTTTATAAAAGTTTACATGTAACTACCAGCAACGTAATACCGCATACTCTTCGAATGTGAAACAAACGCTTTTGCCAAATCGCGCAATCAATGTCGATATTATTTCTAAATCGTGCGTTTTCGATACCAAAAGTAACATGTTTCGCAGTACGTGTTGGCTTTAAATTCTTTGTAACAACAACTATTCTACACCCTGTATACAAATATATAGCTGTACAATTCATTAGTGGAGACACAAACGTTATAGATACCCATTGCTGCTCTACACAAAACCCTACATTATCGGTAATCGATTAATGGGAATATTACTTGCGCTTGTATTGAAGTGAATATGCATGTCATGTCATATGTATGTATTAATTATTGCTACCTGCTTGCAATTTGCACGCAACTTACATTTAAAAGACCGCGCACATCTATCAAGCACGGCCAGCACAGCGCGGTTCGTGAATGTATCCATGTTATTTTACGGAGTAGCGCACATTAGACAAACACCTAAAACCAGTAGTCTGCAGTCAGCAGCCAGCAACGACCGTCTAGTCAGATCGAACTAGTATGCTAGTGATGTGTCGTTAATTAATATCAAACCTATTTTTTATCGAGTTGATTTTTTATCGACCATTTTATTCGTCATTTTCCACGTTATTTTATTATATAAATTTCCAATCAATATATTGACTTTACATGTGAAATTTCTCCGTTTGATTTACGTTAAATGCAAGTTATGTCAAATAGTAGGCTCAGTCCATAAAAACCGTAGGAAGGTTATTTTTGACAGTAGACAACAATACCAAAACCACTTGTTTTCTCAATATAACAACTTTCAAACCGTTACCATAGTTTTGAGTAGATTACAGAGTTAGCTTATTATTTTCTTTAATCTGAATCAAACGGAAATATGTGTTACCTATTTGATATAACTTGAATTCAATGTTATTCAAATGGCATAAATAGCATGTAAAGTTATCTGAACGAGTTTACATTCGAATACCAGGGACTTGAGTGAGAGAGATTAGAGCAACTTATTTCTTGTTCCATTAGAAAAATACAACGGGCAGACAATTAAACGATGACAGAATACAAAAAAACCGCAAGAAATGTAATCCGATCGATGAGTCATCAGTGAATGATTCAATCGGGCCAGCGAATTACAATACGGAGTCAATATGTCAGTGTATAACCTGGCATGGCCTCCCATGACACAAGTGCACTCGGTGTATTCACTTTGTTATTACACCGTACTGGATGCACTAGATGGATGCGGTAGCTCAGTCTTCTGAACGACTCCCAAACACACGCCATTCACTTCTATTCATATATTTTCAATTAATTAAGCACAAAATGTTCTAAATCTGGTTCACGAAAACACGGTGGTATGAAGCTGGACAATCAGACGAAAACAAAAGAAACACTGCAGTTAACGCTGTAAATTTACAAATGGTCACATATAAGTGAGTACTATTCTATATAAATAATTTTTGTAATGTAGATTATAGATGCTCGAGAACTAAGGTCATTAGTGTCTTAACTAACAAATTACATGAAATTAAAACGACATCACAAAAAAGATCAGGTGTGTCATGCTCACACTCGGCAGAAGTGAAGCTTTTTATTTACTACAATTTAATTATTGTAAATACATTTTTATTTCTTTATTTCTTAGTAGAATTGCCAATCAATATACTGGAATTTTGTTTTTTATTAACAGAGAATTTAACCCGCTAGTTTTTATTTTTAAATAATATGTGCATCGTTATTTGTAATTTGAACTTCCCAGAACATTGGAAGTTATTGTAATGGATCTGAAAATAGAATTAAACAATTTTAACATATTCCTTACATAATACATTTTCATCCAAAATATTGCCATTATTTTAATAATGAAGCAGTCGTCTTACGACGCAAGCTAACAACTATTTTTTATTAATATTTAATACCCTTAAGACTGTTATTCCAAGTGCAGTTATAATTTTGTTATTCAGAGTTTGACGCCACTTGCCAATTTTCGTTACAGAAAATTCTGGACTCAAAAATCTCCCATTAAAATCCACGAGTGGAGGTGGAATTCGAACTCACGATAGTCAGATCAAAAGGCCATCATGTAACTGTTACATCAAGTTATTATTAAGAACAGTCAATATTTAAGCTTTCTTTAGCTCACTAGCCCTATGCATGTAAAAATTCCTTAAATGTTTCTCAATTTCTCCTGAAACTTCAACCGCCTAAAGCTCTCAAATTCCAATCAATTTTGGAAACCTGGCAACACTATCCAAGTGATATAAAGAATAGACAACCAACGCGTTAGTTTCAAAAAAAAAAAGGAAAAAAACGTGTATTTGTTAGCCCAATTTAACAACGCCCGACAACAAATAAACACCAACAATTTGTAGACACATAATTTTTGTGCGTGTGTACCACGGAAAAGTTTGAAGGACAAAATCCCTAGAGTTGCAATGTTGAACTGTCAGTTTCTTTTAGCCGTGGTGAAAATAATAGATGACCGAGATGACAAAAACATGACGATAACTGTACAAAACAACATCCCTTTGTTTTTTTATTTGCTTTTTTTGTTATGGCTACAATATTATGAAACATAGTTTTTATTAATATTTTATTGATGCACGAAGATGTCACATTCACTTCCTGCTAGGAGCCGCGAACTCACTAACTTCTGTATATTCAAATTCAGAGTAGGTATATATCTAATTTCACGTACGCTATTATACTGCATACCGGTGGTCACTGGTCACCAATATTCCGATTAATTAACCGCTTTAATATCGGCGGTAATTTATTATAAATAACCGCGGCTATTCATTACTTTATACAAGGCTGCGCAGAAAGCCTTGCGCATGAGCATAACTTCCAACTGAGATTTTAATTTTGTAACCAATATCTGCATATATATGAATTACATTATTTAATTAATTCGTTTGATTCTAGTGTTAAAAACTGCTCTATTGTTTTGTTTTTTGATGTTCTGAAAAACAGAAACCGCAAGCCACCATTTTGTTTTATAGATAGTCTGTTATTGATAAATTATCCGACCAAAATGGTTACTATCATAAATAATTGGAAATTTTATATGAGTAGGTAAATAGAAGAAACGACGTTCTATCATATTTCATAAACAATGTTTATGTTTTGATTTATATCGTTTTCTCCTATTACGAATAGACGAAAAAAAAAATTGATCACAGATTTTATGAAATTTCTTTTCTCGGAAAGCATAAATATAAAGGCTTGTCTTAATAATTTCGAGTTTTATTTACCAGAAATAGTCCTCTTTTACTAGAAAATCTATAAAACAGCCGAAGGGTAAATAAACTCACGTGTGTTCGCCGGACGGTGAAAACCTGGTAAATTTTTACATTGAAATTTCATTAAAAATAGACGATGAATCAATTGTTTATAGTGACAGAAAACTGCACGCTCAGAGCTAAGAATTTCATGGAACTGTATGAAATCTGACCGCTTCGAATGTACTTTGTATTGTTTGTGAATTCATATCTTCGCGCAAATACAATAATATCAACTATTAGCACCACAGATCAGGATGTACACGGAACTATAATCACAAAGAATGTGTGATACACACATAATATAAATACATAGATTGTTTACAACAGTGGTGGCGAACCCAAGGTAAGCGTACCCAACGTGGAACACGGAAAATTTTTACTACACACCTTTTAATCTACCTCCATTCAGAAGCATTTAAATTTACATATCCCCTACAAAATAGTTGTTTTTCATGCTTGTAAAGCGGTACTAAAATAACCAATTTAACATAGCAAAGCAGGCGTAGTTTTCGTAAACAGCTCAAATAGATTGCAAATGACCACCACACATACAGTTGTCAAAAATATTAAAGCTATACTTATTATGATGTGAAAATCAGCTATTTTATAGGCGGTGTGTGCAAAAATTGTAGTATGTAATGCTAATATGACTCGTGTGATTGTTAAAATTCGCTGGCCGCTCGTTTTAATGTGACAACTCGTACAGAATTACTGCGTATTCACGTTCTAGATACATAAATTACTATACTAATTAGAAATCATAAAAACCCAGATAAAAATTAAATAAATTTTTACTTCATTGTTGTTTCTGAACAGCAAAAAAAATGTTTCACTATGTGACGAAATTTCTCGGACTATCACTTACTTACATTTAAACCCTTATTGTCAGCAGATCTATTTTAACAATGTTGGGCGGAGTGGAGTGAAAAATCAATCTGTTTATAAATCTTTATTTTGTTAAAGATTGTTTGAATTTCAAAGGTCTAACTTCGTTGCGCATATAAAAAAAAACAAAATCTTAATTACTGGTAGTTACAGATTTAATTATTTTTTTAAAGCAATTTCGGATCTGAAAAATTTTAGACAGCATCTAAACTCATACGTAAAACAGTATTGGCATTTTAAAATCTGATTTTTGTTATTTCCGTTTTCGGCACCTATTATGGAGTATTTAAATTTACATTCACACGGGAAAACGCGCCATTAGAATTTGTTTGTCTGTACCTCGCAGAATTTTAAAGCGGCTTCACCAATTCTGATTACCTGATACCCAAATATTGCTTTTCAATCGGCTCTGCTTGAGTTACGAAATGGTTATGTTAAAATCGAGATTAACGTTAAAAAAGCGGTACGTAAAAGCTAGTTTTTCGGCACGCTATCCTAAAAAAAGGTTCGTCGCCCCTAGCACATAGAATGGCAACGTGAGCCGTGGAGTGGCACGAATAGGTGCATTAACCGTGCGTTGACTGCCTGTACTCTGAACACGGCACACGGTTGAGCTACTCCATAACAAGTCTTCATGCATTTAAATCGAAAAAATAACTAATTAATACTGGTCATAGATTAACTACAATATGTAAGAAACTCTGGACGAGGAACACAAAAACAAAAATAATAAATTACGTCACCTTCGTCTGGTTTCTCCTGACAATACCTATATACATTTATTATGAATGCCCTTTGAAAATAAATTCTCTAAACTTATCCCTATAACCAATTAGAGAGGAGAAAAACGCCTCTTTTTAGTGATCTGCATCTTTGCATCTGGATCCCGTATGTGAGCCGGCGCACTGAACCGGTTCTGAATATGTTACTGCAGTCTGCCACTGAGTTACCTAGTTCAGTCAAACATATCACGACCTGTATAGAATCAAGAATACATAGCCAAACATGTTATGTATGAGTCATTTGAGCTGACAGATGCATCAAAGCAAGAACTGATACGTAAGTTTAAAATGTGCTTCTGTGTGTTAAGTGTTTCACTGAGTTATGCGGATCCGTTCATCCGTCGGCTCAAAAAAAGTGAGTCGGCTCTCACGGATCTTCTGTCGGAGTCGGCTCTTTGAACCGGTTCCGATCTGAGTTACCCAACTCTAGAACCAATTACTGATCTGATACCCATCCGTGCAAACAACCAGTAAATAGAGGCTTGCACATGCAACCAAAGCTGCCGTAATATATTTTTAAAAAATAAGCAAACGAAACATTGATTTTCTGCGAAAAATGACATGAAAACACACCAACATGTGCTATAATCCACAGGAACGCTACTATTAAATATGTGAGTGTTTAAAACAAATAAAAATATAAATATGTGAAAAACAATAAGCCTATTTAATCTAATCAACTAACGTTTATGTGTAAAAGAAAAGTGCAAATCCATTGTCGACACGTTTCGAGGTTTATTTACCGCCGATTTAAGTCACAAAGTAGTTCTCTCCAGTATTAAAGTGAAACAATTTACAGCAAATTGAGAGTTGATAATGTAGGTAAATTTCCTACTGATTGTTAAACAAAAATATCATTGTTCCACAAGAACAATCGGTGGTAAAAAAGGCGAATCAGATGTAATTATAAAACATATAGAACGATAAAAAACAAACTGATTTATCAACTATTCAAAAATAAATATATTTGCGCTAATTGCCTAAAATATAATAGGTACTGCATTTTGTTAAGGTTGGATTTCAGTTTGATTAAAAATTCTCATTCTTCAGTCACCATTTTTATGCTTTAAGTTCTTAACGTAAAATAATTTTTTTTTCGAAACTGTATACCGCTGTATATTTTTTACTGCTAAGAACCAAGTAGGTTTTGTAAATAAAAAAAAATATATAAATTCTCTAAGTTCTGATATTGGGGTACTAATAACTTCCACTGTTTTATGACAATCGAAACAAAGAATAGAACGAAGTCTCAGAAATATTGCTGCACGCTAGTTATTTATTATGTAAGCATTCATCAAATATCTCCAGCCTCTAAGATCTATGCTTTCTGTAATCTACGAGAACAAGAGCCAGTGTTAATGTTGAATCGTGACGGAGTCGCGGTCATTGCCAAGTGTTTTGATGGTTTTGGTTGTTCTTGGACTTTATTGATGTACAGTTGAAGCTGTTTACACTACTCGCAATTGGGAGTAAATGTGCCTACAATTTCAGAGCGTTCTCAGCACTATATAGAGAACACCAACACGAAACTTTTTCCGTCTGGTTAGAGCGATATAGAATAACTGGTGCGTCTATTAATATTGGTAATATCCCACCCTCATCGGGTCAGTCCAGGCGAACTGATTGGATGGTTAGTTTATTTGACCTTCTAAAGATTGTTTTTTTTTAAGTTCGCACACTGCATTGGATCAATTCGGCTGTGCCGAGCCAATAAGATCGGCGGACTTTTTTTTTATTCTTTTAAAAGTGTTGACTGTTCCGTGCCATACCGGATCGAACCGAGCTGATTCGTTGCGATTGAATTCAAAATACTCACATTTTTTAAGTAAAAAACATATTGATAGAAAAACACTTCGTGAAAGAGATTTCAAACTTAAATCAAGGCAAGACTTATTTTAAATGCCGTACATTAAATTACAATAAATTGCAATTAAAAACGTCTTGATTTTCGAACTCACAGAGAAATAAAAAAATTCTTTTAAAACTAGAAACGTTTTTTTTACATATAAATCAGTAGCCGGACTATCCAACACACAGAATAAATATATATCAAAAGACGTTCACAAAAATTTACACAGTTATTAAAAGAAGAATTCTTCTGATTGTCTTATAGTAATTTTACAACGAGTAAAAACAGTGTTTTGCTCACTCGAGATGAGACGCCTCAAGTCATCGCGACGCAATTTGGGAATCACTGCAATATATTATAATTGGTGCAAACAATACTCTACTCTATAGTGACAATATTGAACATTATAAAACGGAAGTTAATCAAAACGAAACTAATAAAACATGAACCCAGTAAGTTATCATCTCAAATGTTAAGTAATTCGGGGAAATCCCGTTCCATTTCCTGTACTTTTCGTTTTAATGCTGTTCGTTTTATGTACAACTGGGGCCTGTGACGTAAGCAGGTATAATACAACAGTTAATAATAATTTTACGATTGCTCACGTTGTAGAAATAAACCAACGAGAAAATCTGTGCTCATGAGACAAAGTGGATTATGTTCGAATTTTAGTAAGATTCAATTTTCCGGTGGGTGCGTGAGTTACAATATTGATGAGTCGTCTGTTTTTCATTGCAATGAAAAGAGAGCGAGTAATTGGTCACATGCTTCGAGGTGAGCGACGAGATACGGTTTAGATCCAGCATTATATCGGATACAAGGTGATCATTGTTCTCTCCAAAACATTCTGTCAGTCGGATAAAATAGCAACGCACAGTGATCGCTTTCTCTCCAGAACAAACTAACTTTTTCTGGCTTTCTTACCAATTTTTCATATTTTCCCTAACTTTACATACTTAGCGTAACAATATATGTTTACGTTTCCGAGAAATGTTCGACCATCTTTAGCTATGCAGTTACGTGCAAAGATTTTGATTGGTACATACCGGGTACGAAAGTTCAGTTGGTCGACCAAAATGTGTTCAATGTAAGTAACTTGTCACAAACATTCCTGACTTACATCAAAATCACCTGACATTTCCTTAACCAGTAAAATTATCTGACTTTTAAGTTTCCCCGGTTTCCAGAAAATGATCACCTTATCAGGTGAGAACAACGTGACGCTCTAATTACCATACGATACCGCCAAAGAAATACAATAAGTTAACTAAAATTTTAGTCTAGTGAAGCTCCCGTCCGGTAGATCATAGCAGTGAAAAGTAGACTACAGTGGGTTAATCACCAATATTTGAAAATGCTGTTTGCCTGAAAATTTATATTGTTCCATTAAAATTTTTTACTCAACAAACTCAAAAAATTGGACGTAAGTGAATTCGCTGTGTGACCTAATAAATATATACACAAGATTACTTTGAATTGAATTTGTTGTACACGCAGGTGTGAGGCAGGAAGATTTTTGACGAGGGGTGTGTTGTGCCAGTCTATCGAACAATAATGGTGTAAATTATTCAAATGATATCGGAAAACATGCGAAACCCTTGCTAAAGCGACCGAGTTAATCACACAAACAAATGACTACACAGATCTATTTGAATTGTGATATTTCGCTTTTAACATGGAATATGGCTGTCGATAATAATTTATCATTCGAAAATTAATATGTTCGAAAACGTGTGCCTTTTGAATGTTTAATCAAAAATGTCAACGGCAATCGTTTCTTCTTCATTGTAATTTACTTTTTTTTACCATTTTAGTTTTTTGTGTGGTGGCTCGGCTAACTTATTCTAACATACATGGAGGAGGGAATGTCATGGCTAGCGAGTTGAAAAGAGTCATGTAAGTTTCCTGACGCCAAGACCCATTGCCGAAGAATTTTGGTCTGATGAATAGACACGAGAATTTTCTATTTTATAGTTAAGATAAAAAAGGGCATGCATGTCTCTCTAATGCAAATCATAAATTGAATTCACTCAGGTCGGGCCGGCATCGTACGAAACTACCGAAACTTTCAAAAAAAAAATTAAACGACGTCTCGGGAGGACTGCATCAAGTTTGTTCTTTACCTAATAGATCCAATGCAGCCGCCGAATATCGACTTTCGCTGTGCGAGCCGCATACGCGTGGAGATGGTTCCGTACCATTCCGTTTTCCGAGAGAATTTTAAAACGGGATTTTCGTTTGGGTTTTCCTGTAAACTGTGAATGAGGCCCTATGTTCACTTTTTTCTCAAAATTTTAGTCTCGGTAGTTTCGAAGATGAGGGGGGGGGGGGGCTCGTTTATCGTATATTTTCTTTAATATCTTTCAGTAAAGATGTTTATACGTCAAAAATAAAAATTCGTTTCCCTGCACAGTGCATATGCTTCATCTATAGAAATGTATAACAAATTATGTACCCACACAATATCGATATCCGAAATATCGTTAAAATAAAACAATATTTTGATTGAAATTTCTGCTTTTTAAAAAGAATAAATGATGACTTAACAGATAACAATTTCGTATTTGCTTATTTGTTTCTTGGGTTATAAATTATACTTTTTATAAATTATTATTTAAAATCGACAATAGTAATCACAGTTTCAATTTTTCACTGTTTTTGAATGACTCATGAAATTCCACTGTTAGCATTTTAAAATCATAAATATCGAATTTTTATTATTGGCTATCAAACGAATTTCAACAGAATTCCTGATTCGTTTTGTGGATTCTTTTCACAAGATTTGTAATCGAGTTAGTGTTTAATTATTAATAAAATTGATTAGATTATATTCTACTCAAAATTGTGGAACTTTATTATCTTATTTCATTTAAATGTCCGCCTTTTTACCTAATTGACAATAACTGACCAGCATAATTACATTATTGGATATTCATGACGTACCGTTTAAAAACGGGCATATATTTTGCTATTCGTTTCTTTACCATAACTTTTTCTGATTTTATTTCTTCATTTGAATTTTGGAACAAATAAATCAAAATCATTTCTCATTTCAATTAACATTCCATTCAAATTCAAATTCCTCTATCGTGATGTAAACAATTATAATTAGCTGATTGCGTTTCTGATATGTTTCTTTTCAACATTCCTCAACTAAATAAACTATTGTGCTACTGTTTAAAATCTTTTTAATATTTGTGTTTAGTTGATTCCGTACAGTTTTGTTCTCAAAATCTCAATTATGGTGCGGACATACATCGAAAACGGTTTACAATGGGAGTTTCTATAGTCCTATAAAAATGCTAGCTTTAATCTGAGAGCTTTCCAAGTATTTATTAAACTTTTTGATTATATTATTAAAAACAATAAACCGGAAACATATGTGTACCCAGATAACACTACCACTTGGTGATGTTGTACTCTTTTATCAAATTGCCACTTTAAACCCTAAATATTTTTACTCCAAATTATTCAACTAGTTCAGCATAATCATAACGTCCTTCCCTTCCTGATTATGTCCACAATCCAGATTTGGTGATAAGATTTTCCATTGTTATTATTCATTTAACAAATTTAGACTCTCTTTTAATAGCTCTCTCAGTTGCTTGATTATTTCGTATTTTATCAAACCGAAAAGAATCAATTTTGCTTTCCTTTCAAATATCAAACATTCAAAAGAGAGGATCTTCAATTTTCATCTATCAAGTTGTCAATTTCAAGATATAATCCATATACAAAAGGGTGTAAACATTGAAGAGAGAAAGTAAAAAATGTAATCTCACCATTTCTCCAACAAACTGCAGATGTTTAGCTGTCGAATCGGTAGGCGTCGTCGAATTGTTGTCAAAGCAGTTGATCTCCGTGAACCGATTGACAATAATGGTACCTGCAGTGCCGGCCGACAATGCGGTCGGTGAAGGGTTAACGGCAGCCGCGGCGGCAAACGCTGTAGCCGGTTGCGAAAGGGTACACTGTGCACAAGCGCATGCGCTGCCAAAGGCCGCTTCAACAGTACCGAAACTTGCGACGGGTTGAACGGCCGCAGTGTTGTGATGATGGATCGAACTTGAAGGATGGTTGTTTGCGGTTAACGGTAGATGGTTAGTGGTTGCAACGGTTGCTGTAGGCTGGTGGATTGGCTGATGATAACTGGCGGTGTAGGGTAAAATGTAGGGATAATAGGAGGTACTGTATTGAAAATACGTCGTGAACGGGTTAAAAGACACGGTTCCCGATTTACGACTCCGTTTATGGAGCGATTCGACGACGAACAATAACAACTGGTCAAACTGAGCGTACCTTGAGGGACAGCAGCAGTTACTATTTAAATGCTTCGAGAAACTCGTCTGTTTTGAAAAACTGTTTCTATCGTTTTTACGTTACCTTTTCAACTGATTAACTGAACAATTACTATACAAAAAATTTGCTATCAACGGATAATTTCGACTATATAAATTTTTTATCGTACACTTTATTTTCCCAAAGTATAGCTGTATAGGTATATTTATTACTTAGGAGTAACAGAAGGTACTGTACTGAAAAATCGCGACAAAATCTAAACACTATAAACTTACAGATTCAGTTCTCTAACTATATTAAACGCCGTCTTATATATTATATTATTATTTAAATATTTATTTACAAATAAATTTATTTTAAATGTTTTATTTGGCAAAATATCACTGAAAGTTACCAATATAATTATATATTACACATTTCTACTTATATCAAATAAGTTAAGACGACTAGGCCTTATGTAAAGTCAATAATATAATAATATTAAACAAAGATGTCAATAAAAAATTTGGCAAACGTATCAAAGGTACAATGAATGTTGTATTTTTATTTTTGGATAAATATATTAAAAATATATAATAATTGTATGATTGTCTAAAAAGAGATATTTTTATCAAAGATAAATGCCTATTCTTTTGAAAAATTAATTGAATCTTGTAGGAATTAGGTAATTATATCAAATTATTAGTGTGCATTAATTATTTAACGGTAATGAGTTCCAATTGATTGTCAAATATAATATGTTTTCTCGTCAGTACATACACAGTATTTTATATAGGTAGTATTAGTAGGTATATATAGTAAAGTATTTTATGCAAGTAGGTATTTGGGAATATGACAATATCTTATTATTTACCGAAAGATGGTAATTTATTTCCTAGTTATACTTATTGTTTACTTAATTAATACTAAATATTGACTCTTTTTTTTAATTAATTAATAATTTGCGAGTGTGATATGTAAAATGTTTAATCATATAAATATTTTTAGAGAAATATTATTGCACACTCCTCGACCACAAAAACTTCTGTGTTTATCTGTCAAAATACACGTGTTTTTTTAAATAAATACGGTGTCAAAAATAAATATTCTTTCTTAATATTTTTAATAAAATTTATACTCGTTCAATTCTTTTTTTTCTAGTTAGGATCAAATATAGGACGGTGTACTGTTTGGCAACTGCTGGAGCAAATTGAATTTCATTTAACCCTTAAGTTACGCGTGGGGAAAAAAGAAGAAACACGACGACAATAATTATTAAAACAGTTGAGTGCAGTGTTTTTATGACAGATAAGACAGACAGACAAGACGACAGACAGACTAATACAAACGAGTGTTTTGAAAAAGATTGTCAAAAGCACAGATCATAGTTCCTATCATCGATTAATTATTTATTAATTAATATCGACAATGTTTTGAAAAGATTGATTATCATCCGCAACGACTTCGTAAAATTACGTCACACTTTTGCCTTCAAAAGTGCTTTATTTTCAAAATAAATTATCTCTATTCTAAATATATTTATATACCTTATATAAAAATAACTATTAAACGCTAAACTTGGATTGACAAAATCTACTGATTTTATTTTATTTATTAAATACTAATGAGATGTCAAAAGGTAACACCTTCTCAAAAAGAGTGAATATGAAAAAACGTGTGATTGTCAGAGGTTAGAGAGAAAGTATTGTTCAATTATTATTACCTATTATTATTATAAATAATCTACAAGAGTTATTCTTAACTGCAGCTGTTGTCAACAAAACTGTTTATTTTTACAACAAAGCGTGCTCAAAAGACACAAACAAAAACAATTGACTGAATAATATCAACAAACGAACCACGCGTGAGGTATAAGACTCAAAATCGACACAAAGAATTAAAACAATTTTAACCCTTACCTGACAAATGTCATGTGTATTACCAAAAAACAAACAAATCTAACAATCGTATAATAATTAAATTCGGAATGCATAAACCACTTTCCCAATAAACTATATTTAAATTATCAACAATTCCTTTTTATTTAAACGTATTTGTACTTAATATAAAGTGAAAAATGAAAGTAAATATTATATTTTTTTTTTTTTTGTCGCGTATTTAATATTATTATAATAAATTTATTTTTTAACCAAACACGACTTCCTTTTAACGGTTTTATAATATTATGTTGTTATTTTTCAACGAGGATTAAGGAGCAGGGATTATGATGAGAGATGTTTTTTTTAATAAAACAGGAAATTGAAAGATTACAAGAGCTGATGGCGAAACTGGATGACGACTATATAATATCAATATTTTGAGTATTGGTGAATAATATAGGCAGATTATGATTCGATCTATTTGATTGTTATTGGTGATGATATAGAAATTTAGAACAGCGATAGATTTAGACAGGAATAATAATGACGGCAAGGACAAGCGTAGTTGGCAGAGGAGCACTGCACTGACCCACGGCCTGGCCCGGACTGAGCTGTTTCATGTTCCTCTTCTATGCGTCTGCCGGTTCTCGAACCCCCACCATGCAAGCAACACGTACATACCAAACATACATACATAAATATTACGATATGTACGACGCTACGCAACAGTTCCGTCGATTCGAAACGACGATAGAGAATCAAGTCATCAACTCATCACAATCTCATCCGAGCTCACATACGCGACTCACGATTTGAAATTCAACCTTGCATCAGACTCGGAAAAAATAAATATTTCCTTAGAGAAGAACTCAGGTATTTTCAACCTGTCGGGATTAATCGGTTCGTGTATTTTCCACTTCTTCGTGGCAGTCAGACTAATCAGAAAAAACTATTAATTTGAAATTAAACGTTGTCTAACCGCAAACGTATTTTTCTAATGGCTGAACAGGATAGGAGGAGCGACACTTTGCGTGAGAAATAGAGACTAAAAAGTTGAAAATACGTGAGTAAAATTAGTTGAATATAGATGATGTTGGAAATACATGATCCCGACTGTATGCACATTATATACAGGCTAACTAATTTAAATAGGCAATGGTTTTTTTTTAAACACTAAAAAGTATCTTTAATTGGTACCTTCGTTCCCCAGACTCTACCGGCTAGGCTCTGCTTGTGAAAAGAAATAAAATAAAGTTACCATCTTCAAGAGAATCGTATTCTTGCTAGTCTGGTTAGTGGAATGCGTGTGGGGTTTTACAACCTCATTTGAAACAAAAAAATCTTATTATTTGTCTTCATAAGAAAAATGCGTGTCAAGTTTGTGTGAAAAATGTTTTTCGTTTCACTTAACCTAATTCTCAAACTTCAATTTCCAACAGACTGATGACAAACTTGACGTAGACAATTTGCATTATTAAAAGTCTTCGCGACGAATCAATGGAACGAACGATTCGTTTTCAAACGTCACGGACTAGAGTACAGGCGACGGAAGGGTAACAGCCGCGAGTGCGAGAGGGCGGGGCGACGAGGAAATACAGAAAGAGATCGAAGCAGAACGATAAAACGAGACAGAAGAACGGCAGACCGGTCGCGAGTCGACAGAAACAATAGGTTAGCGCGCTAGAGTAACTCCGAGATGATGATGGTGTAACAGGTTACGCGACGAGTTCTCATAAACATGCGGCATCCATTCTCGCATTCGACGTGCCCGGCGATGCTTGCCGGCCAGCAAGCACACACCACCGCCATCGGTGTCCGCCGTCGTCCAGCCTTCACCTAGCGCGGCCAACGTCACGTGGTGTGTCGTTTCCGTGTCTTCGTCTTAATATCTGTGACCACGAGGCGAAATAGCCTATGTAATGGCAGAGATGTTCGTTCTTTCCACAATTGATGCGGCAGACTTGATCGACAATAAAGTACATGTTTTATAAAAATGACCACCCATTTATAGCATTCATTGCAACAGTTAAAAATCGCAGCATACAAAAATAATTCACAACAGTTACATAAAATAATCAAATAGAGAGTTAAAAAAAACGCATGCAACAGTTGCCATCTTGGCACTTGATGACGTCCAATAAAACAACAAAATACAGATAAACACATATTCCAAGATAATTAATAGTCCAACCAGCGGACGTAAAAAATCGTTCCGATTTTATTTATTGAAACTTTCAGAAAAGATACTACATACAGCGATTTCAATTACTTGCCTAGGCAACTCTACCTCTATGGGACTATAGTAACTATATCAAAATGAATATTAGAAGTTGTTTCCCCGCTGTCGGACCCAGGGTTGCTTAGGCAAGTGACTGAAGTCACTATAATATGTACCACGCTTTCTGAAAGTTTCAATAGGAATCATTTTTTACGGTCACTGCTCCCACTATACTTTATAAATAAAAAAAAAAAAACGACATACTCCACTTTGCGCCTTGGCGATGGATATAGAGTTTATTGTCTGACGGAACGTCTTGCTGTGACCCCAGGTCCGGTTAAAAATCATTCGTATGTGAAACAAAACACACATCTGATGATTTATATGTATGTATACGGGGGCTTTCAGAAGATTTCATTAACAATTCATTGATGTTGGGGCGCAAAACGACGCTGATATCTGAAGATGATTTTGCGAAGAAGCGTGATTTTATGAAGGCCGTTTGACACCTTGAATTTTAATAAATATTTGACAGGGCGACACACAAATATTTAAACAAAATCTATGACTTTCCTAGGTTGTATAAGCAGTAACCTACTGAAAACGCAACTTCTGTCGGATTTTTTCTCATTCTGCTAAAATAACACTTATTTTTTCTTATATAACTGATAATCTCGCTCAATCGCTAGAGCACAGCGCGCGGTAAACTGCACGCTCGAATCAGAAAACTACTTATTTTGATGTTTTTCTTTGAGTGAATAGTATTCGTAGATATCTCCATGACTTTCCCGATCTATAAAAATTTCTTAATTTTCCCTGATTTTCCAGCACTGTGGGCTAGCCTGTTTTGTTGTCGAAAAAGTACGTTTTAATCATTTTCAGTTATACAGTTTGTCTTTTTAGTTTTTAACGATGTCTCAATCTCATAGAGATCTTCACATGGCATAAAATATGGTTTTCCTACTAAGAATTTCAAAATAATTTAAGACCCATTTTTAGTATACAATTTTTAACGAATTCTTATAGTTTTTAAAATGTAAGAAGTAAAAATGTGTTTAATCAACACCGTCACTTATACCGCTTGTTTTTTTATTCCTATTTTTTTAACTTGATACATAAATATTATTATAGCCAAAATATCTCAATAATGTATTGTCATCAAAACGGCACACAACTGCCAAGTTTCACGTCAACTGGACATTTGGAAGAGGGTGAAAATAGAATTGCAAGATTTTTTACGTACAAGCGTGTTAAAAAAATCGAGAAAATTTTAGCTCATTTTTCTTTTAATTTAATAGGCTGGGTCCACTATCAATATGTCAATTTATTTACACTAGGTAATTTGAAAAAAAAATTTAAAACATTTAGATTGTAAGTTAGGTTTTTAAGATAGCAGTATTGTACTATAGCGGCCGTAATATTACGGTGAATTATGTAACAAACAACGTTTGCACAGACGTAAATGGATGGGATTTTCTTGGTAGCGGCGGTACCACCGTAACGTAAAAAAGTGGCATTCATTTACTTTAAGGCTAACGTTTTTTGTTACGTAATTCGCCGTCATATTACAGCTGCTAAACTACGGTAGCGCTATCTTAGGAAAATTAGACTTAACATTTTAAAAACTGATGTAAGTTAAAAGTATGCCAAAAATAGTTTGGAATCACTAACTCAAGATAAAGTTTATATCAAGGCATTGATAAAAAATGCACTGTATAGATTCTCACCTTGTTTAAACGAAAATACCGGATAAAGATTTACATACAAAAAAATATTACGTCAAAAAATATCTTGCAAAAAATCCGTCTGCATGTCTAACTACAAGTTGTACAAAAAAAGACTGGATAAAGATTTCCTTACAAAAAAAAAATCCGGGTCGCAGTGCCAAAACCCTGCCGACAATATAGTGTATTTTCTTATACAGGCAGGGTGGCTTTATTATGCGAACATAAGTTGGTTTTTGGACAAAATAAAAAATTTGACTCCTTAATACACCCCTTAAAATAACATTTATTTTTTTAATTGCAATATTATTATCAATTGAACTTCTATACCAAATTATATACAACTTTCAGTAAATAATTCACTATCTGCAAAGTAGTGTTTTCATAAAATTTGTAAGTCCGGTCCTGTCGGGCCGATTTTATTAAAATTTTAGGGACACTTTTGAATTACTACTGGAGGGTTAAATGTCAATTTTGAAACGATTATGAGAATTTTTTCGGTATTTTGTGGCCCAAACACGTTTTTCAACCCCTAAAAACTACCCTAAAAATGGCCCGATTACGCCCATTTTAAATACGCTTCTTGCGATCATGGATTTCAACACGTGGGCCAAATTTCGTTAAAATCAATTAACTCTTTCGAAAGTTATTGTCCGTACACACACACACACACACACACATATATATATATATATATACAGTAGAATCCGTTTATTATGACTCCGCCTATATTACAGAACGAAGTTTGGTTTTCATATAAAATTCTTTGTAACAAAATCGGATATAATGACTTCGCTTACAGTGACATGTCGCTTATTATGACCCATTTTTAATAAATTTTGTCCATTTATAGTGACCTACATGATTCTTTACACCTTCGGCAATGTTCGTTGATTCCCGACGACGTTCGGCACGTTGCTTGTTTTTGTTATGAATCTCAGTGAGTAGATAGTTGAAAGTCACGCATTGTTTTTAGTGATATCCTATGTAAAAAAATGTCATCTCAACGTCGTAAAGCATTTACGATTGAGGAGAAAGGTGGAGAATCAAACTCATCTCTGGCAAAGAAATTGGGCGTGGGTCATTTGACAATCTCAATGATTTTCAAAAACAAGAACCAGATTAAGCGATCGTTCGATTCAAATGTTCTGAAACCGAAGAGGCTTCGAAAATCGCGACAAGAAAATGTTGATAAAGCGTTAATTCAGTGGTTTAAAATCACGAAAAACAAAGGAATACCCGTCAGCGGCCCTATGCTACCTAAAAAAAGAAGGTTGTTTTTTTTTTCACAAAAATGCTTTGTATGACGTCCGCTTAGTATGACGTGTTTGTCAATTCCCTTCGATGTCATTATAAACGGATTCCACTGTATATATATACGTATATAAATATATATATATATATATAAATATATAAATATATATATATATATATATATATATATATAAATATACATATACATATATATATAAACATTTTTAAAACTGGTGCCAAAGTGTTTAGGAGGTTATGAAACGTCGAGAAATTTTGGTCCGATCCCTAGGTCCCGCCATCCGACCGACGTCCAATAGTGTATGTTGCCATATGGCAAATCCACTAAAAATATATATTATTACCATAGAGATTCCTTATACACGCACGCGCACACACATGCGGTTGCACATAAATAATATGATGTGTTGCAAATCCGGTTATGTAAGGTTGACAAAAGAAGATCCCTATGGATCATACATAAATACATACACGCCGTGTCCCGAATCCTTTCGCGTCTCCCAAACGCACATACATTGGCACATCTACACAGACCGTACGTACCTCGACTAGTATATGTGAGAAAAAGTCATTCATGTGCAATGTATATCCACTACATGTATGTATGAAGGATCAGCATTAACCTCAATACATGCATCATGTAAACTTACACTCGATCGTCTATATTATCGAACTGTACTAAGATTAAAGATTAAAATAGAATGGGGTGGTCTCTTGGCCCAAATGCACCACATCCTGAAAGGATTTTTGTGCTTCCCCTTTTACTGGATCTAGTCATCAAATAATCTGGATCTTCTTATGAGCTCCAGAAGATTTGCTACTAGATTATCCTGTGGAACTATTCCATCCTCATCGATGTAACCAAAGATGGTTGTTCTCCTGTAAGTTAAAGCCTCACATTCGAACACGATATGGGTGGCTGTTTCATCCTCCATTTCGCAAAATCTACATAGTGTTGATTCCTGATGTATCCCCATCACATGTAGGTGTTTTCGCAAGAGAGCATGACCGGTTAAAAGCCCAATCACCTTTCTGAGTCGGTCTTCTAAATCTAATTAAGTCCTCAGTTAACTTTGAGGAAGGACCTGCAAGCATTCTCTTCCCATGTTTGTTACCTAGAGCCAGGTCCCAATCTGAGAGATGCTGCTCACAGGTCCATCTTCTTTGTTTGTTGGACATTTCTATAAGAAATGCCACAGACTGGTTCAGGTCCAATGAATTTCTCAGAAGCTCCTTGTCTAGCAAGGGTATCTGCACTTTCATTGCCACGAATTCCTTCATGACCTGGTACTATCGATAGAGATGAACGACAGTCGATACGATCTGTACTTCAACTTTCCATATTAATTTTTTTTAAAGTTAATTAAAACAAATTATAATGAATCTCACCCTCATAAGCTCACATAAGAAATTTAACTTCTTTAGTTTTTAATATTATTCTCAAGTTTAATTCTTTGTTATGTCAAACTAATAATTTAATAATATTTAGTACCAACACGCTATAAAATTCTGTCTTCGTCAGTTTCATGTAATTTAGGAGACAAACTAACTTCTCCTTTCGGGGACAATTCTACTTCCCCTCGATTTTTACTTTTTTCAAACAGATACGTCGCTAAAGAAGTTAAACTTCAAAAAACACGAATAAGTGCGAGAACAATTTACGCCTTAGGGAGTTTCGTATCGTTATAATAATTTAATAAAAATAATTTTGTTTGCCATAATGCTTTATATCGCAACTGTAAATAAAATAAGTTAAAATTAATTTCTAGAAGACTTCGGGTTTTCGTTATCATTTTCCTGTAAACTTTAAGTTGTTCCGGACATTAGAGGGAAACAATACTCTTTTTTGCATATTTTTTTAATTTGCTATTTGAAAGTATGACAATAATACTTACAAACTCTTCTAAATGATAGTCTACACGATATTAAAAAAAAAAAAAATTTTCGAGTACTTAACTAGTTCCCTCTTTTATTCTTATATGAATTAGCTGATGCAAAAAATGTGGGTTAGTGAGATCTGCTGCTATACCAAATTTCAAGATTCTGCATCGCACAGTTTCCGAGAAAAACGGCTTTGACAACCGGACGGACACACGAACCCGTGACTGAACTTATAAGGGTTCAGTTTTTTCCTTCTGACGTACAGAACCATAAAGTCATCAAAATACACTATTCTTTTTCAAGTTAGTTTTAAAAAGTTATTCATTTCTTTGCAAATTTTTTACGGTTCTCTTGAATGTATCGCTGTTTAAATTTTTAAAACGAATAGAACGAGAATTATTGACCTGCGGTATAATTGGGTTGTTTAATAGATGAAAGATTTTTTGTGAAAAATATTAAATGTAAGAAATTACCATTTGAAAATAATTTACAATAGAGTCTACACAAAAAATTATTCTTACACCGAAAAACCCCGGCGCCTACACCTAAAAACCCGGCGCTTCCACCACATGTGTACACGAATCTGTATGTTGTTATATCTATATTATTATTAATAAATCTTCACAACGTTCAAAAAACTGTGACCATAAACTGTGGATGTTTTACTTCACTGAACCTTCATTCGTCATTTTTCTAATCACATATATTTAAACACGCAGTGCGGCTTAAGAAACAAAGGGTCAGACGTCACCCGGCACTTCCACCATCACGTCTTAATAAAAACAAAATGCTGCGGAAGTAAACTCTTAACAAATGTGTCAGCTTTGTAGGTCACCGCCAGGGGCGTATTTTAAGACGAAAATTACACACAAATAGATTTCAGGATCTTTTTCGAATTATTTTTACATTGTTTTTCCGACACGAACTTCGAGTAAAAGAGAGTTTAAAACAATATGAGACAAATTTCACGGCAAGCTTTGTGTAATGTTCGAACACGCTGTTGACCTTACCTGTCGAGCTTTTAACAGCTTGGACAGCTTTTTGACTTGTGTTAATAAACGACATAAATCACATGAAAATATCCGTCGGTACCGGTACCTACGCGATCATTAGAGGATGTTTAACATTTCTCAAGTTATGTTCACATGGAACACGTGGTTTCATTCCGAACAAAATAGGTAAAAAAAAATATTTGAAAGGCTTTTCAGCCGCATAAATTAACAGTATTAAAATTTGGACAAAACTACGTGTGAACAGTACATTTCAAGGCCGTACGCCATTTTTGTTTCAGGACTCAAGTACGAAACTAATATTACATGTGATACTATTTCTCAAGTTATGTTCACATGGAACACGTGGTTTCATCCCGAACAAAATAGGTAAAAAAAATATTTGAAAGGCTTTTCAGCCGCATAAATTAACAGTATTAAAATTTGGACAAAACTACGTGTGAACAGTACATTTCAAGGCCGTACGCCATTTTTGTTTCAGGACTCAAGTACGAAACTAATATTACATGTGATACTAACTTTTAGATTTTTATTTTAATTCCAGCGTAGCTGGATATTAAGTATCTTATATTTTAAATACTAATTGTGTATGTGTACAAAGTTTCGCTATCGATGCTGGTAAAGATAAAAAGACGTACATTTTAGAAATACTTTTTTTCATTGATACAAGATACCTTTTTGGTTCAATGCAATAAAAGAACGACTATGGTTTTTAAGATCACGTCTAAAATAGATAATCATAATATATATGCCCTACCATGTATACCTTTGTAACACACCAGTGGTTCTCAAACTGTACATCGCGATGGTCAAGCTGAACAAGCAAAAAGCTAATCTAAAATTCACTTTTTATATCGAACTCCGAAAATTTGCAGCAAGTCTACTAATTTCACGACGCTTTGCGACAAACTGGTATGCCAGACAGTAATATATAAGTCTGCATTTAAGTGCAACGTTATACTGCCGGCCGAGCTGTACGTCCGCCCAACTAGTATTTGTATAGAATAGAATAGAATAGAATAGAATACAAATTTATTTGTCACAGCTGAAAGTTGACAAAAACGTCATATAGCATTTGTGTTTTTAAAAAAAAATCCTTAAAATTATACAGACAAATTTCCATTCGTTGCTTTTTGACAACTTTTAAAAAATATTTTTCAGGAAGGGAACGCGTTTCCAGAGGTAGAGTATTATATAATTTTAGGGACCAAAAGTTTGGTTCATATGTCTGTTTGTTTACAGGATGAAAAGACACTCTTATATTTTTCGCACCACGTGTATTATGAGAGTGTATTTCCTCAACAATATACAATACAGGCAACGATATACAATTTTAGCATTTGAAAAACAAGTTTACTGATTTCCGAATGTTAAAATGAGTAAAGTTATACAGATCGGCCGTCATTGGCTAACCAAGATTCTAGTTGGTGATACATGCAAGTTTGTGAGAATATAAGTTATACAGTTCGGCCGATGACTGCCGAACTATATGAACGCCATTCTACAAACCATTTAAGTCGATGATACACATAGCTCGACCCGGCAAAATTCAGTTTGATCGTCGCGTCGATGAATTCAAGACGTTTATTTATTGTAATATATTATTAATAGGCATGATGACAGATTTTAAAATCCCGTTCTATAATGTAGGTTCACGTCTACTATTTCCGAAAAAAACATTACTTTTTTCAATAATAAATTAAAATTTTAATGCAAATTATTGCATTTTTTATCTTTCTATTTTGAAGTAATAGCGAAAACGCTAGTGACGTCACGCCTCTGTGACAGCTGACATTAGATGTTGTATTTATGGGTGTAGAGCTGTGGTGCAGAGGTATTTCGCAGAAAGATATGTAAATTTACTTAATGATATGATTTATATTAAGTATTTTCTTAAAAGTAGGTACTTAGTACTAAAAAATAGTATGATTTTCTTTAGTTGCAAGCTAACTATAACCTCACAAATAACTTATGACATAAGTGTTATAAAATATCACAAAACCACGAATAAACAACACATCAACTAATTAAATGATGCAGAAGTGAATGTTCGCAACAAAAATTTAAGCGACACGGTGATTACTTACTTCAAGTGTTTATGTTCTCTTTGATTTACAATGGCGTGACGTCATTCGGTGTTTCAATTAACATGGCCGATTGCAGTATTTTATACTTTTATTTTATTAAAAATCTTATTAATCTCAATGTTTATATTAACACTGGGTCATTTTTTAGAATCTTTTCAACATATTTTTGTCTCAAAAACCATTTCTTCTTTGATTCTTTTATACTGTCATCATGCCTATTATCAGACTATGAAATTTCGCAGCACACTTTCGACATTTATAGACACTCTAAAGTTCGATGACATATTAGGCGTGTTTGGTGTCGCGCCCCAGTATAAATAGTGTAAATACTTTTGACACTTTTCAGCGTAAATTTCACTGATGACAGACAGATCAAATAAAAATAATAAGAACATTTGGGAATCGCTGGCATATATGTGGTTCTAGTGAGACTATGGGGGGCAGTTGCATGTAGACATAAAGGGGGCCGTTGCGAGCCGAGCGCCCGAACAGGCACGGAATGTTGCCCGGGAATCGGAGGTGAGGTTCCACTAATACATACACTCAAATTCACATACATAAAGTTATTATACGTCCAGTTTGTATGTGTGAGTGCGTTTATAATATATTATGTGTGTTTAGTGAACGAATCGTTCGTTTTGAACAATTTCGTATTGTGTGAAATACAGGTGCGAAATTAAAATTATTATTCAAGTAAATTTTCAACCGCTTAACACCCCACCCTCCACAAAATTCCATAAATGGGTACATCCATCGCAAATACAACGAATTGGGTACTATTTTTATCATTAACCTTTTTTATAAATTCAAAAAATCCGCTTAAATACATACTAAATCGAAAATACTTGGGAAAAAATAACAAGCGATTGAAGTATGGTGTTTCAGTTTAGATTTTGCTGTGTAATCTACTATTACGTCATGTGACTTGTAAAAAATGTTATGTATATTCAAAAATTGAATAAAACCTGATTTATATTATTTATTTATTTTATAACAAATGCTCCGCATAACAAAATGGCTTTATTAGACAAATCTCTTAAAATAAAAGTTCTTAGTGTAAATGAATTTAATTTTAAAATTTGTAACATTAATATTCAGCGAGTACTTAACAGTTAAGTAATATTAAATAATCATGTGTCGAGAGTCTATAATTTAAAACATGTATGTTTAAATAAGTTTTTTTTACTTAATTATACAATGTCGATAAAACAGGATATGAATTTATAATCCAGTTTGAAAAGTACCTATATGCGGTAAAAATTACCTAATGGTAAAAACAAGTATTGGAACTGATTAAAATTTTACTGCAAGGCAACGATGCGAAAATTCGTTATAAAAATGTTGAACAACTGAGAAACTAAAACAAAAACACAATTCCCAATTGTCCTGTAGCCCAATGAACGCAAAGAACCATATAATACCGCAACAGATCTCCAGGAGAACCGGATTTCCCGCCCGGATTACATAGGTATCTACGAGACAGTATTGATATGCGCACACAGGTGCGATTCTTGCACTGCGCACGCGCTCAGGTGTGCGTCGTGTCACAGGTGTCCGACAGGTATACACCGCCATATATACCAATACACATATCTCATCGTGCCGTGCCGTTCTCTTCATCTTCTTGCTCTTTCTTTGTCTCATTTTCTTTCTTTCATTCGTTCTATCTCACTCACACGCGTCCCGAATCCCATACGTCGCAAAAACTGTGAGCCGTCATTTTGTTTAAAACAGTGGTTGCAAACTTAGTATGCACGGTCTTTCGAATATTTTATACAAGACTGGATATATTGCTTTTTTATTTTTAAGTTGACACACAACAGTTGATTATTTCAGGAATATGTAGATTACTACTTTTAAGTACATAGTCACAGATATATAGATAAATAGATAAACGGAATTTTTTTTCTCTCAATACTCCTTAAAACTTTTGAAGTAAAATTTCTTTAGGCGCGTTTTGTGAATTTCGGGTAGAGGCTACTGGATGAGTCGGCATTACGAACAAATGTGACGTTTTTGCGCGACCTACGAAGTTCGTTTATGCAGTATAACACATTTACATAGTATATACTAAAATTCTTTACATAATACATAATACAAAGTCCGCATACTGACAAAATTGTTTTTTTTATTGAATTTTACAGGAATTAGTTGAATAAATACAAAAAAATAAATTCGTAACTTAGTTTTTAATTGTACTGTTTTAAAAAATTTAAAAGCGAATTTTTAGTTTTCGTGTCTTTTATATATATATTGTTTACATGGTTTACTTTAACCGCGCGTAAAGATTAAATGCACATTTTTATATATTTTTTCTTTCAGAAACTTTAACTACGGCGCCTGCGTTTTACATTTTTTAATCGATGTTCAAAAATAATGTAGAACAAAAATTATAATCTTCTTTAATGAGTGGAAATTAACACAGCTACTACTTTGAAAATTTAGAACCAATGAGCTTATTTTTCAATTAAAAATTTAAAAAAACGAATACACTTGCAAAATGGTAAAGGTAAATACACACCATATATACATTCCATACATTATAGCCTGCAAAATATCTAAGAGTAAAAATTCAATTTCATTTTAAAACCGCTGGTTTAAAATGATCGAAACAATTGAGCGTTGTATCGAGATTTGGGTGTGCTTTTGTTCAAGCCGATTGTCATGTGATAAAAATCAGACAATGCGCATTCAAAACAATTGATTGTGATTTTACATCTTGTTGAACTGGAATTTACGCACTTTTCCTTTTGATTTAAGGTGATTTTTTTCAATATACAAATGCACACAAAATGACAACAATAATATGAAAACTATATTGAGCCACCCTCAGTGGCGGATCCAGGGAGGGGGCTATGGACGCTAAAACCGCCGCCTCCAGAGCCACAGTAAAAAAAAATCATTTCTAGAAATCCCAGGATAAATTTTTCCCCAAACAAGACAAGAATACTTTATCCCCGAAAGGAGTTTTCCAGTCTCAAAGGCACATTTTTCAATGAGTAGTTGCAATGAATCAACTCAACTAGACTTTCGACGTTTTAACTCTCGAGCTCTCCCCCCTCCCCAGACCTGGATCCTAGATCCGCCACTGGGCCCACCTTTCAGAAACACTGGTACCTCCTATCCAAAAATTTCTGCTAAATCACTCGATGAAATGTCACAGAAGTGACGCAAAGGTTCATTGGCTTCTAACCTTTCTTAGTAGGTGTCTTCGTTTTTGAATTTGGATATTATCTATAAGTAGCTGTCAACGTATTGTTTAAGCAGAGAATCTGAAGTGAGTCAATTTTTTGGACAATATGTCCCACAAAACAAATACAGTTACAAATTTTACATGAGGTGCTACGTTACAGTTCTAAAATTTCTTGGACAGATTCTATTATGGAAGGTACCAGATTATTTGAGCATTATTAAAATTGAGAGATTTGAAATTATAGACGTCATCACAGAAAAATAAAATATCTTCAGAAATTCGCAACTTCTCATCCAATCACTGACAATCATGCAACAAATTTACAGTTAATTGCACCGTGCGCTTGAATTTTATGGTAGAATTGTCAGTATCGTAAATTGTGAATTTTATAGTTAGAAATGTAATTATGATTTATTTGCAATTTGTCAGTTAAATACGGGAATCAATATTCTTGATTTAATGCCTTCGAAACAAACGATAGTGCAGGTGCAGTCAGGTGACATAATTTTATCAACTGGTTGTAAATTGTCAACTAACATTGTATGTACTGTTACACTGACCCATGTTGATGAGCGTCTATAATATCTATCACTCTGGCCCGTTAAATTTATTGTTAATGTCGTCTCATTTGCGTTAATATTGTCATTTTCGTTTACTAGCCGCTACCCGCGGCTCTGCACACGATTGAAATAAGACACGGCAGCGACAACAGTAGTGGAGCATTCGATTCTCCCTGGTGCCATCTAGCGAAGAGTTACAACGAAGTGGATAGCATGAAAACATTCTTCATGAAAAAATACATATATGTACCAACTTTCATGGTGATCGGTCAAACGGTGTCGAAGTCTATTGATCTCAGACAAACCAAAATCCATTTTTGTATATAATTTATCAATATTAAATTGTCATTTTCCGCATTGAAACAGTCCCAGCGAAACAGAAAAATTCTGTGACTTAGGACCGTATTAATAATGGAAAGTTCATCTTTGATTCATTCAAGAGCCCTCGCTACTGTGAGAGTTAATGTTATAGCTAAAAATAATTGGCTCTCCCATGTAGTGAATTTGAGTGTTGTAAATCGCTATATTATGAAGGATTAAAATGTTGAATTGTGTGCACCGTAGAGTAATTGATTAACTCATTCCGCCGCGAAAGTGGAAAGATTCGGGTTTAAATCCCGACGGTGACGTGTTGGAATAATAATTTTTTCTAATATAGTGCTACAACAATGAATGTTTCTTAACAATTATAGCAGACAATAGCTATTATACTAAATATATAATTTATATTTCTTTGCGTTGTTCCACAAATATGATTGTTAGCCCTCTGGTTATAGTAAATAGTAATTATTTCTTAAAAATCGGTCAAGTACCAAGTTCGGTTGTATACTGAGGGTTCCGCTCTAATATAAAATCTAGCTAGCGACATCAAAAGGAATTTGATCGAAGCGTATATACTTAACGATAATGGGTAATTAATTTTCTAGATTTTAAAACGCTAATCCCAGAAACCACTAAACCGATTATTTTGAAGAAACTTATTTGTATTGGTTGTAATAGTAAAGAGTAAAAATATATACAACATTCCAAATTTCTATATCCGATAATTTCCCAAATTGTTTTAACAGCTTCTTTTCACATTAAATATTCATATAAAAAAATAAATATTCAGTACGCGATTGAAAAAAAAACTTTTTTTTATATGAATGATTTTAAATCTGCGAGTAATAAAAAGTGTAAAAGCTTGACACCGGAAGCTTAGCACTTGATTTACAATTCCTGTCCTCTTGAATGAACCATTTTAACAAGTATACCTACACCTGAAGCACCCGGAGTCAGGCCAAGGTTGCCTTATTGACAGTGCTATAAATCATTTCTTTTTATATTGACAAAAATCACCACCTTTGTTTAAATACAGGTACGTAAAAAAAGTTAAAGATACTACAGGTTATCTATCAAAACAGGCTTTGGATTTTTATTGGTATTTTTCCCGATTTTGCCGGTATATCTGTACGCTGAGTATTTAGGAATAAGCAATGAATACAAAAAGGGAATGAATTTGAGTCACATTTTGTGAACATAGTCTCAACGAAAATGGGAAAAAACTTTCCGTCTTTTTTCCCAGTTAGTCTAAATTCATTTTTATTTTCACGGCTTTTCCCTGGTTGGACTGAATTCCAATCTTTTTCCGGTTGGTAGAGGGAGGGGGGACATCCCTTTGTAATTTTATGTATTAGTAAAAATAACTATTGCCCGGTGTAAGAAATAAACGTAATAAACTAGTTTCTTGTTATATATCTCCTATAATTTCATGACAGTGTAGCGATAAAGAAATGACACTAGGGTTGTAAAGCTGCATAAAGTAAAATAAATGTAGTGACAATCATAGTTTAACCGCTTTAAATTTGAACGCCTTCAATATTAGAAGTGATTTCACTCAAAATTTAAACCACAATTTTTTTAAATTAGGTGGAAATTAGCTGTTTTATAGGAGGTACCTGCAAAAACTGTAGTACGTATCTTGTTCGTAAAGATATTATGATTCCAGTAACTATTAAAACTCGTCAAAATACCTTCGTTCACGAACAAGATTTATTAATTGTTAAAGTCCATTATTTAACATGCTTTTTATCAATTGAAAACTAAATAGGTATAAAATTACACACAAATTCACGTGTCGAGTTTTAAATAACATATTATTACGCAAGCGAAATAAAGGGTTTTCATACGTTGTTAACTACTATATACTAACTACTACAGTCAGCGGAATCAAAGTTCAAGTGAAAATGATAAGCGACTCGATCCCATTGAAAAGAATCAACAATCCGAAAAGAATCGCAGTTCCCGTCCTAGAAAACAGAGATGCTCGTACCTTAATCCCAACCAGCGCGAGTGGGATCTATTCCCATCCTTTCGGATTACCAAATAATCCTGAATTCAACATGTGTCCGACAGAGCGCGATATACAGATTTCAGTACACGAGTTCGACAAAGACAATGCGAATATATTCTATATTTCCGCACATCTTCAAATTCAACATGTGTTAGTGTCAGACGAAGATGAATGCTATATGATTTCTGCAAATTGAAAAGAGACAACACGAGACGAGATTTTCACACAAATGCTTTCAATACCGTGTACACCCTCGTATAGTGGTGGAGCTACGTTCATTTGGTCCGGTGCGCCATTCAAAAAGTCGACAGACAAATTTACACATGCATACGACGCCGATTACGTTAATGCTCTAGTACTCGAGAACCTATAAGATATGTTGTGAATTTTCTCTGACTTCAAAATAGTAAAATCGTATAATGTGACGTAATAAAGCATTCGCTACGTGCACCCTTATGGTGGCTGAGAACTGTAAATCAAACATAGTCTTATGGAAAGTGCAAAAAAAAAGTTTAATCATAAAATATTTAGGCTATATTTGATAAATTTGAAAATAGAATAGAATATATTTCCAAATTTCTCTAGGAGTACATAAAGTGTATACATGATACCTATAGATTAAGACATTTATTTGTGTAATATTACAAAATAAAATGACATTTATACCCTTTGGAAATCATTATTTTAACTATTAGTGAATTTTTGAAATAACTATGCACCTTATAGTGAGGTAACAAACCTTATCTTTCATATAATTTATAGATTTTTCAAGCTAATGCAAAACTTTTCAAGTTTATTTCCAACTTTCTCCACCTCGTGGGCTTCGATAATTTGGGTTATCCCCTGCAAGCAGACGCACGGAGCGAATATTCCTGATGACATGTTAAAACAAGATAGCGAGTTTTAACAGTCACAAGAGTCATAATATCATTTCGCCTGAGATATATACTATATTAAATAGTTGCTCGTGTCATTATTTTCAGATCGCCTTGATTTTAGTAGATCGTCTGTCTCACGAGCTCGGCGATCTACCGATCACCTTTCCTTGTAGATTATAGACGCTCGACAACTGAGGTCATTTCGTACCTGAATCAAAACGAACCCGGCTACGCCTCCACATAAAGTCTGTGCATACATAGTAGGTATATAGGAGTGTATGTTAACATCCAATGCACAATATACATATACGCTTGGATTGTAACAGGTATACAAGTTTTAAATCTAATATTTTCGCAAGATACTACAAATAGCGCCTTTATAAACAAATATTCACGTTTTTATATATTATTTTTCTATACACGCTACATTTTTCTATACGTAAATTTAATTTAAACCGTTGTCCGAATTTAATATAAAATCGTATACAGATTCGCTATGAAAGAAACAACTTTTGTGTATATGAGGAATATTTATAGCTTACACTGATTTTATTTGCACAAAATGTTTTTAATAAAAAATATTAGATAAAAATTTTTTAAAGACAAGCTTTTATTGAATTGTACTAAAAAGTAAAAAATAACTCTTAAAACTTTAGATTCATAAATATAAAAGCGTGGGTTGAAACCTCTATGATAGTAACAACCCACGCTTTTATAATTTTGAATCTAAAGTATTAAGAGTTATTTTTTACTTTTTAGTACAATTCAATAAAAGCTTGTCTTTAAAAAGTTTTTTAACTAACATTTTATTTTGTTCTTTTTAGTCTTTCAAAATTTTCTTGAGTTACTCTTAGCAAACCCTTTCATTTGATACCCATATTGTAGGAGTGCATTACAAATAATTAGTCCGCCATCTTGCATGTGCCGCCATGTTGAATTTAGAATGACGTCACACAGTTAACCAAGGATTGTCATCCAAACTGAACGTGTATACAAAATTTCAGCTCAATCGGTTGAGGATATCCGCTTCAAAATTGAGTTGCAAGATTCCACCCATACAAACATATTACATAATACATACATTGCAAGTTAAATAAAAGCTTGTAAAATGATGTACCACTCACACTGCTGGTTATATTTCAGACGCATCTGAAAAGTGAAAAACGAAGAAAAGAGAAATAGTTTTTTTCGCTAAAACTCTGGTTTCCTAAGCTAGCGGTACCCTAATAAAGCGTTCGTAAAATGACGATGAATAACGTAGCAAAAATTTTTAATCCCGAACACTAATGAGTTTTGATGTAGACAAAAATATGGTATACGGTATACTTACGAGATTATTATACTTAGTTACAAAAGATGCCTAAAATTGCGTATTTTCCAAAAACCACTCATTAGACTGGCACCAAAATCATTTTTACAGAAATTATTGTCAACGAAAGTTATAGTTTCTATAGATACACGAAAATATGACACGTGCAGAAGTACTACAATCAGAATCTAATCTTAATTCGGACACAATTTCACGAATTTATCTGACCACTATACTTCATTTCCTTACGGAACATGAAAATGGAAACATAAAACATAGTTGAAAACGTCATGATCAAACATTGTAAGCATTTACAATAGTATTTTGTAAAAGTTGAAATTTGCCACAAAGTTACTGAACCCCATTTTAATAACACCTACCTCGTCGGCCATTAGTATAAAGTTCCAAGCTTCTGACTGCTAACCAGACCGGTTCTATCAAAATAAGGTTTGATTGTTTTTTCATAAATTAAGTAGAGCCTGCGCTGCACTGTTGTGAACATCTATAATGGGTTGCCAGACCAAATCATAGCCAAGTTTGCCTATAAATTTCAACATTGTATAAAAGTGTCCATACTATGTTTAATTATGTAATTGTATGTTGACTTGTCCACATCTTGTACTATTGGATCAATAATATTATGATAATAATTCACTCTTTGCCAAACTTCGGCTTTTACAGAACACCATTTTTTTTACAACTTTTAAAGCGTCCCGATGCTGTGTTCGATCACGGACTTTCTGACTACTTACATTCCTAATAGTAGCGAACCTCAAAATACTAACCATTGAAAATTTTTACAATTTCTGACCACGACTAAAATTGTTAAACTATCAAAACAAAAAACTCAATGCAAACAAAAAAAGCAAGTTTAAAAAGATATTCAACGATAAAATAGCCCTTTATATATAGTATATTTGATAAACCAAAACAAATACGATTTCTCAGAATCCGTGTATCAGTGAACAAAATCGTTCACTTTAGCACAAGAACAGTATGTGTGTTCTGTGTATATATGTACATAGTGTTATATCGCAAATTAAATAAAAATATGTAACAAGTGGAACTCGGAGGAAACGGAAAAGGAAATCTAGCGGAAACTTGTGAGTAGTCTTAATACAAACCACCACATTTATCGTTCGCAAAGTAGATAGGTAGAGAAATGTACACACACTCGCACAACGCGGACTTATTCTGTACGACCGCGTTCAACAAACAACACAACAATTTAGTTGCTTTTTTGAGCTTGAAAACTACTTTTAGAGAACAAGATACAAGGCAGAAAAATAACTAATTATATATGTTAAGTTCTTTAATAACGGGCAATCTTTTAACGCTATGGCCGGGTTGCAGAAAGAATTATCAAAAAAACTAGCGGTACCTGTGCGAATAATTCGCACTAAAATTCGTCTCTAATTTCTTACATTCTTTATAACTTTCTTCTTTTTGTTGTATTACATTACAAAGCTCAGTGACGGTTCAAGAAAATATTTTTCTAAAATTGTCATATAGAGGCGCAAGTATCGAAAACGTTGAGCTGAAGCGCCGCCATACGAAAAGTATTTATACGTGAATTTTGATTAAAAATTAAACAAAAAAAAATTACCGACCGTCAATCATGTTGACGTTGTTTCAAAGTTAGAACCGTCAGATGGCAGCATTGCTGCATATACTGAATAAATGTTTAATTGTTATAATTAATTATTTTGCAAAATCAAAAGCAATAATAGATTTTTTAGTTGTTGATGTCGGTAGAACAAGCAATTATCTATAAAATGATATAAAATTTATGTGGAGCAATTGTGTGGTTTTTTCGAAAAAGGGAGGCAAACGTCTTAACCTTAGCGTATTAATATATATGATATATTTTAATGGCCTGAGATTGTGATACAGTGTCTATACACGCAGGAACAGTGTAATGTCGTGAAAACTACATGTGATGTAGAACATTACATTATACAGATATATTATAAACAATGCTTGATTCACATGAAAAATATTTCTTTTCAAGCAAAATTTTTTATCAATATGCGTAGAAAAATGTTATTTCGAAGTGGAAATCGTGCAAAAAACTACATTACATACATAATTTAAAAAAATGTCATTACAATCGCTCAATTATTTTTCCAGTATAATTGATTTTATTCGTGGTCACAATTTAACGTAATTGTGAAATCAGATTTTCTGCTGATAAAACTTTCTGCAGTTATATTGTTGTATTTTCTTTAGTAACTTAAAAAAGCAAAAGATTTTGTTATATCCACATGGTACTGCAATAAAATTTGCAACTGTTTCAAAAATTAGTTTTATTTTATTAAAAAAAAGCCATGCTACGCATAAATAATATAACAGAGTTATGAAATTATTTAGACAATGGGCATAAAAGAACTATTTGGCCAATTTTTAAAGTCCTAAAAAAATTAGAAATTAGAATGTGTCGTTCTGTCGTCTTGTTTCCTGTTTAAACAAACTTCAAACCATGCGTTTTAAGAAAATTAATATTGAATATAATCACCTAAATTGTATTATTATAAATGGGACCGATTCACGAATACGACACGTATCAGCACGTAAAAATACGTGCCACTGTAATCAGCGTGGGTCTAAAAACGAAATTTTAACATCTTATGCAACCACGTTCCACAACAAAACAAATATTAGTTGTCCTTTCAGACGTGATTGATTGCACTATTAAATCATTTAAATTTATATAAATTATTTAATATAAGAAAAAATTACTGACACCGCATGTGCCAGCACGTGAAGTTACATTCCACAGTTTCATTTAGAACAGTATTATTTGAAAAAAAAATTTGATACATACCAACATTAGGTAATAATAGATTGTGATGACATACCTGCAACAAAAAATAAATAATTATATTTATATATTACAACTTATTTTTGAGTTTCAAATGACATTTTTTTATTTGTCCTCATACACATAATATTTGTAACATTAAAAACTGGATGAAAGTGTCTTGCCCAAAATTTATGAACAGACGAATAAAGCAGAACACTGTCTGCGAGTGACCTTCAAAAATATTTATATCCACGCAATAATCTACAATATTCATATTCAAGAACCAAACACTGGGGTCGTTTTATTTTTTTTATGGAACCTAAATTACAAATACAGAGATCACGTAGATAATTTTAGTCTGTGACAAATTGACTAGTTCTACTGAATCACGCCCACTGATCTGTCAAACTGAACGCAAACCGCGAGGAAGACAATTTACTCATCTCTTTTTATATAGATAAAGAAGTGTCACTGTCTTCTGCGAATCATATGGTGGCTTATGCTCAAAGTTTAAAAATATATATTGTAAGCGGCCGGATATTATTAATCATGTTGTAAATTGCGTTGGCGTTTAGCCTCCTAAGAAAGATAAGATAGCCAGATGTTCAGATATTTATCAGCAGTTTTTCGGCGATAGTGTTTTCCGGTGATAATTTGGCGACACCGGTGCTCTCCTGAGAACCGCAAGCTGGCAGAAACAAAAATACTGCCAGCCTTTGTTTCATGGATCTCCCACCCAACGGGCAATCGGGAATAATTTATATAAAAAGGCTTCCCGAGTAAAATCGCGGCATTCTTGTGCATTCTTTTGTTAATTTGTTAAGGCATTCATTCTTTTGTTAATGGGTTAAGTTTTATACGTGAAGTGAAGGGGGGGGGAGGGGGTAGCCCACAAATCCTTTCATTTATATGGTAACAAATCTGAGTCCAAAAGGTCAGTTATAGTAAGAATAATTTTTTTTTGTAAAGTTTTCTATTTGATTTTTGCATTTATTTTTTTTATTAATTATATTGATTTTAATGTAGATGTCATAATTTATTTGATGTTATCCCGAACACCCCTCCTGGTTTCCTCAGACAGCTCAGACAGAAAAAGAATCCACATAGGAAAGGTCCAGTAAATTCCATCTACTGGGCCCCAATCCTAACAATATATATATATATATATATATATATATATATATATATATATATATATATATATATATATATATATACATATATATATATATATATATTTCTTGAATTCTTGTTCGCAATTAGGAAAAATGATATAGGAACGAAAAACTTGGTTTATATTTTTTTGTTTATGTAGTATGAGGAAAAAGCGTAATCAATTGTTAAAAACAATTTGACAAAATTCAATGCCAACGTGGTAAATAGTAAAATCGCGCAATATGTATAAGTAAATCGCGAGATTCGTAACTGCAGGGCTGTGGGTTCGAGCCCAATGTTCGGCGATAATTTATTAGTTTTCAACAAAGGATCATACTTTCTATAATTGATTTGCATCAGTTTGTATCTTAATTGACAAACTCAGGACGTCAACTTTTGAAAGTAAATCTCGGTCCGATGGAACAAAACCGATTCTGGCTTGTGTCTATGTAGATCAGGAGAGAGCCGACGGTAAATTGTAGATGCAAATAGAAGAGAACAAGTCTATAGAGAATTGCCTGACAGAAGAGAAAACTGCGGCGCGTTTCTTCTCGAGAAAAAAGGAACGAAAAGCTGCGACAGCCAGGACTGCTGTTTCTCTTTAAGCCGACCGCAAATACAGGCACGCCAAAAAAATTTCACAATTTGAAACAAATAAATATCAAAATAATTTAAAGTTTTTGTTTGTTAATAGAAACACTTCGAATAATAAACCTAAAATGATGTAGAAGTACCATCGTAATTTATACAACTCTACAGATTAATGCATTGTAGATTATAGACGCTCAACCGCTAAAGTTCTCAGTGTTTATTAGAATACTACAGACCATCAATCGAATTAACTAAAAAAATCTATATTAAGGCATACGTTCAGGTTGGTAAATCAAACAAAAATGTGTTAACTCTTATTGTTTTCAGTAGGTAATTCCGATATTAATTTTCTCAATTTATGGAATTGATGTTTTGCCCCGAATTGCGAAATTTCTTAAGTCCGGCAAGGAAATTCTAGTAATTTACGTAACTTTCCTGTCTCTCTAGTAATGAGCTTTTAGGCCACTCTGTACACATCGTATATGCATACATATACAAGGAGTATAGAGAAGAGAACAGAACGGCGGAAAGAAAGATTTGGCACATGGGACTCGTGAAGATGCATCCGTTGTTGTTACAGTGTCGTTTAAACTTTTGTTGTCGACGCGTAAATAGTTTCAAAAAAAAGTTAATCATCAGAAAACCCTATACATAATAGTTGACGACATCTAAAAAGCATAATAAACGAAGGAGAAATGAGTAGAATGCACTTTTCCAGGTGAATTATTTATATATGAACAAGCATATTGCTATAAACTCTGAAGTAGAAACATATATTACTCACGACGGTAGCTACTCGTTGTAGCTAGCGTAGCTACGATTCTGTTACAGTGCTTATACTAAGTTTCTGTAGAGCGGTACTATAGATACTTTAATATTAAACCAAGAAAACCTATTTATGATATTAACAGACATGGACGAGCTCGTGGTCAAAAAATGCAAGATTCTTGTAAAGACTAATATTTTGAGATTAGTTAGAATTTGGGGTACAAATATATTGCAGTCAAGTCAGCGATCGGAATCTGTGGCATCGGGGTGCTTCAAAAGGTGTAGAAAAAACTAGTTTTGCAAAAGCTGATATTTGGCACAAGGTTAATTAATATATAAAAATGATTTGTCGGGAAAAAGGACTTTTTAAGTAAACACTTATTTGTTATTTATAGCGACGTTTCGTCCCTTGCTTGGGACTTTTTCAAGCTTTATAACTGTAATTGAATTATTAAAACACAATTTATAAATTTACAATTGAAATATAAAATATCAGATATTAATTATACACACCTATTAAATGTTATGATCAAGTAGATATAAAAGTTAAAATACACATGTAAATAAGGGACGAAACCTCGCTATAAATAACAAATAAGTGTACACTTAAAAAGTCCTTTTTCCCGACAAATCCTTTTTATATTAATTACCAAGGACAAAAAAGAAAAAAAAGTTAATTAATACAATTTATACAAAAAAGTCAGACCTCATTTTGATTTAACCCACTTAGTCAGCAATCGTTAGAAGTTTCAGAGTTCAAAATGAGGTTTGATTTAGTTTTTTTTTTTTGTATTATCAGTAATTGTAGCTAGTTTTAAAATGTTATACAAATAAAGCCATTAATAAAATTAGATTGTAAAAAATAACACTCATACAGAAAAACTTTTTAAAAAGTACATTTTGTAATTTGATAATTTAAAATAAACTTCTGGTACTTTTTTATTCTATTCATGTGATAGAAAAGTTTTCAGTCAGAGCTGATTATATTAAAAGATATGCAAAATTCTCTTAGATGTATATATTTTATTCTACAAATCATGATGTTTTTAATTTAAAAGTTGTAGGTATAAAAATACAATAGTATCAGACTAATAGTGTTAGGTTCTGAACTATGATTGGTCCAAATCAATGCTACTCTCGTTAATAGTTCATCCTAAAATAGTGAGAATAATAATAATAAATCATTGTTTTCGATAGACTTCAGTGGTAACATTGAGGAGGTTCCTAAATGCATATAAAGATTTAAAAAGAATAAAGTATGGTAGAACTGTAATCGGGCAAAAACAATAATTTATTACACTATTTATACTAAATGTAGGTACTGTATTTCGGTAAGAAACTATTACAAGAGACACGGCTATGCAGCAATATTTCACAATTTCTGACACTACATTATATTTTATTTTATTTATTAGTGTATTTGCCATATGGCAACATACACTATTGGCGTCGGTCGGATGGCGGGACCTAGGGGTCGGACCAAAATTTCTCGACGTTTCATAACCTCCTAAACACTTTGGCATCATTTTTAAAAATGTTTATATTTTTATATATATATAATATATATATATATATATATATATATATATATATATATATATATATATATGTGCGGGCAATAACTTTCGAAGGAGTTAATTCATTTTAACGAAATTTGGCACACATGTTGGAATCCATTACCGCACGAAGCCTATTTAAAATGGGCCCAATCGGGTCATTTTAAGGGTGGTTTTTAGGGGTTGAAAAAAGTTTTTGGGCCCAAAAATACCGAAAAAATTCTCAGAATCGTTTCAAAATTGAAATTTAACCCTTTAGTGGCAATTAAAAAGTGCCCCTAAAATTATAAAGTAATCAGCCTGGCAGGACCGGACTTTTTATGAAAACACTAGTTTGCGTATACGAATGTACTTACTGAAAGTTGTATTTAATTTGGTGCAGATGTTTGATTGACAACAATATTTCAACTAATAAAATTATTATTGTAAGGGGTTCAATTTTTTTTATTTTGTCCAAAAACAAACTTAAGTTCATGTAATAAAGCCACAATACCTGTATTAGCAAATACATTACATTGTCGGCAGGGTTTTGGCACTGCGACCCGGGTTTTTTTTATAGATAAGATTAAATTAACAGAGCGATATTTTCTCTTCCATAATTTTTCATTTTATGTTTCAGTAGCTATATTTCGGATTAATTTTGTCAGTTTGGGTCTAGCCTTGTAATCCAATTTTGACTTAAAGAAACTATTTTGCACAAACAATCTCTTCATTATCGATATTTCTATATCTGTCCCTTCACTTCCACCATAAATGTCCCGTTACTCCCACCATGCGAAACTTATTGTAACATATTGCAATTGAAACATTTTTGGAACTATTTCATTGTAATTGACTTTTGCAAAGTAAAAAAAACTTCCAGCTTCATTACGAACTTTTCACTTCATCTGAAATTTTGCATACATAAGTAGTTCCAATGACAATACAATATTTTCATCTCCAAAAAAAAGCAGTTTCAAAAATTTTTATCAAAAGTTATTGATAAGATCATTAGATATTTTGTTTTTGTTCTTAGGCCGGCCACACATCAAGGAAACATGAAATGTGAAACAAGAAACATGAAACACGTTTCATGAAATAAGTACACATTGCCGTAAATGAGAATACGCACATCAACGAAATGTGTTTCATGTGACGTCATAGCGAAGCAAATCTTATTGAAACGTGTTTGCATGAAATAGGTTCTGTTCTATATTTTTGTTTCTTGTTTCTTGTTTCTCGTTATTTCGCGTTGCAGGCAATATTTGATCAATTTCAAAAATGAAAGACGACGAAGAATTTAATGTAGTATTTGTGCCAGTTATTGAAAAACATAAGGTCCTTTATAATTGCAAGTTGGAGAAGTATTCTAATAGACTGAAATTTGTCCGGATGCTCACTTAATTCTTTTGACACTATATAAGAACCATGTTTAAGATGTATGTGGTTATACGGATGTACCCAGTAACGTCGTTTCTTTCGTTTTGAATTATTTTTGTGTTTTAATAATAATAATGTGCTTACAACCCCAACTACTGCGTCGTCCAAACTATCATCGGTGTCCATTGCTAACTGAAACAAAATAATTTAATTTTCTCTGGTTTGTGCATCGATGAAGCACAAACTGTCTATTTCGTATTTGATATTTCATGTTTCAGATTTCATGTTTCATATTTCACGTTTCTAGTTTTCTTGATGTGTGGCCTGCCTTAATGTAACAGGGTACTTTCACAAAATTTTTGAAGTTATACTTACTTCTTTTGGCGTGTCATGAAAAAAATTATGAGAGTCCATTTTCACGATGCGCGCGCGCGCAGTGTAACATCAAACTGAATAGGATGAAGTTGTTCGCAGAAAAAGGCTACCAACAGAATAGAGATAGTCCCCATTGAGTTACACTAGTAAACATGTATCGTTGTAGCTACGCGTAGAGTCTAATAACTGTCTTTATGCTAATATCCCTCCAGTCCTTTTATTATTTTATTTCATTAAATTATATGCATGCAAATTAAAAATCAGTTTTTAATCATGTCAAAGAAGAATAACTTCTAACGCGCGTACATAAGTCACGCATCCATTTTTTGTGATATATTAAAGGAGCGGCAAGTCCTACGCAAAAATCAATTCTGATTTCAAATTTCAGGTCCGTATGTTTCTTACATGATTCTAAATTTAAATCTGTATGTTGTAACAATAATTCTTAACACAATGAATATTAAATAATGAAACATTTTTTTATGAATAAAGAACCATACATAATATACATTATTGTCTTTACACCGCGAGTCATTCATAATTAATTTAATAAAGTTAAAAAGTAGGCAAAAATACTCTGAATGAAATTCAGGAATTTTGTTAAAGTGTTCTTTAGTCAAGTCTCGCAATTAGCAGAGTTAATAATGAAAACGCGCTGTAGTTTTTGACAAAAACAAAATATAGTTCCCCACTAAACAATTGACATCGAAATACAATCAACTGGGTGCTTTAATATTTCAGTATCTACTCATAATATTCTTTATCTTTACTGCTTTCAACGAATGCGAGATTTTATGTTACGTTTTTATAAACACTGATGACATTTTATGATTCAACGTAATTCTATTCAATTATTGCACACGATTCGAAAAAAAAATAAAAATAAATCTACAAAACATTTAAGATTAAATTCAGTTTTGTTTATATCAGATTGATTAAATACTTCAAGACACAAATTTAAATTTTTATTAATTTGACAAGTAGTCAAAAATGGCTACCATTAGGAATAGTAAAACTGAAATACGAGTATTATAACATCACATTGATAACATCTACACAATTATATCAACTCTAAAAATAATTACAGTACAGTAAAGTTTACATAAACCGATCGTCAGTAGTTTTGTCCCACCGCATTTGCTAGTAGATATTGAAATTCAGACTTCATGCTACTATGACATCGGTAATCCCTACGCCACCTTGAATATTTCAATGCATTTTTCTGTTTCTTTCCAGTAATTCGACATTTCCGGAATTCGATCGAAGGCGTCTGATAAATAAGATTCTACGCGTTTTTTACTTTCTCATTTACGAAGTACATAGAGGAAGATTTGTGATCGTGCAAAATTTCGGTATTAAGTTTTTAAGTTCTTTGATACTTTTTTATAATATATACAACTGCAATATCGTTTATGTATCGATTCCATGGGGCGAATCGCTGAAGTTATTTGGACATTGCCCTCAGAACATTGTTTAACGCCAAGATGCTAACGACTCTCTCTGTCTATTACCGCCACACCAAGATTCACAACCCATCTATATGAATAAATTATAATTTATTAATCGCCGTTAATGTAACTGGTAATACGATTTTTTTAACAAATAATAAATGAATCAAAGATATATGTACCAGAAATGTAAACGTCAACGTCTGAATAAAAAAAAATCAAAGAAGATACGACGTGTGAATGTAATAAAAATAACAAAAATACAACAAAATCTGGTGAAGTAATTTGAGGTTACACAAACCAGTATTAAAGTGGAAACGGCAAACCAAATGGGCGCCTATCTTTTAGATTAAACTCCCAAAAGCAACACATTATGTTGTTTACAGTTTATTGTAAAAGAAAACACAAATCGCCTGTCTAGTAAACAACTACTCCACGTTCAATTAAAAGCATAAATATTTAAATAAAAAATGATACATTCAACGAGAAAGAGACGTTTTCTGAAATTTGACAAAGAGAGAGTATATTTATAGACGCTTAACAGATAAGTTTGCGTAGAAAAACCAGTTTTTACCGACGTCTGCACTCACGTTTGACAGAAACCCTACATTAACCCGATCGTAGTTGAATAACAATTGCTTGATTTTCAGTAGACAGATTTATGCTAGAATTTAAGTATTCGGAAGTCTTCATAAAGTTCAAAACAAATGACATTCTTAAATTTAAAGTTCAAAGTTGTATCAGGATTTCAGCAATAGTGTACCATAGTGTAAATGTTAGCTTGAACGTAATCTAAAATCGTACACTACAGCTGTCTAACGGTTTATTTTACTGAAGAAATAAATGTCACGTGTAGGATATGTCTGTTCGAAGAAATATACTGTTCTACCTGCGGTAATTTTAATTTACCCTTTCTAAAATAAAGAACGTAACATTTCGAGTGAAATTTTCATGGGACGTACATAGTTCCAGTTTGAAATCGGCGAAATGTAGTCTTTCATTGTTTGGCAGTGAGGTAAGGATGGCAGAATAGAGAGTGTCTACTGCCTACATACATACACTCAAACAAACAGTTATATACATATATTTTCAGAAGTCAATGTGTGAAGCTTCTGAACACTGCAGGTTAGCTTTTTACTCGGTGAGACTCTTTCAGTCAAAGTCGCTGTTCACACTTACACAACACTCGACAGAGGCAGCATCGTCGCATGAGGCAGTGCCTATCGCTACTGATAGATTTCAGGAGTCCAAAGGCAATGTTAAAAAGTGGCTTTGATTAATAATACGTAGAGTGCGCTACTTTGCAAGAAATATTCGTTTAAACTAGTGTTGGGTAACTCAGATCTGAACCGGTTCAAAGAGCCGACTCCGACAGAAGATCCGTGAGAGCCGACTCACTTTTTTTTGAGCCGACGGATCAACGGATCCGCATAACTAAGTGAAACACTTAACACAGAGAAGCACGTTTTACACTTACGTATCAGTTCTTGCTTTGATGCATCTGTCAGCTCAAATGACTCATGCATCACATGTTTGGCTATGCATTCTTGATTCTATACTAGGGCGTGATATGATTGACTGAACTAGGTAACTCAGTGGCAGACTGCAGTAACATATTCAGAACTCGGCTCTTTTTGAACCGGTTCAGTGAGTCGGCTCACATACGGGATCCAGATGCAAAGATGCAGATCACTAAAAAGACCCGTTTTTCCCATCTCTAGTATAAATAAAAAATGTTGGTTTAAACAAAAACAAGTCCACCTGATAATTTATTTTCTGGACAAAACCGTTGATGTTCAGAACGTAGAGTTTACTCATAATTATTATAATCACTGAGTAAATGGTACGTCTATACCAATATTCATTGAATAAACGGTACGTCCTGAAAATCAGCGCCATTAGTGTCCAAAAAATGAGCTTTTAGGTGGACCCGTCCTTGTGGACGCAAAAAATCATAAAAACCTACGTCTTTTGCATTACTTTGTATCTATACATTGTCGGATGATTTTTGAACGGTGGCCATTTTGTGAAACTAGCTAGACAAGAAGCTAATGTGAGGTTGGGAATAACACTAACGGTCAATAATTTTGTGAAAACAATTACGGAACGAAGGCAAGCGTGGGACATAACAAAAGAGATGATAAAAAATATGGCAAGGAAGGAAAAGGATGAAAGAGTTATACAACTGGAATGAATATATACTGACGGAGGCCATTCTGAGGTTATGCTTCACGCAGTTCTGGAATGGTGGGCGAAGAGGTAGGGGTTTTTAGTGGGTGGAAATCCCACACTACCATTATGATGTCTTTAAACCCCATTTTGATATTTTATGGGTGACGTTTTTACTAGATTGTTAAAAAAAAATAATTCTTATGGATCACTTTAGATTTTTCAGACAGGTAATAATTGACCTGTCAACATAATATTTAACGGATTCCGTAGTAGTTACTCCAGGTCAGCAAGACTCACTGTATTAGTTAATTGTAAAATGATGAATAATACGCTCCTTCTTTGTCTGTCTATTAATGGCTACCAGCTTTTATTGAAAGGAAGGATTGATAAATCGATTAACATTAAAAAACTACATGTATGTATCGATTAGTTTTGTATATCGTAGCATGTAATCTAATCACTCAAATGTAAGACTAAAAGACAAGTTGTTAAATAAACTTGGCACCCTTTGCAATTGAAAATATCATTTTTTTTGCTAAGTAGCCTCTTCATCTATACAAGCCCTCTCCCCCCTCAATCAATCATTTAACACACGATTATCGGGAATACTGGGTTATAAGATTATCATCTTGCCATAACCTGAGTTCATTTAATAAACATATCGTTCTTAAAAAGAAAAAAATCCGAACCACCTATGACATAACCAACAGTCTCTGCAGCAAACAACTAAAATCTCGGGAAACTCATTTTTCTTAAGGCTATTACAACTGGTATGTTTTCACACCATAAATTTTCAATGCCTCGTTCTCTCTCTTTCTCTGTCTCTCTCGCGCACTCCCTCTTATGTGTTCCGATTTCATATTATTTTTCCGTCGACGGACTGAAGCTTTTTATAAAATAGGAATGTTCTTTTTAATAGAATAAATGAAATACACATTAGACATATGTGCCTTTATTGATGTTCCATAGACCACTGTGTAGACGAGTCATCACATACAAAAAATTGATTGAAAAGACGTTAATTTCAGATCACTCTGGTTGAATCAAAATTGACAGTTTATTGTTTCATGACCAGTTTTCAAACTACGGCTAAAGGTTAATTACTTATTATTTACAAAAGTACAAAACAACGATCAAGCTTAAAAACATTGTCGCCAATTTGCAGGCTCCAAAAGTCAAAACACAAATAACGTCCTAGCTGCTAAACCGTAAGATGCATTTTTTGCCTATAGCCGAAAAAATCTGAGATGTTTGAGAAAACAAATGTATACGTCACGTCTGATTTGTGCCAAATTTCAAATCTTTACGTCAAATAGTTTCAGAGAAGTGATTCCATAGTTCATAAGTGTTCCATTTTGCACGGAACACTAAAAAACAAGTATGTATCGCGCCACTATCAATATAATTGTTATATTTTTTTTATTTAAAACTCAATATTAATAACATATATACAAGCTCTGTAATCTATAAAAAATAAATGGATTAGAATGACTTCGCGTTATCAATTTGTGTTACTAAAAAACTCACTCATTCTTTTGACGAATGTCGTTTCATCTAGCCAACTTTTCAGCATTTTACTCTTCAAAAATATTGGAAGTATCTTACATATTTTTCAAATCTGGTAAGTTTACAGAAAATGTTACGCTGAATACAATGAACTCACACGCTCTATATCTCCATAGATTTGAAAATTGTAGACCGCATACGTTTTTTGGTTAAAAAAGTCTGATGAGAGAAGCAATGAAAACTAAGTTAATAATAAATGTACGCTTTCTAAACTAAAATCAATCCGGTTATTAGTCACATATAAATTTTTTTTAGGGGAATGTAATTTTTCAAAAGCAAACATATTTTTAACTTTTATGTATGCTTTTATGAAACATTAACGACTACTACTACCTGCTGTCACAATTTAATAATTAAAAAGAGTGACGTGAATTATTTCAACGAAAAAAAAATAGATTAAACGTACAAAAATAGAATTCGTTTTAATTTAAATTGAGAAATGGATTTCATAAACATTTTATTTTATCATTCAAAACGAATGATTAAACTATAAATTCATTTGAAAGGCTTTTAACTTTTTCTGACAAATGGAATATATAACAGAAAACTTCGAATTAAAAATAATCTAAATATGTAGGCTTTCACGGCCGACATTGCTCATAATATTCTTGGTTTCCAGGCTTGTAGGCAGTGATCCATTGGTATTTCTACCTGAGGTTTCTTCTACAACTGCGATAGACTTTATCAAAGGCGGTGTGGCAGCGAAGCAAGTGTCCTTCTTGGCGGCTCACAAGTAAATGTGTCGACGACTGGTCTTCTCCCTTTCTTTTATGCTCAGCTTAAATCTAAGTAAAACCTTGACACCCAGCATTAAAACATACAAAACCACTGAGTGGAATGATCAACCATAGAAAAACGAACTACGCACGATCAGAGAACACTAATAGGCTGAGCATAAAACAAGGAAGAACACCAGTCGTCGACACACTTACCTGTCAGCCGCCTAGGACACTTCGCCTCATCCCACTTCACCTTTGATAATGTCTACTACCGTGTCAAGCGAAACGTCAGGTAAAAATATCAATGGACCACGGTCTACAAGCCCGGAAACCAGGAAGATTTAAAAAAAATCTATTTAGGTACTAAAAAATGGATGGACTGATTTAATCTATAACCTCTCTCTCTCTCACACACACACACATGAACAATATTATTATATATCGGATAAATTTCTTATTAAACGGGAAATATAGAAAAAAAACGACATAAGTGATTTCGCCTTGTGGCGACAGATATAAATATTGAACGATTTTACAATCAAGAAAGTTATAAAAGATACAAGAAACTTGTATATAGATTAAAATGTTCGAAAGTTATAAAATAAACATTTGCCAGGTTAAAAGTTCCTCTTATCGTAAAAATTCAGTCAAAGCGCCAGGTAAGTTGTCAAGTCAAATAAAAAGGGGGACGTTAAATGAATTTGTATTTGAATGATATATTTCCTTTTGAACAAACCGATCGGCGGAAATCAACCGCCGTTCGTTTTCCTCGACGGTGGAAATGAAATTTGACGATTTATCCGCCACCTTCTTTTGTTATAGTTTATATATTAGATATGTTCTTATAAATATATAACAGGAAAATAATAAATAACGAATGATTTTTTTTCAATTCAAAGATATAGTTTGTAGCAGGGAAGTTACAGATGTGGGATTTACTTGACATTTGCAGATTTTTTGACGTCCATATCTGCAGATGCGGATGTGAAAATATTAATATTTTTAACAATAAATGTGACTCCTGATTTAGTCGAATTTTTTACTAAAGAACTAAAAAAATGTCGATTTAATAGCGAACTAGTTGAACATCACGGCAACGGAAAAAAAACTTTAGATCACTTGTCTTGTAACACGCTTTATCACACGAATTTCATAGACGAGTTGATCGAAGTCCATTTCCCAACGTACACTTTAAATTTCAATAAACTTGCAGTACTCCGAGGAGACTTCACTGTTTCTGGAAGTTTATTCAGATTTAAAATGTGTACCGATGAATAAATTTCGTTCAATTCGAATGACTAAAAACGGCAGTACTGACTGATTCAGTAAAAAATTTTCGTCAATTGGACGATAGGACAACTTACGAAAATTGAGTACGATCCGCCTAGCCGTATCGTACTCACAAACAGACGAACAGACTTTTTCAAAAATATGTTTTTTTGGATACGGGGGACCACAAAACGAAAAAATACTGTAAAATTTTAAAAAGTAAATTAGTACCAAATTCCCTTGTGGAATGGTAAAATTGAATAATCGGTGTGGTAGGGGTTAATTACTCTCTTTGAAATGCAACTTAAATATTTATAATCACAGATCGAACCTATCAAACTTCTTTAAACCGTTTCATACCATTTTGTTTTTCCAGTATAATTTTGACTTTGGAATTTACGTAGAAACATTTTTACAAAATACTGAAAATTTACAACTTACTGCCCACTTTAACTTGAAGTCACAGCAGTAAAGTGGTAACGTGGTCGCGTAACAGACAGGAAGAGAGCCACAGGTCTCGAGGACAGTGAACGGGAACAGGACGGCTGAAGCATGGCATCACGGAGCTACAGCGAGGTATCGAAAAACCATTACAAATGTATTAACCTTATATGCACGTCGCACAGAAAGACGTTTAGCCCAACAGACCTCTGTATATATCCGCTGTAAAATACGATATAAATATGAAATATCGACCTGTTGTCCACGCGTCATATTGTCCACAGGTCTGGCCAAACTATCCTAACTAGTATTATAAATGCGAATGAGAGCTTGTTTGTTTGTTACGCTTTCACGTCTAAACTGTTGAACAGATGTCAATAAAATTTGACAAGGAGATAAATTGCATCCTAAAGCAGGGCATAGGCATCCTTTTGTCTCAAAATAAAAACTTAAAGGGGGTGAAATAAGGAATGAATGTCACTGACAGGTCATCACGATACCTTCCGGAACTATTAAACGTCTAGACTCGAAATTTGGCAGGCATGTTTGTTTTGTTGAGTAGAGATACTAAAATAGTCTTCTAAGGTGTGGAAAGGGGAAAGTACAGGAGTGTCAAAGATTAACACACTCTAATTTTTAAAATACAGTTTCTATGGCTGTAGGGTCTTGATGAAGATTCCACTCCTATTGTTGCCGTGTATCATGATAATCGCGGGCGGAACCGCGGGGAGCGGCTAGTGTATAATAAATGGAATGACGGTTGACAGTAGTTGTCGAATATTGTTTGTTTAAAAGATCCGCGCTGTCTACAAAAAAAGTAAAAAAAAGAAGAGTGGACACACAACGAAAGCTAAGCTCCTACATTGTTTTAAATTTACGTGGACACAAAAAATAACAAAATTATTTAATTTGTGATTTTTTATTTATTAATAAAAAAAATATATTCCATTGGTAAAAAAAGAAAAACAATAATTCATGCTAATTTGGGATTAGAACCTGAGAGGTTTGACATATCTAACAATTTGTAAACAGACAACGTAACGATCACGAATACCTGTTGTATTTGGCTGACGCCCTTAAAATAGCTATACAAAATGCAGTTCTAGGTTTGACAGCTAGACGTCTCCCACCCCTTCAAAGGTAGAACAGATCGATCTGAACACAAAAGTATATAATATCAGCGACGTATGTGCGCTTTGAATCTATGGTTCTTTTCCTTGTCTAAGTTATGGCCTGAACACAAACACGTATGTTCGTGACGATCTAATATGTCGTTCGCTCGTTTTTTTTTTATTAACAGCCTCGATGCCTGCGTTAAGAAGCTTGGCTTCAACTTGCAATAAATTGCAACATTAATGCTCAGTTGCAGAAAGCGTTGTCAAAAAATTTTGATTTGACAATGACCTTAGATTGCGAGCGTAGGTACATATTTCTCCACATGATTTTAAATCAATCCTGTTCGAAAAATAATTGTTACATTGAAACAATATTCTTCTTAAATTTTGTATACATATACTTAACATCGTTTTTTGTACAATTTACATCTTGAAACAATTTTTTTCTATGGATTTTGATCAAAATTTAACTTGAAAAACGATCTTTTTCAACGTAGATCAAGCATGTGTTTTTATGTGAATACAATCTAATGTTCCAAATAACAAAGAGTTTCACAACGACTTTAGACAGTTCTTGCATGTATAAACGCTGCAAAGACATCATCACAATCTCTGGTCATTGTCAAATACAATTTTTAGACAATGCTTTCTGCAACCCAGCATAAGTACACGAATGTTTAACCTACATTATTTAAACGAATGTTATCCAGTATGAAAATAAAATTTATTTGTTGGGAAAAAAGGACACTTTAAGTAAACACTTATTTGTTAATTTGTGATGTTTCGTCCCTTTATTGGAACAAAAGAATTAACAAATAATCTACGTCGCTAATTAACAAATAAGTGTTTACTTAAAGTGTCCTTTTTTCCCAACAAATAAATTTTATATTAATTACCAAGGACAAAAAAAGCAAAAAGTCGTTATCCAGTATGGTTGTATGAATTATGTAATTATGTTATGTAAACTGCGTATACTGATATTGTAAAGATTGCAAGGGCATCCTGTGTTGAGACAGTGCGTTGAGACCCGATGGAGTTCACATCGATTGTGTTACCGAATTAAATATACCGTAATTTATAATTGATTTATTGTTTATTTATTGGTTTCATAATTTTATTTCTTCAGTTGAATTTGATTCACGATGACACAAATATTGTTCGACTCTTAAAACAGCATGCAGAGTATATTTAGCATACCAGAAACCGAGCGTGAAAATCAGTTAAAGATTACTCAAAGTGCGATTGAGAAAGCAGGTAGTGTCAAAACGTATTTAAACTATACATTAGTGTGGTTCACGTTCCGCCAATGAACGGTCCTGAACATTGCATTAGTTTATGTTGATCGTTGCAAGTTAGTTTCATCATCCCCTAAATTGTGAGTCGGGCTGTGTTAGCTTTTGTGTAGTGCAGACTATACAATGGCTCCATTATGGGACGCCGTGTTTTGTTTATGGCCTCCCACACACAAACACAGTCGCCATACTTACAATATAATAATATTACATTATGCCTTCAGGTGGCGGCTGTGGGACACCGTTAATGTCGATGAAATATGATTTACTCTACAGTTTATATGCCACATCCAAGTCTTATGCGTTTATTATATGTACGGCATACAGTACTGTGCTAAAAGAAAAAACAACTTTAACCTTCTTCAAAAAAAGTCACTAAAAAAACTGTAACAATTCAAAGTTCTTAATTTTAAAATGTATAAATATTTTTATAAGCGGTAATTATAATTAGATATTAGTGTATAGTTGATTAGAGGTTTGGCCACGGCGTGTATCTTTTTGGTTTTGGCATGTTATACGCGGCCGTATATGAGAGTTGTTTTTTGAATAAAAAGTTTAGTAGTGTTTATAAGTTGAATGCAGATGTATATATGATAATTGTTTGTGAAAAGGTGGAAAAATAATCGTTTAGACCTCGTCAATAGGAACTGGAGTACTTGGATGAGACCGATCCAAATTTCTTTTGCATGTGTCGTTTGAATGATTAATTATTTTTACTAGACATCAAAATTAATCGCATTACGATACCAGTGAATTACTGTGCGAACTTTTTCACGCCAATTTAATAAAACAAAATTCAACGACATTATTTTAGATTGTATGTCTATCGATATTGTTAATTTAAGCTAGTTCAGATACCATTATTTTAAATTGTTTATTATTGTGATTAAATAAATTCGTTTCCAACTTCCATTAAGAAATCTAATTTTAAGTAAAATTGTATTGCGAGACGATTACCGGAGCCTATCCGGCCAAAAGTCCTTAGTGCGAAAACGTCTCAAAACAAAAAATAATAAAGTGTTGAGGTTGGCGCCAATTTAATGAAAGTACGTATAGGTACATAAACTGGCGCCGATGCCAAAACTTTATTATTTTTAAATAAATTGCCTCTACCAACAGTAATAGATATATTTAAGAAATGAAGCTACTTGCTATACTGTTCAAAGTATGTATTTATTGAAATAAATAACAACGTTTCAATCACTTTTGTGATTCTTTTCAAGTTGTTAGTGATGTTTTTTGTAGTTCAATTTTTGAAAAAGTTTTTTTTATCTTCTATACTTTTTATTGGTTTGCAATACGTTGTTGCACGTTATTTCCTTAAAATTACGAAAATAGAAAAAAACTAGTGAACCGATTTAAGTAAAAATTATATTAGTCAACCCTGAGGGTATGCTGTATCAAATACAAAAAGAGTCTTCAAAATCGATATATTAGGTAACGTAAAATTTTGTTTATTAAAGTCTGCTATAAACGACTGTACCGATTTAAAAAATATTATATGGGACCAATTCTAAAATATTCTGAAGAAAAAGGCTTCGAAATTTTTAAATCGGTTCACCCCTCAAAAAGTTATGGCTAAACAAACATTTAAAAAAATCAATATACATGAGATTTTGATAACCTCTTTTTAGTGTATTTGCCATATGGCAACATACACTATTGGCGTCGGTCGGATGGCGGGACCTAGGGGTCGGACCAAAATTTCTCGACGTTTCATAACCTCCTAAACACTTTGGCACCATTTTTAAAAATGTTTATATATATATATATATATGTGTAAGCGCGATAACTTTCGAAAGAGTTAATTGATTTCAACGAAATTTGGGTCACGTGTTGAAACCCATCACCGCAAGAAGCCTATTTAAAATGGGCCTAATCGGGCTATTTTAAGGGTAGTTTTTAGGGGTTGAAAACTGTTTTTGGGCCCCAAATTACCGAAAAAGTTCTCCGAATCGTTTCAAAATTGAAATTTAACCCTCTGGTAGTGATTAAAAAGTGTCCCCACAATTTTAATAAAATCGGCCAGACAGGACTGGATTTACAAATTTTATGAAAACACTAGTTTGCAGATAGTGATTTATTTATTGAAGGGTGTATTTAATTCGGTGTAGACGTTAGATTGATAATAATATTACAATTAAGAAAAAAATGTTATTTTAAGGGGTGTATTAAGGGGTTAAATTTTTTATTTTGCCCAAAAACAAACTTAATTTCACATAATAAAAGTATAAAACCACACGGCCCTATACAAGCAAATACACTATATTGTCGGCAGGGTTTTGGCACTGCGACCCGGGTTTTTTTTGATTTTGGTTGAAAAGTGCCAATAACTTTCGTCAATGTTAATTTCATTCGTGCAGTGAATGATAACAGTCTCAGTAGATTTCCGCGGATTCTCGCTTGTGTTTAAGTCGGTTTTGACGGGAACCCTGTGTAAACCCGAATGGATGCCAATGACCTCAGTTCTCGAGCATCTATAATCTACAATCACTCCCGTTCTATTTAAACCCGAGTGTAATCGGGCAAAAAGTGTACGATACTTTGGCTATCAATTTGGTAGTGTACCACGTTTCATAAAAATTAATCCTGTCATGCGCAGACACAAACATTTTTCCGTTTGGAAAAAGAATTATTTTATCAAAGCACCCTCGACACCATTGCGATATATGTGACATCGGACGCTCTTTAAATAGTACATCGACTGCGTCTTAACGAATCGTTCAACGTTTTCCAGATTTTTGAGTTTTGTTCAAATGCATGTATTTTTTCACTGGGCATAACAAAAATACTCTGTTCTATGAAGCACTGAATGCAGCTTACCCCACGATTAAATAATCATATCGAATGCATAGATAGAATTAACAGTGTTTTCACTAGTATCATAATCACTCAATATGTTTATATGCATTGCACGCACTACTGAATACGATTACTTATGTCTTTTATCTGCGACTGTACTATCTTTCAAGACTTGACAATCGAAACCGAAAGCAAAATGTATTCATTCACGTTCCAACACATCTATTATTATGATACATCAACGGAAGGAATAATTCGATTATAAAAATCATTCGAATAGCAACTATTCGATTATCAAAACCATTCGATTATTCCCAAGACTAATTTTGTTACAATAGTACAATCGAAATTTTCTAGACACTTTCCTATGGGATGCGCAATTTGTATATTATTTTTTATATTGAGTAAATTTTGCTCATCCTAAAATTAAAGCCCTTCCACACTGTTTATGTTTTCCCAACCCAACATCCATTACACTAACTACACAAGTACAGAACAGCAAAGGCGAGAGAGTATAGGGAGAGAGGCGCTTGTCGCTTTATCGCCGTGTCGCTGTAATCGATTCTACAGGTGCATATACGGTTTAAACTTCAATTATCTCTTATTTTGTTTTTCACTCACCTATATTATCTCTGTATCTCCTATTTTATATAATAATATTATATATTTTCATCGAAGGAAATCGAGCTGCAGACTTCCGATATATCGCATCGTTATTTAATATGCAGATTATGACTGTTTATGTTTAAATAAATAACCTCAAGCCCGAACAACAGAATGTGAGCAATGAAATAAGCAAGCTAAATTACAAATTTACGGGAAAACAGTTCCGTTTGGTTTTTTAGAACAAAAAATAAAATGATTACAGGTAAAAAGAATCAGGTGAAAAGACCAATTTGTACGTTTCAACACATTTATTCGTTATAGGACGTTTCGTCGGTATTATTCCGACTTCCTCAGGTATTTAGTTTTAACAGACAAATAGATATAATAAATTACAATTTATAAATTAAATACAAAAATATATAAAAAAAAATACAATGAAAATTACCTCGAAAATTCTGTTAAAACATAGTTATACCAATATTATTTATTGTAAAAAATAATGGTATAACTATGTTTTAACAGAATTTTCGAGGTAATTTTCATTGTATTTTTTTTTATATATTTTTGTATTTAATTTATAAATTGTAATTTATTATATCTATTTATGTCTGTTAAAACTAGATACCTGAGGAAGTCGGAAGAATACCGACGAAACGTCGTATAACGAATAAATGTGTTGAAACGTACAAATTGGTCTTTTCACCTGATTCTTTTTACCTGATTTATTTCAAGACCTGATTTTTCCTAATCTGAGTGTAAAATGATAACATTTATTAATATTTATAATTTCAAAAAAAAAAAAAAATACGCATTACCAACCAACAAAAAAGTAGAAAAAAAATTTCTTTCTTTTAAAAGCGTGGACCACTCGACGATTTAAGTGACATATGTATACGTTAAGTGCCCCACGTTTCTAAACGTTATAGAAGAAAAAGAAATGTGTTTGCTACTTTTTAGTGGGTTGAATAAACGTGTTTTTTTAGATTTTTTAAAAACTTTCTTGCAGAGATTCATTCCAATCATAACTCTGCTGCGGCATAAAACACACCTGAGTCATAAAGTTTCTTGAAGACGGTTCTGTACAAAAATGAAGTGATATTTTAATTCGATTGGACCCAGTAGAGTATTAAAGAGACGGGACGTATTTATTTGCGTGTAAAAACGAACGCATGCATGTGCTATTTCCGATCCAGGTAACTAGGAGGCGGCAACTGACAAGGACGGTTGCTTATAAAAGAGGGAGGGATCAGCAACGACTCGTTCCAAAGGATTCAACACGTACAATCGCAAAGTTTCTAGCTTGCTCCCAATCATTTTTAATTTTTCACACAAGAATCTCAAAACATCGGTATAGAGAGACACAGTTTCTAAGTTCCATAATATGAAAAATTTAAACGGAATTTTCCTGAAAGTCCTTTTGCAACGGTTCTGATTATTATACCAGAAGATTTTTATTTTTATCGTTTTTGTTATTATTATTACCTAACAACTTTTATCTGAAGATAACAATTCATTCAAATTTTAGCTTTTCGAAAACGGGAATTTGAGCTCCTACTATTTTTCAAAAAATCGTGAACAGCAACTGTCGGTTGATCTGTCCGTCTGTGGGTATGTCCGAGCTCTACAGGTCGGAATTATTAACGCATCGACTTGTTTTGCTTTGTTTACTATCAGCATAGATATCTGTTAAAATTCATTAAAACGTATTTAGTAATTCAATTGTTACAAACCAAAAGTCTTTTGTTAAAAAGTTATCATAAAATGGCAAATATAGTAAGGTGTAAACGTTTGTGTTTGCGAACGACTGTTTATTTATCTATCAAAAAATTTTAAATCACTTGAGCTAAGCACTTGATATAATTATAATTTTGAATGTTACTTTAAATTAATAAAAAGAAAGTATATCCTAAAATAATAGTGAAAACTACATATCTAAGTATGTCTTCTAATGTTATGTTAATGCAATTTCACAATAGTGTAGGTACGGAAATATTATAAAAAGGAAATAATTATTATCAATAAGTCAAAGTTGTCAATGCGACCTTCTTGTTTCATTATAAATAATGAAAGTTCAACATTTAGTAATAATATTTCACTTTAACAGTTACAAATAAAAAACTAATTATCTTACGACCAGTCTTAACCCTAACGACTTATGGTTTTTTTTAGCTTTACATAAGGTTAGATATGCTACGCAAGAACAAGTCTTGAAAAGTTCCAGACATTACTCCCTCGATGTTTTAGACGAAGTTAGTTAAATAAAATGTGAACCATTTCATCAAAAAACTGAAGAATAACGATCGGTAGTCAACAAAGCTCAATGCAATCATGTTTAAAACTAAATTAGATGGGAAGATCGATTATTACGGTAGGTGAGGCTCCAATTCAGCGACGAACTTGCAAGTCTATGGCACTGAAAGTCGATGGCCGCCAAAGAAGAGAACACACAACGAGACAGACACACAAGACTCAAGAAGAAGCCCCAGCAGCTGTTGAGATATGGTCCCCACAAGGCATATAAGAAGCTATACAGTAAATTGTCGGTAATTTGAAATCCCGACGGAACGCTGTTTTATCTCCACTGAATGTCTAGAGTACCATTCATCACTTACTGGTGCTCGAACATACTCTTGCCTGTCAGCCGCGGCCAGAACCCGACTCATTCAGACTTCTGCACACCCAAACAGACCGCACTCACACCGAACAAGTAATAGGTGTGTTTGGTACATTAGTGTAGTGCAAATAACACACAAAAGTGTATGTCAGCTTCACCAAAAGTGTAAACTGTTGGTACACTTGTAACAAACAGGTCAGTGCATCTTACATGTTTGTATAACAAACGCAATTGTGTCAAAAGTTTTAACACTTTTTACATTACACAGGCACGATAGCAAACATTGATATGCAGTTTCACAAATCATTATTCGATCTTGACTAACTTTTGCATGCTTACTTGACGCGTATTGACCTAACGATTCTGAAATTTTCAGCCTTCCAAGTTCGATATTCTACAGCATCAGAAGTACGTTTGTCGCAAAGATCATTTGTTGTGAAATTCAATAGGTATTGGAGAAATTGTTCAGAATTTACTTCACAATAAAAAAAATTTTGAACACATTATTTGGATTATTCTCCGTTTTACAGCAAGTTTTTCTCCAAATTCTCCTATACACTCGCGTCACGTAATAGATAATAAACGTTTGCCGTTTTACAAATAAACTATTCAATCCTGATTAAATTTTGTGTCTGGTTTTAAATAATGTAACATAACAAACATTTTTTAAAAATCATCAAAATCGGAATTGTTCAAGGATTAAGAAGTTTTAAGGATTTTCATCTTCACTGACGTCACTATTTTACCCGACTTCTTTTCATAACACTGGAAGACCATTTTGCAGGTAGTCGGGTGTTTTGTGCTTCAATATTTTTTTTACACAACTTTCTGAGCAATGTGTATCAATGTTATGTTTCAACTGAAAAGAATTACAATTCCTTATTATATGATAATTGAGTTGCAATTTCTTTTCGTCCGTGTGCATGTACAATGTACATAGATTCAATTGCTGAGGGAATTATATTCCATCTAAAATTTCTGTTTTATGGACCAAGCCCCATGAGGAACGTTTAATTTATTATCATTATGCATTTCAATTCAAGCATTAAACGTGCACGAAAAGGTATAAAAATTAATTATATGATCATATAATTACCGCATAGTTTATAGTGGGGATTGTTACAAAAATGACTTTATTAATTTTTTGTAAGTAGAATGGCTAAAGCCATAAATTTATGGCTTTATGTTTATTTAGAAAAAAATGCATTTTTATTCTTTGCTACAAGGACAACATGAAAAAGTTGAGTAATAACATTATTGATATTTTCTTTAGTGAGGAAAAAATCTAACTTATAAATAACTTTGTTTTTCTTTTCTTGATTAAATTTAATTAGAAAATTATTAATTTTCTTTCATTTATTTCTTTCTGTTTCCTTATTAATATCTCTCAAATTTATTTAATATTTTATAAACTCGGAATTTAAAATTAAAATTTAGTTCAAATGTTAAAAATAAAAAAATTGCTCGAAATTTATTTTTGTCATTCTAATCAAAATCACGAAAATTTAAAAAAATATGATAGTGTAGATTCGAACAAACAATATTACATTGTTTGATTAAAGAATGTTGCAGACGTCTGCTAACTGCATCCGTATCCGCAACTACGGAGCATTCGCATTGCGAAGCTTTAGCGGATGTGGATGTGATGCAAGTGATAGCAAGCCCGGCACTTGATGCGTACTCGAGTTTTTGACTCTATGGAAAATAGGAATTAATATATTATTATGAGCCTTTTCTAAATCGCTTTAATCGTAAAAATGATGCAATGTTATTATTTTTCAAATATACTTTACCAGTGCTGAAATTTAATTATTAAATTATAGACTTTGATAACTTTTTTAATAAAAATTATAATTAATAACAGACCATTCTGAATTATGAATAATGTATATATATCAGATCCTTTTGATGTTAATAATATTATAAATATTTTAGAGGAATTAGGATCAATGAAATTAAAAGACAAATTATTATTTCACAACGTTTCGTATTAAATTAATACTTCATCAGGTGATCTTAATTAATTGTCTTAATAACTTAATAACTAGATTTAATTCGATTATCTTGTTATACTATTTTAAGATATCATAACAAATCAAAATTTTAAGTAGTTATATTACAATTCATACAGAGTAAAAAAATTTGTTTTTCTTTGTTTTCTTTTTTTTTCAAACTAAATAAAAAAAATTTTACTCTGTATGAATTGTAACATAACTACTTAAAATTTTGATTTGTTATGATATCTTAAAATAGTATAACAAGATAATCGAATTAAATCTAGTTATTAAGTTATTAAGACAATTAAGTAAGATCACCTGATGAAGTATTAATTTAATACGAATGTTGTGAAATAATAATTTGTCTTTTAATTTCATTGATCCTAATTCCTCTAAAATATTTATAATATTATTCGGAATTATCTTCACTGATATATAAACGTTTCAAGCATATAAAAGAAAAAAAACCCGGGTCGCAGTCCCAAAACCCTGCCGACAATATAGTGTATTTGCTTGTATAGGGCCGTGTGGTTTTAGACTTTTATTATGTGAAATTAAGTTTGTTTTCGGGCAAAATAAAAAATTAAACCCCTTAATACACCCCTTAAGATAACATTTTTTTCTTAATTGTAATATTATTATCAATCTAACGTCTACACCGAATTAAAGACACCCTTCAATAAATAAGTCACTATCTGCAAATTAGCGTTTTCAAAAAATGTGTAAGTCCGGTCTTGTTGGGCCGATTTTACTAAAATTTTAGAGGCACTTTTTAATTGCTATTAAAGGGTTAAATTTCAATTTTAAAACGATTCTGAGATTTTTTTCGGTATTTTGGGGCCCAAAAACTTTTTTCAACCCCTAAAATTCACCCTTAAAATGATCCGATTGGGCCCATTTTAAATAGGCTCCGTGCGGTAATGGATTCCAACATGTGTGCCAAATTTCGTCAAAATTAATTAACTTCTTCGAAAGTTATAGCCCGCACACATATATATATATATATATATATATATATATATATATATATATATATATATATATATATATATATACCTATATATATATATATATATATATATTAAACATTTTTAAAAATGGTGGCAAAGTGTTTAGGAGGTTATGAAACGTCGAGAAATTTTGGTCCGACCCCTAGGTCCCGCCATCCGACCAACGCCAATAGTGTATGTTGCCATAATATGGCAAATACACTAATAAAAAATAAACAGAAATAAAAGTACTATGCATTTGAAAAATTTTAAGTATTCGGTCTTTCGATATTAATATTTAATTCCAAAACTCATTCTCTGAACGTTATTTTGCGTTGCTATAATCAATACACGGGATGGTATGGTAGCATAATAGTAAAAATTTTCTCTGCAAATATTTTTTTAACTTTAAAATAAAAAGAGTTCATGACCGAAATATTTTAATTCTATCACGCATTTTTTCCTATGAACAGCAAAAATATGTTCACGTAATTTTTTGTACGCGACATTTTTATTTCCGAGCAGAGCCCCCATAATAAACCAATGTTCTGAACCGCGGATAACTGTTAAAGTACGATATTACGTTAAAAATACTCAAGTTCGTAAATAAACATAAAATATCAAATATTCGCATGCCTTTGAAAACTTATATTCTCGCATTATAATGATATACCATATCATAAAATGAAAAAAGTTATTAAACTAAAAATCTTTAAAATTCCTTTATGTGATCATCCGTGTTGCTCTTATATCTCAATACACTACTATGGAAAAGAAAATTCCGCCACATTTTCTTATGAACGAGAAAGTTCATTTCTTTCCAAATTTTTTTTCAACTGTCTGCTACATCTATTCATGATTTCACTCGTCTAGATTTCGAATTGTCGTTTAGTTATTAGTGTATTTGCCATAAGGCAACATACACTATTGGCGTTGGTCGGATGGCGGGACCTAGGGGTCGGACCAAAATTTCTCGACGTTTCATAACCTCCTAAACACTTTGGCACCATTTTAGGGTAGTTTTTAGGGGTTGAAAAATGTTTTTGGGCCCCAAAATACCGAAAAAATTCTCAGAATCGTTTCAAAATTGACATTTAACCCTTTAGTAGTAATTAAAAGGTGTCCCTGAAATTTAAATAAAATCGGCCCGACAGGACCGGACTTACAAATTTTATGAAAACACTAGTTTACAAATAGTGAATTATGTACCTACTGAAAGTTCTATATAATTTGGTATAGAGGTTCGATTTATAATAATATTGCAATTAAGAAAAAAAATGATAAGGGGTGTATTAAGGAGTAAAATTTTTTATTTTGCCCAAAAACCAACTTAAGCTCGCAAAATAAAGCCACACTGCCTGTATAAGTAAATGCACTATATTGTCGGCAGGGTTTTGGCACTGCGACCCGGGTTTTTTAATCAAATTAGTATTGGATTGGTAAAGTCGGAATTCTTTTGTTTTACGTTACGCTTTAGTGCGAAATGGGTCACTTTACTGCCGCTATACAGGCATGAAAAGCAGCTATTTTATAGGGGGTCGTACAAAAATAAGTTTAAAAAATTGCCTTTAGTAATGTTCAATGTGTCCAGTATGTGCGCTTTATTCGATTTCGTTATCCCCACCATATGCACTCTGCACCCAGAGATTAGCTCATTGTTAGGAACTAGTCCTCTGTTTTGTTAAGGGGGTATTCTTATGTGAACGCATAAATTTTACCTCTTTTTAGGGAATTTTTTTTTAGACGACAATAACATTCAATCATTTTAATTTTTTTATGTTTTTGTTTTTTTCTCTTATTTTACATTTTTTATATATATATTTTTTTAAATCAAATTAGACACTAAAAAAAAGCAGGTCACTGGTCATGGTAATAGCGGCTGTTCATGTTGTCTGCAATAAAAAAATCGAATGGATCATTGTTCAGTAGGGATGTCGCTATCGTCCCTACTAAAATTAAACAATTTCATAAAAAAAAAAAATGGTGGACTGTAGAAAAAAAGTTTGTGTTTTTTGTTAATTTTTTGTTAAAAATCGTCTAAAAAAATAAGAAAATATTTTCGAAAATAAGCAATTTTAGTACGGACGATAACCATTAAAGAGTAGAAGAACATATATAAATTTCAAAGCAATCGGTTGAATACTTTTTTGTTTAGGACCATGACAGTTTTAGAAAATAATGTTTCCAGAAAAATGCGTTTAAAGTTTCAAGAGCCAACAAGTCGCTTACGGCGCGTCGGCCACTATATGAGTTGTAATTTATTTAAAACTAGGAATTTTTCACAGCATATTTTCAATAGGTTTTACTATTGAAATATGAAAAAAAAATAAAATCGATTTTTCGAAGTGGTCACATAAGAATACCCCCTTAACGTAATGAGATATAACCTTTTTTGTCAACTATTTTCTCAACTTGACGAATTGCAACAGTCTGAACTCGTGATGAAATCGGACTATATGTCGGAATATCGATACGTTAAGATGCGTTCTAAATTCTAAGGAAATATAGAAAACATATTCGACAGAAGACGCGGCTCACAGATATGTTCGAAATTAGGAAATTACCACGTGACGAAAATAATTATAATGATAGTGCTACATAAATACTAAGGAAAGTTTTACGAATGCTGAAAAGTTATTTCAATATGCTTAAATTCAACGGAGATATCCAATTTTTTGTACTTACGGTCGCAAACAAAACTAATCGACGTCTGGTCGACCATTATGACGTTCCGCTGCGATGTGTCATTATAGTAACTAATAGATTGTTACAATAAGGTATATTTAAATATGTCAAACATCATAATTGACATTACATTCATTTTTACATCTATTTAACTATTAATTCTCTGTTGTCTTCACCTACTATAGTAATTACTGTAAGTATGACGCTGGTACCGTGTGACGTCACTTGTACTGAGAACGGCATAGCGCACAGAATTGTCAAATTTAAGGTTTGAAATAGCATAGCTTTGTTATTTTTAAAGGTGACTCAAAAATTATTTCGTCATTTTTTTGTAATTTTTCGGACTTTGAAAAAAAAAATATGCAAAACTTCCCAATTATTCAAGTCTATTTGGGATTAATCTGAGGGGGTATTGGAATTCCCCGACACCGTTATTTGAAGACCAGCCTGTATAAAACAAAAAGATTCATAATGAGCAACAGAACGGAGTGCTAGTTCACAGGAAACAGAACCAGTTCTCGCGTATTTCCAGTCTGCTGCTGAGACGGAGAAAGAGATCTATGTGCTCCGATAGGCAAGACATTGAACTTGTTGCTGTTCGCCGTATGCACATATCCCACTTCAGCAAGTTCACACATTACACACACACAGCAAATATCCGCTTATGTCCGCTTCCGTGATAATAACATTATACACAATGCACTCGTAAATATGTATGATACAGAAAAAAAATCATTCATTGTGTTTTTAAAGAATGGACGCAGTTCGTTTCTACATTTATTAGATATATTGCCTATGTTTGAAAACATGCTAATGAACTCAGGTGTCGAGCGTCTATAATCACGTACCCATCCCTTCTATACTCTCGTACGTCTGATATAGATATCTTTAATTACCGAATAGATGGTAAATTATGTAAAACTTTAGTCATGTGAAGAACTAATTGAAATTTGGTTTATATTATTTATGTATAAGGAATAATGTTCACTGTTCAAAATTATGAATTTTGATAAGCGTCCCGACCCTATTAAAATCTACATCGGTGAATTAATTGCGTTCCTCGCGAACCACGAAAGTAATAATTATATCTAGCATATACCGGAAATGTGAGGTTATGAGACCTAAACATTTTTTTTCGAGCATATACTAGAACAGTAATTATACATACATGTTTATAAATTATTCAACATCTCAGCGTTAATGATAATAATATTAAACATAATAATTATTTTATATTTAGAGCAAGACAAAACAATATCTATTCTATTATTTAATTAAAACATAAAATAATCATGATCTTATGTTTTCATGTAATAGAAGTTAGTGACCGGATAAAACTTGGAAGCCAGTGCGAAATTCATAACACCTATTATATAAAAAAAAATATTGCATAATAATAGGTGTGTTTGTATAGTGTGGATAACTCAGCGAAATTTACACTGAAGAATACAGGTTAGGTTTACAAAAAGTGTAAAAAAAAATCAGATATCTAGCGTGTGACCTACACTACACTACATTTTTCCGCTCAAAATTCTACACTTTTAGATCCACACTCAAATACCAATCTTACGCCTTTGTATAACAAACGCAATAGTGTCAAAAGTCTTAACACTTTTTACACTGAAACACGATAGTAAACACTCCTATTATATTCTCTATGCCACTCGGGAAATACAGTGAAGTAGTCTTGGCAATAATCCGAAGGCTGCTATTTGAATGATTTATTCAAAATGATTCCTTCGCATGGTGTATCATAATAATATGTGTGTTGGTACTTTGCGTGAATGAATGAATGATTCAACTTTCGGATGAATTTTGCTCTCGATTTCGATTGTCAATCTTGAGAGTCACCGGTATACAGCGCTTCATAGAACAGAGTCAGATAAAATTCTAACTAAGTAATCATATTCAATACTGTAAAATGCAATCTGAGAGAGACAATTAGATGCAGTGTTACAAATAGTAAAGGAAGAGCGTATCTAATAATTTGTGTCGTAACTCGTTTGGTATAAAAATTATTGGAGATATTTTAATAATCAAATAGTTCGACAATTTTCACTCGAAACATCTCATCGCTACACTGTAGCACTGAGGTTTTCGGGCTCTTAATTCACATTTAGGCAAAAATCAGACACTTCTTGCACCAAGCCATAACATAACATACAGTCCCTGGCCAATTTATTAGACGCACTGTATATTTTTAATAATTTTATGTTTCTTAAGAGTTTTTTTGTACATATTTAAACTACAATATTATTGATTTTTATTTAAAAGACTTGTTGTTTATTTGTATATTAATGGTGTACTGCCTATTTTATTTATTTTTACCATATGGCAGCTCTGTGTTGAAAAAGTGATATATGAACGTAAACAAGTAAAAACCTGTATCAGTAGCGATCGAAATCGGCGCAGGAACGGACGTGTTTCTTTGGCTTTATGGACTGTGCTGTTTGTTTAACAGTTTTATACTACTTAGTTATTAGTTTATTTTGTATGCAGTGTATTGAAAAAATAGTTGGACTGTTTTCATTATTGGTAAAAAAGGCGATCTTTCATCACGTAAAAAAGCTGAAGTGAAGGCCCTTGTGAATGCGAAAACATTTGCAAACCGTGAAATATCACGAAGATTGAAGGTTTTTTGAGGCTAGTGTACGACGCATCAAAAAGAAAATTAAGTCAGGGGAGGAATTAAGCCCGAAAAGAAAGAAAAGATGCGGTAGAAAACCAATTTTTACTCCACGGTCACAGAGATGTTTGAAGAAAATTTGTCTAGAAAACAGATTTGCTACCACAAAGGTGATAAAGTCACAACTCTAGGATGCTAGCGTAAATGCTTCTGAGCGCACTGTTCGAAGAAAATTGAAAGAATTAGATTTTAAGGCCTGTCGCCCCGCCATGATTTTCTAAATTAATGCTGTTTTATTTATGTTAAATTAATTGGTCATGACTGGATTATATAAAAATTAAAAAAAAAACAATTTAAAACAATAAAACGGTACAATATCACTCGGTAATGTATATTTTACATGAAATCTTGCAATGCGTCTAATAAATTGGCCAGGGACTGTATATTCGACTAAAAAAGGAACCAAGTTGGAATAAATGTTTGAATTACGTAACGACGAAATGCTTAAGCTATACGTACGTTTTTTACTTAAAACTGAAAATACCGAAAGAATGAGCAAGCATCGCATGCATTCAACGGCTCGCACATGTGGATTTTAAATAAATGGCGTGTTTCGACTTCCGACCTGTTTTATCTTAAGTGTAATTTTACAGGTATATATTACATTTGTATTCAAGCAGTTGCTATTACATAACGTAATGTATTACATTATCATTTATCAACACCGTTGGGTACACTTTGTGTAATTGTTAAATGCAAAAGAGATTCTTATCTTTACATTTCGGACCTGTTGCTATTCTTCGTGTTTATATACTAGTGCCGGGAAAAGTTCAAAAGCAGTTAAAAATTGATTTGTCGAAACTGTCGATTTTTGTTTCCTGGAGTAATAGGATCATCCCACATTTTTATTGCAGATATTGACATTGTATCTCTCGATTCACATTCGAATACCATGACAGTTATATATAACCTCACAATCGACGTGGTATTTAGCTGTCGTATGTATCTTTTGATGATATTTTGGCCATAATAATTTTTATAAAAATAAAAGAATAGTACTTCTTACCACAACAGTTTTATTCAGTGGATGTACATTTCGAGAGCAAAGCTCCCATCCTCAGCAAAGATGAAGATAAGAGCTGTGCTCTCGAAATGTACATCCACTGAATAAAACTGTTGTGGTAAGAAGTACTATTCTTTTATTTTTATTTTGTTCCAACCACAGTGCTCTTAATGTTTATAATAGTTCATCTTTAAAGTTCAATTCCAAATATATTTTATAATAGAAAACAGTATCACGAATAATTGGAATAATGAAAATTTAAGGCTGTCGGAACGCTCTGAATTTAAGCCAAAAATAGAGCTTCGGCTGTCAACTGATTGTAGACTTACTCGTCAACATTCTGCAAAAATTCTTTCTTTATGAGGAAGATAAAGGACAAATCTAGGTCTCTAATGGACTACTTTTGTAATTTATGTACGATTTACTAGAAAAAATTTGGCATTAATTGTGCTTAAAAAACACACGTTTTCAATGTCACACTATGACCTTATTCGTACTTATTTCACAAAACTGTTTCATCACAAACCTAAAGTGACTCTTCCTTTTTCGGAAAAGTTTTTTTAAATGTTCAAAATATTTCCAAAAATTAGAGTAATCAATTGACAGCGGCACCCTTGCAAAAAAATTTTTTAGCCTCGTAGTTGGCATCAGCCAAAAATTGAAACATGCGGATGATTTGAGCGAGACAGAGCTAAAGAAGGTCACACCCACAATATGTCTTTTGGCTACCTCGCCCCTTACCGCTGGGTCTCAGCACAAACAAAATTCAGAGCGTTCCGACAGCCTTAAACACTCATTGAATTTAGAGCTTGAAAAAGTCTTAATAAAAAAAAGACGAACCGTTGCAATCAATGAGTGTTTAAATTGATTTATTTTCATTATTCCAATTACCCGTGATACTGTTTTCTGTTTATAATAATATTTATGTTAAAAATGGAAATGAAAAAAAAACATATAGTGGAAGTGAACGTGTCTCTAGCCGTTAAGAATTTATAATACTTATACTCGTATTATGACTAAAAAATTGAAAATACAATTAGAAGTTCACACCAAGGTATTATATCTACGCACTAAAAAGTAGAAAATATATTTCTTTATCTTCGATGACATATAGGCAAAGTGAATGCCTCACGTTTCTAAAAATGCGAAAATAGAAAGAAATGTCGTCTACTTTTTCGTACGTTGATATAAGTGTGTTTTTTACATTTTTTTAAAACTATAAATTCTAATTGGTTGTTTGAATACAATTCGAGATTAATTCACGAACCCTTTAAGCCCTACGATTTAGATAAACACGTTTTCATTGCATTAATACCAAATTATTTAGAACTGAAATTGAACGACTGTAAACAAACATTACAAACGTTGTAGTTTGAATTTAATTAACAAGAAAATAAGTCTTCTATGAAAGCGTAGTTGAGTTATAAATCAAATAAATTCACTAAAGTATTACAATATAAAGCATTAAATAATACAGTTCTGGGCAGTTAATTAACAAAAGTTTATAAAAGATAGAGCGTTGTGCATATCAAACTATATATATATATATATATATATATATATATATATATATATATATATATATATATATATATATATATATATATATATGTATGAATGTATATGTGCGCTATCCATCATGCTTTGGTTGGCTGCGCTGTTTAAAGTCGGATACACAACGAGCGTACAACATCGTAACAACTGGCAAGAGAATCACTCGACTGAGCACTTGGAAGTTAAACATCAAAGTGTCGACAGTCTAGTGATTTGGTCTTAGAAACTCGCTGACAAACTTTGTCTGCGAATTTCTAAGTCCTTGAATTACGCTATTGACTGCACTGTACGAGTTAGCTACACGATAGATTGAGGTAGCTGTGCCTGCTAGGAACATGGCGATCGTCTGCCAAGTATGTGTGCACAGACAAAACATTCTGGTTATTGTTGTTGCTTTATGCTGTGGTTTGGCGTCGGTAACTACATTAGTTTATTTTTTCATTTTTTTAACACATCCAAATCGATCCTGTGGTTCTTTAGTTGTGATACTTTCTCTAATGTTGAAATACTCGTTTATGTAAGTTTCTAAGTATGTTATAGCCAGATTTTCTTATATTATGCTTTATTTTTCCGGGAAGGTATACTAATCTCTTTAAATAATAACTTAAAACCTTCCCGGAAAAATGAAGCACAATATAAGAAAATCTGATCCAAATTCGGTTTACTGGTTCTCTGGCTATAACATACATACAAACTATTCTATAATAAATAATAATCTATAATAAATAATAAAATTCGTTTTGAGTGAATGCCATCAGTTTTATTTTAGTGACAATTTTAATAATTGGCATAAACAATTTTAAATAAAATATTTTATTACAAACATATCCATTTTACCATTTATATCACCATGTTTTTAATCTCTCGACGAAATACTGATATGAATTGACAGCATTCGAACTCTGAAGATGGTGCAAAGCGCACCGAAACGTCAGTGAAATGTAAATTTAAACTTCAGTATTGTGTTTTTATTGATCCTATGCCACAGATTTTATCTACACTTATCCATACATACAAACTTACATAAACTGGGTAGGTTAGAATCAGCTGAATGATTAGTTCTTCACCTGGGGTTTTATTTCTCTTCCAAATTCCTATTAAACTTGTTGATTTGTAACTTATAACTTTCTTGGAAAAATAATCCATATTTTTAAAAAAATCGCATGAAACTCAATTCAATAGTTCTCTAGTTATACACGATTTATATGAACACATATTCGTAGAAACTACTGTTAAAAATTCGTTAGGCCGAAAATGTTAGTTTTTCTTCAACACACTGTATTTTTGTCAAATGTACAATGTTGTACACAAAAGCAATCTATTGAAGTAATATTCGTTTCTAAGAAATAAAGAAATGAAAGTTCCTGAATACTGAAACCCACTGAAACGAATCGTACTTCCTCTACCTGCCTGGGAGTTGTATCCACGGTAACTACCAGGAGGAGGATAACTGATATATCATATTGTTGTACTACAATCATCGAATGAAATGTAGCAGAATTGTTAAGGGAGTTGCATTCGCGCGAGTGATTTTTCCTCTTCACAAAAGAGTTGTGCCTTAAGACTCGTTTTCACGATGACTCTGACGTAGCGAAACTATCGTCATAAAATACGGCCTCACGGTTGACCAAAACAATTGGGTTTTCGTGGTATTTCAATGTATGTGAAATTAAAAATACATATATTATACGTCGGAAATGTTTATTGGTAAGTTCTGACAGTTCTGAACAGTTTTTCATTATCTATTTTTTTCTTAATAGGTGACGACTTGATTATTGTCTTATGTCAGTGTCGAATGTATAGGTTTTGAACTGGTTCTGGCAGTTCTAAAGCATTTGTTAACAACTAATTTAGTTCAATTCAGATTCTTCGAAGAGTTCTACAACCGCTCTCGGACCAGTCAATAAACATAATGTCTCGTTTCAGTAGATCGGTTATTTTTTCAGCAGCGTCCAATACTCTTCTCATGAAGAAATACGTGCGGTCACAGTCTAAGGTCATCGTCAACAGAGAACACTCAGATGTTTGACAATGCGCCCTCCAGTTAGTGTAGCATGGCATCAGTGTCGTGACATCAGCGTCATCGTGAGAACGAACCTTTATTGCCAGCGCACGATGCAACAGGCAGTGTTGCCAACTTAAGATCGATTCGTGTAACTGTCAAATCTGTAATTTTTGTCATATTGCACCTGTGTGACTTTTCAGGTAGAACTGATATGCACACAGTAATGCCGACCGTCCCAATTCGTACACTTTCCCAAAGTAGATAATGTGGCTTCTGGTTTAAAAAGTTTGGAAAGCGCTGCGCTAACGTAAATGGTGTAATATGACCACCACGTAAATCGCTGAAGTTAATCTCAGCAGGGGCATACAATTTTTTTTTCTTATAAATAAAACAGTTTTAAAAAGTTAACGCTTACAACAAAGACATATTTTTCCTTGTACAGAAGTGGGTTTTGTTAAGTTTAAAAAATATAATGTAAATTGCTACTGATGTTGTTATTACGTAAAATGTGAATCGAGCTTTATTATGATGTTCTATTCTCTAAATCTGCTCTATAAACACTTTATATAGACGGATTTAGGATGTGATGATATCATATAATGCAATATTTATAACATGCACATAATACTCGTATATTTATAAAATATACCATTTTAATATATTATGATTTTAAGTTCCAAATAATATTGCATTCTCCAATATTTTATTAACATTTCTCTATATTTTACATATACAGTACGTCAAGTGCATTTTATCAACATTGCATTACATAACAGCAAAAGTCCTTTTTCACATCTCTACTCAACACTAATTTCCATAAATGACCTGTCAATTATCATCAAAAGTATAATAGAGGCTGATGAGCTCAGCTGTCGAAGGATCTATAGTTACAATCTCTCTATCAAAACATAAATAGATTGTAAATTATACTTTAAATGAAAAGTGTATGACCAGTGAAATTGGAACTGTCACAAAAATTGAAAATTATACGTCAAAAACCAGCAAATTTATAGGGAGCAAGTGCAAAATGTAGAATGTATCTCGAACGTAACTATATGGTTCATGTGACTATTACAACTCGCTAACGCTCGTTTTTAACAGATTGTCACCTGCTCATATAACATAATTTCCGTTCTAAAAATTGTATCTACTGTTAAATATCAATCAATCATAAAACAAAAATAAAATATAAATCAATTTTCAACATCTAATTTTATTGAAACGTATCAATTAAGGTTCACACGGCCTTGTCTTAATGGCTTCTCCTCTTCGTGTCGTCGCGTTCTTTCCACACTGGCCGGATATGTACATCCCCTCGCGTCATTGGTCAGTCGCCTATCACGTGGGGAAGCACCATACCCTCGGACACAACGAATCGACATAGCTCGTGTACAACCGTATGTGCGTATGTGCGCTGCTCGCCGTTAACACTACATACATATATTGTATATAGCTTCGCAAACAAATCTATCTATTTTTCTTCACAAACTATTATTATATTACTAGTGCACAAATCCAGTTCAAACGGTGGACGTGTACATTGTATAACAAATGTATAATATTACGTAATCTGGTAAAGTGTAATCTCACAGCTTGAAAGTTAGAGATATTCGTCACGAACTTTAAATTGACAAATTCTGTTTTGAAGTAGCGCGGAATGTGTTCAGAGCCAAGTCAAATGGCTAGACATATTTTTTCGTAGTTGCGCGTGAGTAAGATATATGTCTATGAATGGATAAGTGAAGGCACAGCAAGCAAGACAAAGTGCCAGCTAACATTAACTATCGAGTCTGCAGTTGAGCAACGTTACAGACCTAGATGATTTAAACTTGCGCCTGCCTATTATAAACTTACACATTCGTAACACGCTTTAATTTACAGAATTCAGCGACTTAAAAACTAGGCAATAAATTTCATATTGTTTTATGTTTGAATGATACGATGTCAGCGATTATATAGAAGTCCAACTGCTCAAACACCGACTACTTCGTATGAAGAATTAACGAGCTAGTATGATTTTTTTCACAAAGATAGCTAACGATCTTATGGGTTTCTAACTGAACTACTTTCCGACCAATCAAAGAAAGTCTACCAAAAGAATTTGTATACGGTCCCTTATTTAGGAAGAGCGCCAGCGGCATGAAAATATATTTAAAAATATTTGCAAAAAGCCAGACACTTTTTCTGGGGTTTAAGACTATTTAAAACACTTTCCCAAAAATAGTCTCAAACCCCAGAAAAAGTGTCTGGCTTTTTGTAAATATTTTTCAATATATCTAATGAAGTCGCTATAAAAATTTCAGCGTGAATCAATCACTTATTTTTTCATTTGGTTTAATGTTAACCCCTCCAAAAGTGTCTGCCTCATTTATTTATTTATTTAAAGTCAACTTAATTTTCGAATAGTACTTGTTGGCTTTTGAATCAAACGCTTCTTTTGGTACATATTTTGTTTAAACCTTTCCTGTATGCGCAGTACCTGGCGTACCCAGGTAGGACAAGCAAACACACATTTACCTATACATACTACTGTATAAAATTTCTGCTCTCCGACTATAAGTATATACTAGCGGTACCTGTGCGAATAATTCGCACTAAAATACGTTTCTAATTTCTCACACTCTTTATAACTTTCTTCATTTTGTTGTATTACATTACAAAGCTCAGTGACGGTTAAAGAAAATATTTTTCTAAAACTGTCATATAGACGCGCAAGTATCGAAAACGTTGAGCTGAAGCGCCGCCATACGAAAAGTATTTATACGTGAATTTTGATTAAAAATTAAACAAAAAAAATTTACCGACCGTCAATCATGTTGACGTTGTTTCAAAGTTAGAACCGTCAGATGGCAGCATTGGTGCATATATTGAATAAATGTATAATTGTTACAATTAATTATTTTGCAAAAACAAAAGCAATAATAAATTTTTTAGTTATTGACGTCGGTAGAGCAAGCAATTATCTATAAAATGATATTAAATTTATGTGGAACAATTGTGTGGTTTTTTCGAAAAAGGGAGGCAAACATCTTAGCCTTAGCGTATTAATATATATGATTATCTGGAGCGTTGGCAAACTAGTAAGATTCTGTTGACAAAGTTTACTAGGTGGGCATGATTATAATAAGTACGCACTCCGTCGTACCTGGTTGGTTGTCTCAAGCATATAAGATTAATTTACAGAGTAAATACGCCGCCTAAGCTTACACATAAAGGTACCTAATTGAATCATTTATAATGCATAAAATAAAAGCACAAGAATTATAGGAGGAACAGTCTCACACAGCAAACATATTATAGGGTCTAAAATTGTGTTCATATCGCATGTAATCCCATTTAAAATTAACGAATAATTATTATCGATAAGATTGCAAACTGATATTATTTCAAAATTATCTATACGAAAAAAATGCATTTTGCACATTCGGAACGACCTTAAAAGTACAAAATATGGTGTTTTTTTTTTGTGTAGTATTAGTATCACAAAATTTTTGAAATCATAATAATTAACTATTTTTAATTAATTAACTAGGTCTTCGGTTTATCGGATATGGTGTTATTAAGGGTTTTAGCACATGTTCCAATAACAATGATCTACTGAAAATATCTCAAACTTGTTTGAGATAGTTTTGCTATCTTAGGTAAACGAAGAATTTCAAGGATCTACGAGAACGCTCATGAAGCTACAATTTACGACGTTATTTTTAAAATGTTAAAAAATCCCAAGCGACATGCAAAAATGAGTTACGAAAAATTCGATTGAGGAGAAAAATGCAAATAATAAAACTAATCCAAAAATTGATAGTAAAAATCGACTTAGAGAATAATTAGAGATAGGGAAGTACGACAAATTTTTTACATTTTATCAGAAAAATTATTTTTTACTACAAAATTAGTTGCAGTTGCGGCTAAGATGTTGGCAGTTTTCCATATTCTGTAAAAAATTATTAAAAAATAATGCTTATAAATAAAAAATATATAATAACCACAGACGTTAAACTAAAAATATCTCTAGGTTCCTTCTAAGATAAAACCATTAACCAAGTATTTTTTTGTAGCCGCAGTCTGGCTTCTTTTAATTTTAAAATGACAAGTACAGTTGTCATTTTATATAGATAGAATTGTTCATTTTATGTTCAAACAAATAGAGACGGAGCCATGAAAGAATTGTAACCTGAAAATTAAAGAGAGTCCATATTACTACTGAACGAGAGAGTCCTCGGTGTATTGTACAGAAATAATTAGTTAAATCTGATCTACTACCATTGTACACTAAATACAACCCCTTTGTGACCGAATTAAATCCCTTTTAATCTTAATAGAAGGTAAAGATAACCAAGAAATCATGAAGCACCATAAGACGGTAATATGTCATGTTTTAGAGAGGTATAGGACGAGCTCCGCAGTCAAAACAGAAGTGAAGTAAAATTAGATCAAGATTGCGTTTTAAGCTTTAACAAAAGACAAACGATTTTCTACTATACACTCATTTATTTACCTGATATATCAGAATAGCATTATATCGCGTATCCCGCGCGGAATTTACAATCCTCCGACGTCAATTTATCGAGGTATTTTGTATTATATATTTTCTATTTTATATTAAACATGTTTATTTCTGCATAGTTTATGGGGTATCTACTAAACTTAACTTTAAAATTTTCAAATATTCCCGGTATTTTAAACTTATGGTGAATATTTATGCGAAAAAGCAATTTATAAAATTTGTAAAACATATCTTTATTAAAATGTACTAAAACAAGAAAAATAAGAAAGAAAATATATTCATGATTGTTGATCTGACCTAAAAGCTTTTCGCGAGAAGTTTAAATTATGTATTTTTATTATAATGATCAAAAAGATCTATTATATATAAAATAAAAAATAAATAAATAAAACACAATAAAATTTGATTTAATCAAGACGAAGTCTAAATGCGTCTGATCACAACGAGATTTAAAATTATAATATCTTATTTGTTTCTCAAGCGTTGCTAATAGAAACTTCAAACAAAACAATGTTGTGGTCGACTATGTAGATTATTAGTGTTGTCACTAGGAGACCCAACATTATGAACATAATATCTCACGACAAGCTTATAGGTCAGGTCAACAATAATAAAACATGATTTTATTTGTTAATTATTTTCTTGATTTTAGTAAATTTTAATAAAAGCTTCTTTCTAAAAGGTTTTTTACTTACATTTTATTATTTGTGTACTCTATAAGCACATAGAATGAGTGTGTTATCATCAGAACCGTCTACCGACCAATATTATAAGCCCAAACACGGTACGTCTACTATGGCCGTATTGAATTATAGTGAGCTGATTATCTTGACCGCAGCATCGGGCCATGGTTAAATGAGATTACTGCCATCGATCCTTTATGACAATGCAAAATTTCAAAATATCAGTTTAAGTGATTCAAAATCGACTGCAAGATAAGACTCAAATTGACTGAATGACTTGATTGACAAACATGTAAAATTAAATAAAAGTTTGCAAAATAAGCTAATTTATTCAATCAGCCCTAGAAACTGCAGCAAAACGAAAAAAAAAGGTTAAGGTTTAATAATGATCTAGCTTTTTTTAACTTTTAAATGACAAAAAGCTTTTGTATTAATTACATTCACAAACTTTTAATTATTTCTTATTGAGGTTCGACTGTATTTAGTTTCTCATACGATATAAAATAATTCATATTGTTTGTAATTAACAACGCTGTGAATTTTAATTTAACAGTCCGCAGCTAATTACAAATGAACGGCTGACGCGAATAATTAATAAAAACAAAATATAAGCTGTCTTTGTGAATTTTGCTCACAACTGCGCAATGCGCATGCGTGCAAAAACAAAACAAATCCTCTCTTTTGTCCGTTCGTATTATAATATTAAACTTAGCAAAAGTTAAACCTAGACAAAATCATGATATTAGAAATTATCGCTGATTCCTGTTGTATATTTTAATTTTCTATTAAATAATTTCACGGTGAACTACTGTTAGCATAGTATTTTTCCCTTATTCGAGTACAATTTTTTATCACCAGATGTCATGTTCTTTTGACAGATCCCAATAAGGGAAAAAAATCACATCTAGGGCCAAACCTGAAACTCCCAGATTCGCGTTGGCTGAGTGACTCTACAGTAATTATAATATTAAGAATAAAACATCTTGTATAATAAATTATTTCTAAATTATTCGCAACACAACCAGATTATTATCTAAAGAATTCACCTGCAATTTGAAACAACAATGAAATATAAGTTCAGCACATTAAATATATTTATGTATACAATTAGCAATTGAAACATAATTAATTGCGCGTTCTGTTTGTAGAGCGGAACGGTCACACCTCCAAGGAAAAATGTCCGTGGCAAAGTGGCTTATGTCGAATTGTTTACACACTCAAATCTCAAACTTCGAAAATGTTCAAACTTTTTGAAGTTAAGCTTCTGTGAGAGTAAATTCGAAAGGCGATGAAACAAAAGAGCAACATGATAGTTATAGAATGGGAACGAAAGGGCACATCACTAACTCTACGTTAGCACTGCCACCTATTGTTGGGTAGATATAGCAGTCAAGAAGTTTCATTTCTAACGTGTGGTCTTAACATAGTATACTAGAGAGCTTTTTTTAGTCGAGTCTCTCTGGAGGCGGGGCTTCTGGGCTGACTTCGCGGCTTTTACGAAAAAACACTGACTCAAATAAAAATATATATATAAAGCCGCCGGATTATTTATTCTGGCGGCCAAATATTAGTAAAGTTCAAAAAAGCGGGCAGCCGCTTTTTAAGCATTGTAATTTGTATTTAATATCGCAATTCTTGATTCAATAAAGCAAATAAGTTGCTCAATATCAGTTGCACACATTCGAATAGCATTTTGAACGATCTTCTTATAGTGGATTCACCAGGCACTACACCATAATCATCTCATCTTATTTGATCTGAAAATGTTTTTATATTTTTTAACACTCTAAATGGTTTTAGGGCCATATACCCTTACTATCATCGTAATCAAACATTGCCGACAAGAACAAACAACCAACTGACCAGAATTAAAGCCGCGGAATTCTATGCCGGCGGCAAGGCCACAATTGCCGTCGGTCTGTCAGGTTGGTGAATTCCCGTCTTTAAAGTTACTTCAATAGTCACATCATACGTAGTAAGTTGAACTTGAACATGATAATACAATTATCCTGAAAATTTGAAGTCGATCGACTGTATATAATCCGAGATAAATTCAATTAAAAATTGGATAATTAACATTGATTGTATACGATCTCTGTAGTTCTGAACCAGTTTCTTATTTATAAAAAAAGAACTAACTGTTAGAAACTTTCCAAAAACTGACAGTCTTTCAATGCATTTGTTATGAGTTTAAAAAAAAATAAGAAAAAATGTTTGACCGTCTAATTATTTATAAATAACGGTTTAAAGTTCAACAATTTATAGAAAAGTATACATGCATATGAATACTGTATATGGGTTACGTTTCCGCGGGTACAGTCTTGCGTACTAATTATGGATCACTTAGCTACAAGCTAGCATACTTTTGTGACGCGTATAATCTATAACTTTTTGACAATATTGTACCACGACCACTTGCTACCTTTAGTAAAATAATTAAAATGTATTAAAATACAAAATACAATAAATCCAAAAACGATTTGAATTATAAATGACACTCACCTTAACGCCAATGTGTAATGGAGCTGTGAAATCTGTATGTGCAACTTGTGGCGCCGCGTGATGAAGCAGCGGCAACACTGGAAGCGGACAAGACATCATATTGTCAACCTGCAAAAAAAACAATTGATAGTAGAAACCGTACAAAGTGGAGTGAGATTTAAATGTTAAAATATTTCGTATATATTTTATGGAATGAAAAATTTAGACTGGTAAGCCTTGAATGAAAAATTCGTGGACTTTTTGGTAGGTAATTAAAAGATGCCATAGACATAAAATAGAAAGATATTGTAAATTATAGACACTCAACAACGGATCTTAATCAAGCACGCTCCCTACCATTTTGAACCGCAAAGAAAATTAAAATACGAAATTATATCTCTTCCTTCTTCCACTTTAAAACTCGTTAATTAAAAACATCAACCATTTAAAAAATGTCAACACTAAAAAAAATATTTTCGCAATTTATATTAATTTTATAATAATAATAAACAACAAATCGAAAACAATCAACTATGAGCCTGTATTGTTTAAAAAGTGATGTTTAATTAGCAAATTATTATTTTTGTGATATACCAACGTTGTCAAAACAAAAACCGTTCAAATTATATGGTGGGAGCTACGGTTATACGGTGTGAGTGACGGGATGACAAATCTAAATACAATATAATAGTAGGTTAATACGTCTCTACTGCGTGATTTTACTAATGTATTTTACTAATGTGATAAAAAACGAGCGCCAGCGAGTTTCGACAGCTACGCACGAGATATGTATATATAGTAGTTTGATTTTGAATAAGTTCACTTCTAAATGTAGGCTGCGTTGTATTCTAATGCGGTTAGATTATGATTTACTATGGAAATGGTAGTACGACTACGTATATTTTACTTTACCCAACTTTATAGCACTAGTGTTAAATGTGTCGTTTGACGAGCGCTATAAAAAATAAAAAGCAGTTATTTTATAGGGGGTGTGCAAAAAATGCTTTATGTTACTTCGCAATCCAGATAAAAAAATGTTAAAAACTCAAGTCAAATTCAAAATTAAAACCTGAAGCACAGTATTCAAGTTTCCCTAGAGCAGTTTGATTTTTGATCCAACACAAAAATAATTTTTCAATTCGAACCAGTAGTTCCTGAGATTATAATATTATAATATTGGTATAGACTGTAGTTTAGTTCGGAAATTGTATAGGCAGTGACTAATATTTAGTTATTATCAAGCTTAAAGAAAGCGGCAAACCAATAAAAGAATGTAAAGCATACCCGTTCTTAGATTATTTCGTAGATAAAAACTGTGCCCTTTATATTGCATAAATAACCACTGCCTACAATTGACTGTTTTAAGGTAGTTGTCGTGGTTAAGGCACACCGTCAGAAAACTCTTAATTTTTGTATACTTATTAAGGACATGATAATACAATTACCCTGAAAATTTGAAGTCGATCGACCGTATATAATCCGAGATAACTTCAATTAAAAATTGGATAATTAACATTGATTGTACACGATCTCTGTAGTTTTAAACCAGTTTCTTATTTATAAAAAAAGAACGAACTGTCAGAAACTTTCCAAAAACTGACAGTCTTTCAATGCATTTGTTATGAGTTTAAAAAAAAATAAAAACATTTTTTTGACCGTCTAATTATTTATAAATAACGGTTTAAAGTTCAACAATTTATAGAAAAGTATACATGCATATGAATACTGTATGGGTTACGTTTCCACGGGTACAGTCTTGCGTACAAATTATACATAGATCACTTAGCTACAAGCTAGTATACTTTTGTAGCCCGTATAATCTATAGCTTTTTGACAATATTGTACCACAACTACCTTAACTGTTTTTTACACCTTTTAAAGCATCTCGTCGCCAGTTATCCTGACCGTTGATTTTGTTTTATGTCTGCCAATGAATTTATAATTTTGATGAATTTTAGAATTAATTTTTATTAAAGGTTTTATTTGAGCACGTTATTTTCGGCTAGGAACAAGTGATACAATTTATTTAGAAAAAATGTTTACTAGGTCAAACTAAAGACAGGAGTGAACTATTTAATTTTTTGTTATGTAACAGATTTTCAGACTGCAGTATACATATTTCTTTACAGTCTAAATACTAGCTAATCTCAAAATAATATCTTTACAAAAAGCTTTCAATTTTTGACTAGTTTCTCATGAAAATGTTTTAAAGGGTAAAACAAGATAATTGTACTAAGTGACGTCAAACGGTTGCTACGTTATAATAATAAAACTAACAAGAATGGACCTCAGGTTTAGTTGGACATAAGTCTTCGCTTTTATATTCGTTTTATTGTATGACGTCAGAAAGGTTACTGACGTCAAGAGAAGCTAGCTTATTTAATATTGAATAATGTATATCTAACAAATCAATAGCAACTGTGAAAACGATGCCGATTTGACATTTCGAAATGAAGTGAAAGCGAGAGACTGTAGATTATAGACGCTAAACAGCTGAGCTGCTGAGGTCATTAGCGTCTATCACATTTAGAAATATTAAAAAATAATAACAAGAATTTAATCGCTACAAATAACAACTTTAGTCTCTTAAATCAGCGTTTTTTAAAGTTTTCAGTCTACGGATTCCTTAGAAATTAGCAAAAGTGTCGCAAACCCTATTAATATAAATCGAGAGTAGTTTTTTTCAAATGAAACTTCTTTAACAAATCGTAGTATATTATTCTGTAAGCAATATTATTTATAACATTTAGTAGCAGGTTTTCCTTCACTTTCACTTCTGTAGAGTGTACAATAAACAACATATAACTGTTTGCCGGACGGCGTTTATACAAAAAGAAAATAATACAAAAGGCACTGTATTTAATTTTTTATATCAGTATGCAAAACACAAGAAAAAAACTTATATTCCTTGTGATGTTTGGGTATTCCCCCAGGTTAAAATAATTTGAGTGACATTTCTTATCAAACAGACGCATTCTTTGGAAGTAAATATAAGAATTTTGGTTACAGATAAAAGGCTTTCTGCATCACCGAATATACAATAGATACTTAAATTTAAAAAAAAATCGCAATATTAATTTTTTGTTTGTTTTTGTAACCAACGATAGCCAGTCTAGCATATTTTTTGTTTGTTATTTCTTAACGATTAATCGAAAATTCAGTTGACACTTTTACCATTCCTCAGATTGGAATCTGGGAAAGGTTTGTAACAAAAGAGTCATGGAAAAGTCATACAAACAATTTACCCGGTTACGGCGAACCCAAAATTGAAGGGTTACACGAGCGACGGCGGATGTAAAATCACATACTTACGTAATTTTCTACTTCCAAAATTATTTTAGACAAAACGTCACCATTCTGTTCAAGTTCCATGACTATGCTCCATTCTGGAGTAATTTTCGACATTTTCATACCTAATTCCATGCCAGTATAAAGCAAGAAAAATTAGTTTATGTAAATGCAAAATTTTATTACCTAAAACTTTTACCTAAAATAATTCATTAGAGTAGCAGGAAACTATGAAAGTATGATTTCTCGTAGAACCAAATTTTCTCGATCGATTTTCATAATCGATATGTCTTAATCACGCGAGTGTTTTACACTTTAAAATATTTTTCAAACCAAAATGGCGGCCGTATAGTTTTTTAAAATTTCGAAATTTTATTCCCAGAACTATCACAGACGGCCCGAGTTTAGCGGGGCGCGCCAAAGATTTTGCCCTGAGAATTCGCTCCAGAATGTTGGGATATGCTAGAGATAGCACATTTTCCAGAATTTCCCAGACTATAGACACTACCCAACTGAAGCCTTTTTCCGAACCAGACACTAATTGAAATTATTGCTGTATAAGATTATTATAAATTTTATTATAAATAACTAAAATTGAAAGAAAAACTAGAACGAGTCGTCGAATCCATATATTGCTACCGCACGTCTTGTTTCTCGCTGCCCCCGCTATTCGACCGAAAAGTCGTACCAACAGTACCAACACAACGGCAAAAGAGAGACGGGTGTATATGTGTGTGTATGTTTTTGATGGAATACCGAAAACGTATTTTAAGTTAGACTTCTGTGCTACGCTTGCTTAAAGGCATTTGACTTTTGAAGCACGATTCATCTATCGCCATTTTGTTCACAGATTCGCCGTGTAAGGTACCTACGTCACAAAGAAAGCTTTGGTAGCACATTCAATCTCTGGTTTCATATCTTACTGTTAACATATTTACGGTGGGAAGAAAAATAAGCAAATATTAATTTGGAACTGAGTAGCATATCCGTTGATTCATGTGGAACGCGAACTTGCCGTTTGCCATATAATATTTTCTAATTTATCTTCGTAGAATATTATAAGAAACTATAAAATTAATAATAATAATAATAATAATAATGCGTTTAACGTCCGTTTCTCGACTTTATGTCACAACAAACGCCATTCGCACCATTACTATTTTCCATCTACCACACATTTTTAAAACTTCAACTTATGTAATAGCAATGGGCGAATGAAAGAATTATAGGAAATTAGGATAAGGTAGGCAATTTTTGAACTAGGAGTTTGATAGGTGATCGGCCATGGCCTCAAATAAGGAACCATCTCGATATTCATCTGGAATTAATTGAGGGAAACCATGGAAAACCTCAATCAAGATGGGCGGTACAGGAATTACCGTTTCTCGGCAAGAGACAGTAGGAAAAAGTCCCAGTCACATCTGCCCCCGCCGGGATTCGAACCCGGTACCTCCCGAATGCGAGTCTAGTGCTGTCACCACTACTCTACCCAGCTCGGTGCTATAAAATTAAAATATAATTTTCTTAATTAGTAATTCTTTTTCGTAAAAGTCTGTGTTCTCAAAAAAAGGAAGTAATCAAGTATAGGAAGATTATCATTTTTAAATCTTGCAGAACTTGTCGCCGAAATTTGTAATTTGTAACCTTTATGCTGGATTGCACAAAATATTGTCAAAAAAATAAATTTGATAATGACCTTAGATGTGATCATATATTTACAGTTTTATACATACAGACTTCCTGTTATGTAGAACATTAAATTGTACTTATAGAAAAACAAATGACACATCTACATAGAAAACTAAATTTTAGTCAAAATGTATTAACAAGTGTTGTTTAGAAATGGAAATTGTGCAAAAGAACTGTTAAATACATTTATACACTGCAGCTCAATTGATCAATTATTTTTCGAGGAGAATCCATTTAAAATCCTTATGGAGAAATATGCGTAGTCCAATCCTAAGATCATTGTTAAGTCAGATTTTTTGACAACGCTTTATGCAACCCAACATTCGAATTTCTTGTCGATTTATGCGAATCAGCCTTAACCAGCACATATGCTGCACGTGGATATACTGTATATACAATCTTCTAAATCTTTAGATTCGGAAAACGTTAGAGTATGTATATAAAAGTTATTAAAACAAGTAGAGCCCGAGGAGTACAATTAGAATGTTCTGACATTAGTAACTGACAAGGCTGACACAGGAGATGAAAGCAGGTCCGCTGTTCTGAAACAACGAGGAGAAAAAAAAACACACACACATACAACTTATGTCAAAGGACACAGAAAATATGACGTCAGAGATAGGGTGTTGTTTGCGGCACAGAACTATTACTTGGGTTGAAATTATCTCGTCGTGCACTTTTTTCGCAATGTTACTATCTTTTTCCACTTGCTTTATTACGAACCCTATCTTAACGTGAACGTGTCGGAAAAGTTTGGGTACGAGGAGACCATTTTAGAGAGCTAATACTCAACCTGGAATATTGAGAAACTAGCGGTACCTGTGCGAATAATTCGCACTAAAATTCGTTTCTAATTTCTCACACTCTTTATAACTTTCTTCTTTTTGTTGTATTACATTACAAAGCTCAGTGACGGTTCAAGAAAATATTTTTCTAAAACTGTCATATAGAGGCGCAAGTACCGAAAACGTTGAGCTGAAGCGCCGCCATACGAAAAGTTTTTATACGTGAATTTTGATTAAAAATTAAACAAAAAAAATTTACCGACCGTCAATCATGTTGTTTCAAAGTTAGAACCGTCAGATGGCAGCATTGCTGCATATACTGAATAAATGTTTAATTGTTATAATTAATTATTTTGCAAAAACAAAAGCAATAATAGATTTTTTAGTTGTTGATGTCGGTAGAGCAAGCAATTATCTATAAAATGATATAAAATTTATGTGGAGCAATTGTGTGGTTTTTTCGAAAAAGGGAGGCAAACATCTTAACCTTAGCGTATTAATATATATGATTGTATGATGACCGAACCCTTATTTTATGACAAAAAATGTCAATAATAATAGTTAAACGTGACGTAAGTTAACAAACAAATGAACGCCTGGTGGTACGTCGTTAATTGGTTCTTGATGTACTATGATAACGCCGTATTGCCGTTACGGCTCATAGCTGATATTTAAAAGTTATCAGAAACATGAATTTTAATTTAGCAGGACTGCTTCATCGATAACATGTCGATCTAGTTAAAAATGGTGATGTGGACAGGCAGACAAAAGTTCTGGATACGCGTTTGATCTGGACAAAATAATTTCAGTTTTGATAAAGACATTTGTGTTTATCTATATTTCGTTATTCCATTGACATAATATGGCTTCAGGGAAAATGCACTATTGCAATTGGTCGCATGGCTGGAACAAAGAATTTTTCACCACGATTATATTCGTTAGAAAACGCCCATATGCTGTTTTTCACAAATAACTTTCGCAAAAAACAATTTTAGTGAAACCATGCCACGTTGTTGATATTTTATGTCAATTTAAACCTGATTTTACATAAACGAATAAAATAAGTTACGAAAAAACTAACATGAAGAAACACAAAGTACTTTTAAAACTGTAGTAAATTTATTTTTTTGCATGTCCACCTATAAAAACACTGTTTTTCATGCCTGTATAGCGGAAGTAAAATAACAACTGCGCGTAAAGTAAAACAAAAGAAATAGGATTTTACCATTCCAAAAGTAATTTCCATGTGAGATATCATTTAAAACTGTATGAGCAACAAAGATAGCAAAGTAGGCGTAGTTTTTGTAAACAATCCATACAGATTTCAGTATGAAGCGAAAATCAGCTATTTTAAAAGAGTAACCGAGCTAGGTAGAGTAGTGGTACAGCACTAGACTCGCATTCGGGAGGTACGGGTTCGATTCCCGGCAGGGGCAGATATGACTGGGACTTTTTCCTACTGCCTCTCGCCGAGAAACGGTAATTCCTGTACCGGCCATCTTGATTGAGGTTTTCCATGGTTTCCCTCAATTAATTCCAGATAAATATCGAGATGGTTCCTTATTTGAGGCCATGGCCGATTACCTATCAAACTCCTAGTTCAAAAATTACCTGCCTTATCCTAATTTCCTATAATTCCTTCATTCGCACATTGCTATTATATAAGTTGAAGTTTAAATTGTAGAAAATAACGGGAGGTGGTAAATGGAAAATAGTAATGGTGCGAATGGCGTCTGTTATGACATAAAGTCGAGAAACGGCCGTTAAACGCATCATTATTATTATTATTATTTTAAAAGAGTAGTATGTATCTCGATTATAATGCTTTTATGACTCCTGTGACTGTTGGTAGTCGTTCGTTTTAACAAAATGTCACACCTCGTACATAAAATAATGCATTATCTAGATACATAAACTACTATTTATAACTATTCAGCAGTTGTCATTTTGTCAATAAAAATAGCCTCAAAGGAATCCGTTCCAATTTATTAAATATTCATAAAAGTACTTTGACACACAAACACAATATTTTTGCATAAACGTTTTTGTCAGACAACAATTTTAATAAAAACTACAGGTCGGCATATTTCTCTCGGATAAAAATGATGTTTTAACCTTTATCGAGTAGCGCGTATTCGAAAGGACCATTAGCCCATAAAACTAAAATCGCCAATGTGATTTCTGTGAATTTGCGTACGCAAAATCGAGGTTCATTTTCCCAATACACCCAAAAATTGACATGAAATTAAAAATTAGTGGGTATATGGGTATATGACAGCCAAGCGACTGCGCAGAATTGATTTTCTATTACACAATTCCGTTGTGCGTCTGGCGACTGCGCAGAACTGATTTTCTCTTATACACACTTCCGTTGCAAATTTATCGAATTGAGTCTATGTCGGCATATAAGATGTTTACAAATCAAAAAACACGCAAAAGAAAATATCCTGCAAGAGAATAACACAGCGCCCTTTCTGGCATGCACTTGTTTACGTATAAATATTAAATTCCATAATATTATGAAGAGGGATCATCGATTCCCTTCAGACTCAAACATTTAATGTAGTATGTAAAAACAAAGTTTGTAGAACGGATTCCGAACAGAAGGAAGAAGTTCTTAGTTTAATAGGATTGTCTTTAAAATCAAACTTAGATGTTTACTTTCGTATTATACAGCTTTCAAATGATAAAATGCACATGTCTCTATATAGTGTTTCCTACAAAACATCTTCAGCCGTAACTCTGTAAAAACAAAAATAAATTTAAAAAACCCGGGTCGCAGTGCCAAAACCCTGCCGACAATATAGTGTATTTGCTAATACAGGTATTGTGGCTTTATTAAATGAAATTAAGTTTGTTTTTGGACAAAATAAAAAAAAATTGAACCCCTTAATACACCCCTTACGATAATAATTTTATTAGTTGAAATATTGTTATCAATCCAACATCTGCACCAAATTAAATACGACCTTCAGTAAGTAAATTCGTATACGCAAACTAGTGTTTTCATAAAATTTGTAAGTCCGGTCCTGTCGGGCCGATTTGCTTATAATTTGAGGAGCACTTTTTAATTGCTACTAAAGGCTTAAATTTCAATTTTGAAACGATTCTGAGAATTTTTTCGGTATTTTTGGGCCCAAAAACTTTTTTCAACCCCTAAAAACTACCCTTAAAATGACCCGATTGGGCCCATTTTAAATAGGTTTCGTGCGGTGATGGATTCCAACATGTATGCCAAATTTCGTTAAAATGAATTAACTCCTTCGAAAGTTATTGCCCGCACATATAAATATATATATATATATATATATATATACACGTATATAAATATATATATATATATATACATATATATATAAACATTTTTAAAAATGGTGGCAAAGTGTTTAGGAGGTTATGAAACGTCGAGAAATTTTGGTCCGACCCCTAGGTCCCGCCATCCGACCAACGCCAATAGTGTATGTTGCCATATGGCAAATACACTAAAAACCCGGGTCGCAGTGCCAAAACCCTGCTGACAATATAGTGTATTTGCTTATACAGGCAGTGTGGCTTTATTACGCGAACTTAAGTTGGTTTTTGGGCAAAATTAAAAATTTGACTGCTTAATACACCCCTTAAAATAACATTTTTTTCTTAACTGCAATATTATTATCAATCTAACGTCTACACCGAATTAAAGACACCCTTCAATAAATAAGTCACTATCTATAAATTAGTGTTTTCAAAAAATTTGTAAGCCGGTCCTGTTAGGCCGATTTTATTAAAATTTTAGGGACACTTTTTAATTGCTAATAATGGGTTAAATATCAATTTTGAAACGATTCTGAGATTTTTTTCGGTATTTTAGGGTCCAAAAACATTTTTCAACCCCTAAAAACTACCCTTAAAAAGGCCTGATTACGCCCATTTTAAATAGGCTTCTGGCGGTGATGGATTTCAATACGTGGGCCAAATTTCGTTAAAATCAATTAACTCTGTCGAAAGTTATTGCCCGTACACATATATATATATATATATATATATATATATATATATATATATATATATATATATATATATATATATATATATATATATATATATATATATATATATATATATAAACATTTTTAAAAATGGTGCCAAAGTGTTTAGGAGGTTATGAAACGTCGAGAAATTTTGGTCCGACCCCTAAGTCCCGCCATCCGACCGATGCCAATAGTGTATGTTGCCATATGGCAAATACACTACAAAAAACATTCTAGAAGTAGGTACTACAAACCGGTTTGTAATTTTAATTTTTTTCGACGACTTTAATGTCAAACGATACTGAACTTTTTTGTTTTCATTTTCTGCATATTTATTTTTAATTTAGTCTGGTAGATGATTTCTTTCTGAATACAGAGTATCAAGTTAACTTTTGTGCAATACTTGTTAGAAAAAATTGATAACATGTTGGTAGGCTGTTTAGGATTCAAAACACCGACACCAGCAATGGGACGACAATGGTTCATGTTTGGTGTTGTTGTTTTGAAACAGCCTAAACAACCTACTATCGTATAGGAACATCTGTATATAATAATCTATACGCAGTGTTTATTATAACAAAGCATTGAAAACTATTTCCCGATAAACGAAAAAAAAATACATGTTTGTGCGAGAACAAGGGCCGTCAATAACAGATATTATGTTGTCCTTCAATATACAGGATGTACGGCAAATAAAGAGACCAATAGTACAACCTTAAATCTACTTTCTATACTGCTTTTGATATTTCAAATTAACACGCAACAATACTGCTTTCAAAGCCTTATATTACCATCTGAGACATAATTACGGTATTAATAAAAATCCATGTTTCCTTATGTTCCCGGCAACATTGAGTTTATTGTTAAGAATGAATCATGTAAGAGTTTCTGAAACTACTCACTAAATACTATCAGTTCTCCTTGATAAAACTACGAGATTTATGTAACCGAGTTCTCAAAAGCTCCTGTTGAAACACATAACGAACGAAACTGAGAAGCGAACAAAATATAAAAAAACCCGGGTCGCAGTGCCAAAACCCTGCCGACAATATAGTGTATTTGCTAATACATCAGGCCTTGTGGCTTTATTATGTGAACTTAAGGTGATTATTGGGCAAAATAAAAAAATTAACTCCTTAATACACCCCTTTAAATTACACTTTTTTTAACTACATCATTATTGTCGATCAAACGTCTACACCAAAATTAAAAACACCTTTCAGGAAATAACTCACTATCTGCAAACTAGTGTTTTCAGAAAATTTTTAAATCCGGTCCTGTCGGGCCGATTTTATTGAAATTTTAGGAACACTTTTTAATTGCTATTAAAGGGTTAAATTTCAATTTTGAAACGATTCTGAGAATTTTTTAGGTATTTTTGGGCCCAAAAACTTTTTTCATCCCCTAAAAACCACCCTTAAAATGACCCGATTGGGCCCATTTTAAATAGGCTTCGTGCGGTGATGGATTCCAACATGTGTGCCAAATTTCGTTAAAATAAATTAACTCCTTCGAAAGTTATTGCCCGTACACATATATACCTATATATATATATATATATATATATATATATATATATATATATATATATATATATATATATATATATATATATATATATATATATACATATATATATAAACATTTTTAAAAATGGTGCCAAAGTGTTTAGGAGGTTATGAAACGTCGAGAAAATTTGGTCCGACCCCTAGGTCCCGCCATCCGACCGACGCCAATAGTGTATGTTGCCATATGGCAAATACACTAAAAAGCTCAGGAAACAATACCCGGAGTATTCTATTGAATTAACTGTCCTCATAATGTGTGTCCTTGGAGGAGCCAAATTGTCACGACCCAAACTCACTGGAATATTGAGACGCGGTTATAGTACAAAAAAATTGCTTCACAAGTATCCTTCGTACGACGGTAATGAATCCGAAATTTTGGTGCTTGTGAATGCAAAATTCTGGTAGGAATTTTTCCTTTTCATAATAATATTTCTCGCCATTACTGTCTTCCAGGTACCATTTTCTTGTTATATTTAACTTCACCTCAGTTAATAGCTATGTGCCAGTGGAGGGATTATATAAGAAATGCATAAAGGTAGGAAAGTGATATGAAATCGGCCATAGCCGATACTTTACGAATGGGAGTCTGGCATTCTCACTGGATATTTTTATTGAATGCAATGATTTTTTAGTTTAAGGATTTCCACTCCACATATTTTTCTTTTCCCGGGATTCTTAGTATTTACAATACTCGGTTAATATGAAATAATTAACGTGAATACACAATATTATGGAATTTTTAACGTTTTTAGTGTATTTGCCATATGGCAACATACACTATTGGCGTTGGTCGGATGGCGGGACCTAGGGGTCGGACCAAAATTTCTCGACGTTTCATAACCTCCTAAACACTTTGGCACCATTTTTAAAAATGTTTATATATATATGTATATATATATATATATATTTATATATATACGTATATATATATATATATATATATATATATATATATATATATATATATATATATATATATGTGTGCGGGCAATAACTTTCGAAAGAGTTAATTGATTTCAACTAAATTTGGCACACGCGTTGAAATCCATCACCGCAAGAAGCCTATTTAAAATGGGCCTAATCAAGCCACTTTAAGGGTAGTTTTTAGGGGTTGAAAAATGTTTTTGGGCCCTAAAATACCGAAAAAATTCTTCAAATCGTTTCAAAATTGAAATTTAACCCTCTAATAGTAATTAAAATGTGTCCCTAAAATTTTAATAAAATCGGCCTGACAGGACCGGACTTACAAATTTTATGAAAACGTTATTTTGCAGATAGTGAATTATTTACTGAAAGGTGTATAGAGGTTCGATTGATAATAATATTGCAATTAAGAAAAAAAATGTTATTTTAAGGGGTGTATTAAGGAGTAAAATTTTTTATTTTGCCCAAAAACCAACTTAAGTTTGCATAATAAAGCCACACTGCCTGTATAAGCAAATACACTATATTGTCGGCAGGGTTTTGGCACTGCGACCCGGGTTTTTATTTTTTCTGATGGTTTTTAAAAATCCCATTAAAAATAATTTCTGAGTCCTATCCCACAAATTATATCCTTTATAATAGGGAAAATTAATGCCCTTTTCCAAAAATTTATTTTCTTACATCCGGTTTTACCTGTGGTTAATGTAGTTTATTATTAATTTAATTAGTAAAAGTCAGTTAACATGTAATTTCCATGTCCATGTTTTTATTAATCGATTCGCCTACAACAAACGCGTCGTATATTTTAACGAATTGAAACAGCTAATGATTTGCCTATCAGTTACATTGGGTTATTGTTGCACCTGTACTGACGTATATATTTTACAATATGGCGGCGACAGCTTATGTAAACTCATCGACATACAGAATGGACAGTGTAGTGGTTCAAATCTGGTAAAAAATGCCAAGAACGACAATCTCTGTTTCTTTAAAAAAATGACATGTAAAAAAGGCAGATTGTCTTCGCGCTCTATCTCTCTCATTTCTGACAGCTACATCAGTACTCATGATACGCAGTCTATTCTAGGCGATGGTAACACCACAAAATTAAAAAATAAACTGCTTAGTAAGCCAGAAAATTGTTGCTCTGAAAAAGGACAGAACACGGTGGTGGCTGCCCTCTTCACGTCCTTTTCTGAACACTGGTGTTTATTCTGTAATTTTGTAGTATACATAAGCATTAGCTGCCCGGTTTGATTACGCCAGGGTATAAATCGCTATTTTCTTTCATTGCTCATCCCTTTTTAACCGTAGCGTAATAATAGACAGCTTACGTTACTCGTCGTCATCTCGACATTGAAAAAAAAATTGATATCGGCTCTTCGCTAACGGTTTTAGTTGTCGAGCGTTTTTAATATACAATCTCATCGGTTCAGTGGTTTCTTCGTTTTGAGTAGGAATTTTAACAATATCAAATTTGAAAAGACAACGACAAATTTATGGCGCGGCCAGTTGTTGATGGTGGCATTCTGTAATAATAGGGATGTTGACTGTATTCAAATAAAAACATAATTTTAACGAAAAGTAGTAGTTTCTATGATAGAAATACTAAAAAACACTATATTTTTTCTTATTTTTGAAGAATTTAATTAATATTTAATAAATAAAACCTAATAAAATCACTCTCAAGTCACGTGACAACAGACACCAATCAGAGCGCATGACGTCATATGTACAGCCGCTGTCAAAAAACGTCATTGTTTGGTTAATATTTAGTGTGTAATTTATTATTATTTGTTTATAGGAAACGTCAAATTACATGTAACTATAGCAACGACTACGAAACAACTTTTCATCACCTCAGTTTACTAACGTTTATGAGCACAGAATACGCATGTATAGGATGGTAGCTCCCGTGTTAACTTTTGAGCCTCCTTTGGTATGAACAGGTGACGTCACGCGACTAGTATTGGCGTTTTGAACCGAAATTTTAAACGGGATTTAAAATACATGATTTTTAAGGCTTGAGTTGTATTTAAATAAAAATAATAAATATTTGTGGCAATATTAGATACTTATGCACGATTTAAAACACTTTCTCAAAAATAGTCAACATCCCTATTATTATGCAATTTCTCTCTAATCTGCTCTAATACTTCCTGTACTTGGGTGTCTTTTAATGGCAAGCATCGTATTTCATCTCAATCACAGAGATATTTTTAACGCATTTCTGATAAAGAAAGCGCCGTCCATTTTTTGAGTCAATGTGTAACACAGCAGCAACAATTTATGTAAAACGCGCACACACACATCCATACATGTGTAGGTATATATGACACATGGGTCGTAGGTTGATTATGTATTATATAATTGCACTGTTACCCATGACAATGGACTAACAGTTGAGTTGCATGCTTGTTGCAGGGGTTGATGCGAAACTGTGTGTGACCTCAGTGTCGTCGGATCATCGAAAGGCCATCGATACAAATAATTTAGATATTATATCTAAGGGGTGATTATTTCTGTGCATGGAATACGAGACACGCGGAAATAGAAAATATTCTAAACGCAATACTCAATTTTAGAGCAACTAAGTAACATTTCTTTCACTTATCGAGAAAAAAAAATCGGTTTTTGAGATTTTTGGCCAAATTTAAATTATCTCAGAGAAATATCTTTTCATTGGCCATACACTGACTTCAAAGAACATTGCTTTATCTTAGAATTTAAACGTGTAAGTTTTTCAAAAATTGTAGAAACCATCTTTTATCGTCAATATCTTCCACAAAAAGAAATGCAGAACTGTGTATTTTGAGAATACTCGTGTGGCTTATACTATAACAAGTCCAATTAGCATCAACTTATACTAACATTCATAATTATAATAATGCCAAATTTCTAACCGAGGTTATATTATTTTATCAGTACTTGCATTTTTTTAAATAAAAAAAAGATTGATTGACCTTACTTAGGTTTTTTTTTAATATGCATTAAAAAAAGCCGCAGATTTAAATAATCCAATGAAAATGTATGTCTCGTTTAAAAGCTAAAATCGAAAAAAAATATTATGAGCCTCACCCTCATAAGCTCACATAAGAAGATTAACTTCTTTAGTTTTTAATATTATTCCCAAGTTTAATTTTTTTTATGTGAAACTAATTAATAATATTTACACATACTTAGCAACACTCTATAAACTTCTGTCCTTGTCAGTTTGGTGTAATTTAGGAGACAAACTAACTTCCCCTTTATTGGGAGTTCTACTTCCCCTCGTTTTATTACTTTTTTCAAACAGATACGTCGCTAAAGAATTAAAACTTCAAACAAATTGGAAAAAACTCCACTGGGACGAATTGCCACTGGGAAAACAAACAATACAACGGTTGAACTGACGTACATTACGTCCACTATCAGTGCAATCAATTCATTTGTTCTTGCCTGTTGCTGTTGTTTTGCAAAACAATTGCAAGTTTAATATTAAATGAGACATGCGCGATAACATCCGACCGTTGTTTCACAATTCAATTACGACAAGAGATTAATTCTTCCATCAAAAGAAACAAAAAAGTATGCCAACTCTCTTCTGGACGACATAATAACATAAAGAGATCAAAGCACAAATGATTGAAAAATAAAAATATACAAATACCTACTTAAAGTACTTGTAGAGGCTAATTATTTTTCAAGCCAATCCTTTGCTCATGTTATTCTCGCCTTTTTGACTACTAGTAACGCGACGATCAAGCACTATTTTGATTTTACTGTAGATTTTATAGACGTTCGATAAGTAATCATTAGCGTCTAATTAACAAAATACGTCAAAAACAGCCAATATTAAGAAGAAATAGCTCAAAACATACAATGATACAATTCTGATTTAATTTATATTATCTAAGGATTGCTTACCACCAGTAAATAACACAATATTAAATCCACCAAGCTTAACTGCACAAAAAAATCAAAAAGTTAACTTATTCACCATTAAAAAAACTGATTAAAATTCACTGTAAACGACCAAATTTAGTGTTTGTGGGATGTGAAATTGGGATTCGCGACATTCATTGAACAATTAAAAATGCCACTACCGTGAAACGCAAAGAAATGTAAATCTTTAAATATTATTTGAGATAATAAAAAAATCCCAGAGATAAAAGTCTCGAAAAAAATAATCGACACACGAAAATGCTACTTAGTAAGGAAAGTAAGTATAATAGAAATTTTAATATAATATAATTGACAGAATTATTAATAATGATATAAAAATAATTTAGCGTCGACGGATGATAACAGTTTTAACTTAAAAAAATAGTCAAACGAAGATTAAACAAAAAGGAAATTATAATTACGGTATCGCGGCTAAAACTACAATTTTGTTTTAAATTCAAAACTGCAATTTTAAGTTATTAGACACAAATCACGCGAGCTCAATATGACCGTGACAAGAAATATCATAATCAACCAATTACATAAGGAACATTTTACGTTAAAATATTAACCATTCAAACAAATTAGGCGGCTTAACAATTTTTATACAAATAAGATGAAAACATATAAATAATTAATTTTCATGTTCAATACTTTTTTAATTTTTTCCACGGCAGGAACGCTGCATGATCTATAAAATGTGCTTATGACATCTTTTGATCTCATCAACTTTCTACCGAACTTTACTTACAACTGCGTATCTGCGCTTTAGTTATTTATTAATTAAAGATTACTGAAATGCACTAAAAAAATTTTCTCCATTAACAAAAATCGAAAATTTGAAATAATTTTTTCTCCACGCATTTAGCCATTCACTCAGTATATGGACTTCTAGATTTTCAGTACATACCCAGAACGTAATTTTTCAATGTGATAAAATTGCAAGTAGTTAATATGTTCGGTTTCTGGTACAATGGGATGTACTTTGAAAGTACATGAAAGTGAATACTAAATTCAATTTGAGTAAGTTTAGTATCGAATGTTGTACGAATCCAGCATAGTCTCAAACTTAAAATGTACTTTTTTCAAGCTAACAATAAATATAAGCTTAAAAAACTAGACATAGTACAGCACCTTGCCGCTAGTTGAATCACAGAACTACTTATTTTGATACTTTTCTTTTATTTGGAATAACACACCCTGATTTCCAAGGCAGGCATATTCAAAATGCCTAGACTTTGACCACGTTGATCAGCATATTTAAATTTTATTTCAATTTCTAGAGGGCTCATCACGTTACGAGAGGATTTCCGCGAATCTAAATTTGTAGCAATTCTTTTGAAGATTTCGTCTCACAGGACACGCAATTAAATTTATTATAGTTATGTAGCAAACACTGATAAAACAAGGTCCCTAAAGCAAAGCCCTATAGGGTTGTCAAACCAGTCCTTAAAGAATCGGATAACATCCTGGATTACTTTGAAATAAGTCACACATTTTCAACAAAAGAAAATATCGTTTTCGTACGATGAAGTAGTATTGTACTTTATAACACAGCTACATTGTTTATTTAGAAGAGAAATAACAAAGTTGTAATTTGACACGCCAACACGGTTCAGGTAAAACAAAACATTCTATTTCAATTTAGGCAACTGTAATAACTTAAAGATCGCACCAGTGGCAGATATACATTTTAGTTATATAATATACAATCTACAGGTGATCGATAAGTGATTATATTTTAATTTCGATTATATTTTTTTTCACCCCTAAATTTTTTTTTATTTTAATAAAAAATGCTTCGGCACAAAGTCATTAGCATAAATACATTAAAACATTACATGAGATATTGTGCAACAAATTAAATTAAGATATAATAACATAGAAGGGATTAATATTTATATGAAACATAATATCTAGGCCAGGGTTTCTCAAACTTTTTGTACCTAAGAGAACATTCTAGAATACTAGTCGGGCGCTGAGCACTTTCTAGGTAAATTAGACATAGTTTATATACATATATAAATGATTGTTCGTATATCTGTCTGAGATTAACAGACTTTGACACCGTTTGACCGATTACGATGAAAGTTGGCACATATATGTTATACAGAAGGTATTTGTGCTATCCACTTTGTAGTAACTCTCCACTAGAGATGGCGTCAAGTAGAGCCTAAGGCTCCAGTGCTATTGTCGCTGCCGTGTGTCATCTCATTCGCGTGCAGAGCCGCGAGCAGCAGCTGGTAATATATATAAGAAATACATACCAAAAAAAAAAAAAAATAGTTTCAAAAAATGATATGAGAATATATTTTTAAACAAATAATTAGTTAAGTACTAAATAACAAAAAAATTAATGTTTACACATTGAAAACTTAAATAATTTTTTTATCGTTGTTGGCGGTCACTCTTAAAACGGTCGGCAGACTTCGTGGTGCCCCATGAGCATTGGGTTGAGGACTCCTGATCTAAGCCTTAATCAGTGTTACGGTCATCCCTCTACTTTTTTAATTTTACTGTATATAGTCTCTCTATTAATATGAACATTTTCAAATTTTTTGGCCTCAACAGTTTGGATATCGATAGTGGGGGTGATTCATGTCAACTTTTCGCTAATATATCAAAAACTACGAGACCTAAAATAAAAAGAAAAACATAACCAGTCCGTAGAATTTCAAACTTCTACCGACTGCTGACTAGGTCGGTTTTATCAAAATGAGGTCTCACTTTCATAAATTATATTCAGTTTAACCCTGTATCAAATCAGCTTTTCCAAAGCACTTGATTCAGAGATCAATAAATTTATTATTATTATTATTAAATACTAGCTAATCTCAAAATAATAGCTTTTACAAAAATCTTGCAATTTTTGAGCACGAGCTCTTAGTAGACTTAAAGTCGAGTACTGTGTGTGCGCGCTCAATGTGGTTAATTGGTCAACAGATTAGAGTTGGGTGTCTCAGATCTGAACCGGTTCAAAGAGCCGACTCCGACAGAAGATCCGTGAGAGCCGACTCACTTTTTTTTGAGCTGACGGATCAACGGATCCGCATAACTCAGTGAAACACTTAACACACAGACGCACATTTTACACTTACGTATCAGTTCTCGCTTTGATGCATCTGTCAGCTCAAATTACTCATGCATCACATGTTTGGCTATGCATTCTTGATTCTATACAGGTCGTGATATGATTGACTGAACTAGGTAACTCAGTGGCAGACTGCAGTAACATATTCAGAACTCGGCTCTTTTTGAACCGGTTCAGTGAGCCGGCTCACATACGGGATCCAGATGCAAAGATGCAGATCACTAAAAAGACCCGTTTTTTCCATCTCTACAACAGATATGGCTCAAAATTCAAGTGAGATTTTACTGTACAGTCTTAAAAAGAAGAAACGGCAGCCGTCATCGTCGCAACCACCTGTATACACAAACACCGCCTTCAACACTTCCCAGTACAGCCGTATTATTACAATAACGGCAGCGCAGGCGATGTTCGGGCGCTAAATCCACAGTGAAGCGCACAGGCGGTGGTCTTTGTACACGCGTATATATCCTGTGCACACGGGGGTTACCTGTGACACACACATACACAAGTATCAGCGGTAATGGTTTATTTATCTTTCATATACCCGTATGCTCTAGGTTCAACCGTATACAGCCCGTGCATACGTTTGCCTCTCTACGACTATGTACATAGTGGATGAACAAGAAATTGGACAAATCTGTCTGCTCTCCGATTCGAAAGCATGAGATCCGATAACCTGATTTGGGTCTACAAGAACAAGTGAAGTGAATGAACGAGAAATTGCATGATTCTGTCTGCTTTCTAGTCCAAAGGCTGATGATCCGATTTTGGTCAAACTCCACTGGAATATAACGGAATGGATGAACGTCAATTCGATTAATCTGGCTGGTTTCTGGTTCGAAAGCATTCGACCCGATACCTGCTTTGGGTCTACAAAAACCAGTGAAGTGAATGAACGAGAAATTGCATGATTCTGTCTGCTTTCTAGTCCAAAGGCTGATGATCCGATTTTGGTCAAACTCCACTGGAATATAACGGAATGGATGAACGTCAATTCGATTAATCTGGCTGGTTTCTGGTTCGAAAGCATTCGACCCGATACCTGCTTTGGGTCTACAAAAACCAGTGAAGTGAATGAACGAGAAATTGCATGATTCTGTCTGCTTTCTAGTCCAAAGCCTTATGATCCGATTTTGGTCAAACTCCACTGGAATATAACGGAATGGATGAACGTCAATTCGATTAATCTGGCTGGTTTGTGGTTCGAAAGCATTCGACCCGATACCTGCTTTGGGTCTACAAAAACCAGTGAAGTGAATGAACGAGAAATTGAAAGATTCTGTCTGCTTTCTAGTTCGTAAGTATCTAATCCGACACCTGGTTTTAGTCTATAGAAACAAAAGTTGATAAACGAGAAATTGGATGAATCTGCCTGCTTTCTAGTCCAAAGGTTTATGATCCGATTTTCGTCAAACTTCGCAGGAATATAACGGAGTGGATGAACGTTAATTCGATTAATCTGGCTGGTTTCTGGTTCAAAAGAATCTGATTCGATACCTGGCTTGGATATATAGTGGAGTGGATAATCAAAAAATTGAAGCGTTTCTACAAGCATCTAGTTACCATCTTCTCATAATTCTTTTAATGTAATTTTGTTTGACAAACACATCTAATTGTAACATTAGCTCTGTGAATAAAGATACTCTATTCTATTCTATAAGAATTGGTAAAAATAGCAATAAGGTTTTCTATTTATTTTTTTAATAAATTGAATATATGAAATGGTGGTACTAATTCGTAATAACTTTAGTTGTCAGTACCCTTAAAAAAGAGAAAAATTGAATTGATCTATCCCTGGTTTAAAATCTCCGGAAACATTAGTGGATGAGCCAGAAATTGACGGATCTGCCGGCTTTCTAATCCAAATTTCGTCAGAGCTCACAGGAACCAGGAATATTGTGGAATGGGTAAGCGAGAAATTGGATGGATCTGTATAGTTCTTCCTAGTCTGATCTGATTCTTTATGAAGACTTAAATTTTATACAATATCCTAATGAGAAGAATTTCCCATAATAAATTTTACCCACAAAATATCTGGAAATGTTCCAATTTTTCTTACCGGAAATGTACTGTTGAGTAATTGGAAAAAGTAATAAATAAGTATTTCTCGTACTGAATGATGTTTTAAAATATTTTTCAACTTTAGCGTGTTACACAACTTAGAGAAGTTTTCCAAGTGCAAAGTTGCAGAATAGATCTATCAAATACAAACAAACTTGGAGGTGAATTTCAAGAAAATGAACTACTACACCGCTATCTTATTACAATATCGTTCAATATTGATACTTTTAACCCTTTATCTATTTTATCATAATGAACTATTTACATGCCCATTAATTGCGATAATCAAAAGTGGATAAAGCGAAAGGTCGCTCGGGGAATTACCAATCATAATCATTTTATTATACATCATACCTTTTATTAGAATCCTTTTCATATAATAATACGGTTACATACAGTGTTCACTGGACGTTTGGAAATCTCAGTTTTTATTAAAAATTGAGTGCACAAAAATATTTATGTATCTGAACTGTTCTGAAGAACGTGAGTCGATCTAGTAACTATTATTTTTCTAAAAGCCTCAAGCTCAATGAGATTATCTAAAAAGTTTCTTTTTTTTCATCTGACAAATAAAATTTTGCTCTGTTTTTACAAATACGGTGTATTAATTGTTAACTACGAGTACACATTCAAACGTGATAAAAAGTGTTCGCGATTTTAAGTGATTATTGATTAAAAAATATAATTCATTCTACCTTTCTCGTAGTTGTATATGCAAAGTCACGTAAACTTTTTTGATAACGCCAATATTTCACCTACCTGAAACAAATAAAAAAAGCAATTAGTAAAAATTATTCCTGGCACTGTAAAAACAACCTAGCAAACATATCAATTAGGACATTAATTGATAAGAATTCCATATTTAATTATTAGTAATAACAATTCTCCTGAGTTACTAATATATATTTTGTAATTGAATTTTTTCCTCACAAAATAAATTCCAAAGCCGTACGTACTGAGAGAAAATAAATCAGTGCGTTAGATTCTTGAAGGAATTCCCTAATGACAAGATGATTGTATTAGCGGATAAACAATTTTATAGATGTTAATGGCCCCAGTTATCGAGCATCTATAATCTACACACACTCTTTAACAATATTAAAGGAAGACATTTCTGGAAAAACTAAATTAAAACATGCCCTAATTTAACTACAGGATGACGACCACAGCTGCCCGCGATAGAACTTTAACATGTAAAATTATACTTTCATGACTTCCTGATTCCCTAATTACTTTAGGCAAAAAGAAACTTTAAACAAAGTTATACGGGGCATAAAATTCTAAGAAAAATTGATAACAACAACCATGGAACATACAATAATAACGCATATTACTGGTGAAAGAGCGATCTATCATTTCTAAAACTTAAAAAATTGTGCATTGTACAAGGGACACAGGTAAATTATTATAAAACCATGATACTGTTGTCGTGCTTATTTATATGTCAAAGATTTATTTTAACGTGACTCACTTAACACTTGTGGCAAAAATTCAATGGAAAATGGACTGTGACGAGGAGAAAACTTGTCAAGTATACAATCATTTGCCGTCCTTTGACAATATTATTTTCGGGGAAAGAGCAGTGGTAAACATTTGTACAAGTTAACCCGTTCGCGTTCCGATGATACACAAATGATAAATATCTGTCAATTGTGCAGTAATGGGATTCAGGATTAAAGATAATTTTAGTGAGCGATTTTAGCTGAAAACCAACCCATCTGTGTACATATTGACACAGCTCTAGGTATAATCATATAGCTGATATTATAGCAATGTAATGAAACAAAACGGTCGTCGCTACAACCAGATATAACAACAATAACAATGCTCTATGACTGTGTATCGACGTTATTGCAGAACATGTTAAGGGTCAAATTTGACAGTGCTGCGAGTTAATTAATTTCCCTGTTCCACTGCTACGGTCCACACCGTAGGTTCAGTTAGAATCGGTGAACAAAGCTCATCTCGATCCTCAACCATCATCACACACACGACCGCACGGTGGGTCATAATTAGTGATGGAAAATTACTGGTTATTTATGATCTCGTAACCATTTTGATCAGATAATTCTATCTATAAAACAAAATGGCGGCTTCCGGTTTATTTCTCACAACAAAAAAACAAAAAAAAACAGAGCTGTTTTAAACAGTATAATCGAAAGAATTAAATTATGTATTAATATTTATGTACACACTGGTAATAAAATTGAAACATCGACAATCATACGCAAAACTCCCGGTGAAGCCTTGTATAATATTAATATAAATAGTCGTGGTTATTTAACGGGTTAATTAATCGGTCATTTATTCTTTTACATCACTAATCATTATAATACAAGATATTAGCGGTACCTGTGCGAATAATTCGCACTAAAATTCGTTTCTAATTTCTCACACTCTTTATAACTTTCTTCTTTTTGTTGTATTACATTACGAAGCTCAGTGACGGTTCAAGAAAATATTTTTCTAAAACTGTCATATAGAGGCGCAAGTATCGAAAACGTTGAGCTGAAGCGTCACCATACGAAAAGTATTTATACGTGAATTTTGATTAAAAATTAAACAAAAAAAATTCACCGACCGTCAATCATGTTGACGTTGTTTCAAAGTTAGAACCGTCAGATGGCAGCATTGCTGCATATACTGAATAAATGTATAATTGTTATAATTAATTATTTTGCAAAAACAAAAGCAATAATAGATTTTTTAGTTGTTGATGTCGGTAGAGCAAGCAATTATCTATAAAATGATGTAAAATGTATGTGGAGCAATTGTGTGGTTTTTTCGAAAAAGGGAGGCAAACATCTTAACCTTAGTGTATTAATATATATGATGTTTCATGCCTGTGAAATGCGTCAAGCATTATCTGTTTTTAAACCTTTCCCGGTTAGGAACCACGACACGTATCGGTATGAGTAGTACGGAGGTAGAACAGCCAATTGAATCGCGTTTTATCAAAGTATATAATCTCATACATACTTTGATAAAACGCGATTCAATTGGCTGAATCGCGTTTTATCAAAGTATGTATGAGATTTGATAAAACTAGTGTGTACGTGAAATCTTCACTCAGCCCACTGCCATTCACGTTACGCAGTGCCGTATAAACAAAACTAAATTACTTTAGTAGCCTAATAATTTTTTTATTCAGATAGTTCATCCACTCATTTAAAGAACTCTTTGTTACACCTAATAACTTATTTACAAAATGTACAATTTATTATACTTTATTCTGACTTTTATATTTGTATAAGTCACTGACGGTTCTCGTGCGATTCGGAAAATTTTCTCAGAACTTCTTAGAAAATTTACAAGAGGTAGTACTGTTAAAATAACTTTGGGATGCATGGCCCCATGTGAGTTGTACCGTTATAGCGTTACTTGATCTACATTACTGTTTTGATTTAATTATGATATTCCTAGAATATTTTCATAATTTGCACTATAGATGGCAATTGGACGTACATTCAATTGTCCATGCAAATAAACAAAGGAATGTAGTTAATAATTCGTGAAGGAATTGATATAAAAACTAAAAAAAAATACTATAGACGTAAGTTTTTTATTTTTAATCTTATAAAAATATTTTGATTAATGTGAAAGCTATGAAATAAGAAAAACCTAATTTTTCAAAAATAAATTCGTCATATCTAAAAACGAAGGATTGAGAGCGAAATCACGTTTTCTTAGCGAGTAAGCGTTTTCGCACTCAAACTCAATGGGGTTCAGTTTTATTCTTTTTTTCATAGTATGTTTAACCTTCCATTATTATTAGGGGAAGGTACTTTAAAATGGGATACTTAGGTAAAATGGGATACCCTAATTATTTTTAAATATACCCAATGCCATTTTTTGTAAAATTCACGAAATACACCTCACTTGATAAGCATTCATCTGTGGTACTTTCAGTACGATAGTGTTACAAGTGTCTAATTTAAGCAAGTTTTTAAGTTTTCAACAGTTTTATTTTAAGAATGCCTAATTGAGTAATGAGATTATGACGGCGATATTTTTACCAGTTTTAGTGTCAAAATGTGTCGCTTTGTATATAAAATTTCCGCGCCAATTTTGTAGATTATAATAGTGCATGCTGTTTTTGACATAGTGTAGATACGTTGATAAAATGGGATATGGAGTATATTGCTAAAACGGGATTGTATCCCATTTTAGAAATATCAAATTTAATTTTGTCAAATTTAATTTTCTTGCCAAAAATGGGTCCATGAAGCATGTAGTGGAGCAAACAGTGATGATGAACACTTCGAATGTGATCTTTGTTTATAATTACGTACACTAAACGCAATCCCATTTTAGCGACATAATGAATCCCGTTTTAAACACACTGTGTTGCTAAAATGGGAAATAACCATGTGACAAAGAAAAACATTTTTTTTTTTAATTTGTAGTCTTTATATCATTTTTGTATTTTTTTTAAAATAAAGTTATGTCAAAACTGTCACGTATTAAATTTGCAGTAATTAACTGTCTGTAATCTTTTTTTCAGAACTTGTAATACCTTAAGTATCCCATTTTAGAGTATATTCCCCTACCTACAATTATTCGGATTATTTATGCATATCTAAAGCACACCATCGGACTATAACATGCTTTTTAACTGTGCCCAATTTCAAGTCTCTAGTTTGTGCCGTTTGACTCTGGGAGCTTATGAAAAACATCCGAACGAACAAACAACAGCGTGAGGTAACAAACGTTGTTTTTTCCAATTTTGGTAAGGGACACTAAACCAGAGATATATTTAGTGTGTTTAGTATATTCGCGTACTGTAAACAACTCAGTGTAATTTACCTTGAAAAGTGTACGTTACGTTTACTAAAAGTATCAATTTGTTCTGACAAATTCAGACACATATATTCCCCTGTTCCAAGAATTGGTACTGCTACTATTTACACTTTTAATCTGACAACAAAAATACCAAGCAGGTATAGCAAAGGCAATAGCGTCAAAAGTGTTAACACTTTTGTACACTGTAGTATGATAACAATTACATCTATTGTACATCTATGTCAAAATTCAAGATTGTTGGGTAGAACAGCCCTTTAGAGGGTGGAGGTTTCCAAAATAAAGATTCTATCCTTATATATATATTTGTTTTTTACAACCAAAAAATAGGTTGCTATACGCTTACTATAAATTTATCTATTAAAGAAAGAGTATACTGGTTGAGTGATAAAAAAACACCATCTTCGTGTCAACCCATACTCAAAAAATCGTGTTGAAGGGGAAACAAAAAAAAATGTTTTTCGTTGACTGCTCGATTCGCCAACAGACCCGGAAAGAAAAATACATTAAAACTAATTGACTCGACTAGAAAAGCCGCTATTTGCATACGTCTAAAAAAAGGGAACATCAAATTAAATTCTATCCGGAGTAAACTGCAAACTTGGCTGAACTGTTTTGTTGAGATTATATGTAGAAATAAATAAATACTAGCTTTTTATAATATATTAATAATATAAAATAGCTAAACAAGCGTTCTTTAACACAAAGATAATATACTAGTTATGGCAGTGGTGCATTAAAATTTCCTTTGTTTTTTAATACGAGAATAAACACAGACCATCCAGCGTGAAGCATGCAACAGGACTCCTGCATTAACCATTTGTTAATGAATACAAAAAAACCTGCATATGTTATTATAATAATTACGTTTTAATTCGTCCAGTTATGAATTAATCCTACATCATAATGCAGGAATGTTAATGGCTTAAATAGGGCTGGGGAACCCCCGATCTCGAAGCCGCATACGATTTTTAGGAAACTTTTTTGCAACCTAAACGTCACTTTTGATAGTATAATGACGGCGAATTGCCTAACAAAAAACGTGTGCACAAATGGATGTGGTTTTCTTGGTAGCGGCGACAACACCGTAACGTAACCAAGCGGCATTCATTTTTTTTATGCACACGTTTCTTGTGACGTCACTCACCATCATATGACTTTCACTGTATTACGGTACCGCTATTTTAGGAAACAAGAGCTTTAGTTTGCACATCGATCATTGGTTCATATTTTATAATGGTGACATCACGTCACACTCACATAAACATACAATGCATTTTCTTCTGCGTAATTCTTATAACGTATATCTTAGCCAAATAAGAACGGCTGGGTTATATCAGAAACGTTAATTTAAATTTAATGGGAGGGCCCCATTTTCTTTAATATATTACTGAAGGGGTAGGAGCTGTTATTGTTTGGTATATAAAGCCATTTTCTATTATAAACTATATATAAGCGACTTTTAAAATCTGTTATAAAGCCGATAGTGCTCGGTTAAAATAACAAAATAATAACACATAAAGAACAGTGTTCTGAGCTGATAATAACAGCCGCTTATAGACAAGTAAACAATGACGCAACGGTTTGGGTTGGAGTGACGACGATGCTTGGCGTCGGTTCACGATGACGATCTGTCGTTGCTTTATGCAAGTTTGCAACAAATCGTAAACACTAAATATTTCTAAAATTGCATCTGTGACCATATGAGAAATAACGATTCATATCGATTTTTTTCGCTAATAATCTCAGATGTTGAGCGTCCACAATCTACAATATCGTCAAGAGAATACGTCAAGAGAAAGATACAAGTAACATTTAATATTAAAAATCCCTCAACTAATTTACCCATAGTTTTCTTTCAAACGTAAATAAGGGCAGATCCGCCTTTTGGCAGACGATTAAAAAAAGTTGGGGTCATATTTCTGTCAATCATTCTTAAATTAAATAATTACTCTAATATCATAAGTTTTCATGTGGTGTCAGGAATGCTTTTTGATTTTTGGCAGATTAAGTAAGTAAATTTCCAAAAATTTACGCCATATTTTTATCACTCTCTGTAAATTTATCATAATTACCTCGCATATTGTACCTAAATTCCCGCGATGTCAACCGTTATGAATTTAGAACTTGTTTAGATTCAGATATCGGCAGTGCCTAGGTATGCATGAGTGAACAGGAGGCTTTTAGCGTCGTTCTAAAGCTAGGGAGTAACTGTTTAGAGGCACACAGAGATAGGTTGGTATACAGAGAAAGGCGTCTGGAGGTTTGCAGGACTCACAGAGCTAATTGGTATTCTCCGGAGCCGCTTGGATTCTGTCGTGCCTTCCGACGTACAGGTGCCTCTAGCCGCCTGCTTGTTTGCCTACTTCTGCTTGCCTATCTAATTCCTTACCAGCTGTACGGCAAAATTGGCCTTAAACGAACAACACATACGTTTTCAAGAACACCAATCGAAAGGACTATCCGGGCCTACTACAAATCGATACTTTCAATAATAAATCAAAAATCCAATTCCAATAGTTATCATATTCTAGGAGTTTCTAATAGAAACAACGCCAACGCTTTGGCTAAGGCTATTTTCAAACTAAACACAATATATTGGTAATTGCTAATTATTATATTAATGACTACGAGCATGATCCAGCTTCGTCCGAAATTGTAACTTTCTTATGGAATACCGTATTTACCCGACGTTGCTAGACAAAACATAGCTTATTGCACTCCTGGAATCAAAGATACTTCCATCGAAATTCGTCAAATAGTATTTGAGTTAAATTCATTCATACACTGATCAATACTTTTATGTATTAGTATATAGATTTAAATCATAACAATTTAAAGAAAAATGTTATGTATATTAAACCTAATACGCTTTTTCACAATGTAAAATGTCTTCCTTGCATTACTTGGCTCAATTTGAAACAATGCTAATAAACTACAAACCTGAAATAATTCCAGTCATATCCGTTTTACCCTTGTGTATGAATAGTCCATCGAAACGGCGTTCATTTGTTGACTGCTCGTTTTTCCCGTATTTTTTCTATGTCAGACTCGGCGACTGACTACTTTACTACTACCGATTTTTTAAGTAGGTACTGGAGTATCCCTAATAAAAATATGAAGATTTATTTTTTTACAAAAGCATCACTAAACATCTAACATCCGGTGTATTTTTATACAACTACATCAAATGCTTTAACTATGAGCATACGTCTTATAGCATAATTTAAATATGCGTTTCATACATAATACTGACTTGTTTTAAAGTAGACTACCTACAATAGTTCAAGATAATATAGGTATATAGTACACATAATAGTGAATCTACATTATAATCCATTTAAGCGGATTAATTAAATGTTCTAAAAAATTTGCAAGCCAGATAAGTTTACAAAACACTCGCGACAGTAAACCGCACCATCATAGTTTTTTATGTATATGTATTTTCTAATCTAAGATATGGTATCACTTTATTAAAAAAATATTTAAAAGCTTTGCTCATCTTGAAACAGACTGTCTCCAGTACTTGAAAATTAATAGAATTTTAACGTTAAACAATGCCCTGAAATATACCAGACTGCAGTGTGTACTATGTATACATGTATATACAATACATGACCATCGAACTAGAAATAGTGTAAAAATATCTATAAACATTTCGCGAATAGGACTTATATCGGCAAAAGCGGCCACCGTCTTGTTATCAAAATATATAACCATCTACCGACAAATATCAGAGATCTTACACTAATTAAATTAAAAAAAAAAGTCAGACTTTCTCCTGGAAAAGGTGATCTATAAACAGAAGAGCTATTTCTAATATAACTATATTTAACAGAACTCTTATATACGTATGCCATTTTAATCACCTTCGAGGTGTAACAAATACATTATTACTATTATTATTATTATTATACATGCAGTAGATACATAGTTACGGAAGACTAGATTTTTTTTAAATTCTGAACTCAAATCGTTGGCGAAAATAAAGGTGTAAATTCACAAGTTATTTTACCCTATCAACACATTACGTAATCTTCACGATCTAGATACAGAACTTTTGTGAAAAGCTATTCTAACGAGATTTTGCCAGCTTACTTCATAAAATAAATAAATGAAAAGCCGTCGAACCTCATTTTGAAAAAACGACCTAGTCAGCAGTCGATAAAAATTTGAAATTTCTATTGACTGTTGACTAAAGTCGGTTTTTTGACCACGAGCTCTTTGACTATTTAATTTATGTTTTAAGAAACAAAATCTATATCTCAAATATTTTTTTTCTCGAACCAATCATCTAATTTCCATTGACTTACGGCAGAATACATTAATATCTCTTTATATCGACACCAGCGTTGCCAGATTTTTTTTTTGCCAAGTCGGGATTTTGGAACTTTTTGAGTGAAAAAGGCGGGATTCTCTCGTCGAAAGCGGGACATAGTAAAAAAACGTATATAATCAGAAGTTTTTAAATATTTATCTTTTTATTTGAGTTTAAATTACGTTTACGTGACAATAGATAGCAAAAATAGCCATAGAAAATGTATTTTACTAAAAATATGATATTTTAAATCAGATTTACCCTATCGTTAAATAGTTGAGTCTTATTCGTCTTCTGAATAAAAAAAATAAAAAAAAACAGAAATAAAAAAAGTTTTATTCATTAGAAAAATATGGCGTTTCGAACAATAGTCTGAGGAGTGAGTGTTACAAATTGTAACTTACAATAAGATAATAATTATTTACGCACGGTCGAGTTATCCCCGAAAAGCGGGACTGAGCCCATCCCGCGCGGGACATTTAATTTTGATTTAAAAATCGGGACGTCCCGCCAAAATCGGGACGTCTGGCAACGCTGATCGACACATATTTAACATGTGCTTTTTTAAATAAAAAGGTGAAAAAGTGTTAAATATCACTGGTATACAATGAATATTAGTACGCAAATAAAACGTAGTAATGATAGCCGACAGACCGGATGACTAATGAACTTTTAAAAAAAGACATTTCAAATAGAAATGTGTTTTCAGATCGGCGCGGAGACGAAAATTTCTGACAACTGCGTGACAACTTATGTAACCACAGAGACGTGTACTATGTGTGTCATATATAGAATGATTAAAAAATATGTGCCAAAAAATAAGAATATATTTTTTTTTCTGTTTTGTACAAAGAATAACATAGAAAATTGTCTATATAAAAGAAAAGTTACAAAAAATCATTTATATTATAGTGACATTGATCACACAGCATGTTTTTTAATTGCATTTTAAATTTGTGTAGAGGCAGTTTTTTTATTTCCAACGGAATTTTATTATAATTATAGAGAATTAAAAGCGCGGTTTTTTATATAGCTGACAAATTTATTTATGTTCAATTTTTATAATTATAAATAATGATTATTAATTACTATATAGAAATTTTATTTTTTAGTATTGATTTCTTTAGAATTAATTGAAAAAAAATATCTGAAGAAGGCCCAAATTAAGGTCGAAACGTTATAATTTTAATAAAATATCTGAAAAATTAGTAGGTAATTTTTATCAAAATATTTCAACATTTTACATGGGCAGGATACAGTCAAAACTATTTAATGTTATCTATATGTTAATAAAGTTTTGTATGTTAATAAACTTTTGTAATTTCGCGTTTTTTGCTAGTCTTTCTAATTAATTTGTAAGACAACTCGGCGAATATCCAGGAGTTCCTATTTAACTGATATGAAAGCGAGCGAAGACAAAGGCTACAACATACACAAGATAGAAAAAATAATAAATATTATTATTTTAGTTAGATTTGAGGCGACGATAAATTCATATAATCGAAACACGAGCGAAATAACTATTAGATTCTTTCCCAATTATCTTTATGTTCGCTCTAAGTACAATTTATTATAACTTAGATAAATATATGTATATATGAATTACTTTAGTTGTCGAGTGTCTATAATTTACAATATATCCTAATCTAATTATAACTTTGACTGTCTGAACAATGGTTTATACTAATTTACAAATTATAACATAAATATTAAGAGCACTGTCGTTGGAACAATAAAAATAAAAGAATAGTTACTTCTTACCACAACAGATTTATTCAGTGGATGTACATTTCGAGAGCTAAGCTCCCATCTTCAGCAAAACACAGTTTAGTGTTTTGCTCAAGATGGGAGCTTAGTTCTCGAAATGTACATCCACTGAATAAATCTGTTGTGGTAAGAAGTAACTATTCTTTTATTTTTAAATTATAACAGTCAGGTGAATACAATGGAATACGAATTTAGTTTACAATATTGGTCCATTTTTTTCATACATCTTTTAAATGCAAGGTTATTGTTGAACTCAAACATGAATGCATATGTAATATGCATATACTAATCTAATTTCGACCTTCTTACTTCTATTATAAATTCGGATTCGCGATTTAAAATTCAATTCGACTCAACAATATTTCTAATAATTCACAGAAACTGCAGTTATTTTCCCGTTTCATTGCACCCAATAATTTAATTACATCAATTTATTTGTATAATTGTATGTAAATAAGACGTCAAAGTAAGTGTACTTGGCAAACGTTTACAGAATCTGAAATACTGTTTTTATTACAGCATCGCTGGTTGGCGACCATTCCATCGTCTGTCAACTGTCTAAGAGGATCAATGCACGTGTTCGAAGTTTCAACTTTATGTTCAAATATTATGACGGCATCATCTTACATTGTAGCGCAGAACTAACTTTGAACGCATGTTCCAAATAAATTGTCATAAAAGTCAACAGATGAAGTGGAACGGACCACAATGAAATATTAGATTTTTTTTTTAACTTTTAAAAATAATCGAAAATCACAGACTATAAAATACATGTTTTTATATCAAAAGCTGATTATTATTTAGTTCAAACAACACAATTAAAAGCTATGCATCTTAGACTGCTTGTTTATATGGACTTTTTTGAAAATTTAAATGAGTAGTGAGTACCTATAGTGCGACTTTGTACATTCGAACCACATTTTTTATTGTATATATTCTGGTGTAGTATAGTTTCATATTGTAATTTCATTCCTGTACAGGATCCCGTCAAGTTTTTAAAAAAAATAATGGAATGTCCGCCTGTTCTTTCATTTTCATGATGATATTTCGGACGACAAAAAATGTCTCCAGAATTTTTTCTGTACCGACTGACTTCAAATTAATTGCTGCATCGTTTAATCGGATAGTCTGGATAAAATCGGATACCGCAACCAGTACAAGGTTCTAAATTATATGCCTTAATTTCATCAAAATCGGTACAGCAGTTCAAACATAAATACAAACATATTATTTACGACGAAATAGCCGCATTTTTAAGTCGGCTAAAATCCAAAACTGTAAATTCTTCAATAGAATATCATTGACAATTCAGTATAGTCTAAAAATCACTCAACGTAGCTCTATCTATACATGTTATACTTTGGTATTTTATCACTATATCAGAATACAAACAAAAGCAAAGTAATCAATGAAGCGAATATAATTTTTATTTACTTTGGTCCGCTATCACGGATTTTCCTCGGTCTTGTAAAAATTACAATGTGACGTTCATTCTATTTACACTCCAAACAATCATCAGCAAGTCGTCCTCCGTCTGTCTGCTGACTTCCTGATCTCTCCTTCGTTCCACTCCTCAACCACTCGGCCCACGTCACAAGAAACACTGAATTTTACACAAGGTGTAACAAATACACCTTCCAAGAAAAAGCGTGATTGAAGTATAAACTTTAAAGTTATAACTATAAACTATTATAACAACTATAACCCCCAATTTACCGTTCAACTTTTAAGTTTTAACGAGAACACAGTGAAAATAATACCATATTCGTCGTGTACAAAATAGTACACTGTTCTTGTTTAACCCTTAAGATCCACACCTACTGATCGGTTCGGCACGGCCAACATTGGGTGTTGCCGAGTTGATCCGAGTAGACTAAACACATTTAACTGTATGTATCCCAAAATTGTCGATCGTACCGAGTCGATCGGATCTGATTCAGTGGCTGTGGATCACCTTTAGTGTACTGACGGTACTTGTAAATACCATTTTTTAATCATATAAGAATCCCGAACTTATTATCTCAGTAGTACCAATTTTTGAAACTGCGGTAGTCCCCTTAGGGCCATTTTTTTATTTTTATCATCAAGACGTGTTGAATTTATGAAAAAATAGCTGAGTTTCAATTAACTGTAACGCATAGATAAAAAAAAACGTAGCATTGAATGAACATATAGACAACAATATTATGCACTACCATATAATAACACGAGAAATTGATGATACCGTAGAAGTACAAACGGTACAGTAACGCGTAACAAAGTCGTTTATGCAACAAGCGAATCTAAGCATTCTACTGAAGCTTCGACCAAAAATTGAGCCTTCCACAAAACATTCGGCTTTGTTTAAAATCGGGTTGAAGGTTTTATCGAAATCAAACTCTGAATTTACTGAATAATTGAGTATTATTTTAAATAAAACACACACATAACTCGGCGAACAAAGAATATTAAAAAAAATTGTGTCATTACACACTGCTGAAGTGAATACTTCTTACACCAAATTAATTGAATAACGTAGACGACAGTAGAGTGAAAAAGAAAATTTTTACTTTGTGAGAGATGGAGGAAAAGGGTAAGTGGTCCTGCATTGCACTACTTGATGTCTACCTCTCTAAGTGCAATACGGCACCCAAAAAAACAATAAAGCATGCTGCTAGTCAAAAGAGACACTAAATATATTTTGATTTCTTCAAAACACTGAAATTTATTGTTTAAGTTTTATAAAGCCGTGCGATCGTGAGGATTATATCGACTGATATTTCGGCAACCATTTCTAATTCGATTAAAAGCGAACGTTGCTATGAAAACAAACTTCATATAGAAAAAGAAGAAAACTGTCACATACACAGGCTGTCTCTTTTATTATAAATAAAATGTCGAAACGATTCTTTGTACAATATGAATATTTATTTGTAAAAGAGACTTACAGAGAGTCTATTACATTGTCAAGTAAATCAGTTATAAGTCATTCAGACTATAGCAGTTTTTTCCTAATAAAAATTTTTTTAATGCGCACGCAAATTTGTTGAGATCTTTTATATTCATTAAATCATTCGGGATCATATTGTGCACTCGTATTATGACGTTATTTCTTGTGTCATATTTATGGTTATAGATATTATTTCCAAAAAATTCTGGATTGCCTTTAAAGAACTTACTGCATTCTAATATGTATAGATCACAGATAGTTAATAATTTTAATTTTTGAAAGAGGGGCTTGCAGTGTTCTCGTGGTGTAACTCCCGCCATTGTACGAATGTTTCAGATTAACAAAATACACATAAAATAGTTTCATCAAGCTAGCATTTTACATTTCACATCGTTGAGCAGGTGTTTCACTTAAAAAAATACTACTCTAATAGTACAGGTCAACCTGAAGTCACGTCAATCGCAGATTTGTTAACAGAGCCGTTTTTTAGGAACGTATCGTCCAAAGTTGGTTTGGGCAAAAAAAGCGATTCTCCATGTGTTTTCTCTATAAAGCAAAATAAGATGGCGTCCTGTAGATAAAGAAAATACTAGTACAGACAACTCATTACTGGAGTTATGTACATCTGTTGTAGCTACTAGCTGCCACACAACCGACTTACCTTTGATACTCAACACAACACTAGGGAAGGTTCAATAGAAGCACGCATTACGCACATTACTTTTAGTGTGTAAAAGACTGCGCACATTTATCAAGCATGGGACAGCGCGACTAGAGCAAATCGTAGCAGAAAAGTATGGTTTGTGAAGGTACCCATGCGAGAGATGGGAAAAACGGGTCTTTTTAGTGATCTGCATTTTTGCATCTGGATCCCGTATGTGAGCCGACTCACTGAACCGGTTCAAAAAGAACTGAGTTCTGAATATGTTACTGCAGTCTGCCACTGAGTTACCTAGTTCAGTCAATCATATCACGACCTGTATAGAATCAATAATGCATAGCCAAACATGTGAAGCATGAGTCATATGAGCTGACAGAGGCATCAAAGCAAGAACTGATACGTAAGTGTAAAATGTGCTTCTATGTGTTAAGTGTTTCACTGAGTTATGCGGATCCGTTGATCCGTCGGCTCAAAAAAAAGTGAGTCGGATCTCACGGATCTTCTGTCGGAGTCGGCTCTTTGAACCGGTTCAGATCTGAGTTACCCAACTCTACCTTGAGGTATGAGCGTTCCCAACAGGCGCGCGAAACTTGACCACAATCGATTCAATCGTCTGATACTTGTTTGTATTAGTCAATTAAAGTGTACATTTCAAGAACATTTTGGAAATATTTCTAGCGTTGTGCAATATACAGTCAATGGGGTAGCTGTAGCAAATTTGAACTGGTCTAGTATTTCAGCGAGCCGCACGTGGTTTCAGCAGCAATTGATGCGCTGTACCTGTGTCCGCCCGAGTAATCTCTTTCTGATTGCCTAACTTGTGACAGATATATTAAATTCCAGTTGTGACAGACCAATTTAGGAGGAGAGCTCCGACACAATACATACATATTTACACCCACTACATCTATCTATGTACTATGTATTCTATATGGAAGGCTTTATTGTCTTAACGGGATTATGATCGGCTGCGTATACAGGTCTGACGACAGGTACCCGTCTCAAATCGGGTATCTGCGTATCTGAAAGCTTGAAATTAATATACCGTTAATTGCCTAAGATTCAGGTGTTAAAACGTAATTGTCATGGGATATTAAAATTTAACTCTGTTTCTACAAGCCCATATACAAAGTATGCATGGAATAAACATACTGGGAATTTCACTTAAGGTAGTTGTCGTGGTTAAGGCACACCGTCAGAAAATTCTTAATTTTTGTGCACTTACTAAGGACATGATAATACAATTATCCTAAAATTTTGAAGTCGATCGACCGTATACAATCCGAGATAATTCAATTAAAAATTGGATAATTAACATTGATTGTATACGATCTCTGTAGTTCTGAACCAGTTTCTTATTTATAAAAAAAGAACTAACTGTCAGAAACTTTCCAAAAACTGACAGTCTTTCAATGCATTTGTTATGAGTTTAAAAAAAAATAATAAAAAATTTTTGACCGTCTAATTATTTATAAATAACGGTTTAAAGTTCAACAATTTATAGAAAATTATACACAGAAATATGAATACTGTATGGGTTACGTTTCCACGGGTACAGTAGTCTTGCGTACAAATTATGGATCACTTAGCTACAAGCTAGTATACTTTTGTGGCGCGTATAATCTATAACTTTTTGACAATATTGTACCACGACAACTACCTTAAGCTGCGATATAAACATTTTTTTTCTGTTTACTTTGTAATTATGAAAAACATGAATACATTAGAGAAAACCGTTTCAGTTAAAATGAAACATTCACTGAATAAAAAAAACAAGTTGCATTTTTATGTAATAACTACCAAATAAACAAAGCTCGTCTATATGTTGCATCTTAAGTGAAATTCATTGCAAATTCATTGCTCCGATTACAACGGCAAAAAGGTGCAGAATTCAAACATATGTAGGTATGTTTTGTTTTCCATCTGCAGCTCATTTACGAATGACAATTGACGAACACTGTAAAAATATTGAACAAAACACTTTAAAATAAAATTAAACGACTGTATATTTAATCTAAATAAATACAGACGTTAACGAAGTTTAAAAAACACTTTAAAATTACTTCAAATAACCAAGATTCGATGGTGAATTAGTTTTCTACTATCCAATAGTAGATATTTTGTGATCGTGCAAAAATTCAGAATTGAGATTTCGAATCACCGCAATCCAAAAATGTTAGTTTTGGAAAGTGTCTGTCGTTTGTCGTCTTCCTTGAAAATTTTAGGAACAATGTTTTGGAGATGACAATGTATATCTTTACACCTTCGTATATTACAAACCTGTTATAAAACAGATCTGGTGTTATTTAGTCGATTACTGACAAGTCTTAAATAAACGGTTATTTAAGACTTCATTTTGTCAAAATAACTTGCATGAAAGAGACGTTCTCGCTACGTATTTCATGCACATACGACTGGGTACTGCAAGCGTTGTATTCCTCTACTGATGGAATATCTTTCACGGCTTGAATTGGCATTTAAACTACTTGACTTGAAATCAAGTCAAGTATCAAATCGAATAGTTATATTTCAACTACTTGAAAAATAGTAGTTCTTCAAGACTAGATGATATTGTACTAATGGCAACAAAACTGTACCTAGTTAATTTTATTTTACGCATTTCTTAACACCCCTGCTCTTTGTAAGTAAAATCAGTCTTTTGTACGAATTAAGAGAGCTCAAATAACTCCTTTCCTTCAAAGCAATCACCGGAGTTGGTGGTATGAAAATGGAATCCCTATAAAATACCATTAAAAATTAATCAATTTAATTTTCTCCGAGATATAACGTTTCCACTGGTTTTACTTTAGCATTATGATTGGCCAATACAAGATTTAAGTAGCGGTACAAGGGTTTTAAAATTTCGGTACTATAAAACAATTCCAAAGTAACTTTTGGAAATTCACGCGCATATAAAATATAGTTAAAATCGCAATTGAGTAGTGCTGAGATATTTTATAACAGAATTTTTCCTGACACGGTCAAAATTTTTAAAAAATCAGTCGAGGATAACTGTTTTAGAGCCAAAGTCGAGCCTAATATCTGACACCAACTGACAAATCTATTTTATTGTAAAATAAGATTAATGACGATTGAATCAGTCCCATTTCCGCATCTTTGTAGATTTTAGACATACAGTATCATAGGCTCTTCACGATTTGCGTATACCAATTTTTAACTTTATTAATTTGTTTTTAGATTTTAAAATATCCATATGCATGCTAATTTTTGCCTTCCACATTTTTAGTGTATTTGCCATATGGCAACATACACTATTGGCGTCGGTCGGATGGCGGGACCTAGGGGTCGGACCAAAATTTCTCGACGTTTCATAACCTCCTAAACACTTTGGCACTATTTTTAAAAATGTTTATATATATATGTATATATATATATATATATATATATATTTATATACGTATATATATATATATATATATATATATATATGTGTACGCGCGATAACTTTCGAAAGAGTTAATTGATTTCAACGAAATTTGGGCCACGTGTTGAAACCCATCACCGCAAGAAGCCTATTTAAAATGGGCTTAATCGGGCTATTTTAAGGGTAGTTTTTAGGGGTTGAAAACTGTTTTTGGGCCCCAAAATACCGAAAAAATTCTCCGAATCGTTTCAAAATTGAAATTTAACCCTCAGGTAGTGATTAAAAAGTGTCCCCACAATTTTAATAAAATCGGCCTGACAGGACCGGATTTACAAATTTTATGAAAACACTAGTTTGCAGATAGTGACTTATTTATTGAAGGGTGTATTTAATTCGGTGTAGACGTTAGCTTGATAATAATAATACAATTAAGAAAAAAATGTTATTTTAAGGGGTGTATTAAGGGGTTAAATTTTTTATTTTGCCCAAAAACAAACTTAATTTCACATAATAAAAGTATAAAAACCACACGGCCCTATACAAGCAAATACACTATATTGTCGGCAGGGTTTTGGCACTGCGACCCGGGGTTTTATTTTTATTATAAAAAGTTTCAGTGTAAATTATCAGAAAGCCTTTACACGATCATCAATAAGTCTAAAATCTTTACTGACAGCAATTATAAAAAAACCCGGGTCGCAGTGCCAAAACCCTGCCGACAATATAGTGTATTTGCTTATACAGGCAGTGTGGCTTTATTATGCGAACTTAAGTTGGTTTTTGGGCAAAATAAAAAATTTTACTCCTTAATACACCCCTTAAAATAACATTTTTTTTTTAATTGCAATATTATTATCAATCGAACCTCTATACCAAGTTAGATACACCTTTCAGTAAATAATTCACTATCTGCAAACTAGTCTTTCTTAAAATTTTTAAATCCGGTCCTGTACGGTCGATTTTATTAAAATTTTAGAGACACATTTTAATTACTGCCAGAGGATTCGGAGAATTTTTTCGGTATTTTAGGGCCCAAAAACATTTTTCAACCCCTAAAAACTACCCTTAAAATGGCCCGATTAAGCCCATTTTAAATAGGCTTCGTGCGGTGATGGATTCCAACATGTGTGCCAAATTTCGTTAAAATGAATTAACTCCTTCGAAAGTTATTGCCCGTACACATATATACCTATATATATATATATATATATATAAATATATATATATATATATATACATATATATATATATATAAATATATATATATATATATATATATATATATATATATATATATATATATATATATATATATACATATATATATAAACATTTTCAAAAATGGTGCCAAAGTGTTTAAGAGGTTATGAAACGTCGAGAAATTTTGGTCCGACCCCTAGGTCCCGCCATCCGACCGATGCCAATAGTGTATGTTGCCATATGGCAAATACACTAAAAAATCATTTAAATCGGTACAGAAGTTTAAAAACGGATCTAAAGACATAAAAACTATTATCAAAAACTTGACATAAGCAATACTGCTTTCTGGCAATAGATATTTAAATTTACGAACGATAGAAAATACAACAGACATGAAACAAACGAGAACAAACAAAATATTACATTAATATAATATACATTATGCTATTATGTATATAAAGCATTATACAGAATACTATTTACAAAATGGTGACTGGTTGTTAAGACGAAGGTTCTACTGTACTGTACACATATACTTATAAACTGCAAAGAACAACAAAGTCAAATATTTACATCAAGTTCATAATTTAAACCGCACGTTAAAATGGTAACAATAGGTAGAGAGTTTCACTGTGTTTGTCTAATTTAAAATTAGCCAACGCTGAGTAAGTGAGTGCGGCAATGAGTATTCTCTCTATATACTCAGTGCAGAAACATTCACACGAATGCGGAAAATACCGGCACCGTGCGTCGTTTTCCCATTTTCTAAAGCTGAGTTTCAGAAAACATTGTCAAAAATTTTGATCCGAGAACGGACTTAGATTGTAATTCCATAATATGCAGGAGCAGTCTAATGTCGTTGTGAAACTCCGTATGCCATCTAGATTGTAGAATATTAGATAGATAGATAAATAGATACTTTATTGGTGTTATAACTAGGTTTAAATTTAAAATATAATATTAAAAAATCGTCTATTGAGTAGAGACTATTCTTAACAGGATGCTTTTTACACGAGTTTTAAATTGTTTTTCTGGCAAATCTTTAACTGACTGTGGTAGAAAATTGAATAATTTAGGACCATAGGAGTTTATTCCTGTTTTAATTTTATGGATACAGTAAAACAACACACAAAACAAATGATTGATCTACAGAGAAAAGATCGCCTTTTAAGCTAACTTTTGATCAATATGCCTAGAAAAATGGTGCGGAAATTAAAAAAAAACTATGTTAAACACAAGTTTACACAGTTTAAAAAATATCGTATATAATTCAATCGATATTTTATTTTTCGAACAGGATCAATTAATTTTTTCATGGAGAAATATACGTGTGGTCACACAATCTATAACGTCATTGTCAAATCAGATTTTCTGACAATGCTTTCTGCAATCCAGCATGGATCTTGTTATGAGATCCACAAGATTGGCTACTAGATTATCCTGTGGAATGATTTCGTCTTTATTTATATAATCAGAGATTGGAGTGGCTGTTTCATCCTCAATTTCGCCAAATCTACATAGTATTGATTAGGATGGACTGCAAAAAATGGATGGGAATGTAGAGGACAGACCCGCTGCACTTAGGTCTACGAAAAGGTTACTGTGCTACCTCAATCATTCCTCTAGATGTCGAAACAAACAGGTGCCTTCATTATAAGCAATTTGTTTTTTTCAGGATAATATTTTCGAGCGATTTAGTTCCTTAAGGAGTCAAGGGTTATCGATTACTATTATTCCGAGTTGATTTGGAAACTTTACTATTCCAACGATTATAATTAATATGACGATTATATGTAGAGTTGTTATATTTTAATACGCTACTACGGCCGTAGAAGAAAGGAAGAAGAGAATAGTCTAAATATAAGAGGTGTAAATCTTGCACCTGGTTTTTATGACAAATGTTTACATCTTTTCGCAACGAAGATTCCCGTGTTTTACCTTATGCGACGGATTTAAACATTTACATAACATTTATTGCTAGCAGTAAAAAGTGACCATCTGTTGTAACGATAAAACAAAAAACAAAAAAATACAAACAGCAATTAAATGACCTGAAAGCGTTTAATAATAAAGTCTTCAATGGTAACCGACACGTCAAATAAACATTTTAATCATAAATATTTTGAGCTTGAGAATTAGCGGGCTCATAGGAATGTTACTTTAATGGCGTTTCCACGGCTTGGTTATTTTATTATCCTCAGGAAGAGCTTACATCATTTGGATTTTCAATTAATAAAACATAATCCGAAAATATGAATTAATACTAGATCCAGAACATTAAAATTAAAGAGTATTTTTACGAAACACAAATCAAGTTCTAAAGCTCAGAATGAGTACCTACCGAAACAAAAATGGAACAAAAATCAAGATGTAGTTGAAGAGGCTACGCGATAGTTATAGAAGATCCATGATTTCAATTTGATTTAAATTCCAATATAAGCCCACAATGATTGCGATGATGACACGGAAGAGATTACCGATTTTATAACGAGTTAGTAATAATAATAATAATAACGGTTAGTAATTGCATTCACAAATCAGTTCCGTTTCTTTTGAGTGGCCCGGTGTGCCTAGGGTCTTAAACGACGAACGACAGAAAGCAAAGGAGGTTTTGTTCTTCTACACTAACTAAGACCTATTTTTCACTGGCCGGATGTTTGCATATACGTAGCTCTGCCGTAATGCGACCGTAAATGTACGACGCTACGGCCGACTTACATAAGGTCAGAGGTATTTCAGGTAGGTGGGTATGTCACAGCCGCACTAAGAAGTTATTACAATGATGAAACGCTGAATTATTAAATAGGTTGAATCCGGTACGCATGCGCAAATATACAAACACAAAGCATATGCAGATGTTATTATATAATATAATATACACAGTACTACACACAATACAATGTTATGTAACAGCAAATAGAAGCAGAAGGTCTTGTTCTTGTATGGAGTTGCCTAAATAAAACCACTCAGCCTAAGTAGTAAATAACGGGAGTTGGCATTACTGGAGACAAACCGCGGGAACATTTCGGATATTATAAGACAAATATACTCAGAAAACAAACAACCAAAATCTTCTGCTTCCTTCTAAAGATATTTTTTTAAGATTAATTTCAAACTTGGATGTAAAGCTTGCTTTTCTTGTTTTGCGCTATTATATTATTCATGGCTACGTCTTTCACTTATTGTTATGTTAAAAAAAAACAGAAAGTCAGGACACGTTTTCCGGTGGTAGTAATAAAAAAAACAAACACATTTTCTCTTAAAGATTTAAAAGTACCCAACTTAAACGCGTTTCAAATTAGGAATCAATAATGCGTGTAGAAGTGAAGCTGACTTAATTTATAAAATGATCATTTGAAAATCTCGCCAATTTATCGTATTCACCGTAACTTTGACTCTTAAAAACAGTTCAAATTAGTACTTTCCTATTAAACGACCACTAGGTTTCAGAAAATATGCGACATAAAAATGAGTTATCTTAATTATAGAAAAGTACACACGAATATAGGGCTTCTGTGCAAAATAAGCGGTATAAAAATGATTAAAACTGGAAAAGCATAATATTTCAAATCATATCGTGTCCCCTTCACATATTGTGTTGTTAACATATTACGTCCTTTGGATTTTTTCTTACACATTTTCCTTTATTTTCCAGTTTTTCATTCTACTAACGTACATTTTGGAAAATTAGAACAGGCTGGTTGCTTTCTAAAGCAGAAGACAATACACGAAAAAAACAAATAAAAAAGGGAATCAAACACTTGACTGCTCTAAACATTTTCGCCGCTCGGTTGTCGTTCTGGATTTTGTTGCTGTTCAACAATTTCAGTCGGTCTTTGACACGAACTCAACAAACAATAAAAACTCTTCAACATCTGGTTTGTATATTGAAACTTAAATAGATTTTAAATTGGATCTATTACATACTTTGCCTACATTGAAACAATATATCTATATATTTTAGCGTTCTCTGTTTGTTGCACTTGGTTTTAAAACTGTTTCCTTCTCCATTTTGAGAGCCTTCAGTTCGCAACTTGAGCAGTGTTGCCAACCAAAGAATTTATAGTCAACTGAAATGGAAATCAGTTATCGATACGTATATTATTTATTTGTAGCTAGTATATAGTTTATTACGTTATAAATCGAGGTGACAAGGGTGCGGGTGGTTGTTAGTGTCACGACATAATCATCATCGGAATTATGTACTATGGTTATTATTGTATAAGTAATTTATTACAACATGTGTTCATAAAAATATTTTAAAATAATAACAAGTAATTAAAAAACACTTGCAAATTCTACAAATAATTCTTTATTTCTCAACGATCGTTTCAGACAATAAGTCCATCCTCAGGAGTACAAAAACTTATACTAAATATTTAGTATAAGTTTTTGTACTCGTGAGGATGGACTTATTGTCCGAAACGATCGTCGAGAAATAAAGAATTATTTGTAGAATTTTCAAGTGTTTTTTAATTACTTGTTATTATTAATCATGTTCTACCACGTGCCGAGTAAAAAATCAGTGCAAATTATATTTTAAAATTGATAAATTGAATTATTCTTATTTCCTCTTGTTTACCATCTTACTAAACATTAGACAAAAATATTATAGCTATGTATTCTCATAGTTATCTGTTGGTACCTTAAAATATATAGAAAAAAAGCTAGCTAGATAAATACATATAATACAAGATTAAAAATACGAAGTCTCTCCAAGAGTAAAAACACCGCCATGTAATCTAAAAATACGCTTATTTAAAAATTAAGATTCGAAACCGGTTTTTAGGAAATAAAGTTAATAAAATGTACACAACACGGACATTTAAATCTCATGATTCGATGACCTAAGAATTTTATTATATTATACAAACAGATTTTTGAGGTTGTTGGCCAGAAACGGTGGGAATAATAAAGCTTGGAATGCATAAGTAGATATTGGCAATTTTGTATTTTAAATGTAAAATTACAGATTTGTGAAATTGTTTGCATGTATTTTTTGTTTTATTTTTTAATTTAATTTATGAAGATACAGAACTGGATGAAATATCTCACAAAATGTAGGTGTTCATTTTAAAACAAAACGCGACTTTTTTCTAATTATAAATTCTCTTAAACATTTTTCTTATTAATCATAGAAAAAGACATGCTGTATGCAAAACATGCGCACTTCTGCATCTTTTTTGGATTAAAAAAATAAAAAAAAGTGTTGAGCCCTCATCATTCCTAAAATAAAAGAAAGCTTTCCTTGGCTTATTGAAATCAGCGTTCTTTCTCTTTGCACGATAATAAAAATGTAGTCGTCATTTCAAAAAAACGCAATTTTCCTTATTTTCTCAGAAATAAAAAAAACTACAGAAAATCTGGACACACAATTTCTATGGTATCTAAACTAATCAGTTTAACTCGAGAAAGATGGTTATGTCAAGTTTAAAAAAAAAGAGATTTTTTCTTATTTTTTAAAATAATAATAATAATAATATGTTAACAAAATAAAATTACTTGCAATACTGTTCAATATTTTTATTTATATAAAGACGTTTCAACCAACAGTTTTGGTCCTTTTCAATTTTCAAATATAAAATTAAATTGAAAAGGACCAAAACTGTTGGTTGAAACGTCTTTATATAAATAAAAATATTGAACAGTATTGCAAGTAATTTTATTTTGTTAACATATCTATTACTGTTGGTAGAGTCAATATTATTAATAATAATAATAATTTATTCCACCAAAATATTGATTATACACAACGCTATATTTACAAAATGATTTGGAATTAACCTTTCCAACTTGGCAAGGCCAGTGCTAGGATAGGTTAAGATTACATATTTTGATAATTGTGCAGTGTGTATGGTCACTCGTGCGCACGTACTATATATTTCATAATCATGCTTTTCGAAAAATACACTTGACTTCTAACAGGCACATATTCGTTTGATTTAAAAGTTTCCCAAAAATAGTTACAAAAAAGCCGAGCACAGAAACGATTAACAAATAGAAAGATATTCGGTTAAACTCGGGAAGGATGGTTATCTAAGATGTCGGTCATAGTTTATTGATAACAAAATGGCTCACAAATTCATTCTCGATTGATCGGCAGCCACATAGTCATCCACCCAATCCCAGTACATTCACACCGGAATGTTGATATAAGGAAAAGGCGCGTTCGATTCAACATAACTCTCGCGCGCTAGTTGAACAAGTTAATCACGTGACGCACAACAAAACACACACATACACATTAAACAAATGAGTGTGTGTTGTGAGTTCAGGTGCAAACCTTGAACCTGCCTCTCACAGCCACAACAACACAACATGGTCAATCCAACTTACAACAGGTGTTACACATACTAACCGGCCAACAACACATGCTATGACAAATTATGAACAATCATAGGCGAGAGGCAAATCGGTCAGTCGATATTTTTCTCAAATATGGATTAATATTTTTAAATTACGAAACGATGAATCGAAGTTAAATAAATCTTTCAATGGAATTGCAGAACCAAAAGAAATTCAGAATTCATAGATGGAACTTACAAATATTTATTTTCAAAATTAATTGTATTTATTTTAAGCAATGTGTACCTGTACAGATTTCGAAAAACTGGTCCAACTAGCTTTTGCTGAGTGTGAAAAAAAGATATATAAAATGTAGAATATTTCCATCTGAGAAAACCTACGAATTCTTTAAATCCACCTTTAATGTTACATTGTTACACACCCATATTCTAGCAATATTTGTCTTGTTTAGTTCTAATATCTATTGTATTGTATCATGCCATTCAATTAATACCTAAATTATTAATAAGAGGCCTAACTAGTTGTAAGCCAACCGCTAGAATCGCTGGTGGCAATATTCTGCTTGCCACTACATAAAACAGAAACAAAATGCATAGAAATTTGACAGATAATCGGCCATGGACTCGAATAAAGAATCATCTCGGTATTTATCTGGAACTAATTGAGGGAAATCATGGAAAACCTCAACAAGATGGCCGCTACAGGAATTATCGCTTTTCGGCGAGAGGCAGTAAGAAAAAGTCCTAGTCACATCTTCTCTCGCCGGGATTCGAACCCAGTACCTCCTGAACGAGGGTCTACTGCTCTCATCACAACTCTACGTACTGCTTGGTTTCTTCTTTAGTATTTAATCATATGATCAAAATTCCCACAAAGATTCCATATTTCTTTCATTTATTTCCACCCGATATCTAATTTCCCGAAATCGGCGTCTGGGTCCTTTCGAAGTTAAGCGGGCATGACGTCGCGGCCGAATATTAGAACAGAAGTCTAATCCACACTGATGTTATGTTAGACCAGTATTAATACAGGTAATAAGCCATTATGATTGTATTACATTAACATCATCAAGCCGTGCAATATCATTCCGCGCAATTCACTTGCCAGACGAAGCAACGGGTTTGGAATAGACAAGCCTAATATGGAATAAATAGCATGTTGAATCCACATCAATATTAGGTATACTTTACACAGAACTCTCGAGTCTCGCATCATTTATTATTATAGCTACATTCCTAGACAGATGTCGTTTAGGAGCGGCACAACTAAAATCAAACGGCCCTATAATATTGGGATATTTGATGACGTAATGTTGAATTTATACACTTCATTACGTACCAGAACAACGTGCGTATAGTATACGATAGGGTTGCCATCCGTCCGGGTTTCCCCGGATTTGTCCTAGTTTAGAGGGCATCCGGGGAGCGTCCGGGCGGGTCTTCATTTGTAGTACGGGTTTAAAAATTTAAGAATAAAAAAATTCTAACTGATTATTAAAACAATTTGTAACAAACTGTAATAAGATTCTGTTTTGTTAGGTACATTTAAAATGATGATAAAAGATGACTAAATTTAATTTTAAGGTTTGAAAATAAATAAAAAGGTAATTTATGACATTTTCAACTGTTTTTTATTACACTATGTTTAAAAAAACTTGTTGACCTCCGAGTTCTGAGCTCCAAAATCCGGGGTTTTCACGCGTCTTGTCCTGGTTGCCAAATTTTAGAGATGGCAACCCTAGTATACGATCCTAACGTAGCATTTTTTGTTTATTTTTTTTTTTTTTTGGAATTATACTTCTTTTGGCACGTTGAGAGTAAAATTTTAGCAGGCAACGGAAGCTGCTCGAGCTCAGCTAACGAAAATTCGACAGTATGAAGTTGGCCGAGAGACTCAGACTGCAATGACAAATGGACGAAATACATGTACTTTCTGTCATCTGGAAACTATTTAATATACCCAACGACTATAACCTTTGATTATCACTATAGTCGTTTTACATAAGTGGCATCTAGGTGAATTTATGTATTTTTGATTACTCAATGGATTGATTATAAAAGTAAAAATCAAAATAAAATTTTGAGTGTTTTCAAATATTTGATATTAATTTTTTATGAGTATTATTCTTCAACATTTTAAATATATTTTATTTCAATACATTATTTGCAAGTATATTAAATATTAGTTTTTAATCACGCCAAAGAAGCATAACTTCAAACCTGCGTACCCACTTTTTTTAAACTATGACACAGATTTCTAATTTCTGGAGTTATTTCCGCTTAAAGTGTGAGATGTAGTAAAGGTTAACATTATGATCAAATCTCAATATTGTTCACGTCCATTATAATTAATAAGTTTTTATTGCGTTCTGATACACAAAATTTAAATTTAGTTTATAATGACATTTTAAAAAATTGTTAACTATAACGTTCAAATATTTCTTTATTTTACACATATTTTGTCTACCATTTATATATTATTTTTAAATCACAAAATCCAAAAAATGAAAAAAAATAGTCAATTGCTTTTCTAAATTAATTAGTTACCACAGTTACTTTTAATATATTTTAAAAAATCAAATTGTCTAGCAAAAATAAAACATATTTAGTATTTGTTTGAAATTTGTTCTAGGAAAAAAAAAAAAATTACATAATTTCATTTCGCTTAAATATTACTATTTGAATTTTATTGAATTAAATATATATGTATTGTTAAATATCTAAATTTTATTGAAGTTATGGTTAACTAGTTAAAGGTATTATTTCAATTCTATTAAAAAAAAAAAAAAATTATAATTATTTCATTAACTAATTTGTATTTTTTATCATTTCAGTTTTGCCCGAAGAAGTTAAAAGAAATTAACGAAACGTCGCAAAATTTTTTAATTTAGTTTATCTATATTAAAATTCAATTGTCCAATTTCCCGTGATTAAATAAAAAAATTATGATCAAAGATAGTAAAACTAGTTTTAAATTTTCGTTCATTACTATCCCCATTTAATCCTAGTGTAAATATTTACATAGGGTTGCTGCATATTCAGAATATAGGGAATCAGCATATGCAAGATTAAAAAAAAACATTGCGGTCATGTATATAATATTAGATCAACATATTATGAAAGAAATAATTTGTTCAGAATTTTAAAATGTATATAATGTATAACTTATGGTACTCAGGGACAAGTAGACTTCAAATCGGTTCTGTAGTTCAAAAACCCGACCCAAAACCAGGTCGTTAATAAAAAAAAAGAGACTATTTACTCGAAAAACCGAGTACTGATCGAGTAATTGAAGTATTGCGGTAATTTGGAACACTGCTTACTCTCAAGGAAGACATGAGCTCTAGTCAAATAGTTCAGAGAAAAAATTACTACCTGAAAAACGTTTCATCGCAATTTTAATGACTCTTTCCTTGAAAGTCAATTTAAATATTTGAAAAATACTTAACTTCTTTTTTCGAATACTACCAGGAGGAATAATTTCGATATTGAAAAACATATTTTGATAAGCATACGTAGTTCTCTACTTGTACTATTCCACTCGAAAACTATTAAATACCCGATTCCAGTCGAAATGAAGAGTTCACTACTTGCACAGCCCTAAAAAACCACATTAATAAATTAGACAAAAATATATAGTCTTTATTTTCCTAATTACTCGTAAACTAAATTTAACTTCGGTCTGGTATAGCGTATGGAAATGGACGTACGGTTTATTTAATAAATATTACAAATTTTAAAATTACTATTTGACGAAGCCTTCACAAGGACTTTGGTGATTTTTTACAACAATGTCAATATTAACTTTCATCCTACTACATGCCGTAATATTTATTTAAAAACAACAAGCAGAAAATAAATAATATTCACATTTTTCCAAGTTGCGATGAACAAATAATTTAAAAACAAGACTCTGAAGTATTAATTATTAATTAGCAATATTTAATTGGCAACTATAATAACTACTGAGTTGTGCAGGTTGCATTTTTATAAAATATCTACACTTTATTATTATTTCAAGGCATTATGGTGTAGTTCTTGGGTTCGAGTTTTACTGTTAGCATTTTATCAAAATCTAAATAACAGAACGCGATAATAAATACGTTATCAGTTTAAAATTGTTTATGCTTCTGCTTAAAAATACACAAACGATTTTATTACTTTACCGTTCATTTATTCGACATTTTTAAAAATACGCCAACCAATTACAAAAAACTTGTGCCAAATTACTGGCGAAGAAACATGATCTAAAAATGATACAAAAAGTTCTTCTGAACACGTGTCTGATGATTATGTTGAGCTAGGAACCAAATGCAAAAATCTTTTCGGGTCCGTTATCGATTTAAGAGGATCTAAATTCAGTTTCGGTCCCTGAACGTAAGAATATATCATTTTCAATTTTTTCCAATTTAAATTTTACGTTTTTGGTTTCATTTACAATTTATTTGAGATTTCAGTTAGCTAAAAGTAAGTAATTTCAATTTCGATTCGGTAAGACACAGGGCGCTGAATAAAAAATCGTAACCAATTCCACGCGTTTTATTCTATGAGTGATTAGTTTTGAAAATTATATCTTTACAGTGTTAAGTATCTGAAAGATTGTTGATAACTTAATTAATGTTTTAAACATTAAAAATACTTTTAACGTGGAGGGAAACTTTGGTTGAGGAACAGTTGAAAAAAAAGAAGCTTTACCGATGTTTCGCTTGTGGCCTACGATTATATACAAATATACAAATTATTATAACCCATAGATTATGATCATGTATCTAAGATTAGTACAATTTACCACTCTTTGACTAGCCTGAGGCCCTGAACATGGAAATATATTTTCCGAAACGTAGGCCCCAAGCGAAACATCGGTAAAGCTTCTTTTTTTCAACTGTTCCTCAACCAAACTTTCCCTCCACGTTAAAAATATATATTGGAACAAAAAATATTAAAGATTAAAAATACTTATAGAAAAAATTACAAACGAAATCGTTCTTGAGAAAACGCGTTTCCAGAATTTCGGTTTGTGACAGAATAATTCGAGTACGCCAATACCGATTTGGATAACAGGTGGTAACACTATTAATAATTAACTAATTGGTACTTGAAATTGTATTGGGTGCTTTTTATCATAATATCAAAAGCGAAGCCGCAAGCAATAGCTGACAATATATGAACAGTTGAACACCCCTAACTCTGAAAACAATTTTGTGCATGAAGCAATGTTTATTGTTCGCTGAAATTAGATAGATATTTCGATAAATTATTTATCACCCGTACCGCAATCAATTACATCGCGCATTACTGAAAAGTAAAAATTATTTCAAGCAATTTTAAGATCCTGAGTTTACATTAGATAGTATCAATATTATTTAACCACCAATCGCCAGGTTGATTATTGATGGGTCTAATACGAACCCGAATTTTCATTTTTATAATTCCAACTCTACTAGTGGGGAATTAATTTACGTCAAATATCACTTTTCAAAATTTTACAATCCAAAAAAATATAGTTTTGGAAAGTCTGTGCATCTGTTTGTCTGTGATCACGATACAAGTCACACGGATAAGCGGATGGAAACCAAATTTTGGGAAAGAGATATATGCTATACATTATTTTTATATATAGTTTCGAAACTATTCTAAAAATAAAAAAAATCAGACGTTCTTTTGTTCTTAAGATTTAACAGAAATTAAATTTTATTCATTAAGTATACCAAATGTCACTATTTTTGAAGTTTAAATGGTCCTGTCACCCAACTGGTTGGATTTTTTTTTGTCAGTAAACTAAATTGCATTATTTTCGTAAACGAGCTTAGGCAGAAAATTGTATTGTCATCCTTTCCTCCTCACGAATCTTCGCTCAGTCACGGAACATTCTAAAACCCGTAAGACGTGCTAACTGTAGCCCAGACACTCATCTAACTTGCTAATTACCAAATCTCGATCAAATTAACGTGGCTGCGTCCTCGGAGATTGACACGTCACGTACACCAATAATACTGACTATATTCTGCACAGAATGCATATAAATATTACAGTAAATTACAATCAGAAACGGGAGCACATGACAAACTTAAAGCTGATATTCTTGCATTTCCTTACACTTTATACAACACAGAAAATCAAATCGAAACAACTTCGTTTTACCATTCCAATTCCAGAAGTGGGGAATGGTATTAATTTAGGTCAAAATTCACGTTTCAAATTTTTTAAATAATTCTTCGTTTTAAAGTTCTTGAAAAAAAGTTTTTGCGTCTGTTTGTGAACACGATACAGGTAAAATGGAGGAGCGGATTGAAACCAAATTTTGCGAGGCTGGTTGACATGAAGAGCCCTATAATTTTTGAGAAAAATTGGCGCATGCGCAGAGGAGGTTTGAGTTACAATGCTGGTCTTTCTGTAATAGCGATATACTTGTATGATTCTATTTATTTTTACAAGAATGTTGTGTAAAAAATATTTTTTTCTGTTTCATAGTCTCGGATATATTTTGAAAATGAAAAAAAATCAGCTGCTGTTAAAAAGAAATTAGCTATTTTTTGTCAAATCTTCAGAGCAAAAGAGCGGCGGATGTTTTTTTTTTTTATTTTCAAAATAAAAAGCATCCTTTGGAAAATGTCAAATTTCAATATTTTTAAAGCTGGAATGGCCCTGGCTCTGGACTCTGGTCCTGGACTTAAATTAAAATACGGTCAATTATAAAGTGCAACATGACCTAAGAAAAACACCTCTGAAGTTTGGCAGATTCCTCCCGAGACACTCGTATTTAATTAACCCTTCAATTCCCATGTCCAAGTTAATAAAGATTTTTGGTTCCTTTTTAAATAAAATACCTTATATACATTTGGTTATGACAAGAAAAAATATAAATAAAAAATAAACTACCCCAATTTTCTTTTATGAGGGTGTCACCTACAGGCGACACTTGGCGTTGTGAAATTAGGACTTTGAAGCAGACACAGATTGTTTCTTATTGTTACGGTAAGAATAAAACGTTAGAATTTATATAATGATATTTATTTATATTTAGATATATCAGTTTCTTTATAATAAAAATAGTTTATCTGAAAGAAACAAAACACGTATCTATTCTAATATTATAAAGCTGAAGAGTTTGTTTGGTTGTTTGAGCGCGGTAATCTCAGGAAATACTGGTTTGAATTGAAAACATATTTTTTTGTTGGATAGTGCATTTATCGAGGAAGGCTATAGGCTACATAATATCAAGCTACGACCAGTAGGAACGGAGCATCAATGAAAAATGTTGCAAAAACGGGAAAAATTCCTTTTGGGAGCTTCCGTTGCGGCATAAACGGTTATTATAATGCCCAGTGTCACCCGTAGGTGACACGGCATATTTCTAACGTTGTAAAAAACGTGTTCAAAGTTATTTTTACCAATAAAAAAATTTGTGCAATAGCTTATTTATTTATTTATTACACGCAATAAGAAAAAATAACAATAGTTACGGTTTAGGCATTTTTATTTCACTTTTTATCACATGAGATTACACAATCACAGACTGCTTGAATTTCGCGCGAAACATCTGATTATATTTGACAGATGACATTTGGCTAGTATTGTTAGAAAAAAAATATTAATAGTTTTACTTATTGACTTTGCAACAATGGTAGTGGAATTAAACAATAAAATCTCCGTGTGGTAGAAAAAAAATATTAAACTTCTGTCACCTACAAGTGACACTGGGAATTGAAGAGTTAATTAATTGAAAACTATACATAATAAAAACTGTTTAACAGAAGAAACATTGTTATTTATTTCGACTGGAGCAAACAAAAGCTCAAATGAGATAAAACAATGGACATTAATGATGTAATTACGTCAGATTGAAGGTGTAATGCTCATGGGTGATGTGCCACCGTGCTATCAGAACCAATAGCATTGCCAAGCCACAGGTGTAGCTGATGTTAGAAAGTTGTTGAGGCACAGGTCATCCCAAAAGTCCATGGCCGTTGACTTGCCTTACTCTTAAGCACAGAGGCGCAACTACCGGGGGGGTTCGTCCATATCTAATCTCTTGACCTTGATTATGCATTTTTAAGCTTTTGTGTGAATGTAAGTTCTGACCCGACAGCATTTTCTACTGAAAAGTGCTCTACATAAGTTTGGATAAAAGCTTCCTCAAAATCCATGGAATCGTTTTCGAGTGCAGCCGGTACAAACAGGGAGAAAATATTCTGGAAATTTTAATAGTTCATATATATTTCATGTCAATATGTAAGTAGACGTTCCGTATCTACTTTGTACATAGCACCGCAAATAATTGACCATCCATCATACAAAATACCCGAAAATCCGTGATAAAACGAAACTGCAGATATACATTCCGCGATAACTTAATTACAATGTATTTATAACCGACATAAAAAAATATATTAATAGATTAACGTCTGTGAAAATAATATTTTTCAACAAATTTACGATCAATTCTAATACTATAATTAAAAACTATTATTAAAAAAAATCGACGCTTCTGTTATTGTACTGAAACATTTATTAATTATATTGTACCTATATTTTTTATAGAATATTTTTGAAAAGGGTCACCACTGGCCAAAACATCGAATTTTCTTTAATTATAGTTATTGGTCTGTTTGAACTAGTCGTAAATTTTGTTTCATTTAGTCAGCTCTGTCCAACATTTTACTCTTCAAATCGTCGAGGCACTGTCACCTAAAAAGTTTTATTTCAAAAGTTTATATGTCACCTTAAAACTCAAGTATCACTGAACCTATTTTTTCATTCTGACGAATGTCGAAGCCTTCGACATTCGTCAGAATGAAAAAATAGGTTCAGTGATTCTTGAGTTTTAAGGTGACATATAAACATATTATGTTATGTATTATATTATGTTATGTATTATATTCCGATAGGACAAAAAGGGAATGAGCAGCTAGTTTGTCACTGTATAAGGTAGCCATTTTGTAAGCTGCCTATCTAAAGAATTTTTATAGTTGTTTAAAATTTATACTAAGGGTTTTGAATATGAGCATGACGAAGTACTAATTACTTATTATATGATTTGAGAGCCATTCGCGAATATTTAATTAAAATATAATTATGGCAGACTATAGTTTTGGGATTTGATATTTAAAGGCGCCAGTGTGCTAGACGCTACAAACAAAAATCAACAAAAGAAACAGAATATTATTAATATAATCACTGACATCAAACTAGATTTAGAAACTATACATTCCCTTTATTCCTAAGTCACGATTCTATTAAATTTCTAATCCCATATAACATTCCATTATGTGGTCAACCGTTTCAAACTCGTGTTTACAAAAAAAAAGTGGTGCGTGGTGGCTTGATCGCGACAATTGATATTAACATTTTCGTTAAATATGTGCATTGATAAAATAATAATAAAATACAAGTACGCAGCATCCGTAACAGAGAAAAAAGATAAAGAAGTTTAACTTCAAAAAAGTACGATTAATATTGATTATAAAGAATATTGAGATTACTGTTTGCGTACTTTGGTAATGATAACAAAATGATCAGATTTGTAGGACAAGAAATAAGAAAAAAAACGACAAAATGTTTAACATAAAATTTTAAGTAAATCCCATATTCGACGCCACTGTATTAGCGCATTTATAATTTTGTTTACAAATACAGAACATCATTCCATCGCTTTTCAATCGGTTACACTGTGTGATTGTTTAGCGGTGTTGTAAATATTGTTTATATTTGGTAATAATTATCACGGACGTACAGTATTACATCAAGATCGACACGTATCAGTAATTACTAATTTACCAGGGGTATGTGAGTACTTGAAAAATAGAGTACCTGCAATCGAACAGTAAAAAAAACTTTTTGAAAAAATTGAAATTCGTTAAAAAAAGTTACTAAAAAGAGTAAAATAATAAACATTTTGGTCGATATTTTAATAAAAGCAATAGTAATTAAATTGGCGTGGACCTCAAAATATTATTATTTTACGCATTTTAGCTGCTTTCCAATACGTTATTAGCCGCCTTCGTCCTAACATTTCAATACTACCTTGAAAAAAAACTACGAAACCGATTTAACTAAAATGTATGTGAGATCTTTCTGAAGGATTTTTAAATATAAAAAGAATCATCAATATTGGTTCACAGATGTCGAAGATATGAGGTAGGTACAGTCAAAGACCTCTAAGTGCAGAGCTCGGAACCGAGGCCCATCCTTTAAGTGCACACTTCCCCTACGATCTTTTTCATCCCCACTCTTCTAACTCCTATAGCTATCTTTATTCAATCAGATGCTATAAACAATATCTCTAAAACTCTATGAATATGATGAAAATGGAAAGTTTGAAAATAGCGCGCTTACGGTCGCACGTGATTGGTCGCAGATTATTCGAAGTGGGGGCTGGGGAACGTGCACTTAGAGGGCGAGTTCGTGTGCAGTAAGAGAGCGTGTGCATTTAGAGAGCGTGCACTTAGAGGGCTTTGACTGTAACATATAAAAATCCGTAAAGATTCACAAGTCTACCAATAAATCTAATATATCTAATAAATCTAATGTTAGCAAACCCCTAAAATCAAAATTTTAAATAGCATGTTTGCTGAATCTCCGCACGAGTAACAATCAAGTAGTACAAATAATCCACATACCTACCTGAAGAACATTTACACTAATTACAGGGTAAATCTAGCATATTTTTAAACGCTCGAGTGATCATGGCAGTAAAGACAATCTTGTAATGGCGAAAAAAAATCGATTCCAAGATTTTGGCGGATTTAGACGTTTTTTTTAAGTCAATCAAACATGTTTATTCGTTTGCCATTTTTTTCGCAAAGACAAAAATATGTTTCCCTTTTGTAAACTCACGCAGCACTGATGTTAGGGTTAAGCGTCTGGCAAAAGACGTTCACGTCAAAGGCGCCAACTTCGGAAGGCGAAATAGCGGTGCAATTCGTAGTATTATATCAAACAAAGAATTTTTGAGGGCGCGAAATCAGAATTTCATGACTTAAAACACTGGATATACGGTATACACTATACATCCTTTGTTTTAGAAAACAAATACATTTGAAATATATTTGCCAATATGGAAAATTACAGCTTTTACTGTAATGAATCACCAACTAAGAACAATAATAGATCCTTCTAAATGCTAACGATACATAGATTAGAGTCAACGTGACGTATGCTTCGCTTCGTGTCATCGTTTCGAGAAATATCGTTGTCGCTGCTGTAACTGGTCGTATCTCTGAAGTCTTGGTTTTCTAAGATAGCGGTGCCGTAATATGACGGTGAATGACGTAACGAAAAACGTGTGCATATGGTAGCGACGGCATCGCATATGCTGAGTCGTCGGTCAATTCCACAGGAAATGCTAGGTCTTTATTACTCTGAACTCGTAAAGTTTATAAATGGCCCTACACTTGAAGAATAATTAAAAAAGATTATGCCGGTCATCGTCTAATGAAAATAATCATCTCGGATATTTCTATGCTATAATATCATAATCATAACTATTAAAGTTTTAACAAAACAACGAATAATTACATAGTATAATCATCCATAATAAAACAACCTCAACAAATCAACCATGAAAGATTAAATAATTCTTTTTTATTTTCCCATGCAACGTAATCAATATGATTAATCATTAAATGATGAAGATCGTTTGGATAAGAATTCAATGTAATTGTTTAGATCAGTGCTTCTCAATCGGAAATATGCGCATTTTCGAGCATTGCTGAAGATATCAAATTTAAAAAGAAAATACACTATTGCTTTTTTTATTTTAACGCTTGTGAAAACTGAATCAAAAGACCTGACTCGTTTGAAAAATAAATTCATGTCTATTAAGTTCGCAGTTTGTGTAACATAACTAAGCTGTATTTATATCAAAAACTCAAACCAAGCTTCAAGTAATATAAATATTTGTGGTTTTGAATTCTATTCCAAATACAAGCAGCCTTACAGGAACTAATTTGTATTTTTCCAGATATGAACCATACAGTGGAATTCTTGGAATTCGATTTTGAGTATTTAGTGAATGATAAATACGTACAGGAATCAATAGACAACAACTGGACCAAAACATAGTCTGTTAATTCCATCAAAAGAAAATATAGAAATGTGATCGTGTTAGTGATAATCCTACCAGACTGTCTATCCCAGGTAGGCGGGTTGAAGACGGTTTTGACGAATATAACGTTTGTTGCCAGAGCGCAGCGACATTGAAATGGCGAATAATCATCCTCATTCGGATATTTTTTACGTCGTTTCGCTCAAGATATGGTTTATAATTCAAGTCATCCTTTGAAAATGTCAGTTTATTCTCCAAATCATTCTTCGAAAAAATTTTGACAAGCACTGATCGAGATAATAAATCTTCACGTAAAAACGAGGACGTCTTAAAATTGGGGTCATTAATAGTGTACAAAATGATGTAGCATCTTTTCAATTTTATTGTGTCTATGCCGTGGCATCGTAAAGATATTAGTGAATTGACGAAAGTGAATCTGATGCTTCGGATCAAGGTCTAAATACCTGTGAAGAATGGTTCACTGACTATTAGTAATCACAGTAACAATGTTTCGTTTTTGTGTTCGAATGAGCTCATGAAACCCTGTAATTGTTTTTTTAACAGCGCCAAGGTCATTTCTTGACACAAAAAAAAACTTCATACCTTAATTGGAAGACCAACCAGATTTGGCGTTTTGCAAGAAAACTTTTGAATACACAATTATTTTTTTACCAATGGCAAGGTCATTAATTGTCTTGATTTTTCTTCCAAAAAGTTCAAACCTTTTTTGAAACTCAAATATGTTTAGGTTACCAGAAGTGTTTTGTATGACCACCTATTAGCTACAAATCGCTCGTTTGTCTTCATGCCACTTTCCCTAAATAACGGACCCCATGCATATCACCTTGGCAGGCTTTCTTTCCTTGGTCAAACAATAAAGAAGTGTCCGATAACCAACGCCATCGCTATCTGTTAAATCTTAATCAGATGCGGTTCGTGTAAGAAAAAAGTTTTTACACAAAATTTATAACGAACTAGAACAATTCACGCGACATCATTAGCATGTCTGAAAATTGAGGTGTTGCCAGTTTCACGGAAACTTTTACGCTGAAGGTCTTAGATGTTGGCCATTTATAATCTACAATATTCTACAGGAATATTATCTTCATCCGATCGTGAAGTGATCTCTATCTGTAATTTCGTTTTATAGCAAGTTTTTTGATATTTTGTAGCTTAAGGATGTTATTTTAAGCAAAAAAAAATTCGTACGCATGTACTATGTAATAGCAACGATTTGTAAATAAATAAATCTTGACGAAAAATATTATTGAGAAATACTTATTATAAAAAGTTTGGTTAAAATTCGTTTTTGCAGTAAATTTACATTTTGTGATTAATGACATCATGAAAAAGATTTTTTTCTTTAAATTCATATTTTTCTGAGTTACATTGCTGACAAATTTATCATAATTACATAATATGTTTTTGAAATGAAGCCTATAAGACTTTATTAATACCTAATTTCCTTACTTTCAAATTTTCGTTGCCCTTTTATCTATGCATTTAATCAATTTGAATGGACATGACATGTTTTCCATAAAACTAGATGAAAAAATTGTGCACATTTAAAATATATTATAACACTTTATTTATCTAGTGAACCGATTAAAAAAATTCAGAGGTTCAGAATGTATACATACACAGACAAGGAGTGATTTTTAACGCCCTTAAAAAAAATTTAGAAAACTTTTTTCGTTGGAATTAACTTCTCGTTTTCCTGATACATCTCGTTAAACACAGTTTGCAAAAAAAAAATACAATTGGCATTGAACAACAAACTTAAATTTAATTTAAATTTAACAAAACACTCAATCACTGTAGTTGACAAAATAATGTAGGTATTTGTTTTAGATGAGCGCACAAAATTAAGTGTTTTCTTGAAAAACAAAAAAAAAACAAGGTCTCTATTTTTGGGAATATGATTTTGGCATGTTAACCCCTCGTTTTTAAAATACAAGCAGGTCACGTATTCATTTCTGTACTTTTAAATTTGAAGGACTTGAAATTTTGTATTCCTGATTTTAAAATTAGGTTATAGTATTTCAAAGTACATTCGTGTGTTTTTTTTTTTTAATTTTGAATCAATAATATTTTCAATACGTTAATTTGGTTTATAACCAGCCTTTCACAGAAAATTAAATAAAACGAAACCACTTGCGATTACTGTTCAAAACATTTTTTTATTCACAAAACGTTTCGACCAAATTTCACAGAAAAGTTTTGCAACTGATATTTATGATTCTTTGATTACAATTTTGGAATGCATTGTAAGAAAATTACAATTATGAAGTGTTTTTCACAACTGTTTTTACCATTTTTTAAACATTTTAAGGCCACATTATTTATTAGATAAGTACTTAGTAACTAAACGCAAAACTGGAAATAAACGACAACCGATCTTTAAAAAATTGTCATCCAAGCAGCGAATTACACCGTTATCCCGTAATATCTATAGTTATGGTCTTTTCAAATTTTTATTTTGTGAGAAATGCTCCCCGATGCGTCGGCATTCTATCACTAATCAATAATGCAAACAGAAACAAGAAAAAAGATTGCATCCAGTTTATGACAATATATTTGTTTAAATTAACTTTTGTTTTGTAATATGTAATAATAAATTTCTCCAACACTATATTATAATAATAATAAAGTTTACCTTGGCAGAATCTTCATACTGAATTAACAAACTGGATGTTAAAAATTGCATAACATGAGATCACGGCAAGATAAACATACAGGTAAGATAAATGTAAGTAAAAAGCACTTTAGATGATTAGTTGGATAGGTTGCATTCCACAAGTTGCAGGGTGCAAGTTGCACTCCACGGAACTTTTGACAGTTTCTCCATCGTTGGCTTGCAATTGCACACGTGCAGCACTATACCGCCGTGCCGTATGCATGAGATTACAGTCGAATGCCGTTAAACTGAACAATGATTAACGCAGGAGATCTACGGCAGTGTTCGGGAATCTGGCAACCGTAAAGCAGACCGGACACTCACAAATATTTTAAGTAGTAATATTTTCAACGGTTTCCAGTTCTAAAAGCAGATTTTGAATTTAAGCTTCTTAACGCAAGTCTCGGAAGTGGCAGTGAACTGAGCGAGCGAGCATCCCGAAACAAGGGCGCAAATACATATTTGTGTTCAGATCATATTTCACAAGGAAATGGCCATAGAAACAAAGCGCACATAATATGTCGATATTATATCTTACATATATTCAGATCGCTCTTTGAGAGGGTGAATTTTCTATAAATGTTTTAAGGTCGTCCAAAACAATTAGTAGCTAAGGTTCATATGTTGCATACGTCGCGTCTGTTTACAAATTACTAGATAAACCTCTCAGTTATTTTTTTTTTATATGTACAGTATATGATCTCCCTCGCCTTAAAAAAATCCATTGGCGGTTCCAGGTCTGCGACGAACCTGTATACGATTGTTCAATTGATAACTGCAGATCTGAGAATAGCCAAGATTATGGAGACGCTAATTATTACTCCTGATGTTCCCACATCTTGTCTACTACACGCAGAGATGGGATATTTCGAGTGAAAATATTCAAAGTATTTCAATATTAAAATATCTCGAGAGGTTATTGAAAATCATCTTTATACTTCCGAGTTACGACTTAAAAATATTCGGTAATAAATTACTATACTACGTTCTTTCTTTAATCTTTGCATGTGTCTCAGATTCTCATCAGCTAGCATACACAATGCAATTCACTTATCTTTCTGCAGTGGTCGTTGGCTACTGGTAGATCTCGTAATGAAATCGGAACTGTATAAACATGTTCTTGGGAAAAACAGGAAACGTTTCCGACAAAGAATATAGTTCATGAAGCTATATATTATATAGGTCCTACTTTAATTGGAATTGTACTGTACATTTCGTAGACTGTAACGTCATGTTATCGGTTTTGAATTGCGGATGAAGTTCTATATTATGTACGTTAGCAGTGTTGTTACAGAAGAGAGCTTCACAGAGAGAACTTTGTGCACTGGCTAACCTTAACCATCGAACTGTTCACAAGTTAACGTCCGCCTTTTAATGTCGGCCGTCTGCCGACTTCCGAAGTGCATTACGGCTTTTTTATCTAAACATGTATTAAATGTGACGTTACGTAACAGCTTGTTAAAGTACGCCATTTTAGCCAACTTGCGCGACAAAAAATACGTATCTAATAGCAATATTCCACTCGGTCATTCGATACACTACTACGCGGAATGTATGTTAGAAAATCGACTTATCGAAATGTTATTCAAATTCAAGTTTGGGCATTTGTAGTACGTTGTATTTAAGGTAGCTGCTCAATAATGTCAACTAGTGATGTAAAGGGATAAATAACCGACTAATTAGTTGGTTAAATATCCGCGGGTGTTTATTAGTGTATTTGCCATATGGCAACATACACTATTGGCGTCGGTCGGATGGCGGGACCTAGGGGTCGGACCAAAATTTCTCGACGTTTCATAACCTCCTAAACACTTTGGCACCATTTTTAAAAATGCTTATATATATATGTATATATATATATATATATTTATATACGTATATATATATATATATATATATATATATATATATATATATATATATATGTGTGTGTGTACGCGCGATAACTTTCGAAAGAGTTAATTGATTTCAACGAAATTTGGGCCACGTGTTGAAATCCATCACCGCAAGAAGCCTATTTAAAATGGGCCTAATCGGGCTATTTTAAGGGTAGTTTTTAGGGGTTGAAAACTGTTTTTGGGCCCCAAAATACCGAAAAAATTCTCCGAATCGTTTCAAAATTGAAATTTAACCCTTTGGTAGTGATTAAAAAGTGTCCCCACAATTTTAATAAAATCGGCCCGACAGGACCGGATTTACAAATTTTATGAAAACACTAGTTTGCAGATAGTGACTTATTTATTGAAGGGTGTATTTAATTCGGTGTAGACGTTAGATTGATAATAATATTACAATTAAGAAAAAAATGTTATTTTAAGGAGTGTATTAAGGGGTTAAATTTTTTATTTTGCCCAAAAACAAACTTAATTTCACTAAATAAAAGTATAAAACCACACGGCCCTATACAAGCAAATACACTATATTGTCGGCAGGGTTTTGGCACTGCGACCCGGGTTTTATTATTATATATTATTATTTATTTATGTAAGCGACAATTTTTTGGTAAATAGTAAAACTTGACAACCTACCATACAGTGCACCAATATTCGAGTATTTCAGGGTATGATATACAGCTTTGCTTACCTGTAAAAAAAAGAAAAATCAGGATTACTACTACATATAAAAAAACAGTCTGATCTTAATACAGACCGAACGCTTCAATGTGAAAACTAAATAAATAAACAAACATCGCATAGCTTCAAGCAGAAAAAAATATTTCTGTAGAACTCGGTAATTTATTTATGTATTCACTCAACTGACATACCGCGATATAATATTTGCTTGTAAATGTCAGTTTTATGAAGAATCATCACCTTTTCAAATGCATTTTTTTGGATTGTGATGCTGTGTAAAGTTTATGAAGTCTTCAAAACAAAATTTACCTGATTGATTATTCTTGTATCATATAATCGACAACAGAAAATAAATGAGAGGTCATACTGCAAACAGTATTTGCATTGCAAACATGGGTAGGATAAAACAATCATACACGTCATGAGTTAGTCGTCTTGTCAAATAATTGCGCAAAACCAGTGGCCTCAAATAGAGTTACGGAACTGGGAAATTCTGTTTTCAAGTCTCAATAATTTTGTAAAATTTTTAATCTTTGAAAATTCTAAGTAAAACTTTTTAAGGCGGCCAAAACCTGGGCGGTAACTCGGATTTTTTCAAACGGAAGTCAATCGATGTTTTGAAACGGAAGTCAATAGAACAGCTATGTGTTATACCATGAAAATAGCTAGATACCAGTTCAGCTCTGTAAAGCAATGGATAAGGCATATGCTTAGTACGGATGCCGATTCGATCCCGGTCGACATCATTACATTTTTTTTTGTATCTATTCCATATTATCTGACTTGATATATATGTATGCATGTATGTATATATATATATATATATATATCATTACATTTTTTTTTGTATCTATTCCATATTATCTGACTTGATATATATGTATGTATGTATGTATGTATATATATATATATATATATATATATATATATATATATATATATATATATATATATATATATATATAAATTAATACTTCATCAGGTGATCTAAAATAAAATAACAAGACAATTTAACAACCAATAATAAAACAAATAAATAAATATTAAACATACCTTAATTAATTGTCTTAATAACTAGATTTAATTCAATTATCTTGTTATACTATTTTAAGTTATCATAACAAATCAAAATTTTAAGATATTACAATTCATACAGAGTGAAAATTTTTCTAAACTAAATAAACAAAAAACAGTTTATATTAATCACAACAGTTACGTAATAACTAATTTGTATAATTTGTATACAAATTAGTTACTACGTAACTGTTGTGATTGCACACCGCGGACCTGCAATCTGCACGATTTCGCACACTATACCCGCACGAACCGGCAACTTTTAATGCAAAGTCCGTGTGCAGCAGACATTTTGCAGTTTTCAAATAGTGAATGTGCAGCATGGACGTGTGTAGTTCGGTGGAAGAAATTTTTATCTTGGCAATGTAGGAGGAAGAGAATAAAGAGGAAGAAATCAGGAAAAAAAGGTTTTGGGTTCACCTTGTCAATGAAAAGAGGAAGCGATATGGTAAGTTTCATTATTTATTTCCTGAATTATGGAGAGAGATCAACAAAATATTTATCAATATTTCCAAACATAACAACACAAATTCTCTTGACCATAATTTCTCCTTCTACTATAGTACCAGTACAGCACCAAAATACAAGTTTTAGTCGGTCCAGCATGGCCAGACAGAAATTTCAGGTCAAAACAGTATTATATCTCGACCGACCCGATTTGCCCTGACGGTTGTTGCTAGTAACGGTAGATGCAGGTGCTGCTCTATTATGCGCTACTCCATTAAATAACATGAATATTGGATATCTCCACGACCAGGATTTTGTGGTCCGTCCCATGCGCGATCTTCTTATTTCACCACAGTAGTGAGATTTCACATTAAACTGAACGAACGAGCAAAGCGAACGAAATTCTAGTCATTCTCAGCGAGGTCATCCATTAGGTTCTATTTCTAAGACGATTTGAAACACAGAAAACAGTTTAGAAATTTCTGATATAAAGTGAAGATGTGTACATAATCTTGACTCTTCCGCGTTTTGTATCATCCAAACAGACAATTCCGTAATAAGTAATCAATCTAGTCGTATATTGCTCAACGATACTCAACTGTTAAGTGATATATGCATAGCACACTTTTAAAAGAAGAAGATCTTGTCAAACCATTATCGATTTAAAAATAAATCAAAACCGCTATGTTTAAATAGACAAACTAACGTCTTATGCCTAATATTCCGTCTTCATATCAATTACTGGAATTACAATTAAAAGGTAGGGGTCAAACGATAAACACTGCGACCGACAAAGTCTATTGTGCTTTCCTAATATTCCATAAGTTCTTCTGGATTCTCAGTTTATTAACACAGTATCCTGCTCAAACTGCCGACTATAAAATCCTTTGGTAACAACGCATCAAGGACTACAATTTAAATCCAGAATCACTCGGACAAGGTTTAGAATGTTAGGGTTTGGCTTATTCTAAATAGGAAAACACACCCTCTCAATGTGGCCACTTGAGTAGCTTTTACACGAACAGAAAATATTTTACGAAAGTTTTTTACCAATTTATAGATTGCTAACCGTCTCACAAATAATACAATAGCTTGGTTTGAGTAACAACGATTAATCGAATTATTAATAAAGTAGTGATTAATTTAATTTCGTTAGTTATCAGCAACTTCATTAAACAGTTCAGGAGTTGGTAGACTGATTAAAAGAATTCTAAGTATTAGAAGAAAAAAACCGTTGATAATTTCCATTCCATTTATCTTCTCCAATTTAAAATATAGGCCAGTGTGATGTTTTTGAAGTGGATGGTATTTTATTAAAATAAGATGTATAAATCGTCACTAAAGTGAATTGTTACATACTCGAACCGCGGACACGAATAATTAGGAATTAGTAATGGGCAGTTTAAAATGTTGGATCGGGTCCAAACATCATCGTTCGGCACCAGTACATGAATAAATAGCTAAATTGGATCGCATCAAACGCAGTATATATTATATACATCGTCAGCGGCAGTAAAAGTTGTTAGTTTTGTTGTTAGCGCCGTTGTTATGATGAAAACAACAGGAGCTAAATGAAACGTATAAGTCAGTTATGCAAACGAAAAAAAAAACTAATTAATAAGAAATATAAAAAATTTGACATTTAAGTAAAAAAAATATGAAATTTATGTTAATTCGGGATTTGAACCTGAGAGGTTTGATATACCAAATATGAAGACGCGTCGAAACGACCACAGCTACCAATTGTCTTTAGCTGACCTTTGGCTGACCTTAAAACAGGTATAGAAAATGCAAATCTAATGGGGGGTACTACCAAATTCTACTGCCGCGTGTACCAATTTTCAAATAATGGAAGTTTTGGATTTCCAAAGGATCCGAAACTGAGAAAGAAGTAATTGCATGCTATCAGAAGGGAAGACACTTTTACAGTAAATCTGTTTTAATATGGACCTCCGTAGGTTTTAACATGCTTGTATATAGCGTCTCTCCTTTTGAAAACTATCCTCCATAGTGGAAATTAAGCGATGATATACCTGCTGCCATCTGCGTTAGGCTTGTCATGTGCCCATGTCCATTGCAAACGTACCTTCACAATCGATCTGATGCATTCAATATAATATCAACGTCGTATGGACGCTTTAAAAGCGCTGCTTTGTTTCTATGATCCATTCCTTGTCTAAGCTATCATCTAAACACAAGTACATATGTGCGTCCTTGTCTCGTGACGTTCACTCGCTCATTTTTTCCAGTACTGCGTTAAGAAACAAAACACTAAAAAGTGTTTCGGGAGTCACGTTCGCCTCAAATCTCTTCATCAATTTTCCACTTTTCAAAATACTTTTGGTATCTTCTACTGACAAAATAATATGATATGGAAGGTTATATCACTAATCAGCGGTTAAAACACGAAGTGAATCAAATAAACTGTTAAACGTTCTTATGAATGCCTTGCATAATAACATTTTCGATGGGTATAGAATATAGATAAGACATTTCCATTTAAGTGGGTAGTAATGAAATTACGCATCCGTAATACAATGAACCTTTCCAAAACCTGAAAAGACTTGATTATATTTTGGGTAGCATTTAATTAAGCGTGCATTATTTAAAGAATATCAGCAATACATTTATTGATTGTGCAAACTCATTTTAAGTTTTGTGCATTATATGAAGTTTCAATTATAAGCATAAAAATTATTAAAGATTCCATCCGCGCAAGACCATGAATGTATAGAATATTAATAAAACGTATTTCTGTCCCCCGGAAAAAATAAAAATTTCCACCAAACGAAATCAAAAACACAGTAACATGTGACAAATGTTTAGTAAGTTTAGGGAACATTGTTATTTTTAAAGTTTTTAGCGTTAAAAAAATATAATTTACGTTTAATTTGTCCTTATTATATTTTCTAAAACGGGCTTTTTATTTTTGTGGTAACGTTAGCAAAAATATGTCTTTTATATGTGCTTTTGCAGAAATAGCTTCTACAAACATCCGCAAAAAAAATATGCGAACGCATCATTCTAACACATAACATGTCAATAAATTTCGCTGATTTTCAAGTGATCTTATTTTCACCGAACTGAAGACACAATATTCTAAATTTATATGCACGCAGATGTTTTATCAGGATGAAAGTTTTTTTGTAAACATTCTGAAAACACGCGGAAACATCTACGGAAATATGCACATTTGTCAACAGGTCGCAAGTCTTCAAATAAAATGCGCTTTAGTTTAGAATAGCGTTTTATTGCCACTGCATTCAATAACAAGAGCAAATTCTTTTATTCTACTGAAGAGAAATATATTTTTAACATTGCTAAATATCGCAGTATTAGAAATAGTATAGGAACTGCTCCACAGCACTTAGCTTTTCCGAAATTAATAGTGAAATTAGTGATATATTAGGTGTCATAAGTATATTCGTGTAGTGTAGATAACTCGGTGAAATATACACTGAAAAGTGTATCTTAGGTTTACCTAGGGTTGCCATCCGTCCGGGTTTCCCCGGATTTGTCCTAGTTTAGAGGGCATCCGGGGAGCGTCCGGGCGAAGTTTCATTTGTAGTCCGGGTTTAAAAATTTAAGAATAAAAAAAATTCTAACTGATTATTAAAACAATTTGTAACAAACTGCAATAAGAATCTGTTTTGTTAGGTACATTTAAAATGATGATAAAAGATGACTAAATTTAATTTTAAGGTCTGAAAATAAATAAAAAGGTGATTTATATCATTTTCAACTGTTTTTTATTACACTGACTATGTTTAAAAAACTTGTTGACATGTCCGGGTTCTGGGCTCTAAAATCCGGGGTTTTCACGCGTCTTGTCCTGATTGCCAAATTTTAGAGATGGCAGCCCTAGGTTTACCGAACGTCAAGGTTAGTAGATTACAGATGCATCGTTTCGCTGGACAGTAGCGGGGGGATGACGTCATCCGGCGGAGCAGTTAACTAATTTCGTGGCAACGGCTGTTATTTATAAATTTTAACGGTAGTATTTAACAAATGTCAAAAAAATAAAAAGGCAAAATATTGGTATTATAAACTAAGAAAAATTCGCAGGTATTTAAACAGAAGATAGCGTATCGTACAATGTTTCGTCAATTTATTTGACATTCTCAAGTACAGTAAAATACAATAAAGTCAAAATAAATTGAGGAAACGTTGTACGATAAGTCAATTAAATCAAAGTTATCTTCTGTCTAAATACCTGAAATTTTTCTGAATCAATAATTTTATGGGTACAAAATATTATGTCTGATTGATATTATTCGCAATATTTTGAATTTTTAAGGTAAGTGATTTACATAGTTCTAGTTAAATTTTTTGATTATAGGTTGATATAAATATGGACGGTCCGCCAGCTGACGTCTTTCCCGCGGTTACGCTGATTAGTCAGATGGAGCGAGGCAACTTGTGTCATCTACTAAAAACTGGAATCATTAACTATATTAATATAATTTGATTCCTTGACAGCAAATTTAAGACTGAGATGAGACAATAGCCGAAAATAGCTCACAGAAGTAGTAAATGAGTAAATCCTTAGTATTAATGTAATCATAATAATACGTATACTTATAAATTAAACAAAAAACAACAAAGAAAATCAAGAGTCAAAAATTAAAAAGCCGCAGAACAATAGAACTAAAGTTAAACACGATAAGAAAAGCCGGCTATTGTCGGCAGAGGACGAACGTTGTCATGGCAGCAGAGGAACGTCCTGTAATCCCATTTCGTTCAATGGCATTCCCGCGTTTTCAGCTGTCAGATGCCATTACACGCTGGCTGGAGGATCAAGAGCGCTCCACCAGAAAAAAAAAACAAATCCAAAACAACAGCAGTGTACATACCTTACGTGGACGTCTTCTGTACGAATATTAAGTTAGCTGTATACGTAAAAAATGAGAAATGTGCGAATATGATACAGAACAAATATGTCGTTTTTTTTGTCTCTTCCAAACATTTGTTTACTTCAAAAAAGAATCACTCGGAATGTAAACACCGTTTTGCCAGACAATTTGTGTGCTCTGCATTTGTTTTTTTACAATCGAGCTGTTAAAGTACAGAGGACACATAGGGTGAGTGATCCCTTAAATTGTATCTCATGAGTTTCGAACTGTGATCGCAAAATTCATTTTCCTACTTAAATAAATAGCACTGTCTAACTGCCACATACAAAATTAGATTTCTACGGCTGAAAGTTGAACTGATGGTCTTTTTTCATTGATCTCCACTGTACTAGTAGCTCAATGGTTTGTAGTCAGGAAATAGTTCTACAAAAAGTATAGTCCCAACTTCGCAAAACAATATGTAAATGTGGAGCTACCTACTTTACTTTCAGACGACTATTTCCTGAATACTTGCCTACCGTAATAAGTACACTGTTATTTTGGGAAAATTTGTTTTCTTTTTATTTCAACAAAAACTTTTCAAAACACATATTAAACAAATAAATATCCACTTTGCGATATTCAGAGAATTTAACAGTCACTTATTCAATATTAAATAGTTAAATTTGTAAAGACAGGGGAAAAATTCAGCTAAATGGCCGACAGTACCATTCCAATCGCTATTATGCAAAGTATATTGTAATAGAAAAACAGAACATAATTTTCCCCAAAATACAATAGGTCCTTTCATATTTACGTATCAAACATCTTACCAAAATTTGGTTTTGATTCGCTCAGCCATTTGATCTGGATCGTGCTTATAGACCAACAGAAGAACACACTTTCCCAAAAATGTCTTTTTGGACATATTGTAAAATTTTGAAAAATTCATTTTGATCTAACTCAGCGCCGTTCCCTACTTGTAGAAGTGGATTATTTGTTACTTTAAAATAGATAGGTTATACCTATTTACGCCTTGATTGACAAATCGGTTATTGACATTATAACAACATATTAAATATACGTTTATTGTAGCTTGTATATAGGCATATAATATATGCGCAAAGTTACATCATTTGAGAAGAAATAGTTCTGAACAAAAACAGTAAACTGTCGGCAGGGGTAATCTATTATTCCACGAACAAGAACACACCAGCAGAGTTCAAACAAGGATGAAAGTTTGACCAGATATATAATAATAATTTGTATTACCGAAATTGCGAACTATATTGCAACACAATGAGCGCAAAAAAATAACTGGTGTTTCTAGGTTTTCCAGAACAAAAAGCACGTTTTTTCTTATCTTTTTCTTTACACATTTCCAGTCTGTTTATTCTTATTTTAAGTCTCCACAAAAAAAAGTCAAGGTGCAAATGAGTCAGCTATACGCAGCCGTTCAAAATTAGGATCTCAAAAGCATCAATATTCAATAATACTATAGCTAGCATTACTAGTTAAAAAACAAGAAAAAGATTTAAAAAAATATTGATGGAAACAGACATTCGATAATAAAAAAATCTTCTGTACCGGACCGCTAGTATTTCAATAAATTATTACACTTAAACGAATCATTCAATGTTTCTCAGATTTTATATTTTCAGATTTGAGGTAGATAAGGTTACATAAAAATTCGATGCAACTTCTCTATTCACTCTATTTTCTTGTCGTCACCGTGCGTAAAGAAATTTCACTTAAAAAAATGCAAACATATAGTTGGTTAATCAATAGCTATTATACACCATGCTCGATTGTTTAGTCAGACGGCTTTTATAAATTCTTTGATTTCAAATTTGTTTGGGTGTCACTGGAGTGCAAGACGAGCGGCGCAACAAGTTACAGGACACATTTTGAGCAGGTTGTCAATGGCAACAGAAGGAGAAAATACACACATTTCGGAGAATGCGGATTTTCGTAAACCCCGTTGTTATTTGATAAAAATTAATGATAATAAATTGCAACAAGAACAGAAAAAAATGTACAAAAAATTTATCGAATGCGAGGGAAAAAATAGAACAGTCCAACACAACTTTCCCATATTACAAGAGTAAGTCTTATCTACCTTATTTCTCAATTCATTAAGATTTAAAACTTATAATTTTCAAAGGTACCTAATTTCATTTCTCTTATTTACTGTTATAATTTTTATTATTTTCACTTTTTAACTATTACTGCGTTTCTTCAATTTTTTAGGAGGAACTAATCCATGTGTAAAATTTAATCAAGATAGTTGAAGTTTTCCGGCAATTGTTTTCCTGTTTTCTTAGAACAAACTCCTAGTTCCCATCAATTGGATTTTCAAATTATTATTAAAACAATAAGTTGAAAATATAGCCATTGGATTAAGTCTAAGTAACTTGAGAACAAAAAAAATGTCCCCGGGGAAAATAATGCATCTGTTACTCGAACTCAAATCGAATATTTGAAAAAGAAGATAAATACAAGTTGGGAAGAGTTAACTTAACTGTATTACGTCAAGGGCATTTGCTCGTTACAAATCCCTTGTTAATATTTCAAATCTCTTAAAGTAATGTCTGAAAATAACGACTTTACTTCGTTCTGTTTGGATAGGCGTTTAGCAGCATATAGCTCACAAAATATTTGTCTATATACATACAATAAAATCGGATTTGACTTTGTGTGTAAACTTTTAGCACAACAAGTATAAAATTCCATATAGAGCACGCACATTCTCCCCTCAGCAGGTCGTGCAAAATGAATAGAGGCATTACGGATGTAATTGGGGGTTGGTGGCGGCTTGTCGACGACACGAAGGAAGATTGGGGGGTCGATGAAGCTCCGAGACGGTTGACGTAACAAGCAACTGAATTGTTTTAAGAATAGAGCAGTGAATGCTCTTTGAGAGCTTCGTCTGTGTGCGAAATATAACTGTCGACTATCTCATAGAAGGCTGGTTTATCAACCGACATTGCTAAAAGCGTTCCAACACTGCTTGAATTTTTTTAAGAGCAAAACTGTGTGTGTCGACTGTCTCATATAACCTTGCTTTGTTAACTGATATAGTCAAAAGCGCTTTAACACTGCTTGTTTTAATATTATAATAAACGATTTTATTATGAATTCTTTTAGTTACGAATACTTTAAATATTAAAGAAAGGTTTAAATAATTTAAAATTGGTTTCTTTTAGGTTCGTCTTGTTTTTTATTATCAACTCAAAAAGCATGTTTCAAGTAATACTTTTACGATAAAACAGACCTGACGCTCATTTGAAAATTACACGCACTAACCTTTTTAGGAAGCAATAGAATAGCTATCGTTCGCTATAATTGTTAAGAAACATCTACTGTTACAGTGCTATATTAGAAAAATCATTTTCAAACAACTGTTATCGCCGGGACTCAAGTGGAAAGATTCGGGTTTGAGTCCTGACGGTGACAGTTGTTTGAAAACAATTTTTTCTAATATAGCACTGTAACAATGGATGTTTTTTAATAATTATAGCGATCGGTAGCTATTATATTGTTTATTAAATAAGTCTGAGGAACTCTACCGCATTGAATAATTTACTTTTTAGGAAGGTTTCAAAAATCTTAAATTTCAAATCTCCATAGTCTCGAGAACTAATACACAAATCTGAAAATTTAACCAGTTGGAAAATTGGAAGAGTGTGAGCAAACAGCTATAAATTATGAATAAATTTTAAAACAAACCGCATGTGATCACAAACAGCGTGTATCACAAGTTATGCAGAACTGTATAATTTAATATTTTTAGTCATACTCGTAAAAAGTTCACTGTATGCATTTACAATGCACTTGAAACATAGCCAATAAGTGAATAACGCAATTATGATTTTTAATGTCACCAATAAAAGGCGTTTTAGCAAACGGTCTTGCATAAAAAAAAAATTTTTGAAGTGAAACTTCTTTAGGGATGTATTTGTACGGCAGGGAATTAAAAAATGATTCAAAGGCGAGAAAATAAAAGAGAAATCTTAGTGACGCAAAAAATATTACTGATCAATACAATGAATTCATAACTTTAAAGAAAAACTTTCCCCGTGAGCTTATGTGGATGAGTCACACGTTTTTTTTTTTTTTTTAGTTTATTTGAAAACAAAATGAAGTGTTTTAGATGGATAGTTGTAAATAGAATTTCCTGCTTCAATAAAGAAAAATGGTATGCTGTAGTTTCGAAATAATAAAACCCTATATTTTTTACAAACCACCTGCATTGTCACAGCGCGAACTTTTTATAGAGGAATTATTTACCCAGGAAAAATTGTGTTCAAAACTTTTTTTTATTAAAATTGCTTTTTAAGAAGTTTGATTTTTTTCATCACAATTTATTCACCTTATCATTTTCTCACGTGTAATCGTTTTACGGAACCCTCAGTTCACTCTATAATAAAAATCCACTTTTGAACTGTTCTTATCTTGTTTTAAAGTGATTTTCTTTAGACATTTTAATACTTCGATGTCACTAACAAAGATTCGAAAAAAAATATTAATACATTTTTCACTTATAATCTTCTAAATACCAGATATTCGAAGTTTATAAAATCTGTAGTATAAGTACATAATATTATTTTTAAAACTAATTCGTATTATAAAGAAATCTTATGGCGGCTTTCTGGTACACATTAAGTATTTCCCAGGTATTTAACTCCGCGTTTCATTTGGCAATCTGTTGTGTTTTTTTGAGTTACATTACGTGGCGCACTAATTACTCAGGCATACAAAAACAAATGACCAAAATTACTATTTTTCTTTTTCGCATGGCAACCAGATAATTCGACGTAAAAATAAAAAACCCGGGTCGCAGTGCCAAAACTCTGCTGACAATAAAGTGTATTTGCTTGTATAGGGCCGAGTGGTTTTATACTTTTATTATGTGAAATTAAGTTTGTTTTTGGGCAAAATAAAAAATTTAACCCCTTAATACACCCCTTAAAATAACATTTTTTTCTTAATTGTAATATTATTATCAATCTAACGTCTACAATGAATTAAATACACCCTTCAATAAATAAGTCACTATATCGGCAAATTAGTCCTGTTGAGCCGATTTTATTAAAATTTTAGGGGCACCTTTTAATTGCTACTAACGAGGTAAATCTCAATTTTGAAACGATTCTAAGAATTTTTTCGGTATTTTGGGACCCAAAAACATTTTTCAACCCCTAAAAACTACCCTTAAAATGGCCCGATTGGGCCCATTTTAAATAGGCTTCTTGCGGTGATGGATTTCAACACGTGGGCCAAATTTCGTTAAAGTCAATTAACTCTTTCGAAAGTTATTGCCCGTACACATATATATATATACGTATATATATATATACATATATATATATAAACAGTTTTAAAAATGGTGCCAAAGTGTTTAGGAGGTTATGAAACGTCGAGAAATTTTGGTCCGACCCCTAGGTCCCGCCATCCGACCGACGCCAATAGTGTATGTTGCCATATGGCAAATACACTAATAAGAATTTTTTTAAAATATGTATTCCTTTTAAATTGCAAAAAAAGAAATTTAAAACATTTTGTATAAAAGCAGCGTTCCAGCGTTAAAAATGTGATGAGCTACTGGTTTAGATTTTGTACAATTTGATGTATTTTATTACTTGATTGCTGCCAACATAAATTTTATTGTGAAGTGCTCCAGAAGAGGAAAACTGCTATTTTATAGCGAATCAACCAAAAGATTACATAGTCATTTTATTATACGAATTTTTTACGTCTACTAAATAAAATACTTTGAAACTAAGTTGCTGATATAAAAGAAGCAGAATTACTACACACTTTAATATTCGATTGATTTTTGTAAATATTTGTATTTTGATAAACAGGTTTTAGAGATATTTTTGAAAAAAAATCATAGTTTTCCATATGTTCCACAAAAAATAATCTTTATTTTCAACCCAAATATTGACTTCACATAAATTATCTCCAGTTGAATTACATTGGATTCAAGGAAAGAAATAATAGACTAACATTTAAAATCACCCAAAAATAATGGTTTTAAAGTTATGTTTACAAAAATTAAATTGTTCCTGTCAAAAAATAACGTTGTCAGTTCTTGAGACCTAATAATTGATATAACTTAAATCCAATGTAGATCAACGGGAGACATTTAACGTGTTGAAATTATAGGCGCGCTGAATTGCACATCAGAGTAATTCTTATTTAATTTCTTGAACTTCTTTTCATAAACTTATATTACTTATGTGCAGCATTATTTTGTTTACATTTCGCAATGGTTCAAGAAGCAAGCAATCCGATATTCTGTCAAGCCGAAACACAAATCAATAGCTAAAAACACGATCGTAATTTTAACAATAGGCTATAAACAGGTGATGTTCACATGTTACAGAAATATTAACTTCTCTCCGAAATAAAAGAACTGTAAAACAACTATTATCGCATCATCACACTAAATTTTTACGTGCCATAAAATATATTATTTTTGGCAAAGCAATATTCTCACTAGAATATTTATAGTACAACCGATGTCTGAATATAATTAAGACAGCACATAATTCATAATTCCTGATATTTCTAATGCTATAAAAGTCAACTTTATTACACGTAGATGATCAGAATGTATCCTGTATTTATGTAAATATAAACATTATGTACGGACAATTTGAAATAAAAATATGTAGATGGTATTAAGATCGACAAAAATTGGGTGTAACTTCTTTAAAAACCGATTCATAAATTTCACTTGGACAGATGCCCAGTTAGAATAGAACACAGGGACGGCCAAAACAAATCAATGATCTAATACAAAAAGTCTCAGATCAAACATATACGGACCAGTACTGTGAAACAGGTGAAACAATTCTTAACGCAGAAAAGTTCTTAGACATTTTTTTTAATTAATAATTATGACCAAAAAGCTGATCGGAATACAACAGTAGTTTTAGTTTTCATTTTTATCTAGGATGTAAATGCAAAACAGTCGCGCGAGTCATAATAGAATTACATTCAAGATACACATTACATTTTTTGCAAATCCCGCCTTTAAAACAGCTGATCTTCATTTCATAATAAATATGTACATTTATATATCCGACTGGTGAGTGTTCGGCTAAATTGGAATCTATTTGGGTTCTTGACGAAGTCTACGCCTACTTTGCTGTCTCTGATAATATGAATTGGAGTTAGACTCAGATAATACCGACCATCTTATTTTAAAAGTATATATTTACTCTCTCCAATATTTTTCTTAAACTGGATAACCCTTTATTTCTAGTTCCGCAGAGCTTATTACGTGTCGACAGGTTTTTTTCAACCAACTTGTAAAAGAAAACAAAAGTCGATGTCAATTAATTCACACAAGAAACAAAATCCATTTGAAAATAAGTGAATGTATTGAACGCAGAACAATATATATTTGCAGTTTGTGTAACGAATAACAGATGTCTGCTGCTATGTAATGATAAAAATAGAACCGTCGTGTTTTTGTCACCAAATTATACTACACGATTAACAAGCAAATAGAACTTGCATTTTTCACCATCACAGCGATCAAATTATCCATTCTTCTTATAATATTGCAACTAATTTTCATCAGTCTGATGAATCAACTCGATAAAAGGTCGTGAGACAGAATATTGACGAAGTGAATTCGTCAGTTCTTACAAAATATACAGATATTTTTAAAAAGGTGTTAAAAATCTGACATAAATCGTTTTGTAATCGAGGAATCGCTATAAAATGAGCACACAACCAAATATCAATTTTGGAATTTTTTAGCGTGTAGTTAATTAAGAGACTATTTTAGTCACTCTTTTTTCTAATAACCAAATCGACTGCAACTAGGGTTTGCAATCCCTCAGTCTTTGGAATCTCTTGGCATGCGGGAAACCGCTGTAATGCGGAATGCGGGATTGCAAACCCTAACTGCAACCAATGAAATAAACTATTTTTATACATAATTTAGACTGTAATAATGTCCACTAGAAACCCAACACCAGATTAAAATGTCCAACAAGTTCTAGAGCTCTTATAAATAGTTTGTAATAAAACATCCGGCATTGCTTGTGACCTAACTATTCGATTGGCTGAAACTAGAACAGATTTATCTAAACGCCAAGACTGAAAACCAATAGGATTTTATAAAATCAATTAGGCAGTTTTACAAAGACGAATGACCGAGATTTTCCTTCTTTTTATCTAAACACATCACAGGCATACACAAAAAGAGACAGACATTAGAAAAAAAAACAGACAAAAGAAATACGGACGAGTGATGTCTGTTCAAGGATAAGTGTGCCGGGTTAGGTACTTGTAAACGGATCAACTGATCGCGTTATCCTGGCAAATTGAACGTCGTTCACCTTTTCCATTATCTCCAGATTCAAATACGTGCGGCGCGGAGAAGACAGCGACCGCGCGCGCGCCGTACGGTGTCAGGAGTCGGAGAGGAGAGCGGCGGTACCTTCCTGCCGGTAACATCGACGCATATTCCTTTTCGCTGGCCACAGCAGGAAGGCTCAGCAGGATAATTCAGCAGAATGCGAGTCCCATTATATTTTGCACGTTCGGTTCCTGCTTCAGGGATATTTCTGAATCTTCCCTGACCAGAAAAAAGTATTGATGACCGTTATAATTGAACGCTCATATAAAATATATTGGGAGGAAGAAAACTTAATCTCAAAGAGATTGTGATTTATCGTACACACTACAGAAGTAAAACTGGTATAATTGTGAGAAAAACAAAATAATATTAATAATTATAATAATCACACCGACCACCGGGATCGCACTTACGACCTTTAGTTCGGGCGTAGTGCGCTTTTTAAAATCGCTGCGCTCGTGCTAAAAATCTCACAATTCGTCAACAATATACTTCTTTACGCCCTAGATCTGCAATATATTATTTTCGTATTGTCCAAATCTTTTTCAAAACGATCATCTTAGTATGGATCTGATTGTTTTTTTTTTATTTTTTCCATTTTTTTTCTTCAGTTTAGTGAACCTGATTTGTAATAATAGTTTATGTATCTAGACTGCAATACAATATTTTATGTACGAGGTGTGACATTACCCGGATGTTAAAACGAGTGACCAGCCATTTTTAATACTCATACGAGTCATAAAAGCAGTACAATCGAGATGCACACTACGTTTTTGCATTTACCTCCTAGAAAATAACTGATTTTCACTTCACAATAAGAACATACTTATATATATTCACCAGTTCAGGTTCGGTCATATTGGAAATTTGGATTATTTACAAACATAACGCCTACTTTGTTGTCTCGGTTGCTCTTATGGTATTAAATGGCAACTGACACGGAAATTATTACAGAATTGGTAAAATCTTTTTATTTTACGTATTCGCGCGAAATGGGTCATTTTACTACCGCAATACAGACACGAAAAGCAGCTATTTTATAGTGCAAAAATATATGTGAATAAAGGTTACTATACAAACGTGTTTAACCTTCGTGTCTAATTAACTTTCACTGTGAAATCTACACGAACTAAACTTCTCACTTTCACGGTAACAAAGCTCGCAATAAAAAAGCTGTTGAGATAAGCTCATACACGTTAAACAGAACAATTGGATATTTAAAGATACATACATAAATAAATAAATGGAACTAATCGTGTTCAATTAGTTTTATCTAAGTTCTATGGAATAGGACACTTACACTGAATTTTAAATCACTTTTTTATGTAGAATGAAAATATCCGTCAACCAGAGAACAAAAGATCTGAGTTTTGAACGATATTTAAACAATATGCGATGTCGCTAGGTCGCTCTGACGTCATAGTATTTTAATAAAACGATGTTTTTGTGAGGAGCATGTTGATGTAAGTATTAAAAAGTAAATTGAATAAAAAAATAAAAACTCGGGTCGCAGTGCCCAAACCCTGCCGACAATATAGTGTATTTGCTAATACAGGCAGTGTGGCTTTATTATGCGAACTTTAGTTGGTTTTTGGACAAAATAAAAAATTTGACTCCTTAATACACACCTTAAAAGAACATTTTTTTTCTTAACTGCAATATGATTATCAATCTAACGTCTACACCGAATTAAATACACTCTTCAATAAATAAGTCACTATCTACAAATAAGTGTTTTCAAAAAATTTGTAAGTCCGGTCCTGTCGGGCCGATTTTATTGAAATTTTAGGGACACTTTTTAATTACTACCAGAGGGTTAAATTTCAATTTTGAAACGATTCGGAGAACTTTTTCGATATTTTGGGCCCCAAAAACATTTTTCAACCCTTGAAATGGCCCGATTACGCCCATTTTAAATAGGCTTCTGGGAGGCTTCTGGGCCAAATTTCGTTAAAATCAATTAACTCTTTCGAAAGTTATTGCCCGTACACACACATATATATATATATATATATATATATATACATATATATATAAACATTTTTAAAAATGGTGCCAATGTGTTTAGGAGGTTATGAAACGTCGAGAAATTTTGGTCCGACCCCTAAGTCCCGCCATCCGACCGACGCCAATAGTGTATGTTGCCATATGGCAAATACACTAAAAAACCCGAAATATTGTCGTTAGCATAGGTGACATCATATGCTGATTCAATAGCCCAGAAGTAACTTGAATAAATTATTGCAACGGATTGTTCCACGTCTCTAAGATTTAAAAAAAAACTGATTAGTTTAACGTTGTAAAAATGTTTATTATAAGCGGTGCACAAGACATACGGACGTAAATGAGACGTTTTTTGCCAACACATGTGTTTAATTTTTTTAAAATTATTTTATTTACAATCTACAATTTTAACGACATTACATTGTTCCTGCAAATTATATAAAACTGTAATTTATTATCACAACGTAACGTAATTGGAAAGGTAGTAAAAATTACAGAGCTTGCCTCATTTCATTTCACCAATCAGCGTAGGCGTGAGAATGACGTCAGTTGGCGGACCGTTCGTATTTTGCAAAACTTCTTGGTTTCCGGACTTGTACGCCGTGGTCCATCGGTATTTCTACCCGACGTTTCGTCTACAACTGCGGTAAACATTATCAAAGGCGATGTGGTAGCGGGCGAAGTGTCCTTCTCGGCTGCTCACAAGCAAGTGTTCACACTTGCTTGTGAGGACACTTCGCCCGCTACCAAATCGCCTTTGATAATGTCTATCGCAGTTGTAAACGAAACGTCAGGTAGAAATACTAATGGACCACGGCATACAAGCCCAGAAACCAAGAAGTTTTGCAACAACGCCAGCCGTGAAAGCCTACACAATTGGATAAAACGTTCGTATTTTTATCAACTTGTTACAATATCAAAAATGTAATTTATATTTAACTAGGACTACGCAAATTTCCTTCCTTAAAATTTAATTTTTTGCAAATATCAATATTCTGTCTCTTGATTTCTTTGATATTTGTTAAACATTGCCATTAAAGTTTATAAAAAACAGTCGTTTTCACGCAATTAATTGACAGGTTCGCCGGATGACATCATCCCCCCTACTATTCAACTGAACGAGGCAGCCTTTGTAATCTACTAGTCGCATCCTGTAAATGAATTTTTTCTTGTCTACGCACAGGTTATATAATGCCAAAGGACTCTATCCTCAACATACAAATCTTTTGTTACAGTAAAAGCGGCCGATTACATGATGGGAACTTTGCTTTTAACGACGTCTTGTGAGAAGGATTAACAACGCCGGTTTGCAAACAAACCATCTGCCGCCCTGCTCTAGCCCCTACAACCTCCACGTCCTACCGTCGTTCTAATCGAATACACACCGAATACATATCACGCATGTGTACACACTACATACAGTATATTTCGGTTATAACGTATACCATCAATGACTGAACTTCGCCCTTTAGAGTCAATTCATCTGATTCAATAAAGACTTTATTACTATTATTATTTTTAAATTCGCTTAAAATGTTCAGATTGTAGTATCACAATTGTCAGATTATAGTATCACAGGAACTATATAAACAACAGAGACAGCAAAGTAGGCGTAGTTTTCATAAACAATCCAAATAGATTCAAATATGGCCGAACACTCAACTTACTTGTTGTAAACATTCATTGTTACATTGCTAAATTAGAAAAATTTATTTTTTATCCACTGTCACCGTCGAGCTTCAAACCCGAATCTTTCCACTTTCGCGGCGGAATGAGTTAATCAATTACTCTACGGTGCGATATATTAACAGTTAATTCTTCATAATAAAGCAAATGTAACTTTAAATTCACTACATGCGAGAGCTGATATTTCGTTAGGTATCTCTAGACACGAATCATCACAGTAGCGAGAGTATGAATGAATCAAGTAAATTTCCATTTTATTTTTATTAAATTAGCCCGACGGTGACAGTGGATAAAAAATATTTTTTTCTAATTTGGCAATGTAGCAATGAATGTTTACAACAATTATATAGCTCGCTCTGAAGCTTTACAGAATTAACATATTCTTACTCAACTTACTGTCAGATATATAAAAAGAAACTTATTATAAAGTGAAAATCAGCGATTACATACGAAGCGTATGCAAAGTAATGAAGAATGTATCTCGTGTGTAATGCTATTATGGCTCGTGTGATCGTTAAAATTCACAGGTCGCTCGTTTTAACATAAAATCACAGTTCGTACATAAAATTACATTTACTTCGCGTTCTAGATACATAGACATATTATGACTGTTTCATATAAACGGAGTTACACTGTATATTATGTACTGGTTTGTGAATAATCTTTATTTGTCAAGGCGTTGCAGTGTCCACCGTGTTTGATGGCTTAGGAACAACGCGGTTTCGGGAATTAAAGAGTTACCTACGAAGGTTTCACTAACCCATGTTCGATAAATTGTGAGTGCTTTTCAGGAACTTAAAAAAAACGGGATTCAGAACTCTTGTGAGGATTTCACAAACAAGTGGACTTGCATGTCTTCTACTTTATATTTATTAATAGTTTTTCCATTCTTCCGTTTTTTTAAGTAAAACTTCTTTTGGCACGGTAAGGTAAAATTGACTCATGAGATTGAATATGTAACGAATATATCACAATGTACTATATACTGTACTAGCGGCCCAGTCCGACTTCGCCCGGGTGTAAACGTAATGTATAGGATATAAAAGATGAGAATCATTATCATTAAATTCTCAAGGTGTATTGAATTTGCGCGAATTCAATCGCTTTTATTTGTGAATGTTCAAAAATCGAAGAAAAATCTTATTTCCCAAAAAGAAATTTAAAAAATTCTGTTGATCCGATCGCTACCAAACTTCAGAAGATCACCCGCTGGGCTAATCTAAAGATTGTCGGAAAATTTCATCAAAAATGGTCTACCCGTTTGGAGTCCATAGATTACATATACATCGTCTTTTATCTATATAGATTATTAAAATGTAAAAAGTGGTTATTGCGACATAACGATAATAGTTGGACATATAGCATCGCGAAGTTCTTTGTACTTATTGATATGTTCTTTAATATTGTAGAACATACTTTTGTTCTATCATCAATAGTTTCCGCAGCGCATGCGACGAAATATGTTTTATGGCATTTTTTTACACCTTGGGTTACGTTACTAAAGTTTTAGTAAGGATCCCTAATATTTTCTAGCAATACATATAGCCTATGTTACTCAGAAGTCAGGGTGAATGTAGCTTCCTAATGGTGAAAGAATTTTTTAAATCGGCACAGTAGTTTTTGAGTTTATTAGTGTATTTGCCATATGGCAACATACACTATTGGCGTCGGTCGGATGGCGGGACCTAGGGGTCGGACCAAAATTTCTCGACGTTTCATAACCTCCTAAACACTTTGGCACCATTTTTAAAAATGTTTATATATATATATATATATATATATATATATATATATATATATATATATATATATATATATATATTTATATATATAGGTATATATGTGTGCGGGCTATAACTTTCGAAGGAGTTAATTCATTTTAACGAAATTTGGCACACATGTTGGGATCCATGACCGCACGAAGCCTATTTAAAATGGGCCTAATCGGATCAATTTAAGGGTGGCTTTTAGGGGTTGAAAAAAGTTTTTGGGCCCCAAAATACCGAAAAATATCTCAGAATCGTTTCAAAATTGAAATTTAACCCTTTAATAGCAATTAAAAAGTGCCTCTAAAATTTTAGTAAAATCGGCCCAATAGGACCGGACTTACACATTTTTTGAAAACACTAATTTGCAGATAGTGACTTATTTATTGAAGGATGTCTTTAATTCGGTGTAGACGTTAGATTGATAATAATATTACAATTAAGAAAAAAATGTTATCTTAAGGGGTTAAATTTTTTATTTTGCCCAAAAACAAACTTAATTTCACATAATAAAAGTCTAAAACCACACGGTCCTATACAAGCAAATACACTATATTGTCGGCAGGGTTTTGGCACTGCGACCCGGGTTTTTGAGTTTATTCATTACAAACATACACACACACACACACACAAATACAAATCTTTCCTCTTTATAATATTAGTGTAGATAAACCGGCTGTAGAATATTTACTAAGGTGCCGGCGAAGTAGAACGGTTGCTTCGTAACCTATTTGTCGTAGGTTTGATCCCAGCGGTCGGTGTCATTATTTTTTTTTTTTTACAATTATGCCAGTTTTACTTCTGTATAGTGTGTGGTGTGAAATACACATTACATAATCTCATTTTTCATGACACTAAGTCTCGGGACCGGTCTTTATTATTATTAGGTACATTTCTTTTTTCTTTTGATAGAATTATAAAACGCACATCAAACGGATTGAACTCAAGAAGTCATAACATTTTAAGACAAACTACCAGAAAATCTATTGATCTTTTCTAAGTTATATCGCCTCACCTATAGCAAACATGTGATTATTATCAAACTAATTTTTTATCAAAATTTATTGTCTTGGCAAATAGGTTCGCTTTAATGCGCAATAACGAATGCTGATAATATACATACTCTGAACACAAATGCCATATTAATTTTAATGTTAAAGTACTTGGCAGACGCACTGGTTGAATATTCTTGATATGCAAAGAGATCTTATACATTTTCAATATTGGTTTAATATGGAACTACACTGTGCACGAACTAGAATAGTGAATATCTGGCTCAAAATACGCGATGTTCTCATTCAATACAAACAAAATTGAATTTGAGACATTTTACTAATTTCAAACGAAACCAAATTCTACAGAAAGGACCCCGCAGAATTCTTAAGGAAATTAGTTCTCGGTCAAAATTGTAACTTTGGGGATCAGTAGTATTCGATGAATGGATTGAAAATCTCTATAGGTACAAGTCCCCAAAAAGTCGTGGTTCCGAGATATATGGAGATGGATTTTTCTCTCAATATGTAGTATTTTTTAACTTTCATTCATAACAGGTACATAACAGTTTTTCCAACGCATTCCGAAAAACAGATACGTATATACGTGAATTCAGGGAATCTTAGTTACTGTAATGAGAAAAAAAAATCCATCTTCATAGGGGAATATCTCAGGACCAAGAATTTTTGACGGCTTGTGCCTATGGGGACTACCGATCTATTCATCGAATGCTATACTGATCCCCAAAGTTACAATAAGTTTGAGCGAGAGTCAATTTTCATAAGAATTCTACGGGGTCCTTTTATCTTTTTTGCTAACCCCCCAATAAAATAACCGTTTTTCATAATCCAGTTCGCACTAAAGTAAAATGAAAAAATACTATATTATGGATAATGGGTCGCTGGCTAGTTTTTAACATAGTGTCATATTCGCCATATAATACAAGATATACCTTAAATATTTTGTGTTATGAAGAAAATATGTTTTCTATGCTCTACATAGGACAGTTCACTATCCGTCCAGACATTTAATATAACGTACCACTGACGCTATTTTGACATGAAACAGACCTCGCCTTATGGATCAATTATCGCGCATATAACATCATTATTTTAGTTTATTTTTAAACTCAAGAAATTTGATTTATCGAGGCTGGTATGAGTTTTATTTATACTGAAATATTACCCAGAGCAGTTTCAATATTTTTTTTTTTTTTTAGAAATTAGCGAAAGAGTATATAAATATGCCACAGCATTTTAGGTAACTACCGTAATTTGATATTTAATAATAATTTTGACGTCACGATGTTTGTTTTTTCAAAATCCACAATTTTAGACCCATAAAATCAGCATCTATTTCTAGTAATTTTTTATGCCACAGCCATAGTGACAAAATGTCATTAGTTATCAAAATGAGTCCAATCATATGTACTGAAATATTAAGACTTTTTAGATAGACAGGGACTGTATTTTATGTTGTACGAAAAACAATTTTCGTAAGTAAATGATAATTTGATAAATAAATAAATAATGTACAATAGCTTTACCTATATATACGCTATAGTACTATACACGGAAATATGTATAAAATACCAATAAGACTTTTTACCAATGAAATGTTTTTCATTAAAAAAATATTCACGATATGTGAACAATTACAAAGAATAATAAAAATTTAAACTTCGTGAACAATAAAAAATTAAGTAAAAATTATCACATAATATAAACAATACAAAAATAATGTTATGTATTTATCTACGGAACAATAAACAAAAGAATCGACGCAGTAGAAAAAATGAAGGTTAAAAACAAAGAACAAATATGAAACAAAAAAAAATAATACTGCGTTTTGAATGTTACGCTAAGGAAAATTAAATTCTAAAAGACAAAAAAGACTATTCACCATATTTTTTTTTTAATTAGATTAAGTAAATTTTGAAGTTGTTTTCCATGAAGATGGTTAAAGAGCTCATTATAATAAATATTACATTACAAGTAATTATCGTAAATAATAAATTTCAACGAATATTTATAATCATAAAATGAATGTTGATAAAAACAAAAATACGTTTTATAACTGTTCAACCTTCACAAAAATCTTCCAATCGTAGAAAAATAGGTGGATGTAAAAATTAGTTTATTAGTTATTCAGCTGTTAAGTCCGGAACCGCGTGCGGTTACTTTTTCTTCTAAATCTAACCAGAGTTCAGTTTATTATTAACGTCCCTCAATTAAAAATTTTCAAAAAAAAAAGGGGAGATCGGTTTCGGCCCAATTTTTTAGATCGATATTTAATCAGATCTCGTCGTTTTGAGGTCCTAGTATTAAGGCTACACGTCAACCGATTTCCACAATTATTTTTTTTTTAGAAGTTTTGATTGTTTCGGGCCGAACCGAGTCAAATCATAACGCATTCAACATAAAAAAGAATCGTGCTAGTAAATACGACCAAATACGTTCGCACTTGTGTCAACGTACCTTTTAACAAACGAGAAGAGTAACCGATCATTGTGTTAACGTAATAATAACAGGTTTGCAAGTTTCTTGAGTCATGACAAGATTACGTTTCTGTGCCGTGTAAGCTATGATTATGATTATGACGGCATGACGGTTAAGAATTCTAACGATAATATACTACGTACCTAACTAGTGTGACTGATTGTGTGAAGATTCTATTGATCTCAGAATAATTCGACTTTCTCATTTTACTAAAATACCATGCGATGAGAACATAAAACAATCAAATTATTTCGCAAGTTAGGTAAATTGGAATCCAATTTTCAATACAGGGTCTTCATTTTTATCGAGTTACCAACATAATGCTTCCGATGGTCTCGAAATTGGTATTTGAAGGGCTTCAAAACAATGCTGAATTGGGTTTTGGAGTTTAACAAAAGTGGAAAAGTTATATTTAAGTAAAAATTAATTTGTAAACTAAAGCGAAAGAATTCAAACATTGCGACGTCATACATATTCATGGCGCATTTTATACTTACGTGGTTTTCATATATTTTAATTAAATTATCTATGCCCTATGGCTTTAAAAAATGTTTTCTTTTCATTTATCATACTATTAGTACTTTTTGTTTATGCCTATAACTTGTTCATTCTTTTGTTGTTAATATACAGGTTAGATTACCGTAAGTAGCAAGTATGTTTCTACAAATTGGATTATACTTAATTATCTTATTTTCTTTGTAATTTCTTGTAACGTAGACATAAATATATATTTACTGTATAAAATTCATCATTTTTTTTACATTCAAATATACAATTTTTGTTGGTGTTATGAAATGTTTTGCCATATAAAAAACTATAAATGATTGTAATTCGTCAAATAATAAAAAATACCTAATGAAATAATCGCGATGTAATTAATTAATTGAAACGTTGTTAGGCTGGTCTTTAATTTTGTAAGTCAACATCAGTGCAACAAAGCCCACCGATATTTTAAAACTTCAGCAATTCTGGCCATTTGCCAGTTCAAGTCGCTTATCAAGTTCGTGCCATTTGATGATTGATTCCATTGAAAGTTAACGTTTACGCGTTCCGTTCTTCCCCCCAAATTAATCAATGTGCCAATCAAGACACAATTGTTTGTCTACATTTAGGCACACTTCTAACATTAAGAAAATGAAAATAAATAAAAGACATAGGTATGAACACGAAGCGAATAATAAACATTATTCAAGCACGATGGTATATTTAACTAAATTATTATAATTAAATAATTAATAATCACAAATTATTTTTGCACTACCATCTATAAATTAGTTGCTTGTAAGGCGGCCTATTACACCACAATTGTTGTAAAGTAAAACAAAGCTTGTCCCAATTCCGTAGCAAAACAATGTTTAAACCTTGCTCAAAAGTAAACTGTCAAAAATTTTGAGAATAAAATGAAAATTTTTATAACACCATACACATATTGTGCGTAATAGTCAAACTAGTGTGACTAAAATTCGTTTGGTACTCGTTTAAAGCATAATATCACAACTGATATTACTTATTTATTATTATTTAATCACTCTCGATCAATAACTACATAATATATAATTGTAAGGTAAATGTATTAGAGGTGGGTTAAAATGTTTTACACAGAGTAACATTATTGAAAAATGCGACGAAAACAATGCCAGAAACTTTTTTGCATACATACAAAGTTTTTGTTTTCGAATTTTCGTTCTTCCGAGTTGTTTTCAATTTCACTAAAAAACTACGAAAAATAAAAAGCTTTTTTGTGTATTTAAATTGTAGAATACAACAAACTAAATGGCAAGACGCCAAAGATATTTCAAAACAAATTTTGTTAGTATAAAATGTAAAAAAAAAAACTTCTAGTACTACTAACAATAAGAATGCATAGGACAGACACCTTACGGAATATTTTTTTTGCAGAATAGTGCATGATGTCTAATATTTTACGAATGCGATAATATGTTAAAAACAAGCCTCAGCAAGTTTTAGCAGTCACTATCACGTAGGTATATAGTATTTTTGGCACGCACTCCCTAATAAATAGCTGATTTTTAATTAGTTTCCAAAATGTTAGACAGTTCAATTTAGAGCAAGTTCACTTCTAATTGTAGGTTACGTTGTATTCTCATACGGTAATATACATTTATTTTACTTTACGCAACTCTACAGTAATGTCAAATGTGTCATTGCATGCTATTTTATAGGAGGCTGTGCATAAAGTTATATATTATTTTTATAAAATTTACTTCAGCCGTAGCTACGTGTGAAATAGAACGGTCGAAATTTGTTGTTTTTGACAAATATAAGAAAACAAATAAACCTCTGTTTGTTTAAGAATGTTTTTGGAAATATTTAAAAATACATTTGCTCGTAAAATCGCGCAATGTAAATATAATAAAATTTATCAACAGAAGTATCTCTGCGTTACATTATACCGGTTGTCGAAACACTAAACTTCCAGGAAGCCGCATTTCTAAACTTATTAAATACAAACAACTGTATGAATTCACTAAAATTCAACTTTTGAACCGTTTCTACGTACTTACAACCTTTGAATGTACCTTATTGTCAGGTTACACAATGTGACATTATAGACATTTGATGTGGATACATATAACGAATACCAGTTACAATCATGTATTTATTTTCATGTATCCCGCGTATGTAGATAATGTGATTTCTATCATAAAGTTTTTGTTAAAACATAATCATAGCACACGGATTTCTCGCAAAGCACTGTACTTTTTCCAGGATGGTTAATAGTCCAGCAGCCACCGCCTGTTTTTTTAAGTGATTAATAATAGGCTGAATCTTCGTGAGTTCGTTCGGTTCGACGAGACGCCCAAATTTTTCCTCTGTCCAAATTCTCAAAGAGGTAAGATGTAAAACATGTCGATTTGGTAGGGTGTCGAAATTGTCTGACTAACAGTATAAATTTTTCATTGAAATTTTAAGATAATATGATAATAAACTCGGAAAAACAATTGTCCTACCAAATCGATGGTTTGAGTTGGAGCGTCCTCCACGCCGAATATGTCGAAATAACGAGGTCATAAAAATTATTAATAACCAGCTGATTTTTTGTATGCAGCTTACTAAATATTAGTATAATTGAATGGCCACAAAGTCCTACAAATGTAGTGGTAGGTTTTCCTAGTCCTACGCTTGGTAAAATTGTGTTCTACACTTTATCCCGATAAGACAAAATCAAACCTAGGTTGTTATTAATGAAAAAAGTGTTACCGTGGAATCGACAACTTCCAAGCGTAGCACTAGGAAAACCTACCACTACATTTGTAGGACTTTGTGGCCATTCAATTATACTAATATTTAGTAAGCTGCATACAAAAAATCAGCTGGTTATTAATAATTTTTATGACCTCGTTATTTCGACATATTCGGCGTGGAGGACGCTCCAACTCAAACCATCGATTTTGTAGGACAATTGTTTTTCCGAGTTTATTATCATATTATCTTAAAATTTCAATGAAAAATTTACTGTTAGACAATTTCGACACCCTACCAAATCGACATGTTTTACATCTGCGCAGTTCATTACATACCTCTTTGAGAATTTGGACAGAGGAAAAACTTGGGCGTCTCGTCGAACCGAACGAACTCACGAAGATTCAGCCTGTTATTAATCACTTAAAAAAACAGGCGGTGGCAGCTGGACTATAAGGCTATCATAAAAAAGAAGTATTTAAATTTTTATACGTATCCCTAGATACGAGTATGCATTTTAGGCACTGACTGACTGGCTGATAGAATTGCAAAAAATATACTGAATATGAAATGAAACTCATGAGTTATTTTAAAAAATATAGTATCTCAGACGTAATGATAGTACAACTCGTGTGACTGAAAACTCATTGACTCTCCTTTTTACGTTAAAATCTTTTTTTAGAAGTAAATGGGTTTGTCGTTATGGATCTTTTCTGGACATTCTGTACTTCCAAATGTGTATTGTGTACATTCCTCAGTCAACGACTTATAAATTGCTAAATAAACGTGAACGGCCATCTTACGGACCAAGCAGGGGCAGGGAGATTTGTTAGTCAAGGTTAACGCGGTTTGTTAAAATAACTTTTGATCTAACGTTGGATTAACGAAATTATGTACACGTATCTCCTCTCTATCATAATGTTATGTTGAAATATGAAACCTTGCAACAAAGAGGATTCGATAGAGAAGATTTCCATAAGCGTCAATGTTAAAAAACCCGGGTCGCAGTGCCAAAACCCTGCCGACAATATAGTGTATTTGCTTGTGTGGGGCCGTGTGGTTTTATACTTTTATTATGTGAAATTAAGTTTGTTTTTGGGCAAAATAAAAAATTTAACCCCTTAATACACCCCCTAAAATAACATTTTTTTCTTAATTGTAATATTATTATCAATCTAACGTCTACATCGAATTAAATACACCCTTCAATAAATAAGTCACTATCTGCAAACTAGTGTTTTCATAAAATTTGTAAATCCGGTCCTGTCGGGCCGATTTTATTAAAATTGTGGGGACACTTTTTAATCACTACTAGAGGGTTAAATTTCAATTTTGAAACGATTCGGAGAATTTTTTCGGTATTTTGGGGCCCAAAAACAGTTTTCAACCCCTAAAAACTACCCTTAAAATAGCCCGATTAGGCCCATTTTAAATAGGCTTCTTGCGGTGATGGGTTTCAACACGTGGCCCAAATTTCGTTGAAATCAATTAACTCTTTCGAAAGTTATCGCGCGTACACATATATATATATATATATATATATATATATAAATATATATATATATATATATATATATATATATATATATATAAATATATATATATATATATATATATACATATATATATAAACATTTTTAAAAATGGTGCCAACGTGTTTAGGAGGTTATGAAACGTCGAGAAATTTTGGTCCGACCCCTAGGTCCCGCCATCCGACCGACGCCAATAGTGTATGTTGCCTTATGGCAAATACACTAAAAAGCCAATACAAATCCTAAAAAATAGTCTTCTTTGCGCTAAAAATCGTATATGATCAAAGTGGATACAAAATCTGGTAATCACCTACTTAATTAAATAAATATTTACTCAAAATAATATTCACCTGAAACATTCTATAGTCCTTCATATTTTTTGCACAGTAATGTTGAACATACCTGAAACAAGAAAAGTGAAAATTAGTTAACAATAACGATAACACTTCTATATTTAAATTATTTATAGACATTTCAAAATACTAAACAAAAAACGAAACAACTCAAAGCTAAGTTTACACATTACGGCCAAATTACACCTCGCAGTGTTTAATTTTTATATATTCGCACGACAATATGTACGCAGAAATGTTTTCATCACTTCCACCTTAATTTTTTTTATAATTTTCGCGTCCAAAATAGTATCTAAATTTTTATTCAATAATAAATAAGCCAATAATCTCAGTTTTCTAGCGTCTATAATCTATAATATCATCCATATACATAGATGTTATACAAACAGTGGGATTAACAAAAATTCGACACCACTATTGTCATAATTTTCTCGGGAGAAAATTATGACAATAGTGGTGTCGAATTTTTGTTAATTAATTTCTCGGGAGAAAATTATGACACTCAAAACATGTTAATTGTGTGGATTACGGCCCTATCATGAAACTCTTTAGGTTGCCGCGGCTCACATTAAGACAAGCGCTTATTTACTTATTGTAGATATTAGACTCTCATCCGATAAGGTTCTTAGCGCCTTAATTAACAAATTACAACAAATTAAAACGACAACACAAATCATGCGATTCGAACTCAGGACTGTAGTTTGATACAAAGGCCTGCACGCTAACCATTACATCAAGTTGTCCCGTAGTCTACTAAGTTCATAATAAAACATGAATGACCAGTTGCTCTTTAACAAAGTTTTAATATCAATCAATAATAACGCATTTCAGTCATAAAACGAATCTACTTTAACCAAATACACGAAAAATCCTTGGAAAATCTATTGATTTCACTTAACATTACCAATCACACATAATACAAAGTATATGTATTTATAATTTGTTTATTCTCCAACGCAAAACATGAGTTCATAAATACGTAATCATTCAGTCGTCACAGAACTATCTTTGGTTTGAAACAAACGAGGTGCGTTACACGTAACATGTTACACGCCGAAATATACTAACCTTGTCTTGTTATATTCTCGTCGGTCTGAAAGATGTAATGTTGTTCGAGTTGTTTCAGCTTTTGTAATTCCTTATTTTTGGCATACAACTTATAACGTAACGTATTACATGTTAGAAATAAAATGATGAAACCAAATAAACAAGAATTAATATAATATTTCGACTCAGCAACACAATCGATGTGAACTCTATTGTCTCAACACAGAATGCCTCTGCATTCGTTTATAATTTCCACAATATCAGTATACGAAGTTTATATAACATAAAGCATTACACAATTCATAGAATAACATAATAATACACTGAATTTCTTTTAATACTGTAGGATAAATATTTTCTTACATACACGCTTAATTATTGCATGTAATGTAGGAAATAAAATTATGAAATCAATAAATGAACAGGTATTCAATAATTAAATATTCGATACAAATAATGTGAACTCCATCCTGTCTCAACACAGAATGCTACAGCATCCGCTTATAATCTTTACAATATCAATTTACGCAGTTTACATAACATAAACCATTACACAATTCATTGAACAATACTGAATAACATTCGTTTAAATACTATAGGTCAAACATTCGTTTACAGTCGTTAAATTAGAACAGTCAGATTTGTATAGTATGTAATGTAATATTTATACATAGCCTTATGATTTACGTCTAGCCGGTGTTGGGAGCATTTATCCCAAAACGAGCGATTCTAGTACTGCACTTTGACACCGACACCCACTGCCTTACACCACCATAACCTCCCTCCCCGCCCGTGAGAAACTCTTAATGCACAACACCCAGCTAAGCTCGATTGAACGAGAAAAAAATAAAGACAACATAAAAATACGAAATCCTAAAAATTGAAAAAATATGTAAATAAATATCGAGTGGAATATGGAATAGTCGTAAAAAAACAAAAAAAAAAAAAACAAATTCAAAGCAACAACCTTCTAAGTGCGAAACACACACTAAATTCATTGAGCTATCGTGATTGTTTTACGATCTACTCTTTTCATGGTATAGTATAATATTAAATAATAGGATATACTTAGACTAACTGAGAAATTTCGGGATTGAGGCTTCCAAAACTGGCTACACGTAAAATAAATATCACAGATATTTTTTTTAAATAATAGCTGCAAGCACAAAGAGAATGTCTGTTTCGAAAATAAAAATGAAAAAATAAACAAAATAAAGTAAAACGAACAGACAATTCAAGCGAATTGGAGGAAAAATCTAGAAAAAAATTGGCAACAGAATACTATAGTTTTGAACTGTACCAGACAAAACTAAACTTATAATCACAACCATACGTTACAAGGCACAATACATGGATGAGCCACGAAAAATACGTGACTGAAATAGTAAAATAATGGCACGGCCGGATTAGCACTATTAGCTTCACGACTAGGGCTGGGATAACGAGTTCCATAAATTCAAAGAGTAGTATGAGTCGTTCCTTTTATTCCCAGTTCCCAGGTCCTAATCATAAAAAGACAATAAATTGAAATAATGAACTAATTCTCGACCTGAATAACCCTCAATTTCGGCGTTCTTAAAAAAAATCAAACGCACCCACTAGATTTTAAATCAAAACCACGCGTTCATCAGCGTTCGCGTGCGTTCTAAAAAATTGTGCGTGTCTCCATTTCGCCGTTTATGAACAAGTTTTATGAAAATCGCTACAAACGCGTGGTTTAGATAATTCCAAAGACATGCGCCTCTTTTGCAATTTTAGTAACCTTGAAACGTTTCTTTAGATTGGTTGTGCATTAAGCGGCGCTAATTTTAAATATCGCAACGTATAAAAATCAAACCAATAGACTACTTTTGTATACTTAATATTTAATCTTATTTGAAACAAAATGTAACTAAACCCACGTTAACGAAGTAATGACTTACCTCTTACCACTTACTTCTCTCTCTAATGTCCGTCTTTGGAGAGGACAGGAACGCAATTTTTCGACGGTACGGGTGCTTTTACTATAGTTTTAAGAAAGCTAGCTTTTATAATAACTGTCGCATCGCGAAGTTACGTACTTGTCGTTTCAGAAAACGGTCAAAAATTTATCAAACGTATTGCAACGTGGAAAGATAATTGCAAGAAAACGAAGTAGCCCACTATCTTAAAACATATTGTACGTGTTTTGTACGCTGAATCCGTCTAATAAAAATGCGCTAGATTACGTGGGCACTGGGCCGAATACGATTGAAAATTAAGGATAAATGTCAATTGAAATATCTCCAAGCCCTATTTTGTTCGAATACACACTGTATAAATATAATACATGTATATTAAGTATACAATGCTGATGAATTTCACGTGGACCATAAGCCATTTCAAATAAAATACGTTCAGTAATTTTCCACTTATGTAAGGTTAAATTTGTGTGGCGTGTTTCTTGTAAAAATCACTTCTATACTACATTCTAATGTTTGATTTCTGCTAAGATTTTCAACACTAAATCTACTGTCAAACTAGATTTAGCATTAACGTTCAACGGTAAATCTTCTTTCAAAGTGAATTTTAAACACCTACAGACACCGAGCAAAGGTGTAGCAAAAATGTAAATTTCATCACATTTAATATTTCGATGACTGTCTTCTGAGAGGACACGTGCGATGGTACCGGTACTGTTACCATAGTTACCATACATATAACTGTGATACCAATACCGTGTAAACTTACGTACGTGGACTTTCAGGAGACGGGCATGAGTAAGGACTGCGGCTTGATAATTCAGGACATTTTCACTTGATTTTCAAAATTTTTGACAAAAGTTAATTTTGAGCAAGCAATGATAGTAGTAAATGTGCTATTTCACTATCGCTATACAGGCATGAAAAGCAACTGTTTTGCAAAGGCGGTGTGCAAAATATTAATTTCTTTAACGTTCTTTTAAGAATGTAAGTCCTGTAAACTCGAGAAGTTAAAAAAATAAAAAAGAAATACGTCTTAATATTTTGTATATAATACCTTTTCATGCAGTCAGTGAAAGACGCATTTTTCAGAACAGAGCGTTCGGAATGCCATCTGCCGATCATCTCGTTTATTATTACGATGCACACAACAGGATAAGTACAAAGAATGAATATCCATTAGTGTAATTAATGAAAGATGTACTTATTTAATTGAGGAGATGGTTGAAGTCGTTTTCTTAATTAAACGTTGCGATATACCGGACGACTTCTGATTACCGTTGCTTTGTTTTCACTAGCTGCGATTAAGCATTAAGCTTCAAAAAATTTGGCTTGTTGCTTCAGAAAACATAGTTTTGCTCTAAAAATTGAATTAAAAAAAAACGCCATATTCGTCAATATTTATTTCCAGCCCGGGACGAGATCTGGAGTTACAGGAAGGCAATTTAACATTTTGAAATGTTCCCTATACAAAATTATGTTAAAAATATTGACGAATTTGGATTGCTCAATAAATGGCCTTTCAAATTTTTTTTCAGTACAAAAATTTGTGAACTTATGCTAATTTTCTCATTTTGTCTAATTTTAATTTGTTTATTTAGATCAAATAGATTGTAATACAAGTACATATTTCTAATTTAACATAAAAAATTGAAAAAGATTTTTCATAAAAAATTGTGATTTCCGAAACGTGAGTAAGTGCATTTTACATGCACACACATCCAACTGTTCGTAAGATTGAGCTGTAAGGCATTTGGAAATATTTGGAGAATAGCGGAACGTAATCGCATCTCAGAACCTACCACATAAGACTTTCTCGCTCAACTCTATTGATCGTGGATTTTCAATTCCCCTTTCTGGATTTTTTCCGAAATAAATGGCAATTGAACTATCCTTCTCGGAGGAAGTAGGGGAGAGAACGGAAGAAGCCTTTCAGAATTCTGAGTGTAAAACTTTATTTCGATCGTCAGGCCACGTAAGTACAGATGGACGAACTTATAGTTAATCCAGAATCAATAGTAAATTTGCAAATAAAAATAATCTTTGTAAACATCAGAAACAGACGAAACGGGGATCCCAATTGAAAAATCACACTGTATACATAAAGTATATATATAGGGTATTATATGGAAATATAAATGAAATAAGAGCTTTTTGCATGAATTCTCTCTACATTTTCTTCCAATCTCCTCAGCGAACCGCGACCAAATATCTAAGCTTTAGACAGAAAATAATCAGTTTTATGATATAGAACAGCATCAAAAGTTCTTTACTCCAATCAGCAATGTTAAAACTGACGAGCGTCTATAATCCAGTGGGTAACCACAAGAAACGGGAACTAGAAAAAAGCATCCCCGATCTAATTTTATTTTTACCAGGATTTTCTCTAACCAAAAAAAAAAATTCATTCGCTATAAGATCTTATAATATTGAAGTGTATATAGATGCTAGGATTAATAAAAACTGAGATATCGACAAATATTCATAGTTCTTGGTAATTCGGGAAAATTCAATATAAATTAAATACATTTTGAAGGTTCTTAAATTTGTTGGGTCCCGGGAATCGGTCATATTCAGCCCGTCAGTGGTTACGTCCAATGTATCTATCAATGGTAAAATTAGTAGTGACAAATTTTCGTCCCTTTTCTGGTAAGCAAAAAAGCATCACGAAAATATTGGCATCTTTATTTCCGACCCTGTCACGACCACACTTTTAGATGTATATCTGAGAGTTTCTTAGCAGTTAATTATTTCAATCAAAGTCAATATTTTCGATTTTGTTGATATTTATACTTCGAAAAGCCGAACACAAATGAAAGCTAGTAATATAATCAACAGACTGTTGTCTGTACAGTGTCGATGTTTCGATTACTATAAATTCGTTGCTCATTACAGAAATTTGGGAACATTTTTCGATAGACCCTGTATTTCTTTAATAATTTACAGTCATCTGCGGGTTGCACTTTTATTCATAAATCACTGATGACGTTAGTTCGAATGACAAAAATGATTCGCACTGTCGCGTCGTTAATTATAAGAGCATAAATATAACTGTATTCTTCCCTAAAAACTTGATTTACAATTCTTGCACTGTGAAATTGTCATGTAAATCAGACCAGAAAAAGGACTGGAAAACTATAATTTCTTTCTTCATTTTATATATCATTAAGTTCAAAAATACAGTAAAAAGGTTTTACCAATAAATTTACTCCAAACCGTCGGAACTTATTTGATACAAAATATGTTGCAGCCGTCTAGTATAACTGGATGTTTCATGAAATGCATACACATATTACGAATGACGGTTTGAAATATCTAGACATTTTACAGACATTTCATTCGCCAACCTACACCGGCCGCGGATATATTTAATGTTAGACACAACACATGAAATGTCTATTAACAATAAGTGTTTAGACATTTTAGGCTACAAATGGCCATTTCATGAAATATTCATAAAATATGTCATGCTATGACTGGTCATTTCATGGGATGTTTAGACTTTTCATCTAACGTCTAGTACAATGACAAACTGCAAACTTGAACATTAGTGACGTAAAAGAATAATTAACCCGGTTATTATTAATATATACATACTATTATTATACTATTATTATAAAAGACTGCGCAGAAAGTTTTAATTTAATATAAAAATGATTTTTCGGGAAAAAGGACTTTATTTATAAGTAAAACACTTAATATTTTATTTTCAGCGACGTTTCGTTCCTTGGAACGAAACGTCGCTGAAAATAAAATATTATGTGTTTTACTTATAAATAAAGTCCTTTTTCCCGAAAAATCATTTTTATATTAATTACCAAGAACAAAAAAGAAATAAAGTTTTAATTTAATTATCAACATCTAGATAAATATGAAAACATTATTTGATTAATTCTCTCGATTCTACTGTTGAAAATTGTTCTATTGTTTTGATTTTTGCTGTTTCGAGAAACAGAAACCGGAACTGCCATCTTGTTTTATAGACAGTTGATTAAACAGCCGGAAAATTATCCGACCAAAATGGTTACTATCATAAATAACCGGTAATTTTATATTACTATTAAACCGTCAAGTAATCAACAGATGTGAACGTTTTCAAAATAAGAAGCTAATGATGAAACGTGGAAGAACAGAAAATATGAATAGTAAATTTTTACTTTTTATAAAAAGTGTAAGCTGTAAGCGCACATGTTGTGTTTTGTTACGTATCTATACAGTGTTTCTTCCTCTATAGACGTCGTCGCCGCATTTTATGGCTAGTTGTTGATTGTTGACCGTGGCCGGGGCACAGAACAGGTTTCCGCGGACAGCTGCCATACGCCAGAGACGGCGCTGTGCGTGGGGCACATGTCGTGCCTACGACTTCCGACTTATTAATGTCAAACTTCCCAACAAATATAATTAAAACGTTTCAATTCGTGAACACAATGACACATATTTTTATTCTGTTTATTATTACAAATTTATTTCAAGATTTAGTTACGAAGTTGAATAGGCGCCGAGATTTTCCTCGCGCCGGCATGACAATTTTTCTCGTTTAGAATTTTGAAACATCTAGATGAACTGTCGAGATCTCGTTGGATACACACTCTACTTATATTGAAACGAAGAGTATAGTGGAGTCTCGCTAATCCGAAAACGTTTCGGTAGGCAGACAGAAAATTTTTTAGTTCGAATATTACATATGGTAAGTTTTTGTGTTTTCTTCTTAAATTTAAATAGTATTTATGGCACAAAAACACTAACAAAACCATAAAAAATTGTACTTTAAAGAAGATTGCATATTATAAACGCTCAACAGATCATCAGTGTCTACAAATACAAAATTAATAAATCAGTGTTATATTAAAATTAGTTATTTGGCTAATCTGAAATCTGCTAATCCGAACAGGGCTTAATTCCAATTAGTTCGGTGTATTTTTCATTCGATTACGCTTCCACCTAAAGAATCATGACCCCGGAATTTTCTAGGGGGAATACCAGTTATGCCAACACTGTAAGAGAGTATCCCCGTGGCAGAATCCGTTTCCGAGAAGAAAATATTTTCTGACTTTCACATTTAATCTAGAACCTTTTTTGCGATTATATAGATAACCGTTCTTAACGTATGCAAGTAAAATTTGAGAAGAACGATCCAGTCGTTTGGGCTCTGAATGTGACTACATACGAAACCACACAGACGACGGATACATTTTTTCAGAGTTCTGGCGACTCGAAAACGTGTAAATTCATCAAATCTCAAAACCGAATATGAAAAAATGAAAAATATGATTAAAGATCCTTTTAATTCATATTCAATTGGTATAGTCCGTATTTAGTTTAAATAAATATATTCTAAACAAAGGGAAACATGACCTGAAGAAGTCACAAATTGTAGACGAAACGTTTACAATAAAAGTTAACATAGTATTACACAGGCTTAAGGTCCTATTTCCTCTTATTTCCTCTTAATGCTGACAGTTTATTAGGAAGCGTCCATTAATTACGTGAGACGTTTTTGAGGATTTTAGAAATTTGTCGCTGCCTTTATGGACGAGTCGCCTCTGCTAGACAACACGTCTTGCAGGTAAATGTGTGAGTGTAAAATACAAGTGAATAAATACCAGTCCTTATATAAGAAGCAGCAAGAGATGAAGGGTGAATGCACTTGAACCAAAGCGTCTGTTCCTATGTAACAAACCAGCAACACAAGAATACACCACACGAACTCTCAGTGTCAACTAACTGGTGACTCCGCTGGCAACCAAGGATGGCCGGTCACATTCAAGTTCACTCAACCCTCCTTGATACAAACTCCACTCACTAGTTTAATTCTGGCCGTTAAATATTCAATGAACGCAAACTAAAATCGTCGGCGTCCTTAACTGTTGAACATCTATCTATAATTTCATCATATTCATAACTGGTTAAATTTTTAAGTCAATCCGTTCATTCCTTCTTGAAATGCTTTCGTTAATTAACAAAAGGCATTAAATTTTTAGGAGTTCTTAAGCATTATCGTATCGTCGAATAACTTGTTGCCTAAACGTAAATGTGATTCAAGGCAAACATAGACGCACTACGAGATTAATGAAAATCTAGACACATGGTAGTTCTCTCTCGCAGCAACTGAACCAGATAGTCTATTATAGGTACACGAATCAACTTAACACCTATATTTACCAACCCCAAAACTTCGTATCATTAAATGAAACGAAAATTGTATAAATGTTGTCAAGGTTAAGCTGTTAAGCGTCTATAATCACAACTTTAGCACCCTACACAAAGAAATGATACCTACATCAATATGAGCGTGTCGACTATACGAAACATTTCGAGTGTCCACTTTTTCTACCCACGCGTTGACTCATACATAGCGCTGCAACTTCAACTTATTTAATTTTCAATAATACGAGACACAGTCTTGAAACACACGGCTTAAAAAAAGTGAAATAAAACAGTAAATCATTCTGCAATGTATCCAATGTTTGTCATAGATGTCACACACCCATTTGATCATCCTTAATTCGCCGATGTCAACCAACTGTTGCCAATCGCTGCCGCCATGTGCGCTGTCTGTCAACAGCTGGTGCCTGCACAACAGTTCTTCTGGTGCAACATTCTCACAATGACCCTCACTCACCAAACGGAATTCGATCGATAATGACTGTTGATATATCCAATCATTGAACCGTCAAAGATGTCAATTTACACATTGCCAATTTACACATCTGACCTGTACGAGTACGATTGCACCTACACTGGACCCACATTTCCCCTGATACGACATCGGAAGGAAAAACACCAAGGTTTGTAATGTAGGTGCCTACATTGGAAAAGGAAGCCCAATTTCGGCACCTACATTATAATCTTGGTGTTTGCTTTTCTTCCGATGTCGATCGGGATACAATGTAGACGCAGACTACGCCATTTTAACTGTATATTTATGCGTCAGTACCTTCTGCAGATAAATGAAAATTTAGTATAAAAAGCGTTTAACAATTGAATATATGTCAATGTAAACCACTTCTGAAAAGAAAAAAATATATAGCTGAAAGCAATCGAACACCCAAGAGGATTGATAATTGTTAGTTTCAGTTAAAACAAATGTAACAAGTAGCGTGTTAAATTGTACAATGTGTTCAAATAAACCAGTGATATCACTACGTATAAAGCATTAAAACTAACAGCACTGAAAGTTATAACTATCTTTACCTTATCGCGTTTATTATTATCTAGTTCTGCTCACCCGTCAATAATGAGGCACTCTCTAGATGGATTCAAGGTTACAAAACACGCCGAGCTCGCAACTACGGAGTTGCCCGATACATTTAAGAAAATACAATTAAAATCGGACCATTGGAAGCTGCAGAAAATTCTCGGGCAACGTTAAGTGTCTTAAATATGAGTCAATTTCCAATATAGGTCAGCAAAATATTGTTTTGTTTGCTACAAACAGAGCACTTGGTAGGATCATTTATTACTGTAGAGGTAAAATAAAACAGTGGACGTGTATAAAGACGCTGATATAACGTGATTTGACTACATAGACTTTAGCTTGATAAGGACTGTAAGGGAGAATACTATTATCATAGTAAAGAGAACTGACAGATAATCCAAGCTCTGACCGTATAAAAGTCTACCGTACAACACTATTAGACTTTTTACCTGTTATTGAATATAACAGATATCATGAAAAGACATCAAATCGATAACAAATTATTTTAGTTTTTTAAATAATTTTTTGTTGTCAGTATCCCTAATTTCACCTCAACACTGCTTTTAAGATTTTTTTGTAATTATCATCATCTACCTTGCAATTTTTTGCATGTCTGGTAGACCGCATATACATTACAATGATCGTTTTGATCATTATATATAAAATAAAAAATTAATAAATAAAACACAATAAAATTTGATTTAATCAAGACGAAGTCTAAATGTGTCTGATCACCACGAGATCTAAGATTATAATCATTATTTGTTTCTCAAGCGTTGTTAATAGAAACTTCAAACAAAACAATGCTGTGGTCGACAATGCAGAGAATATATTAATGTTGTCACTAGAAGACCCAACAACATTTATCTACTTAGAGAAGAGTCTGCCAGGTATACAAAGAAAATTTGCGAGGCAGACGATTACAATTACTGTAATTAATTGATACTTCTTTATAATATTAACAAATTTCGTAAGCAGTGTTGAGCCGCATTCGAGATACTGACAACAAAATATGATAAAAAACATTTAATTCTCCCATCGATTTAATAATAGGTAAAAATTTAAGTAGTGTTGTCCAGTAGACTTTTTAACGGTCAGAGCTTGAACTAGAAGTTCTGACTAACTAAACAGTGCGCAGAAACTACGTTGTTTTTCCATCAAAAGTGACAAGAGAAAATAAACGTTTAGTTCTCTTCAAATTACGTCCTATAATAAAAATGTTGAATTTTTATTACAAAGTGCCTAGTTGGTTCGTCCTCTCGCGTAGCATTTTGTGCAGCGGCAGTATACCACCATGACGGCACAATATTCTTACTATATCTATCTGTAAGAGAAATGCATTTTCTTCTATTTTCTTTATAAAACTCAGATTGTTGTCGACATTGTTTTCAGATGGTTTGATGCAAGCCGTGCCGGCGTGTAAACGTTTTATGTCTTCCCTGCTTACGTTCCACATTTCTTAAAAAAATTTACGGTACCATATCTCTATGGAAGTATTGCCAATATATTCTTAAACTTTATTAGCTGTGATAAAGTTTGTCGAGCGTCTATATAATTTACAATATCTATACATATTTGTGATAAACCGACAAAGTTAACCAACCAATCTAGCAAACATCTTTCTATAATAAATATAGTGCCTTCTTAAATTTTAAGTCATACTTAAATTTTATATCGACCAATCAAATATTCAAAATGAACAATGTAAAATGAAAAAGTGCAGCGATTTCATTTTATTCTAGAACATTATAGAAAGTTTCATTTTAAATAGACTTCGTGTGGTGATGGATTCCAACATGAGGGCCAAATTTCGTTGAAATCAATTAACTCCTTCGAAAGTTATTGCTCGCACACACGCAACACACGCAACACACACACACACACACACACATATATATATATATATATACATAAACATTTCCAAAAATGGTGCCAAATTGTTCAAGAGGTTATGAAGCGTTGAGAAATTTTTGTCCCGTCATCTAACCAACGCCAAAATACAATCTGAAATATCACGATTATCCTCTATTTTTTATGAAGATCTTGCATCAAATGACAAAGAAAATTAAGAATATATTTTGTGGTTTTATGCCAATAATAACGACAAATACTATAATTGAATTTATAGGTAATGCAGTTCACAAATCAAACACGATAACATTTTATGATAGCTCGACAAATTTTGCGATCATTTACAATACATGACAGATTTTTATTTCTGTGCAAGCTGTAAAAAACGTCGATCTACAAAGAGTAGTTTAATTATCGACACTTAAATTGCTTAGTTTCTCTATACTTAAAATATGTCATTAAAAACGGTTGTAAAATTCCATAATTTTCTTTACTTAATAAGTTCTATTTTCTGAATGTCGTATGCACATTGCACAGTGATTCCATAAAAATACAGATAAAACATTTACTTCTTCTTCTAAAATCACATCAAATCAAAAATATTTACGCTGAAGATAATGTTATTCTCTATTTTGATATTAAGGTGATTCGGGATCCCTTATCTATCTAGGGCAGAGCTTCCCACCCTTATTTTGGTCCACCGCCTCCTTTAGAAAGAAAATTTTTGACGTCCCGTAGTTCATAATAGTTACTTTTATATGAAATTTTAAAATATTGTTACATATTACCTAATTTATCTATTAAAAATCGTAAGCCTCCATGGAAGGCTCCGGCGATCTCTGACGGGGCGGTATGGCTCCTGTTGGTAGTCTATGATCAAGGGGATCTCAAATAAAATCTATTGCATTATTGCAAGGTTACATCTTCTGTCCACTAAATTTCTCAATTAAAAAAATATCAAAAATCGAAAAATCTAGACGTAGCAATATTTTATACGTATACCTACACTTATTTTATACATTGTAAAGATTCGTTTATACAAAAAAAAAAAATTCAAAAATATAATGCGTCTTTGGCGAAGTTTACTGCCCTTTTTACAAGCTAAGTAAATTTTTGTCAAATTATTAAAAAAATAAAACTACAAAGTTATATTTTTATAAAAGAAAGTTAGCAGACAACTTTTATAAAAAATAAGTACATTATATTGTAATATATATTTTTTAAAAGATTTATAACCTTTTTTCTAGTGTAATCCGGCTTTCTCTGCAGCTGTGTCATTTCATTATTAACTACATTTTATCTAAACAAAACAAAAATGGAACTTGCTTTGAAAACTTAAAAATTACGTTACCCAGGCGACAAAAGCTGAAAGCAGTTTAATAATAAATTGGTCATTTAAATAAAATTATTGTGAAAGAAATAATAAATACGATTTATTTTTTTATACAAACATAAAATACTGTGAAGGGTTTTTCGCGCTGCATATTCTCTCTTGACTTCTGACACTGCAGTCATCTTTCAATAGACGGATTTTCAATTTACGTTTTCAACAGGTGTTACATAGATCTAATAAAATTCATGTCACTATTCGTTTTCGACATTGTGTGCAGAGCACAAAAAAATGTTAGTAATATCGTATTATAGATACGTACTGGACAGTTCGTCAAAGATGTAGACATTTCATCAAGCGCTGGGAAACAGCTCGCAGAATGCCCAATGGCAGTTCATAGCTGTCGGGGTTGAATGTGTAATACCAAATCATCATAAGCACGTAACGTGTGGAAAATTTACTTATTTTTAACGTCACCAATAGCCAATTTTTTATAAAAAATGTTGTAAAATATACGACCAGATACACTAGTGCTGGGACACAGAAAACATTGTCAGAAAATCTGGTTTGGCAACGACCTTAGATTGTAATAACATATGTAGCCTCATAAGAAAATCATTGTAGAATTTTAAATTGATCCTGCTCGAAAAACAATAGATCGATTGAAAAGATGCTTTTTTTTCTAAAATTGTGTATATACTAGACTTGCAACGAATAGTATACTCGGCAGTATACCGAATACCGAATATTCGGCGAGCTCCCTGACCGAATAGCCGAATATTAAGCAAAAGTATTCGGCTGGATTTTAGCGCCAAAACTTGTACAGACGTGATTGTTTCGCGCTCGTTTGTTCTAATGTACTGACCTTAACTTTTCTAATACAGAAGATGATTAAATTATGCACCTGTTTTATGTACCAATGACTACTTAATAAATGATTATAAAAGAAATGAGAACCTTACCCTTCTAAATTTTGATTACGACAATAATTCAAATACATAGAATCCTTAACTTTTCTAATTGTATGATTATGTACCTGTGTTATGTACCAATTACTACTTAAATGATTATAAGAGAAATGAAAATATGAATATACACGTAATGAATGGTTTTTTTGTTTTTCATTTTACCAATTATCTCCTTATAACAAAATATATTACTTAAGTATTCGGTATTCGGCCGAATATAATAAAAGCAGCCGAATAGGCCGAATACCGAATAGTAACCGAATATTCGTTGCAAGTCTAGTATATACATGTTTTTAGCATAGTTTTTTGTAGAATTTCCACTTCAAAACAACATTTTATCCACACATATCGGTCAAAATTTAGCTTAAAAAACGATGCTTTCTCTGTATATATGAATAATTTTTGTTTGAGTATCATCTATATGACAAAGAGTATGAAAACGACATTAGACTGACCCTGCATGTCTAAAGCTTAATTTATGTGATCATTGTCAAATCAAATTTTTTTACAAAATTTTCAGCATTTGGGTCTAACATCAATTTATATTACCAATTAATTTTTGTTTTTAATAAATGAAAAATGCAACTGCTTTTTCTGTTCTCGGATCAGAATTTGAGAACTAGGGATTTGTAATAGAGGAATCATGGAAACTATATAAACAAGCTCATTGTCTATCCTAAATTCGTTAAATGACATGTACAAAAATACAAGTTTCCGAGGTTTCTTGACTGTTACAGTTTCAGTAACCAAGTTCCTTTTGCATAGAACAGTTCGTACATCACTAAGAAGTGTTTGGAGACAACACAAAGCACGACGAACCAATAGTCTATAATATTTCTCTCGATAGGGGGTTTCCAATATAAGCCATGTTTATTAGACAAGCTCTGTAGTTTATGGCGGATGCATGGACTGTTTTATTACAGAAACGTAGTTGGCTGGACGACATAATATTTATTAAAAGCACAGTGACATAGCGCACTGGCACTGCAAACCAATACTGAAACTTATTTATGACTGAGGATTGATTCGCAGAAGGAACCGTGTAGCTCTGGGATTACCGTCAGTCCCGATTTCATCGAACACGCGGACGTAATTTTATTGACTAAACTGAACGCTGAAAAATTATATACAGGCAGAACTAAATGTCATCGTAGAACGTTTTAGGACATCTGCTTTTATATCATCAAAAAAAATATTTTTCCTACAACTTAACTACTGATCATTAAAAAAATTCTTATACAACTTGAACGCAAAAAACCACCCCACAATTTAATACAAACATCTCGGCGTATTCAAGTGGATAATTGCACATTTTAAACGAATACATCTACCTAAATTGCTAACTTCATTTTAAACCTCGACGCCCGGAAGTAAACATTTTAACTTCATTTTTACTCCCGACGTTACAGTTTCTTTTCATATACCTGCCCGGAATTCAAGTTCTTAAATAGTGTAACTGCAAGTCGGTTTGTACAAAAATAATTTGCTATATGAGTATTCTTGTATACTAGCAGTTATCCGCGACTTCGCTTGCATTTAAATACCAACACATACGTAGGTAATTAGTTTTTCTACTCGCATAACTTAACAATAAAAATTCAACAGAATTGAGCAATATACAACAAGAAATGTTAGCGATTTATAAGACATAAAAATTAAATTAAATGGATGGATAACTCAAACATGAAAAGGTGTTTAAAATCCATTAAATTTATGCCCAAGAACTGTTTAGTGTGTACTATTAAAATATACCCACCAATGACAAAAATACACATATATAACTGTTGATCAATATCCCTTCATAATAATGCATATATTCAACAGCGTGAAAATGTGTCTGCTTTGCATTTTTTTAAGTATATCTGGCAGACCCCTCTCCAAATAGATATATGTTTAATACGAGGCATTCCAGGTACATAAAAGAGAGACGATTATAATTGAAAAACATCAAATAGTGTTGAGCCGTTGTCGAGATAATGAAAAAATTATTTAAAAAAATGAAGCCAAGCCAACTGGATCGGACTGGATTTGCTCGGCACGACAGGGGAATACGCATAGTGGATATTGCCGAATTGATCTGAGCCGACTAGTGCGTGGAAACTCATTTAACTTCATGTATCCCAAAACTGACGATCGTGGCGAGTTGATCCGATTCGTTTAGTGGGTGTGGACTTTTAGTCTGCCAGCGGCACCGGTTTGATGTCTTTTTAGGGTTCCGTGATTCCGACGAAACATTTATAGGATCACTTTCGTGTCTGTCTGTCTGTTATTTTCTCCGACTCTACTAAACGAAAAAATTTGAAATTTGGTACACATATAGAGTTAGATGACCTCATCACGGACGTGTAGGGAAAACAAACGAATTCCGATTTTGGAGGTTAATCATCATATTATCTGTTGAATTCAATAATGACATTTTAGTAGGTAGTTGCGTCCAGCAGCCTTTTGTACGGTCAAAGCTTGGACTATATAATTTATTAATACAGGGTGCGGCAGAGAGGACGGACGGTTTTAAAAAAATCATAAAATAGTTAATTTTTACTCAAAAACAAATTTATTGATGGAATCAGGTTCGCAAGGAAATAGCATTTGAGACAGTCAAGTGTGGAAAATCACATCAGGCATGTGGTGACCTAAATCGTTAATGCAGTGCTGGAGGCGTTCTTGGAAGTTCGCGTAGACTCTCTCCAACATCGCTCTCTCAACTTGGGCGACTTCCACGCGAGTTGCGTCCTTCAATTCGTCCAGAGTTCGGGGCTTGTTCTCGTATACTGTAGCCTTGAGGTGTCCCCATAAGAAAAAATCGCATATGGATAAATCTGGGGACCGAGGAGGCCAATGAACATCGCCAAACCTGGAAATAAGGCGACCAGGGAAGAGAGGGCGAATAACGTCCATTGATGCTCTGGCTGTGTGGGCGGTCGCACCCTGTACAAGAGTGATATTGACAAGTTTGGACTATGAAGCCAATTTGTAAAGCCCTTATAATGCAGATCAAAATCAGCACAGCAACTACTTTATTTACGATTAAATTAAATATGCATGTAAATGTTTTAAGTTAAAAAAACACGAATCCATTATGGGAGTGTTATAATTACAAATATAGTGTTTTTATGACAGAAATAAAACTAAATATTTGATTTGCGTGCGTGAGAAAAAAAATCTAACCATGACTTTTCCTAGAATTCTTCTTATTATTATTATCATTATCAATCATAGCGAGGTTACTGTACCTGATTCACATGCGCGTCAACAGGCCTGTTCAACTTTTTACAATCTTGGACGATTTATAAAAATAAAAATAGAATAGCACATGCCTAAATCAGCAGCTTTGAAACAAATGGATCAATGTCACAATTATTATTTTTAAAAACAAGTAATATTTCATACAGCTATATTGTGATCCCTTTTCGATCACAAAACCTAGATTTAATAAAATAATTGAATTTTTTTACAATAGAAGGTACAGAGAACACATGCCCATAAAAAATTATACCTACTGTAATTTCGTTCTTTTAATTTCTACTCCTTTACTTTTTGTAAGTTTTTTAAAAAAACACGAAAAAAACCTCGACATAAATTCAACGTTCTAAAAACGCGTCCAATAATATGTTTATAGGTAGACACACAAACCGTCCGGGTTATCTCGTCCTAGTAGCAATCCGAATCTTTTTATACTATTATCATCAATGACCATACATTAATTTTTTTCTTTGTGACAGGTTATACTTTAGTCAAACTAGTGTTTAGAACCAGATTATAATAATAAGGGACGACGTTTTTGTGAAGGATAGTACAAAAACAAAACAAACACATGTACATAATCATATGTACACATTCCATTACCAGAAACAAGGACAAGAGCATCATAAAATCAAATGAAATGAACAAGAATGGACGTACTGCATTAATGTAATTAAATTGTGAAACAAAGAACCATTTTAGTGTGCGTACTTTTACGACGAATATATAATACGCATGAAATGTTTCTTTAGATGAGCCAAATGTAAAACGAACAAAGGGAAAACCATGGCAATGTAAGAGGCAGAATAAAATATTCACAAACATTTAATTACCTATATTAATTATAATCATCTGCATTGAGTTTAAATCAAATTAATGTAAAGCTGTCAACAATTCGTTACGTCTTTTTGACACGCAAGTCATACCTACTGAAAGGGTTAAAAATTAATAAAAGGATAAATTCAGTTAATAACAGAAATAATTTCAACAGCGTATAAAATACGTGTCTAAATCTTTCAGTTTCAACATATTATACATAACTAGCGTCCTTCGGGTCAAGTCTGCAAGACGGATACAATATTTGAATTGCAGTTAGAGTGAATAGAGCTATTGATTTGTTATTGTTACAACGTGAGTATTCGAATTTTGCGGACAGATAATGCAAAGAAATTAATATTTTTTTGTGCTTATAATTTTTCATAGATTTCAATCAAGTCTACCGAACTTTTTTAATTCGCATAACTAAGGAATAATAAACTCAGCAATATTACAAACAAATATAATAAATACAATGAAGTGTCATTCAGAGCGGTTTGCATATAGGGTGTCCACTGAAGACCAAACATCGGAGAGCCGCCGTTCGGGAAGTCCTGTAACAATACACTTCCCCTTATTGGATTATGGCGGTAAAACTGACAGTGACCGGTATAAAGTGAAATGAACGCTAACAAAGAAAGATATGAATATCAGAAGACTTTAAAAAACATATTGCATAATCAAAATAAAATTTAATTACTGGTAAAATTCAAAATCTGTCCAAATAAACATAAAATTCATCTTTCAGAAATACTAATATTTAAAATAATTGAAGCAATTCTTTGAACGAATCCTTTTATACACGAAAAGATTCGATTCAAGCCATAAATAAAAAGGTGACATCATATGTGTAAAAAGATTTGCACTAAATTAATGGATGACGCTGGAAAAAAACGAATTAAAAACAAAATCAATGTTTTCAACACGATATGTTTAAAACAAAGTAACAACGACATGCACCTCTCTGGTATAGAGGTCGTGAAATTTAATCAACGTTTTTAATTTATTATTAAACCACCTCAAAGAAAAACCATATACATCCTGTTGTAAGATTTAATATCAGAGATCTTTTAATGGCGGTATAGTGGATACAATTCAGCTGTTGTATTAGAAAGCTTTCATTAAGTAGGAGTAGAATATAAATCGTTCATCCAACAAGACTTGATTTAATTTAGTAAACTTCTTCTTAAACTGTGTGTGAAACTGACATTCAAAGATTCGCTATATTTAAATTTTTTTATATGATGAGATTTTTCTTATATTTCCGATTTAGTTTAGGGACTAAATACACTTAAAACGAGAATTTATTAAAAAACGGCGTGATCCGTTTATAACCAATAATTAATTATGCCCTAGCTTCTGTTCGGAAAAACATATATTTAAATTAGAAAAAAATCGACAACACTGCAGGGTAATTATTAAGTGAAACATGTTTTTCGATCATTTAAAAGTAGCGTCAATAAACAAAATACATTCCATTAAAATGTCCACAATAATCTATTTCAACTACCGATAAAAGACAATAGTTTGAAAAATATTGTGCAAACCTGATGCTTTGCGTTCTCAACTTAGGTTTTCCAATATATCAAACGAACAATTTTACAACAGGACACTGTTTTTAGTTGTGTAAAACTGACTTTCACCGATCTTCTACTTGCAGGTGAGAATAATAACGGCTATAAATAAAAATCAATTTTGGGTGGTTTGAAACCGACTTTTGCACACATATGCAGTTACGAATTTTGAACTATATCTCGATGAGGAATATTGTTTAATTTTTCACGTCGCTGAGCACAGTAATATGGTTACACTTCGGGGAATGATTCGAAGAGTTCACTGAATCATACTTCTATTTTTATTCCTAACACATTTGCGTAACTCTTAGTTCCACGAGGAACTTAATAAACGCACTCCAGATGTAGCAAGTAAGTCGTCCTTAGCTGTGTAAAACTGATTACGACAGCTCGTCTACATTTTGATTTAAAACGTACAGAACGTTCAAGGTGTTAACAACTACTTGACAAACGGTATAAAAAAAAAATAATTATGTGAAACTGACTTGCAATTCGCATACACGCAAATGCGATTAAAGACAAACGTGTAGAATGCAATAAGATCATCATTATCAAATCATCGCGGCTAGCATCATCATCACCGACACATCAGCTGTGCTGGACCCATCCCACATTCGCGCATACCAATACGTTGACCAAAGCAACATTTTATAAATGCAAATTATACAATGTGAACAAATTTATATCTTTACACTAGTCTTTGCCCGCAGCTATTTCACTCGTGTTTAAGTCAGTTTTGTGCATTCTAGCCGCAATAATTTTATACGTTCACGTTGACAAGTTCCATACTTCAAGTTTTATTGAATAATTTGATATTTAAGTGTATAGGCTTCCATGGCCGGCGTTGTTCCAAATCTTCCTGGCTCCCGGACTTGCAGGCCGGGATGCAGTGGTATTTCTACCTAACGTTTCATCTACAACTGCAGCAAACATTTTCATAGGCGGCACGGCCTCTTTGGAGGCTCGCGTAAGTGTGTCAATGACTGGTGTTCTCCCTTCTTTTATAAAATTATTATTTATCATATAAAATTCTCTATTAGAATTTTCATTCTGGGGTGGTGGTCCAGAAACGATTGGGATCCTCTGGCCTAAATCTATACGTAAAACCGAGAAAGAGTTAAGAACCTGACTTGATATCTTGAGCCCATAAAATGAGAAGTTAAAAAAATGGTTAGAATAAAATGTAACCGCATGACAGCGATTTTCGAGAATGAAATGCGATACGCCTCTGATATGCAAAAAGACACCTAGATTTATGTAAAAGGTAAGTACAAAGAGCTGGCCAAGATGACGGACAAGAACCCTTTGTAGTTATACAATTTCCTATTCTATCATAAACTAGGCATGTGGACAGGATACAATCTCATTGAATGACCCGCAAGGAATTGTGATAACTACAAGGACTGCGCATGCGTTCATCTACAGTTCGGTTCAAATTACACAAGAAGTTGATTCTCCTCCAAACTAACGTAATCTGAATTCCAAATCTATATATCAATTCTACTAGTTTGTTCTACAGGATGATAAAAAATATATGAAAATCTCCAACTTTTTTAATACCTACTTAAAATGATTTTTTTTTATTCTCGTACATAGCAAAAAAAACGCTGCAAGTTTTGAATATGAAATTGTAGTTTATATACCTTATATTATATTTCCCCGCCGTTGAATCATGTCCCCATTAATTTTGTGTTACCAAAGTTTCTCTTATTTTTTCCCGCCGTTAAAGCATTTCTCCTTTAATGTTACAGAAAATTTCAAACAGAATCGTTCAATTCCTTACTTTTTGACTCTGTTCTTACAGAAAATTATTTGTAGCATACTGTAAATGAAATCCCAGGGCTTTTATAATACCATGAGCTTATATAAGCCGGTTTTATTACATAACATGCATGTATATATCTAATACATAATAACCGGTGTAAGGGCACCAACTTAAGGTGTTAAGCCTCCATCAACGCTGTATCAAGGACATTATAATAAGTTACATAATATCTATCAAATAAGTAATACGTTTTATAGATTTTTAACTTAAACTGGAATAGAGCGCGGAGATTACAGATTCACCAAATTTGCCTATACCCTTCAGTAAGTAAATCTATCCGCAAATTACGGCTTTATTAGAATTTTTAAATCCGGCCCTGTCGGGCGATTTTATTAAGGTTTTAACAGCAAATTTTAATCTTTACTAAAGGATTGAATTTCAATTATAAAACGAGTCTGAAGTTTTCAGTATTTTTGGACCTAAAAACATGTTTTTTTAATTATTAGCCGGTAGAGGTTGGTAGATACATGACCGCTTTGAAGTAAGAAAAATACGTCTAGTATTCATTTGTCTGGAGTAATTTAGAAACATTCCAGAGAAATATTCAATAGTTTCATACTCGAAACATAAACCGTGAAAATATTTCAAATAAAGTTATTCAATCCTCGGATTATAATCCTAACGCTAATTCATTTCTCCAGTTTTCTCTTAGATGCTGTATTTTTAAAATTTCTTCTCACTTTGAGTTTTTCTCGGTAAAACAACCATAAATTGATAATGTTCTGGACATTCCGATTTGGAAAAAACTAGTTTGGAAGTTTCACTGTATAGTTGAATACAAATACGTAATTAATTATATACTAGCGTCTAAGACGTACATGCCATCATTATTGATCATAACTATTTATTAAGCCATTTATGCACTAGCTTTTTCAACTGCATAGTACAGTCTCAAATTACAGCTCATAGTCATTAAATGTTTGCCAAGTTCATTTGTAAATTGAATATTATATTCAGGGTTTGGTGGTAAAGCGATGCATATATAAGAAAATTAATTTACGTCTGTGGCACGAAAGAAACAGTTAACAGTTTTGTACATTCTGTAAAATTACTTCTTGCGTCTTACGATACGATGGCAGCAGATAATAGACATTTCTAGTCCTTACCCTACATGTTTGCTCTGAACAATTTTCACATTTATCGAAGTACATTACGACGCTGTCATGATATACACTCGAGACCGCATATGTAATTTCAGAGATCAACACGCGTATCATGGCAGTACTGACCACTATTTTTTTTCTTGCGTTATATCCAATGGAATGAGCAGTGTAGTGGTAGGAGCACTTAGGGAGGTACTGAATTCGAATTCCAGCGGGGGCAGATGTGGCTGGAGCTTTCTCCTACTGCCTCTCGCCGAGAAACGGCAATTCATGCAACGATCATCTTGTCGAGGTGTTCCATGGTTTCCTTCAATAATTTCCGACAAATATCGAGGCCGGTCGTTGTTCAATTCGATTATTTGCCAACCTGCTCACAGAGTAGTACTATCGTATCCTTATTTTTATAATTCCTCCACCGCACATTGCCATTAAATGAGTTGAAGTTTAAAAAAAAAACCCGGGTCGCAGTGCCAAAACCCTGCCGACAATATAGTGTATTTGTTTGTATAGGGCCCTGTGGTTTTATACTTTTATTATGTGAAATTAAGTTTGTTTTTGGGCAAAATAAAAAATTTAATCCCTTAATACACACCTTAAAATAACATTTTTTTTCTTAATTGTAATATTATTATCAATCTAACGTCTACATTGAATTAAATACACCCTTCAATAAATAAGTCACTATCTGCAAACTAGTGTTTTCATAAAATTTGTAAATCCGGTCCTGTCGGGCCGATTTTATTAAAATTTTGGGGACACTTTTTAATTACTACCAAAGGGTTAAATTTCAATTTTGAAACGATTCGGAGAATTTTTTCGGTATTTTGGGGCCCAAAAACATTTTTCAACCCCTAAAAACTACCCTTAAAATAGCCCGATTAGGCCCACTTTAAATAGGCTTCTTGCGGTGATGGATTTCAACACGTGGTCCAAATTTCGTTGAAATCAATTAACTCTTTCGAAAGTTATCGCGCGTACACATATATATATATATATATATATATATATATATATATATATATATATATATATATATAAATATATATATATATATATATACATATATATATATAAACATTTTTAAAAATGGTGCCAATGTGTTTAGGAGGTTATGAAACGTCGAGAAATTTTGGTCCGACCCCTAGGTCCCGCCATCCGACCGACGCCAATAGTGTATGTTGCCATATGGCAAATACACTAAAAACGAAACTTATAAAATAACGGGAAAGTGGTAAATGGAAGATAATAATAGCGCGAGTGACATTTCAAAAATCGAGAATCAGAAAAGGATGTTGAACGCAATATTACTTTTATCTTTAAATATCCAGGAAAGCGTTGGTTTTATTTTAATATTTCTAAGTTTCACGAAGGTTAAAAAACCTCTGGTCTAGATAAAAAAATCTTTAGCTTATAGGTCAACGAGTTCACAGAGTTTAAATAACAATTCACGCTACCGCAGAATCAAAGAAATAAACATTATAATTTAGCATTTCAGTAGAGCGGTTGCCCCACCTTACTACGAACAATTATTATTGCATACGTATTATCATTACCGTAGATAAGGCATCGTGAGACATCAAACAGAGCGTTGTATTTCTGTCATCCGCCATTTTGTTTCCGGTTATTGTTTTATTATTACACACGGTGGGTTTTGTCAGTGACTCACATTGCATTTCTCATGTTTCAGATCTTACCGGTATAGATTCTTCAACGTACAGAGATTTATATGCGTGCCTTGGCTTTCGTAAAAATGTATTTTTCTCACAGACTCGCTAACATTAAAACCGGTTTAGACTAGAACTTGAGAGGGACTGGGTAAAAAGTATTCTATACTCATTTTTGAGGATCTGTCTAATGAAATCGATTCAACAGATTTCGATCGATGCCAGAGGAGATACAATTCCAAAAATTTCTACAATTTTACATACAATACCCGCGGCCTTTCTCAAATAAAATGCTACTTTAATTTTTACTTAATGTAGAATATAAACGCTAGAAAACCAAGACAATTAGCGTTTCAATTACAACGAAAATAAGGAGAATCAAAAAATATACATGAGCGGAGGTGAACACAACACTTTCATCCAAAGATGAGCAAGTTAACCATTATATCAAGCTCAAGCTCTTTTAAGTTTGAGTAAACAGTGTGCCTACTAATTTTCTTTTCATGAAACAGGCAGATAAAATTCTAGAAATACGTTTTCCTATCTAAATATCACAAAAAAAAAAACAATCAGTACGGGACAGCAGAGGTCTCATCATGTTAATTTATATTATGAGCCATTTTAAGGTGAGTCACTTGAGTACTCACAGGGTTCTCTAAGTAAATCAAGATCTAAAAATGCGAAGTAACTGCAGGGTTTAAAAAATGCGAATATTGTTATTTAAACCTCTATAATCAAAGTAGTAAATTCCTTTTTAGTTATTTCAATAGTGATTGTTTTCAAAACGATTGATTCATAGCGTCAATTTAATCAATGAAAAGCTTGCTAATTTTTTAGTGATACAAATATTCTATTCGTCATCGCAGAAAAATTAAAATGTACAACAGAAGTCTACCGATGTCCTTTCTAATAAAAAGGAAAAAACACTTGTAACAAAAACTATTAGCCCAGTACGTGACGTTATAAAACCCTGCAATCAAATGATTACAGCGTATACAGGTTAAAATAAGTTCTTACCGTTTTTGCTTTAAGATTAATTGCTCTAAACATTGTGTTGGCTACAATACGTAAATAAAAAAAAATCGTGTCTATAATAATAACATATATAACGATGTTAATTACTGGAAGTTGAATCATTTAATCCGGATCAGTCGACATGCATAATTTTCAAACTTCATAAATAGGATAAAGGCACCGACTCTCTACTATCTACTTGTAGTGGATCTATTATAATTTATTATGGCATAATGTATAATATACACAATTTATATTGAATTGTTCACAACATCGAATTTCACATTTTACCGACAATGTACTCTATTCATTTGTAACTTAATGTGCCAGAAAACTTATAGATCGAACTTCGTGAGCTTCAAGCAGTTTTAGTGCTAAAATGACAATTTAAATAACATAGCCTTGATGGATTTTTAGTGTATTTGCCATATGGCAACATACACTATTGGCGTCGGTCGGATGGCGGGACCTAGGAGTCAGACCAAAATTTCTCGACGTTTCATAACCCCCTAAACACTTTGGCACCATTTTTAAAAATGTTTATATATATATATATATATATATATATATATATATATATATATATATATGTGTACGCGCAATAACTTTCGAGAGTTAATTGATTTCAACGAAATTTGGCCCACGTATTGAAATCCATCACCGCAAGAAGCCTATTTAAAATGGGCCTAATCGGGCTATTTTAAGGGTAGTTTTTAGGGGTTGAAAAATGTTTTTGGGCCCCAAAATACCGAAAAAATTCTCGGAATCGTTTCAAAATTGAAATTTAACCCTCTGGTAGTAATTAAAAAGTGTCCCCAAAATTTTAATAAAATCGGCCCGACAGGACCGGATTTACAAATTTTATGAAAACACTAATTTGCAGATAGTAACTTATTTATTGAAGGGTGTATTTAATTCGGTGTAGACGTTAGATTGATAATAATATTACAATTAAGAAAAAAAATATTATTTTAAGGGGTGTATTAAGGGGTTAAATTTTTTATTTTGCCCAAAAACAAACTTAATTTCACATAATAAAAGTATAAAACCACACGGCCCTATACAAGCAAATACACTATATTGTCGGCAGGGTTTTGGCACTGCGACCCGGGTTTTTTATAAATTATATTTGGTCGAAGGAAAATATACAAATTTGCGCGCATTGCCACACCTGCTTTATAGGATAATTCACAACCGTGATAATCAAATTGAAATCGATTCAACGGTTTTTAAGTAAATGGTCACAACATACAAACGTAAAAAGATGAATGAAAGAAATGTATTTTGATTAGGAACTGGCATCTGCACCCTGTATATGCATATTTCACATAATTCAAATGTGAAATAATAACAGATCATAAATGTTTCTCACGAAACATTATACTATTATAAAAATCACATCTGATATCCATATTTTATAAATCATTATTCTTTATCGTGACTGAACATTACACAATTTTAAATACCTAATTAAACGGAAAACATAAATTATTGTCCCGTTTAATATTCGGAAAAAATATAATTAAAAATATTTTTGCCAAAGATAAATAGTAACAACAGAAAATCTTTAAAAAAACTTCTGTTAACATACCAAGAAAGTAAGATCACTTCTGATTGTAGGCTGCGTTCAATTTCTCATGTGGTTAGACTATGATTATGGAAATGATATAGTTATCCATTTTACACCACTTGTGTCAAATGTGTTATTTCACGACCTCTATACAGATATGGAAAAGCAGCTATTTTATAGGGGGAGGTGGTGCGAAATGTGTCCATGTACCTATTGTTAATTTGTTAATCAGCAAACTTATTTTAACTATATAAGCATTATATTACTATCACGTAATCAACTTTCGGTTTTCAATGGATGATGAGGTGGATAATTCAAGGTGAACCGCACTAATACCATATATACAAGCTGTTAATAAAAACCGAGTGAAAAATTGACTTAGCATTAACACACGATTTTTGAAACTTTTTTACGTTTTAACTGGTCCAATGGTCGTCTGCTCCACTCCTGTTGGAATACAACCTAATATCTTTAATATTCAATTTCTCAAACCACCTTGCTTGAAGTTATTTTAGAAGAAAAGGAATACAAAGGGTATAATGATAATATTTAGTTGCTTTTCTTTAAGGAACAACATTTCAATTCAAATTGATCTTCTTCAAAACCGTACATTATTTATGTTTAAACGCTGATCATTCACAAGTTTTCTTTTCTCCCGTTACTTTAGTCATATATATGGAAGACTTTCAGAAAATAACTAATGTTTGCGTAGGCACTTATAAATTGTGACTAGTTTCCTGCCCCCTTTTGGGGACCTTGAATCCACCTAAATGTGTGATCCATATTTTGTTATTATTTCGCTAACTGTCGAAAAATATTTTACTCCCAGTATGAAGAAAACCTCTGCCTATAAAAACATCCTGTAGGGTCAGTACATCAATGATCAAACAACGTTACAACGAATTATTACAGGTGCGTTTACATGTTCAATGATGTGGCTGATGCGATGTGGTCACAGTCTATTATTAGCCATACATTTTACACTAGGCAATAGTGTTGATCGACACACAATTTAATGGAGATTATCATTTGATATCACTTTCGTATGCTTGGACATGCACTGTTTACGGCCGGCTACTTCTTGTACACGTTACTCAATTTTACAATAGGTATGTCATGTGCAACGTCTTGCTTGTTACATCATCGAAGCGAGACGCCACTATCCCACGTCCCAACTGAACCAATTGCACGCGCATCATCGATATTGTAAAACTGTATAAAGAGAGGCTTTACTGTAAAAATTCACATCCACTGATCCGGATCGAATCGGTTCGGCACGAACGGCAGTTTTGGAATACATGCAGTTAAATGAGTTCCTACACACTAGTAGGATACGATCCGATGCGAGTGGACCTTAGATCACTTTTTTATCATGCATATCGTGACACCAAATCAGTTATTAGTTGATCATTTTCAATTTTTTTTGTCTATCTGTATGCCATCGTGGACATGAAGTGGAAAATTGTTTGAAGAAGTGAAGAACACATTCTTTTCTGTTTAAAGACGCGCGTTTTTCATAATTTCCTTTGCTATTCTTGTGGAAATGGCTCAGAGTTTTTTTGGCTGATATAATTTCGATAATATTTTACAGTCCGATCCGAATAAGTAGATAAATTTTGAAACTTTGAGAAATTGTAGAGTTCAATGAAATGAGGCAAAATGCAAAATATGGTTGCATTCTTATCATTTTTATATTTTGAACAGCACGGTTGTTATCCAGATTGGTCGTCATCAAGTGAAACATTAAATCATTTATTCAATTTTGAGACGCTGCATACAAGAAAATTTGTTGTATCTGTGCTGTATATATTTAAGCTTACCGTCAATTTGAAGAAGTCCAGTTTCTTGGGCATTTAAGATTTTTGGTTTCACGCTCAGGATTAAGGTTCACACCCACTGAACTGGATCGAATTGGCTCAGGAAATTTTGGGAGTTTTTGGAGTTAAGTGGATTTTCACGCACTTATCCGCTAGGATCGACTCCGCAACATTCAATGCCGGTCCGAGCTGATCCAATCCGATTCAATGAGTATGGACCTCAAATGGCATCTTCGATTTGTCAACGGCTAATGTTATAATTGACCAGATCAACGCATGTGCAATACGTATTTGTAATCTTTACGATAGTTAATACGATCCTGACTTTTTTGGTGATACAATATATCTACAAATTAAATCTAATCAGTAAGGTGAGATGTTAGGCTTTTTATCTTTTAACTGTAATTGAACATTAATGTCTATACTGTTATTTGTTTGTACTTATATTTTGATGGAACAGAGTAGAAATCAACTGTTGGCTGCAGCATATCTATACCCAAATAAAGAATTTATTATTATTATTATTAATGTCTGCTGTTATTATTACTATTATTAATTAGGCATTCCATTTCGACTATGTGCAGTCTGACAGCGTCCACTACACTGTGTGAGACAAGTTCAGTTATGAACCAAGCCAATCAATGATGATATCGGTTGGTATTTTGATATGCACTTGTCTTACTGACACACATTGTTTACGGTTTTATACAGCTCGCATGTGGATAGTCAATTCGTCTGTAGTTCCTAAACACTTTCTCCACAGTACAAGTATAACGTAATAAAAATAGGCGAAATACATCGTAAATACTTGACGTTATGTAACTGAGTAGGTACGATCATGCATTAGAGTCAGGCAATCGGATAATGGTTGATTCAATTATTATCGGTTAATTTGGTGTTAGAAACAATTTTCATCGTAATTTTTTTCCTAATTTGAGGCATGTCGAATAAAAGGAGTTATTCTAGAATTTATATAGAAGAATGAAAGAAGTAAATTTGTTTATGGGATATTTTTATTTTTGGATGAGGCATTAGTGCAAAAATTTTCAAACAGTCGTCAAAAGTCACAAACACATATTTTTTTCGAAAACGACCGCATTTCTTAAAAATGTTTTGAACGAAAATTTAGGATTACTTATTGTATGCAAAAAAGATAAGAATACTGTTTTAGCACGTATGAACGAATTTCAGAACATGTATTTATGAACAGTTTCGATATGCATAAGAGTAAAAGAATCGCATAAAAATAGCGTTGTTTTGAAATTTAACGGAGCTACATATTTATAAATATTAAAATCCGATATCAATATTTTTTAATAAATTAACGCAGTAGTTGATACACGGCCATTGTGAAATCTTTTCAAAACAAATTTCGCGTATAGTCCAAAAAATTATTACAATTATTTTATGAATATTATATTTTCAATATACAGCATTTTGCAATTAATGCAAAAATCTAAACTAAAACATAGAGATTTTTGCCTATAGAATTCCGCAATAAAAAAATTACTTTTCATCTTTTTATCATCATGAATTTTTCACGTACCTACCTATATAAAATATATTCGTCGATGATTTGTTATATTTCAGTTTTTCCAACTTTTCCTATATAAATTTTCTACAGGCATAGGTTAGGTTATATACTTATAACAACATACATCATAACGTATGAATAGCTATGTATAAAAGAAAAATCAATATTTAATGTTTACATTTTGTCAATATTGTGGTCAAATACAATAATAATTAAAACCACTCATAACAGAACATATCAGGATTTTCATTTTATCGTCATAAGTCATAACATATTTAGATGTTAGTATATCAACCAATCTTAAAGAGAATAAAGGTAGGAATTCGTCCTTTTGGCGCAAGAAGATGAGCAAAATGGGCAAAGTGGACATATCGCTGACGTATCAATTTCTCTGTCTTCTGAAAGGAGAGGTACGTAACAATGCGAAGCTATTGGTGCTGTTATCATACTTACTATTCATGTAACAACACCTGTACCACCGCAAGAATACAACAATACGTTTTGGCCTTTCAGACGACGAACAGCATCTTCTTGTTAAATGCGCCAATGAGTTACAAATCGTATCAATTATAAGTTTCAACTAGTAAACCTTACTAACAAATTATTATCATTACGTTAAAAAAACTAACAAAAAATTACAAGTGACCACTAAAAAGAAGTAACTATGATGCCTACGCTACATGTTCTTTCATAAGTCGTAATTCCACAAATACGTTTAAGAAAATTAAGAATATCGTTTTGAGCATATCTAGTGACGACTGTGCGATTTTAGTGGTAAATTCTTAATGTGCAATTATTTGCTTCCCTAACGATGTAAGAGTTATTTTATTAAATTTTCAGTATCGTAAAAATCGATTAAATTAAAAATTCAATTTCTACACACACGGAGTGAAAATGGAAGTATACCAAATATGTAAATAGTTGTTACTAATATTTTTTAAAATTAACAAATACTTGCAAGTTGCAAGGACACCCAGTATATTTAGGAGTATAGTGCCAACACCACCCATACGCAAAGTAGTGCGTAGTGTAATCGAGACGAAAGCTGGCTGGACGAACGCATTGGCACTGCGATACAAGAGCGCCAATCGATCTTTCACATCAAAAAGTGCAGTATATTTTACTATAATAGGGTAAAGACTAGAGAGCATAATGATTTTTTTTGTCGTCTCACAGTTAAGTCAGGTGAGTAGGACCTATTGCAACGTACAAAACAAAAAAACTTGAGTCGCCATATATGGCAAATACACTAATAAGATTTAATTTAGGTCAGAATGTGTGCTAATCTTAAGAATTTACCATTGAAATCCTTACGCTATATGACGGAACAACCATCCTGTATAAATTATAAATACGTAATTATATAAGACGGGCGTTTGACAAAAAACAGAATAGTCACAGGCACATTTGATCTATGTGATTTCAAGTCGGTTTCAATTAGTTTAACACTAATTATTTCCATCTTGTTTGACTATATTTTCTTATACTATGACAAAACATGTTCACCAGTGTGTTTTTTGTTAGTTCAGTCACTTAGTGGCCACTAATTAAATACAAACAGTGCGTCAATCAAAATACTTCAATAAAATTCCACAGTCATGTATCATTTTAAAGACTGTGAGACCATTTTAATCGATGACTTAAATCGTATACGATTTCAAATTTTTATACATAAATGGCAAATCAAGTTTACCCGAGTTTTACGTTCGGAAATACGAAAATTAAATTTTTAAATTGTTTAAAATTAAAAAAAAATGTAATAACTTACTAAATGTAATTTTTAAGTTTATCCAGTGTTTTAAAAACTGATGTATGTTGTCAATTTGTTTACAACTGGTCAGCAACCTCCAAATATAATATTCGTTCAGCTAAAACATAGCTCGATACGCTATCAACTGAGCTACGATGCTTATAAAATACGTTTCCACTGAAGTCAAATGTCAAATAGTTGAGAAAAATTTTAAAATGAGTGCTGAAAATATTGAAAATACTTTAAATGAAGACAAAAGCAACTATTTTACAGGACGCAGAACAAAAAAAAATACAGTCTGTATTAACTCTTCAATTCCCAGTGGCACTTGTAGGTGACAGAAGTTTAATATTTTTTTTCTACCACACGGAGATTTTATTATTTAATTCCACTACCATTGTTGCGAAACCAATAAGTAAAACTATTAATATTTTTTTTCTAACAACACTAGCCAAATGTTATCTGTCAAATATAATCAGATGTTTCACGCGAAATTCGAGCAGTCTGTGTTTGTGTAATCTCTTGCGATAAAAAGTGAAATAAAAATGCCTAAACCGTAACTATTGTTATTTTTTCTTATTCCGCATAATAAATAAATAAATAAGCTATTGCACAAATTTTTTTATTGGTAAAAATAATTTTGAACACGTTTTTTACGATGTTGGAAATATGCCGTGTCACCTAGGGGTGACACTGGGCATTAGAATAACCGTTTATGCCGCAACGGAAGCTCTCAAAAGGAATAATTTTTCCCGTTTTTGTAACATTTTTCATTGATGCTCCGTTCCTACTGGTCGTAGCTTGATATTATGTAGCCTATAGCCTTCCTCGATAAATGGACTATCCAACAAAAACATAATTTTGAATTCAAACCAATATTTCCTGAGATGACCGCGCTCAAACAACCAACCAACCAAACAAACAAACTCTTTAGCTTTATGATATTAGAATAGATAAGTGTTTTTTATTATAAAGAAACTGATATATCTAAATATAAATAAATATCATTATAAATTCTAACGTTTTATTCTTACCGTAACAATAAGAAACAATCTGTGTCTGCTTCAAAGTCCTAATTTCACAACACCCAGTGTCACCTGTAGGTGACACCCCCATAAAAGAAAATTGGGGTAGTTTATTTTTTATTTATATTTTTTTCTTGTCATAACCAAATGTATATAAGGTATTTTATTTAAAAAGAAACCACAATTTTTATTAACTTGGACATGGGAATTGAAGAGTTAAGAGTGAAATGTGATTTTGACCCGTGTGGCCGTTAACTATTTGTCAAAAATCGTCTTCCTTACACAACGACCAACCAAAAAGTCTTCTAAAAGTAATTGGGTCACAGGCGCAGTATAATAGTTCTATCAGATCATCAGATGTTTATTATTGAAGTATCCACATCTGTTTCAGAGTATGCGGACACACATGCTAGGCAGTTGGCTTTGACGATGGTCGCAAGCATTTGACAAAGCTGTTCAGCCAACAAAATATGTCATTAAGTCACAATTAATATCAGTGCATTGTATCCATTTCATAATTAGTACAAAAAGCAGTTTGCGGAACGACCTAGTAGGAAACTTCAGCATGGCTGCTTCTATCCCGGACGCGCTCTAATAATAGTATGAAGAATTTCTTCGACTGCTTCTTTTGCAATCATTTCCAGAAACTTGTGTTTCAATTTATATTTTTTTCATGACAGTCTTCAAGAACGTGTGAAAAGATACTGAATATTAAAAAAAGACCCACAAATGAGAGTAGAGCTCGCGCCTGAGAAAAAGAATCTTGACAGACATTTACACGAACAACAAAGTGGTTCTATAAGGGATTTGTTTTTTCTTTCGAAGGCACGGAGCCCTAAAAATAACCACAAAACATTAAACCAGTAATCAAATTAAATCAACAATCCAAGTCGAGATGACTAATACATAAAACTACGTTTTACTCGGGTCTTCGATCGTGTTCAGTGTTTTTGTATTTTATTTTATTGCGCGTCGTCCAAAGAAAGCCCGAGAATGAAATTAATCTTAGGTCCGTCCTTAAATAATAAAGTAACGTTAATTGAACCAATAGTTCCTCAGATAATTCCGCGCATTTTTCTCGTTTTTAAGTCGGATAAAAATGCAAACAACACATTTTTTATTAATAATACCTACTTACTAAAAGTTGAAGAAAAGTCAGAGTATGAAAAAAATAAAATAAAATTACAGTAAGTTACTCAAAAATACAAACTATATAATATTGGACAAAGACAAGTTACAACGCGTATGCATCTTTAACAATTTTTCTCTGTCGTTTTGATAAAATTAGCATGTATGTCACGTTAGATCTAAGCTATGAAACTCCGATATAAAAAAGAATAGTACCTTGAACATTCTGTACTCTTGGCAAACTTTTTTTTAAACATTCTTATCTATAAATGAACATCGTATATTTCGTTATTTAACTTAAAGTCGTTATTTCCATAGGCGTAACAAGATAAAATTTCAAGTATAGCCAAGTTTTTTGCATTCGGAGGACCTCAAGCAGAGAAAAAAATTGTAAAATTGCGAAATTTGAAATCTGACGAAAATTGTCTGACCATTGTTCGCAAATTCTGATTTCACAATATTTAAAGTGAAAGTTTCAACACTACAAATAATAACTGTTTTGCAAAAACGGTTACAATTCCAGACAATTTTCTCAACTCTGTTCAAACAAAAAGAAGCCACAGTTCAATGGTAAGAAGATCGTCTTTTATAATAAAAAAACATTTTGTTCGTGTAAGACAAAAACAAAAGTTCATGATACTCCATTGTTTCGTTAGGCAGTTTTCTCTTTTGCCGTATACGTTCTTTTGTTTTCCATCTTCTTCGTCTTCTTTAACGAAACTTTGCATCAGGTTTAGTAATAAACAATCGGAGATGTTACTTTTTGCCTGCAAGGTTAGCTAGTTGTTAAAAACGACGACGTCATGCATTATTTCTTTTGAAAAATACCTTTTATACCTCTATCATCACAGTTATTATGTATATTTAATAACGCAGTACTATACACTGTGTCCAGGAATGTTAACGTTATATGCGAACTCGATCTCTACTATCTCATAAAAACAATTTAGATACAACTGAGATGTGTTTACTCTCGAGAGTTGCGAGCCTATATTGTGTTTCACTGCACTTGCGCTTAATAATATATAAAAAATAATTTTATTCAACTGAGAACAGCTGACTTTGATTATTTAATACATGAGGCAATGAATGTATTGTGGTTGTGTGTCGCACGCACACACATACACACGAACGCTGTCCATCTACATGACTTACGGTCAAACTGCCATGAATATCGTACCGTGAAGCGAGAGCTAAGATGCTTACACATCAATAATAACCGAATACCAAAAAAATAAGAGTTGGATAAAATGAAAGAATGTACGTACTTTCGACTACGATTTTAAGGCAGAAAGCCTTAACATTTATGATCTGCTGAAATTACTCTCACGCCATCTAGAACCGCGGACCGAAAGCAAGTAACAGCGGGACGAAAGAGTTTTCTCGTGAGATTGCCAGTAGTAGTTAACAGCAGTTATTGCGTATAACCTCAAAATTGTTCACTTAAACATTATTGGTCTTTCTATATAATGGTAATATTAAGTAAAAACTAATCAAAGATAAAGATGGACGAATAATTAAAAATTTTGATAATATAAAAGCACTTTCGACCGGGTATAAAGAAAAATAGTATAAATACACCACACGGGCAGAAGCCTTGGACATCATTTCACGCAGTTCAGGAATTTTTACTTTCTGCCCGTGTGGTGTAAGATACTATTAAAAGTACGTAACGTCAAATATTCCTTGTCGCACTGTATGTAGGTACATTTAAATACTTACTTAAAAAAAGATACAAAAAACGACACAAAGCAGTCTGCTTTCAACGAACTACAATCTGACAAAGCCACATAAAAACCGGCAATTCTTTTATACTCAATAACTGGATATATATTTTAATTAGATATGCGATAATTTCCGAATAAGTAATTATCTATCTGTATTAACTTATTGTAAGTAGTGACGTAACAATCCTACGTATTTCTTTTTATTACTAAATAAATACTATTTTCTTTGAGCGTTCAAACATCACAATAAAAAATTAGGGTTGAGGGTTACTTACAGAACGATCAAGGCGAACCATTTTGTATTTTGTCCATTAAAATCGGCCTACGGTTGAATAATTTATAATTAGTCAGCGGCCAGCGCTTCAAAACAATAAAATTAAAAAAAGCTATACCACGAAGTGCTCAGTATTTCCGCAAACATTTAACAGTTTTTTAACAACTTAATTTTTGTACGATGCCAAGCCATAAAAATTCCCAATATTATTTGCCTACTTGTAAATTTCTATCGACGACAGTCATACGAAGTATAATTTGATGTTTATAAATTCACAAGTGATATCATGTCAGTTTTGATTTAAATATTTTTTAAAAGCAGCAAAAAAAGTCCGCGCAGACCATATATTTTATTATCTATATTAAACGTTGATTTACGATTAGAATGATAGCGATTGTCATTTAATGTTCTATTTATGATGGCATTAATATATGAGAAACAGTCGATGCAAATAATGTGATTTATTGAGAATCATCATATCGAATTATCAATTAAATCACCAAGCATTTATTGCACGTTCTAATTCTGTCAAATAATTCATTTCAACGTCTATTCCGATTTCTTTAAATCAACGTCTGTTTTGATCTTTTAAAATCATTTAACAAAATATGTTTTTAGAGATGATCTGTCGCATTGAGAAAAACAAAACAAAAATCACACCCATATTTCACGTCAACTTACAGTTCCAGCAAAATCTGAGCAAATTAAATATAAGAGTACTTATATCTGCCGCTACAACGAGTAAAATAACTAAAGACTTTTTCTTTTGGACTAAGAAGTAGAAGATAATTTTGTCGATGGAGTTAGTAGCTACGGTTAAGAAACAAGCAAATTTTGTTCAATTTTCTATTTTCGTTGTGAACAGAGGTATTTAGACCTCGTTTTAATTAAAGCAATTTCGTCTTAGTTATGTATTTTTATTTTTACCCGACTACGGCCAAATGATTTTAACCAGTATGTTCATCTATTCCCGCATATCTTCTAAGCTGTTTATCAAAATTTACTAGCCGTTTCCCGCGAAAATAACACCTCCAAATTATTTAAATATTATATGTAAAGTTCAAAAAAAAAAACCCAACTACGACAAAAATTGTGCTCTAAAAAGTACGAAACAAAAAAATATGTTCGTGGTCTCATGCCACCTTACCCTATAAGGGTTGCTTATACTTAACAATACATTTTAGGGTATTGTTGGGGTTTTAGGGTAAGGTGGCATGCGACCATAGACAAGAATATTTCCTTGTTTCGTACCTTTCAGAGCACGATTATTGCCGTAGTTGAATATTAGTTTTTAAACTTTATATTTTTATATAATTTAGATCTATATCATGTATAAAATATACAGATTTCCGATTTGATACAAAATATTCTTCTGCTTTTTGAATACAGAAGTTATTCTTTTGATGTCCTATTAACATTAAAAATTTTAAACATGTCACATTTATCCTTCTATTTCATATTTTTGTTTGAAGACACGCTGAGGCAATTATTCGCACCAGTCAGAGTCAATATTATTTTGACAGATTAACTTTGAAAGAAATGTAAAATTTGAATTCTGTCACGCTTATGGCACCGAAACTGAGTCTGCTAATAATGAAATAGCATGTAACGTGTAAATTTCAATCATCGTTCTCACGTGATTTGCCTAGAGCTACCCGATCGTGTAAAATATTTACGTAATACAAACAAAGTTTGTTGTTTTGATATTGTGCTATTAACATTGAAAAACATTTTATACGTACATTTCAAATATATGCTGAGTTTATGTGGTCAAAATAAAAGACCACTTAAGGATAATTAAGTGTAAATTTTAAAAAGTCTTTCTTAATAATAGTGGACGCCTGTATCATAAAGTGAAAAAAAAACCTAAAATTTTAAATTCTTAGGTTCAGCGGTTTCAACTGTTACACATAATCTTTATGAAGGAAAATGTCCTCATTGCCTGAGTCACTCAATGAAGATATTTCTCTTTTTTTTAACATACAGCCATCAACGTAAGTACATTTTAAATCTAAATACGCCTGCAAAAACCAAAGGGTTTATTTATATTTAAAACGTTGATGAATGAATTTTGTTCGACTCGCCGTTCGCAATGCTCACGTAATTAGAAGACATCTGGAGGACCCAGATATGCGATCAGCGATACTGTCTCTATTTACTGAACTGGACAGCTGGATCATTCAATTAATAGGATGATTTAACCCGCCATCAACCACCATTTTTGTACCTCCAATTTTACATAAGCAGTTTTGTCTTATGGTTGTGGATTTGCTTCTAAAAACATGCTCTTTTGTGTTTTCATAAGCTCTTTGTAAACGAAATTCGACAACTGCCAGGTAAATTGTGATTAATTGACATTCACAAATTGTCATCTTATGAATTATGACGTTTGTTTGTAACTTATCATATGAAAACGAACGCTTATAAATAATTACTACTTTTGGCTTTGTTTCAAAAACGTAATAGTTAACCCTCCACTTGTCTTGTATGTCAAACCAGTGATCTCGTTACTCATTTTCAATACCAAAGATAAAACAGGACATGTACTGAAGCAAATCGGCTCATTACAGGAGAATTTTTCGAAAATATAAGCACAAAAAAAAGACGCAATGTTTCAAGTTCACTGAAAAGCATATATTATGTTCATGCAGATTTCATTGCGAAAAAAACAGCGTCAAAATACCATATTTAACCAAATTTATTGCAAGCGCGAAATAAAAGTGTTTATGTACTATTTTTTGGTTATCCAAACAGCAGAGATAAAATTACGTATTTGTAAGGTTAAAACTGCAAAGGTGTATCATTTTTATATTCAATTAATTAATTTGAACCGTGAAAGTTAACTAAAATGTAATAAACATTAACGAAATGCGATACATTTGAAGTAAAAAAATCATGTTTGGTATGTAAAAGTTGAAAAATCAGTCATCCCACACCCAACAATTTACAGAAATAGAAATATTTTTTTCCCACTATCCAATTACTAATAAATATAAAATGTAAAATAATATACGAGTATGTAATATTTTTATGCAAAGTTCATAGCAGGGATGCACTACTACCAAAACAAAGATTATTTTAGCCTAAAAATAACCTTCATTTACATGAAACTTAACTTATTGTAAATATATGAAAAGGTTTTTGAATTAATTATGTTCTGTTGAAAAGCTTTTATTATTACCCAATGCGTCGAGCGACCTTTACCAAGATCTCTAATAATAATTTTATTTTTTTTAAGTGTTGAATAAAATTAGCTCATTAATATTAACAACAATTCCTTTATTTCTGTAATAGGTACATGTGTTGTGTGGAAAACGTCATTTTAATTACAAATATATAGCAGAATAATACAGAGCAAATTCGTTCATGTTATAAAAATTATGGCGGAGCAATAAAACCTTGAGCTCCTTTTTAATTTTGGTAGGTTTAAATTTTTAACAGTTGGAGGCAAATTATTATATATTTTTACAATGATATTCACGAAGCCTTTGTTGACTGCGAGAAAAGATGTTACATAGTGGCTTCTTATTCTAATGCCGCATTCATGTTGATATAAATTGATCATAAATAGCTGCGGATATGTTTAGCAGAATATTAAATATTAAATGAAAATGTCATATATAGTGAGTATTTTGTGTCCTTGAATAACGATCGGATTGATTCTCCAGGCCCAACATTACTTTCAGTTCTTATGCAGCGTTTCTGAATAATCGACAGTTCATGAATATGAAGAAATACTTCAAAAAAATGGATTCCATAATAAATTAGTCAGTTTTTCTAGTTTCTAAGCAGTGCTCTTAATATTGTGTATTAAAGATGAACTGATGACGAACAAAATATAAGCTCGAAACGATAACTAATAATACAAACAACTTATCAGAATTTGCATCGCCCGCGAAACCAGAACATTTTTATATTATATTGGACGTGAATTTACTACGATACAAAACTGAATTGTTGCACGAAGTTTATTTGACGTAAAACAATTAATTTACCAATACTTGTGAGCAAAGTTATCTTTGATATCTACTTCTTTACAACTTCTTATTGAGTTATGATGAAATGGTAAAAAAATTTAACAGATATATCAATTAAGAATTTAACAACTGGAACAATAACAGTCCATTATAGAAAAGCAAACAATAAGTATTTATCTTTTGAAAATCACAAAATACCCAACTGTGAAAACGTGTTTGTAAACGTAACGCATGATCAGTAAAGTCAATGGTAACGTAAAAAAAACCCGGGTCGCAGTGCCAAAACCCTGCCGACAATATAGTGTATTTACTAATATAGGCAGTGTGGCTTTATTATGCGAACTTAAATTGGTTTTTTGGGCAAAATAAAAAATTTGACTCCTTAATACACCCCTTAAAAGAACATTTTTTTCTTAGTTGCAATATTATTATCAATCGAACCTCTAAACTAAATTATATACACCTTTCAGCAAACAATTCACTATCTGCAAACTAGTGTTTTCATAAAATTTGTAAATCCGGTCCTGTCGGGCCGATTTTATTAAAATTTTGGGAGCACTTTTTAATTGCTATTAAAGGGTTAAGTTTCAATTTTGAAACGATTCTGAGAATTTTTTAGGCATTTTTGGGCCCAAAAACTTTTTTCAACCCCTAAAAACTACCCTTAAAATGATCCGATTGAGTCCATTTTAAATAGGGTTCTTGCGGTGGTGGATTCCAACATGTGGGCAAAATTTCGTAAAAATCAATTAACTCTTTCGAAAGTTATAGCGCACACACATATATATATATATAAATATATATATATATATACATATATATATAAACATTTTTAAAAATGGTGCCAAAGTGTTTAGAATGTTATGAAACGTCGAGAAATTTTGGTCCGACCCCTAGGTCCCGCCATCCGACCAACGCCAATAGTGTATGTTGACTATGGCAAATACACTAATAAATGCTATATTATAGTAATGTCAAATGTCAAATTATTTAATAAACATTTTTTATAAAAAAACAAGTAAATTCAAACATAAATATATCGTTAAGATGACTGTTTACCAGCTGTTCAATATGCCCGCTTTTTCATTCGCACAGCTTATTCAATATTTGATGTTAATGTTTCACAATAAACTAGAAATATGACTTTTAGCCAAGTTTTTTTAGTTTATTTGATAAATAAACGATTTAAAATCAGATAAAAACGGGCAAAGTTATCCCTACATTTTTGTACAAAAAAGATTAAATATAAAAAAAATTATTGAGCAGTCTGCATTAAACACATAAGTTTGTAAAAAAATCTGCCTTCCCGTAATTCGAAATCTCGTTACGTGCTATAAAAAAATATGGATGAATATCACGTTTTTTTTATTCCATTTTTGGGGCACTACTATGTTTTTCGAAATTTTTAAGTAGCAAGGCAAATTTTGTGAAACTTAATGCTTAATTACAGCTATAATAAAAACAGTAATAAAATGAATTTGCAATCACAGTTCGATTTTTTTCGAGAGCATATTTTACAATATGAGCGGTCAGTCATCTCAGTTACATAAAGCTTTAACTATCGCCCCGTTAAAATTATCAGCTCTCATCACGACATATTTTTAAAGTCAAAACTCAGTTAAACTCATTCCCCACTGAAGGCAAGTGTAGCAGTCCGACCGTCATCAATTCACAGCGTCCATCCATGTTTATCCAAATATAAACTTAATGACTTCAGTGACCCATCCAATAAAACATAATTAACACCAATTAAATCTAAGTATCTATTAATTTTTCAATTTGTTCCTCGGCCAATGAAAACACGCTACATAGTTCACACCGAAACAAATTCCGTTTAGTTTATTGAATGAATAATATCTATTTTTAGTAAAGAATGGCGTAGGAAGTTATCGGCACCGTTAACTAACGATGCACACTTTACACTGACTTTAGTATTATATGTGACAAGTAACAATACCGCATGGTCACAAATATATCTGTTTCTCAGGAAATGTTTGCAAACGGATACATTCTCATCACCAGCTTTATTAGAACAAGGGAGAGTTCACTGTACGTAAAGAAATCCATGTAAAACAACTTTAAAACATTTAAAATAGTGTCAGGGACGAGGTTATAATTTTTCCGACGAAATTGTAATTTGCATGAACCACTTAAAGCAGATTTTAACGCCTTAAGAATGAACCACAGACATTACCTGAAATGTTTTAATTTGTTAAGCAGCCCTCATAAACTTAAGACTTCAGAATGGGTAGAACCATTAAAGTTTCTGTGAATTTAGTCATTGTACTTTGTAAGTACAAAGGACTATCACAGTAATAACCGGACAACTATCGAGGAACCGAAAAATTCACCGAAAAATATCACAATTTCTAATTTAATGAGCTTTCCTACTGTTCATGTGTTCCAGTCCATTTCAGTCTACAATATCGAAACTATAACCCTGGGTAACTACTTATGAAAAACAATTCTGTGAAAAAAGGTGTTTCTGTAAAAAAATCACCTGCTAATAAAACAGACGGATCGTTTCCCGTCAATGTTAGAGGTAGTCGATCAATGTGGGCGATAGCTTCGTAGTTCGTACTGTCGCCTTTGTCTTAAACGATATTTCCTGAAACGACGCGACGGAATAAAACTATCGCCACGACAATTTAATATATTTAGTACCTCTGAAGTAAGAAAATGTGCCAAGTCGGCTGAAAAAAAGTCGAGCTGCTATTGTCCTTATACAAAGACACTATGTGATTCTTATTACGATCTATTCGTGCATCACGATTTTCAAATAAATGTTCACTGAACCTTGTTAAAATTAAACCAAGATCAGATCTACCTATATTCGTACATATCTCTATTTTTAGATAAATGACAGAGAAGACATTACAGACTTAATCTAAGTTAACTGAGCTTAGTAAAAATTTTATCTACGTGTCAATTTAACTGAGTTTAGTAAATACGAACCTCCTATATTTAGCAGCGTATCTCCGCATAGTACAATAGAGTTTTAAAAAAAAAGTCAATATTTTCGAGAGATGCATCAATATTTAGATTCGAATATAATAGCAGTTATATAACTTGAAAAATGTTCGACATATGATCAAAGAAGGTGTATATGGCTGACTGTGAAGCTTTAAAGTACTTTACTGAGTTAATTAAACACCGCAAAAGGAATCTATGTTGTGTACGTTTAGTTAAATGATGATAATATTAATTTTTGACTACAATGACGTCATCACGGATTTCTAACCAGCACCGTCATAGTTGTATGTATATTTTAACCGTACTGACGTCATCGCGGTATGTGTATTTTAAGTGACATCACTACAGTAAGTTGACGTTTTCGTTCGCGGCCTCGAGTTGACGTATATTTCAAGTAAATGTTGTTCTATGCTCCTCCTCACTCCTTCATATTTATTTATGAAAGCCTGGAACATTTATTGCCTTCTGTCCAAATTTCAAGTTTATGGTTTCAGCGGTTTGACCGGGGCGATGATGAACCAGTCAGTCAGAACATTTCTTTTTTTATATAAGGGCCTCAAAACCGGATTGAGTCTTTCATATTGTACACATCTTAGCTGACCTTGTATTACAAACACCAGATTACATTAAAAAAGTCGAAAAAAAATTTAATTACCTATACGCTTTAAAAATAGACCTGATCACAAACAGAGCGTAATTATTATTTCGAACCTTCGACGCAATTAACATGTCTTTTGTATTTTACGAATTAATGATATCCTTCGATTAATGATCATTCAACAACAATCACATCGTACAAATAATGATATATTGAAGAAACGAAGGTCAAACAGTGACAATGAAATGGTTGATACATATAATTTTTTATATTAGGTTAATAAACTTACTTTTGTGTAGGTTTAAGCCTACACAAACTGTACGAGGCTGCAACAAGAATCAATATTTTTCTAACTGGTTTTATTAGAACACAACCAAATCCTGCTCGAAACAAAGTCGATTAACAAGTTGAATTTAATAGTTGATATATACTAATGATTCACGACTGCTGCACGCGGCCCGCATCAATATTTTAATGCCCCTTCTAAGCTATAAAAATTTCAATCACAATCTTCATTAATGACTTTCCATGTACATGAAATAAATTACAATTTTTATTTCCGTTTTGCATATAATTTTGTTTTTGATTTTTTAGTAATTTCTTAGTTTTTTTGTCACTTTTTTCATTAAGTAAATAAGTTTCTTGACTACCAAGAACGGATCTAGAATATACCAACCAACCAATGCTCATGCTTAAATGTGAAAGCCCGTACAAGGAATACCAAATCAAGTGGTATAAGATATTGTGAGTTACAATAAATCCAAGAGATTGCAGTGCTCCTGGCGATAGAATAGCTCACAAAGCAAAAAAAAAACACCGCTCCCATTCAGTAGAATTTATTTTTATTTCCGAAATTAAGTCGTCCTTGAGATTAAAACACTGAAAAAATCCGTTTGTCTTTTAAACGTTTCGCATACAAAATCCACAACCAGGAAAAAATATCTTTATTTTCCATTTAATTTTGTAAACACAAGTAGTAAATTCTAATTTATGAGCAATTTAAATAGACCGGTTAGTGCAGCTGTCACCCTAAGGAAAACGCGTGTAATTTATGTTGGAGTATCGTCAGCGTTGCACAGTGAGAAAGGACATTGCTGCGGAGCGCGGGGAGACAGGAGAGCGACGTATAGGCGCGGAAAAACGCGATAGCGGCACAAAGCCGCCCCGCGCGTCGTCAACGCACACGAGACATGAGTTCGATGTTTTCAGCACGTACAATAGGCCAGCGCCGCCGACTGTTATACTCAACAAGTGTTCCCTCCGATTCAACGGTTTGATCATCGCGCCGAGCAGATGGCCTAATGCCAACCCTTCGATTCGGAAAACTGGTTAACTGATTCTTCTGTTCTTTCTTCCATATATGCCGGGTGCTAGTGGCGTAAAATTTTTACAATTTATATACGTTTAAATCAATATGCAATTCAAAAATGTATTTTTTATGTGGAAAAAAACAGTTTTCATTTTCCTTGACAAATTGAAAACATTTCATATTATTCGAAGACTAAGAAGTCTATACAAACGTGTCACAAACATCTTACTTCATTCGACTTTTCATTAAATGGCTTGAAGCATCAACATGAACACCAACTGCCTGGGTTATCTGATCTTAATTAGGGTTTTTAGTTTGTTATTATTTCAATTAATAGTTCTCAGGTCTCGGAAAGATGAGGATTACTATTTATGTAATTCAGGATATAATTTAAATGAACAATTCACATATAAAAATGATACGCGATAACAGGTCTCATTTTTTAAAAGTCATTCTAAGCACATTGAAGTCAGTGATTATTTAAAAATTGATACCTAATAGCGTCCAAATAGTCCTTATAAAACTTTTCCATTCACAACACAGTCAACGAAATACTGTCTGTGTGATTTTCCACTTCTGATCATGTTCAGGACCTTTTGTCTATCTCTTTTCGATATAACATTTCTCTTTCGTGCCCAAGTCTACTGCAGTGTTGACACACCTTCCGTGAATAAGGGCACCATGTTGAGATATGTCCCTTGTGTGAAGAATTGAAACATGTCAATGTGTTATTTGTGTTCCGTTTTAGTTCACTCCTTTTTCGGTCAAATCTGTTACATGTAACTGAGTCTTTTCCCCGACTATGCCTTCCAAATTTGTCATTCTTTCTCTCATTTACGTTTACTGTGGAAAGATATTCTCCGTGAAGGCTCTCAGGGATCGTATACCTCTCTGCTCGTGCAGCATTTTGGATGGTCGTGTCATTCAGTCCATCAATGATGCACGAGACGGCTTTTTTTCCTTCAATTTCACATGCATGTTGAAGTTTCAGTTTACCATAATATAGGGTTATTTTCATTTGGTTGCACACGGCCGACTAGTTTTCGTAAAGCAGTAGCAAAATCAATATGTTCTGAGAAGGCGCCTTGTAAAAGTTCCTTCCACTTTTCCCATGAATGATTGTGTTCTGTCAAATTTTCATCCCAGCTTTTAAGAGTTCAACTAACTAAGACAAATCCAACATTAAATAACTTTCGCATTATTGCATAGCTGATGTCATCAAATTATTAAGAAACTGAAATACGTTACTGATTGAGATAGAGAAGTAATAAATCAATGGAAAAATGTTACGCATATTACAGACGACTAACACTTACTATCGAGCCTAGAGAAAATATACCCAACAGAGATCAGTATTGTGGTTTTTTTTAAATAGTAGTATTTATTATTATGTTTTCAACGTAAATTGTTAGTTAATCAACGATTTTTATTTATAAAATATAACACATCAAAATTCAGTAAACTTTAAACAAGAATAAATAAAAAGAAGATAATTATCTTTATGAGATATCAAAGTGAATTTTTATAAATAAAAAATGTATGAATGCGCAAATCCCATAGGGAAAATTCTAGAAAAATCTGGATATACAAGCCTGAAGTATAATGCATTAAAAAAATTATGAATCAAGTATAATTTTATGAAGATAAAAAAAACATGTGCCTGATTAATAATTCAAAGGATGCGTGTTAAAAAGGTATTAACAGAGCGTGCCATAAAAAGAGAAGCATATATTTTTAGGCTGAAACTGATGATAATGACAAGTTAAATTTTAGTTCAAAACAAGGCCATTTGCAGTGTAATTAAAACAAGAAAGTGTATCAATTTATCAGCTGACAAAATAAATATATCAAATATGAATATTACTGATGTCAAAACCCAGATGAAAAAATCAAAAATTGTGATAGGGAAATGCATACACGTGTCATTCAAAACTCTCATATCATTTTATTAAAGACATAATATCTATCAGTCAACAAATTAACAAGATGACTGACTGATAGGTTTATCGTTACGAAATAATTGTTAGAATTTTTTGAAAGTTTTCTGCAATAAAAATAGATTCAGATTGCATCAAACTGTATTTTTAAACACGGCATATGTAAATCGAATAGCTACATTTAATTGTCAATAAAATACTAGTGCCAAACTATCATAAATGCCGACATTTTTTAAATTTCTCGAAAAGCTTAACCTCAATCAATCTTCTAAGCACTAATAGGATTCATTATTAATCCTGTTTTGTACCGCATTCCTATTTAATTCAATCTAAGCTCGTCATTATCTCAACAAACGCAGTTTATTTGTTATTATTATTATTGATGTTACTAATGATTCAGAAATGTCTATTTACTGTTAAATCTCTCTAGCTTCCTAAATAACTTTCTTTCTCCTGTTGATTTATTCAAATGATCTTTAAATCCGTTATTCTTCGTGGTATCTACCGACACCGTGCTAAGGACCAATGTCTTTAAATAATTTTTCATGTTCTTCAATAGTAAAATATTTCCTTAACCGAAGCAGCTGATGGCTCTGGTGTTATCAAGAGTCCATAAAACATAGTTCCTCTGCTTACAATTATTTTTTAATTTGCAGTTCTGGTTTCTACAAATTATTTTATGTGATTCACTTCTTATGACGGCATGACTACTATTGAAATTACCAAAGGCAGACTTTCCATTTGTATTTATCCAACTAAAAGTAAACTTTGATAGTACAGTGTTAGTTTCGGCCAACTATTTCGAATATTTCACTACTTCTGCTGACCTGTAACTGAAACTGTTGTAAGCAAACGCGAAGGAGTTTTTTAACAGAACGTAGAGACTACGAGGATCAAGGTCAACAGTTCCAGATTCGTAGGAATTGTTAAGCTAACTAGACTTGTAGTAATTTAAAAACTGTGTCTCTACTACCACTGAAGGTGGTGTTGAGTAATTAACTGCTTTTGTCGACTTTAAGGCTGTCGGAACGCTCTGAATTTTGTTTGTGCGGAGACCCAGCGGTAAGGGGCGAGGTAGGCAAAAGACATATTGTGGGTGTGACCTTCTTCAGCTCTGTCTCGCTCAAATCATCCGCACGTTTCAATTTTTGGCTGGTGCCAACTACGAGGCTAAAAAATCTTATTGCAAGGGTGCCGTTGTCAACTGATTACTCTAATTTTTGGAAATATTTTGAAGATTTAAAAAACGTTTCCAAAAAAGGAAGAGTCACTTTAGGTTTGTGATGGAACAGTTTTGTGAAATAAGTACGAATAAGGTCATAGTGTGACATTGAAAACGTGTGTTTTTTAGCACAATTACTGCTTTTTTTTTCTAGTAAATCGTACATAAATTACAAAAGTAGTCCATTAGAAACCTAGATTTGTCCTTTATCTTCCTTATAGAGAAAGAATTTTTGCAGAATATTGACGAATAAGTCTGCAATCAGTTGACAGCCGAAGCTCTATTTTTGGCTTAAATTCAGAGCGTTCCGACAGCCTTAACTGGCATTGATATTTTCAAGGAACAATAATTAAATTTTCACTTGTGTTCCAATTATATCTTGACGATGCACTTTTCGAGTAATTCATTCTTTTTAACGACACGAGTCGTCGACTTTGATTTTCCTGGAATCCCACGAGTCCAGTTCACCGTTTTGCTGATGCAGTCATATCCATTATGCAAATTCAAGTCCACATGACACCACGTACACACAACGATAAATTATATACTTGCATTGCACACGCAATACATTATTTTAATGAAAATAAAACAGTCGAACGACGAAGAGCCGTTTAACAAACAAAGACTGTCGTTTTTTTTTTGTTGCTCTGGCTACATAGTCGGCGAACCGTCCGTGGAACACCGATGCATCTGTGGTGTCCTTTCTTTAATACTTGCAATCCAGTCTTAAAAGCAACTGGAATCTAAAGCAGTAAAACTGCATAAACTGCATATGGGGAAACTTAATATTTTACGTGACTCCATTTTCTATATATTCAGCGTTATTATTATAATGATGATCTTTTTATAAATACGACTTCAACAAGTAGTGCAGGAAAAACTAATCTATTTAAAGACAGTTATTTTTAATATAGATTATATACCTGGCAAAAGGAAAAAAATATTTTTAGGTAATCTATAAATTAGCACTATTTGTAATTACAGGATGTCCAGAAAATCTTCCATAAGATTTTAACGTACAGAACAAAACAGATCGCAGTACAAAGTAAAAACCCTATAGTTCTCGTGATAGTCAAATCTACCATCGAATACATTCCTGGACACAACGTAAAAAATAAAATTAATAAAAATAATTAAATTAATCAAATATAGTCAGTGACTTTTTATAATGTTAGTTATAAGTACGCGGCAATAAATTTACATAAATTGTTAACGTAATTACTATTTTATTGTTTAAATGTTATGTACACAACATTCATCTTCCCCAAGTAAAAAACTTTTACACAACGTAATAAAATTGCAATAGGAATTAAACCAAATAAATAGCAAAAAATAAATCCGTAGTTAAACTGTAATAGCGGGCTATGTTTGTTTTCCGGTAAAATATGATTAACTTTTCTCAGCAGTGGGATGAACCAACATTACTCGTATAATGACCGTGTATGCCTTAACACACCTTCCTAATTCCTATCACACGAACATTGTAAAAAACCAGACGAAAGAGATTCTTTGACGAATTTTAAAACTAAAAGAACTCGGAAAACAGTACTATTTCCTTGTCTAAGTAAACATCCTAACGGAATCCATTGTTTTTACAATTCTACCAGGTATATTTAAAATATCGTTTGTCTTGTCGTTCATGATGATTATTTAGTAGGAAGGTACCTCCAGACACGTGATTAGGAATGCAGTATTTTTTTTAATAAAACTTATTTTGGCACGATAGGGTAAAATTAATCCATGAGAATGAAAATGTAACGAGCTTGTCCCAATGTACGAATACCGTCTACTATAAAAACCGGCTGCAGAACATTAAGCTCAAGTGGCAGCGAGGTAGAACGATTGTCTCGTAATCTAAAGGTCTATTTTTTTCGATTTTTTCTGCAATATTAATACCAATTTTACTTTTGTAGTGAGAAGTGCAAAGTGTAGGAATCACTGGTAAAGAGCAACGTTTTTATGGAATTTTCATTATGAAAGTATTAAAAATTCTACATAAGCCACGTTGTCTTGTGGTCACAGAAATATGAGTAATTAATCCAACAAGTTTTTCTTCTCAATACTTCTGAACAGACAACCAATCAGACAGCACAAAAAAGCTGAAGTCAGCTGTGTATTTCAATATCTGTCAGATGAACAGGTTTATCTAATTCATCACTGATCTCATTTCTGAACACAAAAAACTTACAGCCTGGAATTGAGCACGTATAAGTAGGAAGAGATTTGTAGTAAAAAATAACTAAAAAAAAATACGAACACAGTTCCACCGTACACTAAATTTGAATAAATATATTGTGCTTGCGCTTAAATCCAGGATTGTAGGCGTCCTTAAAATTGAACTACGAAAAATCAAAAATTACACCTATAGTAATGACAACTATAACTTTTTTGAGTCTCCTAGTTGTCTCGAACCACAAAAAACTCACTTAGCATACTACTTATTTTTTCGAGACTAATGAATTAATTAGAATAATTAAAATCAGGATCTTATCACCTTAAATCATTACATTTAAAGACTTAAAATTAATTAGTATCCCTTATCAAAAATGAAACATTATAAGATTCATTTCAAACTCAAAATTCAACTAACAATTCTCCCATTTCTTGATCTAGATCTTGATGACTGCGGATTTGTACCGATCGTGGTAAGAATTGCGTTAGTGGATATTCAAATATTTTTATATAAACATTTGACATAATTATACCAGGAACATCAAGTGTGTTAAGTGGATTGTGTCATAGTTATAGCTTCATTATAATTAATAATTTAATAAATTGTTGAGTTAGATGCAGCATTGTTTAATATCCGATTTTATTTTATATACCTAGTATATTTTCGAAACGCTTCCATTGTGCAGAAGGCAGAAATTGAACAGCAACTATTGTATTGCAAATTTGCATAATACGATCTGCTTGACTATTTTACGACATTATCTATGGTTACGTTTATGCACTACGTACTTAACGTTTAGTTTGCATACTTAAAACATAAAATTAGTAACTATAAGTCGATGTACACCAATGGTAGCCAAGTATTTAGTTCATAATCGTAGTATCCTCTCGAGAAAAGGGGGTACTAGACTTGACTAATTTCATTTTAAACAAGTTTTTGTAAGGATCACGAGATGAATCGAAATATTGACTCTATTACAACTATTAAACTGAGCGCAGTGTAGTGTAATGGCCGTGCTGGTCTCTGGATTAAATTGTCATAGGTTCGAAAAAACTAAACATTTTATCTAGTTCGAAGCCCGGTCAAATAGTAGTCAAAACTGTTTTAAACACTGTGGAAACATTTTTTTAAAATTAGGTGTTTAGTGTATATTTACCCCAACAGTAAATTATGTACCATCTATCCTTCTCGGAGAGATGCTCACTTTCTACCTGAGCGGATCAATCAGTCAAAATGGCACGTGTAAACACGGCACTATAAAACGTACATGAAGAACAAGTTTTTTATTTCTGTGCAAACGTTAAACTCTCAAAATATTACCAAAAATAAATAACAACGATTTCAATATTTTCACGTTCCATAAATTTACGCAACACATGTTCTCGCAATGTGTAAATAATAAATTAACGTAAATTACTTAATTATCATGGATCATTCTTACCAAGTATTGAAAGCTAATCCTTTAACTGGAACCAAAAACGATGAAACATTCATAAATACACCACAGACTATGAAATTATTTTTTACACTTCACAAACCACAAACACGTTTGCATAAATCACACATGAAATATTTGTATTTTATAACTTCGAGAGTTTTCCGTCCAGTTTTAATATTGTAAATTATTAAAACAAACCGTACAGAACAACTGAACAACGCCAAAAGACAAATAGACGCCGTGTTTTAAAACAAAAAAGCGTCACACACACAACACAACAAATAATAATACTTTACATGCACTAACGCTAACCTAACCACGCTGAATTCAACTAAGTGCTTACGGCTCAGTTGGTTTGGAATACGAACATTTACGAGACATAACGGAATCGTCCGAAATACATTACAGACACACATAAACACATACGTTTTTATTGTAAGTTATATTATACACTAGTGAGAGAACAGTCGATGATTTCGTGCGATGGTACGACCTCGGTCGCTGTAGACGCGTTATACGTAAGGGGACAACTGTTGCATAAGGGGGATCGTCTATTCGTGATCAGTGGCTCTCAAAATTAACGAAAGTGTCTCATTAATTATATTACACCGTCACGCACAGTTAATATACGCCTCGACCGACCTGTACTATCTTTAAATTATTGCCTATACTATAAAAACCGTTCAAATATTACGTTACATTTCTTTGATACAGTCTCTCCGTATATTTCAAAGTTTACTTGAAAACGACTAGACCGATTTTAATTTGATTTTCACAGCTGTATACATCATCGTGAGAGCGGTTTGGTTTAAATATAAGTACATATGAAAAATACGAGTTCCTATGTTTCTTCAAACTCGCAAAACCTCAAATAATGAAATTTGAACATTCTTAGGTCAGAGAATAATATGTACACACATCGTTAAATTAGCGCTAAAAAGCTGTTGAAGAAGACACTGCTGATTTGCAGAGGTTACATTCTTTTGACAAACGTGCAAAAACTTTGAGATGTACCTGCTTTTAATAAACACACTGCCAGTTACATAAGTACAAAAGTACAAACTGTTTGAAACGCGCTTGTCATCTAGTTACGGTTGACTGTGTAATATTCCATTGTTCCTGTTGGGTTCTTGTAAATTAGGTAAACGTACAAACAGTTATTGTTCATACTTATCTGCTGACGTCACAGTTGAGACAAAACACAAAACCCACATGTCACAATACACATACATAATACATACACCAAGAGACGCGTTTATAAAATATACAGCGAGAGTATACGGGAGTTATAATTTCATATACGTTTAACGCAAATGCAATCTAAGGTAGAAAAGGGTTTGAGTTGAAACTGCCCACACACAGACTAGATGCACCGACTTATTGAAAATATTTGGGGAAACAAGAGAATAATATTATGAATTGACTATCAAGTTTATGGCCCACTGCACAGTTGCTCGGCCCAATGGAGTCGTCGTCCTTGCGTTAGAAGATCTGGCAGCAAGGTCCATTAGTACAGATGAGCAATATAATATCATTATCGGTTACTTACCCTGGGTTGCAGAAAGCACAAAACGTTGATTGTGATTTCATATAAGTACAGTTTTTATACATGCGAGAGAAGTCAAATCTATTATGTCGCTGTGAAACTCCTTGTCATATAGACCATTATAGATTATTGTTATAGAAAAACAAATCACTGTTCTACATAGAAAAATATTGCTCTTGAAGCTAATTTTTTTATCAAAATACGTAGAAAACTGTTGTTCCAAATTGAAAATTGTGCAAAAAAACTTATGTTAAGTATACACAGTTTAAGAAAAATATCGTTTTTATTGATCAATTATTTTTCGAACAATCTATTTAGAATTCTACAAATATGTATGTATGTGTAGTAATGTTGTCACTCTAAGGTCATTGTTAAATCAGATTTTCTGACGCTTTCTGCAGCCCCGCATATTTGAAAAAAATAAAAATAAACGATAACTAAGAAATTACGATTATTTATGACAAACTTATGAAGTACAAAATGCAGTAATGAATTATTTATTATTGTAGGACATTGATTATATAATGAGCGATATTTCACTACCGGTGACTTAGTACCTAATATGTGGATTTCACTGTTCACTGCAGCGGCCAGTGAGACGTGAGTTCAGTTCAGACTAAAGCTACCGATGACTGCACGTGCATAGTCTTTCCAGTGATCAGCGATCGCTGGTAGCTAACATATCTGCACTGCACGCGTATAATCTTACGAGCAGCGGTCACCAAGGTATCGGTTACCTCTAAAAGTAACCAATAAGCTTATCTCTAGTAGGGTCCATAAGGGATCGGCGTAATTTCCCACCTCAGCACAGCTGTAATGTAGGGCTGCCATATTATAACTTCGGGTCTCGGCATCCCTTTTCCAAAGCAAACATATTTATTTCTTAAAAGAAATCATGGCGTAGCTTGGGTTATCGGCACTCAGGCCAGATATTGATTTCGCGACATTAAAAAGTTTGCTTGACATAATAATAAAGCAATATTTGCATTGTCGAATGTGCCCTGCATGATATAGGCCGCTGTTACCAGTTCCTGGTTACAGCGCTGTTAACAGTGTTTCCATGATAGCTAATCAAAAAGGTCAGAAGACCTAGTTGTCATGATTTAAACTTGATTATTATAACAAATAAAATTAAACGACTTCTGACAGACGATTGAAAAAATAAATTCTGAACGAAGTTTGAGACCGGATTTGAACTTTCTTAATTATTTTACTTCACTAAATACAACGAAGAAATATTAGATTAGAAGGTCGGTTTATACCCGACTACGGCAAAGCCAAAAGGGGGAGCTATGATTTTGACCAGCGTTGCCAGACGTCCCGATTTTTAAATCAAAATTAATGTCCCGCGCGGGACAGGCTCAGTCCCGCTTTTCGGGGATAACTCGACAGTGCGTAAATAATTATTCTCTTATTGTAAGTTGCAATTTGTAACACTCACTCCTCAGACTATTGTTTGAAACGCCATATTTTTATAATGAATAAAACTTTTTTGATTTCGATTTGTTTTTTTTTTATTTTTTTTATTTAGAAGACGAATAAGACTCAACTATTTAACGATAGGGTAAATCTGATTTAAAATATCATATTTTTATTAAAATACATTTTCTATGGCTATTTTTGCTATCTATTGTCACGTAACCGTAATTTGAACTCAAATAAAAAGATAAATATTTAAAAACTTCTGATTATATACGTTTTTTTACTATGTCCCGCTTTCGACGAATGAATCCCGCTTTTTTCACTCAAAAAGTTCCAAAATCCCGACTTGGCAAAAAAAAATCTGGCAACGCTGATTTTGATAGTTAATTAATTCTATGTTTAACATTAATGGCTTTTTGATAATTGCTAATAACAAAAATATTGCAATATTAGTATGACCGATTTGTAATGTCTGATTAGCAATCACATGTAATATTGTCTCTTCATCCCGCGTCCAACTACTTTCGCGGCCGAATGAGTTATCGGTCACCCTACGCTGCCATATCTTAACATTATCTTCCTCATGATATAACAAATTCACATCATCCGAGAGCAAATTTTTATCTTATGCTATACATGAACCTTCATAGTAGTGGGAGTTTATTCTTAAGGTTACGTATTATTAAAATAGGTATTTTTTTTTAAAATAAATTCTAAGGTCAAATATGACCAAAATCTTTTTTTTTCTAAAATGTATAGAATCAGAATCTCTCCACAGCAGATAAATTAAAGCTTGTTTTAAAAAAAAAATGTAATTTTAAACAACACAAAAACACTGATATTTAGTTATTTTTTAATAGAAATAAAATACTTTCTTCAAAACAAAAATTACGCTATATTGGGTAACTAATATAAAATCAAACTATTTGAGTGCTAGAAAAAAGCAATAAAAAAAGATAAACGCGGCAAGAAGCGTATGGAGAACATTACCCAAGGAATTTTTTAGAATTATCATCGTTATTGCCAGTTGATCGTTGTAACCGACGTCGCTTCAAATGACCTCAACAGTAATTTGTTTTTGTTATGTTGGCATGCATATTAATCAGTATGCATAAAACAAAGACCACAAAGCGCACTGAACTTGTCCTGTGTTTTAAAAGTGTTCCACGGTCCAGCAAATACAATAATGATAGTGCTGATGACGATGAAAGATAAAAAAAAAAAAAAAACTAAACAGCACAACGGATGTCCGAATTCATTACTAAATACATATTACTTTACTAGCGATGTAAATTTAGTCAGTATTTTTTTAACACCACGTTCTTTCTTTTTATTCCATTTGAATTCTATCTAAAGCCAGTTTCAGACGTTAAACATCGAGCAATCGTCAAGTTCGTGTATGGAAAACTGGTATATCTTGCAGCTTTGCACCTATATATACACTACACGTGGTTTACCCGCGACTTCGTCCATGTGGCATAGATTGTACCCACAGTTCTTTTATAGAAAATCTATCCCCATCCCGTTCGGGTAGATGTGTTCAAAAGACAGTCGAACATGTATTTCTTTATTTTTTAAGAAGAGTATTTTTTCCGTTTTTAGTTTAAGCGATTTTTGAAATACAGACAGCGTATTTTTTATCAATGACCCCCCCCAATCCCAAAAAAAAAAGTTCGCTATAATTTGAGTTTCCGTATTCCCTATATGGACACAAAATTTCATTTCAATCTGATGTAGTTAATTACTAGTATTGGAACAAAGGAAAAAACGGCTATAGATTTATATATTAGCATATAGATATAGTCGGACTCATGTATTTTCAACTGATTTTATTCACGGATCTACCCATATACCCATCGACAATATAGTACATTTAGTATCAATTAAAAAGGTGCTCCCAAAATAATAAAATCGGTTCGACAAAACCGGACATATAAGTTTTATGAAAACACTTACTTGTGGATAGAGAACTATATTGACTTTTTTCTTTTTTGTCCTTGGTAATTAATATAATATTTATTTGTTGGGAAAAAGGACTTCTTTAAGTGAACACTTATTTGTTATATAAAACGTCGCATTATATAACAAATAAGTGTTCACTTAAAAAAGTCCTTTTTCCCAACAAATAAATTTTAGAGAACTATATATTTTCTGAAGGCTATATGTAATTTTGCGCAAATGATGAATTGATAAAACGGAGACGAAGATATTATTTTAATGGGTGTATTAAGGGGTTAAATTTTTTATTTTGTCCAACAGCAAACATAAATTCACATAATAGTCACACTGCCTATACTAGCAAAACAACTACATTGTCGGCAGGGTTTTGGCACTGAGACTCGGTTTTTTTCCTTACTTACGAAAACGTTTATATATTTTATTTAATTGTATGCTTCAAAATGGTGAACGATTGTGGTACTCTTGGTAATCTTGGAACTTTAGTCATTCCTGAACAATAATAATAATATAATAATATAATAATAATAATTTATTACTTCCATAAGTATTACTAATGTCCAAGAATTGAATTACCAGATGGATCCGTTTTTGTGGACGGAAAAATTACATCTATACTTCGTAAACCAAACTTTCCCACGTTATTTAAAATTGCGGCTCTCAAATATTGTCTGAATGTGATTGGCCACCCCTTGTATATAACTTTATTGATCCAACTGCAACATTTATATGTAACGTATTTCGTACTTAAGGATAAAACATTATTTGGAATATTCGATGAACAATTTTCTAAATACTTTTCCCGTACTAAAAAACGAACTACAAGTCTTTTTAAGAAATATGAACAGGAGCGCAAGAACTGTTTAAATATTGAACGGCAAAGAAGGAGGATAGTAAACAGCTGATATATAACCGTTGTAAGTATACGGCGGATTAAACTAAAGGGTTAGAGTAATGTTTTATATTTTATATGTGCGCCTCTCGCGATACTTCCCCTGGGGTAAACATAAATATTACTTTATACTCTGACCCGTTTTCTCTACAATGTGTCAGTCCACCATATTACACACCTATATATGCCAATGCACCGACACAAAACAAATGAAAATATATTGGTAAATGTTTAAAATAACAATGGTGTCATTTACGCTTCTCTCTATCAAGATTTAAACGACGTTTTGGATCCATTTGCAAGCATTATCTTGTATAAAATTTTAAATAATTTTTTCTTCCATTTCAGAGCTCAAATTAATGGTATCGATATATTGTATTAGAAATTATAAACAAAATGGACATCATTGAAGATTACTGTTTACCAGCTGTTCAATATGCCCCCTTTTTCACTCGCATAGTTCTATCTTGCGAGCCAGTTGGTGTGTGTGTGTGTGTGTGTGTGTGTGTGTGTGTGAATGTAAAATGCACTTACATTTCGGAAATCTCTTCTTTATATGAAAAATCTTATTCCCGTCTGTGATGTAAATGCTTCAAACTAAACTAGAAATATGTACCATACTTCCCATATGACTTTTATGCAAGTTTTTGCGGTTTATTTGATCAAAATAAACGAATGAAAATCAGATAAAAACGAGAAAATTAGCACAAGTTTTACACACAATTTTGTATAGAAAAAATTAAATTGGAATAAAATTATAGACCAAGCCAAACTTCTCAATATTTTTAACATCAATTTGTAAAATAAAAGTTCAAAACATTAGTTTGCTTCCCGTAAATTTTTGAAATTTTGTGAAGCTTAATGCTTAATTACAGATAATAAAAATAGTAATAAAATAAATTTTTCGAATCAAATTTTAAAATTTCCGAGAGCATATTTAATGATCTGAGGGATCAGTCACCCGAAGCAAACAAAATAAGCGGAACGGGTCTATCTCAATGACTCTCTACCACTACTCGGTCGCGTGTTTTCGTTCAGCGGTAAACTACCCCAAGTGAAAATGCATTACTAATGATATTACCGATTTTTGAAATATGAATAAACTCGTCGGAGCCATTTTAGAGAAAATCCTGATTTGGATTTTCTTGCAATATCTTTTTTTACAAAAAAATAATTAGGAAACAAAAAAAAAAGAACGTAAAACCCTAAATTTAAATTTCATTTTTATTGGTTATACCCCCCAGAGCACACACCGAACACATTCGGTTTTTCAATAATGACTCTTCACTCCTATATGGTCACACGAGAGTAAAAAAAAACATAGACAAAAGGTCCCGCGTTTCGCCTATTTACCTCATTGATTGTATTATTTCGAGAAAATAGTCACAAAAGCAATTCGATAATTTTACCCATAATTATATATGGCATTTTGGAAAATGTACTTTCGTGTTCAAAAAAGTATATATTGCATAATATTATTCTGTAACAACCAGTTCCTTATATTATATTTTTTTTACTGTTGGAAAGAAACAATATGCAAAAAATATACTATTGAGATAAATGTTTATTTTAAGCAAAAATGTTTAGTTAATTACGGTAGTAAAAATAGTAAGAAATCCACCTTTTAAATTAAAAACAACAAAAATATTTAATACTTCCTTTTCATTATTAAAATTATAATTAGAAACATGGAATAGATGTTAAAAAATGTTTTTAAAAGACTGCAAAAAAGAAATTAATTTGTACGAACAATTTACAACTTTTACTTAAGAAAGCAGCTGTTATAATAAAGTGTATTTCAAAATGACAAGTTAAATTTCTTCTTAAAATACAGAGCTTGGGATAATTTAAGATCGAATACGTATTTTTTTAAAGTCCACAAACAGTCAAGGCTACATGTGTCGTATTTTCTATAATAAATTGAAAAATCAATTAGGAAGTTTGAGCTTGACGAAAATACTAATAATGATAAAGATAACTTTAGAAATTCCGAAAGAATTATTTCAATGCCTTTAATTTAATGGAAATATTCAACTTTTGGTACGTATGGAGCCGCAAACATAGGTAATATAAATAAATATATATCAAATTGATAACCGCCTCCTTTTTTGACGTCGGTGTGAGAGAATATAAAAATTATCGGTATACCTGCTAATTCGCTAACTATTCAAAATATAGGAGGAAAATTAAAAACTCTTTTTCTATCACGGTTGGTAGTTACATAAAATATAAACAGTAGGGGACTGCATGAAAAAATAAAACGCGATCATCTTTTCCAGCCGGAAATGAAACTCATAAATACATTATAGTTTATATATAGGAACGGGATTTGTTCAACAGTGCAGTAAAAATCTGGGTTGAACTTTCATTTCCGTCCAGATTATTACTATGTCATAGAACATAGGGGTGATTACAATATTCACGTTAAAGCAGCGTTGCTAGTCGGGTAAAACTTCTGTCGACACAAAGCAGAAAAAGTTCGGACGCCAATGCAGGACTCTGCCTACAATACAGTGTATTTGCTAATACAGACATTCTGGCTTTATTATGAGAACTTAAGTTTGTTTTAGGACAAAAAAAATGAACCCATTAAATACATCAGTTTAAAATAATATTTTTTTGCTTAATTGAAATATTATCAATTCAACATCTGCACTAAATTAAACACACCTTACAGTAAGTAAATATACGTATCCGCAAACTAATATGTTTTCAAATTTGTAAGTCTGGTTCTGTCGGGTCAATTTTGTTGAAAATTTAGCAGCAAATTTTAATCTAAATTTATACTAAATACTAAAAATACTTTTGAGACGAGTCTGCAATTTTTCGGTATTTTTGGGTCAAAAAGTATTTTTCAACCCCTAAAAATCATCTTTAAAATGGTCCGATGGGGTCAACATGTGAACTCAATTTCAATAAAATCAATTATCTCTTTCATTGCCCACACAATGCACATATATATAAATAATTGTGCCAAACTATTCAGGAGAATATGAAACGTCCAGAGATTTTAGCCCGACTCCTAGGTTAGGCCATCCGACCGACACCAATAGTGTATATGTACGCCAATTGACAAATATACAAAAAAAATAGATATAAACAGATCAAAGAAAAAATATTAGTCCCTTCTCGTTAACCCGATTGTAATAAAAGAGTAGAAATTTAACCCTTAAATTCATATTGCAGGATGCAGCCTACAGAATATTCTAACAGCTGAATGTCATGCGCCTTTGTCCTAAAAAAACGCGTTCATATAGTGTAATAATAATAATAATGGGTATAACGTCCGTTTCTCGACTTTATGTCATAACAGCCGCCATTCGCACCATTACTATTTTCCATCTACCACACTTCCCGTTATTTTTCTACATTTTTAAAGCTTCAACTTATGTAATAGCAATTGGCGAATGAAGGAATTATAGGAAATTAGGATAGGTAGGTAATTTTTGAACTAGGAGTTTGATAGGTAATCGGCCATGGCCTCAAATAAGGAACCATCTCGATATTTATTTGGAATTAATTGAGGGAAGCCATGGAAAACCTCAATCAAGATGGCCGGTACAGGAATTACCGTTTCTCGGCGAAAGGCAGTAGGAAAAAGTCCCGGCCACATCTGCCCCCGCCGGGATTCGAACCCGGACTAGCCGAATGCGAGTCTAGTGCTGTCACCACTACTCTACCCAGCTCGGTGAGTTCATATAGTGTAGGCTGCATCCTACAGAGACAAAATGGAGAATTAAACGGACAAACTTCTCAAATATCTTTTTAATTATTTTTCCAGTAATCCCCATACCCTGAGACAAATTACATACATATTTTTTTTTAAATATAAATAAAAAATAATGCATTTAAGGGTCGCTATGCAATCTCCATCATGCTTTTTCCATATCCAATCGAACCAATCGCTCAAAAGAAGTTTCACTTTTAAGATATGGATAAAAGTTACAGTGTAGCTCAGTTTCTATCCGGGGGTTAAACAAAAACCAATTCTTTAGCCGTTCAAAATCACCATAGCATCTCTCTTATGTCTAGTTGGTACTAGTACAATACATATATACATACATCTGAGTCGGTTTTAATTGAGAATACAGTCACCGCGAGCGCTGCTAAATAACAATGTGTCGAGTATGATTGAAAATGGTCTCGTTTATCCCGCAAGCTATTAATTAAAAATTTACGAGACGTCTGTGTGCGCGTGTGTTATAGTCCCGATGTCCCAGTGCAGGGAGAACGTCACGTCTAATCGACATCACAGACCGCTTCATCCAGGCATTCGAGGCGCTTCGCAACCGGAACATCCGGAAACTGTTCGCATGTCTGTCTGTATGTGTCGTCCGTCCGTCCATCCCATGGCCGTCGCCGTCCATCCCATTCTCTCGCTCTCGCCATCTTTCGCCCACAGAACGCAGCGCGCGCGTATACCAACGTGTCATTTGTACTAATTTCCTTTACCGTTGGCGTGCAGACCTTGTTATATGAGACACAGGAGGATAGATGAAAGAACTGTTAATGGGCTTGTTTTATGAATTTTTTTTATGATGTTAGTTTAAATATAAAGAAAAAATGGCCCGCGTCTATTTCCCCCTTATATTTAACACAAAAACAAACGTCAGATTACACTACATAATTTTTATTATAAAGCGAAACGTACAATTTAATATAAAAAACCCGGGTCGCAGTGGCAAAACCCTGCCGACAATATAGTGTATTTGCTTATACAGGCAGTGTGGCTCTATTATGCGAACTTAAGTTGGTTTTTGGGCAAAATAAAAAATATGACTCCTTAATACATCCCTTAAAATAATTCTTTCTTTGCAATATTATTATCAATGGAACCTCTATACCAAATTATATACAACTTTCAATAAATAATTCACTATCTGCAAACTAGTGTTTTCATAAAATTTGTAAGTCCAGTCCTGTCGGGCCGATTTTATTAAAATTTTAGGGACACTTTTTAATTACTACTAATGTCAATTTTGAAACGATTCTGAGAATTGTTTCGGTATTTTGGGGCCCAAAAACCTTTTTCAACCCCTGAAAACTACCCTTAAAATGGCCCGATTATGCCCATTTAAATAGGCTTCTTGCGGTGATGGATTTCAACACGTGGGCCAAATTTCGTTAAAATCAATTAACCCTTTCGAAAGTTATTGCCCGCACACACATTTATATAATCATTTTTAAAAATGGTGCCAAAGTGTTTAGGAGGTTATGAAACGTCGAGAAATTTTGGTCCGACTCCTAGGCCCCGCCATCCGACCGATGCCAATAGTGTATGTTGCCATATGGATCTAAAGTGCGTGAATTATTATTTTATGACGAGAGTCCAGCGATTTTTAACAGTCACCTAAGTCATAAAATAAGCACGCACAAGATGTACTATGGAAATGGTAGTAGGTATGACTACATTTATATGACTTTACGCAACTTTAGAGCACTGGTGTCATTTCACGATCGCTATAGAGGCAATCTTATAATGGGGGGGGGGGTAAAATATATTTAATTTTCTTGTATGATTGTTTTATTTTATAATTATTGATGTGTTTCTATAATTAACCGTGACCGAAATTCGAGTCCGAATCATTTTGAGATGACATGACTGACCATATGATGAAATTATCGAAGGAAAGCACCGAAAAATCAAATTATTCATTACAAAAATACAATTTTTTAGGGAAATGTGGTAAGAAACAGTTCATGTTACGACTCTCAACTCTAAAAGTACTTTTAGTAGTGCATTAACGTGGAAATCAAAGTAAATTCAGTGCTAAATGTACTTGACAATCTTTGAAGGTCGTGCTTAAAACCTAGCAGAATAGCGCCGTCCCGTATCCAAATATTCGTTACACTTTTAAACGGGTGCATAGAGTATGGTCGAGTCTGAAGCAAACCCAGGAAGCACGATTGCTCAAATGTGTACCGTGATTGTCTGCCTCTATATAATTTAGTTATTCCTTCACTGATCATTCAAAAGACCATTCGTGTTCAATTGTGAATGCAACTTTAGGCCTCCGTTCGGTAACTATTCATAGTGAATAAACTCAAAGGGTTTTGCGATAATAATTTTCAGCAAACTATTAAAATGTTCTATAACGCACTACGACGGTAGACTTACGAGACCCTTTTATCTATACTCCTAAGTGTATAGATATTTAATCGTGCATTGTATACCGAATTCAACTCGCCGTCTACTTCCCATAACTGGTGCCTTTTTTTCGCTTTATTTTGTATCTGACATAATATAAGAGTCGTTATTTGGTTTTCAGCTAACACAAAAGTATGACTGCTGTCCATTGTCTGCTACACGACATGCTACTTTGACAAACGATGTGAGTAAAAATGTCTTTCTTTTTGTTGTCTTTACATATTTAAACATATATACTTACATATTATAAAACAAGTAAGAAAAGAGCGTACATATAATGGATTTGAAACTTTCGATAAGACAAATGTTCAAGGTAACATCAAAGATAATGTCACCATTGCCATGGAATAAAGTTAATTCAAAATGATCGGAATTGTTCAAGGTTGTCAAACGAAATGGAAAGTTCTGTAAAAAACAAAAATAAAATGGAAGGAATTTGCTTATAATCTAAGTTCCAAGCTCGAATGAAAAAGAAAATGATAATGAACACGTTGGATATTTAAGATTACATAGAAAATATAAGTACGTACTTGAAAATGTATCGAAAGCCTTGCAGAAAATAGAAAAAGAAATAAAGCGAGTTCTTGTTGAAATGTCCAAGATGGCTTAAAAAAATAAATGATGATATTAAACATGTTAGTCATTCAAGATGAATCAAAAGGTTATGTGAAAAACTCTACAAAAACTATTGAAGGGGATATTAGTATCTGATGTTGGACGTGTCATTAATTCAAAATGAAGTAGAAAGGTACAAGTGGAATAACTTTAAAATCCCAATAAAAATAATAGACGGGAAGTTGGGGGAATTTGTGTTATACCTACATATATTCAAAGTTGACGTCGAACTAAAACTGAGAACGCTTAATGTAACAATCTCCTGATACCAATATATCTAAATGAACAATAATTCCTGGTAACTGATGTAAAACTCACAAACAAAGCCTCCATCCGTGGAAGGTATCTAAACTCAATGAAGGTGAAGAAGAACAAAGAAGATTCAATTCTATGTGTCATGTACATAATGTCGACATTGCACTGCACTCAACTAAGTATTAGACAGTAATTACAAGCAGCCAAACATAATAGCATAACATTCTAACTGCTATTGTATTGTGTATTGTAGTTAATTACAAGTTTGATGTACAAGCCCAATATATTCATGATGCATGCATTGGATTATCATGACCTGCGGTAATAGCGAAGTCTGTATATAGCTCTATAACTACTGGCTGTATATATAGCTCTGCAGACAGATGCGAACTCGACACATGGTTAGATAAACGTTGTTTTCACTTGACAAATTACAGATCAGAGCCGGACTAAAGGTAACACACATCATCTAAATGAAATGTAACATTTTTATATATGTCGATTTTAACGAAAACCATACATTACGACCAGAGTTAAAAGAATACTTTAGAAGTTTGGGTACCAACTGTTAATGTACTAAGTTCAGTCGTTTATAAATGATGATACAAACACAAAAAATCTGTAATTCTTTCTCCAGTTTGTTCCGTATAAAATACCTGAAAAATGCGCAAAACAAACACACAAAGTTCTGATTTTAGTGTCATTACCTATTTATATTTAAATATTTTGTTTCTTATATTAAGAAAAACAATAAAAAATAGCTATACGTTAAATATCATTAGACTCAGAAATCATATTTGAACAAAGTATCTTCAAACAAGACTTTTAGCTTTTAAATCGCAAAAAGAAAAGAAAAAGCTACTTTTCGAAAAATTACAGAAATAAAAAAAACAAATGTTGACAAATGAAAGCACAGCAATAATTTGGAGTAGTTAGAAAAATCCTATTAATCTTTTATTAAGCAAAATATTTTTGACATCGGTTGACATTTTTATTGAGCATTTACAAAGTGATTAATTCGTTTCCGAACGAGAAGACGCATCTAATTGACGTGTTAGATGCGAACATTATTACAAAAAGTTTTGCAGGTGAAGACGAATCGTGTCATTCCCGTATTCCCGTTTCACCGACACACACACACACACACAGACACAGGTTATCCAGCAGGAATACAATTTACTTGCAGCCTGTTGCACAGAGTAAGCGAGCAAGTACTGCGAATAACGAGGAGAGTTGACCAATTTGCAGATTAATTAAATTAAAATTCGTTACACATCGATGGGATGAATGATAACTAGAGAATACGATGTCCTTAGGGTGGCGTTTGCGACAACATTATTTTACCATACCAACTTCACAAGCGGAGAATTGTATTAATTTAGGTCAAAATTCACCATTCAAAGTTTTAGATATTTTTTTTTGTTTTGAGGTTCTCCGAGTTCAAAAAACATATTTTTGGAAAAAGTCTGTGCATCTGTTTGTCTGTGAACACGACAGAGGTCAAACGAATGAGCGAACTGGAACCAAATTTTAGGAAGATATTTATTATGCAAATACGAATTCTGTTTTTGGGGAAAATCGGCGCATAGGTAGAAGAGATCTATGCTATAATTTTGTTCATTATTATATTTATTTTTTCAAGAAAGTTTGGTAAAAAAATATTTTTCCGACTTTGCATAGTTCCGGAAATATTTTTAAAATAAAATTTTTGTTGTCAAAATTTATCTAAAAGAAATTTGTTAGGTAGCTAGCAAGAATGATCTGGTCAATTTTTAGATGTGAAACCGTATTATGTAACCATGCAAACGAATAGCAATATCATAAAATATATTACTAGCCACAGTAAAGGAAGATTTGGTTTGAGGATTAATAAATAAATAAGCTTTACCAAATTTTCGCTAATGGCCAACGTTTCGAAAAATATATTCTCATCATCATAATATGATCATGTATATATTAGTAGAACAATTTACCACTATTCGACCAGCTTAAGGCCCTGATGATGAGAATATATTTTTCGAAACGTTGGCCATTAGCGAAAATTTGGTAAAGCTTATTTATTTATTGATCCTCAAACCAAATCTTCCTTTACTGTGAAATTCTATTGGATCAACACCACCATATACGAATATATTACTAGCCTTTATCCGCGTCAACGTACGCGTTAAGAGAAATTTTATTTAAAGTTGGAATGGTTCTGTCGTCCAACTGACTAGATTTTTTCATTCTTGTGGTCAGTTTTTCTACCCAGCATTCAGCTAATGGGTAAGTTCTCTGGGCATTTAAATTTATATTTTTCCTGACTCCAGAATATTCCCATGATTTTCCTAGGCTATAAAAAATTCAAGATTTTCTAACCACTAATTTCTTTATATTATTATTATGATGACTTTGATGAGTCTTCACGTGACGAACATCAATTATCACGCAACAAATAAATAAGTCATCGTGTACAACTTTCCCCGCTGGACACATAGAAAACAGAAAAAGGGAGACGCGCCACAACATAGAGTGAGACAGACGTGTGCACACAAACAGGGTGGAAGAGGGATGCACGGATATATAGAGGGAGTCAATGACGTCACAGCAGGTGGTGTGGCATGGCGGCGTCCCAGATAACATCTGCCGGAACGTGCGCCGAGCCCAACCATTGCCTGCCATCAACACTGGGTCGCGACGCGCTTGGTGTACAACCGCCAACAGCGACTCGTGCTCCAGGTGACCCCACGGTTCTACCATCATCGCGGTCACGTTGAATAGGCACTGACAGGAGAAATGAAGTTTTAACTTCTATCACGTTCCACATATAATTATTGGGCATTCGAATTTTCTGGACCAATTCCTATTATAAATTTATTATTACCATTTTGTCTGTTTTTTTAAGATTATATCTACAGTGGTATTATTCAGGTCCATATAAATTATAAATTAAATAATCAGTATGATCAGACCAAAAATTTTTTTTAATGTTAAGTAAAACTTTCATAATGTTACAACGTTTCATCGGCCATCCCGACTTCATCAGGTAATCTATAGAACACACACATCAAATTTTTTTACAGTTAACGTTATAAATTAAATAATTGAAAATAAGAAATTAATTATAGAAATCGTCATACCATGAAATTATATCAACATATTCTTAATAAGTACATTAAGATTTGATGAAATGTAAAAAAATGTAAAAAAAAAATGTTATGTATGTGTTCTATAGATTACCTGATGAAGTCGGGATGGCCAATGAAACGTTGTAACATTATGAAAGTTTAATCAACATTAAAAACATTTTTTGGTCTGATCAAACTGATTATTTAATTTATAAAAGTATATCTACATCTATATTTTCTGCCTCAAGAAAGTAATAACATGAGTGGCATCTATGATGACAAAGACGTAAAATTTATTAACCTCCCAGTATGTACATTATTGTTATCTGACCGAAAACATTTTTTAACAAGGTTACTACACTACACTATTTTTAACTATTTTTGAAAAGATCTTTTCTTTCTAAGACGAACTACGAAGATATGACCTCAGATACTTTTTTTCAAAATCAGTCTTTTTTAAGAAAATAGACTTCAAAAGAGTACATTTTACCAAATCAATCGAAGCGTGTTAATGTCATTTTGATCTCAAACAAATTTTATCAAAATCGGATCAGTCGTTTTTTTTATAACAAAAAGACTGCAAAAAAGTGGATTTTACAGGAAATCTTGCGAATAAAAAATGATATCGACTTTGTTAGGGTGCTAATCGATGCGCATTAACGTCACAATGCTCCAAAAGAAATTTTCGCAAAATAGGTTCAGCCGTTTTTTTTTTTTTTTTGTTTAAACTAAAAAACTAAAATTTGTTAAATCTCACGAAAAATAAATAAATAAGAATTCGTTAGGGTGTTAATTGCAGCGTATCCATATGGTTCGAAATAAATTTTATTAAAATCGTTCCAATCGCTTTTTTTTCGTTTTAACAAAAAAAAGATAATTTTGAGATTTCTTGAAAAAGATTTATCGGATCTAATTTGTGCTCATGGCAAAAACAAATTTCTTTTTATGATTAAAATGCTCACATTTCAGGGTCAGTATTCAGCGAACTGGGAAATTGGTTTTGTGAATATTACGGCCGATTGTTATAATTATTATATTTACCGTGTAGAATATCAAAACGGAAAATTAATTAGATCGCAGGTTTTCATTTAGTAGTTAATTTCAGCAAATCTCGTCTCAATTACCTGAAACAGTCATGCTTTCACCATTCCATGTACAATGTACATACCTCCACAACAGTCTAGTGGCTATGTACATCCCTTGCGTGGTTATGTACAACCCCTATAGTCAATGGCCACGCTGTACCAGTGGAAATAACAAATGCCTACGGGTGGTTATTTTACACAATGCGATAGAAATTTATTAGCGAAATTTGATTATTGAACCATGCATATATATTTTTTTTAAATACAAAAATGTATGGTAAAACATGGACATGAATTTTAAATTACAATTTCTATTTTTAAACTACCTATCTAGTAAGTACTAGAAAGTTTGAAATTTTGTTTTAACAAACAATAGGGTATTTTTCATATATGTCTCAGTATAAACATTGTCAGTAAATTATACTTTTTTATTTTAAAAAAACCTTAAAAAAGTTTAACTTCCTTCAAGAAAGACCATTAAAAGCTTAAAATAATAAAGTTTGAGGTCGGTGCCAACTTAATAGAAGTACAGAAAACGTTATACTAATAAAACTGACGCTGACCCCAAAACTTATTTTACGCTTTCAAGTGGTCTTTTTAAAGGAGGTTCAATTTTTTCCCAGTTTTCTATTTTTTACTTTTTAGTGGTTTTGCAATACGTAATTTGCACGTTATAATAGCCGCTTTCGTCTTTAATCACTGTTGAACCGATTCAACTAAAATTTATGTGATACCACCCTGAAGGTTGCCCTATAAAATAGAAAGAGAAATAATCTTTCTTTTTTGAAGTCAGTTAAAAACGACTGAACCGATTTAAAAGAAAATTTTATGGTAATGATCCGCAAATATTGTGAACAAAATGGTGTCGAATTCTTTCCAATCGGTTAATCCTTCAAAGAGTTATGACTGAACAAATATTTTAAAAAAAATACATGACAAATTGATAGCCCTTTTTTGGCATCTATGATCACTAACGGTGCAGTCAAAATTACATATTAATTCTGCCAACAGGGTGACCTTGACTTTTCCCCGTTTTCCAGTTCATTTTTCAGTTTTTCCCTCACTTTACGGACCTAACTACAAGCAACAACAAATACAGAAATGAACAATTTAAGTTTACGTTTCAGAGAAATTTCTGACCAACTATGCAAAAACATGTGCAAAAAATTTGTATGACGCCAGAAGTTTATCTGGTCGACAAAATTTGTTCAATGTTGATACGGAACCGTCGGTGCATGGCGCCGACTCGAACAAAAAATTCATGACTTTCATTAAAATTCCCTGACCAGTAAAATTGCGCCTTTTTCAGGCAAATTACCACCCTAGCATTACAGTAACAAGTTGAGTAACAACATTTTGAGGTACATAATTTTAATTCTGTCCATATTCACATGTGTCTTGCGCTAATTACCAAAAATATAGAACTCACTGTATAAAAAAACATTAAAAAAACAACTACCCGAATAACGTTAAATTTTGAATATATATGTATTTGTTTTTTAAAAATGTTTCGTAGTATTTTTTTGCCACTGCTATCCACTTTTATTTTTTGCAGCTGTGTACTCGATTCATGGAGACATGCAAATCATCCCTGGAACTTATACCAAGTAATCCTGCAATATTTCATGCATATTATGTAACAGACATTACATATGTGTAGACAGCTGCAGTGTCAAGTATTGCGCTCGGGCAACATTAATCATAATTAGCCCTGAAAACCGCAATAATAGAACTATTATCAATTCATAAAACATAATACACTACGTATATACCACAAATCACCCTTCTTTTTCTTATTCTCTGGTACCAGCGTCGTCAAATAATTAATTTAACAAATGGAGAATTTTACGAAAAAACACGGCACAAAAGACGAACAAATTTCTACAAAGGCGTTGAAACAATTTGCTATAGTTTACAATCATTGCGTAGGATGGCGCCACTTTCGATGACTATGATGCACCTGTTACTAGCACTGATTATGTAGTTAAAGGCAGTGGCGGATCTAGGATCCAGGTCTGGGGGGGGGGGCTCGAGAGTTAAAACCTCGAAAGTCCAGTTGAGTTGATTCATTGCAACTACTTATTGAAAGTTTTCAGTAATATTTTAATTGATTCACATGAATTTCATGATATACAGGGTGTCTCACCGAACGTTGGCTAACATGGGTAACTTTGTTATTAGTGGAGATAGAAAGTCGGTTAAATGGGCAAAGTAGTGCAGAAAATTGGGCTCATTAACATCCCGTCGAAAAAACAATTGAATTTTGACACCCTATGAATTTATTCAGAAAATAGTGAAAATTGCCATTTATGAAAACTGGCCATAACTTTTTTATTTATGAAGATATTTGAAAATTTCATTAACCATTTTTTGATAACTTTTTAAGGTCTTTTCAGTGGCGTAGGTTTAATTTTTTTATTTCCACTACATAATGAGATATTGACATGAACTTTGGTTTTTCTTATGGACGGCATTTTTGATTTTCAGATATTCGAATTCTACTTATTTTTCTGAATTATTTGACATAGCACATTCTATATCTAAACCAATCAGAAGCTACAAAACTGACAAAAATAGCTTTTTGGCGTTATCAAAGTGTGCCGTGTAAAACGAAATTTGTTGAAACAAATACATATCGACAGATTAACAATCTGTCGAGCGATCGCTACAGTTTTGCTAATTCATTTTGTTTGATTTACTCTCTAAGATGGCTCAAGCATTCTCAAATTTGGAGAAACAGGCCATTTTTGCGCATACATTCAGCGTAACAAAAATACCACGTGGGCTCAAGCAGAATACTTGAACCTTTATCCAGAAAGGCGACAGCCTTATTCAATAACTTTTAGGAACTTTTCTCCATTAATTTCAACGTTTTAAAAATTTATCCTGGGATTTCTAGAAATGATTTTTTTTACTGTGGCTCTGGGGGGGGGGTCTTTAGCCTGGATCCGCCACTGGTTAAAGGTCATATATTCTCATTGTAATGATTAAGAAGTTTGAACTTTTTACGGTGTTATGGGATTGTAGCTCTTAGTATTTGATATTTATTTCAACTTAATAGATCTAGCATTTCTTCAGAAAAAGGATCTTGACGGACAGACAAATCCACAACAAAGTGATTCGATATAAGTTTCGCTCTTTTATTCCGAGGTACAGAGCACCAAAAAAAAATTCAATATTTCAATTTTTTGTTTATATTAAGAAATAATATTAAACCAGTAAGTTGCTACAGTTTTGTTCACGGAACTAGTTTATATTTTGTTTGTAACACCAAATCACCGAGGTACCGAGATATTTGCAAAATGCGCTTAAAGAAGTTGTATTTCAAAAAATATTTGAAGCTATATAAAAAAAAAAGTTCCAAACGGGCCACTTTGCTTTGCCACTAAAGAATTGAGTCAAACTTTAAGTTAATCTCAACATTATTATTTTTAATAAATTAAAAGAAAACTTTTTAAGTAGCTTACATTTTGAATACGGAACACCTACTGAATAAGTTGCCTTACCTGTAAGAAAGAAAAACAGTATATTTACTTATCGTATCCAAATTTCAAAATATTTTATAGATTTCGGGAATGTACAGTCGTCTGCAATCAAAACAGGGCACCAAGGATATTAGATACAGAAGTGATTTCGTTCCGTTGGATATTAGTGGATATTGGGTGGTTGATAAAAATATTGAATATTAATGAGGTAACCTGTGTATCTAATGACCTTGACAAGACACCATAATTATTGATCCAGTAACATGCCCAAGGGCGTACCTAGGATCAAAACTAGGGGGGGGGCAAGCCATGATCGTTCAGGTTGTAACATTTTATCACGGAAAAGGTGAATGAAACCAAAATATTAACAAAATTATGTATAATTATAGCAGTGCTTTATCAACTAAGTTATTACAATTATTTGCTTGAAAAAAAAATTATTCTAGTTACATGTCTTATACTAGTATAATTTTTCTTGGATTTGTAGAAGTAAAGTTATTTCAAGAATTGTAAAAATTCCAGCGACAAAATTTAATAACGACTTATTTTTTGCTTCCAGGCGGGAGCAGCTGCCCCCCCCCCTGCCCCTCGCTGGGTACGCCGTTGAACATGCCCACAAAATTAGCATCTATCTGTGTCTCAATGCCGTTTCTTGAACACTCGCACTATATATATTTAAGCCCTGGTTTTCTGAGACAGCGGTACCGTAATATGGCGACCATAATATGACGGTGAATGCTGTCACAAATGTTACAAACTACAACCATTTATTTCTATGAACACGTTTTTTGTGACAGCATTCACCGTCATATTACGGTACCGCTATCTTAAGAAGCGAAAGCTTTAAATGCAAGATTCTTTCAGTCGCTTGATATAAATATTCGAGATGAAATATTCTAGTCGTAAAAGTCGCAAAAAATTACCACATCTTAACTTTTCTAAGCTAATTCGAAGAATTTTGAATAAATAAGAATGAAGAAAGAACTTCTTGTATTCTTGATTGAAAATATTTAGAGACAATAATATGAAAATAAACATATATAATTTCATGAGTTGATAATCTAAAAACGTTTTAAATAAACAATATTATTAATTATAATATTTAATTATTATTAATTGAAAGAGGCATAGTTTGCGCTTTAAAATTCATTAAATTCAATTAAATTGTCCATTTACAAAATATGTAATTTATTATATTTACCGAATACAAATTACTGATTGAATTTTATCAATACATTGATTTTGTGTTGTTTATTTAAGAGCGCCCTCTAGATCTACATCTGTGGTCATAAAACAAAATGTTTTTTATCAAGTTTTTTTTTATAGTTCCGTACCAAAATGGTAAAAAACGTCCGTCAGCGTATCACAGACTTGTTAACTTATGGTCGGTTAGTCGTAGAAAGTTGGGCATGCAAGAAGGGCAATGTGCGATCTGCAGATTTAGCGTTTTACCAAAAAATTGCGAACATGATCTCTACCATACTCTATCGTGCTCATATAACCGTAAAACCACTACAGCGATATGTTATGGTAAAGGTATGTTCACTAAAGTCAATGGTTATCTACTTCTATTTTGTCGGTAGACTTTTTCTGCGAACAACTTCGTCCTGTTAATTTTGATGTTACAGATATGTGTCATAGTGTGCGCGCGCATCGTAAAAATTCACTCTAATTTTTTCATAACGCGCCAAAAAATACATATTAAAAATGTGGTATTGTTGGAAAGAGTTCACTTTGAAAATATTAATAACATAAATATATTTTCTTATACTTTTTTGATAAATTTTTACAGGCTTACACATTTTTCAGAAAAAAAAATACTACGATGTTCTCAACGCCGAAAATAAAAGTTATCAATTTTTTTTAAATAAGACATGAAGAGCCTCGTGAAAATCTGAATTTCAAGAGAACTATAGCGAAACTCAGATTTTCATTCGTAGTCCATTTTACACGTGCAAAGGAAAACAACTAGCCAACCAAATGGTTTGAAGCATCTTTGTACACAAGCCACGTACAAGCCGAATAGGAAAATTATAAACCAAATAAAATCTCAGTCACAGAAATTTAAAATTCATAAATAACCTTTCGCTGTATCTCTCTCTCAAGACATGGTATCGCTGTCTCCTTCTATTGCAGAACGACAAATGAATAAATTAATGTTATTTGACCAAACATTTTTCATGAGACATTTTGTTTTGTGGTCAAAGAATATTCTATGACCCATTCATCAATTCAATCTGCCGCTATCGACAATAATAATTGCAGTTAATAATTGCTATTATGTTAATTAATATACATTAACTTCTCGGACATTAAATTGTATATAGGTTTACCTAAACGCATTTACACTGCCGTTCAAAAGTTCGGTATATGACTTCCATTTTATTTAAAAATATTTTATTTATTTATTCATTTTACAATAGGTTAGTGACAAGACCAAGATCACGGACTGCAAGATCAAGGCCGAACGCACGATTCTTGCTGATTGAAAACATGTTCAATTTAATTGTAGTATATGTTCCATTCGAAACTTACTGTGTTCAACCGTTCTCACTCCCGCACGTTGCGCTGTCAGATCTCATATTTGATTCGGACTAAAAAATTAAAGAGAAGACGCTCCCATTAAGTCAGTGTTTTCTTTTCTAATATACTCATAGGCACTGAGTTGACAAACGTCTATTGTATTTACTTCAGCAGCTTAGGCGATTTTTGGGACACAAAGTTTATCCCAAATATATAGATTATTACTGAAGGAAATTTTCTATTTAGCAATTTTTCCCAACGATAATGCATTGCAGTGTTGCCTCTTTACAATATCCGCATCATTATTGGATAGCCTTTCAACAAATTCAATTAATTCTCTATAATTAAAATCTATAACGTACATGCCACTCAATTTATAATTATAATTGAAGAAAAATGGGAAATTCAATACTGCTCATCAAATATGATCAATAAAAATAATACAAACATCCGTGTTATGAAAAGTTATAAAAATGCAGTACATAATTTATAAGGTTTCTAAAAACACCTATAAAATATTGAAGGTGTTATTTTTAATGTCATATGTTAATACAGAGACGAAATTACTACTGATATGGTAGTAGGCTAATAACCTTTAAGGGGTAACAGCCTAAAAAAACGTGTTTTTTTGTCATTTTTTTTTTTGGGTGGAAAGAAAGGTAATAAAATTATAATATTGGAGGAAGTTATTTAGCGTATATTTAAGTAACAAAATAGAAAATTATTATAAAAAAATATTCAGAAATGACGATACCACAGCCATTTTCGCGAGGCACGTAGAATTTGAGGCGCTCTGCGGCACGCAGTGTAGCTGCTGCAAATTTGGATTTAGAAAAAACACTTATTGTACATGCTTATAGCTAGAGAAATACGTAGGGGATTTTAAAAATATTGATTTTTGTGTGATTGGCGAGTATTTGAATTAAATCGTTAAATTTTCAACAAAAAAAAGATAATCATTTGTTAATAAATAATGATTAAATTAACTTATCGAAAATCCCCTACGTATTTCTCTTCAAAATCTTATTTTAAAGATATTGTAACAAATTCGAATTAAAAGAATGAAAATTGTTGGAGTTATGCTGCTTGCCGTTTTGAAAAATCGTGTTTCGAGAAAAACGCATTTAAAGTTTTGAAATGCATTATAGACATTATAGACGCGCTTGGGGAAGAGCTCGAAATTACAAAAAAAAATACTTTGAGGTATGAAATATTTTTCCCCATATTCTAAAAGGTTCAAAGTATTTTTTAAGGCTAAAAAAAAATTCCATTTTTTTTTAAATTTACAGTGGTGTTACCCCTTAAAAATCAAAAAGTACAACCTGTATGCATAACAATAGCGCAATGCCCCACCTCTGATGCCGAGTGACAAATTAAATTACTTCTATACAAGAGTTGTAAACAAATCCTATATGTAGTTGAATTGGCAATTCTCATCTGTCTAGCTCTATGGTTGAAGATATAGATATAGTGAGAGCATTTCAGATGAAAACAAAACCAACAATACTATAACTGTACAAGTTCTGGATACAATTTCCTCGCCTAACAAGAGTTACAATAATTTTTTATACAAAAGCCACAACACTCAAAGTATGGCAAGCGTCTAGCACAATACATATTCGGTACCGGAAAGGTAAAGTTTGGTGTGTTTCCTCAATCCCTTTGTTCCAAAGCTTCAGGTAACCGTGATTGTATAGCCTGCATAAAATAAAGAAAAGGGGAGGAGAAAGCGCAAGAGAACAACTGGAGTTAGTGTCTATATTCCAGCTATAAACTCACTTGTCTGGTAACGAACATAATCGAGCACAAATTGACAAAAAAGGTAAATGAAATCGTATTATTAAATACTATTTAGATTCACTTAATTTAGGCACTCGTATCCTTAAGCTGGGTAGACACATTCCATATACTGTAAGACACAAATGTATATTGTAAGCCATTTATGCGAATACATTTATTATTATTATTATTACAGATAGATTTAGAATTTCTTTTCAAATCAAAAATCCATAAATTCTTAACCTAGAAGCTGTGATGTACAATCTATAAGGACTGAATCGAATGACGAGTGTTTTGGTATTGAAACCGCATGAGCAAGAAGCATGATAACAGTATTAAAATCAAAAACCCGGGTCGCAGTGCCAAAACCCTGCCGACAATATAGTGTATTTGCTAATAAGGGCAGTGTGGCTTTATTATGCGAACTTAAGTTGTTTTTTTGGGCAAAATAAAAAATTTGACTCCTTAATACACCCCTGAAAATAACATTTTTTTTCTTAATTGCAATATTATTATCAATCGAACCTGTATACCAAATTATATACAACTTTCAGTAAATAGTTCACTATCTGCAAAATAGTGTTTTCATAAAACTTGTAAATCCGGTCCTGTCGGGCCGATTTTATTAAAATTTTAGGGATACATTTTCATTACAGCCAGAGGGTCAAATTTCAATTTTGAAACGATTCGGAGAATTTTTTCGGTATTTTGAGGCCCAAAAACATTTTTCAACCCCTAAAAACTACCCTTAAAATGGCCCGATTAGGCCCATTTTAAATAGGCTTCTTAAGGTGATGGATTTCAACACGTGAGCCAAATTTCGTTGAAATCAATTAACTCTTTCGAAAGTTATTGCCCGCACACATATATATATATATATATATTTATGTATATATATATATTTATATATATATTTATATATATATATATATATAACATATATATATAACATATATATATAAATATATATATACATATATATATAAACATTTTTAAAAATGGTGCCAAAGTGTTTAGGATGTTATGAAACGTCGAGAAATTTTGGTCCGACCCCTAGGTCCCGCCATCCGACCGATGCCAATAGTGTATGTTGCCATATGGCAAATACACTAAAAAGATACATTATTGGCGAAATTTTGATAAGAGTTGAAAACGTGCACCTACCTCTGAAATCGCTTAAGCTAAAAACGTAAACCTCGAGAAAATTATCTTCTTAAAAATAAAGAAATACCCACGTGTTCAATGGTTTTTCGGAAAAACTACCTGAACGGGTGAATGACCAGATACTATCACTATTTCAAATGCGCAAGACGCTGATTACCCAAATTATACTCGGACGTAGCCGGATGGGCCAGCTAGTTGTAGAATAAAATTGTAGTTTACTAGAAATTAGCGCCTTAACTCCTGTTTTCTAATCAGTAAAATTCTCTGACTTTTCAGCTTTTCCAGAAAGTGGTCACACTGAAATTACCCGTATTGTTACACCAAAAAAAAAAAGAAAAATCATAGGAAATTTATCAACTCGTACCATTTCGCATGAATACATGTCAATCGGAAATCATCCATACATAATGATTCACAAACAAACGAAGGAGTCAGTAACACCTGAATCCGTATGTGGAATTCCTAAGATAACAGCTAAGCAAACGGTAGCTAGCTGGTTCACAGAACACCATAAACTGCACCAAAATTCTAGCGCAATCACACTTTGAGGCATTCATCGAAGAACTTTTAAGGAAAATAAATACAGATGCATTAAAGCCTAATACGCATAATTTAAAAACGGTGATTGAGTTAATAACAGAACACTGTCATCTTAACAAAGACCTGCACAAGTTGGGCATTTCCAACGATGCACTCTGCATCAAGTGCAAAAAAACGGAGGAAATCGCCATTCACATACTCTGTAAGAGCAAGGAAGCACTTTGGATCAACCTCAATGTTACCAAAGGATTTTAAAGACAGGATACTAGTTTATGTCAATAGATTGGGAATCCTAAAGAACATAGTAGACCTTACAGGTCTCAGTGTTTACCGTTTGGACCCTACCTTTAGGTCTAATTCTAAATCCATAAATAATAGCACTATAACCGTTCACAAGTTCGCAGTAGTTTCCAGTCGGATACGATAAGTTTCGAGTTAAATTGAGAAGCCCTGATGAGCCGACTGGCCGGCAGACTAGTAGTTATAACTAAATTCGCTTTGTTACACTTGCGCGAGCGAGTGTTACAGTTGTGTGCATTTGATGTTTGATGATGGAAGCCAATCGGCCATATGTGAATTAATGGATTTGTGCGCCAAATCTCTTAAGCTACACTAACTTCTATAGTTCGTCATCCACTGAATAAACTTTATAACCTAGAATTCATTTAATTAATAACTAAAATTGAGATTTTGTACTACGTTTATTTTCCGCCAGCAGATCCTGTTCATATGGTTTAACATTTTTTTTTATTCAACATGCTTGTTAAGAAAAAAACAATTTGATTTCAATGATTCACTCTGGTTGAGAAGAAAAATCTCTGAATGGTCAGTTTTTGAACTAAAGGAGACAACGATGTTTCCGTAACCTTATTGAAATCAGCACTTTTTTTTCTATTATGTATTTAAAACAAAATAAGTATACAAAACATTTCGATTACCTAGCGATTTTTTTCTTAGGCATAGGTAGCTCTCTTAGGTGCAATTTTAAAGCATTTTTATACACTGTATATCGTCCAAAATGAAGTTATAATTGTTTAAAAGCTTCTAAAAAAAATATTTCCTAGTCCATAGATTCTAAACTTAAAGTAAGCATGCGGTAACTAGAATCGGCATATTTTCTCATAAATTCTCCACTTTGTATTGATATAGAACATAGATGTCGAGTGTTCGGTATTTAAAATAACGAAATACAAACAGTTTTTCCTGGTTGTCGTTCTTTGGTTAACTAATTTTTAAAGTAGTTGATGTAGCACAGGTCACGATTTCGTTCCGTTAGTGATAAGACCGTCAACGACCCATCACTGTACCAGTGTACGACCGACTAACGGTTTTCCAACACTTCATCCATCCTACGGGAACTTGGCTTACCGCCTTGCACACAACCAAACAAACAAACAGACAGTCGCAAACACGTCAGTGCTCTATCTCTGCCCATTGTGTTGTAATTCACAAACAGAGAAACACATTTCCTTTTCGTGATTGATTCTGTTTCTACACAACTTTTGATTTTTTTTTGTGTTCCGATTTGCCGCATTGTAAATTGTTCCATCGTTACTAAAGACTTTTTTATATGTTAGACGCTGTATGGCTTGACCTTTTAGTTCCTCTAACCTTTTAAACGGCCCAGTAGCGTAGTCAACACATTTTCAATTAAGGAAAACTGCAATTGAACTTGTAATTATCCTCATAATAAAAAAACTTAAAAGTGAAATAAATGAATACATTATTTTGTTTAAAGAAAGACCCTTCTTTTGGCGCAGTCGGGTAAAAAACCGTAAGTTTAAAAATCAATAAAAATTAAAAATGTGTACCTACTATTACAACGAGATTTCATTCCAAAGCGTAGTTTTGAAATCAAAACAAAAAGCCTTGTTGTGAAATAGAGAGATTGCATATTATAAACGCTCAACATCTAAGGCCATCAGCGTCTAATCCTATTTTGCGACTAGCAATTAAAGTGACTAATACACATTAAAAAAAATTGATTCCAAATTCTGACCCAAACAGAAAAAGTCAGGATTATGAGTTCAATAAAATAGTGTAAAAAAATTAATCAAACCATGACGAATCACAAAAAAAAAAAACCCGGATCCCAGTGCCAAAACCCTGTCGACAATATAGTGTATTTGCTAATACAGGTATTGTGGCTTTATTAAATGAAATTAAGTTTGTTTTTGGACAAAATAAAAAAAAATTGAACCCCTTAATACACCCCTTACAATAATAATTTTATTAGTTGAAATATTGTTATCAATCCAACATCTACACCAAATTAAATAAGACCTTCAGTAAGTAAATTCGTATACGCAAACTAGTGTTTTCATAAAATTTGTAAGTCCGGTCCTGTCCGGCCGATTTGCTTATAATTTTAGGAGCAGTTTTTAATTGCTACTAAAGGGTTAAATTTCAATTTTGAAACGATTCTGAGAATTTTTTCGGTATTTTTGAGCCTAAAAACTTTTTTCAACCCCTAAAAACTACCCTTAAAATGACCCGATTGGGCCCATTTTAAATAGGCTTCGTGCGGTGATGGATTCCAACATGTGTGCCAAATTTCGTTAAAATGAATTAACTCCTTCGAAAGTTATTGCCCGCACACATATATATATATATATATATACGTATATATATATATATATATAATATATATACATATATATATATATATACATATATATATATATACATATATATATATAAACATTTTTAAAAATGGTGCCAAAGTGTTTAGGAGGTTATGAAACGTCGAGAAATTTTGGTCCGACCCCTAGGTCCCGCCATCCGACCGACGCCAATAGTGTATGTTGCCATATGGCAAATACACTAATAATAATGAGAACAAAGCATTCGAGAAAACCGAACTGTTCAGTCAGATTACGGATTTGTATAGATGAGTGACGTGGAAACACATCGATCTTCTTTTTTCTAAAATCCAATCTCCTTCCAAATCTAGAGAGATGATGGTTCTTGGCGGGCAATGACAGTCGCAAGTAGTGAAATTTTAAAGGAAAAGCCCTGACTTATCGAGCGCAGATTTAACAAGAGAATTAAGAAAAAAAACTTTGAAAATGCGTTTTTCTTTTAAAATACCATCTCCAAATATGAATTTCATCATTTTTTAAAAATATAGACAAGTGCTAGTTCAATACAAAATAATACGAAATCGGGCCAGCGGAAGTTGCGTTGCAACTTAAATTTAATTTAATTTTTGTCTTTACGTACAAAACATTTTTTATAGAACCTAGGGCATGCAGAATTGTCCACTGATTTATAAATGGCCGTCGTGAAGACCATTCTAAAATTTTAAAAGCACTCTATTTTACATTAATTTGAATAATCATTAAAAGCAGAAAAATGCACGCGCCACAACTAGTATGATATCAATAAGAATCCAATCATCTTAACATGTAGTAATTTGAATTAATAAACAATTATTTATCGCCGTTGACCATTGACTGTGACACCATTTTGCTCTCCTACCAGCTTCTTCAACTACGTTTGAATGTTTTTCTCTGAATTATTCGACAATCATTTGAATATTTTTGCATATTTACCTCTATTCTGTGACTCCCGAACAAAATGGTTTATGCAGGTTATATTTCTGATATTTTACAAGTTTTTTTTTAACTTCACGTGTTAGGTTGTTTCGTGAAAGAATTTTATAAAACGGGGAGTATTGTTGTCCCACTCGTTTACTTCCTTGCACCACATCTGACTTCAAGCTTTGTTCGAACCTCTCTGCGAACGGCAATATTACCATCGCGCTCATGCGCAGTAGATATAATGCGTTCCATCGTTCTTTAAGCGTTCCAACCAAATTTGTGATCATTTCGGTACATGGTCTAAACACAGTATAGAAGCGCTAACTAGATACACGACTCTGAGACTTACCGCGCACTAGGCAGCCAGGCTGCGGCAGCCAGTAAAACATATGACGCTGTATGGGAGCCCGCGCACTAGGCAGCCACGAATTCCCGGCTGCGGCAGCCAATACAACGCGCCTGTTTGCACGGCAACCAGAGCGTGTATAGGCGAATGTATGTGGCTGCCGTCAGTCTCCGCGCCTAGTACAAAGCAGCTAGACGTATTTTGGGGTCCGAACTTTTTCAAAAAATGATGTCCTCGTGTAGTTAAAAAACCGGTCTGGGAATGCGCGAACATTTTTGAAATAGATTTGGAATAAGCCTTTGGAGTGCCTTTCTAGAAAAAGAGGATGAATCCAGTGTCTTTTCTTTGTTTTGCGTTTTTTACGAGATAGGTAAACAATAATTATCAGTTCTTCCACGTCCATATCGCTCGACGGCAGGATCTCGAATGGTCGTCGATGGGCTGCTATTTACTGGCTGCGCAAATACTCTGGCTGCCGTAGCCAGGCTGCCTAGTGCGCGGGAGGCTTGAAGGATATCTGTCCAATAGTCTGTACAATCGTAGACAAAAAATGTACTTTGCTAAAACGCTGCTGCATATACTATAAGATAGCTGCAAGTTCAATGTATAGTCATAAAGTTTAGAATTTTAAGATCCTTTAATAATAATTTAATTACAGTAAAATAATTTAACCCTACAGTACTGAAATATTCTATAAGAACATATTTGACCAGCTTTGTATAACGTACATAGTTTCTATGAAACCACAATATTTTCTGTATATCATATTATAATTTTCTACCATTCTTCGCTGACACTATGCTATTACCAAAATAAAGAATACAGTTCCACCGTACCGAGTTTCTCGTCCAACTGCATCAATTTTCGTTCATCTGTAAATTATGTCCTTTCTGGATTTTCCCGCGGCAAATCAATGGTGGCACAGTCATTAATAGCCATTTTGATTTAGAATAATATGAAAATCGTTGGAGACGTTTTCGAGAAAACTGAAATTCTACTAACCTTATTTGAGAGTACGATAAAAATAAAAAAAAAACCGCTAAGTTTCTAAGTTGGTTTCGATAATGTTAAGCCCAGTATTTAATTTAACAAAAAAATTGCATGGATCATTCTGCCGTATGTCCACAGATATACATTACAAATAATATATGTATGAAACATTTGTAAGTTCATACACGTTTTGTTTAAATGTTAATTCTATTATCGGTCCTTGTCTTATCATGATAGTCTTTGTCTTTCTAACACATGAAGTGCATTTTCATGCATTCTGCCGTCTCTATTTACAGTGATATCTGTCTGCGCTGATTAAACAGAAATAATTATATTTTTTCTTAAAACTGCAACGCAGCGGTGTAAGAAACTCTCAAAAGTGCCAATATAACACTTTTTGAAGCAAAAGCTCAAGACAATTGGAAAAAAAGGAGCAGCCGACACATGAAATACTCTTGTATTCACACCGGTCTATTCTACCTGCGCAGGGGTGGCAAAATTAGAGCTGCATATTATATAGATGTTTTCAGATTCTCAGCCAAAGACAACATGCAGCCGTGGTCGTTACGTCATCTGTTTACATATTGTATTATTATATATGTCAAACTACTTAAGTTTAAATTCCAAATTAGCATAAATTAAGTTTTTATTAATAAACAAACAATTTTAAATTTAATAATTTTTTTTTGTGTATACGTAAATTGAAAACCTTAATAAAAAATGCATAAGGAGCTTCGCTTCCGTCGTGTGTTCATGAACCGACGCACCTCTTTTTTTAAATCTTAAACGCTCATTACCCAAAGCTCAACGGAGGTATTGACTAGAACGGTGGTGTTGTGAAAACGTCATCTTATAATTACTTCCCCTCTTAGAGTTGTTTCATTATTCGCGTCCCTCCCTAGACTCGTTAGCAAAGAAAAATATTCAGCGCTCGCAGAAAAAATAAAAATGTTAGTCAACGTTTTTTAAAACAATTATCTGTATAATTCATCTTTAAAAAAATTTTTGAAAATGTGAACAAATTTAATATTTCTTTTTTTGTTTTTTCAGCAACAATTTTTCTAAAAATGTATTCAGCTGTATACAAGAGTGCACGACATTTTAAATGAATTTTTCATTAAAAATCAACTGTAAAGTTGTTTGACTTCGTACATCTGAAGTGTCTTTTTTTAAATTATAATGGGCACAGAGTAAAATGATAAAAAAATAGAAATACAAGAATTATGCAGCGGATAATAACATGCAAAATAAAACGAAAGTCCCTGTGTTTGTGTACAATAACGTCACAGATAAAGTGTACACTGTTTTCTTACGTCATAATGCAGTACTGGAACTTAGAGATGATTCTGAAATAGAAACGCAACAGCGCGCAACATCTATAGTTCTTAAATTTTCTATCATTTTTTTTTATTAATTAATATTTTTTTTAATAAAAAATATTTTGGATATTGTGTTGTTACCGATTGACTTTGAAAGTGAAACTTCTTTGATCGCGACGAAATGAGCTGCTAACGGGGAGGCGAAACCGATTGGTTGGCCGGTAGGTATGAATGCGTTGAGGGGAAACCTTGATTGACACGCCTCAGTCTATTATAGTGTTTACTTGGTTACAAATGTTTACCCATGAAGTTACTTCCCAACAGATGTCGAAAGTTACTGTTTGAAATAAAAATGCACTGTAGCATTATATCTTATCATTATTTTAATTTAGCGGAACCATTATTTTTGAATCGTCTGTTTAAACTGTTTCAACGTGAACAAACAACAATAAACGAGCGAATTTTCCAGATGAAGATCAAAGGAGACATTAAAAATTAAAAGTATGTATAAAAACAAATATGGACACAGCATTACACAATTTAAGTATATCAACATTCAACAATATCAAGGGAGATTACATGAGACTCCGCGACGCGTCCATTCAACCTCTCCATCAATCTTGAGATGTTGGATTTAAAAATATGAATCCCAATAGTCATTAAAAACTTACAGTTCACTCTCTGACGGCTGAGAAGTAGAATCATAAAAAAATGGGGCTATTGTGTGTGATAAATTTGAAAATATATGTTAAAACATCTATTTATGTTAAAAGAAAATTATTGTAAGTATACCATTCGGAAATGCCATTTTAATAACTAAATTAGATCTACTAGCGAAATTCTGAAATATCTATTCTCTGTATATAATGAAGTAATAAACGTTATCTTTCATATAATTTACAATACAAACTAATGAAAAAATTTACAACTTCATTTTCTACTTTCTCCACCTTTTGAGTCTGGATAGTTTCGGCTATCTCCTCTAAGCAGATCGAGGAAAAACGTAGCGTTCATGGTGGCAGAAATAAGAACTGTGCGACTATCATTGCTTCGATATATTATATTGAATTATATGGAGATTCTTGTTAAAATGTTAAAAAAAATCTATCGCTATCACTTCGATGTCCAAAGCGAATCGCTCTCCGCCAGTTTGGTGAATTCTGGTCTACATAAGCGACCAGATAATGGCCTTTAGTCAATAATTCATATAATACCGATAAATAACATATAAATTAATCAAGCCGGTAATATTTAATAAGACGCTTTGATCGCCGCACGAGGCAAATGTAATATACGAGAAGCAAGATGATGCACGAGGTAACGTTTTAGAGATCAGAGAACACAGAGATCGTAAACTAAAGGCTTGAAACTGACATAAAGTACATGATAAATAAGCGTTTGTATGAAAAGATACGAATTAACTCCGCAAAAGCTTTGATGCAGTCCCAATACATACGTCATAATAACTCATAAGCCTCTTATAATGTTCTGAACTCTATGGAGACTGGAGTTATAAATGGACAAACTTTATCTCAAATACACGAGTAGAACACAGGTTTCTGAGGTAGTTTCATCAGCGTACGACAGATGGCGCGCATCTTGTTTAAGACGGAACAGTTCGACTTACATTCGATGTGTCTGCTGGTACTGTACACATACATGGAGTAATCATACATATCCTGCTCTATATTTGAAATTTTGGATCCATAAGAAAACTCATGCAATTTCAAATTTTGTTGATTAATAAGGAAGCGGATGCATTAGTTTTTAAAGCTTTTATCTCAAACAAATTCTAAGAAAACTGGGTTAAAAGGAAAAAATGAAAAATATGACCGAAGCTTAGCTCTGACGCGCAAAGCGATAATAGCACATTCGCTAGTCTAGTTAGCGGATGTGCAAAATGAGGAAAGAATACAAGAGAGTCTTATCATAATTATTTATGGACGAATTTTGATAATTGTTTTGGTGACTTTTTACATTTTTTTGGATGAATTTATAGTACTATTTGTTTGGTCACGTTACCAAGTTCCAACTTCGATTTTGATGTTATGAATTTTAAACTCCAATTTAAAGATTCTTATGGCCGTATTCATAAAGACCTGTTAAATCTCTCAATAGTTATCGAATCGTTAACTTTTATTGAACCGATAAGTTTAGTTGGTATTCATGAAGTAGAATTGTCAAATATATAACTATCGACTGGATAAGATTTGCGTCCTTATTATAAATTGTAAACTGTTCAGTAGATGTCGAGTAACATGAAATTTTCCTAAATATTTTGTCATATTCGATCATATTTTCCTCCTATGCCTATGATATTTTCCTATTTTTACATTTTCGCACATTGAAATGTGATGTAATCACGTGTTTTTAACCACTCGTTAGTTGTAATAATAAAATATAATCCATATTGATATTAGCATCCATTATTTTTAATTTCAATAATAAATTTGCAGAAACTTGAATTAAATATGTTTATTATAAATTAATACAATTAATTATTTCAGCAACGTTTCGATTTAAATTAACTCTTCCTCAGGCTTTTAATTAAAAAAAAAAATTACAAAAATTAAGTAATGTTTACATGAAATAAAATATTGCCATAATTAATTCACAATAAATATGATAATATCATAATACAACATATGTAATTTTTCTTATTGACAGTAACCAAAATAAGATTTTTGTTTTTCATTTTTTTTTAAACAAAGTATATTGCTATCGAAATTAAATATATCAAAATTACAGTTTATTAACCAAGCTATAAAATATTAAAATAAACAATAATCCTTTGTCAACAGTAATACAATAGGATAATATACAAAAGAAGATATTCGTATTTAAATAAAAGTATTTCTTTCTTTGTTAAAACTGTCCAATAAATAGTTTAACAGGAGGGTTCAGGGTACTTCTATCTATAAGTTATCGGACGATTTAAACACTCGATAGCACTATATGTTCTTTATGAATACCAAATCAGCCTATTGACTAGTTTATCAGTGTTATCTACCTGTTAAATAAGTTATCGACTCTTTATGAATACGGCCATTAATCTAACAAAAAATAGGGTCCCATTAGACTTCAATAAGCCCTAGGTCCCGAAAAACTTAAGTCCGCCTCTGGAAACAGGTATGCTTCACAGTGTTTCATTGCATTAAGCGAACCGTACTCTAATGATGACTAGTTCCTTTAATTCTGGTACCTTAGTATAGATAAAATTTGTAAAAAAATGAAATTACAGACGGATCCCGTAATTACATTATATATTAGTATTGATGTATTGATTTTCCAGCCTAAATTGCAGAGCGACCTTCCTTTAAAAAACAGTACCTACTGAGGTTAGATAATATGCAAACACAAAGCACAACGGAAGCAGAAGCTGTCATAATCGTTTATTCTGTGACATAACAAGCAGGTTATATTCAATTTGGAGGACAGTTGAGCAAAGTCGCGACTTATGGGAACGCCGTAAACCATTAACTGTGGCGCCGTCTTGGGAAATCAGCAACAACTGCGTACTGTATATACTATCTATAGCATACAGTGTGGCCACGAATGCCGAAACTGTGAATACTGACAGAAAAACATCAACAAGCAAATAAGAACCACACGTTTAGCTGTATAGGGTCGGATCACGCATTTCCGTTTGCGTGCTCAGTAGAAGGCAGCTCGGCTTCCAAATAAGCACGGTTTTGTAATGTAAAACTTACACGATTCGCGCAAGGATTGCAATGACTGAAACCCGATTTTGAAGAAGACCTGAAGATTATTAACATTAAATTTGTAACATTTTCATTATAATTTACCGCTATTTAACGATTTTTGTCAACTTATAACCTTTACATAACGTATCCTACCAATAAATCACACACAATTCCACAATAACCACAACTCATGTCTCGACAGATTCAGACACGTTAAAATTGTCGTAAGTTTATAATTGTTGTTTGATGTAAAGTAATGTAAACACTGTTGTTGGTCACTGCAGTTAGTAAATTTAAAGTTACAGCGGCTGAGAGACGAAAAAAGGTGTCCCTTAACCGTTGCAAAGAAACGAAAAATCATTGGGTATGTAGACGAGAATTCTACAAAGAAAAAAATAGACATCGCTAAAGAGTTCGAAATTCCTGCAAGTATAATGGCCACAATTTTAAAGTTTAAAAATAAGTTTTCAGAAGAAAATGGGTTTTCTTACCTTGTTAAAACGTATCTTAGACCAATCTGACTTCTATATATAACTAATTAATTGGTATAACGAATATTTTCTAATTCCATTCAGTTTTGTTATATTAAGGTCACATTCGTACCGGGTACTTTAACACAATTTATTTTAGCATAGTTTGAAAAAAATTTTTATTACGAAGTTTCTTTCGGTGTCGTCCAACATCAAGTCGGGATAAATTAGAATCCAATGTAGATGGTAGTTCCGTACTATACAACTATCACGTGTTAGGAGAATTTACTGTGCAGCGTTTCCAACAACAATTTGGAGCATTCATGGACACTACAATGTAATAACAGATATAACATATAGATGTAGTACAAGTACAGTGGATACCTAATATGGGGCCGTCCTACTTGCTTGTGCCCTACATGTCATGTTGTCCTTGTAAAGCACTCACCTACTACTTTCTTCAACGGCTATATGTATTCTGTTACCCTGTAGCTTATAGCCCCCTACATGTGGGATATGTCAGCAAGTCAGAAACTCGGAGACTGTCAACTCTTGTTCCAAAGACACCTGTGTTTTAGCTGTCTTTGTGTGTCTTCTTTAGCAAAGACCGCCTACAAGGCTTGTCTAGAGGTAATTTCATAATACACCACATACATGATTTAACAAGTAGTTTAGAAATTCAAATTGATCAAAAGATAAATTATAAAATTACAATTTTTGAACGATTAAATGGTAGAAGTAAAACTCTCTCTCTCCCGTTCACTTACTAGATTTAAATTTTAGAAAATGACAGCCCCTGCTTTATTATTTTTCCCTCGTACGACCACCATCACTATGGAAACGGATAATAGAACGCTTCCGTACTTTTCAAATCGCAGTGACTAAAAAAGTTTTACTCCGAAAAGATTTTCATTTTCAGAACGAATTTTTGTAGGTAGGTATAAGATGTAACGCACACAAAATCAAAAAGAATTTATGATTTTTTAAATATGTGAGGCGCTTGTCGACTTATATGTGATTAAATTAAAATAGAAATATTAAATATAAAATGAACACAAAATTACAAGTATATGTTCGTCTGTACTCTTATATTTCCGTTCTGACGACACACAATGGCAATTCGTTTTTCTTCCAAATCTCAAAAGATCAATTTTTAAGACCTTAAGCACGCACTAACCACGCTCCTAATTTTACTACACGAATAATACATGTTTTGATCCAGAACTGACTGTTAAGAACATGGCGATTGCTTGCGCAGCACGTATGCGCGAATCAAATTTTACACTTCTAGCGATTCATCTGATACATTTCATAAAACCATGAGACAACTTTCGAATGGTGACTGCAGATGTTTTTTGTAAAAACTGAATTGCGGTTCACTTTTATTTGCAAGCTCATGAATCGGTTTGAAAGATGTTGTTTTTGTGTCGGCGTTAAACCGTGGCTCATTAAAGTTAAACTATGAATATGAACGCAGATCACAGCGTCGGATATGATAATGGCGGTCGTATTGTGTGCACAATACCGTCATACCAGCTAAAGACGCGTTTACACGTTTTCCACCACAAAACTGTTAGTTTTAGTCTTACGCAAAAACATATTTGGTGCCAGAACCTCAATTAAATTAAAAATTTCTGGAGTCATTCTTCCGCCATCACGTACCTGCACGTTTACATGAAACGTGGTAAAACAAATCAAATATTTATGAAACTGTATTGATTTAAAAATTAGTACTTTAAAAAAAATTGTTGTCAGAGAACAAAAAAAAATAATTCTGGTATACCTACTTTCATGCTACAAAAAAAAGAACAACTTGAACACACAATATTATTTTTATAAAAGTTCTGTAAGTTTGTCTGCGAACCTCTTGGGACATTAGGATCCGCGGACTAGAGGTACTTTGCGAATAATTACTCTGGAGTAAAGAAATTCTCCGTATTTTTCTATACAATTTTTCATGAGTTAAATTTAAGAATGTACATGTGACGATTAGTATCAGTGAAAATAAATGACTTTTTGCAAAGTAATTTTATAGGTACACAAGATTTCAGGACGGTTTACTAAATAATTTAAAAATATATAATTATAATTTTTTGGAATTTTTAAAATAAACTAATTACATATTATATAACAAGTTCTGTTCAAAAATCTATGTATTCTCCGATTCGACGCTGTCACGGTATCTTCTGGATTAGTATGCACTAATAATGTATATATGTATTGGTGTATACCAAACTGTACCAGAGTAGAAGTTTTGTACATTCGATATACATCTGGTAATGGACATACTTTTGTCTACGACTGTATAGGAACCTCAAACAACCTTAAATTTTGGTTTGTTTGTTTTATACTGTAAATAGAATTTATATTTTTGTGAACATTTTTTGAAGAAAAACTTTTTTAGGCGCGACATGAGGAGTAACTCAGAACTTTTCTCACGGAAGTAACGTCCATTCTATGCAAAGGAGTGTCAAATTGGGAATTTTATAAGGTAACTGCTGAAGCTTTTAGTCAATAGATGGCCGCACAGTTGTAAAATTTCTAGCTTACTGACATAAATTGTAGCACTACGTCAAATAAATTTTACTTCAATCACGCGAAAGGTTGAATGCACTGTGTGTGTGTGTGTGTGTGTATGTGATTTCTTTTTATTCGACGTCATGTCTGTTCTCACAAACTGATAATTTTATTAATAACATGGAATTCATTTCTAATTCTTAGGACATTTGTCCGACGATGTCACTTTTTAGTGAGCGACCAGCCTTACTTACACTAGTTTAGTGGTTATTTGCTGACATGGCTGACGCCGCGGCCGTACATAGTGTAGTCCTATTATCATTAGCTACTATTGTTACAAGATGCAATTGTACACTAGTTACATTATATGCTTTGTATGCACACAATACACACGACTCTGATACAGTGAAGCATCGATTAGCCGGATAGTTTAAAAATCCCTCATTACAAATGCACAATCGCAATGACAGTGGCTTTATTGGAAACATTATCAATTATCAATAATATAGTACCCAAACCTATATGTCTATTATAATTTCACGTTCTTGCGGGGGTTCAAAATCAAATATTATGTGTAATAATTTTTTTTTTATTTATTATTTAACAGGAAATTGGACAATTCAATTTTAATATAGTAAACTAAATTAAAAATTTGCGACGTTTCGTTAATTCGTTTTAACTTCTTCGGGCAAAACTGAAATGATTAAAAATACAAATTATATAGTTGAATTGTCCAATTTCCTGTTAAATAATAAAAAAAAAAACTTATTAATTATAATGGACGTGAACAATATTGAGAATTATGTGTAATATCTACATAGGAAAATACGCTATCGTAATTTTTGTCTGATTTTACTGGCATCATTCAAAAATTTCTGAACAAGTACATACATTTACTAATTTGCAGTTGAATTTATATACAGTACTTTTTACCTGGTTATACAAAAACGCGAGCGAATCTTCAAAGAAAATCGATGTCCACGCGAGCGAAGTTTCATCCAGGCCATGCGATGTATAAATAAAGTATATAATATTAGCAGAGAAACGCGCTTGGTGCCGATGACGTAAGCAGGTATTTAAATATCAAAAAAAATGTATAATTAAATTGAAATAGACGCCATCGTGTTAGTGGCAATAATTTCTACGATACAAATTATTTTTTACAGTCTCATTATATCAATCATATTCTACGATTATCGATTTTAAATGCGTTAATATAAACGATGCTTCACTATATACAATAATTTGCACGTTGGCTGCTGACGCAGTTATAAAAAATCTTTTTATGTTTCGATGCAAAAACTTGCAAAGTTCACATTTTACACCTTCATAAAAATTACACAAAAAAGTCTCATATTTGCATATTTTTTAAAGTTCTATTAACATACGCACGTCGCACATACATTACTGAATAAAATTTAAAATATTCATTTATTAATCACCTCCAATCCAACTACTAAGTGTAAGAATTATCTACGCTTACAATACTTTGTAGCGTTTTTACTGAAAATGTTTTTTTTTTTTTTATTGACAAAAAAAATACATAATTGTGCATCAACCTTTCGATTATTAGCACTATTAACAATTATCTTTTTAAGAATAAACGATTATAGATGCTCGTCAACTGAGGACTGTACTCTGCACGTCGTAAAATACACACTGTTTAATAGCAATTTCTTTAATAATGATTAATATCTAATTTGTAATCTTCTAATGCCTCCACATAATATGTTACCCAATAAGTCGTCTCTGTTATTTAACGTATTGGTAGACATCTTCCATTATGTTCATATTAATAGTAGTAATCTATCAAACATAAATTCGTTCATAATGACTATTTCTCTTATTCACAGCATTGTCTGCCATTCACGAGACAGGAAGAAATCGTTAGGAAATTACAGCAATTCAAAACGCACATACGAGACTTCAAAAAGAACAATATTCTTGAATCACTGTAAACTTGACGAGGCTTAGGTCGTTTAGGTAGTCGTGTCGTGAAGTCACTTTTAAGGTGCTTGTTTACCAGCTGTTCGATATGCTCCCCGCATAGATCTATTTTACAAGCAATTGGATGTATTTGAAAATTTCTAATTTCTATGAAAAATCTTTTTATATGTATGCTTCAAAATAAACTAGAAATATGTACCATTCTTCCCCATACGACTTTTATTCAAGTTTTTACAGTTTATTTGATCCAAATAAACGATTTAAAATCGGAAAATAAAAAAAGTTAAATTTGAAAAAAAATATTGCGCAAGCAAAATTCGTCAGTATTTCGAAATCTCGTGAAGTGCTGTAGATAAATATGGACGAATATCACATTTTGTTTGTTCAATTTTAAGTCAAAATACGTTTTCTGACATTTTTAAGCAGTAAGCCAAATTTTGTAAAACTTAGTGCTAATAAAAACAGTAATAAAATAAATTTTGCAACGACAGTTCGAAATTTTCCGAGAGCATATACTACGATCTGAGGGATCAGTCATCTCAACAAGAAATTGTTACAATTTTCACAAACTGTCAACGACAATTTTGAGCACACACATCTTTAAAATTGACCATTTCAAAAATCGAGTTATTACTATTCAATAAGCCACGTCCTCTTACACATATCCTCCATGTTGAATGAAAGCCTAATTTTTATTGTAGAATTAGCACGTTAAATATACAATAATAATGGAAAAACTTTAAAAATCGAGCGCTTCGCCATTTTATCTAATAGTTACTTACATATTTATGATTCCCGTTTGAAATGACGACACCACAACGTACACAAACTATCATTCATCAGAGTGGTACTTAAGCAATTAACCTATTTAGCAAATCAACACTTATGTATATCCATGCACGCAATATATCTCTGTGTACCGTGGCAATTTCAACACTACAACTTTTAATGCAACTCAGTACAAAATCATCGAATTTTTAATTCGTGTTAAAGATGTACTCGTGGTACCAAAAATCTGGAAGTAAGTTTATTTATATACACAGTAAAGGCATCGGTTCTTGATCATCCACTTATGGTCAATTTTATATTTGGGCGATACTACAAAAAAAAACTTTTTTTGATGTTGTATACTTCTTTTGACGAGATGAGAGTAAAATTTTAGCATGCAACGGAAATTGTGCGCGCGCAGCTAGCGAAAACTTGACAGTATGAAGTTGGCTGCGCAACTGAAATTCGATTGGATGAAGTTGACCACATGAGGCTCAGACTTCAGAGTCAGACTGACAGATGGACGAAATCAATCCACTTACTGTCAACTGGAAACTCTATAATATACTAGACGACTACAACCTTTGATTACAACCAATAGCCGTTTTAAGTGTCATCCAGTGGAATTTATAATATCGTGTTTTGATTACTGATTGGATTGAATATAAAAGTAAAAGCAAAAATAAAATTTTGAGATTAATTTTTTTAAGTATTATTATTTTCATTACCTTAATATTTACGATTTTTTTCGAATTTAGTTTAACTAAATTCGAAAAAAAACCTCTAAAAATAATATTTTTAGAGGTGTCTAGGGCTCTATAAAAAGATTTATGCCATAGATCCTTTTATTCCTGCCCAAAATTTTCACAGATAAATAATTTGAAAAGTGTAATATACTTTAGGAAATATATTCCTCCATTACATATTACAAAATATTCAGGGCACTGAGATTAATTCGCGCCAGGTGACTGATATTTGTAGACTAATAAAAAAAATCGTATTGTAGATATTTATATGAATGTTTTAAAGTATCAGTTTTTTTGGAAAAAGTAATTACTATTTAACATAAACTCTAATAAAAAATCTCGGTCGCAATACCAAACCCTGCCGAAAATATAATTATACAGTAGGGCCTCGATTATCCGAACCCCGGATAATCCAAACGCCTCTATAATCTGAACGAACTCCCAGCTTGAAAATGCCTTATTTATGTGGTTTTTAGAGCAGCGAAGAAAAGCTGTCCCCTTGTCAAATGACATAGTGATGGAAAAAGCCACATTTTTCCATGAAAGATTTGGCATCGGATAGTTTGTTGTTAGTCGAGGGTGGTTAGAGAAAATAAAAAAGACATGGAATACGCCAATTAAAACTTAGTGGTGAAAACAATACTTGATGATTAAAATTTGCATTCACTCTCAATTATAAAAAGTTGTTTAATTTCACCTTTTAAAATATATACATACTATAATCCGAACGCCTCATTAATCCGAACATGGTGAAAATTTTGAGTGTTCGGATAATCGAGACCCTACTGTAATTTATTTGCTAATACAAGTAGTATGGCTTTTTGTTTTTGGACAAAATAAAAGATTTACCCTCTTAATACATCTCTTAAAATTATAATTTTTTTAACTGTAATATTATTATTAACTCAACATCTGAACCAAATTAAATACAACCCGCAAAATAGTGCTTTCATAAAATCTGTAAATCCGGCTCTGTCGGGTCGATTTTATTTAAAATGTAGCAATACATTTTAACTTTATCAAAGGGTTTTGAAACGATTTTGAGAATGTTTTCGATATTTTCGGGTTTAAAAACGTTTTTCAACTTCTAAATACTACCCTTAAAATAATCCGATTGAGCCAATTTTAAATAGACTTCGTGCGATGATGGATTCTAGCATGTAGACCAAATTTTGTTTAAATCCATTAAGTCCGTCGAAAGTTACTGTGCTAACACACATGCTTAGAATGATATAAAAGTCGAAAAATTTTGGTGCGACTCCTAGGTCCCACCAACCGACCGACGCCAATAGTGTTTATGCTAATAATATCCAACTTGTTCATATTGTAGTTAAAAAATTCGCTGGAAGTTCCGGGACAAGATTATTTCAATTTTTGTAGAATCTCTTATTTATAATTTACACAATAAATAATTACGTAAAATGTAGTAAAAAATAAAAAAGAAAAAAAAGAAACGATTTTTAACTAATAAAATTAACAGAAAAAAATGTTTTTTCATTTTCTATGAAAAATATCCGTATTCTAAGCTTTTACATTCAATTGTTGATTTAAAACACGATCCCAAACAAAATTACTATAATAAAAAAAAATAGTTTGTACTTAAAGACAGCGTAGGTATATTGCCCTGTAAACTGGTATGTAATCAATTAAATGAAAGAATGCATTTAGACACCTCTTTTTCAGAATATAAAATAAAAATTAATTTTTTTTTTCAAAACATAATTTTTAATGATTATATGACTTACTACTTTCAATAAAAAGAAAAAAATAAAAGTAGTTCCGGGGAAGTACAGAAATTAGCATTTTAAATAAACAGATAGGTGAGTTCTTTTTCCAATAACACATTTTTAACGACTTCACTTTAATTCCGAAATAGCAGGATTTGCTATTTTATAGATTAACTTGATTTTATTATACTTGAGTAACAATTAAATTCAAACCCTTTACAGAGGTAATAAATTAATCGAAAAAGATAATACAGCATTTAAACGTTAAAAACTAATCTAAAGCAAATGTCTATTGACAACTGACCCGACTGGATTGTTTTCGATTTTGGTTACCAAAGTAATTTGTTAATTACTTAACACTGTCCTTTTAAAAGTCACGTATAAATCGGCGCCCATTAAAGCTTTTAATTGAGGCCTCTTTGTGATGTATTTCAGTGTACAATGAAGCAATTCAGAAGACGCGCCTTGAGCCTTGATCTTTTTTTATTATAGCCAATAAACATCTTGCAAGCAATCGCCTAACAAGTCAAACGTGTCAAAAGTAAATATATATTTCAATTTAAACTGTGTCGTCATCGTTATCATACCAATCGATGTGAGAAAAATAATCTGCAGAGCAAAACTCGATATTTTTTTCCAGAATAATCAGAAATTAAGCGAACTATCACCAAATATAATTATTACTTTGATGGCCGTATCATCTAGACTAAAAGTGACACAGACGTTTGATTGTGCTCATAGACATCGAAGTAATTTATTTTTATTATAATATCAAAAATACCTGAAAGATTTTGATTTTTGCAATTTTTTAAAACATACAAATCTTAAAAAACGCATTTTTAAAATAGAAATACATTGGAACTTTTTCAAAGTTACCATGCTTGTAGAAAATGACATACTGATTTCATTGAGCAGAAGTAAATGTCTGTATCTCCTGATTTAGAAGTTGTGTGCTTAATCATTTAATGTTTAAAAAAATAACGTCTATAGTTTCATCAAAAGTATGTATGAAACAATTTTAATTATAAATATTTTTCGATTTATTTTTTGTGGTGCTGTAACTCAAAGTATAGAAAATTAAATAGTCTGTCCACAGGATTGTAATATTCGAGATGCATCCACCGGTTTTGTTTGGGCGCACTCTATTTGCTCCTTCTATGTTTTCTAAAAGATGTTTTATACCGAGCTGAAGAAATGCGCGGGCCTTCGTGAGTGACGTGTTTGCAGACCGAAACTGTACTTCAAAATCGAAATTACAATTTCGAACAGTCGAAAAATCTTGTAGAAGTAATAAAAAAAATGCTCTTACAAATAAAATATCTGGAAGTTTGTAATCAACGGGATGCATCGATATTTTTACATTCATTTTCCTCTTTATTAAGTCTATGAACCACCACTTAATACAATCAATATAAAAACACCGATACTCATCCAACCATCAGTTCAAACATCGATAGTTGATAGTTTATATATAAATAGCTGGAAATGAAATGTGTATTCACAAGCTAGCCTGAGAGCCAGGCCAAACGCGGCCAACCAGTCCGGCTTTTGAAGTACCCACTTGAAACTGACACGCTCCCGGAGTCTGCATTCCGGACTCCCGTATTACATACATACATATACACAAACATACACGACTTTCACATCAATTCACTTGTACGTGAACATGTTTATTTGCTTGTACGTGAAAATATACTGTGAGTACTGGAAAAAGGTGCTTTACTTTCCGAGTTCGATGCAAAACTTAGGGTTTTCCAGGACTGCAAATTAAATTATCCAGGGAAAAAAGTGATTTACTACGATTCAGTCACCATCGGTTTCAAATTTCAAAAACTTGGGTCGCAGTGCCAAATCCTGCCGACAATATAGTGTAATACAGGCAGTGTAGTTTTATTATGTGGACTAAAGTGTATTTTTGGGCAAAAAAAATTAATCCCTTAAAATAACATTTTTTTTCTTCATTGCAATATTATTATCAATCGACATCTATAACAAATTAAATAAATCTTTCAGTAAATAACTCACTATCTGCAAACTAGTGTTTTCAGAAAATTTGTAAATCCGGCCATGCTGAACCGATTTTTTTTTATTTCAGGGGCACTTTTTCATTACTACTAAAGGGTTATTCTGAAACGATTCCGAGAATTTCTTCCGTATTTTTGGGCCTCAAAACAATTTTCAATCCCGAAATACACTCCTCAAGAGAAATTCGCAAAAATACAAACTGTTAAATTATTACCTAATTTCTAAAAAGTTAACAATAAAACTACGAAACAGTTTTAATCGAACTTTACAGAAACGTTTAATATTTAAAATGAGAAAGTTAGGAGTGAAAAATAATATACCTAGAGAGAACAGTATGACGGCAGTTGAAGTTCATTAAAAAAAGTATGATATCTAATATGCAAAATAAACACTATTAAAATTTACCGCAATCATTCAAGAAAATCTATGTATATGGTATTTATTTACACCTGCTTGGCATTGTACAAATAAAACACCGTTATTTCTAATAGTTTGTTCAGTTTTTTGTGGAAGAATGTGGCTTATGGTGTTATCTTTAACCGGCATCTTTCTTATTCTTAGCATAGCCCCAGGAAAGTATTCTATGGTTCAAGTTTACTTTTCACACAAAATATGTTCAGACAATCTTAAACAGCAGACGAAATCCTGGAGTTATTTCGTTAAACTGGATCTGGTACTAGTTTCAGACTTAAGCCAAGATTTAAAGATATCATTTAGTAGAAAATTTGATTTGAGGCTGAAATCGTATCAGAACCTCAACATTGGTCTCAAACAAAAACACAGAATTTACGAAAAGAAAAAGAGCCACGATTGTTAGTATGAAAAAGTTATACGCTGAGAAAATATGAAGAGTCATTATTATGCAACTTTTATCTTTTTTGTTTTTAATGGATATATTGATGTTACGCTTCTTTTGGCGCGTTGAGAGTAAAATTATAGCAGTCAACGCCTGTTGCGCGCGCAGAACTAACGAAAATTCGACAGTATGAAGTTGGCCAAAAGAGGCTCAAACTGAAATGACAAATGCACGAAATAAATGCACTTTTTTGTCACCTGGAAACTATACATTACATACTACAGGACTAATACCTTTGATTACAACTAGTTCAAGTGTCATCCAACGGAATTTATAACATTGTATTTTTGATTACTCAATGGATTGAAGTAAAAACCAAAATACAATTTTAAAAGTGTTTTCAAATATTTGAGGTTAATTTCTGTTAATTTTACTCTTAATTTGAATTAATTTTTCCTGTAAATTTAAATGTTAGTTTTTAACGAATCAGGTCCATTTGGAAACATTTTCTGGTTCTGTGATCGCCGACACACCCTGTAAATGTTTGCCCTATGCCCTCTAAATCTGAACGAACTTGACTAAAGAGAGAAACAGCGATGTCACATTACTTGTAAATTGTAATGTATTCATACATTCGTCACAGCAAGGCTCATTGAACTGCCGTAATAAGTGAACAACAATCCAAACAAAGTAATGCAAAAAAGTTACGCACATTTACGATATTGACAATAGCTTTGTCTTTTGGTGTAATATTTCAGCTACTATTAGCGTAAAAAATAAACAGCAAACAATATTTCATTTGTATTCGCAGAGAAAAAAAATTTAAGAAAACTTCTTTGAGTGTCCACAAATTCTGCACCAAAATAGACACAAATCTTTTCAAATGGAGGATGATAAGAAGGCGAATATGTAAAGCAATTCGGGATTTCTGAGTGACACATGAAAAATTCGCAGCTCTAGATAATTTTGTTGCGAAACCAAAATCTACCCGTGCGAGTCGGCTCGGAAAAATGGGTTGAATAATAAAAATGATCAGAGATAGTTGCAGAACTTTTTCAACCGGGTATAAAAATATATCATCGTCAGTAAGGAGTGTCTTCATTGTTAGAGCCGTGATGGGTGTCATCTCAGTGAACTAGTTCACTTGACTATAAACAATGAACAATTACAATTGAGAGAAAGCAACGGAACACTGAACGGCGGGCACAGAAATTCTGCATTCATCCGGAAAAAGGATCGAACGATGTCAGTTTAGTGAAAGAAATATTGTAGATTATAGATGCTCAACATCGGCTTCTATGATTTCAGTAGTGCTTACAGCTGCAGAAGGATAAAAAATTGCACGAAAATTGCTCAATACGCATTAAACAGCAATTTCATTTCGCAACAGATTGTTACGCTCAACGTTGCCCGTGGTCTCCATGACTATTCCAAAGTCAAAATAAAGCGAAGCGGTTGAATGCTTAGCTAAAAGATTATGTATAAATAATTTTTAGCATTAAGGGGGTCGTCTTATGTGACAACTGTTTTTTTCACGCTTTTTTGGGAATTTTTTGTGGCGAACAATGAATGTATTTATTGTATTTATTGACATTTCACCAACCTTTCCAAATTTATTCACGTTGAAATGTACAGTTGAACCGACTGTAGATCTCCGGGATGACACCCATGTAAAAAAAAAGTAGGCTGACGGTTGCCACGATACATACTGTTCTGCTTGTCTAAAATCAACAAGTCAAATTGCGTTTTAATTGGTAGGCCTGTGATTATAGCCGGAACCAGAATTAAGTCGAAATATTGAAAAATTCATGTTTGGCGAAGATTCGAAAAAAAATTTACGATTTTCATCGTTTTTTTTACTATTCCAGCTTGAAGAATAAAAAAACTATTACAGTTATCACAATGATTTTGGTTCGGGTTAGAACTATAGATGTACTGAAGATACCATAAAAATTTCAACGCAATCGGATCATTAGTTTTTGAGATATCGTGGCAACCATTTTAAAAAATACAGTTTGGAGAAAAATCAAGTATGCGTAACAGATTGAAGCACTTGACTCTCTATCAACCTCTGTAACTTTCCAACGATTTCAAATTTCGAAAAACTCTTTCACAAACATAATCTGGAGATCCTAAAAAGGCAATTTAAGCAAAAAAAATTTTTCGGTTTTTTTGACCCCTCACATAAGACGACCTCCTTAAATCCAGTCTTGATTGTATCTTCATATACACAATCTATGTAAAACTGAAAATTTGCATCCAAATGTTATAAATTGACATCCCAGAAAATGTATTATCTATTATATTAGGATAATTAGGTATATGATTGGTCTTTATATGTAATCGTTTAAAAACCAATTTCACAAAAATAAACTCTCAAATCTAATTTTTCACAAAATGTAGATTTTACATTAATTAAAACAGCGATTTGCGTGTTGATTTAAGAGATGATAGCTCGAAGCGCGAGGTGGTCAAATTATTAACATAACTGATCTTCTATGGCTTTAAAATATTATCATTCGAAAAATAACACAAGATTAAAGAATTTCGTAACTTTGCTTATAAAATCCGTACATAGATTTAGTTGGCAAGTCGTTACGAACCTAAACTCACGGCGGAAGAGATACTTCTTTAGAGTTATGAACGCATTTCATTGATGCGGTATTCATTTTGATTTACCAACGAGTCTCTTATATAATTTCCAAAAGTTTTTCTTCAAAAATAATTTGGAACTGAAATTGATTATGGCATTTTATTAAAGCTTGTCCTTACAAAAAAAACAAGTGATTTCAGCTTTGGTTTATACTACAATGTTGTTCACAGGGCTACGGCTTTTGAAAAAAAATAATCAAGTTTGAACATAAATATTTGTTACATAAAAAAAGTTGATGAAAATCGAAGTGATTGGCACATAGACAACAGTATTAGTATCCACCTGAAGAACTTTGTCTTTAAGTTATAAAAAAATTGTAGTATTGAAACTGTACCTTATTTTATTCCAGTCGAATTGGTCCATTAGCAATTGGAAGATTTGAAGTGGCATTTAAAATAAAACAGATGTAGTTTTTTACCTGAAACAAGACGAAATAAAGTTATAGCTAGGGATAAATCATTTTAATGGAGAAAATGATTCTCAAACTATTTAAATAGTCATGTAACTTATAAAATGAAAAATAAATAAAATTCAAAATTTGGAAATCCATGGCCACGTTCCAGACATTTTACAGTAGTCGCTAACACGTCGGGGTCATTTTGTCAAATTATCAGCTACTTTTGATGTGTGCGGAATAAAAATATCATTATTTAATACATTTCGGGTTAGGTTTTCTTTTAATTTATTCTATTTTTAGATAATTTAGTGATAGCATCGCATGACCGAAGAACTTACAGAAAATTTAAATAAAAAAAGTCGCGAAAAGTTGTTTAAACAAAAAAAGAATATCGCTCTATTTTAAAACAAAGGAACTGTAACAAAATCAAGTTCGTAATTACAATAAATTTAATTTAAAAAATTACGTACATATATAGCGACTTAGGCCATAGGACGTATAACAGTAGTCATCAGTTTATAAACTCAATAAGCTCGGAATTATTTATTTTTTAATCAAGTTCGCTCGCAGCAAATCGAGAATTGTTCTACACATAGTTAAACACATGTACAATCTATAGATATAGAATGGTTCATTTCAAAGCTTTCAATTCTGACTTGGTAATCATCTAGTCATCTATAACCCGAAATTTTTAAAATCGATGCGATGAATTATTTTCATTGCATGGTATTCATATTTATGCAATGACGCCATATTATAATAAATTTAATAATAATAATAAATTTTATTGACCAGGTGTAGGGGTACAAATTTTATGTGAAAGGGAATTACATAAAATTCCTGCAGAGACTTAAGAAGTCTGTGCGCAGGCCTAGTTAGCTTACAAAACTAAGACTAAACTATGAGAAAACTTACACTACTAAATGTAAACAAAAATAATTTAATATAAAACAAATAGGAATATTACTTTTAAACAAAATTCTTTTGTTACTAAACATATCGCATTACCATAATAATCGTCTAAGGCATTTCGTAAACCGTGAATTATTTGTACATAAATTGATAAGTTTATAAGCTACGGCCCGCGACCTCACACAAAAACCCAACTCGAGTTGGTCTGAAATTATGACTGTTTCTAATACGACTTTCAATTTTAAATCTATTTTACGAATGTCATTTGTTTTCAACAAAATGGAGAACTCCTTTCAGTAAAAAAAATCAAATCTAGATTTGCCATTCCAGCAAACACAAGACAGCAAGAAAATCTTATTTCACAATTCAATGACACTTGAGATGGTACAACCTGTATATAACACAAATCAAAAAATAAAAAAACAATCAATGCTTTTGTACAATCTAGAGGTTCTAGAATTTTATAGAATGTTTGCGGTTTGGTTTTATAAAGACAGCTATACGGAAAAATCTCTACTGCAAGAATTTATTCTCGATAAGAATTAGCAAACAGAAATTTTACACGGGATTGCGAACTCAAGTCTATGAATGTGACTTAAGATGACTGTATACCATTAAAAAAATGACGCCACATTAATATATGAGTATATAAAAATATATCGAATGAAAACGTTAGCTCCGTTAATAATTATGTAAGATACTTTGACAGAAAAACGAACTTCCAGATTTTTATCTGTGTGTCTAGTAGTACTAGAAAACAGCAGAATCGATTTTAATGAAACTCAGTACCTAAACTTTAGTTATATAGGCTTCTTAAACACCAATGGTCTCAGCTGGCGATCGTCTATAATCTGCAATCTAATTTATTCTGGTTGCGATCGAATAAGATAATGTTTATGTCAAAACGCGATCGATGTCGGTGGAAAGTTATCGTTGATATAGAAGCCATTAATATTGTAATACTTCAGTCAATGACTGCAAGACGTTATAGATTTTAGCGCTATTTATGTACTATTTTGAAAATCGTCTACAAAACGGCATCGCTAGATTTCTGTCAAAACACGCATCAGCGCGAAATAGCCGCGGTTAAAGCCTAACAAATTTATATACCCAATTTCTTACAACTCGGCTTTTCAGGATTCGTTTAAATATAAACCGAGTTGTTTCAATATATTCTTGAAGATTTCCAAATAAAATATTACCAAGAAATATGTCATGAATGCGAAATAAGTAAGTACCTAGCAAATCTAATTCGTTACATTTATATAGAAGTCGGTACTTAAAATAATATTGTGTGTCTTGAAATACATATTATATTTACAAAACAGCAACGTGTAGATAATAAAAAGTGCATTAGTTTATAATATTATTGCTATAATATACTTTGCATACATACTTACAACTCTATTTTGTATTGTAACAAACAACACAACATACACTATTATGAAAAAGAATACAAAAAAAAAAAACGTTTTAGGATATAAAGATCAATGTTTGTTTTTTTTAAATAACTATTTCAACGATAATTTCAAGATGCAAAAACCACTATCCTTTTTAACCACCTTCAAAAAAGAAGGCTCTCAATTCAATACAAACAGCTACGTAATATTGTTAGTAATCTATACTAATATTATAAAGAGGAAAGATTTGTATTTTTGTATGTATATAATAAATAAATAAATATTAAACATACCTTAATTAATTGTCTCAATAACTAAATTTAATTCAATTATCTTGTTATATTATTTTAAATTATCATAACAAATCAAAATTTAAGATATTACAATTCATACAGAATGACAATTTGTTTTATAGTAAATAAACAAATAAACAGTTTATATTAATCACAATAGTTACGTAGTAACTAATTATTATATAAAATTTCATTACTATAATTTTATGTTATGATAATTTAAAATAATATAACAAGATAATTGAATTAAATTTAGTTATTGAGACAATTAATTAAGGTATGTTTAATATTTATTTATTTGTTTTATTATTGATTGTTAAATTGTCTTGTTATTTTATTTTAGATCACCTGATGAAGTATTAATATTAATACGAAACGTTGTGAAATAATAATTTGTCTTTTATTTCTTTGATCCTAATTCCTCTAAAATATTTATAATTTATTAACATCAAAAGGATCTGATTATACATTTTTCAATATATATATATATATATATATATATATATATATATATATATATATATATATATATATCATCTTTGGCTCTTTCGTTCTTTGAAATACTATACACACGAAAAACAAAAACCAACACAGAAACTAGGTATACTACGATAAACAGCGCCATTACACAGTTCCTGAAAAAATCGACAGTGATACAACGACAGACAAACAGTCAACAAAGTTTAGCCTTAAGGGTTCCTTCTTTTTACCTTTAAAAAAAGTGAACTAAACATTCATTTTCGGTACAGTACTGTATCTTTTGCATCTAATGTAAGAACACCAACATAATAATTTAGCGAGTAGTAAATATTTTCTATGGAACACCACAGATGGTTATAGTTATTCGTTTATATCTGCATAAATAATGAAGGTAGAGTTCGTACAATACTTATGGTCATTTGTAATTTGTATAACTAGAACTTACAGCGTGGAAACTTCTATATAAATATCGATAGATCGAATTTAAATTTAAACCGTAGAACGCTGAGGTTTAAAATAAATCTTGATATAATTCTACGATGCGTGTTGTCTGTGGTATTCGTTTTTTAATTTTGCCAAAAGACATCACAAACATCGTTTGCTATATTAAAATCGTAGATAAAGGTTTTGTTGACATAACGCCGTGAAGGGTTCTATCGTCGATGTTAATAATACTTTTTGGAGCGTTTGTTAGTTCAAACTATTAAATTTTTTTATACATTTTGAATCGTCATAACTTTTAAACTAATCGAGATATAAGCTTACGCTTGATTCAGGGTACTTTATTATATCAAACTCGTTAATGTTAAGAATATTTAGATGAAAAATTGTCTGAGGACTTAGGATCAATTTTTTAAGTCAATACTAAATTTTTATTTTAATCACGACGTTTCAGAATTAATTCTGAAACGTGATTAAAATAAAAATTTAGTATTGACTTAAAAAATTGATCCTAAGTTCTCAGACAATTTTTCATCTTTTTAATTAGTCAGGATCGGAACAATCTTTAAAATATGTTAAGAATATTATTAATTTTTTTATATTTTTCCAAATATTTCCAGCTACTTTTTATAACGCTAATCGCTTTTTGGCTCGTTTGATATTAACCGAATTTATGGAAAAGTGCAAGGCTAAATCGTTCCGCGACCATCCGCAACCCTGTATCTTTTAGTTTCAGAGATATAAGCGTTTATATATATTTTTTTAGAAAACTTAAAAATATCGACTTTTTCGTCAATTACACAATAACAGATTTTTTTTTACAGAAAAAGTAAGAAGGGTCCCCCTTCTTAAAAACTTGTGAGATTTTTTAAAATAGTGTACGTGCCATACTAAAAACTGACAAATAAATAAAAAAACATCAGTTTCATTTATTAGTGTATTTGCCATATGGTAACATACACTATTGGCGTCGGTCGGATGGCGGGACCTAGGGGTCGGACCAAAATTTCTCGACGTTTCATAACCTCCTAAACACTTTGGCACCATTTTTAAAAAAACGTATATATATATATATATATATGTGTACGCGCGATAACTTTCGAAAGAGTTAATTGATTTCAACGAAATTTGGGCCACGTGTTGAAATCCATCACCGCAAGAAGCCTATTTAAAATGGGCCTAATCAGGCTATTTTAAGGGTAGTTTTTAGGGGTTGAAAACAGTTTTTGGGCCCCAAAATACCGAAAAAATTCTCCGAATCGTTTCAAAATTGAAATTTAACCCTTTGGTAGTGATTAAAAAGTGTCCCCACAATTTTAATAAAATCGGCCCGACAGGACCGGATTTACAAATTTTATGAAAACACTAGTTTGCAGATAGTGACTTATTTATTGAAGGGTGTATTTCATTCGGTGTAGACGTTAGATTGATAATAATATTACAATTAAGAAAAAAATGGTATTTTAAGGGGTGTATTAAGGGGTTAAATTTTTTATTTTGCTCAAAAACAAACTTAATTTCACATAATAAAAGTATAAAACCACACGGCCTTATACAAGCAAATACACTATATTGTCGGTAGGGTTTTGGCACTGCGACCGGGGTTTTTTAAATATTTAAACAGATTTTCGCTTCGTGAAAATAAGTTCCACACATCCAGCCCTATTTAATGTTTATATACGCTTTACATATTTGCAACATAACCTAATAATATTTCGAAATACCTATCGAATGCATTAGATAAAGCGAAACAGAGGAAGAGAGAGGGGCGTACAATTCTGCGACAATAACAGTGTGCAGTGCATGGAGTATTGCAGAAAGGAGAGTGATCCTGCGTACGGTGGAAAGAATCGAAAACAATTTTTATCGCTCTAGCCGCTAGAGGTGCTGCGGTACGCAAGGATCGAACACAATTTTCGAGGAAGGACTCTGAAATTAACATAAAAAAGGGGGTGGGGAACCACACATAAAAAATAAATACAAATTCCACATAGTATTCTTAACAATATCACATGATTCGCAGGTCTGTGTTGAGAACAGCGTCATTTGTAGCGCTTTCATAAACTACGAGTGTCACTGATTTATGCATTAAGGGGGTATCCTGATTTAGAAATTTTTTGTTTTCATATTTTTAAATTAGACCTTTAAGAATATGAGCCAAATAGACCAGGGTAAAAAGTGAAAAAAAATTATAGTAGGATGAATCCCGTTGGAAAAGGTAGAGAATATAACAAAAATGAAAGGAAAAATAAATTACGGTCGATCTGAGGTCGGGAAGGGGAAGGGGGCGAGTTTTCAAGGGTAAAAAACGGTTTTTCTCGATTTTCGGCAAAACTACAAGTCCTATGAAAAAAAGTTAAATGGCAAAGTTGTAGGTAATAAAAATATCTACAATTTTTGGTTTTACACTTTTTTCACATAACCTCAAAATTTATGTGAAAACTTCAAATAACCAAGTTTTTGGTTTTTTATTTTTATCTTTTGCAAAAAAATTTATTTTTTCGCGAAATTTGGTGAAAACTTACCTTTTTATGTTCCAAACACACAGTAATTTTTTTGATTTAAAATATTCATTTTTTCACCTTTTGACTTAATATCGAAAAAGCACCCTAATTTTCAATCGAAAATTCTCGCGTCAAAATATCCGCTTTTTTAAAAAAAATCGGTGGGCTTTTTGTTCCTTGAAATCTCTACTTTCTGATGGTATGAAAAAAAATATACATTACTATGGTAAATGTTCTCAGAAAATGCAAATAACTTATCTTAAAATAGCAATAAATAGGCATCTACGCATATAATTTAAAGAAGATTATATGCGTAAATGCCTATTTATTGCTATTTTAAAATAACTTATTTGCATTTTCTGAGAACATTTACCGTAGTAATGTATATTTTTAAAAAAATTGTGAAAGCCAAAAAACGGATGCCGAAAAAACTTTTTTTTAAATCGTCACCATTTTGCGAAAAAAAATGTATTTTCGTTTCCAAAGTCCGGGCAGTAGCGACGTCTCTACTAATCAAGAATTTTTTTTCTTGATTCAGAACACTACAAGGGTTGAAATCATGTCAAATTCACAACATCATAACTCTATGAATTTTCGATTTTTTTTGTAAAGTTATTTTTAGTGTATTTGCCATATGGCAACATACATTATTGGCGTCGGTCGGATGGCGGGACCTAGGGGTCGGACCAAAATTTCTCGACGTTTCATAACCTCCTAAACACTTTGGCACCATTTTTAAAAATGTTTATATATATATGTATATATATATTTATATATATATATATATATATATATATATATATATATATATACGTATATATATATATACGTATATATATACGTATATATATATATGTGTGCGGGTAATAACTTTCGAAAGAGTTAATTGATTTCAACTAAATTTAGCCCACGTGTTAAAATCCATCGCCGCAAGAAGCCTATTTAAAATGGGCCTAATCGGGCCATTTTAAGGGTAGTTTTTAGGGGTTGAAAAATGTTTTTGGGCTCTAAAATACCGAAAAAATTCTCCGAATCGTTTCAAAATTGAAATTTAACTCTCTGGCAGTAATTAAAATGTGTCCCTAAAATTTTAATAAAATCGACCTTACAGGACCGGATTTAAAAATTTTATGAAAACACTAGTTTGCAAGTGAATTATTTACTGAAAGGTGTATATAACTTGGTATAGAAGCTCGATTGATAATAATATTGCAATTAAGAAAAAAAATGTTATTTTAAGGGGTGTATTAAGGAGTCAAATTTTTTATTTTGCCACACTGCCTGTATTAGCAAATACACTATATTGTCGGCAGGGTTTTGGCACTGCGACCCGGGTTTTTTTTATTCTTAAAATATCACTAAAAATTATGCAAAAAAAACGGATTGTAAAAATGTTTTTAGTTTTTTTTCTATCCTACGCGGAAAAACGCCTGAAATTTAGGCTTCTAGATCAGAATATCCCCTTAAGCGGATCAGTCTCCTTCCTTTATATACTCCACGGTTCAATGCATGGAGCGATGCACACAACAAATATGTTTTGCACTCCATCACAGGCGATTGTTGTAGCAACAAACGATCAATTCCGTTGATTTAATTACGTTATCTGGTTCGCATTACTGCAGGTATATAGTGGTTTAATTATTAAATCAAACAGCACAAACAGCCGGAAAAATGCATTTGCCTTAATGGATCGTTTTATGCACATTACAATATTAAAGCGAATAAACGAGTTCAGTTGGCCAATTTTACGCGAAGTGAAATTTTAAACAGAATTTCCGAAAGATTGGCGTATTTGCATATCACTGACATAAAGAATGGACTACGCAACGGATCAGAAATGTCGCACCAGCTGATCTAGAAGTAGATAGGCAGTCGTGACAATTTCTTTTACTCAGTTTCTAATCCGACTTGGATCAAAAAATTATAGCTCTATCACTATTCTTTTTGTTTATTTTGATTGCTCGTTTTTACTCCCGCCTTCGTTCGCATTAATATGAGATAAGAACTTTTGAAGTGAACCTTTTTTGCGGCACCATAACGATTTGGGGAGTACAATAAATGAAACAAAAATTAAAAGAGTGACACCAAATGCGTTCATAAATGAGTGACACACTTTCCACGATGAGCCCAGTCATGGTTAGAGCATCATGATATTGCGAAGGTCGCGGGTTTGATTCCCACCATACGCGCCATATATTATTTTGTGTTCTTACGTTGTATTTTTTTCATAAACTAGTTTTCATTTTTTATAATAGTGGTTGATTTATGACGGCTACGAAGTGGGGATGAAGGAAAAATTAATACATGAGTCGATTTATCCCGAAAGGTCGAAAATAAATGAATTCTACTACTGTAGGTAGATACTAATCTGAATTCCAGCTGGTAGTGTCCCAGTTTCATCAAAATCAGTTCAACCATTTTTGAGTCATTCTGATACAGCTTATAGATAGAATATTTGTGGAGAACCCTAAAGAAATGTGAAAACGCCAAAAATGAAACATACAATATACCAAAGCAATCAGGACAAGAACATGTCCACAAAAATTATGACAACACGTTTCCCACCAAACAAAAAAAAATTACGGATAGATAACCTGTTAATATTTTGATTATTAGTATTACTAATTATAGGTTTTATTTCGTCAATACAAATGTTCGACGATTGGATTAATGAAACAGATGTCGCTTGACACTGCGATTATGGCGAAAGCTCTTGTTTTCGACAACAGAAGACCACCTGTACGTAGAAGTATTCGTACATATGTTTATGAAGTAACAGCATGACTCAATGTTTGGATAAATATTGTCATCGAATGCATCTTCTTGCCGTCCTTAAGTTTCTTATGCACTACGTGGCGCATTTTAGCTACGTGCCAAGTTTTATATTTAACACATTCCTACCCAAACTAGATCATATCACAAAATTCTAAACAACATGATTTAATATTTCTTTGGTGTTGTAAAATATCAGCTGTAAAATTAGGATAAAGTCGAAAGCTCCAACAGTCAATGTCTGCATCAATATAAAATTGACGAAAAGACCGAAAAAAAAAAATGTTGTTTAAAAGTTTGAATAGTTTAACGTTGCCAGCGAAACACATTTGAAATTAGTATTATTGGTATTTTAGATATAAAATATTAGTGTACTCATTTATATCAATTAATAGTACTACCTATTCCAAATATATCTACTCTAAAATTCCGTAAGGAAAATAAAATTACAAGTGTATTTCCGTGCATTTGGTTTTTCGGTCACAAACTGGCGAAAAAGACATTAACTGCGACTTGTTGCACTTTCAGAAACAATATACATATAAATGGCATGGAAGGCCTCCATAATATATTACTAACATAATTGCTTACAGAAGGTTTTGGCAAGCGTCTGAAACGTTCTTGGCTTTGCGTTCAATAAATTAGTCGTGTTCAAGAACCAAACACATTCACATTAATTAAAATAACGATAGCTGCATCATTTGTGTCCGCGTTGATAGATTAAAACTTGTACTGAACAGCAATACTTATGAAGTTATATTTTACAGTTATGTCAAGGAGTGTCACTACAGTCTCTAATTCATTTTCTATTTCTTTATTATGGCAGTAAGCTCTGACCGTACAAAAGTCTACATTTTAACACTTCTAAAATGCTATTATTGAGTTTAACAAATATGATGAAACACATCAAATCGGTGACAGACAAATTTAATTATTTTTTTATCATTTTTTCTTGTCAGTATTTCGAATATGACTCAATACTACTTGATGATTATCTGGAGATATCCGCCAAGTATGCGAAAAAAATTGTAAGGTAGACGATGATAATAATAAATTGATGCTTCTCTATAATCATCCAAGTACCTAGTCTTGAGCCGTGTACTCGAAATATCGACATCAAAAATTAATTAAAAAATGAATTAGTCTGCCACCGATTTGACCCTGTCCATCATCTATTCAAATCAATAATAAAATTTTAGAAGTATTCTTCAGTTCACTTTAGTAGTTATTGCTGGGAGTACTAAGGAGTACTTCGAATGTGATGCAATTTTGATAGGTTAAGTATATGATGTTCCAAGAGTTGTTTTTTTTTCTTTTTGCTTTTTTCCTTAAATTAAAAGTTCAAACATATTAGTACTAAAAATTCTGAAACTGCGCCTTTCATCATGAGTTGTACCATAAATTTTCTGTTTATTTCATTTCTAAAATTAACACAATTTCTCAAAACAGTTTTTTCTACAATGAAACGATTACTGTTATTTAAATTTTGCTAAACAATTTGTAACAACGTGGTAGCAAAAATAACAACAAAATCTAGTCAGCTGTGTGGTCATGTTTTCTCTCAGCGCCAAGGTCACCTCAGTACGGCCATGCTTTTTTAAGGATGACATAATAATTGACAACATAAAGGATCTATTGTAACATTAATTAATTATCTCAACACGAATTATCTTATTGAAAATTAATCAATAAAATAATTATTCTAGTTTGAATTAATTTCAAACAAATACTATTCGACTTTATGTTAGACGAGTGTACAATAATATTTGGAATGAATGTGGAAACAATCCATATACAAAACTGTCAGATTATTCGCAGCCAAAATCATCGGATGCTCTTTTTCCGTAATGACGTCATAATGTTTTTCAAAAAGATACTCTCTCAATTTTTGTAAGTTCAGAGAAATTATCAACTTATGATATCAGTAATATGACATTATTTGTAATTCGCATACAGTTCTCGAGAAATAAATTTTTAAAAGTGAAAACAAAAAATCGAGATAGCTGCGAAAATTTCGGCAGTTTACTTTAAATAAGTGAAAAAATGGTGGGTGTAAAAAAAACGACTATTCGAGGATTTTGACCAAATTTTTTTCTATTATTTTCGCATTAAAAAAACTGCACGGAGTCAAAAACAGAATAACTACGGCACGGAATTTTTTAGAAAACAAACAATCTCGCATCCTTTAATACATCAATGGGGTTTTATTATAAATGAAGCCTGCATTTTTTTACAAAATATAACACAACACGAAGCTACATACACATATTTCTCTTTGAAAACAGAATCATGTCTGATATGCCGATAACATTTTTTTTTTAAATAGAATACGAGCCAACAAAAGGCTTCAGCATGCACACATATGAAGTTAGGTGCTTGTCAAAAAGAGCTTTGAGCAATGTTGCCAACTTAGATCACATTCACACTTAAGCATTTTTCTGGCGGTTTTTTGTGGAAATGTTACCTACTTGTGAAATGTGCCAATATATCAGAAATATATGCATTATAATTAGGGCCGATATTGAGGGCGGGCCGCAGGTGAGAAAGGCCAGAAATCAGATAAAATATAAATAAACAAAATAATGTTTTAGTAAGTCAGGATGATTCTGCAAAAACACGTTTTTCAGTGATACAGAATGCAATGTGATGATTTGGGACAGGGTTGAAAATCACGCTAAAAATATGGAACACGAAAAAATGTAAAATATTTCACTTTTTCCTAATTCCCCGAAATATAGTTACATGTAGCCTTAAAATAACAAGTTCGAATGAGTGCAAAAATGAAGCGATAATTTGTTTTCAGTTATTTCTGAACTGACCAAAACGCACATACTTTTTCATTTTTGTCATAGTCCCTATGAAAAAGCTGTTTTACATGCATCTGTGCAGGCATGTAAAGTAATCCATTATATGCGAGTGCTGTAATTGAAAATAAAAGTAAGCGCGTTAACTCAATAGTAATTTTCATAAGCTACCTATAACTCAAGTTAAGTTCGTTACACAAATGAAATGTCAAAATTTTTAAAAATATACAGGAAATGAAGTGTTTTATAGGACGTACAGACAAAGAATCTCGGGTGTAATGATATGATCCTGTTTTAACATAAGTCAACTGGATCTTATCTCGAATTTGTACTAGAGTTGGCAACACCGGCCCTGAGCGCAATGTTTTGTTAAATTCTGAACACAGGTGAGCTCGTGAGAGAGAAAGATCACAAAAGCGACGGACAGATGCTCAGCAAAATAGTGGGTAACCAGGCAACAGACGCAGGAGTATCAAAAGTACAGTGCCAATACGCCGGGTACAGAAATACACATTGAACATATTATTATAGTGTAAACCTGCTAGAGTAGCCCGGGATTCTTAACCTGTTTGCCCACACATTACTTCTGAAGCGAACTAGGCGTTTACACCTTTCTCAAATTTCGTTGATATCAATTAACTCTTTCGAAAGTTATTGCGCGTACACATATATATATATATACATATATATACATATATATATATACACATTTTTAAAAATGGTGCCAATATGTTTAGGAGGTTATGAAACGTCGAGAAATTTTGGTCCGACCCCAAGGTCCCGCCATCCGACCGACGCCAATAGTGTATGTTGCCATATGGCAAATACACTAACAAATTAATTAAAATGTGTAAAACTTCATAAGATATTACGTGATAACAAAACGTACCAGGAATGTTTGTGACGTCAAAATGACAAAAGTTGTGCATTTGTATATGGCTTTATAATACATACCATGGCAACCAGGACCATAAAAACATTTTGACGTCACAGAGGTTTTTGGCGCGTTATCGGATCTTAGCTTAAACATTATTTTTAAAACAAATATAACTTTTTCATTATGAAATTAAACAAAATAATAAAAGTAGTTTCGCTATAAAACTTGTATGTGATCTTTCCATTTATGTAAAAAAAAAATTCATTCAAAAACCCAATTATCTATTTTCCACGAAGACATAACAAACGCCGATTAACAAAGAGAATTACTTTTTATCGGTCGCGTTAATATCGGTTATAACGTGAACTTTATTAAAAATGTATTTCAAGTTTAGTCTTACGGAGTGAAGCCTGTAGAAAGACAAAAAAATCTGGATTTGTTCGTTTAGTTGTTACAAAAAGACAAAAACAGCAAAAAACCGAAATTATACACATAAATCCGGTTAATAAAACAATTTTAGTAATATAAAAATATTAAATATTATAGTGCCAGCTCTCATTAAATAAATTCACAGTTTTAATAAAACACTTTATTTTAAACAATAGAATTCTTTAAATTGGGGAAGAAATTTATATAAGAAAGTCTAGTCAACAATTTAATTTAGAACACTTTTGAGAACATTTTCTTATTAAACATTCCTCAAAAGAATAATAACTTAACTGTATAGTTAATGAATATTTATTTAAATTAAATTAAACTAATTGATATTGATATTTTTTAAATACAAACATCGACAAGAATAAAATCGGTTGTGCTGATAAATTTTATGTATTTATTCATACTTATAATGAAGCCACTTGTGTTTTATATTAGTACTTTAAAAATGAATTTATTGATTCCTAAACTGTATCTGTTTAAATTAAAATTTTATATAAATTATAGTGAGAGAGAGAGATTGTAGATTATAGACTAAATTATAGTGATTACTCACATAAAACATATAGCACTTGAGAGACATCTATCAATAGAATTATATAATAGCATCTTATAACAAAATTGCATCGCGTAATGGCTTTGCAAATAAGTACTTATTCAATTCTGTCTAGAGTAAAAGGCATTTTCTCCGCTTTTATATAAATTATTATATAAGCGACAGATCAGATTATTAGTATTTGAAATATCTTACCAATTGCATTGCCACGAAAGAAACTTAAAAACATATATTTATAAGTTAATTATATTGCTTGATCAATACCTGCAAATTAATGTTTTCTAATCATCCTTTGCGCTGATTGTAAAATGAAAAACTAACTTATATCTACAATTAACTTTTTTACCATGCCAACTCCACAAGGAATGGTACTAATTTAGGTCAAAATTACCCTTCTCAAAATTTTCGTTTTCTGGTTGCCTGAATTCAAAAAAACATATTGTTTTATAAAAAGCCTGTTCGTCTGTTAGTCTGTGAGCACAATATTTTTTCGTTTTAAAGTCTCCCGGGTCCACAAAACATAATTTTGGAAAAAGTTTGTTCGCCTTTCTGTTTGTCAGTAGCACGATACAGGATAAACGACGGAGCGGATCGTAACCAAATTTCGGTTAAATGTTTACACGTAATTATAAAGAGCCCTATTGTTTTTGGGGAAAAAAATAATCCATACACCACACGATATAATATTCATTGCACCTCACACGTTCTCTCAATTTCTATAACCTGAGAGCTCTGACCTAACGTACACCAAATCGAGAGGAATTTTAAAGTATATTTGTGTAAACTTTGCAATAACCTCCTGTACAGGTATGTCCTTGAATGATTATAATTAATCTGTCGTTCAATTTTCTCCCATCCATATTTCGAGGTGCATTAGTTTTCCATAATGCATTTGAAAAGCGTATTTGTGTTGTAGTTAAAGTTAAAACGGAAAATGAACAAGAAAATGGTTCGCCGTACACAATCTATGTGTTGCTGCCGCATTATTATATGAAAAGTTATTTGTGCCTGAGTAGATAATAGGCATTGCAAAGCTTAGGTATATTACTGCATAGCACAATATACTATTTGTTTTGTATATTTTATTATACAAGGTTTTTCTAGACGTGCTAACAGTGTCCATAATAATTTCTACAAAATTAATACTCAAGATCTAAAACTTATAAAAAACTTCTGTATAACATAATCGCACATTTAACATAATATTTCGATCGAAAATAACATTTCTGAACAAAATCAAAACTAGATTACCGAGGACAGACAATCTACTAAAAAGTCTTATTTACAGGAATACAAATACACTCTGGCTTTTCATTTTTAAAACGAGAGATGACGTTACTGTACTCATTTTTATATATTACTATCATAGTACTAATAAAGCTTATTATTTACACAAATGGAAATTTTTGATTTTCATTTTGCCACTCATTTTTATCACATTGATATCAGTTATTTTTGGCGCACTCACAAACTTTACGTTTAAATAATTTTTTAGTGTATTTGCCATATGGCAACATACACTATTGGCGTCGGTTGGATGGCGGGACCTAGGGGTCGGACCAAAATTTCTCGACGTTTCATAACCTCCTAAACACTGACACAATTTTTAAAAATGTTTATATATATATGTATATATATATATATATATATATATATATATATATATATATATATATATATATATATATATATATAGGTATATATGTGTACGGGCAATAACTTTCGAAGGAGTTAATTTATTTTAACGAAATTTGGCACACATGTTGGAATCCATCACCGCACGAAGCCTATTTAAAATGGGCCCGATCGGGTTATTTTAAGGGTGGTTTTTAGGGGTTGAAAACAGTTTTTGGGCCCAAATATACCGAAAAAATTCTCAGAATCGTTTCAAAATTGAAATTTAACCCTTTAGTAGCAATTAAAAAGTGCTTCTAAAATTATAAGCAAATCGGCCCGACAGGACCTGACTTACAAATTTTATGAAAACATTAGTTTGCGTATACGAATTTACCTACTGAAGGTCGTATTTCATTTGGTGCAGATGTTGGATTGATAACAATATTTCAACTAATAAAATTATTATTGTCAGGGGTGTATTAAGGGGTTCAATTTTTTTTTATTTTGTCCAAAAACAAACTTTAGTTCATGTAATAAAGCCACAATACCTGTATTAGCAAATACACTATATTGTCGGCAGGGTTTTGGCACTGCGACCCGGGTTTTTTTTCTTGAGGCTTGTAATAACTCGAAAACAGTAGATTTAGTATTTAATTTAATCTAAAAAAATATCTAGGACGTTACTGTGAAAATAACAAAATTGACGCCAGCTTCCGATAAAACCGCAAGTATGCACAAAGCGGCTAATTCGATTAGGTTTGGCTGTAAATTTCCAATTTTTTTTTACTATTGTAAGAGTTAAGTGATCTCGTCGCAAGAAACCCAGTATATACGCTTTTTATTATTATATAATCTATGCAAGTTAAAGCTAGTACCTACTATTGCACAATTCAGACTATCCTATTACCAACTTTTTATCTATTAGTAACAAAGCTTCATATTCAATATTGTTCTCTTACAACTGTTTTATATTCTGCGCTTGCCTGCAAAAATAATACGAGTATTCATATTACGTTTAGATTTCTACTTTAGTCATTTGAAGTATTGAATGAAAATTATAGATACTGCATATAAGTATATATTTAAAAAGTATGGATACACGTGGCATTGATTAATGCAGTTGAAACTATATGTTCGGGATCAGGGAAAATGTGGTTAGAAAAATAAATTTCAAGTTGTTTTTAATTTTACTTTAAAAAATTGAACAGATAAATCTCTTATTATTAAATAACTACATATTATCTACAATATTGCACATAATTCTATCTAATTAATAATTTATTTTTGGGTCAATTTACTTCTAGAGCTTTTAAATCACCCATATAGTCTTGACGCTTGAGACGCTTTTTATTGCAAAAAAGAGTCATTCGAGTGATAACAGGTGCACAAAATAGAGAAACTTGCAGACCATTATTCAAACAATTAAAAGTTCTTACGGTATACTTCCAATATACATATAATTGCCTAATATACGCAAAAGAAAACCTCGAAAAATTCGAAAAACAAAACATTATTCATCGGCATGATACGAGACACAAAACAAACATAACAATACCGTTTCACAAATATAAAAAATCCGCCAATGGTCCAAACTTTTACTATATAAAATTTTACAACAAACTACCAGATACAATAAAAAGCTTGGAAATAGGAAAATACAAAAAACAAATAAAAGATTTATTAATAAAAAAGTGTATTTATTCAATAGAAGAATTTTTAGAAATGGACATAAGAGCCTAATTTGATGTATGCCTGACGAATTATAGCATTGTATTGGTTTTTATATAAATAAAGATTATTATTATTATTATTATTATGTTGCTCGGAAATAACTGAGAGTGAGTTAACATTTATGGTCAATTCGCATGGAGCGGCGAGCAACGAAACAATGTAAAACATACCCGTCCTACGCGTAAAAAATGTGCCGCTTATATTATATTGTGATGTGTAAAGGTAATAGTCACTGTGAAATATTTTTGGATCCTACTATATTAGACAATTATGTCCCAAGACGGTTTCTTTGAACCACTTTCAATTTGGTTCTCATAGAATTTTCTAATTCATCGAATTGCATTTTAATTAATATTGGTTCAAAATCATTTTAAAAATTATTTTTTATACTATATTTTTTGGGTTTGAGAATAGTCGAGCGCGTAGCGATGCTGCTTTTGGCTCCTTTATTACAAACCTCCAGTTCCAAAGTTTTAATCCGATAACTGGTATAAATATCATCGGAATTTTCAATTTGTTTTTACAAAAAAAAAATTGTTTTTTTTTATTTTTACATTTTCGATTGCGTTATTTCCTAAAAACGTCATCAATGACATGTTTTCATAATAACCTGAGGTTATATAACTATTTATTTACATACTGTGTTCGTACACAAATATATACGTATAGACAATTCCGCTTTAAACACAATCGACTCTATTATTTCACGCTATATTTAATTGATTCAACTCAATAAAATAAAGAATGCAAATAATAGAGATGAATTTGGACTTCATTATTATATAATGCCTCAAGCATTCTCAAATGAAAAAAAAACTTGGGTCGCAGTACCAAACCCTGCCGACAATATAGCGTATTTGCTAATACAGGCATTGGTGATTTTATTATATGAACTAAAGTACATCCCTTCAAATGCTCTATTTTAAATAGGCTGGAAGCGGTGATCGCTTCCAGCAAGTGGACCAAATTTTGTTAAGATCAATTAATTCTTTCGAAAGTTTTCAAAAATGGTGCCAAGCTGCTTAGAATGATGTGAAACGTCGAGAAATTTTGGTTTGACTTCTAGGTCTCGTCATCCGACTGATGCCAATAGTCTATGTGCTATATATGGCAAATAAAATTGCAAATCAAGATACCACCACAATACTATTTATTATTTATGTAAAGCATACTCATAGATAAAATTAAAAATTATCGCTATACTGAATTTATATATTCTTGTTTGAATAAATACTTTTTAATAAATATTTAACACAGCGCTCAGAGCATTTTCAGTGAATTTTTAAAACGATGCATATATACTGGAAATATACTTATTTGCATATTACAATAAAGCTTCGATCATACACTTTAGCTGCCGTTTGCTCAACGTCATATAAAAACGGAGTTCTATCAAAACTGAGGTGACGTAACTTGATTTGTCTGTACCTACGTTGGTATAGTATACGTAATTTTTGAAGTTATACTTCTTTTAGCGCGTTATGAAAAAATGAATGAATTTTTTCCAGGCGAGATCAAAATTAACAGGATGACGTTGCTCGCTAAACCACAGGTCTTAGACATTTTGTCAAATATTTTGATTTTAAGCATGTTTACTAAAAATTCGACTGATGGAGGAATAATCGAAAATGTAAAATAGTGAATATGACAGATCTCAGGTGATGATAAAAACTATAGATGTGCTCATAAATTATATATAGTAGCGATTGATAGTGAGCGTTAGTGAATATTATTGAAAACATTTGTGACATATACAGGTGTCCCACGACATGACTGCCATAGCCTGGGGCTGTGTTGCTGGGGTGATTTCAAGGCAAACATATCTAATGCACATATTCCCGGAACGCTATCCTAACCTAGAAGCATTTGAAATTTTAGATAAGTAGTAGTAGGAATTCCCTACTAATTTAAAACCATTTAAAAAGAAATCGCTTTATTGAATTAGTTGCTCAAAATGTCCACCCAGTTGCTGTATACATAGTCTAGCTCTTCTTATTGTATATTGGTGATGAAATCACACTCCAGTCCTTTTATTATTTTATTTCAGTCAATTATTGGCATGCAAATTAAAAATTAGTTTTTAAGCACGCCAAAGAAGTATAACTTCTAACGCGGGTACACGCACTGACTTTTTTGTTATGATTTGACCGCTGTAATATAGTTTAAGAATCTGTATTTACCTTGAACATTTTTCTTGTTTGTATATTCTTTACTGCTTCAATTATAAACCACTAATTTCCGGATACAAATCACTATTTTTACTTATTTATTACTAATGTAAGAGCCAAGAAATAGACTCTTAAAGTTTTCTTCATTAGCAAAAAAAATGTCTATTTAGAATTTTTTGGCTTGGGATTTACAGTTTTATTCGTTAAGCTTGATAACCTCAAAATGCTTACTCCAACTGACAAGTAAAGGCTTTAATTATTTGTTAATTATGAAGTGTTACATAGAAATTACATAACTGTACTCCAAATGTCCTCACAGCACGCTTAGATCACATACCCGGTTGTAATTAAACTAGATCTACATGATCAAACATGGCAGAAAATTAAATTCGTCGCAATAAAAACAGAACATATTTTATACGTATAATACAAAAAATACAGTAATATGTCCAAGTTTAATTATGAAATAGAATTTAATTAATATAGCACACCAGATGTTTATTTCAAATTTTCGATTGATGGAGAGGAAAGAAAAAAGAATTAAAATATTTACGAAGACTTCTCATCAGATAAAAGATTTCAGTAAGGAAACTGTTTTAATTAAGAAAATGAAAATGTATTAAGACTCGTGTCATAATCTCGCTTTATTATACAAGGTGTTTTGCGAACGTATTTTCTTAATGTCTCACAAATAACAACTTATATATTATTGTCTTTGAATTCAAAAATAATGGAAAGGAAAGCTGACGACATTCAGGGCATATTCTGGTTACGTAAGTAATTCTAGCAGTAAATTGTACCAGAAATTACTGAAGGCGTTTCGCATCGAGCACAGTAGCACAGGGAGAAAGATTTGAGAGATTGTAGACTATAGATGCTCTGAGATCATCAGCGTAGAAATACTTGATATTAAGGTTTAAGCTCAATTTGCTTCACTGACTTTCTAAGTACCAGATGTTGTTTTTATAAATATTCAATTTTTCTTTTCGACTAACAAGTTGATTGATCCAGGAATAAAAGATTCGATATTTACTGAAAAACTTATAAAACCCTTTTTTCAGAGGTTGCCAGTAACACAAATTAGTGTGAGAGCGCCTTGCAATTTGGTATTAATGGAATGTCCGTTTTTGCAAGGAATAGTTACCACTCACAAATCTATTACGGGAATATTTATATAGGAATTTTTTATATGAACCAACTAACCACAAAGCTGGTATCAATCTTTTAAAAAAATCATGTATAAAAATGAAAAAGCGTAGGTGTTTCAAATTCGAGAATCGAATATAAACAAAAACACACTGTTTAAAAATAAAGTTGCTTGGTCTTAATACATCATCATAAAAGATTAATCAGTCAGTACATTAACTTTCATGGAAAAGAAGATTCTTTCTTTTCATGTTCAAAGAAGAATTACATAAATTTTAAAGACGTTGTTGTATTGAATATTTAAAAATATAAGGCTATACATTATCTAAAACAGCGAGTGGTGGCCAACGTTTTCTTAAAAGGTGTATAAGCCGTTTTCCGAAATATATTTAAAAAAACATACCTGAATATCACTCAACACTTAAACTTTAATAGACCAATACTGCAGTGTGAACGATTATAACAATCCTTTGAACATAACGAATTAATTTCAGAATACATATACATAATACTATGGATATAATTTAATTCTGTTCATGAAGAATCCAACATTCACGACGTTGTTTTAGACATATTATAGGCTTTAACGAGCCTGCAGTACAACATAATATATCAATGCATACGTGGATCTATTAACTATTTCAGTCACGCTTTAACATTAAGAATATTTTGAATTTAGAGCAATATTTAATATTCAATTCAACGCAAATGAACCATTCATTCAATATACCGCCAATCGGTGTAACATCTTGTCAAGCATGATTCGAATTTTTAAGATATTCAACCGACTTCGCTAAATGGCATGGATTTTAATTTAAAAATTTAAAAAGAGGTGGTTAGTGACACTAACCACCAAGACTGAAAGAGTTAAAGTTTTCTGATTTCGTTGTCGTTTCACCCAAATTGGACGACACATTTTAAGTTAACCACTGCTAATCTGACATAATGTAAGATATTAAAATCTCCATTGAGTCCATCATAGCGGAGGCTATTTTATTTTTCATGTACCGAAGAATCCTTTTTACCGTGCAACGAAGGATTAGCTTCACTTCACCATAGCCTTTTGTTGCCGTCGTCAGCTTAATAAACAGATGCATGGTCGACCAAATGTGTTTCCGTACGCCCATAATATAACCGGGTTCTTTAGTCGGGATTTTTATAAATATTCAATTATTTGAGTTCAAATCGATTTGTTCTATTATACTGTTTCGACAAAGATGAATACGGTTATAGTTGCGACAAGGACAAAAATAACACTGTACGTCAAATGTAACGCAAAAAGTAAAAAACAGACCTATGTCGTCTGAACTCAAATTTTCACCTACAGTATCCCAACAGAAGACAATTAGGTTTAATTTGGCGCAAAATCCTCCGGCCAAAAACACGATTAAAGCTTGTAATAGTGTTGAATGGAAGGGGGGAATCTCCACATAAATAAAGCGCGAAATACCGCACACCATCTCATAGCTGAGGGTGTACGCTGGGTAAAATAAGAGAATAAACTGACGTAACCTCTTGATTTAATGTCGTTGCCAATCCAAAATCTATCCGAACGAAGCCAGGCCGTGTAATAATACATTTTAAGATTTAGTTTGATAAAAAAAATTGTAAACATTATTGCCAAATTGATGGGTTTATGGATTACTTTAAAACAAACCTCACGAGAAATGTATCCAGATTTGAAAACGATGACAGCTATATATAACTTCAAAAAAAATCGACAGTGGATCATTGCGTTATTCTCTATAACGCACCACTTCAATGACATTTCATTGAGCCATCTACCAGAAACGTGAGAGACTGCCAGTTACACAGTTTACACATCAAGAATTCTTAGTTTCAAGGGCATTTTCTGTATTTCTTCTCGTTGTCGATTGTTCAAATGATCAAAAAAAAATTATAAAAGATAGAAAAACTTCTCAAAAAAATTTCATATTTTTGATTTGGTACCCCGGATCTATAGAACTTATCGTAAGTTATCAATGGCGGCGTTTGAGCGTTGTTTCGTACCGACGCTTATACAAATTTAAAAAAAAATTTGCTTACAAAGAATTAATTCAGATAGCGGATTAATTATGTATCATCTGCACGTCGAAGGGGGGAGGGTGGTAGTGTTTGTTTTATGTTCCGACATAAAACACTTTGTATAAAAATATTGTATAAAATCAACTTTTTTTCGTTCACGGTTAGTTAGGTATCACATAAAATTAATAAAAAGATCGAAAGATAGTCGACCAAAATTATTAACACGGAAAAGTTGAAAACCAGAAAGAAACTTTTTACACGCAAGTTTTAAATTCAATTTTTTAACACTTTTAATGATATACTCTGTAATCTGCTTCTTCATCATTGTATTATTTTTACATTTGTATAATTACAGTTTTCTTCTTTTTTTGTTCGGACTTGATACCAGTGCAAATAAAAAAGTCTAAGCTTTTCAAAAATGGATTCTTTTAACGAGTTATTAGAATAAAACAGAGCCCCATAACCAGCGTTGCCAGATTTTTTTTTGCCAAGTCGGGATTTTGGAACTTTTCGAGTGAAAAAAGTGGGATTCTTTTGTCGAAAACGTATATAATCAGAAGTTTTTAAATATTTATCTTTTTATTTAAGTTCAAATTACGTTTAGGTGACAATAGATAGCAAAATAGCCATAGAAAATGTATTTTAATAAAAATATGATATTTTAAATCAGATTTACCCTATCGTTAAATAGTTGTCTTATTCATCTTCTGAATAAAAAAAAAATAAAAAAAACAGAAATCAAAATCAAAAAAGTTTGAAAAATATGGCGTTTCAAACAATAGTCTGAGGAGTGAGTGTTGCAAATTGCAACTTACAATAAAAGAATTATTATTTACGCACGGTCGAGTTATCCCCGAAAAGCGAGACTGAGCCTGTCCCGCGCGGGACATTTAATTTTGATTTAAAAATCGGGACGTTCCGCCAAAATCGGGACGTCTGGCAACGCTGCCCATAACACTATTATTAAATATACTTTCAAATAGTAAACAAAGATATAATAAATGATACCTATATTCAATATCTCATTTTATCACCTATAAAAGGATTAAGTCATTTAGTTAAATATTAATATATTATGCCTAAACTAAAAAAATATATTTTAATTGCAATCTGTGTAAAGCTCAAATATTTCCATTTTTTATAGATCTACTACTAAATTAGAAAATATATAGATATATATTTGTATTTCTCATAACGAGCCCTTTCATTTGATACGTCAAATGATGCAGCTGAAAAAAAAGATTTTTATAATATCAGAATTAGCTATATATGTATAAAATTTCAACTTGTTTCGTCCAGTAGACACGAAGAAAATAGGCTGTGACAGGCGGACAGATAGACAGCCACAAAAGTGATCCTATAAGGGTTTTGTTTTTTCATCGGATGTCCGGAATTTTTATAAGTACATCATTCACAATAGTTTTCCTGTAATCTTCACCTAATCTATGTATAAAAAAAAACTATTACAATTTAGCACCTTCACAGTTAGCGCAGGAACTCTAAAACTCCGAAGCCACTCAAATAAACATAGTTTGTTTTAACATTATTATCCTCTGTGTCATTTTTTATTCTGTGACAAAATATATGAACATCAAGTCCATCTTCTTAAAAATTAATAAAGAAATTTGCTCACTACGTTAAAAAGCATGTAAAATTCTTTATAAGCAAAAGGCGACAGCCTGTGTTAGCTCTGTTCAATATAGATGTTTTTTATAGAAATAATTATGAACACTAACAGAATTTATTTAATAATCAGTTCTCACGACTCATTTTCTAAAAATAATTTTTCGTAAAAAAGGAATTTATTACACGTGTGTCATATTTTATTAATCACCCCAAAACTGATAAACTATCGTAGCGTTTTTATAAAACGCCGCTTTGCAAAATGGTAATGTAAATAGACGGGTAACAAGCGAGTAAATTCCAAGATCGAAGGTGAATACCGTAAATCATACTTTTATTTTTCAATAATGATCATTAAAAATAACAGAAGTAGAACCCCTTCTCAGTTTTAATGACCGATTGTAACTTCCGTTAATTTTTCATGAATTATTTGTTCACACATTCACTTCCAAAAAATCTTTAAAATTAATTTACTATATATGATTCCGGGAAATTGATCTTAAAAAGTATTTTTTTGCGGCGAAAGGTCAAGAGCACAAAATTTTCTGACAACCCTTTTATTATTAGAAGCAGCAACTAGGTACACACTAAAACTATCAATATTCGATTATATATAAATGTATTTCCACGGTAGTACTTATATAATATAGACCAGTGTCGATAGTGTTGAAAATTGTAAAAAGTTAAACAAAATTATAGTAGGATGAAACCCATTGGAAAAGGTAGAGAATATAACAAAAATGAAAGGAAAAATAAATTACGGTCGATCTGAGGTCGGGAAGGGGAAGGGGGTGAGTTTTAAGGGTAAAAAACGGTTTATCTCGATTTCCGGAAAAACGACACTTTTTTCACATAACCTCAAAATTTATGTCAAAAATTCAAATCATCAAGTTTTTGGTTTTTTATTTTTATCTTTTGCAAAAAAAATATTTTTTCACGAAATTTGGTGAAAACTTACCTTACACAGTAATTTTTTTGATTTAAAATATTAATTTTTTCACCTTATTTTGACTTAATATCGAAAAATCACCTTAATTTTCTATCGAAAATTCTCACGTCAAAGTATCTGCTATTTTAAAAAAGTCGGTGGGCTTTTTGTTCCTTGAAATCTCTACTTCCTGATGGTATGAAAAAAAATATACATTACTACGGTAAATGTTCTCAGAAAATGCAAATAACTTATCTTAAAATAGCAATAAATAGGCATCTACGCATATAATCTTATAAGATTATATGCGTAAAAACTTGGTTATTTGAATGTTTCACATAAATTTTGAGGATATGTGAAAAAAGTGTAAAAACAAAAGTTGTAGATATTTTTATTACCTACAACTTTGCCATTTAACTTTTTTCATACGACTTGTAGTTTTTCCGGAAATCGAGATAAACCGTTTTTTACCCTTAAAAAATTTATTTTTCCTTTCATTTTTGTTATATTCTCTACCTTTTCCAATGGGTTTCATCCTACTATCATTTTTTTAGTCTCAAAAATTATCGACCCTGGTCTAAAACTGCAAACGGTATTTTTGTTTTTCACCAGTAAGAACCTTTTACGTTACCCATTTATACAACTCGGTAAAATTTTCGACAAAAGTTATAGATATATTTCTCAAACTAAATACTAACTTTTGGCCTTAAAAAATTGATCAGAAATGAATGAAGCCTAATCACAGACAAGTCAGATTAAATTGTAACGAAAATATTTCGATACAGTCGACAACGCGAATGGGGCGAGGCTTTCCGTTTTCGTATAAAGAATCAATGTGTACATATAATAAAAGGGGAGGAAAAGAGGGCAGAGAGGCCAATGATAAAGGTTACGTAATGCGTATTATTCCGAGAGCATACGTTATTATGGGTTTGGTTGGTTGTAGAATGTAGACATTAAATAAAACCACGGCTTTTAAAATACTCGATGCGTTGTGAAACTGAACCTTTCCTTTAGTTAGTGGCGATCGTATCGTACGCGGTCGCTGCCGCCGCCCACCGGAGCACCGGAAACGCCTGTCAGGTATCGGTTCTTCTGCATTAAATATAAAGGTCCGGTCACAGTGCGTTGTGGCAGTACGGCGTTAAGCTTGTAACCCGTTGTGAGCGGTCGCCATCTTATGAACTGAATTTACTATAGCAGACGTCGGGGGTACTGCATCCATTCGCTAGTCAAAACTCTCACGAGTTTTAGTCCAAGCGGCGACCGCCAGAAATGATTATCGGAATCATTTCTGGCGGTCGCCGCTTGGACTAAAACTCGTGAGTTTTGACTAGCGAATGGATGCAGTACCCCCGACGTCTGCTATAGTAAATTCAGTTCATAAGATGGCGACCGCTTTCAGAAAAGATGGTACATATAGTGCCTTCAATCGCTTGCCTAGGCAACCCTATGAGAACCTGATCCGACAGCGGGGAATTACCACTTCTGGTATTCGTTTTGATGCAATACTAGTCATGAAGCATTGCAACACAGGATATGACAGCTGTCAGATATATTATCATGAAGTGAAAATCGGCTATTTTATGGGAAGTCCGTGCAAAAATGTAATTTGAATCTTAAATTATGGTCTGTGTGACAGTTAAAATTAGCTGACGATCGTTTTTTCCATGATGTTACAAATCTAGTTACATAAACTACTGTTTGAGTGAAGGCCGGACAGTGGTGTTTCCAACCCTTGTTTTTTTTCACGTTTGCCATAAACAAATGGCTAAGGATAGCACAGTCTTCATTTAAAACATTTATTTCCGCTATACTGTGTTGCGTATCACTCTAATGTTATCTTGTCAATATTTCTTACAAAAAAAGCCCACGGCTTTGTCAATATGTTTGAATACTTTCAAACGCAAAGCGCCTTAACTCAACAGAAAAACGTCTTGCTACCGCCCGTCGACACCTTAACCCCTTAGAAGCATGAACCAACCTTACCTTACCTTACCTCTATACACAGGTAGGCAACCGTACCTACATCGACTTTCTGTCTTCACTTATCTTTTTTGAAGAATAGAACCGGCTTTCGTACGAAATCAGTTTTTTTAAATACTTTGCATTTGTGATAAAATTCTATAAAATTATCAACACGAAAAAGTGAAATATTCAGGGCTATTCTACTAATGATAATCACGGTGATTACCAAGTGCTTAGCAACATAAACACTCTGGGCAACAACTTTTATTTGTTTCTTTCTGCTAAGCAAAGTGTTTGCCACAAGTGGTTAAAATGATCATGTGCCGTGTTTATAAGAGTGGATAAATTGTAACTTGTAAATGGGTGTTGTTAAGCTGACACTTTGAGTGTTTATTAATTAAAATGGACGCCGAAATATTTCACTTACTTATTTTGGAGTTGATTGAGAATGAAAACAGGTTAATAATAGAATTATATTATAACGTACACGTGTTATACATTTTTTTATTATTCTTTTACGTTTTTTATTAATCCAAAATTCGAATTGGAATTCAGTATAAGGGCTAATTTTTCCCATTTTTTATCCACAATTGTGGATTCGGTTGATGAGTTTTCCACTCAACATATTTTTATTAGCGTCAATAAAATCAATCATCAATTTGTATTGACTAGATGATACTTTTTTTGTCGTCTTTTTGTAATTTTATTACCCATAATAATAATAATTATTATTAATAATTAATTATTTTCAGCACTTGACAACACAAATTCAAAAGTATATAACCGTGGTAACCGCAAAAAAATAGACTTCTAATTAAGTTCAGACAACTCTTTATAAATTTTGTAATCACTGTGGTTACGTAAGAAGAGTGATTAGAACAAAAATAGTAGAATACGGCTAATTATATTAATTTAATTATTTTTGAGGTTACATATTCCTACAAATAGCGCCATTATAAATATTCATCTTGATTTATATGCCGATATTTTTCAAAATATTTTTCTATTGGTAATTAAAAAGTATTATTTCCGTTAAAACTTCAGACGAAAAATGAATTGTAATGTAAAACTTTTTTATTGGACAAAAGCTGTTTTTTTTCGTTTTACAAAACAATTCAAACTACCTAGTGTTATTTTTTTTTTGTAGAAATAATTTAAAACTTCGATAGTTTGGCATATAACGCGTATTATTTCAATTCATATATGAAACCAAATTTATTATTTTCTTCATACTATTTCAGCTCGAGACAACAGCTTGGTGCAAAGGTTAGCATGCTAGCCTTGGAATTAATTCAAATTTCATCTCCGCTGAAGGATATCTTGTGATCTCGTTTAATTTGATTATATATAAATTAAAAGCTAATGAACTTAGTTTTCGCGGGTTTAAAATTTACAATAAATAAATGAAATAACTTAGAAATAAATGTTTGAAAAATTTCCACTTTTAATCCTTGCTGTGTTATAAGACAAAATACTAATATAACAATTGGTTCAATATTATATATTATGTATATGAAATTTCATCATTTTATTGTAGTGCAATATTATAGGCTGTAGGTTTTTAAATAGTGAAAATTTTCATTTAATTGGTTCCGAAGTTCTTAAGTTTTCAGGTAACACTGTTAGTCTAGTCCTTAATAATTTCCGTTACACGTATCTAGAACTTAAATAATGTTATTGTACGCTCGTTTAATCACTATCACGAGTCATAACGTTCGAGATATATACTTACTTTAATTTTTGCACGTGCCTTCTATAAAAAAAAGTTGGCATTCATTTCATTTTCACAGTTTTAGACAGTTCAATTTTGGGCAAAGTTTACTTCTAATAGTAAGCCGCGTTGTCATCGCATGCGATTGCACTCGCTATGACCTTGTACTATGGAAATGGTAGCACGACTACATTTCTTTTACTTTAAAGCACTAGTGTTAAATTTATCGTTAATACAGACATAAAAAGCAGCTACTTTATACCGTGTAGAGTTAAATAACGCGCTCTAATTTATTATAAATCTGGCAAGTATGACGCAAATAAATAATTGAGTGTAGTTGATTTCATTTAGCGGTTTGGCATATAAAGCATCAGGAGTAAGGACGTAAGTTTGATTCTGATGGATTGAATTAACATTATGCTTTGAAACACAGAAATCTCCATGTATGAACCTGAATGCATAAATAAGTGTGTCTTGTCATTGAGTTTGTAATAATTAAGGACACTAATGAATGACCTTCAAAGCACAACACCGACTAAAGCACAAACGTACCCGTATTCAATATTTTACCTAATACACTAGATGCTTCGCCTGACTTCGTCCAGGTGCACTTGTTTCGTTTATTCGTTCGAATTTAATATATCCGGGCGAAATACACTTAAACCTTCCTTCTCGCGAAATAAGCTAACGAAATCGTAAAAACTGCATTCAAATCCGCTCAGTAGTTTTCAAGATTAGTCGGTTCTTGTGTCTTAGGTTGCACTTACATTGGGTCCGTATTTTTCCGAACTGATGTGGTCTGACGTCGAACTACATTGGAAGAAAAGCAAATACATTATCTTGGTGTTTTTATTCTGATGTCTATCGATGCAATGTCAGATAGCATCGGATCGGGGAAAATACGAACCCAATGCAGGTGCAGCCTAAGTTATCTCATAAAATATCCGAATAAAAGAATGAAATTACAGAGTGTTTAACGATCACCTGTGGATTTTTTTTAACAAGAAGTCACGCCATCGCTTCTTAATTTTGCGAGTAATAGTCTTTTAAAGATAAGTATTATTTTTGCTATAGTGAAAATAGTAAATAAAGAATATAAAAAAATATATATGTCCTTCTACATTAATATTCAATATTCTTTACATATTAAGATAATTCGACGCTCTTTAGGTACAAAAATGATTTGTCGGGAAAAAGGACTTTTTAAGTAAACACTTATTTGTTATTTATAGCGACGTTTCGTTCCTTGCTTGGAACTTTTTCAAGCTTTATAACTATTAAATGTTTAGATTAAGTAGATATAAAAGTTAAAATACACATGTAAATATAAATTTGAGTTAAACAATTGTTCATAAATTTTTTCTATAATAATTCCGTTTTTTAAAAAATATTTTTATGGCTGATGCTCAAATTATTTTTTTATTTTATTGACGGTTTATTAGGTACTTTTGCTTTCATGGAAATAGAATTACATCTATGTACAGTGGATTGGATCGAAAAATCGTGTTTGAGATAAGGTTGGATTCAAATTATCTTATTCTCAAAACGCGAAAAAATGTGTTGTTTCTGTCAGTCTGTTCACAGTAACTTTGCAATTTATATTATTCTTTTTTTTGTTTGTCTTCCTAAGGATTTTAGGGTTATTGATTTTGGAATCAATTGGATTAGTTGGTTTACACAAATACGTAGTTCTATACATGTTTTGTAACCTATAACAATATTTTCTAAATATCGCCTCAGGGTTTTTTGACAAATTTCACTAAATTTTTCATAAAAAAAACTATTTTGGAGCACGGAAGTAATGTATGGTTCTTCGCAACGATTTTTAAAGGATCGATACCTTATAAGTTTAAGGGGGGGGGGTAAGGTATTAGATTTTTTTTTTTGCATTTTTTTTTTATTTTCGAAATTGAATCCGTAATATCTGAAAAATATTGTGTCAAAATTTCAAGTCAATTGAAGCAAAATTGACGAAGTTATGAGTATTTTTATACCTGCCGGATTTTTGTACCTATACCCGAACGCATAAGCCGAGCAGAGTAGGAAGCTGAACGACAAACCAAAGAAGGCAGGATTCGTCGTAGGCAGGAGCAAAAAGATGCATTAGACATCATCGATGATAGCAACATCCTCTATGGACCTGGCATTGATGACTCATTGTGAGGTATGTCGATAAAATTCGCTTATAAACGTTTTAACTGGATTTTTTTGTGTTTAAAACTTTAAAGCGTTTTTCCCACAACTCACGTTTTCAAAGTCGGTGCCCCTGATAACTCCAAAACTACTGCACCGATCCTTTTGAAATTTTAAACACTATTTCTGTACATTATTTACGAGGTAACGCTGTCGAGTTTTTTTTTTTTTTGTTCATAATTTTGATTTCGCAATAACAAATTAGCCGATTTTTTCCCACAAAATTGTGTTTTTCATTTCAAAGTGTTCGAAAAAATGAAAAAAATTGGAAAAAAAAAACTCGACAGCGTTACCTGGGGAAAACTATTATCTAACGAATAAACTTTGATTTTTTGATTTCAGATGATCCAGCACCAAGTTATGAGGGGCACCGCAATTCAACTTTTTTTCGAGACACGTCCGAACAATTGCTGCCATTGCCGTATTTTTTAATATTTCTTTGTAAAAATTTGATAAAACATTCTTCGAATGTCATACTTCAATGTACCATTGGTTGAGTAAAGAAATTTTAACTGCGTCGTCAGAAAAAAAATCACGAAAACATGACTTTTTTCGTATGATTTGACCTTACCCCCCCCCCCCCCCTTAAGGTAATTCATCACTATTTTAGTTCGTGTCTAACAAAGTCCGATACCAGATCATCTGATATGCTTTTGAACATAAATGTGTTTTGTAAGTGAATGAATAAATAATGCAATTCCGCTGTGCGGTTCAGAATCCGCTAAACTAACTATACTATCCCGTACTATAGCGACCAACTTCTGTACGCGAATGCAGTAATGTTGTGCTGGTAATCTGGGAAAAACAATGGTCCATGCAAACAATACAACCAGAACAAGTGAACATTCTGAAAACAAGTGAACACTGTTTGGAAAATATGCCATACAAACAATACGTTCATGTATTATGACCAACATGCTTTTAAAATTGTTTTGCATTTTTACAGTTTTAAGGGCGTATATATGACGAAAAAGGTAGTTTTAATTTGAAATAACACCTACCTATCACGATGAAAAAGCCAAAAAAATCGGCGTAAAACTCGATTTTTTGTCACGTTCAGAATTAAATTTTAGCATGCAATGGGAATTACTCGCGCACAGCAAACGAAAATTCGAAAGTCTAAAATTTACCGCGCTAACGAAAGTTCGAAAGTATGAAGTTGGTCATAAGAGATCCAGACTGAGATGATAGATGAACGAAATCAATGCACTTTCTGCCATCTGGAAACTATATAATAATAAACTGAATCTTTGGTTACAACCAACAGTCGTTTTAAGTGTCATACCGCGGAAAAAAGTACTAAACAAAATAAAATTTTGAGAATGTTTTCAAATACTTGAGACCAATTTTTCGTTAACAAGACACGCATCTAGGTACTTTTGTTTAAGTGAATACTTCTTATGTGTCTCCGGACGCGTTTAAAAATTATATCTTCTTCAATTAAAATAGCGAAATAACACAGTGTGTTAAAATGCGCAATAACTGAAGTTTTTTTTTCCAAGGTCTCAAATGTTTTTAATTATTTTCTTCTAATCGATTGGTAACAAAACAATAGCAACACGAATTCGTAATTATTTATATATTAAATCAATCAGTTCTAATATAATTCCAGAACTGGTACTTGAAACCATATCAATTTCCTGTTGCGATTATTAAATTATAATTAACTGGAAATAGGGTAAACACGCCTGTTTCTGACTATTCACCTGTGATCGACAATTACCCAATTATTTATAAATAATATAAAAATAAATGATATAAAAAAGGGGGTGCGTGTACTTTTATGTGCACGCGTTTGACGTTATAGTTCTTTGGCGTGATTAAAAACTAGTTTTTAATATACGTGCAAATAATTAATTTTCAAAGAGTTTAAGAATAATACTTACAAAAAATTAACCTCAAACATTTAAAAACACTTTCAAAATTCTATTTTGGTTTTACTTTAAATTTAATCCATTGAGTAATCAAAATTACGATATTATAAATTTAACTGGATGATACTTTATACGACTAATGGTTGTAATCAATGGTTATAGTCGTCTAGTATATTATACAGTTTCCAGGCGACAGAAAGTTCGTTGATTTCGTATATCTGACATTTCAGTCTGAGCCTCTCATGGTCAACTTCATAGAGTCAAATTTTCGTTAGCTGGACACACGCAGCTTCCGTTGTATAGAAGTATAACTTAATAATATAGTATTATAAATATTTTAGAGGAATTAGGATCATTGATCCTAATTCCTCTAAAATATTTATAATATTATTAACATCAAAAGGATCTGATATATACATTAAATATAGATTCAATATTTCATAGTATGCAATGGTTTAGTCAGCTATTATTATAAAAGTGGTCGGAACTCGATGGGTTAACCCTGTATGTATGGTTTGCTACAAAAATACAATCAAACCCATTACCAGACATCGAAGGTATTTTTATATTTAATTTTTATGTACATTCTTACACAATGTGCGACGTATTTTTTCTATTATCTGAACTTCAATTATACTTTCATTAAAAATCTATCAAGAACATTCGTAAATTGAATAAAAAAAATCGCTCTAGTACCAACTCTATTTGTACACAGATGATTTCGTATCTGCAGCTATTTACCTCTCACGAGTTTCTGAAGCACTTATCTCTCTATAGTAATGGGTGGAAAATAAATAAGAAAATAACAAAAAAAAAAGCACACAGACACCTTCACTTCCACCAACTATGAATTAAATTTTAATTAAATTTATTTAGTACAGCCCTGCATATCCAGCCTATGTAGCATTTGTTTTGCAATGTGGACCAGTTATACGCAGGGCTGCCTATTTTAAATAATATTAATAAAAAATTAAACGACTATTCCGTGACGTTATAATGTTGTGAGCGAAACGGTACAAATATTGTGGCGCTAAAATTTCATTTATTAAAAAGAAAGTTCATTAATTCACAAATACAGAACAGTTAAACACATATAAAAAATGTATCTTGTAGTCAGCTGAAAACTGTTATCTAGTAAAATATCAAAGCATACGCCATTTTTTTGTCGTCCTATCTAAGACTTCTTTCAATATTCGCGTCTCTCAACAAACTCTCATATTAACAAAGAAACAATTAACGTCAGAAAAAAAATTTAATGCGAAAAATAATGTGAACGTCCTTCAGTATTCACATTAATGAGCCAGCCGGTATCGTCCAACTGTAATCAGGGGGTCACATCTACCTGAACATGATATTTTTCTTTCATTTATTAACTTCTAAAAAGCAACGTTCATTTGGAATACGTTTAGATAGATGCGATCCCTTAATAAAAAACGACATCGCAAAACATCTATACGTGGGAACGGGGCTCGACAGTTCGGTCAAAAAACAACTATAGATATAACCGAACACGTCCGCACTGTTTTCTATTTGAAAATTGCTAAATGGACACGACAGCCCTAGGAAAATGGTTTAACTTACGCACGTATAGGTATATTGTGGCATCGTCAGTTGAGCGGAAGGCGATGTTCAGCCATGGATGGCGGGACGAGGGTGGAACGGACGCGCGGCCGCTACCGGCTATATGACCATCCGTCGACGTGAGCTTCTGTATATCATGTAATATTCATACGCGCATAGCATACTTAACTAGTGGTCACTTGTAACCTTCTTCCGTTCGATGGCCGGGGATGTCCCGCCACATCGACTTACGTACGTCTACGGTTTTCCGTAACATTAACAGGACACGCGATTTCGCAAGGCGTCCACCATTGAACGGAAAGTATCAGTATATACACGCTTTCTACAAATGGAAAACGTACATTACAGTATGACAAACACGAGCTTTTCGTCGCTCGACAATCTGGATGGTCGAGCGAGGTCTATTGCAACGGACTGGAATTTGCGCATTACCGACGCGAACCGCTGTCCACTGGTAGAATTTTCAGTCGGTCGGGCGTGTCTCGGCCGGTTTGCAGACCACGCGTTTAGAACGTATCGCATAACTGCACTAAGAAATATGTCGACTGCGTGTGAAATGACTTGAAGGGAGCACCATTTCTATCAAGCGGATATATATGACATCTTCACTAAGGGCCAGCGCTCCTACGGCTATTTTTTTTGTATCGATAACATTAAGCAGTTGCATCGCTATTTGACAACTTCTCAGCTGTTCGAAATTTCCCGTTCAACTGCGCGATTTGGAGACTAATCACAAATTTGCCTGGATTTCGAACAGAACACAAGTCACAAGCGTAACAGAATGTTGATGTGTCACAGTTTGTTGAGATGTCTGCCAGGGCAAAAGAGAGCACGCGTAAAACAGAAAGAGATGGACGAATAAATGCGATCTTCACTAGCACACACCCGTCACAACTAAATACAGTGATGCCAACTGACCCCCTAGGGCTAGATCACATTTAAAATTCAAATATATACACATAATAATGTATGTATTGGAATACACGATATGCATAAAATAACCAAATAGCCAAGAGGATATTTTTGTTACACCTAAAAATACCGATTTACATAATAATATTACACTATACAACAGGTATGTGATATATGAGTGTGGTCCTATTCCCCATACAGACTGTTCCGGAACTCGCAAACTCTTCAAAAAAGAACATTTTATCAGAAGTTAACAAAAAACAAAGCAGAAAGAAACTAAGTATATTTTTTTTAATATTAACACTGTTGTTAAGGTTATTAGCCTATCGTTCTAGTAGTAATGGCGGAAGTATTTTGTTGTAATAAATGATTTACTAAATTAAGTATTTCTTATTCAAATATAATATCCTACATGCCATAATGCAACTTTGCAGTATTTAAATAAATATTAAACAGACACAATTTGACTACAGCAGCCGCACAATGCATCTGACAAAGACATATATAGTTCAAACATATCCGACCGCTGGTTTGACAGTTTTAGGGCACTTTTTCACTACTTTGCATCAATATTATTTCAAAACTACACATTAAAGTTTTTACCAAATCTGAAACTTCCTAATAATCTATTTTTCAAATTTTTTTCTGGAGCCAATTATGGTTTAATTTTAATAATAATATGCATTTTCGGTGAGTCTATCATTTACCATGTATTAAACATCCCATTTTTAATAACTAATCACTTGAAAATTGGACGTCTAACATTTTTTTTATTGAGTTGAATGTACGAGATATCTATAATTATAACATATTAAAATTTCAGATTTTTAAATGAACATCCTTCCAATAAGTTTTAAATTTAGACAATTAATTTTTTTTTTAATTTTAAATACCGTGAATCGGCATCACATTACAAGTTACAATGATTATGTATACATGCACTTATAATGCTGCAGAAAAAGATTGTAGGTATTTATACATATACTATAGTTGAGGTATCATATTCGTATAATTTTGCAACTGCCGATTTAAAAAGTAGAAGCAACATAAATATGACTAGGCTATTTTATTACATTTTCGATTAAGCTTCCACTAAAGCATTTCATACAATAAGATTATGTATTTGGAATCATCTAATTATAACACTGTTCGATTTTTAAAAGCATCGGTTATTATTAGTGTATTTGCCATAAGGCAACATACACTATTGGCGTCGGTCGGATGGCGGGACCTAGGGGTCGGACCAAAATTTCTCGACGTTTCATAACCTTCTAAACACTTTGGCACCATTTTTAAAAATGTTTATATATATATGTATATATATATATATTTATATATATATATATATATATATATATATATATATATATATATATATATATATATATATATATGTGTGTGCGCTATAACTTTCGAAAGAGTTAATTGATTTTTACGAAATTTTGCCCACATGTTGGAATCCACCACCGCAAGAACCCTATTTAAAATGGGCCCAATCGGACCATTTTAAGGGTAGTTTTTAGGGGTTGAAAAAAGTTTTTGGGCCCAAAAATGCCTAAAAAATTCTCAGAATCGTTTCAAAATTGAAATTTAACCCTTTAATAGCAATTAAAAAGTGCTCCTAAAATTTTAATAAAATCGGCCCGACAGGACCGGATTTACAAATTTTATGAAAACACTAGTGAATTATTTGCTGAAAGGTGTATATAATTTAGTTTAGAGGTTCGATTGATGATAATATTGTAACTGAGAAAAAAATGTTTTTTTAAGGGGTGTATTAAGGAGTCAAATTTATTATTTTGCCCAAAAAACCAACTTAAGTTCGCATAATAAAGCCACACTGCCTATATTAGTAAATACACTATATTGTCGGCAGGGTTTTGGCACTGCGACCCGGGTTTTTATTATTTAAAAAATATATAAATATTCACTACTTGTATAACGATAAAATTATTAATATTTATATTATGCACAGTTCAGAAATAATTAATCAAATATTATCTGTGTTGAAATTATTGTTTGAATAAACTATTATTTAATAATTGAATTCATTTAAATTTTAACGTCAGATAATCGTGTGTAGACTTTACGTACGTTTATTCTATCATAGAAATAATGAAACAATCCCTATCCAAAAGATTGATGTATAAACAAAACGACGAAAAATAATCCTTTTTTTTAAGACGGTTAAAACACGTGTATCCTTTCAATCAACTAGAAAAAGATTAATTACAATAATTGCATTGTTTCAGTCAACGTACAATTATCTTTAATTTAACACGAACAATTTAAAACAAATAGGACGGTAAAGATTTTCATTGCCCAGTATATAAAATCGATATATATATATTGCAATATTATGAACCAACATCAAAAAGGAATCGAAATGATTCTAAAAGGGTGAAAATAATTTAGTCTTACAGTCATCTTCCCCACCTAATTTTTTTTTGTTTTTTAACATTCAAATGAAAACAGATCATCCGTGTATAAGTTATATCACTTTAAGAAAGCCGGAGATAATATGACTAATCTAAGGTCTTTTCTGATTCCAAATCAGTTCAGTCGTTCTTGAGACCATAATGACTATCCAAAAATACACGACGAATTGACAATTTATTTTTTCAGATATTGTAGATTATAGACGCTCAACACCTGAGGTAAGCCCTTTTTTAAATAGATTAAAAACAAACAGGCTAGTATTTTATCAGTTTACTGGACTGGCTCAATGCCACGTTTTAACTTTCTATCGTAAAAAAAAAATTAAATTGTTAGTGAACGTAAATTATTTTTTTTTCTAAATATAAGTCAGCGGTAGTCACACAGTTTTCATGAGTATGGTGCTTAAGTGGTAGAGATGAATTTTATGTATATTATACTAGTACTTACTTAATTTTCTGCGGTGTAACACGCTTTGTGACAGGCCTGTATAAAGGAATACAATTTGCATTATGGCAATACTAGTATGTATATCAGATTCTCCTTTTTATAGCATTTATGCAAAACACAAAACATTTCGAGCGCGGTGTTTTGCAACCCTCGTCGTAATGCTGACTAGTGAAACCCTAATACTCCCAGTATCACGTCATTCCCAGTTCAAATGGATACTTCAATTATACCTGTTGCCTCAATTTGGAGGCGAACTCAAGAAATATTGAGAAAACGACGTTGATATCATTACGTACCATCAGGGACATCAAATACAAGGTGTATCATAAAATTAAGAACAGAAAATTAATGAATTTCAAGTAAAAAGACCCAATCAATGGCGCGACAAAGGTAGAATATAAGCATAACCCGAGGACTAATGGGGCTTAGGTCCCGGCCCCCCAAATGTCAAGGGCCCACAAAAATTGAATTATTATCATACCTTTTATATACTTACTTTTTCATTAACAATGAGCACTTATCGTACAGTAAATATTAATGATTATTTTTTTTTGAATGAATTTTGACATTTTTTTGGGTGAATTTTGACGATTTTTTAAAGAAATATTGACAGTTTTTTGAATGAATATTGCCGATTTTTTGGGTGAATTTTGCATTATATTATGTTAGCATGGCGGGAGAAAAGGTACATTTATGGTGGAAGTGACGAGACAGGTACGGAAACTTCGATGAAAGAACTTGTTACGCAAATTGGATCTTTATAAAAATATTGTTTTGTCATCGGAACTAGGCATGTGGGCAAAGTTACAAGCCGATCGGATATGCGAAACTGAGTCAAAATTTGATTACAACTTTTGACCTTAAAAGGTTGATATGGAAAGTGACTTTAGGGTGTTAAGAATAAGAATATGATACATTTGTTCAAGAGAGGTATTATCCATATCTTTAGATGAAGAACTGATATTAGAAAAGGTATTTCCCTATACATCGGACAGAATATTATATATTTGAATATTCTGAAAATTACTTGTGGCCGGTGTCAGTTTTATATAGATTCGTAAAAAATGACGGAACCCAATATTTCTGTACTTAATGATGTGGTAAGAGAATATTCTTTACCGAATATCAGTTAACAAGCTAATGTGGAGTAAATGGCAGATTTGTATACAAATTGTCAAAAAACGAATCTCTTGATGGGATGTATTTCTGGCACTCTTTCAAGCCCGAGAATCTAGTAGAAGCACCTATTAGATCATCAATTCATCAAACTGAAAATCTGAATCGATATCGCGCCTAAGTAAGCTTGACAGTTTAATGCAGCACCGTCAACTCTCTACAGGTTATCCAGCAAGAAATAAATAATTTCGTTGTAAAGAATATTTCATGACATTTTACATCTACTTCCACAAAATAAAAGGTGTACGTTCTTCTACTTAATGGCTAATTAGTTATCGAATAACATAGAAGTGTTGAAACTTTTTCATCAAAAAATAAAGCATAAGTGTTGAAGACTGGCTGTTAATGGGGGAAAGAAAGTTACTGTAGTGTATATATTTTTTGTCCAAACAACAGTCTTCCCGATTTCCGTGGTATTAATTTTCAGCACGAACAAAGTCGTGTGGTCGTAGAGAGAAAATAAAGTTTGTTAGTTAAAGTTCAGAAAGATATTACGGGATAGATATAATAGAGACAGGGTTGTTGCAGAGAATGAGGGGGGGGCGCTGTAGAGTTTGCGTTCAGTACAATGTTCAATGGAGGGCGTTCATGTTCAAACGCCATTAAGTTTCAGAGCTTAATAGATAAATACGAATTTGTACCTTGACAGCAAAAAAAAAACTGAACAACACAAACTAACTCTGAAGCACCAACAAACACACACATTTATTTATTTGATGCAGCAAAAAACAAACGTTAGAAACAAATTAGTACGTGACAAAAATTAACGATCGAATTCTAAACTTGGTTTGCACATGAAAAAACATGACACAGTGTTTATTTTGTTGCAACGAAAAAAACGTTTTCAAAATGTTAAAAAAATAATAGTTTATATAATATAAAGATTCTAATGCATTGGTGTACAGTTCCCAGATTCTAATAAAAAAACTGAGAAACGTAACAATTGGATGTTCAGTTTATTATTAAAAATAACAATCAACTGAGATTAAGATAACTCCGGCAGTTTTGAAAAAACTCTTTTATGCCATCATTAGATCAAAATCACCCACGCGCGAATTTAATCCCGGATTAATTTTTGTTCCCTTTGAGTTTTGTGAAACTCTGTATTTTGTAATAATGTCTATATATGTGTATGCTCTTAAATACTATACGAGAGACAGTGTATTTTACGCTTATCGCATTTTTATTAAGTTTTTATTTCGCAGAAAACTGGAGTCCATTAAAAAAGGCATGCATGGTGCGTACAAACGTCGATAATTCGAAATAAAATAAATAATTAAATTTATCAATCGATTTTTTTTAAACATTAAAAGCTGTTGAAGTCCCGTATTTTTAAATAATGCAGATGTATTTAGTTGATTATTTTTTTCTTTCGTGTGATTGTATTTGTAAACATACAAAACAAAATAATTTTAGCACACAAAAGAAAGAAACATTTTTTAACTAATCTTTGAAGAAATAACAAATTAATATACAATCTTATCAAATTGTATGCCTATTTTTCTACAAAAACGACTTTGAAGATACAATTTACGACTTTTGGGAGAAAATGTAATTTTTGACAAAAAACAAATTCTCTATAGCTTATGGTTGCTGTTATATTATGAAACACTTATTGCTGCACTTATGCGATATTAGACAAATTTACTATTCAAACAATGTCACTGTCGGGATATGAACTCGAATATTCCACTATCGCGGCGGTTGAATTACCAGTTATTCTACAGTGACACTTTTTAAATAAACACTTTATCATAATAAAACACATTTGCAACAATATTTCACATCCCCCGAGGGCTAATTTTACATTAAGCACTATTAGAATATGAACTCTCACTCAACTGAGAGCCAAGGGTAATCGTGAATCATAGGTGAATTTTTTCCTATTATTAGTATTTGTGTAAGTCATGGAGATTATTTCTACATATCTCGTTAGACTTGTTAATATCAGACATTTCATTAATCCGTTGATTAATACCTAAATCATATTAAATATTAATAATTAATAGTTCATTACGTTTGCATTTGCGAACGTTTCTTAATATAGAAATATTTTTTTCTATTTTCTATATTAAAAAACTTACGCAATTGTAAACGATATTATAAATTCACTATACTTTTCAAATTAATCACGTCTGTAGAAAAAACATTTGTAATGGCACGCGCACTTGTTTTTCTTTTAGTTTAGAATCTATGAGCGTTTGAAGTTTCCCAAAAAATCTTTGAATGAGATTCAATATCGGTTATTCGTTAAATGAAAAAGTGGATACATTAAAGCCAGTTGACAATTTGAACGCATGAAATGTCGGACTTCGAATTTTGTTCTGAGTAAGAATTAAATAAAAGATGAGTATTTTTTACAAATAACATTAATAAATTACCACATCAAACATACACGTCGTGTTGTTGAACAATAAACGATAATAATAGGTGAGAATAGGAAAAAAATAAAATTCGATTTTTAAATTTGCAGACACAAACAAAAATGAGTTAGGTATGTCATTTTAATAATATATTGTTTCATCGTGATATTTTAAACCATCCAGAAGACATGATAATGATTAGGGATGTAGGTATTGGATTCGAAGCATAATAAATAGTAATACGCAACAGATAACTGGCGCTGAAATAAATAAATTAAAAAAAAGTGAAATTAATGTAAAGTTAACGAAATACTGTCTAATTAAATATGTACATACATTTGTTTTGAATATTAACCTGCCTAAAAATATCCAAAAAAAAGTTGTGGGTACAGTAGGGTTTTCAGTCCCGGGTTCCAGGGTCGGGAATTCCCGGGAATGAAAGCGGTTTCATGCCCGGGAATAATTTTACGAAATTCCCGGGTAAACGGGAACCATTTAAAATTAATAACTTTCTGTTGAAGACATTCGAAACCTCAGCAAAGTTTAAGCTGTTAATTCTTATTATAGATGTACGAGGTTACGAAAAAACGTACACCAAATTTGGATCTGCTATACAAAGCCCTATTATCAGTGAAACCTACTTCTACAGAAAGCGAGCGGACTTTTTCTATTGCTGGAAGTTTTGCGACTAAAGCAAGAAACAGGCTGTCCGATCGCTCTTTAAACGCAATGGTATTCTTGAAGGCTTTTTTCTCCGGTAATAAGACCTCGTATAAAGTCGTAAATTATAATGTTATCGAATAATAATTTCACAAGACTTAAATTTGACATTTTTTGCACACAGTGTCGGTGATAGTTTCTTTTTATTTAGTTTAAACGCACACTGGAAAATGTACAACTGTAATTAGATTTATAATGATTTCAGTAGTGACTAGTGAGAGTTCCTTTTTAGTTAAAGTAAACATTTAATTATGAGTACAACATCGTCACACAATGTACAATTTTTTATTAGACTAGCAGTCATTATTGATTATTTTGTAATGAAAAAGTATATTTTCGTTTTTCCTTAATCTTTTAATAATAAAAAATAGAACATAATACTTAAAAACTAGAGTTTTATTTGTAAATAAGTGATTCCCGGGTACCCGGGAATTCCCGGGAATATAAAATGATCATTCCCGATTCCCGGTAATCAAAAAGAGCCGGGAACGCGAAAACGCTAGGGTACCGTCAGTTGTACAGAAATTTAAAAAATCTATTCGAAAGTTTCAAAAAACAATTATTATTGACATAGCCCACTGTATCTTGTGGTTATAAATTGATAAATAAAAAGTAGAATGTGAACAAAATATGCGATGACAAATTAATATGTAAAAGAGATAAAAGGCGCTATAATCTCCGAACTTGCAAACGCGGGAACGAAATCTCACTACAAAGCTTACAGAGCTTATGTAATACGAACGCATAACCGGTGGAAGCGTTAACAATGCTCCTTTCAATTACCACTTTATTTACACTTTTTAATATATAGGGTGTCCGGTTTTTATATTTTTATACAACGCGGGTCTTTTACTTTTCGTTTTATTTCAGACATTCGAGCGGAAAAATCTCCGACTTTTCCTAAAATTACAAAGGGTAAAAAGCATTATAAATAAAATCACTATTTAATGCGTTGAGTGTACAGCAGTAGGCACCGATTTATAATTTTACCAGCAGATTATCCATTTCAAGCTTTTATGTATATAGTAATTCTTCAACTGTAATAAGCTCGAAATTCAAATTAAATATTTCAATTTTAATACTCGTATAGTTCAGTCCGGTTTGGTGAATTTTAAATAACAGTCCAAAAGCTCAGACCGTGCAAAAGTGAACTTAACACAACACTACCAAAATTTCACTATTGCATTTGACGGAATTTTCTTTTTGTCGACAATAGCTATGGCTCAACACTACATGATGAAATTTATACAAATCATCATGGCGGGCAGCGTTTTTTGACATGTAAAAAAATTGCAATTTTAAAATTGAAATAATAAATCAACTTCGTGCTGTTCTGAAAACAAACCGAAAATTTCTGATTTCTTATTCGAGAAATTATCGTATTCATATAGTCATTTATTTTTTATAGTGTCAAATACCTTATTGTACAATAAAGGAGTGCTATAACAGGGATTTACTGCACATACAAGCGATTATACGAGTAAAAGACGATAAAAAAAACTAAGTTCTAGAAAGAGTACTGTACTTTTTTTTCAATACATTTCCTGAATTTTTTAGTACTTTATCGCCACCAGAGAAAAGCTTCTACTTGTATGTACATAAGTACATAATAAATAACTAGATATCCGTGCAGGTTTGGCCAACATGTGTAACGGAGACAGAATTGCGAAAAATGTGTTCCTTTGCGAAATTTATTTTGATTTAAAATAGACTTTTTTAAGTTTTTTCGTAGATTGAATCACAAAGCTCCTCTTATAATCAATCTCTTAGGGCCCAGAATAAAGATTCTATAAGAAGATTAAATATTTAGTGTTACATAAATTGCTAAAAAAACTTCCCTTAGTAATCACTCTACTTAGTGCTAATACAATTATTATAAATTATTTTGCGCAAGTATCAAATCTTTCAATTTGTTTCATTACGTTGCAAATATCTCGACTACATATAAAAAATTGTAATGTCTGTCGTGGTAACGGAGTAAACAAGAGAACCGCTGAATCGATTTTAAATCACTGATATAAGTCTATACATTATAACGCTACGAGAGATAATAAGAAGATTTATTGTCAAAAGTAAAAAAATAAATGCACATTTGTTTTCAATTTGAGCATAGTGTTCCGATGAGCCTAGTACATTATTCTGATTATTATCAGTGAGCGAAAATAGTGATTTGCATCCGGATGAAGTCCGATTGAACAGTTAGTCTGTTTACAATAACGAATACTTTAACCTCGTTTGGCAAAACTAAGTCTATGGTTTATAATTTTATTTTAGTTTTTTTTACGAAATGCGTGCCGTGCGTTTAAATACTTACCTATATTGCGTGGGAGTTTTGAAAAAGAATATACTTTCGTTAGATTAAAAAGAATTTTAAATATATTTTCAAAAATGTATGGACTGTATTTCAACAATTCCTCGAGAAACTGTGTCGAGATAGTCTCAGATATCTATAAAATATTGAATATAGCATAGTGTATCAGATCTATAGCATACATAATATATTTACTATACAGATATGAATGTTGATCGGTCAGACTCACTAGTTCACTTAGTTGTTCAAAATAGTAATATGTTTGCAATAAAGCGTATTTTATCTTACATCACAATGCAAGACTCCGCACCGACGCACGTGGAAAGAGTTTTGTCCGTAGCGACCAAGAGACACGTCCGTGGCGGTACGTTTGATTCAATCTGAGAGTCGGTAATATCCAAGGTGCGGTGCGGGCTAGTCAGCGCAGACGAGCGACTCCGCTTTGCCGTCGATAATCGGGTACTATAATAATAATGCGTTTAACGTCCGTTTTTCGACTTTATGTCATAACAGACGCCATTCGCACCATTACTATTTTCCATTTACCACCTCCCGTTATTTTCTACATTTTTTAAAACTTCACTTATATAATAGCAATGGGTGAATGAAGGAATTATAGGAAATTAGGATAAGGTAGTTAATTTTTTGAACTAGGAGTTTGATAGGTAATCGGCCATGGCCTCAAATAAGGAACCATCTCGATATTTGTCTGGAACTAATTGAGGGAAACCATGGAAAACCTCAATGAAGATGGCCGGTACAGGAATTACCGTTTCTCGGCGAGAGGCAGTAGGAAAAAGTCCCAGCCACATCTGCCCCTGCGGGGAATCGAACCCGTACCTCCCGAATGCGAGTCTAGTGCTGTACCACTACTCTACCCAGCTCGGTAATAATCGGGTACTAATATGAACTGATCGAACGATTTAATTTTTAAATTTTTGCCACACGAGCCATCGTTATAGAATTTAACGACGGCAGAGCATAAAAATAAAAACAATGCATTTCATATATCGAATTAAAAAATATTTTTTGGTCTAGTACTAAATAGGTAGTACAAAGGTGCAGCTCCAGCAATAAGTATCAGTGGGCATTCAGAAAAGGCAAAATTTGTAAACGAAGCGTCCCACACCTCGTAACACAGACCGACACGCACCGTGGGAAGAACCCGGGTGCGGTACTACGATAAATATAAAAAAAATGAAAAAGTATACATATAACTATGAAGTGAAATATGGAATAATTGTACAAAAAAAGAAAGAAAAAAAATGGAGGCTACCAGAATCAAATCAGTGGTCTGCTGTATACGAAGCAGATGCTATAACAACTCAGCTATCGTAGCCGATTGATGTTTTCATTGTATACCAAGTATTACAACTACATACAGAAGTCAAGCAACCGATGTACTTTTGATGCGACTAACTACTCATAAAAACTACAATAAATTATACGACTGCAATCTAATTTCTAAGTTGCAGATAAGTTAGCGCTTGCATCCTGCAAGCAAAGAGACTTAATTTTGTATATTACATGTACATAGTGTATACATATGCATATATTATTATAGAGTAGACTCATACATAGCAAACTGAGAAGCTGAAACGCGTTACATAGATGTGACGTAGAAGCTTTAAGCTGCTGAGCTGAGCAGTACAAAGTGGAATCAAACAGAATGACTAATGAAGCTTTTATTATATAATATACTATACGTTGTTGACGTTTATGTGTTGTTGTTGTCATCATCCTACTTCTGGCCGGATTTGATATAAATGTACAATACTGTTGCGTAACCCATCCCTAGCCACCTCACATTTAGATTACACGATATCGAACGATTTTAACGACATTTAATTTGTTTTTTATGTCGTAAATAAAACGCAACAGTCGAAGCTGTCAAATTGAACAAAACTGGGATCGAAAAGCTCAGAGAATTATTTCATAGAAAAATTTTTAAAAAATTGAACCTCCTTCAAAAAAGCTTATAATAATAACATTTTGAGATCGGCAACGATTATATTAAAATAAAGCTGACCTCAAAACCTTATTATTTTTTTAGGAAACTTTTTTGAAGGAGGCCCAATTTTTTCGAGTTTTTTTTTACTTTTTAATTGCAATGCAATTACATATGCGAGTTATTAACCACCTTCTTCAGTAATATTTTATTAATAAATTGCGAAAAAAACTACTGAATCGATTTAAGGTAACTTCAGAATTAATAATGTTAACGCCATTTTTAATTTCATAATTATTTCACACAAACAGGAATAATTTGTTTAAAAACGCAAATGATTGTGTGACAACAGTTTTGTTATTGAAAAGGATTAAAAATATATCAAACTAATAACGTAATCATGGAATAATAAAAAACGGTAATGTTTTCAGATTTCCCGAGAAATAAATTCACCGTTTAAGCATAGCAATTTACAAATTAAGTTCTGATTTAGTATTACATATTTATGATTTGACGAGCACATATGGCAGTAAATCGGTTGTCAAATTCCAAACATCCGGCCAACAAAAACAATCCCCTAATCAGGATTATTCCAACATAAGCCGTCCCTGTTATGGGCATGCGTATTACATTTGGGACGTCACAAGTTAACTATAGTATAGAATATGTTTACAATTACGTACGAGGCCCGACAAAAGAAAAACCACAGATTTCGTCTCCGTTCTCCGTCCACTGTAGCAGGCCTATATGTATAGAAAGCTCAAGGGTTCAAATTCTGAGACTAAAAACAAGATAGTGTAACTGTAAATTTTAATTTTGGGGTTGAGAATAGCCAACCGTGTAGCAAAGTCGTTGTTTCGTGGCGTTTCCATGGCTCTCAAGTTCTCAGTTCCCGGCTCCTAGTTCATAAGAATATTTAAGGGGGTATTCTCATGTGACCACTTCGAAAAATCGATTTTTTTTTTAATATTTCAATAGTAAAACCTATCGAAAATATGCTGTGTAAAATAGAGACCAAAATTCCTAGTTTTAAATAAATTACAACTCATAGTCGCCGACGAGCCGTATAAGCGACTTGTTGGCTCTTGAAACTTTAAAACTGTCATGGTCCTAAAAAAAAAGTATTCAACCGATTGCTTTGAAATTTATATATGTTCTTCTACTCATTAATGGTTATCGTCCGTACCAAAACTGCTTATTTTCGAAAATATTTTCTTATTTTTTTAAAACGATTTTTAACAAAAAAATTAACAAAAAACACAAACTTTTTTCCTACAGTCCGCCATTTTTTTTTTTAATGAAATTGATTAATTTTGGTAGGGACGATAGCGACATCCCTACTGAACAATGATCCATTCGATTTTTTTAAATCAGACAACATGAACAGCCGATATTACCATGACCAGTGACCCGCTTTTTTTTAGTGTCTAATTTAATTTAAAAAAAATATATATATAAAAAATGTAAAATAAGAGAAAAAAAAATTTTTTATACAGTTAAAGATACAAACAAAAACATATAAAAAAATTAAAATGATTGAATGTTATTGTCGTCTAAAAAAAAATTCCCTAAAAAGAGTAAAATTTATGCGTTCACATGAGAATACCCCCTTAAAACGAATCTCCGGCGGCTTGCAAAGCAAATTGTGTGACACAAAAATCGTTTTTTTTAGAAGTTTAGACAAATGGCACACTAGCATTGTCCTTAGTGCGAACCTATCTAGTGACTAGTATAAAAATCTTCTGCAGAAGGTTTCTATTTTATCATTTTATAGAATTTTTGATTTAGCATGAATTTTTTCTTTAAAATCACTTTTTTACAGTACTTATTCAATTAATTTTCTTTTATTAATTTTCATGGCATGTCAATGGCAGTTAACTTATATTTTGTTTTATTTCATTTTGACGTTTGGTCAGATGCGTGTCTTTTACATTTATCTTCCATGTCGTAGTTTGAGAACTGGTAAGAATATCAATTGAATTTTCAGCTTTTTATATAAAAAAAAACCCGGGTCGCAGTGCCAAAACCCTGCCGACAATATAGTGTATTTGCTAATATAGGCAGTGTGGCTTTGTTATGCGAACTTAAGTTGGTTTTTTGGGCAAAATAAAAATTTGGCTCCTTAATACACCCCTTAAAAGAACACTTTTTTCTCAGTTGCAATATTATTATCAATCGAAACTCTATACCAAATTATATACAACTTTCAGAAAATAATTCACTATCTGTAAACTAGTATTTTCATAAAATTTGTAAGTCCGGTCCTGTCGGCCCGATTTTATTAAAATTTTAGGAACACTTTTTAATTACTACTAAAGGGTTAAATATCAATTTTGAAACGATTCTGAGAATTTTTTCGGTATTTTGGGGCCCAAAAACATTTTTCAACCCCTAAAAACTACCCTTAAAATGGCCCGATTACGCCCATTTTAAATAGGCTTCTTGCGGTGATGGATTTCAACACGTGGGCCAAATTTCGTTAAAATCAATTAACTCTTTCGAAAGTTATTGCCCGCACACATCTATATATACGTATATATATATACGTATATATATATATATATATATATATATATATATATATATATATATATATATATATATATATATATATATATATATATATATATATATACATATATATATAAACATTTTTAAAAATGGTGCCAAAGTGTTTAGGAGCTTATGAAACGTCGAGAAAATTTGGTCCGACCCCTAGGTCCCGCCATCCGAACGACGCCAATAGTGTATGTTGCCATATGGCAAATACACTAAAAAATGAAATATAAAATTTAGTGCTATCTCTAAATAACTCTGGTAGTTAATGGCCTTAAAAAGTTTTCCGGACAGTCGTACCTATAAATCTAGTAGAATTTTATATATTCATCTTAAAAGTATTAATTTTTATTATTAATTTTATTATTATTATTTTTTAAGTAATAATTTATAATTAATTTGTCTAATTGGCGTTTTCTTTTCTTCGAATTGGAGACATTTCTATCTTTTACTCAAGAGCCTTAATTTCTCATTTTATATTTTTTAGACGCTGAATTTAGTTTTAAGACATTATCGTCAACATAAATTGAAACTGTAAGAATGGTTAAACACGTTTGAATGCACCTCATATAATAACATACAGTACAGACATACATGTATATTGTGTTCAAAGCACCGAATTATAATTCAGTTAACCTTTATGCATGGCTAATGATTTACCTGAACATTACCATGTACAGGTGTTTTGGAAAACAGTGGGGCGCTAGCCATCGATAAAAATGACAGCATTTTAAAATATTTATAACGCTCATTAGAATTTTCGTTTTCAATTTTCGATGCAAAAATAATTACGCAATTTTCCATTTATAAATTTTGGACATTTACAAACGGCCGGTTAATTTAAAAAAAATACAGTTAAGGTCCACACACACTGAATCTGATCTGTCGGCAAGATCGGCAGTTTTGTGATACATGAAGTTAAACGAGTTTCCACGCACTAGTACGGTACGATCGGCTCGGATCGACTTGGGAATCTATTAGTGTGCGTACGCACTACCGTGCCGAACCGATCCGAGTCGATTCAGAAGGCGTGGACCTTTACTCGGCTCATCATATAGTTAAACAACGTTACAAATCTTCAACGTCACTCTACTAGATGTCGAAATGTTATTTTGCACCACAATATCTTCAAAATTAAATTAAAGGGTGAATGGACAAACGAGTCAACTAGCAATTGAAAAATGTTACATGCATATGTAATTTGAACAAGATAAATAAAGTGCACCTGATTGATTACTTATCAACCGATTTTAAATCTATTTATGCAAACTATTTCAAGATTCTATAAATAAAATAGAAAATACATTATTAAACAAAGTATATTACGTCACAAATTAACAATATATTAGATTAATAACGCTACTTTACCTAAACGTGTAGGTTACACCCACGCCATTACTGAAAACAAATTATTTGTATAAAATGTAGAATCGTAACATAAACTACACATATAAGAATGTATATTATTAATTATTTAACTCAAAAAAACTGACAATGTAACAAACAAATGACCAATAATATAATGTTTTATACAAATAATTTTTTTTTCGATAATGACGCACGGGTAGACGCTACACTTAAGTAAAGGAGCATTATTAATCAAATATATTTGTGACATAATATGCTCTGTTGTAAATTTTAATAATGTATTTTCTATTTGGTTTACAGAACCTCGAAAAAGTCTCTACAAACGGACGGAACGTCGCGTCGGTAAATAAGTAAACAATATACACTATCTGGTCCAAATTTTCTCATTAATTCCTACATACATTTATCTGAACAAAGGTACCAACCATCCCATCTAAATTTGCATCTAGCGTTCACTCAGCATGGAGGATCTCTTGTGTCAAAGAACCTAAATATGAAAACGAATATTTCGATTTTGAAATGGTAAATACGAGTCGGTACCTATATATAAAAGTTTCCTTCATCATAATTTTAATTATTTAATATTTATTATTGTTGTCCGTTTTAGAAAATAAAAAATTGTCACGAGGTATAGACAATAGAACTGAAATCTTGTAAAAAAGTGTAACTTTCAGCCATATGACAATAAACAATCTTTTCAATTTATTGTTTATAGTAATTTTTAGCTTGTATGCTCAATATTGTCATTAAGTGTGAAATTTTCAACGCTTCTGTTTAGTTTAACTTCGCGACACAACTGTTATGACGTTATTCGATACATAGAGCAGTTTTCCAAGGAAAAGATGATGGATATCTCACACATTCAATAAAATTTTTTTAAAAATTGCATTTCCAGTTTTCAAGTAATTAATTATTAAAAATAAGATTTTTAACATAATATAGCACATGAGAAGGCTCACCGAAAGTGTGCATAAAAATCAAATTACATAAACCAAATTGGCTCCAGCCGAAATTTTCAAAAACTGATTATTCGAAAGTTTGACTGTTTTCGATAACATAAAAATTATCCATAGTGGTATTATTCAGGTCTATGTAAAATATAAATTAAATAATCAGTTTGATCAGACCAAAATTTGTTTTAATGTTGATTACACCTTCATTACATTACAACGTTTCATCGGCCATCCCGATTTCATCAGGTAATCATGAAAATTACATCAACACATTATCAATATGTACATCGTATTTGATTAAATGAAGACACCTGCTTCTTGTATAAATTTTTAAACTTCAGGTATTATTAATAACCTCCTGATTACCCTAATTCAATTTATAATAATATTAGAAAAATTTAGACAATTAACCAAAATGACGACACAAATGAATAAAATAAAATTATACAAGTAACATAAAATATACAGCCGAACTTTATTTTCTCAAATATTGCGACAAACTAAATAAACAAACAAACAAAACACATTTATAATGAAAAATATTTCATGCGTAAATTTTGGGGAAATATATTACTTAAAACCGTCAAATTACTTGTCAGTCACATTTCTATTTCCGCCAACAAATACATTATACGCAACATGCTGTTGTAGTCAAATTGTGGCAAATGTTTCATTATTAATTTCTTAAATATTAAAAAAATAAATTTTGATTTATAGGATATAACACTTAAACACGAAATAATAATTTATTAATTCAATCAAACATTCTTCATTACAACAAAACAAGGACATAATTGTTAGGCGAATAACCTGAAGAGGCGCCACTGCGAGCAGTCCAAAATCACTCTATTGGTTCATGACAAAGATCTCAAAAACTAAAAAAACTTACAAATTCAAATCCAAAGAAATTTGAAAAAGGAAGAGTGATTCTAAGTTCTTGCTGTAATGTTTTTTCAGTGTTCTTTTTCTACCTGCGAAACTTGATACCCGGACAATGTGGCATCTTAAGGCTGTCGGAACGCTCTGAATTTAAGCCAAAAATAGAGCTTCGGCTGTCAACTGATTGTAGACTTATTCGTTAACATTCTGCAAAAATTCTTTCTCTGTAAGGAAGATAAAGGAAAAGTCTAGGTCTCTAATAGACTACTTTTGTAATTTATGTACGATTTACTAGAAAAAAGTTGGCATTAATTGTGCTAAAAAACACGCGTTTTCAAACTCACACTATGACCTTATTCGTACATATTTCACAAAACTGTTCCATCACAAACCTAAAGTGACTCTTCCTTTTTCGGAAAAGTATTTTAAGTCTTTAAAATATTTCCAAAAATTAGAGTAATCAATTGACAGCGGCACCCTTGCAATAAGATTTTTTAGCCTCGTAGTTGGCACCAGCCAAAAATTGAAACGTGCGGATGATTTGAGCGAGACAGAGCTAAAGAAGGTCACACCCACAATATGGCTTTTGCCTACCTCGCCTCTTACCGCTGGGTCACAGCACAAACAAAATTCAGAGCGTTCCGACAGCCTTAAACAACTTCTGAGACATTCCGTATACAACACGTGTACTATAATACATACCTGCATGGTAGTAGTGATAATCCCCTTATGATGGATGTTTGATAATTGAATATATTAATTCAGTCTAATTTGTATTGTACGGGAGTCGAACGCGCAGCCGGGTGAAACGAGAGAAACACATCGCATCGGGGAGCGGGATCCATGCATATGTATGTGTTAGCTTATATAATAATTACAATACATAATATACATACGTAATAATGTGTATACATCGATAGCCACACGGCCAAAACAGCATATGTCGAATTTTCTATATTTCGAAAAACATTTTCTTAATAATGAAAAATATTTTCATCTTTACATAAATTCTATTTTCTCCAACATCTATATCTGTCCGGTTGTCAGTCTTCCACGTTCCCTAGAAGGTCCCCAGTTGTCCTAGAGAACTGAAACGTTGCACATATATAGTATAGAGAACTGGACAGAATAGTGATGACAAGACCCAGACCTTCTTCATGACCCGGGTCATTCCCGATCAATCAATCAAACGAATCGTTCACAATGACCCATTCATTACAACGAATACGAGTGGTCAAATCATACCCGAAAATCACATCTGTTTGGCGAACCGGTGTGTGCATCGTAGATTACACACCGTTTTCTACTATGCAAACATCGAACGAAGTTCCTAGTCTCAAATTGCTTTTATTTAATACGCGATTCTATTAAGGTAGTACCCTCACCACACCCGTTTTCTTAGTTGTTTGAAATTTAGCCAGAATAATGTTTATGTAATTCTGCATCGATTGGCGCAGAATTAAATTTTTGAACAATACAGTTTCAGAGATATTAAATTCCAAAGTTCGAGTTTTTGAGGCTCTTATACATTACGGTATACGGGGTACAAATATTTTTGTATCTCAGAAAATTTCCTTAGGATCTTATTGAAAAACTAAAGTAACGTTAACTAACAACTAAACAATTTTTTAAAAATAGTCTCATTAACAGTTACTACACAGTTTCAGAGATATTTAATAAATAATAATGGAAAATTTACCAGATTTCAGCATAGGAAAGGTTATACGATAAACGATCTGGCAACAACGCATACTTATCTAACCCGTCAAACAACTATGAGGTGCGTATGCATACATACACTGTAAACAATGATTGTAAAATTACATTGAAAGTTAAAGTAAAATTCCCTCAATTTTCTGCTGTCTAGTACCGAGTATAAAAATTATATTCAAAAATCTTCTTGTATGTAATTTTACACAAATATTACATAAACATATGTAAATGTAGGGTATGGGTTAGGAAATTTTACACATATTTTTTGAAAAATTACATTTTTTGTTTAAAATATTACATATTTGTATGTTATGTGGACTACACAACTATATTATGTATATTTACAGGAAAACGTGTAGCATTCCATATGGTGTGTAGAATTACCAGATTAATCGCTGACATTGTATGGATCAGCGATTATACATGTAAACGACCTCAATTTTTACAGTGTACTATAAAATATTTTAACGCTCCGACAGTGTTGCCAGATTTCTCGCTCGGGATTGGCTAAACTTAGTACAGAATCTGCAAAAATTATTGGGCTTGTTAATAACAACTCTCAACTACATGTACTGCATAAACCAGAATAAACTTTTTACTATGACTGTCGCGAGGGTGCTACCTTAATGAGTACAATTTGTATTTTACTATTTTGACGACTGTAACGTGTTCTTCTTTTTGTAGAAATTAAAGAACATTCACCTAGATTTTAAATTTGGAGCGCCGCACATTTTTGAGTTTATTTAGATTTAAAAAGTATGCAGGTGAGCACATTTAGTTCATCGTCCCGTTCGCGACGCTACTAGAGTACTCGCTAGTCATTGCAGTAAAATCAGGACAATGTATTTTTAAATAGCATATACAAGGTTAAATGAATATTTAATCGAAAATCTTAGACATAAGTCATTTTGCCTAATGACCGCAGATTATTATATATACTTGCATATTACGATGTTTACCAGTTAGTCTCTGTTTATAACGGAATTAGATAATCGACGTTCTGCGAAACTCGACTAACTAAATAAGCGCGATCAAATGTCGCTCGCCAACTGTTTACGTGTAATTAGATACCGCACAGGCAGATAAAGTCGTAACTGTTATTTATTTATAATTATAACCTCAAAGTAAGCGCCATTTCATTCACAGAAATTAGAAATAAACAAATGTTACGTATTAAACCCGCAATTCTGCGAAATTATAATGAGCCAATTCCCTCTTTATTTTTTCGTTTCTTTTTAAACTCCAATTTCCGATCAGATAAACAATCGGCTTAAGGCTAAGATGTAGTTCAATCATACGCTGTACCTTTAATCTTACAAACTGTCAGTGAAAACCGAAATAAGAAGAAAAGCTAATTTACATACTAGTATTAAAATATATAAAGCTTTGACGATTTAACCATGAACTAACAACGTTAACTTCACACTTGCTGTCAAGATTTCTAGAGACACGACCGTTCCAATGCAATGGTGGCAAAGTTACGAACTAAGTCTAATTCACATTAATTTCAAAGTAAATCTAAATTTTAAAAAATTCTCAATTACAGCAAAACTAACAATAACCAGAACTAGCCCTTCATACTAAAAAAAAGAGACTATACAACTTTTTCACTGATGGTATAAGTTATTTGAATGTCCCGCTTCTTTGGAACGTTGAGCCACGCTCAATGTGCTAAGAAAGCTGAAAGATATTGGAGACGATCGCTTTACATTGCTACTATGGAAAAATGAGGTGCAACTATAGTTGTCCATTTCTACATTATATATGTTCAAAGATATAAAGCTTAAAGAAAAAACAATACATAAATTCTCAGTAACACACCTACTGAATCAGGTCGGATCGACTCGGGACGAGCGGCTGTTTTTGGGATAGTTAAATGAGTTCCCCACGCACTAGTCGGCTCGAATCAACTCGGCAACATCCAGTGTATCCCAGGTGTACCGAGCCGGTCCAATACGATTCAGTGATTATGGACCTTTATGACTGAATTTGTAATCGGAAAGTTTTGTAGCAGTGCGTATATTTAATTTTAAAAAATGAGCGGTCGAGAAAAATGATATATGCTTGCTAAATGCGAGCAATGAAGATCAGATTTTAATTAAAATTGAAATACGCTGGCAAAAAATTAAAAAATAGGTAAAGTTTATATATTTACATAGTTTATAACGGGCGGGTACATAAGGTGCATTATAGTGCACATAGGTACTATGTACAATGTAAATAAACAAAATGCATTACTATAAAAAACCGATGCGCGTTTTTTGGATTAATGGATTAAAATTCACAACAAAACTACTTTTCTGGTATGTAAAAACATTAACTGTGTTGCACGTTTTTATACGTACCGCGGAGTAAGTTATATCAAAAATATTTTTCTAACTTTAAATTAAATTTTTCTCCTGTTATATACGTTGCTATAGTTGTTTATGTATCTGAAAGATTATTAAAAAAACTAAAGAGTGGCATTAAAACTGGCGTGGTGTCGCCTGCACAAAAAAAAAAAAAAAAAACAGAGTGTGACCGTTTCATCAAAAATTATTACACGACGACGATTCGTCTTTAGGGGGAATAGACTCATTAAAGATTAAAGATTAAAATAGAATGGGGTGGTCTCTTGGCCCAAATGCACCACATCCTGAAAGGATTTTCGTGCTTCTCCTTTTACTGGATCTAGTCACCAAATAATCTGGATCTTCTTATGAGCTCCAGAAGATTTGCTACTAGATTATCCTGTGGAACTATTCCATCCTCATCGATGTAGCCAACGATAGTTGTCCTCCTGTAGGTTAAAGCCTCACATCCTCCATTTCGCAAAATCTACATAGTGTTGATTCCTGATGTATCCCCATCACATGTAGGTGTTTTCTCAAGAAAGCATGGCCGGTTAAAAGCCCAATTACCTTTCTGAGTATCGGTCTGCTAAGTCTAATTACGTCCTCAGTTAACTTTGAGGAAGGACCTGCAAACATTTTCTTCCCATGTTTGTTACCTAAAGCCAAGTCCCAATCTGAGAGATGCTGCTCATAGGTCTGACAGTTTGCTGGACATTTCTATCAGAAATGCCACAGACTGGTTCAGGTCCAATGAATGGTTACGGAACGCATTATTACTATTATTGGGTGGCATTAGGAATTCGAAAATTCATTGTCGAGTGTACGATTTTACGCCATTCTTCTCTGTCTTGCGCTATATCTGTCCACGGCCTACCATCTAACGGTTAGATGGTAAACCTTAAAAACCTTAAAGGAAATTGATAGGTTAGAATTATTCTAACCTATCAATTTCCTTTAAGGTTTTTAAAACTTTATCTACCCACCTACGCTTCGGCCTACCCAGCGGTCTGGTTCCTACTGGTTTTCCTATCATGATCCTATGTGCAGTCCTATTCATACCCATCCTAGCTACATGTCCGGCCCATCGCAACCTACGAGCTTTTATCACTCGACCTACGCTTGGGTCCCCATAAAGTTCCCCGACCTCTACGTTATGTAAAATTCTTTATTCCCCGCTATCCTCGTCCTTTTTTGCCCCGAATATTTTTCTAAGTACTTTTCTTTCAAACACTTCGAATTAATTATCAGAAAGTCTGATTTGATTTTCTTCATAAGAAAAGTATTGCAGAATTTTAAATGGATTCTGCACGAAAAATAATTGATCAATTCAAACATTTTTTCTAAACTGTGTATAAGTCGCAGGATAATTAAAAAAAATCCTAGGATATTTGCAAAAAACCGGAATTCAATTATCCGGTTTTTTGAAATCTTTCTACGATTTTCGCAAAAATCCGATTTTTCAATTATCCTACGATATATACACGCATATAATGGCGTTATTTATAGTTTCCATATCGAAACATTTTTCTAGGTATTTTTATTAAAATTTAGCTTGAAAAGCGATCTTTTTCTGTGTAGATTAATCATTTGTTTTTTGTGTGTGTGTACAGTCTAATGTCCTGCATGACAAGGGGTTGCACAATGTCATTAGACTGCTCTTTAACATATATAACAACTGTACTATGATCACAATCTAAGTTTAATGTCAAATCAAAATTTTTGACAATGCTTTCGCAACCTAGCAGCTAATATTTATAGATTGTTCAGCATTAGCCATCGTGATCAAATAAAAAATTGAAAATAGAGTTTCTCAATTTATTTTAGCATCATCTTCAATACAAGAGCACGTTATAATGATGTATATAATGTTCAATAATGCAGTTCTAAGTTCAATATGTAAGTACTTCCTCTTAGAGATTACATAATATACAATGCGGTACCTTGGCATATTGTATCTTGGACAGGGGCGAACTCATCGTCGTACAAGCGAAATAAAAAAATTGGATAATATTATAATTTTTTTAATGTGTAAACATTTTCACTGACGTAGGGTTGCACTTTTTTGATAAGAGACACGAACTCAGAAAACGCCGGAGCTCTTATAGTGTTCCGCGAAATCTTGATTGGTAATCACTGATATAAACTAATATCTTAAAATGTTTGATGGCCTTATTGAAACTAGAGGATTGAAGATTAGTCATTGCGTCGTAAATGGAAAAATGTCTGCCTCGAATAATCGCTTAAAATGTATTTTAACAGATTAAAGCCTCTGATAACGCAAATAAGACAAACTTTTGCAAGTAAAGAAGTTAAAGTGCTCATTTACTAGCTGTTCAATATGCATAACTTTATCTTACGAACACTTGGATATGTACATGTGCATGTAAAATGGTCTTACTCTATCTTTGTTGTTAATGCTTCAAAATAAACTAGAAATATGTGCCATATTCTTCTTATATGACTTTTAGCTAAGTTTCTACATATTCTTTGATCTAAATAAACGATTTAAAACTCGATAAAAATGAGAAAATTAGCATACGTTTTACACCAACGTCTGTATAGAAAACAATAAATTTGAAAAAAATTATTGAGCAGACCAAATTTGACAGTAGTTTTAAAATAAGTTTGTAAAGAAAAAATTTTAAAGTGTTATTTTGCCTTCCCGTACGTAATTCGAAATTTCGTGACGTGTTGTAAGGACGGGTAGCGCTTTTTTTATTCAATGTATGTTTTTTGAAATTTTTAAGCCGGAAACGACATTTTTGAAGCTTAATTCCTAATCACAGCTAATAAAAACAGTAATAGAATGAATTTTGCGACCACAGTTCGAAATTTCCCGAGAGCAATCTGAGGGATCAGTCACCTAAAAAAAAAGCTTAAAACCACTCCTGTAAATCATCTCCAGCTTATAGAGGAGTAAACGGAGCTTCTTTGTTGTATTTTCAATTACATTAAAAAGACACAAGACTGTACGTTACCTTGGCATACATATAATGGGATGAATTCTCGATATAAATTTTCTCTTTATAATTTAAAATATAAATCGTTCTATCTGCGGAAAGTAAAAATCGATTTCTATTATCAGAACATTTTTGTTGACAGAAATGTAAATATCGTCCGATTTTCAACGTTGCCGTCGCCCACACTCCTTACATTGAAATTGTCATCGCATCGTAGGTATGATGTCAACTGGCGGATGCTTGAATTTTTATCAACTTATAATGACAATATCAATAATGTCATTTATTCTAGGAATATGTTTCCTTAAAAATCCTATTTACTGCAAATAATATCAATATTTCGGCCTTTGACATTTGTTAAATGCTGCCATTAAAGTTTATAAAGAAGAGCCGTTGCCACGGAATTAATTAACAGATCCGCTGGGTAATGTCATTAGTCCACAATTTTTCAACGAAATAAGGTAACCTCTGTAATTTCAACTGTGTGTTCATTCCAGAGAAATTTCAATGTAAGTATATTCAAACATGCTAAAAAAAAGCAGTTTGCTTTGTGTTCTACTGACTATATAACAACTTGGACTGTATTTTTGCAATTGACACAGGAGTTGAACGAAAGCGGCAGCGAACGACAAGCAACAGGCCGCCGCCGTGCGTCCCCGTACCGCCTCCAACAACGATCGGCCGTCGGCTATTACAGCCGTGGCGGTGGTCGTCACCGCCTCCGAAATGAAATAATGGGACTTACACGTCCGTATTGTGGCACAGTCATTTGTGTTTTTCACATCGAGCGGAAAGTCACAAATGTGTTCAGTAATATTCGAATGTCACGCGTTAATAACGATTTAAAACAGTTTTAATTGGATTTTATTGGCTTTTAACAGCCAGTTTATATAACAATAATATTTTAATATACATATAGGTTGAATTGATAAAGTCGACTAATGTGAAACGCGGCCATTTATCAAAAAGCAACAACAAGGAAAGCGTAGACTGTTTTTTCGATACACATTTTGCTAACCATGTTAGTGAGTTCTAATTATCTCCTGTTCAAGGTGAGTAGATTACAGAGGTTGCCTCGTTCCGTCGGATAGTAATTCTGTCACCCATTAATTTAAAGAAATCCCATCACATCGTGTCGCAAAAATACAAAAATAGAAAAAAAAAACACTACAAATGTACCTCACGAGACGAGATACTAGATGTATGCATCTTTGCATCTGGATCCCGTATGTGAGCCGGCTCACTGAACCGGTTCTGAATTCTGAGTTCTGAAAATGTTACTGCAGTCTGCCACTGAGTTACCTAGTTCAGTCAATCATATCACGACCTGTATAGAATCAAGAATGCATAGCCAAACATGTGATGACTGAGTCATTTGAGCTGACAGATGCATCAAAGCAAGAACTGATACGTAAGTGTAAAATGTGCTTCTGTGTGTTCACTGAGTTATGCGGATCCGTTGATCCGTCGGCTCAAAAAAAAAGTGAGTCGGTTCTCACGGATCTTCTGTCGGAGTCGGCTCTTTGAACCGGTTCAGATATGAGTTACCCAACTCTAACTAGATGTAAATCATAAGCTATCCGACAGATGATTAGTCCGCGCAACCAGTAGCGTCCCCTGAATTGTCCCATTTCCATTACAAATATTCTGACTGATCACGGGACTGGTTAGTAACTTGAGTCACTGATCAGTTTATTTTGAGTATTTCCGTGTGTAACGGCCTAAGTGTTATACTGTATGTATTTAATTATAATTAAATTATCGATATTAAATTTACGTATTGTTTGAAGCACGGCTAAACTCGTTACATTTTCTGGACGAGAATTTTAAAAGTCAATTTTAAAGCCAGTTCTCAATAGGCGAGCCAAATTCAGCTCGTATAAATAAACCGTAAAAATATATTCATTTTTTTCTTCTTTTTTATCATACAAAGGCAAGATTAATCGGATGAAGAGGAAAGCTGTATAAGTTTAATTAGATTTCATTATGTATTATGATGAATAGAGAGAGAGCGGACGAATGTCCCACTTATTCAGGTCCGCATTAAAAAATTTCAAGGAAAATTTCATTTCAAACGACGAATTTTCTAAAATTTAAATAACACGACCGCTAAAAAAACATCTACATTTAAAATACAAGTCGTTTTTTTTCCGAGAGCTTTAGACGCCTTCTTAGATCGTTTTTTGTTTTTTTTCGGGATTTTTTAAAATTAATCAAAAACTTTGCAGAGTTGTCAGGTCTACTCTGTTTGTTGAATTCATTTTTGGCACGTAGACAATGCTAATTTTCTAGAATCTAGACCATAGATTTGAGTAAGCTGTTGTCAGCGAACCAACTCAGGCTCACAAAAGTTTGAGTTCGACAATTCTTTGCGAATTGAGGATGACGTCACGCAACACATCTGAATCACGATCGCATATAAAAACAATTGACTTCTACTGACAAGAGTGGACGACACCAATTAGTAAAAGAAAATATGATATCTAAAGATAAGTAAAAAAAAAAGCTTTTTACATATCATCAGACAATTACTTGTGTTGCGTGACGTCACAGTCTTGTTTGCAGTCTTCTGACAAAAAACTGAAGATCTTCGTAAATTTACAGATATGGGAATAATTCTTTCAACATCTTGGAAGCTATTCATATTATCATGTGGTATATTGTTAGGTCTTTGGGCAAATGATAATTATTTAAGTAAGATTTTTTCTCTCAATATTTTTTTCATTTCTTTTAAGGAACGGTTATAGACTGATTTTTTTAGGTAAAAGCTAATCCTCTAAAGTTGGAACCTGCTTTTTTCTTATAATGAGATACTGCAAAATGTATTTTGCAAAAGCATAAATTTAATTAAATTTTTGGGTAAAACATTCCGTCCTGCGTACCTTTGTCTACACATCTGATATCACAATAAGCACAATAATTTAAACACAAAGATCAAATAAATATTATTCTCGTTGGAATTTTATAATATAACGTTTCGTCAAAGAACCCTCCAGAGAAAATAATTACTTTACATCAATAGCTGTAAATTTTTCAAAATTACACATCGTTCATAGTAACTCCAGTAGCACGAAACATGTTCGCTAGCTAAATGACTTTAGTTGTCTTCTATAATCCACAATCCTCCTACTTCATCAACGAAAACTCTGATAATGTGAAAACATTATAACGAAAAATATCAAAAAATCCAAAAATAATTTTGTAGTAAAAACAAATCCATCAAACGGGCTGCTAAAAAGTAGATAAATAATTGGCTTGCAAATGCCTCAATTTTAGATGATATGGACAAAGCAGTTGTAATAAAAACTATTTATTTAAAATTATGTAATTTCTTTAATAAAAAAAAACACTTCGCTTCCACCATGTCATCCCGTGTCTTACACCATATACTATTTTTATGTGAGGCGTTTCTCTTCGTAGTGAGTTTAAAAACAAAATTCTTGTAATTATTAAAATAAATATATCTAAAATATGATTTAAAAACATAATTTCATTCAAATTAGGTTATTAACAAACCAATTTTACACCACTTATTTCTGTCTCATTTACCAAAATCTGATTACACTCTTTACTTCCAGCTTGCTGGAAACTCTAAATAGAATGACGTGCACTTTTGAGAATACCTAACACTCTCTATTTTAAACAATCAATCAGTTTGCATTATCTAAATATAGTTAATATAAAACGTAAAAAGAAAAAAACAAAAAAAAAATGCAGCGGTCGCCTCACTGTGCAACACGCTCGTTACAAACTACGGACGTTCCCATAAAATTTCTACGACTAGAAAAAGTAATGTAACCACTTTCGGGCGTCCATAAATATATAATCAATAATCTATCTATCTACTGTAACCTCTCAAGTAAAGATGTTGGCTGACACATCAAAAATGAAAGTCTGTCAAAGCTAAGATCATGGAGGTGCATAAAATATTTCACTTTAGTTTTAAGATTGCAGCCAGACACAAAAAAAAAGTTAAAATCAACCGATAAAATTACTTGTTACGGCGTTACGGACCGAGGCGATTAATTATTGAATGAATAGCCTCTCACTGAATTGAGGGAATTTAAACCAATTAAACCTGGTTTAATTTAGTATCCAATTACACGATCTGTATGTGAAACTATAAATCTGAATTCAGTGAACACGGCGCGCTGAACTTTCAATGTATTTTTAAACTTTATATATGGTATTACATGCAAAGCAAACTTTATTATTTTACTCAAACATTTTTCTTATGAAATGTCACAACAATGGTGTGTCACGGAAGTGACGCAAAACTCTGTCAGTAATATTATACCCTCATTGGTCAATTGTAAACGAAATTGAAGCTGCCATTGTATTTGAATGTAAGTAGATCTCTTGAGAAAACCAACGACTCACTCATTTTAAAGATTTCACATATTGACCCCATGGGTTTTTGAAAAAAAGAAATGTGACAGAACGTCCCCCCTCCCAAAAAAAACTCGGCTCGCGATCTAGTGAAAATTAGAAACAACGTCTCTAATTTGAAGAAATTTGTAAAAAAAACAACCAGATTTTCCTTGGCAGATGTGAAACATTACACAGATATTCGCGAGCAAAATGTCGACACACTAATACACGGGTAAAGAAGCGAGTGTGTAGTGTAGTAGAGAGGGAAGCGTACAGTATTGAGAGGAGAGCGCCAAGCCGACGAGACGCGAGGCTGACTGAATAGGACGTCGCGTCTTACAATCAAAACAGTTTCACTTCCATTCAAGCGCGCCATTAAATGTTTTACATCGAAACTGATCACAAAATTTACTAATTTTTGGCTTTAACCATATCGTTATTAATACATAAAACTGTACCGGAACATAAACATCAGTTTATAATTTCGTTTTCTTGCGGTTTTCGAGGTTTATTTATGAAGTATTTCTTATGACACGAGAGGAAAACGTGTCTCTAGAATTTCTGTCTATTAACCAGTGTCATGGCTAGACAGATTTTGATTGAAACTTAAAATGTAGGGAACTTTTAATTCGGCAACAACCAAATAAAGTTTCTGCTCACGCTGAAAACAATAAATGGTACTTAAAATATAGACAGATGTGAATATGTAATAATGTATGCGAGTCGTTCAGCACAAATATAAATTCATAAACAAACTTTACGTAAGGAAAAATTTAGGTTATTTTCATGTAAAAAATTCTATATATTTTTGTCCGGTTACGCTTTGGTTGAAATAATGTGCCTGTCAAAACCATTAACGCGAGAGAAATCGTTCGTAAAGGCTAGCTATAAATATAAACCAGAAAAAGTTAAAAAAAGCTGTCACATTAAACATTTTTATATTTTAAAATTTTGATAAATTGCATAGTTTCAAAAGATTAACGGTCGAGTAGATAATCCCGATTAAAAACACACATATTTGCATACGCCGTTCATTCACGCGTACATAAATATTTTATCGATTCAATTTTTAAAATATTGCATTTTTATTTGGCATTTGATGTTTAGCGCACTGCATAACCTGTCCCCAAATGATAATAATTTTATTTATATACGGCTAAGGGCCGGTATAATAAACAGGTATTAAATTTAATTACAATTTTTTGTAGATTTTTATTACTTCTACAGTAGAAGTTTGAATTACAGAGTTTCTACTAAATACTATGTATTTGAAACTTCAAGGGAATTGCTAAAAAAAAAAATGAAATATGGAGTTTTCGACTTATCGAAAATTTTATCACTTTGAGTTACAAAGTTAAACAGACAATAAACTTTGACTTACAGACGCTGTTAAATGTATATGTCGCATTCTTCGAGAAACTGGAACTTCAAGTAACAGGGTGTAATATGTATTCACAGTATTTCGTATGGAAATCACATTTAATTCGAATATTTCGGGTTTCAGAAGGGAAACTGCATCAATCTGTACAACAAACTTTGAGGAAGTCGCTATTAATAAATTTAAAGCTAAATTAAAATGATTCCTGATTGAAACTGGTAATTACTCCCTAAAGAATGTTTTTTATTTGTTCTACGCTGTATAAAAAACCACCAAAAACGAGGCTCAAGTTACTGAATGTCTACTGTTTTTTTATAAAAAAACGGTCACACTTTTTCAAATGTTTTTTACCTCTTTTTAAAGCCATCAATGTAATCTCGACCTAGAACCCATTTGTATTTCTGATTTTTTTCCGGTTTCAAGGTTTTGTACCGCAAAAGGCAAAAAACGGAACCCATCGAATCCCATCACGTCGGCTCGACACGGCAGTCTATACGCATACCGGATATTACCGAATCGATCCGAGCCGATCAGTGCATGGGAACTCATTTAACTTCATATATCCCAAAACTGTCGATCCTGTCGAGTCGATTCAATCCGGTTCAGTGGGAGTGTACCTTTACTCGGCTCATCATATAGTTAAACAACGATACAGACTCTACTAGATAGCAAAATGTAATTTTGAACCTCAATATCTTTAAAACTAAATTAAAGAGTGGATGGATAACTCGCGTGTCCGGCACAATCGAATTTCTCCAGAGTAAATAAAGGCACATCAAGCCGAAATTTGGCATATTTATAAAGCTTACTACCCTGTACATTCCAATAGCCAGAATCTAAAAAATATAGCTGTGTAAACATTCACATTCAAACATGATGACAGTTACATATAATCTCAAAATTGCTATATGTCACTTCTGAAACACACCATGTCCGTGACATTTTCCTGAGTCACTCTAGTAGACATTTAGCTGAAGAGACAACATAGATTAGAGTTGGGTAACTCAGATCTGAACCGGTTCAAAGAGCCGACTCCGACAGAAGATCCGTGAGAGCCGACTCACTTTTTTTTTTGAGTCGACAGATCAACGGATCCGCATAACTCAGTGAAACACTTAACACACAGAAGCACATTTTACAGTTCTTGCTTTGATGCATCTGTCAGCTCAAATGACTCATGCATCACATGTTTGGCTATGCACTCTTGATTCTATACAAGTCGGGATATGATTGACTGAACTAGGTAACTCAGTGGCAGAGTGCAGTAACATATTCAGAACTCGGCTCTTTTTGAACCGGTTCAGTGAGCCGGCTCACATACGGGATCCAGATGCAAAGATGCAGGTCACTAAAAAGACCCGTTTTTCCCATCTCTAGCACAGATGATGTTTCCACATTCATAATGTTGTAATTTGTTGAAGAGGAACATTCGATATCATAATGTGGTTCTAAGGCCTTTTTCAGGTGCTTAATCCGCCACTGCGGTCTCAACGTATGACGGGCCTGAGGTGCAAATGTTTATGTTTTCCTTGCTCAAAACCGTTGAAAAGATTATGATTAATGTAAAATACTATACGTCTAGATATAAAATGACGTACACGTATTTATACGATGTGATTAACGCATTCTGACTGCATGGGGTCGGAGCTGCACTTTCAACCCACACCACATTTAGCTTGCCGTTTGAGCGTTTCGCGTTTCAAATTGCGATCAGAATGTTAATACGATATCTCATTTTCGAATTTTTCTATAGGAATAATGAAATTACATTTTTTGATAACATCAAATAAAGGCTAAATACAGTGTAACCTTAATATAACGATTTCCTCGTTTTAGCAATTTTTTTTAATCTAGAAGTGGCCGTAAAAGTTTGTGCAAAATATATCTCTATATTACGAATACTTTTTGTTAAAAACCTCTTTATAACGAATATAAATAGAAAGTATAATTTACTTCTATTTAACGATTTTTGCCAACTGTACCCTACCAATCAATCACACACAATTCCCCAATAACAACAACAATTCATGTTTCGATAGGTTCAGACACGTTAAATTTATCGTAACACAATCATTGTTGTTTGATATAAAGTAATGTAAACACTGCTGTTGGTCACTGTTGTAAGTAAATTTAAAGTTGCAGCGACTGAGAAACGAAAAAGATGTTCCTTAACCGTCGCAGAGTAACCAAAAATCATTAAGTATGTAGATGAGAAACTTACAAAGAAAAAATTAGACATCGCCAAAGAGTTCGAAATTCCCGCAAGTACATTGGCCACAATTTTAAAGTCTAAAGATAAGTTTTCAGAAGAAAATGGGTTTTCTAACTTTATTAAGACTAACCTCTGTACAACAAACTTTATTATAACGACTTACTTGGTATAACGAATATTTTCTAATTTCCTTCAGCTTCGTTATATCGAGGTTGTACTGTATTATTGCATGATCTCGGATTGAGTTTGAAAAGTAATTTTTTATTTAGCGAAAAAATGTTAAGGGAATAAATTCTTTATTGACTTGAAACAAGCAATTCTATAATCAGAAAGTCATGATAAATTAAAAAACTCATCAAACATGAAACAACATAATTATGTAATTGATCTCAATTTTGGATAGATAATGATCTTTTATCCCTTGTGATTTTTTTATTGTAATGTTTAATGATAAAAGGACGAACGGAAGCGAAAATATTTTTGAAAGTTTTCATTGTTACAGAACCAATGTATAAGATGCGGTATTAAAAGTTGATTTGAATTACACGAATTGTACACATTTCTACCAAAACCGGACTAAAGAAATATAAATGCATATGAAATACTTACAGCGATTCGACTGCCAGCTTACATACTTGTAAAAAAACATAATAGGTGTTGATAGATGAAAGGTCATTCTTACCTGAAACAATAATTAAAATAAACATTAATTACGTGCTCATTGAGTATTATATGCGTTTAGTGTTTGACAATAATTCATAAAATAGTGTCAAAAACGATTTTTTATTAATTATCATGCTAATGTAAAATAAGCCGCAAAGTCGTGTACTTAGACTTTTTTAAATTCTTTTCATGCCAACATTAAAAACAAAAATGTTGTTGATACTAATATAATTTTTTATTGTCTTTGGGGAAAATAGTGCGGATAAAAGCTTCCTCCAATAATTAAAATGTATTCATTTCAAACGATAGTTGACGAAATTTATTTTTAAATAGTTATGTAAAAGGACAAATAACTGGCTTACATTGGGTTAAATATGCGCGGCTATTTATTTTAGATAGCCGCCGATATTTATTATTAACAATACTGTGCAGAGAGTTTTGCGAAAATCCCAGTTGAGATTTCAATTATACTTTTATAACCAATATTTACATATTTATTATATTTCACTGTTTTATTTGTTTATTTTTTGTTATTCTTAGAAACTCAGAACATCGTTAAGGTGTTTTATTAATTAACCGACCAATTATCCGGGTAAAATCGTTACTATCAAAAATAATCAGTAATTTTACATCACTATTTTATAATAATTAAAATTCACTCGATTTCTATACAACGTACTTTGAGTAAATTTACTCTTTTCCATGATATTTTAAAATGAAAACAAAATGCGTTCAAAGTTTGCTTATTTCCTAAATAAATAATATATCCAAAGCTACTTTCACATTCAAAAAGGTTCAGAGAAAAACTATAAAACTAAAAAGAGATTTAAAACAAAAAAGTATCTACTTTTTCAAAAACTGTATTACTTTAAATTATAGGTTAAACGTTCGATGCATATAATAAAAGAACACGATGTTAAAAATGTTTAACAGCATTCTTAGAAATAAATAAAAACAAACGCCAAATGAAAAGTTCAACTAAAAATTCAACTCACCAGAAATTCACAAGACAAGTTTGAAAGCTTTAAACATTTACAAGAAAAAAGGCCGCAAAACAGTAACTACTGAGAAAATACTAGCAGTCATTAGTCTGCAGCAGATCACAAGTTAAGTTTATACAAGGTGTTTCACAAAAAAAAAAGGCCGACTTGCCTCAAATGCAAGCCCAAGACTAACGTATAGCAAATTCAAATGATCGTATTTTAAATATTTTAAAATAACTGGAAAAATACGTAAAACAAATCAATTCACAAATGGCAAGAATTTTTAAAAAATTGCTTCCATAATTAATTTAGGTGCGGTGCGTAAGAATGGTTTCCATTGTATGTGAAAAAAGTGTAACGCGGAAATCAGCACATTTTATGCAAATTTCATTGGGCGGCAAAACGAGAGCTACATAGCTATATACTAAAAAGCGGCCTAGTCCGGCTTCGCCCGGGTGTAAACGTAATATATAGGATATAAAAGATGAGAATCATTATCATTAAATTCTCAACGTGTATTGAATTTGCGCGAATTCAATCGCTTTTATTTGTGGATGTTCAAAAATCGAAGAAAAATCTTATTTCCCAAAAAGAAATTAAAAAAATTCTGTTGATCCGATCGCTACCAAACTTCAGAAGGGCTGGGCTAATCTAAAGATTGTCTGAAAATTTCATCAAAAATGATCTACCCGTTTGGAGTCCATAGATTATATATACATCGTCTTTTATCTATATAGATTATTAAAATGTAAAAAGTGGTTATTGTGACATAACGATAATAGTTGGACATAATATAGTATCGCGAAGTTTTTTGTAGTTATTGGTATGTTCTTTAATATTGTAGAACATAGGTACTTTTGTTCTATCATCAATAGTTTCCGCAGCGCATGCGACGAAAGATGTTTTATGGAATTTTTTTTACATCTTGGGTTACGTTACTAAAGTTTTAGTAAGGATCCCTAACATTTTCTAGCAATAAATATACCCTATGTTACTCAGGATGAATGTAGCTTTCTAATGGTGAAAGAATTTTTTAAATCGGCACAGTAGTTTTTGAGTTCATTACAAACATACAAAAATACAAATTTTTCCTCTTTATAATATTAGTATGATAAACGTGACGAAAGGCGAATATAATTTGAGAATTGCTACAAAAAACGTCGACGCCAACAATCTTAGTTGATAATTTGCAGCAACGTTTTGTCATTTTTGTGATTTTACAGACATGCAGATACAGCACGCGGGTTTTCAAAGTATAAGAAAATCAGTAAATGTAAAAGCACACAATATAACATACTGGTGCAATGGCATAATATTTATTATTTTCATAATTTATATGTGTTTCGGGAACTTAAAGTGCAATTCATAAACTTGCCGAGGTTTGTATTATAACGCTTACGGCTGTTTAAATATACATTGCATACAGAATGATCAAAAACTAGTTTCAATCGAAACAAATTATTTACAGAGTACCTCTTTAGACTACATTAACATTACTAATAGTATTTTTTCTACGGTGCAACGATCAGAGTTCGTCAAAATTACAAACTGAGGATAAAAACAAAATATTCGTCCACAGAATACAATCTTAAGAGGGTTCTCTAGTTTCTGCACCGATAGAGTTTCGATTAATATCAGACACAAAAAAATACGGATTATGTAATGACTAACAATATACTTTTTACACGACCTCCTATAAATAACTGCTTTTCATGCATAGCGGTAGTAAAACACCCATTTCGCACTAGTGTGTAAAGTAAAACAACATGAAATGCTAAACTTAGTCCATAGTAAATGTATGAAAATTCAACGCAGCCTACAATTGGAGTAAACTTGCTCAAAACTGCTGTCAAAAATTTGGAAAATCCTGTGAAAATCAGCTATTTTATAGAGGGTACGTGCAAAAAATACTGTGCGTATCTCGTGTGTGATGATATGGCTCGTGTAACTGTTTTTACATTGTCACATTCACTATGATATATGCTATGGCCGTACTAGAAACATAATCTACTATTTTACACAAAACCTACAATATAGCCGCTTTTTAATTAAAGTCACCTGTATAATGTGACATGCGCACTGCATACCTAGTCATGGCTTTAGGACGCAACAGTTTTTGTCACAAATTTTATTGCAAAACTTTTCTTTACACTTATGATATCCACAATGTGCATACAATGCAAGTGTTTCAAATTTATCACTTTAAAAACTCCGCTGTAAAAAAAACTTTTTATATTGTTGATATAAAATGCCAGACTATGCAACTATTAGTAATGCTTCTCACAGGGTTCGAAAGAATCAATTACTTTCGAAACTGACAAATTGCACACAGATGGGACAGAACGTGTCATCTCAGAGTGCAATACACGGAGCACAATGGGCTCGTCCCACATTTTATAGGGTTGGAATTTTTTTGGGAATTTTTCGGAATCTTTTTCCCAAAAGTATTATTCAATGTAATTTTAAGCCCGCTACTGAGATACATCATCGTAAGATAAGTGCAGCAGATTGGCTCACTGGTTATAGGTATATACAACCCGTATATACATATCTTTCCATACACATCTCTCTTTAACTTCGCCTAAAGTGATGTACTGGCTGAGGTACAGTTTTAACGTCATCACATAACGTCTAGGCTCAGCCGTTTGAAATGAACACATTTTTTAAATTCTTGTTTGCAATAAGAGGTAGAAGATAACGATGAAATATTTAGTTTACATAATTTATGTATAAGTCGTAGGATAATTACAAAATTCGGATTTTCGCGAAATCCTAGGAAAATTGTAAAAAATCGGGTAATTGGAATCCGGTTTTTTCCAACCGTTCTAGGATTTTAATTTTTTTATTAACAAAATAAAATTACTTGCAATATACTGTTCAATTGATTTTTTATTTATAACGGGTGGGCCATATAAATGTTGAATTTTAAACCATGTGCTATTAATAACTCTGACGTCTAGAGTGCTATGCATTTTTGACAGTTGTTTAGTTTAAGCCTTCCGTTGACAGAATATGCATCGCTTTAATTTGGATCAACGGTTAGAAATACTTAAAACTTACTTTGAGTGTGGCTCTGTGGTTGCCGAGACGGCGCGAAATTTGCGTAGAAAGTTTGGAAGAAATGAGGCGCCATCAAACCAAGGAATTAAGAATTTCATTGATAAAGTGCGCAGAAGTGGAATGCTGGTGGACGTCAAACATGTTCCTCATGCTCATCCTAGGCGTACACCTGAAGCAATTGCTGCTGTGGCCGAAAGTGTACGTCTCAACGCGTCAACATCAACTCGGCGCAGAAGTCAACAACTCAACATTTGCCGTACCACTTTGAGGAGGATTCTGCACAAAGATCTTGGTATGTTGGCGTACAAAGTCCAGCTCGTTCAGGAGTTGAAGCAAGTTGACCATCAACAACGTTTTCGCTTTGCTGATTGGGCTTTAAACGAGCTGAACGATGATCCTGATTTTGCAAGAAAAATCATCTTTTCGGATGAGGCGCATTTTCACCTTGGTGGTTATGTCAACAAGCAAAACTGTAGGATTTGGGGCTCGGAAAATCCACACGTCGTCGTAACAAAGCCCATGCATCCAGATCGAGTCACTGTGTGGTGTGGATTTTGGAGTGGTGGCGTGATTGGGCCCTTTTTTTTCCAGAATGAGGCTGGTCGCGCAGTTACGGTCAATGGTGACCGCTATCGAGATATGATAAATCACTTTTTGTGGCAGGAATTGGATGATATCAATCTCGATGAAGTCTGGTTTCAACAGGACGGTGCAACTTGCCACACCGCCGCCCTCACCATCAACCTTTTGCGCACAAAGTTTAACAATCGCGTAATTAGCCGTAACGGAGATGTCAATTGGCCAGCTCGGAGCTGCGATTTAACACCACTTGACTACTTTCTTTGGGGCGCATTGAAGGATAAAGTTTATGGGGACAATCCTCAAACAATTGACCACTTGAAACAAAACATTCGGGCTCAAATCGCTCAAATAAACCAACAAACCGTTAATAAAGTGCTCGAAAATTGGTGTTCCAGGATGGGCTACTGCAGAGCCAGCCGAGGTGGTCACATGAATGAAATCATTTTTCATACTTAATCGGAATAAACATTGAATCATATGAAATAAAATAAATAATAACAAAGTCAGTTTTTCTTGTTCTCATTGCTAATTTATAATTCAACAAATAGATGGCCCACCCTTTATAAAGACGTTTCGACTAACAGTTTCAATTCTTTTTAAATTTCAAATTGAAAAGGACTGAAACTGTTAGTCGAAACGTCTTTATATAAATAAAAAATCAATTGAACAGTATATTGCAAGTAATTTTATTTTGTTAATATATCTATGACTGTTGGTAGAGTCAATATTATTAATTATTTAAATTTTTTAATTATCCTCCGACATATATTATAAGGAATAATGGGCACGGTTCAAAATTCGGTGCAGGATGACCCTATTATAACACAAAAAAATCTGAGAGCTTACCAATTCAGTACACATATCTAAAATCGCAACGGGACCACTGACTATTATTTTCCTGCGATATTTTTGGATATTCTATATAGATACAGGGAAAACGTATTTTCAGAATGTTTTTGTCTGTTTTTACCAGCTCCCTTCAAGAACAGCTGGATTTCAATTTTGACTTTTGGAAAAAAATATTATCGTTACAGTCTACACGTAAAATCGTTTCATAAAAACCCTGTGTTAATAAAATTTTAAAGCATTTTTATGCAGTGTTAAAACATTGAATGCAATTTTTGAAATAAATTACTGTCATCATATTTCCACTATCATTATACCGAGTCATAAAAAAGTAACAAAAAAAGTGTATTTCTATTCTTGTTGACGGTTAAAAAAAACACGGGGAAAGAAATTAGGTAACCGTCTTTAGGGTTCTCCGAGCCTACAAAACAAAAAAAGTTTAAGTTTGGTACATATACAGAGTCAGATGACCCATCACGTAAATAAACGAATTCCGATTTTGGCGATTAATTTTGAGAACAAAATTAAAAAATTAAAAAAAATATATATTTTTCATGTAGCATATTAAATGAAAGGGCTCATAATGAGAAACACAAATATATATTTTTTATAATTTTTTAAATATGTAATATTAAGTAACTAACATTTCGATATTATTCAGAATTTGGATTAAAAATGTAAAAAAAATTTTAAGAAACGACAGACCATTGGTAAGTTTCACAACCAATGCAGATATTTTTTGGAACAAAATGTTTCAAAAAGAGAGCCAATTTTATTGAAATATTTTATAGAAAGAAAACTTCTTTTTTAATAATCCAATTACATTGCTCAGAAAAATAAAATATTCGAAAATAACGACTAGCTTATTTATTCTAGTTTCCATTTTAAATTTACCTACACTATTTTTTAGTCTTTTTGATACAAAAAGTTACATACAGCGTAGTGACTATTTAAAAAAAAATGTAAAATTATTACTCAGAATTTTTATTGGCGTATCTAACGATAACTGTTTTGATTCCCTATTTTATTATAAAAACGTTGAAATTTTGTAGCATGCATCGCTTGAATATTTTGAAAATGAACGTTGTTGCCATATAAATGCAGTGTCCATTGAAACAAAAACGTTACAAAAACATCGTACCATTTGCGTACCAACTGAACGTTTACCACACTTTCAAACAGAGGTTTATAACAAACAAGAGGTCATTTAAAGGGTAAGTCGTAAAACGTAGAGGTTATGTCCACTGGGGGAAAGACACAATAGCAATAGGATAGATAGATATATATTTGCAACATTTGGTAAAGAATGTACAATAGTTGCAAGTCCAGACAAGATTAAAAAACAGATTAAAATACGTGAATTAAATACTCTTCCACAGAATAGAAACAATTATCTGTCAGCAATTTTTTAACATATTTTTGAAATTTTTGTAAATTAAACTTTTTAACTGAAGAAGGTAAGTTGTTGTATAATTTTAAGGCACAATAGTCAGGTGCAGTGCGTGATCTCGCCAATCGGTGGTTCGGAAGACGAAATTTATCTCTATGTCTATGACAGTCAGCGTGACTTTCAAAATTTTTCTTATGAGAATGTGCATATATTACACAGTTGTATATATAGACACATGGCAAAGTTAATATTTTGAATTTTTTAAATAAAGGGCGGCAAGGATATCGATACTTCGCGTTTGCGATAATTCTGACGGCCAATTTCTGTAAACGAAAAATGATTATAGAATTGGGAGAGTTACCCCAAAGTAAAATGCCATACTGCATACAAGAATAAAACATGCCGTAGTAAACAGAGAGTGCTACCTCAGTGGAAGCAACCCCCACGATCCTCCGTGCAGCGTAGATAGTACTGCTAAGTTTTTTACTGCGATTTTGAATGTGACAGTTCCAGCTAATTGTAGCATCCAAATGGATACCCAGAAACTTGACGGAGTTTTTATTTATCGACTGCTGTGAAAATGTGAAGTGCCCAGTTTTATTGTTGTTCAAAAATAATTTATTGGTATTAAACCATGTTACCGCTTCCGACCAAAGAGTTAGCCCTTTGATTAATAAAGTAGCACAAGCGACACGTGTTATGAAAGAAAGTGAAATGCAGATCTTATCTAAGTAAAAATTAATTTCACAAAGTATTTCTTCTAATGACCGTAACTGGCAATATTTTTTCTCTATAACCCGGTCAAAAGTACATACTTTCGGCTTTGATTTTAAGGCAGAAAGCCTAATATTTATGCACTGCTGAAATAACTCGCACGCCTTCTGTAACAGTGGGTCGAAACAGTTTTCTCGTGCAGTGATACGAAAGTACGTACTTTCGACCGGGTATAAAAAAACATAGTACACACCACACGGCCAGAAAGTTGAAATTCCTGCTCTTTGCGACACACGATATCCGAGGTGAAGCCGAAGGCATCATGTGTCGTGCAGTGCGGGAATTTCAACTTTCTGCCTTTGCGGTGTAATATACTATTTCAGAGTAAAAATCGATCTAAAAACCAACAAATTTTCTCTACAACCTTGTCAGCTCAGTGGCTGTGTGACACATCGTTGAGTTCGTTTAACGACACTCTACTATACTCCTGGCACGTGGGGTTATGGGGTCGGTCGCAGTTGTACAGTAATTGCGCCGATGTACACGACCGACAGATGCGATGATTAAACGTACTGAAAAGCCGCTACTAGTACACTTTATACACTGTTTTATATGGTCGACCTGACTCAGAGCTTCTCAAAATATTCACCGGTAACACTAGTACTGCCACAGCGCATAGACAAATCAACTAATTCACTCATTTGCCGCAGATTTGTGTAAAACTGTTTTAAGAAAGTGCAAGCATTCGCAGCTATTTAGGATTTAAAAGCTACTACTTATACAACAGCTGCTTTCCATACAGACTCATTACGCACTAGGGCAGCAAAGTAAAACCGAACTGGTCGCAATTCTATACTAAATCACCGTTTGTCTGTCAGTTGTTTTTTTATAACCTACTGAAGTTAACTGTCAAAAATTTTCAAAATGAAGTGAAAACCAGCTATTTGATAGAAAGTACGTTGCATAAATTACCATATATATATTCGGTACAATGATATTACGACTTGTATGACTATTAAAACTCGCTATTACTCGTTTTGAACATAATTCCACGGCTCGTCTAAATATACCAGAACGCTGCTAGATTATACAGCCTACTAATTGAAGACCGATCGTCACTATGTTGCCGCATGTAAAATCGTAATGTTTGACAGTCACTTGTTTGATGTTTCCCCCGTCCTGCATTGACTGATGTCACGGTTTATTATGCCATTTTACTGATGAGCTTGATGTGTGTAGCCTTGCGTGTTATCCAGGATAATGTTTACGTATCTCGCATTATGGATCATGCACACAGGACATAATATTATAGGCTACGTTCGACAACAAAAGAAAAACAAACGATACCTCGCGCTGCCCTGACTGATTTCTCATACTAAATTATAACAGTTTTTTTGTAACTGTTACCGAGCAAACCACAAAAGCTTTGTTACCAAAAATATGCTGTTAAAGGTAACGAAATATTAGAGACACGTTACTATAAATAACCGGTTATTCAGACCTATTAGTAAAATAATACCAAGCTATTTCAGTACAATAAACAACATTAACAGCACTGTGGTTGGAACAAAAATACAATTAAAAGTATAGTAACTTCTTACCATAACAGTTTATTAATGGGATGTACATTTCGAGAGCTAAGCTCCCATCTTCAGCAATACACTAAATAGTATTGCTGAAGATGGGAGCTTAGTTCTCGAAATGTACATCCCACTAATAAAACTGTTGTGGTAAGCAGTTATTATACTTTTAATTTTAATAAGCTATTTCAGTCCGATTATTTAAGACCTGCTAGCTTATATTTATAAATTACACGCTAATATACAAAATTAAAACCCACTATCAAACAATAACAGTTTTTCCGGTCATTAGTATTTACTAAAAAAATATATGTGTCGTCTAATTTCAAACACCGCCAGATCCACTTTCTTTAAAAGGAGATTTTCTGTCTATTTTTTTTTTTTTATTCTAAAACGAATGAATTTAAAATCAATATGGTGTTTGCTATAGGTACTTATCAAATATTACATTTTTGGATCTGACTGAATTTGAAATTAGACGCCACATATTAGCAATTTGTTATAAAAATATTTATAACTGCAAAAACAAAGTATTTGTAAAACAATGACAACCTAATCCAAGCTTTAATTATAGTTCATAAAAAATATTTAAAAACATATTTTACAAACAATAAAGGAGTCAAGCGTCTATACTCTACCATATCTATCTAAAAAAAAGTTAGTGTGTGTACTTCTGTACGCGCATTTGAAGTTATACTTCTTTGGCGCGATTAAAAACTATTCTTAATATACATGCCAATACTTTATTGAAATAAAATCTTCAAAATTTTTAAGAATAATACTTTGATTTTCACTTTTATATTCAATCCATGGAGTAATCAAAAATACGATATTATAAATTCCACTGGATAACATTTAAAACGACTAATGGTTGTAATCAAAGATTAGTCGTCTAGTATATTACTATGTTGTTTCCAGATGATTTCGTTTATCTGAGCCGCTTATCGCCAACTTCATACTGTCGAATTTTCGTTAGCGCGGCCAATTTTATACTGTCGAATTTTCGTTAGCTGTGCGCGCGCAACTTCTGTTGCCTGCTGAAATTTTATTCTCAATGCGCTAAAAGAAGTATAATCCATGGCTTGCCAGTGAAGGTGGGAGCTTTGCTTTACTTCTGTGACATTTCACCGTGACCCTTTAGCACAAATTAGGGTTGCCACTGCCAGTGAAATTGTTTAACACACACCAATAAAATTATGCCCAGCAACAATAAACCACAGAACAGTTGAAAGTCGCTCTTTTGCTAAGCGCATGCTTTGAACATTGTGACGACTTTAGTTTGTTTTGTGTTACTAATTTACTTTAACTTTATTATGTTTTTTATTATGAACGTACTGATATGCCTGATACTGAAGCTTTTCGTGCTTGACTACATTAAATAAAGTTCATAGTTCTCAACGACTAAAGCTTGTGGTTTTGTTTAATAGTTAGCGTTTGTCATTTAGAAGAATTACAAAATACTAAGGCGTTTGTATGCTGAAATAATTTATGGCTACAAATTAAAATTACAAAAAAAAAATAATGTGAACGACATGTAAGCTCAGCACATCGAATAATACTCATTGTTATTATTATTATTATAAGAAATGTCGGTAACAAAGAAAAATTGAATACAAGTTCGGCTGGGAAATATATCTGATCGAACTTTAAGTGCATGAACTTCTGGAACTATCGCGGAACTTGAAGTATGTACTGTATCTTTTTTTTTTTTTGTTTAGTAAAGCCGGTTCGTCCCACTAGGGCTATTCACACGTAAGTTCATACCTAATATCGCCACCGAGTGACATTAAGGGTCAAAACTGATTGTTAACACGCACTACTACTCTCATGGAAATGTGGGAAACTAGAGGTTCAAAAATCTAAATAAGTGCGCGAATCCACAAGCTCCCTGCATGTTTTTTGGGTCGCGAAAAAAATGTTTTTGCTGTGGTCACATAAAGAACATTGAACATAACTTTTATTTAATAGAATTTTTTAGGAAACTAGCTTACAAATTTTATTTTATTCAAACTACTAATCTAGCATTTTGAATTAATTATCGTATATTGTAACATTACTGTTAATAATACCTGTATATTTTCAAAGGTAAATATAAGAGAATCATTATTAAACTAAACATAATATTATTTACGAAAACTTCCGTAAATTTTAATATAAGATGAAATATTAAATTTTTCTACAAACTGCAGAACGTCTATTTAATTGTTAAATATTCAATTGTTACACTGCTAAATCAGAAAAATTTATTTTTATCCACCAACACCGTCCGGACTCAAACCAGAATCTTTCCACTTTCGCGGCGGAATGAGTTATCAGTTACTCTACGGTGCGATATCTAAACTTTTAATTCTTCATAATATAGCAAACTGTAACATTAAACTACATTAAAATACGAGAGCGGATTTTTTATCTAGGTACTGCTAGACATGCATCGTCTCTAAAGCGAGAGTTATGAATGTATAAGTAAATTTCATTTATTAACCGAAGTCCAATACTTGGTTGTTATAATAATATTTTGATTTTATTACAGCTGTTAGGATATATTTATTTAATAGAATTTTTTTGGAAACTAGCTTACAAATTTTATTTTATTCAAAATACTAATCTAGCATTTTGAATTAATTGTCGTATATTGTAGTTTCCAAAAAAATTCTATTAAATAAATATATCCTAACAGCTGTAATAAAATCAAAATATTATTGAACATAACGTTCCTCTCTTGAATTTTGGTAGAAGAAATTGCAGATCAAAGAGTGACCACAAACAGGGATAAAAAACGATAACATTTCTGCTTTATCGACTACGTCACTGCATTTCCTTATATTATTATGTATTTTAGGGCTGCGTTTAATTTTATGCCCGCACTCATATTTTCCTGCAACTCGCGTTTATTAATGGTTTCGCGTAAGCCTCTAAAAAGCAACCTTGTAAAAATAACTGGGAACATAAACTATTTTTACGATCGGTTATATATTTTAGTGTTTCCTATTTGCGTTCGAAGTTACAAAGTTACGATTTAACGCCACAAACATTATTAGTGCGTTTTAATTTATGTACATCATATATAGCACAGGCGTCCCTCGAAGTCCTTTAAAAATTTAGAGAGTTTTACAAAAATACTATGCATAATTATGGTATCGAAACATAACATCATTACATAACCCACAACAAAATGGACGGGGTGTCCATGATAGTCTGCCGTATTATTTCATATCCATTTTAATTATATGTAGTGCTATCGGACATTTAAATGTCCAATTGTCAACAGTTATTATATAGGTTGTGTTTTGCGCTCGAAGCAAATACAGTGGTATCTCGACATACGAGTTTAATTCGTTCCGCAACCTTGCTCGTATCTTGAATTATTCGTATCTCGAAGCAAATTTCCCCATACAAAACAATTGAACTACCATTAATCCGTTCCAACCCCCAAAATGTCACCCCAGTTATTTTTGTTACGTGGTTTTGAATAATAAAAACGTATTTATAAATGACAAATATTTATTGTACAAAAACAAAAAAGAGAATGTAAAGAAATAAATTAGATATCCTCACTGGTCTTTGCCTTTTTCGCTACATTTTTCTCGCTTTCACCTGTAGGCCGTTTAGAAAAAAAACATGTCCAAGGAGGTTTGTTTCTTCCTCCCTCTCAGAATGTTCCGAAAATGAGTTAGGCAAGTGTCATTAAAAAGATCAGATGCACGAAAAACTCGTATGTTGGGGCACTCGTATGTCGAGGTACCACTGTATAGATGAAATAATAATTTATTATCATACAAAATATGAAAAAGAAACCCGGGTCGCAGTGCCAAAACCCTGCCGACAATATAGTGTATTTGCTTATACAGGCAGTGTGGCTTTATTATGCGAACTTTAGTTGGTTTCTGGGCAAAATAAAAAATTAGACTCCTTAATACACCCCTTAAATAACATTTTTTTTTCTTAATTGCAATACTATTATCAATCGAACCTCTATACCAAATTATATACACCTTGCAGTAAATAATTCATTATCTGCAAACTAGTTTTTTCATAAAATTTGTAAATCCGGTCCTGTCGGGCCGATTTTATCAAAATTTTAGGGACACTTTGTAATTACTACCAGAGGGTTAAATTTCAATTTTGAAATGATTCTGAGAATTTTTTCGATATTTTGGGGCCCAAAAACATTTTTCAACCCCTAAAAACTACCCTTAAAATGGCCCGATTAGGTCCATTTTAAATAGGCTTCTTGCGGTGATGGATTTCAACACGTGGGCCAAATTTCGTTGAAATCAATTAACTCTTTCGAAAGTTATTGCCCGCACACACACACATATATATATATATATATATATATATATATATATATATATATATATATATATAATTATATATACGCATATATATATATAAATATATATACATATATATATAAACATTTTTAAAAATGGTGCCAGTGTTTAGGAGGTTATGAAACGTCGAGAAATTTTGGTCCGACCCCTAGGTCCCGCCATCCGACCGACGCCAATAGTGTGTTGCCATATGGCAAATACACTAAAAATACAGTCGAGTGCGACGTCACACATGCATATAGGGTTCAGATTTTCATTTTTTTTTAACAAGCCGTTGAGAGATCAACAATTTTCAGTGACCGTAATAATTCATGAAATTTTCGGATTGGACAATTAAAGTGAGGGAATACATTGCAAACAATTAAGTCGTTTATACGACAAAATTATGAGTTCTTAGTAGTTTCGTAACTCTAAAAAACACGCAGTTTTCAATTTCTGTTAAGAAAAGTTTTCTGAGGCAACTGATTTTTTGATCATATCTCGTTCACCATCCGGTTAGTATGATCGGACGTTTCTCGAAGAAAACATTTTGAGGCCATATGGCAACACTACTTATAAATGTACTAATGAAACCAATCTGAACAAAAAAAAATCAACTATAGCTATGAAACGGCTGTTCTTAATAATAATTGCGCAAAAAGCCTTCAACTAAATATTAATCACTAAAACATCACGCAGGGGTAGTTGTCATGTTAAGTAAATAGGAAGGCAAATTCGGTAGTTAATTAAAGCTGGTTTTACGTACCTTGAAGCAAACGTAGGTAAACAATAATATTCAGATACGTGTACAGTGTACGCGTGACAAAAATTTTGTGATCCAAAATATATTGATATTACAAAAAAAACTATAAATTGCAACTATTTTATAGCACACTTCGCTACTATAGGTATTTTGCTAAATGTTTCTATTTATAAAGATTATTAGAAACTAGGGTTGGGCGGTACAGTCAAAGCCCTCTAAGTGCACGCTCTCTAAATGCACACGCTCTCTTACTGCACACGAACTCGCCCTCTAAGTGCACGTTCCCCAGCCCCCACTTCGAATAATCTGCGACCAATCACGTGCGACCGTAAGCGCGCTATTTTCAAACTTTCCATTTCCATCATATTCATAGAGTTTTAGAGATATTGTTTATAGCATCTGATTGAATAAAGATAGCTATAGGAGTTAGAAGAGTGGGGATGAAAAAGATCGTAGGGGAAGTGTGCACTTAAAGGATGGGCTCGGTTCCGAGCTGTGCACTTAGAGGGCTTTGACTGTAGCATTGTTGAAACTGTGACTAGGCGAGACGCAAGAGAGGACGGGGAAGTAGGCTTGTGGAGTTTTTTTACAAACAGTTGGGATAAACATACTTGAATAACCAAACCAAGGGGTTCGGGTAAGCAATCGACTCAACCAAGCACACACGTGACCATGTTTACAGCCTCTTACGCTCAACCTTCTAGTATTCTAGTAATATTGTCTAATTATAACTTTCATTTCGTGAGTACATTAATTTGGTTTAAATATTTGCTTTGACGAAATAACTTACCTAAACTCGAGCATATCACGGTAAAACGTGCCAAATACCCTTACGTCCGAGTGTTCTAATTCAAAAAATGACAAAAAATTGAAATATGAATTTTGATTTGTAAAAAACGTTGATTGTAACCGAATGGAATACACGCTGCACTTAGCAAATCTAAATTTGTTAATTTATAACAATAAGTAAGTGAAAATCCACCTTAGCACTGACTATGCTATTGGGTGTATTAATTTCATAAGTTACCATGGTTTAGTACCTATATGTTAAGACTGAAATAATTTTTTTATTATGTCTGAAAACTACAAATCACAAAAAGAAGTTAACTTGCATTTTGGAAAGGATCGGATAATGATTAATAATTTATTTTAAACTCACATTTATTATTATCGCGGAGTTTCACAAATTTCTTGCATCCAAATTATTTTATGAAAAGTGTATATTACGAAATAAGTTAACTAGGATATGGTTAAGTTAATTATACCATCAAGGACGGAAATGCGGCATTTTCTAGCCGACGGCGATAATTAGTTAAAACAAGACTTTTAATTTCACTGTATATTACAACAAGAAAACCGCAACGTATATATAAATATTCCTAACGCAGATATTTACTGGAAACCTAATGATTTGTTCTGTTGTGTTGGTACTTGTTTGTTTCGCTTGTTTATAACTCCAAATACTTTAACCATAATATATTATACTCCTTGTTATTTTTGTCTGTTTCTCTTTTATAAAATGTAGGTAAGTAGTAGGTATACCTATACAAAAATATATCGGACTTTGTTGTTTTGATTCTTCAAAAACTCTTATATTTACTGTCAGTTTAAAAATACACTGTGTCGACATGTAGCGCTCTGATGATGGAGACTATACAAGGAGCACGAACTCCGTGTATATAAAAAGTAGAGATGCACCGAATAGTGGTTTCACCGAATAACTGAATACCGAATATTATTCGGTTTAACCTTTACCGAACCGAATATTTGGCCGAATTATTCGGTTTACCATTTCATTGTTTTGCCGCGTAAACAACCTGATATAAGTTTTAAAAAATAAATGTAGATTTGATTGACATTTCAAAAAATGTTGATATTAAGTTTAAAAAAACCCGGGTCGCAGTGCCAAAAGCCTGCCGACAATATAGTGAATTTGCTTGTATAGGGCCGTGTGGTTTTATACTTTTATTATGTGAAATTAAGTTTATTTTTGGGCAAAATAAAAAATTTAACCCCTTAATACACCCCTTAAAATAACATTTTTTTTCTTAATTGTAATATTATTATCAATCTAACGTCTACACCGAATTAAATACACCCTTCAATAAATAAGTTACTATCTGCAAACTAGTGTTTTCATAAAATTTGTAAATCCGGTCCTGTCGGGCCGATTTTATTAAAATTTTGGGGACACTTTTTAATTATTATCAGAGGGTTAAATTTCCATTTTGAAACGATTCGGAGAATTTTTTCGGTATTTTGGGGCCCAAAAACATTTTTCAACCCCTAAAAACTACCCTTAAAATAGCCCGATTAGGCCCATTTTAAATAGGCTTCTTGCGGTGATGGATTTCAACATGTGGCCCAAATTTCGTTGAAATCAATTAACTCCTTCGAAAGTTATTGCCCGCACACACACATATATATATATATATATATACGTACATATATATATAAACATTTTTAAAAATGGTGCCAAAGTGTTTAGGAGGTTATGAAACGTCGAGAAATTTTGGTCCGACCCCTAGGTCCCGCCATCCGACCAACGCCAATAGTGTATGTTGCCATATGGCAAATACACTAATAAATATTGTTTTGAGTTTGAAATTAAATGTTGATTTAAGGTTTAAAATAAATGTTGACTATACTGACTATAGGTTAAGAAATAAATATATTTTCTCTTATTATTATTCTAATAAATATATTTAATCTTACATAAGAAGTTTTGTCTTTTGGTTCTACACCTTGGCTACATGAACCAAAAAAATAGAAATCCTTGAACCGAATATATTCGGCAACAAAACCGAATAATTCGGCCGAATACAAATAGTGGAAAAGACACCGAATACGCCGAATACCGAATACCAAACGAATATTCGGCGCATCTCTAATAAAAAGCTTTCTAAAATAAGAGGTCACTATGTCCCATATGTATCGAAAACATGGATGTCTATAATCAAAACGGTGGACGCCACCTTCATGCGTTTCGCATTAATTTTCACACGGAATAATTAATTATATTGATTTACTGAGTCAAAGTTCAATTTAAATATTAAAGTTAATTGTTAAATTGTAATAAATCACTTATTAAAATTCTTATAATCCTATGAATATCGTGACAGCTTACTATCTAAACACTTGCTTGCATACTTCACATTTATGTATGGTACCTGAATTAGCGACGCTAGTGATAAAAGAAAACACCAATTTATGTACGATTTAATGTCAATTTCTCCCATATGCGTCCCTATGATTCAGATGACCATTTTCTACAGATAGAATTATAGATGTTAGTGCAATCACCGTAAAACTTAGGACCGCAGCAAAAAGACGGACAACTGCGAGTAGAACTCGCGAGTCGCGTCCCGAATTGTTCTGTTCTGTATCGGTATAACAATGTGTCAATTATTTTACTGAGGTTGACAGGTGACAAACTTAATAAAAATTAAGTTTTGCTACATAGAATTACAAATTAATGATTCTCGGATCTTTTATACTTGTGCTGTGAGACCGTGCCCAATTTCAAGATTCTATATCAACGGGAAGTACCCTATTTTGATGAGTGAATTGGTTACGAAATACGTGATTTTTGAAAACCCGTATCTTTTTATTTCACTGAGTTAGAAGCTTGATTTTTTTCCCAAAACCATGGGTCTGCAAACTTTAATATTTAATATTAGGGTCAGTGTTTACCAGCTGTTCAATAAAATTTGTAGAAGGTTCTATTATTCTAATTATTGGGCTCCTAAATTATTTAATCACCTCCCGAACAGGATAAAATCCTTACCTATAAATAAATTTAAAAGCAACATAAAAAAAATACTACAAAACATGTGCCTGTATAAATTTACGGATTTTTTTAACCATAACATTGTGTAACATGTAATTTATGTATTAATTGTATAACTATGTGTAACTCTGGAATTTTTGACGTTCTTTTTAAGCCACGTATGGTTTTTAAAATAAATATATATTATTATTATTATGACCTTTCCAGAATGTTCCAGAAGGTTTCCTATCATATCTGGAGTCTACCAATTATACATCTACCCAATACTTTTTACTTTACTTCAAAAATGCATTTTTGTCAATTAATTATTATTATTATAAATACTGATGACCTCAGCTGTTGAGCGTCTATAATCTTTTTAGTAAGGTACGCTTTCAGGTCTGCGGTATTATTTGAAAGTTTTCGTTGTATCGACTTTTTGATTTCCTGTTTCCATACAGGTAATTAGTAAATAGAGAACAATTTGCTGTAAATGAACTATATCTTTCTTTGAGTAGTTTGAGTAACTTTTAGTTTATACTTGATATTAAAGTTAAAAGCAGCAAATGTATCATATTATAAGAATACATGCACCCCAAAAACCGCAGCTTATAAGCAAAGGGAGAAGTTTAAAAGCAGCGTATGCAATATACCGAGCGTTCGAAATGAGCTGAGGTAAAGATAAACCAAAAATCGCATTTACCTGCGACGCTACGCCCAAACGAGATAGTTAACCTTCGACAAAAATATACGATCCGACCAAATTTAAAAAAATCTCAAAACTGAACAAAAACGAAGGGACGTATCCATTGTCATATGAGAGTGAATTGAAAAATGTTCACAAACATAAAAAATTGTTCTTGGCACTGGACGTGGACATATCAAATTTTAAATAAAAACAATCAATGAGTTTTCAAAATTTACTATTTTTTTTCTCTTAAATTTATCACCCTGCACTATAAAAACTATAAATAAATCACTAAACATATGCCCGTAATTTGTCTACATGTACGTATACAATGCATCCTGCATATAAATAAAAATGTGGAATATAATGACTACGTAATAAACTGAAAATAGTAATGATGCGAGTGGCGCGTTATAATATTGAGAAAAGGTTGTATTATTATTATTTTATGCATTAAGATTTGTTCAGCAAAATTTAAAAGAAAGCAAAAAATTTCTAGTTATAAAATAAAAAAGGATACCTGCAACCAAAAATATATACAGACAGGTATACACTACCACAATTTCCTGCGTAGCAGTATGGCATAAAGTCAATATTACCTTTGAGCACACACGCTGCGCTCGTAACGTACCGATTATATTCCTTGAGGCTATTCTAAGGTTACCTTAACAAACATATAGTTTGTATACAGGCTGTCCCAGAGAACAGGCAATGTAACAATATTGTGTGTCATAAGACGTAGTTTTGTCTACAGACAGAATTCAACAACTACAACTATGACAAAATGTTTCGGAAAGTCTCCCATTTTTTTACGCTTGATCAGTCCTAAAAATGATAATTTAATGACGAAAGAATTTTAGAAATAACTTTAAAAACAACAGTTATACTATAGTTAAAATTTGAGAATTATCGGTACTATGTCGTTGCCAGTGAAGATGACGTCACGCGGCACAAGTGTCATAGTTACACTAACAAAATATATAGCATCATGAAGGCAACAGAGAATTCACAGTTGAATAGATATCAAAATTTATGTAATGCCAATTAAAGTCCACACCCACTGAATCGGACCGGATTGGTTCGGCACGGCAGTGTATACACACACTGGAAGTTGCCGAGTCGATGCGTGGAAACTCATTTAACTTCATGTATCCCAAAACTGCCGATCGTGTAGAGTCGATTCGGTCCGATTCAGTGTGGGAAGTTTGCATATCAAAATATATCTTAAATTCATGATTTACTATATTAATAATTAATTAGTGTATTTGCCATATGGCAACATACACTATTGGCGTCGGTCGGATGGCAGGACCTAGGGGTCGGTCCAAAATTTCCCGACATAATAAAGCCACACTGCCTGTATTATCAAATACACTATATTGTCGGCAGGGTTTTGGCACTGCCACCCGGGTTTTTATTAGTTACTATAACTATTAATATGACATTTGTACCCCGCTACTTCATAATGACAGACCAGACGTAGATCAGTCTCGTTTGCGACCCCATGTACAAAAAAACTGAAAACGTTCGTTGAATTTAAAGATATCGACAGGTCCTTTAGCAATTTTAAAATAAGGTCTTCTATGGTATGTGACACTATCATTATTAGTAACTTCGTCACGTGGAAACTTCCTAATTTATGTACGTTAACAAGATATGGAACGGCTACGACCATTCTCTGCAATCATGGCGGTATTTAAAATGTACTAATTTTCAATTTGAAGCCAGAAGAAAGATCAAGTAGGTTTACATTATTTGTTCACGAATAGGGAATAATATGCACTGTTCAAATTCTAACAAGTCGATGAATGCTATACGTTTGGTTTAATTTATTCGAGACTGACGTTATATGGAATTGATCTATGATGATGTTGGTGTTAATTCTATATAATATATTGAAGCTGTGTCAATCAGTTGTGCTAACGTCACACATATTGATACTAATATCACAGCGTACCTATCTTCTCGTCTATCTCTATTTAACATTACACTCCGGCATTTATAATATTGACATTCCGAGGAACAGATCGCAAATTACTTGTGTCTACAGACAGAAATATCACCGTCTCTTCTCTATCACTATACTCCATAGACGACTATATAATATCTGTATTTAAACAAGGCGTTCGATGGCATTACAGAGGCTTAACTTTATATACTGAGCGGAAAAAACTCGACAACATCGCTAAATTCTATTTTACATATTAGCAAGTGTATCTTGAAGCACCGCTAGTGAACGTCTCAAATTAAGTCACCTGTCAAGACAATACACCTATAATGCAGATTTAACTACTCCTTGCACGCCATATATTTAACAGATTTAATCATCCTATTCAAATAATTTGTTCTTGAAACATTGGAAGACATACGATTTATAATGTGGGCAACCACTAAGGCAAGTTAGAGAGTTTTTAAATACTGCCTTTCCAGAATGGTGGCAGATTTATACTATGACGGCGGATTGATCTTGGAAGAAAAATACAATAGCCCCAGATTTATCTTAATGATTTTTCTTATTGGAGTTTTAAAGAAAACAATAGTATTTAGTGATGAATTGGAAAATATTGAACAGCTTTAAAGGACAATAGTGGAAGTTTCTCAAATGTTTACTACATAGATAGTTAATCCTGTTTTTTAATAATTTTTATATCTGTTTAGGATGCTGTTTAGCTGTTAATGGTGATATTTTGGAAACGTGTAAATTCTATTTTTCTAAATCAAATTTTAAATTGTCAATTCTTGTTCGGTGTATGCTATTTTAATCGACTTCAAAAAAAAGAGGTTACATAATTCGACGCGTTTTTTTAAGTGCACCGATTTATTATTATATAAGTAGTAATGATTTCCAGTTACCAAATAAAAAAACTATGCCTGCCAGTGAACCCTACGCCTGCTAAAACCGATCTAAACCACAGGATACATAAAAGTTTACTTTTAAAAATTAGTTGAATAAATATGTTGCTGTTTAAGAAGTAAGATTACGTAACATGGTGTTATGTTATTATGATGTGCGGTTGAGATTGAAGGCGGGCACCACAAGAGGATCTCAGTTCATCAATGTTTGAACGAAATGCAAATGATGAATCTTGGCAGAGAGTTTCTGACCGCTGCTGCTTCACTTCTTGTGCGATTTATATTCAAAGCTTAAATAACCACAGAATAGGACCAAAGAGAATAATATAGAATCGACATGCATGATTTGAACTATACTAACGATTCTACCTTTATTAACGTCGGCTATCAGTTTAAATTACTATAGGCCCTAGTTCAGCACAGCTGACACAAAATCATAACAATTTTAGTTTAGAAATACAAAAACACACGCACAATTTCAACCGAAAAGGTCTGCACCTCAGTAAAACTTGCACACCAGCACTGAGGCACACTAAACTAATGAACCCAACGACCAATCAGAGAAGAGCAAACTACGACCGAGTAGAGAATGACAACCAACGGTGCATAAAAGAAGAAGGAGCAACAGTAGTCGACACACTTGCTTGTGAGCAGCCGAGAAGGATACTTCGCCCGCTACCACATCGCCTTTGAAAATGTCTACCGCAGTTGTAGACGAAACGTCAGGTAGAAATACCAATGGACCACGACGTACAAGCCCGGAAACCAAGAAGTTTTGCAATTTTAGTTTTTTTCATAAATGTAAACCGTCTCACTTATAATCAGTCAACTTCTACACAATTAACACTGACAGTATATCAATGAGGTAGAAATGGATTATATTATCGTAGGATTTCCAGAAGTGTCAGTGGCCAATATGTATTTTTGTGTGTATGGTACGACAGGTCATCCCAAAAAATTGAAAAAGTTTGTGTCTTCAAATATAGTGATATTCTTAGGTACTTTCGAGTATTCTAATTTATAGTAAACCTAAGTCGATTTGATAAAGCTGATTTTGAAAGAAACGAAAATAATTCACGCTCTCACCATGCAAAAGTCTGCTGGACAACACTACTAAAATGTTATTATTGAATTTAACTGATAAGATGAAAAATTTCCAACTAGTGGCAAACTGATTAATTTTTTTGATCTTTTTTTGTTGTGAGTGTCTCGATTACGACTTTGATGATACAGAATACAGAAGTCAATTATTTACATTAATCATCGTCTATCTTGCAAATGTTTTTTGCATTTATCCATTTGGAGAGAGGTCTATCACGTATGCGAAAAAAATTTGCGAGGCAGGCGGTGATAAATGTGCATAACTGATAGGCAAATCTCTATAATCTGTATCAACACTCAGCGTGCTCGAGATACTGACAACAGAAAATGATTGAAAAAAATGGAATTAACCTGCCGCAGATTATCGATTCGTAATTTTAATTTTGTAATGCGGTTTAAAAAATTCCACAAGATCATGTTTTCAACATTTCTTTTTTTTACCTTAACAATAAGTTAAATCAATTGAAAAGTTAAGAGCTCGACATAAAAACAAACGACGGGTGCATTCAAAAAGCTCAGTCGAGTGACGCTATAGTTTAATTCAGAAACAATAAGAATGAAAACCGGTTTCAACCAGAGAGATTGTAATGCGAAAGATAGAGTAGTATTGTTTAGAGAAGAAGTTAGGGAATCTGCGTAGTGAGAAGAGTCGGAAAAGCAATCATTAACATTTAGCGATGTGACGTGTAATTTCAGGGGTAAAGCATAGGCGATATCTGTACTGTCAACAGTGCGACGAACAGATGAACGATCATATTCATAGAACCCTTAGACAAGGACCACTCCTTGTTAGAAAACATTGATCCGAAGTCCGTTTGTGAGCAGAAATGATGCTACTATCTTCTTTAAACAATACTACTCTATATATTTTATAATTATTATCTATTAAGCCTAATTCAGTTCTACATCTAGTACATTTGTTTTCTATCCTCGACGGAAATGATTACACACTTTTTAAACAGTTTTTTCACGGGAAAATTTGTTTGCAGATTTGGATTAAGCCTTAATCGCGCGAAATTTCGATATAGATAATAATTTTTAAAATGAAACATGTCAGTGAAGTTAGCCAAGTCAAACGACATTTTGTTGCAATTAAATGTTTGTCTTTAGGTTGATTGATTTTAATAAGCAACAAGTAAAGCGTTATGCCCAGAGTTGTTGACCGTCTATAATTAGCCTACAATACAATTTTAAACTTAGCAAAGGGCAAGATGTGAGCGACCGGCATAAGATACAATAATATGGAAAATGGTCCGCGGTTCAAATAAGTCTCACACCACTGCTCTACACCATATGTTATCTAAAGGCGAATTTCCATGGTTCATGACTAATGATCACTAATTATTTATGAATGAATCACATCATTCAAAGTGATTAAGCAAGATGAAGGATGCACGAAGCTAGTCGATGCTCAACTTACACTTTTTAGTGTATTTGCCATATGGCAACATACACTATTGGCATCGGTCGGATGGCGGGACCTAGGGGTCGGACCAAAATTTCTCGACGTTTCATAACCTCCTAAACACTTTGGCACCATTTTTAAAAATGTTTATATATATACGTATATATATATATATATATATACATATATATATATATATATATATATATTATGACCGGCTAACTTCTCCAGTGGTTGCGGGGTCGTGGGTTGTCAAACGCGTGGGAGAAACTGAGCACAATTACGAAAAACCGTGACTTACCTGATAATGCAATTTGAGAAGAGTGGACTAAGCAACTAAAAAAGTAGATATTCTGCTTTGAATTAAGTAATTAAGTGGGCGCCAGACTGATAGTCCACCCTCCAGACACCTCTCCCAGCTCAGCCAACCTGTGGGATCGATGCAGGGGTAGTCAATAACAAAGAAAGCCGGAATAAGAAATAACAAATTTAATTATAAACTTCACTACAGCTAAACCGAAACTTAAAGTTACGTAAGCGAAACAAGAAACTTAGTAGCTAAAAAAACTTGCAGTCCGACCGTTAAAATGCGCCATTTACTTTAGACGGTATCCCAAACAATGACTAAAATTTACTACGCTAGTAACCAGGACAACACTTAAACATTAAACCGGTATAGCGTCACTCAACCACAATGAACTGTCAACTTTTAACAGATATTGAACGTAAAATGAAATCGGGCTACGATACTTAATGGTTGTGATCACAACGTAAATTACCTTAGAAATAAAAAGCTTTAGAAATTAAAAAAAAACACAATAACACACATCACATATTAAAAGGTGTCGATATCAAAGACCAGGTTTTCAAATTTCAAACCCCGCACTGAGAACTTTACAATTGTATAAAACATTACTAATATTAATGACGGCAATTTTAAGATACAAAACTATAAATAAATTCACACGAGTTTAGGGATCGAAAACCTGAACTTAGATTTACAAGCAGATCATAGTAATGAAAGTGAGATCAAACAACAATATAATATAGAAGCGTCAAAAAGTACACGCGAGAGTCGATACACTTGAATGAAAGATAATCACAACGTTACAAGAAATCAAAAAAAGATATTGTTACGCTTAAACATTTGTAATAAAAATATGTAAATATGCGATCTATTAGCGCGTAAAATGTAGATGTCTGAATTTATCCGTACAAGGTTATACTACATGATATAGTTCAAGACGTTGTGACAGCTTTTACCGAAAATATACACTTTAATAAGTTTACCAAAGCAAAGTAACTGATATTACTTATTCACGGACAGCGATTAAAATTCTAAATTAATGAACGTTATTTGAATTTTTCACTTGAACACGTAATAGTTAATAAATCGTAATCATACTGCGAAATTACATAACACGGGAACTAACGAAAATTTTAAATACCTTTCTGTTGAATGAAAAAGATTGAAAAGGCACTTCCATTGAAGTTTTCCCACCTGTAGGTCTGGAAACCTGGAGGTTACGTGAGCCAATAACCTGTGCAACGCCTAGAAGATGAACGGGGTCGCCTTGACGAATGTACCCAAGATGGCGGACTCCAATAGATATGTAGAAAGTTGATTTAGAAATTGGCATCAATTTCCACGTGAATCCATATTTGACAACACAATCACTACTAAAAGATATCTTCGATAAGTTCGGCACTCTATTACAATAATTATCCATTTAACTTTTCGACACCATGTACACAAAATATTTGGACAAACCGATACGCTTCACTTATAATAATTCGATACAAAACGGCAAACGAGATAACGAAAATAACGAGATACGACGATACGTAGCCTCACTAAACGCGATATTTTTCGATCTTTTCTGTACCCTGAACTTCAGTCGCCAAACGGCGACCACGCCGTTCCACGGCCGTGTCTCCCGTCCCTCCCAACTCAAATGTCAACCTAAAACTACTGTTTTTTTTCAATAATCAACTAACTTGTTTTCTTTTTCTCAGCCTGCTGCCATTTGTGAATACATGGCTTACTCTCGAACCCAAAAGACTAAAACTAGGCCAACTAAGTTTTGTTCTTTTTTTTTTTATATGCAAGGACAGGGCCTTATTTATGGATGTTCTGGGAGTCTCCTAGGGTCCTTATTTCAACTCGTTTCACACCTCCTTTTCCTCCAAAAGAAAAGGACGAAGACCTTTTCTTCTGACCTATGCCATAGCAATGAAAGTGCCTGATGCAACACAAAAAAACAGCACAGCGCGATAACCTAATCAAACAAGTTATTGATAAACTAAAACGAAAACTTGACTATTCTAAATACATTAAAAGTCGTAACGGCACTCTATACCAGTAATAGGCGTAACAGCAAACATAAAAAATTCGCAACTAAATCTGCTAAAGGAACTGGGTAACGATACATGAAGAATTCGTAAGTACATGGTAACTAACGATACATGAAGAATTCGCAACTACACGGTAACTCAATGAAAGCTAAATTCGATAGTCGACACGATCACAACCGAAACTCAACGAAACGACACGAAAAACGAAAACGATACTGCACTATGCCTCCAATCGAAAATCCTACCCTCTATAGTAGTCGATTAGACACACTGCTACGATAGCGGAAATCTAAATATTTCCAACGTCAACACACGTACCACACCCTGCAACATCTTCGACGGGATCATGGCCCTTTTGTCGATCGCACGGTGCAGCACGAAACAGGAATCTCTAATTCCCAAACGATAAACAAAAAAAAACAGAAAAACTGTTTGTCAAAGAAAAAATGAATAAATCCAGCTCAGGGTTGAATTATTAAGAATTGCGTCTAAAATTCAGTTTTCTCAAAAACTCGGAATAACGAACTATTCAAAACAAAGGAACATCTAAAGAGGAGTTGAGATAAAAATCCCTTGCGGACCCAAAAACCACGTTAGAATATCCAATGCCGAACCATACGCTACCCAACGAATTCTTGATTGACTGAGGTGGAATTTCATTTAGCTACAGTCGAAAAGACATTTTGTGAAACAAATATTTTGAGTTATAATCCCAAGAATGGCCTCAAAAAAATTTCAAAAATGACCGGACAATAGTTTGCACAGCCATAGCACGCACTTAATGAATAAACATTTGAGCAAAAATCCCAACAATGGACCCAAAATTTCACAAGTGGTGTACTGTGCTTCGTCAATTAATTCAAAATAACTCCAACCTACTGTTTCCTTCTTCATTTGACAAACCCAAAAACCTTTTAGTTTGATTGGTGACTATCAATCCTCGAACCTCACAAACTCAGTATCATTAAAAAAGTTGCGAAAATATTCTTCGATACAAAAAGGAAGCGAACAATCGAATCAAAATTATCGGTACCGTTACACAGATCTCTCTTTTTAACACAGATCTATTCATAGGATCCACTAGCACTTTACGGGAAGTTAAAGACAAATCGTGAACAAAAAATCAGACTGAAAAGCTTCAGAACGTCTCCAATTAGCAATATTAACTTGACAATCATAAGCCGCAAAAGAATCATGACGCCAAAAAATTTGGACCGCAAAAAGATCTAGCCAAAAAAATCTTTCATTTATAATTCGAGACGAAACGCGCAATCGAAAACAAAATCGAATACAAATCAATTCGTTCCGGTATACAGACTATAAAATTTACTTAAACACGGGCCCCACGTTCTGGGCGTCAATTTATGACCGGCTAACTTCTCCAGTGGTTGCGGGGTCGTGGGTTGTCAAACGCGTGGGAGAAACTGAGCACAATTACGAAAAACCGTGACTTACCTGATAATGCAATTTGAGAAGAGTGGACTAAGCAACTAAAAAAGTAGATATTCTGCTTTGAATTAAGTAATTAAGTGGGCGCCAGACTGATAGTCCACCCTCCAGACACCTCTCCCAGCTCAGCCAACCTGTGGGATCGATGCAGGGGTAGTCAATAACAAAGAAAGCCGGAATAAGAAATAACAAATTTAATTATAAACTTCACTACAGCTAAACCGAAACTTAAAGTTACGTAAGCGAAACAAGAAACTTAGTAGCTAAAAAAACTTGCAGTCCGACCGTTAAAATGCGCCATTTACTTTAGACGGTATCCCAAACAATGACTAAAATTTACTACGCTAGTAACCAGGACAACACTTAAACATTAAACCGGTATAGCGTCACTCAACCACAATGAACTGTCAACTTTTAACAGATATTGAACGTAAAACGAAATCGGGCTACGATACTTAATGGTTGTGATCACAACGTAAATTACCTTAGAAATAAAAAGCTTTAGAAATTAAAAAAAAACACAATAACACACATCACATATTAAAAGGTGTCGATATCAAAGACCAGGTTTTCAAATTTCAAACCCCGCACTGAGAACTTTACAATTGTATAAAACATTACTAATATTAATGACGGCAATTTTAAGATACAAAACTATAAATAAATTCACACGAGTTTAGGGATCGAAAACCTGAACTTAGATTTACAAGCAGATCATAGTAATGAAAGTGAGATCAAACAACAATATAATATAGAAGCGTCAAAAAGTACACGCGAGAGTCGATACACTTGAATGAAAGATAATCACAACGTTACAAGAAATCAAAAAAAGATATTGTTACGCTTAAACATTTGTAATAAAAATATGTAAATATGCGATCTATTAGCGCGTAAAATGTAGATGTCTGAATTTATCCGTACAAGGTTATACTACATGATATAGTTCAAGACGTTGTGACAGCTTTTACCGAAAATATACACTTTAATAAGTTTACCAAAGCAAAGTAACTGATATTACTTATTCACGGACAGCGATTAAAATTCTAAATTAATGAACGTTATTTGAATTTTTCACTTGAACACGTAATAGTTAATAAATCGTAATCATACTGCGAAATTACATAACACGGGAACTAACGAAAATTTTAAATACCTTTCTGTTGAATGAAAAAGATTGAAAAGGCACTTCCATTGAAGTTTTCCCACCTGTAGGTCTGGAAACCTGGAGGTTACGTGAGCCAATAACCTGTGCAACGCCTAGAAGATGAACGGGGTCGCCTTGACGAATGTACCCAAGATGGCGGACTCCAATAGATATGTAGAAAGTTGATTTAGAAATTGGCATCAATTTCCACGTGAATCCATATTTGACAACACAATCACTACTAAAAGATATCTTCGATAAGTTCGGCACTCTATTACAATAATTATCCATTTAACTTTTCGACACCATGTACACAAAATATTTGGACAAACCGATACGCTTCACTTATAATAATTCGATACAAAACGGCAAACGAGATAACGAAAATAACGAGATACGACGATACGTAGCCTCACTAAACGCGATATTTTTCGATCTTTTCTGTACCCTGAACTTCAGTCGCCAAACGGCGACCACGCCGTTCCACGGCCGTGTCTCCCGTCCCTCCCAACTCAAATGTCAACCTAAAACTACTGTTTTTTTTCAATAATCAACTAACTTGTTTTCTTTTTCTCAGCCTGCTGCCATTTGTGAATACATGGCTTACTCTCGAACCCAAAAGACTAAAACTAGGCCAACTAAGTTTTGTTCTTTTTTTTTTTATATGCAAGGACAGGGCCTTATTTATGGATGTTCTGGGAGTCTCCTAGGGTCCTTATTTCAACTCGTTTCAATATATATACGTATATATATATATATATATACATATATATATATATATATATATATATATATATATATATATATATATATATATATGTATATATATATATATATATATATATATATATATTATATATGTGTGTGTACGCGCGATAACTTTCGAGAGTTAATTGATTTCAACGAAATTTGGGCCACGTGTTGAAATTCATCACCGCAAGAAGCCTATTTAAAATGGGCCTAATCGGGCTATTTTAAGGGTAGTTTTTAGGGGTTGAAAACTGTTTTTGGGCCCCAAAATACCGAAAAAATTCTCCGAATCGTTTCAAAATTGAAATTTAACCCTTTGATAGTGATTAAAAAGTGTCCCCACAATTTTAATACAATCGGCCCGACAGGACCGGATTTACAAATTTTATGAAAACACTAGTTTGCAGATAGTGACTTATTTATTGAAGGGTGTATTTAATTCGGTGTAGACGTTAGATTGATAATAATATTACAATTAAGAAAAAAATGTTATTTTAAGGGGTGTATTAAGGGGTTAAATTTTTTATTTTGCCCAAAAACAAACTTAATTTCACATAATAAAAGTATAAAACCACACGGCCCTATACAAGCAAATACACTATATTGTCGGCAGGGTTTTGGCACTGCGACCCGGGTTTTTTATAATGGCCTTAGCTCTGACAAGTTATTAGCCAGGGCTAGTTTCTAATTGAATTTGAAATAAATAAAGAAAAATTTGACTGATCTTGAATACAAGTGACGCAAAAACTTACACTTAATCAATTATCAAAAGTGAATCTAACTAGCTTTCCAATTCGGCTTCTTCCAGGTAAATGTTCGTTTGGCAATGAAATAATTAGACGCAACAAATTGCTTATGGCTATATGTTTTTACTTATTAGCTTTTGTAGGGCTCACCCTGTTTTGAAGCTCACTGGTTCAGATGCATCTCTGTTTTTCTATGCATGCTCAGTGAGTTGAAGGAAGTGAAAGAGCTCACGCTAATTAGTTATTCTCTGGAACATGACTGTGGTTTTAAATAGCGACAATTTTTATTAGATGAAAAGTACACTTTTTATATACAGGTTGTCATTTCACAATATGCACATCAATTACTTATCACAGGATAAATAGGCATTAACTTAAAAAAAGAGATTAAAAATAGCAGAAATTTAAATGTTTATTTATTTTTAGTGTATTTGCCATATGGCAACATACACTATTGGCGTCGGTCGGATGGCGGGACCTAGGGGTCGGACCAAAATTTCTCGACGTTTCATAACCTCCTAAACACTTTGGCACCATTTTTAAAAATGTTTATATATATATGTATATATATATGTATATATATATATATATATATATATATATATATATATATATATTTATATATATATATATATATATATATATAGGTATATATGTGTACGGGCAATAACTTTCGAAGGAGTTAATTTATTTTAACGAAATTTGGCACACATGTTGGAATCCATCACCGCACGAAGCCTATTTAAAATGGGCCCAATCGGGTCATTTTAAGGGTGGTTTTTAGGGGATGAAAAAAGTTTTTGGGCCCAAAAATACCTAAAAAATTCTCAGAATCGTTTCAAAATTGAAATTTAACCCTTTAATAGCAATTAAAAAGTGTTCCTAAAATTTCAATAAAATCGGCCCGACAGGACCGGCTTTAAAAATTTTCTGAAAACACTAGTTTGCAGATAGTGAGTTATTTCCTGAAAGGTGTTTTTAATTTTGGTGTAGACGTTTGATCGACAATAATGATGTAGTTAAAAAAAATGTAATTTAAAGGGGTGTATTAAGGAGTTAATTTTTTTATTTTGCCCAATAATCACCTTAAGTTCACATAATAAAGCCACAAGGCCTGATGTATTAGCAAATACACTATATTGTCGGCAGGGTTTTGGCACTGCGACCCGGGTTTTTTTTAATTGAGAACCTTTCTAGAGAAAAAACATGCTGGTTCCAATGAGCCCTAGTTATTTTCTGTATTTCTTCTGGTTTAGAAGCTATGAGAATCCACTTAATTTTTTATTATTTTTAAGAAACTTGAAATGGATAGTACTTATAAACTGTTACAGTTTGCTTATGCTCATTGAAATCAGCATGTTTTTTCATATATCTACTGAGTTTGCAAAAGTTTTAAGCTTTCAAAAACGTAGACAGGTAAAAATTTAGAAAGAACAAAATGGCGATTCTAAAATGGTATAAAAATGACCCTAGGTTAGTGCATCAGTCTGAGGAAAACAACCGTTTTAGTGTGTTTATTTAAATTTAAGCTATACAATGCCGATAAATAAATTTCATTCTACTTGTCGCTAATAGTTGCGGAATAGAGATCCATTCACCCATACACCCATTAAAGCAGGTCTGTGGGCTTGCAATGTGCATGCAACTCATATACCGCGCACGCGATTTACTAGAAATGAGCGAGGGGACACTCTTCAGAGTGTTCGCTTCGCAGGGTTACACAATACCTATACTTAATCTGTGGTTGGATTATTGAATGGAGGTATTTGTTCTTTCGCGCGCTTATAAAAACGTCATGGAATACCATGAAAATTTCGTGGCTAATTGGTTAAACTATAGAAAGTTGCAATAATATATTTATAAAATAAGTTTTCTTTCTATTCAATGTGGCAAAACCTGTCACTCAAAGTCAGCAAATGGAAACTCACACATATAGGGAAGTATCAGTTTTGTACTATCTGATATTCTGTGACTAAATGATTACCAAATTTTCAAACGTATGTACTAAACATCTTATATAATAAAATACGCCATTCTGTATTAATTTATGCTTATTATTTTTATATTCAATTAACAGTCACAAACTTATTCTCCGTTTTCTTTTTATTTCTCTTTTTTTAATATTTCTATGAGCAGTATTGCACTTTTATAAATTTTATTTGAACTTCTGACGCGTATTTCATTCAAAATCAAAGAGGAGTTAAATATAATCTGGCATAAATGAAATACTAAAACAAATACGTAATAAAAAGCTCATAGTTTATTAAATAAATTTGCGTGTGTAGCAAAAAAATATAAAATCAATCATAATGCAATGGTATATTTTTTCAATAATGATTATACCTTATATCCTAACTAAGGATCATTTCAGATTGTTGTCTCACATCAAAATCTATTCATCTTCCATCGAAATTCAAGTTAACGGCTAATTTTTCATGTTTTTCTGATTACAGCGACCTAATTTTATTGAGTTTTAGTTTAACATGTATTTTTAGAGTGCTGAATACGAATTCGAGGTAAAAATTAGCATTTAGCAAAATCGAAAATTATCAGAATGGCGGTTTAAAATTCGCATTTGGTTTTTAAGATTCCGTACATCCGATGAAAAAACAAGTGCATCATGTGACGTATCAAATGAAAGGGCTCGTTATGAGCAATACAAGTATATTTTGTTTTTATAATTTTAAAACGCTTAGGTCAAAACATATTTAAAAAAATGCACGAAAATCAAACATCTCCCCTTTATCGCCGAAACTACTGAGCCTAAAATGTAGAAAAAATAGGAACTATAGGTCCTGACCAATCGTTCACAGGGAAACCTAAACATCTTAAAAGATTTCTATGAAAACGAAACCACGAATAAAAGATATGTTAACTGCTAGCTGCTTTGTGAAATGTGGCAATTTGAATGAACAATATAAACAATATTAAGAAGTTAAATTGAAAAGGACCAAAACTGTTGGTCGAAACGTCTTTTATATAAATAAAAATATTGAACAGTATTGCAAGTAATTTTATTTTATTAATGTTATTATTAATATCAAGAAGTGATACATTTTTTACCCACGTTGACTACGTGTCGTAATTTCCAATTGAACATAAGCAATAAAAAAATATCGTGAATGTAGGTATGTAAATGGAGCAAAAGTGACATAGAACAGCCTGTGCAAATTTATAACATTTTTTTTTTAATAAAAGCAATGTTTTTTATTTCGATTTTTAAATACAGTAGTCAAAAAGAAATCGCGAAAAATTAATTGGTATCGACTAGACTATAATCAATAATTTGAAATAGTTCATATTTGTATAGTTGATTAACAAAACATTCAGTATTAGTTATTTTTTTGCTGAAATGTCAATTTAAATACAAGCAAAAACGTTTACCATTTTTCAAATTAATCTATGACTGCCCGCAGGTAATATAAAGTCCGTTCACATACAGGCCATGTTAAATAAAAGGTAACTTTTGTCAACGCAACATACAGTTCGTGAACAGTGACATAATACGGCATATGCCAAAAATCACTTGTGTCTATTTCATTCAACACAAATTATACTACCGTATGTTTAATAATGAACTGGTTTCAAATATTAATTTTGAAGTTGAAGTTAAACATGTAAACAATACATATATATTGTTACCCTACTGCCAGACTATGCTCCTCGCACTGCTCCTCGCTCTGCTCATCGCGCTGTTGCCCTAAGCGGCCAGACACTGCTGTACTCGCGACGCTCCGCACTCGGCTTTCGCCTTTCGGCAATGGAGGTCGATACTGTGGCAGTGTGCGCACTATGCCTTTACACTTAGACCGCTTGGCGCGGGAGTATGTGGCCGGCTTACTCGTGCTCTTATTGCCGGTCCTTTGACTCGCGCACAAAAAACCGACAATCGAGGGAGCACTGGGCATGACGAGGAGCATGACGTGCGGCATGACAAGTAACGCGGCCACACAACGTCTCTGCCTCCTTTCCTCGCTACTTCCCATGCCACTCGTCGAGTGTGTGGCTGAGGCATTAGGTTTACTATTTTTTTATGTATACTGTATAGATACAGACAAATAAAAAAAATAAAAAATGACGAAAATCCGCGAATATATGGAGTTTGTAATCCGCTGCTATATAATAATATAAAGAATTTTTTGTTATAGATGCGTTACACCACATAAACGGACTTAGGTCGCGCAAAAAAGTCACCTTTGTTCGTAACGCCAACTCACCGAGTAGCCTCTTTGCGAAATTCACAAAACGCGCCTAAAGAAGCTTTACTTCAAAAAAATCCGTGACTTTCATTATTTAATATACCGCTTTATACGTCTTGTTTCTTATATAAAAATATAAGATGCTGTTTTTTTCTGTGATCTAAACGTCTCGCATTCTGTCAAATAGTATGCAGAAAATAGTATCTGTGACGTTCCGAGATCATAACTATTATTTTCCGATTTTTTCACTGCTTTACAGATTTCGGCATTGATTAAACTTTCCAGCTTTTTTTAATTCGGACCTGATATACTACCACCATTGTGGCTTCTCTAATGATAATTAAAGTCCCCTCCACACAGCAAACATACGCATGCACTTTTTGTAATTGCAGCAAATATTATAAATTAATATCCAAACAATTATACGAATGACACACGGTTCCCATTTTCCAAATCAACTCGTAAAAGATAAATTATGATTCACGCCATTCGACAAAGCCGCAACAAACATCCAAACTACGATTTAAACAATATAATATATGTTGAAACTAAAACGTTCCCATTTTTATTAACAATAAAGCTACCTCCACATGCAACGCCATGGCGTGCGACGGCAAATAATCCACATTTTTTTGTTGTCGCAGCACATATAAACCGTGTCGACACATTTATATTATACAAACAGTAGTTAGCAAGTTACCTTACGTCCGCCGCACGAACTGCCACCGTCGCCGAGTCACCATTCCCCACCGGTGGGGAGGTTGACGGTGCGTGTACAGCCGCACGCCGTCCCACCGGCAGTGCTAACATAACGCAGTTAAATATTAATGCACTTTACTGTATCCATATATATATGTAGGTATGTATAATGTGTACAGTCGGAGGATGTAATGTTCGGTCAACATCTGTACTCCCTGCTGCAATATAACAGACGCCGCGCTTTCAGCCGACTCGATACGTCATCCTATAATAATGGGCGAAGTCGGCTGCTGACTCGGCACATTATGCTGTGTTGGATTATTGCCAAATCTGATTTTAACTTGGTCGTCGACTCGGCATTCTTATTTTTTAGTTTTACGCTTAGCAAAAAGTAATTTAAGGGAATGTTTTTTTTGTAATGGAAGTTCCATTAACCTAAACATCCAACGTATTTGACCGATTACTGTTTCATAAAAAAATAACATTTTTATAGAAAAACGTGCCGAGTCGGCAAAATATGCGCCTCTGTTATTAGTATTATTTAATAACTGTTATGATTTCACTTCTCAACATTGTCTGCAAAAATGATTCAATAGTTTGACATAATAAATCATTGGTTAATTTTTACATTGACAGTTCTAGAACAAATATATATAAGACAGCGTCCGTTGGAAAAAGTCGTACAAATAAAGTCAATTATATATCGTGAACATTTTTCGTTAAATATCACACCTTTGGAAAGCAGGTCCATGTTTGTCGTAAAGCAGAAGACAGTTGACTTTTGCGATTTGGTGCTTTCAGATCCTCTGCTCTTCTTCCCTCATTTGAAACCATTTCAGCACTACTTTTACCGTACAGTTGCAAAATATTGATGGATTGATGTGACCGGTTAGTGGGGATGTTGTCCCTGCAAAACCCGCAGATAGGTGAGTAAGTCGGTGGGATGGGAGGGATGGGTGACGATGGGGGTCTCTGCTACCGGTCTACATACATCTGTGATTACAAACAAAGTGGTGTATGCTAGAGTTTTGGTTTAATACAATTAGTGATTAATATTAATCTCCTACCGAGCTGGGTAGAGTAGTGGTACAGCACTAACCTCGCATTCGGGAGGTACGGGTTCGATTCCCGGCAGGGGCAGATGTGGCTGGGACTTTTTCCTACTGCCTCTCGCCGAGAAACGGTAATTCCTGTACCGGCCATCTTAATTGAGGTTTTCCATAGTTTCCCTCAATTAATTCCAGATAAATATCGAGATGGTTCCTTATTTCAAGCCATGGTCGATTACCTATCAAACTCCTAGTTCAAAAATTACCTACCTTATCCTCATTTCCTATAATTCCTTCATTCGCCCATTGCTATTATATAAGTTGAAGTTTTAAATAATGTAGAAAATAACGTGAGGTGGTAAATGGAAAATGGCGTCTGTTATGACATAAAGTCGAGAAACGGATGTTAAACGCATTATTATTATTATTATATTATTATTATTAATATTAATCTCCTAGTGCAGCATTTCCTAAACTTTTTCGTCCACGGGCCACCTAGAGATTAATCAAATTGTCGCGAACGCAGTAGTTTAATCAATTTTAGGCTAAACAAAAAAAAAAAGCAAATTTTGCATTATTTTGTAAAAATCAATTTATAACATTTAGATGTAGATTTTGCGTTAGTAAGTTTCACTTCTGCAATGTGCAGTGTAAACAACATATCACTGTTTTCCGGCCGGCCTTCATGCTATAGCTTTGCCCGCTTATGCAAGTTTGCGTTACACCAGAGCTGAATCCGGGACATAAGTCACTTCGCTCCGTATCTTCAGAGTATATAAGGTCGGTGATGTAACAACGGTCTCCGTAAGCGCGCGCCAAGGCCCGAGGTTTTAGTTTGATAACGTTCTTCCGGAATTACCTGCGGTTTGCCGGAAACAGTCTGTTTTGGCCTTTATACATTATGTACGTTCGGCTGAATATTATATTTACACTGCGTTGTTGTTCGCGGTCTATACAGGGTTGCCCAATAACGACGCTGCGTGCGCTCAATAAGACCACAAATTATACAGGTATTCCGTAGAACTGAAGAAAAATGCTATAATGTCCAGAATTATCTGAATGTATTAATTTTTTTTCCATTTCCCAACTTACTCCCTGAAATTTACCCTGAGAATCAAAATTCCATCTTTTATACTCACCTGTACTAAATTACAACTTTTTGCGTCAAATAGTTTAAGAGAAAATCGTCTCTGACAGACGGATGGACGGAGAGTGATTCGAAATGCACAGAGCACTAAAAAAATTATAATGAGCCTCACCGTCATAAGCTCTCATAAGTTTAATTTCTTTAGTTTTTAATATTATAATTACGGCGAAATTATTACACATTTTAAGAGGGCACTTTGATGTTTATGTCATGTGAAAATTCTCACATGGACATATCGTCACATTCATACCATAGTTTTATTTACATACTATAAACGACAGAAAAACATTTTTAATATGAATTGTCTGTAGTATATCAACATCATAACTTCACATTATGTGATGTTTCAGCTTTAAAAAATGTTTAATCCGAAAATTGTTTTCATGTCTGAAAATAGAGAATATGATATTTAATATTTTCCTTTCTGAATTTACATGAAATATATGAGTTCCTACCATTTGTAAATCCAATTACAGAAATTATTTTGTATCTCAATTGTTCGTAATTTTAAACGTCAGATTCACACCAAACTAATAATAAATTAAACATACGAATTGGTGCTGAACTCAAATAACTTTACCTGAACAGTGGCCATGTCAATGTCTTCTTTTTCATAGGCTCTGACTTAACAAACTTTATTGGACCAAAAAGTGCTTTGTTAACCCTGGGTAGGTAACAGGTCGATGTTATGACCGCGCGCGTGTGTTTTCTTGCCGAAATAGCTTCGTACTTCATATATTGTTATATTGCTCATTATATTATGTGTAATGAAAACGGGTGAGTCGTTACAATACGCCACCAGAACCGTTTCAAGGGGCGGCGACCTCTTTCCACACTATTCAGCCATAGCTGCGTTAAAAACTACGCATTAAGATACCCACAATACAACTCACCACAGTATACAGGCTGTTCACTTTGAACATTTTTGAATTGAAACAATTCTTTTTTACATGGCAGAGTGAATTGGATTCATCTGACGAAAATATGTCACTGAGGAAACCATGACAAAAAAATCTCGTATAGATATTATATATACACACTATAATTTACATTTTTTGTCATGTATTTTATGTAAATATGTTTCACAATAATGTGTAGTGTGAACTGCACGATACATTTTTTTGTTCAAAAGGTGTGGGCGTTTTTTTGAATTCAACAAACTAATGATGAGCAGAATAGGAAATTGGCACCATTTTCGAGGTGGCTTATATTTTCTATGATTGGAGTCTATATATAAGAAATTTTCAATAAAGATTATTGGACATTTAAAATTACTGATGTAAAATTCCCAACAAAATATTACTAAAAACAGCATTTTAAAGACAAGCTTTTACTGAAATGTAGTAAAAAGAAAAATTATTTTTTTAATAATTTTGGTTCATAATTATAAAAGAGTGGATTGTTGACTCTATGATAGTTTTTAATCACGAACCACGCTTTTATTTTATTTCAATCGCATGAATCAAACTTGGTCTCCCGTGAGTAAAGAAGTTTCACTTCAAAAAGCTTATTTACGTTAGAAATGAACAGCTTGTATAAACCCAATTTTATATTCATTGTTAACAGTAAACATTAAAAATGCATGACGTATTCGGAATATTACCGAATAAAACGACATATTGTCATGGGTTACGATAATGTGGCCCTTAAGGGCGCCATGTACGAAGCCGTACACTAATCAAAATGACAAAACGTATCCGTTATAGACCGTGAGCACAGCCAATAGTAACTGGCACATTGTTAAAAAAAACAACTGAACGACTCAAATTTAAATTCGGATAAAGCAGCATTTTTAATAAGAAAAATGAAAATATACGTAAATTTGAACACACCTCTAAAATCTGATCTACCATATATTGAATGATTCGTTGAAGCGAAATAATACAATAGATTAAAATTTAATATATTGTATTATTTTATAAATTTATTCACATTTAATATGAATAAATTTAAAAAATAATAAATTTAAAATTGTACGTGACATCGCAATGCTGTATCGAGTGTGTACTTTGTTTACATAAGTAGGTACAGAAAAGTATTTTTCAACAGTATATTTCTTGGTGTTTATAGATATTAGACAGGAGTAGAAGTAGAACGGATGCCGTAACATAGTGACGTCACAACTAGCTCGACACTACTGTTGGGTTCAATGACGTTACATTAGTTGTTACAGCAAAGGTCATTCTGTTAAAAAAACGTTATTTAAGGCAAATCATTTTTTAACTTGAAATACTTTAGAATCGATCTAGAATGATGAAATACATAATCGAATTTTTACACTCCAAGAGACATACTAATAATACCGATAGTTATATAAATGCTAAAAACGACCTAAATAATTAGCACATCTTTATTTGAGGCAAAATCTAAATAAAAAAAAAAACACGTGTCGCAGCACACACTACACTTAAGTGAACTTTTTGTGTATTGATAATATAAACTGACTTTGAGATTCATTTTATTTTGCTTTATTTTTCATTGTACATGCATTTAAAATTAATATTTTTGACAGTAGATAATAAAATGCCGTTGTTTATACATCGTTTCAATCACAATCAGGGGCGTCGCCAAGGGGGGGCAGGTAGGGGCAGCTGCCCCTCCCTAGAGGCTCGGGATTTTTTTAAGTTATAAGTTTTCCTGCCTAATGAAACAGAATAAGTAAATAATAAAATGTAGCGTTCAGCAAAATCACTCTGAAACTAAAATCAAATTTAAGGATTCAATAAATGTGTTAATATTTAATATCTTAACCCTCAAAAATCTGAATTTTTTTTTGTTCATCCTTCTGCCTCCCTCTGACTCAAAGGCTGACGACGCCCTTGATCACAATGGTTTCGACGTCACTATACATTGTGTCAGCATTTTTCGTTTGATTCATTTTACCGCTCAAATCGAAGAGTTATTGCATACATCCCCAAAATAATCAACACAATGATTTTAAATCTCGGCACAAATCTTACTGATATAGGTTATGCTATCAAGAAACGATAATGCAAAATGTTAAAAAAAAATCTGCATCCATAAAAATGACAAAAAAAGGTTCAGGTTAATAAACTATAATGTACTATGTTAACTAAGTTCTCCATCCCGCATTATCAGTAATAGATAAATAGGTATGTGTGCTCAGCCCCGTTTGTGCAGGCGCTCCACCCTTTGTTTGTTTATTTTGTGGTCATACTACCATCATCAATATCATTTAAAAGAGAGCTTGCCGCAACCACTACTGTGTGCATATATTTACAGATAATATTGTAAATTGCGGTGTGGATAACTTTCCCGATCACTGAATTATCTTTCCTTCTTAGGCTGCACTTCCATTGGACCAGTATTTCTTCCGAATCGATATCTGGAGACATCGGAAGAAAATCAAACAACGAGATTATATAATGTAAATGCCTAAATCGGAATGGGAAATGTTAACCGATAAGACATGTTTGTTTCAAGTCTGATAGCTGACCCCGACGACGGCACAAAAAATGACGAGGACAATAGGGATGTTGACTGTATTCAAATAAAAACATAATTTTAACGAAAAGTAGTAGTTTCTATGACAGAAATACTAAAAAACACTATATTTTACCTTATTTTTATGGAATTTAATTAATATTTAATAAATAAAACCTAATAAAATATCTCTCAAGTCACGTGACAACAGACACCAAACAGAACGCATGACGTCATATGTTCAGCCGCTGTCAAAAAACTTCATTGTTTGGTTAATATTTAGTGTGTAATTTATTATTATTTGTTTATATAGGAAACGTCAAATTACATGTAACTATAGCAACGACTACGAAACAACTTTTCATCATCTCAGTTTACTAACGTTTATGAGCACAGAATACGCATCTATAGGATGGTAGCTCCCGTGTAAACTTTTGAGCCTCCTTTGGTATGAACAGGTGACGTCACGCGACTAGTATTGGCGTTTTGGACCGAAATTTGAAAGGGATTTAAAAATACATGATTTTTAAGGCTTGAGTTGTATTTAAATAAAAATAATAAATATTTGTAGCAATATTAGGCACTTATGCGCGATTTAAAACACTTTCCCAAAAATAGTCAACATCCCTATTGGCAGAGAGTTGTTGATTGATTTTGTGAGGAATAGTCCTTGAATTTATCCCAGTAATATCGTATAATGTTGGCAAGTGTTAAATTAACTCCTCTCCTGTTTTCATTAAATTGTACCAATATCCTTTTTGTACGTCCTTATCTAGCACAAGCCAGAATCACTCATGGCACACCCGCATTACAACTGCTTCCAGATCGATTAATATCGGATCACACAATCGGATCGGAAGAAATATGGATTCAGTATATGTGTGTAGCAGCGTTACCAGATTTTTTTTTGCCAAGTCGGGATTTTGGAACTTTTTGAGTGAAAAAAGCGGGATTGTTTCGTCGAAAGCGGGACATAGTAAAAAAACGTATATAATCAGAAGTTTTTAAATATTTATCTTTTTATCTGAGTTCAAATTACGTTTACGTGACAACAGATAGCAAAAATAGCCATAGAAAATGTATTTTAATAAAAATATGATATTTTAAATCAGATTTACCCTATCGTTAAATAGTTGAGTCTTATTCGTCTTCTGAATGAAAAAAATAAAAAAAACAGAAATCAAAATCAAAAAAGTTTTATTCATTAGAAAAATATGGCGTTTCAAACATTAGTCTGAGAAGTGAGTTTTAAAAATTGTAACTTACAATAAGAGAATAATTATTTACGCACGGTCGAATTATCCCCGAAAAGCGGGACTGAGCCTGTTCCGCGCGGGACATTTAATTTTGATTTAAAAATCGGGACGTCCCGCCAAAATCGGGACGTCTGGCAACGCTGGTGTGTAGTCTTACTTTCCTTTCCAATTCGATCAACTAGGGAATACTGTATCAATATTGAAAAAGAAACTAATCTAGATTTACAAAAACCAAGCTAGTGTCGGTTACGAAGTATATGCATGGTAAAGGAAAGAGTCACGTATATTTTTGTTCACATTAAAAACCGACGTATTGTGGAGATCACTTTCATTACACGCTGTAAAATCGAGTCAGAGCGAACCGTACATGTAATGATATCATTTGAAGTTTTTGAATATTTGCTTATGAGATAACATGACTTTTTACTGTGAGAAAGTAGATCCTAGATGTGTCAAACCGCTAATTCGAATTCGGTTTTATGGCAAAATTCTAGACCTAGCAAAAACTATTATCACAATGCAAATCCAAAAATTTGTAAATCCAAAAAAAAAACCTGCAAATAATATGTTATTATTTGAGCGGTCCTTAATAAAATAATGTTTCTCACGCCTATTGTAAAACATAAACTAAGTTTCTTACACAAATAATTTAAAGCGCCTGAAACTGATTAAATTGAGCAAATAGAAAATGAAATTAGGTTATCACTGATCGATTTATATTTGTAATACCTATGCAAACAAAATAAATTAATTATAGAATTTATACACGGTAATTTTTTATATACAATATTTTCATTTAACTTTTAAGATAAATCCAATACCTATATAATTATCGGTTTTTATTTTGTTTGTCAAATTTCAAATATTTTACCGCGTAATTACATTTCTCGATTCGACATTTTTTGCGGTGAAAATACTCCCTCCCTTAAATTTCTGCTCGAGTGATTCGGTGAAAAGTTGCAAAAGTGGTGCGTCGCAGACCTGACACAAAGCCATATATCGAATCTCCTTGGTCAGCAGCGCAATAACTACTTCCGTTCAGTGAATGTTTACATATTTCTGTAGAGTAACCAATCTGAGGAACGAATCGATTTAAATTGGTCAACGCTCTTTTTAATAACCGCCCTAACTAAATGTTATAACATGCGAATCTTCTATGCAAAAAGAAATTACTCTGTATTTACCATTGGTACAGTTTTCTCCCGGTTTTAATAATAACGATAAAACTAAAAGAGAACAACTCTTCGCCAAAAGTCTGACTTAGATTTACATTTGTGAACTACATAGACACTAACAAAAAGGTTCAAGTAATACAACATTCAATATTTATCAAAAGAATTTTTAATAAACATCCTTTGAAGTGAATTACACAAAGATATAACTGAATACACACAACGCGTCAAAATATTCTTTACACTCGAACGACGTTCTATAGTGTACACCAAGAATTCAAATGATCATTTATAAAAAATGGCTTCCTCTAATTAATTCTATTCTAATTAATTAGAGGAAGCCATTTTTATAATTATCAAACTGGAGGATAGAGAGAAAGAGACTGACCTTCGCAGTTCGCAATAATCAAATCGCCTGGTTACCTACTATACCTTGTCTCTTACAGTTTCGACGTCATTACCGTCGGAATAGGAATTCTTACTTTACACACTTTTTGGACGACGACAAAGCATGGAGATTAGTCTCCACGTTTTGGAAAAAAAAGCAATACCAATGACTTTCAGTATTTAAGAATGTCACCTGTTTTGATTGGAAATTTCGATTTAGTTCAAAACAAATGACATTCTTAAATGCGATTTAAAGCTGAAGGTATTATCAGAAACTGAGAATAACTGAACTACTAAGCTTTTTCGTCTTAAGCGGGGGAAACATTTTGTTGGGAAAGCCTTGGAAGCCTCGAGTATTCTTAAAACTAAGAAAACTGAACGTTAACATAAAATGGTTCCCAGAATAATTTCTACTTAGGCTGACGGAACCACAAATCGCAGAAGCCAAATCACTATGTCACCTAGAATTTTAAAGTCAGTAATTTAATAGCAAAAATGAATTCTGCAACACGCCATATAACCCGGTTATAAAATTTTGACGTGTCTTACACTTTGAACAAATCAATTTCCGTAATTATATTTTATTTTATCTATTTCTTATAGCTGCATTAGCTCTGTGTGCCATTTTGTATCACGCCAACGACTAAAATGGTTGGTAGGAAGCAAATTTTCAAAAAGTAGTAAATGTATTTATGTGTTCAGATCTCTTATCAGTTTCATTAACTTGCTTGTCTATACACAACTTGTGTGTGTTATTTTGTGACATTGTATACAGAACTAGAGTTAGTTCTCATAGTTTTCCGCCAGCCAAACTTTTGTATGCACTGAGCTAAATGAATAAATACAGTACCGGAGTAACTAGATAAATCTATATACAGTGAGCACATCAAGTCATGCACTATGGAATTTAAATTTTTGCTGAAACTTAAAAAAAAAAATGCTAAGACACGTCGATTTTGTTTTTAGAAAGGTATTGGCATTTGACATATGGGAGAGTTTAGGTCACCCGTAATGCCGAATCCGCCATTTTTCATATATATTGCAATACTAAGAGCATGTAAAATGTAATGTGTTTATAGTTTACATTTCTGTCACCGGCTAGCGTATCGTTTTATGTCAAATCTCAATATTTTCTCGTAATTTGCGCTTTTTCATCGTGTTACATTTTTAAGTTATCACGTCATTGATCATTTCCTTTTTAAATGTCAACCCCAAAGTTTTTCGACGATTTATGTGTTGTTTTTTTTTTTTGGTATATTTGTTCACCGATATTTTCATCAATTGTAAACCGATTTGAAAAATTTCAACGCCATTTTATTCAGAATGCTACCGGATTGGTACCATACAGTTTTTATTGAAATCGGTTCATACGTTTTTAAATAACATAAAAAAACGTATTTTTAAACGTATGCTATACCACTTAACTCCAACATTTGTAAACCGATTTTGATGATTATTTTCTTATTTCATAAGGCACACCTTCAGGGTGACCTCACATTACTTAAATAGTTTTTAAAAATGCGCGAAATCAAATCCACTAAAAAGTAAAAAATAAAAAAACTTTTTTAAAATAATAATATTAACCTCCTCCAAAAAAGTCACTAAAAAGATGAAAATAATGAAATTTTAAAAGTTTTTTTTTATGATAATGTTAAAATGTTGACAAATGGCGAGGACTGCAATTTTTGAGATACATATTTGATCCGTAAATTCAAAAATATAAAAAATCGGGTGGGTTCTGAATTTTCAAAATAGGTTTACTATATTCATATCCATATTACTAAATGACTGTTAATATTCATAGGTATTTGGATTGACAAGACTGGTATTATTTAAAAATAATTCTTTAATATTTTCGTACGACGTTTCGTCTCTCTCGAGACTTCTTCAGGTACTCAATAACGAATTATTCAAATTCAAAATTTAACATAAATTCAAGTATTAATCTAAGAGAATTTATTAATACTTGAATTTATGTTAAATTTTGAATTTGAATAATTCGTTATTGAGTACCTGAAGAAGTCTCGAGAGAGACGAAACGTCGTACGAAAATATTAAAGAATTATTTTTAAATAATACCAGTCTTGTCAATCCAAATACCTATGAATATTAACAGTCATTTCAAAATAGGTTTGTAGAATATTACCGGGAAGTCAATAAAATGTCAATTTGTTCGTATTTTCCTAAATTCTCTACGAAAATAGATCAATTGTTAAAATTTATATCTGACTCGATTTTCTATTTCATTGAAATTTTTGAAACACTGTTCTCTTCACATTGTCGACACTTTTTTGACATTGGCATATTAAGAAAAATATTGTCTTTCCAAATCAGCCGAAAAAAGTTGGTTATCATTTAAAAAAATGGCTAATGATGTCATAGCTCCCAAACAAAACACGATCGAAAATAAAATTGATCAGAAAATTACCCCAGTTTTTAAATAAACTCGAGTATTTTACATTCCATAGTGCAAGACTTTTGGCTTCACTGTATTCATTTGTACAAGGTGCATTTCAGTTTTAATTAAATCCTCAAGATGGTGTTCTGTCCTCTGTAACAAAACAATGAGTTAATAACGTTACAGGAGGCGCTTAAATTAACCCTCCAGTTAACGGGTGCAGTCTGTGAGTTCACGCAATATTGTAAATTAAACGCCGTATAGCTTTTGTGTACGTTTCACAGATGCAAAAACACAAGTTTTTTTTTTTTTTTTTGGCTTTGTTTTTTTGAGAAAAAAATAATATTTTCTGACATGCTCCACCCCATTGGATACGTAACTCTCAAATGTTGAACAAAACAAATTCCATATACGAGTACACCAAAGGTTTCCAGCCTTTTCTCTTTAGAAAAAAAACTAGCTTATATTTTATATGAAATATTTTTTCAAAAATTATTTTTTCCAGAAATATAAATTTTCGGAAACAATTTCTTTTAAGTTCCAAATATTGCTACATTATATTAGGTAATGACCGTTTTACAAACATTTTCGAAAAAAAATTTCATCAAATTTTTCGGGTACCCCATTCTGCTTCCCCCCTCCTATTTTCAAAGTATTACGTATAATATTAATTTCTCCCTCCCCCCTATTTGCCTCTGGATACGCTACCGCCCCCATGGAAAACCCCAGCGTCCATTGGGAAGGCGGTGCCACCCCCATTGAGAATCACGGTATGCACAGCCGTTTCTTTTTTTTGCATTTCGAGGAAAGTGCAATCAGAATCTAAAATTTAATCTCGAATATAAATTTTCGACCCTATCACCAGAATACCATTTTCTTAGAGAACATGAAAGTAAAAAGATAATGATTTTTTATTGCTACATTTACTCCGTTGATCGTTCTAAACAGAACTTGCTATATTGTGCTCACTGTACCTATAAATCCTCCTTTGTCGTTATTTTTTCTCACAGTTCACAGTTTACGGGGCGATGAGAAACTTCGTCAAAACAATTAAATTATTTCATTGAATTCGTCTTACCTTTGATTTGTTTGTTATTTCTCTTTATATTGATAGACTGAGTAAGTTAATAACACTGCATTATATTATATTATGTATAAAAACAAAGAAATCATAAATTACGCTTTTATACTGTACAATTGAATTAATTCAAATAAACAAAACGATAATCTAGTGTCCTTTGTGTATTTCTACGTTCTGGAAAATTGAAGCAGAGTCCCTGTGTTGCCGTTAAAACAATACAAATAAATGTAATATCATAGTCAGTGATGGATTAGATAAGTTTTCCACCCAACATTTATAGAAAATGACACTAAAATTGTGATAATGAAAAAACCAGACAAGAACGAGTTAAACTAACTCGAGCGTCGATGGTTCCATACCATCCATATTATAGTTTTCGTATGAAGTATACTGTTGCGTCTTAGTTTTGGGAACAATAGGGACAAATCAGTTTTCGAGCTTTATTTTTAGGAAAATCTCAAAAACTAAACATAAAATTCTGGAAAAAAAATTTTTTTGGAGATCTTCAAGAACGCATATGGCCGATTACAAAGATATTTTTGGGGCTGTCAAACTTTGCTCTCTCATTTTACGACCAAATATTTTTTTGGTTCGGACTACTGGAATAATATATACCTAACCGTTACTTATAGTCCAGAGAAATTTGACTGTAACATACGGAAAAACGAGTAAATCCAAGGGTTTTGCGAAACGCCAAAAATGCCAATAGTTTAATTGTATATATATTTCCATCGGAGACATATTTGCGCCGTATGTCAATTCCTTCACTTCCATGGCCAGACTCTGCTCAAGTCTCGTCTGACGAGAGTGTTGAACGGTTTTCAGTTAAATTAAGACCTCGCGTTAGTTATAGAACTGTAACACAAGGGGTGTGAAATAATTAAACAGTCGCTACATTCATTATGAATTAACAGTCTCTTACACACAGACGTGAAGTTGGCTTATTATTCATATAGTCATTATCACACAGTTGAATAATAGATCGCACTTAAAACAGTAGCTGATATACGTACTAAGAAAAAACTCTAATAAAACCTGTTCGTACCAATTAAAATCATAAACAGAATGAAAATAACTTTACCAAAAATTTTAATGAATTTAGCGCAAGTTGCTCAATTTATAAATGTCGTTACTTTTAATTAGGTGAATTCAAAGCCAGTTTCAGGGATTTGACATTGAACTTTGTGACATCTGGTAGTACAAATTAAAGTACAGCAAAATGTGGTTTCGCGATTAATGCAATAGTTCACTGCCTTCAATCCTTTTGCGACAGATCTCAGATTTACCCACATAGAAAATAAAATATAAATGAAAATGACATTCCCACAACTTCGGAGCCATGGCTAATAAAAACAGGACTTGAGTTTCCATGAAGACTTCAAATGGTTCGTTACTTTAAATTTTTTCATGATCGAAAATAATTTTTATATTTAATGATCATAATTAAATGATTAAACCACTCACTGATAATTTTTGCAAGGCAATAGGAGATTTCAAAAACTTACAATACTAGAACCTTCTTTTACTACAATACTATTTAATTAATTTTACCTCCATTTTCCTATCCTCAAAACGTACAAAATAATTAGTGTGTTGATTCTCATCCATGTTTATTTATATTGATAAGTTAATTGGGAACATGGATATAAATAAATTGATGCTAAATTTCCAAAATTTGCAACGTTTCGTTGGTTTCTTTTCAACTTCTTCAGGCAAGCTACAAGAAATACAATTAATTACATTGATAATTGTGTAACAGAAGACATATCTTGTAAAATTAGATTTTTTTTTTTATTTTAACAATTAAATAAAATTGTAATATTTACTTTTGAGGTTAGCATCTTCGTTGAAATATTGTAATGCATATAACAAGTCGATTGAAATTATAAGACCAGATAAACATATTATATGTAAAGAATTATCAATGTTATTAATTGTATTTCTTGTAGCTTGCCTGAAGAAGTTGAAAATAAGCCAACGAAACGTTGTAAATTTTGAAAATTTAGCATCAATTTATTTAAGTATATCCAAGTTCCCAATTAACTTATCAGTACAAGATAATTGTTTTTCCACCTTCCCCTATCTGTATAGCGGTTGTAAAATGATTCATTAAACACTAGTGCATAAAGTAAAAACAAATAAACAATAGCATTACGTCGAGGTATACACGGCATTTTTTCACATACTATAAAATTGCTGATTTTCACATCACAATAAGTATATCTTTAATATTTTTGACAGCTGTATGTGCAGCAATCTATTCGAAAATTAATCTGTTTGGCTATGTCTGTTCCTCTTGATAGCATTTATTCGCTTTAATTCACAGCACTAGTGCTAAACCGCTATACAGACATGGGGTGGGGGTCGGCAAAAAAGTAATTTTAAGCATAGCGACTGTTCGTGTGTGTCTTCTGTAAAAGACAGGGATTTGTATGGTTTTTTATGAATCTCAGATTCAGTTAAGTCTTTCAGGTTTATTGATTTTGGTGTCAATCGAATCAGTGGTTTTGCAAATATACACACAATTTCGTGCATATTTTGCATTATCGTTGAAGTACCGCATAAAGACTCTAGTAAAATTTCACAGCAAATTCAATAATCATTTTCGAATATGGAACTCATTTTTGGTATTCCATGCCGATTTTTATTGACAATTTGCAAGCTCTACAAATAAAACTCTAAAAGTACTACGTATAAAATTCAAAAAGAATGTCGATATAATTTAATTATTTTCAGTGAATGTTTCAGTACGTTAAATCAGTTAAATGAATTTGTCGCAGCGACAGTTTGACGTCAAAACGGCGTTTTTAACGTATATACAAGGGTGATGTAGTATAAGTACATTATATGCAAATTAAGTCTATACACACAAGTATACAATAAAAGGCAATTATAATCAACATGCAAGAATTCAACCCTTCAAAACTTACAGTAGTTTATCGAATTAAAAATTTCCAATTTTGTTGTTCATTTGTCACTAAACTTTAACTTTGACAACTAGTCTTAATCATCGACTTTGCTTGCGTGAACGTCGATTTTGACAAAAAACATTATTTTAATCCGATCATTATCGGTTAAAAAGCAGCTTATATTTTAAGTTTGGGTAAGCACTAGTAGATAATAAAACAAATTTAATCAAGATCGGTTCAAGGCAGATAAGTGCTATAAAAAATATCCAAAAACCCTAAGGAAAATTAAATTACTGACAAATTTTAATTATTTTTTTATTTAACTTCATTTGCTAGTTAGGGTCAAATATTGTAATCCAATTTTGACTCACTTTTACATATCCGATCGACCTAACACTTGGCTCACTTAGAACATTTTCATGTCTCGAATCTGATCCCAACTGTTTGTACTAAAGTAATAATGTAAATATTATTTAATAACAAACTTTAACGTCCATTTTTAACCATCTTGCATTAATAAAATACAAAATACGATTATTCAAAAGGTACAAATACCAAATTTAATTTGAAGACATCAAATGATAAAAAGGGATTCAAATGGACTCAATTACGTTAAAACGTCTTTCTGTCATTGAAGTTTGTCACAAAGAATTTTTACAGAATATTACAAAATTGTAATTATATAGGTCTTGTGAGGAAAAAATACTTCTTATATTATGTACTGTTCTTTTTCAACAAATTTAAATGATTGCATCCACTCCAAATTTCTTTAATTTAGAGAGAACTTAAAAAAAAAAAAACAAAAAACCAAAATGAAGTCTGGTTCTCGTACCCTCGTTTTTATGTCCAAAAATTAAAATTATGAACGTCTAAAAGTACACTTGCATTTTAATCCCCTGCATTCTTCATTTACATTTAAATTATTTTTAGATTATACTTCATTTTTCTTGTTCTATTTTTAATAGCTTCGTTGCAAAAATAACTTAACAATTACGCTTTGGAGTTATGGTATGCGGTTCCGATTGTGTGTAATCTAAAAGCTTCGACTATGCGAAGTAAAACTGATGAAAATAAACAATTTTTATAATACCTCTTATTTTACACAAATTCATTTATGGCGTTATCCTGTATGGTCAATATTACAAGTAACAGCGCTGTTAAATTTGTCTCCCTTTGACTTGTTATGTTAAATTTGTTAGAAAATGACACAAAAATACACACTGTAAATTGTTACATTGGCCATACAGAATATAGCATCATTAATTTTATAAATGCTACCTTTGTACCGAAGCATGTTTTGTGGTCATGCGAAAGGTTTTGTGAATACAACAGATAAACAAAAAACAATTACACAATTATAATCAGAATAAAGATATTAAGCATGCTTGTAAGCAAAATATCACAAGAGAATAATAATGGATCTGATGGTAAGAAACAAGAGAAAATGATAAAAAAATATTATAAATAGTATAGAAAAGAAAAGAATGTTATATAGCCTTACCTTTGTTCGTCTTATCACATTAAGGCCCCTAGAAGAGAAAGAATAAGAAAAATTAAAAAAATAGAATAAAAAATGTTTTCGAACAAAATGTAAGTATGTACACACAAAATAGGTACAGGCTCGTTTTACAATAGATATAGAGATAAAAATGTTGCAGAAAATACATTATTACTAAACATCGGAAGAAAATGCACAAGAACACCTATATCTATAAATAGTTAAAAAATTAAAAAAAAACAACGGTTTAACATTTTGTGACAATTTTAGGTGCTTGGTATATTAAAGTAGTGTAAAAAACTTAGTAAAATTTACCCTGAAAGTGTACATTAGGCTTATCAAAAGTATCAATTTGTTCTAGCAACTGTCAAATTCAGACAAGTATCATATAATCTACACTACACTAAGTTCCCCTGCTCAAAAGTCGGTACTGCTAGTGTTTACACTTTTAGTCCGTCACTGAAATACTAAACAGGTCAGTGTACTTTCCACTTTTGTGTTTAACCAAGGCAATAGTGTCAAAAGTGTTAATACTTTTCACATTGGAGCGCGATACCACACACACCTAATGTTAAGAAGCACAGTCCGTGATAAAAAAGAACAAGTAGACTATGTTGAGTTTTGAATATATCAAAATCTACTTTGAATTTGGAATTATTGAAGTTACAGGCTTAAAAATGAAAAAAAAGATTCATTTTCATCGTAGCTCAAAAAATAATAAAAATGCGATTAAAAACGCTTGAAAAAAATCGAGCCTAGTAGTTTAATTTTTAGAAAATATACGTTCATTTATTTTTTTACCAATTTATACAATCATCTGAAACCAATAATAGATTAATTATGATTCGGTTTCAAATAGTATTCCAAACTTTATTTTCAAATTTTAAAAAACCCGGGTCGCAGTGCCAAAACCCTGCCGACAATATAGTGTATTTGCTGATACAGGCCTTTTGGCTTTATTTTGTGAACTTAAGGTGATTGTTGGGCAAAATAAAAAAATTAACTCCTTAATACACCCCTTAAAATTACATTTTTTTCTTAACTACATTATTTTTGTCGATCGAACGTCTACAGCAAAATTAAAAACACCTTTCAGTAAATAACTCACTATCTGCAAACTAGTGTTTTCAGAAAATTTGAAAATCCGGTCCTGTCGGGCCGATTTTATTAAAATTTTAGGAGCACTTTTTAATTGCTATTAAAGGGTTAAATTTCAATTTTGAAACGATTCTGAGAATTTTTTAGGTATTTTTGGGCCCAAAAACTTGTTTCAACCCCTAAAAACCACCCTTAAAATGACCCGATTGGGCCTATATTAAATAGGCTTCGTGCGGTGATGGATTCCAACATGTGTGCCAAATTTCGTTAAAATGAATTAACTCCTTCGAAAGTTATTGCCCGTACACATATATACCTATATATATATATATATATATATATATATATATATATATACATATATATATAAACATTTTCAAAAATGGTGCCAAAGTGTTTAGGAGGTTATGAAACGTCGAGAAATTTTGGTCCGACCCCTAGGTCCCGCCATCCGACCGATGCCAATAGTGTATGTTGCCATATGGCAAATACACTAAAAAGATTTCGCCGGATCCTTCCGATATTTAGTAACATAAAAAATAAGTATACATATATCATATTATAGTGTTTTATGAAAAAGCGTGTAACATTAAGTTTTTTTTTAAATTTTACTTAGAAATTTCCACGCCAAATTTATTTTTCTATTTTCAGAAGAAAAAAGAATTGTTAGACTTTACAGATTTAAACAGGAAATTATAGATACATTTAGTTTTGGACTTTTCTAGAAGCTTTTTACATTATTTACAAAGGTCACCACCTATTTAAAAATAAAATCAAGATATGATAAACTTATAAACAGAGGCCGAAGAGTGGTATCCTAAACAGATATTATTGATATGTCAATTATTGTTATTGGTACGAACTGCTGTTGTAAATAAATTTTGCGTACAGGTGTACAAACTAGGGGCACGAAAATTCTCAGCGAACGGTTTCAGGCCCATTCTTCTCCTTAAAAGTAAATACGGAATTGTCTACTTAATGTTTTATTTCTTTTGATATTTTATAGTATTATATCCAAATGTTTGTATTTTGAATTATAATAAATTGCAGTTTTATTTTTCCAGCAAACGAAACAATTCGGTCTTTATTGATATGAGTTTTCTAAGAGGCGCGAATTCTAACGAATGTCGTTAATATTGAAGTAACTTTAGGGGAAGGAAGCGTAACAAAAAAATTGCGCTTCCAGCGCATACAATACTACGAAAAAGAGGTTATGAAAATTTAATAGCGTGAATAATTTATGATCAGAGCCTATAGGTAAATGAAAGTCATATAAAAATTGCTTTTTTTAATTTATATTATTTAGTTATATGACTTTATCGTGATTCAAATATCCTTTGAAAGTAAATTCTTGTTACAAAAGTATTATATGGATACGAAGAGAAATAATAATTTATTTGCAGGGTATACATCTATCACTTGATGTGAACCTAACTCATTTGCAATTTAATATTTTCTAAGAGGTTCTTTAATATTCTGTCAACTACAATTACTGGTCGGTCACATGACGGTGAACGGAAAACCGGTAGCTTTATCTTATGTATGGCAGAATAAAATTCGTACTAATTTATTGTGAATGAAACCATTAATAAAATAGTGTAGATAAGATTAATGTTTATTTTATAGCGGGCGTGCTGGATGTCTGAAGAGCGTTTATAAAAAGTAAGGTAAGTAAAAGAGAGCAAGGCACTAGAATAAAAAAAAAACCTAGAAGAGAAGTAATAAATATGTATACAATGAAGACGACGGAACAGTCTAAAGAGGATATTAACATTTCGATTGGGTTTTACCTTACTGACAGAAACCAGACGTCGGGTGCTGAGTACCTGTATTCAAAAAGAAAACAATAATCACATACTATAAAACAACTACAGGTCTAAAGAAATGGAAAAAATACATGAAACACTTAAGAACATTTAACTAACATGAAATACAACTAGAGTCTCTTATTATCACAATTCCGACTGGCAAATACAGTTGTCTCCTTACGTGGTTCCCTTACATTGATTGAAATACAGAAATATTTGAAATTTGGAAGATACTCGTATTTTCGTTTGGGTACATGTAAACAAATTGAACGCAAGGAAAAGCTGCCATCTTGTATACAGGGTGCACAATGGTTTTTTATAAATGTTTAATGAAATATTGATATAATTAAATATATAATACAAAAAAAAAGTAAAGACTACTAAATTTCCTGCAAAAAAGCGAGTCTAATTTGACTAGCTTCATTGCTCGCTAAGCTGTCTTCCGGCAAAGCCAAAGAGGGAAAATGATCCACACTCGATGTAACGACAGTAAAAAAACGAGTTGACCTGACTATGGCCGTGTACGACTTATCAAGAAAATGTGTACGGCGCTTGTAGATTGGATAGCCCGCAGGTGAGCTACATTTTTTTAGAAGGAGTCAAAACAAAGATATTGATCATTAATTGTGTGACTACTTTATAAACTGCCTTTATGTTTAATGTGTATCAAAATGGAACCTTTAAGTGTCTATAGTAAGACACCATCATCCGTTAAGATTTTACATAGATATCGGTGGAAACTTTTTTTCAGCTTTTCTTATAAAAAATGTACCTAAAAAGTATGTTCCCCATTATGTTTAAAAGTGTTACGTCTAAAATTTTGAAAAAAAAATCAGGCATATATAGAGGGATTGGTACAAACTACACGAAAACGATAGCAAAAATTAAATTTTCATTATTTTTCTACATTTAAGCCATTAGAGTGGTGGAGTGTTCAGTGTTCATTTTTTTCCTCTAATATATGGCAAAATCGTAATAAAAATAACGCCTGCAACCAAACCGAATACAACAAAACCCGGGTCGCAGTGCCAAAACCCTGCCGACAATATAGTGTATTTGCTGATACACGCAGTGTGGCTTTATTATGCGAACTTAAGTTGGTTTTTGGGCAAAATAAAAAATTTTACTCCTTAATACAGCCCTTAAAATCACATTTTTTTTCTTAATTGCAATATTAATATCAATCGAACCTCTATACCAAATTATATGCAACTTTCAGTAAATAATTCACTATCTGCAAACTAGTGTTTTCATAAAATTTGTAAGTCCGGTCCTGTCGGGCCGATTTTATTAAAATTTTAGGGACACTTTTTAATTACTACCAGAGGGCTAAATATCAATTTTGAAACGATTCGGAGAATTTTTTCGGTATTTTGGGCCCCAAAAACATTTTTCAACCCCTAAAAACTACCCTTAAAATGCCCGATTGGGCCCATTTTAAATAGGCTTCGTGCGATGATGGATTCCAACATGTGTGCCAAATTTCGTTAAAATAAATTAACTTCTTCGAAAGTTATAGCCCGCACACATATATATATATATATATATATATATATATATATATATATATATATATATATATATATATATATATATATATATATATATATATATACATATATATATATATATAAACATTTTTAAAAATGGTGGCAAAGTGTTTAGGAGGTTATGAAACGTCGAGAAATTTTGGTCCGACCCCTAGGTCCCGCCATCCGACCGATGCCAATAGTGTATGTTGCCATATGGCAAATACACTAATAAACGTTCTGACGTGTCAAATGGATGTATGTCTCGATTGACTTAATAAATATCATATCATCATACCATCATTAAACACACTCTCTTTCTCCCTTTAATAGTGATGAGACAGCAGACGACCACGAACAATTAAACAAAACCCGGGTCGCAGTGCCAAAACCCTGCCGACAATATAGTGTATTTGCTTGTATAGGGCCGTGTGGTTTTATACTTTTATTATGTGAAATTAAGTTTGTTTTTGGGCAAAATAAAAAATTTAACCCCTTAATACACCCCTTAAAATAACATTTTTTTCTTAATTGTAATATTATTATCAATCTAACGTCTACACCAAATTAAATACAACCTTCAATAAATAAGTCACTATCTGCAAACTAGTGTTTTCATAAAATTTGTAAATCCGGTCCTGTCGGGCCGATTTTATTAAAATTGTGGGAAAACTTTTTAATCACTACCAGAGGGTTAAATTTCAATTTTGAAACGATTCGGAGAATTTTTTCGGTATTTTGGGGCCCAAAAACTTTTTTCAACCCCTAAAAACTACCCTTAAAATGCCCCGATTAGGTCCATTTTAAATAGGCTTCGTGCGGTGATCGATTCCAACATGTGTGCCAAATTTCGTTAAAATAAATTAACTCCTTCGAAAGTTATTGCCCGTACACATATATACCTATATATATATATATATATATATATATAAATATATATATATATATATATATATACATATATATATAAACATTTTTAAAAATGGTGCCAAAGTGTTTAGGAGGTTATGAAACGTCGAGAAATTTTGGTCCGACCCCTAGGTCCCGCCATCCGACCGACGCCAATAGTGTATGTTGCCATATGGCAAATACACTAATAAACCTCCAGCAGCATTACTACTTTTGTAATTAATAATTTTAAATTCAAATATGATTCAATTAATATGGAAATGTATTTATTTTAATATTAAATTTAATACTGTGAATTGTTGTGAGCTTCGTTGTCCACAACAATTGCGATGTAATCATATTAAAATGCATTAGTGTTGTCAAATGTACGTTGAGGTTTATCGCACGGTAGCTTCGCCGATTCCCCGCTTCGCGCGCTGCTACAGGTAACAACGTAAGTACTATACAGAACACATATAACGGCGGGTTTCAGAACGTCGTAAGTTAAACACAATTACGTCATAAGCCTAATGGCGGCCAAGCTGTATTTGTTACTAGAAAAAAATACCGAATAGATTTATATAAGTAAAAATTATATGGGACCACCTTCCTGAAGAGAAATAAATAATAATAATAATAATAAATGTTTATTTGTTGCGCCATTATATAAAATGGATACAAAACGTCATTACACAGTTAAAAAGAAAATGTTAAAATAATCCGATAACTTAAGTCGTTTATGGAATATGGGACCATATTAATTATGTAATGTTTTAGCTTTTTATCAAAATCGGTGGAATCTCTTATTAATTTTGGGACATTATAATACATTTTATATCCAAGGTAGGTAGCACTCTTTTCAAAAAAAGTCGTATTATGCTTTATGCTGTAATTCTTTGGACGTGTATTGTAAGTACTATTGTTTTTATGTTTGTCATCAACTGCAGCTAGTTTGTGTATAAAAGTAAGCACATCTATTGCATAAATGGCGTAATAGGTCGGAATACCATTGCTTTTAAAAAAATGTCGACAAGTTTCTCTCCGTTTTAAGTTAAAAATTAACCTTATTAAAATAAAAACATTACGTCCATGAGTTCAAGTAGGCGGAGATGAAGAATTGATGTTGTCGAGCGATGACGTAGCGGTGTTTAACTTACAGCGTTTGGCCTTTACCCCATTAGTACATGCGCGTTGATAAACAGATTGCCCCAAAGCATAGACAAATGAGTTCAACAGTTTAACAAAGATGTTATAATATTTTATATGTGAATACTTTCGTTTGACACAAAATTATCTTTGAAACATGTTTATAGATAGTATTTTCCATCAACAGATACAGTTATCACGTACACAACACAATGCTTAGCTAGGCTGCACAAAGTATCTGATTGGTTATTCTGCTGTACTGAGTTTCAAGCGACCAATCAGGGCACTGATTGCGCAATTTTACTGCCATATCGATTAATGGGATAGAGTCTACTATAATGTGTATATCTAAGTTGAAATCTCGTTAATTACAGACAAAGTAATGATTTTATTTAGTTGCATTCATTTACAGCGAATAATGGAGACATAATACGAAATACACCCGTTTAATCTGTAAAAAACGTATGTCTCAATCAGTTAGGATGCTATTTTCCGACTGACCTAATTAAAGGTACATAACGATGAAAACAATTTGATGACTTCTGGTTTCATCAACTTTGGTAAGCTAAAACGACCGCAAACAACACAAAACCGGAAAAATGTTTATTATTTTATAATTGAGTTTCCGTCCTTTCGTGATGTTAAAAAAATAATTCAAATTCCTTGTTACCTTTTTTTTTTTTGTTAATAAAAATATTCCGTTGGGCATGAAAGTTCATCCGCAACAATAAAAATCTCCGGCATAAGAAAGAAAATAATAAAAAGCTTCCTTTGTTTCAAATGAGTCAACGAACAATCGTTTATAATATTATATAATTAATTTAAAATATAAATTAAATTTCAGTTTATAATAGAAACAAAATGGAAAACTTGAAGAAAACTTTTCCACAACGAATACAATTTTTGTTGTCATGAAAATGGAAAAATTGTAAGGGGATTTAATTAAAATTTGAAAATGAAAATATAAAAAAACCGATCAAGATACACGATATTCTATAACTTAAAAAAAATACTAAAAACCAATTTTACGAAAATGAATCTGTATTTTTTTTTTAAATTTTGGTTTAGACACCTTCAATAAAATGTACGATAATATTGTAAGTACTAATTATAGTCCAGGACATAAAACGCAAATTGTTTCAAAAATAGTCATCGGCTGAAATATGTTTTTGGACAAAATAAAAATACTGTCTTAAAATTATGATCAAATGTATTACAGTATTCGGTATGCATTTTATCAATTCAACATCTGCACCAAAATATATATGGGCTTGTCTGGTTAATTTTATTGAAATTTTAGGGACACATTTTAATCCGCCGATTTTTTCTCTGCTTTCGATTTCGATTTTTTTCAATCCCTAAATACAATGTTTCTAATTGTGATTACGATAGGTTCTAAACATGTGTATCAAATTTCGTTTAAATCTATTGTGCTGTCCGAAACACCAACAACGCATATAATTAAAAAAATACGTAGCATTAATAGACCAGGGTCGATAATTTTTGAGACCAATAGTTTGTGATGGTATGAAAAAAAATATACATTACTACGGTAAATGTTCTCAGAAAATGCAAATAAGTTATCTTAAAATAGCAATAAATAGGCATCTACGCATATAATTATATGCGCAGATGCCTATTTATTGCTATTTTAAGATAACGTATTTGCATTTTCTGAGAACATTTACCGTAGTAATGTATATTTTTTTTCATACCATCACAAAGTAGAGATTTCAAGGAACAAAAAGCCCACCGTCTTTTTTAAGAAAGCAGATATTTTGACGTGAGAATTTTCGATTGAAAATTAGGGTGCTTTTTCGATATTAAGTCAAAATAAGGTGAAAAAATGAATATTTTAAATCAAAAAAATTACTGTGTGTTTGGGACATAAAAAGGTGTACGTTTTCACCAAATTTCGTGAAAAAATATTTTTTTTTGCAAAAAATAAAAATAAAAAACCAAAAATTTGGTTATTTGAATTTTTCACTTAAATTTTGAGGTTATCTGAAAAAGTGTAAAAACAAAAGTTGTAGATATTTTTATTACCTATAACTTTGTTATTTAACTTTTTTTCATAGGACTTGTAGTTTTGCCGGAAATCGAGATAAGCCGTTGTTTACCCTTAAAAACTCACCCCCTTCCCTTCCCGACCTCAGATCGACCGTAATTTATTTTTCCTTTTATTTTTGTTATATTCTCTACCTTTTCCAATGGGTTTCATCCTACTATAATTTTTTTTCACCTTTTACCATTTTCAAAGCTATCGACCCTGGTCTATAAGAAAATGATCACAAATATCAGTGTTAGAGATAAAATTCTGTTTATTTTAAAATTAAATGATTTCTGGTAAACTTTTGTTGAGATCTCTATAATATAATATTATTGTATTTGAAACTGATTGTGGATGAGAAAAGCGGCTAAGCCCACATTTATTTTTCTCATGAAAAAACACTTTAAAGCTAAACAACTGCACAAATAACATTTCAAGCCATCGCAGTTAAGTGCTCCGGTTGAAAGAAAAACAAAGAACAAATCTCACTCAACAATTTCCACGACTTTGTGTTGTACAAAAGAAATAATAAGTACGGATATTCTTGCTGTTTGTATACACTGGTTCATAAAATGTTAATAAAAATAGAATATTGAACATATCATAAGCGTTGACATGTTATTTATTCCTTTTATTATGAATAGAGCTGGAATTGAGCGAGTTTTATGTCATATGCACAAATGGAGATATTATCCGCACCGGTATGGAACGTATCAGTTCAGCACCTAGTAATTGTGCAGTCGTGGACTTAAAAAGTTAGTAACAAAAAATTGATAGATAATGATAATTAATGTCAATGTGAAAAAATTAAAAAAAAAACTCAGGCCGCAGTGCCAAACTCTGCCGACAATATAGTGCATTTGCTAATAGAGGCAGTGTGGTTTTATTATGTGAACTTAAATTTGATTTTGGGCAAAATAAAAAAAAATTATATTATTATCAATCGAACATGTATACACCAAATTAAATACACATTTCAGTAAATAACTCACTATCAGGAAACTAGTGTTTTGCAAATCCGGTTCTATATTATAGCCGATTTTTTTAAAAATTTTAGGAGTACCTACTTCTTAACTGCTACTAAAGTGTTAAATATCATTTTTAGAACAATTCTGAGGATTGATCCCAAAAACGATTTTTAATCCATGCTCGTTGTCGTATATTTTCTCTTTAATCTTTTTTTTAAAATCACAAAAAAATTAAACTTGTATTTCTCATAACGAACCATTTCATATTTTAATACGCCACATGATGTAGGTATACTTTAAATATATTTTTTTCTAATTTGCCCCAAAACTGTTGTTTATTGAGAAACGGTAAATCAGTCTGTTATTAAATTCTATCGAAATGATAGATTTTTGGAATCCAGCTTATTTTATCTTATATTAATAAGCTGGATTTCAAAAATCTATCATTTCGACAATTTCCAACAGCTGTAGTAAAATCAACAATAACTTATTAAATTCTATGCGTATATATTTGTAATCTTTGCAGGTGTAATATTGAATAAGTGCAAATATCGAAAATAAATCTGAATTTGTCAAATTTTCAGCCTCACAGATCTCGTTGGTTCATAAAAAAATCCCATTGTTTTTCCCTATGTTTCGTATTACCGTTTACACACTGTATATAATTTTTAGTTCAGCTTCGTACGACGTCCAGTTTTTTTAACAAAAATTAAGAGAGTTCTTAAATCAAAATATACGAAGTGTTTTTAAAAACAAATTTCACAAGTGGACATTGAGTTTTATGTTAACATTTACTATTATAAACTCAAGTTATTCGCAAGTTAGTCAAATTTCATATTCAAACTATGTGTTTTATTGGGAAAAAAATAATGAAAGTTCGCATTATCATTTTTTTTATTATTCACGGACTCCTATAATTCCATGATGTACACTTTGATAAACACTGCAAATGTACTGCCTGATTCACGTCACAGAGGATAGATTTGTATTCACAAAAGTACGAGGTTGATTTATTTCAAAATTAAAAATTGTAATTTTTTGACATGTCAAAAAACACTACCCGCCATGATGTTTGCAATGTGGCGTCAGACTTGTAGTAAATACACACGACACACACGTGAGTAAACACTAAACGAGCCTGGTGTAAGCGATATTAAGCCTTATTTGCACTTGTATACTACAAGAATGACGTCACAGTATAGGTAAACATAGCGGCTCGTGTTTTCACGTCAACTTATATATTTAAAATTTTAAGTGCTATTTCAGTCTATAAAACGCTTATATTTCAGCGAAACATATAAATTTTGTTGACTAATTACTGCGATATGAACATTTTAAGAGTCAAATAGTCTATTGAACAGCCTGTATATCGCGACATCAACGTCGTATGGGACCCCGCGCGCGTCGGTACATTTGAATGGCAGATGAAACGCCGCTGGCCAAAACGTGGCAAATTACATTTTTACATACAATTCAATTAACGTTCTAGTTATGTTCCAGTGTATTGCTCAGTGTGTATGTTTCTGTCTCACTCGTTCTTTCGCTGTACCGTATACAAATGGAACATATCTCTCGCTCTCTCTGTACATCGCTCCGGCATATTGCGGCTCCGGCAGTACGGAACGCTTGCCCGGACTCACAATGGCGAAATTAAATACAGATATACTTGCATATTATACAACATACATGTAAAGTTAACTACAGTGAGTGCATAACAATTTTTAGATTTGTTTGGTATCAGAGCTGGGAAATACGTGGAAAAGTTGTACATTATAGATGCTCGACAATTTAAGTTATCATCGTCTACACGGGGAATAACTTATTCAACTAAAACATGAATCTAAGTGAAAATTAGCAAGGTTTATTTCACATTACGGTCACCATTTTGAATTTACAAAAATATTTATATAGCGTTGAACACTCGCGTGCTAAGATAAATTGAATGACATAAATATATACATTAACTGTTAAAAGTATAACCCTCCTTTTTTTCGCCACTCCTGTGATCGCTTGAATGTAAAAAAGTGCATGAGAGTACTAATAGGGATGTTGACTGTATTCAAATAAAAACAATTTTAACGAAAAGTAGTAGTTTCTATGATAGAAATACTAAAAAACGCTATATTTTTCCTTATTTTTAAGGAATTTAATTAATATTTAATAAATAAAACCTAATAAAATCACTCTCAAGTCACGTGACAAAAGACACCAATCAGAGCGCATGACGTCATATGTTCAGCCGCTGTCAAAAAACTTCATTGTTTGGTTAATATTTAGTGTGTAATTTATTATTATTTGTTTATAGGAAACGTCAAATTACATGTAACTATAGCAACGACTACGAAACAACTTTTCATCACCTCGGTTTACTAACGTTTATGAGCACAGAATACGCATCTATAGGATGGTAGCTCCCGTGTAAACTTTTGAGTCTCCTTTGGTATGAACAGGTGACGTCACGCGACTAGTATTGGCGTTTTGAACCGAAATTTGAAACTGGATTTAAAATACATGATTTTTAAGGCTTGAGTTGTATTTAAATAAAAATAATAAATATTTGTGGCAATATTAGGTACTTATGCACGATTTAAAACACTTTCCCAAAAATAGTCAACATCCCTATTGTACGCACGTTTGAAGTTATACTTTTTTGGCGTGATTGAAGACTAATTTTTAATATACATGTAAATATGTAATTTATTGAAATAAAATCTTCAAAAAATTTAAGAATAATACTTACAAAAAATAACCTCAAATATTTGAAAACATTTTCATTTTATTTTCTTTTTTACTTTTTTCCGCTGTATGACATTTAAACGACTATTGGTTGCAATCAAAGATTATATAGTCTATTTATAGGTAAATTTTCCCGATGGCAAAAAGTGCATTGATTTCGTCCATCTCTCATTTCACCCTGGGTCTCGTATGGCCAACTTCATAGTTTCAAATTTTCGTTAGCGCGTTCAATTTCACACTTCCGTTAAATTTCACTCTCAACGCGCCAAAAGAAGTAGAACTTCAAAAACAACAAATAATTAAAAATATGAGTTGGTAAAGGTCTAAATTTAACAAAAAAAAAAGTTACCTGGAATATTTCAAAATGAAAAATATGTGTAAAAATATGACTTTGCAGGCATTTCCCAACAAAATTTTGAACACTTGGTACAACAAAGTCGTATACAGAACGTAGGCCCCTATCCGCTATCGCCAACCCATAAACTCGGGTTTGCTTCGTTCTAACTAATGTAATATTTATCAGTTCTTTAATAATGGCTGCGGTAAGCAAATGATGTTTTATTTCTGCAAATTAAATTCCACAAATCCAACAATGAATCCCGTAATCTCGACTCACGCTTGCCGTTCAACTCGTATATATACTTTAAGACGCAAGTATTCCACACACACATAACGTACGAACGAGTGCAAATATGTACCTGTGACGCCACGTGACGTAATTACACCCATAAAACAGGAATATTTCATCCTGTTATAAGCAAGAGCAGCGACCGAGTAATTGGTTCATTCATACAGTGCTTAGAATTCGGTTTAGTTGTACCACAGAAGAAATACGTCGCGCAAAATAGTTCCAAAGACGGAACGAACAAGGAACGTTTACTTTGCTGAACGGACGTCTTTCCGAGGATTGATTTCAATTTTTTCTGTTTCACACGAAAGAAATGTCTGCGAATTGCGGACCGAGCTCGTTCCACAATTATAAAGTCTAAACAGACAGGAATGTACTTCGAAGTATGAAATGCCGAGCCTATACCCGAACATGGTAGACGCCCGATACAGTACATACACACTCTCATTCGGGACGAGCTTATACTCATTTTGTGACCGTTGTTAAACTGGACGAATGGCGATAGGTTTCGTGATGAAATCGAACAACGTGTCGGAGTATGGACGTGTTGTGTGCTGCGGAAAGACAGGAAACATCTCCGCAGAGGACATGGCCCCTGGAGCTACACATGTCCGGAACTATCCAAGGCTACTTTAAAATGAATCTTACACGGATATTCCCTGTAGATATAGATTCAACTGTAGTCCCGCTAGTCTGGACATACGGTTAAGCCGGACGAGAATTAAAAAAAGCACGATTTATTAATTAGTTTATATTATTAATTAAAGCCTAAGAAAGACAAATATTATTGGCAGCTAATTAAAGCAGTCCCGAATAATAAAATAAATTTTAATCACATGCGGTTTTAATAATCACTTCGGATATTTCTTTCGAAAGGTTTATTTTATTTTATTTATTCAAATAAGTTTCTACAGGCATAGCCCAATTACAGAAAATGTGTTGCTAAATTTCTGATACGTTTCTAAATTCACTGTATGTGCAGTTAAAAATGTCAATATTACTGCAATTTTCATTTATAAATTTACACATTCTATAAACAGGTGAATTTGTGAACTGATACGTTCTCGGTGCAGGTAAATAAAACGATTGGTGCTTTCGGCTATTAAATTTAGGGATATGGAAAGGCAATAGGTTAAGAAAATCTTGGTTATCAATTTGATTATGCAATAATTTGAATAAGAATAGACAGAGAGCAAAATTTCTGCGACCTTTAAGCAGAAATTTTTATGTGTATAATATTAAATTTAAAAACCCCCTGAAACCACTGGGTTTAGGTTTAAAAAAAAAAAAAAATTTAAAAACAGTAGAGAAGTCTCGGTGTTTTGTAATCTAACGCTTACATGGCTTATACGTTGGACTAATCCAAAAGAGATATATCAAATTAATGAACTAAATAATTGTAGATCTTAAAAGAGCCTACAGACAAATTTCCGACAGCTTATGTCAACCTTGTAAGGATGACCCACAGTGACAATTTTTATCTTTCAAAATTTGATCAAAAATAATGTGATTAGCGTAAAATATACTAATTTAAATTTATTTTCTCGCAGGAGGAAGGAGTTTCTCGCGGAGGGTGTTGGTACGATATATATTAATATAAGTTTTTTTTATTTTTTCACGGGAAATTGGACAATTCAATTTTAATATAGTAAACTAAATTAAAAACTTTTTTAATTTAGTTTACTATATTAAAATTGAATTGTCCAATTTCCCGTGAAAAAATAAAAAAAACTTAAAATTATAATGGACGTGAACAATATTGAGAATTATATTAATATATATTAATAAAAAACATATTTGTAAATTCAGGGAAAATAAGCTGTGACAGACACGAGAGTGATTCTATAAGGGTTCCGTTTTTTCATCAAATGTACGGAACCCTAAAAACAACATCGATTTACAATCATAAATTATGAAATAACCAAAATTCAACTAAAAATACTAAAAAATTCAAGAAATAGCTTAGTTTTTAATTCTGTTCTCCATTTGCATAAGTTGTCCGATTTATCCAAGTGATTTAATCGAAAATTGATAACGCGCAAAGTGAATATGCGTTTCAAAATTTCCGATTTAGTAAATTCATTTTACAAATTCGCGTTAATGATTGCATTAAAAGTAGGATGTGAATTGGCCAGGGCAAATGGAATATTTAGACAGGGTGTTTATATATAACCGCGCATTTTGCCTGTCTCGTTTTCATCCGTCGCGGTCGTAAATTTCGAAAAGCTACCTTTTATTTCAAGATCTCACCGTACAGAAGTCTACCGGACAACACTACTAAAATTCTATTAATACATTTAACAAACAATATGACGAAAAATACCAAACCGGTGACAAACTATCCAATATTTTTATCGCTTTTTTTTGTCTCATTTCGAACATGGTACTTGATAAAATTTATAGAGAACTATCAATTAATTATCGTTTGCCATGCACATTTTTTGGCGTACCTTAGCAGACCTCATATTGGATTTGGAGAGAGATCTATTACATATATGAAAACCAAATTACATTGTACATGATTGAATCTTCTCTATAATTTGTATAAACTTCAACAAGTAGAAATAGAGTCGTATTCGAGATACAACGAAATATGATAAAAAAATTAAAATAGTCTGCCACAGATATGTTTTTCATCATACTATTTGTTAAATTTAATAATAAAATTTTAGTAATGTTGTCCAGTAAACTAATAATCTTGAGTTTGAACTATCAATAAAATTAGAAGCATTTCTCTTATGCGGTTATTACCAATCTAAGTTTCGTTCTTTTTAAACTAAAATTAAAAAAAAAAGGAATCGTGACGTACAAACACACTTCGAAATAATCGCGCTTCTTTTAACACAGCCTGTATTTGAAACGTTTAAGTGAAACATTAATCGAACATTGAATGTCGATGATGTAATCACGACGACATCTGTATGTTGAATTTGTCACCTGGGAGTACAGTACTGTACAAAAGAATGCGAGTCATAATAAAGTCGAATAATTTCATAGAACTTCACTATTTTTATTTATTTGCCGAAATATAATCCAAATCTTAACGGAACTTTTTTAGAATTTAATTTAATGACGTAAAAAATTTAAGAGTTAAGTCATAACACGTATATTAAAATATTTTTTGCACGCCTATAACATAGCTGCTTTTTATGCTTAACGTATAGTGGTCGTAAAATGATTTATATTTAGCACTAGTGCATAAGACAAACAAAAAAAAAAGGATCTAATATAATAAATATATATACAATATAATAAATATGTGAAAACGAGCTATTTTATAGGGGGTACGTTTCCTTGAACGTAGTGATATTATCACTCGTGAATCTGTTGCTAACTCCCGTTTTTAGCATCTTGTCACTTACTCGTAAAATAACGTCATTTACGTTCTAGATACATATAACTACTCTTTCGAAATATTTATGTTATTCATGCTATTTAAAACATACTTAATAAGTAAATGACTTTGATATGGGCGACGGTCTGACGAAAAGATTTTTTGATATAACAATTGGATTTTAGAATAGCATCTTGCATTCGAAATAATGGAATAAAGTGTGAACTTTGCAGCGTTGCCATCCGTCCCGATTTTGGCGGGACGTCCCGATTTTTAAATCAAAATTAAATGTCCCGCGCGGGACAGGCTCAGTCCCGCTTTTCGGTGATAACTCGACCGTGCGTAAATAATTATTCTCTTATTGTAAGTTGCAATTTGTAACATTCACTCCTCAGACTATTGTTTGAAACGCCATATTTTTATAATGAATAAAACTTTTTTGATTTCGATTTCTGTTTTTTTTTATTTTTTTTATTCAGAAGACGAATAAGACTCAACTATTTAACGATAGGGTAAATCTGATTTAAAATATCATATTTTTATTAAAATACATTTTCTATGGCTATTTTTGCTATCTATTGTCACGTGAACGTAATTTGAACTCAAATAAAAAGATAAATATTTAAAAACTTCTGATTATATACGTCTTTTTACTATGTCCCGCTTTCGACGAAAGAATCCCGCTTTTTTCACTCAAAAAATTCCAAAATCCCGACTTGGCAAAAAAAAATCTGGCAACGCTGGAACTTTGGCACCTGAAAATTCTCTGAACTGCAACTTGGAACGTTTAAATTATTATATATGATTAAATTGCAATGGAATATCCATGTTTGTCCACATAAAGCTTGCCCCCACTTAACAAAATCCTGCGTACGCCCTTGGCACCTTGCGACATACGTATTTTGTCAGTTTCTCATTCACACTTGTGAACAACACCGTTATGACACAAAATTATGTAGAACTGGTGACACCTGTGTTCGCGTCGGCCAATATCGGGTCCAGCCATCGCGTCCTGTAGCTATGGATTACTTCCGGTGCAGGGAAATTGCCACTTCCGTTCGACAGACAGCGCATATGCTTGTCACTTTGCCCGAGTCTACTAACACTACTGACTAAAGATCAACAATCGATTTCATCGAACGGGATTTAAAACCATATTTGCAAAATCATTTTGCAATGAAATTGAACTAAACTTTTAAAAAAACACTAAATACAGTCAAAACCGTTTACGACGACATCGTTTAGAACAATATACCGGTTATATTGACCAAAACCATAGGTCCCGACTGAATGCTATATGACTTCCTTGCTTTTTAGAACATTACGACATAAGGTAAAAGTACCAATCTCCGTCAGTGACCCAGTGATCGTCACAAAACGACAATTTTGCCTAATATTAAGCATCTGAGGATAACTAGCGTTTAACGCATTATTTAGGGTTGAATTTCAAAATCTTAACATTTTGTTTATTTAAAATGGTTACTATATTGTTAGCAGCAGTATAGTTTTAAAATTGTTCAAAAATCAGTGTTGTCGAAAGATACGATTTGACGTCATTACATAGTGGTTTGGTTAAGGCAAGGGCTTATTTTGTTCCCGACACTATACTTTGCATACACCATATATTAAAAGTGTTATAGATTAATAATTGTGTTATTAGGACATTGATGAGCCTATTTTTAATACAATTTTGAGGATGGTCCTTCAAGAACATAATAATTTTACTATGACGGACACTGGTACATCATAAACGCCGTCACGAACCAATTACCGTCACCACCGACGATTACTGGGACAAATGCATTTTAAGTTTAATCTCGCATATTTCTTATTTTCAACACAATAACTATAGATACTAATACATTATCTTGATTATTAAATTTCAAACTTTACGAGGATCAGTAATCGTCATACAACTTTATGAATGGCTTATTAAGCAAACGAACCTGAAATGCTATGATGACGAATATAGGGACTAACATATTCGTCACATATTAGTCCCTATATTCGTCATAGCATTTCAAGTGTTTTTGTAAGCCATTCATAAAGTAGTATGTCTGGAAATGGTAGCAAAATGATTAAAATATTCTGAAGATGATATGCGTACAGCTCTTTTGGCTGTAGCAAAAAATATGTTAGTCTAATGAGCCGCAAAGACTGACAAACTACCAAGAATGACATTATCGGATAAGGCAAAAACACCGGTCAGTATAAAAATGGGACCACCTTCAATTTTATCAAGCGAAAAAGAAATGTTCCTGGAAAGGTGAATTCTCTATATAGCATCCATGCGTTTTCCAATAAGAAAAGAGCAACTTCGAGATTGCGTACATATATTATCAAAGCAATTGAGAAAACAAGATACATTTATAAATGGTAGACCTGGTCGCCATAGGTATATAAGGCATTCTTAAAACGCTATGTCCTGATTTCGTAAGCAAGATTTGTGAAGGCGAAATTGAACAAGATATGATACAGTGCTTATCCTGCAAATGCTGGGTAACTGATGTATGTGCTAATGTATCTATGAGTGCAAACAATTTTCATGCTCATCTTGAACTTAAAAAAAAATAAAGATTAAGATTTTTAATTCATATATTAAGTAATCAGCATGTTTTTAGCAAACCCTTCTCAACTGACGGATATTCGAGCACTTATATGACGAATACTGGTGTAGGTGTAATTTGGATGTGACGATTACTAGGCCAAACGGCAGTATTTTGGTATTTTCTTTATTGTTTTATTTTTGAAGCAATTTAGTGCAATACATTTGTATTTAACATAAAATACGAATTTCAACGACAATAAACCCAAGTTTTTGAAATTTTGACACGCGAAATACATGTGATGCAACAAATATAAAGTTGCAGTTTCCCTTAAACTGACGAATACTGGTACTTTCACCTTACCGCATTAAGCGACTACATTTAATGCAATATCTTCATATCTTCGAAGAATTATATCTATTAGAACGACCAGCTGTATTGTAAACAAAGTCCGTACGCACAGACTAAAATTACAGATTTTATGAACACAGAAAAATGATAATGATAATGTGAATATTATTACTATTATTATCTATATTGATTTATATGTAGCTTGCACATTCAATAATACTACATACTTAATAAAAAATAACTTTGTACCTCGAAAACATTACCGGTTGTTACGACTATCGCTTTTTACGACCAAATATGAGTAGACCCTTCGATGGCGTTATAACATATTTTGACTGTATATATCAAACGGTATGTACACAGTGATAAATTGAAAACTAATATTATGCAAATAATTCAAGACAAAAATTTATCTTCTATAGCGTGTAAAACGTGGGCCACTCGATAAATTAAATTTGAGTATCCCGCACGCTTTTAAACGTTATAGAAAAGAGAGAAATGTATGATCTGCGTTGATATAAAAGCAAATTTTAATCTTCTCAAAATACATTTTATTCAAATTTTTAGTCATATATTTAAGTTTTAAACAACTGGAGACATAATTTTCATTTCCATTTTTTAGCTCATTATATATGTATTATTGTATTAAAAATGTCAGAACATTGTATTGTCATCAAAACTACACACGACTGCAAAATTTAACGTTAATTGGACATTTGGAAGAGGGTGAAATAATCTAACCTCGGATCAAAAATACGATCGGGAACGGAGAGAGGGCACTAAATCTCTCTAAACAAAACCAGAAATTACTGAAACGAAAAAAGAGCAGCATCTTCTACTGTTAATATGGCCACGCAGTCACATCCAGTGACGTCACTGACGCATCGAATCTATACGTTATCTATTTCATGCTAGAGAGGAATCTGAGTGACACGTCAACCGTGCGAATAAAGAGGGAAAGTCGGTGACCGTTAAAATCACGACCGGATCGTTGTTCGACGTCCTGTGCCATGTGCGATCACTGATCAATGATCATTGATTACTTATCAGATGACCGGTGATCGGAAAATCGGCCGAGCAAAGATAACTTCAAAAACAATACACAGAGACATCAGACAATTCATCACTCAACTACGTATAGATACGACTCTATATGTGAAGAGTTCGGGTTTTTAAAAGACAAAATAATAGCGTTGAACGGTTCTTTTTAAAATTATTTCTGGTCATACGCAATTAAGTTAGCAGGAAAGTGGACAAATTGATGTTAATCTTTACAAACACAGCATATTTACCTTAATACACGGTATATAATAAACATCATATAAATAGCAACATGGATCTTATTTTTACTTATAAACATTACAAAATTAATAAATCTGGCGGAAATTATTAATTAATAAGAATAAAGCTTTATGAAGATGTGACTTGTAATATTGCACAATAAATACTGACCAATGTCAATGTTCAATCCAATTAATAAAGTAACACCTAAACATAGATTACCATCAATTTGTCCACTTTCCTGCGAACTTAATTGTGTATGTTTAAAAAAATATGGACGCAACAATTTCCAATTATTTCTGGTGTTCTGAAAAAAATAGGTAACTTTACGATGGTACCGCGATACCAGTTAGGTACCATTGTTTTATAAATTACTAGCCGTTCCCCGCGGTTCCGCCCACGATTGTAATAATACACGGCAACAACAACAGTAGTGGAATCTTTATCAAGAACTAACAGCTACATTTTCAGTTAATAGAAGCTGTATTTTAAAAATTAGACAACCATTGACACCCTTGTACTTCCCCCCTTTCCACACCTTAGAAGACTATTTTAGTATTTCTACTCAACAACAGAAACGTGTCTGCCACATTTCAAGTCTGGAGGTCTAATAGTTCCGGAAGGTATTGTGATGACCTGTCAGTAACATTCATCCCCTTTAAGTTTTTATTTTGAGACAAAAGGTAGCCTATGTCCTTCTTTAAGATTCAATCTATCTCCTTGTCAAATTTTATTGAAATCTGTTCCGTGTTTTAGGCGTGAAAGCGTAACAAACAAACAAACAAGCTCGCATTCGCATTTATAATATTACAGTTAGGATGATTGGTAATGGACATGGGCACATGACAACCGTAACGTAGATGGCAGCATAAGTTATGCTTAGTTTTCACTCTGTAGTATCGTAAAAACCAAATCTCATGTTCTTCACTAAGTTGCGTGATTTAAATAAGGAATAATTCCAAATAAATATGTGACGTTTAAATATTACGTATATAATTCAAACAAATATAGTTAGTTTTTCTAGCTGTAAAACAAATAAATGTTATCTAAAAGCAATTCAACAGCAATTTCCAAAACCCACCTGCCAGTTACCATTTAACTGGACATAACCTAATAGATTGCAAATGAACACACAGATCTGCCAAAAATATTAATAATATTCCTATTATGGTATAGGAGGTACGTGCAAAAAAATGTAGTATGTAGTGATATTATGACTCCTGTTACAGCTGTCACAGTTCGTACATAGTAAATTTCATTACAGTCTAAATACATAAACTACTATTTCAGATTCTTATCTCCGTTTAGTAATTTTAATTACGCGTTTTTTGTTGAGTATTTAAAACAAAAAAACGTTATCTGTTTGTAAAAAAATAATCATAGAAAAATGTTAATAAAAACACGGAACAGTAAGTTTTTTGTCACATCGTATACACGTAATAATTGCAAAAATGCTGCCAGCGAATTCTTATTAAATTATACAATGCAAGGTTCATTATAAGCTCGACGGCATTTACCCCTTTTGCTGCCAAATGTATTCACTTGTACTTGCAACGCAGAACATCATCAGAGCAAAAGTTTATTAAAAAATTTGAAACTATTTTTTTCTGACTTAAAATCTCGGTTGTCACGTAATAATCGTTTGCAACAGTTTTCATATTTTTGTCAGCATAATTTTTCCTACCAGTTTTTTCGACAGTGAAATTTTGGAGTTCTTTCTGTCCCCCGGTATACGGTCACGCTAAAATCACACATTTAATTTTTGATTAAATATATAAGATTTTCCGTCATATATGAACCACATGAATCTTTTTAATTTTAAATATACACATTTTACATATTTACATATTAGCAAGATATGCATCAATGTCACTTCGTCTTGCCTTTGAACTTCTATCAACATTTGAATTATTTTGTATAAACTGATCCATAATTTACGTTATAGTAGCTGAACTTTTTTTTTTTAAAACCGCGTAATACTAAAATCCTGTTAAGCGGAGCAGCGTTAAGCGAGGTTTTACTGTATTTTTGATTACTGAAGCGGTAGAGTTTATAAAATTGAACAAAATGTCAAATCAGCAACTCTATATTTGTATATTCCCATTAAGAATTTAACTTTCATAAATCTCCTTTCATGACACAAATAAACATAACTAGCGGTACCTGTGCGAATAATTCGCACTAAAATTCGTTTCTAATTTCTCACACTCTTTATTACTTTCTTCTTTTTGTTGTATTACATTACAAAGCTCAGTGAAGGTTCAAGAAAATACAGTGGTACCTTGAGATACGAATTTAATTCGTTCCGGGATCATCGTCGTATGTCAAAACAATCGTATCTCAAAGCAATTTTTCCCATTTAAAACAATGTAATGTATATTAATGCGTTCTAGCGATATGAAACTACCCCAATAATAGGCGTTAGCCTATCTTTCATAGCCTTGTGGCCGGGTAGCCTCGTTTCTTCTGCGGTAATATAAGTGCGCCTAGGCATTTTTTTCCAAAATAACCCCGTCTCATCGCAATTAAACACTTGTTGCGGTAGGTATCCTTCTTCACTAACGAGTTTTTCAAAAAACTTAATGAAATTTTCAGCCTCCTCAATATTTGCACTAGATGCTTCTCCATGACGAATTACCGAATGAATTCCAATTTGTTTTTTAAAATTGTCAAACCAGCCACGACTAGCTTTGAACTCTGGCCCACCTAAAATAGCACGAAAAACAGGCACAACACAACGAATAACACAGCTACGTGTGAACAAGGAACGATGCGGCGACGGTGTCAACAACCAAACAGAGCGAACGCTCTGCCATCTAGCGATCATCTATAAAATTATCGCGCATTAAAATTCGTATCTCAAATTTTTCGTCGTATGTCGAGGTAGAAATTTTCGAATATTATTCGTCGTATCTCAAAAAATTCGTATGTCAGGGCATTCGTATCTCAAGGTACCACTGTATTTTTCTAAAACTGTCATATAGAGGCGCAAGTATCGAAAACGTTGAACTGAAGCGCCGCCATACGAAAAGTATTTATACGTGAATTTTGATTAAAAATTAAACAAAAAAAATTTACCGACCGTCAATCATGTTGACGCTGTTTCAAAGCTAGAACCATCAGATGGCAGCATTGCTGCATATACTGAATAAATGTATAATTGTTATAATTAATTATTTTGCAAAAACAAAAGCAATAATAGATTTTTTAATTGTTGATACACATAGAGCAAGTAATTATCTATAAAATGATACAAAATTTATGTGGAGTAATTGTAAATTTTTTTCGAATAAGGGAGGCAAACATCTTAACCTTATCGTATTAATATATATGATGATGATTTCCCGTGTCCACTACAGTAGCCCATTGAATATATGAACGAATCTAAAAACAAAAATGGTAGGTAAAGGGTATAACATTAAACAAAATCTCAAACAAATTAACTAACCAACTTACGTTTCCAGACAGACAACACAAACAATAACCAATTAATGAGTGCATAACGTCAAGAAGGAGGAGGAAGAGAGAAGAAGCTTCATCAAGCACTAGCAGACAAGCACCACCGGCGTTGCGGTGCCGTTCGTCCGTCCAGCGAGCAGCCTCCTGAATATTAGCACGTCGGCATACGACGCCGGGCGGGAAACCATTTAAAATGTAAATTTGTAAATTTGAATTTTTATTATACCACAGTTACTGAATAATAGTTTACCGTATTATATTATACAAGAAGAAAAAGTTACTACATCAATGTCTTTCAAGTTTATTGTTTTATCAAATTTATTTTCAGTAGCGGGATCGGTACACAAAATTCTCTCGCCTTTCCTTGCTTCTTCTCATCAAAGTTATTAAATGTCTTCCCGTTTTGTGTTCGCGCGTACACTATCGATCAAAAGTGCGATGGGTTAATGAATTTCAATTCATCACAAGAAAGGATGACAAAGTTTAGAAAAAGCATACATAGGGTCGGATAGAAAACGTCCTTGTTGAGTTGATTTCCAGGTTCAGGAATTGGGCACCACGGCGAAATTTCTTAATGGCATGACTTACAATTTGCCATCCGTCAGGGTGACCCGGAACACATTTTTCAAAAATTTTGACACAGCACATAGGAAGGTCTATGACACCTACATGGGAATTCAGTGTATATTGAATACCCTTCTTATACTTGAGAACTTCCATTTCAGTTAAAAAGTTCTATCTTGAAAAAAATAGTTCTGTAGATTAGTCGGGGACGAATTTCTCAAAATTTTCTACACTGTTGATGACAAATTATGCAATTTTTACAAAGTCGTTTCAAAGCATTACGCAAGTAAGTGATAAAATAAAATATCTGTCCACTTTGTAAATCTTCATTCGAAATAATCATTGTGCGTATTGTATGCTACACTTAATACTCTAAAACTGTTTTGGTCATGATAGAATATAGTTTGTTTATTTGTCTTCTTTCTGTATACTTTGTATTCTCTTTTTTTTATTTTTTAACCTGCACAAAGATGCATAGGCTTAATTAGGTCTGCATAATATATATCTATTATTATTCATGTTGAACTTATCATGTGCATGTTCTATTTACATGCCTATATATATAAATTTTGTAATTCTCTGTAAATGGGTCCTACCTGTAGGGAATAAATCTATTATTATTATTATTAAATCGTAGATAGGCTAACCAATAATGCAGAAAATTTTGAAATAATGCAGCTTCTGCATTAATCGTCATGATCAGTAAAAGAATGTCACAAACTGCCTGAATTATCCAAGTCTAGTACCATTTCATCTACTGTGCACTTGTATTCAATTTTTGGATATTTTCGACAATAATAATCCAATTAAATGTTTAACCAAACAAAAAGAGTCGAATTTTTAATTACTTTGTATTAGTAGTGTACGTAAATGATTCAATTAAAACTGTCCGAACCCCAACCTTTACTGGCTAACTGAAAGTCTGTATATAGAAGACTTCCACACCGAAGATATATAGAATGTAAAATTTAATTTTCTACGCAATAATCTTTTGTAGTGCGATATGTTTTACATCGATTTTTACACATCTCTATGGCTTCCGTAAATAATGTTCAGAACAATATAATTAATACATAATTATTCCAAATGCTGGGTTCAATTTTTATGTATTTAATTGAAAATGTATTTTTTGATAAAATTAATACAAAAGTTCCCACAGACCAGCGTGGACCTGTAGGAGCAAGACGGAAACGGCGCAAGATTAGATTTTATGGTGGCAATTTACATTCAAGCGAAATTTCACAGTCCCGTACTTAAATGCAATACTTGCTTTTTAGTCGTGGTTAAATCATTAGCGCAGTAAAATATCGCTTGCTGAATTTAGAATCCCATTACATATAATTTGCGTTTACAGTTACTAGGTGGCCAATGAAAAAGGCGATAATTTTATTTGTGCTTAAATTCTTTGGCAAACGATTTAGTAACCTCTAAAAATAGTTGATAAACAACTAAATTTTAAAAACGATTATGAAAATTGTCAATGTTTCATAACAAAATATGAAACGATTGATTAGCTCATATATGTATGCGTATTTAATTTATTCTCCAAGGATTGTATTGCAAACACTTCTGGCTACAATTTTTCAATTTGACGCCAGTGGTAATACATGTATCATAGCCCTATGCCCGTGGACAGGGCAATCGGCCAGAAAATCTATCCCTCTCGGTGCAGTTTGCCAGAAAAGGATAGAAAACGGCCGCACGTACGTTCTCTCTCACCATGTGTGACCATTTTCAGCAGATTGTTAAGATACGAATGGTGAGAAAGCTTCGCGTCTTATTGTCAAGCTTATGGTTCTACTTTTTTAGTCTTGCCTCGCGTGTTGATAATTCGAATTTTGCGGATAGGTATATGTTGTCGATTCGAAATTAATTTTTTATGCTTAATTATTTTTGATAGAAATTATTAATATAGATACCAAACACCTATAGTATAGGCCGCACTTTCGCGTTGTCTCGTTTTTGAAGCAGATACATTTTCTGCTCAACTGTCCAGTCGATGGGTATAATAGCTCAAGAGCTGTTATGTATTTTTGGGTAGGTATTTGAAGCCCTGTGAAAATTTGTACAATAACTCTTTAGTAATATCCGAATACAAAAGCACAGAACTGGCTGAAGGGTAGCGGGGCTTAAGGGGGTATTCTTATGCGACCACTTCGAAAAATCGATTTTTTTTTCATATTTCAATAGTAAAACTTATCGAAAATATGCTGTGAAAAATAGAGACCGAAATTCCTAGTTTTAAATAAATTACAACTCATATAGTGGCCGACGCGCCGTAAGCGACTTGTTGGCTCTTGAAACTTTAAACGCATTTTTCTGGAAACATTATGGTCCTAAAAAAAAAGTATTCAACCGATTTCTTTGAAATTTATATATGTTCTTCTACTCATTAATGGTTATCGTCCGTACTAAAATTGCTTATTTTCGAAAATATTTTCTTATTTTTTTAAACGATTTTTAACAAAAAAATTAACAAAAAACACAAACTTGTTTTCTACAGTCCGCCATTTTTTTGTTTTTTAATGAAATTGATTAATTTTAGTAGGGACGATAGCGACATCCCTACTGAACAATGATCCATTCGATTTTTTTATTTCAGACAACATAAACAGCCGCTATTACCATGACCAGTGACCTGCTTTTTTTTTAGTGTCTAATTTAATTTAAAAAAATATATATACAAAAAATGTAAAATAAGAGAAAAAAAAATTGTTTTATACAGTTTAAGATACAAACAAAAACATATAAAAAAATTAAAATGATTGAATGTTATTGTCGTCTAAAAAAAAATTCCCTAAAAAGAGGTAAAATTTATGCGTTCACATAAGAATAACCCCTTAACCGAACATCAAGTTTTTAAATTAGCTTTAAGTGTGAGAGACACCGTATATCAGCCATTGTCTGATGTGAATAACGCTGCGGACAATATAGTATTTGCTAATACAGACAGTCTTGTGTCGCGACCCATTTCTGGCAGGTCTTAAAGAGCTAGGAAAACGGAAATATGCATTAAGTGACTACGTCTAATACCTACTAAAAATTTCAAAATGCCTCAAGGATTTTTTTTTGAACAAAAATTTTGCTAAATTAAAAACTTGAGACTCGGTTAAGCCCCGCTACACTTCAGCCACGTCTGTGTTTCTGTGTTTTTTGTATTCGGATTTACTAAAGAGCTATTGTACAAATTTTCACAGTGCCTCAAATGCCTACCCAAAAATGCATAACGGCTCTCCAGCTATAAGTTTATGTATGAAAGCAAGCCCTGCAATTAGGGTTGCCAACCGTCCCGCTATACGCGGGACGTCCCGTTTCTGATATCCTTAACGAGACGTCCCGCTCAGGGTGTGTGCGGGACGCTAAATATCCCTCTTTTCGGAGGACGCTAAATACAATGCATCTATTCCGTGTTCTAATGCAGCAGCAGAGAGAGTCTTCTCACTTTGTAATAATGCCTGGACTGACGCGCGAAATCGTCTTTATGTGGATTCTGTAGTCAGAGCTACAAGTTAACGTAAATTTTTCTTATCCATGAAAAGCTTTTTACAATTTTGTACTTAAAAATAAAAAATCCTTAAAAGTGCCAAATGTCATGAAAAATACTCATTTAAAAAGTAATTTATAGTTTTCATAATAAAGTCTAAATTACACTATAACTGTTTTTTTTTAGTAAATATTGACTATTACTAATCTAACAAGACGTTTTATTTTACTTCTCATCCTGATTTGTAAAGAAAATTTCACGTTTTTTTGTATTCTAAGTAAAATTAGTTGGATCCCGCTTTTTAAACCTTGTCCCGCATTTGAAATCATTATTTCCCGCAAATTTGTATTTTAAAGTTGGCAAGCCTACCTGCAATCTCATCACATTACGTATTATGAAAAACTAAACATTAGCGGGTTGCAAACAGGTACTGTGTTTATGTAAACATATACACACGTATATCGGTATAGGGGATCCCCCGGGACACACTCTGATCAATGATTGTATCCTATATATATAGTATACGTATGTGTGATTGGCGTAATACACAAGCCGCTGGCCAACTCGCTGCTGGCTGATTGAAATGGAATGAAACAGTTGTTGAAAATTTCAAACACACACTACCCGATACCGTTGAATTTATCAGGGTGTCTCTACTGAAATGTTAAAGCAAATATTCGGGACTTGTCAAAGATTTAAACAGCACGGAGTTAATTTGCAAATACTTCCTAAATAACCGATGATATTTAATAAAAACTGTTTTCCCTGCTATATTATGTCAATTGTAATTTGTACTGAATTTGACTAAAGCCGGGTCCAAACGTGTGTAACGCGTAATGTAATTTATCGTGTAATGTAACACGAATTCTGCGTGTGGACGGCACTACGAGCATTACATGTAACGCTCGCGCCGGCGTTCGCCGTGATCCATCGGCTGTCGGTTTTTAGCGCGAACACAAAGGCGCTCGCAGTACTCGTTTGGACGACGTTCGTGACGATTGTGTTGTGTGTACGAACAATCGCTTGAACTTATCAGTTTGTATCAAGAAAAACGTGTTATTTGGGATCCAAAAAATCCGGATTACTTTAAAAAAATCAGTATATAAATAAAAGCAGCACTAGCTATCATGACTTTCCTATATTTGACAAAGATTCGCTTTCACGATTCGCGTTGAGTTCGTGTGCTGTCCACACTGTTGGCGCTAAATTACACGTAATCTTACATTACACGTTACACACGTCTGGACCCGGCTTAATAAGTACGCGATTTTCAAAATTTAAATGTCTTTGTGACTGGATGCCCTATCTAAAACAATTCTGTAGCATAAAAAGAATACATTTTGGAAACTTTAAATTTAAATGGCTGTACCCCCGAAACAGTACAGATGAATAATTTAAGCGAAGCATGCACAATCACATATTCGAATAATTAAAAACAGAACATTGGAGATCTTGCTACATCCATTTTTAGGCGTAGGCAATCGAACGTACATTAATAAATTAATTTGTTTTAGGCAACAAACATAAGCTGACTATTCATGGAAGACTATTTCATATCATAACATATTAATAACATATTTACTTCAATGACATTATTTAAAACTCAACTCTACTTTCAATCTAATTTCTTCACTTTATTAGTACATTTTTTTTATTTGGTAATGCAGTTCATCAACAGAATTATTAGCCGATCACTGGATTCTAAATAATCGACGGGCTTCTATTGCTGGACAGCAGCCAAAAAACGATAGTTTTGCGAGTAGGATCATGAATGAAGGCTTATAATTTAAATATGTTGTCAAAATTATAATTTGTTTCCCGTGATACACTATAAATCAATTATGATTACGTAATATGCATAATATTACTGCAGACTAGATGAATCTGTTTTGCATTAATGTAATTTGTCATTATCATGCATAAATTATTATACATTTCTGGTCACATCAAACTATGTATTTCCATGTACAACTATAGTTTATAAACAAGTAGTGGATGCGAAGATATTCTGTAAGTCTCTACGATTTCGCAGATAAATCCAATACAATGATTAAAATCTATGCAAACATACGCTTTTTTCAAAATATTAAGGTTAATCCACGCCAGGTTTGGATTTGGCAACACCAGCTCGTGTAAGGGGCAAAAACTCTGGAGGGTTTAGTGTTGAGTGAAAAATTGGATTAAGAGTTTTTGAAGGAACCTACACAAAATCTTGCCCTACGACACGATTGACAGTTATAACATTTATATATGAATACAATAATTTGTAAGTGAATAGATATCAACTTGCAGAGTATTCAGTAAAACTAAAAAATTATGAAAAATCCTTTCTCTCTAAAAGTATTGTATGACTACCTAGCGCAAATTGCATAAACTTCAGATGTTAAGCATCTATAATATATTATATCATTCTTTGCTCTAAACTACTACAAAAGTGGTTTTAGTGGTTTTACTATTTTAAAGAATGTAAACTAGGATACTAGAGTAGAACTATTTTAAACTTAAATACACGAAAAATACAAAATACATAATTAACCCTAATGACATGCTGTTCACCAGACCTACTCATACAAGGAGGATTCTGTACCTAACCAAAAAACAAACGTTTTGCAGGGCATTTTTTCTTAAATAGACATTTTATAGACTAATAAGCATAAACGAAGCACATATGTTCAAAATAGAGGTTCAAAACTGATAAAATTGAGAATGAAAAAATACTACACTAATTGTATCTATAAAAGTGTAAGCAAAATAAATTGTTTGTTAAACACTAGAATTAAATACATATAAGATTTAATAAAAACGTTTTAATAATATAGCAGTAACGACCGGCGTCTCGTTATTGATATTTTTCAATGTTCCGGGAAGCTGCAATAGTGGTATTACATCTTATAATGAATAAATTACAACTTACCCAATCATTGCGCGGCCGTTTTGTAAGGATCCACACGAGTTTGGCAACGAGAAAAAGATAAAATAAATAAAATTTAATACTAGCACTGACTTTACACTTGAATTTCTATTTCAAGGTTGATTTTAAATTTTGTAAACACGCTGTAGCAATGTTAACAAGTGGTCGAATCAAAATGGCTACTCGTAATTTAAAATACAAATTAAAATATATAAAACGGTATATTAAACACAAAAACATATAAAAATGTGCGGTAGATATGTAAAACGATATAAAAAATACTGCTATAGCACTATCGTAAATGTCTCTTGGTCCGAATTCTCGTAATATCACATTTGGTCCACGGAAAAAAAATCTGCTGTCAGAGCTTAGAAGCTTTTGTTTAGCCGGTAATGCAGGCTGTTTAAATGTCACTTTTGACAGTCTTCAAGTAATGGAGGGAAAATAATTTCAATTTACAATGTTTTTAAAATGTCATAAAAACACTTGAATCATTTTCAGATTTCGTTTTGGAAATTTAATTAAACTAAAACACACTTTAACACGCATTAGAACTAAACACCAGAAGCATTAAAAAATAAATTGCTTAACCTTAAAAACGTTTGAAAAACTGTTAAATAATAAAAACTTCAATTTGTATTATAGCACTATTTAATATTTATTTACACAAAATGTCACAATATTTATAACAATAACAGTAAGTAATTAAGAACTCCTTAAATTAAAAAATCACATACCAGCGATTAGTATAATGCCATGCAACTTTAAAAACAAGCAAAAACAATATGGATCTTTCAAAGCTACTAAATTTGCACTCAACAGTTAAACAAAAAATTTGAAACAATTTTTTGGAAGAAATAAATTATGTTATTCAGTATCAGTTTATTTACTCCCCGTCATCAAATTTGATAAATCACTAATTGAACTGTGCTCTGCTGAGACATAAACAGTTGAACATTATGAATGGGACATCGCTAACATGATGTGTCAAAATTTGCTGTGGCAATTAAAATTTAACTTATAGCGATATATAGTGTGTTATAGCAAACAGATTTCCATTTCGGATTAAATATGAAAAAAGTTTCTGCCAGTTTACTTTCAATTGCATTAGTGATTTGCAGTCAAGACCTCTTCCCTCAAATTCTCACTATGACGCACTCGGAAAAATGCTACATAATACAAAAAAGAGAAAACACCCAGTGATATAAGCAAACAGAAATTTTCTTTGTTAGGGCTGAAAAAAATATGTTGATACTATACACACTTCGGTAGTTAAACCACAATATTAATTTCTCAAATGGACATTAATGCAATAAAACCACATTAATATAATTTTTAATGTCTCATTTTTTAACCGTTTTCAAAATATCTACAAATAAATATTTAATAACTCCATTCAGTCTAAAATACATAAATATTTCAAATTATGTAAATCGCGTGAACAACAGGACAGTTTGTAAGAGTTTCAATGTCATTTTTTAAATAGCGGTGGCAGTGACTTTTGTTTATTATCAAGTACTATGCAGAAAACTGTCTATAACGTTCAATTTATTGTTCTTGCTCTTTTGCATAACGCCATCGCCACCATGCAACTTTCATACGATCCCAAATATTTTCCCAACTGTCCATCGCTGGTCTCACGTCCAGAATTGCAAACTTAAAATTAGGATCTACAGTACCGCCATCATAGTAATCTATAATATAACGTACTTCTTTCCCGCACCGATCGACAATCCAGTCATGTCTGTCAAAAGGTAATTCATATCCCATCCAGTTACGAATCTTTGCTCTCGGACTGTAATCCGACGCTTTTCCTCCAAAACTTTTTAATCTAAAAAAATATTTTTTTTATGGAAATAATACTTGTTTGGTAAAAAATGGTTCTCAAATCTCACTTGATTTTTCAAAAAGAAACTGAATTTCAAACGTTTTGGTTGAATTAATCCAGGGACAAAAAAACAAGTATTAGCTATTCACGATTGTAGTGCACTAGAAGTCACAAAAATTGACAAAAAATACAATCTGTAATACATTGCAAAGTATATTTTTGTTCAATTTTGGTGACGTCGGGTGCCCTACTACAACCATGTATAGATTGTAAATGAGAATTTTCAATATTTAGTTACCTGGGTTGCATACATTCATTAGCATGTAAAGCTTCCCATTTTAAAACTTCTTTCCAAGCTTGTTCATTATTAGCATTATGGATTTTTATAATGTGTTCCATATCTTTCGGTTTAATATCTTCTTCCTTCCATCTCCAACCTTTTCTCAACATAGCATTCCAAAACATCTAAAAAAATCCATACATTTTTAGTAGCGATTTCAATGAATATAATGAAAGCAGAACTTAAAAAAAATAGATATTTACTTGCTGACTCGGATAAACCCAAAATTCTGGTTTTTCTGTTTCCGAAACTTTCGGAATAGTAGATACTTGTCGATCAGTCGGCAGTGGAAAAGGTTGACCTGGAGCTGGTTTTTGATTTGCTGGAGGCATCTACTACATAACATTATGTTATATTATCGAAAACTTAAAAATTGTAATATTTACATATCGTTCAAGCTCATTGACTTTCAATTAATTTTCAATTAATCTGCAGAATTTTATACAATCAACTGTCTATGAATTTCGTACCGCGTAAACAAAAAAGTTCCAGCTTATTCACAAATTTGAGGAAATTTGGGCATATATTCAGTGCAAACAAACAACAGGTCGAAGAAAAAACAAAAGCACGTCTCTAGAAGAGTACTTTCCCTACTTGTAATCTTTACAGAAAAAGTGTTGGTAACTACGTTCCCAGCAACGAGAGAGCTGACCATATATCAAATTGGTTGATTGCACTCAAAGTATCAGTCAAATGAAATTTTCTACAAACATAATGTAATTGCATTACCATATTCAAAGGATTGATATCGCTATTGCCATGTTGTACGGGGCATTCGCTGACTGCCGGTTTCTTGTGCATTGGACATTCCGGTGGTATCGCTGTGCCAGCTGCAAACTGTTTATGATGTGGTGGAAAAAGATGTCTTTCTGATGTTGAAATTTCCGGGCTAATAATCTGTGCTGCAGCCATTTGAGCTACAGATACTGTATTCCCCATTTTTCAAAAGTTAACTGGAAAATGTTACAAATGATTTATAGCACCTTTGAAATTTACGATATTATAAGCAAGAGTCCATAGGTCTTTTTTTATGAACACTGTAGAACAACCTACAGAATAAATAGCATGTGACTTTAGGTCATTTAATGGCTCCTGGATGACAAAAATATTTTTTTCAAAATCGTTTAACTTATTCTACACTGATTAGTCATTTTTTATTTAAGCTTTTAATTATTTTCTGGAAATAAAAAATATTCACCATCCAGTTACATCACAGGATGCAAAAATGTAACCTAAAAAATATCCGAAAGCTGTACTTACCAGTATTTAATATACTTCAAATCACTTTTACGAGTCAATAAGTTAAAGCATCTCCACAAACATATTTTGACGAAAATGTGGTCAATTTTATGTTTCAATCGTCTATCAATTCTATAAATATCAAGTTTATAAAAATAAAGGCGATATGAATACCATCAAAGACCGAGATAATTTTAACCTCCTTTGTTCATACTCGTAGCACAGAAATCAATTTTCCAGTGCTTCGCAAACACTTTTGTCTCCTATTATTTAAGCATTTTCCTACTGAAAAGCAAATGAAGACAGTCGTTCCCAGATTAGTTCTTAAATCAACCATAGAACCAGATATAGAATTATTAAAAAATTAAATTAAATTAACCCACAAGTCTTTTGTACTTTGTTCACAGTGATAGAAAAATATACATTGAAGTATCTATGTAAAGTAAAATCTGATTGTCTTAAATTGTACAAAAAATTATTATTTTATACTGTTTACAATATAATAATATATTTTGCTTAAAGAATTAAGTTCATATTCTCCGCCTGTCTGAAAAAACTTTAAGTCAACACCGTCTGTACTTTTAGTAATCATCAGATTTAATTTTATTATCACTTTTTCCATATCGTTCTCGATTTTCATTTTTTTACCAAAAGAACATTCTGTTTCTGAATCATCTAATTCCAGTTTCCGTTTATTACTGTTTGTATCTTTACTATCATCTGCTAAATGGCTGTCGATATTTTGGTTAGTTGTTTTTTCTATTGCAATTTTGTCTATTCCTTCATTTACAGCTTGTCTACGCGCTTCTCGTCTTTTTCGTCTAGCATTAGACCAAGTGTCTTCTGATCCAGTGGCAATTATTTCATAAACATTACCATTCTTATAAGAAGAAAACTTCATCTAAAAATAATATATCAACAATATTGTAAATACAAATACAATAAAGCAGTCCGTGTACGGCTGATCAAACGTTATTTTATAGTCCATAGGTTTCTGTGAATTTCATGTTTTCGGCGTTATTTTTAACATGAGATGAAATGTCTTATTTTGTGTCAAGTGTGTGATTGTGTAATCTATGAGTTTTAAATGACGCATTCTTTTGTTTACCTTTAATTCAGTCAACTTCTCAATAATATGCTTCTCCATGTCTTCGATCGTATTAAACTTTTTTGTTTCAAAAATAAAGGTATGCGCTTTTGAACTCATTTTTGACCCATTGGTCAAACTGGACAAATTTCGTAAATCTATATTGTCAAAACTCCAAGCAAGACACCACCTTGTTGTTTTTCCCTGTTGGAAAACAGTTTCCATAAAACTTGTCACGCCATTTTCTTTCAACTTTTGTTTTAAAATTTTCACATTTTTTTTATGACCAATCATTGAAGTATAAACACTAAAAAATAACTTACTATGAAAAATATAAAATTTATTAATAATGATTGAATACACGAACGTAAATGGTAAGTACCTAATTTGAGTTCCGAGCTCTTTGCTTTCGGTTATAATTCGATTAACAAATTCCACTTCTCCGCCAGGAGCTGATAATTCATTATCAGTTCCTGTTGGCGCATTTCTTGGTGGAGTCCTTTTTCCACGGTCATTTATATGATTTTCGTTGTACGGTGGTTTTGCAAAAAATGGTGGATTGCACATGCAAAATGTATATGATTCACTACCAATTGAATCTTTTAAAAGACTTGTCTGTGATTGAACAACTAAAATCAAACATTACTAACGGTAAAACCCAAACTATATTAAAAAAAACCCGGGTCGCAGTGCCAAAACCCTGCCGACAATATAGTGTATTTGCTTGTATAGGGCCGTGTGGTTTTATACTTTTATTATGTGAAATTAAGTTTGTTTTTGGGCAAAATAAAAAATTTAACCCCTTAATACACCCCTTAAAATAACATTTTTTTCTTAATTGTAATATTATTATCAATCTAACGTCTACACCGAATTAAATCCACCCTTCAATAAATAAGTCACTATCTGCAAACTAGTGTTTTCATAAAATTTGTAAATCCAGTCCTATGGGGCCGATTTTATTAAAATTGTGGGGACACTTTTTAATCACTACCAAAGGGTTAAATTTCAATTTTGAAACGATTCGGAGAATTTTTTCGGTATTTTGGGGCCCAAAAACAGTTTTCAACCCCTAAAAACTACCCTTAAAATAGCCCGATTAGGCCCATTTTAAATAGGCTTCTTGCGGTGATGGATTTCAACACGTGGCCCAAATTTCGTTGAAATCAATTAACTCTTTCGAAAGTTATCGCGCGTACACATATATATATATATATACATATATATATAAACATTTTTAAAAATGGTGCCAAAGTGTTTAGGAGGTTATGAAACGTCGAGAAATTTTGGTCCGACCCCTAGGTCCCGCCATCCGACCGACGCCAATAGTGTATGTTGCCATATGGCAAATACACTAAAAACAGTTTAAGTCGGTCAATTAAAAGAATTCCAATGCATCAACTAACAGGCCCACCCAGTTCTTCAATTCGCATAGGGAATTTTTAACCCTTAACTACTGACATGAAGTCTATGAGACTCCGTTAAGTACCTTTCCTAGTGCTACTCCCACAAAAAATATTTAGATGCTGGCTCAAGTATATTCCTAGCTTAGTATGTACTAGCATCTGTTACAGTCATTAGTTCATGTCATTTACAGTGTTCATTTTTATAAGTATTACGGAGTTTCACAAAACGCATAGACATTTTGCAGACTTTTTTATTTACAGGTTTTTTTATTTAACTTACCGTTAATAAGGCCTTCCAAACAATTATTTAAAACATTCCTTCTAGCTACTTCAACACTATCCGGATTTGATTCTGTTGCGAGAACTCTCCAATTATTAGTTTTGGACATAAGCAACGGATAAACACACGTAGCCCCCGTGCCAATGTCAACAACTCTAACATCTTCTTTGGGAATATCAAGAAAATTCGCTAAATCTTCCAAAAACAGCACGTAATTAACGCGAAGTGGTATCGTTGGTGTTAAAGTGTTTGGCGGAATTTCAACGTTAAGTGAGAAGTAATGAAGCAATAATATTTTTGAAAGTGTTCGTAATGAATCTGGATTTTGAAAATTGATAATAGCACTTCCATTTGGCTTCTAGAAAATAGATATTTGGAAAATAGAGCAATTGTATTATGATTTTATTCAAGTATACTTGTTTTATATAGAATTCATATTTTACTTACTAAAATGACATGCTGCTTGAACTCATCATACAATTTAGATAATTCTTTAAAATCGGGTGCTTTCTTAAAAATGTTTCGTGGATGCATATTCACAGTTTCAAAGAAGTTTTGATACACTTTGTTTTACTTTAAAGAGGTTATGTATTATAACGTCAAGAGTGACAAGTGACAGTATCCTGGTGACAGACAGTTTTGCATTCAGGAGGATAGAATAACGTTGGAAGAAAAAAAATTTAAATATTTTTTCATATTATAATTAAATAATTTCAAATTTTAAAATAAATATATTGTTAATGCCTATACGACAATGACTTAAAATTTTATTATCTACGTAAAAAAATTATTAAACTCTTAATGACAATTTTACAGATAAAATAGCACAAATTGTCTGTACTAATAAAGTAGAATTTAGAATGTATTAATTAATAATTTTCTTTGATTTAAACAAAATAATTAGTATTTCAGTAGACGCAAAGACCTCTGTTGTCGGACGTTTAAAATTAATATTATTACACATTAGGGAATGATGATTGTCAGTTAAATTTCAGTCCAAAAGGATCAATAAAAAATTGTCGTTAGTATTCAGTTGTAATAACGATGTACTTAATTCGATTTCTATCACGTATTCTAAATCTGATAGGTCCAGTAAAAACAATACTAATTGCATACGCTGACTAAATTACTAATGTTTAGAAAGTTTGCACTTCTGTATACTTGATTGGTCATAATATGAATATTATGATCAAGCCGCCAATTAAATCTAAGTCGTTATAAATTTTGAGCTCGCATTCCAAAAATGATTTGATTTTTGTTTCCTTTTATAATATCCTTATTAATTAGTTCGGCGTATCTACTGCCTAGGACCTAGAAATGTGTTTTTTTTAATAAATATTAATTAAAAAGATAAGCATGATACTTATAATAAAATAATTAAAGCAGAAACCATGACATCAGTGTGTTAATTTACTATGAAACAACAATCCACTATGATAATAATTTTATAAGTAATAATTAAAGTTCAGCGCATAATGTGTCGCCTACAGGTATAAAACCAGGTCTTTGGCCTTTCTGTAGAGACAAGTCTACAAATTCAATGCAGTTGCGCGTTGACAAAATCATCCACCGAAATGCATTTTGTGCAGTAATAATTACCGGTATTTCCTTCTACTATACCCGAATGCCAATTTAAAAATAGCCCATGCTGCAAAGCTAAGCTCGCGTCGCGAACGAAACTTCCTTGAAGTCATGTGTTTTCATTATGAAACACATTTCAATATCAAACGAACTTTAAAAGTGGGAGCAGTTCAGTTGTTATTTTTATCAATATTTAGATGATGCCCCAGGATCTTCTTAGTAAGTAGTGATAGAAAGAAATTATTAATGCTGTAGACAATTCGAAAAATAATCGATATACGACTTCTAATACAGTGCTCCAGTTTTGATTATTGTAATTTTTTGTACTTAACCGTTGACGAGTCACGTTTGCAAATAGTGATTTGTGCGTGATTGTTGTGACTTGTGTCTTACTAAGATTTATTCAAGGTCATCTTGCGTCTTTCCACTATTTTACGAGACTAAACGGTACGTGAAAACAATTGTAATAAAAAGTATTGTTCTTTTCCAGAAATGTATTACTTAAGTTACATCACGTGCTTTAATAGCATGTGCTGCTGTATCAGCTGCGTCTCGTGAAATAATTAGTGTTAAATTAATCTCAAAAAGTACGTTTGAATATAAGTATATAAATATTGATGAAATCAAATAAAAAGTGGTCTCCAATTTAAATTTGTTTCTTAGTTTGGAGAGTGGAAAGTGTTGTTGGTTTGTTTTGACCAACATTTATGAACAGTAAAAAAATTAATTGTGATTATTTTTGCTTATTCTCAGCAAAAAAACACATGTATTTCAAACGCGACTGACTGTAATAGTGAATGAAGGTCATACAATGTCAAACGATCACTGCAGTACCGTACTATACAGATAGCTATTACTAAAGTAAACGTGTTTAAATTTTGCACGTGATTACATAATCTTTTTTACCCAATAATAATCAACATTTTAAATTGTCATGAAAATATCGAAATCGCGCCCTTTTTATTGTGCTTTAATAATTTAGTTTTCATTAAATAACTATATAAACAATTTGTTAAAAACTGACGATTTCATTTGAAATATAGCCTGATATATTATTACCTAAAATAGAAAAAATCATCTGAAAATCTTCTTACTTAATATGTCAATTATTTGATGATTATCAGTATTTTTTAGAGTTTTTCGCTCACTGCACTTATTTGATAGCTATTAGCTAAAATCGTAAATATATTAAAAGGCAATGAAACTATTTTTCAGAGCTCAAGGTCTTTACTCTTTATAATTTATATTATTCATAAAAAATCAATTACTTAAATTAAATTGTAACTATGGGCACTGTAGAGTATAGCAAAAAAAGCTGGTAGTTTCGGTTTGAAGTTCCGATAGTGACATTTAATATTTTATGCATACCTAGTCCTTAGCTTAAAGTGTAACGGGATTTTAAACTAATAAAAAACCGTTACGATCTAAGATATAATTTCAACGTCACAACCGATAAAATATCAAGAATTCAGTAGTTCAAAAAAATATCATAGCAGTCAGGCGTTGCCTCATACGATCGAGTCGTCCTTGTTGTAAATATTCCACGAATCGTATGGTTCATTATCTAAATATTATATGCTTATCACTACGTTCCACTAGACACAACCAGTATAAGTAGGTAATATTTAAAATACGTCAAAGTAAACTTAATAACTAATTAATATAATTGAATAGACGTGATACAAACAAAAAATAACTGCATTTTAATAAAAGTATTTCAGATTGATATCACGACGAAAACTTAAAATTGTTCTTAAAAAAGTGCCAAATAAAAGGAGCCAATAAATATGAGGCCTTTGAAAACTGTATTTTCAAATTCTGACTGAAATCTTACATCGTTATTCAAATTTGTTACGAAACAATTAAAATAAAATACAGTTCTTGTTAAAAAATATTGCGTTATGATCGTAACAATAGCACAACATTTGGTCACAAAAAAGCACACACTAGAAAGGGATAAGGAAAACGGGATAAAAATAACTCATTTTCCAAATGTGGTGCCTAAGAACACATATTCTCCTATAGCATACGACTACCATAAGGCATAGTTTAGCGATATATATTTCTTTATATCATAATGTATGGCCACAATTGACACTTCACAATACAAAAATTTAATACGCTCTAACGTTTTTGAGATTAACTTGTGTTTTACGACGAAATTGTCCTATTTTCATGTGATTTTGAATTTGCTAATTACGGTTTATCGATGGATAAATATTCCATTAAAATATTTTATAACGTGTGTAAAGATGTATGTTTTATATCCAGAATCTTACAGTATTTTTATCTTTGACGATTTAAATCTTTAACCAGCGATTAATGGCGGTGAACTTTAACCAGGGTACTAGGGATTACTATTTAAAATTGTAAAAGAACAAATAAAGAAGATCTTTACTGGGCATTTACAAATAAAGCGTAAATTATTGCTTCACTATAACTCATGATTACAAGGGCACCGACTTATAGCAAATTACATGTGTGAGTGATTATTTGATAACTAGTTTACAAAAACTGGCGATATGCGAGGTTTCGGTGTGCAATAAAAATATGTTTATTGAAATCAGAAAGTTATTTGAAATGGTATTGCTGATTAAATATTAATCATTTTTGCATGTTTGTGGTCGGGGTCTTTTGAGGATTTGTAACAGGCGTTCTATAATCTATATAAACGACGTCCATGCATGCATAAGTCAGTGCGTTGCCGAATTTTGGCTAACACACTGGCGTGTGCCTGGATGTATTAGAAAGATTATTACATTTTTGTTGACACTGCGGTATAACTGATTCAGGAATTGGACTTTAAGTTCAAGTCCAAACGATGAATTGAAATTTGTCTTTAATTAATAACAATTTCAAAATTTTCCCATATAGATAGCCAAGTAAAATAAAAATAAAAAGATTCTTTATTGTCATTAGTTAAAAAAAGAAGAACAGAAAAGTTGTACATGCAGATTCCAGATCTTAGTCTATAACTCTAACACCTCTTACTTCTAGAAGAATTTATATTGATATGAAATAATTATAATTTTTATTGAGGGAAAAAATTTGAAAAAAAACCCTCTATTGATGAGCGTTTCAAACATTGTGCGCAGATGAGAATTTGTTTCATATAAGATAATTACAGTAACTAATTATGATGAGCCTGCTGACTGACTCAGTAACATAAATACATATTTCAATTATACCACCACCACCATACAAAAACGCAGTCGCTTCTTATCAGGAATTTCCATAAGCTTTATAAACTACAAATAAGTGGGGAAAGTCGATTTACAACTGCACTCTCTATCAGCAGGTGCGCTAGGGCAAAATTGCGCGGACGCGACTGTTAAAGGAAGGTGGAACAACCTTCTGTTCACATTTTCACTACAGACATGCGTGTGAACGCGAAATAAATTATTTCGGTGGGTGTAGCAGCAAAAATAGTGTGTGACACAATCGCGAATAGCGCACAAATTGTTAGGTTAGTCCAACATAGTTATTATTTAATAATCAAGAAGTGATCACGTGATAAATATTATAACCTTATGTTTGTAAATTAATTGACAATTATTTAATTATTATTAATGTGGGTGGTTGTTGATTGTTCAGGTAAATTTATATACAATTGCGTTTTCTTTCCCTGATTTCGATCTAAGCGACAGGTTTTGTTTATACACGTGTTTTTCGTAAAACAGTCAATAAAAAGAGACGTGTGTATATTTTTATTAAGATTAGTTGATTGTTGTACAGATGTTCGGGATTAGTATAACCAGTTATTGAATGATCGAATAATTTATTTCGGAACGGGATGTGCTATTGGTACTGTTTAATTATCGTTTTCCGGTTTTAAAATTTTTAGACCGCCAATTTCGTACTAAACTCAAAAGCGATAAAAATGGAAAAATAATTTTCAATTGTAAAATTTTGAGAAGTGTATACAAGTAACATATTAAGAACATGTAGGTCTTCGAAGTTAAATAACATAGAATATAGAGCTATTCAGATTTCAATTTGAGTTTATGGGCAAAATACAAAAATAGATACGCGCGAAAAACATAACTCTGCGTCTCTGTCTTTACTTTGCGCAGTGGGGTAAATAGTTTCCAGGAAAAAACCTGATGATACAAAAATGTTTTTTTAAAACAAATTGCATTTCCTGTTTGTAAATTTGAAATAACATAATAAAACATTCTTTTGCAGTATCGTTTAAATTTATTTTTACTTTTTACGCGTAATTATTTTATCTATAAAAAGATGATGTAAAAATAAATCTGTTGACATAATTTTAAGAGGAAAATTCATTATGAATTAATTGGAGAGTATACCTACGTACCGTCATAATAAATTAACACCTCAATAGCTTAAATCAGTCAAGGTTAAAGATCTGACCTTGTTTTATCATATAGCTGCGACATTGTTGTATATTTTCTTCTTTTGTGCACAGTTTAGGCCTTTTTATTGCCAAGTTTTTAAAAGACGAGAGAAAAGCAATTTTAATTTAATTTATAAATATTTTGTAACGCAAGTAGGTATGTCTTAGAATTTCTACATTATATTAAAATTCGAAATGAAAAATCAAATTATAGCACAGTATCATAACAAAAAAAAAAATTAAGCGGCAACAATATTTAATGGTGTAAGGTATATACAGTTGAATAGCTTTTATTTTTTTAAATCCCTTATGGCACCTTTCCAGCGCATACAATATATAATTAACAAAATTATTTAGTTGCCATCACAGCAGTGACTATGTTCTCACATGACTTCATGGTAACAATGCTACATACCGTTTCTTTTCTAGTTAATTACGTAAATTACTACTCTCGAGACATTTAATAATTAGTTATAGGTATATTGAATAATATATGTTGGTTTCCATATACAAAATAACGTTTGCGCATTATACAAAAATGTTTTTGCTTAAAACAGTTTTACTTTAATGGTGTAGGTCCACCCAGAAAAAATCATAAGACGTCGGTAGATAGAAAAATCTAAAATTTGAGATGCACTTTCTTGGCTTAGGACGACAGTAACGGAGTCGAAATGTAAAAATACCTAATAGGACTTTTTCTAGTTAACACCCCCTTTAGCGTTGTTTTAAATTAAATTGCTCGCGCCATGCGAACACACTGTTGAATTTAAATATTGTTGGCTACAGAGCTGGCTTAAAGCATTTGCGAACGGAATTGTCGTAAAAAGCCACGCGCCCAGAAGAACTCGACGAGGTACATACATTCTAATGTGGTTGGAGACTTGAGATATGAAATTACTTTTGACTATTTTGTAAATAAAGAAAAATGTGAAAGATTCAGTTTTTTTTCATTTCGTTTTGATTGAAAAGAACTTCGCGTACGAATCTTGCACTGAACCCCGTAAATTTTTGAGCCAGCTCTTTTGTTATACATAAATATATAATGTATATACAGAGCAGAATTTTCCAAACTGTCGTTTAAAATGATTAATTAAAGGCATTGCTCTTGATTTCTAGATTAAAACAACAATGGCTACCAGGTTACAGAAACTAGCAGTTGGGGGTTTCGCAACCACAGCTGGGGCAGCTCTGACAGCATGGCTACTAACAAACGACTCCACCAACAGCGTAAGTCAACTTTTTTTTAGTGAATGCATTTTTAATAATCTTCCAAAACATTCGTCGACTAATTAAGCAGGTTGTGAAAAATATTTCGACAATACGTCCAAAGTAGATAATACCTTCCTCTATGACCACCAGATTACAATGGAAGTTGATTTAACATTGTATTAAAATTTAAGGCAATCATTTTGATTCCGCTCGAATGAATAATATATATATATTTGAAAAAATAACAGATTTGTTCACCCCTGTCAGCGATTCTTGGCAATGGGTGTTTACTAAAAATACACCTTTGGCTCTAATACTATGCAAAGAACAGAATATAGTATGGTTGTTCTGTAATCTGTAATTTATAGGCGCATTGCATTTTAATTTAATGATTAATTGGAAACGTGACTTAATTATATTTTATCAGGAATCCCTCATATTCAATATAATGTTATCACAATTATTTCGTGACAATACGAAGAAAACTTTTTTCTTTTTTATACAGTGTGTCAGGAAATTAGAACGACATACTTTGACAATATTAAGAAAATTGTTGAAGTAAATGCCTTTTATAAAATAGAATTTAAATTTCTGGAAAATGCATCGTTCTCCAAACACATTTCATCTCTGTCAACTTTATTCTTTAACTTTCAATTTTATCGTCTAAAATAATGTTGTAAATGTTTTATAATAATCTATAAACTCAATAATTCATATTTCAGACTGTAAAGTTAACCAATAGCTTAATTTTTAAGCTGTAAATCTTCATTACTATTAAAATAAAAATTACAGGTGGCGCATGTTCAAGCCAAAGAGGCCCAGAAGAGAGCGAAACGGACATTACCGACAAGAGCAGAACAAATAAAATCGTTGCAGACAGAGAGTTTCGATATACTTATTGTCGGAGGCGGCGCAACAGGATCAGGATGCGCCCTAGATGCCGCTACTAGAGGTGTTTAATAAAAAAACATATCATAAATCAAGTTAGCTAATAAATTTCATGACTACCTTTTTGGCAATTACGTTTTCTGTGTAACTTGCTATGTATATATTTTTCTCAGAAACTATTTCAACGACATTGAAATAAAATACACTCAGCTAAGCAAAATATCACGATCTTTAGTTTGTTTCGTTTAACAAACGATATTTTTCGTCCCGTTGGGTGTCTGTTCAGATTTTATGACAATGCGTCCTAACTGTATATGTCGTAAGATAATTAAAAAAATAGAATTTTCGCGAAAATCCTAGGTTGTTTGCAAAACACCGGATTCTAACTACCCGGTTTTTTGCAATCATCCTAGAACTTTCGCAAAGATCCGATTTTTTCAATTATCCTACGACATATATATTTAAAACTATCATTTGATCTTGATTATACGCCTATAACTGCCAACATTTAAAAACCAAACATTTTCAATCGCTAATCCTGATGAAATAATTTGCAGGATTAAAAACAGCGCTAGTAGAAATGGATGATTTTGCAAGCGGCACAAGTAGTCGTAGTACAAAGTTGATCCATGGCGGTGTACGGTATTTACAAAAAGCTATAATGAATTTGGATATTGAACAGTACAAAATGGTTAAAGAGGCCTTACACGAACGTGCCAGTATGCTTTCATCGGCTCCACATCTAACACATCCACTTCCAATCATGTTGCCCGTTTATAAGTAAGTGTCAACATTTCACAAGGCGCGTAGTGCAGTTGATAATCAATTTTTCATTGCCTTTTTTCTCTACACAAGTGTCATTAATAATGCGTCGTATGGAATTTTACAACAGTTTTATTTCCATCATTTTGGCACAGGAAAAGAAATTCCGTTTTATCAGTCGTTGTCTTCATAATAAAACATTCCATTTCAGAGATATCGTACGAATTCCCACATGTCTGGAGATAATGTTTTTTATTGATTCACTATTTTGATATAAAAAATTATCTTGCATTTTTATTGACTCTTTTTAAGTATTTCTTGTTAAGATTTATCATTATTGATTATTCTAATTAGCATATTTTAATATCACAATATTAAAATAACAGTTTTCTGAATTTTAAAGTAGTGTAAATGTCCAGTATTATATCAAAATAAAAATTTCTTTATTGATTCATGAAAAATTAGTACTGAACCTCTACGTCATCAGCTTAGCCCTAATTGAATACTGAAAAGAAATGTGGAAGTCGGTTGACATGTGGGCCAACTTCAAAACTTCACGCTATGTGTTAAATACGTTACAGTAAATTGTTACTATTAAAAATATTCAAGATTTTGAGTAAAAAAATCCACATTTTTTTATAGACTTTTATATTTTAGCTAATTTATGTTGTAATGAACTTATCTGATCACCGTATAGGCAAATAGATTAGGAGTTACGCGACAAAAACGCGAAAAAGTGTTATTTTTAATTTTTTTTCTTCGAATAACTGAAACTATTTGACCGATAGACTCCAAAATCTAATTAGATCTAAGTTTCAATAAACCCGTTTGAATACCGCAAACCCGATCAATCAGTTGATTCATTCTAAAGGTATTGTATGACAAAAATTTGTTTACACACGCGCGCGCATATCCAAAATAGTCTGAACCCAAAACGTCGAGATCTGATGAAAACTCGATTTTCAAAAATCGGTTCGAAACCAATACGTTTTTTGAAAATTTATACTAGGGGAAAGTTAAAAAACACACAACCGATTAAGTAAAAATTATATGAGATCACGCTTCCGGAACACAAATAATATTAATATAGCCGTTGTCAATTGGTGCGCGCGTATCGAAGTAATTCTAAAGGAAACCAACGTCATTTAGTGTTTTGCTGCCCTATGCTATCTCAAGTTGCGAGATGGCATAGGGCAAACAGTTACTGCCGTTGTGAGTCACAACTGCAGAAACTCAAATATTGTGAAGCTCCTACATCTATTATTACTGAAAACTGGAATGTCCAATTGCGCTCCAATCAACATAGATAACAAAATCGTAATTTGAGATGTATTTTCCCATCAGCCATACCTCAAAAAATTTTACGTAACCAAATAAAATATTTATTTCATGTTGTTTTTTTTTTGTTAGATGGTGGCAATTACCGTACTACTGGGTTGGAATTAAGGCATACGATTTGGTCGCAGGATCAAAAACCGTTAAAAGTTCGTATCTTTTGAGTAAACGAACTGCACTCGAACTGTTTCCGATGTTGCGAGGAGATAAATTAGTAGGAGCGCTCGTATACTATGATGGTAAGTAAAACATTTCTTAAGTGTTTCAAAGTTTGTTTATACAATATTAACGTTTACAAAAATAATACTTTATCTTATTAAAAAATGCTATGAATGGTCAAAATAAGGTCATATCAATTCCAAAAAAAAAAAACGTCGTGTCAAATCAAGTTGTTAGATGAATGGTCTCTATATTGTTTGTCTATCATTGGAATTGAAACGTTTAAATAACACCTGACACTTAGAGGGATACATCTTCGTTATCTTCATCTACTGTTTCAGACTCTATTCTGATTTGCTTTTGCATTTCAATTTCTCTTTTCAGTTCCACTATTTCTTCTTGAAGTTTTAAATTTTTAGTTGTCTCTTCTAGCAACTGTTTCTGTATTTCAGTTTTCTCGTTTTCAAGTTCTTTATAATCATTTATTGCATCATCAATAGTTAATTGCAATTTTACATTTTTCTCTTCTAACAATTTTCGAGCCTCTTCATTTTTTGTAAGTTTTCCCTCTAACGTTTTTATCATTGCTTCATAATCTATTTCCACATCATCATCGTCATCATCATCATTACTGTTCAGACGAGGACGTTTTTGTGCTTTTCGTCCGTTTTCCCCTGCACTTTCTTGCCGCAAGAAATATTCCTGAACTTTCTCCATTTCCCATTGGTGCATATCTCTCATTCGATCTTCAGTATCTTCAAGACGTTTTTTCCAAAACTTGTCGGTTTTATCCATCAATTCTGAATATTCTTTAGCTACTTCACTGCGTATTTCCGCTTCTTGTTGTTCTAATTTTAATCGCAACACTGCAACTTCATTAAGTAAAATTTCATTTAACTCATTCAATTTAACGATTTGTTCATGACTATTTTCATCGACTTCAGTAGTAGCTGACAATGTTGATGATTGCTCGGGTTTCTTTTTGTAATTTTTCATTGTTTGACGCGCCATAACTAAAGAAAACCGAGATTTCTTTACAACTTGAGGCTTCTGTGCAACAGACTTTATAATAATGTCTTTAGCAATAGCTGAGAAATTCAAAACTTGTTGCGTTTCATCAAACATATTTATCGTTGGATTTACGTTGATGATCATCGCCACGTTTTCATTGCCCGATAGCGCGTTCTGAAACAGCCTTGTTAGTTTTGACTCTCTGAACGGGATGATGATGTTAGTGTGATTCTTTTGATTATTGCGAACTGTCGTAATGCACCGACCTAAAACGTGCAACGAGGTGTTAATATTGTTGGACTCCTTCAATCGTGCACCAACGTTACAGGTGGTTTTGGAGCGTTCTGAGCCGGCCAAATCGCAGAAATTAAAATGGCTGAGTTGAGTATGGTCTCCTGTTGTATCGGCTTGGATCAAATGTATGGTGAAAATACAATGAGATCTGCTGGAATGCGAATTGACCAATGTTGATGCGTATTTTAGTTTTGTTTTGCCGTGCTGTAGTAGTTGATACGCTTCTGCACCTGACCTAACATTAACAAAAGTTAGGTCTTTGACAAATGTTCGATTTGATGTGTCTGAACCCAGCTGTACTTTGGGGCGAACTTTTCCTCTTGTAGGTTCTGATGTTAGGAGGTCATAAATATATTCGTTGTAAATTTCGATGAAAGATACCCAAATACAAAAAGTAACTGAGTTCGAATGTGGTAAAGTCCCCGCAGATTCATTGCTTAAACGATCTTGCATTAAACTAAAAAAAAAAGTATGTGACCTTGAGCATATGTTCGTAACATGCAAATTTTGATAAACTAATAATGAATCACTTCGAAACGAATTTAGACACACTTACCTGTAATTCTGTGAATGAAGTAGTCTTTCAGAATCAGTTTTTGATAAATTTAATAGCATTTGACAAAGTTCTATTTCTGAAAGAGAAGAGTCTTTGTCAAGAAGCTTAACCGCGCCGTCAGAAGTCGGTTTAAATTTGGGTTCTTTATCTAATCCCGGAACTGTTTTGAAAACATATTCAAGGGCTCTTGGGATTATACCCGGTTGAATAGTTGTACCCAAAATTGTGTAAGTTTTGCCTTTACAGATAAAAAACAAACAGGTTACAGATACTCCAAACACATAATTCAAAATTGCACTTTAAAATTGAATTTACCTGAACCCGATGCTCCATAGGCCATTAAAGTTGAGTTAAAACCATTAATGAAGTTTAATATAGAAGGTTTTACGCAGTTATTGAATATTTCGTTTTGCGTTATATCAGTATTGAATATCCTGTCAAACGTATAAGACTTGGTTATTTGTTGTCCATCTCTAGTATTTTTTGCTACACTGGAATTCGCTGGTACTGCACAGTGTATTTTCGTACTATCATCACATATTTGGTAATTAATACTGTTAGGATCTGGTTTTATTCGTAAATAGACTTGAAGATTTTTTGTCTGTAACATAATATTCAGTTTAATACAAGGCCTATATTTTAAATAACCCTGTAAAATTTCATCATAACATACTTGTTCATATTCTGATAATGTATCTTCAGTAGTTTGATTGCCTGTTTCGAGAAGTGGGAACAAGTTTTTACACACTATTTTTGGACGTGTTACATTTCCAGCCACAATACTTGGATCCCTTGCTCGCAAAAAAGTAAAATATTCTTGGGAAGATTCCATATTTATACTATATAATAATAGATTTTAAAATAAACAGATAATGTTCACTTAAAAAATTAAAAACTTCGTTTTAAATATAAACTATGTTGTCACTTTTATAAACTAATAACTTCCAGCAGTCACATATTTTGCAACCGTTGTTTTAAAACGCTTCCACAGAACACACTGATTTTTGAACGCATAGTCGGTAAAATAGAGCACAAATCTACCTTTACGAAATAAAGGAGTATAGACCATTGAGCTGTACTCCCACTGCTGTGAAGGTGTTAGACGTCAATAACTTTACCAGTGACTCTAAACATGTTCTATATTGACGACTTTAGAAAGGTCACCAACTGTTACCTGGGTTTAGTACTATTTTATATTTTTTTCCGTTATTTCTATTCTAAGTAAATTTAAAATTCAATTGATACTTTCACCATTTCTTAGAGAAGAACATGGTTAATTTTTAGGGTTCCATACATCCGATGAAAAAACGGAACCCTACTAGATGTAAAAAATTAAAATTTGATACACACATACAATTAGATGAACCAGTCACGGACGTATAGCGTAAATAAACAAATTCCGATTTTGGGGTCAAATTAGAAACTACTGAGCCTAAAATTAAAAAAATAGAGAATAAGAGCCTCCCCTATAGTAAACAAAAATCCTAAGTCTTAAAGTTCCTACAGAACACGGAATGGTGCGGAACCCTCCACTCGCGAGCTCGACTCGCACTTGACCGATTTTTAAAATTATTCACGGTATTTTATAGGACAACAAGACGATGCTCGAATGAATCTGGCAATTGCTTTAACTGCCACCAGACACGGAGCAACTGTAGCCAATCACGTTCGGGTAACTGGACTCATTAAAGGCCCCGGTCCTGATGGAAAATTGGTAAACACAGGCGCCCATTTGAAGGATGAACTTACTGGCAAAGAATGGAGCGTCAAGGCCAAATGCATAATCAACGCTACTGGACCGATGACAGATTCCATTAGAAAAATGGATAATCAGAATATTAAGGGAATTTGTTGTCCTAGTTCCGGAGTCCATATAGTTCTTCCAGGATACTACAGGTAATAATACGACTTGCGAGGCTACAAAGTTTAAATTAAATAGATAGTCCGCATGTTCAGCGTCAGCAAACACATCTAACGAGTAAACTTTTATAGAAATACCTACAGGAATTTTTTTTATTTATTACAATCGGCTTGTTATTTATGTTTCTCAATTTATTTTTCAAAATAACCATGTTTGTAGAAAAACAGTGCTCATACAGCGAGATATTGACCAAAATACACTATTTCAGGAAAATAAATGAGATGCATTGCCAAAATGCAGAATAATTTGTTCGTTAAATATGAGTTACATAAAATGTTATATTAATCAGTTGCTTTTTTTTTTTCAATAATTACAGTCCCGAACAAATGGGTCTGTTAGATCCATCTACTAGTGATGGTAGAGTAATTTTCTTCCTGCCTTGGCAAAGACAGACCATTGCAGGAACAACAGATCTTCCATGTGAGGTGACACATAATCCAAGACCAACAGAAGACGAGATTATGTTTATCCTGCAGGAAGTTAAGAATTATCTTAATCCCGACGTTGAAGGTTAATAAATAAAAGTTAAAATTTTAGACTCTATCTCAGCATACATTAATAATTTTGTATTGCTTCTTTTAGTTCGACGTGGTGATGTGTTATCTGCTTGGAGTGGAATTAGACCATTGGTATCGGACCCTAATAAACCCGATACACAGAGTCTTGCCAGAAATCACATAGTACATGTTAGTCCTTCGAATTTAGTAACAATTGCCGGCGGAAAATGGACTACATATCGAGCGATGGCGGCTGAAACTATCGATGAAGCTATAAAAGGTTTGTTTGCATTCAGACATGCACGATATAGTTGCGACTGGTAGGTTACATAAAAACAATAATATTCAAGTTAAAATATATATTTTGATAGTAAATAAAATATTTCACTTCGTGATAAAAATACGTTGTTTTGCATTCAACATTCGCATGATAGATCTTGAATTATCAATGTTTGACTGTAGTTAATTTTTAGTTTGCAACTTGAAGCCCCAATATCCAGAATGCCAAACAGACGGTCTGTTAATCGAAGGAGCTCATGGCTGGACACCTACCATGTATATTAGACTGGTACAAGATTTCGGACTTGAATGTGAAGTTGCGCAACATATGGCCAAATCGTACGGTGATCGTGCGTTTGCTGTTGCCAAGATGGCGCAACTTACTGGTAAACGTTGGCCAATTATTGGTAAAAAGGTTCATCCGGAATTCCCTTATATTGATGCGGAAATCAGGTGATTTATTTTTAGTCAAATTTAAATAGAACTAAATCTTTAGTCTCTATTAAAATTAAAGTTACTTTGAAAATGGAATATTTAAGAAGAAAAGTTTTTAAGCTGTATTTTCACAGGTACGGTGTCCGAGAATATGCATGCACGGCTATTGACATGATAGCGAGACGCATTCGCTTAAGTTTTTTGAATGTACAAGCAGCGCAGGAAGCTTTACCTGGCATTATTGACATCATGGCTGAAGAATTAAATTGGAGCAAGGAAGAAAAGGCTGTACGTCTACTTTTGATTCTAACACACTAGTTCCTGACATTTTATATGAGTACTAATTGTTGTCCAATTTCGAGATATTTGGTGTTTGTTGCTTTGTTCTTTTTGAAGATTTCCACCAAAATGTTAGGAGGCGCACGCGCATAATCGCACTTTCATTCTAAAAATAGATGTGCGTGTGCGCGTCTTATCATTTTGCTAGAAATTTTTAGAAAGAAGAGATCAATAAAAACAGTCAGACTGAAAACCTTAAAGCGAATCTGAAATCAGGAAACCACTATCTAGTTATTGATATTTTTAGAGGTTATGTAATGAACTTATTTATTTGCTTTAGAAACAAATGAAAGAAGCGTCCGAATTTCTTCAAAATGAGATGGGACTAATGGTGAACAGAGCATCACGCGATAAGATTCCAATTAATTTAACCAAAGACGAGATTCAGTCGTACATTAAGCGCTTCCAGATTATTGACAAGGATCGTAAAGGATATGTATCGATTAACGATATTCGTCGCTCATTGAAGGTATCATTAGATATTGATGATAATAAGTTTAATAATTTTTTGAGTTATATTAAAGAAAAAGCGCGCTTTCTTTATGATAATAGTTTTGATGAAGACGAACTTGAACCAGTAAATATGAATGCTAATAATGTGTGATATAAGTATTATTTAGTTCAATTCTTTAGACTATAAATATGAGAGACAAGAAATGTCGCACTTTAGAGACTGACAACTTAATAAATTATCAAGGTCATCCATTCGTGTATACTAAGTACATCAGTCGCTAATGCATAGAGAGGAAAATTTTTGAGGGCTGTTTTTGGGAACAGTAGCTTTTGTGAATACTAAATAAGAAAACTCTTGAAAGAAAAAAATTGAATTCTGAAGTTTTTGCAAGTACATGTTTGTGACGCAAAAGAACTACCTGAGTACTGAAGAACCTAGAAGCTATGACGTATATCAGTATATAGGAAATAGTGTAAGAGTACACAGGCATCAGATCTAGACTATACACAATGCATTTGCTTTTGACCGGATACATTTTTAATGTTAAAATTTTAAGAACTTACAGCATAGAATGGAAAAATTATTGCTAATTCGGTGTTGATTGAAATTCAGTATTATATTTTTCACACAAAACGTATTCTAGCAGATCCAAAACCTATATCCTTAATTAATTTCGTAAAAGACTACATGACAAGTACATCCATTTGTAAAAAAAACTTGTAAAAAGCATATGGTATACAGGCAACATTTTCAATCTATTATAGTCTAAGGTTAAATATTTTTAGTCTAATTGTTTATTAATTTGATACAATTTATGCATAATCTGATCTATAAAAATTTCAAATAGTCGAATAAAAATATTTGTTTTAACTCATATTAATATTGGATTAGTGTGATTACAGTTATTTTTAAAACCAAATAAAGTAGAGCTGTCAGCTGTTGAGCGTCTATAATCTACAATCTATATCTAACAACACTAATGGAATTGAAATATGTAACTGAATTTGTTTTTGTATTTTTAAGTGCATTTACTTGAAAAAAAGGGAACATATTTTGTGTGTTCTCTAAACCTTTAAGTTATTAACACTAATTTTAATGCAACCTATTTTAAAAATATAAGTAGTTGTCCAATCAAATCAAATAAACATTCCGAAATAAATAGCAAAATACTATAGATCGAAATTAAACTAAAACTTGTAGTAATATAATTCTTAATTTAAGTAGAAAATTTTATTTAATTTATGTAAAGTTAATGCAGCATCTAATTTAATTAAAAAAATACCATAATTTGTTTCTCATTATTTTTTAACAAATTTCATAAAATTTGTATTATGTACAGCAGAATATTGTAAAATTTCTAAAGACTAATTATTATGTCCAATGATAGTTTTCAAGGTTACCAATACACAATATTTCTATTTCATGTGCATATCATACATAAAAATATATTGATGATGAATACACCGATACTACAGTGGTATTTGTGCCATGCTAACAATTTTTGTACATATTCTAAATTAAATTATGTATCAGATGTGTAATCTTTTTTATGGTTACATATTTCGAAAAGCACTTTGCTAATTGTTTTCATTTTAAATTGTAAACAGATATTGTCTTCAATTTTTCTGTCCGATAGCCAACAATATATTTTAAACAAAGATATAAAGCAAAAGGAAAAGACAAATTAGCTGATCAGCACCATCTATCGATGGGCGTAAATGTAACAGTATAACATGCGCAAGATGTACTTATCTTGTTATACCAATTATATGATAAAAATTTATAAATGTTTCTATTGGCAGGCGCTAGGCACTAAACTAAGTGGAGAAGAAGTCCACGAGCTATTAAATGAAATTGACTTATCTTACCACGGTCAACTCGAATTATCCGATTATATTCAGGTAATTGTTCAAAGCAGTGTTGACATCATTATAATAAATATTATAATGGTGTCAGCACTGCGAATGTCTAAAAGTTTTATTAAGCAAGGTATGTATATTTCAGAAATTCGGTGAGGAAGATGTTTCTGGTGAGGAACTTCATGAAATCTTAAAAGAAATTGACACAAACATGAATGGTCAGGTTGAACTTGATGAATATTTGCAGGTATACCCTGCATGACTTGTTTGATTTGCGATTTGTTTTTTTTTTTTTTTGTGTGTATATATTTTTGCACAATTTTATATTGCTTGTACATATTTTTGCCACTTTACTGCTTGCTGAATTTTTATCAGTGCACTTTTTTTTTGTAAGCATTCTTTACAAAAACAAAACACCACAAAATCACGTGTTAATATTTAATACTGCCTGTTTTTGGTGATTGTATTAATCCTTTTGAAAAATTTGGCACCATTTTTAGACTTTCAAAAGACTTAATTTGGTACCAAGCATATAATCCATCACAGCACAGAGCCTATTTAAAGTGGGTCAAATTGGGTCCAAAAACACCGAAAAAATCATTAGAATTGTTTGAAAATTGAAATTTCATTTTTTAGTAGTAATCAAAATGTATCCCTTAAAATTTTATTAAAGTCGGCTCGAGAAGGCCAGACATAGAAAACACTTGTTTATAGATAGATAATTATTTATTAAAGGGTGGTGTATATAATTTGGTGCAGATGCTGAATTGACAAAATGAAGGCCAGATATTGAAATGAAGAAAAACATTATTATTTTAAGGGATATATTAGTGCTTACATTTTTTTTATTTTGACCTAAAACAAACTCAAATTTAGAGAATAAAATCACAAACCATGTAGTAGCAAATACACTATTTTGTCGTCAGAGTTCGGTACTGCGACCTGATTTTTTCAAATTTTAAGTATTATTGACCAGTTAGAAGTCAGTAGGAAGTTGAAGTATAATTTAAAATGTAAATGAAAATGAGCAGTGGTAACAAATAGAAACAGTCGGCGGGAAGCATGCAAAACTAGACCGTCGCTGTTCCAGAATTATTTTCACAGTAGATAATTTTTGTTTAATACTTTTGATTGGTTCATGGATTTATTTTCACTATTTCTGCTCGTTGGATGTCCATTATCACTGTGTAGGTATGTCTGTACTAATATTATGCACTGATTGATAAATTATAACAAAAGATAGAGATTATATACTGATTTTGAGTTTAGTGTAAATATTGAAATGATATTCGCAAAGAAAAACACTATAGGTGTGATGTATATTAATGAAGGCCCGGCAGTAGCAGTGTGCTGCCATCCACTGTTAGTTTTCCTCAGTTAGCGAATCGCATTATATTATGGCAATTTAATTTAATATATAAATGACTTGACTACTTAACCTATTCGCAATTAAAATGAAAGGGGCTAAAATCTGATGTTCAAATCGGAAACCATGCTATGTGGGGTCTACGAAGAAAGAGTATAAAATGGCTGTGCATTTCTATGCTACTATAGCCTCTAATAATTGTCAAAACAGCACTAAAAAATATTGTGTAAAATAATGTTGTCCAGTTCCTGGTCGCTATGATACGAGCGATCAGAGCCCACAAAGACGTTCCAAGCGCAGACACATATATCGCGCTTTTAATTGCAAACAAAATATCAGTTGCGCAGTTCCTAGTGTCTGTGTTCAGGATTGTTGCCACTAGAGGCGGTCTCGTCGCGTCATAAAATGAGAAACAGCACAGCCATTTATTGCAAAAGTCTAGGTCAAAATTATTTGAACAGTTATGCTGCTAACAATGTAATATATATATTTTTTTATTAAATTGAAACTAACGTGATTATTTAAGAGGATAGTGGATCGCAATTAATGCTAATAAGCAATATCTAATTGCAACGACAAATGCTAAGATGATTTCTAAGAGCCTGAACAAGTTTAAAACGAAACGTTGCAATTAGATATTGCTTAATAGCATTAATTCTTCTTAAATAATAACAATATACTGGATCTGAACCACATATATCACTGAAACTAACGGAATATGAAATTAATTGACTATGTATTTCTTTAGATGATGTCTGCAATCAAATCAGGTCACGTAGCATACTCAAGATTTGCTCGCATGGCTGAAATGGAAGAAGCGCATCACGAAAAAGAAATGCTCAAGAAGCAGATATCGGTCGAACGTAGCGGTGGAGGATTGTAAATCTCACTTTTCTTTTTTTTAATCCTTCAGTGAGCGCGTGGGTCACTTAGTAGTTTGTTGTTATTCACTAAAAAATCGCAATATTTTTCTATTTGCTATGCGATTGTCGCGTACAACATCCCGAGCAGGAGTTAATGTTTTTGTGAGTGTATTGTGCATTGGTGATTTGCTTTCGTTTGAATGACGATTGTCTATATTCTTGAGATATGTGACCGTGTTGTCTCTTTTCATTGCAACTGGATCACTATTATAATCCATGCGCCCACCAGAAGCTTGATAGATTATTATTTTAAATATGACGTCCATATTTAAACGTAATGTACCTATAAAACAAATCTCTTTTTGACTTTCCTGTGCCAAACACCAAAAATTATAAATTATTGATTTGAAATTTATTACTAGACAAATTTGGAAGCGAAAAATTAACTTTTGATAATTTTTTAGCTAGTATTATATTTATAGTCTTGAATAATTATTTTTGATTTCGGTATAATTGTTTTATGTTATTTAGCCACTATGATTTCAAAAAAGACTACAAATAAAAAAGACTGTTTTTACTCTGAGGAATTGAATTTTTTCTTTAATATATAATATTTGAAAATATATTATCGTAGAGCACAAACTATTCGTTTGTAGTACTGTTTGTATATTAAATATGAAAAACGTTATTTTATTGATTTATAAAAAAGAAAATTGTTCAAATATTTATGTTAGCTGTACGTAACAGTTGTGATTGAAAAATTATAAATTAATTTTAAAATTATAATACAATGTACAGAAAATATTTTAAGCCGACAAACACATTTGTATAAGTATTTTAAAATGTAAATATTAATATTTAATAAATCAATATTGATTATTTTAATGTTATATATTTTATTAAATTGTGATTTTGTATGATAACTTAAATGTGAAACATTGTACAAACATTTTCGTGAAATTTAAATTAAATTATATTTATAAAATTGTGTGAATAATTTTTCCTTTTACTTTTTTGCGTCTGAACTTTTAGATGAACTTTATTTAAGTAGTTATTTAGTCAAAAGATAAAACATGGAGTGCCAGCCGTACGATTTTTTTAAGATGGTGCGAAATCCCCCCTTCACCTCTCTAATGCCTTTCTGTATGAAAAACATATTCGTTTCTGGTCAGTATCGTGAAGCGTTTTGCTGAAGTCTGATTCAATAGCTTTACTTTGTACGCTACTGCTGCATTGCACTACTACACGCGTAGTTTGATTGACGGCATCCTTGAAGTTTGAATATGGCGATACGTGAAGAAATCGACGCAAACCAGCGAATCCCTTGCAGTGAAATTACTGGTTTGCATTCTCGGTTTGTAAAATGCAGGGTGATTAACAGTAAGCAAAACTCGAGAGGTGTATTTGGTTTTAATTTTGTATAAATTTAAATTAATCAATATCTAAAATGTAGATCACGCATGTCTTAAATGGTAATTTTAAAACTTATTAAATCAATAATAAAATCATTTAAGGTCATTTGAAACCAGTTCGAATCCAAACATCTGCCGAAATTAATTGTAAATACATGTTTTGCGAACTGTTTCAGACCTACCGCAACTGCCAATTGCGTGTTCCTTGAGGGTGCGGAACGATTGATTAATTCAGTTTTAACTAAGGATTTATTAAATAATTAAATTTATCTGTACACGCAAAACTATTTTTACTGTCGGTATTGGAAAAAAATGCGAAATATAATATAAAAAGTCTTTAAATATTAATATTATATATTGTTTCAGTAACCCTGTGTAGTTAAAAGCAATAATAGACCAGGGTCGACAATTTTTGAGACCAAAAAAAATTATAGTACGATGAAACCCATTGGAAAAGGTAGAGAATATAACAAAAATGAAAGGAAAAATAAATTACGGTCGATCTGAGGTCGGGAAGGGGTAGGGGGTGAGTTTTTAAGGGTAAAAAACGGTTTATCTCGATTTCCGGCAAAACTACAAGTCACCTCCTTCCCTTCCCGACCTCAGATCGACCGTAATTTATTTTTCCTTTCATTTTTGTTATATTCTCTAGCTTTTCCAATGGGTTTCATCCTACTATAATTTTTTTTCACTTTTTACCATTTTCAAAGCTATCGACCCTGGTCTATAATAACTTATTAAAAAAAAAAAAAATCTTTTTTAACACGCTTTTATTAGCTTTATCTGTATTCAATATGCCGAAATCTTTCAACGTAATTTTCACCGAGTTCAGGACGTCCGATTGATTAAAAAATTTGCACACATATTAAGGACCGATGACAATACAATAATTCTTAATGTCCTGACTGGGATCATCAGGATAAAAAAACAAGGCTAAAAAATAAATAATAGTTCAAAAAAACAAAAAACACGCTTTAATAGCAAACCGAACGAAAAAGTAAAAAATCATTTTTAATTATTAAGATTTTGTTTAACAGCGATAGAAAGCCCATTCAGTCAATAAAATTATCGCTGTTAAGCAAAATAATAAAAACCCGGATCGCAGTGCCAAAACCCTGCCGACAATATAGTGTATTTGCTTATACAGGCAGTATGGCTTTATTATGCGAACTTAAGTTGATTTTTCGGCAAAATTAAAAATTTGACTCCTTAATACACCCCTTAAAATAACATTTTTTTTCTTAATTGCAATATTATTATCAATCTAACGTCTACACCGAATTAAATACACCCTTCAATAAATAAGTCACTATCTACAAATTAGTGTTTTCAAAAAATGTGCAAGTCCGGTCCTGTTGGGCCAATTTTATTAAAATTTTAGGAACACTTTTTAATTGTAACTAACTGGTTAAATATCAATTTTGAAACGAATCTGAGAATTTTTTCGGTATTTTGGGGCCCAAAAACATTTTTCAACCTCTAAAAACTACACTTAAAATGGCCCGATTACGCCCATTTTAAATAGGCTTCTGGGAGGGATGGATTTCAATACGTGGGCCAAATTTCGTTAAAATCAATTAACTCTTTCGAAAGTTACACACATATATATATATATATATATATATATATATATATATATATATATATATATATATATATATATATATATATATATATACATATATATATATAAACATTTTTAAAAATGGTGCCAAAGTGTTTAGGAGGTTATGAAACGTCGAGAAATTTTGGTCCGACCCCTAGGTCCCGCCATCCGACCGACGCCAATAGTGTATGTTGCCATATGGCAAATACACTAATAATAATAATTTTTATTTACAGAATACAGCAGTTAGTATGTAAACAGCGTTAAATAGTAGTTAAAAATTATTTTAGGTATTGTTCTAAACTGTAATTGGATTCTCTGATGAATTTATTTTTCATTTTTTTTTTGAATTGTTTACCACATTTCAGATGTTGTGGTATTTGGTTATCTTAATTATTAAAAACTACATTAGAAATTGTTGCGTCCATATTTTTTTAAACATACACAATTAAGTTAGCAGGATAGTGGACAAAATGATGTTAATCAATAAACCAATTATTAATTTTGCGACGTTTCGATCATATATTTGACCTTCATCAGGCATCTATAAAGTATAGCACATGTTAAAATTAAGTAGACATTTGTATATCTGGTTGTGTACTTAATTTTAACATGTGCTATACTTTATAGATGCCTGATGAAGTCAAATATATGATCGAAACGTCGCAAAATTAATAATTGGTTTATTGATTAACATCATTTTGTCCACTTTCCTGCTAACTTAATTGTGTATGATTAAAAACTATGTTTGTAGATATTAGATAATTGGACTATAAATAAAAGAAAATTCCAAATTTTTTTAAATAGTCCAATTATCCAATATCTACAAACATATTTAATATTATGGACGATAACAACTTGAATATATTAAAAACTATTTTTTTTCTTTTTAGTTGGGTTTGTTATTAAAGCGTTTTTTTAGTTTTTTAAAACTATTATAATGTTGGGATCACCGTCTGCTAAATGCGGTACAGACGGCCATGGTTAGGATAAATATAGATAATAATTTACTGCGAAAAAGCTTGGTGTGATACGCATTACGAACTATAGGTATCAATAATAAATTAATTATGTTGACATCCTTGAATTAATGGTCACCTGCGTTTATATTGGAAATTGATAATTTATTGTTTCAATCAAAATTATCATCACTATCTGGATTTATGCACTTATTTCACCTTCCTTTTTTAATTACGTATTTAATTAAAATATGTGATTGCATTTGTTAAGTGTATAAAATCTGTTAAATTTAACTTTTGCACAACTCCTTATAAAAAAGCTGCGCTTTTCATGTCTGTACAGCGATAGTAAAATGACTCATTTCGCACTAGTGCGACAAGTGAATGCAATTAATTTCTTTGTGAATTGCAACAGAGACAGCAAAGTATGAACTATTTTTGTAAACAATCCAAATAGATACCAATTTGACCAAATGCTGGATTGTTAAAATATATTATATTACATATATATTTATTATGAATGAAAATCAGTTATTTTATAGGAGGTACGTGCAAAAAATATAGTATGTATATTGTTCGTAATGATATGACTTAGGTGACTGAAAATTCGCTAGTCGTTCGCTTTAACATAATGCCACCTCTCATATATAATACTTTCATAATATGAGCGACATATACTGGAGAGATTTCTGACAAATTGTTTTATACGTTTGTAAAGACATTTTTGCACACCTTTATAAAATAACTGCTTTGCATGCGTGTATAGCAGTCATAAAATTACATATTTATTATAAGTGCACTAGTGTTAAATGTGTCATTCTACGACCGCTATACAGGTATGAAAAGCGACTATTTTATAGTTGGGTGTGCAAAAATAAATTTCCAACCAATTTTTTACCAGACGCCATTTGAGAGGTTCTACCGCAGTAATTTTAGCAAATTTTTGACCAAAATATCCTGACCTGAAAAAAGGAGTTATCTCGCATTTGTCTGCTCTGTCAAAAACACGTTGGAGTTGGAGGCAGACAGTCCTAGGGCGACATGATTTTAGAGGCGGCAAAATTTTAGAGACGACAAAATTTCAAATGTAAACAATGTTAGGACAGTGGAAATTTAAAAATTAATTTAATTAATTATTTAATTAACTTCCAAATTTACGGTTCTCTGGCATTAAATGTTTAATTTAAATAATCACTTCCACATAGAGCAAAAAGGGCGTCATATCGGCCTTCTTTTTGGTCGGCATCGAACCTAAATCCGCCACTGGGCAGACGAGTCATTTAATGAACGAAATTTCAAATGTATTTTCATGAATAATTATGAACAAATTGTAACGTGACTGAAAAGGAGGCGCGGTTATCCCATGACAATGTTAGTGTGTTTTACCAACCATCTAACCACCTGGCTTGCATAAAATAAAATATTTCATAACAGCACTTGAAGAACAAGCCACATAGAAAAATTAGGGTGATACATAACAATATAATGTATATAAAATCCTATTCTTTTATATTGCATAAAACACGAAATAATATAAATTCATTATCAAATTTTAAAATCAACTTCCTTCTTTTGTGTTGCGAAATATTTTCCACAAAATGTGACTTTTTAGATGGGTTTGATAATATCTTTTGTGATAAATGGTTTTTATGAAGGTACAAAATGGGTAGATGCCCATGTTTCTGTATACGGGGTGTTATTTACGGTGTGGTTATAGTTAAATATCTGAAAACACCCTGTGTTTGTGTTTATTTAAAATATTTTTAGCGAATTTGATTTCTGTTAATAGTTTAATACCGTAGGACACATAGAAATGTAGATATGAAAAATATTGATAAATGTATTTATAACATTCTTTTAAGTGTAAGTCCGCGCAGTTTAGTATAAAAATTTTATATATTTGTACGTATACCTTACAAATATATAAGAATAAGATTTTTGTGACTGTTAAAATTTCGTAGCGTCGCTTTCAAAGATGCCAAATTAGTTGAAAAAATGTTTTCATAACACAAACACGTAAAATGGTGTTTTTACATTGCATGGTTACGAACCGTACATTAAGAGATGTATTTTGAGTCGTGTGTAAAAAGTCATATTTTACACACGGATCTCTCTTTTTATGCACATCCATTTCCATGATCTCGTTATAAAAAGTATAGTGCGTGACAAGTGGAAGATGATTTTGAAACTCACGCGATGTTTTTGAAACTCATTTCAATAAAGGAACCTTCTCACACTTGTTACGCGATATACTATTTTAAGTATAAAATAAAAAAATCATAGATCCGCAACTGTATATAGTTGTGATTGATATAGAAATTATATTACGATTTCCTGTTTTGTGACGTCACGATATATCATATTTGCCAGTCCAAAGCATCGGGCACGACAAAAAGATTTTGTCGGTTTATTTAAGGTAGAGACATTTATCTACTTAAAAACCATTTAAGAGGCTTTAACAATGAATAAACGATCAGCCTAGGGGTGAAACGTTAATCAATGAAACGGAAGATAAAGTGTTTTCTATGTACAATAAGACACGATCTAACATACCGTTTAGGAATAAATAGGTATGTGCCATACGTTTAGACTGTGATTTAATATACATATATGTTGAATATTATTCGTATGTCTGAACCAGAGTCAATCAAACAGTGTTTCGATAAATTATGCAAAATTTGTTAGCCACTCAGAAATAAGAATACGTAAGTATTAATGCATTTTAGTTGAAAAACACGATCAATTAACAGAAAATAAATAATATCTTTATACCAATTCTGAAGCAAAAGCGTAGTAAAAATGGGAATGATAATATAAAGGGGAAAAATTTTTGTGTTTGTTTGCTGTTGATAATGTCTCAATTACTAAACCGATTTTTTGAGAACTTCTTTCACTGTTTAAAAGCCGGTTGTTTCTTGAAACAAATAGGCGATATAATAATACGCTAAGATAAAAGATGATTGAACAGTAAGCGAACACGTAAAAGAAGTCGGGGATCCCACACGCGATTTCTGAGTTAAATTGCTGTACGCTAGCTAAACTATAAGAAATATAGTAAAAAGTGATAAATGAGAAATTTGTTGTCTTGATTATTTCGTGGCCAAACTCTAGCCAGGCGCACCGGGCCCGAAAACTAGTAAACAAATAAATACAATAAAGATAGTTCTAAACATTCCTTAATAATAAAATATATTACTTTTAATATGTAATCATTATGCCATATTTTCAAATTTGGCACATGCATACGTTTAACAAATAAAATAGCATAGCCAGAATGTAGTAAGCCTTTAAAATGAAAGGTACTAAAGTTTGAAGAACACTGCACAACAGCAGTACAATTATGCATTTGTGTGTTTAATGTAAAGCAATGATCTTAACGACATAATTGGCAGAGCGTCCAGCTGTGTGCTATTGGATATTGTGAATTGTGTCAGTTTATCTTAAAGTGATATCAACTTCAAGAATATACTAGGACAATCATAAATAGCTACCATACCACACAACCTATACCTACTTGAAACATTTTAACCGTTAAATTCAAGACTCATTTGGATAATAAAATATTTGTAATTGAGCAGGATCCAAATTTTGTTTAAATTTCTGCAGCTGAAATCAGGTTAAAGGAAATAGTTGTTTTCAATTGATTTTTTCCTGGAGAAAATTTTGCGAATAAAATTGAAATTAGATCAGAAATAATTTAATAACATGCCGATATTCTGTATTCTGGTGTCAAATGGATGTACATATGTCTCGATTGACTTAATAAATATCATATGATCATATCATATCATATTGTTGGTCTTCCACAGTTGACTGACATTCAAACAACGCCCCCAGTTTCAAAATTACAGATTCTCATTTAAATTGTTAGATCCAACCGTTCGGTACATGTCAATAATAAACAGGCAGTTCAATTACAAATTATATTAGGTTTAGATAATTCTAATAAGAGACCTTTATTTAAAAGATAAGAATGGATTTGGAACACAACTGCTAGTCATAATCATAGCCCGGATAGTAATGTCTCTCATTCCTTCATTTCTAGTATTTTTACTAGACATCTCATATCATTATCATTATTGTAAACAAAGGATTAGGGACACTACTTTTTGATCTTTCGTCATAAGCCCTTAACAGAACCATACATCGAAGATGATAGTCTCCAACTAACTTTAAATTCAAATATTCAATTTGGTCGAACGATTAACTTAAAAGAATGATTTTAAAACATTAACATGGATTCAGAACGATAATAATCGCATCTTTTGGGACATTTGAAGTAATATGATAATTTATCGATTACTGATTAGGCAGTCAATCAAGATAATGAGGTTCCCACGGCATTAGAGTGTTCATTTATTATATAACACAATAGCCACCGCACAGTAACACCATCTATTATGTAAGTACTTGTACGACAAACAGTATAGTGTTACATATCTATTGTTTATGGTACCAATGAGTTTGCATGAATCAAGGGTTGGGGATACTACAGTGATTATTTTTAATCGAGTCATAACGTTCCAAGAGATGCGTTTAATTTGATTTGTGTGTCGGTTCTCAAATGTTCAAATGTATATAAATTGTAAATTCAGCATTTCAAGCCTTGCCCGTCTTAGCGAGCTATTGCTGGAGGAAGAACTCACGATTGTCAAGCGGAGTAGATAGCAAAACAAAAATTAGACGGTTATTAAACAATACAACAAATTATCGCGTGGTTCAAAATCAAGTCGAGTTTCACATTTTGTTTTTATTTCAGAAGTTTCTGTTCGGACACGATGTAAAGAGCACCGCATTTTAAGGGTAATGTGTAACTACAGACACAGTGGTATAACGTTAACATTTATCTCGAATTTATCTCTGGATTAATTTGCGGTGTTTTTTTCGATAGAAATCAGAATATTGCGTGAACACAACAAAAGGCTAACAATTTTGGACGGTGCAGCCTTGTCATCGATAGTTTAGCCTTCATACAAACTAATATCTTGGTTAAAACTTCAAATACGCCTTGAAGATTACAAATATCGAAAAAATAAAATAGTTAAAATTTAAGGAATACGAAATCACTAATTATACTAATTTTTCCGCTTTAATGATCAAATATGCTATTTTCGACATCCTTTTTTTTATGCACCATATTATTATTATTGTATACTGTGTTTAATAATAATATATTCATAATGTGCACTTCACAAAACAATGGCCGATACATTCATTATTACACAATGCTCTCAAAGCACATCTATTATGTTACGTAATAGCAGCCGGTCCATCGATCGAGCAGGGGATGGAGCGCTGAGCTCCAATGTACTGCGCGCATAGGAACCGTTTTGGCGAGTCCCGTTGCAAGAGCCGACGTCAATAAGACCCCACTTAATAAAGACAATATGCTTTTTACATGTGCATGCGGACTTCCTGTGGAGCAATTTGAATTGTTTTTAAAGGTTGCGAGGTTTTTAGATTTTAGAAGATTCAACATTCGAGAATAGTAACTCTTTCGCATAGTTTGTATGCTAAAGTTTTGTGAAAACGTTCGACTAAATATTACAAATGTCGTTTATTTTCTCGTGTTTTAAGAGTAGTTCTTAGCGGTCAGTTTGCATTTTTAATATCGGTATTATTATTTTTAAAATCCAAATGGCGTTATTACCAGGTCTCACATCAAGACCTGGCGGGAACTGGATGCTTGTAGCAGATGACTCGTGGTAACCAACGACATTCGAACTATTTATAAGCTTTATCTGCTTTACTAATAAATCTTAGAAACATTGAACTATTCTTTGAAGCGCAATAAACTTATTAAAATCGTCTAAAGTTAATGTATTTTTTACAGTTTTAACATCAGCGTGGCGAAGTGATGTCAGTTGTTGTTCAAATAGCACATCAAGTTTAATACATTTTTACGCCTCTATAAATCGTTTCTTATTTCTCAGATTTTAGTTCAAGTTCAGATTGGTGTATATTTTGGTTCTCTGTAATAAAAATAGGAAGACAATTTCATGCGAGTATATTCTGTTTCAACAAACATCTAATGACGCCTCCCTCTCTACTACACTACACACTCATTACTTTACGTGTGTGTCGGCATTTTACTCGTGATTATCCGCGTGTAATGTTTCGCATTTGCCCGGTGTACCACGATTAAATATCTAATTTTTGATAAATCGGACTTTATACATTCTAAGTTTGCAATATCAACGGCGTAATAACTCTAGAAAATGAAGCAAACCGTGTGAAATGCAAAGTTACCACAAGTAATAATAAAACAGTATAATGACCACTCAAAGGAGCGAAATGGGTGTAGTAAAGGGAAACCCGTTTGTGATTCCCACAAATGACAAACATATTGGTGACGTTAGAAATGCATGCAGACCAGTCATTCAACGATCACTCAGCAGGGATGATACTTGTCATTTCAATTACTTGTCATTATTACAGTTACGGCTTTATTGTAACAACCAAACAGAGAAAATGTTACAATGTCGTTCGCGATATATCTTAGCGTGGTAAAAATACACTTTGAATTCGATTCGTCATCATAAAATTTAACAACTTTTAATTGCAGTTTCGCTCGCGATAATTAAAGGAACCTTATCAAAAGGTTCCTACAAACCAACTGAGGACAGAGGAAGCGGGAAAAGGAACGAACGCGACGCGGAACACATTATATGACGGGATTTCCCGTCATATAATTTGATTGCGCGCCGTTCCCGTTCCCTGCTCTCGCAATCTTGCGTTGGTCTGTGGAAGCCTTTAACTCGACTGCAACTGGACAAAAAGTAAAATCTATTTTCAGTTTGGGTAACGAGTCGTTTTCAAGTGATGCTGATACTAACAACGAGACGGACAAAAATTCTACAAACATAATCTCTCGTAAATAGCCTAAAATTTTAATCTTAAAAAAAAAACGATTGGCATAATATGTCTAAAAATGTTTCGTTGTTTTTGTGAATTGCGCTATTACTTCAAAAAGACAATTTTTTGTTTATGTATTATATTGAATAATTAAATTATAATTTAAAATCACTCACCAATTAATTATTCAGCCTAGAAACACCTGAAAAAAAAGATTTATATTAAAATACATGTTCTTTTATACACAGTATAAATAATGTTTTATACACTTTTTTCGTAAATTTAAACATGAGCTGTAACCACAAATTTAATTTGATAAGCGAGAAAAATAGCAGGAGCACTTCGGTAGTTAACCGGATGGGGGAATTTGACTTTAAGTTTTACTGTAACGGTGTCCCAACAATCTAGTTAAAGTACGCTCAATAAATCTGCGACTTACATTCAGTTTTTTTTTGATGAAATACTTTTTTTAATTATCAGCTGGTTCAAAATAAGGCGTTTAAGTTTTCAGTTTTGTAATTTATTAAATTGTCAAAATTGACATAATAAATAAACAAAATATAATTTCTACCTTCGATGGAACCCGATCTAAGTGTCTCCCGAATGCGACTTATGCGACAAATTCCAAAAACGTCGTTTCGAAGAGTAAATTGAACATAAAAAATATAGTAAGTACATGTATATTGTTTAACATATAGATTAAAAAAATAATATCGTTTCAATCGATCAGTTATGTTTTAAGGGGTAACACCACTGTAACAGCCTAAAAAAACGTGTTTTTTGTCATTTTTTTTTGGGTGGAAGGAAAGGTAATAAAATTATAATATTGGAGGAAGTTATTTAGCGTATATTTAAGTAACAAAATAGAAAATTATTATAAAAAAATATTCAGAAATGACGGCACCACAGCCATTTTCGCGAGGCACGTAGAATTTGAGGCGCTCTGCGGCACGCAGTGTAGCTGCTGCAAATTTGGATTTAGAAAAAAAAAAAACTCTTATTGTACATGCTTATAGCTAGAGAAATACGTAGGGGATTTTAAAAATATTGATTTTTGTGTGATTGGCGAGTATTTGAATTAAATCGTTAAATTTTCAACAAAAAAAAAGATAATCATTTGTTAATAAATAATGAATAAATTAACTTATCGAAAATCCCCTACGTATTTCTCTTCAAAATCTTATTTTAAAGATACTGTAACAAATTCGAATGAAAAGAATGAAAATTGTTGGAGTTATGCTGCGTGCCGTTTTGAAAAATCGTGTTTCGAGAAAAACGCATTTAAAGTTTTGAAATGCATTATAGACATTATAGACGCGCTTGGGGAAGAGCTCGAAATTACAAGAAAAAAAATACTTTGAGGTATGAAATATTTTTCCCCATATTCTAAAAGGTTCAAAGTATTTTTTAAGCCTAAAAAAAAAATCGATTTTTTGAAAAATTTACAGTGGTGTTACCACTTAAGCAAGATCGACTTAATTAAGATTAACCTAAGACACAAAATACTACTGTCACTATATTATTACTAGTATAGCTACACATTTTTATGAATTTGTTCAAATTATACTAGGTGTAACGCAAGGATTTACTGAACACTCGGTAGATTAAAGTGTGAATAGATCTATTTGTTCTTCGATGCACCTATGTCTGTACTCCATAACCTATTTGTATCGACGCATCAAGTTAAGGGTTCAGTAGTCACAATCCCTTTGCATAACATTAGCATAATAGCTACTGTTCTGAATTGTTTATGAGACGTTTTGTATAATAGTTTAATGAAAGCTGATGAAGTTTATTAGCCAATAAATTTTTCTATACAATATAGTAATTTTTATTCACTAAATGCACTTTTTGTTGGTTTCGTATTATGTTATTTTGTGTGAATATAGATCTAGGATGCTGCGAATCTTATTTTTTTTAAGTCTATAGAACTCTCTATGAATAGCAAATTTGTACACTGGGTGGCCGAAAAAAGAAACGTTTATTACTTCAATGCTTTTTAAAACATCATCTGTTCGCATGTAAAAGAACTCGCAAAAACAAATATTAACTCTATTTGGTTATTCCGGTATATTTTACATCATTAAATCATATTTATCATACAGTCAAATAAATAATAAAAAATACTTCTTCTTTGGCTGACCACTTCAATAAGTACGTAATACGTACTTTTAATGTGTACCGAAAATTTTAGTTCTGGTACCCTTACCACCTCTAATTCTCGGCCACGACCCTATCTTCTCACCGAGCTACCAGCGTACTCTAACATTCTCTTTCACCGGAAAAAATAATAAAACTTCAGTTAATTTTAGATTATTGTGTTAGTGAACTAACGTTAATGTTAGTTGATTTAAAAAAAAGTCGTAACCATTTTTCAACTTAACATAAATACAAGAAAACCTAACGTGGTAAAATTGGTGAAAAGTTCTTAAAGTAACTAACTATAGTTATGCGTTAGGTATTCACAGATATTCTCTTGATGTGTAACACCGTTTTTTCAACCACCCTATCGTCGAGATTTCGTCCACAAAAAGACTATTTGAATTGTATTGTATCTACTGTCTAAGTCTAATCATTTTGATTGCACTGACCCTCTTCTAAATACAAAGGCTTCCATTGTTTCGCATATTTTGAAAAATGAATGCAGGTTTAAGCTCAATTTGCAAAAGGTGACATTTATTATTGTTTATTAGAACATCTCACTATGGACAAAGTTGTGCAATTTATCGTACAGCCTTTCAAAAGAGTTGAATTACCACCACCAGCTGAGCATACAATTTTACTATGAATAAAAATAATTTTATTAATTGCAGGATTTGGAAATTTCTTTTTTTTAAAAACCAGTTGTACCTAATTTCATTTGGTAACGATTACAACAAATTATAATTTCTATATTTCTAATTTCACAAAACTGACATATTAAACAGTTAATACAATATAATATAAACAGTTTTGCGTACCTGCCAGTTACAATTTGTCACTGACGGATTTTTCTTCCAGAGTAGAATAAAAGACATCCATTTATAACACATGTTTCAAAAAGTGTAATTATATCAAAATAATTTGTTGTACAGTTTACAGCCGATTATTTATTTTGCAGTTTCCACGAATTTCTCATCTACGTGACTTAAAATTAAGGGTTGAGGAAATCGAAAAGGCAATAATATGTATATTCCATTTCCTACTAAAGATAATTTGTTCATAGTTCACAGAAAGATTATTTCTAAACGAACCGGCTGTATTATAACAATACTATGACCTAGTGATTACTAGTTTTCGCGGAATAGATGACCATTTCTTATAAGCGACGTCGTTAATTCCAACGATAAGAAGAAGCAATAATTCCGATTGACCCCTCGGTCTTCTCACACAATTGAACTATTGGAGGAATCGTATAGTGAGCTACTAAACGGTACAAAAACGCAAGCTCGGAGCAGCTTAGAGATAAAGGCGTCTGGCAATTATAAAGATGGAGGGTAAATACTTACGTAACGTCCAAAGCTTTCGCTAATAATCATTGTTCACGTTTGAAAGCTTTGTTGATGATCTCAAAATGATCCTCAGCTGTTACAGAATGAATAAGTTAATGTTTCTCAAGGAGCTTATTTATATAAATATAATATTGCTAGTAGTTCTGAAGTACGTATAACAGGCACGGTTTAACTTTCGTTGATATTTCGCCTAATCCGGTACTAAATGATTGCCATTTAATTTTATATGTACCAAATTTCAACTTTTTCGTCCAGTAAATTCAGAGAAAATGGACTGTGACAGACAGGCACGAGAGTGATCCTATAAGAGTACCGTTTTTTCGAAGAATGTACGGAACCCTAAAAACTCACTAAAAACTAAATAAAAAAATAATTCCTTTTTGAAATGAAAAGTGAATTTAAAAAAACACTAGGGTAAACTACTAGTCATTGGACATTACTAGTCATTAGACAGAACACATTTTCATTAGCTATAATAAGAATAAGAACGATACTAAAGCAGATCTGAATGACTCATTCATGAGTCATTCAAATCTGTTTTAGTATCGTTCTTATTCTTATTATAGCTAATGAAAATGTTTTCTGTCCAATGACTAGTAGTTTACCCTACTCCAGATCCTCTGCCAGTAGTTTGTTATAAATAAAACTAAAAAAAAATAATTTTAACATGGACCCCAAATCCACATATTTAATGCAAACTTCATGTCAAAGATTTTTGATACGTCAATGTATTGTAAGTCAGTAATATGGCATAGAAACTTGAGAGCAGATCTCACTAATGAAATAAATTAAGAATGAATAATTAGCTTTATTTTCTTGATTTTGAAATACGAGTATTCATTAGATTTGATCCAGTGTGTGTACTGCAGCTATAGACGTATGAAAAGTTCAAATGTACGAACTATACCATAGCGTCTCGAATTACCTGATAAGAAATAAATTGTTTGATACTTTTTCTATCTTAAATACTTTAGATAAAAGCTGTGTTAATGGATGTATATTTATCTCGTTTTATTAACGCCGTTTGGGGAAATTTATACAATAACATAAACTCATTGTAAAACAAAACGTTTAAAAAAATATAAAAAATAACAAAACTTGAGTACGTAATGTATCTTTATATTAATAATAATAATAAAAATGCGTTTAACGTCCTTTTCTCGACTTTAGGTCATAACAGACGCCATTCGCACCATTACTATTTTCCATCAACCACACTTCCCGTTATTTTTCTACATTTTTAAAACTTCAACTTATGTAATAACAATGGGCGAATGAAGGAATTATAGGAAATTAGGATAAGGTAGGAGTTTGATAAGTAATCGGCCATGGCTTCAAATAAGGAACCATCTCAATATTTATCTGGAATTAATTGAGGGAAACCATGGAAAACCTCAATCAAGATGGCCGGTACAGGAATTACCGTTTCTCGGCGAGAGGCAGTAGGAAAAACTCCCAGCCACATTTGCCCCCGCCGGGATTTGAACCCGGACCTCCTGAATGCGAGTCTAGTGCTGTCATCTCTACTCTACCCAGCTCGGTTGTATCTTTATATTCAATAAATTATAAAGTTCTTTGAAGAATTTTTATGTATGAAAAATGTACATTTATAAAATGTACATTCTAAGTACCATCCGTGGGTTCAGAGAGTTTTCAAATGTAGTTACACTTTTTAACTTTACATAAAAAATATTTTAAAAAAATAATAAAATGAAATCAATTGTTGCTATTATGGGATAAACAGAAAAAATCCCAAATCAGAAAACTTCGGATATAACGAGCCGATTTTAACGGTCTCTTGAGGTTTGTTATAGCCGGTATCTATATTTATTAGCTCATAAATAACAATAAAAGCAAAAATATGTTCTACCATGATTCAAAGTTTTAAAAAATAAATATAATTGAATGCGAAATTAATCACAAATAATTGAATCGCTGTATATTTTTACACTGTGTAAAATAGAAAAAGATAATAATCTTGCAACCCTTAACAGTTCGTGTGAAAGAGTTAAAGACTAAAATCAGAAGTGTGAATAAATATATACTAGTGATTGTATAATATAATATACTGATGGTTATCGGTTGTTTGTACATGGTACATAGGAAAGTCTATGTTATTACCAGCATGTCCAAGAACATGCTGTTGGATTCTTTGTACCGTCTCGGCAGGACTCAACACTTCAACGTGGTAATCAAAACTTAAAATGTTATAATTATAATAACTTCATGTTATCTGATCAACTATTTTTTATTGAGTTATCTGATCAATTATTTTTTATTAAAGCCTAGTTATAGTACATACAACATAAAAGTACAAAATGTTTCGCTAAAATGCTTGTTTAAATAATAAATCACAATGCAGACAGTACAACTAGTACATTAAAATTTAATTATTAAATTAATAAAACAAAATAGAAGAAACCCTCATTTTTCGAAGAAAAACTTAAATATGAGAGAAACCTTGGTAACAACAAATTAAAGGGGAAATTATTCACGGTGCGCGACGGGGAAATATGAGAAACCTTGGTAACGCAAAATAAGTAACGCATAGCTCTAAAGAAGTTTCACTTCCCTCATGATTTTATCTGGACGAGGCTCAAACGTTTTTTATTTTTCTTTTAAATCAGCATTAAATTATTTTTTAAATTACTATTTTTAAACTTTTTCTTTCGTGAACAACATTCTCAGCAATTGTTGAACTAGCGACATGTTATTTTGCTGAAACTTTACGACTGAACGAGATGTATTTTTCAAAATTTTGTTTTGTTTCTCTATAAAAAATGGTCTTTAATTAAAATAAGAATATATTGTAGGTACTTAATAAGTATTTATTAATAAATAAAACACTTTATATATAATTGAATTATAATTATTCGTAATTAATGTTTTCTTAAAAATGTATTAATAACAACCTTCAATTTTTCTCGTAGCTAAGGAAAAACAATTTAGACAATATTACATTACAAAGAGAGGGGGTATTGTGCACTGAGGGACGCGTTCTTTAAATACTCCCTCATGATTAAGTTACAGTCTTCCAGAATAAAGTCTTTTTTATACGCAACCTAGGCCAAACATCTGGAAGTTGAGTCTTGCATCCGCTGCCGTTGTCACAGACGATGGACAGTTAAAAGGCAACTCAAAACAAACAGATTTTGATCACAATCAGCAAAACATTTACAATACAGAGTAAAACATGGAACACACACGATTCTTGTTTGATAGAGTTGCATCTGCAATCCTATCCTTGCACAATAAGCAGGACTGGAATAAGAGAGTTTTTCAAAATATTTTATTATACTGGAACCCTCACTCTCATATCCAAATATGTCATGTGTCCCGACTTTGAAAAAGACATGAGATATTTACGAAAATGTAAAGTCAACGAATGATTTTTTGTATGCTAAATTGAAATAGATTTAATATATCTTTCAAAAAATAAAAAATATCCAAACTTTGGAGCGTTTTTTAGTGCTTTCTGTTCTCAGCATGCCGTTTTCTTTAAGCATTTTAGTTTGAAGAAGATTTGTGAAGAAGTACCCAAGAATTCTAATATTTTTTACCTCTTAGTTTAGGAGCTAGAGCTACACAGTAAACTGGTCAATGTACACATTTTGACGCACGAGGCGACCATCGCCTCCGACTTCCCTTCCTCCTCACAATATTTACGTTTGTTCCTAAACTTTCTATAGTTTCTTTACGAATATCATTTATTTTTCGAAAAATTTGGAATTTAATTCTATAGTTATTAATCATCTGGTATTTCGAAAATATTTCTAAAATGTTGATTCACTACTTGCAAAAATAAAACTTCACAATTCACACATCTTCTCATGATTCAATCAAGCATGCGTTATTCACCTGTGACATATGATTTATGGTTACACGACAGCAGCAGTGGCGTAGCTACGTAGTCAATGGTCCCGGTGCAAAAATTAAATTGGCGCCCTATCTAAAATTTTATTTTATTTTTATTTTATTTTAAGTTTTATCGGTACAGCGCCGGTCACACGGAGCCCTATTTTCAATATTAAAAGTATTAATAATAGAGATGAAGTTCCGGGAGTCGACATTTTTTTTCGGAAATTTCCTCCTTTCTAGGAATCTTTTCAGATTTAAACTGTTCGCTTTTTTAATACACAGATAGTCATTCTTAATACACTTCTACCAAATTATGTAAAACAATACGAATGCCAATTTTAAAAAGTTCAAAAATCAGAAATACAATCTTACCTTGAAATTCCATTTTTCATTTACATCACACTTTAGATTTAAATTGTTCGCTTTTTTAATACACAAATAGTCATTCTTAATATATTTCACATCAGTCATGTATTAAACTCTACTAAATCATAAAAGCAATATATATTATAAATCTATTAAAACACGTGTACAATATTGCTTGGTTTTTATAGTCAATTCACAACAACATTTAATAAAATTATTTTATACTAGTCAATTCTAAATGTCACAAAATATACAATTACCACGTTTTACAGATATTTTATTTAAATATGATTCAACGAGATCAAAAAGTAATTTAATTATGTTGCAAGTTTCAACAAAGCCTTTGTAAAGAGGTCAAACTTATGATTATGCAATCTATACTAATAAAAATAATAACGACGTTGTACAATTCTACCCGGTTAAATACCTGTTAGCTAAATGATTACTTGTTCAAATAAAAAACAGTCTACTCGTTACCCGTAAGTGATTGTTAATATAAAACAAGTTACCATTCCAACCCACAAGTGGGTACTTACTAGTTTATGTCAAAATTTACTTTTCAAAATGCTACAACATTTTTTCGTTTTGAGATCGTCCGAATCCAAAAAACATATTTTTGGAAAAACCTTGTGGGTCTGTTTGTCTGTTAGTCTGTGAGCACGATACAGGTCAAACGGATGAACGGATTGAAACCAGATTTTGGGAGGATGTTTAGTATGCCAATATGAAGAGCTCTATTACTTTTGGGGAAAATCGGCGCATGCGCAAAAAAATATATGCTATAGCGTTGTTTTTCTCATATAATGATATAATTTTTCAGAATGATTTATGTTATATTTATTTTTCTAAGAAAATTTTGAAAAAGAAATTTTTTCTAAGTTGTATAGTTTCGGAAATATTTTGAAAATAAAAAAAATCAGCTTTTCTTTGGTTCTGGAGTTTTATTGATCTGTCAAAAATAGTTGACAAGCATGCTTCAATACGGTATTTGCCAGTGATCAAAATAAACTCGAAAACTGTGTTGTAATGAAAGTTTATGGTCTAAAATATTGTTTAGAATTGTTTGAAGTTGGAATGGTCTTATCGTCCAATTGGCTGGAATTTTTCAAATTTCATTAGCATTAATAGTTTTCGAGTTATTTGCAAAAAGTTAGACTCCCTTTTTTAGGATTCTTTAATTACTAATAACTTTTGCAATTGTTTATGTGCGGATTTCAAACTTTTGCACATGTTTCTAGAGGTGATTACAAATCTAATGACCTACGACACGTATTTTAACTCGCAGTACCAAAAATTAACACGTTTTCAATTTGTGAACCAGACTACAGAGACCAAAGAGTCAAAATTGTTTATTCGATTAGGATATTTAAATAGCGTTTTCGAACGTCGCTCAGGAGGTCGGTGGGCCCCCTAAGCTTGAGGGCCCCAATGCACTGCATCATCTAATCCTCCGATAGCTACGCCACTGGACAACAGACATGGTTTATTGTTCACCTCTCTGCAACTGTAGCGGCAAGGGGATGAACTATTTCCACCCCGTTTTATAATAAAGCGACACCAAAGGTGAGACTTACACAATCCTTTATTTATTCACCTACATGCATAAAACGGTATGGATACAAGAATTTTACACATAGGAGAGAATAACTTCAGTTGTTTTTAGGTCAACTTTAGGTACTGTTAAATAATTGAAATAATTTGTTACTTATATCTAGTCCTGTTAATTCACAAATATTCCGAGCGCAATATGAAAAGGCACCTACCATACAGATGATACAGGTAGAATTCTACGAATTTTTTTAATTCTTTATTCAAAACTATATGAATTGCCCGTTCTTCATCCGAAGATGTATCAATTTCCAAAATTTAAATTTGAACAATCTTAAAAAGTGATAATCAACAGAATTATAATTAACAAATTAACTAGTACATTTTCCTTTAAAATCGATTGGTTGACCAGGGCTGCAGTGGCATCAGCGTGACGTATGGAGTCTTCTGGTGTTTATATACAATAATAATGATGTTATCATCGCCTCACCACCGTCAGACTGACTGTAAGAACCGTTGTATCACTCTCTGTGTGTTACTTATCACCAGATCTTATCAAAAATATTCACCTCTGGAGTCTAGAAGACTTTAGTCAACGGTTTTTTGACAGACTGTCAAATTGTCACGATTCCATTTGTTTAAATGCGATTAATATTTTTTATGTGCTGGGGTTTTTCTTACAAAAGATGTGTGTGATATATTTTAACATAAATTTGTTATTTACGACATCTCCAGTTGTGTCAAATAAAAAAATTATTTGAATTGTCAACCGTGAGAGATACGTTCCTAGAAAACCAATTAACGCTTATTGAGACAAAGGGATTTGTGTTACAATAAAAACGAATGAAAAAAGTTCTTGGCTGAGAAACTATAGACATTTTCATTAATACAGGGTACCTTTTTGGTTGTATAAGTTCCTGAAAAATGTCGTGGTTAATAAACCCGCGGTTGTTTGAAACTAAAGTATTTCAGGATGACCTAGTATAGTGTCCATAAAAACTGAAAAGTAATGGCATTTTGTTTTTTGCAAACCGTGTATACGTTAAAAATAACAGTCCGCTAGAAAAACTCGGGTTGAAAAGGGTTTCCGGTCGACATAAAAGATCAATGCGACCCGTTCGAGATAAAATTAAAAACTGCTTGACATTGCACTTGTAATTCGCAGACGAATTATTTCAATCTATGGAATTCATTTTACAGTTTATATAAATAAATATTGTCATGATAATTAAGTATTCTACTAAGCGAAAATACGCGCTTGTGATTTTAAATTCGTGAAATACATTTTACGCAAATGTCAAATGATGTATGTAAAGTAGAGAATTTAAACTTCGTTTTAACACCTAGTGTTTGTCGCAACTAAAATAAATTAATTTCAATCACGACTCGTAAACTTCCACATTTTATAATATATGATAGACGCATCGAACATTAACAGATTTGCGTATTTTGCGCAATCACACGAATTTTAAATAACGGCAAGAAATGTCAACAAAGGCGAAAAAAAACATAAAAATTCCAAGGTATCGCTAAACAAAGAATCACGCAAGGTCTTTCTTAGAACGGTTTTTAATAAGAAAATCAAAAACGATTTGGTGTGAATAATTTGGTAACCTACAATCCTTTTTTGTTTCTTTATTGTATTATAGGTGACCAAAAATAAAAGATGTGTGAAAATTTGTCACGTCAAACAAATAACAAAAATATAGCTTGCATCACCAAGATTACAAAAAAAAAAAACCCGGGTCGCAGTGCCAAAACCCTGCCGACAATATAGTGTATTTGCTTATACAGGCAGTGTAGCTTTATTATGCTAGCTTAAGTTGGTTTTTGGGCAAAATAAAAAAATTGACTCCTTAATACACCCCTTAAAATAACATTTTTTTTCTTAATGGCAATACTATTATCAATCGATCCTCTATACCAAATTATATACACTAAATTTCACTATCTGCAAACTAGTGTTTTCATAAAATTTGTAAATCCGGTCCTGTCGGGCCGATTTTATTAAAATTTTAAGGACACTTTTTAATTACTACTAAAGGGTTAAATGTCAATTTTGAAATGATTCTGAGAATATTTTCGGTATTTTGGGGCCCAAAAACATTTTTCAACCCCTAAAAACTACCCTTAAAATGTCCCGATTATGCCCATTTTAAATAGGCCTCTTGCGGTGATGGATTTCAAAACGTGGGCCAAATTTCGTTAAAATCAATTAACTCTTTCGAAAGTTATTGCCCGCACACACACACACACACACGCACACACATATATATATATATATATATATATATATATATATATATATATATATATATATATATATATATATATACATATATATATAAACATTTTTAAAAATAGTGCCAAAGTGTTTAGGAGGTTATGAAACGTCGAGAAATTTTGGTCCGACCCCTAGGTCCCGCCATCCGACCAACACCAAAAGTGTATGTTGCCATATGGCAAATAAACTAATAATGTGGGTGAAATTTTATAGCGACATTTGTTGATATATGTAAAAAAAAATCGCGAATAATTTACGCTCTATTTCTACCTTGTTCCCCGAATATAGACTTGCGGGCCAGAAGGAAAAACTTCTAGGGCTAGATCTGGCCTGTGGGTCGCTAATTATACTAAAATTATACTAAAACTAGCCTTTTCGGCGTGTAAGCACCATGAAACTCGTCATAATTTCAATTTAAATGATATTTGTTATTAGATACAAGACTTACTTGTCTCCTGTGCTCGCTCGAAAAACAAATCGGGTTGTAATGCCAAATTCTGCCGACAATTGTTCATAAGGCAATGCGATTTTTTTATGAGCTTAAGTTCTTTTTTAGCAAAAAAAAATTTAAACCCCTTAATAAAAACCAATTTCATAGTAACATTAGCTGAAATTGTGTGAGCATTTTCTTTGATACAGCGTACCTTTTTAGTTCGGTGTGGCTTCTTTTAAGCTGAAATAGTTTCGAATCAGCTTATACATCATATAGGCGTACATAATTTCCAGGTAGGTAAGTATCAGCTACATACATACATAATATCATCCCCCGCAGAATAAATAATCGAGCAGCACGCGCGACATCTGATTAAGTCACAACATGACTGCAGATGTGACAAAAATTCAGCTGTCAAACGCCACGTTGTAAATTTATTTCATATTGTGTGTGTTTATGCTTCACCTAAAAACATGTAACAATTATATTACACCAATAATGTTACGTCGAAAGTTAAGCTTTATCATGCTTTGCAGTTTCGACATGTCTCTAAGTTTGTACAAATGACTACTCATTTTTTTTTATCGTGGTATGGATCTTACGGCCAAACTTTGTTTGCAAAATAATCGGGAAATCGTGAGGAAAATTACTTGAATTTTCTTTTTTCATTCTTTTTTTTAACCAATAATCAGGGTTACTTGGGTAATTCATATTTTCAATACTTATATTATTATTTAATAATAAATTAAAAATCCAGTTGATACTTTTTCAGTCCTGGGATAAAAACCCGTGAACCGGCGGCTTGTAAAAAAGGAGACATGAAAACACCATATACCGACTAACTCGAATGCCGCAAACCCGATCTTAATCGGTTGATTCGCAAATTTGTTTACACACAGACATACGGACGTTCGTCCAGAAATTGCCAGAATAGCTTCCCATGGTCCGACATACTAAAAACACAATTGTGATTTTCTATTTAGAAAATTTGACGGTAAGCTTTCCGTTTACATTGTTAGCTGCTACATGGTCAGCGGCACGAACTATAGATACGCAATGTTGAAAAAATGCTTTCGATTGAGTGGATAATCTATAGTTCATAGGTAAATACGCAGAGTGCGATGCTGTGCGTGGAGCCAAATATAAGAATCTATTGTACCCATGATGATTTTGTATAATTTGGGTACTTTACGTGTTTTTGAATATGAAAATGATTATCTGTTAGCGATGCTTACTTTTGAACTTCTTATTGTTCTTGGTTCTGAGAACTTTCATATCTTTTAATTGAATCGTTTGCCTCAAAATGGTGAACGATTGCGGTACTCTGTCAAATCTAGGAATTTTAGTAATTTCTGAACATCAGCGCTATTCTTGTCCAAAAATGAACTATCGTATGCTCTCTTTTTTGTGGAGGCAATGATTTTTGCCTCCACAAAAAAGAGAGCACACGATAGTTCATTTTTTGAAATTTGAAATGCCTATGTCGTTTCACATTTTCGCTAATTTTATTTCGTGGTCAGCACTATGGAAGATCCTCTAGATGAAATCTGTCAAGCGTCTGAGGTCTCTGGTGTTGGTTGAAGACCAAGATCGTGGCACACGCCTGATGCCTCCATTACGACGTGATTGTATTAGAATACCTAATGACAAGGTGCTGAGACGGCTGTTCATATGGTATTCAGTCAGAGGTAGGTAGGTAGGTTACCTTCCTTGGATACGTAACAATTGTGTCCACACAACAGTGTCGGTTACATTCGCCTACGTAACCGTGTAACGCATTTTTACTAAGAAATTAATTTGGTTGTTAAAGATTAAAAAAAAAATATTTCAAAAATATTTTTTTTGAAACGCATAATCCATAGTTAGATAGGAAATTTATTCTCTTACAATGAAGAAACATTAAAACTTATGATCGTTGGAGGTCAATTTTTTGCGCTAATATAGATTTTAATTATTTCTGTTTAAAATATAAAACTGGTAGATTTTTGATCTCTTAACACAATTCATTAAACATTTAATATCGTATTGATAAGAGAGTTGGTTGTAGACGCAATTCTAACGGAATTTCTGCCTGAAATTTACTTTTCGTGAGGATTTTCCGGAATTCATCTGTCTGTTTGTACTGCATCGTTCGAAAACGTCTTGATTGATTTTGAAAAGATTTGGTACACTATCAATTGGCAATTAAACTTCGGTTGCAGAAAGCATTGCCAAACAACTTTATTTGACAGTGACCTTAGATTGTGACCACACGTATTTCCCCATAAGAAAAGCATTACAGAATTTTAAATAGATCCTGCTCGAAAAATAATTGATCGATTGAAACGATTATTTTTTTTAACTGTGTATGCACTGTAGATCGTGTTTTGTACAATTTCCATTTAGAAACAATTTTTCTACGTATTTTGATAAAAATTTAGTTTGAAAAGCTTTTTTTTCTATGTATAAGTTTGTGATCGTGCAAGAATTACATTTGGAGTTTTTGGTGAATTTACATGTCTTTCAACCCAAACTACCGGATCAAATGTTATATGTGTATTCAGAACGAATCTGAAAAATCGGTTCCAGCTCAAATATGAGTTCTAACTGACGACAGACTAACAGAACAGACGATCATGGTTGATGAATTTATTTATAGCATAGTATTCGCCTTTTTTGTGCAGGCGAAGCCACACCCTCACCTCTTCTTATTTTAATATTACCATAGATATTTATACGTACAAAGGTGTATTTTCTTCTGTTGATGAGTTGAGTACCTCAAACAACCCCTATAATATAAAACGATACACATTACGTTTGGTTTGTAACGTTTAAAGTTTAAATGTAGATTCTAGGTATATATAAGTATCCGATAAACGCGCACACGCTGTTAACATAAATAATTGCATTAGCTATCTCTTTTAGTCTTTGATGTTTTACCTGTCTCTCATCAAAATTACCTTTGCATTGTACTGTATCGTATTAACACCTCATTTCATGTAACTAATTTTGAAACCGATTTATTCTCACAAACACAGATTCGCATCGCACCGATAAATTTATGTAAATCTTATATATCTGTATATAAATAGTTCTAGGTATCATAGACAGGCGATTAGGTGTTATTGAAGATTGAAATATCTCGAACCGTATATTTATATAAAGTTAAAAAAAATTAGGTTTATATATTTTCAACCCAAAAAGACGGATGTTAAGTGTTTATTTGCGTGTCTGTTTGTTTGTTTGTCTGTCTGTAACATGACTCTTCAATGATTGAATTGATTCTGATGCGGTTTTCTTTCTACGACAAAGCAATTAAAACATATTTTTCAATTTTTATTTTTTATTTTATTTCAAACTGTCAAAAACATAAGCTCAGTAAAATATGTTAAAGCTGTTAATTAAAGAATCTACGTGGCCATTGGTCATACTTCACATGTTGAATACGACACAACAAGCGGAAAAGATACAAAGATACAAAGAAAAAAATTATCAACATTTTAAACATTATTCTCGTCTTTAGGCCAAGGATTTGCCTATTATGTGTTATCTCATTTCGTTTAGACGTTAGAACTGTTCGAAGTCTCTGACAGACGAACGGACAACGTTGCCACAACAATATGGATCTGTTTAGACCCTTTGGTTGGATTTATTTTAGACATGAATGAAACGTGGTATATTTTCAACCTCGCGTATTATAATTAATATGTAGTATGTCGACAATACGTACACACTGTACAAATAAAACAAAAACAGTTCAATAATTCCACCTGAGCTCTGCTTGTCGCGCATATTATACCCATTTATGGAAAGCTTCCAACTCTAAAATGCAGAGCCGCAATTCAGATTATTCATCTGCGATTGTAGAAAATATTATAGCCATAGTTATTCCGTTAAAACTTCAATGGTTTTAAAATTTCTTTTCTCGAATTCATTCGGGTTTTTGGTGTTATGGGATGTGATTTTTTTTAAGAAAAAACTTCTATAAACTTAAAACATATGTACTTTTTTGAGTCTCACAATAAGAGATCTGTCTTTCAACATGTTCATTGTTTACTTTGTAAATTATATAAATGTACCGATGTGAAAATATCGAAATGTAAGGTAAGCGTATAGCTTACATGGAAAAGTTAAAAGAACGAAATTATGCAAAATTTCATTTACGAATCTGTCTACTCGCGATTTACTTTGAGATCGCCAAACCGATTTTAATGACAGAAAAAATTCGTTTTGATATTTTCTCGTTTATAGCGTTATCAAGTATTACTTGTTTTTGTTATTATATTTGTTTACAAATACATAAATTAAAAAAATTCAACCCTGTGTAATAATCGTTTCATTTTTGAGTAAGATTGTTTCTGTAGCTTGACATAAATAAAATTTATAACTATAAAATCTCTGAATCGAGAAAAAGACCTAAATAATAAATTGGCTCTATAAATTTTTATGTTCATTATTAAGTTAAAAATTCGAGATATTGGGTCCAGCATACTTAGTTTTTTTTTCTCACCCCAAACAAGTTTGTCCCATGTTGAATGTTCAGAGTTCCGTACAAAAAACGGATTCTTATAGGTTCACTCTTGTGCCTGTCAGTCTGTTCGTCTGTCACAGCTTATTTTCTCTGAATCTACTGGATGAAAAAAAGTTGAAAGTCGGTACATACATAGAGTTGGATGACCCAATCGTGGACGTATAATAAATAAATAAACGAATTACGATTTTGGGGACTAATTTTGGGAGGTAAATTAGAAAAAAAAGCTAATCGTCTCACGTATCAAATAAAAGGGCTTATTATGAAAAATATAAATCTATTTTTTTGAAATTTTAAAAGGCGTATTTTAAAAAAATATTAAGCAAAATGTACGAAAAAGGAACATCCCCCCTTATCTTCGAAACTACTGAGCCTTAAATTTTGAAAAAAAAATAGTGATATGGAACCTCACTCATAGTTTACAAGAAAACCTAAACGAAAATTCCAGGTCTTAAAGTTCTCCCGAAAAACGAAATGGCACGGAACCGTCTCCACGTGAATTCGGTTCGCACTTAACCTTTTTTTTACATTTTATTAAATGGTTTTGAAATTAGTTTAACACAAAAAAAAATCTTCTGTTGTGTATTATGGATTCGGGATCATGCCCCACTATTTTTAAACAATACTTATTTTTTGTGACAAAATAAACACAAATTGTAGAGATGTTTCCTTTTTGATCAGAAGAAAAAGGACCCTGCAGAATCTTTATGGAAATTGACTTTCAGTCAAATTCGTAATAACTTTGATGATCCGTAGTATTCGATGAATAAATTAGAAATCTTTCCATCAAATAAGTTACAACCCGTTTAACTGAGAACGAATTTCCATAAAAATTCTGCAGGATCCTTTTCTGTGCAGAGGCAAGACGTTTTGTCTAGCAATGAAGAAGGGTGCGAATAAGGAGCCCGATCCTGGCAAAAGAACGCGATAATATAGTAATGAACGCCCGCATCTGAAACAACTGCCTGTGTGTACAACAAATGAACAACGGCACGCTTAACTCACGGCTGGTTGAATGATAAAAAGTTTAGAGTCTGTACTTTGTTGATGTACAGTTTTAACTTGGGCAAAAAGCGTATAACATGCCGATTCAAACAGTATCAAAAAATAGTAAGCAGGATCTAGGAAATATATTCATGAGACTTTCACGATTTTTATAATTAAAAAAAAAGATGGTTCAAGTGCGAGCTAAACTCGCGTGGAGAGGGTTTCGTATACCATTCCATTTTCCGTAAGAACTTTAAGACCTAGGATTTTCGTTTATGTTTTCATTTAAACTATATTTCATATTCTTTTCAAAATTTTAGACTCAGTAATTTCGGAGATAGGGGTTGTTTGATATTGGTATATATTCTTTAATATCTTTTAAAATATGCATTTTAAATTATAAAAAAAAATATATTTGTATTTCTCATAACGAACCCTTTCATTTGATACCTACGTCACATGATGCACTTGATTTTTTTTTCTAATTTGCCTTCCAAAACCGAAATTTGTTTATTTATGCTATAAGTACGTCTGTGATTGGGTCATCTTACTCCATGTATGTTTCCGTGCAGTAGATTTTAAGAATTCCGTTTTTTCATCGGATGTACGGAAACTTAACAAAAACTCAACTTTCATTTGCGATAGAAACAGGGGCGTAGCTACCGCCGTATCAATTATACGGGGCCCCCGGGCAACGGGGACCCCCAACGTGCGTAAGCAAAAATTAATGAAAACTTCCCAATTTTTTTTTATTTCAGAAATGACAAAAGTCAAAAAAAGCTATTTCTTTTTTTCCCGCGTAAAGCGTGCGTTCAAAAGTTGGCAACACCCTACATCGGTTATCACGGGCTGCGGGATTTCCCTGTTTAAGTCATTTACTTCAACGGGGGAAGGACCCCCAAACAAATTTTTATACGGGGCCCCGCCAAGGCACGCTACGCTTCTGGATAGAAACAAATAACATACTAAACCTTCATCCACGGCTTCACTCGTGTTAACCTAGGTGTTAAATAACCCGATTGTAGGCGAAGAAAATGAATCCATGGTTGCCAACTGATAGTGTATGAAGTTTCATCAAAATCGGTCCAATCGATTTTGAATTATGTTTTTTACAAACCGACAGACACAAGTTTCAGAAGCAAATTTTTTCGTCTAGGTGTAATCTAAAACACCTTAAAAACCCCTCAAGAAGTATATGGCACCTTATACCTTTGTCTTCATTCCAAGGCAGGATATTGACTTTGGAGCACCATTTTCCTTATCTCACAACAAAACTGAATTGAAGATCTTCTCTTTCATGACACAAGTAAAAATGAAATTTTAGGAAGAAAAACTATGTTCACATTTCGATTAACGCCACTGAAAAATATTCCTATAAATGGCAATGAGTTTTTGAAACAGTGGTTTTTGGACTTCCTCTTACGTCCGTAACCCTAGGCGCATTTGTTTTTTTCTGTCTCTATCTATGTTCTTGCAAAATTTCATGTTCAATAACCATTATCAGCGTCGTAGCTAGGGGGTGGCCGCGGGAGCGGTTGTCAGGGGTGTAAGCCTCAAGAGGGCGCAGCGCAGATCCGCCACCTTCATGTATTGTTTTTCTTCTTACAAAATAAGTTTATATTATCATTCAATTGCTAATTGTTGGCGATAATGTTATAAAGCGCTTATAGAATTAGTGTGTCCCACAAGGCATACATTGCGCTCGGAACGCTTTAAAATTGCACATTCACTGTGTGAAATCCCACAGATTCAACTGTAGCTGCAGTCGTGTCGCGTGCCAAAAGCATAGAACGCCATAAACAGGGCTACCACACGTGTCGTTTGCCGTTTACATTCAAGCCTCGTAATACTATAACGACACACAACGCATATTTCAGTCGCACAAGGACTTCGTCTACAGTTTTTTTTTTATTAATCCACAAACGTGGAATAGTAAAGTGGCTTGTTATTTACTGTTTATACATTAATTTACTGGGTAATATACATTTCCATTGATATAGCGCAGCACGCCAGAAAAAATGTCGCTTCTGCATCTCATTTAGTTTAAAAGCTACGCTTATTCAAAGATATATAATTTTTTTATGTTTGAAAACCTTTAATTATTTGTTGTTTTTAAATGGAAAGAAATACAGAAGTTTGATTTTGTTTATTGGAATCAACGCACCTTTTTCTATACAAGTAAATATAGTTAATTTATATAATATCTAAGAGATTCCAAGAAAATATTTAAAATCACATTATTTTAATTAAAAAATATCGCAAAAAACAAGTTTTCTAGATCTTTGTCAAAAATCATCATATGTACCTATAGAAAAAAACACGCGTTCATTTAATAAGCAACATTAATGTAAAAACTAATTTTTGAAAAATTCTGTATATACTATAAAATATACATAATACATTTATATACATATACGTCTAATAATCCCTATTTTCCACACAATTAATAGCATTTATTTATGTATGACGATAAAAAGTACACCACTCGTTTTATTACGCTTTATTGTAGCTACATAAAAGAAAAATTTCAAGTTTATTGCCGGCTTTATTTTCAGCCAGAAGCCGTCGGCTCTGTACAGTTTTATGAGTATTTTACCATCGGTCAAATTGAAAAAATAATAATATTCTATCATGACATCATCACATCACATTATCATTTTGAAGAAAGAGGAAGAACGATATAAATTAATTTTTTGTGTAATTATTTAGTTTAAATATGTAATAAATATAAATAAAGTGTACATCATACAGTCGTTGGTTCCCTGTTTAGATCATTAAAAAATATATAGGTACCTACCTAATATATTGAAAATATATGTCATTAAGGTGTGTATTAGACGTGAAATATGTTTAACACAAAAGGCAGCAAATAGTTTTAATGTATTATTACGAAACATGTACCTGAAAAATAGAAAAAAATTAAATATATAAATTAAAGAAAAAGAAAACTTTGCGCAACCCTACATTGAGTGAGTTATTCACTGCAATGGATAGCCCTGCATGAATGGCGTTTTAAATGTCAGATTTTATTTTACAATCGTGCTAAAAATGTATTCACATCTTACAGCGTCGAATTATTTTACTGTTTGTCGTTTGTGTTTGTGTGAAAACCAATTTAAATCGTTATTTACAAAATATAACGCAGATAATAACAACAAATGTTACGCTGAAATGATAATGGCGTGTTCCACCGTACAGGTTAGTAAACATGCATGGTACATACTGTTTTGTTTACAAAAGAGTGCAGTTTGAAGTTCACTGAATTACTTTCAAAAGTATTGAGCGCAAAAATGTCCTTTTTTTATTTATAGGTAGAAGAGAATGATGGTTTGCCTTCAAAAATTTGTTTGGAATGCGTTAAAAAATTACAAGATGCGTACACATTCAAAGAAAAGTGCGAAGAAGTCGATAATATTTTAAGATCTTTCAAGAGCCAATATAACGACCAAGAAACTAAGCCAGATAAATTGTTTTCACTGCTTTTTCCTGAAGAAAAACAGAATGATACAATATTACGCACTTTGCTGTCAGAGCCCAAAGATAAACAAGACAGTGAATTGGTTTTTTTGTCAGTAAAAGATGAGTCGAATTTAGAAACTGAAACAAATGCCATATCAGAAAATGATAAAAAGAGAACTGTTAGTCTAGACAATGGACTCAGAAACGAATCTGAAGATGAATTTCAGAATTTTGACGACTCATCTAAATTCTATTGGAGCGATAGTAGCCGTGAAGAAAATAATATTGAAAATAGCGATGACAATACAAAAATAAAAACAAAAAGTGGTCAAAAACAACGAAGAAGAAATGCAGAAATCAAACGCACAGAAAAAATTGAACGAACAATCAATCGGGTATGTGAAATTTGTAGCAGAATACTTTTTAATAAAGAAATTTTAAGTGTACATATGGCTAAACATAAACACAATCGGTGTTTAGAATGCAATGGAAAATTCAGAAAAAAAAAAGAACTCATCGAACACATCAAAATAGAACATCCGATTCAAAAAAGTACCGAAACGCAACAGAGCGTCGCAGAAAACGAAGATGAAAGAGATGGAATCGACAGCGATCAATCTAATTGTCCTGATTTCACGGACACCGGCGAAGTGAAACTTCCAAAATTTATATCGAACACAGATTGTCCGGAATGCGATTCAAAATTCACATCGATATCGGACTTACAAGAACATGTTAAACTGAGTCATTCTAATTCGGGCGAATGTGAAGTGTGTATAAAAGGTTTCCACAGTAAAGACAGTTTAAAATTGCATATTAAAGACAAACATAAAACATTAGTTTATAAACACCAGTGTCAAGTTTGTAGTAAATTATTTAGATTTAAGTCGTTCTTACGTAACCATATGGTAACACATGCTCCTAATAAGCCGGTCGTCAAGTGCGACGTATGCCATATCGTGATCTCAGCACAAAATTTACGCCGACATAAAATGAGGCACACGGGAGAGCAGCCCCATAAATGTCCCGTTTGCAATAAAGGATTCATTCAAAAACCCGATCTGACGTTGCATTTGGCTCGGCACGCCGACGCCAGAACGATACCGTGCATGCACTGCGAGAAGGCATTTTATGCCGAAGTGGAACTTCGAACTCACGTTCGCAATTCGCACATGGGCGACGGTAAAAAAAGACCGAGAACTGTCAGAAAAAATCCAAAACCGATAGTTGCAGTCGCAAAGTTAGAATGTACACACTTATGTAAGGTGTGTGGAAGGGGATTCCCAACCAAACAGAGATTAAAAAGTCACGAATTATTCCACGGAGAAAAAAAATTTTTATGTAGCGAGTGCGGTAATCGTTTTGCGACACAAGCTATGCTGAATAATCACAGAGTAGCCCATACGGATATCAGACCCTACAAATGCGAGGTTTGTGGGAAAGCGTTCAAAAGATCGATGGAAGTCAAGACACATATGGTCGTTCATAACGGTGTGAGGAAATTTAAGTGCACCGTTTGTGAAAAAATGTTCAAACAACCGGGTCATCTGCAGTGTCATATGTTAACGCACACTGAAGAAAAACCGCATGCGTGCAGCATGTGTGGAAAATGTTTTGCTTTGAAGAAGAATCTTAACGATCATATCAGAATTCATACTGGGGAGAAGCCCTACACGTGTCCTGTATGCGGTAAAGCGTTTATTAATTCAAATAACAGAAAACAACACTTAAAAACACACAATAAAGTTTAGTTTATAAATGTAGTTCGTGTGTTTAAGACTAGATGTATCTGAAATATGTCTGTATTTACAGTTATAAATTTTTTAAAACATTTTGAAAATGTACAATTTTGTAATATTTAGGTATAATATGAATACGTTTACCTATTGATATTTTGTTTTCTTTTGAATTATAATTTTTAAAATTAACCGACTGACTACCTTTAGTTTTTAAATAGTGTGGAATATTTTTTATGAGCGGTATATCAGTATGATAGTACAAAAGTCGCGATGTATTATTTTTAAATTTATAACGAAAATTTATGTACTTACATTTTTTCCGTATTCTTTATAGAATTTAAAGATTTTTCAGTTTTTTCCATTCAATGCATTTGGATGAAAGAATCAAAATTCTATTTATTATTGCAATATGTAGGTACTTTGAAAATAAGTAATATTGTTTTACCATTTATTTTATAATTTATTACTAATACGCCACTGTGTATTATTTAATAACTTTTTATAATATGTAGGTCTTCGTCAAACTGAAATTTTTAATTATAATATCTTTTTACAAATGTTTGTTTAAACGTGTGGAACTAAAACAACAATATTGCTGATATTATATGGAAGTATTATACTATATTGTGAAATTAGTGATAATTGATAATCATAATTGCATCGTAACTCATACCATTTGTAATTAATGTGAAATACAATAAAATCATTTGTCAAAAAAAAATGTATTTTATTTTTATATTTTTTACAAGTTCGGAATATAGGACTGTAGAGCATTGATCGACGATTAATTTTGTTAGTAGACGACATGACAATATCAAAAAATTTTACTTTCTTAGGTACTTTGTTCCCGAATACAGACTGTAGCCAGTAGAGCGAGCTTTAAGGCTGTCGGAACGCTCTGAATTTTGTTTGTGCTGAGACCCAGCGGTAAGGGGCGAGGTAGGCAAAAGACATATTGTGGGTGTGACCTTCTTTAGCTCTGTCTCGCTCAAATCATCCGCACGTTTCAATTTTTGGCTGGTGCCAATTACGAGGCTAAAAGATGCTATTGCAAGGGTGCCGCTGTCAATTGATTACTCTAATTTTTGGAAATATTTTGAAGATTTAAAAAACTTTTCCGAAAAAGGAAGAGTCACTTTAGGTTTGTGATGGAACAGTTTTGTGAAATAAGTACCAATAAGGTCGTAGTGCGACATTGAAAACGTGTGTTTTTTAAGCATAATTAATGCCAAATTTTTTCTAGTAAATCTACATAAATTACAAAAGTAGTCTATTAGAGACCTAGATTTGTCCTTTATCTTCCTTACAGAGAAAGATTTTTTGCAGAATGTTAACGAATAAGTCTACAATCAGTTGACAGCCGAAGCTCTATTTTTGACTTAAATTCAGAGCGTTCCGACAGCCTTAAGGGTTGGATCTGGTTTGTGGGTCGCTAATGGACATGGGACACATGGTAAGCATAACATAGATGGCAGCAGGTAAATGACGACCTAAGTATAGTAAAAACCAAATCTACGTGTTCCTTTCTCACATCAGTGGCGTGATTTAAATAAGGAATAATTCAAAGTAACTCTGTGATGTTTTAATATTATAACCATTCTTTAAATAGATATAATTAGTTATTCTATCTGTAAGTCTTTCTGTGGCAAAATCATCGTAAGTAAAGTGGGCTTCACAAATTATTGTCTTACCACTTACAGTAAGAGTTTTTTCCCTTCTGAGAGCATATCACCATTTATTTTTTCAGTTCCGGATTCTTTGGAAATACAAAACCTGTATAATTTGAACATTGGTAAACACAGTACATCGACATTGTCAAAGATTTATTACTTATTTGAAATAAACTTATTTTACATACACTGCTATGAACTATTCATAGGCAGATCGTCATTTAGCTAGCGGTAAAGTTTACTAATCGCTGCTGTAGACGGTTTACTGGGCATTTGATTTTTTTAAAATCTGGTTCATATACTATATTAATACGTAAGAACAACAAAAACAGTATACATATTGACAGGTAATAATTAACTAATTATGCATATAATTATTTTAGGTACTGTTGATTTGAATGTTAAAAACAAAAATCAAAACAAGTTTTTTTATACGAACGCACGCAGGACAGATGTGAATTATCAACGCAATATAGTCCGATTTATAACTAATTAATTATCATATTTCATGAGTTCTGCTTAAAATAGTTGCTATATCAATACAATAAATTGTACTTTTTCGTTTCTACTTTAAATGAAGTTTTTTACTTTAATGTGTGCTGTTTCAAGGGTTCCGTCGCGTTGGGCTCTGTGCATTCGGATCACAGGGATCTTCTTCGTCTGCCCGACTTTCTGGTATAAAAATAAATCTGCCTAAAATGCGGTCCTGGATTTCTTAATAATTTTTGCAGTTGCATATTGCAAAATACCTTAACACCCGTATTTCAGGATAAAACCATCGTGTCATAAAAACCACTAGAGTAAAACCGCGGCAGGATAATAGCTAATAACGATAACTTTAAGAAAACGAGTTCAGATATGAGGGTACAGGTGCTAGAAAGTGCATACTTTTTATATAGGTAAATTAATTATTTTACTATAATAATTAAACAAGTATTTATATTTTTGCACTTTTAAGTCAACGACTAATTTACGTGAATCGTGATACCACTCGACTTTTTACCGGGAATTAATTTTATTCGATGATACGTTTTGCCAAGATGATTAGCGACAAGACAATAGTATATGTATCAATTACTGGGTGTATTATTTTCGATGAAATTGCGTAGGTTTTGTAAGATAGCGGTACCGTAATATAATGAGCGTAACGTCACGGTGAGTGAAGTAACAAAAAGCGTGTGTATATAATTAAATGGATGTGGTTTTCTTGATAGCGGTGGCACCACTGTAACGTAAAAAGGCACCACTCATTTATTTCTATTGCACACGTTTTTTGTAGTCGTTCATCATTATATTACGGTCGCTATACTATGGTACCGCTATCTTAGGAAACTAAGACTTAGCTCTGAGCTAGGGTAAAATTAAAATTCATTTCATTCATGTTTTGGAGCGAGAAATCGTATGCAATTATTGAATACGAGAACAGTTATACGATATTCGCCTTCAACCGTTTAAAATCGAGCAATAATTTGTAAGCTCGCCTACTAGAATGCGAGACTCGGAAGAAAAGAATTGCCTGACAGTTTTGTTTTCATTCAGAAGAATTAAATACAGAGAGTATCGGTAGCGAGTTCTTCTAGCATCTAAAGAACTTCTCATGTGATATTTTGACAAAATTATAAAATTGTTTGTTCACTGATTTGTGAGCGAGTTTTGCCAATTGACAGTGTGTCGTAGACAACGATTCTCACATTTCTACCGAGGAGAATTTTGCCATGTCTATACAAATTTCATTTGCACTCGAGTCAGAAGGTGATTCCATATTTCTTTAGCAAATAATCTCAGTTGTGTTTTACACAATGTGATTTTTAGTCGCCTACGAGTTCTCGTCCCAAATGAATGAGAAATCCTCTTCGCCCAAATGGGTTTTTAAAAGTGTTGTTTTTTTTTCAATTTTGTTTTTATTTACTTTTACTCTTCAGATGGAAGCGATACATTTCAAACTGAGAATCGAATTCCCTAAAAAGCGCAGAAGCTGAAACTGAAGAAATCTACAAATTCAAGCATTTATTACTTTTATATGTTAGGTATTTAGGTATAAAAAACGTAAAAAGCAATGTTTAAAATGAATTAAAATACAGCATTGATGCCGAGGTGTGGTGAACGATAAAGATGATATACAAAACGATAATTATAATAAATTATTCAAACAAACAATATTGTATGACAATCATAATGTTGCATTTTTGACGCGGGGAAAACCATCTGCTCTTTTACAACAATTATCAATTCTGTTTATATTCTCTACATATATAGTTATATTTGTTAATATAAACACAGAATAAACTAGACTACATTCAGAATACAACAAAACGCAGAAAAATGCATTGTTTCCTGCGCCGCGTGAAAAAACTATTTGTACAGAGTTGACTTTTGGGCGTCGTGGATTCCTTACTTGATATCTTTCTTCAGTCTAGAGAAATTCGATTATGATTTATGACAGACATACAGACTGGAAAACGAGTTATCCCATAAGTGTTCCGTTTTTTTTTGCTTTTACGGAATTATATAATGGTAGTTACTTTCTTAGCGACATACACCATTCTGTGACAAATATAACAGTTAAAACGTTAAACTGACACCACACACAGGTTACTCTCGCTGTAGTAATTTATCTAGAACACGGCGAAAACACCTGTGTTTAAAACAATCAATTAGCTGACTCATTTTCATTTTAAGCGCGTTCGCAAATCGACAAACATTTTGAATTGTTTTAAATCAAAAGCTTCTTTTGAGGAGTAAAGACTTTGAGTAAGACTCAAAACTATCGAAATGAACGTGAAAAAAGGAGACTGTATTTTACACTACATACTACAGACGTAAAACTGGTATATGGTAAAAAAATAAAAATAATTGTATCGACCGCCGAAATCGAAACTACAATCTTTTAGGTTACGAGGCACTGCTCTACCTCGTCGCCACCTTAGTTCTACAGTCGGTTTTTCTAGTATATGGTGTACGTACATTGCAGCCCGATCCGAATCAATCGGATGCTAATGCTTAGAAATTTTGTAATCACTGTTATTACGTAAAACAGCAATTAGTACACAAACAGTAGAATATGGCTGAGATGTATTTATAGTATAAATATTAAGAGCACTGTGGCTGGAACAATAAAAATAAAAGAATAGTAACTTCTTACCACAACAGATTTACTCAGTGGATGTACATTTCGAGAGCTAAGCTCCCATCTTCAGCAAAACACTAAACTTTTTAGTGTTTTGCACACTAAACTTTTTAGTGTTTTGCTGAAGATGGGAGCTTAGCTCTCGAAATGTACATCCACTGAATAAATCTGTTGTGGTAAGAAGTTACTATTCTTTTATTTTTATGTATTTATAGTATTGATTAAACCAGAACAGTTTGATGAATACGAGTTTTTCAATATTGTTTAAGAATATTTTCAAACACAAAACTTTGAATATATATATATACCTATATATATATATATATATATATATATATATATATATATATATATATATATATATATATATATATATATATATGACTACCTAATATCTTTGAAAGACAAGATAAAAACTAAAAACACTAAACTTGTTTTTATCATCTTTTTAAGACCACCCCAACACAAAAAACTCCAGTGCAAATTAATAAGACTATATTTCAAGACAGTATTACATCATTCAATTACAATTTAATGGGGTTGATGCGCGTCTGTTCAAACAAATGACAGTGCGCGGTATCGGGTAACCTGTTGTCTGTTGTCAAAAGAAAATCGCCTTGTTGCAGACATCTTTTATCAAGTTATTATGAATAAAGAACAAAAGACTACTGAACGATGGCTTGATTTACACTATTTATCAGTTTTTTATTATTTTTTTTTTTAATTTTAAAAACAGATGTAAAATAAGATGTCTAAATGTAATTTCAAATTTTATCAGAAACTAGTCTTTAGTCACGGCTTCGCTCGCGTTAATGTCAATGTTAACTCCATCGTAATTGTAAAAAAATTACCATATATTTGAAACCCGGGGTATCCAGTAGATGGAGTGCAAAAACTCATTTCAATCGGTCCAGTCGTTCTCGAATGATTTTAATAGAAACAGGCAGACAAATATTTGGAAAACCCGTTTTCTTCTTTAGGTGTCATGCGGAATCAGTACCATAACTAAGACCTGGTAACAGGGACTCGCGCCTGGACAAAAGCGAGAAGATGTCGACCGATAGATATTGTAATTTATAGACGCTCGACACCAAAGGTCATTAGCGTCCACGGAAAGTATCGAAGGTGTCATGAATATTGGAGTACCCCACGTTTACTGTATCCTTACAGTAGCATTACTTATTATACAAAAAAAAAGTGAATTCGAAGCGGTGTGTTGGTTGGCTTTGGTCGATGAAATCACAGTTCGGCCGATAGGATTCATTTTGGTGTAAAACTGAATACACAATGCACCTACCTCTACCTTTTGTGGTTCGGAACGCGTGTGCAGACATAACCAACACAAAACACGGGTAATTCAATACCGTTTAATAAATTAATACCTCGCTTACATATACACAGACGAACGTCACTGCATTATAGGTATACTTTATATACTAGCTGCTTTTGTATCACGAACGCATAATATAAGACTTCACAGTCAAACAAGAGAAAAAAGTTCCAAAATTTCAACACCGCATACAAATTTAGAACTGAACGCATTCATAGTAATATATAACCACTGAACCGATTAAAAAAAATCTTTCACTGTTTAAAAGGTTACTACTTTATTGGTTAGTAATATAGGCTATATATACGACATACCTACACTATTACGCTACGACAAAAAAAGGATGATAAAAGAACTATGCAATGCGCGGCTTAAATACCGCGGAATTTTATCTAGGTATCCCCATATATCATTAATTCAAAATTAAATATACGTTTTTTGAAGAGTAACACACTTGCATATGTATTTTTTGAAGTAATTTTTCGTATAATAAAATTAAAATTAGAAACATTTTTTTATATAATTTGCTTCATTTTTTAACAATAATATTAGAAACAAAATATCACCATCACATTTTTGTTTTTAGAATAATAAAACTGGCAATTCTAAAAATCGAATTTTGACTTAAAAAAGTTCAATATAACAGTTTTTCGAAGTCGATTAAAAGTATAATCAGATATTTGTTGTCAATTAAGAAAAAAGAGATAATTTTAAATTTAAAAAAGTGCAATTTCTTTTAAAGAATGTTCCATAACATTTTTTGCCACATCGTGAAAACTGAATTGTAAATAGTAGCTACATAAGATACTTACATTTTTCTCCTTTAAACTGTAAAATCTTCCGAGACCTTTCGACGTACTATAGAACACATAAAGGGAGACTTCAATGATAGATGAATTGAAAAGGAAAAAAGATTTAACTTTTTTATTTTATTATAATGGACAAGCTGTACGCTATAAGAGTTGGACAGATTACCAAGCGTTGGGGTTACAGACTGGGTGGGATTTACTATGATGAATTTATAATATTGTTTGTTTTATTAATTTGAAATTTGATTACAATTTTTTTCATATTCAATTCACGAAGCAACCACATATTACGTCTTAATTGTTTATTTTATTTTATTTCATTCAAATAATCAAATATGTAAGACGTACCTATTTTACTTGAAGATTTAAGTGTTATACCTAAAGAAAAACAGACATATGGACTATGAAGAGAATTTAATGCTTTGCCTTTATTTGTTTGTTTTTACGATTTCCACAATTAATATTGCGACTTTTACAAGAAGCACCCACATTAAAGCATCGCTTGTAGACCACAAGACGCTTTAAAACAGTGCAGTGGGGAAATAACAAATGATATTAATAATAATAATGTCATAACAGACGCAATTCGCACCATTACTATTTTTTCATCTACCACTTCCCGTTATTTTTTACATTTTTTACAACTTCAATAACAATGGGCGAATGAAGGAATTATAGGAAATTAGGATAATGTAGGTAATTTTTGAACTAGGAGTTTGATAGGTAGCCATCGCCTCAAATAAGGAACCATCTGGATATTTATCTAGAATTAATTGAGGGAAACCATGGAAAACCTCCATCAAGATGGTCGGTACAGGAATTACCGTTTCTCGGCGAGAGGCAGTAGGAAAAAGTCCCAGCCACATCTGCCCCCGCCGGGATTCGAGCCCGGTACCTCCCGAATGCTGGTCTAGTGCTGTCACCACTACTCTACACAGCTCGGTCATAACAACTGATATTGCGTGGTTGATACAAATATTGGTTTTCCAGCTGACGTCATTCATGAAACAAGATGTGTTCTTTAAATAAACGTGATTTTTAATATAGGTACTTCTAATGATAGATTATAGCTGTAGTTTATGAAAATTACTATTTAATTGGCTAGATCACATTCTTTTGTTTTTTATTACAGCACTAGTGCGTTATGGGTCACTTTACATGCCGGGGTATGACAAAAAAGACTTTTTATAATTAAAACACCAATTTGTCCGTTCATCTTATTCTTTTGCAAGCGAAACACGCTTGGAGAGTGTCCACCAACCAGATGCAGCTGTGTATGACACAAGCAAATAACAAAGCTTCATGAAATGCAGTTCCTAAAACGTATATTATTAACGAACGATTATTAAAATACCAATACAATCAAGTGGCTAAATGAAGAGTGATCGGTAATACGAAATCCCCCAGGAACTTGCGGAGTGAATAAATAGACAAAGTGCGTGAGGAATTTTACAGGCGATTCATAAGTATCTATTTCAAAATAGGGATGTTGACTGTATTCAAATAAAAACATAATTTTAACGAAAAGTAGTAGTTTCTATGATAGAAATACTAAAAAACACTATATTTTTCCTTATTTTTAAGGAATTTAATTAATATTTAATAAATAAAACCTAATAAAATCACTCTCAAGTCACGTGACAACAAACACCAATCAGAGCGCATGACGTCATATGTTCAGCATTGTTTGGTTAATATTTAGTGTATAATTTATTATTATTTGTTTAGAGGAAACGTCAAATTACATGTAACTATAGCAACGACTACGAAACAACTTTTCATCACCTCAGTTTACTAACGCTTATGAGCACAGAATACGCATCTATAAGATGGTAGTTCCCGTGTAAACTTTTGAGCCGCTTTTGGTATGAATAGGTGACGTCACGCGACTAGTATTGGAGTTTTGGATAGAAATTTGAAACGGGATTTAAAATACATGATTTTTAAGGCTTGAGTTGTATTTAAATAAAAATAATAAATATTTGTGGCAATATTAGGTACTTATGCACTATTTAAAACACTTTCCCAAAAATAGTCAACATCCCTATTATATTTAATGTAACACATGCATTTTGATCTGTAACCTACTACAATCCTCATATTCACTAAAAAGTGTTCTTATTGATTGGTAAATATATTTAATGATGCGCCTCCTTCTCGAAAATGTACTAAATTGTCACGCAAATGTGTCGAAAGAAGTGACGTTCTAAATATTCTGCCGTCCTTGATCAGCTGCAAAATGTTTTGAGCTGTCACTATATTCCAATCTGAATGTTTACACATTTCTTGACAGGAACTCCCTGATGTTGTTTTTTTTTATTTGATTTTTTATTTAGTCATAACCCAGTAAGCTTAGAACGCTCTGACACAACACATTAAATCCTAACTATATGTATTCTGACATCTTTTGTATAACTTCTAAGTTTATATAAAATGGTTTAGTGACTGGATTCAATAGCGATAAATATCTCTTGTTTTTATGAAATTTTGAAACAATCTGTATTTGAAATGACGTAATATTTATTTAACGAAATATATTTGACTAGCATCCATTAAAAAAAGAAACAAAATGTGTATTACAGCTCTGAAAGTTACTGAAATTTGTTAGAAATAAAACCCATTCACGGTATTCTAATAAAAAGAACAGATTTTTTTTGCAGAAATCATTTTGAATATAGTTAAATGCTATTTTCAGAAACCGAACAAATGACCCATCTATACAATGTGGTATAGTCACAAAGGATGAATCAGTCGCGCGACGACGTTCAATTGTCTACTCATTAGGAGCCAGCCCTAATTCTAACCCCTCTGTCCGTTCGTCAGAGTTCTACTGCACGCAATATCAAGTGCTTTATCGATAGCATGCCGACGGTTCGTCTGATCTTCGAATTACGGTGCTACGCCTACCGGATCATCGGTTGTTGTCTCTGGACACGGGACAGAAAATACATATCTTCAACAAAGAAGACAATAAATGTAGGTTGTAAATTATGAACGCCCGACAATCAAGATCACACTCATTACCGTCTATATCAAGAGCCAGGAAGATGAAAAGAGAAGAATACCGATTGTTATTGAAATATTAGAGACAACTTGATTTTAATTTGTTTGAAAGTAAACACAAATAAAATATGAAAATAAAGAGGACAGAAAATGTCGGTATCTGCTATGTTGTTCTACGTTGTGTCGAAGATACAAGAAATAAATTCAGAAAGAAAAAAATGTTTGAGTACGCTGTAGGACTGAGGACACAGCTTTTTGAAAGAACGGAATTTTATACAAGTAGTAGCTCTATAATCTACAAAACGGATTATTTGGTATATGCGCATAAAAATATGGTTTGGCCAACGAGTCTGTAATTCTTCTTCTATGCCAATGGTCAATGAAACAGTAATGGCGACTAAAATTCTGAATACGTACAGCTCTAGGAGCTATATCCTCTGTTGGATATGTTCTATATATCTTTCCTTTATTTTCTTAAAACGCGTCTTAATACGCCCATGCTATTTATAATTTTACAATTGGATTTTTGAATGAATTTTTCTTTTCACATAAATGGAAAAATCACATACAAGTTTTATAGCAAAACTACTTTTATTATTTTGTTTAATTTCATAATTAAAAAGTTATATTTAATTTAAAAATAATTTTTAAGCAAAGATCCGATAACGCGCCAAAAACCTCTCTGACGTCAAAATGTTTTTATGGCCCTGGTTGCCATGGTTACTTTGATAGCATGTATAATAAAACATACTCAAATACACGACTTTTATTATTTTGACGTCACAAACATTCCTGGCATGTTTTGTAGTCACGTGATATCTTATGAAGTTTTATACATTTTAATTATTTTGTTACTAATTATCTATGACTTAAATTTTTTTTCTTTTCGTTCTTCAATATTATTTACGATACACTTATTATTTAAAAAATAAAAAAATGAGTAGTTTTTTTAATTCAAATACTCAATTTACAATTTTATCACAAAATCTTTCGTCAAGTTTGACAACGACCACAGAATGAGTATCATTTCTAGGTGGCCAATAAAACAATGGAACGAGATCGTTCATCGAACACGTTTCCCGGGAACAAGTCCGCTCAACAAAGAAAACGTTCCATATATTCGTTCCGTTTTTGGAACTGTTTTGAGCAAACCTAAATACAGTCAAAGCCCTCTAAGTGCACAGCTCGTAACCGAGCCCATCCTTTAAGTGCACACTTCCCCTACGATCTTTTTCATCCCCACTCTTCTAACTCCTATAGCTATCTTTATTCAATCAGATGCTATAAACAATATCTCTAAAACTCTATGAATATGATGGAAATGGAAAGTTTGAAAATAGCGCGCTTACGGTCGCACGTGATTGGTCGCAGATTATTCGAAGTGGGGGCTGGGGAACGTGCACTTAGAGGGCGAGTTCGTGTGCAGTAAGACAGCGTGTGCATTTAGAGAGCGTGCACTTAGAGGGCTTTGACTGTACAACATGTGTAACTAAAGTTCATGAGAGAGACAAAATCAGACGAACGGATGATATGCGCCGGTCATCATTAAAATCCTCCCCATCCCATTTAATTCCAGCAGTAAACACACAAAACAAGCAGCCAAGGGAAGAATATGCCACTTACATATATTGTACGAGTACTAACCATATATCGTCCAATTTATACACAATAAAAACTAGATTTTATCTCATTATGTTATTGTTCGACTTCACTCATTGGCCGACTGATCTTAAACACTGAATACCGGCCTCACCATTAAGACCCACACTAGGTCCTTTGTATGGCGTGTTAAAGCTGGGTTAATTTTTCTACATAATACAAAAATGAAGATTTACGTTTTTGTGCAGGAATCTAAAAATATGTAGGTATAACTAGCGGCTCGGTTCAAGTTCATTCTATTTTCGCTCATTACTCGTTCTGTTTTATCACGTACCGTAATAATATATTTAGTCAATGCTACTCCTCAAAGTATACGCTAATGACTTTACTTATCGAGCATCTATAAGCTACAATCTCTCCTTCTCTCCATTAAATCTCTGAGATCAATGAGCAGAGTAAACGGCACAAATGAAAGTCTGACTTTTTCTTTCCATTTTTAATTTCATAAAAATTTTAATTATAACGGCACAATATCTTATTGCAAAAGAAATTTGCACCACAACCCAACTATACAGTTAAAGAATCAACTTAATTTGAAAGCGGTTCAGGAGCTTGTAAGTGATTAAGAGTACAAACCAATAGACAGCCTAACCAAAAATTCTGGCAACACCTTAAAAAATCCGCAAAAAAAAACGAAAATATAGACAGTAGTATAATTTAGATATACCGGAAAACGGAAAAAATCTTCGGACACGCTAATTTTTGTCCATCTTCTGATGCACGTAGCAAATTTTGTACGTCATTTATCTGTACATAATATAAATAAAATTAAAGTGTTTGTCTCTCCAGGTTAATCTGCGAAACGGCTGAGTGTGTTGTCACTTCACAGATCGGTAAAGGACTATGTCAGGAGAGGTCTAGGCTACATTTTATCCCAAAAATAACCCTTATGGGGGTGAACAGGGTGATGGAAACCTTCATAAAGGATACGCTGGATATCTGAAATTGCTTAAGCTAAAAACGTGAGACTCGGGAAAGAATACTCTTCTTAGAAAATAAAGAAATACATGTTCGACGGTATTTTGAACACGCTATCTGAATGGGGTATTTTATATAAAAGAATTTAGCAATACCACGTGGACCAAGTCACGGGGAAATCAGTATTTTTGATATAATACCTTATCGTAATTTTTTTAAATGGCATCCAGCATTTTGGTTTACTACGTAGATATAGTTTTTAATTAAAATTCTGGTTATATTCTCAAAATCTTCCAGAAATGTTTGTCTAATTAATTATTATATTTGTCAATATAACACTAAATCGATAATATATTATTATAATTTTTGGGGCCGGGATTGGAGAGTCCTGTCGTCATGTATATTAATCAACACATGTCTGCGTATGGCCCGTGTCTAATCATCCAAATGTGATAAATGGCCCCCTCGCGATTGATTTTAAAATATGTTTTAAAATACACGCATGCACAGCGCGTTATAGAACCCTTTTTTCAAAAACAATTACATTGTTCAAATGCATCGGGTGTGACAGTATAAACATGCATAATATACAGACTGTGCCTAAAATTACTAAACCAACATTAGAGACCGGATAGTGATGTTCACAATCGCTTAACAAATTGTGGTATGCGATATACGGAACTTAGTATTTTTTTAAATACAATCTCTGTCATAAAATTCGCTGTATATTAAAATACAATTTATTATCTGAACTAGATGTAATGGGCTATATTAGGACAAGGTGTGAGATGATGTTTAAAACGTGCGTCAGCGAGTTTTAACAGTTACATAAGATATATTACGGTATATTTTGTTCGTACCTCCTATAAAATAGCTGGTTTTCACTTCATCTTCAAATTTTTTTACAGTTCACTTTCTAATAGCTTATAAAAAACAATTGACAGACAAACAGTGATTTACTACGGACTTGGTACATCGCGACCAGTACTTTACCGCAGTAGAGTATAATGATTCACTTTGAATGCATGTAAAGTAGCTATTTTATACAGGATAGTGCTAAAAAGTAGGTATCTTGTATGTTTGCACTGAGTATCATACGTTTTTTTTTTATGAAAGATACTACACTTTTTAACTGACAATACAGTATTACTGTTTTTCTGTTGTGTGCAATAAACCATTATTATTCTCATAACTTGTTTTTAATTATTATAAAACAAATTGTTTTTTTAATTATTCTGACGAAAAGATATTTTTTTTGTATAGAGGTTAAGGTCTCCCACTGTCTAGTAGTAAATAATATTCTGAATTTGATGCTCCGGTTATTTTTCATATTATGAGGGTTTATAATAGATGAGACATGTAAGCACCATTGGAATATTAAAATCTGTTCTTGAATTTAGTTGTATTTTTAAGATACATCCTGTATAATGGTAATACTGTGTACCTACATTCATTTGTTTGTTTTTTTACATTTGCATGTAGGTACATTTGTGTGTAAAATTCTGCAGCAAATCTCTCTATCTATTTACAAGTTGTACATTATAGATTCATGCTACAATCAATAAATTATTAGCCCCTCTATTACGGCTCAATAGTTCCGTTTTTGCATAATGCGTCACACTCAATACTAATTCTTTCTCAAAAATTTCTAAGACTCCAGAACAGCTGAGATGTATGAGCGATCTATATAAATTCCCAGATTCTAATTTGAAAAGCGCTGAAAGAACAATACAATTTTAAATTACTTATGAAAGAAATGAACCCTCGATTTGAATAGCTTTCGCGTTAAGCGATTAATTTTGAAAAAAGCCGATTTCTTTCAAACTGGTCCGGTTTGTTATGTGGGGCAATAAAATTAACTAATAAACTAACGTGATATATGATAATTTTATTCCAATAACACAGCTGACGACATATAAATATTTTGTAGAAATTTTAAATAAATGATTGAGCATTAATTCACATAACTAGTTACATCAATGAATTTACAATTTTTGATATGTTCGACTGACAACTCCCTGCATTCAACCAGGTGACGCAACAATATGGTAGTAATTCCTCAGCACACTTTAGAATTAGGTAGGGGTTACAAAAATTAACATACAATTGCTGTTTATCGCGTGCTGAATGTCAGAAAGTTGACTCCGTATTCACAAGCGGTGATCTATACTACCAAATATCCTAAATCTAGGAATTGTTATTCTAAGTATGCTATGAGAGACATTTATAATCATTATTAGTGTATTTGCCATATGGCAACATACACTATTGGCATCGGTCGGATGGCGGGACCTAGGGGTCGGACCAAAATTTCTCGACGTTTCATAACCTCCTAAACACTTTGGCACCATTTTTAAAAATGTTTATATATATATGTATATATATATATATATATATATATATATTTATATATATACGTATATATATATATATATATATATATATATATATATATATATATATGTGTGCGGGCAATAACTTTCGAAAGAGTTAATTGATTTCAACTAAATTTGGTCCACGTATTGAAATCCATCACCGCAAGAAGCCTATTTAAAATGGGCCTAATCGGGCCATTTTAAGGGTAGTTTTTAGGGGTTGAAAAATGTTTTTGGGCCCCAAAATACCGAAAAAATTCTCAGAATCGTTTGAAAATTGAAATTTAACCCTTTAGTAGCAATTAAAAAGTGACCCTAAAATTTCAATAAAATCGGCCCCACAGGACCGGACTTACAAATTTTATGAAAACACTAGTTTGCAGATAGTGACTTAATTATTGAAGGGTGTATTTAATTCAATGTAGACGTTAGATTGATAATAATATTACAATTAAGAAAAAAAATGTTATTTTAAGGGGTGTATTAAGGGGTTAAATTTTTTATTTTGCCCAAAAACAAACTTAATTTCACATAATAAAAGTATAAAACCACACGGCCCTATACAAGCAAATACACTATATTGTCGGCAGGGTTTTGGCACTGCGACCCGGGTTTTTATTAATTTTGAAGCAGTTTTCGCTAGCCAATTCTTTGCACTATAAAAATTAAAAACTTGTAATTATTAAACACGATTTTTTTGTAATATATACTAAAAAGGAAAACAATTAATTCAGAAACTGAGCAAGATGAGAATAAACACGGCAAGTCTGCTGTTCCAATAGGTATCCAATTTCTTGACTCCAACAGCTTGGAGACTTGAAAATATTGTATTGTCATAGGAATTACCTATCAGGCACCTCGGGCACATAAAAATGACGGCATTCTAAAAATCCATTCCGAAGTTACATTTGCACATTTCAACAGATGTAGTCAATCATAAGCTGAACTAAAATTAAGTTTTAATTACTTATTAAGATTAACAATTGATTAAGCAATATTTTCGTTCTAAGATTGGTGCTGGATTTATAATAAGGCACACTAGCAACCAGCCTAGGACATCGTCACAGAGGGAGTACCACAAAAAGAGATTACTTTTTTTCCTAGTTAGAGCTATTTCGGTTATTAGACTTCATATTAAAAATGATATGTTTACACAGGACTTATAACATTCATGATCACTTCATTATGGTTTCAACACCTTTTAACGATAAAAATTATAATAAAAACTTACTGCAATATATGCAAATCGAGGCGAAAACAATATTTCCTATTTATTGAGGTGTCATTACCAATAATACTCGTAATAATAAATAGTATATTCTGTAAGCATGAAATTTTGCCCCAAGTCCAAAGAAAAGGAACAAATTTACGTACACAGAGATTATACAATGTTATACATACTAGGACGCTGTTCACTATAAAAACCTAGGGCAGTAAAAAGTTAAGTCCAGCGCGTCCGGGATGAATAGTTTCGAGGCTGTTCTATTTCATGGTACTATCTTTCGATTCTTATTCTGGGTAGCATTCAGATAACATCCTTTATGATCTTAACAATACTTTGAAAAATTATAGGTGTAAGGACATACTTAACATTTACTCTTAGTATATATAGCGTCTAAAAAAATAGCACGTCATAGAAACCATGAATACATGCATAGCATAATTAATATAGTATTGCCAACTGGTGCTCCACTGTGGTACAGGCGATGAATAATGTGTGAAACATTTAAGAGCATTCATTTATTTAAGGGTGGTTTCAATATCATTCACGTCATGTTTTGTTTTAGGGGGCGCGCTACCAGCAATAAGTTAATTGTCTATACAATAATGAACACCGACGTTCGATGCTCAGTTAATGGTGTGAATTGGTCCATTCAAAGGTGATCCCGCGGACGCTTCTTTCTGAATTATGGCCAGCTATCACGTAATTTGCCAGCATAAACTAACACGAGCAATTACAAACTATAGATATAAAATTATTAATTGTGGGAAATATTTACTTTTCAAAAGCGGTTCTCACTAAAAATTTGTAATATTTTTTCTTTCAGAACAGATTTTAATGAAAAAAGGAGACTTGTGTATTTTACACTACACACTACAGAAGTAAAATTAGTATAATTGTAAAAAAAATAAATAATGGCACCGACCGCCGGGATCGAACCTAGGATTTTTAGGTTGCAAGGCAACTGTTCTACTTATATATTAGCTTAATGGTCTACATCCGGTTTTTATACTATGTGTTATAACGCTCATTACATTTTCGATCTCACGAATCAATTTTACCCTACCTAGTCAAAAGAAGTTTTAATTCAAAGAAATAGTTACTTTTATCAAAACAGACTCAAAAACATATAACAAATATTTAATATTTTCGTTTCGTCTTTAAAAAGAAAGACGCTAATTAAATTTTTGTTTGATTAGGTATTACGAAGGGTGAAGGACGCCGAACTAACGCTATGATCTGGGCTCAATTTTCCTTTCGCTTTAAAATGACTACAAATATTTTCCTTATTTTTCTAGTATCATATTTTGATCTGTCCTTTCGAGAACGAAACTAGCCCTGATATAAATATCTGTTTCATGGGTTTTTGAGTACGTGTTATAGATGCAAATATACAAATATTTACAAATTTTATAAATAACTAATTTTGAAATATTTTTTTCTTTTCACAATTTAAGATATTTTTTATTTTACATTCAAAGAGTATAGTAAATATTATTTGCTATTTTCAAAAATTTTCACTGATAAGTATTTATTTGAGTAATAAATATATCAAATTTCGATGAAAATTGCAATTTATAGAACTCCACAAACATTATTTTCCTGTTTTGAAATTACACTCTATTTATCTTTATTATCATCAACATTTCATTCTTGTCTATAATATTATGTTATTTACTTTGAGAGTTTTTTTGCCAATTCATGTTACAATAATATATTTACTTCCTGTCATATTATTCAGCCACTCAGCATTGATATTGATGGTTAACTCCTTTGACAATTTAACTACCTCGTTGCCTTTAATGTTCTACAATAGGAATACACAGGATATTTACAAAATAAAGAGCGTAGGACGAAGGTACACAAAGTTGTTAATGAACAATGTCATTTATATATTTTATAAGTACACTTAAGTCAGTCAGCACAATATCGCATATCGAATATTGTCGGATCTCTCTAAGAATACGCTTGGCTGTTTTTCTCTAAACTAAAAGTAGACCAAACACTGTGACTCCTAGTAATTATAGCTACCCTTTAAATATTTATTTATTTTGCATATTTTTTGTGTTCATTTTCAGATAATTTATAAATAAATAAAAATAATTACTCAGTTAAAAAAATACGAATTTATAAATTAGAACTATTTCTGTTGTTGATCATGTCCATTTTAATCAATAATAAAATTGTTTCATGATCACAATAATATGTAGTGGTATTTTTAGTCATTGTCCAAATACCCATGACATTTTTTTCTATTTTAAATTACCACATAAACGAAAACCGTGAAAACCATTTTAATGTTAATGACTGTATTATAATTATAATTTTCCACCAAAATTATAGGAAAGAAAAAAATCAGGTCAGCCATGGTGGTATAAAGATAGGTACTTTGAAAAATATCGCCAATCCTGGACGATTTCAACCTGGATATATACGCCGTATCGAACATTGACTCGTTTTTTATTGTTATTAAATAGAAAGAAAGTTTGGACACATTTCCTTTCTTGGTTTTTAAAGGAAGAAAACTCCGTGAAATTAAAAGAGGCGGTTACTAGTGCTGCTATTGAGACGAGAAAAACATCCCCGAGATAGTACTGAGACGAAATATTTCTCAACGAAATTAGTGGCCATAAAGTAGAGATGAGAAAAACGGGTCTTTTTAGTGATCTGCATCTTTGCATCTGGATCCCGTATGTGAGCCGGCTCACTGAACCGGTTCAAAAAGAGCCGAGTTCTGAATATGTTACTGCAGTCAGGCACTGAGTTACCTAGTTCAGTCAATCATATCACGACCTGTATAGAATGAATAATGCATAGCCAAACATGTGAGTCATTTGAGCTGACAGATGCATTAAAGCAAGAACTGATACGTAAGTGTAAAATGTGCTTCTGTGTGTTAAGTGTTTCACTGAGTTATGCGGATCCGTTGATCTGTCGGCTCAAAAAAAAAGTGAGTCGGCTCTCACGGATCTTCTGTCGGAGTCGGCTCTTTGAACCGGTTCAGATCTGAGTTATCCAACTCTACCACAAAGACGACAGTATTATGAAAAGCGTAAAACAAGTATAAAAAAGTTGGATATTATTTTATGATATAATCTTTTATCATATCGGTCAATTCGTACTTCAGTGAGTGACTGATCAATCAAAGGGCTTGCGGTGCACCTATGGGCCCTCCACAGTGACGCAGACATCGCGATAAGAGTCCCGCGCTTGTGTCAGGGTGTGCCGAGGTGATTAGCACCGGCCCCCTGCTACGCCTAAAACAGGAAGCATCACTTGAAACCAATGTTGCAGTGTGGGAAACTCAACTGTAAGGACTTATGAGTTGTTAAATTGCAAATAGTAACTTTGCCGTAAGTGTTTTATTAATACAAGTTTTTAGATATGCGTGTTTTAGATCTTCTCACACACATTTTACAAAAAGAAAAAACTTTTTTAGTCTAAGCGGATCGGATATGTAATCTTAGAATCTTATATCGTCTCATTGATCCACTTATCTATAATTTAAAATTCATGCCATATTTGTTTTTCCTTTCAAAAGTCTTTTCCGTACTTATAGGCAGTGGCGGATTTAGGTTCGATGCCACGTCCACGGCCACGTCCGATATGGCGCTCTTTTTGCTCTATGTGGAAGTGATTATTGCAATCAAACATCTAATGAAGCCAGAGGACAGTAAATTTGGACAACGAATTTTTAAATTTCAACTGTCCTCACATTGTTTACTTTTGAAATTTTGTCGTCTCTAAAATTTTGCCATCCCTAGGCCCGGGCTTCACGGACCTGCTTATAGGTGAGTTAGATGTTTGAAATTTGGCATGGACAGTGAGCACGGAACCCAAAAATAATGTGAAAAATTATAAATTTGAAACTGTTTTTTTTTTTGTTATTTCAAATGAACACCAGTTGCCTGACGACGAGACAGGCATACATTTTAGCAGTTATTAATAAGCATATAAAAAATGCAAGAATGAAAACATTTAGTAGGTAACAGTTCAAGCTCTGACCGTACAAAAATCTATTGGATAACACTACTAAAATTGAAACTATGAGATAATATGATGAAAAACATCAAAGCCGTGGCAGATTAGTTCAATTTTTTAAAATCTTTTTTGTTGTCAGACTTTAGACATTTGAAGAGAGATCTGCGAGGTATGCAGAAAAAATTACGAAGCAGATGATTGTAAATAATTAATTGATACTTATCAATAAAATCAAGTAGTGTTGAGTATTCGAAATACTGACAAGTGTATTAAGTTAATATCACCAGGTTGTATTTTATAAATAATTTCGTGTCAGGAAATATTACACCTAAAGTTCTAGACTAAATGATTAAGATATTTTTATGTTTATTAGTGTTGAAGACTCTATTAAGTTCAGTTGATAAGATCACCACCAATGTAACATTTTATCCAATATTCCAATCAATACAACATAAAAAGCTCAACATTAATTCATTCTGACATCCTGGGAACTCGGAAGATAGAAGAAGAATATCTGAGGTCACAAGGCAAACTTGCTTATGTGATAAAAAGAACGTTGCCTATTTTTTACTACAATAAAAAGAGACAGCACCATGGGTCACATATCTTGAGGCACCTTTGAGTATTAGATCATCATGATGATTTATCATATCCTAATACATCTTTTTTGAAATATTATTATAAAATAGTCTTTAAAAAACAAAATTATGATATTTAAAAAAAATCAAAGATATTCCACATGCTACATAACCATACATATTTTTTAATTCCTACGTAATATTGGCCGTAGATGATTAAATTTGGTAAAATCGAACTATCCGCAGAACACATTACTTTTAGCCGCATAACAAATTTCGACTTCTTATGACTAACCTATAACGAACTAGACGGACGGACGGACGGGTCTAATCAGAGTAATTTTTTTTACGGAGTCGTAAAAATCGACATAGCCTGCTTTGTCTCGTGGCCATAGATACAGAGACAGTAGTTGGTTCACGAAGATAACAAAACACATTACTGTTATAGCAGCGAAATTAACTTATAAACTGTTCGTTCCCAACAGAACATTGGTTGTACCGCTGCGGCTGCCACACTCATTGTCTGCATGTGACGCAACTAATATTATCGGACGCAAGATCTATTTCATACAGCATCCCCCTGCTCTGTCTTTCTAATAATAATTCCTCTGACATGGCTTCAAATATTATGCTCTTGTGTTTTAGATAGATTATTGATTCCATATTTTTATACAGCACGTGACATATTTTTCTTGTATAAATTTACACCAATGATCGTGCCTCATCAATGGCAACGCAACTGGTTAAGATGTCAGAAAAATGCAGTTGAACTCTCAATGGTAGCTCGATGAAGCATGGTCCATTGTCCCACCAATACACAAGCAATATAAATTAATAGGGATGTTGATGGTATTCAAATAAAAACATAATTTTAACGTTAGATGGTAGTTTCTATGATAGAAAATCTAAAAAACACAAAATTTTTGCTTATTTATAAGGAATTTAATTAATATTTAATAAATCAAACGTAATTAAATCACTCTTAAGTCACGCGACAACGAACACCAATCAGAGTGCATGACGTCACGAAACATTATCAGACGCTGTCACAGAGAAGGGCGCTGTTCACGCTGTCAAAAGGCTTCAATTAGGTTTCTGAATGATTTTTTTTTTACATAAATGGAAAGATCACATACAAATTTTATAGCGAAACTACTTTTATTATTTTGTTTAATTTCATAATGAAAGAGTTATATTTGTTTTAAAAATAATGTTTAAGCTAAGATCCGATAACGCGCCAAAAACCTCTGTGACGTCAAAATGTTTTTATGGTCCTGGTTGCCATGGTTACTTTGATAGTATGTATTATAAAGCCATACACAAATGCACAACTATTGTCATTTTGACGTCACAAACATTCCGGTACGTTTTGTAATCAAGTGATATCTTATGAAGTTTTATACATTTTAATTAATTTGTTATTAATTACCTATGGCTTATTAGTGTATTTGCCATAAGGCAACATACACTATTGGCGTCGGTCGGATGGCGGGACCTAGGGGTCGGACCAAAATTTCTCGACGTTTCATAACCTCCTAAACACGTTGGCACCATTTTTAAAAATGTTTATATATATGTATATATATATATATATATATATATATATATATATATATATATATATAAACATTTTTAAAAATGGTGCCAACGTGTTTAGGAGGTTATGAAACGTCGAGAAATTTATATATATATATATATATATATATATATATATATATATATATATTTATATATATATATATATATATATATATTTATATATATATATGTGTATATATATATATATATATATTTATATATATATATATATGTGTATATATATATATATATATATATATATATATATATATATATATATATATATGTGTATATATATATATATATATATATATATATATATATATATATATATGTGTGTACGCGCGATAACTTTCGAAAGAGTTAATTGATTTCAACGAAATTTGGGCCACGTGTTGAAACCCATCACCGCAAGAAGCCTATTTAAAATGGGCCTAATCGGGCTATTTTAAGGGTAGTTTTTAGGGGTTGAAAACTGTTTTTGGGCCCCAAAATACCGAAAAAATTCTCCGAATCGTTTCAAAATTGAAATTTAACCCTCTGGTAGTGATTAAAAAGTGTCCCCACAATTTTAATAAAATCGGCCCAACAGGACCGGATTTACAAATTTTATGAAAACACTAGTTTGCAGATAGTGACTTATTTATTGAAGGGTGTATTTAATTCGGTGTAGACGTTAGATTGATAATAATATTACAATTAAGAAAAAAATGTTATTTTAGGGGGTGTATTAAGGGGTTAAATTTTTTATTTTGCCCAAAAACTTAATTTCACATAATAAAAGTATAAAACCACACCTCCCTACACAAGCAAATACACTATATTGTCGGCAGGGTTTTGGCACTGCGACCCGGGGGTTTTTTTTTTCTTTTCGTTCTTCAATATTATTTACGATATATTATTTAAAAAATAAAAAAATTTAGTAGTTTTTTTTAAATTCAAATACTCAATTGTTTGGTTAATATTTGGAATGTGTAGTTTATTACTATTTACTTATGGGAAACTATAGCGACAATTAAGAAAAACCTCTCATCACCTCATCAGTTTACCAGCGTTTTTGAGCACAGAACACATATCTATAGAATGGTAGCTCTCGTGTAAACTTTTGAGCCTCCTATTTTTAGGTTGTATGACGTTACAGCAGTCATTTGACAAGTATTGGCGTTTTGGAGCGAAATTTGAAACGTAATGTAAAATACGTGGTTTTTAAGGCTTGAGTCTTATTTAAATAAAAATAATGAATATTTGTGGCTATGTTAGGTACTTATGCACGATTTAAAATACTTTCCCAAAAATAGTCAACATCCCTATTGAAACATAAAAAAATGTGTTAAGAAAAATTCAACTCTTATTTCATACAAAAAAAAAACTACTATAAAATTGATGTTTTTAATGTAAAAATATTAATTTAGGCGAATTTCAACATAATTTATGTATATAATTTCCTGTTTGGTTATAGCAGCAATGTTGACAGCTTATAATGAAACCATGGCATTTCAACCAGTTGAATTGTAATTTGTCCTAAAGCTCTGGTTGCCTAAAATAGCGGTACATGATATGATAGTGAATGAACTGTGAAAATCCGAAAAGAGTGATAATACATAGCCTTAAGGTAAAGGGGACATGCGCGTTAGCTAAGGAATGTGTGTAGTTGAACAGTTAGCTGATTGTGTGTGTCTAGGCGTGTAAAGATAAGCGTGTTACATAATCACGCCGGGTTGATTATCCGCACTGTTTATCTGACAAAGGGCTGTGCAGGATAATTGGCTCTCACAAAGGACTATAATTGTTCCTGTTACTCTCCCGTTCCCCAGTTCCCGACCTATGTACGTATTGATACAGGACTCTGTCTGTGTTTAATGTATAGACGTCTTTATTTGAACTGAAGATTCGTTACACGAGATGCCACACGATTTATTGTACACGAAATGCTCGTGCACAGAACTTAGTCGGTTTTTTCTCTAAAAATCGCTAACTCGCGAGAAGCAATTATATTACTTACTTTGATTTTCTTAACAAACGATTTGATCATTGAGATGTTAAAACATTTACGACAACAACGCGTGTTCTAAACAGTAATTTGCCAATTATAGTCAACAATTAGTAAAATCAATTAATTTTAAATTTGGAGATGGTGGGAGTAACGGTATTATGTCCCAAAACGAACAATTAATTAACTTCTCTCTTAAAAGTACTTAATAACTGTTTAATTTTATTACAATATCAGTTGAAAAAAGAGATCTCATTAGAATCTTTGAGAATTGTAATATTCTGCAAATCGTACCTAGTTCTTTTTAATAATTCTGCAAAAAGAATACGGTTGTAGATTCTAACACGACTACACTTGTAGAGTCTTAGCTTTTTTTCATTTTTCCAGTTGTTATATCGAATCATTACGTGATTGATGTTAGAAAAGCAGTCCCTAAGATACAGACAGACTTTATTTTTTGCAATTCTGTTTCCTTCTGACGAGCGATAGATTGATTATTTTAGAGGGAAAATGGTAAGAGACATAGCCCTATCTTAAAATTTACTCTGTTTATTTTTTATCTCCAAGACAATTTGCCATATTCTACTGTTTTTTGTCCTAATTATTGTTCTTATGTAACCACAGTGATTACAAAATATATAAGCACTGTTTGTAATCACTCATGTTCAGGCTATTTACGTAGTCACTTTGATGTTTTGTGGCTCCATTTTTGGAAATTAGTATCCATTTGGAAAGATTTTACTGTCAGCATTTTGTAATTGGTAATCACCATGGTTATCGTTAGTAGAATAGGCCTGAATATGTTCTTATAAGAGCAACGTCACTATAGTACGTTTGTTTGCAGTTTGCATTCGACAGTTCACCAATCCCATACTAGAACTACTCGTAGTCCTCATCCCCAATGTTTCAAGTTGACACGCATTGTTCATAATTAACTGATAACTGACCAAACTTTGTGCAATTGCAGAAAATGCAATCGAACAAATTCACCAAAAACCCAGTATAGACAATAATTAATTAACGAATTTGATTGCAAAAAATAGTCAAAGAGCTCGTTGGCCAGTAGGTATTTAGAGTATAAATATAGAAGATATAGATATCTAGTAGCGTAATGATATATATTATAATGACTAAAATCGCTATTTGCGATCACTGCTCATTGTCGTGGAGTAATAATAATAATAAAAAACCCGGGTCGCAGTGCCAAAACCCTGCCGACAATATAGTGTATTTGCTAATACAGGCAGTGTGGCTTTATTATGCGAATTTAACTTGGTTTTTGGGCAAAATAAAAAATTTGACTCCTTAATACACCCCTTAAAATAACATTTTTTTTCTTAATTGCAATATTATTATCAATCGAATCTCTATACCAAATTATATACAACTTTCACTAAATAATTCACTATCTGCAAACTAGTGTTTTCATAAAATTTGTAAGTCCGATCCTGTCGGGCCGATTTTATTTAAATTTTAGGGACACTTTTAAATTACTACTAAAGGGTTAAATGTCAATTTTGAAACGATTCTGAGAATTTTTTCGATATTTTGGGGCCCAAAAACATTTTTCAACCCCTAAAAACTACCCTTAAAATGACCCGATTACGCCCATTTTAAATAGGCTTCTTGCGGTGATGGATTTCAACACGTGGGCCAAATTTCGTTGAAATCAATTAACTCTTTCGAAAGTTATTGCCCGCACACATATATATATACGTATATATATATATATATACGTATATATATATATATATAAATATATATATACATATATATATAAACATTTTTAAAAATGGTGCCAAAGTGTTTAGGAGGTTATGAAACGTCGAGAAATTTTGGTCCGATCCCTAGGTCCCGCCATCCGACCGACGCCAATAGTGTATGTTGCCATATGGCAAATACACTAATAAATATAGTCGGTTACTCGTCAATCAGTAGAATTTTAAACAGTGTAAGAATTTTTTAAATTAGGTCAGTGGTTCTCTATTTTTGAGGTGACATAGGTACAAATTAGTTCTTTTATATCTTTGGTGTCAAGTATAGAGGATTTAAGTAAACAAATCTAGTTTTAGCAGTTGATACCAAACGAAAGAGAATACAATTTAGACTTAAGTCTACTATTAAGAAGTAGAATGAAACATTTTTTTATACCTTAGATATATTACAAGCGACCTAGACTCGATTCGTCCGAGTGCAAATTTAAGTAGAGCTTGTATTTTTAAAGAACACGCAGAAAAACTCATACGACGGATTTTGCGTTAGTTTAATACAGCGGATTCAACTGCACCCGGGTGAAGCCGGAGCGGGTAACTATTATAGCCTTAAATATAAAGTTGGGTAACTCAGATCTGAACCGGTTCAAAGAGCCGACTCCGACAGAAGATCCGTGAGAGCCGACTCACTTTGTTTGAGCCGACGGATCAACGGATCCGCATAACTCAGTGAAACACTTAACACACAGAAGCACATTTTACACTTACGTATCAGTTCTTGCTTTGATGCATCTGCCAGCTCAAATGACTCATGCATCACATGTTTGGCTATGCATTCTTGATTCTATACAGGTCGTGATATGATTGACTGAACTAGGTAACTCAGTGGCAGACTGCAGTAACATATTCTGAACTCAGCTCTTTTTGAACCGGTTCAGTGAGCCGGCTCACATACGGGATCCAGATGCAAAGATGCAGATCACTAAAAAGACCCGTTTTTCCCATTTCTACTTAAATATTCACCAAGAAGTATAGTTAACAATCGCATTCAAATTCATTTAGTAGTTGTACTTTTAAAGGACCAACAGACAGACAGACACAGGCGAGGAACTTCGCTTTATATATTATGTAGTGACAAGGATAGATATAAATATATCAGGCATAATATTATACGCTGTCATAAAAAAATAATTATGTTGTTAAATGACAGCATTTATTAAAAAAAGTAAATGCATTGTTTTGTTAAAAAGTTCGGGTGCGGCGACATTATCGTAAACGCAGATAGATGCAATGTTATGCGACGTGATGTGAACGATGCCGCGTGTCGTTACGTCACGAATTAGAGGGGTCACGTGTGGTCCGTCTGGTGGTGGCTGAGGGTCACGTGCCCTTTGAGTGCTTTACTATAGATCCTTCTCCAACCCGTACATCGACTACTAAATAACGAAAACGTATACACTCGGGGTTTATTGTTCATTATTTTATAACAGGTATAAAATTATCAATACTATAACGGACTGAATACCAAAAAAAAGTAACCACAAATCACCAAAAAAGTGTATTTGCCATATGGCAACATACACTATTGGCGTCGGTCGGATGGCGGGACCTAGGGGTCGGACCAAAATTTCTCGACGTTTCATAACCTCCTCAACACATTGGCACCATTTTTAAAAATGTTTATATATATATATATATATATATATATATATATATATATATATATATATATATATGTGTGTACGGGCAATAACTTTCGAAAGAGTTAATTGATTTTAACAAAATTTAGCCCACGTGTTGAAATCCACCACCGCAAGAAGCCTATTTAAAATAGGCGTAATCGGGCTATTTTAAGGGTAGTTTTTAGGGGTTGAAAAATGTTTTTGGGCTCCAAAATACCGAAAAAATTCTCAGAATCGTTTCAAAATTGACATTTAACCCGTTAGTAGCAATTAAAAAGTGCCCCCAAAATTTTAAAAAAATCGGCTCAACAGGACCGGACTTACAAATTTTTTGAAAACATTAATTTGCAGATAGTGACTTATTTATTGAAGGGTTTATTTAATTCGGTGTAGACGTTAGATTGATAATAATATTACAATTAAGAAAAAAATGTTATTTTAAGGGGTGTATTAAGGGGTTAAATTTTTTATTTTGCCCAAAAACAAACTTAATTTCACATAATAAAAGTATAAAACCACACGGCCCTATACAAGCAAATACACTATATTGTCGGCAGGGTTTTGGCACTGCGACCCGGGTTTTTTTTAACTGTGTCGCGTCGAAAAAAATTGTTTGTGTTTTGATGTGTTGTGGCTCCATTTTTGGAAATTAGTATCGATTTGGAAAGATTTTACGGTTAGCAGTTTGTTAATTAAAAAAAAAAAACAACATAAATTGCCAAAAACGATATTTTTAAACAATTATAATTTGAAGCTTCTATGTTACTTTCAAATTATAAAAAATCAAATTATAACAGATATCTATCCATATTTAATTGTTTTTCAAATTAAATTGAATCTGAGACCCAACATTTTGTTAAAATAGAAAGTTTTGTCAGCATGTTGTCTCCAAATGAACAATTATTATAGATTTATTTTAATTTCAAAAAACGTTTTTGATATAACTAACTGCGGGCCTTATTTGTTATAGGTAGGTACATATTATTACCTATAAAAATCAATATGTAAAAACACAATACATTTTTTGTGAATTTACTGAAGCCACGCGACAAAAAAAAAACTGTACTAAATAATGAATATCAATACAAACCTAACGAAATCAAATGACCGGAACGCTAGTAAAAAATCCCTTTACATATTATGCAGAAATAAGCATCGAAGTGAGGTATAATATTATTGTATTATATCTCTTGTGTTCACAATGTAATACAAATATACACAAATTATCACCTCAAATGCAAATAAAAAATGTCGTAAAAAGTGTATTTTGGGTGCTTGACCAGTACGTAACGAATTTATAATTTATTGGTCTCTATACCGGGCGAACTGTCAAACACAGTAGTATGCAAATATGCAACAGGGGTGTATTTATTACGCTTTTCTGGTTTCTACAAAATTTATTGAAAATAAATAGTAAATAATTACGTTATCCGATGACTGATTAAATAAGAAGAAAATATAAATAAAATATTTATTTTTTTATTCATTATATAGACGCTCGAATACTTAGGTCATTAGCGTCTCAATTATTTACATTAAATACGACAATCACTTAAAACTAAACATCACAAAACATCCATGAGCAGAGGCAGGATTCGAACCCACAACAAGCTGGTCAAGAAGCCAGCACGCTAACCACTGGAGCACACCGTCCTGTAACTATAATAAGTATACGATTTTTACAGGTACAAAATATGCACTACATGGGTATAGTAAAGTATTATTGAGGAGTTAGTAATCATTACAGTAAGGTTCGTTCAATGGAGCGGCAAAGTAATGAAAATATAAATTCCTTATATTGTTTCATTGCTTTGTCGCTCCATTGTTCCATGCATAGAAACTATGCCACTTACATTGGGAAGTATCAGTACACTACTCACTCTTTCAATTTTGAATTTTTTGTATAGATGTATTTTAAAACCACTGGTCCGATTGGAATCTATAAGTATCGAGCCTTCATTGAGACAAAAAATTGTAAAAAAAAATAAAATCATATCGAGCCATTTTTGCAGAAGTTATTGTGAAAAATCTGTGGACAGACACACAGGCGTGTTTATAGGACAACAAGAATTTGACTTCATCTCGGACACAGTTTTCGACGCCACCACCACACATAGCTACAGAATATGAAAAATATTAGATTGTCGTGATGGGTTGCATTTTGCGACGAGTTGTGACATTACGTTTAAGACGAGCACTATTTACACGAGATATATTAGGCACGAGACAGATACGATATTTTTTGCACATACTTCCTATAAAATAGCTGGTTTTCGCTTCATTATCGAAATTTTCGACAGTTCATTTTTGTGCAATCGTCGCTTCTATTAGTAGGTTATGCAAAAAAAAAAAACAGCTGACAAAGAGTTACTTACAATGGACTCGGTATAGCGCAACCAGATTTTTATTACTTTGCCACACTAGTTTGTAATAAGTCATTTTGCATGTATTTTATAAGGAGTAGTTAAAAAAATGGGAGGTAAATTTAAAATTCTAATAAAATTACTGCCACAATATTCAAATACGTCACTGTATAGAAAATAACATGTATGCCGTATAAATAGGATTTAGCACGGGGTGGTTGAGGGTTGCCGCTGTTACCACAAAATAGGATATCCAATACTCTCATCATATTATGTATCAATACATAGCAATCACTGCACCGGGCGGAGGGTGGTCGCTCGCCAGCTGAAAGGGTCCATGCGTTTGGTGCCATCGTTTGTTGTACAAATCGCATATTGTATTATTAAACTGATTTTATGTTTGTTTGGATAAAAACGCCATTTGAAATTATATACCTACAAAGCAACGATGGTCACTAACCAGTGTTTTCAGTTGAACAAAGTAAAATTTTAAATCAAAATATATAAACCAGACATGATGTAATTACCGATTCATAATTATTTATAAAAAAATCGTCAATAGTCTGGAGTCTAAATTATTGACGAATTTTCTGGACATTTTATAATAAATTGCCAGATATAACCAAACAAATAATAAAAAAACCCGGGTCGCAGTGCCAAAACCCTGCCGACAATATAGTGTATTTGCTTATACAGGCAGGGTGGCTTTATTATGCGAACTTAAGTTGGTTTTTGGGCAAAATAAAACATTTGACTCCTTAATACAATCAAACTTCTATACCAAATTATATACAACTTTCAGTAAATAATTCACTATCTGCAAAGTAGTGTTTTCATGTCCGGTCCTGTCGGGCCAATTTTATTAAAATTTTAGGGACACTTTTTAATTACTACTGGAGGGTTAAATGTCAATTTTGAAACGATTCTGAGAATTTTTTCGGTATTTTGGGGCCCAAAAACTTTTTTCAATCCCTAAAAACTACCCTTAAAATGGCCCAATTAAGCCCATTTTAAATAGGCTTCTTGCAGTGGTGAATTTCAACACGTGGGCCAAATTTCGTTAAAATCAATTAACTCTTTCGAAAGTTATTGCCCGCACACACACACACACACACACGCACACACACACATATATATATACGCTTATATATATATATATAAAGATATATATACATATATATATGTATAAACATTTTTAAAAATGGTGCCAAAGTGTTTAGGAGGTTATGAAACGTCGAGAAATTTTGGTCCGACCCCTAGGTCCCGCCATCCGACCGACGCCAATAGTGTATGTTGCCATATGGCAAATACACTAATAATACTAATTTTTGCCCGACTCTTCGCCGGGATATTATATTATTCGCAAAGAAAAAATCGTTATAAGAGCTTTTTTTACTAGTATTTTATTATGTGCTTTTTCGTCTTTCATATTTTTTACTAAAAAAAGGTTTTACAATACAGAATAAAAATACAACCGACAACGTGGGACGAATATGAGTCTAATGTTCTACGGACTAAGCTATAGCCAGCCTAGACACTATCGCTGGATGTTACTGTATACCAATTTCGTTTCCATTCATTATTTGAAAAAAAAAAACATTATTTATTAAAATTGACTACTTGATTCTAATAAAATCATTAAAGTGTATTGTCATCGAAACTACTGTGTCCAAAATTTCAACTCGATCGAATAATTAGAAATGCGTCAAAAATGTAACCTTACAACGCGTGAATTTTCTGTTTTGAGCGTAAGATCGAATCATTAATCAACTAATTAGCTAAAGTACAAACAAACTCATCCCTTGTGTTGTAACAATGGAATAAACAGCATTTAACGATTCATTCACAGCCCATTATTGGATTATAGACATCCGATACGTCGTGATCAATGCATAATCTCCCTGTATTGTCAGAAAGAACTGGTCGTGTGACTTGTCAGGACGCACATAGGACGGCCGGTAAAAAAAGAACATAAAAGCGAACAGTGAATAGATAATGTTTCTGGACAGAGGGGGCGCGAAACGGCAGGAAATGCTCATCCCTCTAACTAACTATTAATAGACAACGCAGACATACTAAATTATTTGTAGGTATACTCTGGCGCTAGAACGATGTATTTTAATAAGTTTTTTATTTATTCACGGGAAATTGGACAATTGAATTATAAAATAGAAAACTAAATTAAAAAATTTGCGACGTTTCGTTAATATGTTTTAACTTCTTCGGGCAAAACTGAAATGATAAAATATAATGGACGTGAACAATATTGAGATGTATTTTAATTTAAAAATTCAATTTGACTTCTTAAAATTCAGTTACTAGCACAAGGTTTCTAATTTAAGTATTCCGTTTTCAGAGGGAGATTGATTTTAAATGGATTTATGTAGTTCGCTGTATCAAAATTGGTAAAAATGGAATACATGAAATTACCTCGGAGTCTGTCTGTCCGTCACAGACATGTTTCTTATTGAAATAGAAAGTTTAAATTAGACACAGTAGTAGAAAGTGGCTGTCCAATTACAGACGTGAAGTACAAACAGTTGAATTTTGGTTCTGGAGGGTGGAAGGAGAAGCAAAAGAATATGTGTTATGAGATATCAAATGAAATTTTGTTTGTAGTAGTGTTACAAGAATAAAAAAACCCGGGTCGCAGTGCCGACAATATAGTGTATTTGCTAATACAGGTATTGTGACTTTATTACATGAACTAAAGTTTGTTTTTGGACAAAATAAAAAAAAATTGAACCCCTTAATACACCCCTTACAATAATAATTTTATTAGTTGAAATATTGTTATCAATCCAACATCTGCACCAAATTAAATACGACCTTTAGTAAGTAAATTCGTATACGCAAACTAGTGTTTTCATAAAATTTGTAAGTCCGGTCCTGTCGGGCCGATTTGTTTATAATTTTAGGAGCACTTTTTAATTGCTGCTAAAGGATTCTGAGAATTTTTTCGGTATTTTTGGGCCCAAAAACTTTTTCCAACCCCTAAAAACCACCCTTAAAATGACCCGATTGGGCCCATTTTAAATAGGCTTCGTGCGGTGATGTATTCCAACATGTATGCCAAATTTCGTTAAAATGAATTAACTCCTTCGAAAGTTATTGCCCGCACATATATATATATATATAAACATTTTGCACTTTGGCACCATTTTTAAAAATGTTTATATATATATATGTATATATATGTATATATATTTATATACGTATATCTATATATATATATATATATATACGTATAAATATAAATAAATATATACACATATATATATATAAACATCTTTAACATCTATATATATATATATATCTATATATATATACATCTATATATATATATAGATATATATAGATATACGTATATAAATATATATACATATATATATATATATATATATATATATATATATATATATATATAAACATTTTTAAAAATGGTGCCAAAGGGTTTAGGAGGTTATGAAACGGCGAGAAATTTTGGTTCGACACCTAGGTCCCGCCATCCGACCAACGCTAATAGTGTATGTTGCCATATGGCAAATACACTAATAACAACCAGAAGCATAACTCGGAGGCGGTGCCTTTGATGTGTCTACCGACGGATTAGTGACCTTGGTTCTAAGTAAAAGATCAAATTTCATTGCTTTTCGATTGCTTATTTAATTTATATATTTAAGGTTATGTTTAAAAAAAAATAATTTTACTATCATAATAAGAACAATTAAAAAATTCGCTGTAAACCTTTCAACGCTCGAGACGGTACAGCACTGACCATTTCAAGATGGAATCTCAGGTTAATCGAGCACAGAGGAATAGAGAGTGATACCTCTGCGGTTATAACTCAGTTTCCAAAAAATCTACGATACAATAGGACACAAAAACTATAGCAGTTTAGTTTGTTCTCTATAGACGGAACCTAAGTTTTATAATTATTATTATTATAATAAAATTACTGTAGAGCAAATTTTTATTGTCCATGACGCATCCTTATTTGGTGTCGTATCAATAAATAACCATGTCCCGTTAGCATATAACCAAGCAATTATAATGAATTGAATAATATTTGCATAAATTTAAGTAAAACAATTTACGTACCCTTTAATAACGATAGCCACCCCATTTAAAGTGGTGACCAGATGTGAACCATATTGTGGTTAAAAACTAGTGTTTCTATCGTTTATTTTGATAGCACGCTTATTATATGCAACAGAGGATGGGGAATAATGGTCAAACACAATCAATATGTTTTATATAAATATCGACCTCACTAAACGAGACGAGACTTTAAGATGCTAAATTATTTAAGGATTAATTAATTTCCCCTTCAACGGCACAGAAAATTTCAAATAAACATGCCGCTAAAGAAATATTACTTCAATTCTTCAAAGAAAATGAAAGAAACCTGATGATAAGAAAATTGTTAAATTACAAAATGGGTACACAATTAAAATACTATATTAAACTGCGAGGTTGAATCAAAAATATAATAATTTTTGTTAATGTTATCGATGACCCAGCCCTAATTTGTGGTACAAATAGTTACAATTAATGCGACGGACACTATCTAATACGCTTTATCTAAACTCGTTCCGTTTTAGATTAGAAACATTGCACTGAACCTTATAGTGTACAGATAGCATTAGATGGGTCAACCGTGAATAGATGGCCTAAAAAATGCTTCATATGAGGTCACCTGGACAGTATTTTTGAAAATATTAATGACGCAAGAAGCGCGAGCTTTTACCCTCATGCAATGTCATATAGGGTCGTCAAAAAGCCAAAAAGAGAAAACATTTCTTCAAACATTTTATTAGCTATAATAAAAATAAAGCAATCCCGAGAGGAGTGCAAACATTCTGGATTGAATACGATGTCGCTACATAAAATCTAACAAAAAAAATGACAACTGACCAAGAAGACTAAAATATAGCTGACATACCGCTACACACTTCCGTGAGTTTTTCCAGTAATACATTGGGAACGGGAGACATCAAATCTAACACACAATATTCGAAATTGTTAGAGGGACTCAAATCCAGTTTGCGTTTGAGGACCTTCAATTAATCCGTCACTGGTCGTACTAAAACTGTAAACTAAATTGGTTTCAGTTATAGAGATAGTTCGTTGTCTGTCCACCCGAATAAGAGCCTTCCATAGGTACGGTTGAGTGGTCGCGATGGACAGTGGCATGTCCGACCAGCAATCGTCAAATGCAAATTAGTTCATCGCGCATGTTCATTTGGTAATACGACCGATCGTTCATTTGATAGCGAACTAAAACAATTGCCGGTAAAGCACATGACGCACTGGTACATCAACGCAACCCATTTTATTTAAAACTATTAAAATTCGCAAAAAAAACTTTTAAATTTGAATAAATGATAAGATGGATAAATGCATAATTCTGTTGAACTTGAATTATAAATAGTTCAACGTTATTACATGTTCCAGATCTTACTAAGTTAAACTTTACTTTTTCCTTATAAAACATTTAACGAACGGGAATTGCTGTTTTGTACAATAGCTACTTGGTCTGGCTTCATCCGGGCGCAAATCGCTATGTTCGATCAATGTCTATCCCTCTTTTGTCGCAGCGTAATAATCAGCTACAGAAGATACTTAAAAAACCATCTAGATACAAGATACCAAACAGTCAATGTACATAAAAAACAAGGTTGAATATGCAATGTATGAAATAAAAGATACATTACTACCTAAGATATCTACTTTATAGTTTACTTTAAACCGACAGATAGTCTGAACTCTAAAAAAGTATCTAAGATAATATTTTTATATACATCTATAGTGTGATTCTTGGTTCTTCATTTGATTTTAGCCCGAATGCTTTAGATTTAAAAATAGCGTCGTGAGAGTTGTAACCATTTTTGAGTGAAGGGAAAGGATTTGAGATGAAGAGTGCAAGAGGTATTTCTAGGTATCCAATGCTTTAAGAATATCTTAAATAGTAGGTACTTTTGAGAAGTATCTTCATTTTCAAATACAGCTATACAAACGCTAATTTTTCAAATTAACCCAGTGATTTTCGAGTTTTAAGATAACATAAATATGAACTTCTTTTTTATGCATTAATATTCATAAATTTTATTCTGGAACTAACAATTTTAAGTTTTTAAATTTGCCACCGGACTGTCCGCATCTCACTTTCCAGTTGGTTCGTCTGCGGATGCGATGAGTGGATGATAACAGAAACAATCTTGATTCCGTATATCGTTTGTCTGTGTGCGGAGGCACGCGACTATAGTCCAAGAGCTCGCGGTCAAAAATTGCAAGGTTTTTGTAAAGGCTAATATTTTGAGATTAGCTAGTATTATAGTAGATTGTATACCTAGTGGCGTAATGGCTCATATACCAACGAGATGTGACATTATGTTTAAAATAAGCGCCAGCGTGTTTCAGTAGTCACACCATTATGCAAGAGATATATATGGTATTTTTTTACACGTACCTCCTATAAAATGGCTGTTTTTCACATTATTTCAAATTTTTTGGCAGATCACTTATGAACAAATGTCGACATTTCTAATAGTAAGTTATAAAAAAACAATTGACGACAAACAGTGATTTACTGTGAACTAGCCAGTTTTGTTTTACTTGTTCACACTAGTGCATAATACATGTCTGTTTACTATGCTATTTTATAGGGGTGAAAAAACTTTATCGAAATGAGGTCTGATTGTTTTGTTTTTTTACAAATTCTATTCAAATGGCTCGTGTCAAAATTCAGTTTTTTTTAAAACATTGTTTTTCTATACCTTTTAAAGCACCTCGATGCTAGAAGTTCGGCCCGCAGACTTGCTGACTGGTATATTTTTGCACAACAGCCTATAAAATTGCTGCTTTTCGTATAGCAATCGTTACATGACACATTTAACACTAGTTGTATAAAGTAAAATACTACCATTTCCATAGTAAATCATAGCCTATAGCCGCAGTATGCAATTAGAAGTGATCTTGCTTAAAATTGAACTGTCAAAATTTTTTAAAATTAGGTGAAAATCATCTATTTTACAAAAGATAATGTTTTTGACGTCGAGCTCTTGGACTACTGCTGGTGGAAATGAGTGGCTGCACTATATATCAGAGAACACCTACGACATTACAAAGTAGACTAGATAGTGCCATCACACAATTTTGTATGAACATCGACTGGTACTAATACTGCCAGCTGACAGATACGACACATGACGCCGCCATATTCAAATTGAAACAATTATAATAATCAGATGGATAACAATAGAGCGATAATATCACTGTTTGTGCTATATTGTACTAGTGCCTACCCGTGGCTTCGTTTGCGTTTTTATCGGTTTTGATGGAAACTTTATCTGAACCTGAACGAAGTCATGAAATCTTGCAAACGGCTTTTAATTAATTCTTTATTTTGTTATTTATAGCTTGCCTGAAGAAATAGAAAAATAATCTACGAAACACTGCAAATTTGTGATTTATTTAAATCCAAGTTCTCTCTACCCTATCAACCATTCAATATCATCAATTTTAATTTAATTTAATTTTTATTTAAACTTTATACTAGAGATAACAAAACGCTCCGTTCTGAGTGCAGGTCCTTTTAATTCCTAGGTACCTACTTCTTGCATTTTGGCGTTGGAATTTGTTGTTTCTAATCAGTGTTATATTATTAATTAGATACAGTCGGACATGTGCCTAAGACAGCTAACCCCAGAGGGTGCCAAAATATAATTATAAATTGTAAAAAATGTAAATTCTAAATCGGTCATTTAGAAATTGTAAAATAAAAATATTTTTAAGCATCGTAGGGAGGGGTGACAGGATTGAAGACTCCACAACGAGTTAATTTGGAAAACGGTCATAATTTCCAAACACACAAACAAATTGCATAAAAGTACTTATACCTATCAAATAACTTAGCAAACAGGATCGTTTTCTATCATTCTTGCTGGTTCATACGTACAGAAACTCGCTAATAATAGACAAAGTAAGACGTTATAAATAAAATCAACTTTTGGGGGCAAGGGTGATTTTATTAGGTCAAGTGGGTTAGAGCCTAGGGCACGTTTCAGGGGACATACAATTTTAGAAAATGAAAATGTATCATAAATCGAAAAAAAATATAATCCGATAAGCGCATATATAACTCCCAAGAAGAGCGGCATTGGTGTTAGGGCCTAGGGGAATCGGACAATTAAATTAAATCGCCGAATACTATTGAATTATTAATTGGTATATTTATTATTATTAATACAAAATTCACCGACTTCACGAAGCACTTGATATTGTAAAATTAAAACAGGGGTTAATAATATGAATAGCAATTAAGATGCGTTACACGTAATATGCGCTCCAACACATTGTAGATCGAATGACTCATCCAATTAATACGATTAAATACAGTCAGATTCGAAAGTAACAAAAAATCGTCTGAATTGCAAAACTCGCAGGAAGTGCAACTTCTTATGCAATAATAAAAGATTAACACAATACTATTAAGTTTACATATGAAACCGTGCATTTTGCGCTACATACTACACAAGTAAAATTTACTTATGCTAAATCAACAAACAGTAATTCTAGTACGCGATCCGGAATTCAAAGATATACAGTTCAGCCGGTGAATGAATTTTCGCATCTATTCACAGCTAAATAGATACTTTGAAAGTAGATTTTTGCTCGATTTTTTATTCAACTATGAGAATACATTTGAGATATGTATTCTCATAGTTGAATAAAAAATCGAGCAAAAATCTACTTTCAAAGTATCTATTTAGCTGTGAATAGATGCGAAAATTCATTCACCGGCTGAACTGTATATCTTTGAATTCCGGATCGCGTACTAGAATTACTGTTTGTTTATAAAATTATAAATTATAAAATTCAGTGCTAAAAAGCACTGAATTTTATAATTGTTTTCATGGTAATTCGGTGCTAAAAGTACTTTGAAAACAGTATAAAGCTCGGTTTCTGATACGACTTTTAGCTTCAAATCTAGGTTCAAGAATGACATTTTGTTTTCAACTGGAGATTTGCATTTAGTTGAAAAACAACTAACACTTTTAAATCTAAATTTAAAGCTAAATGCCGTACCAGGAGCATAAGTGTTGAAAATCATATCAGAAAACGCGTGAATTAATATATAAGTAGCGGATCTTAAAAGTGAACACCCTGTATGCGATAAATAATCAACATCAGCTAACTAAATAATAAGTGGAGCTTTATATAATAACAGATTGGTAAATGTGTTAAATACAAAGTACGCTACAAGCAATGGCGTAGGTATTGTTGGAACAATGGGCAATATTTATTTAGCTAAGCATAATTTGTTAAAAAATGTTTCTAAATTCTTTCGTATTAACTTCTGTATATCGACACATATTTCCAACGAAGTGGCAGATTAATTTTTTGTAATGTAAGACAAAGATACCCCTTTTAAGACATAACATTTCTTTGACATTTTTAAAATGAATCATGTCTGTAGACAAAATATGACAGCTGATCAAAGAGAATATAACCAAAACATACGCCACAAACGTCATTTCCATGCCACACTTCCGTGACAATTTAACGATTTACTACATTAAACTGTCAAGAGTTTTACGTGTAGTACCTGCCTGATGGCTTACCCACACGGCCCCCATGGGCGTGGGCCAACGATTTACTACAGTAGGAATATTTCTGAGGAGGAGGGGAAATTCAGTAAAAATGTTTAAACATAGTAAAAGGAGATAATTTCGAAACAAATGTGCACGCCACTGTAACTAAACAGAACTGTCATTAAGATAACAGAAGCTGTACCCCTGGTGTATCTAACCTATAATTAATAAGTTGTATGCGTTAATAATCAACGTTAATGCTATTTAAATTATTTCAAATTACCTACATTGCGTGGAGGGAGTCAAAAATAATTACAATTAAAATGATGCAGCATTGTTAATTATTGTAGTGCAGTGCAGACAAAATTTTCAAATATGATCACAGATGAAAATTTCTAAATAATAAAACAATAATTCGCAGTCTGAATTGTATAAATAAGAGAATCTTAAAAGCTACTGTTTTAATTTTTTCTCAATTTTTACATAAAAAAGAACAAAGCATTTTTTTAACTTCAGTTTTGAGTTTGAGAAATAGTTCGGGGGTCCGTCGCTATGTGATGCAATTGAATAGGAGCCCAAATGTTAAGTCATTGATCTAAACACATATTTTTCTCAGTAAAATCACACGCCATGCTAAAAATGAAAGTTATTCTTGAAAAGTTATATTTCGCCGTTAGAAGCAAAAAAAAAATGATTTCAAAAAAGCAGAAAATACGAAACAAACTCTTAAAATAGTGCAGAGCTGAAGAACATAATTTCAAAAACTGCGTTATGTTCGTATGGACTAAAATAAAGTATCTAATTATATGAAAAATTAACAAAAAATTATTGAACGAAAAAAAAAATAGCTTTTTCAAATAATTTTTTCAACCAAGCAGTCTAAACTATTTTTTAAACAAAGTTCCTTAGTTGTCCGTTTAATACATGTAGTATTTGTGGGAAAAGAGCCATATAAAATTACGTCTTAACATTGATAAACAATCAAAACACAAAAGTCCGATACTAGTAACAAAAATCAACTAAGATTGATTGATTGTTGATGATGATGATGATGATCGATTCTCTCGAGGGTTGTTCTACTAATCACCCCCGTGACACCCTCTTCGCGCGCCTCATATACAGAGAGGGTTTATGCTATACTCTTGTAACACCAGCCACATATGTTTTTGGGTAAAATTCGTTTAACACCGATCAAAAGAGGGGTGTTTTATATATAAAATAGATTGATTGAATGTCAAGAATTGACAGAAAGAATAATAACCTATAACCATGTTCTATACCTAAGTATATCAAAAGTAAAGATACATTAATTGAATCCAAATCGTAAAAGAAGAACCAATGGACACAGCTTAAAGAAATCACTCAAACTATAAAACCTAATTCGCGAATACATGTTTGCGAAATTAGCGACTGCTACGTTCTGCTGATTTTTCAAAGCAAGTTGTTTACCTCAAAAAATATTTCTGATTTTGCAATTGTCCATAGGGAGCTTTCGGATTTTTATGTAATGTAACCTACACTATCTAAAGTTAATTTGGTATTGTTTACATAAAAATACTTTCTTAGGTACTATTTGCACTAAATATTAACATTTTGGACATACCTTTCATTACAATAAAGACAAGTTTCTTCACAATTAAAGATGCAGAAATGGTGGTGATAAACAATCTATTATTCGAAGCACCAATGAATTATATTAAAACTTTGATGCGCGCAAATGAAATATAATATAAATGTTAAAAAAAATAAAAACAAATTGTAGGTACCGATTCAAAAAGTTAAAGAAACTAAATTCATCACGTTCTATATCATTTTGGAATCACAAACTCTTAAAACACAACTTACGCAAGAAAATACATGATGCCAGGTCAGAAGTCCGATCAATACTGCACTATCAATATAATATATCCTTTTAAAAAGTATAGGCAATACTATAATTTATTATGTGACATAATTACGTGACCTGTTCAGTGATATCAAAGTCACCGCTATTACACGTTTCGTTAAAAAAGCCATTTATTGAACATTTCAATAAATGGCTTATGCAATATCATTGCAAGATGTGTTTATACCTACATATTATTGAAGTAAAACTTCTTTTGACACGGTAGGGTAAAATTCATTCTTGAAACTAAAATGTAACGAACGTGTCACCGGCTGAAAATCTTTAAACTAAGGTAGAACACATGTCTCGTGATCTAAAGGTCGTTAGTTCGATTCGGGCATTTGGTGCCATTATTACTATTTTTGTTTTGTTTTTTTTTTTTACAATTATACCACTTTCATTTATGTAGTGTACAGTGTAAAATACAATCTTTTTTATGGGTAATGCACGCTATCAAATGTAAAGTATAAATGTTAGTGGGGTGTTTCATTGCATTATAAACCCGGTAGAAAATCAGTACAATTCTATTGTGTCCAAAATAAAAGTGTTAGTTGATCATTTAAAGCTTGAACTGTATCATTTTATAAATGTAAAATCGGAAACGGATTTTACATTACAATATAAACATTTGTGTGATACATTTTTTTATGAATTTAGGTCGATATTTTTAAAAGGGCGCGTGCCTAACAAATTATTTATAGCGGCGGCGGTGGCTTGTATTTGTGATTAATATCCGATTAATGTTGGTGTGAAAATAGGATTTTCAATTTAATTCAGATTAAAAATTTATCGACTGTATCGATATTATTGATACTTTGATAATATTTCTATATATTCGTGTGAATTTTTTTTTATACTCTGCGTTTGTTAAAAATATAATCTGTAAAAGTATTATGCAATTTACGTTTTTGAGTTCATGAATAAAAGTATAATTTTAGAAATAGACATCGAAGGGTCTACCATATTTGGTCGTAAAAACCGATAGTCGTAACAACCGGTAACGTTTTCGAGGTACAAAGTAATTTTTTATTAAGTATGTAGTATTATTGAATGTATAATCAATAGATATTAATTAATTTATTATAATTAATTAATAACAGGAATAATATTCACATTATTATTATCATTTTTCTGTATTCATAAAATCTGTAATTTTAGTCCGTTTGGAACACTTCTGTGCGTACGAACTTTCTTTATATACAGTTGGTCGTTCTAACAGATATAATTCTCCGAAGATATGAAGATATTACATTAAATGTAGTCGCTTAATGCGGTATGTCGTAATAAGCATTGCCGTAAAAAGCTGTGTTTTTTATAAGGCGATCATATAACATTCAGCCGATACCTATGATTTTGGTCAATATAACCGGTATGTTGTTCTAAACGATGTCGTCGTAAGCGGTTTTGACTGTACTATGGAAGAAATCTAACGATCTGGTAGCTACTCAAACCTGAGAAAGGATACGCGCTCTTCGGGCTATGCACGCTTTGTTTATATCAACAGTAAAAATTTTTTTAGCTCTACTCACATTTATCTTTACGCGAGCGACTAGCTAAAAATTATCAACAAACTGACATAAGTAAATTTGCCCATAACCAATAGAGTTGGTAAAATATGTTGACTTCAAAATTTTGTGATTTTAAGCTTTTTAGTGCCGTTTTTGAAGAAGGCTTTTGAACACGTAGTTTGCACGTTATTAACCGTCTTCTTCTTTTATATTTTATTACTAAATTTTAAAAAAATTGCTGAACCGATTTAAGTAAAACTCTACTGGTATGCTCTATTAAATCGAAAAGGAATCATGGAAATATGAGGTAATATCTATATAAAAAAACTTCTTTTTTGAAGTTAGTCAAAAACGACTGCACCGATTTAAAAAAGATATGGGATTAATCCGTAAATATTCTGAACAAAATAACGTTGAAATTTTTTAAATCTCTTAATCCCTCGAAAAGTTACTGTTGAGCAAAAAAAAGCAAAAAATAATAAACATGTCGAACTGATAACCTCATTTTTTTAAAATCGATTAAAAATTAAACACTAGTACTTATTGCGAATTATCGAATCACATTTGGTTTAGAGCGGCACCCCTTAATGAAGACAATAATATTTTTTTTCGGTCTAACGTCAAAAGTAAAAATTGAAAGTCATCGCTATTTACCGACGATTTTGAATTTCGAACGTTATTTGAATGATCGGTCAATACGTAATGCAACGGCCGTACAAAGAGCACACGTTCGCTGTCTCATATGGATGACAGATTGCTATTCGATAGACTCACATAGCCCTCTACATGGTCATGTCGATAGGTGTTCACTTTCGGTTTCATAAATATAAAAATCTGTACACTTAGGGCTCCGTAACTTAATTCTAAGACGCTTAACTCAAAAATCACTGAACTAAACATATTCATCGTTAGTCACAATCGTTGACGACAACATATATCTACCAAATTTCATGTTTCTAGATCAAACGCTATCAGGGGACACAGCACTTTGCAGTACACCTTAGCGTCAACTGCGAGTCAATTTCGCGAGGAGACGGTTACGTACCATTCCGTTTTCTGTGAGAACTTTAAGACTTTGGGATTTTCGTTTAGGTTTACTGTGGGTGAGGCCTTATATTCCTCTTTTTTTTGGAGATAGGGGGGAGGGGGTAGTGTTCGATTTAATATATTAGTATTCCTCATAACGAGGCCTTTCATTTGACACGTAACATAATGCACTTGATTTTTTTTTTCATTTTATAATAATTTAACTTTCCAAATGTTTTGAGTTTTGACTCTATCGTTTTGTACCTGATTACAACGGGCCATAATACAAGGTATAACGTGGTCGATTGTGATCATTTTGAAAACCTTGTTCTAGTTGAAAGAAAACCTGGCAAGTAAATATATCATTTACTTATTGAGTATTTCTGACTTTTTCCTAGTTTTTAAAATTTTCAAGACACACTAACTATAAAGTTCATATACTTTCTCAACCAATATTTTTTTTACAGTATCGATTGATTTTTATTTCACTGAAAGTGTAAAAAAGCTGTTTCCAAAAAAAAAAAGAATATTTTCAGTAATACAGCGTATTTTCTTAGTACAAAATGAGCGGGTAGAAGACTAGTATTCGAAGTTTTGTTACAAGCTTTTACAATGTTTCTCTATTTACGAATTTGACAACGGTGACTACAGACAGACTACAGACAACAAAACAGAGACAGGGCCCCCCGCGAGTCGTATATTCAAAGCGAATTCATGGACAATACATCGGTAACTAGCTGGACACAAGACAACAAAACATTAGCTGTTTGAGAGAACCAAACCGATATTGACTATTGCCGATATATCTAATTACTACTTATTGAAATATGCTAAATACAATACATGTAATATTATTGTAAAATATGTTAAGTTGCGTTGGTTAACAACCGTGCATCCCTAAAAATCCAAAAACGAAATTTTGTACACAAACTGCATTCAAGTTATTGGCTTCTCTTCTATAATATAAAATCAATGACTAAATTCTTCAAAGGTTTTTGAACTGAAACTTCTTTACGCACGATAGAGTGAACTGGATTCATGCGGAAAAACGAAAAGATCTAACAAAATGCTGCACCATCATTCCTCTGCGCTGTTGACGTATGGATGTGAATGTGTACTGTAGTCGAACGTGACTAGATTCTTGTCTCAAAAACTAGAAATGTTTTGTGCATATTATTATAATACTTATATATTCATGTTTGTTATAACTTATGTGTATAAATTTTTCCCTTATGTAGTGTGTAGTGTAAGTAAGATGGTTAAAATTTGGCATGGAGTTCCCTAGAAATCCGAGAAAATGTGAAAAATCTTAAACTTGAAGATTTAAAAAAGGACCGAATCTGAAATATCCTAAAAAATGGGCCAAAAAATTGTTCGATTTCATAGGATTTTTAAGACACCTAAAACACATTGTTTAAGAGCTCGTGGTCAAAAGTTGCAGGATTTTTATAAACGTTAATATTTTGATATAAGTTTGTATTTAGAGCCCAATAAATAAGTTAAGGTACACTATAGTCAGCAAGTTAGCGATCAGGAGATCTGGCAGCGGGACTCGAAAGGTGATTTGTAAAAGTTTACGAACCTGTTAGGTACCGACTTAGTCGATAGAATACACAACGTAAATTCTAGCTCATTTCAAAATATTAGCCTTTATAAAAATCTTTTTTTCTCCATGAGTTCGTGAAAAACAGCTGTCGTATTTTACTTTAAATTTCGGTCAAATTTATTATTCATCGACATTATCCCAACCCTATGTAGTGTTATTTTGCAAAAAATCCCTTTTCTAAATCACGCAACAGTAAAATTCCCGTCACGTATCCGATTTCCAGCTCTTGTCTAACACAATCTAACCGAAATAACGGAATCATTGTGAAATGCCCCTTTTCACGTAATTCTTGTCTATTCATTATTCATATTCATATAATAACCGCAACTCCCACGCCTAACATAATGTTTACAAACGACTAAAGGGTGTGCAGAACACAACAATAACCACAGAACACAGTGATTCTCTAACTTTAAAAATAGCAAAACTGAACAAATGATAAGTGACTAAAAGCTAAAATATTGTCTAATACTGGACAAACAAAACGTATCGTTAGCGATCTGACAAATATAAATTAATAGACTTATTTGACTCACATAGCCTAGTAGCTGCACGTTTAAAAAATTATATCTAAGTCAGACGTCTCCTTAAATATAGCAAAGAAAATACTTATCTGTCACACATAAATATTTGGCTAGTATAACTTTCTTGTTCAAAATATGCAACACACAAATCATAATTTCAATTCTATATCATTTTATCTATTTATTTTGTTTTTGATGGAAAATCTTTTTTCGCTGGTATCCACCGGGATTCTGAGAATTTCCTGGTAAGAACTCATGCTTTAGAACTATTATTATGGCTATGCTGTGAAAAATTGACAAGCTTTACTATCGTAACATTCAGATTTATATTGTACACATCGTATCTCCAGCAAGTATGAAACCAATTCCGTGGGGATATAAAGCGTGAGTATGGCTTGTCTAACAAACGGGAGAGTTTTCTATGACCGGTAGAACAAAGTGTCAGTAGTTATTATATGTATATTTCGAATATTGTACAATCCGGGAAAAAGCAACAGTGAAATAATCTATAATGAAAAATGCATTTTTTAATAGACAAAACAAAGAAATCATTCTATCTTGTGCGCAGTGCGATTGCACAGCTATGTGACATATTTATATACGCATATTTTAAACATGTTGGTATTCACTGGCGTGATTGTGGATGAAATAACGAAGCATGTAAAGAAACATGAATGGCTAAAGCGAAAATAATGAACTGATTGGATTAACTTCATAGGTAAAAGTTTATTTTATTCATGTAACACTATATTATAATCGTCAACAGCTGGTCGAGTGCGGTTAAAAGGTCATTCATTCATTAGAAGTTTGCTTTTTAAGGGAAGTCTTTCAAAGGAATCCTTGTTATTTACATTTAGGGAAAGTAGGTATGTTAATTTTAAACTAAAAATATAATTTTTGTTTTTTTATAAATTAAGTAATCTTGTTGCACTATTCCCTATAGGTAAAATAGTAACTTTACGTGTATGTATTACTAATTACTGAGATGTAGCATGACATATTACGCATTAGTGTGGTAAAGTTAAAATATTTTTTCTAAGAAAAATGCAATAAAACTAATATTTTTCCTATTACTGCGCAAGTCGGACGGAAACCCTCGGATCTCGTACGCAATATGCCTATTTATTGCTCGACCATGTAGGCTGCTCACTCTGAATTTAGTGAATCTATACTATACACACTCCTATCTAATGAATTGTTATCAAATGAATTGTCCAAATTTTTAAAAATACTAAAAATGAAGAGAAAAGCAGCTACATATTTGTAACACTCGTGCCCCTGTTAAAACTAGCTAGCATTCGTTTCAACATATCAACATAATGTCACTACTCGTGAGTAATAAATCTCATTAACCTGATATATAAGCTACCGGAACATAATTATTGCATTTCAATTGTATCTCAAATATTCTCATTTATAAATCTCAGATCTGCCAATGTTTTTGAAAATAGGTAATTAAAAATCCTCTGTAATTTACATAATAACGTGAAATGTTAAAATCTCATATTCTATAATGCAGTTTAAGTTTTAGATGCCTAGAGCGACAGATTTTTAGCCTATTTAGAAATATAACCCTGATGCATTAAAGTCGCATGCTGCAATAAATTTATGAAATTGATTGAATATATTAGATAGCACTTAAATTTAAAATTCAAATCGTTTCGAATATTCACAATACAATCTATTAATTGGCTGCATTGAGTACCAATATATACAATAAAATCAAACATGTTATATTTAAATTTTACACTACTTAACGCATGCGAACAATTTCACTTGAGCAATCTCTGCATTGATAATTTATTAATATAATAAACTTTCACACGATGCCTCCCGCCCATCAGTTCAATTGTGCTTGTGTTGATAAAAAAAGCTTAATGAGGGCCTCATCTATTAAAATGACACTAGTAGTTTTTTTTCTTTTTCAAAAGTGTAACATTAATAATGTGTCATATATTATAATATCTGTGACAATATGTTTTGTCGAGAGGGTGTCCATGTATATTGATATACATACACTTAGGGGTGGTTTCTATCGAATCAAGAGGGTGTTTCAAATTAACAATAATACATGCTTTAAACGCGCACACGTTTGTAAGATTGATATGTCTGGTTGTTTGTTGGAGTCGTCAGAAGTTGTTGTCTGATGGAAAAGTCAAAAGGCTGCAGCTTGCTCGATCATTAAATTTATTTTTTTATTTTTTCACGGGAAATTGGACAATTGAATTTTAATATAGATAAACTAAATTAATTTAGTTTATCTATATTAAAATTCAATTGTCCAATTTCCCGTGAAAAAATAAAAAACTTATTAATTATAATGGACGTGAACAATATTGAGAATTAAATTTAATGAAATTAAGTAATGGGATAGTTTATTTGGGAGCTGTAAAGCTATAGATTCTTGAGATAGCTGCGCCGTAATATATAGTGCCCGTAATATGACTGCGAATAACGTCACAAAAAAAGTGTGCATAGAAATAAATGGATGCTGATTTTACGTTACGGTGCTGCAGCCATCACTACCGAGAAAACCACATTCTGTTATGTGTTTTTGTGACATTTTTCACCGCTATATTAACGGAAAATAATTGTTTCACAAAAGATTTGTTATCAAAATCAAGCTGTTAAAAACGGAATATTAATGATCCGTATAAATTAATTAATTATGTATTTAAAATTCACCACTAATGTTGGGTTTCTGCTTCGAATCTATGCAATTTAAGAATGTCATTTGTTTTTAACTAAATGGAGATTTCTATTTAGTTGAAAACATTTGGTTTCGTTAATGCAGATTTAAAACTAAAAGTCGTTTCAAACACCGAACATCTACTTTTAAGGTTGTTTTAGCGCTGGATTACCACCGGAAGCTTTGCAAAAATCAGTGCTAAATAAAATTTACTTCTAAAGTTGTACTAGAAATCGAGCATAAATGACCGGTTAAAGAATAATAAGTAATAAAATCGTATACCGTTGTAATAGGAGAAAGAAATATATAGCACTATCTCTGTTGCGCATGCATAGATTTTCCCCAAAAGCAATAGGGCTCTTCTTTTCATATTCACGTTTAAACTAGCTACCAGAATTTGATTTCGATCCGTTCAAACCTTTGGTCAGTAGGGAAAATATTGTAAAATCTTAAAAGTCTATTTTGACCTAAATTAAGTAGTACCATTCATTTGTGAAATTGGTGTGATAAAATAAAGATAAATTGTAGATTATAGACGCTCGACAGCTAAGGTAAGAAAAATGAGTGATACGCAAAATAGCATGTAACGGTATGTAGTATACGAATTTACGAAACGATACGGCATTTTTCATTTAAACAAAATATGATTTAGTTGTTTTTCTTTCTTATGAAAAATATGATTTACAGATTACAACAAAGTAGAAAAAAAACTTTCATAACAAAAAAACATTCTCACGATTTCTTCATACCTTATCTGCAAATAATCTTTATAAATGAGTGATTTTAACAAAATATTTATTTCAATTTTTTATTGGAAAAAGCATAAAATTGTGTAATAGTACAAAATGAATTTGATTCCCAATGCAATTAAATTCAATCAACCCTTACATACGAGTTAAAGGGTGAAATATCCGATACTAATCTCTTCAATGCTTGTATCTGCAGGGTTAAAAAATACCTTAAGTTGGAAGAAAAAGATTTATTGCGATCAAATCCACGGGGTTGCGCAATAAGGGTGATTTGAAATACAGTGTTTTATGTTCTTTTTATTTCTTATTTCATGCATTTTTCTCTTTAAACGTTTCTTATTTTTTGTGATTTACAGTTTCCGATTGTGAATAGTTTTATTTTGACATTTTGCAGAATATGGATCGATAATTCGACATAAGTAGGCCATAAAATTTTATAGCGACATTACATTTTTTTATATTTAACCGTTTTTGCATCCTTATTATGTAAATAAAATATTCAAATAAGAAAAAAAAACCGGGTTGCAGTGCCAAAACTCTGCCGACAATATAGTGTATTTGCTAATACAGGTATTGTGGCTCCATTACATGAACTTAAGTTTGTTTTTGGACAAAATAAAAAAAATTGCTACCCCTTAATACACCCCTTACAATAATAATTTTATTAGTTGAAATATTGTTATCAATGCAGCATCTGCACCAAATTGAATACGACCTTCAGTAAATAAATTCGTATACGCAAACTAGTGTTTTCCTATCGTGCCGATTTCCTTATAATTTTAGGAGCACTTTTTAATTGCTACTAAAGGGTTAAATTTAATTTTGAAACGATTCTGAGAATTTTTTCGGTATTTTTGGGCCCAAAAACTTTTTTCAACCCCTAAAAACCACCCTTAAAATGACCCGATTGGGCCCATTTTAAATAGGCTTCGTGCGGTGATGGATTTCAACATGTGCGCCAAATTTCGTTAAAATGAATTAACTCCTTCGAAAATTATTGCCCGCACATATATATATATATATATATATATATATATATATATATATATATATATATATATATATATATATATATATATATATATATATAGGTAAACATTTTTAAAAATGGTGCCAAAGTGTTTAGGAGGTTATGAAACGTCGAGAAATTTTGGTCCGACCCCTAGGTCCCGCCATCCGACCAACGCCAATAGTGTATGTTGCCATATGGCAAATACACTAAAAATACCAGAGAAATTGGGGCTTTATACACCGAGAGACTGTGAGGACCCCATAAAAATGTTTTTTTTCTATCAGTTTATTGCGAAAACGTTAAAAAATTTTAATAAAATAAACAATGCAATTTGCACTGCACACCACAGAAACTTACGCAAAATCTGCACAACAGAGATCTGGTACGTAACTTTATAAGCAGGTAAATCTATGTATGAACGCCATCCGGCAAACAGTGATATGCTGTTTACAGACTGCAGTATTGAAACTTACATAAATATACATACATCATATGAAAAAAATGTTATAATTGACGTTATAAAGAAGTCTAGCAATCTATTTTTTTTTTTTTTTTTTGTGTTTTGGAGGTCTCACATACGCGCTCATTATGCGTGTGTCTGTATAATTATCACTATAATGAGGTTTAGAAAAACGAGACATAAAATCCTATGTTGGAAGCTTGGAATAATGGACAAAGTATCCTATTGTGCAAAATTGGACAAAATATATTATGCAAATAAACAATCCAACCATATTGGTCTTCTCTGATTATAAATTATATAAAAAAAAAAACATTTACAACGAACAGTCCGGAAATAATATCTTAGCCATATTTCATTTAAAATGCAAATGAAGTGGACATTAAAAAAATTCCACGGCCATTTAATTCTTTGTAAAGATTTTAGTTGTACGCTTCAGCACGTGGCGATACTATGTTATCCTGTTTGATTGCACCATTGTTTTCTACAACTGATGATGGCTGATTTTACCACGCAGTTAACTCGTAGCTAGTGGCTAGAGGTATGAATATGGCTCATATGTAATCGAAAAGATATGAACGAATAATGTGTTATAATAATTTTTTTTGGGTCCACCAGCTTTTGGGATTATTTGGTGCTAGTATCAATTCAAATTTTCAATTTATTACTTTTCAAAAATTTCATTTTTTAGGTCTGTTAAAACACGTTGAATACAGTAAGGAAAAGAAAAATTACATATCTTTTTTAGTTTATAAGTTCCGAGTTATTTGTTGAGCGTCTATAATCTACAATTTGTCTGTGTATCCAAGTTATTAAAGTTTTTTTTTTAGTGTATTTGCCATATGGCAACATACACTATTGGCGTCGGTCGGATGGCGGGACCTAGGTGTCGGACCAAAATTTCTCGACGTTTCATAACCTCCTAAACACTTTGGCACCATTTTTAAAAATGTTTATATATATATGTATATATATATATATATATATATATATATATATATATATGTGTACGCGCAATAACTTTCGAAAGAGTTAATTGATTTCAACGAAATTTGGACCATGTGTTGAAATCCATCACCGCAAGAAGCCTATTTAAAATGGGCCTAATCGGGCTATTTTAAGGGTAGTTTTTAGGGGTTGAAAAATGTTTTTGGGCCCCAAAATACCGAAAAAATTCTCAGAATCGTTTCAAAATTGAAATTTAACCCTTTGGTAGTAATTAAAGTGTCCCCAAAATTTTAATAAAATCGGCCCGACAGGACCGGATTTACAAATTTTATGAAAACACTAGTTTGCAGATAGTGACTTATTTATTGAAGGGTGTATTTAATTCAATGTAGACGTTAGATTGATAATAATATTACAATTAAGAAAAAAAATGTTATTTTAAGGGGTGTATTAAGGGGTTAAATTTTTTATTTTGCCCAAAAACAAACTTAATTTCACATAATAAAAGTATAAAACCACACGGCCCTATACAAGCAAATACACTATATTGTCGGCAGGGTTTTGGCACTGCGACCCGGGTTTTTTTTTTTGTGAGCAATTTTAAATACCCGTAGTTTTCTCATTCAGAAGAAATGAACTGAAATCATAACGGATTTTTACAATGCAGTACTGGGAAAAAAAAAATTAAAAAAACGCAGGGGCTCTACGTATAATAATTCCTCGTTAGCAAGGATCTTGCATCGATACTTGCCACTTGGTGTACCATAAAAATAGGCATACATTAGTCAGCTATGATAAATGAGTTGCTATAACGTCTGCTTCGTACGCAGAAGGTTACTGGTTCGATTCGGGTCAGCAGCACTAATTTTTTTAGAACAATTCCATATTCCACTCACATATATATGTGTTTTAATTTTTTAAGACATATTGTCTTTACAGGTTTTTTATTATTTTTTTTTTTTATCATACAATCAAATTTAGCAGGGTGTGCACTTTAGGCTTTGCTAACGATGTTAGAGATGTTTCTTCGCAGTGAGAGAGTTTCTCACGGACGGGTGTTCTTGCGACGGGGTCTTTTGTGAAGTGATAAGATGGGGTCCCAAAAATGAACGCGGTTTTGTCGCTGGATTCGCTTCTAAGTTCTAAACGTGCTTGCGGCGCTGGATTTTGTGATACGTGATTTGAAACTGGATTTGTAGATGGTTTTGATACACGCCCGATACCAGTTTGAATGCTAACAAAAATGGACGTTTATTTTTTCTGAACAGAATACACACTATGACGTCATGTCTGTTTATGACGTTTACCTACGTTGCCCAGAACTAACAGAAAATCAAGTACGAAGAATAGTCCTGGTTCTAATTTCGGACCCGGAGTTACGTCATTTCCATTTTCGCAGCTAGAACAAGTATCGGCAGCGAATCCAGCGGCAAAACCAGCCTCGTGAGCATTAACAGTGTAAAAAACATTCACAATTTGCTTTACTGTATATTGTGCACAGTGTTCGGAGTCATCTCTAACTGATGGACCAGGGCATTAAAATCAACAGCGCTGACCCTTTCAACCCTTCTAACACTAAACACTCGTATAATTACCACCCGCCATCAACGATCACGTGTCGTTTAGAGTGGACCTATAAATCAAATGTTTCTCTTATGTTTTAAATCGCACAAAAAAAATTGTATTTTGTTATTCTCTACTGTTGCGTCCATTTTAATGTTAATTGTGAGTTTTAGCAGGAAAGTGGAACAGGCAAAAACATCAAAATATCGATTATGACTTTTGCAACGTTTCGGCCTTTATTAGGTCTTCTTCAGGCATCGTAATTTCAAGATAATTAATGTACATCCTCTAATTGAATAATGACCATTGTAGAATGACAAAATATTTGGATAAGAAAAAACTATTTTTATTTTAATTTTTAATTGTACAATACTGACAGTATATTTTATTTTTTTTTTCTTATCCAAATATTTTGTCATTCTACAATGGTCATTATTCAATTAGAGGATGTACATTAATTATCTTGAAATTACGATGCCTGAAGAAGTCCTAATAAAGGCCGAAATGATGCAAAAGTAATAATCGATATTTTGATGTTTTTGCCCGTTCCACTTTCCTGCTAAAACTCACAATTGTATTTTGTGTACGCATTACTTTTTTTTCAATAATTATTTTTTCGCTGGTTCGGTTTTTAGTTTTCCTAATTCATGAACTTCCTCTTATGTTTTAAATTACCAAAAAAAAACTTATTGTCGTATCTTGTTTACGTAGAATTTTTCTCAATTATTCTGTTGGTAATTTGAATTTTCATTACTATATAGAGGGTGCACTAATAAGTCAAATGAGTGCTTTTCTTCGTTTCTTAATCATCATTTCCCTTGTTGACGTTTGCCCTCCGGAAAAATATGTATTGTTTGAAGCACTTGAAATGGACACGGGCCATTATTACCGAACAATAACTACAAGGAATAAACTTACAATTGAACAAGCACGATTGATGAGTGACTTCCACTTAAAAACAATAAGATATATTCATTTGTTCAAAGAAGTCTAATCACTACTTCCAACATTTATTTTTATAAAGACTTTTATTTGATTTGTATGATTATAATTGCCGTCTCTTTTTCAAGTGTTCTTAATTAAATAAGCACATAAACATATTCTAAATAGATAGAAAATTGAAGTAAATAATCTTAAGATTTATTTATTTACACAAATTGATATAGCAATAACAACTAAAACTTGGTACATTGCTACAATTTGAAAATCAATTTAAAAAGTGTCCCCATATATAAAACACAAAAAATGACTGAGTAAATCTAAAAGCTTGAGGGCAGAGCTATTGGTATTTTTAATTTATAATTATTCTTAATATTATATTGAATCCAACTGATATTTTCACCACCTTTCAGATCATAATCTAGAAATTATAGAGGGTTACAAGTTGTGGAAACGCCATATTAACAGCGGTATTCCTACAAATTCAATTTTTCATGAATCCACTATCAATTTAAAGATTTTTCTTGTAATAAACATTTTCTGATTTTATTCAAAATATTTAAAAATGTCACCAAAGTTTCAAAAATGCACGGAAAGAGAATGTGTACTTATTAGAACTTATTGTTTATGAGATATTTATTATAACCAAGCCATACGTTTGTCAGTTTGTCTGTGATTCCTCAAATAACACAACCATTATCTATTATATAGAGCCGCAAACGTTAAGAAAATAGTCAAACAACACTTAACTTATACATTTATGTACAAATTTTCATAGAATTAAATGTTCACATAAGGGTTGTAATCAAACAGAAAAATGATACTCAAATGCAAACATACACCCGTTATGAAGCATCCATTCAACTAAAGAAAAAGCATTCCACTTTTGAACCAAGCAAATGGCATCTCATTGAAACCAATTAAATTTTTTTTATCAGAGTTCAACAAATATTTATTTACATACTGAACAAACATTTGAAGGTGATGCCGCAACGTTGTACAAGAAATAATGTGATCACTTCAGTAGTATACAAGGTCGGTGCAGCGACCACTAGATCCGGTGTCGTATTTAATTCTTTAACACTAATACCAATTACTAATATAATACTAGCTGTCTAGTCCGGCTTCTTCCAGGTGCACTATTTTGAACTCACTGCTCAACCCCTGTTATCGTGTAATACAGTAAAAACTCTCTAATGTAAAATTAGTTAAATTCAGTTGGCTATATTAGAAGCGATACTCACTAAAAACTGAAGAAAATTGCTCAGGTCCTTGAGTTCTGATATAAAGAGATTATATTACTCGTCAATTTTTCATATCGGCTCAGTGGTTCTTGCGTTTTGAGATTTATTGTACGTTGATGTATCATATAGTCGTATAACTTATATTAGATGTACAACGTTGTGAAAAATTATTTTAATACTAAATGTAAATATTATATCATTTGCGAAAACCAAAACAATTTCATATTAAAAAAAATAAACTTTTTTCCCCTGTCGTCTGTACTCTTTAGCTGTTGCGGTGATAAAAACGAAGGGGTTGTTCAACAGCAGTGATGTGACGATTGTGTACGGTGACGGGTTAAATTATAAGCTATTAGGGTTGGAGAAGGGTTGTCCGATTATTATTTTATAAATAAAGGGTTAAACTCACATATATTAACACAAGTTTGCATGTATGCACAGAGTCGATAAATGAATACACGTGGGATTTTAAATATTGAACTTATAAGCAATTTAATCCGAATAATCATTTTAAAATTAACACGCCATGTCTTTAATTTGTTACAAGGCTTTTTGATGACTTCATTTATGCTAAAATATACCTATGACCGACATGAGTTAAATGTTTTCAGTAAATCAAAATACGAATTTGCTAAAAGTTTCATAATATGCTTAAATATAAAAATGCAGAATCTGATTGATCGCTAAGCAGAACAATCATTCAGAACTTAGCCAGAAAGCAACTGAGCATATACTGCTCACGTAATTTTATCAGTACGATTCTGCGCTGCGATCTGAGTTTTTCCATATTAAGAGAACAGACGTGTCTTAAGATAATCCTAGATAAAGATATAATCATTACAAGAAAATGTATTAACATTATAACTACTAAGATTTCCTTTTAATTTCTTTATAATAAAAGTGAGTTATTTTTATAAAATGGAGCAAGCATTAAGTTAAGAAGAGGTTAATAAATCTACACTAATATTATAAAGAGGAAAGATTTGTATTTTTGTGTGTATGTTTGTAATGAATAAAATCAAAAACCACTGTGCCGATTTAAAAAATTCTTTCACCATTAGAAAGCTACATTCACCTTGAGTAACATAGGCTATATTTATTGCTAGAAAATATTAGGGATCCTTACTAAAACTTTAGTAACGTAACCCAAGGTGTAAAAAAATACCATAAAACATATTTTGTCGCATGCGCTGCGGAAACTATTGATGATAGAACAAAAGTATGTTCTACAATATTAAAGAACATATCAATAACTACAAAAAACTTCGCGATACTATATGTCCAACTATTATCGTTATGTCACAATAACCACTTTTTACATTTTAATAATCTATATAGATAAAAGACGATGTATATGTAATCTATGGACTCCAAACGGGTAGATCATTTTTGATGAAATTTTCAGACAATCTTTAGATTAGCCCAGCGGGTGATCTTCTGAAGTTTGGTAGCGATCGGATCAAGAGAATTTTTAAAAATTTCTTTTTGGGAAATAAGATTTTTCTTCAATTTTTGAACATTCACAAATAAAAGCGATTGAATTCGCGCAAATTCAATACACGTTCAGTATTTAATGATAATGATTCTCATCTTTAAATCCTATATATTACATTTACACCCGATCGAAGCCGGACTGGGCCGCTAGTATTGTATAATTCTATAACATAGGTAAATCATTAAATTAGAGGAGGCACTATACAACCGTCTTTTTTTTTTGTTTCACTTGACAGAGAACAAACTGTGAAACAACAGACAGCAGTTTTTCCGCAGATTACCCCGGTACAAGCTACGATTTCGTTTGTTGTACGGGAGAGGAACGGAGACGGGGAGACGCATGTGTTCCTGTAGGAGAAGAGACAGGAAACTCTTTGATTCGCGGTGGCAGTGGGATATCAAATGCAAAAACTCTGTCCTGTTAATTTTTTACGATAAACAAAAAATAAATACGCGCCAAGAAAGTAATGTTTTGTTTTTCGCTAAGAATATTTTCTCAGAAGAATTATTTGGCTACTTCTTGTTAAATCATGATTAAAAAAAATTAAATACAATTCATTATTAAGCATAATGTCATACTTTCCTTAAAATTTTAAATTAGAAATGAACTCAGAATGTGCCCTCTTTTGACAAATTTGTGTAACCATATTTCTATCCTGAAGATAATATTCGTAACGTTCAGTCAATTCCCGAAGAATTAGGAAAATTATCTTTTGAGTGAATATAAAATTTTGAAATTATCATACTCTCTACACGAGTATTTTTCGAAATTCAGTATACACTCATCTGACAGTATTTTCTGGATCAAAACTGTAAAAAAAATAATAATCCTTATTTAAATTGTACTGAAATAAAAATCTAATGAATTACGATACAAAAAATATTCTCAACAAACTGATATTTTTACTTTCTAAATAAGTAATGGTATGTTTTATAGTGTTTGTACATTATAATTATTGCATTTCGCATTTAGAAGACTATGTAATTCGGTATTCTGATAAAGAAAATAAATTTTAAAACAACTTATATTTGAACAATGGAATTTCATTCGAAGATAAATGAAACTACGCCACATATCATGTGAAACTACATATGTACAACGTCCAAACATATATAGCGACAAGGAGAGACTCGACCTGAAAGAGAGGATAATATTATAAAAGAGGAAGAGAAAGGTTTGCCTGATGAGCTACACCGCCCCCTCCCCCCCAACTCCGACAACATACATATACAGAGCTATATTATCTCGGTACTCTTGTGAGCATTTATTCCATTTGTCGACAAATTCGACGAGTTGTATTATTAGCAAATTATTGAACGCTTAGAATAAATAATAAATTAAATTTTTGTATGAATTTGCAGTTTGCAACTTGCTAATAACGAATTGAACACCCCGGTTCGGTGAACAGAAGATGAAATATTATTTTTAATTTTCCGACCAAACTTTTTTCATATTTTTTTTTTATTTCTTACATAAAAACATATAATTTCCAATTGTCAGCCTCCCATTACCTCTAAATTCAATGGTAACGAGGGCTGTGGCAGGCCAACGTCTGTCTACCGGATCTGTTAGTCGCAAATACATCTATAGTTGTGGGATAATGGTGGAGGTGGCGGGTTTATTATGGTGGAAGTGATGGGTTGTGTACAATAAGTACAATGCGTTACGTTGTTCGTTAAGATAGCGTTTTTAGGCCTTCCCGATGTACGTCTTACTGTTTTCAACCATTACTAATCTCCACTCATGCAACCTGTGATGAAATTGCGGTAAGAAAAATTTAACATTATGTTTAGAAATTTAGAAATTCTCAAAAAACAGCAGCGTGGTTTGGTCATTCCACCTGAATACCATTTTGTCTCATACACAGACATAAATATATTCACTATGCGGTGTCGTAGTCCCAAGTCCGTCCGCTATAAGACACGACACAAAATGATCGAACCCGAATGAACGTTCCTTCTTGTGTTCAGACGCTTCATTTTTCGTTCATTCAGAGTGCGAATGAATCATGTCGAATGCCGATATATAGCGCTGTTGGATCGGTTTACTAATGAATTCATTTTTCATTATTGTTTCAGACGTTTGTGTTCAGACGTTTCATTTCGAAAGAAAGATGCTGAATGAAAGACAGAAATGAACAAAAAATGAACCGTCTGATATCACCTTTATCTAGTCTGATGTCTTCACGATTTCTGATATTATAATTATGTACGTCATTCACTTTAGTGTATGAATTGATGTGTTTTTTTAATCGCAAGACACATTCAAACATAAAAATACTGGGAATTGTTAAGATGTTATTATTTATGAATGCGTTTTTGCAAGTTTTCATCGATTTCAAATAAAAAATAAACGAATTATTCTCTCGTTGGAGCGCTTTTAAGCAAGTATTCACGTCAAAATAGACACACATCTAAAATACGAGTACACGATCTCAATCGGTAAACGTTGTCATCATCAGCCAACCTTAAAAACCCTTGTTCAAATCTCAACAACGGCAACGGCGCGCGCTGTTCAGCGAGCAAAGAGCGCTTCTCTGCCGAACGAACCAACTGTTCTGTGCAAATATATTTACATAGAACACTTTTATATGTTGCAAATGGAATTTGGGGGTCGAGAATTCCTCCAAGAAAATTTTTCTCCGTTTTTTTGTCTAAGTTTCGGAGACAAGTCTCATTTTTGAATTAAAACTTCTTTTGGTACGATGGGGTAAAATTCATTTATGGGATTGAAAATGTCATGAACGTGTCGTAATGTCCGTATACCGTATACTATAAAAATCTGCTGTAGAAAATTAAGCTAAAGTAGCGGTATGGTAAAAAACATGTCTTGTAACCTATAGGTCGTAGATTTAATCCCGGCAGTTAGTGTTATTATTATTATTTTTTAAGTTTATTTTTTTACAATTATACTAGTTCTGTAGTGTGTAGTTTGGAAAACGCAGCCTCTTTTTTATTTCATTTTTAGTTTTCGCTATGTCATTTTTTTATGTTCTTTTTATCGAAGATAATCAAATTCATCGACTTTTAAAGGGGTTGCTAAATATTATGGTTGCACTTACATGTAGGTATTTAGGATGTAATGAAAATTATTTTCGGTGAGTAAGCGACTAAATGTTAAAATGAGAGTCAACCAGTTATAACAGTCACACAAGCCAAAATATCATTATGTCTGAGATATATGCTACATTTTTTGCACGTTTTAACAGGTTTTCACATTACAATAAATATTTTTGACAGTTCAAGTTGGACCATAATGGAATCATAGGTGTATCTGTACTGTTTATTATTGCAACGCATATTTTACAGATGACTTTTTGGTTCATGTGGATTAAAATGGCAACTGGCAGCAGCTATTTCGTGCAAAAATACTGTTTTCTAGAAAAAAATTCGAAAAATGTGTTCGATTTTGTGATCAAGCGCATTGTATGTAAAGAATCCAACAAGAACCAATAGAAGTACTCTATCCGATGTAAAAGAGCGATAACTTGAATCTGTTGTAGCGTAACTACAAACGTATCATATGTCTCATATAAACACACGACAGAGACAAACAGTCGACGAGAGACGAGGACGAAAACAGCGACGGTAACACTCGTGGACAGAGCACAAGCTCTCTTTAATTAGTCTGAAAATATTTGTTAATCTCTGTCTGCCTTCTCTTCTATGTAGTGTCTTTAACGCTCATATAGAGAACACTAGTCATGCCTTTTATACCTATTTTATACATCATGCATCAGTTTAGTTGTACCTTTACACCATTCAAACGTTTCGTATCTTTGATATAAACATGCATAGTCGTTGAAAACATTTTTTTTTCAAAGGTATTGTGTTTTAGATTGCAGACTTATGCTGCGTTGCACAACGCATTATCAGAAAATCTGAACTGAAAATAATTTGAAACTGCTTCACGATCCTGACTTTAATTCTGACTGTATTGGTGAAACATTCCAAAATGGCGGCCAGATAATTAAAGTCTAAGACAATTTTTGAAGATCATTTTTAATGGACAACAATTAATTTTGTCATATTTTTAACTTCACAGTGTATACATTGGAAAGCTTTTATAATAACAATTTTTAACATATTTTTATGTGATTACTACATTGTTTTAAACTATTTTTGAAAAGATGTCTCTCTCTCTCTCTGTATGAATGTATGGATGTCCGTACGTGGTAATTTCTTTCTAAGACGAAATCTCGGGAATAAAAAATGATATTGACCACATTAGAGTGTCAATCGACGCGGATTAACGTAAACATGATTTGAAAGAATATTTTTCACAATTGACCCAGCCGTTCTTTTTTTCCTAAATAAACTCCAAAAAAGTAAATTTTACACTAAATCTCGAGAATAAAAAATTATATCGACTTCGTTAGGGTCGCACTGGTAGAGTTTAAATTAACCCACCTCACAACTTGTTTTGTTATTCTTTTTCTATTCAATAAAAAATAAAATAATTTGTTAATGCTCCAGTGACTTCATCACTGTTTATTCTAGAATATTCTGCCCGTATGATTTTCATATAAATCGGGATTTACTTTCGACTTTATATAATTTCATGCTGTTCTTTTTCTGAGCGACTTTTTGCTCAAACTATCACTTATGTATCAACTCCCACTACAATTTCATAGTCGCGCACTTTAAAGGAGTCTACTGTAAAATTAAGTTTAACATGGATGTAGCGCTACGAATAGATCGTTCAGCGCGACACTGGATTCCATTGTACATTTGTACCGATATGCACTGTGCGACAAAACGCAATACAAGCAGTGCAAGTCCTCATAAACTCAGCACATATGTTCATACATTCACATGGTGCATGGGTCTTTCACAGTCTGATGTTTGATGGAATCAGAAAAGCCTTTGCTTACACGCTTCATGCCACAATAATCGTGTAAAAGCTCGGAACCATTCGTGCTGCATTGACGGATAACTACTCTGTTCAACGATCGTTGATGACTATTAATCTGGTACCATACGTTTAGATTAGTTTGGTATCGTACTCCAGTTCAAAAAGTGATAACACTTTTTACACTATTGCATTTGTTATACAAAGGAGTAAAGTACACTGATTTGTTTGATAGTTCAGTGCCGTACTAAGGAGTAAACATTAGCAGTCCCGACTCTTAAGCAGGAGCATGTAGAGTAGAGTAGATCACGTAACATATGCCTGAATGTGACAATTGTAAAACGAAGTACAGTTTCCATTATCCGTTTTTTACACTTTTTAGTGTATTTGCCATATGGCAACATACACTATTGGCGTCGGTCGGATGGCGGGACCTAGGGGTCGGACCAAAATTTCTCGACGTTTCATAACCTTCTAAGCACTTTGGCACCATTTTTAAAAATGTATATATATATACATATATATATATATATATATATGTGTGTATATATATATATATATATGTGTGTGTGTACGCGCGATAACTTTCGAAAGAGTTAATTGATTTCAACGAAATTTGGGCCACGTGTTGAAACCCATCACCGCAAGAAGCCTATTTAAAATGGGCCTAATCGGGCTATTTTAAGAGTAGTTTTTAGGGGTTGAAAACTGTTTTTGGGCCCCAAAATACCGAAAAAATTCTTCGAATCGTTTCAAAATTGAAATTTAACCCTCTGGTAGTGATTAAAAAGTGTCCCCACAATTTTAATAAAATCGGCCCGACAGGACCGGATTTACAAATTTTATGAAAACACTAGTTTGCAGATAGTGACTTATTTATTGAAGGGTGTATTTAATTCGGTGTAGACGTTAGATTGATAATAATATTACAATTAAGAAAAAAAATGCTATTTTAAGGGGTGTATTAAGGGGTTAAATTTTTTATTTTGCCCAAAAACAAACTTAATTTCACATAATAAAAGTATAAAACCACACGGCCCTATACAAGCAAATACACTATATTGTCGGCAGGGTTTTGGCACTGCGACCCGGGTTTTTTATACCTTAAAATGAACCGGTTTCAATTTGAAAACAATATAAAAATATGAAATAATATAAAAACAGCTTGTCTTTCGTTCTAGGTCTAATCTAAACTTTTTATTGTGACATATGCCATTAGTCCGTTTGTTATAAGTATTAATGATTACCCTGATCGTAGTCGGATGAACAGTAGGCACTTTAAGCTTTTATGTATGTATCATTTGACAGGTCTACAGTAAATCGGTTCAGCCACGTAGCTGTTATACGTAGGTACTATTATGGAAAAAGAAAGGTCTTCGCTGAAGTCCAGGTATTACACAAAATATCCAGATATCCTGAAAAACTCGCAAGAAACTGACAGAGATACTGTGACAAGAATATATACGATATATTTGTGAGAAGTTAAAGTAAGTAGTAACATTTTCAAATATTATAAATAAAATGTAGTAAATTGTGGAATCCATTAAGGCCAAATTGTGTTCTTTGAAGCATTGTAATCCCAATTGTATATAGAATCGATAATAAAATAAATCGTTTTCCTTTCAATACATTAATGTATCTTTATTAACTTTTAATTTAATTGATTTATAAATAAATAGAAAAAAAAATGGAGTACAACTTAAACATTCAATTTCATACGTTTCGCTATTTCTAGCTTCTTCAGTGAAAAATATAATTAATATCTATAATAAAAGAGAGAAAAATCTTATGTTACATAGTGTTTTGTTATAAAAATATTAGTTATATACTATAAATTAAAAACGAAAAAACTTTTTAAGGAAAATGCAGAAAATCATGTTCCAAAAATTAACTTACCATTTTTATTGCAATTTATATATAAGAGAAAATGAAAAATGAAAAAGTTTCATTTTTTTATTATAAATAAGTAGTTTTAAGTCGTTTAAATACATATTGTTTTATTGTTAATACTTTTAATAATTTTTATTAATATGAATAATTGTCAAGACTTTTTTTGCGTTGTAATTTTTGTTACTCTAAAACTTATAATGACACAGCATAATTTGTGTAAGAAATATTTGGTTTCTTTTGGTTTTACTTTTTAATTTTTTTTTTATAATGTTTTTATTGCAACATACTAAAATAAAAAATATTAGTTCTTTTAAGATTTGTTCATGTTATTTTAAATTTTAAAATTTATTTATGAGATGAAATAGATTATTATAAATAATGTTTAAATTTTCAATGTCTGTTTTATAGTTTATTGAATTTGGATTTTTTTTGATATAAATCATTTCTAATATTAAACGTTTTTTTAAATTTTCTTCAAATTTTAAAATTTTTGTATTATTAAAATTAAAATTATGTTGGAAATTGTAAGCATGTATAATTTAAATGGCCGTATAAACACCGAAGAAAAAAAAAAGGATTAATATATTATAAATAAATTATGGTTATTTGAAAAAAGCATAAACAATTGTCGACAAGCTAGGCTTGTAGTCGGCAAGTTCAACTATACTTAGATAGAGGTTTTTCATGATTTTCTTCGACAATTCAAATTAATTTCGAGTGAATGAATGATGATAAATTATATAGACGCTCGGCAACTGAATACATACGCGCCTATGGTAAATTTCTAGTTAATTTCTAATTCAAAATTTCTTACAAACTTTCTATTTTTTGTAATTAGAACATTTTATTAACTCAAATATAACTGTAGGACATAGAAAAGAGCGTCATAAGTTTATTAACGTATAAAAAAATCTAATACGATTAATAACTTGGCAGTAATTTGAAATAAACTAGGTACCTGCATATTTATAATATAATAACGACCCTTTGTTACTGATTCGAGGTGAAACAAAGCTTGGAAAATCATTTATAAAAAATAGGTACTTTATTCAAGTGTTTAAATAATAATTGTAATGCACATATTACCAACACAATCACTTCAATTGGCTGTTCTTTTATAAAACAAAATGAGCATCACTTGTAACAGGTACGTACAAATTGCAATGAAGAATATTATATTTTAATAGCGACAAAAGAATTGTGTAATTGTATCAAACGAAGATCTCTCACAAAACAATTGTTTCATTTCTTATTCATTAATTACAATATAATCAAGACGATACCAAATAGTAGAGTGTATATTTAACATGTAGTACGAAAATCTCAATCGAACGATTAGGGTGTATACATATTATATCTATTCTTTGTGGTAACAGTTTGTTGGTTCTGATTGGCTACTATCAGAGATAAGGACATAGAACTTTTGATAGAGGTATTATTACTCCATGCTAATATATATTGTTGGAATAAACCAGTGAATTACTTCGAAAAAAGAGACGGAGATATATATGATTTTTAGTATGGTAATGAATTAAACAAATGAATAAACAAAGAATTAAACAAATATTCACAAGTAAACTCCACTCACTTGCATGATACACGACACAATACAAATTTAATAGCCCCACGTAACCGACTTAACATAGTTATAAAAGGAATCACTACCTCCCCAATTACAATTTACAATAAATTACCAGACACCATAATTCAAATTAAATCTATAAAAAAATGCAAGTCACATCTTAAAAAAATGCTAATAGATAGGGAATTTTATCATATAAATGATTACCTAGAATGTTTGTAATATGTATATCTAAAAAATGAATTTTAAATGCTTTTTTATTGATTTTGTGACGTTTTCGTATACGCTCTGTGTATTTTTGAAATAAATAAATATTCTATTCTATTCTATTACGGCGAGATGTTTAAATGGGAACCAACAAGTTTTAATAGTCACACGAGCCATTACGCATTATATATAATGATACTTTTTGCATGTATCTCCTACAAAATAGTGACCTTTCACTTCATTTTCAAAAAAATTGACAGTTTTCGTTTTGACCAAACGTTACACTAATAGTATCAACTAAAAAAGTTTTGAACATTACTTGTTGGAAATCGGTGAAAAAATTTAAAAAAAATTTGATTTTTTTTTCTTTTTAGATATTGCTTTAAACAATGTCAGACCAGGTTATCGATTGGTAATATGGGTTTTCATAATCATTGCAGTCTCCTGAACTGATTCCATAAAAAAAATCAATCCGAATTTAATTCGAAACGACAGCGCCGATACTACCTGGTCTAACTATGCCAAATCTGATTACGGATTGAGCAAATGCAATGAAAAACTCTATGAGAGCGATAAAGTTTCGTAATATTTTGTAATTGAATACGAAAAACACATAATTTAAAAATTAGACACGAAAGTATTTTTCATTCGTAATGTACATTTGATTAGTAATCAGTAATTATAAATGCCTAAAGTATAATAATATGTTACCGGGTTGTTTGCACGTGCCTTTCTAAGGTATACAAAAACATTTGTGACCGACGTACCACAACATCGGCAAGTCTTAAGTATATTAACATTTTGGTGTTAGTGTAGGTACAATGGGTTGATTTAAACAAACCATAAATGGTTGTCAGTTAAAGGTTTGAACACAACGAGGGCACAAAAATTTCATTCAACACTTTTATTCTGACATGACTTAGCTCCGTCGAAATTCGACGAAGTGAAAACCGCGAGAGTTTCGGGAGAGTTTGCCGGTATAAGCTTTCATTATAAATTTTTGAGTGGATACGATGAGATGTTTTGGAGAACCATATTTGAGATAGTGGGAAGACCCAATCCAAAATTAAAAGACAAATTTTTTTAAAAAGGAAAATTCCATATTTAAAAAAGAAGAAAAATTTAATGAGCAGCTTTCGTATAAATAATATTATACATCTTCAGATCATAGATTATAATTATTGATTGAATGGCCTATTTCAATAATTTGTGAAAATTGCAGAAAGAATTCATTCTATTGTATTCAACAGATCAATTTTTAAGAAAAAACCATTTAAGCTGGTTGATAAAATTGTCATTATTATATTATTAAGTTAACAAACAAAAAATTGAAATTTTAAAATTTAACATCGCTATCAACCGGCTGATAGCAAAGGAATGAACTTCAATGGTTTTTTCTTAAAAATTGATCTGTTGAATACAATAGAATGAATTCTTTCTGCAATTTTCACAAATTATTAAAATAGGCCTTTCAATCAATAATTATAATCTATGATCTGAAGATGTATAATATTATTTATACGAAAGCTGCTCATTAAATTTTTCTTCTTTTTTAAATATGGAATTTTCCTTTTTAAAAAAATTTGTCTTTTAATTTTGGATTGGGTCTTCCCACTATCTCAAATATAAATTCATTATAAATTCATTACATTTTCAGTATTTCAGTATTTCAGAATATAAGACTCATAAGATCGAATATAGTAAAGCACATAATTTTATCTCTATATTTTAGCTAAAAACCATGCAGATCAAAATATTTTTTGTAACTTCCCAGTACCTTGGAAAGTTATTGTAATGGATCCGAAATTCGAAATCAAAATTTTTAGCATATTTTTATGTTTCAAGGTCACTACACTACTTTTAAACTATTTTTAAAAAGATATGTGTGTGTGTCATTTCTTTCTAAAACGAAATCTCGAAAATATAAAATGATATCTACTACGTTAAGGTACCACTCAACGCATATTTTTGTTTAAATAAAAATATTGCAAAAAAATGGATTTTACACATAAAAAATTATACCGACTTTGTTAGAAAGCTTATATTAACGTCAGAATGATCCGAATTTTTTTTTATCAAAATCGGTCCAACCGTTTTTTTTTGTTAAAAAATGTATTTAAGAATTTTTGAAATATATAATTTATTAAATATCTACATATTTAATACTCAATATAAAGCGTCCTGGAAAGTTGATCGTGCAGACTTCAAGGGTCGCACTTGTAGAGTCCCAATAAACGCCCCACCTAACGATTATTTTTTGTAAATACCATCACCAGTAGGCAGCAGCTAGGGTTACTTGGTTCAAGCACCAATTCATATGTAGATAAAAATTGGTGACTTCCTGGATGTAAGATTTCGTGCAGTGTAGTTAAAAAACAACCCAGATACCGAGTTTTTCAGTAGATGACTGCTCTTTGTGTTTGAGACCATGTTTTCACGGTAGAAGTCTTAAAGGGTAGGTGTGCCCGGTGTTTAGGGTTCGGAGCATATACATGTCTGCATGATAAGTGTATTAAATTGTCAAACATATAATGTGTGTACTTAAAGTACATATTATGACATTGCATACGTAAAATTTAACTGTCACACTGGGTCAGCGGCGGTCCTTGATTTATTTCTTCAAGACAGAAACACAATTTTTACGAATAATAGATATGTTTTAAGGTCCCTCAGATTGTAAAATATACTCTCGGAAAATTTCGAGCTAAGGTTGCACAATTCATTTTATTACTGTTTTTATTAGCTGTGATTAAGCATTATGCTCACAAAATTTGGTTTGTTTCTTAAAAAACACACAGGCGCGATATTCGTGATAGTTCTTTACAACACGTCACGAGATTTCGAATTACGGGAAGGCATATTAACATTCTGAACTTTTTTCTTTGCAAACATATGTTAAAAATACTGAGAAATTTGGACCGAGCTGGGTAGAGTAGTGGTGATAGCACTGGACTCGCATTCGGGAGGTCCGGGTTCGAATCCTGGCGGGGGCAGACTTTTCCCTACTGCCTCTCGCCGAGAAACGGTAAATCCTGTACCGGCCATCTTGACTGAGGTTTTCCATGGTTTCCCTCAATTAATTCCAGATAAATATCGAGATGGTTCCTTATTTGAGGCCATGGCCGATTACCTATCAAACTCCTAGTTCAAAAATTGCCTACCTTATCCTAATTTCCTATAATTCATTAATTCGCCCATTGCTATTACATAAGTTGAAGTTTTAAAAATGTAGAAAAATAACGGGAAGTGTGGTAGATGGAAAATAGTAATGGTGCGAATGGCGTCTGTTATGACATAAAGTCGAGAAATGGACGTTTAACGTATTATTATTATTAGTGTATTTGCCATATGGCAACATACACTATTGGCGTTGGTCGGATGGCGGGACCTAGGTGTCGGACCAAAATTTCTCGCCGTTTCATAACCTCCTAAACACTTTGGCACCATTTTTAAAAATGTTTATATATATATGTATATATATATATATATATTTATATATATATATACGTATATATATATATATATATATATATATATATACGTATATATATATATGTGCGGGCAATAACTTTCGAAGGAGTCTATTGATTTTAACGAAATTTGGCCCACGTATTGAAATCCATCACCGCAAGAAGCCTATTTAAAATGGACCTAATCGGGCTATTTTAAGGGTAGTTTTTAGGGGTTGAAAAATGTTTTTGGGCCTCAAAATACCGAAAAAATTCTCCGAATCGTTTCAAAATTGAAATTTAACCCTCTGGTAGTAATTAAAAAGTGTCCCTAAAATTTTGATAAAATCGGCCCGACAGCACCGGATTTACAAATTTTATGAAAAAATTAGTTTGCAGATTATGAATTATTTACTGAAAGGTGTATATAATTTAGTATAGAGATTCGATTGATAATAATATTGCAATTAAGAAAAAAAAATTGTTATTTAAGGGGTGTATTAAGGAGTCTAATTTTTTATTTTGCCCAGAAACCAACTAAAGTTCGCATAATGAAGACACACTGCCTGTATAAGCAAATACACTATATTGTCGGCAGGGTTTTGGCACTGCGACCCGGGTTTTTTTATTATTATTACTGAGAAATTTGGCTTGGTCAATAATTTTTTTTTAAATTTAGATTTTTCTGTACAAACATTTGTGTAAAAATTATTCTAATTTTTTCATTTTTATCTAATTTTAACCCCTTTATTTAGACCAAAATGTAAAAACTTGGCTAGAAGTCACAGTTTATGTATACCTACCTAACATATTTTGAAATATTTGCATATTAAAATAGACATACTACAGTATTTTAAAAAGTGCACACTGCATCATACTATATACATCATCGTTTTTTATAATTTAAGGAAAACTTCACGACTAACTTGATGCTTCCGAAAGTTGGACGTAAATCATCAATATAGAAGTGAAACTTTTTAATAGGCACCTCGCCAATTGGGGGATAAAATGAATGAAACGAAAAACACTGACAGAAATTAGTGACAACGAAATCATAGAAACGCTGTATAAAAAACGACATTTTATTTTGTGACCCTTTTTCGTATTAATGCGTAAAGTAACACAAAAATAATATACAATTTTACCACCACAATAATAATATCTCCGTCAGTTGTCATTTAAATCCATATGGGTAAAAGAGACAGCACAGTAGGCGTTCCCAACCTAAACAGTCCGCATACAATCTATTATGACCGAACTGAACTCTCAAAAATATTACAAATATACTTATTATGATGTCAAAATTAGTTATTTTATGGGAGGTACGTACAAAAATGATGTAATAATAATAATAATAATAATAATAATAATGCGTTTAACGTCCGTTTCTCGACTTTATGTCATAACAGACGCCATTCGCACCATTACTATTTTCCACATACCACACTTCCCGTTATTTTTCTACATTTTTAAAATTTCAACTTATGTAATAGCAATGGGCGAATGAAGGAATTATAAGAAATTAGGATAAGGTACGCAATTTGAATTTTTGAACTAGGAGTTTGATAGGTAATCGGCCATGGCCTCAAATAAGGAACCATCTCGATATTTATCTGGAATTAATTGAGGGAAACCAAGGAAAACCTCAATCAAGATGGCCGGTACAGGAATTACCGTTTCTCGGCGAGAGGCAGTAGGAAAAAGTCCCAGCCACATCTGCCCCCGCTGAGATTCGAACCCGGACCTCCCGAATGCGAGTCTAGTGCTGTCACCACTACTCTACCCAGCTCGGTTGCAAAAACGATGTATGTATCTTGATAGTAATGCTTTTGTAACTCGCTGTTCGCTCGTTATTAACATAATGTCAATATAGATACGTAAACCACAAACCACACATTTTTTGTACGTAATAATATGTAGGTCGTGCCTAAGACGACGAGTCGCCACTGTGCAGTGTCTACAATACAGGTAAGTTCGTGGGCAGAATGTGTAGGCACTAATAAGCAGACCACGTGAATCCACACACCTGCACGACACGCGACAGTTGAAACGCTTTATGCGTACGACGTCCACGCGATCAAAGTGTGTTCAACAGAAGGATAAAGATATCAAAAAAATGTTGAAAATTACTGACGATTTTCATCCGATTCTTAAATATTTCATTAACATATACAGTTATTATATTTGGGGCCGTTCAAGTATTAAGTAACGCACTTAGGTGGAGGGGAGATCCGGCAAAACGTTACAGTGCGTTACAAGGGGGAGGGGGGGTTCAAGCAAAATGTTACGTAACATATTTCTGTTAAGTAAAACAATAAATTTATTGACAGAAAATGATATTTTTTAAAAAAAGTGTTACGTAACGTTTGGGGGGGAGGGGTCCAGCAAAACGTTACGGTGCGTTACACGGGGGAGAGGGGGTCAAAAATCCTCGAAAATTGCGTTAAGTAATACTTGAACGGCATCTCTGATAAAAATAATGTACAAAACAGTTTTTTTATCGAACTTATAGAAAAAGTCGTTTAATTTCAATAAAATCTGGTATCTAAAATACTTTGAAGTATCTAAGATATTTTAGGGGATGAATTAAAGGCTTAATTTTTATATTATACCCAAACACAAACAAGTCCACATAATAAAACCACAATACCTAGATTAACAAATACACTGAAAGGAGGAAAATAATAAAACTTTGAGGTTGTCGTCAATTTAATTACTAAAACTTTTTACATATTCGCTTTTAGTAAATTGACACAGACTTGAAAAATTTTATTATTTTCCACCTTTTAGTGGCTTTTTTGAAAAAGGTTCAATTTTTTAAAAAGTTTTGTGAAACTTTTTTTTGCAATAAACTTTTAAATTAGGATAAGAAGAAATGAAGGCCCGCACAAAGCAGCTTTGGCGGGGTTCACGTCTAGGCAAACATAAATGACAAAACACTACGTGAAGCCTGCTTTGATCTATATACGATAAAAATTCTCAAGAGCTTTTGTGTAGTAGAGATTGTTATTGTCACATTCGCTCGCAGTGTTTTAGGGGAACGATTTTAGACACAATGTTCCCACAAATATCAATTGTTATCAACCATAAGATGTTTAAATGACAATAACAATACAAATAGACTACTTAAATGTGAATTTTTAATATCCCCCTCTAGATAAATTGCACATTTCTAAAATTGTTTCGACAAAGTATAAGAAAACTAACAAAAGAACAATTTTCTGGTTAAATCTATTAGCCAGATCCGAACCTGACCGGTCAACAGCCAAGGGACCGATGAACATGTCATACTGACTTCTAGTGAACTTTCAAATCGATTGTAGCAAAATTAACCGTAATTTCAGTAATTATCAGGTTTCAGTAACGGATTAGCAATTAAAAATATAGCTGTATTCAATACAAACAATAGTTCACCTGTCAACAAAAATAATAATTTTCCAATTATCTATTCATATAAAATATGTCTATTACATATTACCTAGAATTTCACCTGTCGACGATTTCAATATTGAACACGGTAAAAATAGAAAATGATTATCGTATGATTTCAGTGAAATAAGTTTATTATGGAAAATGCAGGTGCGGGTGAGATGGGTAGTTTAACAGAACCGAACTACGGTTTTCACGAGAATTTTGAGAAATCTGAGAATTTTATTTATTTCTTTTAATTCAGTTTTTATTTATGTTCCCTTCTACATTGCGTCATTATCGATTTATTCAATTGTAAAAATAAAAAACCCGGGTCGCAGTGCCAAAACCCTGCCGACAATATAGTGTATTTGCTAATACAGGCAGTGTGACTTTATTATACGATTTTTTTTGTTTTTGGAGAAAATAAAACAATTGGAACCCTTAATACACCCCTTAGAATAATATTTTTTTCTTAATTTCAATATTTGGTCCCTGTTTTATCAATTCATCATCTGCACAAAATTATATACCTACAGTCTTCAGTAAGTATAATTTTCTAACCGTAAACGTTTTCATAAAATTTATAAGTTCGGCTCTGTCGGGCTGATTTTGTTAAAATTTTAGGAGCACCTTTTTGTTTGATACTACAAGGTAAAATTTCAATTTTGAATCAATTCCGAAAATATTTTCGGTGTTTTTGGGGCCCAAAACAATTTTCAACCCCTAAATACACCCCTTAAAATGGTCCGATTAGGCTCATTTTAAATAGGCTTCGTGCGGTGATGGATTTCAGCGCGTGACCCAAATTTAGTTCAAATCGAATAAAACCTTCGAGAGTTATCGTGCTCACACACATATATATATATATATATATATATATATATATATATATATATATATATATATATATATATACATACATACATACATACATATATATATAATTTTTCCAAAAATGGTGCCGAAGTGTTTAGAAGGTTATGAAACGTCGAGAAATTTTTAGTCTGACCCCTAGGTCCCGCCATCCGACCGATGCCAATAGTGTATGTTGCCATATGGCAAATACACTAAAAAGCCATTGTTGCTGACAGAAAAATACAATAGTTCGGTACAGATTTTTATGTGTATCACACGAAAAGCATATCAATTGTTATCTAAGAAATTCGTAACAGAACACTTTTAATTATTCGCTTTTACGCATTTTGTATGATATATATTTAGACGAGAAATGCAATCTCAGAATTTGTGTCTGTTTGTAGAAAAAACACTAGAAAACGATTGAATTGATTTAATAATGGATTTCCATTCAATTAGCCATAAATATCAGCAAAAAATAAAATTCACGGTATAAGACGTTGTCATTTTTGAGGGCTAAATTTTTGAATAAGTAATATAATTACTAAAACATACATCCATATATAATTATTGTACATTGTTTATAATATAGGAAACTAAATAAATGTACCACCACCCATAATCAGTAAAACAGAAAATAATGTTTTTTAAAAAATCACTTACAATACAGTCGATTCTGCAGCAATCTCACACAGCTATCATGACAGTATATAGGCGTTTATAACTCAAGAAGTTTTTGGCACAAAAAACATTTTTTTACGAAAAACACAACAAAAACTTTCATCACATACGTGAAAAATATTCGTTTATAAACAATTATTTGTAACAGAGTTACTTCATTGAAATTAACAGACGTTAAAACAATACTTAATTATCAGCAAAACTAAAATTGCAATAATCTATTGTACCAGTTGAAGTCTGATGCTCATTTTTTTAATTTCTACTCCAGTGTTACCAACGGTCAAACAACACTCGTTTTTAATGCAATTTTAGCCTATAAATGCAACAACTGACACAATTATATGTTTTTACATTTACTGCGCCAGTCTCCACATGAAATTTGAAAAACTGTTATTTTAAATGAACAATATTAAATTACCACCAGCGGCTTCGATCGCGTTCATGCCATTTTTTGACAAAAAAATTTAAATCTCGGTACCAGAAGATATACTATTCCAAGTTTCATAAAACTAAAAGTCTGTTTCGTCGTTCTCGAGTGATGATAGTACAAATAAACAGACAGACAAAAATTCTGGAAACAAAAAACTCGCAAAATGATAATTAATAATATACTACTTTAACTTTAATTGTTAAATTCACCTCTAAAATGAATTTGCAGCCTCCTTACTGGACGGCTTTCTGATTTTGATATTCATCAGCAGAATACTGTATTCTGCTGATGAATATCAATATACAGGGTGAATCAGACCACCCGTATCGGTCGTTTTTTTCAAAAACGGTTAGTCGTAAAGAGTTGTGTCAAAAATCTGTATTACAAAAGCCCTAATGAAGAATCAAATGGTAATATTTTTTCCCCCCGGAAAGGTCGGCTTCCCTATTAATTTGCTCCAGAATGTTCAGAAATCCGGAATTTTAAATGGCACGATAGGTCGAAAGTAGTTTTATTGAAAAGATCTTTAAAAAATAAGCAAGTTTTGTAGGACATTTTTTTTTGTTGCTGTCACCCCTGTTAAGTAATATTCGTTTGAAATTATTAAATTGAAATGTGATAATAACGAACTTAATTTTAAAAGTCGGCATTTAAAATCTAGTTACCTAATTAGACCATGTCAGAATAAATTATCAATAATTGCAATTGCCTTTTTTCGAAAGCTTCTAAATTCGAAAACGGCATAATTTAATAAATTAAGTTAATTCAATTTATTTATAACATAAACTTAATTTATTAAATTATGCCGTTTTCGAATTTAGAAGCTTTCGACATGTTAATGGTATTGGGCGAAAGTGGACAAAATTACAGAGCTTCTGAACGAATTAATTTTATTTACAATGTAAACAGAAACACTGAACAATAAACTGATAATTTGCTCAATGTGTGATTTTACGACAAAAAAAGCAATTGCAATTATTGATAATTTATTCTGACATATGGTCTAATTAGGTAACTAGATTTTAAATGCCGACTTTTAAAATTAAGTTCGTTATTATCACATTTCAATTTAATAATTTCAAACGAATATTACTTAACAGGGGTGACAGCAACAAAAAAAAAATGTCCTACAAAACTTGCTTATTTTTAAAGATCTTTTCAATAATACCACTTTCGACCTATCGTGCCATTTAAAATTCCGGATTTCTGAACATTCTGGAGCAAACTAATGGGGAAGCCGACCTTTCCGGGGGGGAAAAATATTACCATTTGATTCTTCATTAGGACTTTTATGATACAGATTTTTGACACAACTCTCTACGACTAACCGTTTTCGAAAAAAACGACTGATACGGGTGGTCTGACTCACCTGTATACTTCAGTAGTTGTGTAATCTGACAATGTGTAAAACCACAGTTTTTATTTGTAAATTAATAAATTCAAACCCAGTCCACCTCTTACTGTAAAAAACTGCTAGAAAGTTTTTTTTCGAACTGAAAATCAATACAAATGAAACAATTAATATTCATATCCTGCAATTAATTTATCGAGAATTAGCATACTTATCACGACTCTCTGAGGTCAGAATTAAAAAAGTACATAAGTGATAAAAACAGACTTGTGTACAAAAAACCAAGGTTTTTTTATTGGCTGTAGCCTTTTCCAATGTCAGTACCTGGTTTTTATAAATCTATATACAAAATTATACTATCAGCTATCTGCAATTTTCAAATTCGAAACGGATATGAAAAAAAAATTAATTAAATTTTTGAGCATGTAACTTCTATATAAAAGATGAATATTTTTTTATAAATGATTTAAATAGAATCTATTTGTCGCTTATTTTTTATGTAGACCAGGTAGATGAATAAGGAACATAGTTTAAAACATTTAATAATTGACTATTATTTGATTGAGAACATATTTCAATTAGGGCTGTCACATTCTGAGACTACCTCCTGGCCACAGCTTACAACGAGCCTTCCACTTATTAAAAGTCAAGTAGTTGTAGTTCTTAAAAAATCTGCAGTCGTATGATCGGATCCCTGACTACAGAAGGCGGGCCATTCTTCTTGTAAGAGCCATACTTTCAGTACGAAAAATTTCTTACGTCGAAAACCTATAGGGAACAATATTACCTACTTCTAATAATATTTCGTATTAGGAATAGTCAAGAATTCAATTTAAGAACTTAAATGAAGTCAGTTTGTTCGTTAAGGTCACCAATTGTCAGGATTAACTGGACCTAGGAGCAATTTATATTTTCAATTTGTTATTATTTTAATAACAAACATGGAAATCCTATTGATACGTTTATCATTTAGACTTTATAGCCTGGAAGACTGTGTATTTTACTACAGAAGAAAAAGAAGAAAACTGGTATTATTGTAAGAAAACAAAAAAAAAATCACCGACCACCAGGATACGAGGTAGGTGTTCTACCTCGCGACCCCCTTAACTTAATGTTCCACAGTTGGTTTTTAGAGTATAAGGTATACGTACATTGCGACACGTTCGTTACATTTTCAATCTCAAGAATTAATTTTAGCTCACCGTGTCAAAAGAAGTTTTTCTTCAAAAAGTAAGAGAATAGAAATACACAAAAGAGAAAATTCGTTTTTTGTTGATCATTTTCAAAAATGGAAACAATGACGAAACAGAACATTGAACTTTAAGTTGACGTACGTTCAGATTAAAAAGTAGAGTCGTCAGTGGAAGAAGAGCGGGATTGTACCTACTACCTATATGTTAAAGCATATAGGTTTAGTTCCGTTCATCAACCTAATTACTCATCAGCCAATCGGATCTCGCAGGTTAGCTAATCTCACCTGCGCGACACGTAGGTACCTACTATAACTGGTCGCCTCCCTCCTTCAACTTTATGCAACATCGCGATATCTAAATATCGCGAACGTTCCACCTTCCTGCAGACACAATCTAATATATTATTCACTCAATTATTTTTGCAAGGCGTTACGTTTCAGTTTTTAAAGAATCTATATTATTAATTTCGTGCGGTAAACTTGAGTGAATTCTATAAAAAAATATCAAGCATAAAAAATATCAGTTTCGAATCGACAACATGTATCCCCAAAATTCATATTCTCACGCTCTTACAATAAAATTAACAATGAAGATGACAATTATTTCATTTACAGCTTGCCCGTCTTTTTCATTAAAACAGTTTACTGTCGAATGCTGTTTGTTGATAAAGTGGTTCATCATGTTTCGGTGCGGTAGACTTGATTCTTTTTGTTATAAAATACTTTTACATTTACAATATTAATATCAATGAGCGACAATTATTTGTTTGCCAGCCTTTGTCAATAAAACAGTTTACTTTGATTCTGAACTGTTTTGAATACAAGACGTCTGGAAGACCATTAAAAAGGCAGGAATATCCTACTCGATTTAGTGTAGACTATCAACCCCGCAGGACCAACACTATTTATACGGTTTCAGATAATTTTTAAAGTCATCAACTACCAGTGTTATTTGAGCGTAGTATCAATTTAATATTATTTTTAACTAAAGCAGTTTCGTTCGCACAAATGTCGATTTTTTCTGCAGAATCGTTCGCCATAATTTTTGTTTTGATGATATGAGAAGCCTACGTTAAATAGATCACAACAGAATAAAAAGTACTTTATACCACCAAAAAGTTTCTCAAACAATTTGTCATAGCTTTCTTTCTCGATGAACTACACATTGTGTTTCAGTTCAAAGACTGAATATTATTTTTTGAAGGACAGTTTGCCAAATTTCATCAAAATCGATTTACTAGTTTTTGAGTGATGTCGACTTAGAGGGCTTTTACGCTATTGTTTGATATGACAAGAGTGATACAAGTGCCCTCTGAACGGTGCCGCCACTGTTTTCAACTCGCATAAAAACCTGATTAGGGATACATTTTCACGAGATAAATTGCAGGTAAATGAGTTTTTAACATTTGAACTTTTCTTCTAGGTGGAGTCGCGACGAGGTTGGATTGGCGTAGAGGCGGTGCTCTGGGCGCGGTTATTGCATTTCCCTCTGCAGTATAGTTGGTGGAACGCGTGTTCGAGGAGGGTGGCATAGCACTAGTTAGACACAATCGCGGGGTGCACTAGGCCTGCCGTTTACCTGCCGACTGCAGTGCGTCGACGGAAGTCTAGCTAGGAGCACGCGTCGCGCAATTACGCTTTGCGCAACTTCGCTTTGCGCATCTACGTTACGTGAAAGCTTTCGACATAAGTGGAAGTTTAATATTATTAATTTTAATGTGCTTCGTTCAAAGAATGTTATAAAATATTTAGTGCAAAAGTTCCACCAAGAATCTATAATGACTCAAGAATATAAAAAACTTTTACAGAAATATTTGTGTGTGGTACAAAAAGGACAATGTTAAGCAGATGTAATTTGTGAAAGACTATGTTAACGGTTTATTTTAAGAATTTTTTTTTATTTCGAACACTGAAATGTTCATAAATATATTCTATAGTATATTTTGTCTGTGAAAATTTAAAACATTGATAATGCTATTGTTTACGAACCGTATTTTAAAACACAATAAATAAAACGAGACGTGACAAATGTTTAAAAGGATAATTATAATTTTCGTTCAAAACCAGTTTTTTTAACAACATTGGTATAGCTGGAAGCGTAATAAAAAAGTTAACAATAGACTGGAATTAGCGGAAGGCAGTACTGGTAACACGTCAGCCCACCATTAACCTTGCATGAATAGGTGATAAGGACAACTTTGAAGATATGGTCGTATTGTAAGTATATTATTATCAATTTATCATTATTATAGTGAGGACAATTAATGTGTGCTCGGTATCAGAGCCGTGCTAAAAAAATTATTAAAAAAATTTCGATTATATCGTTTGACAGCACACTAAGGAGGTTGGAACCCTCCAAGCTCAATATGATTTTAAAGCCCCTGTTTTAATATTTAATTTTTTTTCTAAACTGTTATAACCGTAAATAATTGAATATTTGTAAATACATTAACATTCAAAAGAAAAAATTACATGTCGTCGGAATTTGAATACAAATCTTCTGGTGTCATGTCAGACGGCGACACGACAGTAGGCATTCAATTTTAAGAATATGCATAGACTGAAAAATAAATAATTTACTATGTATTTCTTTTACATATAGAAAAAAGTTTTTTTTAGTTTATTGTACCTGTGCCACGATCTGCCACAAATGACACTGTGTATCATCCCTTCGTGATTTTATTAGAATGTTAAATAGTACGATTTGACCATTTTTATAAAATTATATGATCACTACAGTCAATAAATGGTCAATCATTAACCCGAAACAAACACTATAAATTGTATTTTAAGTAAAATTACAAATTGAAGTAAGCGTGATGATTGCCAACGTAATATATTTTGTATCGTTTTTCTTATAGTAAATCCTTTGTTTCCGAGTAATTAGGAAGTTTCCACTTATTGAAATTACTAATAATGGTAGTGTCACATAATGATAAGGATATTATAACTTTAAAACGCCGAAAAAATTATTTCAACGTTTTTAAATTCAACGGAGATATTCAACCGTTTGTACATCGGGCTGCAAACGCGACCATTATGGCGTTCCATGACATAAATACCTATATTAGTAGGTATATAGTAACTACTAAGTAATAATATAGTAAGTCATGAATCTAAAATATATTCAACTATGTCAAACTTGCTAATTGTCATTACATTAATTTTCATATCTGTGTTCATTTTTGTTTCCTTCATGACTTGCTATATTATTAGTTACTCTATAAATATGACACTTGTGCCGCGTGATGTCACCCGCACTGAGAACAACAAACAACATAGAGCGGAGAATTGTCAATTCTAATTTTGAAGTAGGATAGCTTTGTTGTTTTTAAAGATATTACAAAAATGTTTTCGCCATTATTTTTGTTAATTTTTAGGACAATAATTAAGAGTAAAAAATATTGGAAAATTTCCTAATTAAATGTATGATTGTAAATTATAAACGCTTGGCAATTAATTTTTGTAATTCCCTTTTATACATGTTTTTTTATTATTTACGAATCCGAACCTGAAATTTTACTTATCACTTAACTAATTTAAATAATATTATTTATCTATGCGCTTTTATAACAGAACGTAATTTTCTTTACTTATATTTTATGCATGTTACCTTTATTATTCAACAAATATTTACACCGAATTTTAACCAAGAAAATACAAACAGTCGGAGTCTTATTCAATTTTTTAATAGATTAATTGGATTGTCTTCTTTATTAAATTACCGATCTAAAATAATTCAATATTTTTTCTACAAAAAAAGTACGCGTTTTTAATTTCTCATATACCTACCTAGAGAAAATGTTTTGATCGTGTAAAATTTTGACTTTGATTTTTCCGTAGTTTCACACGTTAAACCCCCTCTGAACCCAAAACATGTGCTATTAAAAATGTTTGCGTATAATCGCACCTATAGTCTTCAAACCACTGGAGAAATTTTTCTTAGATTATGCATTGTATTCAAAACTGTCTCTTCGAGGCGAAACCGTATAAAATAGAACCTAGCTCAGGTGTGGAAGAAGTAATCTCCTAAAAACAGGATAATGTTTCTTCGAAAACAGCTCTATATAACGACTTTGATTACATTTTACACATAGGTATGTACTCCCTGCGTGTCAATATTAGATATGGCATGATATATTCCAAAAAGGGAGACTGTAGGTATGACGATATGTTATTTGGGAAGATGCGATTCTTTAAAAAAATTGAGGCAATATAATTCAATAATAGATCTATTATTGAATTATATTAATAATTTTGGATGCGATATAATGTCTAATTGAGGCAATACTTATTACTCATCTTGAAAAGCTTCAATCCCATCAAACACAGATTTTTAAACCGTATTATTAATCGTATTCGTCGCGGTTGGCAAAGAATTGCTGTACCTATTCGTAGCTGGAACATAAGAAGCTACTGAAGTGCGTTTGTTTTTTAACAATAAATCAGCCGGTTTCATTGGCCCGAACAATTTACATGAACAGAGGGCCAGTAGGGGACACAACGGTGGACTATGGTAATAAATCCTGGAGACAAGTCATGACGTATGTCCAGTTGTCTTCGGGGACCCGGCAGCGATAAGCTGTTAATCAACACACATTATTATTGCCTATACAACGGACTTGTCTCTGTATCACGGGCTTATTCTTAAACTTAAGTTTAGGTTCAACCGTGTAACAAGTATATATATAGAAAAAAATTAAGAATGTAAGACTGCACCAATGCAAAGTTGCACAAACTGAAGGGCAGCACTAGGGTTTCTGCTCGAGAATTCTCGCCTCGAAAACACACACACACACACACATATATATATATATATATATATATATATATATATATATATATATATATACCGGGTGTTTTTTTCAAAACTTTGAATGGATTTTTTTGTTGATACACCGGTTGAATCAAAAAAAGTTTTAGGCAAAAGTTGTTGGGTTTTGAGGGGTAAATAATTTACACGTAATACCAACCCCCTCCCCCCACCCCTCGGCACGGGGTGGGGGTAACTTTTGTTTATTAAATGAAAACCCCCGATTTTTATGATTAAATTTTTTTTTGTGTAAAAATGAACAAATTTTTTATCTAAAACTTTTTTTAATTTTCCCTGTTATTTTTGTGTAAAGTCTTGATAATGTTGATGATAATGATGAGGGGTGGGGGAGTATTCCGAGTTGCCAATTGCATTAAAAATCTCACCAGCTACTTCAATTAAATTATTCTTTATATTAACAGTAAGATAATACGTTTTCAAAGTGTTCTCCATTCACTGCCATACAATGGAACAATCGATTCAAAGTTTTGAAAAAAACACCCGGTATATATATATATATATATAAAATTATTCGTACATATATGTATATGTATTTCAACAGATTTAATTAAAAAACTATTTGACGGATTTTGAGTTATACTTTATTTGAAATGATTATTATGCTATAGCAGCATAGCCTATGTTTTATTTCACTATTTTATCGTTAAGTTATTTAATTTACTTTAATTCATTTTCTGGCATATACTTCAATATATAAAATCGTAACGTATTGTCAAGGCAGACTGATATTCCCTCTTCTCCCGCGCCTATGTTATATGTTACCGGCACATATAGTCGTAATATAGCCATATCAAGTCATTCGAATTTTGACTTCACACAACATTCAGTGTACTTACACGTGCTTCGAGACAGAGACATCCATAAATACCGATATAAAAATGTGGGGTGTTTTAGGCTACATCTCATGGTCTCATAAAAGCCGGATAATTACGACTATATTTTATTAAAAAAGTCCGCGAGAGCCTAATATGTCTACAGATCTCGAAATTATATTTTACAGTTACCGGATACCTTGTATGATATCAGCGGACTAAAAAACACCGATAAATTTTGAACGCTAAATAATGAAAAATTTGAATCAGAAGTAATAAAAAGAATATCATAAATCATAAATGATTACGCTAAATCATAAATGATTACGCTATGTATTGTGCCTATATGTCTAACTGTTGAATATATCTAAATAAGGTGATATTCTTAAAAATGTAGGGAAGATCGATAGAACCGCACACTGAATTCAAGAATATATTTAAAGAGATTCAACGTGACAACCAATTTGTTATTCACAAACAAGGCGCCGACTGCGCTGACTTTATAAATCTTCTCTTTGTGTACAAAAATAACTTATATAAATGAAAAAAATTACTTCCTATGGCACACGACAGCACCGTTGCGTTGTATAGATTAATGCTCGCTTTCACCAAGCCATGTCCCAGAGTTGTTATAATCGAATCAGAGCATGCTGTGCCAGAGGCGATCCGAGCAAAAAATTTAGAGGGCGGTCAAAAATGGAGAGAGAAGTGAAGCAATTTTTTGCAAGCGATCCATTAAATTAGGCTACTTCACTTCACTGACTTCTCTCTAAAGCTATTCGAACTACTACGAGTAATATTAATTATTTTCGAGGCAATAGAAAGAGCGTTCCTAAAAGAGTTATTTATAATATATTGATGCATAACTCGCATTGATAGCGTGGTCGTTAATGCGGCGCCATAGTGCGTTCCCTGTATATTGTCACTGCTTATAATACTGCTGTAAAAGGGTAGGTAATCGGTTAATTAAACGTTTAAATAACCATGGCAATTTATTCTAAATAGCTGGGGTTATTTAACATAAATACACTATTTCATTAGTTCTTTCGAGTCTACAGTTGAAAATTGCTCTATTGTTTTGAAACCGGAATCTACCATATTGTTTTATAGATAGTCAGTTAATTAACCGGCAAATTATCCGGTTAAAATGATTACAATCATAAATTACCGACAATTTTACAATCTGGATTACAAAGTACCTACATACAGTCAAGCGACTGTCCAAGTTACCAAAAAATCCGGATAATAAAAATTTTCAGCCGGTGTACCTACACTGAAAAATATGAAAATAGTTGTTGGCTGAGAAAGTGTGAACAGTTTACTTACTTCGCACCTTATTACTAATTATTCGGCCATCACGCAAAAACGACTGTCCATATTTTCATAAGACTTGCAAACTTTCACTGTATAGGATACAACTTAATTTTTTTCTAGCACTGTTCACGTAACAATTTGTTTGTGAAAAGTGTAAGCATTTTCAGTATCCTTTTTCATCCAATTTTCTACAAATATGTGCCGGTACAAATACTAGTTCTCATTGATTAAATCAGCCATAAAGAGTTAACTGCTGGAACTATTAAACATTCAGTAGTAGGTACCCACTTAATCCTGATCTTATTAATATCGGTATTAAAGTATAATTCAAGTAGATGATTTAAATTGATTTTAAAACATTTTATAAAAATGTCGACTTAATTCGACATGATTTATTATCATCATTTTTTTGTAGATTAAAAAATTTAAACAATTTATTTTTTAAACTGAATTCAAGTTCAGTTGAAAATTAAGTTTCGTCGTGAAATATCTATTTTTTATAATAAAAAAAAAAATAATATATTTATTACTAAATAATATTATATAATCGACTAATTTCTAAGATATACAGACAACCTCCTATAAAATTGCTGTTTCACAAATTTTCAAATGATAGTTCTAATTATATGCTGCGTTCAATTTTCATGGGGTTAGAGTGTTAGACTATATATGACACTACGGAAATGGTAGCACGACTACGGTTATTTTACACAACTTTACAGCACTAGTGTTAAATGCGACATTTCACGACCGCTATACAGGCATGAAAAACAGCTATTTTATAGGGGGTGCGCAAAAAAATTCTTTAAAAGCCTGCACAAAACTTTAACACAGTAAAAACGCGTGCCGATTGCGACTATTAATTTTTATTTTCAAGTCGTAAATTATTTTATCAACTAAACAAATTGCTTGTTCTTATGTAAGCATAAAACAACGAAATTCCAGTTTAATATTTATGTGGACAGTGATTTTTTTGTTTGATAATACCTACTTGTTTGTCACAATGTCTTCATATAATACTTATAATCAGTTGATATTTTCAATTAAAAGACGCAAAGAATTTTTTTTACAGTGTTGAAAATAGGTTTCAGTTTTACTTTTGAAATGAAAACCAATACGTCATATGACACTAAAAGCTATTTAGAAGTGATTTTGTAATAGTAGGTATAGTTAATTTTATTGATTTTCTGTATTGCAAAACCGTTTTTATTTCTTTTATTATCACACAAGTCGTAAAATAATCACGCACGAGATATATACGTATAGTATTTTTTGTGCGTACCTCATACATATAGCTGATTTTCTCATAATTTTCAAAATTGTTGACAGTTTAATTTTGAGTAAGATCACTTCTGATTGTAGGTTGCGTTCAATTCTCATGCGGTTAGAGTTTGATTTACAATGTAGATAGCAGTACAACTATACGCTTATTTTATTTTACGCAACTTTACAGCACTAGTGTTAAATGTGTCATTTCACGATCGCTATATAGCCATAGAAAGCAGCTGATTTATAGGGCGGTGTGCAAAAAACATATTTCTTCATACAGCAAAAATGTCCTAATAATTTTTAAAATTTACTATGCATAGGTACACATATCTACAGAAAAAAGTACAATGGTCAAATCAGCGTCAAACTGATATTTATAATTAAGTACAGTAACTTATTTTACCTCTTCTTTATGCCAGTATCAGTTTTTTTATACGAAATTTTTTAATAACGAGTTTTGCAAAATAAAAAAAACGACACTAATTAAATACTGACTATAGATAAGGCTGTAGTATGTTATCAGTTTCGTTGTTAACAAAATTTGCAAATGTGTATAATTACACTAAAAACTTCCTCTTTATCTGTGAATAATAATTAGAACAAAGGCCTTAGAAATGACTAACAAACGCGAAGAACAATGATATGCTAATTAAATGACATTTACACGTTTCCTTGAATTTATATTATAATTAGTGACTTATAACAAAGATAAATTTAAAAAAACTGATCATTTTTGAGCTGGTAAACATTAAGTTTTATTTTTAATGGGAACTAGTACGCGGGTTCCAAACATATTAGCAGGACCCTTTAGCACACAACGTTGGACCAATATTCGTTATACGGCATATCGCTTTATAGTTTATGGCCACCTTTTCTAGAACGCATCTAGGCCGTAAAGCAAGATATGGGTGTAGTAAACAAAAAACTTAACAGTATTGGATCACTTTCACACAGTTTGTCCTGGTGCCACACTATACGAGGCTAAAAAATGCTGTTGCAAGCGTACCGCTGTCAGTTGATTATTCTAATTTTTGGAAATATTTTGAAGATTTAAAAAACTTTTCCGAAAAAGGAAGAGTCACTTTAAGTTTGTAATGGAACAATTTTGCATACCAATAAGGTCGTAGTGTGACATTGAAAACGTGTGTTTGTTGACACAATTAATGCCAACTTTTTTTTAGTAAATCGTACATAAGTTATAAACGAAGTCCATTAGTGACCTAGATTTGTTCTTAATCTTCCTTATAGAGAAAGAATTTTTGCGAAACGTTGACGAATAAGTCTACAATCAGCTATCAACCGAAGCTCTATTTTTGGCTTAAATTCAGAGCGTTCCGACAGCCTTAAACAAAATTACGTCATCAGGCATTTATTAATCTCAACCATTTGTAATTTAATATGTCGAATCGTTGGGTACATTTACATTAAAACAACATATATATAGTATACGTGGGTATATTTTTGATAGTATTACCACACTATTTGTAAATAGTTACCATAAATTAGAATTGTCTCCATAATTAGCTATTACCGTTGTATTACTCTTATTTCAGTCCACTAATTCCTAGTATATTAGTTTCATGAATTTTTAAATTTATAAACAAGAAGAAAAAAACTGTCGTTTTTTCTTCTCTTACAACACAACGTAAGTAATTTATTTGTATATAGTGTATGGCCAGTGACAATAATCAATTTTAACTTTGACAGTGTTAATAATTTACATGGACGATTACATAAATTAAGTCTAATATACAGTACAGAAATCTGAGATCTTGTACGAACTGTGAAGAATGTTTATAAGGAACCAATATAACACGCGACAGCCAGTCCTATAAAGTGCCGTCCACACTATCAAACGTAATAATTATGTCGCGTCCACATCATCAATTGATTACCCTGTTTTAAACATGCGATCAAAAGCATAACGTCAACAGCGGAGACCAATTATTATATACATGAACTACTGTTGACGCTATTTCGTTGCCTTTCTATCCAGCATTAAAGTCACTAGACTTCAGCGATTTTAATGCGTTCAAGAACAGAAATTAAATATATTATTAGCTCCCCCAGTATATACAGAGAAGTTATTGTAATGAGTCTGAAAATGGAAATCAAAATTTTCAACAGATTTTTATGTTTCAAGGTTACTATAGTATTTTTACACAATATTTGAATTAGGGATGTGCTCATTTCTTTCTAGCACCAAATATCACGAATAAAAAATTATACCCATCGACGTCGTTAGGGTGTCAATCGAAACATATTATAACATTAATATAATCCGAAAGAAATTTTATCACAATCAATGGAAGTCGTCTTTTTTTTTGTTTAAACAAAAAGACTGCAAAAATTTTTAGGATTTCTTGAAAAAGATTTATTGGATCTAGTCTGTTCTGATGGCAATCAACATAAGTATTTTTAAATATTAATAAAACCCGGGTCGCAGTGCCAAAACCCTGCCGACAATATAGTGTATTTGCTTGTATAGGGCCGTGTGGTTTTATACTTTTATTATGTGAAATTAAGTTTGTTTTTGGGCAAAATAAAAAATTTAACCCCTTAATACACCCCTTAAAATAACATTTTTTTCTTAATTGTAATATTATTATCAATCTAACGTCTACACCAAATTAAATACACCCTTCAATAAATAAGTCACTATCTGCAAACTAGTGTTTTCATAAAATTTGTAAATCCGGTCCTGTCGGGCCGATTTTATGAAAATTGTGGGGAAACTTTTTAATCACTACCGAAGGGTTAAATTTCAATTTTGAAACGATTCGGAGAATTTTTTCGGTATTTTGGGGCCCAAAAACAGTTTTCAACCCCTAAAAACTACCCTTAAAATAGCCCGATTAGGCTCATTTTAAATAGGCTTCTTGCGGTGATGGATTTCAACATGTGGCCCAAATTTCGTTGCAATCAATTAACTCTTTCGAAAGTTATCGCGCGTACACATATATATATATATATATATATATATATATATATATATATATATAAATATATATATATATATATATATATACATATATATATAAACATTTTTAAAAATGGTGCCAAAGTGTTTAGGAGGTTATGAAACGTCGAGAAATTTTGGTCCGACCCCTAGGTCCCGCCATCCGACCGACGCCAATAGTGTATGTTGCCATATGGCAAATACACTAATAACAACAATAATACAATCAAATATATATTTATTATTAGACGCATTGATTAAGATGAATTAATATTTTTTAATAATTAAAATGTGTACTTTTCTATTATTAATCTATAAAAAAAAACATTCATAATTTTCAATATTCATCATAGTATAGGAAGTTGTTTGGTTACGTGGACCTCAAAAATCTCACTTGTAGAGACATAATACACGACTTGTTAAAATTTAAATTAAACAATTTCATAAAAAACGTCTTAAATGATGCTTTTTATCTCGTATCGATATGTTTAAAAATTTAGGATAGGATTGTATTTAGAATGCAGTAATAATTCATTTTTTGAAAATAAAAATAATTTTTGTCACATTTCCAAATTTACTACAAATTAATTAGTTCAGGAGCAATCGTCGCATCCATATAGAAAATTGCTCGCATACTTCTTTTTCAGACCAGTGCTCAGGATAAAGCACTCATCATAATATATAGGTTTATCAACTGCGTAAATTATATATTATTTCATTGCACAGTGCGATATATGGTAAAACGAGCGCCCAGCAAGTTTTAACAGTCGCACAAGTCATAAAGTAATCACGCACGAGATATGCACAGTATTTTTTGCACGTATCTCCTATAAAATAGCTGACTTTCGCTTCATACTATAAAGTACTTATATATTTATATATCTGGCAGATTGTTTTCGAAGACAAAGCATACTTTGCTGTCTCGTTTGCTCATATGGATTTAAATAGCAACTGACAAAGAATTACTATTGGATTGGTAAAATCGCATTTCGTTTGCTTTACGTTACGCACTAGTGCGAAAAGAATCATTTTACTACAGCTATATAGACATAAACTATAGCTATTTTATAGGATGTCGTGAAAAAAAGTATTTTATGCAATTAGTATTGATGATGCTTTTTGATTCGCAGGAATAGGCAAGCGTCCCCCATAATGAGCACGCACTGTCGTACTCTGCCCGTCCGCTGTAACCAAGTCGCACCTGGTGGAGGTGGCGACAGCGTGACGAACAGCGGCGCGACGCCCGTCGACTGGGACATTAACGACACATCGGTGCCACGTATCAGCGAGTTCGATGCATGGAGCGAATGGGCCGACGGTCATTGTCGACTCGTTTACCCGGCTAGCAGCGAAGAGGCGAAACGACACGCCTCTGGATGGGCTATGCGCAACACCAATAACCACAATGTGCACATTCTAAAGAAAAGCTGTCTTGGCGTGCTTGTCTGCTCGGCGAGATGCACCTTGGCCACCGGTGAAAGAGTAAGGAATCATCCTCGATTATTTTCAAAACATTTTAAATGATCCATAAAACCAGTATATGATCTGTTTTAGAATATAGATATGTTCCTTATAGAATAATTTGTTTGCAATCGCAGGTGCATCTGAGACCAGCAATATGCGACAAAGCAAGAAAGAAGCAACAAGGAAAACCTTGTCCTAATAGACAGTGCACGGGCAGACTAGAAATTCTGGCATGTCGAGGACACTGCGGCTATCCCGTTACTCATTTCTGGAGACACACAGAACACGCAATATTCTTCCAGGCGAAGGGAGTGCATGATCATCCCCGACCGGAAGCAAAGTCAACATCAGAAGCAAGGCGGAGTTTGGGAGCCGGACGAAGGGTTCGGGGTTTGGCTGTACTCCTTGCAAGAGAAGCGGCCTTAGGAACCAAGGTACTTACAATAATCTAGTTGAACAGGCGAGATTCCGTTTTAACTTGACCATTTGGAATTTCGTTCTGTTTATTAATTATTTGCCTAGTTCATTTCCCGAATACAGCCTATTGCGTAGACCAGTGCTGTGAAACGTCATACAGCAATAGACCTTTTCATAGTTGAAAAATTTTTGTGCGCTTCCACTATATTTTTTGGGCACATTTCATTTTAACACTATTTAAAGATGTGCGATATAACACCGTAGAAAACTCAACGATAGGATTGTAAACTTTCAACCAGTTTTTGTTTACTTCCACTAGTTTTTCCCATCGTGGCACTTCAACCAAGATCTCAATTGAATACAAGTATGTGTTTCTGCTATTTTGTGCACTAATTTAGCATCGCCAATAATATTTTCATCTAAATTAACATGGAAAAACGTTACTGGGCCAGCCATCGCGTCAAAAACTGCCCGAAACTTTAAATTTCGTGATCATAAATATGGCAGCGACGCTTGTGCGTGGATATGATGAAAAACCCTTTTATATATTATATCTAGTAAATGCAGGTTAACGAGCTACAATCAGTCAATCAATTAATCAGTGGTTAAATATGTCAAGACATTTCGAAAATTAGATAATTTAAACATTTTTCGTCCACTGTCTAGCAAACCAGGTTTGAGCGCAGCCAAAACAAACCCTCACAATGTCAGTCTTTGTACTCATTTTTAATATTTTTAGAAATTTTTATAATACGCTCCTTATAATACGCGTTGCGTCCCAGCTCTCCTGCAATAACAATATTACGACTTATAAAATAAACAACACACAATATAACAAGACACGACAGTCTGCATTATTCTTTTAATATAGCCGGAAGAAATGAAACTGTAGTAGTTCAATACATCAATGATAATTATACATTTCAACTCGTGGGGTTTTTAATTATAGACGGACTCGTTGTTGTTTGATTTTATATTAACTGAATATTTATTGTTGTAATTAAGCTGAATTTCAATGTAGATACAGTTGTGGCGAAAACGAAACACTGCTCAAAATTAGACACTAATGACCTCAGCTGTCGAGCATCTATAATCTGCAATTTCTTTCTTTTTCAAAATTATCAAAGAAAAGTAATAATGATGAAATAAAAACAATACGTTTCAAAAAATCTAAAAGCCCGACTGCGTGAAAAGCAACCTAAAATGAAAACAATTATGTAATATAAATTAATGTTGATAGCCACTAGCCAACAGTCGGAGGCCACCAAGGTTGATATGGAGGGCCTCCAGTTAATGGCGATCAGCACTAGTTTGTATTATTGTTATTATTTTCGTTTGCAATAATATATATTTTTCTTTAATTAATTGTTCTTATTTTATTATCATCATTTTTTATCATCTTAATATTCTTAATACATCAGGCAACACTAGAAACATATTCAAATAGATCAAAACCCCTAGTAAAATTGACGTCTTTTATAAACACATCACAAGCGATGGTGTCCAAATGCACTATATACAGACCCTATATATGTCATATGTAAATATATATATATATATATAAATATATATATGTAAATATATATATATGTCAATATGTAAAGCCTTTGGTTCAGGGGCAGATATACATAGTGACTAATAGGACTTAAAGCCCCGGGCCCCCAAGTGTCAAGGGTCCACAAAAATGGAATTATTATCATATACATTTTTAATATTTTTTCATTAATAATTAATGAGCACGTATCGTATAGTAAAAAATAGTTAATATGAATAACTATTATCTTGGATGAATTTTGAGTTTTTTTTTTAATTTTAACATATATTCTTGGGTTAATTTTAACATTTTTTGGGTGCATTAGTAGTAGATATTATTTGTTTGGTCAGGTCACCGAGTTTTAATTCTGATTTTGGTGTTATTAAAAATAAAATGTTAATCCGAATTTAAAAATTCTTAATTAATAAAGAAAAAAGTGGACCCCATAGGACTTCAGTAAGCCACAAGCCCCGAAAAAACTAGATCCGCCCCTGCTTCGGTTATTTATTTGTAATTTCGTGATTAATAAATTTCGTGACATCTGCCCCACTCTGTATAAATCTGTTGAATATTATAATATGCATGCGATATTGTTGGTAGGTATATCGAAATGAATTGCGTACAAATGAAATAAAACCTTTACAGGTAGATATTATGTTATAGGCGTTGAACAATTAAATTATACACTTAACTGTACACAGCCGGTGGTCCGCGACCAATTGGTTCGAAACGATTGTTATCTGATATATTGATAGGTGGGATGCACGATCTATTGCAAATATGTAAATGCCTCGGCTAGATAAAACTAATGGGTCTCTGTTCTGTCTAGGCATAAATGTCTCTGTGCATAAACTTAGCACTTCGCGGTGCAATACCAGTGGCGTAAATAACGCCCCCGTAAACCCCGCGTTGTGGGGTGGCGCACCAAAGCCAGGGGCGCACTAAAATTTTCGGCTAATCCCAACCCCCCTCCGTACACATATTAAGCCTTCGTTTTCTTACGGACTCATTTTTAGCCCTTGGAGTATGACTTCAATATCTGTTTTAATCATTAAAATGTTTTTTTTTTAATTGCTGTACATTATCTTTAAATTTCATCATTTTTATAACAAAAAATATTTAATAAACGTTTCAATTAAAAAAACGCTTACGAGTAACATTTTTTGCCAAAATGTAAATACGAAGGATTAAGACGCATGCAAAATAGCAGGGTGCTTTCAGAAATCTGCGGAAGGCGCACTGTACAATACTAAATAGGTATTTACTATTCTGTACTAATATCAATTGAGTAAATAGCATAGGTAATATCTAAAATAGTAACTGGGCTTTAATAGCGACACCGGTGTTTATATTTCCAAAGCTAGTCTAAAACAAGTTCAATTCCCATGTTCTAATCCGAGGACTGATTGATGAAAATGTTAACTAGATTTTCAATTGGATTATTAAATAAGGGTACTTGGTTTGTTACAGCTGATGTCTTTGCGAGGACCAAAGAGACAGTATCGTGATCAAGACCGGGATACGAACACACGATCTCAACAACCACCGCCTTTGATAGCAGATTCAGGAAAAGGTAAATATAATATTTCTTACCGAAAACCTATAGGTGATACGTTTAACAAAGATCAAAATTTGAGGTAGAATAACATAAAATAATCGTTTGGCCAGAAATGTGATGAACAAACTTTTCGTAAAAACACTTTTTTTGATCAATTCCCCAATCATCACTTGTGGAGTTGGAATGATAGTACCTATAATATTTTATCGAGTACCTACTAAGATTTTAAAAAATACTTTGACTTCTCAAAAAAGTCACTTAATTTGATCTACAGTGATCTTCATGGGATTGTAGTTATCCTTTGTGTCTTATGTTACAATAATTTTAGCTCATAGTGAAAGGACAGTATCGTAAACAAGAAATCCTGTTTCCTTCCATCAGCACAAGTTTTAAACAATAAACATGATTTTGGTTTTACTTATAAATATCATATGTATACATAAATATTTTATGTACTTACTCTTACTATAATCTGCAAGATGTCCCGTCTGTGGCACCGTCTCAAGTTTTTGATGCACATCACATTAAAATTATCACCATTCATCACCATCACTTATTATTTATTAATTAATTATCAAATCTTAATATAAACGCCATACGATAGGTCTTATTTTTTCAAGTCTTCAATCTAAAATTATTGTAAGTAGACACTGTTACTTCGAAATTGAAAAGACGTTAAACGCTTAAACACACGTCTATTCCACAATTCGCAAAACAAAAACTAATTATAAATAATTATTTTAAACAGATTCAACATTATTTAAAAAGAATAATTTAGTTTAAGCAATTAAAAACAATCCACAAGACACTAGTACAATTGCACTGCAGCTTACTTCTAATTTCTAAAAACTGTTTAAAAATGGAGACCGTTCTGGTACGCTGTTTTGCTTATGTCAAGTTTGTGCACCTTTGCTTTATGTCTTGGCGCGTAATTACGAAATGTTACGCAATGATGCATTGTAGTTATTATACAAGTTGATGTTACCGATTCGCGTTATTTTGAAATTAATCTCAGTAAAATATTAATCAAAATACACAGTTAGACTCATATGGACAACTGATTATTAACAACAATGTAACTATTTTTAAAATGAACTCTATTATAATATAAATGCAATTCGGTCAGTTTTATTTTACATAAACTGTATATAAATAAGTATTTTAAACAATTATTTAAAATCAATAACGTACGCAGTGGCGGATTTACAAATTTGCCGCCAGTAGGCCGCCCCTACTGACCTTTGAAATTCGATGCCCTAGTTCGCATTCATATTAATCATAAAAACGACTACGCAAATATGTTGTATAAAAAAAAATGAATAATTGTATGAATGGACCTAGTAATATTTAGGTATATGGAGAAAAAAATTATAGTAATGAATAATGATTAATAAAAAAAAAATGAGTAAAAATTACTAAGTTTAAATTGTAGTATTGAAACGCTTTTGGAATATCTCAAAAATTCATGATCATAAAAGTATATTTTACTGAGCGTTTAGTAATTTTTCATATACAGACGTTAAAGTGTTCAGTATACTGAAGTACCTACAGTACTAAAATATTGAAATTTTTGTTAAATTTTCGGAACTCGTTTTCTCTATGTATATAATAATGGATTATTTCTGTAAGATAAACATTTTTGAGCCAAATTTGCCGCCCCCTAAAATCTGCCGCCCTAGGCTTCAGCCTACTCAGCGTGCTGGTAAATCCGCCACTGAACGTACGTACTTACTTTAAAGATATAAAAATAGTAATTTCACAAGACACTGAACCATTGACATTTTTTAATGGTTAAAACACAAAATACTGCCTGATAAAATATATTTTACAAGTACAACAAACTATACTGTTCGTCCCTTGTAATGCAAAAAAGTGAAAAACATACGGTCACAATTTCCACTTTCCCGTTATTAAAAATAAAGAATGCATATAGCCGGGCTAGGAGACGCTTTTTAAAAATACTGAACCTGATGCAAAACCATTTCATACTCAGAAGGGTGTTGTGTAACCTAAACACAAAATTTAGCGCCCCAGGAGGTGATAATTAGCTTAAATTTGTCGTAAACAAATCAAAATACGAGCCGACGCGTATAACAAAGTTTTAAGTAGGAGACAGGGAGCTAGACTCCTTTTAAGACTTGGCGCATAATTACAAAAATTTAATTTATACAGTGGACTAGCTTTTTGGAATTTGGAAGCACTGTAGCTTACGGCACTAATTTAAACATTTCATTTATAGGCTTTTCATGTTCCTGTTCACCATTTGAATGCATTTGCGGCCAACAGTTGAATAACGTTCATCAATACAATGTACACCATCCAATGAACAACTATAATAACCAACAAACCGATATGGATTCATCACTTTGGATCCAAGGTCAACAAGATCCACTGCAACTACCTGAAAACAATGGAATTCCGTATAATTCAGCTTCGAATCAGCATTATGACTTTACCCATATCTCTGGCGATCTTTTTCAACCGGAAGAAATATTTCAACTAGATCAACCGTTGCGACCCGAATTACCAATGCAACAGTTGCCGAATGATGCCGCTCGATCACCGCCAACTTTACTCGATTTAGGTAGCGGAACTATTTACAAAAGCCACGTGAAAACGGAAAACACATCTTCATCATACTGGTTAGATCAACAAAACCAATTTTCAATGATGAATGATGACAGTAACAATAGCACCTCTAGTCGCTTCAATGGCCCTACTTCACCTGAATGTGTTTTGTTAAACAATAATATTGTTAATAACAGTTGCGATATGGGAAGACAAAACTACGTTAATGATCAGGCTTACCATCAAACATACAATCCGATTTCGATTAAGTTTAATGAACACAAAGCATCGATACATGTAAACGAATATTTTAGTGACTGTGGAAATGCTGGATATGACCAAGCGCAGAATTTTTTTACGGATGCTTCGTATACAACGGAACATTTCCAGTGTTTGCAGAATACTCCTAAAAACGGTTCTTTTAAATATAAAATGTTCGAAACTACGGCCGAAAGTATAATGACTGATCTCGATGTACCAATTGTCGATTATCCGATGAACAACGCACTTGAAATGTATTGTGCCAATATGGATAACAGTAAAAATCACCATCTTGATAATGTACCGTTGTTGGAGAGTTTGCAGAACAGTTGCGATTCGCTAGAAACAATAAACGATTTCCGATTGCAGTGTACGCCGCTCGGAACGACGGAAAATTCCTATGCCCAAGCACAGCATCATTTTCCAAATGAAACGCACTTTACTCACATAAATCCTATTGGACACCATTGAATTGTATATATGTTAAAAAATAATGTAAATAAACTTTATCTGTACAAATTAATCAACAGTTTTATTTTAAATGTTTTATCTGACATCTACAGACTCTATTCAGAACTAAGACAAGTGAGGGGAAATGTGTCCATAGTTCAGTCCACTTTGTAATTCATACTTCTTAAACTATGAGACAGATTAAACGAAATTTTCAAATGTAATGGCAGGCCTGACTGCTTTCTTCGACAATTCGAGTAAAAATAAACGAAAAAACTGGTCAAGTACGAGTCAGACTCGCACACTGTGGGTTCTGTACATATCTCATTTCGTTTAGAAGTTAGAAACCTCTGACAGGACAGGCAACGTTGCCACAACAATAGTGTTCTGTTACACTCTATGATATGAAACCCTAAAAACAAGTACAAGTTAACGCGTTTCGACACGTTTTCACGTCTATATTTATGCATGTTTCAAACTGTCGCTCTTCTATTTCGGGCGCAGGAGGAGTCTACACAGTAAATAAAACCAAATGATTATTACAAAAAACATTTTATTTATAATATTTCATTTGTACACAGTGGGAAACTACTTTAATTTCCATATTAATAATAATCATAAAATTACTATTAACTATCGCTTAATTTTATGCGGATCATCGGTAATTACTTATTATACAATAATCATTATAATTATAATGTAATTAAAATTCATTCTCACATATTATCAAATACTACAAGTAGCAAATCGCGTACGATAACTATGTAGGCTTCAAACGTCGAACAATACCCTGTACCACTGTAGCTCGTCTATACGCCGGTACGGAGTTACGCCCGATGTCTCAAGGCTTACAATAACATTATTCATTAATATTATATTGCATACACTCACTAGAACATGTATGAAATTAGCCGCATCTCTTACATTCTAACCTAATACCTTTCATCAACCCGCTTGACATCACAGATAATCTATCATATTACTATGTCAATGAGACTCAAACTTAATTAAAACAAAAAAAAAAATCGCTTCACTGTTATTGCAACAATAAGCTCGGATGCGAGAAAAATTCTTTCTGGTATCATGAATTCATTTTAAGTTGGTAACTGACAAAAAAAAACACAAACAACAAAAAAAAACAGTAACTATTTCAATGTTTCACGTTTTCAGAAAAAAATCACATTTCAAGGCCTGTCGAAAAAAAAAAATCACCTGTAGTATGACATTTAACAAAAACAATTCACTAACCACTGTCAGTAATGCCTGACAGCTGCATACAATCTGTATTATAAATTTTCAAGCAGCAAAATTCAATGACTTAAAAGAAAAGTTTTGATACTCGAAAATTCACAAGACAGCGTCAACTCACAAAAATTACAAAAAACAAAAACACCATAATTTCTATTGTAGAATGTACAAAAATGGAATACAAATTTTGTTTTTTAATACATAGATTCAATTTATAACAATACTGTTAAGTGCCAGAGATAATTCTGTACCACACATCGTTGTTAGTATTTGGTTATATTGAAGCTTTGCATGTTATTGAAAATAAAACAGCAAAATAAAGAAATTCAATTCCAACCAAAAGAACACTCATAAAAAAAAATGACACTCCACACAGGTTTGAAAAATGAGGCATACCGAGTGTACATTTCTACGCAGACAGAAACATGTATGGGCAATACTAGAGATACAAGAAATACGTGCAATTCTTGACAATTCGAATACAATTCCTATGGCAGTAAAAAATCAACGCCATGTATGGGCTCGCGTTGTCAACAGTGTAGCCACAACGTGTAGATGTAAAGACATTCAAGCGACATAGGCTTTGTCATGATTTTTCCGTTCACAAAATCTAATAGTTCATTTTTTGGACATTAACGGCGCTGGTGACCGGACGTACCGTTTACTCAATGATTACTGGTTTAAACAAGTACGTCCGTGCACAGTAGCGCACTCTACATGTCCATCAAATCGAAGCCACTTTTTTAACATTGCGCTTGAATTCCTTCATAATCTATACTTCGCGAGTGTAGCCACAATTGGCTATCTATCTTTCTCTAATTTTCCTTTTCTACACTATAATATAGCTTCTATAGTATTTAATATGTCAAAAAAAATTTAGCACCACAAGCCGCGCGCGGCGCTAGTGTTGTTTGTTGCCAATTTTAGGCCAGAGTTGCAAGTATTTAAAATTCTACAGTATTTGGTAATTTTTTCTTCTTATGGAGTTGCAAGGTTAACTCTGTTATATCACAAAATTCATTGAAAGATTCAAATAACTCAAAATACTATTAATTTCTGTATAAAATATATTACTTAATCTATGATAAAATATAGAAAAATGTATTTCAACTTTTTTCCTAGCCTTAAAAATGACGGAGATACAGTGATTTGTCAAAATTTCGAAGAATACAATTGTAATAGACGTGGTTTGTTTCTTTTTTCAATTTAATTATTGCACAGTGGCATAGCCAGGGGGTTACCTTTAACGATCTATTTGCAACCTATAAAAATATATTGGTTAAACTATCCAATGTATTAATTATTAATAAAAAATTAAATCAGTATACGACTACGTCTGATGTTAAAAGAATTCTCCGTTCAAACATCCCCCGGTCTCTTCCCCAAGTTCAAATTTTGATTACGCCCCTGACCCTGCAATATAATCAAAAGTAAAACAGTACAAAAATAAATTGCTTCTTGAGTTTAAGAAAAATGTAAGTACGTATTACAATATAATTTTATAAGAGTATTAAAAAAAGAATTAAATTATAACTTCAAAAAATTTACGCAAGATTATTTGTATTAAAAAATAGCATTTTTCGAAAAAGAAAAGGTCATGGTCCCAACATTTACGAGCATTTTAAAGCTATGAATATTCTGGAAGGGTTATAAAAATTTTCCACTTTTTGTAGAAAGTCAAGCAAATTCACTGCACGTTTTCAGAAAATATCAAACACTTTATATACATACATGTTTTTTTTTTCAAATATTGTGTAAATTCATCGAAGTTATAACAATTTATTGCAATTTTCTGTGACTGGAGACAAGAATTTTTTTAAATGTATATTGAAAAAATAACTTGCAAAAAAGAGATCGTGCAGGACTTTGCACTAATCCAGAGGCGTCTCCTCAGTGGATGCTCGGAATCTCCAGCACCCACAGAAAATAAATAGTGGGTGCGGAAAACTCTCAACCACAGTCTGGAGACTTGATAGTTACAAGTGATGCATATCAATTTTACTTAAAATAAAAAATATATATATAACTTTTAACAGCTTGATCATTTTTTATCATTGAAGGTGAGTGCTATAAAGTTCTTATTTCAATGAAGATTTGAAGTAGCGTCGTCTGAAATCTCGCACTTCGCCAATTTTTGTAAACGAGATTTGCTAAGTCGGTACTCCCGCACACTACAGAAGTGAAACTTCTAGTCGCGTCGACTGTAGAGACACAAACAAACACACATTCACACACACCCATACGTCAATGGCAGTGGCGGTGCAGCGCTTCGTAACGTCATTTCGCTACAGGGGCAGCAGTCGGCAGCATAAATTCAAATCTTCAAATCGCTCTACCATGCGTACAGAAGTTTCACTTCAAGAATATATTTATTTAGATTGCATTGATTAATGATACTATGATTAACAAGTTGAGAGATCTACACTGTATACTTATTGATTTCTATGCAAAAAAGAAATAAAAATAAACAAAATTTCATCAATAAATAATTTTTTATCCAACTTGACTTATGTCAATGCTAGAGCATGAAATTTTTTTGTGACGAACATGTGTTATATATAAAAATTAATCAGATAGCTTAAAACATTTAAATAAATTAGTACTTTAAAATCGTTATGTTCAATCACAGAAAATCACAAAGAAAACACAATTTCAATAAATAAAGGTTTTTTCTGTAAAATATCTCTACGCCAACACAAAAATCTGCAATCGATAGATTACTATTTTTGCATAATTTCACTTACATATTATAATAAAAAATTTTCAAAAAAATCACATAGATTACAATTCTTGTGACACGACAATCCAAAAAACAATTTAAAAGACTTAGTTAAAATTCTCAAATTACAAAACCGTAATTGCGTTCGCAAAAAAGGTCTATAAAAACTATTTCGAACGATCTGTAGTAGCGAATCATCGAAACATTGAAAGAACGGATTGTCGCATCATTATTAAAATTAATTTCGTCAACGAAATTATTACTTATTGGACGAACATACGGTGATTTGTCATGCCTAAAAATTCTTTTATAAAATCTAAAAACAGTTTTCAGTCATAGAAAAAATAATTTCTTGGGACAACTCTTCAATTAAAACAAAATGCTGAAAGCATTTGCCTAAGGTTGAGCAAGGTGGTAACAATGCAATTAGGCCGTTAAACAAAGGATATAAAAAACTTCCGAAATTTAACGAGCATTACTGTAATGATTATTTACATAGTTACATCAGAGTAAATTATGAACGGAAACAAACGGTAGTTTAGTATTAAAAATATTATCGGTCAAATCGATTGCTGCGTTTTATGGCACGTTTTTTATGGTTTCCGAGTCCCCACTATTACAAGCATCAATTTTCTTTTGATGTCACAAAAACAAATTTATTTCAGTACAGTTCAACGCAATAATAATATGTACTATTATCTGACGATCGGCAATAAAAACAATTGAATGAAACACAGAAGGCAAACTGCATCAGTAGAATTGTCTATTAACAAGTGATTTAAACAGATAGATAGTTTATTGACGTTCGAAAGATGTGAACAAAATTATTATTTCATAAAAAAAACGAAAATAAAGAAGAAACTGGAAAAGGGATATGATCATTTTGTTCTAGTGATTCACGCGCGTAATTTTGTTGAAAAAGCCAATGACTAGCCTTGGCCTGCACGTATTTTTCTGTTTTGTTTCCTTTATAAAAAATAATAATTCTAAACATAACATCACCACTATAAAGTAATAACTCGATGACACAAAAACCACACAATAGAATACAGTATACACATAAAATTCATACGTATTTTTTTTCCGAATTACTCATAATATAAATCTAGGCACAGATTTTTGATGCTTCTTTTAAAACCCTAAAATAATAATTTAAAAGAATTCGATGCAATGTATTGCAACAGAACCAAATTCTGTAAGAATTGTTTCCATTCCTATGTTAGTGTTTACAAAACAAACGACTGTTGAAAACATTTGGAAATCAAACAAAATTACACTAACATTAATTATTTAACAACTAAAAAAACGTTCATCGAAAGGAAATTATCTACAAGACAAAAGCACTACAATAGGAAAAGGTATGGTTTACGATAAAAATACTATAAAAAATATACAACCTATCGAAACAATGTCAAATGAGACATAAATTACATATTTGTTAATGTCTGCCGAATAAAACACGATCAATCAAATTTGTGCAATTTAAAAAAAAATATTTTCAAGCCTATAGAAGTTAGATAAAACGCAAACAATTCTTACTAAAATTACTCTTAAAATTAATTGGTTAAAATAAAAAGATCATTACTTTTATAGTTTTAATATACTATCACATTACTTTAGTATAGAAAGTTCTATTTTTTTTATATCTGTAAGTGCATTAGTAATTTTGCGATTTTAAAATGTCTATTTAATTATAATTATTTTTTAAAACATATTTTTATCTCTGTCAATTCGTAACATACTCTACAAGAACTTTGCAATTTATGTAATAATTAGAAACTTTGTTAACTGTACAATTAAATATATTTTACAATAATATAGTATTCACTGATTAACGAGGTTAACGCACCCTTCGTTATAAAGATTTCATTGAAATTAGAGGAGCACCGAAAACCCATTTTTCAAAAAACCGAGTACCAGGTATCCAGCCTGCATAATTTGATACCGCAATGTGCTACTGGTTTATAGATGCCATCGCTTACAGGACTACAGTGCGGAAAAGGTACCCTCCACTCAATTTTATTCATTTTTATTGCTCCGTATTAAATATACCCATACCTCGTTCCGAAAAGGTTGGTCGTAAAGTGTTGGTCCAACATTGTCTGCTTCGCCTTGCTTCCTGTTTCTTTTTGCAGTGTTTTGTAACAAGTACAGGCTGAGTTTACTCCTCGAGACACTTTTTTTGGCTGTTATAACGAAAAATTGTGGACCATAAATTATATGGAAATGCCATATAAAGAGCGGCCATATAGCGAGGTATAGGTGTAGTTCGAAACCCTATTTTTGAATGTTTTTATTACTTGGTGAAACCTACAAATGACTGAGTATCGGGTAATAACCGAATCCTCGGTGCATCCCTAACTGAAATGTAAAGATTTCTTATTGCAAATAAAAGCAGGAAAACCGATAATAGGTTTGTTCAAGCGAACAATTTGTGATAATTTCAAAGTCTTTACACAGGTTACTTCATTAATGAATGACGTCACCTGGGAGACCGTTCAATATTTTTATCAACCACGCAATATCACTTGACAGTACACGTCATCCCCCCACTACTATCCGACGAAACGAAGTCGCCTCGGTATCTAATGACCTTGGATAATTTGACGTATGCTTGTCATTGCGCATGCTCAGTCACACAATTTGGAATGCAAGTGCCTCTTAACACTAATTAGATAAGTGCAGTGACATTTACCAAATAACGATCATAACCTAACAACTGACAGGCTTGTTTACAATTAAACTGCGCATGTTCCAAACTGGAAACAGAAAGGATCCACAAGTATTTTTTTACTGTCTCTAGACTAGTCAACATTCATGACTGTTAAACACTGAAATTCATAAGCGCAATATAATTTTCCAGCTAATGCTTGAACAAAGCTAAATATTAAACATTTTATAATAATCCTTGCAAGTTGCAAAATTAAAATTCGTTTTTGATGTGTGAACATCTTAGCTCTCGTCTCACGGTACAGGCTCCATGGAAGTTTTACCGTCAGATGCATGTAAGCGGAGTTTACATTCGGAGGGTTCGCTGGCGGAAAGTGCTTGCCGACAGTAAAGCGTTTACACATAACCTGTAGTAAGTAGTTAAAACACACTTGCCACTTGATGGCATGCGGATAATAAAGCTGAAGTACCAACTAGTTTAGTGGTGAAAAGTACTCTCTGTCAATAGACTCTCCAAATATAAACTCTGCTTTAGTATGTGTGTGTGCAACACACAACCACGTTACACCTATTGCTTTATGCATATTGATTTTTAATTCGCATCAAATATTAGAATATTAGCAGTTTATAAATGATCGCACAAAAACTTTTGAAAACAAGTTTTTCTTGATTGAACCAAGCAAATTTTGAAGTTATTCAAACCAGTGCAAGTTCATAATTTTTCCTAATGAAGCCAAGATGTTTACACATCAACTTTCGTGAGTACCGAGTCACACTTCTTTTTATTTAATGATCATATTCTTAATAAGCCTTTCGTTCACTATAAGCGAAGCGAAATATATAATCTTTCTTCATTGTTAACAGACATATTATATCCATAGCTAGATGACTGTGTTAGTGGCGACATAATATAAAATGTAAAAACGAAGAAAGAAATAACTCAATTTAAAAAAAAAATTGAGGTGCGTTAACAGAAAAAAGTACATTGCGGCAATAATAAAAAAATTGTGGCTACAAAAATGTTAAATGTTACAAGCAGAAAATAAGCACAAGTCTCAAGTTAGGGTGTTAAAGAGCACACTGTATAGGTGTGTTTGGTTGTTCGGTTCTAAATGTCTTGACAATTGGACTTCGTTTGTCCCATTGGTAACACTGATAAGCATTGAATGCCCAGAACATAATATTCATTGAAAAAATTGATTTTGTGAATTAAATACTTTGAATTTATAGAAAATCTGCAAAATCGAGTCAGTTCTGTTTTGAAATTAGAGGCGGCTTTCATTTTTCTTTCGATCGCATTCGATTATGATTTAAAAAAAAAACAAAAACAGTTTTTTATACATAAATTCATACAAATATAAAAAAGTGCTCAGGTCCAAATATTTCCCTCTTGGAAACTGAAAATAAAGTTTACTAATAGAAAACAGTATCACGGGTAATTGGAATAAAAATAAATCAATTTAAACACTCATTGATTGCAACGTTTATTCCAATTATCCGTGATACTGTTTTCTATTATAACATATATCTGGAATTGAACTTTAAAGATGAAAAAACCCGGGTCGCAGTGCCAAAATCCTGCCGACAATATAGTGTATTTGCTAATATAGGCAGTGTGGCTTTGTTATGCGAACTTAAGTTGGTTTTTTGGGCAAAATAAAAATTTGGCTCCTTAATACACCCCTTAAAAGAACATTTTTTTCTCAGTTGCAATATAATTATCAATCGAACCTCTATACCAAATTATATACAACTTTCAGAAAATAATTCACTATCTGTAAACTAGTATTTTCATAAAATTTGTAAGTCCGGTCCTGTCGGCCCGATTTTATTAAAATTTTAGGAACACTTTTTAATTACTACTAAAGGGTTAAATATCAATTTTGAAACGATTCTGAGAATTTTTTCGGTATTTTGGGGCCCAAAAACATTTTTCAACCCCTAAAAACTACCCTTAAAATGGCCCGATTACGCCCATTTTAAATAGGCTTCTTGCGGTGATGAATTTCAACACGTGGGCCAAATTTCGTTAAAATCAATTAACTCTTTCGAAAGTTATTGCCCGCACACATATATATATACGTATATATATATATATAAATATATATATACATATATATATAAACATTTTTAAAAATGGTGCCAAAGTGTTTAGGAGCTTATGAAACGTCGAGAAAATTTGGTCCGACCCCTAGGTCCCGCCATCCGACCGACGCCAATAGTGTATGTTGCCATATGGCAAATACACTAATAAAGTTTACTATTTGAAATTTTACACAGCCGATTTATCAAGGACTTTAATTTTTAATCGACATAGGTTACTGTTCAGTATATGAGAAATGAAAGTCTTGTTTATAATTTTATCGAATCCATTTTTCTTAGGTTTATTTAGCTGTCCCAGTAAACTCTCTTTTTTTAGTTTAAAGTCGTTATTCTAAGCCATCCTCACTTCACATATTTCAGGAACTGAACAAACAAACACATCTATCAATAGTTACATTATTTTGTTTTCATAAAACAACCGACGGTTTGAAATAGTTTTTGATAGCTGACGTTTGTGTTTTTGCAAAACTAAATAAGTGATCGTAAATTACAGATGCTCGGCAACTGAGCTCATAAGCATCTATGATTCAAACCTAAATGATATTATTATTAATCAGTCATTAAATTCATAATGGTAATTTAAATACAATAATCATAACAAGCTGAGCTTCTGAAGCAATAATACATTTTTTTACAGCAGCTAGAAAATGCTTAAACTACTAACAGCCAAATTGGTTAAAATTTGTTCAATTTGTTTTTATAGTAAAGGAAGCATTATTATTCAGTTAATTAATATTTTTATATATATAGATATATTAACAGACTGACTACCCACTTAATTGATTGCTTTGTTATTCGGAAGGGAAAGAAAATGTTTACATTATTCATAATTAGGAAAAATTTGTTGAACAGCGTTATTATGAGCTTTCTAGATAAATATTTGCTGACTGAAGGAATAATAATTATTAATTACTTATTCATAAAAAATATTGAATCAAAAACGAGTTTTTTCTTTAATTTTAATAAATAAGATACTAATTTATTTATCCTCTGACCTCCGCTATTTTCAAAATAATTGCTAAAACAATGTTTTTTTTTCTTTCCTTGTAATATCTAAAAAAATGCATTTAGCAAATATTTATCATTTTCATATATTAGTTGATCCCAATAATTTTTTAAGTATTTGGTCATCCGGTATTGATTAGTGATTAAAATATATGTTAAAGAATGCCAAAAGGCGTGAGCAGCAATGCAATCTCTTTCCATTGCAGTTACAAAAAGAGTATTTTTTTAATTCACGTGTGCACTTGAGGGTTAATACAGCTGTAGACCTAAATAACGGTAGTCAATTTGTTAGTACATTAGAAGTTCTCGTTTCATTACCAATTGTATAAAAAAATTATACCTTAATGCTAGTCACGTGTATCAAGTGAACGGTTAAAACAATTGCATGCTTTTAAAACAATTCAACAATTATACTGTTGCACCAAAATTTAAGGAGTGACTCATCACCTGTAATAAATGCATCGATACCAGAAATCATCCTAGGTAGAGGTAGACGGTGTAGACCACATCGGGAGCTTTTCGGTAACTAATGACAGAGTCGTTTTTATTTGTCTGCCTTTATAAACTGTACAATTAGTTCTATACCACATATACAGGGTGTCCCACGACATGACTACCATAGCCTGGGACTGTGTTGCTGGGGTGATTTCAAGTCAAAAATGTCTAATGAACATATACCCGGAACGCTATCCTAACTGAGCTAGAAGCATTTGAAATTTTAAATAAATAAGCCCACTAATGCAGGTACTAGGTTCGGCTGTTGGTTTTGTTATTATTAAAAAGACCAGGTGGCTGTGAATCACCATTAGTATTTATTGTGACAGTAAACCAGACTTTAATCCCCTACATTACTTTTTATGGGGAAGACTGAAAAGTTTAGTTTATGCAGGAAATATTGAAAACAGAGAACAACTAGTAGCTAGAATCATGGATGCCGCAGAAACTATTCGTGCTGATCCTGAGACTCTTCGCAGAGCTACCACTTCAATTCTAAGAAGAGCTAGACCATGTATACAGCAACTGGGTGGACATTTTGAGTAACTAATTCAATAAAGCGATTTCTTTTTAAATGGTTTTTAAATTAGTAGGGAATTCCTACTACTACTTATCTAAAATTTCAAATGCTTCTAGCTCAGTTAGGATAGCGTTCCGGGTATATGTTCATTAGACATCACCCCGTCAACACAGTCCCAGGCTATGGCAGTCATGTCGTGGGACACCCTGTATATAATATTACTATATAATGCATTGTTTATTTTCTCAATGTGCGGTGAGCGAAAAAACAAAGAGCGCATAAAATACATCTGTCTCTTTTTTCGAAGTAATTAACTGGTTATTCCGACAATATATTAGCATGGAGTATATCTCTCTTTATCAAAGGTTCTATATCTTTATCTATGATAGTACGCAATCAGAGCCAACAAACTGTTACCACAAAAAAGGCAGATATACGTTTGCACCCTAATCGTGTTATTGCAATTTTTGTACTACCCACAATACATATTATATACATACATATTCTGTACCTAATGCATATCATGCGGCACATAATTCTCCATTCCAAATTTTCGGCAGGTAATGCTATTAACGTTTTGTCGTTTCTTACATATTGTAAATCAATATTAGGCATTAGTCACTCCTTGAATTTTGAATTTATAGTATAGTGATTTATTAAAACTGTGAACAAATTTTTTATAGTATATCCCACAAGTTGACATTGCAAACATTCAGAATTTGATTGGTCGTTTGAAACTTAACGCGGTCAAACAACCAATCATATTTGTAGAATCATTTTACTATAATTGCACTAATTTTAAATTGCAATGTTTTGTCTTAATGTTTTAATGATCATGCTTTTAACACACACTTTGTGGCCATGCAAATAAAAATGTATTATTATTATCATTATTATACCTTGTGAATCCCTACAGGCATGTGCTGTTCACGTCATTACAATATCTGTTGGTGGGAAATACTATATTTTTACATACTTTGATTTTTAAGGCGACAAAATTATGCAAACATAAAATCTATAGCTTACATCACAAATTTACTCATTAATATTCGTGGTTTGCGTCTTTTTTTCGTGAGGACATTGTTGGTGGCGGGTGATTTCTGAACGTACATTACCAGTATATCATTAAATCATGCGCATTAGTATTCTAATATTGACAGGTACTTTCTATTTTCTAATTTGTTAACATATTGGTAACTATAATTTCAGAAAGCAGCCATTTATCATTTATAACGTACACAACTGAATTTATAAAAACAGATAGGCATATCAATAATTACTCTTCGCTATATTAAATATTATTTTTACATCAATCAGAGTGCTGAACTCTTATTGTTTAAAATAAATTATGAAGTTACATGAGATTCATTCGTGACATACAATACAAAATCCAGTAACGCACTCAATAAACAACTGACTCCATTTTGCTATTTTTAAACCATTTATGTACTATATAATTGCTACCCGAATTTAGCAACATTATTCATGTACCAATCGCCCATCGAATAGTTAAAAATTAGTCAAATAAGGCTAAATTAATATCACGTTGTTTCAAGCACACAGTAATCTGAACGCCATAAAAAATAGCTCAACGATATGATATTTCAGCTTGCAATTAGCGAAAAACACCATTAATTTATTGTTTGAAAATTAAATGTTAACAATTTCGAAAATAAAATATTGTGAACAAGTTAACTCGTTTCATATCCATATTTAAATATATAAAATAGACTTCACAGATTTTTTGGATAAATTATATACTTTTTAATTAGTTTTGGTAAAAATTGATGATTAACTTATTGAGATAAAAAAAAATTTCTTATAATTAATATCCGTAATTCCAGTATATATTATTACGCGTTTATTTGAATATGTGAAACTTGTTCTTATAAAAATAAATTTCAATTGTTATATAATTCGTTACAGTATTTGAAAAAGTCCCGAAATAGGGACAAAACGTCATACAAAAATAAATAAAAATCATTAATTAAAAAGTATATAATTTATCCAAAAAATCTGTGAAGTCTATTTTTTATTTTTCAATATTGTTCACGTCCATTATAATTAATAAGTTTTTTATTTTTTCACGAGAAATTGTACAATTGAAGTTTTGCCCGAAGAAGTTAAAACGAATTAACGAAACGTCGCAATTTTTTTAATTTAGTTTATCTATATTAAAATTCAATTGTCCAATTTCCCGTGAAAAAATTAAAAAAAAAATCTATTTTTTATATTGTGAACAAGAATTTTCATTAGAAAATGCTCTGCACTTCTTCATTTCAAATGTGATTAAAGAATTGTTACATCAATTAAATAACCATGACAGAGTGTTAGACAAGATTGCAGCGCCATTTACGGTTTACTAATGGCCAGTTACGTAACTGCGCTCAGATTGTTATTCGTTTTCGCTTCACATTTCTTATACACAAAACAAAAATGAGGATTTAATATTTATATTTTTTACATACGAGTTCCCAAAGATTCACCTTTATTTGAAACAAGTTCGAGAGCTTAATAGTTCTGTTTTGTTACTTTGCATGTTTGTCCACGGACTATTATAAAACGATGACAACACGTCAATCCATCAGATCATTTTTACTGGAATAAATATAGACCCAATGTTTTGCAGTACGTAACCTAAAAACTGCATTGACACAATAAAATTGTTAAATAAATTAAAGAAAAATTAATTTGTCGCAAGTCGATTTTTGTTCCAATTAAAAAACAACTCCTTTATAAATAAATCATTGCAAATGATCGTCGAGGTTTGTGTAATTGTTTTACTGTTTTGTGACGTCACGCCATTGAACTGAGTCATCAACATACACTCCTGAACATGCCTTCACCATATATTGTTGTAGTTGTTTTCCCAGTTTTACTAGTAGCGATAAAGTTGCGTTGTTATCATCTCTACCTTTTCTCTATGCGCACGATTGAGGTTAAGATTTTGAGAGAGATAGAGATGGCCACAACATCAGTCTATCTTTTTCTTTCAAAGGAGAACACTATTTACATTACTGGGACTAAACCACTGACTTATTGGTGGACGTACGGTAGCATATATCATTGTAGTTATTTCTTGGACTCACATGAGTGAAAAGGTTGTGACCTATTTCTAGGTACTATTTTGAGATAGAGTGAGTAAGATAGAGTACGGCTGTGGCCTATTTGTTTCTACTGTCTGAGAGAGATAGAGTTTGACCATTCTGAAGGAACGCTTTTTACACTGCTAGGGCACGTTCAGGTAGTTTAAAGTCGATGAACTGAGCCATCAGTATCTTCACAATGTGCTGAAAATGGTCACATATTGTGAGAGAGATAGAATGTGTGTGCGGCCGATCTCTATCCTAGTCTGGCAAGTTGGCAAGCCTAACTAGAGCACTGCGTCGAGAGAGATAGATAGTATAGGCCGCACGATCACACTGTCTCTTTTTTGAAGCGGACACTTTTTTTGGCCGATTGCCCAGTTCCTGGGTCTATGGGTCACGCTTCCCGAAACACACAGTGTCAAAGTCAATACATTAAAAAGCTAAAATATGCTGAAATTTATAAAAATTATACCTATAATTGAAACGTTTGATTTTTAATTTGTTTGTGCTTTTCATAATCTAGATAATATAAATTTTAAATATAATTAAATTTGATATTCATCATAACAATGCAAAAAACGTTATTTGTTTCATGGCCAGCATTTTTATCAGCAGTAATGAAGCAAAGCAGAAATAATAATCAACATGCTTCGTTAATAAAAATCGTAACTGTGCCGATTTCACATTTGTTCCATTACCACCGAAAATATTTTTAATAAAAATTTTAAAAACCCCCTAACTAAAAACGAATACTGCTTAAAATAATCATACATAAATGACTTAGATAATGTACACAATTTCATAATTATTTGTTTATTAGCGTTCTTTATATCTGAATTAATTTTTGAAGTCAATAAACTGGACATTTTTTGTTTGCATGTTTTTACGAAAACAAATATTATTATGACAATATTTATGTCACATAAATACACTATTGATAGAAATATTTTATAGTTATCTAAAGTCGTTATTCAAAAATAATTAGAATTCGTTTTTATAAGTATAAATAAAATGTTATTCGTATAATAACATACAGCACGTTTTATGTGAGTTACTAAATCTAACATTTTTAAGAATTAATTGTAGATTATAGACGTCTGGCAACTAAAATTATTTGTAAGGATTATGTCATAACGTCCATTTATACTTTTTTTGGCGAAATACACCACAAATGTTTTTGTCGAAAATTTGCTTCATGATATAAGCTGATTAAAAAGAAAAGAGACTGCGTATATTACACTACAGAAGTAAAACTGGTATAAATGTACAATAAAAAAAATAATAATGACATCAACTGTCGGGATCGAACCTGCGACCTTAAGGTTATGAAACAGCCACTATACCTCTCACCCACCAATATTTTACGGCCAGTTTTTATAGTGTATGGTATACGTGCATTGCAACATTTCGTTACGCTTTCAATCTCCTGAATCGATTTTACCCTATTGTGCCAAAGAAATTTTACTTCAAAAAACGTCTGTGTGTTTATATATTATGAAAGATTAATCTAACTTAGAACACAAAATACGTGAGATTTCCAATAATTTCAACAATTAAACGTATACATAACAAATCTAAGACAAATGAGAGTGGGGCAGGAATACGTATATTTTTACTAATTTTTGACACCCGCCAAAAGTTAAACGAGAATTGATTTTCCGTATTTGTTCAGTATAATATAAACAGCATAGTGAATCCAATTGCTTGATTTGGTTTTATTAGTCAGGTTTGGAAACTTACGTAAAACGTTCTGTATACGTTCCTAATTATTTAATACAAAAAATAAAAAAAAACAAAAACGAAAACGAAAAGGAACACACGTAGCAGAAACTATTTAAAAATACAAATTAATATTTTACTTGGCTGCTTTGTATTCTATTTTCTATCAGAACTAATTTCTAAAATATAATCGTTCTACATTTCAAAATAAGCAAATAAATAAAATATGTGTTATCTTCGATTATGGATAATGCGGCACGCCGGACAATCATTTTGGATTCTGGACCTTAGAATCGGCAGTGTAGTAAACGGTACATACTCGCATAAAAAAATCACATTACAACACTACTGCCTTCTAAGAATCAATACCCAAACAGCGAGATTACCCATTATCCCATTGTAAATATATGTTATTTACTTACAACTCACGGAAAATAGCTAAATAATCATGAATTGGTTAAATAAAATCTACACATTCATTGAAAGTGTTTTTTTTTTTTTGTTGGGAGACTGTCATAAAGCAAAATTGAATTGTTTCTAATCGTCAACAAACTTAAATTGTTGTAATAAGTAAGTAACTTAAAAGAAATTTGTTAATAAAACGTTCGCCTTATGCATTATGACACACGTCAAATTATTTAAAAATATAATTTGCGGATTGTGATGACAACTGTCCTGTTACGCATATTGTTTAAAATAGTGCCATTTCAGTAAAATAAATTTATCAATCAAACTATAGGAAAAAAGTTTTATTATCTTTTAAAATTTTTATCAATGTCGAATAACGAACATTATAATCCCTTTGACGTTTTGCACAACGTTGACTAATGTGCTCCAAACATAGCAAATTTTGCGAGAAAAAAAACAATTAAAAACATCTGCCAATTATCCATTTTGTTTCGCATGGAAAGTTTGTAAAGCGATCCATCATTTTTATAGGTGATTATTTATTGTATACTAAAATGTCAATTGCTATCAAAGGGTTAGCAAATCACCACACAATATTTGTTAAAAGTCAAATTATCAATTCACTGATAAAACAAAACATAAAAATAAAATTTTCACACAGAAAAATCACAAGAAGTCATTCACCTTTTGCTTCCGGCATCGATCTCGTCTGCCGGATTACTCACGGTGGGAACCGGTTCGACCGAATGGTAACTACCGCTGGACGACGAAGCCGGTTGTCCGAAACTCTGGTAAAGCGAATGATCGATCGGTCGTGAAAAGTCGACCAATCCGGCATTGCTGAATAGGCGCGAAACGACCGCAGCAGCCGTTTTCGAATAATCCGACTGACTGAGCAGCACTTGCAGGTTCTCACGATGAACGCCCGTCATAATGTCGGGATGGCCACCGATAGAATGATACATGAACGGGTTGTTGCTCACCACCGTTTCTGCCGACGACTGATTCTGTAATTGAACCAGATCCGTGATTGTACTCGCAGTACTGCTGTCCATCGATTCCCCCGCTGATATATTGCTATTACCCTTTAATACAACATTCCATTAGCTCCCAGCCTAATCACTGAAAGACAGTTCTTCACAATTTCACACGCTTTTTGAATTCATCACTTTTATGATTTCCATTAAAAAACTATAACAATTCCGAAAATGTTCAAAAAAAAATTTTAAGTCCTCATGCAGCAAACGAGATAGCCAGTGTCTAGGTACCAGTCGACGAATTAATAAAATTTTGATAGCTAAAAGTAACAACAAAAAAATACAAAATTTAACAAATTTTTATGATTATTTTATTTGTTGCATTCATTACAAAACATATCAAAGCACAATCAGTACATGGGACGATGAATCAGCGGAATTTTTTTTACGAAGAAATAAAGTTAGTTGTCACACGTGCTTTAAATAATGATGTGAAAGTGTAAATCACCAGCTAATTAGTCGGTTAAATTTCCGCGGCTATTTATTATTATTATACAAGGCTACGCAGAAAGTTTTGCGCATGATTCAGGTCGATATTTTAATTTTATAACCAATATAAATATAAATACATTATTTAATTAATTCTTTCGATTTCACTGTTGAAAACTGCTCTATTGTTTTGTTTTTTGTTGCTCTGAAAACAGAGAACAAAAACCGCCATTTTGTTTTATAGATAAAATGGCTGCAATCAAAAATAACCATTTTTTTTGCATCACTAGTTTTAAAACGTGCTGTATGAAATGTTGCAAAATAAAAATGATCATTTGTTATCCAAGAGAAGGGAGTATTTCGTTATTGAGACAGCGAACAATTTAACAGAAATGTAAACTTTACAGTGTAGCAAAAAATATGCATTAAAATTCATAAAAAAAAAAAACCCGCTGATTCCCTATTCACAATTGCTCAAACAAGTTATTAGATTTAACAACGCCTGAGGAGCTCACCTGATCAGGTACACTGTCAGTGCTCTGGCTTAACACTGTTTCATATATTGAACTTCTCGTCAGTGACGAACTGCGTTTTGAATCGACGCTCCCCGTTTCCACCGATGACGGTCCTGATGAAACGACCGACTGGGTGCTGTTGACCGATTCTGTTCGACTTCTGTCTCTTGTCAGAGGTTTTACTTTAACTCGATAAAATCTTGTACCTTGGGGAACGTTGTAACGATTTCCTTGCTGCAATCAAAATAAAGCAATTCGTTTAGTTCATTCGTTTTTTAAAGCATATTGTTAATATTTATATTGAATTGTCTTTACTTTAAAATATTACACAAATTGCATTTTTTTACATAATAAACATTTATAATTAAAATTACAGATAAATTAATCCACATTACTGTTCAGTTTCTAGTATGACTTTTAGCCTCCAATCTAAATTTAAGAATATCATTTGTTTTCAACTAAATGGAGATATTCATTTAGTTGCAAAAAAGACATTTTTACATTAAATTTAAAACTGAAATTCGTATCCGAGACTCAGCATTAATGTATTAAAAAATAGTAAGAAATGTTTACACACAAACCTTTTTAGCTATACAGTATTCTTTATCGGTAACTTCACCGATAACTGTGCACTTCCTTGTCGCCTGGTCGATAGGTCGCAAGCCCAGGGGTCCAATACAATCGCTGTTGAGAAAATAGAGGGTGCTGCTATATTCATTGACAAGTACATAGTTTTTCAATGACGGATCAAAAACGATGAGAACTCGATCGCCTTCCTTGCATGAATTTATGTTGACTTGATGAGTCTGAATTAGTTGAACTTGACTCGATGTTAACATTTTACGCGGACGAGACGACGACATTGAATCTGTGTTTGTGGAGACATCACGACGGGGCGGAGACGTCATTTCCCTATAAGAAATAACATAAAGAAGTAATTCGACATTATATCGCATCCAAAATTATTATAATAATTCAATAATAAATCTCAAGTATTTGGATTTAATAAGAAAAAAACAATCGTGTTATTGTTACTAAAGAGTTGAAACGTTGCAACATTAACAATAACACGATTGTTTTTTTCTTATTAAATCCAAATACCTGAGATTTGTTATTGAATTATTATAAAGAACTAATTTATTGAGATTTACAAAGAATTGACAAGCGCGTTCGATTAAAATAACAAATGGAAAAAAAAAACATTTTACTCACTGGTTTGAAAATAACGCAACAGATGTCGACATTTCATGCGCCATTAATTTTCTAGAACGTTCCATTGAGAGTTCGACCTCCAAACGGCACTTGTCCTGTTCTAATGCCTCGACTCTTTCGATCAACGGCTGCACCGTCGCATTGCTATCGACTGTCGTATTGGTCTCCGTTAATTGTTGAATCATTTCTTTAAATTTATGATTCTCCCGATGTAAACTCTCTATCTGTCTATCTTTCTCGTCGATAATTCTTCGAGTCGCTTCGCTAATTATTAACTGTTTTTGTAATTCAAATTCTATTTGTTGTCTTTGTAACTCCTCTTTTAATTTCGTAGACCAACGCGATTTTTCTTCTTCAACAGCGTTTTTTACAGCTTCGACTTTCTCTAAATAATAGTTTTCTTTCAGTTGCGCTATAATCGATTCGTGATTGACCAATTCAATTACGTCTAGCCGTTCAATCCGTTCTAAGCTTGTATCCGACGGACTGCGCTCCATATTTGTGACAGTCATTAATCTAAAACGGGATCTCAACGATTCCAGTTCATTTTGGTGTTCACGCGTCATTTGTTCTTTCAACAGATTCTCCGATCTTTCGTTCTCTATTTTTATTTCTTCTATTTGTTTTTCGAGCTCACGACATTTTTCTACACTCTCTTCATAAATTTTTTGAACTTCTTCTAGTTTCAACATTTTCTCTTCGAGCCTTCTATTATAGGAACATTCTGTTTCAATTTTTTCATGTTTGAGAGATCTGATTTCGTCGTCTTTGGCAATAGCTAAATTCTTTACATCATTCATTTCTAATTCATGGTCGACGGTCAGTCGCTGTATTTTTTCGCGTTCTTGATTATTACATTCTAGTTGGAATCTTTCCCAGGTTTTAATAACTATATCACAGTCTGTTTTGAAATCTTCATTGGCGGTCGCAGCGTCACTCCTAAGAACTGCCAATTCGGCTCTCAATAAACCAATGGCATTCTTCGACAGCTGTGATACTTGCACAAGGTTAGATTTTAGCCGATCTATTTCATTTTTAGCGGTATTCAAATTATCCTGAAAGACGCATGATTTTATAATCCGCAGTTCTTGCTGCTGAAGTAAATATTTATTTAAACAAATGAAAACTTAATGACGTTAGTCAACTGTTTCTAGTCAATTTACGAACTGAATTGAGATATTTCACATGTTTCATATAAATAAATAAATATTAAAATAAATGTTAAAAATTAGTATTAAATAAGTATATATTAGTGAGTACTAATGGTGAGGAAGGATAGGAAAAAGGGCCACCACAATTAAAAGCTGAAAAAATATTACATTCATCTACTGAAAAAAAAGAAAATTAAAAAAAAATAAACATTATAAAAAAATAAAATAATTCAGGAAGTACTAGTGAGAAAAGAAAATATTTCAAAATAAAAATGAAAACAGAAAACAAAACTAATAATTTAAAAAACAATGTTACGAAATAATAGGACTACCAGTAAACAACTCAATAGATTTGTATCAAATCCACCATTTACATAATTATTTTTAACAAAATCAGCAATAAAAGCTTTTTAATATTTTTTTTATATCTGTGAAAAGTGAAGATCGATCAAATTACAGACGACGCGGGGAACAATGGGTCTATTTAGGCTAGCTGCTACACTGTAATATTCTTTTCAGATGAAAAAAAGAACCATTTATTAATTATTTTCTCAACGATCAAACTGACAATAAAATTTCTGGACATTGCCATTACAGTGTTTTCATAACGCTTAATTTATTCTAAAAATAACAATTTTTATTAAAAGTGAAAATACTGAAATGTCATTTGTAAATTAGGAAAGTATGTTTTTATATCAAAAGTAGCAGCTAGCATTACAGAGATAAAGGAATCAGTAGATACCTGCAGGAGGGCAACCACATTGTTGGAGTCGTCCAGCTGTCTCAAGAGGTCCGCATGAGGCACAAGCAGCGCTCCGCCCTCCGTGCTGAGGCTCGACGGAAGTGATTCGTCAATGTAATACTCCGTCGTTACAAACTCTGGCGCAAGTTGCTGGTGGCCCTGGGATTGTACAGAAGGGGAAGGAGATATTGGAGATTCGTCCGGTTCCGATACGGCGGCTCCGGCAGAACCGGCCGCGATGGCCGATTCCGTCGCGGAAGCTTCGCATTTAGGCGACATGCTACGCGAAAGCTGACCGTACGGACTTTGTCTAGTTAGCGAATCAGTTATTTTACCGGTGAACGAGTTGGGCAAAGAAGTCTGTTCAAAAATCGTCTGGGGCGGAATAACCGTTTGCGATACGTGAACGTTGCTGCATTTCGAACAATAGTTCGTCGCGTCTAAGCTTCTGCAGCAAAGTTGCGTAAAGCTTGAACAAGTCGATCGATTATACGACATCTGAGCCGTGTTAGACGTCAGACTAGAAGTGCTGACGATTTCAGCCGAACAAACACAAGCCACGTCCGTTATTTTAACACCTTCCGATAGACCGGTTTGATCGAAAGAATGTTTCGAAATCGAATCGGATATATCGGACACCGCGTGAGAGTTCATGTCGAAACGCAACGATCTGATGACGAGACATTCGTCGTGACGCGTTTTAGTAAAAGGAGGCGACGGGGACTTGTGGGTCGAGGCGACAGTTATTCTTGTAAAGGCTCGAGGAGGTTTCTTTGGAGGGATTGGAGAATGAACGAAGGTGCACACGCGATGATCACCAACCTCTGTTAGAGTCGAAGCATCCAAGGTGGCAGCCTTTGTCGCGATCAAGTCCGTTCGCTTACTGTTGAACTGTAACTCTACGGGGCTTTGACAAACCTTTTCAAACTCCTCAGTGTCTGTTTCCGATTCGAAACCGCTGAAGAAAATAGAAGAAAAAAACACGAAATTTGTTACTATTTTGCTTTTATCGCTAACGCATCGAAAACAACTGACTAGTATTTTTGTTAAGGATTTCTAAAATCGTATTAAACATAATTAAACTTCGCCGTATTTCCATTGAATGAGAAAAAATAATTCATTAATTTTTAAAATATGCCTACAAGAAGAAAATTTATTCAAACTTCTTCAATAATTTTCCAAATAAGAACTACAAGAATTCATCTAAATTTAAAAAAACCAAACGACTCAAAAATTGTAACCAGATTTCTGGTTAAAAAATTAGCACATGTCACGAGATTACTTTGTAAGCTAATTGAAAATAAGATACAATATCGCGCAACCATTAAAAAAGACAAAGTTCAAATTCATACCGATCAATGTCCTTAAGATGCGGATGCGTTATATGACTAGAAGCAGCAGACAGCTGACTATCCGATGGCCGTAAACTCACTCGATCGATTGTTTTAGCATCATCGACTGGATAAACTAAATCATCGCCGACTCCTTTCTCTTCATATATCGTGTCCTGGCAAAAACAAATGCAATCAGTACAGCGGACTTATAAGTTACAATTAGAAATAGAACGCGCACTGAATAAACTCAGTCCTGTTCAGAATGGTATGGAACAATGAGAGATTATTCCATTGACTTGTTTTAATTCGCTTTGAATCAGAGAAAATAAACCAGTAAAAGAACAAATGGGGCAGAAATACTTACTTTATTTAATTGGAAAAATTTTGATTCAACTGATAAATCAGGTAACGTAATAGTTTCGCTGAGATCTGGCACTTCTGATTTGAGCATATTAATATCATCTATAGTGACGGCAGGTAACTCTGTGTCGAAGTCTAACGGTGGTTCGGTTGCATATTTAGGAGGGACGTCGTGCAAACCGATGAACATACTGCTTATAAAATGGTGATCAAATTGATTTTGAAATTCAATACGTCTTTCAGTTTCTTCTGTCAAAACTTGGTGTAAATTTGTCGATAGTGCAGATCCCCACTAGAATAAGAAAATTCAATCTTTTAATTAATATTATGAATCTATACTACTACACTAGAACCTCGATAAGTTAAAATCCAAGGGAAACGTTAAAAAATTTTAAGTTATCGAATTTTTTACTTATCGAGAGTTGAAGTTAGAAAGGTTGTCAGAGTAAAATTTTTAACTTACTGAGGTTTGTGGATTTTATAGATAATAAATTTTTATCTAATCATTTATTCATTTAGAATCAATTATTTATTTATTTATTTAAACAATCAATTATTTAAACAAAGAAATCAGTAAAGCGATTTAGTAGAAGACTAAAGTGAATATCAATCAAGTTCTTGGCAAAACCTTTTGCTTGGATACTTACTCATGATGACTCACTGATAATATTTTAACTTATGAAGGTCACCAAAATATTATTTTAAGTTTTCGAGTGCGATGTTCAGAATATTTGTTTAAGTTATCGAGGTTTTGTGATTTAAGTAATGAAGGTTTTATACTTTCAGGGGAAGGGAACTCAAAAAATTGTTAAGTTACAGAGGTTTTTAACTTATCGAGCTTCTACTGTATTATGAAAAAGAATAAAGTATATGCATGTCTGTTTGTCGCGAGAAAGTGAAGGAATAACCGAACCGATTCGAAAAATCTTTCACTGGTCAAAAACTTTCTTTTTTCTGCGTAGTGTAGGTTGTATTACGCTAAGGCAAAAAGGGAATGAACAGTGAGCGAGAATGTAAAGCAAGTCGGGAATTCCGCTCGTGATTTCTGTTACATACATGATTATTTCGTTGCCGAACCAAAATCTATCTGGTCAAAATCAGGTTGGAAGGCTATTCATAAAAGATATTTACCTTCAAGAAAGAATCACTAAAGTTCCTTCTTCGAACAACTTCATTGACAAACGTGAAATATATTTGTGGAGCTTTGTCTACCTGCTCCAATAATTTAGCGTAATATTCTAACTCGTTTAATTTCATTCCATATGCAGTCAATGAACAATCTGTTTCTTGTATAACGTTTTCTATCGTCAAAACCATCCTGTAAAAAACAGGTTAGAACAAAAGAATAAAATTTCATTCAATTTAATAATAATAATAATTAAAACCAAATTCAAAAAATCAGTTTTAAAGATTGTTTTGAATCTACTTCATAACTTCATTTATACAATCAGGTCTAGATATGGACTACCTACTATTGGGTACACAAACTGACAGAAAAGAGAAGGCAATAAACACGGTATATGTATGTCTCTTTCTGGTCCGTCTTGTTGTATGTTGTTAAACAAATGAGGAATGGCTACCACAATCATCGCTATCTCTTTCTGTCATTTTCCTCGCGCAGCCAAGACTAGCACTCCCTATGTACACCTTAATGCCTTTATATCAACTTGAAAAGGAAGCAAAAGTCATTCAGAAATCTATAATACATTCGCGCATTTTGTGTCGACTAATTTGTTACGGAGAATTGTTTGTTTATGATCAAACAAAAAGTTCGAGGTATTGTTAGATTGTTTGTGATATACTAACACTATTCGATAATAAACATAGCATCTGATATTTAAATAATCAATGAGGTGTCAAACACCCTATTTCTTGCAAAATATGTGCGTCCTTTCTATCAACCAAATTCATGAAACTTTAGAAAAACTTACGCTAATCTCCGATGAAGATTATCACACAGCTCCATTTTAGAACTAATGCATTTATTCTTCATATCTTTGAGTTTTTCATGATTTTGCAGCAAAAATATAAGTTGAGGTTTGTGCGAATTACATATGTCCGGTAGTACTGATACATCCTTTAATGAATTTGCACCCGCTTGATTTCTGCTAAATAGCGTATCGATATCTCTCTGTTTCGAAACATATAAGGTCGTCGATGCTCTAAATTGTTCCAAAGAACTTAAACGATCCGCTAATGATTCGAATTTCTTAAGCTGAGGGTTGTCACATGTTTTCATTGCCGCATTGTATTTATCTTTTAAACGTGTTATTCTCTTATCATCAAGCTACAAATAAAAGATGGGTCAGTGATGCGGTACTCATTCTAGTTGATGCGCAAACATATCAGCTCATATCAGTTTCATTCAGAAAAATTACCGATGTGCACAGCTTTAATTCATTTCAAAATTTATTTAGGTGAAAAAAGAGATCACTTAGGCATTCTAATACGAAAATTTATTTTCAAAAGATCATTTTAAAACTACTAATAAAGGGAAATACATATACCGGGTGTCTCAGAAATCGCGCACCCAATTGTTGGGATCGAAAGAAAAAAATATTCTGAGCCCAAAAATCCATGTTTGGAATTTTTCGATAACGTAGTTAATTAGTAATTAATTAATGAAAGTGGCCAATCAGGAGCGCGCTACAGAAGAGAGTGTCGTCGGCTGATTTATTTTTTTTAAACTACACTAATAATTTTTAATGAATAAAATAACTTAATTAACGCTCGTCAGTGATTTCCACTTTTCGCATCTGTCTTGTCAAGGCCCTCTGGCGTCTCACTCTCGCGTCCCCTACTGCCTCCCCACTCACTTTTTATTCTTCTGTAACGCGCTCCTGATTGGTCACTTTCATTAATTAATTACTAATTAACTACGTTATCAAAAAATTCCAAACATGGATTTTTGGGCTCAGAATATTTTTCTCTTCCGATCCCAACAATTGGGTGCGCGATTTCTGAGACACCCGGTATAATGAATTTTTCTCACAACATAAACATAGGCAATAAGATGCGTATACAGTAATACCCCGACTTACGCCATCCCGTCTTACGCGGATCTAGAGTTAGGCAATTTTTGAAGACATTGAAGAACATGATTCTTTAAATCCAGTTCAAATAGAAGACCAAATGACGATTGGTAACTTGACAGAAAACCTCAGTTCAATTGAAAAAGGGTTAGAAATTTTGAAAAACATAGACTCCAACGAAAAATTATTAGCGTGCCACGAGGAAATTTTGCGTGAGAAGAAAAAATCGTTGATCCGTTAGACAATTTTGTTAGATTTTATGAAGCCTTCTACGTTAAAATAATTTCGGTTTATGTTTTTGCAATTCATAATAATATAATTTGTTGTATTATCTAAGCTTTTATTTTAGTCTCCGATCCCAAGTGAATATAATTTGTACGTATTTATATTCAAAATTATACCCTGACTTATCGTTCAATCCCACCCATCGCGACGTTCGGGGTATTACTCTAATGCAGGCAGCTACATAAAACATACTCGAGCTTTCATGAAGCTTTAACCGTGAAACAAGAGCGAAAATGTTTACGCATCAAAAAAATAAATGTATACAAAATGAAAGTACAGATCTTTCTTGAAAAACCTAAATAAAATTATAACTGTAGACATACTCTATACAGCATTATGGTATGCGAAGGTTTCTTTCTGCTGATATCGTACTTTAACTGCCAGTGTGATTTCCGTATGTCTGATAACTTTCTTTCATTAAACTATAAAAATCCAAAAGCAAAAAGAAAAGAAAACGTTAATTTTGAATTTTGATAATTTTACTGGATCGATGAACTCTAGTTAGCTTTTGTTTGTTCTGTTCAAATCAAACAAGGCCTCGACTCCATTCCTTAACATCGTTATTATTTTAGATATTATTGTTAAAGTTGCAGGAATAGAAAATTATTTCATCATGCATCTGCATAATATAACCATAAACCAATCTACACAATTACCCAACAAATACACAATATAATCGCAACATCAAAAAGGATTGGTAATTTTTCTTGTTGAAGATATGCATCAAAATGATGGTAGTCGCGTAAGTCTAAAAATGCTGTGAAATGTCTTTTAAAACAATAATTTTAATGTTAAAACACATGCTCTTTAGATAGCACAGATTGCCTATGACCTCCATTGTCGAGCGTCTATAATTCACAATATCAACGATTCATTGTTTTCTTCAAAATAACGTAACTATTTTCGTTCTGAATAATAAAAAAATGCCGAGCAAGTATCGTTTAACAATAAGCAAGCAAAAAAAGAAGTAAAATAAAAAGATGCAAAAAGCCAAAGAAAACAAAAGAACACAGGAAACAAAACGCAACAAAAATTTCAACATACCTCTAGTAGTAATTGATTGCATTTGACAGCGATTTCCTTTAACGAAAAGCTCTTATCTTTATCTGCAATCCAATCTAGAAGAGACATGCATTTAGATTTCCTATATCCTATCTGTTTTATATTTTTTGATACAGACACAGATGATCCCTCGGAAGATGGACTGCCTGTTACTGTAAGAGTTTCGGTGTTTTCTTTGAGTTGAATCAACACGGGAAGAACTGGTATCTTAGACAGTAAATCAAGGTTTTTATCGAAACTGAAATGAAAATTATTTATTAGTAACGGACCGTTTTCCTCTATAATATTCCGTATTATTCATTTTCATCAATAATACAATATTTTATATTACATAATATACAGTGTTAAAGTGTCAACACTTTTTACACTGGAGCACAATACTTAAAACGCACTTAGTGTGTTGCGCAATGCAAATAGATTATTTCGTTGCAACATGTACAAAAAAAAAAAAAACAAAAACTTACTTTTCAAGTTGTTCCTTGTATTTTGGCATATTGGCTTGATATATTTCTACTTGTTTGAAAAACAATTCTGATCTAGTTTCGAAATCTTTGCACGTGTCATCGAAATTAGCCATAACTGCGAACCAGGCTTGTTGTTGCCAGTGTTGATCGTCTATCAGCCTTTCGATTATCTGAGCTAGTTCTTTGGCAAGTTCGTGGAACTTCTGTCCGAGATAAGCACGTTGCACTATCGTGTCATACGCTATCGGCATGTTGTAACATGTGGTTACTCTTTCAGAAAGATCGACGTCTGAAAAGAAATCTGAGTTTTATTTATTAGCTGGGTTATTTTAATAAATTATTTATTTCAGAGAAATTCGTTATTTCGGCTTCAAATACATTCGAATGAGTTAGGAGCGCAGGATTGCCATGAAAGTTGCGAATATCTCTGAGTCCCCTATACCTTGACTATTTAGGATACAAAAAAGTATAATGCGTATCGGCCTTTACTTAATATTATATTTGTTTCAGTCATTTTGTATTAGCATTATGTAAAGTCGAATTATCTGTACCAGGAATTTTTAAAAAACGAATTACGGATCGATATTGCTCTTTTTCCATTTTGTCGAAAATTACAAAACACGAATGATGCAACTGGCTGTCAAAGATAACCTAATCTATGAATTTATCTACAACTCAGCACGAGGTCGTTTAAAAGTCTGCAGTACACGATCGTAAAGTTAATTTCACTCGTCAACACCATCTGTTGTCAAACACGGGTTTGATATACAGATTGTGTCAACTCAAAGCTGTCCATAGGGCACTCTGTGTGTAAGACAGAGCACCATACACAAACGATAAGCAAGAGTGAGATAAATGATCGCTAATAGGTAGTAATTACTGTGGTTACTGTAACATAAATTTAAATAAACGTCTTTGTTTTCTAAGTAAAAATAGCCATTTTATCAATTAATGACAGTCTGTAGTCACTACCGAAATTATTGATAAAATGGCTATTTATACTATTTACGAAAAAATCCAAATAATTAAATGGTTTTATGGTGGTAATTCAACCGCCGACGTAATAAATTAATTGATAAAATGGCTATTTTTACTTAGAAAACAAAGACGTTTATTTAAATTTATTTTACAGTAACCACAGTAATTACTACCTATTAGCGATCATTTATCTCACTCTTGCTTATCGTTTGTGTATGGTGCTCTGTCTTACACACAGAGTGCCCTATGGACAGCTTTGAGTTGATACAATCTGTATATAAAAATGGATGTTGGTCTGCTTGAGATTAATAGACTTTTGACACCGTTTGATCGTTCACCATGAAAGTTGGCATTTTTTATGAAGAAAGTTTTTATGCTATCCACTTTGTTGTAACTCGCAATTAGGTGACGCCAGGTGGAGCCGAAGACTCCACTACTGTTGCTGCGGTGTTTCATTTCAATCGCGTGCAGAGCCCCCGGCTAGTAAATTATAAAGGAACAAAGAAGATAATGGACTATTAGTTATTCTTATGTGCAATTTGTGTAATTAAATTGATGGATAAAACACAGGATTCAAAAGTATAACCTTTACAATCATTCATCTTGGCGCAACAGCTTTACTCATTTTTGTCAAACATGAAACAACAAATGACTTACCTGGAATTGCATATTCATCGCAAGTTAAATCTGGTGATTTCTGTTTGAGAAGTTCTCGACTAATAACATATATAAGGTCCGTATTTTCCTTGTTCTCACATAAACGTTTGATGCCCTCGACAGTGTGGCCTCCATTCATCAACAATATCTGTTCCTTGACCGGAATGCAGCAGGCTTGTTCAATCTGCGCTTTCAATACATCCAATCTAGAAAACGAAAAACATCGTTCAATTTAACAGATCAATTTTATCGCTATTTTAACAAATGCATCATTCATTTTCGTTTTCTTAATTTTTTTAGAACAATAGCACTGTTCTAAAGAAAATAAGACGACCAAACCGGGGTGTATTGAGATGTTGGTTACGCATCATGCTTGAGGCTTGAACAATTTACCTGTCTATACGAACGTCGAATAAATATAATTTTAATGTTTCCGAACTATACCAGATTAAAATCCACCATGTCAAATATTTTGATCTTCTACATTTGCGATTTTATTTACACTAACGACCTGAGATGTCGGGCATGTCACTCAAGTTTGTCTAATGGCAAAACAAAAAATACAAATGTACTTACGACTGAAGAGCAATGGCTATATCAAAATATACAGATCGCCCCCGCTCAACATGGAACACACGAAGCTGCATCTTCATATCGTTTTTTTCCATCATTTCTTTGATTCTTCACAAAATTATCTAAACTACGACAATCACTCTCTTGACAAGTGAGTACTGTCGGATAGTTACTCATAAATCGCGTTGTGCAATAGCGAAATAACAATCATTTGCAACTGCTACCTCTGAAACAAACAAACAAAAATATAATTTATATTGCAATGCGCTGTCAACCTCGATCGTCGAGCGTCTATAATCTACAATCTCTGTATTATGTTATACAGCAGAACCTCGATAAGTTAAAAACCTCTAAGTTAAAATTTTTTTGAATTCCCTTCCCCTGAAAGTATAAAACCTCCATTACTTAAATCACAAAATCTCGATAACTTAAACAAATATTCTGAACATCGCCCTCGAAAACTTAAAATAATATTTTGGTGACCTCCATAAGTTAAAGTATTATCAGTGAGTCATCATGAGTAAGTATCCAAACAAAAGGTTTTGCCAAGAACTTAGCTGATTTTCACTTTAGTCTGTCACTAAATCGCTTTACTGATTTCTTTGTTTAAATAATTGATTGTTTAAATAAATAAATCATTGATTCTAAATGAATAACTGAATAGATAAAAAAGTATGTAACCTCTATTGAACTAAATACATCCTCTATAAAATCCACAAACCTCGGTAAGTTAAACATTTTACTCTGACAACCTCTCTAACTTCAACTCTCGATAAGCAAAAAAACTCGATAACTTAAATTTTTTAACGTTTCCTTGAATTTTAACTTATCGAGGTTCTACTGTACCAATAAGTAATTACCAGTTGTATATTCCCTTTATTATTACAATTTACAGGCAATAAATTGGAAAAAAAATATATAAGCAACAAGACAACTGTGGTTTTTAATTAATTAACGATGTAAACAGCGACTTCTGACCACACATTGTGGCTCAACATTTTAATTTATTAATTGACAACATAGATTATTAATAATAAAGAAAATTATAATACTATTTTAAATTTATAGTTTCGTATTTTACTAATACATCGTTGCGATGAAATATTAGAAAATATCAATTTGCAAATGAGTTACATAACTAACAATGAATGTGTAACTCATTTGCAAAATAATATTTTTCAATTCTCACCAATCGAGTATATTATCGACAAAACAGCAAACTAGAGGCTGAAAATTGTAATATAAGTATTATACAACGTTGTGTAATAATCTATTCTATCAATTAAAAATACACACGTGGTCAAGACTGGTACCTTTGTCATAAAAAAATATGCATTGTCCTAAAAATGACGTACTTCTCAGAAATAAACATGATTGATATTTACCGTCCTGAAACCATTGGGTTTAGGTTTAAAAAAAAAATAAATAAATTTACCGAACTAAGTATCTCAACCCTATAAGTTTACAACCAATTTTATTCCAGGCAACTGAAAAATGCAAACCTTTATTTGCAAACTTGTTTTCTAGACTTTAGATTTCATCGTGCAGCCCGGCAAATAATTTGCGAATGGTTTATTTGCAACAGTGCTGGGTTTATAATAAGGCACACGGCCTAGGTCATCACCACAGAGGGAGAATCACAAAAAAAAATACTTTTTTCCCCGGTTATTACACTTCTAATTAAAAACTATGTTTGCACAGGACTTATAGCATTATGATCAGTTGATTACGGTTTCAGCATTTTTAATGGTAAGAATTACAATAAAAACTTATTGCAATATATGCAAATCGAGGTGAAAACAATATTTTCTATTAATACCAATAATAATAATAATAATAAAGGGATATATGTTTTTTTTTATTTTTTAACAGGAAATTGGACAATTCAATTTTAATATAGTTAAACTAAATTAAAAAACTTGCGACGTTTCGTTAACTCTTTTTAACTTCTTCGGGCAAAACTGAAATGATTAAAAATACAAATTAGTTAATGAAATAATTTCCTGTTAAAAAATAAAAAAAAACTCATTAATTATAATGGACGTGAACAATATTGAGAATAAAGAGTATATTATGAAAGCGCGAAATTTCACCTCAAGTCCAAAGCAAAGGAACAAATTTAGATGGGCAGAGATGTTATGCATACTAGGGCACCGTTCACTATAAAAACTTAGAGCACCAAAAAGTTAAATCCGGCGCTGATCTGCAGTGAAGTGAAAGATGAAAGGTGGGAGCATTTTCACCAATCAACTGATTGAAATCGTTTAAACATGTCGTCGTCTGAAATAATGACTCAAACTCTAAAAAAAACTGAGCTCAAAACAGTGTTTAGGAAGGCTGCTTATTGAATGCACAGGTCATAAGAATAAGTAACTAACCAGAAGCATAACTCAGAAGCGGTGCCTTTTATGTGGCTACCGACGAATTCATGATTTTGGTTCCAATTAAAAGATGAAATTTTATTGCTTTTCCAGAGGCGTACCTAATTAGTTTATATATTTCCGGTTTTGTTTAAAAAAATATGTTTTACTATCATAGCAAGCACAATTTTAAAATCAAATAAAACAAGTATCTAGGGAAAGTAACTAGATAAAGATTATTAAGCCCGACGCGCAAGATACAATTCGCTGCGAACTTTCCAACACTCGAGACGGTACATCACTGGCTGTTTCAGGATAGAATCTCAGGTTAACCGAGCACCGAGGTTACGAAAAGGAATGAAGCGCATAAGTTTTGGTTATTTATTTATTCTTGTTAAAATGTCTCCAAATATTAAGGCCGCATTACACAGTGCGACGAACTCGGATGGCGGTAAAATACTTCAAAGAAAACGCATACAGGGCGCGTCGCTCCGCACGCGTATAATACGATCTTTATTTTTTTTTAATAAAATTTAGTCACAAAATAATTAGATACATATGCAGTAAGCGTCATAAACTAGCATCAAATCGGTTCTAATTTCAAAAAGACGTAGATAATTACATAAAAATATTATTGGTTTACTAATAATTACAGTTAGTGGAAACTATGAGTTCCACAACAAAGAGATACAATGTGTACACAAGTGCAATCTATAAAAAATATTGACAGTAAATGATAGCTTTAATTGCTTTACATATTATGTTGCTTTCGGTTTATCTAAATTTAAGCGTATATAAATTTAAAGTTATCAAAAACTAAATATACGAAAAAGGGTGTCCTCACACAAAAGCATATTGTGAAAAAATTGCTAGGTCATTCGAATTGCTTTTTCACTTGAGTTTAAATTTCAAATTTAACTATCTGCAGATATCTGCTTGCCATTGACAACGGGAGGGTGGTTTGAAGAATACTAATTTTCAACTAGAAGAGATACAGACGTTAGCTCGAGCTCATTAAAAACAGCGTGTTCTTTTGGAGTTTGGAAAAGCTCTTAGAGATTTTGAATTTTACAAAAAATTGCATTTTTGAAAGGTATACAAACTACAAGCTTCTGATATGAAAAATAGTCAGGTAAAAAGAAATTATCAAAAGTTTTGGTGTGCTATTAGTGAGATACTAAAAATAATACCTTTTTCCCGAATAATTTTCATATTGTAAACTTATTTTGTATATTTGTGTTCGACGAGGCTGGGTTTTTTGGTCTTTTAATTTTTAGTTCTTTAGTTTTCAGTATAAATACGTTATTTTGTTTTGTTTCAATTATTTATTTAGCTAGGTACCTAAGGCAAATTATTTTCTTCCACATTTTGTAGTGTAATCCTCCAAATCTGTTGTCCTATGCACATGCCTACACAGTCTTTAGTTTAAGCCCTACTGAAATTTAAAGGAAGATCTCTCCGTGGCACAGAATCATTAAATGAAACAATACGTTAAAAATTGTCTTTCTTTGTCTGTGAAAATTGCATTGTTTTTTTAAATCTTTATCAACAAAATACTGACTGAATATTAACAACACTGAAGATGCTCTGAAGATGATATAAGAAGTATCAAAACGTCAGTGCATTAAATGCTATTTTAAACATCGGAATTGCTTCATTTATTGATCAGGTGCCAAGGCGGTCTTTCTTAAAATTTCACAGTGATTATAATTATTAAGTATAGATGATAGATAAAATAAGTGATGTTGACTTTTTGAAGTATGCTTACTTAATAAAGACCGTCTACTAGACGCAAAGAAAAGGTTTCTATTAAAATCGTGTACGAAGTCACGAGCTAAGGGCTAAGGCTTCTGGTGAAGTAGGCAACAATATAATATTATAAACTTTTGTAACGTAATAATGTATTTTTAAATGAAACTGTTTTAAAAATTATTTACATAAAATTAAATCAGTATGCAGTGAGTTAAATGAGACGGACTATATTTTATTCATGTAAAATTTTCAGCGCTAAACGCAACAGGGTAAAAATAAATCATGCTCTTCATTTTCCACTAAAATAAAATGTGGAGTCTCTACAAAAATGCAAAGTTTAGATAGCAAATAACTAAAAAGAGATAAAAAAAAATGTAAAAAAATAAATCTGTATAATATGGGCCGCAGTTAACACTCTTTTTTTATACTTGACGTAAATTTATTGTAAACACAAAATAATTATAATTTCAATTCTCTCTCAATTACAATAAGCGGATTATAACTGATCGAATTTGCTTTGTATAATCAATTCTTTATTAAAGCAAATAAATTAGAAACTTATACCTTGCATGAAGGTTAATATATAATAATATACCGTGTACTTTGTTGACCATAAGTATAATTAATTGCCGTTTAAATAATATTGTGTAAGCATTAATAATTCCAGGGTAAAACAAGTACATTCGTATAAAATAATTAGGTTTTGAAATGACTTATCAATTTATGTAAGTGGGATACAAAAAAAAAAAAATGAATGCATACTGTAACCTAATGAACTCAAAAGCATTGTTTTGCAAATTGTGACCAGTAAGCCAATACAGCCTATACTTACGTGTGCTGTATTCATTTACACAAATCATGCACATTGCACAAAAATCAATTACACTATTATTGTACTTTTACTTAAGAACACAAACGACCAATAAGATTCAATGAACTTTTAAATGCTTATAATTAGACTGTTTGCTGTTTTTAGTGTTTCATTTGTAAACATGCACATAAAAAATATTGCGATAATTACGATTTGATTATACATCGAGTTTAAAAATATCCAAAACGTTTTTCGATTTTTGCATTCGCTATTTAAAAATATATTGGTTGTAAAATGACCAAGGTCTTTTTACCATTTATAAGTTAGACTAAAAACGCATAAATTTATACATGTAAACAATAACAAAAACATTCACTGACATTTTATTGTTATTACGTAGGTATATGAAGAAAATACGCAAATTATTGCATCAAATCTTAAAAAGCCAATTATTCAACCAGAACACGACAAAAATAATACAAAACACTTAAAGAAAATCAATGCAAATAATATTCATTGAAAATAATGGTGCATGAAAAGTGACTATGAATCGATATGAATGAAATGCAAATATGAAAGATGAGAAAAAAAGGAAACGAAACATACGATTTTCAGTAGAATTTTGCAGATTTGTTGCCATTTTTCGATCTGCCAGGAAGCAATGTAAAATCACAGGCATATCGCAAATTGCAGCTGTTTCTCTACTATCCACTGACAACGGTATTATTTTCACTGGTCACAAAGATGTTATTTATTAAACCTGCACAGAACAAAAATCTGAGGTCATAATTGACCATCAGCTGACTGGAAAAAGCCCCCCACTTAGCTTCCCAGACAACTGGCCTTTGTTTTCGATGACAGCTTTCACTAAAACGTCAGATGACAGCACGTCCTGTACTGACCAGTGCTGCCACAGTGCACTCCTATCTGCACAATAGTCAACTAATCCTGTTGGCCATTTAATCAATGTAAACAATAACAAACCACAATGTTTACATCGATATTAAAAGAAAGCACAAAAATTTACACTTATTTTTTACGAAAATTACAGACTTTTAACTAACCTGAACCATTTTTGCACGAAATTCATAACAAATCTACCATCGTTCTCGGTTTCATTATCACGGTGATGATAAATTAGTAAAATCGCATTTAAAACGCAGCCAATATAGGCAAACGCGTTTCAATCAATTATTATAACATTGTCACACCACAGTTTCAGCATTAAACAGCTGTTAACTGATTTAATCACTATTACGTATCTCCTGACTCTTCCTTCCGCGATGCTTGCGCTGGTCTGGCTCACGCCAAACTGGTAGCCTATAGAAACAATGCGCAGTAAACTAAAACCAGCCAGCATGTCTCTCGTTTCTATGCTATCTCTCTTGGGGCGATTATTTACATTTCACTCACAGCCACAGAATAATTTGAAAATAGATAAAATAAATTATTGTTTTAAGTAAATCTCGTTTTGTATTAACCATTTGTAATGTACCGAAATCAATCACTTTACCACGTATCATTTAAAAACGAAATTTACAAAGTCCGAAAAAATCATGTCAATAAATAAAATTAAAATGACAAGATGTGAATGACCTGTGAAAAGTAATTATAACGAAAGATAAATTTAAATTAGGTCAACTAATTTGAGATATAGTAATTTACATTTTGGGAATACGAATATAAAAAAAGTAACAAATTGCGCACAATCTTTTAACATAATTCAAATCGTAGTTTTTCTTCTAATCTTAAAATAATCTGTACCTACAACGCAAAAGAGCCAGCACATAAGTTATACATCTGAACGACGCGTGTTTTGTCAAGGACAGATTTTGTTTAGTGTATTAAATCATTTTAGACGAAAGATAAGTTGATATAAAAACGATCTTAAAAATTCGTATAGGTGTCCATCTATTTAAAAAAAGAACAGGTTGGCACACCCACCTGCCTCATTTTATCAATGCTTATACTAAATCAATATCCAGTTATGTTTCATTTGAAATTAAACGATATCAACAATTATTTCCACACTCCCTTTCTAAAAAAATTGCTCGTACTTATGTCCTATCCAAATTATCTGCAATGACAAAATTTATCTTATTAATTATTTTTTGCAACTTCAGAGCAGGTAAACATGTTCTGCGTTTACAACCTTATAAATTTGCTACCGCCCAAGACCCAGGAGCAGGCAATTTTGTAAAAAGTCAGGGTGAAGATCCATAAGAAATGAGGAATTTACCGTTATAATAATTCCAAAAAAATTGCAAGGCTGGCTGGCTGACAGTGGTAGCTTTTCGAACTTAAGAAATAAAAGTTAAATCACCAGATTTAACTCGAAATTAATGTATGCTCTTAGGGCAGAATAAAAAAAAAACGATAAAGGTTAACGAGGTGATAAGAGCGTGACCCAGAATGATTCGCAAAATCACAGAAGGGGGTCGAGATAATTTAACGGTGACCTATCTACAATAAAAAAAATGTACAGCAAAAAAATCTCATCTGTGTCAATGTAATAATTCTATTTTGATGAAATTTGAAACGATTGATATTTGAAAATTAGTTATTTGCCCATGCATATTATTATATGTACACCAGCGTTGCCAGACGTCCCGATTTTGGCGGGACGTCCCGATTTTTAAATCAAAATTAAATGGCCCGCGCGGGACAGGCTCAGTCCCGCTTTTCGGGGATAACTCGACCGTGCGTAAATAATTATTCTCTTATTGTAAGTTGCAATTTGTAACACTCACTCCTCAGACTATTATTTCAAACACCATATTTTTCTAATGAATAAAACTTTTTTGATTTTGATTTCTGTTTTTTTTTTTTTTTTTTGTATTCAGAAGACGAATAAGACTCAACTATTTAACGATAGGGTAAATCTGATTTAAAATATCGTATTTTTATTAAAATACATTTTCTATGGCTATTTTTGTTATCTATTGTCACGTAAAGGTAATTTGAACTCAAATAAAAAGATAAATATTTAAAAATTTCTGGTTATATACGTTTTTTTACTATGTCCCGCTTTCGACGAAAAAATCTCGCTTTTTTCACTCAAAAAGTTCCAAAATCCTGACTTGGCAAAAAAAAATCTGGCAACGCTGATGTACACTGACATTTTGTACTATGATTGATGAGTCTTTCACTCTTTTCAACTACAAGTGAGACAAAAACAGCTTATATACAGCAAGTTTAAAGTACCTGACGGGCTTTGACTTCGGCGAAGGACAATAGAGACCTCACAAATAATGAATTTGGAGAGGTCAAATACCTATGAATCTCTATAATATATGTTGTACAGGGTACATTCCAAAACAGTATATATAATCTGTATGCCGAATAAAAATTGAATTATAATCATTACCATTCATCTAAAATGTTAGCTGACATAAATTATTATCTATTTACATTGCACTTAGATATTGTAGATGTTATCATTATATAGGTAATACATAATATTTTAATCAGTTGATGATGAGTTAGTGGCAAAATATGATTGATTGTTGATAAAACTCGGCTAACTGTCGTTATGACAGAGGATTCAAATACGAACAAGATAAATTGTAGATTATAGACGCCCAAATGCTGAGGTTACCCGCATCTACAAACGGTTTCTATTTTTTATCATTTATAATAAATTATCGTGTAATTTGAGCTATTGAGGGTTCCGTATGTTTGAACATGGAGATCATTTTTGGGAAGCAAATTAGGAAATAAAAAAAAACTTTTGCAAACTGTACCGTGTGACATCAAATGAAAGTGCTTGTAAGGTCTTAAATATATTTTTTTTATAATTTTAAAATCATAGTTTCAAAGTTACTTAAGCAAATAGGTGAAAATTGATCGTCCCCCCACCCTATATCCGAAACTACTGAGTCCAAAATTTTGAAAAAAAAAATACAAAAAATAGTTCTTTAGTTATAGATTACAGGAAAACCTACAAGAAGCCTATAGTCTGAACATAACGCGATAAATCTTTCCAAATTGTGCGTAACAATTTACATTTGCATGTATGGGAGAACATGTTTTTTTTTCATCTACAATGTTGCGTTTGTTCTAAAGATAAATTATTTTTAGTTACTACAAACAAAATTGGATCAGATAAAAAAAAAAAAACTTGGTAACAATTCAACGTACGAAACCCTCTCTACGTGAGGTCAACTCGCATTTGTCCCCTTTTTCTAAAATTTTTCGCCCTCTGAAACGTGTCGCCCTAGTCTACTTAGCCTACTGGTAAATGCGCCCCTGAACATTATACCCAGTAATTTAAAAATTTTCCTTGTAATTGATAAAGTTTAACGTAATTTGATTAAAAATCCGCAGAAAAATTTTTACTACGGTTTTAAATTGACGGGGGGTCTTCTAAACTCGGTGCCTTAGACTCTTAGCATAATATAAAGATCTTTATGCTATGGCCGTTAGCTAGGTATGAGCCCACTGCCCTTGCGTTTACTACGCCGGTCCTGATCCTGATGAAAAACATGTTTTTAATAAAATTTCTTAAATATAAAGGACTCGTATAGTGCGACAAGAAAAAAATATTTTTGGATGTAAAATTTGGCCCTGATATTTTTAATGTCAATATTTTTCTAGTGTTTTTAAGAAGCTGTTGTTACTGAATTCTGATTACAATTACGTTGGCGCCACTGTATTTTGACATTTGTTATATTTGACGTTTTTGGTCTTCAATATTGTCATAAAATGTCAAAATATTGTTACAAATGGCTATTGTGTTATTTATGTACAAATTATTTAAAATATGTAAGTTTTAAAAGCCAGCAAATATGTGAATGAAAAAAGTAACTTAGATTTTCACAATGTATTTCGACATAAAATCCAAAACCCGTATTCAACAAATGGGTCACAGCCGTCAACTGTAAAAAAAGGTTAAACTCACAGTGAAAAACAAATTGTGTACTGATAAATTACAAAGAAATAATGGCAGGAATGTTCGGGTACACCAGGGAAGCAGTGCGGGTGAAAGTTAAGGTAATAATTAATATATTCAGTAGACTTTCTGAATTGCACGCATTCGCAAAATACGCTTATGCTTAAATGCATATTGTTTGTTTCAGAAATGCGAAGGAGTACTGCAGCCAGAATTCAGGAAATTCAGCGTCGATCCACAAATTACATCTTTCGAAGTCTTACAAAGTATTCTAGGCAAAGCGTTCGATATCAAAGGCGAATTTACTATTTGCTATCGAACGTACGATGACTGCGGACACGAAATTTATCTCTCTATATTATCAGATTGGGAACTAGACGCTGCTTTCTTAAGGTGATATTCGTCATTTCAAGTTTATTTTTATTTCCGCATTCTAGTTGCTTTTGTAGACCTGATTAAAATTGCAATTTTTTTAAAATCAAAAATACGTTCAGTAAATTTTTTGGAACTACCTCTGTACAAAATTTGTTGAATAAAAATTTGTTAAAGAACAAAACAAATCGATGATGTTTCTGTCTGTCGCAGTTATATTTATTGAACGTAGGGGCCACTTTAAATGATATAAAAAATTTGGAACCGACAGATGCATTTCAGTATAGGAACTATTTTGTAGTCAAATCTGTGATCCATATCAGATTACACATAAGTCATCTTTAATCTAAACACGAACACCAAATAATAGTAGCTGTTTGCGCGTCATACAATGTTTAATTTATTTGGTAGTTATTGGTGGATGCCTCTATATTAACTGACCTCCAGAATGTTAAATTGCGCAGTCTCGATTGTGTGTAATCTAACAGCCTGAAGAAAACCTTCAAACTATGTGTAAAACTTATGAACCAAACTATCATTGAAATATGCGACGTCTCGCCTCTTTTATTAAGACTTTTTCAAATAACTGAAAAATAATTACAAGCATACAGATAAAATATTGAATACAAGTATTGTCAAAACAAAAAATTGTCGATACCTCAACATGTCAATTATGATATCAATTGTAATTCATATGTCAACATTAAATGTTTGTAATTATTTTTCAGTTTCAATAAAAGAAACGAAACATCACATCTTTCAATGATAGTTTGTTCGTCCAACTTCCCGTGAACTTGTTCATAGTTTATAATATACTGGACATGAACATTATTTTTAATGTGTTTAAAACATTAATAGAACATTAAATTAGTTTGATGAAAATAAATTTTATAAATTTAGGGCTCACAATATATCAGTATCGAGCGGTTCGGAGCCAAGTTTGTGTTTACGGGTTGACATGAAACCATTTGAAGAAAGCTCAGAAGAATGGGACGTCACGACTACAAATATTACTCCGGTAATAATGCAAACAAAAATGATCACTGTTCCGGAGTTGAAAACCGGACCGAGATTGCAAGGACTCATTATGAATCAAGTAAGTGATGCGATTTTATTTTAAAGCATGTCACAAAATAAATGCTGCAACTATTGTGACTAATTTAAGGTTGAAAAAACGTTCAATATGGTTCAAAGGGCGTTAAATTTGGGCGAAGATGGCGGCATAACATTGCAACAGCCGCCAAGACCACCTCTGTCCGATTCGGAATTTCGAAAATATTTGGATCCGGTCGGACAAATAATTCATGCGAAAGATTTAAGATCGGCTATATATTACGGTGGAATTGATCCGAGTTTAAGGTAAAATTAATAAATACGTTTCTTAATATATAGTAAATAGTTAGCCTCATTTACCCTGGTATGATAACGCAATGACTAATGAGCCATGCTATGAATTAGTTAAATTCTGTTCGATGTCACTAGTAGTTATTTTCGCTCACTACTCATCCGTCCTTTTGCTGTAGTAATATATAGCCTACGTCACTCAGAAAGAAGCAATTAATTAATGAAAAAAGTTTTCAAATTTGTTCAGTTGTTTGAGAATGATTGATTATATAACAACAAAGGCATAATTTTTATCTATTAGTACCAATTACAGTAAAATTAAAAAGTAGGACAATAGGTTAAAAATGTGTGGACGCCTTTTTAGTAAGAGTATTTTTTTCTTTATTAATACCCTATCTAAACCAGTGCAACCTTCCATGTTCACAATAAGTGATAAGTAAACGTGTTCACCTCACGAAATGTTTTTATCAAAATACTGACCTTGATACTAAATCAGTATTCATTTTTCCAACAGAACTGTTGATAATGTTACAAAGTTACAATCAAAGTCCTTTCCTGTTGATAAAAAATTATTTATGTTTATTTAAAGTTTGAAATCAATACACATTTATTGTTTACAACTAAATGGAGATTTATATTTAGTTAAAAACAAATGATTCTTAAATATTGATTTAAGACTGCAAATCGTATCAGAAACCCAGCATAAATATGGCAAACTAAATAATAATATGGAGTATTATTTTCAGGAAAGTCGTATGGAAACACATTTTAAATGTATATCCAGAAGGTATGTCAGGTCGCGAACGTATGGACTACATGAAACGAAAAGCTGCGGAATATTTCGCCTTGAGAGATACTTGGAAAGATTTGTTACAAAGAGAAGTTGTTACGGGCGATTTAGCATACACGACGGGAATGGTTCGTAAAGACGTATTGCGGACGGACAGGCATCACAAGTTTTATGCAGGCAGCGATGACAATCAAAACATTGCATCGCTTTTTAATATATTGACAACGTACGTTTATAAATTCTATTTTCAAATCTGGAAAAGTCAAGTTTTAAAAATGTCTTGGGTCAACGCACACCCTCAAATTTCGTTGTTTAGAGAACGTCAGATGCAGTTATTAATAGCGTAAGGCCGCACACTATATGCTGAAATACACAATTGTCAAACACATTTCGAACAGGAAATGAATGTATCGATCGCTAGATCGAGCGCATGCTATCGCGCGATTGGATGAGAAATTTTGAGTGGTTGAGTAATCGACAAATTGCGATGCAATTGCTAAATCACGCATTTTCAATACAAAAAGTAGCATGTGTGCATTGACCCCTAGCCGTTTGATAGGAATATTTAATAATTGTAAGGGTTTGATAATAGTTGAGAGCGTAGGGATACCATTGTTCATTTAGTATTTCTATGATTTATCGGTTACAGACCCACAGTTCCCAGGTTCTAATCAGAGAAGTGATGAAAGAAATATATCTCTAATTTATTATCATAACAAACAAAATACAAAGATAAACCTAGCAGTTAGTAGCGTTTAATAAATAAAGTCACAATGCCTGTGTTAGCAAGTACACTACATTGTTGGCAGGATTTTGGTACTACGTACCCGATTTTTTATGATCAGTTACATTTTTTTGCGATTATGGTTACAGGTATGCTTTAAATCACCCCAAAGTAAGTTACTGCCAAGGTATGAGCGATCTAGCATCACCACTTTTAGTAACAATGGGCGACGAAGCACACGCCTACATATGCTTCTGCGCCCTTATGTCACGATTGGGTCACAACTTCATGCTAGACGGTATAGCGATGACGAAAAAGTTCACACATCTCGCCGACGCGTTGCTGTATTACGATCCGGAATTCTATAATTACTTGAAGAGTCATCAGGTATGTTGCTAACAGAATTTCAGAACTTGAAGACATGATCGGGATGAATTTACGATTAAGCTCAAACACGCGGGACACTAGTGTTGGACTTTTGATACGACTTTCGAACTTAAATTTGGATTTAAGATTGTCACTTGTTTTCAAGTAAAAGGAGATCTTCATTTAATTGAAAACAAATCTACATTTATAGCTGAAAGTCGTATCAGAATTCGGTATATTTTATTATTTTTTGTGTGGAATACTTCATTTCACATTATAGTTTGTGAATCATTTCTTTTGGATTGCATTTTAAATTAAATTTAAAATGATAATGAACATTGGATTATTTTTTAAAAACCTGAGTTTTGGTCGATGAAACTCATAACATTAAATTAATTATCCGTTTCAGGCGGATGATTTACTTTTCTGTTATCGTTGGCTTTTACTGGAAATGAAAAGAGAATTTGCTTTCGACGATTCGTTACGTATGCTCGAAGTGTTGTGGAGTTCTTTACCTGCTATGCTACCCGTTAAAGAATTGCCGCTGTACGAAACACAGTTCAAACCGGCGGCCGTCGCGACGCCCCCGATCAGTCCGCTAGTCAAAACGCCTAGAGAAAACGCATACACAAAAGTATGTGCGTTAAGACGACAAAGTTCCTCGATTTCGTTAGCATCTTGGGCAGGAGGCACAACGAATCAAAAACCAAAGACGCCCGCTGTTAGAAGACAAATTCACAGTTTGGATGAAACGATTGGACGAGCTCATAAAAATGCATTGCAAGATGTTAAAGTTCACAAAAGTTTAGATGACGCAAATATAATTCTCTCAAAATCTAAAATAGGTAGCGTGAATAAAACTAGTAACTTATGTAAAGAAACTCCTGTCGAGTCTCAGAACGGTCAAAACTCAGTCGTGCTGCAATCGAACACAACTGAAACGTTACAACCTCGATCTACTTCGCCGTACGAAGTGAAATCAGACTCTTCTGCCGTCATCAAAAGTCATACGAATTGTACAAAAGACAAGAGTGCGTTATCATCTAGTTTAAGTAGTTTAGTAACAAAACCGCCAAAAAAGGCTGGTCATTTTAAAGATCTCAAAGAAAGGATTGCAGCGAGCAAAAAAGGTTTGTTCGCATCATTGGATCGATTAGATGGCCCGAGCACAATAAAAGAAGAACAGGAAAATGGCGATAGGAAACATAGAGGAAAAGTAGTAAAGAATCTAAACGAGTTTCTGAATTTTGCTTCGATAAATAAATCGCGAATAACGGATAGACTGACAAATAGAAGTTTCAGAAGAACTATAAGTGTAACCGAACCGATGACAAACGATAAACCTGCAATAACTTTAACTGCGTCATCGTTCGACGAGTCGGAATCTAGTCAAGAAAATAAAACCAGTAGAAAAAGTAGTAGTTGTGACGATACATTTGAGGGAAGTAGTCCTGACGATTCGCAAGAATATTTTCCGATGACGACATCAATGACGAGAGAATTGCGATTAGAACTCGAAAATTTAGATCGGCAAGTTTTCGGAACAAATTATCAGCAGCGTCAAAGCATGATTCTAGATGAATCAGACTCGCCGGGCAGCGAATCAAGCATCAATGCAGATAAAAACACATCGTGCGATTGTCTTCTGTCAAAACAAGATTCCGAGTTAGTCGAATGTTCAACGATGACAACAGAAGCAGCCGAAATATGCAGTGCAACAACAAAACCAATGTGCCTAAAATTAGAAAGCAATGGGAAGATTATTAGACCGGGAAAACAGACAGACGATATTTTTGTTTGGGAAAATCCACTACATCAACCGAGTCCGGCGGAACTGGCCGTGCGAAATGTATCCAAATATCCACCGACTCCAGACGAGCAAGCCGAACTGGAATACGACGGCGAATCAGGTGAAATATTTGAGGAGTCTCAAAGTGGAATCAAATCTGTGACGCCAATAAGAGTGGTACGCAAAGCGCTCACGACAAAGCATCACAAACGTATTTCATCGGCTTTGTCGAACGCAAACACAGATAGTTCCGATAGCGACGCGCACGAAACTCCTCTGATCAATAAAAATATATTACAGCCGGACTTTATGAACAACGGGACTTTACCACAAATGACCAACTCTTGCGAAGAAGCAACCGAAAACTCCAATATAAAGAACACCAATTCTTTATTGCCTCCGCCTCACGAATTCGGTGGCGGTAATCCCTTTCTTATGTTTTTGTGCATAACAGTTTTATTACAACACAGAGACTATGTCATGAGAAACAGTATGGACTATAATGAAATGGCAATGCATTTCGATAAAATGGTTCGTAAACACAATGTGACGAGAGTGTTGAATCAGGCCAGACAAATGTTTGCCGGTTACATGAAACATTACAATGTTGCTCAGCAAAATAACAACCCTGCTACAAATAATTCCGACAACGGTGCATAAGTTCATTTTTTTAATACCAACCAAATACAATAAATATTCCTGTTTTAAGTAGGTACCCAGAATAGTTGGATCCCCGCGCTTTACAGATTGAAATCTTAATACTCATATTTAACTATAAAAAAATTACGAACTGTATAAAAATTTCAATTAAATAAATACTATCAGGATTTAAATCTTATGAATAACATAATGTATATTAAAATCCAACAATTGTGATGGTTAGATTTGTTTAAAAACAAAAAAAAAAAAAAAAAAAACTTGATACTACAATTTGAATACTGATTAATTACTTATGCTCAGATATTTTATATCCTGTGGGTAAATTTATAACATGAGATCTCACTAATTGTTCTATTTCTACTAACCTAACCACCAGGCATAATTCTGTTGGCCTATACTGCACTCATAGAGAAAAAGTATGTCGATTTTTACAGGCAGTGTTATCTATTGGATGGGTTACTACACTTACTTCCAATCTTTAAAGGCCATTCTAAATATCTGTCTCCAGTATTTAGTCATATGATTATGTTATACTGACGTCCAAAAACGAATCATCCTTTAATTTCATTCACCATCAGTTACCAGAATAGGTATTTATTAGTGACCATCACATTTTAAAACTTGCTGTCCATTCGAGTAAAACTGCGCTGTTCTGCCTGGAACCAGAGAAATGTTTGTAAAACCCTACCTGTTGGCTTAAAAATATAATTACAATTTTTAATTAGTATGGTTACTCGACTGACATAACTGATGGTAGCACAGCGCAGTTTTGGTTAAGTAAGCTTTAAACAAGGAATCATATTTTTTATCAGTTTCAAATTTGGTATTATTATCGAGCTGCAAAAAAAATAGTAATTTTATCAGGAAATTTTCACTGATGAAAAAAGATTACTTATAATAAACAAATTGTCACATTGTGTTTTAGATGTGCCTATTAATACTTAAATATTGTGAACTAGTCATTTAAAAAAATAGGACATAGTTAATAAACAAACGAGGACAAATATGCAAATAATGACGTCTCTAATTAACATAGACTGGCGATTGTTTCTTCTAATAAATTTTTTTATTCGACATTTTCAAATAAAACTATACTTATTACCTATTTAAACGTTTTGTAAATCATCAATTTTAAACTAGTTTTTGACTGATCCTGCTGTCCTCTAAATTTCTATTTGAGTAACTGTAAAATGTCGCGGAAGTAACGCAAATTTATTCACCTTTCTTGGTATATATTTTTTATATTATTATAATATGTAACTGTACACGTAACTGAGCCTGAATAAGTGCAGGTTTTTTTCTTTTTTTCAGGGTAATTAGAGAAGTCAGTATTTGCACTGTCGGTTTTTATTCAACATTCTGTATATAAATTATAAGCATTCCTTGTTAAATTGATACTTCGACATTAATAACCAGTTTCCAAGCTGCAGCAGCAACAGAACCGACGTTAATATGAGTAATTTTTCTATCAATCATTTTTTAGTATTATATAAAAATATAGTTTTTATTACTGAAGAAAAAAAATGGTCTAGGATTAAAGAAAAATCACACGTAATAACACTGAACTATACTTGTAGTTTGCACGTTTTGCCTTTTATTTTACCAAAAAGACAATAAATTATTGTTCGGAAAAAAGTGCAAAGTGCAGGATCCAGTAAAAAAACGACTGTTAAAAAACTGCATTTATTTATTTTTAAAATGATTATTTCCTCTGATCTTAGATCGCATAGTATTTCGTTACAGTATCTGTAACTTATTTTTTATGTTTATAAAACACGATTTTATATTATATATTTGTTTTTGTGATAATCATCGCATTCTGAAGGAAAATCATTACCAACTTAATTCTCACGGATATTTATTGGAAATGTGATACGCTAAAACGGACAGTGCAGCTGTCAAATTACACATAATTGGGACCAGATATGTTATCTCAGAGCATTTGAAACGCACCACGTAAGCACAATTATAATTAATCATTTTGTCCCCTAGGTAACACTTTCGATAGAATTTTGCCTCTATAACTTGAAGATATTGGTAGCGCGTAAAATGCGACCTTTATATCTCAAAATGATTTATACCCAAGGTTATTAGATACAGAGGTGACCTCGTTCCAGTGGAATTGATATTGCGTGGTTAACAAAAATATTGAACAGTGTTCCAGCCGACGTCATTCATTAACGAGGTAACATGTGTATCTAATGACCTCTGTAAGTTGAAGCTACGTCATCATAGCGTCTATAACTCGAAGTGGTAAAAATTCTGGTTAATTTTAGCGTTGTTTGGCTGATAAATCAAAATCAATTGCGCTGAGGGGAATTTTAAGTCAGTCTATTTCTTACTCAAATATGTAGAGTGAGAATTAATTTCAGTCATGATAAAAATTAGTAAGCATGATATGCAGGCATTGCTTCTTTTTATTATATTGCCCGATTTATTGTGCTACAATTCCGATAAGTATGTACGAGTCAATGCTTCTGAATACTCACACATGTCTAAAAACAAAATAAAAACGAAAAAAAAACGCTGCTTCATGTATACTGCTTACTCTCTGCCATGGAATTTTATATTTCCTATTAAATAGCTGGCTCGCGTTAAAAATCGATGTAAGTCGCCTTTTTCCGATTTTTAAGTTAGACTTTTTAATTCTGTGTCTCAACTTAGAAATATTAAATTTTTAAAATAACGTATGCGCAGTATTTTGTTTGCGTTTGTCTCATTTCCCTTCACCAAACTACAAATAGCGATTTGCATCGCTTTGTTGTATAAGCAGTTCAGTGCAGTCAGCTGTTTAGCTTACACGTATTAATCTATGGTAACTATATTCTTATCTGAGAGGCTTTTGTACTAATTTAGCGAATAATACATTTTTTTCTTAAACGCGTAGAATGTTTCGTAACAAAAATATATGTTATTCTAGTTACGAATATATTTTTCAGTATCCAGTCAGTAGCAGTTAATTCGCGGAAATGGTTCTTCAAAAATACGTTTTAAATTATTTTTCGAATATTTTAAATTTTTGAGAAAAAAGTGTTACTCGGTTTCTAAATTAGTATACGAGCTTCTTGAAATAAAATTTTCGTCAATTAAACGAATTGTTTCAATTGTCAAATGAACTCAACTTTTCAATCAACAGTAAATCTTAAAAGATTAACTGATGTTGATAATGAATAATGGTGCCCAAACTGAAATATTGGTTGTGTGGAGTTAAGAAAGTCCAAAATCGGAATAAAATTTAAATATTTTGTAAATATGATCTCAAACTAATATTTTCTATTACAGCGGCATTCGTTTTAACAATATCCTATTAGTCACGGTTTATATTCAGCAAAAATATCATTGCACTAGAACTACATAACCTCCAAACTTACACTTGACACTACAAAAATGGACGACAAACATAAAGTTAATAAGCACTAGCCAAGAAAGAATAATAACTGTCAATTTAATTTCTTTTTGCAAAATTTAACTACCAAATTCGATTAGATTATATTTGCAAAAATAGTTACTTCTTATTTCTATTAAGACTATTGTCGTTTGTGAACTGTTGTTATTGTTATATTTTTAAACTTATTTAAATACAGTCGTCTGTAATTTTTATATGCATTTTTTCTGTCCAGAAAAACTAATTTTGGAAAATAAGGAAGATGGATGTTATGCTACAACATTCCAAAAATGTTATTTTTATCTCATTATTATATACCGGGTAGCCAAAATAAACGTTTTAGTTACTTTTGAATAAATTTTGTTTAAAACTCTACAAAGAAGAAGGTTAGAGAACCGAGCTCGCTGGTTAGCGATGACTTCATATATTTCAACACACGAGGCGCTGCGAGAGTTTTCATTACCAGCGCAACGCAGTACTGAAATTCACTTCGACAATAGCTATCTTGTGCTAGTTTTGAAAATATGCGGAGTACCGCATTGCGCCGATAACGAAAAGTTTGTAGCGCCCCTCGCATTGAAGAATCTCGTTAGAGATTTTTTCTGTGCTAAATTCCGCACATGAAAAATAAATTTCGTACATTAAACGCAAAAACAGCCCATCCCTTACACCCGCCGTCCGACCGCCCTTAAAATATACAAAGGTTATGGTATACAGTGAGCTCGGTTTCTTGATGAATATCATACAATTTATTTCTCAATGCTTTCACTCACTTTGCGAATTCTATAAGTTGTATAATACCTTTATTTAACTGTCATTTTAAAATAGTTTAATTTGGGAAGTCCTGTAGGTAATTTCTATAGACATTGAGTACTTAATTTGAAGTTCAGGAAACTAGCTGTAATTTTTTATTGTTAAAAAACGACAAAACCCCAATGATTTCGTTTTTTTATACTCGGTACATCTGTTAGAAATTAGCAAGAAATACTCGCTCAGAATATCCTTCCGATTTTCCTATAGCAATAGATAGATAAGTTACGTGTTTTGTTTTTATTGAAATAATGTGTGTTATTAAAATTATTAAGTGTAAAATAAGTACTTACTTTATTATTATAATTATATAGTAAACTTAATAATACAAAATTGTAAATTCTAATAAAAAAATAATAATAATAAACAACTTATTTCAATTCCATTTTAGTCTTTAGGTTTTATAAAAATACATCATTATTATCAAAATAATTTCATGTAGTAAAGACTATTTGAAAGAAATTAAGTATATTAAAAAATCACTTTTAGTTTTACAATACTGTTACACTGGTGAAATAGAACATGAAAAAATCGGGGGAGAAAAATGACAATGCTGATAACAATCACAGCTCAAAATTATGAGTGAATAAAAAAAAAATGAGTTATGAATACATTTTTAGAACAGTGGCATTATAAAATATAATTTTCTTTTCTGAACACTAACTTGGCAAATACTGAAACACATTCGGCTCTCTTGCTCGCTAAGAGTCAATGTTTCTCTCGATTCTCTAAGGACTCCATACCTTTCACTACACACATTCCACAGTGCAATATTTTTCCCTTATATAGTGTGTACGCATATGTGTTGAATTAACAATATACCTAACTCCATCTAATTAGTAAGCAAGTGGGAATTCTAACAAGAACGATTACTCGCTAAAGCCAGATTCTCACGGATCGATTTTAATTGATTGAGTAAAACTGAACGAAAATTAGTGTGAGAACCAGAAGTGTAGCGTGCCTTGGCGGGGCCCCGTATAAAAATTTGTTTGGGGGTCCTTCACCTGTTGAAGTAAATGACTTAAACGGGGAAATCCCGCAGCCCGCGATAACCGATGTAGGGTGTTGCCAACTTTTGAACGCACGCTTTACGCGGGAAAGAAGACATTGCTTTTTTTGACTTTTGCCATTTCTGAAATAAAAAAATTGGGAAGTTTTTATTAATTTTTGCTTACGCACGTTGGGGGCCCCCGTGGCCCGGGGGCCACGTATAATTGATACGGCGGTAGCTACGCCCCTGGTGAGAACCTTTGTTTCAATTTAGCTAATCAATAAAAGTTTCTCCAAATCAAACAGTATCGTTTTCCAAGTGGCAACATCAGGTGGAATTTTTATGAAGCTTATAAATCATTGTATTGACGCCATGTTCATTGCATTACCTAGTAAATTTTTAAATTACGTTTTTGTTTATGACACCATAGATTGTAACGAAATTTGGCCCACGTGTTGAAATCCATCACCGCAAGAAGCCTATTTAAAATGGGCGTAATCGGGCCATTTTAAGGGTAGTTTTTAGTGGTTGAAAAACGTTTTTGAGCCCCAAAATAACGAAAAAATTCTCAGAATCGTTTCAAAATTGACATTTAATTCTCCAGTGGTAATTAAAAAGTGTCCCTAAAATTTTAATAAAATCGGCCCGACAGGACCGGACTTACAAATTTTATGAAAACACTACTTTGCAGATAGTAAATTATTTACTGAAAGTTGTATATAATTTGGTATAAAGGTTCGATTGATAATAATATTGCAATTAAGAAAAAAAATGTTATTTATGGGGTGTATTAAGGAGTCAAATTTTTTATATTGCCCAAAAACCAACTTAAGTTCGCATAATAAAGCCGCCCTGCCTGTATAAGCAAATACACTATACACAATGTCTCACCGAACGTTGGCTAACATGGGTAACTTTGTTATTAGTGGAGATAGAAAGTCGGTTAAATGGGCAAAGTAGTGCAGAAAATTGGGCTCATTAACATCCCGTCGAAAAAACAATTGAATTTTGACACCCTATGAATTTATTCAGAAAATAGTGAAAATTGCCATTTATGAAAACTGGCCATAACTTTTTTATTTATGAAGATATTTGAAAATTTCATTAACCATTTTTTGATAACTTTTTAAAGTCTTTTCAGTGGCGTAGGTTTAATTTTTTTATTTCCACTACATAATGAGATATTGACATGAACTTTGGTTTTTCTTATGGACGGCATTTTTGATTTTCAGATATTCGAATTCTACTTATTTTTCCTATATCTAAACCAATCAGAAGCTACAAAACTGACAAAAATAGCTTTTTGGCGTTATCAAAGTGTGCCGTGTAAAACGAAATTTGTTGAAACAAATACATATCTCTGTCGAACGATCGCTACAGTTTTGCTAATTCATTTTGTTTGATTTACTCTCTAAGATGGCTCAAGCATTCTCAAATTTGGAGAAACAGGCTATTTTTGCGCATACATTCAGCGTAACAAAAATACCACGTGGGCTCAAGCAGAATACTTGAACCTTTATCCAGAAAGGCGACAGCCTTATTCAATAACTTTTTTAGTAAAAAGAAAACGTATCTTGTTATTCACAATTTTTTAAAGTTTTTAGGTCGATCACAATTTGTTTGATATGATCATTATTTCAGTTTAAATCGCAGTTTGCAAAATGCACAAATTGTCCAGTTTGCAAATCAAAAAAGTCAGACGCGTTTGCTTCTGAAAAAGATGTATAATATCTCGCATCTTATGAACAATCGGTTTGTTTTGTCAGTTTATGATTTTTTACTCCTTTATACACCCCTTAAAATAACATTTTTTTTCTTAATGGCAATACTATTATCAATCGAACCTCTATACCAAATTATATACAACTTTCAGTAAATAATTCACTGTCTGCAAACTAGTGTTTTCATAAAATGTGTAAGTCCGGTCCTGTTAGGCCGATTTTATTAAAATTTCTGGGACACTTTTTAATTACTACCAGAGGGTTAAATGTCAATTTTGAAACGATTCTGAGAATTTTTTCGTTATTTTGGGACCCAAAAACATTTTTCAACCCCTAAAAACTACTCTTAAAATGCCCCGATTACGTCCATTTTAAATAGGCTTCTTGCGGTGATGGATTTCAACACGTGGACCTTTAGTTGAAATCAATTAACTCTTTCGAAAGCATTTTTAAAAATACGGCCCTGCGCTTTTGCAAAAACGTTCTACGGTCAAATTATTTCCTAACGAACAGCAGCCGGAAACACGTCAGTGAAAAGTTCATTCAAGTTTTAATTATCATTTTAATTTCTCTTTGTGCTTGGTTAATAAGAAATTTGGTTTGCATATTTGCAATTAATTATAAATAAATTATTTATTTTTGTTGAAAAAGTAAGTTTTCATTTTATTAATTTACAGGTAATTTAATCGCTATATTGACAAAAATAATGTTTTTTCGTGTAGCTATCTGCCCACGTGTTCCCCATTATCGACATTACTAATAATTATACATAATAAAAGTTTTTAGGCGCGGCAAAAACTCAGCGAAACATCTATTAAAAACAATACAGAAACTGGGGGAAGAAATAAATTTAAGACATTAGTAAATAGTATTTTTTTAGTATTCCAACATGCAGGAAATAAATCGCACAATCGAAAATTTAAGTGGGATACGCGGCCATTTGTATCGTTCGTGTTTTGTATTTTTTGACGAAATGGAAAAAGAGCAATATCGATCCGTACTGATCAACCGTCGAATGAAAAAGAGAGCATACTGAACAGCTGGTATTCAGTAACTTTAAACGAAAATTAAAATTTGCTCATTTTCACTTTTAGATTGATCGATCTTCGGCCGCAAGACGCCGCCAATCACAACCTTTTACAAGCCCTCATTTTACACGAACCGCGCAATAAACGAATTAATTCCATTCTTCAAATGTACGAGACGCACACGATTAAACCGACAGCCCACACCATCGGAACATTGGATTGTATTTTTCGAAGAGGTTTAGTGCCCGCCATCTTCGAAAATTCAGTCGGGGAACCAGTTAACACGAAAGAAATTATCGTAGCCTGGCTTTTCAACGGTTTCGAAGATCATTTTTTCAACGCTTGGCTCGAAACGGCTAACTTTCTGTTCGCGTTGATATTACGAACTTATCCGACGTGCAAAGTGATAAAAGAAACGAACGAACCTGTCGATTTTTACGACGAATTGATTTGGAAATATTACGCCGTTCGTTTCGAAAATGGATTGATGATCGATGCCGAGATGTCGAGAAGAACGATTTTAATAATTGTATCGCCAATGAAAATTTAAAGACGAATTTAATCGGTGTTTTAACGAAAATAGACGCTATTAATAGTGAGTCTAGTGATTTTTTTAACGTTATAATGTTCCTTTTAAATATTTTTAATTTATTTTGTGATAAAAGTTTAGACAAAGAATCCAATCGCTAGAGACGTAACAGGTTTTATAAGTTCTTTTGGGCGAATTTATAATCTCTGTGTAGTCTTTAGTAGTTTGTTTTAGATAATTTTTTGGGTTCGGTATGTGAAAGGTCGCATTATTAAGTGACATGGGCTCTGCGTACAGAACTCTACTTGAAACACAACTATTAAACGATAAAGAATGTTATTTCCTGAAAGATTGTCTGGTAAAGTCTTTGGCAACGTTTTCCTAAATTTCGCTCCATTTTTCTTTATTATTTCTAAAAAAAGAAGTAAAATTTTAAAAAGTGCATTATATATTTTGTAAGTGCCATTTGAAAAATAAATACCTTTTATTTCATTTTTGTTAATAGAGGGTGTAAGAAACACCGAATATCCAGTTAGTAAAAGACGTTTTTCTGACGTTTTTAACGAATTTGTCAACTGAAAATCAAACCGTTTCTCTCCGGCTTTGTCTTTGAGTACAAATTTCCATGGATCTGAAAGCAAAAAAAAAAAACGTTGGATTGATATCTTCTGTTCTTTTCTAACAGTATGATCAGAGGTGGATTTATAAATGTGCTGCCTACATTCTAGCAGCTATTTAAATTATTTATCGCACAATCCAAAAGCACAAAAAATTGGAGTAATTTATGGTTTAGTAGACAAAGCAATTAAATTATCAGATAAACAGTTTTATGAATATAATTTACAATATATTTATGCAGCACTACATGCAAATAGTTATCCGTTGCCTTTTATTAATACTCATATAAATGCAAGGCTTAAAAAGTTACAATATTCTAGTACTAATGTTAATGTTCCAGTTTCTGACAAAATTTCTATTTCAAATAATATTGATTTTATTGTTTTACCATACATAAAACACCTTAAACATAAGTTCAAATCAACAAAAAAACCCGGGTCGCAGTGCCAAAACCCTGCCGACAATATAGTTTTGCTATAATTATTGCTAATGCAGGCAGTGTGGCAAAATAAAAAATTTGACTCCTTAATACACCCCTTAAAATAACATTTTTTTTCTTAATTGCAATATTATTATTAATCGAGCTTCTATACCAAGTAATATACACTTTTCAGTAAATAATTCACAATCTGGAAACTAGCGTTTTTATTAAAATTTTGGGGACACTTTTTAATTACTACTAAAGAGTTAAATGTCAATTTTGAAACGATTCTGAGAATTTTTTCGCTATTTTGGGGCCCAAAAACATTTTTCAACCCCTAAAAACTACTCTTAAAATGGCCCGATTGGGCCCATTTTAAAAAGGGTTGGTGCGATGGTGGATTCCAACATGCGGGCCAAATTTAGTTAAAATCAATTGACTCTTTCGAAAGCTATTGCCCGCACACATATATATATATATATATATATATATATATATATATATATATATATATATATACAGGCTGAGTTTTAAGTTGATGCTTTTTTTTACAGCGTGTAAAAATCAAATAGACGAGCAAATATTTCAAATAGTTTTTTTATCAAAACTCAAAAATAAGAGAGAAACAGCCTTTCGAAGTTTATATAAATTTTATTAAATTTTAATAATATTGACTCTAAAAACGAAACTACTTGCGATTACTGTTCAAAATATTTTTTTATAAATAAAAAAATATTTTGAACAGTAATCGCAAGTAGTTTCGTTTTATTTAATTTAATTTATTAAATTTTCTTTAATTTTGAGGTCGGTCCTGGGGTTATATTATGTTACTATGGAAATAAGTTGTTATTATCAAGTATGTTGGTGCTTATTTGAAACTGACATGTGTATTGTTCTGTTTTTGAGAGAACAATTTCTGTGAATACTTGATAATAACAACTTATTTCCATAGTAACATAATATAACCCCAGGACCGACCTCAAAATTAAAGAAAATTTAATAAAATTTATTTAAACTTCGAAAGGCTGTTTCTCTCTTATTTTTGAGTTTTGATAAAAAAACTATTTGAAATATTTGCTCGTCTATTTGATTTTTACACGCTGTAAAAAAAAGCATCAACTTAAAACTCACCTGTATATATAAACATTTTTAAAAATGGTGCCAAAGTGTTTAGGAGGTTATGAAACGTCGAGAAATTTTGGTCCGACCCCTAGGTCCCGCCATCCGACCGATGCCAATAGTGTATATTGCCATATGGCAAATACACTAATAAAAAAATATAATATTAATTTAATATTTAGATCATATAATAAATTAAAATTACTTAATATTCTGGGCAAAGATAAATTAGAAAATTTCGATAAATCAAATATTGTATATAAAATTCCTTGTAAAGATTGTAAAAAAGTGTATGTAGGTCAATCAGGAAGAACACTTAGTACTAGAATAAAGGAAAGCAAGGAGACATCTGCTTTATATTCACATACTGTTGAATTAAATCATTGTTTTGAATTTTGATTTTAATTATAATTCTATAAAAATTTTAGATAATGAACAAAATTATTATAAGCGATTGGTTAGTGAAATGTTATATATTGAAAAATATGATTCTGTGAATAGGATAAGTGATACAAAAAATCTAAAATTAATATTTAAGGATTATATACATAAATTATTACAATAAATATTCTTTGTTTTAGGTTTTTTGTGTCACTCACTGTTTTAATATATAGCATTTCATTACCATAGATTATATAACTTTTATAAAAAATTTAGAACTGTTTTCAATATTTTGTTTTGGTATTATATAAACAATTGTAATTTATTTTATATTTAAAAAATTGAAAAGGACCAAAATTGTTGGTCGAAACGTCTTTATAAATAAAAAATTAATTGGACAGTATATTGCAAGTAGTTTTTTTTTTTTTTTTTATTTAAACAAAAATGTGCATCGACTGCTAAGGTCATTAGCACAATATACAAAAAACAATACACAAAACACAAAAACGTTATATTATATACATATTGTACGATAAACTATAATAAACACGTTATTACAATGTGATATAAGGTAAGTTAAATTTTAAATTTTATTGATTAATTTCGTAATGTCTAAGAACTCTATTAATTTTTTAATGTTTGATTTAGTGTTCCCAAGGATTTCTTCAATGCTTGCTGGTAGACCTGTGATCAGTCTTTCGGCTTCATACAATGGACAGTCAATTAAAAGGTGTTCCACGGAAATTCCTTCGTCGCATATGAAACAAACTGGAGGGATATCTTTGGACATTAGGTAACTATGGCTAATTTTTGTATGTCCGATTCTAAGACGGGTAAGAGCTTGTAAGAGCTATAGGATTTTCCCATTTTTCAGTTGTGGATTTTATTTTTCTAAGTTTATTCTCCGATACATTGTCCCATTCTTGGTTCCAAAAATTTCTGACTTTTCTCTTTATAAGGGTTATTAATTTTGACGGTGTAACTGTATTGTAATCAGGATTTATTTCTGTGCGTATCGCTTCTTTAGCATATTTATCTGCCCGCTCATTACCAATAATTCCTATGTGGGACGGGATCCATATCATGTGTACCGAAATTGATTGCTGTTGTAAATCATGGCAAAATCTACGGATTTGTTGGACTAAGGGATTATTAGAGTACATGGTTTGGATTGCTAGAAGGGCGCTTGTTGAGTCTGTTAATATTACCGATTTTTTATTTATAGTTTTTATATATTGAAGACTTTTATTGATAGCAAATAATTCGGCAGTAAAGATGTTATTGAACGCATTTAATTTAATTTTTTCAACATGATCATTATGAACATATGCACATGCTGTCTCTTCTTGTATTATTGTGCCGTCGGTATATATGTGAGCAAAGTCGTTAAAACTGCTTAGAATTTGATTAAGATGCGCTTTGTAAATTTCTGGATGAGTTTCACTTTTTATCATATCTGTGAGAGTTATGTTAACATTTGGATGGGGAAGTAACCATGGTTCAATGTCGGGAAGAGTTGTTTTCGTAAGGGTTGTTTGTGGAATTTCGTATTTACTGATTAAATATTTAGCTCTTATCGGTAATGGTCTGCGTAAATTTGCCATTTTTTCATATATACTAGGAAATTTTGGCCGTTTAAATATTTTATGGTTAATATGAGATTCGTTGCTAATTATTTTAGCATAATAATTTAGGCTCAATTGATCACGTCTGATGTGTGTTGGAATTTTGTTAATATATCTATTACTGCTGGTAGAGTCAATATTATTAATTATTGATTTTAGAAAAAAATGGGCTAGTTTTCAAATCATAGATCGCGTAGGCTTTTTTTTGATAAATTTTTAAAAAAATTGAGTGAATCTTAACAATTTGTTAGGTGAATTTTGACAATTTTTAGGTGGATTTATACTATTGTTTGACCAGGTCACCAACTTTCAACTCTGATTTTGATGTTATTAGACATAAATTTTAAACCCTAATTTAAAGATTAGTAATTTAACAAAAAGTGGGTCCCAATGGACTTCAATAAGCCCTAGACCCATGTACATGGGTAAAGAATATTATGCACAAATTGAATAGCCGAAAATAATGCTGAACGTCAAGTAACAAATTGTTAAATAATATATCTCTGATAATATATTCTATTGGTAGCATTTCAATATGTCAAAAATTGTTAGGTTATAAGAAAAAAATTGCAGTGTTCAAATTTAAGTCGATGCGTCAAAATTTTGCAAATTTTTGTATGATTCACATCTAAATACGAATATTCCTTAAGTAAGTTTGAACTTGAAATTACAGACAAATAAATATTTACAATATTATTTCAATTTCGTTTCAGCCAAGAAACCTTATTCCCCCTTTAAACCATTTCTATTAGAACACAGTACTGTTATTTTTTATCATGTAAGTATTTGCGTTTTAAGAATAGTAAATACTTACACAGCGAGTTTGCATTGAGCAGTTTTTATGGTACAAAAAGATTTTTCAAAACTTCGTATATGTGGAATAGATTATAGAAATAGCTAATCGAGTGTTAATTTCGGAACAATTTGAATTAATAATTGTCTACTTGAAAATAAGTTGCCGTTGAATGAAATGTTTATTTTGTTCGAAATAAGTTGTGCATAGATATTTTACAGTTGAAGTTTTCAGAACGAAATTTCTCATGTCTACTGCAACTACTGCTTCACATATAATACGAACGACAAAGAAATCTGAAATGATGCGTCCACTTAAACCAGCATCGATGTTAGCTAGTAAACTCAGAAATGAGGGCAAACTTAACACAGGTAAGCATAGAAAAATTTAGCCGTAAAGCGAAAAGCCTTATAATGAATATTGGGCTAATGTCTGCTTCGTCTAACTTTTTAAATCTGTTTGCAGTGTTTTGTAACAGGTAATGGCTGAGTCGCTTTTTTTAGCTGTTATTACGAAACATTGTAATTTTTTTTTAATAATTTGTTAAGAATTTTCAAACATATTAATTATGATTAATTTATGATAGTATTAAAATAATATGGTATTGATATCAAATTACTTCGGTTTTCACATCAAAGTTCTTTAGTATTCGTATCCAATGCCTTCGCGATTTGCATTCGAATACATAACTATTCAATATTAGTATCCAGAGAAATTTGGAATTAGTATTCAAATTCAAATGCTTCTGTTTTCAAATCCAAGTACTTCGATATTCGTATCCAAATACTTTGATTTTGATTATTCGGATACAGTATTTAAAGACATTGTCTACATCACATGCCGTATTTGAATATTTTTCCAATTTTGTATTCGTTACGCGTATCGGCTACAAAATGTATTCATATTCGAACGCATTTAACATCTATTTGGATACCGAATGTGTTTTACAAGTAGGTATAATGACGTATAATGGTCGACGCTTTCACTTCGCGTAAATTGTACTTCGGTTTTATGTTAAATAAATAAGTCCCAAATTCTCAAAAATTGACAAAAATCGGCGTTGACCCTAATTTATAACAATTGAAGACAAAACGATACTATTTTATTTAACAGTCGAGGGTATAATGATGCTAACTGAACACATCTCAGCACTGCTCGCATCCGATGATAATTTCGGCGAGTCTCTTCAAGCAAATATAACGAGTCTCTGCCAGCATTTGAAATCGTACGGCTGTCATCTCGAAGTGCTTTACAAAGAGCAACTCGACCGCGCGTTCATTACTTTTCGTAACGCGTGTCAAGACGAACGACTCGACTACATATCCAGAGTGCACCTGCTGCAGCTGATCGAACTCAGAGCAAATCAGTGGTGCGGCACGGATCACATGAGTCACTATTATGCGACTCATGCCACAGATTCGACCGTAATTGTTCAGCAAGAGCCGACAATCGCTCAAATAATGCCCGAATCGACCGGAGGAACTCCGGTGACAATACTCGCTCCGGGAGAAGTTTTGAGACCGTCGGGAAAGTTTCCTAAGCCGACGAGAATACCGGGAAAGAACTATTGTAAAGACGAAGTCGTTATACGCAATGCTGACTCCGGTAAAGGTATGTTGAAATCAATATAAATAAATAATATCTTAACTTTGTCTATAGTAGGAATGTTGACTGTAGTAATGGAAACATAATTTTAACTTTAAGTGACAGTGCCTATGATAGAAATACTAAAAAACACTATATTTTTCCTTATTTTAAGGAATTTAATTAATATTTAATAAGTAAAACGTAATTAAATCACCCTCAAGTCACGTGACAATGAACATCAATCAAAGTGCATGACGTCACTGGCTCATCAACGTCATCAGACGCTGTCGTAGAGAAGAACGCTGTTCACGCTGTCAAAAGGCTTCATTGTTTGGTTAAAATTTAGAGTGTGTAATTTATTCGAAAATTTCTATGACAACAATTATGAAAAACACTATCACCTCTTCAGTTTAGCAGCGTTTATGAGCCTACGACGTCACGGCAGTCACGTGACAAGTATTGACGTTTCGGAGCGAAATTTTAAACGGAATTTAAAATATGTACATGGTTTTTAAAGCGTGAGTCGTATTTAAAAAATTATAATAAATATTTGTGGTTATATTAGGTACTTATGCACGATTTAAAACGCTTTTCCAAAAATTGTCAACATCCCAATTGCATCTTTTCAGAATTTTTATCTGTGAGTTTGTCGAAAAACTACTGTATTGATTTTGATCAGTCTTTAAATATTTCATAAAACATTTTTGGTAACCCGTTTTTTTTTAACTTTTTTGCAGTGATGGGCATTAAGGGACGACGCGTCCATATGATAGAAGAATTGAGCGAAACTATAATTTCCTTTCAGAGAGGTAAATAGTTTAACGTAAATATTCCTATTTTTGAAAATAAATACATTCTTAGTATTATTACAGTGGCGCCAGGAGCTAAAGAGCGACTCGTACAAATAACTGGTTCGAGTGAGGAAACAATCAAGTCAGTATACATTCTATCTTTCGAGTAGTAAAATTCTTTTTTTTTAATATGTGCACTGAAACCAACTCATTTCATACTTTAAAAATGAAAATCGCTTAAGCGCAGGTTCAAAATTACGTGTTTTTGTTCCTTGGACAAAGCTATCCAGGCAGAAAATAATTATAAACTATAACCTGCAATATATTACCTTACGGTGTTCTTTTATCACCGATTGCGAAATTACGTGGATAATGCGATGCTGCAATTTCACTGCACTTATTACAAAAAAATATTCAAGCGAAATCGGCGACTTTCCGCCCTTGTAACACTACGTGTATTTATTAAAGTCATGCGAAACAGTTGATGGAGGAAACAATACGCAGAAATGCTTCTCCGGTACGCGATTCGACTTCGGCCGTCGCCCACGATTCCGGTTCGAGCTTGAGTTCAGCTTCGGGTCCGGCGGACGCGGAATCGTTCGGTGCGCAAGGCGCAGCGCCCGTGCTGGCTCATAGCCTGTCCGCCGGAGACGCTACGCTCGGCGAATACAAATATACGGTGACTGTCGGCACCAGATCGCTCAAAATCACCGGTCCCGATTTGGACCTTATTCGGGTTCGTAAATAAACACTAATTATTATCAATACATATGTTGTGTTAAACTTGTTTTTATGCAGACTGCCAAATTAGTACTGGACGAGTACTTTAACGGGGAGAGTGACCGTTTTGTAAGCGCTTTCAATCCAGCAGCTTGGGACATCGTCCAAGTCAATTCAAATGTTGAACCGCAACTTGAACCAGACGTCGCAGGTATTTCAGTTCGTTTGTTTGTCATGTAATTTTATTCTGTTAACGATTCATTTGTTACTTAGTCACTCAGACATTTTAGACTGGACTGCTTAAGCAATTGATTGTCAAATAACATACGCGAACCGCTCATTTTCTTTTGAAATATTTTTGAATTGTAAAATTAATTTGGTTGTCAAATCCCAACGAATAGAATATGGAATTGTTTATTTGTTTCAGATTCGAAACAAACTACGCCTAGTACGAAACCTGCGACAACGTACGACGCAATAGTGCTCGTGAAGGCGTCACAGAACACTAGTAGTTCTGTGACTCCACCCCAGTGGGATCGTATTTGTAAAGAGTTTCCCAGCATCATACGTAAGGTAGCCTCAAACATGCGACACCCGTGACTCATGACAGAGAAGCATGACGTAATGAGCATTACACTTTAACCAAACTAACGCCATCTGCAGTGTGACTCGTGAATGCAGTGTGTGCGTTGTTTTGCTAATATAAAATGGCTAACCGACGAGCACACTTTTCAGTCTGTAAGCATCTGACTTTTCTTAATACTTCTATACTTATTGTGACGAGAAAAGACCAAAATGCTAGTCAAATCCCGTACACGCTGATCTGTAACCTAATTTCTTCATATTAAAAACGTTCCAGATACAGAATTTAACTAGCGTCTCAAACGAGTGAAGAAAATAAATAAACAAAACTTGACTGCATTATGCAAAGATAGTTGAATTTCACTTTACGTTAACGCATGCGCGTAAATATTATGTTTAAAACTTTTTTTTATTTGTGGGAAGCACTGGTTCAACATCTCTACTGTAGTGATTTCTTTTCATTCGACACACTGATAATAGTTCAGTAAAATCATTGAACCAGTTTGTAACTGGTTTGATTTATATCAACACCTTTCTGTAACCATGGTGACAGATCACGTGATAGGAATGTGCGTTTGTTTGAATCTTTTTTCGACGCAGAAAAAACTGCATGCTAACTTTTATAATCGGAAGTTTTTGCTTGTTTTTGACAATGATTAAGTTCTATAGAAAATTGCAACGTTTCCGAGTTTTATTTTAATAATTTTCTTAAAACTGATTGTAATATTATAAATCCATCAGCAAACAAACACATTTTTTAATAAAGATAACGTTCCATATTAATATAATAATAAAATAAATAATTTTGAAAAATGTATAATCAGATCCTTTTGATGTTAATAAATTATAAATATTTTAGAGGAATTAGGATCAAAGAAATAAAAGACAAATTATTATTTCACAACGTTTCGTATTAATATTAATACCTGATGAAGTATTAATATTAATACGAAACGTTGTGAAATAATAATTTGTCTTTTATTTCTTTGATCCTAATTCCTCTAAAATATTTATAATTTAAAATAAATAATATTCGTTTAAGAATTACCAGTTTTTTACTTTTTCTTGCGTATTAAAAATTTTACTAACACTTGTTTGTGTGCTAATTAATGCAATTTAAAAATTTGAATGTTTTTAGTTTTTTATGAAATAATATCTTAATGCACTTTTATAAAAATTAAGTTTGCATGATCGCATCACACTATGCATTTATTTTTTTTTTTGTTAAAGTCAATGTCAAAAAAAAAGTGTTTTACTTTAGTTTTTTTTTCACATTGCAAGTGTTTTATTGGCGCTGACATTTGGTGTCAAAAAATGAAAGAGTGGCCTTCATGTCAAATAGGAAATTTAAACAAAATCTATTGTTTAAAAAAGTAAGGAAAAAAATATAAAGACGCGTATGCATTTTCGAGCTGAAGTGGTTTGTAAAATAAAACGATAGTTTTCATGATTGGAACGCCAACTGAACTGCTTGAAAACCGCTCATGAATTCATTTGTTTTAGGTCAGAGAACCGTTCGATGTTGAAGCTTATCTGCAGGCGGCGACGTCAGCGGAAGTAAACATCGTTATTAGCGCCACAGAGATGACATCTAGCAGTCCAGAGCTGGAATGATTGGTATATTGTTTTTTTGTTTCTTTGAAAAATGGAATTTGCCGTTTATTTTTTAATCAATCGTCAATAAATATACAGCGGGTACAATTTCAGAAACTTGACTATTTATAGAAAAAACTACATACTTTTTTTTGAAATATTTTTTATTTAATAACTTAAATACAAATAAAAAAACAAAAAAGTATTAAGTTACGTACTCATTTCTTCACGTAAATTCCTCATAATTTTTTTTCTTATTACTTCAGTTATGTTTCCATTTACATTCGGTATTTCTTGCATTTTACGTACTGCCAACTGAAACCAAAAAAAATATTTGTATATAAACCATTATTCACGGTGTTTTCCGTCTAACGTCGTCAAAAGTGCGTTCTGTTTGATCTTTTGCTATGATTTCCCCTGCCTCGCTGTTTCGAGTTCAATAATTTGAAATTATAAATAAAAATGTACCTCGATCTGTTGCACGAGTTCAATTTCTCGTGGACCCGATATAAAATTGGTGACTCGACAGTTGGCAGGGCTTCCGATGCGCCCCGTTCGTCCGCATCTATGAATGTAATCCGCAGCGTATAGCGGAAAATCGTAATTTATTATATGCTGTACCTAGAACGAAACAATGTCAAGCACTTATGATTTTAAATGCTGATAACCTCAGATGTTGAGCGTCTATAATCTATAACCTTATTTTAGATATCGTATTCTTCCGACAAACCGCCACGAGTTCCTTCTCAACTGAATGATCACTATTTTTTAGGGTTCCGTACCTCAAAAGGAAAAAACGGAACTCTTATAGGATCACTCGTGTGTCTATCTGTCCGTTTGTCTGTCACAGCCGATTTGCTCCGAAACTACTGGACCGATTGAGTTGAAATTTGGCACACATATGTAAGTCACTGACCCAAAGACGGACGTGTAACGTAAATAAACAAAATAAGTAGTGAACCAAATTTTGTGAAGCTTTATGCTTAATCACAGCTAGTAACAGCCAGTAATAAAATGTATTTTGCGACCGCAGACTGAAATTTTACGATCTAAGGGATTAGGCACAATCATGGAATGCGGGAAGTTTCACTTTATTTAGCCACTTACATGCGTAGTATCGAGTCCTCTAGAACCTATATCCGTTGAAGATATCACTTTAAAATATCCGTTTTGAAACTGTTGAAATCTTCCATAGCGCAACTTGTAATGCATATCCGCATTCAAATTAATACATTTTACGTTGTTCTCATTTAAAAACATTGCGATCCAATCACAAGTTGGCGTTCTGTTACTAAAAACCATTACCGGCCGATTAGCGTTCAAGTCGGCTTTGACCGTTCGCAGCAGTTGAGTAGGTTTATCGGCGCGTCCTAAACGCAGGAAGCGCTGCGGTACGTGATTCATCGGACGATGAAGTTGCGACGTCGTCACGTTGTGCAAGGAATCTAACGGTATGATTTCACTGAGAGACTGCTCGGCATTTTTTGGCATCGTTGCACTAGCCAAAATTAATTGCGTGCTTTCGAAACCCTCGTCGGTATTTTCATTTTTCCACTAAAAAATTTTACTTTTTTTAGTGATTTGACATTTTTATAACTGCTACGAAATTAGAATTGTTCAAATTGTTGGCATGTCCCAATAGTGCAGTGAAGGTGCCAGCCACATAAGAGATTATTGTGCTTAGAGCTTTACTATAAATAATACGTCCAATCTATAGTATTCTACTAACTTTGCATTCAATTCACACGAGTGGGAAACGTTATTGGAGACCTTGGCGTCTATAATCTACAATCTCTCTACACCGGTATTGGAAGAATTAAATTGTCTACTTACTTTAAAACGCTTCAAAAAATGTGACAGTTTTTCTTTAAAGCTATCGTCTAACAATGTGTCGGCTTCATCCAATACAATCTGTTTGATATGATTCATTCGATATATATCGGCAGTAGTTAATTTGCTGACTACACCCGGTGTGCCTATGAGCAGGTCTGTCGGTTTAAAAACTGGGTTCATTATCCTGCGTTTTGTTCCCCCACCCACCATTACATCCACTTGGAGGTCCAATTCTTTACAATATAACTCAGCCACTTCTCCTGTAAATATACAATTCTTGTTTATCTTAAAAATATAGTACAGCTTCACAAACCCGGACACGTATGGAACCGCGCATCGTCTGTATTTGAGAGATTTGCGAATAAATGTTTTGGGTCATTTAGTCCTCAATTTGAAATTATTCTTGTCACTTTTTTTAATAAGAATTAGTAATCATTCCTTACGTTACAAAAATGGGTAACGATGTTTCGTTTATAAATTCATACTTCAAAGCAACATCCAAACAATAAATAAAAATCAGTGAGTATGTAATATACAGTAAGAGAAATATTGTCTGTAGTAACGAACGAGCAACGTCAAATTAATAGAGAAGACACAATTGTAACTATGTGCATTTCACTCACGAGCATTATTTGCCGATCATGCATCTTTTTTTAAGATAATGCTCGGCCTGTGCTGCTACTGAAATCAACGGCCAAAATATGATCTATGCATGGTTGGGTCAGAGCTTTGGTGCATAGTAAAAATATATTTGAACCTCCTTTGAATAACGCCTGCATTCACTGTAAATGTCATATAATATTCAAAATGTAAAAAATCTGAAGAGAGCAAAATTTGTTAAAATTGACGGAATTGTATTGGTTTATTATATTTTTTAGCTGCATTTTAAAATATGTGCTATAAATGAATATTTTGTAGCTGTCTGATTTGTTGAATATTAATTTTGAAGAAATGTGTTATCAGCTAATCGACATTACATTTTTTATAAATCTTTTTGTGCGTGTGTATTATATTCGTATCATTGTATTTTTAAAAATATAGTTTTATTTCAAAATATTGAATTATATATTACGAAACTTCACAGTAAAAAGAAGATCTTTTTTGCGTCACTTCAGCGAACAATTCATTGCGTTATTAGTGTTATTACTATTACTGGATAATGTAAAAAATACATAATTTAAAAAGGACTTTTCCCTTTTCATTGAACAGTTATGAAGAAATGAAATTTTTTGTTAAATACTTTGACATAACAGTGAGAGGTGTAATGTGATTATCATTATATTTGGGCATTGGTCATATTTTTTTCACCGTTTAAATCCATTTTTATTAAACCACATTTTGAATAATTCAATCTTTTCTTCAGTTGTGTTATTTTAGCTTTCATAAAATTTATTTGTATTTCTAATTTTTTTCTATTTATTTTAACATTAGAACAATATTTTTCGTTTACATGGTTACACAGCAATAAATACGACGAAATTTTACCAAATTCCAGAAAAAATTATAGATTTCGAAATTAATAAATATTTGTTTACTTTTTCAAATTTGATTTTAATTGAATAACCCTGGTAACGCTTTTTATGTTTCCATATGATTGATATAGAGAAAAAAGTATCAGTATTTAATTTCTAAATTATTATCAGCCATTTTGTGTTATCCGTTGAACGTAAAAATTAAATATTTTTGTTATACTGAAGTTTGGAGTAGAGATTGGTTGTTTTAGACAGTAGGTCATCTATTAATATATGTATTAAGCGTAATGGTTAGGTTATTGTGGTAATTTTACAGAACAGTTGACTCTGATAACCACAGAACGCTCAATTCCATAGTGATAATACGTCTACATAAGGAATAATTTGGCTGGTACAATTTTTTTTGAAGAATTGAGCACGATTTCTTTATAGTATTTAATTTTTAAAAATTCAAATGAAAATAATGGTCTTCATGACTATTTAGCTGAAATATATTCTTTTTCATTAATGTGGTTACGCAGTGACATTACTGGCAGCAATATAAATAATGCGTTTATTTTAAAATAGATCGTAGGTTATAATACGTGACGATGTTTTGATAACCTGCAATTTGAAAAATAAATAGCAAACGTTTAAGCGGTTATTCACTAATGTGGCAACACTTGTGTCAATTTAATAGTTTGTTTTTAATTAGCACCTATATCAGTAGATGATCTACTGCCTATAACAGTCAGTCTCTGCTCCAAACTTCAGTATAACAAAAATATTTTATTTTTACGTTCAACGAATTACACAAAATGGCTGATAATATTTTAGAAATTAAATACTGATCGTTCTTTCTCTATATCAATCATATGGAAACAAAAAAAAAAGCGTTACCAAGGTTATTTAATTAAAATCAAATTGGAAAAAGTAAACGACCACAAATTTAGAAATATACAACGTAAACGAACAATTTTTTTATTGTTAAGTTAGCAGCAGGTACAAATTTAGTTATTTTTAAAATAATTTAATTTTTATTTCATGTGAAAATACAATAAAACAAGATATATATCAAACAAAAATTTATGAAAAACATAGAAATCAAATGTTTCAAATATTTAATTTTTTTATAACTGTCACTTTACGATTTGAAAGAAAGGGAGTCCAAACACAGTGGGTGCGACAAGGACAAGTGATATGAAACCACTCGTGAAACAATTTTTTGTTTTCAAGTTGTCAACCCTGGGTTCTATTTGCACTTTAAAAGATTGTTCACAATCGCTATAGAAACATCGGAAAACAAAAGTACTGTGTCAGAAAATTATTATATTGTCGTAATATAAGACGTGTAATAAGAAAATGTCTGGAAAAAGAAATTATTTAACTCGGAAAGAAAAACTGGCAGTGGTCGATTGTTGCGACACAGAAATACATGTCATCAGAAAAGACGCTAAAATATTTCCTGTATGCTTGAATTATATTTCAAAAATAATGTTTATAGAATGTAGATATACAAATTTATTTCTATATTTTGACTAAAGCATTATTTTTGTAAATAAGTGTAAGGCAAGCATTTAATATATAATTTTAAAAAGCAGATGATTGGGAAAGACTTAAAACTTTTGTTATTACCAATAGGCAATAAACAATAATTATAATATTTTATTTAAAACTGTCAGTGTTTCATTTTGTTAATGTAAATTTATATTTTTACATACTTTTCTCTTATTAATTTGTGCTAATTTATTACGACTTCATGTTAATATTTATGATCAATTTTCAAAATTTTTATTAAAAATATGAACGCATTTTAAAAAAAGTGAAAGAATTTTTTTTTCAAAATGTTTTCATCAATGTCAAATGATTTCACTATAAAAATTTGTTACATATACATATATCGTATATAGGTATTACAATCTGAAAAAAATTATTTTGAAGGCCTAGTTTTTAACACAAATAGTTTTATTTCTAGTAGTCTACAGATGTGATATCCGGTTATCAAATTGTCATCGTGGTTTAAAAACTATGGAGTAATAACAATTTAGTTATCGTGTAGGAATGAGTGTCGCTAGAGTACACTTAAAACCACTTAAAAATTTTCTAAGTCTATGGGTTGGTCGCGATTCAACAGCTTAGTTCAAGTATTCACCAAAGGGTAAACCCCCAGTGGTGAATACATTTACTGGTCATGGATAGCTCCATAAGCTTGTTGATCTTTGTAATTATTTGATCTATGTAAAAATAGCATTGAGTAGACAAAGAATATTTGTGCCTAAGGTAGTCTTCTGAGCGAGTGCGTAACCACAGTGATCGCGGAATCATTTTAAAACTGCACTTGTTTCCGCGTTACAAGTTACCCTATTTTTTCCCAGTTAGAACTGCGATCAATATTGCCATAACGTGTGCATTTTATCAATAAAAGTTACAAAATCCTACCTATTTGAACAGCAAGTTCCCTGCCAGGTACGAGAATCAACCCCAGTGGAGAATTCATGCGTCTCTCTTCAATTTGATGTTTCATTTTGTAAGCGTTTTGAATAAGCGGTAATAAGTAAGCAAATGTTTTTCCACATCCTGTTTCCGCGGCCAATAAACAATTGCCGCCCGTCAAAACAACTGGTATACCTTCTGCTTGAACTTCTGTTGGGTTTTTGACATCTTGCTTGTCTAGTAAACTAACCAATTCATTGCATACGCCGAGATTCGCAAATGTTTTTCCATTCTCAACTGTTTGATTGTTCGTACAACTTGGATGAATTATGAAATAATCCCCTTTAGATTTTTTGTGAGTCCAGCCTTTCGATGCCAAAGGAATGTCTTTAAATTTATCATCGTATATCGTTCCTTCGAAGTGATCGAATTCATGTCTTTTACAGGTTATGATAGCTCTTGGATTATTTTCTGGTGCACTTTCTGCTAACGCCGAAAACAAACGTCTTTTTCCACTTGTTAATTCTGCATTATTGTTGAAAATGCTGCAAAACAATTTATATTTCCTAATCATTTTCATATTTTTTCACGCTTTTATAACATAACCAAAAATATGCACACTGCGTCAGCTGACAGCTCAAGCTGATTGCATCTTCTTTAACCTCCTTAGCCAAGGGCGTAGCCAGGTTTTTTTCCGGGAGGGGCAAAACAAAAATACGTTATAATATAAAAGTATAAAGTTAGTTTGATTAATTGGTTGCAATGCTATTCAAAATCTTATTTCAGCACTTGTCTTCGGGGGTTCTGGATAAAACTTGTGAAGAGCTTTTTTTCAAATTTATTTTTTGCTTCCAAAACGCTATTACTTTGCACAGTGCCCACTCGTCATGCAAAGACCGACAAGCTAATTTTCTCATTGTCGGTCATAATCAAGTTTTTACTGTATGTAAGGTGCTGAAGGACCTTTTCTGTGAACAAGCTATTAAAAAAATTTGATTTAAAACAAACAAGACTGATATTTGTTATATGTAGATATTAAGATATAAAATACATGAAAAAAGAACGTAGCTTGACTCCAACTCTCCCCTTACCTCATGTCGCTTTCGAACTGATCCCCCCTCCTTCTTGATCGAGCTACGTCGTTTATCTTGGAGATTTTTAATAATTCTTTTTTATAACGCATCAATTTTTCGACTTCATTCAATGAGCAGGAGACAAGCGCGACCTCTTGCCTCACCTTAGCTACGCCCATGTCTTTGGCTATTGAAAATTATTTAAAAATGCCAAAAATAAAACAGAAAACGTATTAAACATCTGTACCTTTAATAACCATCACCTTACAAATAAAAAAATACAAAATATACATTGCATATATTCCCGAATATAAAAATTAATTATGGCAAGATATTTTACATGTCTACGGACTATTAGCTTTAACAGTTTTCAAAAATCCAATATTCCTTAGATATCTTACAATAAATGGTGTAGCAGCAAGTGTAATACTTAATCTAACTGGCGTAAACACTTTGTGAATTGCATACGCAACTACAAAAGTACTAGTGTTGGTCGCTATTTTGCCGGCCAGAGCTGTGTCTCCTAAGCCCATGGATGTCATCAAAGCAGCAACGTCAAAGCCACTGAAAAAACAATATTCCGAGATAGTGAAGTGACCTTGGAATTTTCATACTCGCTTCGATATATTTTCGAATTATTAATGCTTACCTCGAAACGAGGAGATAACATGTGCCGAGTGAAATTAACGAAATGCTGACATGAAACACAATAACCGTACTTCCGTACTCGGCTAATGCGCGCTTCAGTTTATCTTTTCTAGTAACTGGTTTCGTTTCAATTTGTTGCTGATCTGACGATACTTTATTGGTGTACGAGCGCTTAGGCTGTGTGCCGTTTAATTCTTGTTGCTTCCTCAGCGACAGCTTCAAATTTATGTAATGTGAATTCTGCATATCTTCGGAAATAAATTTGTTCTCTTGTTCCCACTGGCCTCCCGGCATATTCCAGTGTGTTGCTTTGCCTGAAAAATTGCTCGCGTTAAATCGAAACATACTACCTTGTTGAAGAGACAGTTTATAATTACAACAACTTGTGTCAATTTAATAGTTATAAAAGTAAAATAAAATGAGATATATGTATATTAAATAATAATTATATGAAAAACATACGTATCAAATGTTTGAAATATTTAATTTTCTTATAACTTCTGTCACTTTGCGATCTAAAAGAGATTGGGTCCGAATGCAATGAGTGCGACAAAGACAAGTGGTGTGAAACCGCTCGTGAAACGATTTTTTGTTTTCAAGTTGTCAGCCCTGGGTATTATTTGCACTCTGAATGATTTTTAGAGAGAGAAACCAGCCAACTGAGCACACCACGCAGTATTTCTGCCTATTTTACTCACCTTTCGATTTAAACGGATCTGGTACGTTGGTTTGCATCGATGAACTGAGGCTCACGGCACCGCGACAATCGTAACTCTCAACATGTGGATCTTTTATCGATGAAATAAAAAGTGACGGACCATGAGTTTTAAGACTTGCCGACTGATGAGACAAAATTGCAGGACCGGTTATGTCACGTGTTCTCTGCGGCGAGAAGCGACCGTTGCCAGCGTTTTCAATTGCCTGGATGTTGTCAGGCAGTGGGATATGTTGAACAGTTGGATATTTTGTACTCAGTAACACATGAACATTGTTTTTCGACGATTGACATGCAAACAAACCTCCAGACAGCTTGGAACCTAAAAATATCTTGTTATTAGCATTAAAAGAAAAGTAAAATACAATTTTCATACATTTATTGGTGCAGTTCTTAACTGGTTCTATCCGTCGACGTCTAGAACTAGACTGCTAATTTAGGCTGCGCGAGCCAAGTTCCGTCTTAAACAACGTAGAGTAAAAAAAAAAAAAAACAAGATTTGGTTGCATTACAGAATTCTTCCTACTGTTAAAACTGCTTATTTGTTGGTCAAATTCTCGAACTTGGTTCTACTTCTAGCAGTTCTAGGTAACGAGTTAGTACTGTCACGAAGATTGCCCTTTCACAAATAAATTTGTATTTTAGACGTAATGTTTTGAAAACAGCGGACACTTGTGACTGATTTTAGTAATAAATTCGTTTGTTGAAAAACATAATTCTAACGACACGTATAGCAATTCTGATTTGGTTCTTAATAGTCTAGTCTGAGTTTTTGAACCGTTCTAGAACTTGACTAATAATAAATCTATGTGGAGCAAATTTAATATTGCGATCACTTACCCCGCAACTGCACAGCAACATTCTTCACTTGATTTCCGAAAAAAACCTTAAAACTATTCTCAACTAATAGTTTTTGAGTATGCATTTTTGTGTCGTGCTATTGTTTATGGGCTTTGTGGTCTTATTAGAATATAATGCAGGTTACAAATTAGGCTATTAATAAGATTTATGATAAATGTCCCTTGACAGTCGAATATTATATGGTAGATTTTACCAGTTTCTGGTTCTTAAAATTATAGGTTCTCCAAAACATGGCACACTTTAACAAAGTATAAATTTTAGCATTCAAATATTACATTACATTTTATTAATGTGTCAATCTGAATTTCTTTGTTATTAATCAACCGCTTGCATTCCCGTTTACACCTTTGACCACATTGACATGACTTTGACGGCTGATGTCAAGGTAACTTGATCTGTCAAGTAGAACAATTGACTTTAATCATGGAGAGACTCCTTTTAATTTTTTTGATAAAGAAATTGAATATTTTTTTTAACTGGTTAAAGATTTTTGATAAAGCTGAAAACTTGAAACTTATAAAATATGTTGATGTAAATCATTATCCCACTTAATTAAACAAAACTTCTCAATAACCAGAATTCACTATCGTGAATTGATGATTACTATACTCCTTTATAGTATAAAATCTCCTTTTGTGTCAAATCGCTAAAACCACATTATTGTGAAATGTGAACACTTTTTAAATAAAACTTCACCAAGATAAATTAACAGTTAATTTGTGTAACATATTTAGAGTAATCATACGAAATCCATTTACCAGAGCCATGCACTTCTCTGTTAACGTATAAAATAATTCAATTCTAAAAATAGTAACAGAACGATTTTGTGTACTTGTTTTCTTATTTTTACAATGTGAATTTTTGGATATAAAAATAAACAATGGCAACAATTAGAAGCATTAGATGTTTCAATTTAGGAAGACAATTGTTCAGGCATAGTAAAACAATGCCTGCATTAGTGTCTGTCGTAGAATTCCATAATAATAAATTCACAAATTATGGAAATAATAATTGTGACTTATGGAAACCGATGACAATTCGCTTTTTAACTACCGGTGGTTCGCCGCCATCACCTAGTAATGAGTCTTGCGATGACCCACCGAAGAAACTTAGTTTATATCAACGTTTCAAACAAATGTACAAAGATTATTGGTATGTTTTGCTTCCCGTTCATTTAGTTACATCGGCAGCATGGTTTGGAGGCTTCTATTACATGGCTAAAAGGTACATATTCTTATTTCATTCTTAATTGCAACAATCCAAATTGTTAAATTACACTGTTTTAGCAGATGGCAATAATGAAATGATTTCTCTACTTTGTCCAATTAAAAGAAAAGTTTTAAATGTATAAACGTAGTTAATTCAAGAACATTTTTCTGAGTAATGAATGTTTTTTGAACCTTGCGTCGTGCCACATATTATGTTGCAATGCAATGCGCGCTAACTTTGTCATTGCGTGTATAGAGAAGGAATATTGCGCAGTACCTACTTAGTAAAACACACTAAGTAGTTACTGCGAAATAACGGAATACCCGTTAAAAATTCCAAAGCGCATTTCGTTATTTCGAATTAGCCAGCAGACAAAAACTAGTATTTACTAAATTGATAACGTGCAATCTCGGAGAGTTTTGAGCATCACAATATGTGAGATTATACAAGCACCTAGTAATTCGCTGATCAAATTATAAACAAAATTTTCAGAGCAACGGTTTATGTAATTGAATTTATTGTTACTGAGTAAGCGTCTCAAATAACCACAAACAATACACGGGTACAATACTTCCCCTAGTTATGCGTCTTGACTCAAGACACGCACATATGCTACTTTTTGTATTGTATTTTTGTAAACGCACGATTGCATCACAAAGCTTTGACGAAATAGAGTTGTTTTTTTTATTGTGCATCTCTTTACAGTGGTTTTGATGTGGCCAGCTATTTAGAACACTGGGGAGTTAGCGATAAAATTGTGAATCCACTCAAAGATTCAAGTATGGGCTATGTAGCTATTGCCTACGCGCTGTACAAGATTGCCACCCCGCTGCGTTACACAGTTACGTTAGGTGAGTATGAAATAGCAAATAACAAAATACTGAATATTGGTCTTTAAACATTGGAAAATAATACAGCAACCCACCCTCTAGATAACACTGCCTATAAATGTGTTGGCTAACAGATTCAAATAATGCAATAACGCATCATAGGGATTGTCAAGTTGTGGCGTCATCATTAGTTTGAAAAAAAAATGAACTGTGGTCTATTATTGCTAATTTCTTTAATCAGAATAATACAAAGTGTTAATTAATTACTAAAAACGTATTTTAATAATTAGGATTGGTGTATTTTGATTCAAGAAATTAGCAATAATAAACCATGTACTATAATTCGTTAGTTTAGTATTGTTAAGTACTGACTATGTTTATGTCGTAGGATAATTAAAAAAATCGGATTTTCGCGAAAATCCTAGGACGTTTGCAAAAAACCGGATTCCAATTACCCCGTTTTTTTTTTTAATCTTCCTAGGATTTTCGCGAAGATCCGAATTTTTTAATTATCCTACGACATTTACACACTAAGAATGGCGCAGTTCCAATAATGCATTGCCGAAATACTTATTTATGAAAATGTGAACAAGATTATTAGATACAGAGGGGGCCTCATCCCGTTGCAGGAGATGGCGTCGTTCAGTGGACTGTCAATTAATATTGAACGGTCTCCCAGCTGACGTATTCATTAACGAAGTGACCTGTGTATCTAATAACCTTGGGTGTAGTATACAAAATATTGTCACTAGCGTTCCTAGTGGTTGGGTTACAGTACTGGTGAGAAATTTGTTCAACGGTTGCATGTGAAAATACGCTGCTATAGCGGAGACTTTTTGAAATGTCGAATTGTCCTAGAACGTTAAGCGTTTATTTAATATCTTTGAATGCTGTTGTACAGTAATGTAAATATGTAATTAATTTTTAAAGGATGTCGAAGGAAAAATCGAAATAGAGCCGGGTTTTTTTTGTGAACTCAACTTCACTGTTGCATGTATTTGCTATGATAAAACAAAATGATTTGTTGCTTAAACACGAGAATGCGCTACTATAGAAGAAATAATATTTCGTGTAAATTATTGCTGTATAAATATATCTATAAATGTTCCTCTGAGGCCCTAAAACTGAGGGTATTTCTTCTTAATATTATAAAATATTTTGCGGAAAAATTCTTTAGTTTAACAGCTTAATGTCACGAAAACTCAATTTCCAGTGTTATTCTCCTATGTCATAATATTTAGGGGACACTAACAAAGCTCTGGTTAGTTTTCAGCCAAAGCCAGTTAATTGCTCGTACTAGTAAAAAATATGCGATTAACTAGATTGAAACATTTCATTGTCGACTAGTAGATTTTTGTCTTTCGAAATAGGAACGCGTTTCGAATCCATAGTTGAAAACGATATTTTAAAATTATAATACCTTTTCTTTAAACGGTGTACCTGTTTAGTAGGATATCTATGAACTCTTAAAATATCCTGAGAACAAAACCTGTATCGTAACTGATTTTGGTTGCCAAATTGACAGAAATTTTAAAAATTTCAGGCATTTCTGGAGGATTCACAGGTATTTGAGAGTTCTGTGTTTAAAATAAATTTTAAAAATGATTTGTTAAAACAGTTTTTTAATTATATTTCAATTTCGTTTTCATCAAGGTGGTACAACTGTCTCCATCAAATACTTGGTAAAGTATGGTTATATAAAACCGGTACCAAGTAAAGAAGAACTGAAAACAATATATGAAGAGAAGCGAGACAGTCTCTTAGGGAAAAAGGATATCTTAATGGAAAGTATCCGGGAAACAAAAGAGGAATTAAAACAACGGAAAGATCAGATCAAAGAGAGGCGAGACCACATTGCAGAGGACTACGCCCGTTTCAAACAGGAAATGAAAACCATTAAGGAGTCGACAAAAACGAGTAAATAAGTTTAAAAAACAAAATAAATTTGTCATCTGTTTCTTTTTAAAAGTACGGAATTTATCATAAGTTTCACATTTACTCCGCTGGTCATAGATTTTACTCATCCATGATTATTTTGAATAATATAAAAACAAATTCTTCAAGTCTCTCTGTATTTTTGATGAAATGGGGTGAACGAAAAAAAAAACAACTTCCTAATGTATGTTTGTTGGCCTCTTCTGTTTGATTAGTTCTTTCAAACTGATTGGAGCGCATGCGCAGTCTATTCTGCGACAGAAAATAGACAGTGCGCCTCATTTTGATAGAAATAATCAAAAAGAAGAGACCGACCACGTGAACATCTTTGTTACCGTATTGTTGCGTAATTAAGACGTTATTTAATCTATTTCACCAAAATATGCAGACTCGAGACATTTCCTTATAAAAATATACGGGGTCAGGCACTTAGTTTGGGCCCATTTGCAATAATTATAAGTGAAAAAAATAAATCAACAAAACATGAGATTTCATGGGTTTTCCTTCTAGGCGCAAATCATGTGCATAACGCTGATAAATTTGTATATATTATTATGAATCAAGTAGATACTTATTTTAGTTGAAATTATTGAGACGTTAATAAAAAGAGCTGTATTTTGTTTTTGTCAATTCAGTTTTTTTATTTATTCCTTGATTTACAATAAATTACATTTCAACGTTTTGTAATTATATTGATACATACAGAAAACAAAAGTACATCACATTCAACTGTTTTTTGTTTTGTTTTTAAGTTGAAAATCTGATAAGCTCACGAATATTCAAAGAAGGAGATAACAGAAGTAATCGTTCCTCTAAAATTTTTAAAATGTATTCAATTATCAACTATAGCTTCTTTGCAAAACTTAACAACACTTTTTATAGTAATTTCTTCTAATTTATAAACATAGTTTTGCGTCTTGCCCCTCAGAGAAGGCTCAACAGATAACAATTTTACTGGGTCACCATTTTGAAAACAAATGAAACGTTCGTATATAATTTTATATAACATGTTTGGCACTAACCATTTTTCCCATGATCTATTTATTATTCTCGGTTTACTATTAACTATGTTGACGTTTGTCACAACTTCTAATCCTATTATAAAAAGCTTATTTAAAAAAATAATTTCAAATAAACTCGAATTCGCTTAAAATTAAAATTTTAAAATAAATGCAAATTGATAATAATTGAGGAATGTATAAAAATTGAACTATTGCAAGTAAGTACATATCGCTGAATAACTAATTTACATACTGAAAAAACATTTGCTTAGAATTCAGGAACTTACGTTTTAAAGAATTAATTCATGACAAAATCTAGTAATGAAATGTTTTTGATAAATCCGCGATTATCACGAGTTTTTATTAATTATGATCACCGATTACCTGCACGATTATTTCACAATCCTTCACATTTTTATTCCACAACACAGGGTATTCCCCGCACTCGCCGGGTGCTGTTCTTTCAAGATCAGGATTCATACGTGTGAAACCCTATTGCAGTTACTAGTGTATTCTAATGTCGTCCACGTGAAACGCTTCCATCAAGATGAAAAAACCAACAAGGTATGCAAAAGTAATTTATCAATAAATTGTTTCATCACTAAAAAAATCGTTAGCTCCGCTGTGCAAATTTAAAGCGATCTTTTATCAACTAGCATTATCTTTTGTTCTATGCTTAATAAATAAATGACATTAAATAATCACAAAATAATAGCTCTGTTCAGTATTTTGTTCTAAGGCGTTTTAGACTGGTTCTTTTTACAGTACTTGTACCAATTTGATGTGAGTTTCTGTGACTGTGTCAACCATGCATGGTCATTGCATGAAAAGCTTGAGATTGGGTTCTTAAACCACAGGGCGGCACTTAGGATAAATCCGGCCCTGACTATTGGTGCACACAACGTTTTTTAAACTCATAGAACAAGTACACCAAGCAGAGGTAGCGTTGTCTTTTGAATTAATAAAAAAATAAACTAGAAAGAGAGCAATTCGGAATAATTATTCTAAGCTGTATCATGATACCTAAAAGAAGCAGGTGGCAAGTGCGGCGATACCTGTCCCGGGCCGAGCTGCAACTGCTGTATATGACAGTGCCGACACATCAGATGACCGTCTAACGGATAACATCTCTTGTCCGGTTCGTCGGTCAACTGCATTCCGCACTGTTCACACATGTAGCAATCCACGTGGAAGTCCTTGTCCATCGACACTACCCTCACAGTCTCTTCGGTGCCTTCGACCGGCGTTATGCCTTTACCGCACGCCGCGCATTTGGGCGCAAACATGCGATGGTAGTCGTTCACACAGTAGATCTTGTTGTCCACGTCGACCGTAAACGGAACCCCATCGAGACACTCGTTGCATACGCAGCAACGAAAACAGCCGGGGTGGTAAGATTTCCCCATCGCTTGCAAAATCTAAAATTTAATTGCAGAAAATCAAATTCCTTCCTTAAAATAAGATGATCTTTCATAGTTTGTTGGTGAACTAAATCATCCAGTATAGAAATCCCGACTTTTTTTATTGGCAACGCCTACGTCATTGAGCTGTAGATATGGAATGCTAATGAACACAAACTGACAGGAAAAAGAGGACGCTAAACGCGGTATATGTGTCTCTTTCTGGCCCGTCTCGTGTTGTTAAACAAAGACGGAATGGTCAGCGCACGTAACGCTATCTCTTTCTGTCATTTTGTGCTCGCCATCGTGTCTACGTACCATTTCCATGATAAGATGACCACAAATAGCGCATTTTTCAGCAGTCTGTTGAAATCCTGAATACTGAAAAACAAATGAACTGTCAGCAACCTTCAACAGAAATATTAAAATTAATACATATTATACCATGCAAAATTGGGAACGACTTTACATTACAAGTAACTGGTTTAAAATCATGACGATAGTGCAATAACTTTATTTTGGTAATACATAGATTTTATATATTTTTTTTTGTTTATTTTATTTGTTTGATGAAATTTATAAACATATTCGTATTCTAGAGCCCTGAAGAAGTCTGCATATTAGACGAAACGTTGGCAATAAAATAATATAATTGTACTGGCTAAGGTTCTTTTTTCCCGCTATTCTACTTCTTCAAATTAAAATTAAATAACGAAAAATATTTTCACTTGTTTTTACATCATTCTGATCTTAAAAAATGCAACTTTAACAAAACTTACAAGGTAATCCTCTTCACAATAAACTCTTCCGTGCACATTATAAAACGCCTTTCCTCTTAGGGCTCGGCCACACGAACAGCAAATGAAACAATTAGTATGATATAAATTGCCCATGGCTTGGCATGCTTGACCGGCCCCAGTTACTTTCTCACCGCACGTATGGCAGACTCCTAGAAACAAAATATAAAAATATCTGTCGAATTTTCGTTACATCAATTATAGACAATTCACAAGGACAACGGTTTGAGATCGAAATCGTTCTTCTTGGCAGTTTAAGCATTCTCACAAATCTTGACTTTTAAATGATTTTACTCGTAAATTCCTACATTTGTTCCCCTTTTAGGGCCCACGCCCAATTAAAATACTTGCCTACAGAGCAAAAATTTTATTTTTTCTTTAAATTAGTGAAAAATTCTAACCGAAATATTCTCCCTCTTCTTCCTGCTTCTCCATTTCTTCTTCCAACTGTCTCGTAAGCTCTTCGATTTTGCGTTCAGCCTCCGTAGGACCCCTCGGTCGAGGCGGTGTAACATTGTACGGTAACAACGCTTTATTACTAAGACCTTTAGATCTTGTAGAGCAATTACTCGGAGTCGGACTAGGAGCCAATTCGCTTCGTGGCGACTCCAAAGGCGATCCTGCATTCTTCATCGGTCCCGTCGGAGTCCCCGCTATGCCGCTGGTAGCCCCGCGAGCATAACTTATCGAAGTTTGAAACGAAGGTGTTGCCAAATTGCCCGACATGCACACATAATCCGAACTATCGGTTTCGTTCAAGATCGGACTACTCATCACTCTGGAATCATTTTGTTCAAACAGGTGAGGCGGCGGGCCATTTTTAGTTTTGACTTGTTCGTACGGAATAGCATTAATGTGTTTACTCAACTCGTACAAGGATGCATTTTCGGATCTGTGTTCGTCGAACGCGGGGACGTTTCCGACATAAACTGGCCGATCTTGCTCGTAATTCTGTTTAGAGTTTGGCCTAGGTTGCTCGTACGGAGTCATCGAATGATAATACTTCGGACTTTGAGGAGCATTATTTGCAGACGCACTTTTATTGAAATCCGTCACATTTTCATAAACTGGAGGAAACTCCATTACATTTTCTTTACTGAAATATTTGGAATTCGTCGGCACTTGAGGCTGAGCCTTACAATTGCCAGTACCGAACGAAACGTTCGATTTACGCGATTTGGAGACGTCGTGGTAATAAGGAGGTTGCGGTGCGTTTTGGTACATGACGTTTTCGTAAACAGGTGAATTTCTCGTTCGATCGTCTACGATTGCTTCGACCGGCTTCGGAGTAGCGAATTTGCTAGCCGCAACTATGCTGTCTCGTTCGTAGACTTTATAAGCCGGAGACGTTTTCTCGGCTAAATTCTGACCCACCGTTGCAATGCTCTCAATAGCACCGATGGTTCGATGATTTGTGTGGTTTTTAAAGGCGTTGCCCTGTGTCATACATGCATAACGATCTTCCTCGTCGTTCAAATTGAGGTACTTAATGTTGTACAGAGGATTATATTCGGCAGGAACACTGTTCGAGCCTTCGTTGTTCATTTGTTGCGACATACTAATTCACTTGGGCACTTGTCAGAAAATTATTATCACAATCGCTTATTTAAAATTCTAATTTTTCACAGTAACTGAAGTTACATTTCACATAACAATTGCGTATCAAGACAATAGCCAATTTAATTCACTACTTTCGAGGCGATCCTGTCATAATAATCTGACACCTTGTTTACTTTGACATTATAATCATGGGATAATTCACTTTCCAGATCTCATAAAGTCAAAATTATTAATGTCCTTTGTTTAGGATTATCAATTAAAAAAATTTGCTCCTGAAAGATATTTTTAATAACTCGTTTTTTTCAAAAATGAAGTTTTTATTGTACTCATGCAACATCCCATAACTATCTGCACCTCCGTGTTCTGTGATCTGCACTCCAAATAGTTCACTGTTATTGGCAGCACCGTCGAATAGCGCTATGGTTCTGTCGGATAAGTTCAGTCTAGAGTTGGGTAACTCAAATCTGAACCGGTTCAAAGAGCCGACTCCGACAGAACATCCATGAGAGCCGACTCACTTTTTTTTGAGCCGACGGATCAACGGATCCGCATAATTCAGTGAAACACTTAACACACAAAAGCACATTTTACACTTACGTATCAGTTCTTGCTTTGATGCATCTGTCAGCTCAATTGACTCATGCATCACATGTTTGGCTATGCATTCTTGATTCTATACAGGTCGTGATACGATTGACTGAACTAGGTAACTCAGTGGCAGACTGCAGTAACATATTCAGAACTCAGCTCTTTTTGAGCCGGCTCACATACGGGATCCAGATGCAAAGATGCAGATCACTAAAAAAGCCCGTTTTTCCCCTCTCTAGTTCAGTCAATCATATCACGACCTGTATAGAATCAAGAATGCATAGCCAAACATGTGATGCATGAGTCATTTGAGCTGATAGATGCATCAAAGCAAGAACTGATACGTAAGTGTAAAATATGCTTCTGTGTTTGAAGTGTTTCACTAAGTTATGCGGATCCGTTGATCCATCGGCTCAAAAATAAGTGAGTCGGCTCTCACGGATCTTCTGTCGGAGTCGGCTCTTTGAACCGGTTCAGATCTGAGTTACCCAACTCTAGTGCACCGTCGCATCTGGCATTTCAGTTGGTATCACAGAACACGGTGCTTTGTGCTTGGTATCTGTTTTCTCCTTAAGTGTGGTACGGATTGCAATTTGGCGCCATACAATTTTTTGACAGTTCTTATTGTTTACAGTCTACAGAATATATTACGTATTTTTTAATAAAAGCAACATGTATATCAAATCAATTATAATGGAAGGTTTTAAGTCCTACAATCGAAGAACTGAAGTGACTGGCTTTGATAAAGAATTTACAGCGATTACAGGTTTGAACGGGTCAGGAAAATCAAACATTTTAGATTCAATCTGTTTTGTCCTGGGTTTGACCAATTTAAAACAGGTAAAGTGTATAGTTTAATGTATTTTTATTTATTACGAAAAATGAATTCAAAACAGAGTGGATTTGATCTCTAATTAGTGGATAGCGAATGGCTTTGTGATGCCGACCTCTGCTAAGACTGTACGCGTCTTAAGTTGACTGCCACGGAATTTTTCACGATTCCGATCTAAAGAGCCATTTTGATTTAATCATGTTATATTAAAAACTTTAATGATTAATCAAAAGGCTTAAAAATGTTTTTTTTATGCTTAAGTTTTTTTTCTGTTCATTTAAGCCAAACTTGATTTTTTATTTTCTTTCCTGAGGTCATCTATTCGTAATTACAGTGTTATGCTACGAGTTTTCTAAATATGGCAAGTAATGAAGGGACGAGATAACTCGTGGTAGGCGTCCTGGGCAAGTAAACAACCTACGAGTTATCTCGTAGTTGGCAGTCTGTGTTAATTAACTGATCCTTGCCTTTTTTTGGTAGACTGACATTTTTCAAATAGAAAATTCGATTTTCTCAGGAATTTTCCCCCAAAGAACAGCTTTCAGTTTTCAGTACAGTAATACCCCGGACTTACGCGATAGGTGGGACCAAGAGATAGCCGTGTAAGCCAAATTCGCGTAAGTCGGGGTTCAACCTTGCATATAAATACGTATAAAGTTTGTATAATCGGGACCAGAGACTAAAGAAAACAATAATGTAGAAGAAACATGTTTAATAAAATGTTAGATAATTAAAACAATTTACATTAGTAGGAATAAAACAACATAAATCAAAGTTATTTTGATGTCGAAGGCTTCATATATTCTAACAATGTCGCCTGACGAGTTAAGTTTTTCTTCTCACGTAAAATTTCCTCGTAGCATGCCAGTTACAGATGGGAAAAACGGGTCTTTTTAGTGATCTGCATCTTTGCATCTGGATCGCGTATGTGAGCCGGCTCACTGAACCGGTTCAAAAAGAGCCTAGTTCTGAATATGCTACTGCAGTCTGCCGCTGAGTTACCTAGTTCAGTCAATCATATCACGATCTGTATAGAATCAAGAATGCATAGCCAAACATGTGATGCATGAGTCATTTGAGCTGACAGATGCATCAAAGCAAGAACTGATACGTAAGTGTAAAATGTGCTTCTGTGCTTCTTCTGCTTTCACTGAGCTATGCTGATCCGTTGATCCGGCGGCTCAAAAAAAAGTGAGTCGGCTCTCACGGATCTTCTGTCGGAGTCGGCTCTTTGAACCGGTTCAGATCTGAGATACCCAACTCTAATGCCAGTAACTTTTTTATTTCCCGTTTTGTAGTAGACACGCGCTCTTCATTGAAATCTATTTTTTCTAAAATTTGTAACCCCTTTTCAATTGTACTGAGGCCTTCTGTTAATTGGAATTGTTATTCCACACGGAACACGTTCGAACTTGTAAACCAAACACGCCGATGCGCGCGATGATCAAAAAGAAAAACGGCGTATCTCCGAATTCGCGTAAAACGGGGTAGCGTAAGTCGGGGTATTACTGTACCTCTTGTCAACATTTAACTTTTTGTGAGAAGTTTCAGCCCCCTTGTTAATTTGCTATCGCTTTTAAAAATCAGTTATGTCAACACTATTTTAATGTGGTACCAACATAAGTACTTAATTGTATAGTAAAAACCAAATTATTATTTTTTGAGGAAGTTAATAAATCCTGTTTAATGATAAGTTGAAGGAAAAAAATATTTAATTACAATGTAGGTTAAGAGGTGTACATTAAATTATTTTTACAAATAATTTTTTTTTCAAACTGTTCAATGCGCAAAACATTTTCAGACACGCAATTCAATAGCATGTATTATGGGTGCACCGAAGACTTGGTTATTACCTAGTACTCGGCCTATTCTGTTTTTTGTATAGCTTAGGTGATAATACAAAAATTCAGAAAGTAGTCAAAAAGGTCGAACTTTTAAAATTAACAGCGCACTCCTACCGTGCATTAATTTCGTGATATTCAAAATTATGTATGATTTACCCTCTTCATGCTCTACCCTTTAGACTGGTATCAATGCAACGCAGTATCAAAATTCCTTGACCGAGTAATCAGTGCTGGTTTTTTAAGATTCCATACATCCAATAAAAAAATGAAGCCCTTATAGAATCACTTTCGTGTCTGTTCGTTCGTCTGTCACAGTTTATTTTCTCCAAATCTACTGAACGATTTTTTAGTGTATTTGCCATATGGCAACATACACTATTGGCATCGGTCGGATGGCGGGACCTAGGGGTCGGACCAAAATTTCTCGACGTTTCATAACCTCCTAAACACTTTGGCACCATTTTTAAAAATGTTTATATATATATGTATACATATATATATATATATATATATATATATATATATATATATTTTTTTTTTTTTATATACGTATATATATATATATATATATATATATATATATATATATATATATTTATATACGTATATATATATGTGTGCGGGCAATAACTTTCGAAAGAGTTAATTGATTTTAACGAAATTTGGTTCACGTGTTTAAATCCATCACCGCAAGAAGCCTATTTAAAATGGGCGTAATCGGGCCATTTTAAGGGTAGTTTTTAGGAGTTGAAAAATGTTTTTGGGCCCCAAAATACCGAAAAAATTCTCAGAATCATTTCAAAATTGACATTTAACCCTTTAGTAGTAATTAAAAAGTGTCCCTAAAATTTCAATAAAATCGGCCCAACAGAACCGGACTTACAAATTTTTTGAAAACACTAATTTGTAGATAGTGACTTATTTATTGAAGGGTGTATTTAATTTGGTGTAGACGTTAGATTGATAATAATATTGCAGTTAAGAAAAAAAATTTTATTTTAAGGGGTGTATTAAGGAGTCAAATTTTTAATTTCACCCAAAAACCAACTTAAGTTCGTGTAATAAAGACACACTGCCTGTATAAGCAAATACACTATATTGTCGGCAGGGTTTTGGCACTGCGACCCGGGTTTTTTTAATTTGGTACGTATATAGAGTTCGATTAAATAAACGAATTATGTTGGAAGCCAAATTAGAAAATTAAAAAAAAATATTTTTTTCAAGTGCATCATGTGGCGTATGACGTAATGAAAAATACAAATATAAATATTTTTTTTATTTTAAAAAGTGTTTTAAAACGAGTTCGGTTCCACTTTACCGTTTTTTTTTGTGAGTCCTCAATACATTCCTAGTACCTACAACAAAGTCTTGCTTTTAGACTTTGAACAAAGTTCTTCCATTCACTATTTCGGTTGTAGGTGCGTTGTAATGAATTGCAAGAATTAGTTTATAAACAAGGACAGGCCGGTGTTACGAAAGCCAGTGTTACAATAGTGTTTGACAATCGCGATAAAGATCAAAGTCCACCAGGATTCGGTGATTGCGAAGAAATAACTATAACGCGCCAAGTGTTAATGGGCGGAAAAGCCAAATACATGTTAAATGGATCGACCGCGCCAAATAAAAAAATACAAGATCTGTTTTGTTCAGTGCAGATGAACGTAAACAACCCACATTTTCTTGTATTCCAAGGAAGAATAGCAAAAGTTTTAAATATGAAACCTCCGGAAGTAAGTAAACCATCTGCTAATGTTCAAACTAAGTGTCAATAACGCGCCAAAAACGTGTCTGACGTCATAATGTTTTTATGGTCCTCATTTCTATGCAAATACACAACTTTTAACATATTGACGTCACAAACATTCCTGGCGCGTTTGTAGTCACGTGATATAAAGTTTTATACATTTTAATTAATTTGTTATTAATTCTCTATGGCTTTAATTTTTTTTCTTTTCGTTCTTCAATATTATTTGATACCTACATTATTTAAAAAATAAAAAAATACTCGTTTTTTTTAATTCAGATACTCAGAGCCTGTTTGCATGCATTACCTCTAAATATTTTGAATTGCATTAAAGTTCAATTTTTAGTTTTTAGCCATGGTGGAAGAAGCGGCTGGTACAAGAATGTATGAATCAAAGAAACAAGCCGCTGAAAAAACGATAGCAAAAAAAGATGCAAAGCTATTGGAGTTGGATAAAGTAAGTGGAAAATCTTGAACATTGTAACAAAATACAGTCCACACAATAAGATTGATCGGGGTTCGAAGCCACCCTGCGCTTATGCCATCGGCTGACAAGCTCATTTTTTTTTCATAGGCTCAAAATAACGTTTTCAAATAAAACCCGAAGTTTCAGAATTTTTGATCGTTTAGAACGCGAGATAATTAATAAAGTTCGCAATTTTCACGGTCAGCATACAAAAATTGCGAACTTTGTTATTAATTATCTCGCGTTCTAAACTGTCAAAAATTCTGCAACTTCGGGATTTATTAGAAAACGTTATTTTGAGCCTAGGAAAAAAATGAGCAAAATCTTTCAAAAAGTGATTTTTCTTTATAATAGCAGGCTAGAACCACCTTAAGCCATATTTCTTCTGTTATTCGCGTTAGACGTCTGTACTCTTTACTTTGTACAAAGTCAATGGTAGTTTAATTGACTTGTATTTTTTGTCCAATGTCAACATTTCTTATAAAATTGCAGATTATCACAGATGAGATAAGACCAAAACTTGAAAAATTAAAAGATGAGCGCCAACAGTATGTGGCGTATCAAGAAGTTGAACGTGAGCTCGAAAGTATATCAAAATTGTTTTTGGCTTGGAAGTGGCTTTTACTTCAAGCTGAATCTGAGAAATTACAAACAGAACTGCAAGATATGGATAATAAAGTTGAAGGAAATAACGACTCCATAGCTGAAATGGCAAAGGAAAGAGAAAGCAGCGAAGTAAAATTACAGGAAATTCATGAAAAAAGAGACAAGGTAATTTGAACTTTAAGTAATTAAGATGTCGAGTTTAATTGCTGAGCTTTTTAAAAATTAATTATGACAAACTCTGTTCACTAGCGGAAACAATAAATACTATAAATAATTTTCTATCGGAGCTGTCGGCCAATATGTTATTTTTTAAAACCGCAATCTGAGAATATTAAAAGTAGGTATTTTGTTGCAGGAAACCGGTGGAAAATTAAAATCTTTAGAAAAGGAGTTTAAAGAAAAAGAAAAAGTTGAAATAAAAATAGCAAGCATTGTGAAATCAACAAAAGATAACATTGAATCTGAAGAAAAGAAAATAAAGCAAATGAAAAAAGTATTAAAGGACGATGAAAATTGTTTAAAAAGTAAAGAAAAGGAATTGTTGCAGGTAAAAATATTGGTGATGCAACTATCGCGATTAATTCATGATTGTTGAAATTTTACAATTAATCGTAATCTACGATTATTTTCAACAGTGCAACAGCTGACAGTTATGTATGCGTCAATGAATATAGATACTAGCATGTCACTTGTTAAGTTGTTAAAGTTTAACGTTGTTTTGTTATAAGTGCGATTCAGAAGTTTTAGTGCACTTTTTTAATTCTACATCTCTTCGTTGAATTTCGGGAAAAAATTCGCATACTGGAAGGAGAGAAACTATCGATATTTGACAATACAGTGTAAACTCCATGTAACGTCACTCGATTTAATGTCAAACTGCCTAAAACGTCGAAATTACTCAACTGGTTGGTTTGCCTTGTTTGATACACTCTATGTAGCATCACACCCACTCTTAATAACGACCATATGTCATTATAAAGCAAGTAATTTCGGCAACTTATAAAGCACCTACTGCTTGTAGGTACTTTCTAAGTTGCCGAAATTGATAAGAACTGCAACTTTATTGCCCAGCCCGTATTAACCTCAATTGTCGGCATCATACGTACCGAATGTTTGTTTGTAAATTTTATGCGTTATTATTAAATAATGCTATAATAGTAAAACAATATTGATTTTTTTCTCTCCATATAACGACAACTCTCTATAACGCCAGAAAATGCACAGTCCCTTCAGCGTCGCTATATAGAGTTCACACTATTTTACGAACATCGTTATCGTGCGATTATTGGTTTGTTAATCGCAATCGTTAAAACAGGAATCGTTGCATAAATATTTCAAAATGTATTTTTTACTTGTTTTGAAATCAGAATGAAATTAGATAGATTGTAGATTATAGACGCTCGACAGTTGAAGTAATCATGAAGTGATATATACGTGTTAATTCTGTGCAGGCCGAGGAAGTGTTTAAAAAATTGCGGGAAGCTGATGAAGCTGACGCTGCTGCTTTTGAAATGGCCCAAAGACGTTTTGAAGCCGCTAGTGCCGGTATGGTTGTCGGCGAAGATGGCGAAGCAGTTACACTTCAGGAACAATTAATGAGTACGTTTTTTGCGTTTCTTTTTATATAAACTACCAGATTCAAGGTCCATGGGCACAAAGAGGCTGTAAGAATACAAGATGCGATGAATAATAAAACACATTTTGCAATTTGTTAAAGTGAAAAACTTTTTTTATCCATTAAGGCTACTGAGTACTGGCTGTTCAATATTTTCCTTTTTTCACCCGCATAGCAGTTGGATGTGTGTAAAATGCACTTACGTTTCGAAAATATCTAATTTCTGTGAAAAATCTTATTCAATCTTTGATGTTAATGCTTCAAAACAAACTAGAAATATTCGTCCCATATGACTGTTTACAGTTTATTTGATCTAAATAAACAATTTAAAATCAGATAAAAATGAGAAAATTATCATAAGTTTTAAACATATTTTTGTACAGACAAATTTAATTTGAAAATAATTATAAGCCAAAGTCAGTACTTTTAACATACGTTTGTAAAGAAAAAACTTCAAAATGTTAATTTACCTTCCCGTAATTTGAAATCTCTTCACGTGCTGTAGAGAATATCGCGTTTTTTTATCCAATTTTTGGGGCAACAATATATGTTTTTTGAAATGTTTAAGTAGCAAGCCAAATTTTGTGAAGCTTGATGCTTAATGTTAATAAAAACAGTAATAATATGAATTTGGGATCACAGTTTGAAATTTCCCGAGAGCATATTTTACAATTTGAGGGATCGATCTCCTTAACCAATATATTAAAAAAAATGAAAACTTGTTTCTAGATGCAAAACAGGCGGAAACTGAAGCTAAAACAGAAATTCAGCAAGCTGAAATGCGACTTCAACAAAACCAAACTCAGTTAAGAAAGAAAAAGAGACAAAGTAGCGGTTCAAATGAAGATTATGAAAATGATCAGCGTGCATTGAAAACTTTAGAAAACGAAATGCAAGCTCACCAGGTTAGTTCAATTTTGTTTTGATTCGTTGCTTTTGAGTTTTGATAGTAAAGTTACTTGAAAAATTTGTTCGTCTATTTGATTTCTACGCGCTGTTAAAAAAAGAGAGAATCAACTTAGAAATCACCATGTATAATAGTGAATCGTTTTGTTTTACAGAAAAGATTATCGTCTTTAAACTACGACAAAGAACGGGTAAATGTAATAAAGACTCGTCGTCAAGAATTAGGTCACAAAGTTCAGAGATTTCAGTCTCGTATCGATGCATTTGAAGCTCAGTATCCTCTGACCAGCTTTCATTACCGCGATCCAGAACCGAATTTCGATCGTAAACGAATCCACGGACTCGTGTGCAAACTGATAACCATTAAAGACGTCGAAACAGCTACGGCATTGGAAACTGCTGCCGGTGGACGCTTATATAATCTGGTGGTCGATACACATATTACATCAAAATTACTTTTGGAAAAAGGAGAGTTGCAACAGAGAACTACAATTATACCTTTAAACAAAATAAAACCACGCGCTATCGACGATCGCACTGTCAGAATTGCTCAACAATTGGTAAGGATATTTTTTTCAACTGTAAAGTAATAGCGAGCGATATTTAAAGAAATTACCAATATAGTAAAACCTCGTTTGTCCAGACCTCGATCGACCGAGCCTCCGCATTATCCGAGACAACGGACTTATCCGAGCAGTCCGCATTAATTGAGGCGTATGCTCGGATAATACGGAAAAACTTGGATGAAGCCGCTATGCTTATGCTGAACGGCCGTAGTATTTGGCGATTGCTACTTTGTTTCTTATACCATAATATACGCGTATAAATTTGCTACATCGCGTTTTGTGATTAAATTTAGTTCTGTCATTTCAAATGCATAAAAATCGATTAAAATTTTCGAATTTTTTATTTCTTCCATGTTACCCGAGTTTTCGCTTATCCGAGGCACCTCCTCCCCACATTATCTCGGATAAACGAGGTTTTACTGTATTTAAAAAATATAGATGAAATCGATGTATCAATTATCAATATCTTGATATATCGTTATCACTACACGTGTCGTATGGAGTACAGAGTTGGACAAAGTACCGAACATAAGTGCTTGAAGCACCGCGCATCAAGCACTTACTAAAGTGTTTAAACTATCAAGCACTTTCATTTTGAACGCATCGAAACACAAATAATAATGTTAACATTTCTTTTTTTTTCAACAGGTGGGTCCTGAAAATGTCCAAACCGCACTATCTTTAGTGAATTACCCTCCCGAAAGTGAAAAGGCGATGGAATATATCTTCGGTGGTGTTTTTATTTGCAAAGATAGGGCTTCGGCTAAAGCGGTTGCATTTGATAGACGGATACAAAGGCGCTGCGTTACGTTGGACGGCGATGTCGTCGATCCGGCCGGAACATTAACCGGTGGCTCGCTAGGTGCAGAGGGAATGATGCTTGCGGCGCTTCATGAATTGAAAGATACAATGCGACAACTAGAGCAGGTAACGAACTTTAGGCTATACAGTCGAATAGCCTTAATAGAAAAACAGCAGAATAGCGCGTTGTGGTTTTCAAATTTGTATAATTTTTATAGTATGAACGGGAATTGGCTGAACTGGACACAGAGTATCGTAACATGTCTGCAACAGCGGAACAATATGAATCGATAGAACAAAGACTAGATATGTGTCAACACGAATTCAATGTTATAAAACAACGGCTAGAACAGAACACACACCATCAACAACAAGCTGAAATAGAGCAATTACAAAATGAAATCGGTAAATCTATATTCGCTGTATTTCGTTGATTCATCAGAAATATTTCATTAAAAATTCCAGTGGAACATTATATTAAAATTTACATAAAAGAAGAAAAATAATTACTGTCCCAATAAATTCCTGCGTTATGCGAAACAGCGCTGAACGAGGTCATCTTAATACGTAGATAGTAGGCTTAAGTGAAATAGAACCGAGAATAAGGAAATTTGGTAGTTTTTTTTTGTTTAAATTATTACTTGGTAGTGCACTTAACCACCAACAACTTGAGCCGCAATAAATACAGCCGAGCTGCCCCTCCCCAGGAAGTTTGTATATTGAAATTTGACCGATTGACAGCATTGAAATGTTATCTTTAATAATTTTAGACGAGTTGACACAAAAAATAAAAATATGTCAGAAGAAACAAGCAGAAAATAAAAAACGAGCAAAAGATATCGAAGAACAAATAGCTGACACGAAAGGTCATCGTGAACGACAATTGAAAGAGGCAAAGCAGGAAATGCAACGATTAAAAACAAAAGCAGAAAATTCTCGTAAACAATTGGAACAGCGTGATCAGGTTTGAGCATATTTTTATGATTTGATATATTTCATATTTTTGTATCCTGAAGTTTACCATTCCCTCACATTTTAAATATGTTCTCGGGAAATTTCGAAATGTGATCATTAAATTTGACTTGCTGCTTAAAAAATTAAAAATATATATATTTTTGCTCTAAAATTGAACACTTAGTTCACGATGGGATTTTCGTTATGACAGAATATTAGTTTTTCTTTATTTTTCTTTTAACATATTTTATTAATGGCCAGTTTCTGGACGCCATTGATTCCGTTCCTTAATTTAATATAAAAAAAATGTTTTTTTTATAGGAATATGATTCTTTAAAACTGGAAATTACTGAACTTGAAAAAGCGTTAGAAAATGGTAAACAACAAATCGTAAATATACAAAAAATTATAGAAGAGCTCAACGAACAACTTGAAAATTCAGAAATCGAACATATGGCTGCAAAGGTGAGATCTAGTAAATTATTTATTAATAAATTACAAAAATACGATTAATTTCAAATAAATAGTCAATTTAAAATTTGCAGTAATAGCAAATATTTTTTGAAATTCACGAATGTCAAATTCACAATTACTAACGAGTGTCTGTTATTACTTGTTATTACTAGTTGATTTTTTGTACCGATGAAGTCACATACTGATTTCACTGAATTTTAATTAGTTTGATCGAATAATCGATATTGGCCAAAATCTTCATTAAAATAGTCAGCCGAATGGTTCGTTTAATGCTTGTGGCCGATGCGCCAAAGTTGGAAAAATAATCCAAGTTCATTACTGCTGAAAAAGTCACCTTCGAACTGACTAATTTTAAAACTGCGCTCGTATTAATTTATTTAATTATCAGCAGTTGTACGAACTAAATAATTTATGAAAGCTATTAAAAATGATAATGTTAAGATGTATCTGCTGTATTATTGATCGCAAACAATGATTATTTAGGAAGAAGTGTCTAAACTTGCTCAAGACGTGGCAGAAGTGAAAAAAGAAATGTCTACACATAATTTAGAAATTCAACGTATTGTAAAAAGAAATGAGCAGCTTGAAAAGAGATCTTCAGAACTGTCATTAGAATTAAAACGATTCGAGCATGAGCGTGAAGAAATTGTTAGCAAAATAAAGGAAGCCAATTCGCAGGTAAAAATCGGTTTTTTAACTTTTTGATACACGTTATGCAACTTTGCGTTCCATCCGGTCGAGTATATTTTAATATACTGATGTAAAACTACCGGTTATTTATGATAGTAACCATTTTGATCGGATAATATGCTGGCTATCTATAAAACTAAACGGCGGCTTTCAGTTTTTCTTTTTCAGAACACCAAAAAACAAAACAGAGCAATTTTGAACAGTAGAATCGAAGAAATTATATTTTCTTCATACCATGCGGAAAATATGTTCTTTCTGATTCGATTTTAAAGCCGAAAGTATAACATTTATGCACTGTTGTAGACACAGCTGTGATTCCATGCATGTCGTCTGTATAGGCGGGCCGAAACAGTTTTGTCATGCGCGCTGATACGGGAGATTGGCGTTTGTCACGTCACGTGTTCGCCATCTGCTATTATTACATGGACATTATTAGATCCATGTGTCATTACGTATAACCTCAACTTTCGGCATGATATGAAGAAAAATAGTATACACCACACGAGCAGAAAGCTGAAAGTCCTGGACTGCGCGACATATGATGGCCTCGACTTCGCCTCGGACATCATGAGACGCAGTGCAGGACTTTCAGCTTTCTGCTCTTGTGGTGTAATATACTATTATGTAGATATTAGTAATAAAATTCAAATGTCGACCGAAAATTACAAACATGCGCAAAATTTTCTGCGCAGCCTTGTATAATAATAATAAATATAAATAATAAAATATAATAAATAGTGCTAATTTAAAATAAATGACCGCGGTTATTTAACCAGATATTTTACCTATTAATTAACCGGTAATTAATTTTATTTACATCATTATTTTAATACTATACGTTGTATAACGTGTCTGAGACATCACAAAATGTTCAAGAAAACCTTTTTTGTTATGACAGCATAGGTCGTGGAATTACTCAGTGGATGTGTTGGTTGGTCTCTTCTTTTTGAAAATTCCCAGCAGAATGATGGGAGCGCACGCGCAGTCTATTCTGCGACAATTTTAATGAAAATCTTCCAAAAGAAGAGACCAAAGAATACTTAATAATTGCGTCTACAACTATATTTTAACAATCTTCAGGTGAACGAGTTAGTGAAGTCGAATAAATGGCTCAAAACCGATGACTGTTACGTGCCTAAGGCCCGTGCCCTTTCGAACAAGGAGGGAAAAAACCTCAGCAAAAGAACTCAAGAACTTAAGGAGCAGCACGCTCTACTCAGTCGAACAGTTAATAAACGTGCCATGAACTTACTGGATACCGAAGAACAACAGTACAAAGAAATGATGAAACGTAAACAAATTGTTAAAAGTGACAAGAAGAAAATTATGGACGTCATTGCAGATTTGGACAAGAAAAAGGAGAAAGCAATTCAAGTTGCGTGGGAACAAGTGAATAAAAATCTTGGAATGATTTTTAGTAAATTATTGCCCGGGACCGATGCTAAGCTACAACCTCCAGTTGGCCAGACATTTATGGATGGTCTTGAGGTAATTACATGCAGGATTTGTTATTTCTACTGTGTTAAACTGAATATTCGATGAAACGGCCAAGTACTGGGGTAATAGCCGAATCAACGGTGTACTCTTAACGATAAGCAATTCGGCGTCGATATTATGCGTGTTATGTTTTTTTAGATCAAAGTATGCCTAGGTGGTGTTTGGAAGGAGAGCTTAAGCGAATTGAGCGGTGGCCAAAAGTCACTTGTAGCCTTATCGCTGATACTTGCCATGCTGTTATTCAAACCTGCACCAATATACATTCTGGATGAAGTTGATTCAGCTCTGGATTTGTCACATACGCAAAATATAGGACAGATGTTAAAATCTCATTTTAAAGGGTCGCAGGTAAATATTAGACATTATTTATTTGTGTGAGGTTACGTGTTTATCTTTTTGTAGATAACCGTTTATGAATGAATAAATGTATATTATTTTTTTTTTAGTTTATTGTAGTATCGTTGAAGGAAGGCATGTTTAGTCATGCGAATGTTTTATTTAAAACTCAATTTGTTGACGGAACATCGTCGATCACTAGGACAGTTTCGAATCAATAACTTGTATCTATTTTTTTTTATATATAATTTTTGTCATACATCTCCACTATATCTTATAATGAATTGTTTATTTTTTGTATACAAATTTAAGAATTAAGAAAATATTTTCAAGCCGTTTTGTTCTCATTGTTAACCTTCCTATACTCGCGCATTGGTCTCTGAGACCGACAAATCAACAATCTGTTGTTTTCTCAAAAATTAACATCACTGAGACTTTGCGGTTTTAAGTAGCTTCTTAATTTGTTGTTAGACATTGTTTAGCGTGGTAAAACCAACAGTGAGACACTGAGACAAAGTCTGTTACAAATATGCAAAATACAGACGAGATCAAATCTAGATCTGGGACATTACGTCCGAATTTTCTCAATGATTTATGTTTGGCTAATGCTGGATAAACAAAAAACAGGGTTATTTTTAATTTGCTCCCCTCTGCAACCAAAAATTTAAAATATCAAAACCAGTTACTGAAAGAACTTGGACAAAGAAACGCGTTGCGTTTCAAATTATACAGGTTAACATCATAATAAACTGATTTCTTAGGACAAGACATCAATGGAACTATCTGTTCCCTGCACTGATATGGTTAGAGGTCAGTGGTATTCAGTCTGGTAGTTCATAGCACAGTACTTTGTGGTTCATAGAACTTCTCTGTGACTTGGACGTAGGAGGTTAACAGATGTCAGATGGCTTTTTCGATATTATAATTTAAATTTGCGAAAAACTTAATAAACTCGACTATTCTTTCCAAATTTCTTTCAGTCGGTCATAGATTAATTCGTTGTTTCATTTCTAAATAAAAATAAGCGGAAAACAAAGTGTAGAAAGTTAACTATGCAAAACAGAACGTTCCTTGTTTAAAAATGGATGTAGTATTGAGCTGTCACATTTAAAAAAACGACGAAATTGCATAAAACTGGCATTTTTTTTATATAGTTTTAAATTGTGTATGCGTTTTGTCGCATATATACTGTATCGTGATAAAAATGGACGTATTATTATGTTTAATTAGTTTATTTATATTAACCTCGTCAAAACAACTCAAAGATTCGTTTACTGAAGAATTGTTAATAACACCTTTACCAAGCAAACACGTTCAAGTGTATTTCCAGTTTACGACAAAATTAAGTACAAAATACGATGGTGAGTCTTTTGTTTCATTACGAATACATTCTTTTGTTTAACAAATGAATTTGTTTCAGTTCAACACAGTCATCTATTTCCGCAATCGGTTATAGAAATAATCGACCGATTTAATTTACAAGAATTCCACGTTTCTTTAACTCAAGGGCTATGGCGTTATGATAGTTGGGGCTACCCCGTAAGAGACGCAGCCCCAGGAGCAGAACTATGGGCGTGGTTCAAACCAGAAACTGAAGACGTCGATCATAATTGGTTACGTTTCGCCGAAACGTTATCGGGCACATTTTGCGCTTCGTTTAATTTCATCGATAAGTCAAACAGTTTCCAACCAGAATTTACATTCCGACCGAGAGGAGTTGTACATGAAAAACAGTTGAATAATTCATTGCTTCGATACTCAGCTTTGCCTCAGGAAATAGTGTGTACAGAAAATTTAACGCCTTGGAAAAAATTATTACCTTGCGAATCGAAATGCGGTTTGGCAACTTTATTAAATTCAGCATATCTTCACAACAGTCGATTCTATTCGCTCGGTATAGATGTCCGCCCCGTCTGTGCAGACGAGTCTTGCGAACACGCCGTCCTAGAACTCACTCAGAGCGTCACTCTTATTTATGATCCGATGATTCTTGGAAATCAAAACTGGTCGTTCAGAAAGTTTTTCGGTCAAGGTCTTAGCGGAGCTTGTTCTTTAGCCACAAAAAGCTCCGTGTATGTCGATATCGGTATTAATACCAGCACCCCTTTTACATTGTCGCCACATCCAGACGATTTAATTGTTTCGATCCGCGGTGGCAATGAAAGACAGCTGGCTGTATACGAAGTCGGTAATATAAGAAAGGGCTCTATGATTAACGTTGCCGGCACGTTTACCAAGCCCAATGTTATATTGGTTAAACTTCCCCCACCCCTATATGCCACGCGGTATTTGACCGGTTATGGACAGGAGAGGGGAGGAATAGCTACGAGAATTTACAACAGTCATTGGACATCCTTGGATGTTGTTGTTCTTGAAAATCTGCCGTGGTAAGTTGACAACAATTTCAATCATATAATTAAACATTGATTTCATTATTAATTCTATATTAGTTGTCAAAAACTATCAATGACTTTCAATAGTCAAAAATTTTGATAATTATCGGTAGTTCTTCACCTCTAGTATAGCGTTCAGCATATATTATATTTTTTTTTTCACATGCTAAACAAGTTTCACAAATAAGAAGCATACATGTAAAATCCAATTATACTGATTTTGAGCAAATCGCGAAAATCTGTCACATGGAATCTTGCATATAATGAGCAAATTTTATTTTATGAATCATTGATGAGATTATTAAATTTAGGAAAACATATTTTTCAACTTCTTTAAAACATTCTTGCTTGGATTTATCGCATTTTGCGTACAACCAGAATTTTATAGGGTTTTGATCTCAAATCTAGTAATATAAGAGTTTCGGAAAGCCTTTATTGATATGATAACATCACACAAGAAAGAAAAAAATGTGCAGTATTTAAAAAAAAAAAACACTAACACCATAACATTCTTGAAATTTTTCTAAAAGATTTTTTAAGAAGTAAAATATAACATGAAATTTATCGAATTTAGCATGCAGCTTGGATTTATCGATGTTCATTTTAAAAGTCACTTTAGAAAAGTACCTATTTACTATTGCATTTATCGTGTTTAGCTTCGTTCTGAATACACAAATTGATAGAGTCTACCAAAATTGACTAAGAGTCGATATATAACTAAAAAATCACCAAAATTGGATGTGTCGGGTTTTGCATGTGTGCTCCTCAAATAATATGAAAATATCTCATAGGTATTTACCCGTTTTTCTGCATACACTGAAAGCAGAAACAAATGACGGTAGAGTCATACCTTTTAAACTGCTGCGTTTCTTACCAGGACGGGAACGAATCAGACCATATTATTTAGAGGTAAAAAAGGCGCAATCTTTCTTTTAATATTCTAAATAAAAAATAAAATAATGGATCTGTGTTTCACATTAACGTTCTCAAAATGTGATGTGTAAATATTGTTCTAAATAGGTGGCACTTCAGCTTCCCGCACGATCTGTGATAACATTATCAATCGATTTCGATTACGTTTTCCTAAAGTGGCAGGAATATCCACCCGACGCTAACCACGGCTTTTATGTCGGGTCATCGATTATAAGCTGTAATTTGGATGTCGCCCGCAACTACACAGCCTTACCGATTGACGGACATATTATTAGAGACAGTTTCAATGCTTCACGCAAAAGTAAATACCTATGTATTATAATATAGTACAATTCTTTCTCGTTAAACCGCCCTCGCAAAAACCATGCTAGCGTCTGATTAGTGGAAATGGAAGGTTACAACAGATAAATAATACGCAATAAGAGCGAGACAGACAGTGCAAGGTTGTTAGATATTGAGGTGACCGCGTTCCGTTGGGTAGTAATGAGTGGATGACGTCATCCAGTGAATTGCCAATGCAGATGGGCACTGCCAAATTTAACCGCTAGGGGTGCCAGTGTGTACCAAGTAAGTTTATTTCAAATAATAAAATATTGACAAAGCCGATCTGCTCTATTTACCAATGTTCAAATTATAGAGTTTTTGTATTTCCAAAGGATCCGGAACTGAAAAAAAAGATGTCGAAGACTATCAGAAGGGAAAAAACGTTTACTGTAAATGCTAGGACAATAGTTTGTGAAGCCCATTTTACTAAAGAAGATTTCGCCACAGAAGGAGAAATTACAGATAGAAAAACTAATTATATCTATGTAAAGGATGGTTATAATATTAAAACATCACAGATTTACTTTGAATTATTCCTTATTTAACTCACGCCAGTTAAAAAGGAACACGTGATTTGGTATACTCCTTAGTGAAAACCAATCATAACTTAGGTCGTCATTTACCTGCTGCCATCTATGTTGCGTCATGTTTATTGACGTTGCGTGGTTGAAAAAAAATATGATTGGTCTTCCAGCTGACGTCATTCACGAACGAGGTGACCTCTGTATCTAATGACTTGGGCACAGTGTACTTTTGGCATAAGCGGCGAAGTAAAGAATTTTGAATTATGACTTCAACTAGTTAAAAAACGTCAGAGTACAATGATTTCGTATAATCAAATGGCGGATTAAAGAGAAAGGACACTGTTTTGCCGACAGTATTCTGAACTGCGACCGAGTTATTTGTTATTAATAATTTTTGTAGGCTATCCAGTTCAGATCCGTACCGAGGTATTGCTCGTAACGCTACCGACTCCCGATTTCAGCATGCCGTACAATGTGATTTGTTTGGCGTGTACGGTAGTTGCTTTGGCGTTCGGACCGCTGCATAATATCACAACGAAACGCTTGAAGCTACAGCCGAAGGACGAACAAACTCGCAAAGGGTTGTTGGCGTCCGTGCAAAGACACCTCGCCAAATTGTGGCCGAAGAAATCAAAATGATCACATTCCGTTGCCTGACTGCATATTTTACACGATTACTGTTCATTTCATAGAAAACCTAATACAGTTCGCTAGTCATTTCACTATAAAGTTTGCAGTTTCACGTGAAAGTATACTGTTCTAGAAACAAACGCTTAATAACAGCAGCAGTGATGTAATAGAATAATTTAACCAGTTAATTAACCGGTTAATTGTCTATGGTAATCTATGTAAAAATGGATGTTGGTCTGTTTGAGATTAACAGACTCTACTACTGTTATTCCTGCCATGTTTCTTCTCAATTGCGTGCAGAACTGCGGGTAGCGACTAGTTTATTATTATTATACAAGGTTGCGCAGAAATTTTTACGCATAATTGTAACTTCCAGACGAGATTTTAATTATTCTATTGCAAATGTGCACAGTTTTAAATATAGGTAAACTAGTAAACATTACCACGTTGCCGTGAATTAGTTAATAGAAGACTCGAGGCCTGGTAACTACATCATCAGTTTTTGAGAGGCGGATTTCACTTTACGATCTGCGGATAGTAGTCTCCTTTACCTCTACCATCCATGTCTTAGCCCATCAGCATTGTTTTTGTCTGCTATAACTACATTATTACATACTTTCACGTGAAACTACACCGTAAAATACGTTCAAGTCATGTCAATAATACTATTATGTTCTGAATTAAATATTTTTTCAAAAAAGTAATTGTTTTTTATTCTTCCAGTGTAAGTATAGTAGGTACCAGGGGCGTAGCTACCGCCGTATCTGCCGTATCAATTATACGGGGCCCCCGGGCCACGGGAGCCCCCAACGTGCGTAAGCAAAAATTAATAAAAACTTCCCAATTTTTTTTTTATTTCAGAAATGACAAAAGTCAAAAAAAGCAATTTCTTTTTTTCTCGCGTAAAGCGTGCGTTCAAAATTTGGCAACACCCTACATCGGTTATCGAGGGCTGCGGGATTTCCCTGTTTAAGTCATTTACTTCAACGGGGGAAGGGCCCCCAAACAAATTTTTATACGGGGCCCCGCCAAGGCACGCTACGCTTCTGGTAGGTACTAATCGTCGAGGGGAAGTTTGAAGAATAATTTAAAAAGAGTCTTTACCAATGTTTCACTTCTAGTCAAAATGAAAATTTTAAAACATTGTAAAGGTTCTTTTTTTTATTTAATCCAAATGTGGGTGTCCTGATAACTAGCACTGTACTGTGTTGTTCGTTACGCAGAAAAATCATTTAATTAAAACCTATGGGCATATTTTTCCCATCGCTCACATGCCTGTTAAACGTTCATCGATTTATTTGACAGACGGCTAAATTTTCATTTATGTAATGTAAAAAGTATAGTTATAGTCCGTTGTAAAATTCACAATGCGTTAAACATTGCGTGGCGCATCTGTCTTGATCAAACACTTTTTTCCACAAGCTGTAAAGTGGATCTCACACCATCGTTATTACTTATTCATTGCCATTTCTAGTTTAAATCGTTTGATTTCAAACTTTAATACAATAGACATATAAGCGCATTTAAGGCTGTCGGAACGCTCCGAATTGTATTTGTGCTGAGATCCAGCGGTAAGGGGCGAGGTAGGAAAAAGACATATTGTGAGTGTGGCCTTCTTTAGCTCTATCTCGCTCAAATCATCCGCACGTTTCAATTTTTGGCTGGTGCCAACTACGAGGCTAAAAAATTTTATTGCAAAGGTGCCGCTGTCAACTGATTATTCTAATTTTTGGAAATATTTTGAAGATTTAAAAAACTTTTCCGAAAAAGGAAGAGTCACTTTAGGTTTGTGATGGAACAGTTTTGTGAAATAAGTACGAATAAAGTCATAGTGTGACATTGAAAACGTGTGTTTTTTTAGCACAATTAATGCCAACTTTTTTCTAGTAAATCGTACATAAATTACAAAAGTAGTCCATTAGAGACCTAGATTTGTTTTTTATCTTCCTTATAGAGAAAGAATTTTTGTAAAATGTTGACGAATAAGTCTACAATCAGTTGACAGCTGAAGCTCTATTTTTGGCTTAAATTCAAAGCGTTCCGACAGCCTTAACAACTGATAATAGTGTAACAGGTATTTGAACTATTAAATGTCAAAAACAATTCGATAATCATTGATATGCGACGTTTCGTCTCTAATTCTCATAATTCTTCTAATAACTTATGTAATCGCCTAATAATGCGATTTTCTCGTGAATTTAAAACCAATTAATTAAGAGTTATGTTTGCATTATATTATAGTTTTGTCAGAAGCAAATTAGAATATGCGTCAATAGTTTGGAGTCCATATCATTACAATTATATAAAACGTATTGAAATTATTCAAAGTAAGTTTTTGCGGTATGTTTTTTTCACTACTTTTCATATTTATCCAACGATGATGCCGTATAAAGACATAATTAAAATGTTTGATGTGGATACCCTAGAAAATAGACGTAATCATGCATTAATATTTTTCTTTTATAAACTCCTTCACAATATTGTTAGTGACAGTTATTTATTAGGCAATATTAACTTTAGGGTTCCCAGTGCAGCAACTAGACCAAAATATCAACTTCTAGTACGTCCTAAAGTTTCAACGCTGCATTTTGACAGTTCACCATTGTGTAGGATGGTTACATTAGTAAATGATTTGCAAGCAAAAAAACCTGATATAGATTTTTTTCAAAACAGTTATAAGATTATACGTGCATCAGTCAGATCTTGACATATTGCAAGGCACATTTCATATTTATATTATAATTATTACCTTTTTTTTAAAAATTTATTCTATAAAGTTATGTTTACTTTCTGTTACGTTATGTAATATTATTTTGTTAAATTTATATTGTTCCACTGTATTATATTGTTATATGGTATATATTTTTATATTTCATGCGTGTGCTCAATATCGAGATGTGATTTTCCATATTATTGGATGTACTTATCTGTTGGGAAATAAATTAATAAATAATTATTGTATTTCGTGGGACTCTGACAGGTTGAAAATACATTAGCTTCACTGTATTAATTTATGGGTAGGTTTGTGTCAAAAAGGTGCCCATAAACGATGATTGTGTGTGCCGTGCTTTATTGTCAACAGGTAGAGGTGAGGCATGTTCAGCAGCCCCACCGAGCAGTCGCAACTCGCAGCAGTAAACAGTTCGTTGCTACCGTTGCGTTGAAGACGTCGACGAGGATCAGTTGCGTACGTACTGTTATAGTGTTCTGTTAGGCGTGACTTGAGTGTTTTTTATGCAAGTATTTTCAGAGATTCGTGTTTAGTGAGTGGGTGAAACACCAACTGTTGTTTTCGGGCTAAAACCCGCTTGAATAGAGTGCTTAAGTTGGAGATCTTTTATGGTTTTTGGTAAGTTTTATGTAAATTTTAAAATAAATCTTAGAATTAATATTCCAACTAAACTATTTGACAGTTGTTTGTTCGGCTGTTTTTTTTTTGTTGAAATGTCAATTGACCTCTTGTTGGATTTCAGAACCTGTTTTGCAAATGTTTGTTTTGAGCTGAGGTCAAACCATCTTGATAGTTCCAAACAAAAGTTTTTTGATTTTGTTTCGAAAAAGCTGCGTGTTTTGCTTTAAACAAGAAACCAAATCAGAACTTCAACGGAAAGTGGGTTTAGATTTTGGTGTTGTTTGAATACATGGCACTAGGGTATTATATTATGTAACTTCTACGAATTACTCTTGATTTACCAAATGCCGACTTGAGAGTTCTTCAGTAGGAAAAAAGTGTTCTGACACGTCTGCTTTGGAGTTTAAGAGTTTACACTATTACCACATTTGTAAAATTGCAGCAGATTTACATCGTAGACAGGATCTGAGGCAGACAGCTACCCCCCATTAAAAGAAACTTGAATATGTCGCATTTTAGTTTTACATTATACTGATTTGTTAATCCGCCCCCGCGAAAATCAAGTTTTTGTCGGACTAGTGGAATTGACGGATCCATTATAGAAATGTCTCGATAAGATAAATATTTTTTTCTATTAAATTCCAAAAATTGGCGAATAATCTAAGTCATAATATTCAGAGTTAAAAGTCTTGTGTTTACCTATACACTCACGAAAAGGCTCCATTATATGGACTTAATGCACTTTTGGCGTAAGCGGCGGACTACAGAACATGACCTACATACAGAATCGACGAATTAAAGAATTTTGAATTACGCCTCTATCTATTTAAAAAACCGACGGATAAAAGATAGTGTATTACAAATCACCAGTTATTTTTTTTTTACTCTTAAAGCGCCCCGATGCCAGAAGGCTCGACCACTGTCTTGCTGACTGTACTCTATTTATTTACACCCTAAGGCCTAAATACTATAGCTAATCACAATCTATTAGCCGTTATAAAATTATTACAATTTTTGGCCGCGAGTTTAGACTATTTCCAACACAAAGCTATGGAGTTATGATTTTATTTATTTGCATTATTTTTCATAATTAATATTCGTTTCTTGAAGGTTCTCCTGTACAATGATTGTTTCATCAATCTAATGTACTTAATTAAAATCAACTAAATCAAATACCCATGACTTAGGCCCTGAAATTTGAAGTAATTAATATTTATAAATGAATAAAATTAATGCCGGTAAAATATCGTGTTTTCATTCTATGATATGTCAGTGTAACAAAAACGGAAATATTTATTATTAAGTACAATTGTATTTATGAACAGCCGGGAAAAACCGGTCCAATGATAGGTCACTCGACTTATTATATCTGGAATGCATTTGCATGCATGGCTTCGTGTTTTTGATTATTATTTGTTAAAAATGAAGGTCACTACAGTACTATTTACATAATGGTTATATTTGCATTGAAGATGAAACAAAAATCATTGGCAAAATCAAAGGTGCACGGTCTTTTGTTTATTAACAATTGAAATACGCGTTCCGATAAAAAAATTAATCAAGTCAATTAATCCGTCAAGAATTGCGATCTGTATAGCTCGGACGTACGTACAGACCAACCGACATTACTGCGGTTCGTGATTTTCAATTACAGCTTTAAAAGTCGAAAGAAAACAATGTTTCATTTTATAGAATATAATATGCCCTTTTCGGAAAGTTACAATTTAAAAAGTAATTTGAAAAGGGTTCACTTGGAAGATCTACCTATACCTACTAAAATTATGTTATTTTATATTTTTGACGAGTTTGCGTACGTTATTTAATAAAAATATATCAAAAAATATGTATGACCCGTCTCCCCGTTCACGAGAGTGAAGTCACTAGTAAAATCTAGTTTAAAATAAACAGACTGCAGTCCAATGGAAATACCCATCTGACAGTCGGTACCTATATTTTTACATGCTCTTGGAATGTGTTTTCTTTTTTTTTTAATTGAAGAATTCGATGCAGTTTCGTTACTCTTTATGTAAACAGTTTAAGGTTTTCGACGAACAAAAGCTTTTAATATTTCTATTTATCTCATTTCTTAGAAAATCTGAAAGATGACAAATACACAATGATTAGTCAATCTATATTACGTGTTTAGTAAAATAGTATAACAGAGACGGAATCAAAAGTAACCCACTTTTGTTAATTATTATGCAATTGGAAAATTATTTTAATACAGTTGTAGGTAGGTACTCATCAAGGCTATCAGATACAGAGGTAACTCCGTTCCGTTGGATAGTAGTGGAGAGATCACGTCATCCAGTGGACTGTCAATTGATATTACGTGGTTGATCTAAATATTGAACAGTCTTCTAGCTGACGTCATTGATTAACGAGGTAACCTAATCTAATGACCTTGAGTATTCATGTATTTTTGACATGATCTAATTTCGACCAACTTTACTCACGCATTTTCAAGTTTTTAGTCCCTACTTTTCACGCAAAGTGTCTTCTCCTACGCTGTTCAGCCATTGGAAAAATAAATAAAAGGTTTTTTTTCTAGTTGGGCTGTGATTGAATAAAAGAGACGTTGCAAATACAATAGTCGATTAATTATTCCTGACAGAAAATACCTGAGGTCAAAGTGGCTCAAAATAAGGATTAATGAAACGAATGGACGGCGTCATCTTACAGCTGATCCGTCTCTGATATGTCAGTCTCGTGGGAATGTTTAATTAATAAGTTTGTACATTTTACAATTAACAATAACTGAATCACCTTGTCCGCAACTGTGACGCATGTCGCGTGGGTGTTTCAAGTCATTTTATTATTTACTTGACTATTTGCTAAACACATGTACATAATATATGAACATACAATATAGGTATACAGGGTGCAGAAAATTTACGACTGCCCCCCATAAAGAGCTCACTCAAACCAGATCATTATTCAGTGGAGATGGACACTGCCAAACTTTACCGCTAGGGGCGCCGGCTTTAAATTGCCTTCAGTCTGCCAATAGTTTAGAGCAGTGTGTGTAAAATTAGTTTACTTCAAATAATAAATCATTGACTCCTGGGAACGACAAGATTGCCGAGACTAACATACCTAAGCAACGTCGCTGGTCTTCTGGGAACCGCAAGCTGGCAATAATCGCAAGCCTTTATCTCATAGAATAGAATATATATATTTGTACTGCCCTAAGTGGATACATCGTCAATTACAATATAAAATAATAGCTAATTATTACAATTAAAAAGTTCATCCATACTGTAAAAACAATGTCTAACAAGAAATACTTTTAAATTAGTTTCAAATTTTTTTAAACATTGAATGCTTCTTAAACTACAAGGAAGTTTATTACATAAGACACTTCCAATATAATAATAAACTCCAACCCAACAGATAATCGGGAAGTAGCTTATAAAAAAGGTTTCCCGAGTAAATTCAGGGTTGTGGGTTAGTAAATTTGCAATTAACAAGTGGGTGTTGATTGTGAGCAGTGCTGATGGAAGATCAGTTCTTCAAATTCACTCGGTGAATTTTTATGTTTATGTGTTAATAATTATTAATATCCCGAACACGTCTTGGAGTTCCACAGGCACTCAGACAGGAAAATTATCCACACAGGAAAGGTCCAGTAAATACATAATTTGGGCCCCAATCCTAACAATACTAATGAATTAATGTATTTTCAACTTCTCCTTCATGTTCACTTCGTTTATTGATTTGAGGATAAATACTGTCTAACGTATTTTTCCATTGGGTAAGCACAGCGCCGGCCCTGGGGTAGAGCAAGTGGAGCGGTCGCTCCAGGCACCAGGTGGCAAGGAACGACAAAAAGTCAAATGCGAAAAACAAGATTTTATTATTTAGTGACTGAAATTAAAACCAAATACTAATTTAATTATAATAGCGGTAGGAACTTTTTTAAATTTTAAAGAGGCAGAAGTATAATAATTTAAGCTACTTAATTTATTTGCCGACCAAAGGACGCTGAAAAACAATCTCTCTCTACCCTGATCAAGGGCTAAGGCCGGCGCTGGGTAAACAGGGTAAGAGACACTTAGCGTAAAATCAGTTTTAAATAGATTATTGAAAATACATGAGTCTGACAGTACGAAAAAAATTCAGATAGTAATGTCATCGTCATACGCTAATAAGTTTTCGCGTCCATAGAAATTCTTTATTTGATATTTATGATTCTGAGTTCTGACCATTATAGAATTAATCATTGACCATTGTATTGATCATCTATCTATCACGTTATTGTGAAACGAACCGGCATTCTTTTATTGTCAAGTGCATTTAAGACTTCAATGTGATTAGAGAAAGAAAAGTTGGCCTGCTGGCGAGTGCAGCTGTAGGTGAATGGCAAGCGCAAGACTATGAGATGATATAGAAAGTTCGCAATAAAATGACCGACCTAGATGCGGCCTCAGGCGTGACGCATGCGACACCGGGTGTCGTCGTGCATGCGGCACGCATCTCTCTTCAACAACACTCTCATTGTTGTCGTTGTTATTGTTGTTGCATTTCCTCTTGGAAATAACATTATTATATTAAATATACATAATCAGTTCTCCCTTTACTCGTCTGTTTGAAATTGTTTGACTCTCGCATTGTTGCATTTCCTCGTGCAGTATACTTTGTACAATATTCTCTTTTTAAATCATCGCACCACTAGTCGACGGACATGGTAATCCGCGGCTTATAGGGTTCCGTTGTGTACAGGTTTTTCGAGGCTTATTGAAGTCCAATGCGAATTTTTTGTTAAATTAAGAATCTTTGAATTGGGGCTTAAAATTTATTTTTAAAACATCAAAGTCAGAGTTCAAACTTGGCAAAGCAAATATGTATGTACTATAAATTCACCCAAAAAATTGTGAAAATTAGCCTATGATGATGATAATAATCATTCAAATTAAATCATTAGTTTTTATGGGTTCTTGACATTTGGGACCTAGGACTTAATCCCTATTAGTCCCTATGTAGATCCGTCCTTGGTTGTGGCAACGAGGTCCGTCTGTCAAAGACTTCGAGCTAGTAAACGGATAAGTTGTGAAGTTTAAGTTTTCACATGATTTTTATGTATTGTTCTGATCCAAAATTGAAAAGTGTTTAAAATTTTGATGCCGCTTCTACGTAAGTACGTATACCTTCCTATGTAATGCTTTGAATCGATTTAGTGCTTTTCCCGTTTCAAAAAAGGTTTGATTGGGAAATTTAACTGGTTTTGGGTATCACCAGTTCGAGTTAGAAAGGTACAAACTTGGAGAGAGTCGACTATATTGGCGAACCACGTATATTTTCGCGGTATGTTATTTTCTATAATTAATTCAGTGTAAAGATTCTCAGAATAAGAATGCAAATCGTTCGCGAATTTCTCAGACCTTAGAAGGTCATAAGCCATGACGTGACCTGCAGACTTATAAGACGTCGTAATTATTTACCTTTTACAAAATATATTATTTCTTACATTTTTTAAATTATTGTTTCTAGCACAATTTATTAAAACAACTTTTTAGGAAAAGCTGGAATAATAATAATTAATAGGTAATTTATTTTTCGAATAGTTTTTATCTATAGAATACTCCAAAAGGTTAGTACGTTGAAAATACAAATTCAGTAGTATAGGTACAATATTTAAAAACAATAACTAAATAATCTTTAGGAATTTGTTAAAATATCTCTACCTTTAAAAACATCTTTCAGCTTAGGGCATAAAAAATGGCATTAAACGATAAGAAAGTCAGTATATTTTTTCTTATCAAAAAACCCTTTTAAAAAGCTAATGCCTGTACAAACAACTACGTCAGCGTTCTATGTTAAAAATACTTAGTTGATAAATATGAATAAAAGTATACAACTTTGAAAATCAATTTGCTCCTTAAAAAATTATAAATATACTTACTAAGAAATATTAATATTTATAAATAAAGCTAGGGAGACTTTGATGATCGGTAACACAATCAACCCAACTATAAAAGGAGATTTCTATGCTTCAACAAGATGGATTGCAATGCTTTGTTGAATGTTTTTTTTGTAACGTAGATGTTAGATTATGTTCCTTCAGAAATTCAAAACCGTGAACGTTTGGAGCGTGCGCAGTGCAATTTGTATTGTTCTAATCAGTGGCGTAATTACAAATTTGGAACCCTCTAACAACTAGCGTGCTGAAAATAAGTTTGAACTTCCGAGCAAAAAGAAACGTTGGCCTTCTCAATCCTCTATCTTTGTAAATTATAAAAGAAACATTTTCTCAACATTTCGAGATATCTATAGAACTGCAGAAAACAAGGAAGACATTTGAAAACGAAAACCAAACTGATTTTGGTGGATTGAAATTTGTAGAGCAATGCGCAATCCACAGATTGTTTAATCTTGGCGCGAGTCTCCATGAAACAGATGACCCTGTTTTTTGCGTAAACTGTTCCAAACAAAAAGAATAATAGTATTAGTTCTGTTTACTCTTGCTTATTGAAAAGTCTACAGAAACTTGTCAAGGACAAATTCGTGATTTTCTGAGCGACCTAAACCTTATATAGACATTGTGAGATTGTTTGTAAGCGTCTCTGGTGAATACGTACTTGGCGAAACGTTGGAGCCTATTTAATATGCACTAAAATACAACTCTGTTACTTTATAAGTGATAAACAGGTATTCTGTCACCAATGCTATAAATAAAACTAATGCCGTCATCATAATTATTAATGCATAATATGGCTAAATAATAAAAAAAATAATATTCCTTTCAAAAGGAAATTTTAAACTGGTTTGCGCGAGATGCAAAATTTTAAATTGTATAATGCTGTGCAGACCCGTAGTTAGACCTCTAGGAGAGTATATCCTATCTTAAAATACAAAAACTTTCCTTAAAAATAGTCAACATATTTACAGTAATTATTTATTTATAAATATACTTACCTAATGCGAATAATTACGGTAAGATATTGTTTTATAAAGAGATTGACGCAGTGGTGTTGTGCTAATTTTTTTTTTACCGGAACGCGTATATATAATTATATAGACAGGGCCGATCCTGGGTAGGCGGCCGCTCTGTGCGGTTTCGTGTCCCAAATTTAACGACGGGGGGTGATTTTCCATGATAATCCTGGCGGCGACGTTTTTTTTTTTTAGGTCTCATGTCCCAAATTTGACGACGGGGGGGGAGATTTCCCCCAATTTTCGCCCGTCGCCAGGATCGGCCCTGTATATAGCATAAAAAGGAAAGGAAACGAAAATCATTACACGAAACCCATTTTGTGTATATGTATATAGATATATATTTATTACAATAATAGGAACGTTTAATAAACAAGCCGGTTCGTTCCGGTTTTTGTTCCGGTTCGGGTTCGGTTCAAACCCTTGTTTATAATAATACATATAAAATTTCGTCAAAAATTAAAAAAAAAAATCAGCAATTCTTTTTCATTTTTTTTCAATACGTCAGCCAATTCTCGTTATCAGAAATCATCTTTAGTTCCGGAACGCGTTCCTGTCCAAAAAGGAAGTACCGGAACGACGTTCTGGAGCGTTCCGGCTCGACAACACCACTGGATTGACGAGAGAGAAAGAGACAGATTATAGATTATAGACGCTCAACTTACAATCTCTCGCCACTCTCGTTATAAGGCAACTAGCGGTTTACCCACGACTTCGCCCACGTCATATAAATTACACGCACAATTCTTTTATACAAAATCTACCACCACCTCGTTCGGGTAGATGTATTCAAAAGACAGTCGAACATTTATTTCTTTATTTTCTAAGGAGAGTATTTTTCCCGTTTTTAGTTGCAATTTCAGAAATACAGATAGCGTATCTTGAAATATAACTTAATTAATAAAGAAATAATAGCTAATAGTATGAAACACCCATTGTTGCAATTATAAAGCGATATTAGAAAAATTTACAATTTAAACAATGTCACTATCGCGGTGGCTGAATTACCAATTACTCTATAGTGACATATTTAACTTCAACAATGGGTGTTCCATAATATTTATAGCAGGCTATTAGCTATTATTTCTATATTAAGAAGCATACGCCATTGTGACCATAATTAAACCATTGTTATAAATTATCAAAATTTTGTCTTTATTTTCAGGCATTCAAACAACGATGATTTATTTATTTCAATCGGTGCTTCTTTTGTCACTGATTTTCGCAACAGCGGTCGCTGCTGATGGGCCGTAAGTGTTTGATCCATTTCTTGCTTATATCAGATGTTATTTACGTAAAGGTTGACTGGATAAATAAAAATATAATATCTTTTACGATTTCTCAATCTTAGATTTTATTCAGTCGTGTCACCAAGCGTGCTTCGCCCAAACAGCAACTTCCACGTAGCTGTGAGCGTCCAAGGAGCTTCGCGGTCCGTCGCCGTAACAGTTGAAGTCACAGGAACTCAAGATGGTGGAGGACCGTTCTCCACCCAACAGTCCATATCCGTGGAGCCTTACAGTACCAAAGTACTCAAATTAGAGGTAAAATAGGAAATATTACCAACTTTCAAGTGTGTAGGCGTTGTAAAACTTCTTGGTTTCCGGGCTTGTACGCCGTGGTCCATTGGTATTTCTACCTGACGTTTCGTCTACAACTGCGATAGACATTATCAATTTCATTGAATTCGGATTAATCGAACCTGTTTTATCTGAGTTCGCAATTTACCGACGTTACGCCTAATTTTTACTCCTTCATATAAGTCTAATGCGTTTTTTTTTCCTTATGACAATTTTAACAATTAAGCATAGTGTTCATGGCCAATAATATTATAAGTTATGAAACAGTTCACTGGAATTTGGACAATAAGGTTTTCTTTTATTAAAATTTTTTCAAGTAACTCAAATTCCCGTTAACTGTTTCATAATTGACGTCAATATTTTAATGACTAAATGTTGATTTCAGATCGGCGATATTGGTCCTGGCAGTTATAGATTACGTGCCAGTGGCTCGGGAGGATTGAGCTTCACAAACGATACAGAGCTGGAATACGTCCACAAAAGCTACTCAGTGTTCATCCAAACCGATAAAGCAATTTATAAACCTGGTGATTTAATGCAGTTCCGCTGTATAGTGCTGAACGCTCACCTGAAACCGTCTGTCACCGGTTCTCTTAACGTTCATATAACGGTTTGTTATTGACTTTATTCTTAGTGATGTAAAATTACCGATTATTTATTATAGTAACAATTTTGACCAGATAATTTACCGGTTAATTAATTCTCGTCTGGTTAAGTGCAAAATTAAATACAAATAAATTGTAGGACGGTCAAGGCAACAGAGTGAAACAGTGGACCCGTGCTCTGACCAAACGCGGTGTATTCGCCGGTGAATTGCAGCTCAGCAAGGAACCGGTACTTGGTGATTGGAACATCTCAGTGACTGTCCTCGATCAGACCACTTCCAAATCGGTGCTTGTTGCAGAATATGTGCTGCCAAGATTTGAAGTAGCTGTGGAGGCCCCCGAACATATCACTTTCAAAGAAGATAAGATACCCGTCACCATAAGAACCAAGTTAGAACCTACTAATTAGCTTAAACCAAAAATCAATTGATAGATCTGTTCTACATTTTTATAAAATTCTTCTTAATGTGATGATTATCTGCTAATGCATTCATGGATTATGACTTAGCTTTCCTACTTCAGTGGGCGTAAATGCCGTAACTAAATTGTTTTAACCGTTTTAGGTACACATATGGAAAACCAGTGGAAGGTAACGCAACAATAACGGTATACCCAATAATATATTCGGGCGTTATTCAACCCATATTCCAACTCCCAATTCGTAAAGTGGTGCCGGTAAATGGAGACACTGGAAAGGCTGCTGCTGTGTTCTTTGTAACAGACGAGTTGCAGCTGTCAGATGAATACGAAAGGACGGTGGTGGTCGACGTGGAGGTTGAAGAAGCTTTGACTGGACGAAGACAGAACGCCAGTGTCCAAGTTCGAGTACATAAATATTCATATCGCCTTGAGTTGATCAAATCAGCTGAATACTATAAACCTGGACTGCCGTATGAAGCAACGGTTAGTACTAGAACCATCCCTAATTCATTCAGTGGACACTGGAGCCTTCCATGGGGGCGGTAACGGATCCAGAGGCAAAGGGGGGGCAGAACGGAGTACCCAAAAATTGTATGGAATTTTTTTTTCGAAAATGTTCCTAAAACGGTCATTTATGACCCTTAACATCATTTTGCACCATTTGGAATTTTCAACAAAAATTTGTTTCCGAAAGTTTTTTTAGAAACTTAAAAAAAACCTTTTTACTGTAATTTATCACTAACTATTAATTATGGACTACGGAGGGGTGGATTTTTTTTTTCTTCAAAAGGGGGCGGTGCTCCAGAAAACATTGGGACCCTCTGAACTAAAACAATGGTCACATATGAGAAACGACTGTAATATTTGTATGATCATTTCCGTAGATAAGGATAAGCAGCCATTCTGGCACTCCAGTCTATGATAAAGTCAACCCAGTTATTGTGCGGCACGGCTGGTCCTATGACAGCGACAGCTACACGGAGTCCAAACACATGCTGGATGAACACGGTATGATTTCCCTGAAATTCACACCGCCAAAGGACCAGAATCACACCGTATTGGGCATCGAAGCGCAATATTTGGACTTGAAAGAGTGGTTCTCTGCGGTCGCTGCTGCCATGTCTCCAGGAAATGAATTTATGCAAGTAAGTACCAAAAAAGTAAAGTTGAATGACTGTTCAAGTGAACAGCAGGGTCACCGTTGTAGCAACTAGAACTTTTATCAGCATGTCAAGTAGGCATGCTTTTTTTCCGTTGAATCTTTTTTTTTAACAGCGTGTAGAAATCAAACAGAGGAACAAATATTTGAAGTAACTTTTTTATCAAAACTCAAAAATAAGAGAGAAACAGCCTTTCAAAGTTTACTTAAGTTTTTTAAATTTTATTTAATTTTGAGGTCGGTCCTGGCGTCACTATGGAAATATGTAAAATTGGACCAAATCCTCTAGTAAAATGGGCAGTGTCCTTTATTTTTGAACCGTGCATTGCAATAATATTTACACATTTCGGATAAACGTAGCACTAACTAAGTTTTGTTTTATAACAGGCGACGATAGTAACAGATAAAATAAAATTAAACGCCGACGTTGAGGTTAGGGTCGACAGTACCACGGCCTTGAAATACGTCAGTTATGTGGTGATGGGACGCGGCGATGTTTTGACCGCCGGTCAAGCGCGACCTTCAGCGGCCAGCAGCAACCAAGTGCAGTTCAGATTCATAGCCACCTATGCTATGGCGCCAGTTGCGCATCTGGTGGTGTATTACGTGTCGGATGGTGGTGAAATGATTGCCGATACGGTAGATATTGATGTTGACGGCGCGCTACAGAACTTTGTAAGTAATAACAGTTTCATTATGAAATCAGAACGTAAGGTTATAAATATGCAAATAGACATCTATAGTTTGCAATTATTTTATGAAACGTCCATTGTTGACATTACAATGCAATGTTAAATAATAAATTTGTCTAATATTGGATTGTATAAATATATAATATTATAAACTTGATAATTTGTTTACAGGTAGAAATTGACAGCAGTTCGTGGGACACAGCGCCAGGAAAAGATGTCGAATTACGTTTCCGTGCCAAGCCGGATTCTTACATCGGAGTGCTAGCAGTGGATCAGAGCGTCTTGTTGCTGCGCGATGGCAACGATTTGTCTAGAAAGCGTATCTCTAATGAACTGAGAATGTACGATTCGGGAAAATCATCGCCTTACTTGCCTTTGTGGGCCGATGAAGAAGACGAGAAGCCTTTGTGGAGGCCTGGTTCAAGTACAGCTAAAGAAGCTTTCGATGTAAGTATTTCTTATTATAAAACGGATTCGAAACAAAAATAATTTTTAGAAAAGTAAAATATTTCTCAGATATTGTATTATAAGAATAAAAACATAGATTCCAAAATTATTACTGGGCACAAATCAAATATAACATGATATTTGGGGTATTTGAAAGCCAAAGAAGACTCGTTTAGTAATAATTTGAAAATTTTAATTTGCATTTATTAGTTTATTAGTACTGTACCATTGGATTCTTTTTTTTTTTAATCACTACGTATTTTTGTATGATGTTCATTAAAGAATGAACATAAAACTAGGTTTTGCTTATTTTAGGGCTCCGTAAAATATTTAGTGTTTCCCAAGGGTTCCGTCGCTAAAAAAGTATGAGAACCGCTGCTATAGAGTACACATATAAAACTAAACCTAACAATATATGCATTGTTAATATGTTTCACTTCAACTGCGCGTAAAGACAACACGCGCAATTTTTACAACCCACCCGATTGTGTACAAAAAGTATTTTTGTTGCAGAAATCTGGTACAACAGTCATAACCAACAGCTTGGTGTATGAACAATATCCATTGTGTAAGTATTACAAAATAATCATTCATTTCTTTTTTGACCTGTTGACAAGATTATTAGATATAGAGGTGACCTCGTTCCAGTGGACTGTCAGTGGAGATGGACACTGCCGAACTTTACCGTTAGGGGCGCCAGCCTGTGAATTGTTCAGAGCAGAGTATGCCAAATCCGTTTATTTTAAATAATAAATCATTGACAATAGCGATGTGCTTGTGTTTACCAATCTTCAAATAATGGAAGTTTTGGATTTCCAAAGGATCCGAAACTGAAAAAAAAGTAACCAAATGCTATCAGAAGGGAAGAAACTTTTACTGTAAATTTATTTTAGTATGGGCCTCCATAGGTTTTAACATGATTGTATAGCGTTCCTCCTGGATGAAAATTATCCTCCATAGTAGAAACGAATTAATGATATACCTTCTACCATCTGCGTTAAAGGCAATTCAGACTAGCCGTTCTCGGTTACGATTCACCGGTCCGGTTCGATTTTCGATTAATCTAAGCTGCTCACACTATCCCGATTCGGTTCTACGATTATTCTCGGTGCGCATGCGCAATTTCGAAATATGATTTGACGTTTGATGTGTAATTAAACGTCAACAAAAACAAGTGGAGTTGTGCTAGTCACGTGACTCCAGCAAGCGTTCTCATTGGCTACGGTTGCGAACGGTCCGGTTGAAATTAGAGCTGAACCTAAACGCTCGAACCGAACCGCAATCGGGAACGACTACGTCCTGATTGGTTGAGCTCCCAACCGGACCGGTGAATCGTAACCGAGAACGGCTAGTCTGAATTGGCTTTTAGGCTTGTCATGTGTCCATGCCCATTGATATTGCGTGGTTGATTAATATATTGAACGGTCTTCAGATGACGTAATTCATTAACGAGGTAACCTCTAATGACCTTGGTCTGTCGACTGCTAGTTCTGTACAGGAATGGATCAATGAATTGGCATCTTAATGTCAAGTAGTTGATCCATTTATTCATTGGTAGACAAAAGACCTGACTGATGGGGCGTATTCACTAGACTAAAGTAAACCACAAGCTTCAAAAAGTCATTCCTTTGTTTACCTTTTTTTTAAACAAAGTTTGGTGCGAATTATTAACTTAAACAATAACAATTCATTGTGAATAACTGTACATTTGATCATTTCGTAATAATAATTAAACAACTAATTAAAAAAAGTAACTGTAGCTATTAAATTTCTTCGAAAACATACTAGAGAAAAATATTAATATCAGCTATAGAAATACTTCCAGCATTGTAGAAACTAAGGTGTCTATAAATAATAAGAAGACGCGTGCCGCAAGCAGGACGCAATCTGGTCGCCGTTAGGCAGCGCTACGAGCCCATCTGAGAGCGGCGCAATACACTATTGCGCTGGTGATGTTTGTGTTAGTGGAAATCTGTGTAGAAGGACCGTAACTTCACTTCCTTGTCAGGTAACACGTAATACTCTCGGGTCGATCTACATAGATTCTCACTAACACAAACATTAGCTGCGCAGTAGTTTATTGCGCCGCTCACGTATGGACTCGCAGCGCCACAAACAACGGCTAGAATTCACTTCAATGTAATACATAAGTAACGCAGTTAGTCTCCTTATTATCTCTAGTCTTCTTGGTTGTAACATGAACTCTGTTCTAAAACCCGAACAAATGCCAGTAAAGAAAGTTCGCTTAGTCAGGCACGACCGACAAACATTCAGCACTCGAACAGACACCATTGTTTGCCTTGATTCAGGGTGCTTGCAGCATGGCAGATACCCGTGGCCATGTTAAATAACAAGCAGCTTTAATAAACGATTTCAATATTTCTCAAATTTTCACAAATATGTTTTTGTGCTGCACATAATAGAAAATTACGTTCGAGTACCATGTTTTCGTTTTAAAATGCCATTTTTATTTATCATACAATTATCCATGACCTAAAGTGCCATTTTTAGTTAATCTTGTTCCAAACTTCATTTAAAATATTTGTTTTCAAAGTTTATAGCTTATAACACAAGGGGTATAATGAAAAATTATGTTCCTAATTTTTAACATTCAATTTTAAAAACTTTGCTTATCTAACTGTTTGTTTAGCTACGCTTTAACGTGTATGCAACTATTACCTAAAATATTTAAAGCACTATTAACTAACAGTAGGTATAAATATTCTAAGAACTTTAGTTTGTAAATATATCAACCGTTCACTAAGCTCTGCTCTGTTCGCTATAGTTTTCGTACCGGATTTCGGGGTGCAGAGACACCTGGGCAGCCAAATCGGTTAAAACCACTGATATGTATACACGGATAGCCAACGTCATTCTCCCCAATTCTTTCTAGTCACTTAGAATTGAACGGTCGACATCTTGTTGGAATCATTTCCCAGACAAGTGCAGTAGATGTGTTTACTAAAAGTGTGCCCCGAAAAAGACAAGATGTCGGGCGTTCCAGTGTTCCTCATCACTCTACTACCATTGGCTAAAGATACATATTAGCGAGTGAAACCAAAGACTTAGTCCGGGCCACGCCTTCGCCATATATTGTTGTAGTTGTTTCACTGAGTGACAAGGATAGAGTAGCGTGTGGCCATCTTTGACATTTTTCTCTACACGGACAATTGAGGTGAAGGTATTCTGAGAGAGATAGAGATGGCCACACTATATCCAGGAGTTTAGATCTACGATTGAAACCATCTGCCATGTTAATTTTCAGGAATGTTTAGTGGAAATTCCTAGGCAATTACCCAATCCTAAACAGTTGCAGATAGCTTCACCGCAATATGCAATACAGCTTCGATTATAGGGAACGGTTGATTTTAAAAATTGGCGCCATACACTATGCTTATCTATCTTTTAAAATAACGAAATTAAAAATTGAAAAAAAAGATTGCGTTAAAAAATAACCTTGTAACATTGTAACACCTAACAGGAACCGGTGGGTTTTTCAGTGTTCTACAGGTCCAATACACTGGACGATATGGTACCACTGGAGGCAGAGTCCTCCGATGTTGACGGCAGAACGAGCGAAAGCGGTGCCGGTGCAAGTTACCGAGTACGCAAACGCTTCCCGGAAACTTGGCTGTGGGAAGTAGCCGATGCAGGGTAATATTTCTAACTCAACGTGCTGCATGATTATCTCTTCGCTCACTGCTTTTGTATATTGACTAACATTCTACTGTAAATTACCCAATCTTTAATCTTTTTTACTATATTTAACTTACTAACGGTTTTTGTACAGATGGCTGCGAACCGATCTCGCCATTTTTTTATATTATTACATTTACAGTTTGAGGTAAAGAATGAAAAAGAAGAGCAAACGAATTTGAAAGAGTATTAAAGTCTCCTCAAAAGAGTTACAGTTATACAGTTATAGTCAAGATTATTAGATACAGAGGTGACCTCGTCCCATTTGATAACAGTGGGAGGATAACGTCATCCAGCGCACCGTCAATTGGGATGACGACTATTTTTGGGAAAGTGTTTTAAATCGTGCATAAGTACCTAATAGAGTCACAAATATTTGTTATTTTTATTTAAATACGACTCAAGCTTTAAAAATCATGTATTTTAAATTCTGTTTCTTTCGCTCCAAAACGCCAATACTTGTCACGTGACTGCCGTGAGGTCATATACTCGTAAACGCTGGTAAACTGATGAGGTGATGAAAGGTTTTTGCGTAATTGTTGCTATAGTTATATGTAATTTGACATTTCCTATAAAAAAATAATAATAAATTACACACTATAAATATTAACCAAACAATGAATTCATTTGACTGCGTCTGATAATGTTTATGGCTGACTCTGATTGGCGTTCGTTGTCACGTGACTTGAGAGTGATTTAATTACGTTTTATTTATTAAATGCTAACTAAATTTCGTAAAAATAAGGAAAAATATTGTGTTTTTTAGTATTTCTATCATAGAAACTACCACTTAACGTTAAAATTATGTTTTTATTTGAATACAGTCATCATCCCTATTGATATTGCGTGCTTGATAAAAATATTGAACGCTCTCCCAGCTGACGACATCATTCTTTGACGGGGTAACCTGCGCATGGCCTTGATATGTAGTAATTCACTGACACCATTTTGTAATATACACATTTTTAATGACTAGATCGGTTTGTGAACATTCAGTAACACTTGCATTCTTTTGTACATCATGTATTATTGTAAATCATTCATTAGTTCGAGCTCGTAAAAGTATCGTTGTTAAATATCTTACCCTTACGATATTGTCAGTGCCAGATGAATTACTCCGACGGAAGCTAACGGGTAATTTCAAAGTGTCGACTGTGAAACCGGATCGTGGACCACCAGTTGCGGTCCTCAGCAGTGCCACAAGACCACCATTAGCTGGACCGTACGCCTTCAGTAGAATACCAAAAACAAGACTCCACTGGAACAAGCCACGTATTCACATCGATAGACTGTTGACGCTTGCTCCAACCTGGATTTTCACTAATATATCTTCCGGGTACGTTGAGTGAGCAGTAATTCCGAACACAGAAGCTATGAACTAGACCGGAAATCTGAAAGAATATGTTGAAATGTTTTGCAGGTGTCATCTGCTATCATATTCAATAAGGTCATCCCACGTATCAAAATTTGATAATTTTGATCACTATTCTTCACATGTACACTAACTTTTCAAGGTTATTAGATACAGAGGCTATCTCGTTCCGTTGGAAGATGACGTCATATATTGCGTGGTTGATAAAAATATTGAGTGGTCTCCCAACTGACGTCATTTATTATGTGGATAACCTGTGTATTTCTAATGACCTTGTAACTTTCTAAATAATTGTAAACAAGAATTTAAATATTGTGAACATTTATAACGACTCAGTTAAATCGCCATTTGATGGCGTAGCAGACACTACACTTTCGCGTGTCTTTTGAAACGTCAAAAAAATGTGGAACGACTCTATTGTTTCTTATTCTTTGATGCATGTGTTACTTCATTAGCTTGTGTTATATTTTGGGAATCGGGATTTATCGCACATTTTCTTTTTCAATTTGCACTTCTGTACTTTGTTGTTTATTTTTCTTATTTTTTTAAATCACCAATTGCAAGGGTTGTGTGGGGCTTCATATTTTCTGTTTATTATTTTCTTTTATAGTAAAATGGAAATTCGGTTGATACTTTTAACAGTTTTCAGATTAGAAAACAAGAGCTGTACATCAGGTATTTGCAAGCTCTCATCTTAGTATCATCTGGTGCCTTTGCTGTGTTGACACTTTTGGCACTATTGCGTTTATTATTCAAAAGTGTAACCATGGACTATATACAATGAGTTGTAAATATGGAGTGCTAGTCTGTGCGAGCAAAATAACAGAAAAAGATAGCGATAATTGCGGTAGCCATTCCGCCTTTGTTCAACAACATACAATAAGATGGGTCAGAAAGAGACATGCATGTACCGTGTTCATCGTCTTCTCTTTCCTGTCAGTTTGTATTGCGCAGTAGTACATTAGCAATCCATATCTACAGCTCAATGATTTTATACCCAACGTACACTTTTGTGTGTAATTTTCACGCAATTATCTGCACTACAGTAATAAACCAAACACACCTAATATCAGCTATCATTTTGTATACTTATGCTATGAATTTCTTTTTTTTGTTTGTTTATTTGAAGTCCAATATTTTTGGGGCTACAAAGGGAGCCCATCAACATTATAGACGGCTAGTTCAACCTTGTGCACCAAAATGCATATGATGAAGAGAGCGCGTTCTACTTTTGTGACGAAGAGAGAACACAACCAACAAATTACGCTTTCTCTCTCTACGCATCCCAGACTAGCATTTCAGGACTATATTAGGGTCTAGTACGAATATATTATATATATATATATATATATTAAAAATACAATTCTCAGATTATATGACATGGGGGCTTGCAAATAATGAGTTGTGAAAATGGCAAATAATCGACGACATTCCCATAATATCGGGGGACAGGTTAAGCCTTGATTTCCTGAGATGACGGCCGCATTATAACGGTAAATGGCGTAACAAAAACGTGATAGAAGTATGTTGATGCAACTTTTTACGTTATGGTAGTGCCGTTTTGCTACTGAGAAAACCACATCCATTTATTTCTATTTGTGACGTCATTCACCATCACATCATGGGACCGCTATCATAGGAAACCTAGGCTTAAGTGTAACAGTTGCGGACTTTTGGATCAAACTGTCTTGGGTTTGAATCGCATCTTTGTGGTGTCGTTTAATTTAGTTTGATATGCAGTTAGACGATAATGATCTTAGTTGTCGAGCCTCGATGATAATGGAGTTGATGATTCTCGACCATATTATTAAAAAAGAAATTTGAAGCTTTTAGAAATTATTATGAGCTTTACTTTTATCTGTACAGTTTCGAAGGACGAGCTGTATTACGAAAGACAGTTCCGGACACAATAACATCGTGGGTCGTATCTGCATTCAGTGTAGATTCAGTTTGGGGTTTGGGTCTTGGACCAGAAGGTCCTTCGTCGCGCAAACTACGAGTGTTCCAGCCATTCTTCGTATCCCTCGATCTGCCCTACGCCGTAAGACGAGGAGAAATCGTAGCCATACCGATTGTAGTGCACAACTACTTAGATCGAGATGTCACTGTCGATGTGACTTTGGACAACAGCGATCAAGGATTCGATTTTGCTGAAGTGTCTAACGAAGTTAGCTCGAACACACCGAGTAAGTATTTTTTTCCCCACCTCTACATTAAGGAAGTATTAGGAACAGTCCGATTGTCGTGAGATTTTAATAAATCTTCTCGTTTTAATACAGTAGGATTTGTTTGAATTTCATGCGGGGTTTGTAACAAGTGCATGTTTTACATTCGTCTGACAAAGCTCTTAATTGTAGTGCGTGTTATGCTTGCGTGCTGCGTTTTCTCTGCTGTGGGATGTAATGTGAATTAATTACAAAATTTATTTATTGTATGTATTAGATGTACTTACAATTTTATGGGAAACTTCAATGAGTCGGTTTGGTTATTTGATTATTTTTATGTTTAAAGAACTGGAGTTGTTCCGTCGCAAACGACTCAGTGTGAAATCGGAAAGCGGTGCAAGCGTGTCCTTCATGGTGACTCCTAAACGCGTAGGTCACATTCCAATCAAAGTTACAGCCAAGAGTCCTGTGGCAGGTGACACGGTTCATCGTCAACTGTTAGTCATTGTGAGTATCATTGTATTATAAGTAATTTCCTCGCATAAACGGCGTTTTTGGTAATTCCTATGTTGACTATTTTTGGGAAAGTGTTTTAAGTCGTGCATAAATACCTAATATAGCCACAACAACCAGATTTGCTTGTCGTTAACAAGTGTCTTAAACCACAAGTGAAGTCCCATCCAAACTGTGATTAATCTTAGCCAAGCTAAAATGGCTCGATTATACTAAAAACGTGAATTTTTAATATAACGGAATTGTAACTTTACTTGTGCAACTAACACGTTTATTCAATATATCAATTGTTCTTTTTAGCCAGAAGGAGAACCTCAATATCGAAATGAAATGTTCTTTGTCGACATGCGAAATCAAGGAAAACCTTTTAAAAAGAGCGTCGACATAAACATTCCTCGTAACGCAGTAGCTGATTCCGAAATCATTGAAATATCGGCTGTTGGTGATCTTCTAGGTCCGACCGTTTCAAATCTCGAACAACTGATTCGACAACCGCATGGTTGCGGTGAACAAAATATGCTGAATCTGGTATGAAATTTGAAAACTATAAATGTACTTTTTTTTTCTACTTTCGAGCTACTATAGGAGTATGGCAAATTTCTCGCACTGGCAAAAAATCGCATCTTTGCCTTTTACATTGAAAAAACGAGTTTTAGATGACACCTGACTGACGCGCACCAAATTTTAAACCAAACGTTTTTTCACCTATTCCTCCAAATAAGGATGGTTTACTGATAACCCAAAAATTACCCCGACTTACGCTACCCTGTTTTACGCGAATTCAGAGTTAAACGATTTTTGAAAACATTGAAGAACCTGATTCTTTAGACTCAGTTAAATTAGAAGATCAAATAACTGTTGGAAACTTGACAGAAAGTCTCAGTTCAATTGAAGAAGGGTTACAAATTTCGGAAAACATAGATTCCAACAAAAAATTATTAGCGCGCTATGAGGAAATTTTACGTGAGAAGAAATCGTTGATTAGATTTTATAAAGTCTTCTACGTCAAAATAACTTCTGTTTACGTTTTTGCAATTCATAATGATATAATCCGTTTTATTATCTGACATTTTATTACACATTTTTCTTCTAAGTTATTGTTTTCTTAAGTTAAATGTAATTTGCGTGTATTTATATGGAAAATTGTACCACGACTTGCGCGAATTCGACTTACATGGTTACTGTTCAGCAGCACCTATCGGGTAACCTTGAGGTATTACTGTATTGCGTAAATCGACAAGTCTTTAATGAGTCTACAATATGTCACCACTTATTTGCTTAAAAAATCTAGAGAAGATGATTTACTGATAAACAAAAGTTGGCTATCACTGCAGCTGGAACAGAGAATCAATGCGTTATAGCTGTACTGTTTATTTTTCGGTGGATTATTATTACCCAGTCGTTTTGCAGGTTCCAGATATTGTCGTGTTGGACTATTTAAAAAACGTTGGACAATTGACGCCGGCAATCGAAGCTAAAGCCATAAGATTCATGGAAACAGGATACCAGCAAGAACTTACTTACAAGCGACCGGATGGTTCTTTTAGTGCATTCGGTACAGCAGATGCACATGGTAGCACATGGTAAGATTATATTTGAAGTAAAGCATCCTCCGGTCGCAATTATATGACCTTGAAACATGACATTTGATCAAGGGTATTAAATACAGATGTAACCTCGTTCCGTTAGATAGTAGTGGGGAATTGCGCAATCCAGTGACTGGTCAACTGATATTGCGTGGTTGATAAGAATATTGAACTGTCTGCCGACTGATGTCTTTCGTGAACGAGGTAACCTATGTGCTTTCAATGACCTTGATTTGAAGCAGATTTGTGTCTCCCTGTCGTATTTGAATATTGTTTGACCCTGAAACATGACTGAAGCAGTCTAATGTGAAACTCCCTGTCAAGCAGAATATCAGATTGATCTACGGGGAAGTTCGCGTTTCAAACTAAATTTTGAACAAGACGCGCAGAAAAATATTGCTTCAAAGTACAAACTGTACAAAAGTCTTTATTAAATACATGTATACACAGTTTAAAAAAAAAATCGTTTAAATCAATCATCCATTTTTTGAACACGGTTGATTTAAAACTCTACAATGCATTTCTTACGGAGAAATATATATGGTCACAATCTAAGGTCGATGCCAAATCAGACAATGGTGTTTCCATGGCTGTTCTATTACAAGCCCCCATTTCCCAGGTTCTAAACCGAGGACTGGTATAAAGAATCAATTTGATTTTCAATTTATTATTAAAAATATAAATTGCTACTGAACTCAAATAACCTTTGCTGTCGGTGATTTTAAAAACACAGCAACATTTATAAGTTTTCTTTTTGGCAGGCTGACAGCATTCGTCGCGAAATCATTCCGCCAAGCGTCTCCGTACATCAACATAGAAGCTCAAGTGATCGATGAAGCTTTATCGTGGCTCGCAGCTAACCAAGCAGAAAACGGTAGTTTTCCCGAGGTCGGACAGGTGTCTCACAAAGACATGCAGGGCGGCGCCGCTCGAGGAATAGCACTGACAGCGTACGTGTTGACAGCTTTCTTGGAGAACAGACGAAGCACAACCAATAGCGCTACAGCCCGGTTATACGAAAGCGCCATCGACAAGGCTACGAACTACATTGCGCGTAATTTAGCAGCGCTCGACGATACATACGCGACTGTTGTAGCGGCGTACGCTCTACAGTTGGCCGATCATCCGAGTAAAAACAGTGCGTTGGATATGATGAAGACGAAGGCACGCACCGACAGCGACCGTATGTGGTGGACAAAAGTAAGTTATTTTTCATCCGACTTTTTAGAGTTCCGTACCTCAAAAGGAAAAAACAAAACCTTTATAGAATCACTGGCTGTCCGGCCGTCTGCCACATTTTGAAATAAATAGTTTTAAAGTTATTTAAGAAAATAGATGAAAATTGACTCACATTTGTTGTAACCCCTTCGCGAAATACACAAAACGCGTCTAAAGAAGTTTTCTTCTGATCATATTTTAGACAGCGGACAGCATGGACAAACATAATCCATGGCTTCAGTTGCCCAACTCGGTCGATGTGGAGATGACGTCATACGCAATGCTGACCTTGATCGAACAAGGAACAATCGAAAACTGCATTCCGGTTGTCAAATGGCTTCTTGCACAGCGCAATTCGTTGGGAGGATTCGCGTCTACTCAAGATACTGTGGTTGCATTGCAATCTCTCTCCCAACTCGCTAAAAGATTAAAAAGTGGAGCGAGGAGGAACATTAGGATCATTTATTCTGTTAGGTAAGTCGCTTTTTGAGTCGTTTTTTAGGATTCCGTACCTCAAAGGGGAAAAAACAACCCTTATAGGATCAGTCAAATTTATCTGGATTAGAAGTTCCAAACTGAAATTTGGCATAGCTTAAACCGGAAATTAAAAAATGTTTTCGTAAAAATCTAGCGCATTATACCGAGCGTCATTCTAAATCTAAACACTCGCTTCACAGCACATGGAGTAATTAAAATACTTCATCGCAGGTCAAGATACAGAGGTGACCTTGTTCTGTCAGTTGATAAAAATATTAATCCGTCTTTTCCCGAGTTTTGTATAAATAGTCACCTCCTGTATGCCTGAGTATTTCATAACAGCAATTTTTTTAAGTGTGGTTTTTCCATTTAAAATAATACAGGCTGGCAAACTTTATGAACATTTTTACCAACATAATTACAATTTTTTTTAAACGCTTGTTCTAATATTGGAACACTAGGGCAAACGTACAGAGTTCCAATTTTAGAACACTGGGAAAAAATGGGTTAAACGGTCTGATCGCTGGCAAAGAAATTTCGTAAATTCCCCTACTGACGCGGTGTTTTGCAGCAACAGATCTTTCATTCACTACACAGAATTATATTTTTACAGACAAAACTCATCACAAGACATAAGTGTAACAGAAGAAAATTCGATGATTGTTCAAAAACAAGAAGTGCCACGCGGCGTTCGTCAAATCAATATAACAGCCGAAGGCACTGGTTTCGCGCTGGTTCAAGTTTCTTACCGTTACAACGTCAATGTAACAGGTCCTTGGCCGATGTTCACGCTCGATCCACAAGTCGACAGAAACTCTGACATTCATCATTTGCAGCTCTCAATTTGCTCCGGGTAAGATTTTTCTGGTTCATATTTGATCATAGTTCTATGGACTCCGTGCAGAATGATCGTAGGCTCCAGCGTAGCGAATTTTAAAAGCTTCCATCGGTTGTTTTTGTATTATTTGTACTCGTCATTAGTTATTTACAGTTTTAAAATTTTTCCAGTACATTGTAATTGCTATCATCAGTAAGTATTCACTGTTTTCTTAAACCATAAATACAAATTTTGACTGTTTTCTTGACAAAACGATATTATGTTTTGGTTGTATTTTGACAGATGACATGAATGTTATATTAGAAACTGACTTTTCGGAAATAACTTTTGAGGACAATTTACGGTTGTCAACAAAACGTAAAGCATCAAATTAATAACGGGCCATCCATAAATTATGTCACACATTAAGAGGGGTGTGACAGTACAATCTTTATTAAAATAACCTTTGTAGTATAGAATATGTCAATTACAAATATATACACATATTAAAATACACATAATAAATAAAAAATAAAACAGTATAAAATATATTACAGCAAGTCATCTAAATATTAATTTATATTATAATAGCATTTGTTTAACAGTACAGTGGTACCTTGAGATACGAATTTAATTCGTTCCGGGATCATCGTCGTATGTCAAAACAATTGTATCTCAAAGCAATTTTTCCCATTTAAAACAATGTAATGTATATTAATGCGTTCTAGCGATATGAAACTACCCCAATACACAGTTAAATTAGTTGCGCCATCTGGTGACATCATCTGTATATGTAGGTTATTTTTACAATCGGATAGGCAACCAGCTGTTATTCATACGGTACGGTCGGTAAAGCAGTTGATATTGATAATAATTCTGTAAAATGCCACACTCATGCTTCGCAATAATTTCATGTTTGGCTTCCGTTGAAATCATTTTCTTAGATTTTTTCTTCTCACTTACTTTAACTTTGGGACCCATTGTTAAAATAACAGGGTACATACAGTATTTAAACTAAAATAGCACGAAAAACAGGCACAACACAACGAATAACACAGCTACGTGTGAACAAGGAACGATGCGGCGACGGTGTCGTATGTCGAGGTAGAAATTTTCGAATATTATTCGTCGTATCTCAATTCGTATGTCAGGGCATTCGTATCTCAAGGTACCACTGTATTTGTTTTAATCGTTTTTCAAATAATTTATCAGGTAGCGTTTTTATATGGTTTGGTATTTTGTTACAAATTTTTGTTATTTGATAGGAAACATTTTTTTGGACTAACGTTAGTTTGATGCTAATGTTGACCATTGATCTTCCCCTAGTGTCATGTTTCTGCCCGAAGTCCATAGACACTAATCACCTGAACTGTCACGTGTCGAGAATCTACAATCCTTTTTATTTATTGATTCTATTTTAGTTATGTTGGTGACAACACAACTTTGGATATAGAAAGCAATATGGCAGTGATGGAAGTATCTCTTCCATCGGGGTATACGGTCGATTCGGCGGCATTGCCATCTCTTAGAGCGTTGGATCATGTTAAGCGTGTCGAAACGAAAGATGGCGACACCAAAGTCGTATTGTATTTCGATAAACTGAGCCGCAAAGCCGAGTACTGTCCGACGGTGTCGGCGTTCAGGACACACAAGGTCGCCAAACAACGGCCCGTTCCGGTTACTCTCTACGACTACTATGATACATGTAAGTTATTTTTACTTATCTAATACTTGCTTGCCTCCTTCACATGCATTTATGATACCTAATTTCACGTCAGTACAAGATATTAACGACGCTAGTGGTAAAAAAAGAAAACACTAATATATACGGTATAATGGCAGAGTCTATCAATTTCTCCCATATGAGTTCGTGCTCCTTATATAGTCTCCATGTCCTCAAAAGTCGATTCATTTTCCAGTAACTTTTTGTGTCCTCGATTTAAATAGCTCAAATTAGTTTAAGATTCATTCTGTCCTGATCAAAGTTCCTCAGTTCAATGGAAAGAGACTAAAAAACTGCCATGTACGTTTTTCTATAGTATGTTTGGCTACAAGATGTCTGGGAAATGCAATTAAAAATTTTTAAGCATACATCGACGTACTAAAAATAATATAAAAAGCACCTAGATATGACGTTTTTTTAACAGACCGTTTTCGATATATGGCCTGGCTATTCCATAATAACTTTTTTATTTTTTCACGGGAAATTGGACAATTGAATTTTAATATAGATAAACTAAATTAAAAAATTTGCGACGTTTCGTTAATTCGTTTTAACTTCTTCGGGCAAAACTGAAGATTAAAAATACAAATTAGTTAATGAAATAATTACAATTTTTTTTTTAATAGAATTGAAATAATACCTTTATCTAGTTAACCATAACTTCAATAAAATTTAGATATTTAACAATACATATATTTAATTCGATAAAAATCAAATAGTAAATATTTAAACGAAATGAAATTTTGTAATTTTTTTTCCTAGAACAAATTTCAAACAAATACTAAATATGTTTTATTTTTGCTAGAATTCAATTGTCCAATTTCCCGTGAAAAAATAAAAAACTTATTAATTATAATGGACGTGAAGTGTGAACAATATTGAGAATTCCATAATAACTTTTTAAAATCGTTGCTTGTGTTTAATTTCGCTTTATAAGATGACTAACGCGCCTAGAAACCTTTTTCTCTAAAATTTTGACATCCATACGACTTTTATCATGTGAATTATTCCTTACAACAGTCACTGATGACCTCAGATGTTGAGCGTCTATAATTTACTAACAGTGCTGGACTTAGAAATGTGAAGGCCGCTGGGTCAAGGTTTGTAGAATAGTCGATTGCTTATGCCTCATTCGAAACCCTTGGCTTGATTTTTCAATTGTAATAAACGTTTAACAGTTGGGAAAAATGTCTCAAGGCCTACTAACCCCGCCCTCTGTCCCGTCTCGCCTTGTCACACTTCTCGCAAGGTTAACGCCCAACCGCTGGCTAACATCTATTAGCAGTATTCTTTCCGTTCATTCCATTTCCACGACGAAACCTTGTTTATCCCAAGTTTTAACTGTCCAACAATCTTTTGTAGTATTCTTATAACTTCTGAGTATTGTAGTTAAATGATCGCCATTACATCGCTATGCTTATTCTTTCATCTCTCATTTCTTCTTAATCGTATTCTTGCTGTTCTTTGTAGCTAATTTCTTTGACACTAATACATTGTTTTTCACAAGCTATTAATGTCCAAACATTCGCTTTTACAATCTGCACTCGTGATTTAGTTTCTGATCTTCGTAACATTTGTTATATTTCGTTTTTCTTCTTTCGCAAACTATTTCGTTAACACTATAAGGCTTTGCTTCAGCACTCTTCGCAATCAAGTTTCCGATCGTGTTATCTTTTCTTATATTTAAACTTGCCGTTACGATTGTTGTGTAGCTCGACAGGCTCGGATGTTCTACTCGCCCCGAATTGCGACCTTGTGCGACATCTGCGAAGGAGAAGACTGCGGAAACACTTGCAGTTCTCAACCCAACCGGTTTAACGGCAACAATAACGGTACAGGCGGTGGCGCTCAATCGCTTACTGGTTTCAATCCAGCTGTTTTTGTGTTAATAACGACTGCCACGGTTCTTTTATTGAAGTTAATATCATTGCCGTGATTTACTATACAGTAAAAAGTAAAATAGCTGTAATTTCCGCGACGAGAAAAGATCAAAACATGTTTTATTCTGTAGCATCGCAGGATAAAGTAAATTTTTGAGTAAGCAACATTTTATGTTGACGTGATTTACTGTGGTCAGGGGTGAATTATGAACTATTTATTTACTATTTTGTCCACTGATTAGTATTAATTAACGCTAGTCTGGACTGCGCGAGCAAAATGACAGAAAGAGATAGCGAAAATTGCGCTTGTTGAGTCACCCTACAAAATCATCAATCCAGTTGGTAATTACAGATCAATGATTTTGTCTGCTATCCAACACTCTGACACGACTTTCAGCTTTAAATTGAGATTTAAAACTGAAACAGCATTAAATATGTGGAAATTGTTTTTGTAATTATTGCATTTCAAAGACGTTTGACAAAAATTAAAATGTATTTGGTAGAGCTATTTCGTCTGTGGCTTATGTATTTTAACTTATATGTAAAAAAGGTAAACAATAAGGTATTTTTTTATAGCTCAGTAGTGCTAATTTAATTTTTCATTTGACTACGTCTGTCTACGATTGTTTCCATTTTTGATCTTTTCTCGTCGCAACAGATATAGTACACTTAGTAGGGTTTTTTTGACATCACATGATTGAATATTAACAAATAAGGACTGAGTGAAAATATTTAAATATTTTGATGTTTGTGTCACGAGATGCACTGTTGGCTAGCTCGTTGGTTTTTTAAATTGTTTTTTATTATTCTTTGTACTTATCCGTCCTTGACAACTAGATATGAAAAAAATGCGCTAAAGATACTTTTAACCGTTTACCTGCCTGGTGTCAGTTTTTTGGATTTGAACGAGGAAGAAAAATTACTAAACGATATTGTTGTCATTTCTCGTAACGTATTAAAAAAAAAAAACAATCTGACATTTTTTCGTCAGTTTCAACTGCTTACTTAACTAACACGTATTTTTATTAGACTCGAAAATCGCGTTCTTCAAAATTAAGATCGAATCAGTGTATTTAATTCATTAGAAAATACTGACTTGAGTGAATAAATTAATGGAACACGCGTTTTGCGTTGTAAATAATTTATACTTAATAATGTTGCTACTAATTTTGTAAAAAAGAATCGACCAGTTAATAACGTTTTTCAAAACAGTTTCATTAGATGTTTGTTAACCCTTACTGTCCTGAAGCTGTTTCTTTGACAGTGTACTGACGGTACTTGTGAGTACCATCATGTTTAAGTATCATTATTTTTGCTTACAATAGTATTATGTTTAATACAGACTGACGGTGCGTAAGAGTACCATGTTATGTATCAATGACTGCATTGTATTTACAGTATTTTGGTGTTGGTAATACTGAAATCTAGTTTCAGAAGTGACAGTTCTGTGTTGTTCACGCGGTGGCTTTTTGCAGATTATAACAGGTAAATAATATGGTTTTATATTAACTTTTTTTTAAAATTTTTGCTGTATAGACTAAAATAATGTTACTTAATTGATATATAAATCTATAAACTTAAAAACGCCAATATTTACTTTTATAATTTATATAGAACTGACTGGACTTTGACGTACCGTCAGACCAGTACTAACTTTTCGTTTGTTGAAAATGTTTCTTTTTTGTGTAGAATGTCAAGCGTAATAAAAAGAAGAAAATTGACTGAAGAAGAAGTTAGAAATATTTTGGAAACAGATATCCCTTTAGATTTGAGTCAAGAGACAGATGTGGAAAGTGATGAAGAAAATGAACCGGATAATTTTAGTAAAGTTTTTGAAACTGAACTGAACGTCTTACTGGCGTCAAATTACCACGGAACCGAAACAACTACGGTAAAAAGAAGAAATAAAGCAGGAGAAAGGGAGAACATTACATGCCCTGATGTTGTGAAAGATTATGTAATGCATATGGGTGGTGTAGACAGGGCGGATAGATTGCGAGGTGCATATTGTGTCAACCGCCAGGCCAACAAGTGGTGGCATAGAATTTTTTTTGGATTATTATATATTGCGTTTGTGAACTCTTATATTCTCTACTACAATGTAGAAGAAAAAATTTCACTTTTACAGTTCAGACGGTCAGTAGCTTTAGGTCTGATGAATTGTAATAATAATAATAACAAAAATAAAAGGCGAAGTACATCAGAACCACCTGCATCACAGAGTAACAAAAAAAGAAGAAAGTTTAACTGTAGTGTCCCCGACAGCGTAAGATTTTCAAACTTAGGCGCTCATTGGGTACGATTTTCTGAGAAAAGAACAAGATGTGAACTCTGCAGCAGCATGGGAATCCAGTCACGCCCGCAATCTAAATGCTCTACATGCGGTGTGACTTTATGCTGCAACTTGACTAAAAACTGTTTCTCAAAATTTCATGAAAAGTGAAAATAAAATAATGAAACGATTTTTTGCAAATATGTGATAAATAATTAATATAAAGGAAAATTATATTTTTGTTCTGTGATAAGAATTTATATTTTGTTAATAATAAAATTTTCTCAATTTTCACTTGTTTCTTGTAAATTATTCGACTGACGGTACCCCTCAGTACCATAAATTTATTTTACAAAATAAAGATAATTTTATTTTTTTTTTATATTGAACAATATATTTATAACCATATTAAGTGAATTAAAGAGAAAAAATACTAAAAAACTTCAAAATGAACTTATCAGGAAAATAGATGGCTTAAAAAGTGGTACATATAAGTACCATCAGTACAGTAAGGGTTAAAATAGTTTCCAATATAATTCCTTGCCTCAGTACCTAATCTTTTTCAAATAAATCCTTTAACATTTTATTATTACTTCTAAAATTGTTAATAATATTGTTAAATAATAAAGTCTTAAATATTTTGTATTTTTTTTTTTTAATGAAACTTCCTTAAGCGCGATAGGTAGGAATTAGTCTGATCGGATAAGGAAAAAACAAAGACTTTTACTTCTGGATACGCCTACGCCATACGTTGTAGTTGTTTTTCCGGTTCACTGAGAGAGGAGGATAGAGTAGCGTATAGTCATCTCTGTCTGTTTCTCGACACGTATGATTAAGGTTAAATTACTATTTTGGCCACATCATCCGTCTATCTTTTTCTTTCATTCTATGGACGTACCTTTAGAATAAAAGTTCTGTTTGTTTTTATTAGTTAAGAGAAGAAACGCTTAACTACACCGAATGAGAGAGTTTCATTTCTACCCTCAAATATCTGTGTAGCAGGTTTTGTTAAAAAAATATTGCAAGGTCTTTAACCGTTTATTCATCGATTTTTTTTATTAGAATATATTAATAATTTAAATTTGTTTATAAAAATACAAAATTCACGTTTCTAAAAAATATTTAAAGTAGATAACTATATTATAATACATTTAATTAAGTAATATATATTTACAAAATATTACAAAAATAACTAATTGATCTCACTTTAGGTGCTATAAATAGGTTCGGCGTACATTCTCGGTTGACTGGTTGTTGTCATGTAGCTAATAGATGGGGGAGCATTGAATGCTTCGGTTATAGCGGTCTTTTTAGTAATTTGTCTAAATCTACAAAAAAAATCATTTTGTAAGTTACATAATCATAACATGATGATTTATTAGCTCATCGACAAAGTTTGACAAATGAAAACTTATTTAATAAGGGTACTTAGAGGCCGTTCAAGTATTACGTAAGCAGATTTACTACAATTATTTATCCCCCCCTACCCCTTGTCAGCAAAAGTAAGCAAATCTCTCCCCCCTCCAGTGGTAAATGCATTTTTCTTTTAATATAACCTTTTTTTATTGATTCATGAGCAGCAGATATAATTCTAGAAAAAAGTAAATAATTACTGCTGCCGTAATTACCATCTAGATCCCCCCACCACCCATGTCATCAAAAATAAAAGCAAAGACCCCCCGCCCCCCTATAGTGCTTACGTAATACTTGAACGACCCCTAAGAACACGAGGTTGATTTGTTATTTCAATTTTAAAATTGCAATTTTTTCACGTGAAAAAATGCTGCCCATCATGATGGTTTGAAGTGTGACGTCAGACTTGTAGTAAATGCGAGTATACTACCTATGTAAACAGTCAACGACACACGCATGAGTAAACACTAATTATTACTAATCCTTGTTTGCACTTGTTTGTATAGAATAGAATAGAATAGAATAGAATTGCATTTTTATTCTGTAAGTTGCAACAGCAACATAGAACAGGTCAAATTTAAAATTTAAAGATCACACAAAAACACATTAAAAGAATAGTGTACATATTACAATTTAGAGCATAATGTAATTAAGTAATCACTCATACTATAAAAATTTTTAGAGTTTAAAAATGTCACAAGCTTGACAAGAATGACGACACATGCCGGAACATTTTAAGACAATTTAAAAATAAATGTCAATTCCCTGAATCTAAAGACTAGTTCTAAAGGCCATAGTGAGCAATGAAGAACAAAAGAATGTAGCAATATTTTTATGAATGGATATCATACCGTCTATGCAAACAGCACAGTGTGCAACCGGACGCCAGTGCTGCCAACCCAACGAAACAAGCGATGATCAACACCCATAGTTGCGTTATTGTTGTTTCAGCTTTCCTCACATTTCTTAAGGTACATCTTTCTACATTGTTGACGTGGTACTTCTCGTAAACTTTGTTCAGTTTGCCTTTCAATGTTTCGTCGGACAGAATTTCCGTCATTTGATCAGTCGTTAGAGTTTCTGGTCCGACCAATTGAAAGCATGAACTGAAAATGAAGATTTATTGTTTATTGGTAGATTGATGCTGGGTTGCAGAAAGGATTGTCAAATAATTTGATTTGACAATGACCTTAGATTGTGACCACGCATATTTCTCCATAAGAAAAGTATTGTAGAATTTTAATTCGATTCTTAAAAATGAGCGCACTTTGACGAACGAATCATCATATTCTGATAATTCGAGAATAAGTAATTTAAACAGAGTTGATAACAATTGGATTTTTGATTACAAAAACAATGTTGTGGTCGGCAATGCAGGGTACTGTCTCCAGACCCAACAACAGTGACGGATTTACGCCTAGGCCCGGGCCTAGGGCGGCATGATTTTAGGGTCGGAAAAATTTGAGACGCAAAAATTTCAAAAGTAAACAATGTTAGGACAGTTGAAATTTAAAGATTAATTTAATTGATTTATCCTCCATTGTCCAAATTTACAGCACTTCGACTTCATTAGATGTTTAATTGCAAAAATCACTTCCACATAAAGCAAAAAGGGCGCCATATCGGACGGGGCCCAGGGCGGCATCGAACCTAAATCCGCCACTGCCCAACAATGATCGAAATTACCGATTTTAAAACTAACCTGGTGCTGCTGAAATCTAAACTGTTGTCTCGTTTCGAGTGAAACTGAGTATCATAAATATGTAACTTAATGTTTGGCATTTCTAGTAAACTTTCAACGGCTCGTTCAAATTCATTAATTACTTTTCTGACTTCAGTGGGCGGTTTGCTGAACACGAATTTCAGCAAATCTTTATCTCTTATGATATAAATCTGAAAACAAACACCATTGCTATTTAAATTGAACAAAATTGACAATAAATCATGTAGGCCTTCCATAACCGGTGTCAGTCTAAGAAATGTTTTTCGTACCGGAAGGCCTTGTTTTTGGATTTTACCTTCCAAACGTTTTGGCTGCATTTGCGCTAATCATCGTCAGCTAAGGTCAAGGTTATTAGATACAGAGGTGAAACTCGTTCCGTTGGATAGCGGTGAGGGAATGACGTCATTCAGTGGATTGTCAATTGATATTGCGTGGTTGATAAAAATATTAAACGGTCTCCTAGCTGACGTTATTTCATTAACGAGGTAACCTGTGTATCTACTGACCTTGGGTACTGCTATCTTAGGAAATCTAGGTTTTGTTGACACGATGGGGCGTTCAACACCACGGAAGATGGGTTCCGCAGCCGAAACGTTTATACCACAGTTTTTCGGCACGAAAAGCAATTCTTTATATGATCGAACATCGATATTTAATCTATCTAACTTTGTTTCTTTACCTGTAGCGTTGTGTTTGTGTGATGATTTTCTACAATCGAATTATTGGCGCGTATTAACAGTGTAAAAAACCCATCCACGTAGCCGATTAAACTTTTGCCAGTTCTCAAATCTCCAGTTACTGAATCCAATCGAAACACTTCACTTGCGTTTGGCCTAGAATAAATAGAATGTTAATTCACATCTCAGCGTGTCATCACTTGCATACCCACGAGATCGACGTATTTAGTGTAATTCGGGATGCGTCTTTGCGACGCGTATCCTGCGGACCGGCCGAGACACGTCTGACTGGTCGAAATTTCAGCCAGCACAACTTACACTGAATTCGGAGTAAAAATCCCAGATAGTGTAAAACAAAGTTGAAGTGTATGAATCACTGTCTAGAATTTCCGAACTGAATTGTTTTACGAATTTTTGTGTGTCTGTCTGCACATCCCGAGACTAAAAACGGAGCGTAAAAAAGATGATTATAATGCAATTACCTATCACCGAAATCAACTAAAGGCGTAAATGTAGAATTCAGGATATCATAGTTTATCGGTAGCGCATCCGAATCTTCATCGGTAGCCACGATAGTCAGTATCGATGTATCGACAGGTACACTGAGTCTAACTCCGATTGTTGCGTTATTCTTTTCAAACTGCGGCAAATTATCATCGATATCCGTCACTTTTATTAATACTTGAATTTCAGACGGATCCTAAAAGATTATACAATTTTAAAAATGTTATACCTACTGTTTTTCTTCTGGCAATCGATAAAAGTATCAATTTATTATTAAAAAAAAAATAATAAATTGATAATATGAATTTATACTAGCCCCAAATAGTCCTGACTATTGGTGTTAAAAACAAACAATATGTAGGCCAGTAGGGAAATTTTGTTGTTTTTTTTAGTGTATTTGCCATAAGGCAACATACACTATTGGCGTCGGTCGGATGGCGGGACCTAGGGGTCGGACCAAAATTTCTCGAAGTTTCATAACCTCCTAAACACTTTGGCACCATTTTTGAAAATGTTTATATATATATGTATATATATATTTATATATATATATATATATATATATATATATAAGCGTATATATATATATATATATATATATGTGTGCGGGCAATAACTTTCGAAAGAGTTAATTGATTTTAACGAAATTTGGCACACGTGTTGAAATCCATCACCGCAAGAAGCCTATTTAAAATGGGCGTAATCGGGCCATTTTAAGGGTAGTTTTTAGGGGTTGAAAAATGTTTTTGGGCCCCAAAATACCGAAAATATTCTCAGAATCGTTTCAAAATTGACATTTAACCCTCCAGTAGTAATTAAAAAGTGTCCCTAAAATTTTAATAAAATCGGCCCGACAGGACCGGACTTACAAATTTTATGAAAACACTACTTTGCAGATAGTGAATTATTTACTGAAAGTTGTATATAATTTGGTATAGAAGTTCGATTGATAATAATATTGCAATTAAGAAAATAATTGTTATTTTAAGGGGTGTATTAAGGAGTCAAATTTTTTATTTTGCCCAAAAACCAACATAAGTTCGCATAATAAAGCCACACTGCCTGTATTATCAAATACACTATATTGTCGGCAGGGTTTTGGCACTGCGACCCGGGTTTTTTTTTTATCTAGACTGTATTGATAAAAAAACGGGATGCAAAATAATAAACTCACAAGTCTATTGTACGGTTTTCTGGTGGTTTGACTTTTTCTCTCTGAAGCCTTGAAACATTTTATAGTCAACAAATGTTGATCGTATTCTTCACGATCAATCCAGTTTGCAACCTTGATTATCGCCCTACTGTCGTTTGTTCTTTCTATTGAAAATATATTATGTTCATTACCAACTGAAAAAGAAAACGAAGTCAATCTTTAACGTGATTATTTAGGGAGCTAAAACACTATTGGATAGCTGTGTTAGGGTCCACTGAGATTATTTTTAGCACCTCTATCATCATTCATCTATTATCTCCGATCATTAATTTGCATTTTTTCCACTCTCTTCCCTAGGTTTTTCTGAATTTCGAACTTAATTTATCGGAATAACCAGAACAGAACTCTTCCATAAAATTGAAATAACCGATATCCTTACAAAATGCTTACATGTGATAAGGTAATCAATAGCTCCATTTTCTCCAATGTCTTCGTCTACGGCAGCTATTTCCCCAATTTCCGTACCAATTGGAACACCTTCTGCAATGTATATTGATAACGGTTCATCATCCTGAAAACAAAAAAAGTTTGAGAATAACCGAGCATTGTTATATGGCTCCTATATTACAAACCCCCAGTTATCAGGTTCTAATCCGCGAACTAGCAAAACATTCAATTGACTTTTCAATTTATTATTTAAATTACTGCTAGGCCCAAAAAACCCTGAATGTTGTTGGCCTTCAAAAAAAATAATGTATCGATTGGAAGAAACACAACGCTTGCTTTAAAAATGGCTTTCAACTGATTGGCCACCAATCATTATTATATGACTTACAAGTCCTCTGGAGAAATGTGGTTTGTGATCATCTATGTCCGTTACTTGGACGGTGAGGATTCTTGTAGCTTGCTGAGGAGGATCTCCTTTATCTTGTACGACCAACACCAGCGTGTACTGATCTTTCTTTTCACGGTCTAACAGAGTAGCGGTTGTTAGCAAACCAGTTTCGGAATCTGAAAAATACAACCAAAACGTTAATAATGTTGAAATCAAGATAAAATCAAACGTTTTCCTTACCGATTTTAAATGCACGATAATCAAGTCCGTCATTCAATAATCTGTAAGTCAATTTACCAGACGGCTGGGTTGGATCATCTGGATCAGTTGCCACAATTTGGAAAACCGGAGATCCAACTGTGGAGTTCTGAAAAACAAAAAATGGTGTACAATCCAATTTCTTCGCTGTTGTGCCATTTAAAATTTGCTTAGACTTCGTTGCAATTCGAAAAAAAATTAGGAAAAACGGGCGAAGGCTTTCTGTCCGGATTTTATCTTTAAACCGACATCAAAAAAGATAATTTGTTACTTATAGAGGAGTGTAAAATATTTATAAATGCATTACGTTATTTGTATAGTAATTTACACACATTAGTGTAGTGAACCGGTATCAGTGTCAGTGAAAAATAATATAACACGTCCGGCACAGTGACGTCTTTTACCTTCAGTGTTGCTTGCGTATCCGTGCTGCTTTTACATCGTTACCAACGATAAATGTTCCAGTTTTTTTTTATTTTTCAATTGTAGTGAGAAAATAACGTGAAATAAAAGGGATAGCGAAATCACTGAAGACATTGCACGAATTATGTGTGACTATCACTGATATATAACGGAAGTCACTGATATTCAACTCACACGGCACGGATATGTGTAAATTGTCATTAATTATACTTTGACCTTAACTGACCTCTAAAACGTAAGCTATTTGATCTGGAGTAGGCTTTATAAAAGTTGGAACGCCGTCATTGGCCAATATATCACCAATATAAAGCGTTAACACAACATCCGTGAACAGGTCACCGCCATCTTGAGCTCTGATCATCAGTAAATATGGCTCCGTCCGTCCTTTTCCAGTCAAAGCCGTTTTCGTCAACAGTTCCCCTGTCTTTGAATTTATTTGAAACAAACCTACAACAACAATTAGTTGACTAATTTAATACTATTAATAAAAAGAGAGATTTTGTCTGTCTGTTCCGCCATATTTATTAAATCTAGTGACGAGATATTTCCAGTAAAAATAATCGAGCTATTCGATTATTAAAATATCACGAAAGGTTATTCAAAATCATTCAAATGACTTTTATACCTACGAGTTAGGACTTATAATACCATCCGCAGTAACAAATTATTATACTACGCTCTTTCTTTACTCTTTGAAACACTGCATGTAATAGGGAATATGCATGTATTTTTTTTATATTTTTAATTCACTTTTTACATCGTTATAAAATAGTAAAAAATATAAATACTGTTGGAAATGCTCGAATAATTTTTTTAAATAATATTTAAAACATCGCTTAAATTTGATCTTTTTGAACGCCGCCATTTTTCGCGGGCCTTGAGTGACGTCAAAAGCCACGACCAGTGTTTGTTGACTATAAACTATAATAGCTTTTAAAACTGAAAATTTCTATAAAAGAACCAAAAGTATCTGTCAAACTTATAGTCAACAAACACTGGTCGTGGTCAGTGTTTGTTGACTATAAGTTTGACAGATACTTTTGGTTCTTTTATAGAAATTTTCAGTTTTAAAAGCTATTCACGCCATGGATAAAGCTAAAAAACCATTCTATAGATATTGTCTTGTACCAATATGCAAAAACACTATTAGAAGTACACCTGATAAAGTGTTTTTTCCTGTTCCAAAAGATTTGATGCAAAATATGCTGTCATCATAAATGCATCTATTTTTGGTAAATTATCCGATTGTGCTTTGACAAAGCCACTTTCAGTCATCGTTCTAAATGATTTAATGCTACTAGAAATTTCACGCTAATGAAAAACACTACAGAAGCACAAATAAAACAATTTTTCATTCAGACACCATAGAAACAGCGACGCCTATAAATCCGATAACGTGGTATTTGACGTCACGTTTCGGTTCGACCAATGGTGATGCGTTTCGCAAATTCGAATTTCCCTCGCATATTTTGCATTTTTTAATTAATATTTTATGCAATTAAAAACAAACTAAATAAGGAAATAATGGTTCAGATATAATTTCAGGACAATATGGATTCAGGGAAAAAAAATCAATTCAATTTAATCCAAATGCATATTCCCTATTGTTTCTGTCAAATTGCATTTTTCAGTATTGAAGTCTATGCAGCACTGCATGCAGGCGACTCTCTCACGTTTCACAATCGAAAACGAGAGCTAAACGCATTCGTTCATAACATATCGACATATTAATGAACTGTGTCTTCACGCGATAGTACCTAACCATTCGAGATACGAATGCATTGCGCAGTATTGAATACGATTACAAACGTCTTTTATCTGCGTCTGTTCTTGAAGCATTGTATTCAAAGTGACTCTCTCAAGGCTGACAATCGAAACCGAGAGTAAAAATCATTCGAAAGTTGAAACATTTCATTTACGCGTAGTATCGACACACCTATTATTATGATACATCATGCAAAGGAATCATTTCGAACGAATTGTTCGATTATAAAAATCATTTGAATAGCAAACTTTCTATTATTTCCAAGTTAAGAAAATCCCTAATTTCAGCGTAGTCATTAATAAGAAACGTACCGTTGCTTTCGCCCTCATCAAGTATTTCGTAAATTATGTCACCTCCAGAGCCTTCGTCAGGATCTGTTGCCGTTATATTGATAACACTTGTCCCAATATTAACGTTCTCAGCGACAACCGCCGTATAAAAGTCGGCTCCAAATGCGGGGGCATTGTCGTTCACATCAAGTATGTCGATTAAAACTTGAGCTGTGGCTTTTAGAGATTCGGGGCCGCCTTTTGGGGTGTCGGATGCACTGACATTAAATCTGAGAACAGATTGACGCTCGCGATCTAATGTTGTGTTCGGTGATAGCTGTGAAGTTTAAAGAATAAGCTGTTATTAAAAATACATTAATTTCTGAATTGAGATTTGGCATAAAACGATACATCTGGTGACAAAATTTAAACCAAAAACACATTATATTTTGCATGCTGTTGATATTATTCACGAAGTATAGATTTCTGAATGTTTCATCCTGTATAAAATCGGGACCATTTTTTACGTCCGCCGTTTGGACTAAAAGTATTGTACATGAATCGTACAGTAAAACCTCGTTTATCCGAGGTAATCTGGGGTGGAGGTACTTCGGATAAGCGAAAACTCGGATAACACGGAAGAAATAAAAAAATCGAAAATTTTAATTGTTTTTTATGTATTTGAAATGATAGAATGAAATTTAATCACAAAAGTATATAAAAGTGAAAATCTAACGAACTTAGATTAATCTTCGGTGTACAAAGCATTGTTACTATCTTAAACTGTTGTAGCAAGTTCATACCTGTACATATTATGGTATAAAAAAGAAAGTAGGAATTGCAAAATACTACGGGCCTACAACATAAGTATAGCGGCTTCATCCGTTTTATCCGAGTTTTTCCGTATCATCCGAGCATACGCATCGATTAATGCGGAGTGCTCGGATCAGTCCGTTGTCTCGGATAACGCGGAGGCTCGCTTGATCAAGGATCGGATAAACGAGGTTTTACTGTACTTACTTCTTTTGTTAGATTCTGTTCACTTACTGTTATAACACCGCCGAGTGGATCAATCGTAAAGTAGTTGCTATTTTCTCCATGTAGCATGTAACGCAGATCGCCATAACCTTTGTCTGTATTTGGCGTATCCAAATCGACCGCCCTTACAGACAAAACGTGTTGTGGATAACGAGCCGACTCAATAATGCTCGTTTTGTAGCTCTGAAAATTGACAAATGATAAAATTAGAAACGCTGAATAATTATTAACATCTACTTAGACAGAAAACTGGCGCGGAACAATTCGAAACACCTCTTTTTAATATGCTTGTGTATTAATCGAGTTTCATCGACAAAATCGAAAACAAATAAAGCCCTGACTTCCTAGGATAGCGGCCGTAATATAACGATGAATAACATCTCGAAAAACCCGGGTCGCAGTGCCAAAACCCTGCCGACAATATAGTGTATTTGCTTATACAGGCAGTGTGGCTTTATTATGCGAACTTAAGTTGGTTTTTGGGCAAAGTAAAAAATTTGACTCCTTAATACACCCCTTAAAACATTTTTGTTTTTAGTTGCATTATTATGATCAATCGAACATCTATACCAAATTAAATACACCTTTTAGTAAATAAATCACTATCTGCAAACTAGTGTTTTCATAAAATTTGTAAGTCCGGTCCTGTCGGGCTGATTTTATTTAAATTTTAGGGACACTTTTTAATTACTACTAAAGGGTTAAATGTCAATTTTGAAACGATTCTGAGAATTTTTTCGGTATTTTGGCGCCCAAAAACATTTTTCAACCCCTAAAAACTACCCTTAAAATGCCCCGAATACGCCCATTTTAAATAGGCTTCTTGCGGTGATGGATTTCAACACGTGGGCCAAATTTCGTTAAAATCAATTAACTCTTTCGAAAGTTATTGCCCGCACACACACACACACATATATATATATATATATATATATATATATATATATATATATATATATATATATATATATATATATGTATATATATATATATATATATATATATATATATATATATATACATATATATACGTATATAAATATATATATATACATATATATATATACATTTTCGAAAATGGTGCCAGTGTTTAGGAGGTTATGAAACGTCGAGAAATTTTGGTCCGACCCCTAGGTCCCGCCATCCGACCAACGCCAATAGTGTATGTTGCCATATGGCAAATACACTAAAAATGTGTGCATAGATGTCCGCTTTTTTACGTTACGGTGATACCGTCGCCACCGAGAAAACCACATCAATTTACTTCTATGCACATGTTTTTTGTTACCGTTATTTTAAGGTACCGCCGTCCTAGGAAACCAGGGCTTAACCAAGCATGTTAAAAAGAAGTGTTCAGAACAATTACAATTATTTCTTTTAGTTCTAAGATACTTTTCCAAGTACCCTGACGCCGGCCAGTTTAGTATTTTTATTTACTAGTCTGAGTATTTTAATATAGCTTTTAAAATTGAAATTTACCATTCGCTCAAACACCGGTGCATTATCATTGATATCCAGTACTTCGACAAATATAGCTATCTGTGATCTTCTTGACTCATCATCACTAATCGCCTCCACTTTGAGATTCAAAACCTTATCTGTCAGGCTTTCGTAATCTAATCGTTTAGTCAAAATAATTTCTCCGTTTTGCAACACTGTGAATGGATCAGTACCAAGTTGAGTTGGTTTGAACTTAACAATTGAGTCCCCTGTCGTAGGATCACGAGCTTGAAGACTCAATAGTTTGTAGCCAATCGGTTGCTCTTCTGGGATTTTGATATTTACTGTTTGTTTAGCTTGATCAAATGTGATTTGCAAATGACTTTGTTGATTTATTTTATCCAAACTACAAAAAAGAAACCATCGATAATTATACGAAAAATGCACTTCTGAAAGTCTTTTAATACAATAACACTGAAGTCACTGTCGGGAATTAAACTCGAAATTCTCGGTTATCTCGTTGGTCGAACTTGTATTAATTTTTAGGGTTCCATAGAAAAAAACGAACCCTTATAAAAGCACTCTCGTGTCTGGCTGTCACAGCTTATTTTCTCTGAATCTATTAGACGAATAAAGTTGAAATTTGGTACATGTATAGAGTTAGATAACCCAATCACGGACCAATAGCGTAAATAAATGAATTTCGATTTTAGGGAGGAAATTAGAAACTAATACTGAGCCTAAAATTTTGAAAAATAGGGAATATAGGACCTTACTCTTAGCTTACAGGAAAACCGAAACGGAGTGGTACGGAATCCTCTCCTCGCAAATTCGGTTTGTAACTGACTGTTTATGTAAATGAACCGATTTCAATGCAGTCAATTTGTTTAAAATAAATAGTTTTGCAAGTCCAAATTCTGAAGTATATCTTATATATTTAAACGAGCAATTCTTGTATATTTATATATATATATATTTATATCTATCTTGATTAGAAATTTCGCGTATTTAACGGCTCTAACGATTTGGATGAAATTCACGGAAAGGGGGTATTGGTGGTCAAAAAATCGATCTAGCTAAGTTTTATTCTTGGAAACTCCCGTTTTCTTCCAAATTTATTCATTTTAAAAAATAATTTTTTGACATTTCACAATGGCGTAATAAATACTGTAATATTGTAAGTAAGCTTTGGAAATACAAATGAACAATTGTGTCAAAATACTGATAGCCAATCTTTTTAATAAGTTATACTAAGTAAAACGTAAATTATTTTAACAAAAAAGAAGAAATATTAATTAGCTAAACATAATGCTAACTAATATTTCAATAATTGGCGTAAGGTATGTTATTTTTATATCATGACGTATTTTTTTAACATTATTATACATATTTACCATTATAGTTCTAGAGTAGAATTTCGGTTTCAGAGAAGTGAAAATAAAAATGTTATTTGCTTAGAACTCTCTCAATTAATGCTAGATCGATTCAAGCATTTTTTAAACGAAAAGGAAGAAATTTCTACATAAATTTTGTATATTACTGTGTTAAATTAGTTCTTTATAAAGACTTAGAAGCATTAAAAACGTATAAACTCGATTTTACGGAACATATCAAAAGAGAAAAACGCTATGTGAAAATTAATGCAAAAGGACCATTGCACATAAACGGCGCTACCACTGTACTGCGTAGTGTTCGATAATATAAGTTTGACATTAGTTATGTAATAGTAGTAAATTATACATTTAGATTTATCAAATTTTAGTTAACATTTGTCTGTTTACGAGATTAGTTGTGTGTGTTGAAACTTGTAAGCAGAGTGTAAAAATTATATGTAGTTTTTGAAAGCTGTGGTAAATTCCCTGACAATTATCTATGTTTACGAATGTTTAGTTAATATTTATTTATGTAGTGAGGACGGATAGACAGTGGAAGTTCAGATTAACTTTTGGTAAAAATATGGTAGTAGGACACTTTTTCAGGGTTAAATTAGATAAATGAGATATTTTTTATTGATATCGTATATTTGTGCTGTGTTTTAGTGTAAGATGGTGCCTTTGTATGGAAAATATGTGCAGTTGATTTATCTAGAAATTTACCAATAATGTCAGGTAGTAACTAATATCCTGCTATCTATTTTTTACGCGTGTGAGAATTTGTGAACAATGCTCTTTTCCATGTGAGACCTTCACTCGAAAACATCGCTACACAAGTAATTCAAGAATTTCAAGGTACGATATTTTTATAATTCACCGTATGAAAATCGGGTATATATTTTTATTGACGATTTGAATTTAAATTTGACTCTTTAATACTGTCAAACCTTCGTAAATTATCACGCACAGTTAAATCACAGCTTTCACATACTTTTGCGACGTGTATACGAGTTATCGCTTATTAAAATGTAACTGAAATAAATTAACGGGATTTTTTTTCATTGTTTGAAAATTTTTATTTGTTGCTTCATTGTTACCAATTTTTTCAATTGTTATTTTAAGTGAGAAAAACATTAATTAAAAAACGTATAGAAATGACATAGTAAATTAATACCATGTTTATTGAACTCTCCGAGCAAAGCTCGGTCTCTCAGGTACTATTAAAATAATACGTATAACATTTTAGTCAATCATTCCACCCGAGCCTGCCATTATAATTACCAATTACGTTTTCTTCGACTAAGAATCTAAACTCAGGGCCGCCCTCACAAACTGAAATAATTTCATTTAAACCAGAAGGCTAAGTATTGCATAGCCGTTTTGTTAAATGTTACGTTCAGTGATTTGGCTAAGCTTCCTTTAGGCAAACAATTAGATGTCGGTGTTTAACTAATGGGCTAGCCGTTCAATTAATTGGCTATCGGGTTGTAGCATAAACATTTTCAATGCTATCAAGTCTTGATCGAATTACAAAATTAGTACTTACTCCATAGCTACGAAAATTGGATTGTCGTCAGAATACGCCTGAATATAAATAGTCAGTTCTGTCCTGGCGATTTGATCCAGCGCATTTATCTGTGCTGCCGTATCCTGCACCTGAACGCTGAGAATTATTACAGCGGCGTCGTTATAACTGAGACTTTTGTTCACCAACACATCCCCATCTTGGGTTATCTTGAACGCATTTTTGTAGTCGTATTGCGCGGATGACTTTACTGCTGCGCCTGCAAAATATCGAATATTTATGCATCTAGAAATCACTCAAGATGATTGAGAACAGCCATGGGCTGAACCTAACCGAAATAGAGATTCTATTCTATTCTACATAATATATACAAAGCAAAGTTTCTGTTTGCGCCTGGCAGTGTGTTTGCTAAAAACACGAGAACTACTAACGGATTTAATGCGGTTTTTACGATTTGATAGTTTGTTTCTTGGGGAAGGTTTGTAACGAATATTAAGTTATAAGGCATTGTTTTTTTACCTGTTTTGTCCTTGGCTCTGATTGGTTCAACAATAGAATATTCAAGTTTTGAACTTTCATCCCTATCGTACGCTTTGACCCCAATGACGTAATCTCCGGGTAGCGCTCTTTCGGACACGTAAGCAGTCGAATTGGTCGCGTTGAAAATTGGAGGCTTATCATTGACGTCTTCGATCATGATGTAAACTGTTGCGGTTGCCGTTTCATGTATAGGAAGACCGTTGTCCACTGCGTTTACAACGACGCTATATTGTTTCGGATTTGTATCCAAGTCGAAATTCGAATACGAAGATGTTGTTATCAAACCCGATCTTCAAAATTATAAAAATTATAAATCATTTATGAATATAACTATATTCTATTCATATACTTATTAATCTTTAATCTTTAAATTGAAGTTTTAAATTCATTTTTATTAACATTTAGTTAATAAAAATGAATTTAAAACTTCAATTTAAAGATTTTTAATCTACCAAAAAACGGGGCCCCTTTGGACTTCAATAAACCCTAGGCTCCGAAAAATCTTGCATAAATGCGTCGGGGACAACTGTAAAACGACAAAAAATACCAATGGTTCAGCGGTCTCCGACGCATTTATAATTCAAATATTTCATCCAACCTAAATTGCTTTAAAAATACTTACTTCTTATCAATAATGAAATTATCTTTATGTCCTCCAACAATGGAATAAGTTAATAACGAATCTATTCCATCAGGATCGGTGGCAACGACTGTTGTAACGTTTGTTCCGGGAGGGGCGTTTTCTTGAACGGTCGCTTTATAATCCATTAAATTTGAACCAGGAAACAGGGAAACGTTGCGTGAATTGTAATTTCCTTTGAAAACGGGACGCTGATTCCCGGCTATGCCGACGCGAATTAATACTCGAGTTTCATTATGCAGAGACGGCACACCTAGCAAAATTATAATCAAGTGATATGTGATGTTACAATGGAAATTGAAAAGGAACACTTGGTGGTTACAGATTCGATCAAAAGCAATACTGGTTTTAAAAATTGCACTTTAGTGAATTTCACTAACATTGCGACATACTTCAAGCCATCTTCAGAGTTTCAAGATGACATGAAGTATGTCGAAACAGTGTGTGTTGGTAAGTTCAGAACTGGTTCTCAACTCCCAAACCAATACAGAACTCTTCAGACATAACTGCGTGTTTATGGGCCAAAATTTTGATCTCTTCGGACTGTTGAAACTTGGTTCTAGCGGTTTTATATTTCTAGGACTGCTAGAAGTCTAAAACGACGAGAACTTGGTTCAAAGAGTCCAAAAATTTGATCAACAAGCACACCGCTGTTTCAAAGCAATTGCTGACAAGCGTTTTAGCGGTAGAGAATCAGTTCAGAACTTGGCAACAAACAAATATAAATTACATGCAATTTTTAATGTCAAAATTGCTTTCCATCGAGCCATTGGTCGCTTTCTTGTCAAATTTCATTGCAATTTCTAATAATCACAGCGTACACTAAATTAATCTATTATATCTATGTCCTGCGCTAGCACTAGCACAGCCCAGTTGGGCAGGAAATTCTTGCCAAAAATGTCTGTCATTTATGTATTTTATTATTGGAAAATAAATAAATAAATGTGATGAAAATTCAATCGATCAATAAATCCGTTCTCTGTGATTACCTCCATCTGTAGCTTTAATGATGAGATCATATTGTCCTCTTGGAGTGTCCATCGAGTGAACGGCTCTCTCGATTCTTATCTCTCCTGAATTTGAATCAATGGAGAAAATGCGACTGCTGTTTAAATTTTCCGATATGCTATTTGACGATTCTATTGAGTAGAATATTTTGCCTCCGCCTTGAGTTGGACCGTCGATGTCAGTTGCCTAAAAAGTATTGTTGATGATGATAATGATGTTACGATCGTCGCCCTTTCTTGTTCACTGAAATTTCTCCCACCAAAAGTAAAAAAAACCCGGGTCGCAGTGCCAAAACCCTGCCGACAATATAGTGTATTTGCTTGTATAGGGCCGTGTGGTTTTTATACTTTTATTATGTGAAATTAAGTTTGTTTTTGGGCAAAATAAAAAATTTAACCCCTTAATACACCCCTTAAAATAACATTTTTTTCTTAATTGTAATATTATTATCAATCTAACGTCTACACCGAATTAAATACACCCTTCAATAAATAAGTCACTATCTGCAAACTAGTGTTTTCATAAAATTTGTAAATCCGGTCCTGTCAGGCCGATTTTATTAAAATTGTGGGGACACTTTTTAATCACTACCAAAGGGTTAAATTTCAATTTTGAAACGATTCGGAGAATTTTTTCGGTATTTTGGGGCCCAAAAACAGTTTTCAACCCCTAAAAACTACCCTTAAAATAGCCCGATTAGGCCCATTTTAAATAGGCTTCTTGCGGTGATGGATTTCAACACGTGGCCCAAATTTCGTTGAAATCAATTAACTCTTTCGAAAGTTATCGCGCGTACACATATATATATATATATATATATATATATATATATATATATAAATATATATATATATATATATATAAATATATATATATATATATACATATATATATAAACATTTTTAAAAATGGTGCCAAAGTGTTTAGGAGGTTATGAAACGTCGAGAAATTTTGGTCCGACCCCTAGGTCCCGCCATCCGACCGACGCCAATAGTGTATGTTGCCATATGGCAAATACACTAAAAATAATACTAGCTATCTCTTTCTGTTTCTCATTAATCACAGCCCCACAAACATACCCAGAAATCATACACAAATGTGCTAACATTCTTTTTATATTACTTACATGAACAAAAAGTTGAGGTTCAAAACTCGTAGCGCCTTCTCTGACTGTCCTCATATATTCTCGACTTTCGAATTGAGGGTGATTATCGTTAACATCGTCGATATCGAGAAACACATTCACCGATGTGATTCTATTTCCTCCATCAATAGCTTCGAGAGTTAAAGAATAACTTTTTTGATTTTCGTAGTCTAAATTTTGATCGACATACAAACCACCACTATTAAGATTGGTTTTGAATTTTTCGGCACCGAAACCTCGTAAGAAGTACGAAATTTTTCCATAATCTCCGCTGTCTTTATCTGTTGCATTAATGTCAGCGATTTTTTTGCCTCTTGGAGAATTTTCAGCAACATGCAATCTAAAATTACAAGATATTATTTTTGTTATTCAGTTTTATTAAATCTTGCTGAATCTAGACAATAGGTCGTAGGTGTTGCAGAAACAACTTATCAATCCTTTATTCCCACAGGGCATATTTAGTCCGTAAGTCATTGGGCTTCTACTAAATCTAAAGAGTAGCTGAAAATCGGCATTAACGTGAACAAAATCTCGAGTAACAGCTTGTAATGTAATAAATTGTTAAATTACTAAGCCATACCTGTAATTATTTTTATCAAAAACGGGCGGATTATCGTTCGAATCTAACAAATGCACTATTATATTCGTTTTCGCCGCTTCAACATTATCGACATACGCGATGATTTCAAATTCTAAAGTTCTTTTTGATATATCTTCAACGTCGTAATCCAGTTTTGCATTATCAATAACTTTAATGACAACTGGAGTTCTGCCTTCGCCTTTTCGAGGACTGACTTCAAAAACGCCTTCTGAATTCTTGATATCCCGAAGGAAGAGTTCGTACTTGGCATTGTTGCCGATATCTCCATCTGTGACGACAATATTTAAACCTGGCAGAGGAGTATCATTTTGGATATCTTCGGGGATATTTATTTCAAACGAATCACTGTTAAACTCCGGGATTTGATCGTCCACATCCGTTATAACAACGGTTACTTGGGTTTCGGTTGATTCCGATGGTAGCTCGTTATTTATCAGTTCTGTTGCCTGAAAGAGTTAACACTTTTTAAATATCACAAGGTCGTATTTTAATAAAGTTCCGTGACATCAATCAAAGCATTCTTTCAATTTTTAAAACGCAGACTGTATAAGTTCCTAATTACTTCTGAATTTTAAAGAATGTTTTTAATTGATGTGAAAAAATTGTTGTTTAGCATTTTTACTATAATTATCATTCTTGTTTATTATTATCTTACATTGATATCGCGTTTAAAGGGTCAGCTTTTATACATTTAACCAGAGGCGGATCTAGGTTTTTCGGATTAACTTCTTAAGCCTTTAAAATCTATTTAAAACGTTTTAGAAATCCGATCGAAATCTCATAAAAATCCAAACATACATCTAGATGGAACCGTAGTGAATTTTTAATGTAGCAACCCTCTGTAATACCTATTTGTTCATTTCAAACTCACTTTAACGACGAACGTATATATTCCTCCATTTTGCAATACATGACTATTTTCACGATCCAGCGGTACATCTGAAGTGACAAGGATGGCTTGGCCTGTTCCTTTTTCCGTAATCAGTTTGAAGTATCCCAAAGTGTCGCCTTCGATCGTCAACAGCAATGGTCTCGGACTGCCTACATCGCCGTCTTTTGCTTTTATTGTAAGTATTGATGTTCCCTACATTCATAGAGTTTATCATTAATTTAAATTAATCAGTAATAATACATATAATGAATCCACTCGCTATCATATGCAGTTCAATATTTAACTTTGTTGATGGCACCGTACGAGTAGAGGAAATTTCGGTAAGATTCAAGGTTATTGGATACACAGAATTATGAATGACATCAGCTGGGAGACCTTTCAATATTTTTATCAACCCCGCAATTGCCAATCCACTAGATGGCATCATCCCCCCACTTCTATCCAAACGGAACGAGGTCACCTTTGTATCTAATAATCTTGGATAAGATTAATAACTGTGCACCCCCGGAATTAGGATAGTAACTATCTTGATATATAGCTACCTATTTCAAATGTTTTGTCTGATTTTCGGTATAATAATATTCCACACAAGTTTCGCGAAATCCGTGTCGAAAAAAATATATATAACGTCCATTTTTAATCAAAATCAATACAAAATGATGTATTCCCTAATATCTCAGCTTTTCTGTTATATTTTTAAGAAATTGTTGAGTTGGAAGCATATTTTGGTTTTTGATAAAACTAGGATAAGCTTTATAATCACCAGATGCTCATGAATCGGCTGAAGATAGGTTTGCTATCGAATTGGACCATTTAGTGTTCTGAGGAGGGAGGAGGAATTTATTTCGACACTGTTGCAGAGATATTACAGGCCGTAAATCTTTCTACGGTCATACGTCATATATTTGTTCGCGATCATCTGATGGTTACAAATTTAAAACCAAACATATGTTTAAATTATTCCTTTAATACTAAAAATACATCAGAAAACCCGACCGAACGGTGGGTTTAAGGGGTAACACCACTGTAAATTTTTCAAAAAATCGATTTTTTTTAGGCTTAAAAAATACTTTGAACCTTTTAGAATATGGGGAAAAATATTTCATACCTCAAAGTATTTTTTTTTCTTGTAATTTCGAGCTCTTCCCCAAGCGCGTCTATAATGTCTATAATGCATTTCAAAACTTTAAATGCGTTTTTCTCGAAACACGATTTTTCAAAACGGCACGCAGCATAACTCCAACAATTTTCATTCTTTTCATTCGAATTTGTTACAATAAGTATCTTTAAAATAAGATTTTGAAGAGAAATACGTAGGGAATTTTCGATAAGTTAATTTAATCATTATTTATTAACAAATGATTATCTTTTTTTTTGTTGAAAATTTAACGATTTAATTCAAATACTCGCCAATTACACAAAAATCAATATTTTTAAAATCCCCTACGTATTTCTCTAGCTATAAGCATGTACAATAAGTGTTTTTTTTTTCTAAATCCAAATTTGCAGCAGCTACACTGCGTGCCGCAGAGCGTCTCAAATTCTACGTGCCTCGCGAAAATGGCTGTGGTGCCGTCATTTCTGAATATTTTTTTATAATAATTTTCTATTTTGTTACTTAAATATACGCTAAATAACTTCCTCCAATATTATAATTTTATTACCTTTCCTTCCACTCAAAAAAAAATGACAAAAAAACACGTTTTTTTAGGCTGTTACAGTGGTGTTACCCCTTAAATGAAAAGAGTACTTACTGCTGGTGTATTTTCTGATACAGTGGCGCCATACGGTGCATTGATAAAAACTGGTGGTTGATCCTGAACGTCGAGTACATCTATCGCTACACTCGCAAATGCTGACAGAGGCTTCGAGCCACTGTCAGCAGCACGCAACGTCAGCACGTAGGCTGATCTCTGCTCGAAGTCCAGTTGACGTAAGAGCGATATGTGAGCTTTGAATGCTCCTTCCGATATCTGAAATATTTAATTGCGACTGAATTAATGCTTCGAGTCCGAAGGACAATTTTTTATCAAATGCTAAAAGCGAGTTTCGACTTTTTTAAAGCCGAAGACAGGTCAAGCCTGATGTCCCGGGTCACCCCGCCAAAAATATCTCGTTTTCAATAATATTAGTAATTTGAGAGAGATTTTAAAGAAGTCAATTTGTAAATGGTCTTTAGAATAACTTTTTGGCGGGTTGTGCATTTTTGACTTTGTTAACGATTTATTTAACCTAACCCTTCCTCCTAAATCCGATGCGGACATAAGTTATTGGATAATGCTGAACAAGCGCGGGAAAATACTTATTTTTGTAAGCTTCAGTCTGACTTGGCTAATTTTCCTTGTACCCGAGCATAATATAGGATTTACCTTTTCTGTGTAAACGGCAAAAGTTTTACAAGAATCGTCATCAGACGACATTCCAGCGTCAATATAACAATCGATACTGACATCAGCATTGACTCCTTCGTCTTTGTCGGTTACAACAATACTATTTGTTGTTAAAATAACTGAACCAATCGGCGCGCTTTCACTGAGATTTGCTCTGAAATAAACAAATTGTTGTCATGTCACAGCTTCCAAAGTTTCATCGTAATTGAATGAATAGTATAGGAACGCACAGGAGGCGAACAAACAAACATTCATTTTTGTATATTACTAGCGGTTTACCCGCGACATCGTCCGCGTGGTATAGTAGATATATTGTATCCGGTTAAATTCTTTTATATAAGATCCACCCCCACCCCGTTCGGGTAGTGTGTTCAAAAGACCGTCGAACATGTATTTCTTGTTTAACTTAAGAAGCCTAAGTTACTCCTTATAAAATCAGCTATCTGCCAGTGAAAGTCGCATTAAAATCGGCCTAGCTGTTTCGGAGATCAGTCGGAACAAACAGAACAAACTGAAAATTCGCTCTAGGATTCTTTAAAACTGTACAATTACAGACTACGTTACGATTTTATTTATTCGTATTAATTGAACTAACTTCTGTAAAATTCATTAAAAAAGCAATTCTCGCAGTATGTACTTCTGTAAAGAGTGCTGTATTGTACAAAGTTTGGAATTGTCGATTTTAGATAAGGATATTGGAGCATTATCTAAAAATCAATAATAATATCATTCGTTTACCTATATGGTCTGTTATGAAATAATGGCGCGTTGTCATTTTCATCAAGCACCGTTATTTCTCTACGCAATGACACCGTGTTAGGCTCACTTCCGGCTATGCCTTCGTCGGTTAACGAGACAATAACCTCAACCATCTGTTGCGTTTCTCTGTCCAAAGGCTGCTGCAACGTCACCACTCCTGATTGACGGTCAACCGTGAACTGTTGACCCGAAATCGAGTAATATAGTGTACTGCCCTCAGGGTCGATACCTTCAGCAAAAATACAAAATATGTTACAAATAAATGTACCCTAGGTGTATTTGTGGATGCAGTTCTGTTCTAACAGTTCTAAGCTGGTTCTATCAGAACTTCTTTCGAATTATATCAGAATTATGTGCTTGTCGGCCAATTTCACGAACTGTTAGAGCTACGTATTTGCCCGTTAAGTGTTCAGACTCTTCGGATTATTAGAACTACGTGTTTGTCGACGGAATTTTCGAACTCTTCGTATTATTAGAACTACGTGTTTGACTGTTAAACTATATCAAACTTCGCCGGAGTAGATAGTTTTTAACATCTAAGGGAAAAAATAAGCTTCACAGACCTTTTAACTGGTAGACCGGTGTTCCAACCGTAGTACTTTCACTTAAGCTGAACTTAGACATGTCTCCAACTTGCGGAACGAAGTGCGGTGCTCTGTTAGTCAATTGAGCCTTTGCCCCCCGTGCCATTAAAAATAAAGCAGTGACTAAAGTAATCCGTCCAGCCATGTTTAACTGACCCATTTCTGTATGGCTCTTGCTTATTTTAACTAAAACTTAAAAAATAATGCTTGTCACAATTTTATTTCAATTTATTTTTGGGCAATGACCTTACATTGTGTTAAAGATCGTTAAAATTTTAGTTTATGCGTAGGACATTAGTGCTGGGTTGCAGAAAGCATTGTCGCAGGGGCGTAGCTACCGCCGTATCTGCCGTATCAATTATACGGGGCCCCCGGGCCACGGGGGCCCCCAACGTGCGTAAGCAAAAATTAATAAAAACTTCCCAATTTTTTTTTATTTCAGAATTGACAAAAGTCAAAAAAAGCAATTTATTTTTTTCCCGCGTAAAGCGTGCGTTCAAAAGTTGGCAACACCCTACATCGGTTATCGCGGGCTGCGGGATTTCCCCGTTTAAGTCATTTAGTTCAACGGGGGAAGGACCCCCAAACAAATTTTTATACGGGGCCCCGCCAAGGCACGCTACGCTTCTGCATTGTCGGAAAATTTAATTTGATAATGACCTTAGATTGTGACCACACATATTTCTCCATAAGAAAAGCATTGCAGAATCAATCGATCGTCCTCGAAAAATTAATCGAGATAAACGATATTTTTTAAACCGTATAATAACAGTTATTTTGTACAATTTCCACTTTGAAAAAACATTTTTTTACGCATTTTGATCAAAATTTAGCTTGAAAAGAGATCTTTTCCTATATCGATCAGACGTTTTTCTGGTGAGTACAATTTAATGTTTTACATAACAAAGAATTTGGCTGCATTATAAAAAAATGTGATTCTATGATCACATTCTAAGGTCATTGTCAAATCAATTTTCGTGACAATGCGGGTACGGCAACCCCTATCATAGATTGAATTTACAGGAAAAACAAATGCTATAGTATAGGTACCTAATAAACCTATACCTATTAATTAAAACTATGTTTATTTTATGTATTTATGTACTCTCACTGAGTGTTGAAATTTCTCTTACTTGCAACGATAATTACTGCAACAAAAGCTAAATAATGATAATTCTATGGATTTTTAATTGTTTTCAGTAATGTCGATACAATTTTTACACGATACATGCTATAGATTTAACCATTAATTCTTAATACTTGTAAGTAGTTAGTTTTTAAAACATTATTTAACTATTGTAAATTAAAGATATTTCAACGCTCATTCAAAATACGTAATTTAGACTACCAAACTGTTGTTAAATCAAGCATGTTAAAATTACTGCAAATTAGTGCAAATCACTGCACTTTAATTTTTCGTTGAATAATTGGTGCAAATTAAAGAGACTTTAATGCTTAGTAAGAATACATACCCATCTAAAATTATTCCAACAAAACGATTACTTGTTAAATCTAATTTCAAAGTTTTTTAAGCTTTAATCAAAATTATTGCGCCCATGAGCAAGCTCATAATACAATAACTTTTATTGAGAAATGGTTGCTAATCAGAGAGATTTCAACGCGCGGTAACTGCAGACCCATGGTTTTTAACTTTAAGGTATCTAATTGATAAAAACTAAAGGACTTTTGACGTAAAAAAAATACTTACCCAGATACTAAATCTAGCTTATTAATTATTATCTCACTAATAATAAAATAACATTACTAAAAACAAAACTTAAGTCCACATTATTGCATAATCCTTGTTTTCAACATTTGATCAAGTCATTTGTTAAAAAATAGGTGTAGTGATTTCAACGCTCAGTAAAGACATGTGCAATTTCAATTCCATACTGTAAGTTGTTAAATCTTTTGTTAACTCGTCAAAAATTACTTCGGCTTACAGTATTATTGTATTTACCTTTTGAGCCAGTAATATTTTTTCAACATTAGAGTGATTTCAATGCTCAGTAAGGATAACTACCCACGCAAATTAGTTCAGCATATACAAGTTGTTAAATTTTGTTTATTAATTTGCTGTAAATTAAATAAAATTCCTCCTGGTTCATTATTAATCAGCGTTTGACTGAGTAACTGTTCAAAAATTAGAGTAATTTCAACGCCACGTAAGGACAAGTACTCAAATAATTTATTTCAGCTACTATAAGTTGTAAAATTTAGTTTATAAACCTTATTATTGTTACATTTAACTTTTGACCGAGTAATTGTTAAAAATTAGAGTGATCTCAGTGCTCGATAAAGAACCTTACCTACCTACTTATGTTGCATAATGACGTTGCACGTACAAATTTCACATAATAAAGAAATCCGTCTTGAAACACACTTCGCAGAAAAAAGACTGCCTTTAACTGAATTCCACAAAGCTCACGTTTTTCTACATTTGAAGTTTGATCGGTAATTTTAGTGTACGATTGAATCGTCGTAAATTAACAATTAAAAGTTTCTGGTCAAAATGACAGATGTAGTCAACGTGAAACTATTTGCCTCTGACATAGATCACACACCACATCTACATACAATTGGCATTTCTAAAGCGGAATCTCGACTTCCCCCCACCTGGTGACGCGCCGCCTTGGCGCGGACCGTTATGCTAACAGTAGACAGTAGTAGAATGGTAGTAGACAAGATGCAATGGAAGACGGACTACAGTTTTTATCATTCACACCCACAGCGGCCCTGCATTGTTATAAATTGCAAAAAACGTTAACCAAAGTTATTTAGTCGTAGAAGATTGTGTAAAATATAACAAAGTTGCCTGACAAATCCTATACATATATATAAACATTTTTAAAAATGGTGCCAAAATGTTTAGGAGGTTATGAAACGTCGAGAAATTTTGGTACGGCCCCTAGATCCCGCCATCCGACCGATGCCAATAGTGTATGTTGCCATATGGCAAATACACTAAAAAGCTATTTTTACCGCGCAGTATTTCCACAACGCGTATAAATTACCTCTTCCTGTCTGTGGTACCCTATTTCTAAAATGATAAATTTTAAGAATTTCTCTGTCCGAATTTAACACGTATAAATATCTCTTCCTGTTTCTGGTGCCCTACTACTCAAATGCCATATTTTAAGAATTTTACCAGTTCGTAAACGAAAAATATGAAATATAGTTGTTATCAAGGTTTTAAACTATGGAGTAGTAACAATTTAGTTCATGTATAGGAATGAGAGTGTCGCTATGGTACACTTAAAATCATTTAGTTCAAAATAGGGGTGTCGCTAGTACATCCCCTAACCGCCGACACATTTAACTGGCCGGTTTGGCTTTGAGTTCGGGCTAGCGTTTTCTATCCCTTCTATTGAAAAAATACACATTTTTAAACAGGTAAATAATAAAATATAAAGATGTATTACGCTTTATTTTTAATATAAGAATCAACATGATGTTTAACAATGTTCAATAGAAGTAAACTACGTTTCAAATAACCAAAACTTACAGCCCGCTGATAACACCTTATCAAAGAAATGTCAGTCTCTTCAGGATGCAAGAATGTATCTATTGGCATCAATAACTGCAAATAAAAGAAAACAGTGTAAATCTCAAAGTAGTTCTAGCGTGGTATAATAAGAAAAATCACTTTTCGACAAATTTTGCTCATTTTTTTCATAGGCTCAAAATACCGTTCTCTAATAAATCCCGAAGTTTCAGAATTTTTGACCGTTTAGAACGCGAGATAATTAATAACAAAGTTCGCAATTTTCACATGCTGACGGTGAAAATTGCGAACTTTGTTATTAATTAGTTATAAAAAAACGTGTAGAACATGAACACAAATACAATGTATTCCCTTTATGAAATGCTTTATCTTATTTATTATGAATTTTTCTATACAATCCAGTAATCCGAACATTCCAATAACCCGGCACCCTCTGGTTTTAAATAATGCCGGATTAGTGAGGTCCTACTGTATTCACCTTGTATAATGACAACACTAAAATATATAATTAAATCAATCGGGGAAAAAATATATCTACCTCGTTTTCATTCAAATGGATTGTTTGAACAACTCCCGCGTATTCCGACCACAAGATCTTCCTCCATTTAATATTTTGATTTTGCATTAACGGCACCATTATAAAGTTAGCAAATAGCATATCACCATAACTAACACTTTGATATTGTTCTAAAAGCTGTGTATAAAAATCTTGGAAACTATTTAAGCCTGAAATAAAGACAACAAAATTATTAATGACTAGAAGATAAACAAAAACAACAAATTAATGAATTCGATCTAGTAATACATGATATGACGGTAATACCTTGAATTTCTTTATCAAAATTGAAATTTTCCAAATTTTCATTTTGTAAAATATTTTTCAAACATGTCTCAAGCAAATAATGAATTTCTTCATCCAAAAACAATGAACTGCTACATAAAAACACACAACAGAGACGACAAAATTTATCCGTAACATTCATGACTTTAGCCAAATCTGGAAATAACTGTTCATATATCGTTATCCATTGAAGACATCGAGTCACCAGCCTTGATTGATCTAATTCATCACCAATAATATTGTTCACTTCATTATTTTGACTCTCCGAGTACAATGCTATGATGGGAAGATACAACCAATCTATTGGAAGAATATTATCTTCTTGATTTCTTATGGCCAAAGAACTCTGAGTAAAACTGTCTACCTGCAAATATTATTTACATTTTTTACGAATTACAATGATCTCTAATGTTATGTATATTGTAAAATGACGTCCATTGTGTAAAAAATCAATTTTTTGAGCACCATATTAGTTCAGAACTTTAAAAGCTCACTAATAGAACGTTGCAACTGATCAACACTTTAACTTGTGGAATTTAAAACGTGGACCATAGGGACGTTGGAATTGCTCAGAGACAGTCAACGCTTGAAGCTCTAAGCATTGAGCACTTTCACAAATCCTCGATTCATTCAAGCAACAAGCACTTTTAATTTCAAAAATGCTTAAAAACATCGAGCAGCTACTAAAGTGCTTAAAAAAATAAACATCAAGCATTTTAAAGTAACTTCTTAAATCTTAACGTCTAACATCAAGTTATGCTATAAATTGTGGACATGAATAAATGGCGGCGTTATTTTTGTTAAAAACGGGGATAGGGGGCTTAAAAATTATTGCAACAATTATTTTAGATAGATTTTTTCCTGTACTTTGCAATAGTGAAATAAAATATAAAAAATGAAAGTTGGTGGCCATATCTAATAAAGGGTGACCTTTAAAGGTCCCTTGCTAGCGTCATCGCATGTCCACCTCCCAGCCAAAGAAATTTTATTGGGACATTTTTTCGATCTAGTGAAAATTGTCCGAGATATTCAAAATGTTCTTTTAAAATGGAAGCACTTTAGCAGCTCAGAACTTGCCAACAAACACAGCTATTATATTATTAGGTTTTTCACTTTCAAATATGTATTAAAATGCTCACCTGTTCTAGACCTTCCAAGCCAAGAATTCGAATATATGTTGTTGCAATAAAATCCAAACTCGACATAGCGTTACTGAACACATTATCTGTATTATTAATGTTCAAACTTTTCATTAAAGTTTCAGTTGGAAAAAAGTTTTTACTAAATATAATATGCTTCAGTATTATCGCCATGTCTTTTTTAAATTCCAGATTAAATATGTGCAAATATTTAGCCACTAAGCTGTAGACAACGTATTTTTCTTGTTCAGTCAATAAATTTTGCGATACAATTGCCATTTTGTAACAGTTGACAATAAATTTTGCTTCGATTCGAGTAAACCAATTATTTATTAAATTTACTCTATTCAAAGAGTTCAATAATGAAAAATATTTCTGAATATTAGGATGTCTGATAAATTTAACAATGCTCTAAAACAAAGACATTTTTTGTTAGTTTTTGGCTATAATTTTCAAAAATTTTCATAAAATTGATCAAAGTATTTTTTGCAGTGTCCCCCTAAATAGCTTTCTTACTCGCATGAACGCAGGCATGTAAAGTGACCCACAACGCACTAGTACTGTAATGAACATTTTTTGTGCGCATGCTGTAACTTCCGCCATATTTTTCGGGGACTTTTCTTTTAGACACGTGAAAGGTGATTGATTATGAAAAAAGTAAATAGTAATTTCGATCAAGGTACCCCAATCTCCGTCTCAATTGAGCACAAGTGAGTTCTTCTGTTGTTTTTTGGACTAATTTAGCATCGTCAATAATAATAGTTACATCTAAATTACCATTGAAAAACGTGACTGAATCAGCCATTGCGTCAAAAAATGTCCGAAACATTTGAATACCATGATCATGGCGACGATGCTTGCGCGTAAAAACGATGAAAAGCCATTTTTATAGGGGGTACGTGCAAAAAATATAGTTTATATCTCGAGCGCAATGATATGACTGATGTAACTGTCACACCTCGCCGACAACATGCTTCATTCTACCCTAGTTGTTATATAAATTACTATTGTACCTCACTATTCTTCTTGCTACACAGATAATTTGAAAGGGCAGCCAAAAATGGTAAACAGCTTTTAGGCTGCAAAATTGGCGTAATATGTTCAGGCGCGTTCCAAACTGAGGATCCCGCACACGCTAAAGCTGCTTCAGTTTTATGTTCAGAATGGCGACAAATTAAATTTGAACCACATCTAAATTAAAAGATTCTATTAATATCAAATCAAAATTAATATAAGCTAACGAATATTTCAATTACCGTCGAACTAGATCAAATTCAAGGGACTAGAATTTTTCATAAAAATCGTGATACATTTTATCCATAAAATATATTGCATATAAGTAGTGGCGTAGTTACCATAAGGTAAAGCGGGGCTGTGCCTCACGATTCCAAAGTTTGAACAATCTTAAAGTTATATTAATATTTCATACTTTTAAAGATAATTATACTTCGGGGCTCTTGGTCACCTTGTTAAGCCACTACAGATATAAGTAAATCAACAAGCAAACAAATAATCGTCTTAACGATTCTTAACTTCTTACTCGGTAAACATGTTCGCTATGAAAGAGTTCCAGTGTAATAAATACACACACTAACCTGATATTTTCAGTAATTTTACTGAAACCATTCGAACTAATCATTGAATCTACTACTGAATGCGATATTTGTTCTGTCTCAATTTTGGCCCAGCAGTTTAACATTGAAGATATAATTTGTAAATGTCCGCACTAAAATTAAAATACAACAAGAAATTACGGTTAGATTTCACGAATCCTAGCCATAGGTCCTACAAGAAATGGAAATTTGATTTTTCCCTCTATAAATAATTTATTAATCGTAAACCAATTAACTTTAAAAAAAAAGAATTTAATTACAAGAAAAAACTACGTCAAATCGAGATTCGTACTCGAATCTTCTACTTTCTTTGACAATGATCGCAGTTGTCGTATTTGTAAAATAAATAGTTTTCTGTTTAAAACTTTTTAGACATATATAAATAAGCATTCATGGAAATTTTAAAGCAGCTAAAATCCTTGACGGTGTTCAATTTAATTTTCAAAAATTGATTCTCTTAGACAAAAAAACAGCCTCTTCAAATTTTGTACATCATTTGTGATTAGTTTGATAAGGTGCACCACAAAATTAAAAAAATCAGCCAAAAATATTTGGCGGAACACCGTTTTGAATCAAAAAACTTTCTATCTTCTAATGTTTTCAAATTTTTCAAAAAATAACCCTTCAAAACATGTAGAATTCTGCAAATTTTTATTCACTTAAATTATTAAAAAAAAAAAAAAAAATTTTCGACCTTGTGTTTGAAGATTACACAAATATAATCTCAAACCTTCATCAAAATTGGAGATGATACCGTTCACAGAACATTACATCTACATTTATAGTTCTATGGTACAGTTCCATCTTCGACCGATTTGAAATAAAACGAATAAGTAATATTGACTGAATAGCTCTAGAATAATTTCAAATATCAGATTTCAAAGCTCTTAAAAAAATTATACTTGAAAATTTTTTACTGTTGAAGACTAATCTTTAACATTCAAATTCAATTTTTAACAAACCCCAACTAAGCTAACAATTTTTTGTCTCACGATTTTTTTAATAATTTAATCGGTCAATTTATTTTCAAAATCTGCCTTACCTTAAAAGTATTCAAAGTTGAAGTTTGATTTGACCATTTTCGAAGACCATCTTTAAGTAATGGAATAAATGGCTGTAGCAGTGGATGAGTTAAATGTTCGGCAATTTTACCAACAATGCTCAAAACGCCCGATACATGCGTTTGAATGATATATGAGCCAGTTTCCGATATGTCGGTTGTTTGCACATGGTAATTTAATATTCGGAGAAGAATGGGCTGAAGAGACCTGTTGACGGAACAAAATATAACAGCCTAATTAGTGCTTGATTTCAATTAAATATGACATGCAATGTATGTCGACACAAAAATTTCAAATCAAAGTCAAAAAAAAAACCCGGGTCGCAGTGCCCAAACCCTGCCGACAATATAGTGCATTTGCTAATACAGGCAGTCTGGTTTTATTACATGAACTTAAGTTTGTTTTTGGTCAAAATCAAAAATTTAACCCCTTAATACACCCCTTAAATTAACAGTTTGTTTCTTAATTGCAACATTACTATCATCGAACATCTATACCAAATTAAATACACCTTTCAGTAAATAACTCACTGTCTGCAAACTAGTGTTTTCATAAAATTTGTAAGTCCGGTCCTGTCGGGCCGATTTTATTGAAATTTTAGGAACACATTTTAGTTACTATTAGAGGGTTAAATTTCAATTTTGAAAGGATTCGGAGAATTTTTTCGGTGTTTTGGGGCCCAAAAACATTTTTCAACCCCTAAAAACTACCCTTAAAATGGCCCGATTAGGCCCATTTTAAATAGGCTTCTTGCGGCGATGGATTTCAACGCGTGGGCCAAATTTAGTTGAAATCAGTTAACTCTTTCGAAAGTTATTGCCCGCACAGATATATATATATACGTATATATATATATAAACATTTTTAAAAATGGTGCCAAAGTGTTTAGGAGGTTATGAAACGTCGAGAAATTTTGGTCCGACCTCTAGGTCCCGCCATCCGACCGACGCCAATAGTGTATGTTGCTATATGGCAAATACACTAATAATAAAATCATTTGTCAATACGTCATACGAATACTACGGAAGCCTATAATGTGTGTGCTCAACAGGCTCTTGGCCAGTTTTTATAAAACTTGGTTCTTTGTAGTCGCAGGTACTTACATAAATTTTTCTATTCCAAGACCATAATGTAACAGCGTGGCCCACAGAAACATTGCCTCAGTTTGAAGTAATATAATATCCGAATTCGGTGCATCGGCTGCGAGATAATAAAGAAGAGAATCTAGAATGTTCCACCTAATAACAGACAACAGAACGTTTACTAGTTTACTGAAGTTAAAATAAAAATAATTTTAAAAATACTGACTTTTCTACTAAAACAGTTGCGATGTGTCTGCTTCGATTTGCAGCAATTCTCATAAGTTTCAAGGCTGAAATAACTGGCACACAATACGCATTGAGATTTTCGGTAAGCGCTAGAAAAATTAGTACAAAACTTAATTCCGTTTGAAAATGCAAGCAATAAGAACAGTAACAATACTTACTTAACGTGGAGCAGTTACAGGGAATGAAATTTTTAACGATGAATTCAAACAAATCTGGGCAATTGAAAACTTGAGTCATTGTCAACTGAGAGTCACGCATTAAACGCGTTAACAGTTCTAAGCAATATATTACAGTTTCTGCTGGCGGTTTCAATGTTGTTAAAATGTATCTGTTGAACAGTAAATTTAATTTTATTATAGGTATTATATAGACAGCTTAATGCCGCTAGTTTCTTATAAAAAAAACCAATTACCTTATTCGAATTAATATATTCGTCCTTAGAAGACACCTAACCAAATCCATTTCAGCCAATTGCTGATCATTCAATTCATCTTCATTCGAAACGTCTTCCTTTTTTGCATTTTTCCTTGCATCTAAAATTGGCTGGTTTAAGCCAAATCCGAATCCTAGTAAGCTATCCAAACATTTCTCATCTATCTGATAGTAAAATAAATTTCGAATTGCTCTAATACTAGCATTCACTGTCGGAACTACATTCTCGTCTAACGCGTAACGAACAATAAATATAATCTGTTCGAAAGGTAGTTCCAGAAATCCATCGTACGCACCTGAACTTTGAAGACTAAGAATGTTTGCTATAGTATTTAAAGCCAAAATACGTTGTTGTACAACAGTCGATCTGAAATAAAACCGAATATCAAATAAAGAATTCATAAATAACCGGTTTTCAAAACCAAAAAAATAATTTACCTGCATAACTGAAACAGCTCTTGTAAAGTATAACCTGGTCTACCAGGTTCAGAACCATGATGATAAAGCGTCCGTGTTTTTTCAGTCATGGTTTCATTTGGTTCAACATAGGGCTGAAGCCGGCCAGCAAAATCAAATCTATACAAAAAAAATACTTAGCCTTAATACGCATCATTAAATTTCGTCAATTTAACTGTTTCCAAAAAGTGCATACCTAGCTTCATAAGGTTCACCGGATTTTACCGGAATTGGTTTCTCAATCACTTTCATCCATTCAAATTTTTCAGGTTCCAAATTATCAAAATGCAACCACTTGTCAACATTTGGTGTGGACAATATTTCTGGTATTGTTTCATATGATTTAATATCAAAATTATTTGATTTATTCGTTGTCTCGCTATTAGTTTTCTAAAAAACCAACCCCATGTAAAAACAATGTGTCTAAAAAATGCCTGTGATATCTTAATGAGTTTTATATACCGTTTCTACGCTGACTGGCGTCGTTTTATTAGTTTTCTGTCGTTTCTGAATAAAATTTAACAATGTCGGATCCATAGTTGAAATAAGTCTTTCTCTTTCACTAATAATTTCTTCTGGCGACATTTTGCTAAGCATTGCCACATTTTCACCATGAATTTCCTCAATAATTGATTCATCGATATCTTTTGAGTTTCTCTGAAATTGAAAAATCATGTTAGTTGGTAAGCATTGACAAAAAAAAAATGGTGAGTCATTTTGTATGACGTGTATCTTTATGTTGGCTTTGAGCGTCTCGTGCCTAACATACATAACGTCGTATGTATGGTCCGAAAGCCGTCGTTATGACTGACGTATACGGTACTTTTAATTGGAAATTTATAGAATGAGAGAGGAAATATAATTGAGCATTAAAATATGTACCTCCACAAATTTCGTTTCTTCCAAATTTTGTCGCTTTGATAAAATATATTTCAACAAATTTGGTTCTAGTTTTGATACCAACTCTTTATGAGTGTCTTCTGATATTTTTTCACGTTTTAAACAATCAGTTTTACTTTCAAGTTTTAATGTAGACATAATTACATTTTCCTAAAAAAACATATAGATTATACATTTGTATTGACACTTTTGTACTTATATGCTAATGAGCCCTGATTGTTCTCGCTATTTTATAATTTATAGCGATGGCAGTGAATAAAAATGTGATTACTGATAGTTTATCGCTATTCATATCACTAAATTAGTAAGCTATTACAAACTCAGTATGTCTAGTAACTTTTCATTTTAAAACAATCTTCAGCGGAACTACATAACAATTTGACAAAGGTTCTTAGATGTTACAAAAACTGCCAAGAAGCGGTATAATTATGCGAACGGTTTTTACAGTAAAATTCTGAGGAAACTGAATAAAAAATTTGAAAATTAACGGGCTATCATTTCAATGTCCCACATACTAATCTTTGAACTACAAATCTTAATTCTATTTCATAAATGCTCATCTGCTAAGAACTATAGAAATGTCGACAAATATTAGTTATTATACATTTACCTCCAAAATACTATTCTCAGTATTAGCAAAACTTTGTTCATTTACTTGACAATCAACATCCATAGCATCAGAGTTAAATGATGAACTACACGCTTCATTTTGAGATTTAATTTTTTGTCTTTTAGCCATTTGCTGTGAAAAAATACTCCCTTTGTTTCTGGGTGCCTTGTCCTAAAGAATTAGAACAGATAAGTTGTATAACTTCTAGAACAAACTGTCGCTACTTTTAAATTAAATGCATTTGAAACAAAAAAATTCAGTTGCAATGCAAAAGTATGCCGTCAAAATAATCTATTTGTTACTAATTATATAATAATAATAATAATATTTATTCAAGTGTATATTATACAGTATGCGAGCATACCCTACCGAGATATAAGATGAAACATTTTTTTCTATAAAGCAAAAAAAAATTTAGTCCCTTAATACAAGATACTTAATAATAATACCAGCGGCCCAGTCCGATTTTATCTTCTTTTTTACAGTTATATCAGTTTTACTTCTGTAGTAGGTAGTGTAAAATACAAAGTCTCTTTTTTGTTTCTGGGAGAGAAATATTCAAAATGTTTTAATAATTATCCTCCATAATTAATTGAAGCTTTTTTAAAATTATTTATCAAGTTTCTGGCACTATTTTGAAAGTATTCTATCAACGGACTAGAATATTGCATTGGAGCATAACATGCAGGAACTGAAGCTCAATCGATGCCTACTTCTGATTGGTTACAATTTGTTACTAGTCAGCTACATAATTCAACCAATAAAATCTGAGCATCAAATTTCTCCTTCACGTTAGGCTTTCTGACCCTCGTTCACAAACTGCACTTATGCTCTATCCATATATTCTTTAGTCCGTGGTTCCACTCATCAGATTTATAATATATAACGTCGTTATATACTTATGCTTATTATTGGACTTTATTAGCCTAGTGATAAAAGTACAAAAATTACTATTGTTCTTCTAGTAGCCTGGGGAAAGCCTCCACGAGATAATATGGGAAATGTCGATTTTTTCCGTGTGTCATCTTTCTCAATAATATCACCCATAACAAATTGGGGAACTTGTGAAATAGTTGGAAATTCTTCCATTTGTTTGGGTTTTTCTTCTTTAACATACTTTTTCGCTAAAAGAGAAATGATTTTATTAATTGCATTGACTGATTTTTTGACTATAGCTAAGTACCATCTCTCCACCCGTTTTGGAGTTACGATGCCACAGACTGTCTGGCTTCAAACTTATAACACCACTTTTTTCTTAAACACAATTCTTTCTGGTGTTCAATGTTCATACTTAGTCGTATTATTTTTAATTATTATTTTGTGTGTGAACTTATCCACAGCTGTCGGTTATTATTGTCGTAGGATGACTGAAAAAATCGGATCTTTGCGAAAATCTTAGGAAGATTGCAAAAAACCGGGTAATTAGAATCCGGTTGTTTGCAAACATCCTAGGATTTTCGTGAAAATCCGATTTTTTTAATTTTCCTACGACATATAGACGTCATAACCTAACAATTGAATTATAATCTAAAATATACTTACGATTATCGCTTTTTATAAATTTAACTGCAGGATTTATGATTTTTTTCGCCATATCACTATAAAATTCCTCTTGCAATTTTAGTAGGTCCTCTTCACTTTTACTAAGTTCGGATTTAAGCATTTTGCACGGTTTGTTATTAAACAAGTAATCGTAAAGATGCACGCTGTCAAATCACAGATCACTCAGCACTGTCAAAATGTCAAATTTCAACTGGAGTGGAGGCTATGAGTGGAGGCTTGTTAGTAGTTTTTCTAGTTTACAATAGAGTGCTCTACTACTCTAAGTAAGGCACTATAGAGCTCTACTCTAAGCTTATAAGCGATCAATTTAAAAATGCCTCTGGGCAACACAAGCTGAAATTGTATTTGTAAGTATAAACTTTTTGTTATTAAATATAAATGAATATAGTACTAGCCATTTAATTATTTACTAGTAAATACGGCGATCTTGCGTTCATAGACGAATCATTCTTAGGTAGTTACTATTAGGGGGTATTTTTGGGGGAGGGTTATATATAGAGAGTTAATGCTTAGGAAATCCTAAGCTATTCGAAGGATTGGTAACCGCAATTTCTTACCGTCATTTTAATATAAAAAATTAAACAGTCACTGGGGACTGCCAACGGAAGTGAAACATAACTCAACACATCAAATACTTATAGCTCACGCGATTGAGATGAAACTCGGCAGCGACAACAGTAATGGAGGCTTCGGCTCCACCATATTGCTGTCTTACCTCGGTATCAACAACAGTGGGGTGTTGAACAGCGACAGCTGTAGTGGAGTCCAAAACTATCCTATCTTTTAAGCTGGAAGTTTTCACTTCAATAACAATAATCACACTATTAATTTTTTGTACAGAATTAAATAGTCAAACCAGTTGTATTTTCAATATCATTACATTAAAATTGCATTATAGATTATCTATACAAAATCAATATTATTATTACTTTATCCTATTTAATAATGTTGTGCGTTTGGTGAACGTTCCGTTCAGTCTATTTCTAATTTTTAAACATTGAAAACAGCTCACTAAAATGCATTTGTACACAAAAACTTATCAAATATAAATATACTACTGATATCAATTGTTTACAATAAATGGAGAGTGTAGAATTCAAAGAAAGCGAAAACACGTGTCTGCTGACAACAGATAAAATGTAAACAAACAAAGCTTTTGTTCGACAATCTATATAAGTAATATATATGTCGTAGGATAATTAAAAAAATTGGCTAGGATGTTTGCAAAAGAGCGGAATCCAATTACCCGGTTTTTTGCAATCGCGAAGATCCGATTATTTCAATTATCCTACTGTCCTGGTCAAAATTAACTCACCACTCGATTTATTTATTTTCAGTATCAAAGAAATAATTCGACTGAAAAGCATGTGATATAAATCTAAACGATTTAATTTTGTTTAGTTTATTTATTGTGAATTTATTTATAAAATTGTAAACAGACACACAAAAAACAAAAAATCACATTTGCACACCACCTTCGTAACTTTACTATACAACTCTAACTTAAAATCATCTTTGGATAGATTCAACAGGTCTACGGCTAAAGACAAACAACATCATAATCAGTCGAGCATTTTGTAGCAATTAGTTACTTTAGAATCTAGATAAATTACAGACGCTCGATGGCTGAGATCATCAGAGTCTATGGTTAGTTATACGACTTTTTATAATCTCCAATTAACTCGATAATTGTAATATTTTCCCCACAGATGTCAATAGCTATAATTGAATCTATCCATTTTTCTTTTGATAAATTATTCAACTGACAATAATATATTTGTAATAATATAGTGTCTTCAATAAGTATTTCGGTTACAAAATGACAAATTGTCAAGCGTGCGTTGAACCAGTCAATTTCATAAGTGATCGTGGGCTTATTACCGAGTTTCACTGAAACAGCTTAACCGTAATTTCCTATTTACCAGATATGAATAAAATATCATACTAGGATATTGTGTTGTAGAGAGATTTATTCCCACTTGTCCTTTGTTCAGCCAAAAATTAAACCTTCGGCAAAACATCTAGATTCAATCAAAATCAGGCCGAATGTTTTGTCAAAGTTGAATTTACTGAATAATTGTAGTTATGATATTATTTTATTTAAATCACACACATCATTCTACAAACAAGAAATATTAAAAAAATAAGAAATGAAAAAATACTCCTCAACTTCAAAGCAATTGGATTTTTGAATGAAATATTTTTTATTGACATAAATGGAAACATCACACAAGTTTTATAGCAAAACTATTTAATTTTTTTTAACTCAAAGTCAAATACCCAATTGCGTTCAACTTACAATATTAAGTATTTTTCCTCGCTTTTTAGCGTTGTAGAACTATTTCAGGTTCAGTCAATGGTGAAAAAATACCCTAAGTTCAGCCTCGGCTGAACTAGTCTATTTAAATTATGTATATATTGGTATCTAGTATATAGAAAATCACCGGTAACAATTTGTCGACCATTGGATATTGTCACATTACGTTATAATAAACTATAAACAATAACTAAGTATTTGCTAAGCTTCCATAAAAAAAATTATTTTATATTAATTAAATAACTATCATTAAAAGTTTACTTATTTTATAATTTTTAAAGCTTCATTCTATTTATAAAATATAAAAAATGGTATATACAACTATAACACATATAATATATATATATTATAAAATAAACCACACAAAAAATTATATTTTTCTTTAATTAAAATATATCAATCAAATTTAACAAATAGAATACGAGGTACTGAATGAATAAAAAAGAAAATTACTGAAGACGTTTTACATAAAAATCTGGACACGACCGATGTCGCCAACAGGCAAAAAACTATTTCTGTCTCTTCTCTGAAATTGTTAAAGAATAATTTCGAAGAAGGGAAAGAAATATTTTTTGGACATTTTCTCTTCTAGCCATAATTTAAAGTCCGAATCAAAACAATCATATGCAGTTACCTAGAAAATTAAATGTAAATTAAAATATCTTCTGTCCAGATTTTTATTAAAAATGACATAACTAATTCTGAAAATCTTTAAGAGATCCTGCAATTAATTTTGAAGATATTTATGTGTTGGTGTATAGGGAGTTGACATTTGAAGCTATGACATCTGGTGACAAAAAAAGAAAGATTAATAACAATACGAGGTTTCGTCCATAGAAAAACAGTCCTTACAAAGTTTTATAAATTTTAATCCTAGTTGATAAGCCAATGTTAAAAATACCAATCAATGCCACCTCTTGGCAACTAGACCCTTAAAATAGAACCTTTACGGAAATGAAAATCACGCTATTCTAATTATTATGTAACGAATAGTCAATGCTAAAATAATATTTATTGAAAAAGTATCACACAAAAACACTGCAAAACTTCATTTAAAGTTTGTTTCTTACCTAGTATAGTAAAAATAAATAAGAAAGAAAATCTCAATATATTACATTGTTCTCTTATTATTAATGTCTGTTTGAAACGGAACGATTGAAAGCAAAAGTAATCGATTCATCGTACATCGATGCTTGGTTTAATACTTTGATATAAATTATTTAAAAGTTCTAATTGCCAAGAGACGCATTGCGATTGATATATTAATTTTTAACATACTAAAATGTTCTTACATATCAAAAGTATGCCATTTAAAAATTTAAATATTTTACAGTTTTGTTTGCTACCTTTGGAATGTGTTAATACATTTCGAGATGGAATATAAAAACAAATAATACGATTAATATTACCTTTGCTTTAAATCCTCAATTATAATATAAATTTCAGGCCCGGACTGGCACTTATTTTTTATTAAAGGACAGCTCTTTTGACTGACCCTAGTTCACAATGCAAATTTTTGCATGCTTCATAAAAACACAATTTTTATACTTACAACAAAGAGTAAGTATTTTCGACAGAGAACTATCGTGTCTACTGTCGAAGATCTATAATAGATTTTCAGTCATATTGAGTTAGACGCCCCCTCCCTAAAAATGGTCACGTCTGAGATTGGTTGAATCAATTCCTTACATCATTCGAAATCCCTGGTTTGATTTTTCAATTATTATGAACGTTTGACAGGGAAAAAGGTCTCAAGGCCTACTATCCCCGCCCTCTCTCCCGTCTCGCACAATTACATTTTCAACAATGGCCATATTCGTTGACATTTTTTGCGTCCATTTTTATTTATGGCGCTTGCGCAAAAAAAAATGTTTATTTATGTGCAAACTCGTAAACAACTTGGCACTTAACCAAAAAAGTATATAATATTAATATTATTTATTTTCTGGTTGTCTGTCAAATTGTTTATGAGTTTGCATATAAATAAACACAATTTCCCGTTTTTGCGCATGCGCAAAAAATAAAAATGGACGCCAAAAAATGCCAATGAACACGGTCAATATTCACGCCCAACCTATAGTGTTCTAGTAACCTAGACTGCATACGACCTCTCTTTTAAAATTTACCTACCCTTTGCAAAAGATTTTCTATTTTGGCGACCCGGTCATAAGTCCGGCTGTCTGCCAGTCATATCCAGGTCTGATAAATTCTTGCAATAATAATATCTATTAAACGTGAAAATTGTCCCATACTTTTTCACAACCTATCACACAGAGTGTAATGGGTGAATGTTCATCGTTTTCTCGGCCAGTACAAGGAAGTGCTCACGCAGTGCAGGAAGCCACGCACGTCTACTAGTCCCCACACATCAGCAGGGCCGACTAGATGTCATTGAGACTTCATGCTGACTAGTTTTCGACTCCGCGCTCGCACCTCTTGCCGCGCGTTCGTGTATTCGAACCACAGCACGTTCGGTATCAGTGTTGTGTCTCGTAATAGCAAGAACTCGGATATTTTCCTATATCGACGTATAAGGCTTATTAATTATGCACGTAAACATTACTGTATGTTTAATACTTGTCAAATTTGGTTTATTTGCAATGTCATAAACTATTATATTATAACGTTTATTGTGAAGTACTTATTATGATGCCTGATGAAGATCGAATAATATCTGATCGAAACGTCGCAGAAATAATTAAAGTGTATTAATTATAATAGACATTTTCATCCACGTTTCTGCTATTTTATTTTTGAACGTGTGTAAATCATGCATGCTGATATCAATTTGTAAACATTAATTTTCAACCATCTCTAAATACCGTGTCTTAGTTTTGAGTTTAAAAAAAATGTTAGCAATGACTTTGGTTTCTTTTAACAACGGTAGAGAGACAGATATGAAAATTAACGAAAAATGCGTCAGAATCAAAAATAATTAATCAAGAAGAACCTACAAGCGTCGAAGCTAAATGATTTTTTGTGGACTAGTTTGCTTTAAAATATTGCTATAAAATGTGTTGTTCAATAAAAAATAGACTAGAATTGGTACTTTCAAATATATTTTTATGACGCTGCACAAAACAATCTAAATTTTCCTTTCACAGTTTCCCTACATTTGCAAAGCATCAAAATTTTCCGTTATTGGGATCTGATGTTTGACACTATGAATGAAAGTAGAGCAAAATATCTACTCAAGATCATACGCAAATAAAAACATATTGAAAATATCAGACGCTTCGATGATTGATCAAAGATCGGCTATATTAAAAACATTTTGGATATCTTGTTACAGACGACTTACCATGACACGATTTGAGGGTAAAGCGGAGTGAACACCAAGTAGGTAAGAGTAAACCAAATACTAGCAAAAAGGAATCCAACGACGGCACCACAGAGCACCTGCCCGATAGTGTGGTACTGCAAGTAAATTCTTGCGATGCACACAATCACAGCTGAGATGACACTTGTCGATATTATTGCTAATTTTGATACATTTTCAATTATTGTGTTGTTGTTCAGATGATGTAATCTGGAAAAAAATCCTGGTAAATTGACTGTAAACGTCAGCTTATCTAATACTACAGTAATATTTTACTGTGCCTAGTAACATATTTGTCAATATATCGAATTTTATAAGTATCCCAAATTTGAAAGCTCTGGCTCATTTGGCTGTTGTTTTTCCGTTCTGAACAAACAGACAACCTTTCGGCTTTTAAGGTGATATCAAACTGTTCATTATTTTTGTTTCGTTCCGCGTTCACACGGCACAGACAAAATGACATAAAAATGAACGTTCATCCAGTCTTTTCCTCGAAGATGTCGTCGAATGAATTCGTTTGATTTGTGATCATTTGAGCGAAGAATTGACAAAAAAGATTAAAAGAATTAATTAGAGATTTTATAGAATTTATTCGTATTGTTCTGTCTTTGCATTCGTTGAGTTTGTGGTTCCGAAGACATTGATAATTTTTTAAATTCTCCAAAAACAGTAGCGTGTTTCGATCGTTCCACTTGAATACCATTTTGTCTCGTACACAGGTAGAATATATTCACTATGCGGTGTCGCAGTCCCACGTCCGTTCGCTATAAGACGCGAGACAAAGTGGCCAAACCTGAGTAAATGTTCTTTCCAAGTTCAGACGTTTCATTTTTCGTTCATTCAGAGTGCGAATGAATCATGCCGAATGCCGATATCATTTTGTGTTCAAACGTTTCACTTCGAGCGAAAGACGCTGAATGAAAGGCAGAAATGAAAAAAATGAACCGTCTGATATCACCTTTAGATAAATTCTCAAATTAGAATGGATATTTATGACCTGGTGTTCAGCGTTTATAATTTACGATTATTCATTGACAAAATCAGGGGTGAGTCTTGGAAGTCTAAATTATTTCTATGAAGTATATTTGCCAACCTGATGAGTACAAAATAAACGACGTATGATGCAAAAAACCACATGAATTGGGCATGCGATGAAGGCATCCCATACTCGTTATAAACTGCTTGTCGGATCACTGGACGTGCCTCACATATCGTATGCTTGAGACTATAGTTAAGTGCTTCGCATAATAGGGATCCGATAAAAAATGTTATCTAAAATTTGATTAGCACATGAGCAGACAGAATTCAAGAGCAACGAAACCTACAAGAGAAAAACATACCGTGTGTAGATCTCTTCGGAATAAAATTAGAGTTATAAATCCGGCTACAATTCCAAATGGTGCTAGACTAACTATAGCGAATATTTTGCCTAAAAAATCACCTAGAAAAATGAAGAAATCATATTATGGTTGGAAAATATTAAATTTACTAAAAAATGCTTAAACACGCCATACGTATAGATGCAACGACCGATCGAAACCGTGCAAGAGAAAGAGACAACAATATATAGAGACGACTTATACCATGTCGGAAACGTATGTTTTGAATTTGTGACAGTCGTGTTTTACAAAGCGAGGTTTAAATGTCAAAATTACATCGATCTTTTTTCAATAGTCATATTATCAACAGAAACTAAATATAAATTATTTTTACCTTTTGGATATTCTACTAGTGTTAATGTTAAAGGAACCCATTCTGTTCTGTCATTTTCACGGAATGTTTTTGATAATAAATTTTCGGAAGAACCACCAAACGTTGCCATTTTTGAGCTGCACTGATTATTAATTTGCTTCCACGCAAGTGCAGTAGACAGTACGTGGCCAGTCCTTCTGTCTAACTGCTCGTGGGTTTTCTTTTATTTTTTGTTATCTTTACACTTAAAAGTGTGATGAAGATAAGTTTTATTGTGGATAGATAAGTCAACATATTTTTTAGATTTATAAAATATATGGCCAATCAACTATTGATTTAAGTAGCTTGAATTAAGATTTAAATTACGATTGCATTGAGCAAATACCGAACAAGCCAATGACCCTTAAATCAAATTGATGAGAATCCCCTGCAGTTAATATAAAGACTTTTTGTATGCTAATAGCTTAGCAATACTAATTATAATTTATTATTATGTAGATTTGATTATTAACCATATTAACTCACTGTATTAACAATGATCATTTAAAAATATAGACAACATTAAATACCACAGAATTAAAATATTAGCTAGAACTTTCATATTATTAGAAATATAAACAGAAAAATCGACGGAAAATTAATAAAACGGATAAAAACATGCCAAGCAGCGCTAAAACGTTTAAGAAGTTAAAGTAATATAGATGTCGTTAACGATACAACTAGTAGCCGAAAAAGCAACATTTTAGAAATTGTTCTTGACATTTTTGGGCTGTTTTAAAATAGCGAATTTTAGACACTTCACTAATTAGTGTTGTTTTTTTAGGATGTAATTTAAAACTCCTAAAGAGGTATTTCGCGGAATACTGTCGACATCAGACGGATATTAATGCAATTATAGCAATTTTATAGTTAACTTTTTTTGCAGTTACTGCTAATAAGACACTGATAAAAACAACACTGTTTAGAAATCACACCTGCGCTTCTGTACAGTTTTTTCAATTTTGCAAATAGGAAAAACTAAATTTACTTGTCATTAATTGTCAAATGTCAAAGTATCGGCTTCCATGTTGGTTTTAAACTTGACCAATAAAGCATTAGCGATGGCTGCCATCAAATCAACCAATAGCATCACATCACACAGTGTATAAATCCAGGGACGTTAAAAGTGAATAAAAAGCATAACTCATGAATTTAAGGAAAAATAACATGTTAATTAAATTTAACTATATTGAATTTACTAAATTATAACTTAAACCATATTAAAAGTCTATCTAATATGAGTTAAACACTACCTTGAAATGATTGTAAATTACAATTAAAATGTAACTTCTACATCCTTGTCAGCAGTAGTTGTTGATTTCATTCATAAAGTGGTTACATTGTATCAAATGGGGGGTAGGTGGATTTTTAACTTCCCGCTACGAAAATTGAAAATTTTCAAAAATTGGGAAGTTATTGGTTTCACCCCGATTTTCGAAATTTGAGTTTTTGTCAGATCTCGACGTTTTGAGATCCTAGGAAGCTATTCTGACGATCTTTAAAATGATGTCCGTATGTATGTGTGTGTGTATGTATGTGTGTGTGTGTGTGTGTGTATGTAACCCCCTCATAACTTTTGAACGGGTGGACCGATCGAAACGCGGATTGCGGCATCTGAAAGGAACTTGCTGAACTTAGATTTCCTGAAAATTGGAACAGATTCGGCCAGGTAGATTTTGAGAAATCTCAAAAATAAAGCTTTTTGGAAAGCAGTTTTTTTTAATATTTTGAAATATTTTCGAAACTGCCGTACCGATTAATTCCAAAATCTAATCAGCTCTATTCATCATAAAATAACGTCAATCGGCGCAAACCGCATCAAAATCGGGTAATCCGTTCGAGAGATATCGTCGGAGAAAAATTCTGAAAAAAAAGTTTTTTCAAAATAACTTCTCAAATTTTTGTTTGATTGATTTTTCTGTAATAAGTTATTTTTTGTGCTTGAAAAACTGCGTCGATTGCCGCAAACCGCACCTCGATCACTTGATTGTTAGTAGTTGAATGTTAGTAATTCTTTCTATTTGACACCCACTGACTCTGTAGAAATCACAAACATAATTATGAATCTAAAATCGTCAACTTCTAGTGGCCTTGATAATATAAATTCATCCGTTTTTAAAGGGTCTTTTACGCACATTTTAACCCCATTAACTTATTTAATAAATGTATCCCTAGCTGCAGTGGCGGATTTACAAATTTGCCGCCGGTAGGCTATTAAATTTTTGCCGCCCCTACTGACCTCTGAAATTCGATATTCTAGTTCGCAATCATATTAATTACATTTATTCTGTTAATGAAATTGCAACTTTAAGATTTGTGCTCTATCGTCTTTATGATTGTGAACTAGGGGATCATTGTATTAGTTTCTAGATTAATTTTACAACTTACGATTTAGTGAAGATAACACGAGAAATAGTTTTTGGGTATACTTGCGAGCTAAAAAAAACTCAATTATGTACTAATTAAAAGGCGGGGTAAGGTATGCCAAGGACCCAAAAACGACTACGCAAATACGTTGCACAAAAAAAATATTTAAGTGTTGAAACATATTACACGTCAAATGAATTGTGTGAGTGAACCTAACATTTAGGTACATGGAGAAAAAAATTATAGTAATGATTAAAAAAAATGAGTAAAAATTACAAAATTTAAAATGTAATATTGAAACGCTATTGGAATATTTTAAAAATTCATGATCACAAAAGTATATTTTACAGAGCGTTTAGTAATTTTTCATATAGGTAGACGTTAGAGTATTCAGTACAGTACTAAAATATTGAAATTTTTGTTAGATTCTCGAAACTCGTTTCCTCTAGGTATATAATAGTGTTTTTTTTCTGTAAGACAAAAAATTTTGGGTCAAATTTGCCGCCCCTAAAATCTGCCGCCCTAGGCTTCAGCCTACTCAGCCTGCTGGTAAATCCGCCACTGCCTAGCTGAAGGTATCTTTCCAAGTGCTTTAAAATTTGCTAAAGTGGTGCCAGTGTTTAAACAAGGTGACTCAACAGATTATAAGAACTATAGACCAATATCTGTGCTATCAATATTCTCCAAAATTTTCGAAAATGTATACTGCAGTAGATTGATGGCATTCCTATCAAAATGTAATATTTTGAATAATTGTCAGCATGGCTTCCGTTCTGGCAAAAATACTGAATCAGCTATGACGGAATTAGTGGAGTTTGTATTGTCTGCGCTTAATAATCGTCTGTTTGTCTCAGCAGCCTTTCAGATCTCAGTAAGGCCTTCGATACAGTTGACCATGCGTGTCTGCTTGGAAAACTTACCAATTATGGAATAAGAGGGAACTGTTTAAGCTGGATTGAATCTTTTTTGATACAGCGATCACAAGTAGTTGTGATTAACGGTGTCCAGTCCGAAACATTAAAAGTAACAAAAGGCGTCCCGCAAGGGTCTACATTAGGTCCTATCTTATTCCTTCTATATGCTAATGACGTGGTCAACCATATAGAAAATATAGAACCGATTGTGTACGCAGATGATATAACCTTACTTTCTAGTAGTGGTGATTTAGTTGACATGGAAATTAATTTAAACATTGCCGTCAACCAGATAGTGGACTGGTGTCATATTAATAAATTGCAACTAAATGTTGCCAAAACAAAAACAATGCACTTCCATACGAAGCAATCGCAGGTGTGCGCTATACCTACAGTTGTAATATGTGAGGAAATTGTTGAGAATACTAACGTATTTAAGTATCTTGGTATATTGGTCAACGAAACCCTAGAATGGTCGCATCATATTAATGATTGCTCTAAAAAAATCTGCCAAGGATTATTTGTTCTACGTAGACTACGTTCAATAGTAGACTTAAAAGCCTTACTTAGTATTTACTATGCTTACATATTTCCTCATTTAAATTATGGTTGCATACTTTGGGGTAATTGCTCTGAGTCTAAGCGTCTATTCATCCTGCAGAAAAGGGCTTTGCGCATAATGTTTGGCCTTAAGTTACGTGAATCCTGCCGTAGCATTTTCTTAAACCATAAAATTATGACTTTACCATCTATTTATATTTATAATACTATAACCTTTGCGCGTAGGAATCTGCACTTATTTAGCACTCATACACATAAACACCTTACAAGGGGTAAAAATCAACTAATAGTCCCTAAAGCAAATTTAAATATCTATAAGAAAAGTCCTCATTTTAATGCCGTTACTTTGTACAACAACTTGCCAAGTGAAATAAAAAATGTATCCCTAATGTTGACATTTAAAAGATCTCTAAAGCAATTTCTAATATCTAACTGTTTTTATTCAATAAGTGATTATAGTAATTTTAATATGTAAATATTTTATAATTTTTTCTTTGTATTGACGACTATATACAATGTATATTGTTTTTCGCAGAATAAATTGAATGAATATGAATATGATTCGTTCAAGAGATATCGTTGAAAAAAAATTTTGAAAAAAATGGTTTTTCAAAATATCTTCTTAAATTTTCGTTAAATTGATTTTTTTGTAATAGATAATTTTTTGTGCTTGAAAAACTGCTTCGATTGCCGTAAACAGCATCTCGATCGGTTGATTCGTTCGAGAGATATCGTTGACAAAAAATTTCCAAAAAAGTGTTTTTTCAATATATCTTTCCAAATCTTTGTCAGAATTTTATAACGGTTTATAGTTTCATAGTTTCGGAAATATTTTGATAATAAAAAAAAATCAGATGTTCTTTTGTTCCGAAGATCTGTCAAAAAGAAATTAGTTAGGTAGCTGACAAGCATGCTTTGATTAATTTTTACGTTAAATCATATTATGTAACCGTGGAAACAAATACCATAACCATAAACCGTTAATAGAAATTTTATTTTATTATAATATTTCAAATGTCAATATTTATGAAGTTGGAATGATCCTGTCGCCCAATTGGCTAGAATTTTTTAAAATAGCTTTTAACAAACACCGTAGGGGTAAGCCACATCTCAACAGATCGGAAACAGCGGGAAGTTCCAGGGATGGCCTGCAGGGTCAACCGTTTTTCAGATTTTTTTAATAAATTTTGTCTCAATTATTTTCACCTAGGGAGGTAGGTGGATTTTTTTATAAATTTTGTCACAAATATTTTCACCTAGGGGGGTAGGTGGATTTTTTTTATAAATTTTGTCTCAATTATTTTCACCTAGAGGGGTAGGTAGATTTCTTCGTGTCTCTGGTGCCCTACTCCTAAAATGTCAAATTTTAACAATTTACCAGTCCGTAAACGACAAATATTTTTCAAATGTTGGAAGTAAAAATACCTCTTCGCGTCTCTGGTGCCCTACTGCCAAAATGTCATATTTTGAGAATTTTACCAGTTCGTAAACGAAAAATATATCGTGATTTATTATGGAGTAGTAACAATTTAGTTCATGTTATAGGAATGAGTGTTGCATTGGCATACTTAAAATCACTTAAAAATTTCTATACCTATCTAATCAAACGCTTAGTTCATGTGTCAAAATAGGGGTGTCGCTAGTAAATCCCCCTAACCGTCGACACATTTCTAGACACGTACGCTTTCTATGGATTCCTTAATGCAATGGTAGAAATAAAAAACAAACACATCATGTTAAAAGTATTTTTATAATTATGCAAAGTGTACAAATATAATGTCATATAAACCAAATTTAATTGTAAATTTAATTATATAATCTGTATTTATTTAACTTTTGTTTTTAACAGAATACCTAAGGGTCATGGAAAGTAGACGGTTTTTAAACGTTTACAAAAATCTTTATTTTTAAATAAGTAGTCTACTAACGCTAATGACAATATAGTTATACAGAAACTAATTTGCTAATGAAAATGAATGTGTGGAAAAGTGTTATAAACATTTATTATTATAAAGTATAAACAAACAATAATTTCTTTGTTTACAAAAAATCGTAACAATCTTTTTGAAAACCGACACCTTTCCATGCCTGAACGTTGCTGCACACGAGACGGGTTTTGTCGCTGGATTCGCTGCTAGGTTCCAAGCGTGGTGTGGACCTGGATTTTGCTGTAGTTTCTATATGTGTTGGCCTCTACACGATGCCTGTTTTGAAGCGTACGCAGTCAAATGTTAACAAAAGTAGCCGTTTATTGTCTATTAACAGAGCACACATTACGACGCCATGTTTGTTTATGACATTTGTCCATGTCCCCCACGCGATAAGATACTGTTTTCTGATTGGTTCTTGCCCAAAACCAGCAAGGAATCAACAAAAATTTTGAAATGCAGATTGTGACCACGCAGCGGAGCCCGCAGTGACGTCATTTCCATCCTCGCAGCCAGCAAAAGTTCAGCAGCCAACTCAGCGGCAAAACCAGCCTCGTGTGTAGCGGCCTTAACTATTCAATTTAGTTCGCAAATTCTGCTGCTGTAAAACAGTTGAAAGTTTTAGTACACAACAGCGCAGCCGCCAAAAAGTCAGCATCACGCAACTTCCGGTGTATCAGTTACGTCACCAAGAAACATCTTATCAAGTTGATCATGATAATCGGATGCAGTTGCGTCTTTTCTCAATAGCTGATTGACGCGTTGTTTCCACTTGTCGCTTTCGGCGTTTACTTGTCTTGTGTTGTCGACAACCTGCGAATCCGGTGACCCATAGTTGGGGGGATTGGCGTTTGGGTCGTAACCCAACACCTGCAACATTGGCGCCAGTTTAGCCATGTCGTGAACCACACTTTCGGGAAACTGACCGACCCATTTGCTTAGAGCCTCCAAATTTACTGGCTTGATTACTTGATCGGACGATCTCTCAACCCTGGTTAAAAAACAAAAGATTAGATAATGGATATGAACAATGCCAAACCTTATCACTAGGGACGCTAGCTATAACCTAGGTCTATGATTAGTTCATAGCAGTGAGTGCAAAATAATTTATTTCCAATAATAAAACATTGACAATGCCGGATATGCTGTGTTTACCATTTTTCAAATTATACTGTAGGTTTTGTATTTTAAACGGACCCAGAACTGAAAAATAAGTGGTCGTATGAATCAGAAGGAAAAAAAAACTTTTACTGTAAAGGCTGCGACAATAGCTTATGAAGTGCACTTTACTAAAGAAGATTTTGCCGGTGACAGAGAAATTACAGATAGAAAACCTAATTATATTTATTCAAATGATGATTTAATATTAAAACATCATATATATACTTTGCTTTATCCCCTATTTAAATTACGCAACTTATGCACGAACACGTAGATTTGGTTTTTACTATACTCTATAGTGAAACCAATCATAGCTTGGGTCGTTATGTACCTGCTGCCATCTACGTTACGCTTGTCATGTGTCCATGTACCCATTGATTACCATTTCAGATGGTTTTTATTTGCCGTTTCAATCGCTTAAGCCTAAGTTTCCTAAGATAACGACCGTTGAATATTAATATATTTATTATGAACTAAGTTTCGCATTTTTTTTGTTTTACTTAACACACCAGTGCGAAATGTGCCCTTATCGGAATATAGCCATGAAAAGCAGACAGTTTAGAGGGGGTCGTGTAAAAAGTATTTTTTCTTCATACTATGCCGAAAGTACGTACTTTCTGATTCCATTTTAAAGCCGAAAGTATAACATTTATGCACCGAGATGGAATTACACGCATATCGTCTGTATAGGCGGGCTTAAACAGTTCTGTCATGCGCACTGATACGTGAGACTGCCGTTTCAGGTCACGTGTTGGAGTAGTAGGTAGCCATCTGCTGTTAGTACATGGACATTATTAGATCCGTGTGTCATTACGTATAACCTCAACATTACGCACTTGAAAGTATTAGTTTTTTTATATATTGGTGAAAGTGCGTACTTTCGGCATGGTATGAAGAAAAATAGTATACAACACACGAGCAGAAAGCTGAAAGTCCTGAACTGCGCGACATATGATGCCCTCGACTTCGCCTCGGGTATATCATGTGGCGCAGTGCATGAAATTCAACTGTTGATCAACTAACTTCGATAAAAGTATGCCGTTGGGTTTATTGACGAACTGTTCGTGATGCAACACGCTCTCATTCCAAGCGACGTCCAGAAAACGCAATATCCTTGTCATCCAGGCACGAGGATGGAGCACCAGCTGTTCGTATGGCACACGCATACAGCGATGGGCTCCCAAAACCTCGCACTGAGCGTACATTCTTTGAGCGGCTCGATTCCACGTTACCATGCACTGACGATAGTCGTTCAAATCGAAACCGGTTATCGTGACCTGCGAATTTAAATGAGTTTTATTAGATTTTGGTTTGCAAAATAAATAAGGTGACAGCTGTTCAATATTATATAACCAGCATAGCTCTATAGTACGAGCATTTGAATGTGTATAAATACAAAATGTAATCTCTAATTTCTATGAAAAACCATAATGAATTTTTTATAGTAACGATTCCAAAATAAACTAGAAGTATGTATTAGTCTTCTGATGTGAATTTGAGTCAGATTTTTAAATATTATTTGAGCCGAACAAAATATGATTTTAAATTAGGTAAAAACGGCAATAGTTACACACAAATTTAAAGTACATTTGTAAAGAAACTTTAAAATGTTAATTAATTAGCTTGCAATCTCATGTAGTGTTTTAAAGAAATATTGACAAATATCACGTACTTGAAATGATCTTCTAGTGTATTTAAAATTTTCTGTAACGTTAAAGGGGAAGTGATTCAACGGCGGGGAAATATAAGAGAAATTTTGGTAACGCAAAATGGATAACGCATCAATAAAACGAGTTCATAGGTTTAAAGAAGTTTCACTTCCCCCGTGAACCTATGTGGGTGAGACTCATACATTTTTTTATACAATTTGTAGAAAAAATTAGCATTTTTTGAAGTTTTAAGCAACAAACCAAGAAAAGAAATTTCAATTCAATAAAAATCATATTCAAAGTTTCAATATTAGAAATTGAGAACCTTTCTTGAGATGATCGAGTGGACGGTGGCTCGTCCGTCTCTGACCATAAATATGAATTTGGACTGTGGAAACAGTTCCAGCAAGTAAGTTCCAACGTTTAAAGTAAAAGGGTCCTTGTTGCAAAGTCGCGGCGCCGGTTCGCCGTGACGCGCTATGATCTCTAGGCAGAACGAGGCGACGGCTTCGTCAAGAACGTCCCTGCTGATGCCGGCTTGTTCCAGACGAACCGATTCTTTTTCGTACGCCACCCAGTGACGACTTATCATCAGCAAACGGGGAATTACCCTCGTTTCTTGACCGCACCTGAATAACAATAAAAATGTATTAGCTCTGACGTTGACAATGTGAGAACTTGTACTGTATTGCCATCTGCAGAGTCAAGGATTATCTAAAATAAGTTGAATCAAACAAACATTCCAATATTCAAGTGTGTAGGCTTTCGCAACCGACGTTGTTTCGAATCTTTTTGGTTTCTGGATTCGTAGACCGTGGTTCATTGGTATTTGTACCTGGCATTTCGTTTACAATTGCGGTAGACATTATCAAAGGCGGGGTGACAGCAAGCGAAATGTCCTCCATGACGGCTCATAGGTAAGCGCGTCGATGACTAGTGTCTAAGTGTAAACGTGTTTTCTGCTCGGTCGAAGCAAGAATTACGATTGAGCAGAGAATATACTCACGCTTAGTCATCACACACTAGTCATCGACAAACTTGCTTATGTACCGCCAAGGAGGAAACTTCGTTCGCTGCTAGAGCGTCGTTGATAATGTTTACCACAGTTGTAGACGAAACGTCAGGCAGAACTGCCAATGGACTACCTATAAGTCTGGAAACCAAGAAGATTTGAAACTTCTAACAGTTCGATTAAATAAATATTTCGCAAATAGTTTGTTGACTTGCCTTTCCCGTGAAAGATATACAAACCATCAATCCAGTTTTTTTATAAGGGACTGTTTCAAGTTGCACATTTATTTTCGGGCAGTTATAAATTTTAGAACCAAAAAGTAGCTCCAGAATTCATAAGAAGAAATTTGCGTAGAAATTTAATTTAGGAGTTAAAATGAATACACTATAAAATACAGGTGTTCCGAAAGGAATCTGCCAAACTTCAAGGTGGTATTCTTTAGGTCATTTTAAGTAAATACATTTATATCAACATAGGTCTGATTCGGAAAGGTTAGCGAGGAATGGCGTGTTGAACCAAAATTAAAAAAAACAGACAATATTTTTTATTTGACAAAAACTAAATTTAAAGATAACGTAAGTAAGCTGCAAGGAATGTTAAAAGCTTCAATACACCTTTGAGCACGAATAAATATGGAGTTTCTGCAGTATTTGTGGATTAAACTGAATATCATCTGCAGCATTAAGAGTTTCCCGAATTGATGTGTCGCGGCTATAAACTCGAATCGGCTATTATTCTGAATTGAACCTGTATTGATACAACTTTTTTTGCTAAAAATAACCCCTGAAGTTTGGAAGATTTCTCCCGAGATACGGTGTATTTGAAGAAATAATGGCTCATCGTTTTACTCAATCCAAGGAAATTCGTCGCTGTAGGAGAAATAAATTGTTTTTGGGATGAAAAACTAAATTTTAAATGATTGGAAGGTCAGCTTAAAGTCTAAACAGAACTTAAAAATTAAGTAAAAGTAGACCGTAAACGGTTACCTAACATCGGGATGAGCGTCCAACATCGCCCTCATGAGTGTTGTCCCAGATCTGGGAACCCCGCCAATGAATATCAAAGGCATGTTTCGATTGTATTCATATATCTTCTTGTCTGAACCGACGATGAATTTCTGAAAGCAAAAAAAAAAGCAATATACCATCTCTTCCAATTAATTTAATTTTTACTTATTTCTTGGTATTGCAAGTGAATACAATAAATTGTAAATAAATCGATGTTAGACTTTCCAATAAAAATAAAAAACTCGTTCAGCTATTCTGGATGAATTAACATCTGCCGATCTGAAATTGAAAAAGTGCTATATAAATAATCGTTCGTGTATTATTTTTATATTTTTCTTTCGTATATAAGATGATATAATTTTTCTTTTATATTTGAACAGTATATTTGAATGTATAAGCTGGTAATTTTCTTTCGACTTGATTGATGTACTTAATGCCACTTCAAGCGGAATATCGGAGATTATTCTTTTCATATTTGCGTAAAGTAAATCCTTAGTGAATTGAATAGTGAAGACAGAGCGGCTTGCTTCTTTCTTTCCCAATTACTGCAATATTGACAATCCAATCAAACCTTCACGCTTCACTGAGAAAAGCTAACAGACAGTGAAAAGCTGTTTGCTATCCCCGACTTTGGAATCAAATCGAATCTTACAGCCTGCTTCAAAAACACAAACTGTTCGTTTTATTGGTTACCGAAATGACGACCCTTCTTTGATTGAAATTTACATACAAAACGCGCCTAAAGAAACTTTACTTCAACAGACAAAAATGATCTTAATGTATTTTATCACTTATCATTCTACCCTTTTCTTATTTTTTTGCAAAATGTGTTTTAAATGTACACAAACACGCAAAGTTTAACAGTAGGATAGTTATAGTTTGCTATTGTTAAATTACTACATTAGAAAAAGAATATTTTCAAGCACTGTCACTGTCGGAACTCAAACCCGAATCTTTCCACTATCGCGGCGGAATGAGTTATCAATTACAGTGACATAAGTTAGATACCAATAAACAGGCAAAAATTATGAAAACTGAAAATTCGCTCTGGGTGTGTAGAATTTTAGTTTCGTAGATCAACCAAGGACTTCTGTAGAATGCGGATAGACAATATAGACACGCATTGGAAACTTCTCTTTCTTCATACCATGCCGAAAGTACGTACTTTCTGCTTCGATTTTAAAGCAGAAAGTCTAACATTTATGCACTGCTGGAATTATTCCCACACCGTCTGTACCGGCGGGTTGAAACAGTTTTCTCATGCGCACACTGATACGAAAGTGCCTACGTACTTTCGATGGGGTATGAAGAAAAATAGTATACTTCAGATGGGCAGAAAGTTGAAATTCCTGCACTGAGCAGTGCAGAAATTTCAACTTTCTGCTTTTACGGTGTAATAAACTATTATTACAAAGCGGCCATGTCATTCAAATATATAAACAACAAAGGCCATATATTTGTAATTTAACAAAGTGCAGCGTTCGTGATAACTTGTTGTGAGCCGCTGGTGCATGAATATAGTTACGCCGTACTAAAAGCCTTTAAGCCACTGTATTAATATTCATGTAATATACATGTACCGAAGTTACATCGTATGTGTAATGCAGTCTACTACAACACAAGTACCGAGAGACTGCTGTAGGTGGCTATTACGGAGTTTAATTTTAATTTACAGAATATTGTGTACAAACACACATAGAAGGTACCGAATATGGACTTGGTGAGGTTCTAAGACACAAAATGCTTGTAGGACTGTTGTTACAAAATTACAGCAGAAAATTGAAAACATTATTTTTGAAGTACTCTCTCTCTCTCTCTGAAAGTAAACGACGTGTATTCTGTAAGCCCCTAACTCTAAGTAGTAAAATCTTTGACAAAGGAAAAAATTGAAACTTCTTTAACGACGTATCTGTTTAAAATTTTCTGTAACGTTAAAGGGGAAATGATTCAATGATAAAAGAAACCTTGGTAACTTAAAATTAAAGGGGAACTAATTCAACGGCGGGGAAGTATAAGAGAAACATTGATATTGCAAAATGGATAACACATTAATGAAACGAGTTCATAACTCTAAAGAAGTTTCACTTCCCTCGTGAGCTTACCAGAGTGAGGCTTACACTTTTTTTTCAATCTGACACAACGACGAAGTGTTTCTCTTGGCAAATGAATAGTTTAAGAAAACGAAATTACAGATATAGAAGTCCTGTTAAAATTTTACACATAAATTTGCATTTACCAATAACTGCTCGCGTTAACGTCAATTTTACGTTATTCCTAACTCATTACAAAGTTACCCTATACTTTTTTTTGAGTAAATAAAATAGGTCAAGCCGTTCTAGAGAGATGCTGGTACAAATGGACAGACAAACATTTTGAAAATGTGGTTTCCTATATACAAATATCAAATAATATTCGGAAATTCGCAAAACGAAAACGCAGATGTACCGTTACAATACATATTAGTATTGATTTTTGAAGTTATACTTCGTTTGGCGCATTGAGAGTAAAATTTTACCAAGCAATGAAAATTCGACAGTATGAAGTTGGCTACAAGATGCTAAGACTGAAATGACATAAGGACGAAATCTATGCACTTTCTGTCATCTGGAATACCCGTATACTAAGACTATAACTTTTGATAACAACCAATTGTCGTTTTAAGTCTCATCTAGCGGACAAAAGTAAAATCCAAAATAAAATTTTGAAAGTGTTTTTAAATATGTTTGAGGTTAATTTTTTGTATGTATTATTCTCAAGTTTTTGAAGATTTTATTTCAATAAATTATTTGCATGCATATTGAAAATTAGTTTTAAATCACGGGCCAAAGAAGTACAACTTCAAACGCGCATACATAAGTAGGTACATTCGTCAATTTTTTTTTTTTACCAGTTGGACATAGTATAGTTCATTATTATACCAGCAATGTGTGGATGAAAACGATGTAAATTACATAAAACATTTGCATTTCTAACTGCACTGTGAAGTGAGAAGGGATACAAACCACGAATAACTCAGTACTCTAACCTTTTTATTTACCCACACAACTGATTTGATTACATAGTTTAATTTATAAAAGTACCGAACCATCAAAGTTCCAGCTTAAAACTTTTACTTTTACCCGTTAAAATAGATAAGCATGAAATGAGTATCAAGCTCATTTCTATAAAAAAAACATTTGAAAATTTTAAAAATATAAGTTTTGATTTTTTTCAATATGCTTATATATCGTATATTTCGTTTAATTCATCGAGTGCCCCACTATTTTAAACGTTATAGAAGATAAATAAATTAGTTTTCTTAATTTTAGTGCGATTTAGTGTTCTTTAGATTTTATTATTTTATTGAAGAGAAAGAAATTTGTTTTCCCACTTTTAGTGCGTTTTAGTGTTTTTTAGGTTTTTCTGAGACGATAAATTTTATCACAGTAGGATAGCTATAGCTTTGCTACCATTGTTAAGAAACACAACATTGTTACAATGCAATATTATTTATTATTTTCTAATATTGAATTGTAACAATGGATGTTTCTTAAGAATAATTGCAAAACTGTAGCTATTCTACTGTGATAAATTAGTCCTACGAACTAAGCCGTCGCTAAAATTGACGGCTAAAGACCCGTCTTCCCACCATCAATACCGTCTCTTCCACTACTTGGATATTTTATTATTTTATTTTCAATTTTTTAACTTCTTTTATAATTATAGTCAAAATATCAGAATTTTGTATCGTCATGAAAACTACATATGACTACAAAGTTCCGTAATCGAATGTACTTCTCTAAAAATCTAAACAACTCGCAGATCGGAAAGTTTTATAATTTCCGCACATAAATACCGGAAATGTGAAATGAAAATGGTATGACTTTTACAACGCATTCTGTAGGGAAATCAATGATGTGATTAGCATAATACATATTTAAAATAAAGGGGTACCTTTTATTATTATGTATATGCATGGCCCTGCGCACATTGTAACTATTTTATTTTTAAGCCTCTCTTTCTCTCTCTCACACCGTTTTCAGAATCGTTGAATAATAAGCGATGGTTTGGGACTGCTAGGGTAGCTCGGAATACATTTTAATGTTTTATTTCCCTTTCATATCCGAAACACAGGCTATCTCAAAGAAAAGAAAGATCGTGTTAACAATTCAAAAGATTTATTTATTAAATATTGTTACGGGGTTTTTGCTGGAAAACTGAAGGCCGACTCGCTTGTTACTTTAACATCTGTTGTATAGAATATTTTCACCGTATATTTTTTAAGGCCGTCAACGACTAGGGTTATTTGGACCTAGTACCAATCCGTTCAAGACGAGCCAAAGGAAGCGGGGCACTAACTACCTTTTCTGGAAGCGTTTCATCGTATTTTCGAACCGTCATAGCTACGGTTTGGATAATGTTAGAAAGCTGAAATTTTCAAGATAAGATGTCCTTAGCAGATTTATCGAGCACATTAGGTATTAATTGTCTAGCTTTTATGGTTTAATATTTATCGACATCTGAAATACGTCGATTTAGTGACTGACTTACTCATTAACTGATGATCATCAAAACCTCTAGGGTACTTCCTAAAGTCCTAGTATTTACATAAAAATAACCAAAAAATTAAGAAATTGGACAATTTCCACCTTTAACCCCTCGTTTAGTGGGTGCATAAATTTAGGGGGTACATAAAGGAAAATGTACAACATGTGCAAAAGTGGTCCCCAAACATTCGTTGATGATGAAAAATAGTGAAAAAAATCTAGGGCGCCTGCCAAAAAGAATTTAAATCCCACCAAAAACATTTCATGTGAAGTTGGTCTTGGCAACCAACTTTACATGAAATGTTTTTGCGAGTAACTTCATCCTGTTAATTTTGATGTTACAGTGCACATCATAAAAATTCACTCTCATATTTTTTTCATAACGTGCCAAAAGAAGTATAACTTCAAAAAGTGCTGCAATGAAAACAACTCCGAGTGAGTTGATTGGAGAATGAGCAATATGTAATCAATCATCAATGTAAAAATATTTTGATTTCCCTTTTAATGATTTGAATGATGGTGCCAATGAATTGAAACGGAACACCTGATGCACAACTAATTGGCAACAATAACGTTGATTATTCCATTTACTACCGTCGCAGTCACCGGGGACTCTCACACACTCTAACTTAAAGCTATAGGTACTGAAGATTTTCCGTTTGTATCTGCGCCACCTGTGCTGTGTTGAATTAGCACGTAGCCCACTTGCACTGCATCATATTGAAGTAAATAGTAAGGTTAGTACAGCACAGGTCGTCTCGTTCCGTTGGATAAAAGTTGAAGGACGACATCATCTGGCGAATCTGCCAGATGACAGCGAAACCATAGCTGTTGTCTGTACACTTTAATGACAGTATCAATATTTTCTCTTTTGATTTCTTTGACCCTTACTGAATACTGCTATTAATATGTATAAAAAATAATGCAGTCATTTGACAGGTCCACCGGACGATGTCATTTGAAAAAAATCCCAAAACGGTGGGCAAAAGCAAACATAAGATACTAAGTGATTTTTTTAAAATTATGCTGTTGTCACGTACATTTTCTGTTTCTTTTATAAATTTATTCTGGGTCCCAAGATATTTTTTTTCGTTTCGAATTACTGGATTATAAATCGCATGAGCGAATTATTTAATAAACTGCTGATTCAATTTCAACGTTGTTCGATGTTTCATTGAGAGCTCTGAGCTTAGCGATACAATTATTATAACTCAAGGTTATAGTTTATTTTCCTCAAAAGATAACAGGCCTTGAATGCAATTGATAGGTCTGCCCGTGGAGACTTGACAAGGAGTACGAACTCCAGGTACACAAATAGTTTCCTAAAATAAAAGGTCACTAGTGCTCTGTACTTACCGAAAATTAAATAAATAACTTAGCCTGCTTTAAGTGAAAAAATAATGAAAATTTCTATAGCAAAATTAAAATGACAATTAGAAATTAATTATAAATTAAATTCACGTCAGTACAAAAAGGAAATTAGCGACGCTACTGTTAATAAACTCGGGTCGCAGTGCCAATACCCTGTCAACAATATAGTGTATTTGATAATACTGCAGTAGCAGTATTATCAAATACGAATCTAAAAAATAATAAAGCTCCAGGGTTAGATCAAATATCAAATGAGTTCTATAAAAATTTACCTGAGTCAGGGCGGGAATACATTTTAGACCTATTCAATAACATATTAGTAAATGAAGATATACCATCTCAGTGGTCTAAAGTCATCTTAACGTTAGTACATAAAAAAGGCGATAGAGAAAACCCAAAAAACTACAGAAACATTGCTCTTATTAATAATATTACGAAAATCTTTACAAATATAATAGCTAATAGAATTACAAAATGGGCCGAGGGCTTTAATATTTTCATAGAGGGACAAGCGGGGTTTAGAAGAGGCAGAGGATGTGTTGATAATGTCTTCAACCTAAATTCTATTATAAATATTCACCTTAGATTAAAGAAGCGAAAAGTCCATGCGGTTTTTGTTGATTTTAAGCGCGCCTTCGATTCCATAAATCATCACAAATTGTGGAATAAACTTTTTAGGACTGGGATTAGTGGTAAAATTTTGAGGATTTTAAAAAATTGTACGACAACGCTGAAGTGAAAATTAGAATTAACAACAAACTAACAAAATCCATTAGAATAACCGAAGGTATTTTGCAAGGAGACTCGTTGAGCCCACTATTATTTGCAATTATATTAATGACATTGAGGCATATTTTAGGGCAGAAAAGGTATCGGGACTTAACATCGACGACAGAAATGAAATTTTAATGTTGTTGTACGCTGATGATATAGTTTTGTTAGCAGACAGCCCAATAGACCTGCAAAGGAAAGTATCAATACTAAAAAAATATTGCGATACAAACGATCTAATAGTCAACACAGAAAAAACAAAGATTCTAATTTTTCACAAAGGGGGTAAACTAAAAAAACAAAACTCAATTTTATATAACGAGGGGGAGATAGGAATAGTTAACAGGTACAAATACTTAGGAGTTGAATTTACAAGCTCGGGCCTGTTTCGTAAGGCGGCAGAAGATTTTACAGCAAGGGCCAAGTTAGCGATCGGAAGCATTCGTAATGTCACTTCTGTAATGGATACATGGGAATCAAAAACGAAAATATTTGATTCGGTAGTAGCATCGATACTCTTGTACTGCGCAGAGGTTTGGGGCCCCTTGTATACTGACTGTCTAGAATCTACCCAGAGCGCGTTCTTAAAATCTATGTTATACCTACCCAGAAATACACCGCATTATTTCCTTAGATTAGAGACGGGGAGAACCACAGTAGAAATACAAATGTTTAGATCTATGATTAATTGGTGGGAAAAAATCCTAAACATGCCCCAAAACCGCTATCCAAAACTATGTTATGATAGATTGGTGACCCTAGCTACAAAACCAGACTGCGTTATAAAACGAAATTGGGTGGCACAATTAAAATCACTCGTCATAAAAAGTCAGCACTTTCATATATGGGAAGAGCAAAATGCGGAGACGGTAAAGAATCATAAGAAAGAAATGATAGAAACATTAGTTAATATCCAGCGGGAAATAGATATAGAGAGAGTAGAAAATTCTAAATATAACTATCATTATAAACGCTTTAAAATAGATTTTGACACCGAGAAATATCTGTTATACTCAAACAAATTTAAAAAGTCTAGAATTATATGTCAAGCGCGACTAGCTAGTACAGATTATCTCAAATTTTACTTAAATAAAGATAAACATATAATCGATTGCAATAAGATATGTTTAAATTGTAATCTAAACGTTAATGAAAATCTGTATCATTTTATGCTAGAATGCCCTCTTTATAGAGGTTATAGAGAGCACTTTTTAAAAAAATACTCTGTTAACCATAACAATAATGCTAATATTCTACAACGCCTTCTAATTATTAACAATGAGGAAAAAATAGATGATATTTTTTATTACAGTAAGGCCTCGATAATCCGGACTAATTAAAACCGCTGTGATCCGGATTAGTAAAAAATTCGGATTACTGAAGCAGTCCAGCTTTTTTATTGTAAAGGTAAACATTTATTATAAAATAACTAGAAAATAGTACGTAAACAAAAAATTATGCAAAATAGAAGTATATTTATTAAATTTTATATTATTGTTTGCTTAACCCTTTTCTGCTAGCTCAAAAAATTATCATTTCCATAGATTTCCGTATCGAAGTTTTGCTTTGGCAGATAAGATTTCGTAGGGAACTGGAACATGCCTTGATCGTTGTGTACAAAACCATGCATACAAATGAGTTTCCATTTCTGGATATTCGGCTTTTCGTTATTCCTTTCGAGCGCCGGGACCGGAATAAAAGAAGGAACACATACATAGTAAAAATCCAAAATAGTCATTAAAATATACCATATCTTTTGATTTTGCTTTTGTTCTTTTTTATATCGGAAATTGATGGTCCTATTCTGTATTCATTTGTCAAAACTTTTCCACTTTCACCACGGGCTATGTCAGATTTTTGTTTTATTGACAAAGTAGTGTGTTTTCTTCTAGAAGCTATTTTAACGTATACGTGTATAAAATTATTTTATATACTTATGTAGAACATAAAATAACGCACCTATATACAATTAATACTCAATCAAAACAAGGTTACACATATAATGCCTGCTTATAGGAATCCTCAGATATGTATCAGATCCGATCGAATACATGGCGGGGAATCTCTCACTATCGCTATAGTATCGAATGCTATTAATTTGAATGAAATAGACGTTTAAAAACGCAGATCCGAATTACCAAGTACTGTCAAATCCGGATTATAAAGTACACAATGTAATTGAAATGCTTAGCCGGATTATCAAAGAATCCGGTTTACTGAATGTCCGAATTATCGAGGCCTTACTGTATATAGTAAACAGCCTTAGACTTCGAGCATTTCACCTTTGTGAGTAGTTTCAATCTTTGGTATCTTTTTTGTTTGGTACGTGAAGTTGAAAAATAGGGATATTCGATGTGTTTGTTAAATATAACATTGTATTGCGTATATTATACTGTGTATATCATACTGTGTTAAAATGTGTAAAAAGATAATTTTGTTTAACATATTGTACCAACCTCCTGTAATATCTTGATTAAATACAGTAATTTATCTATCTATCTATCTATCTATTCACACAAAAACAAATGTTTGATCTACACACAGAAAGTTAATTTTTCAAGTCAAATTTTGATTAAAATCCGTAGAAAAATGTTTCGAAGCAAAAATTATGCAAAAAGCTATGTTAAATACACGTATACACAGTTTAGGAAAAATATCATTTCAATAAATTATTTTTCGAGCAGAATTAAATTAAAATTCTACAATGCTCTTATGGAGAAAAATATGTGTTCACAATCTAAGGTCATTGTCAAATCAAATTTGTTAACAATTTTTTCTGCAATTCAGCACGAGTATTTAAACGTAAAAAATCGCGGAAACATTTCTTCGAACTGATTCTAATTCTTCTCCTAGCATTAAGGTGGAAAGTATAATTGATTTAGCTTCGATACGACGACGACATAATTTTAGATCGTAGAACATGTATGCTTTATTTTTTTGACGTTGCGTTTTCTGTTAGACTTCCCTTAAAATAGCCCGATTAGGTCCATTTTAAATAGGCTTCCGCCATCCGACCGATGTCAATAGTGTATGTTGCCATATGGCAAATACACTAAAAAAGAAAACGTAATATGTGCGATTTAGTGGGCAGATTCTATCAGCTCTCTCATTTGAGTTCGTGCTTAATGGGATCATGGTTCTGCCAGTGGACTTGTGTCCTTACACAAACAGCATAGATATATCTGCGGTTCTAAAAGACACGTGTAAACATACATGTAACATAGATAATCCAATGTTAAACATCTTACAATTTACTGTACCATCCTCCTTGCTCAAGCTTAGAACTTATAATATATTTCACTTAGTTAGAAACAGACGTACAATAATCCCTGTGTTTGTGCTACGATTTACTGTCATCACACCTGAGTTTCGGAACAAAGTATTTACAATTCAGACTTTAGTTTGAGTTGTTGATAAGTAATTATGTTTCTCCACACATATTGTTTGAATCATGGAAGTGTGAAAGTTAAGGAGGAGCGATTATACAATCGTGGAAATGTTAATAGACTTTCAAACTCCACCTGCAATTTCTCCCGATCCGATGTCGGTGGACGTCGGCCGACATCGGATCGGGAGAAATGTGGATCCAATGTAACTGCAGTGTGTACTCTGGTATTTCTTTCGATCCGATGTCGGTTCACATCGAACGACATCGGATCGGGAAAAATATGGATCCAATGTAAGTGCAGCGTAAGTATGTAACTCAGGTCCGTATTTCTTCCGATTCGATATTGGTCAACGTCATCCTACATCGGATCGGAAGAAAAACAAATCCAATATAGGAACAACCTAAGTGCGTAATTAGGACTGTATTTCTTCCGTTCAGGTGTTGAGCGTCTATAATCTACCGATGTCTGTCGACGTCGGACGACATCGGACGATAAATCCAAACTTAGGTATAAACAATATTTTTTAATTTGAATTTTAAAGCTAATCCTGCGCTAGGCGGTTTCACGTCGTGTTTGTAACACAAATCTCTTTCATTTGGCTCGACGTTCTGTGTTGTGGTTTATCGCCTTTGATGTTAAATTCTGTCTGTTCTGCAAATAACCACACTGTAAAATAGATTACCTACGTGGCGGTCCTAAAGTTTTGTTTGTGACGTCGTGACGCCTATATCGGCGTTTGCTTGCGGTTTATAACCGTTATATCATTCAGTTCAGTATGTATTATCAACCAGTTAGTCTTATGCTGGGTTGCAGAAAGTATTGTCGAAAAATTGATTTGACAATGACCTTAGATTGTGATCATGTCACTTCAGTGTTTATATTGTATGCAAGAGCAGTCCTATACCATTGTGAAACTCTCTGTTACGAAGAACATTAGATGGTTGATCTATATAGAAGAATTTCGCTTTTGAAGCAATATATTTTAAACAAAATGCGTAAAGAATTGTTGTTTCGAAGTGAAATTTGTGCAAAAAAAATGTAAAATACATTTTAACTCATCTTCAAAGTTCAATTTCAGATATATGTTATAATAGAAAATTGTTTTGTAATGCCAAATTGTATATTATATCATAGTTTAACTATCGTTTAAGCATATTGAGAGCTTGAAAAACTCTTAATAAAAAAAACGAAACGTTGCAATCAATGAGCGTTTAAATTGATTTATTTTCATTATTACATTTTAACCTTTTATTGAAGATAATATGTGCTGCTAAAATTTTAATAGAATTGAACTGAGAGGACCGGACTTACAAATTTTATGAAAACACTAGTTTGCGGATGCGGATTTACTTACTGAAGGGTGTATTTTATTTGGTGTAGATGTTTGATTGACAATAATATTGCAATTAAGAGAAAACAAATTTGTAAGGGGTGCATTAAGGGGTTACTATTTTTATCTTGTGTGAACACAAATTTAAGTTAATATATAATAAAGCCAGAATCCTTTATTGGAAAATTCACTATATTGTCGGCAGGGTTTTGGCACTATGACTGAGTTTTTTTAGTAGGGTCTGCGACCGACTTACCTTCTGAGTGAGCATAAATGCCGGTGCTTCGTTGTTGTGTCCGCCGTAAATGGCAGTCAGACAGATTAGACCGGACTTGTAAAGCAGGAGAATAACCGCTGCGATGACCGACACCAGCAGCAGAGCAGTCCGACGACTTCCGACAGTCCGCGGCAGCCGGAAGGACAAAGTGCTGCTCATGACTGCGTCATCGCCCGTCGCCTCACCGCGTTCCCTGACACAAGGACGCCGCTTCCAAAGCAGCCAACGCCACGGCGTCGACACTGCATCTCCGAACCGCGACGTAGAACAGCATCCTCTGCGAACAGAAAATACAGACTCAGACACTAGTACGGTTCTAGCAATAAAATTTGTATAAAAAAATGCGAACCGAACTCGAGTGGATAGGCTTCCACTTCCGTAGCATCCCGTTTTCCGTGAGACTTAGGAGGCTCGTTTAGGTTTTCCTGTAAACTATTTCCCTATTCTTTTTCAAAATTTTAGGCTCAGTAGTTTCAGTGATAGGGAGGCATGTTCGATTTTCGTATATTTTCTTTAATATCTTTATTATGCATTTTGAAATCATGGAAAAATATTTCTTTTTTTTTTAACGCACTCTTTCATTTGATACATCACATGATGCACTTGATTTTTTTTTTATTTTCTAATTCGCCTCCCCAAAATGAACCCCCAAAATCGGAATTCGTTTATTTACGCCATACGTCCGTGATTGCGTCGTTTAACTGTATATATGTACCAAATTTAAACTTTTTTCGTCTAGTAGATTCGAAAAAAAGAAGTTGTGACAGATGGACAGATACACAAACGGGAGATTGATCCTATATGTGTAGTTTTTTGAATGGAATTCAAGTGAATGCAACACTCGTGCCGAAGGTTCCGTACAACTAATAAACGAATGCATGTACCTAATACAGTAGAACTCATCTATATTCAACCTGTAAGTCAGCCATCTTGGGGCGATTTCATTGTTATCTCTCTATCAGAATGGATTTTTTTTAATTTTAACTAACATTTTTTGAGATAAATATAATACAAAAAAAATATAATTATTCTATAATACCAAATAATATATAACATCTCCCAAATAGAACAAAAAACAAGGAAAATTTTTTTAATTAAATTCGAATATTTTTTGCCATCAATTTTTTCTTTTAATTTGGCGAAAAAATTTGTAATGAAGACTATAAAGGAGCTGAGTTCCGTAGGGTAATTTTTTAAATTGTATCCCATTATTGCTGCAATTATATTTATCAGAAACTTAAATAAGTTCATATCCTGGACACGAATATTTAATAACATATCAATTTCGTTCTTTATTGGTTAATTTACTTAATCAGTTTAACAAAAATTTCCTTGAATATTTGTCATCTCCGCAATTAACTAATATGTGACGAATTGTATCATCCGATAAACAAAACTCATAAAGTGGGTTATCCGTTAAATTGTGTCTGAAAAGTTTATGCTTCGTAGCAACTGTTTCATTTATAGTTAGAAATAAGGCACATTGCGTATCACTAGCGATCGATCCATTACATAAATTTTCCCAAATCCTGGACCAATGACTGGTACCACAATCCATTGTAAATCGAGTAACTTGACAATTCATCTATTTTTTCAACGCCATCTTTTCCACTGATTTTACTCACGTATTTTGAAGTTTTTAGTTTCTATTTTTCACGGAAAGAGTCTCCTTCCACGCAGCTGAACCAATAGAAAAATACGTTTGACAACGTTAAACCTAAAATTAATACTTAAACGTTTTTTTTCTGATTAATCTATGAATGCCACTAAATGAAGATGATGAAGAAGCTGATAATATATGAGTCGATTAGTCGCAATTAGTGATGTAAGATTACTGATTATTTATGATAGTAACCATTTATCCGGATAATTTACCGGTTAATTACCCGGATATCTATAAAATAACATGGCGGTTTTCAGTTTCCGTTTCTCAGAACAATAGAGAACTTTTCACTAGTAGAATCGAAAGAATTAATTAAAAATGAATTTTATTTATATTTGTATAAATATTTGTTATGAAATTAAAATCTTGATCGGAAATTACAATCATGGGCAACCTTGTATAATAATAATAATAAATAGCACTGTCTATTTAAAATAAATTACAGCGGTTATTTAACCACTAACCTACCCTTTTACATGAGATCTACTGTACTAGTTTTGGAAATAAAGAGTGGGAAATTACAATAGCTGAAGTAGAGACCGACACGATATATGCAAAAAGCGAACATAGGGATGATAAACACATGAGAAAATCATTATAAGGCAACGTTACAAAAACGGATACTTGTTAAAAAAATTAATTAAAAAAAAAAAAACTTGATCTGCATGTACTATGTGTGATACGCAGTACACAATAATTACACCTCCACTATGCATTTCGAACAAATAAAGAGAGACTCAGAGAGGCGGAAAGTGGAGACGGGAATGGGGGCGGAAAGAGGGTTAGTGTGTTATATTCATTGACTTAAAGAATGGACTACTTATTTCAGATCAGTAACCTATTAAAAAGGTCAGCCATTAAGTGTGCGAGAAAAAATAAGATAACGGCGAATCTGTTTTTTTAAGTAAAACTTATTTGGTATGAAATTGATTCATGCGATTGAAAATGTAACGAACGTGTCACATTGTGCGTTTACCATATACTTTAAAAACCGGTCGTGGATTAACTAAAGTGGCGGCGAGGTAAAACACTTGCCTTGTAACCTAAAGTTCATAGATTCGATCCCGGTGATCGGTGCCATTATTTTTCTAATTTCTTTATTATTATGACTAGTTTTACTGTCGTAGTGTGTAGTGTAAAATAGACAGTCCATTTTTTCTAAATACGGTATTGGTTGTTTTCAGCTGTTTTCCATTTATTCAGGTCAGGATAACACAATAATGTTGACGGTATATTGAACGGTTAATGACTTTGCGTTAGAAATAGTGATTAAAAACTTGAAAACCCGTAAGTAAAATCAGTTGAAACTACATTAGTTCAACTGAACTTATAAGTTCAAGTAAGTTCCAATTAATGTTACTCTATGTGGTTTTAATGCAAGGTGAGGTTCGTTTGGCTGAACCTCTATAAATACTGTTGTATTTTTTCTAAATTGCGCAGTCTATTCTCTAAGTCGATGATTGTATCGGTGTCCTGTCGTCGAATCAACGTCGAGTAGAGAATGCCGATGGCAGGCGCGACCGTGGAACTGGGACAGAAATTAACGTACGTGGAGTAGAGCGCTAACGACGCGCGAAACAACAAAAACTGCCAACGTTTAATTGTAGCGCCTGCGGTGCGCTCGTCATCTGCCGAGCAGCACGTGACCTGTCGTCACTTTACGAACGAGCGCGATACAGTACGACCATTTCAACCGTGCACATATTCAATCAATCGTTTATGGTAGCCACCAACTAAGATAGGAGTGTTAAAAAATTGACTTCGAATATAGTTCGTGAGGAATTGCGTAGAGTGTGTTACTGTGCGTCGAGGATTCGTAAAATATGGTAAAGCGGGGCTTCATTAACGTCTTAAGGCTGTCGGAACGCTCTGAATTTAAACAAAAAGTAGGATTTCGGCTGATTCTTTCTCTATAAGGAAGATAAAAGACAAATCTAGATCTTTAATGGAGTACTTTTGTAATTTATGTACGATTTACTAGAAAAAAGTTGGCATTAATTGTGCCAAAAAATACACGTTTTCAATGTCACACTACGTCCTTATTCGTACTTATTTCACAAAATTGTTCCACCACAAACCTAAAGTGACTCTTCCTTTTTCGGAATTTTTTTTAAATTTCCAAAATATTTCCAGAATTTAGAGTAATCAACTGACAGCGGCACCCTTGCAGCAGCATTTTTTAGCCTCGTAGTGTTCCGACAGCCTTAAAGCTCTTAGATTAGTAGATTTATTAAGTATACCCATGTAACATTATATAATTTGGTAAATTTACGTAAATTATTTTTTCTTAGTTAAGGCTCCACTACTGTTGTGGCTGTTGTGTTTCATCTCAGTCCTCGGGTAGCAGCTAGTTTGATAATATAAAACAGTACCTGATACCATACAATTAAAACTTGCATAATAGAGCTGCAGAACAAAATGAAAAAAGTAGTTAAGTCAGTAATGCTTTGTTACGTAAACACAAATTATTAAACGCTCGCTGATCGAGGGTCCGGAACAGAGGGCGATAACATCGTGACGCTAAGCGATATGATACTATTGTTTTCATTCGATACCATAAGTATAGATATCTATTACTAGTATTGAATGAGAAGTATCGATACCATCCTTAGCCTCATGTGCGGGCGGCGTTATAGGGTGATTTATTAGCTCACAGGACACAGACAAACTTTTAATTTTTTATTCAGACAAGAAATTCTGGTACCGGACTAGCAGCTTGGTGTAGCAGGGACAGCCGACACGAAAAAAAGCGTACTCTGAACGGTGTTTTCAAAACTTAGGACTACTTGACTAGCGAAAAAACCCAACTGCAATCTTTTCCGCCAACATATATAAGTAATCGCTATATTACTTGTCAACAGAGGATCTATTTAAGTAAATAGATTCTTGTTCAAGAATAAAACGATCATTAATACCTGTTGGTGGAAAAGACTGTAATTTCTGTATACAACTGTAATTTTTCATCTGAGCGTGTTCGGTTTCAACAGTTTTTCAACTGAATTTCGGATTCTATAAGCGAAACGAGGATATTTACTTTTTTTTAATGTCGAAAAAAGAAACGCAGCAAAAACATAAAAACCCTCAAACATTGACATTTTATTTTCCCATCTTGTCTGCCAACACAAATATATAATGTCACATCATTATAGGGTAATATATTTTTAATAACAAAACAAACAACGACGTTCCAACACAATGCATGACGTCACATATAATATGTATCTCTATGTTGGTAATATTGTTTTAGTATTCGGGTTTCGTTCTCTGCATATACAGCTATCTAACGTAATGCGATTTTTATTGCTTCTAGGATTTATGACCTGCTCAGACGTACTTTACTGAAAATATTAAACTAAAAAATTCACATTCTCTTTAAAAGCCTACAACAGAGAAAAAGTGAACAATATGATAGATGGACGAAACGCGCGGGATTATTTGAAAATGAAACATTTATGAGATTTAGAAGATACATTGCAGATGTTTAAATATGCGTTTATTTAAGCACTCCCTGATATTTCTAGCTATTTATTAATGAAAAAAAAAAACGGTCAAGTGAGAGCCGAACTCACGTGGAGAGGGTTCCATACCGTTCTGTTTTCCGTGAGAACAAGATTTAGAATGTTCATTTAGGTTTTCCTGTAAACTGAGGCCCTATATTGTCTTTTTTTCACATTTTTAGACTCAGTGGTTTCGAAGATAAGGAGAGATCTTCGATTTTTGTATATTTTCCTTGATATTTTTAAGCTATGAATTTTAAGATTATAAAAAAATATTGTTCTATTTCTCATAACAAGCCCTTTTAATATACGTCAGATGATGCTCTTGGAAAATATTTTTTTTATTTTTTAATTTGACCCCCAAAATTAACCCCCTAAATCGGAATCCGTTTATTTACGCCACACGTCCGTGATTGAGTCATCTAACTCTATGTACCAAATTCCAACTTTTTTAGTCTAGTAGATTCAGAGAAAATAAACTGTGACAGTCGAGCAAACAGAAAAACACGAGAGTATAAGGGTTCCTTTTTTCGTCGCATGTACGAACCCCTAAAACGTGTGAAGTGAAACTTCTTTTGGAACGGTAGAGTGAAACTGATTCTTGAAATTACTATAAAAACCCCTGTGGTGCATTAAGCTAAGCTGGTGACATGGTAATGCGCTTGCTTTATAATCTAAAGTTTGAACCCTGCGTCGGTGACATTATTATTATTTTTTTTTCAATTCTTCCATATTCCGCTTATATTTATTAATATATATATATTTTAATATTGCAAATTTACAATTCCAATTCCACAAGTAACGGTACTAATTTAAGTCAAAATTCACTTTTTTTACAATTATGTAGGGGAAGGTACTCTAAAATGGGATACTTAAGGTATTACAAGTTCTGAAAAAAAAAATACAGACAGTTAATTACTGCAAATTTAATACGTGACAGTTTTGACATAACTTTATGTAAAAAAAATACAAAAATGATATAAAGAATACAAATTAAAAAAAAAATGTATTTCTTTGTCACATGGTTATTTCCCATTTTAGCAACACTGTGTGTTTAAAACGGGATTCATTATGTCGCTAAAATAGGATTGCGTTTAGTGTACGTAATTATAAACAAAGATCACAGTCGAAGTGTTCATCATCACTGTTTGCTCCACTACATGCTTCATGAACCCATTTTTGGCAAGAATTGCACTGAATCCATGATTCTCGTGCCTTACTTTTAAAAAAATCGATGTCGCAATAAAAGCATGCGGGATTTTCTTCACTAACAGTTTTTTTATTTTCAATGGTAATTATTTCTATTTTCTTCTTCATTTTTGCACCGTTTGTCTTTGCGTTCGTCTTCTTTACCGCTTTTTCTTTTATGACTTGCTCCTTGCGGCGTTTTAGCAATATACTCCATATCCCATTTTATCAACATACTCCATATCCCATTTTATCAACGTATCTACACTATGTCAAAAACAGCATGCACTATTATAATCTACAAAATTGGCGCGGAAATTTTATATACAAAGTGACATATTTTGACACTAAAACTGGTAAAAATATCGCCGTCATAATCTCATTACTCAATTAGGCAAAATGCTTACCTTATCATACCAGTATTCTTATAACAAAACTGTTGAAAACTTAAAAACTTGCTTAAATTTGACACTTGTAACACTATCGTACTGAAAGTACTACAGATGAATGGTTATCAAGGGAGGTGCATTTCGTGAATGTTACAAAAAATGGCATTGGGTACCTATATTTAAAAATAATTAGAGTATCCCATTTTACCTAAGTATCCCATTTTAATGTACCTTCCCCTATATCAGTTTTATTTCTGTAGTGTGTAGTGCAAAACACAGTCCTTTTCCTTATCAACGGGATAAAGACAATATTAAATCTTGTCTCTTCTAGTGTAAAGTTTTAGCCGTTGTATATTTTAACACGCTTTTATTAGTTTCACATGTAACCAACTATATATGTAAGCAAATCTTGGAAGTCGAATTTAACCAACTTCTAATTGTCGTATCGATTTGAAACTTTGCAAATGTATATAATGCCGATGACAATACAATAATTTGGTTCCATCGAGCTGATCTGATGTGTGTTATTTATGTTAATAGTTATGTTTGTTTGTAAATATTATGCATTATTATTAAATAATACTATAATAGTAAAACAATATTGATTTTTCTTTCTCTACATATAACGACAACTCTCTATAACGCCAAAACATGCGCAGTTCCTTCAGTGTCGCTATATAGAGTTTACACTGTAATATGTAGTTCAAAAAAACTAAAAAACATTCTTTTATCACGCACTAAAAATTATAAAATAATGACTGATTCGAAAAGCGTGGAACACCTTTTGGTTATGTGTACATTTAATTAGGTTAGACAAGGCACTCAACACTTATTGAATTAGTCATTATTTTATAAATTTTAGTGCGTGATAAAAGCGTGTTTATTAGTTTTTTTAAACAACATGTAATTTATTTTGAATAAGCTGTGATTTTGTTCGTTTTATATAGCCGATGCACAAACAAGGGACCGTGTTTGAGGCACATGATTATGAACCGTTGTCGTGGCTTGTCAGCGGACGATTACGACTCCAAAGCTCGTCGTGATAACGACGTGACGACCAACCACCACGCTTTCCCTAATCGCTCGTTATAACCTGGTGAGCAGCAGTGAAGTTGAATGTGCAATTATTGTGCCCTTACAATTACCCGTTATAATCATCGTTGCGCTGCTAACGTCAGTGCATTCAAAAGTTCCCAGTTTGATCCCAGCTAAAACAATGATTTCTGCTCGGCTAAAACAGTGATTTCTGCAGGACCAAAACTGTTATTCCTGCGAGTCCAAAACAGTTATTTCTGCCAGACTAAGACAATCATTCCTGCGGAGCTAAAACAGTTATTCATACGGGACTAAAACAGTGATTTATTCAGAGTTAAAACAGTTATTCCTGCAGGGTTAAAACAAGTAAGACTTTTTCACATGAGCAAGTAGTAGCTGTTGAGATATCGCACCGTAGAGTAACTGATAACTCATTCCGCCGCGAAAGTGGAAAGATTCAGTTTTGAGTCCTGACGGTGACAGTGGTTTGAAAAATAATTTTTTCGAACACAGCATTTGTAACAATGAATGTTTCTAACAATCATTGCAGACTTCAGCGACTACTGCTTATGTAGAGAAGTCTTACGGACTATAAACGTATAAAAATTCAGCAGAGGAGATTCTGTTCTATAGAATGGATCCTTTTTTAGATTGACTCAAGTTCATAATTACTCCTAAAATTGTGATTACAAATCGCGAATAGCGGTTATCGGTTGGTCTGTATTTTTTCTTATTATTTATTTTTGTAGTGTTTTAAGGTAGGTATAGTGTTGCGTACTTCCTTGTACGTCAAAGCAAGGGTTAGACTTTCATGCTCGGCTATTTTCAAGTCCTTAAACCAAATTTGATATGACAATATTTTATGAAACCCAAAAGTGATATGATTTTTTAGAATCAACTTCTGATAATATTCTGAGTACCTTTAGGTCAGTCATAGCTTGTAGAGTCTTTTCGTGTACGGTTTTAGTAAATATAACAAATTGTCTGACTTTTGTAATAAAACTTTACGCGCAAAATACACACACACACACATACACACACATAATATATTCAAACATTTTCTTTGGCAGTTTGTTATATTTTATTACATTAGTTACGTTTTCTACACATTTCCGGTCTTGACAGCATCGCCAACCTGTGCTTTCAAAACTGTTTGTGATGTCAAGGTAAAGCTATACTGTTCCGACACTTTTGTTAACTAAACTGTTTAACAACTTCTTTTCATTAAAGTATTTTTATAACAAGTCTTTAAATGGAAAGGCTGTGCTCTTTTTCTCAATTCTTTTGAAACTTTTTTCATCAGCATTTTTGTGGTTTCAAACGCAAATTTTAGACTTTAAAATGAACTTCGTTTGACATTTAAGTGCAATTTTCTTTATTATTTCTCGACTAAAAAGAAACACTTTTAATAAAATATTTATGTAAGTAATGAATTCTACGCATTTAAAAGCTTTGTTTTTTAACTTTTTTCCGGATTCGTCTTCACTCTAACCAGCGTTTCATTTTCCAAAGTGTGCTGTGCTAATAGTAAGACAAGAAGTGAGACTAAATGTCCACACCCACTGAATCTGGATCTGCTCGACCCGAGTCGATCTGAGCCGACTAGTACGTGGGAACTCATTTAGGTCCATGTATCCCCAAACTGCCAATCAGATCGAATTCTGTGGGTGTGGACCTTTATACAGAATGTGACCCGTTTACATATGATCCGTAACGGTATGACGTAACGCGGGACAGTCTGATTTGTTCAAGTGCAAAACGCGGCTAAAGAAGGTTCACTTCTAAAAGACTGACCCAATAGTCATTAGCAAATATTGGCTTCAAATCTCGTCTTCCCCAACTCCAATGACATTAAGCTGGCTGCACACTGGCCCAATGTTCCTTGATGAATATTTGCTCCCAGAACACTTAACCTCAATTATTGTGCAGTAAGTGTTATCAATATTGTAATGATTAATACTTTTAAATAATCATTTCATTAAGCCCTTAACCATGAAGATTTTTGATTGCAGTTAATTACAAACAAATAAATATACGGAACGTGAAGATAAATAAAACCGTAAAAAACGCAAATAATTTTATTTATAATACAAAATAGCTAGTTGTGTTTGTATTATAATAAATGCAAAATAACGTATTCTCAAAATATGCTTATTGAAATAAAATACCATATGTGTTATTTCACTGATCTTATTAAAACAATATCATCGACGAATACGTGGCCAAAGTCATTACAGCATTGTCAAACATGGTCGCTCCTTTGACTCGGGTTGGAAGCTGGTCAGTATTTGTCGTTCTCTTCGACCAGCCCTCCAATACCGTTCAGCCTCAAATATTTAACAATTATTGTAACTGGTGAAGCGGTCATATAATTGTTATATTGGACCAGGCCTACAATGCGTGAAGCCTAGTGTTTATAGCACATGTACCAAGGATTAGCTTTCTTATAGAAAAGACCGGCAATTTTATTAAGCAAATAACAAAGTTATCTTTTACAAATCACAACTGAGTTAAAACAAACTAACGTTCATCAACATTCACTTGTCTAAAGAGAGACATTTAAATGTTGGCAACTTGTTGAGTTAAAGTTTGATAAACGCAGGCGCGCGTGTCAATGTTTTTTATTGTTGAGCATTCGGCAGCAAGGAGTTTAAATGATGCGAGAGAGACGCGAGGTGCGAAGTATAATAAGTACGCACTGGCGTCGTAACGGCAGCACCATCGCCGCTGCTCAAATGAGATTCATGAGACACTTAAATTAAAAAGAAAATTGGATTTGGATGCGAGCAGCTAGCCTGGTATCGCCTGTCAGCGCGACATATCTGCGTCACGCAACAAATGCGTAGGGGGTACTTACTTGTTGAAGTCGTTTAAACAGTTTTGTAGTACGACAACGCTATCACAAGACTAAATAATAACCAGAAGCATAACTCGGAGGCAGTGTCATTGATCGACGGATTCGTGACTTTAGTTCCAAATAAAAGATGATATTGGGTCGCTTTTTCAGAAGCGTAGGTACCTAATTAATTTATATATTAACGGTTCTGTTTTAGAAAAAAGTGTTTCATTATCAAACACTAAATAAAATGTCTTATTAAATCCGACGCGAAAGAAACAATTCGCTGTAAACCTTCCAGCACTCATCATATATTCTACAGTGACACATCTAAACAACCAACTTCCTTGAGGAAAAATTAGCTCTCGGCGGAATAATACAAATTACAAATAATGTTTATTATGAAATAAACATTATTTGCAATGTGAATTATTCCGCAGAGAGCTATTTTTTACATTAAGCACCATTAGATTATGAACCTTCACTCAAGCGAGAGCTATGTCTAAGAGTGAATAAAAAATATAACTTCTCGAGGGGTTGACCGTTTACAAAAAAATTTAGCGCCATTAATTTGGTTTAGAATACTTACAAAATAGTCTTATTTAATTGACTTTATTTTTTTTTTGTCCTTGGTAATTAATATAAAAATGATTTTTCGGGAAAAAGGACTTTATTTATAAGTAAAACACTTAATATTTTATTTTCAGCGACGTTTCGTTCCTTGTTTGGAACTTTATCAAGCTTTAATAACTATTAAATGTTGTGATTAAATAGATATAAAAGATAATATATACATGTGAATATAAATTTGAATTTAACAATATTAATACAAAGTTTATAATAATTTCAAAAAAACGAAATTATTATAAACTTTGTATTAATATTGTTAAATTCAAATTTATATTCACATGTATATATTATCTTTTATATCTATTTAATCACAACATTTAATAGTTATTAAAGCTTGATAAAGTTCCAAACAAGGAACGAAACGTCGCTGAAAATAAAATATTAAGTGTTTTACTTATAAATAAAGTCCTTTTTCCCGAAAAATCATTTTTATAGTCTTATTTAATGTTTTTAAGTCGGTTCAGTTGTAACTGAGTTCAAAAAAGGCATTTTTATATACATATGTTACCTTATGTGAACCAATGTGAACGGATTTTATGATTCTTTTTCTATTTAGTAAAACACATCTTCAGAGAGGTTCTACAAAAACTTTACAAATATCGGCTCAGCACTTTTTTCCTAGTTTAGTAATAAATAATTAAGGAAAAAACATGTGCAAATTACGTATTGCAAAATCACTAAAGAATAAAAAATTAAAAACCTAAAAAAAGAAAATGAGTATCCTTAAAAAAAAGTCACTAAAAATCGTTTGATGCCGACCTCAAAACTTCATTATTTTATGCTTTTTTGTAACTTTTTTGAACGAGGTTCACCTTAAAAAAAAGTTGTTTTTATTTATTTCACTTGATACCATTTGCTGTGCTATATTTTTTGTACTATGGTTTTTATACAAACACAGATATACCCACAGAGACACGTGTAAACGTAAGTTGATTTGGCAAATATACAGTGTGATTCACAAACAACTGATCCATGATCAGTGATCACTAATAATAATAGTACAAGAAACAAGTCAATTATTTTTTTATGAAAACATCGAGAAGTTAATAACGATGCAAGCTACGTCTGCTATAATATAATGATGGACGTAAAACGATTATTAGTGTATTTGCCATATGGCAACATACACTATTGGCGTCGGTCGGGACCTAGGGGTCGGACCAAAATTTCTCGACGTTTCATAACCTCCTAAACACTTTGGCACCATTTTTAAAAATGTTTATATATATATGTATATATATATATGTATATATATATATGTATATATATATATATATATATATATATATATATATATATATATATATATTTATATATATATATTTATATATATATATATATTTATATATATATATATATTTATATATATATATATATATTTATATATATATATATATATATATGTGTGTGCGGGCAATAACTTTCGAAGGAGTTAATTGATTTTAACGAAATTTGGCCCACGTGTTGAAATCCATCACCGCAAGAAGCCTATTTAAAATGGGCCTAATCGGGCTATTTTAAGGGTAGTTTTTAGGGGTTGAAAAATGTTTTTGGGCCCCAAAATACCGAAAAAATTCTCCGAATCGTTTCAAAATTGAAATTTAACCCTCTGGTAGTAATTAAAAAGTGTCCCTAAAATTTTGATAAAATCTGCCCGACAGGACCGGATTTACAAATTTTATGAAAAAACTAGTTTGCAGATTATGAATTCTTTACTGAAAGGTGTATATAATTTAGTATAGAGATTCGATTGATAATAATATTGCAATTAAGAAAAAAAAATGTTATTTAAGGGGTGTATTAAGGAGTCTAATTTTTTATTTTGCCCAGAAACCAACTAAAGTTCGCATAATGAAGCCACACTGCCTGTATAAGCAAATACACTATATTGTCGGCAGGGTTTTGGCACTGCGACCCGGGTTTTTTTATTTATTATTCTTACACCACGTGAATTGCCCGAGATGTACGGGTCGAAGTCAAGTAATCACACGCGTCAATATTTATTGTGTAAAATGGACATGGGCACGTGTTCCTTTCTAAGTGGCGCGATTTAAATAAGGTTTTTTTCAAAGTAGACCTGTGCTGTTTTAATATTATAACCATCTTATAATAGATATAATTAGCTTATCTATCTGTAAATATTGTCCTAGCATTTACAGTAAAAGTGTTTCCCCTTCTAACAGCATACCACCACTTATTTTTCAGTTCCAGATCCTGTGGAAACACAAAATCTCTATAACTTAAACATTGGTAAACACAGAACATCGGCTTTGTAAATTATTTATTATTAGAAATAAACTTATTTTGCACACACTGCTTAGATGAACAATTCACAGGTCATTATTTCGCTGGCGCTCCTAGCGGTAAAGTTTGGCAGTGCCCATCTCCATTGTTCCGCTATGTCATCAGTGATCACGTCACATGTGCACGAAGAAACTTCCTAGCGATAGTCTTTAGTATTATTATTTTTTTATAATGAAAAAATGATAGTTAAGCTTAACAAATATAAATATTTTGTTCAAAAATTGTTTTTCTACAAACAAAACACACACCTGAACAACTTTCTAAAACTTTTTCATTGTGAATACTTTTATCTAAGGTCATTTTATTCTATAAAGTTTTTTTATACAAAAATAGCTGTCCTTGGGGACAAAATGACTTTCACGTACAGAAGAAACAAAACAAAAGGAAAAAGAAAAGAAAATATCATATCAATATCATTCCAGACTGCATAATCTCACTACGTGACCTACAGGCACCCTTGCCGATGTATTTCTTCCATTTTGTTTTCTGTATAAAATATAAGATGGTTCATAAATTGTATTTCAATATAAGACTTAAAAGCAATGATAATATTGAAAACGCATGTAAGATTTAGTAGTTTTTTTTTACTTGAACCTAAATTTTTGTGGTTAGGTAGGTAACTAAGCTTTATAATTGAAGCAAATAAAAATTCACGATTTTAGTGCACCCGAAGTATATTTTTCGTTAAATTTGGTGCACTATAATCGTGACTAATATGTTTATCTATGTTATTGTTTATAAATGAAACTATTTCAATAAAAAACAGATTTGAAGGAAAAACTTATTTATTTTCCGTCAGCTTTTGCCCGCCTCAGCCGCTTTGTGAATCCGGATCAGAACCTCAGTCTGTATTTTCTTTTTTTTTCAAAAGTTTCTCTTTAAAGTTTCGCTCTCATTTTAGATTTTAGATATTAATAACCTTAATTGTCGCGCGTCTTTAAACTATAATCTCTCTCTCTCTCTTAGTTCACCTTGTCGTGACGAAACAGAAAGGTAGACTGTAACCATTGGAGTTGGCTGCATTTAGGGGATAGTTCTGAAATTGTTGCTTTAATCATTTTCTATCTAGTTAAAAAATGCTTTTCAAACAGGGTTGTAATTAGGGTTTTCGGTCCCGGGTTCCCGGGTCGGGAATTCCCGGGAATGAAAGCGGTTTCATGCCCGGGAATAATTTTACGAATTTCCCGGGTAAACGGGAACCATTTAAAATTAATAACTTTCTGTTGAAGACATTCGAAACCTCAGCAAAGTTTAAGCTCAAATAATATGGAGATTCAAATAATACATTGTAATTCTTTATTTCGTTGAATCAGTAGGCTGTCCGATCGCTCTTTAAACGCAATGGTATTCTTGAAGGCTTTTTTCTCCGGCAACAAGACGTCGTAAAGTTGTAAATTATAATGTTATCGAATAATAATTTCACAAGACTTAAATTTGACATTTTTTGCACAGTGTCGGTGATAGTTCTTTTGTATTTAGTTTAAACGCACACTGGAAAATGTACAACTGTAATTAGATTTATAATGATCTCAGTAGTGACTAGTGAGAGTTCCTTTTTAGTTAAAGTAAACGTTTAATTATGAGTACAACATCGTTACACAATGTACAATTTTTTATTAGACTAGCAGTCATTATTGATTATTTTGTAATAAAAAAGTATATTTTTGTTTTTCCTTAATCTTTTAATAATAAAAAACATAATACTTATAAACTAGAGTTTTATTTGTAAATAAGTGATTCCCGCGGGTACCCGGGAATTCCCGGGAATATAAAATGATCATTCCCGATTCCCGCGAGTGAAAAAAGAGCCGGGAACGCGAAAACGCTAGTTGTAATAAAAAAACGTGATTTTTTGCCAACTGTGCAATTTTTAAATACAGTACGAGTTTATATTTTTTGTACTAACTTTGAAAAAATAAAAGAAACGAAACTATTAATTCTGAATTAATTTTATATCCAAATTTTACAACAGACGCAGCTGAAAGTTGAATCTTCATCATATTATATAAAGAATATTTACTTTTGTGACATTTTTAGAGAAAAAATAGTGTTCAAAAACATCGGCCCTTACAATGAATTCGTTTGTCCTGATACAAAGATCATGTTACGGCCCTACTCCTTCGTTCTTTTGACACGCCGGGCACGCATAATACAGCACGCGAGAATGTGCCGTCATTCTTACCCCCTCGGCGGGCGAAGCCCTACCCTCCGGCATCGGTGACAGTGATAGAGTCGCGTTGCCTGCCGTTACACTAAAAACACTACATCGTCGCTTGAGAGGAGATTTATTTGAGAAACGTACAGGTGTATCGCTTACCGGTTAATGGACTTCTGCTGTATTATACAACGCCTTCTTAAATGCTTGACAATTTGAGGAAGTAAATTTTTAATTAAAATGTTGTTCGGCGCTACTAAATTTTAGTTAGGACGTTAATGGTGTACTTAAGGTTAAACTATAAATTCTCAGGTCCTGGTAAACGGTTTAACATTTAGCGTTTTTATGCTGAAAAATCAGTTCATCATTTTTTAATGCCTGCGCTTATTAAAGTGGCGTTTTCATGAAACTTATATTATTGGAAGACGATTCGATTACATCTTCTCGCTGGCATATGTTTGCCGCAAATTTAATTTTCGAAATAAAACTTCTTCAGACGCGTTTTGTGAATTTTGTGAAGGGGCAAATGAAAAATTTATTACCGATATTAAGCATTCCACGCTTTTTACAGTAAAGCTAATTTTGTTGTCAAATTATTTTGATATTTTTTAGTTCATAAAAGCGTGATGTTTTAGTTTTTTTAAACTCTATTTTTTTTAACTGCGTCTAATTACGCTGTCATGGCTTTCCGGTCAGGCAGCGCCCTTAAAGATTATTTCACTGTATCCCAGTTTGAATTTTTGGTTACGCCCCTGCATTATACAGCGACTGCGAAATGAAACAAGGCGAGGTTTTAACGCTATCGACGGGCAATGAAAACTCAACAACATACATATTGTGTAACACCGGTGTCAGTTATTACATCGTTATAATGTCGATCTGTCTGTCTATATATTTCTGACACAGTAACGACACATATCGCATGTCAGGAACGTTATTCTGTTTGCAAAACAGCCGATGGTTGACATTCGCCATTGGCGCGGTTCACCAAAACCAGGTCCGGACTTCATAAACATGACGCACGTGCGACTGAATTCAATTTAGAGGACGGTAGGTAGGAGTGAATATGGTCGACAGTGTAAGAAAAAAGCGGTGGAGGTAAAGAGAAAAGAATAGAACAGCGGTACTAGTATAAAGGAATTAGTTTGCTTGCTAAAAGATGGCAGTAAAAAAATTAATGAAAAAGAGAAATGTTTGCATTATCTTCGGTATACGTGAACGAGAGAGGGCGAAAGATGAGTGAGTAAGAGAGTTTAACTTGGTCTTAAGCACACATACTTTCTTTTTTTAGGTTTAATAACACGATTTAAAAAACGGTGTTTTGTACAACGGGGGCCGTTCTGACTTTTTGTTATAGTTTACTTGTAATCTTTAGAAGTCTCTTTATATGGATTTACAAAATCAATTTCTGACTAAAAAGGGTTGAATGTAACTAACTTGCGTCACTTCTGTGACGCATCACTTCCACTACATTCAACAGAGTCACTCTACCAGAAATTTTAAAGATATGGACAGATTGAAAAAGTAATTTAAATCCTTAATAAAGGTAAGGCTATTTGACCCTATATTTTTATATAGTCTTAAAATGTTCATATCATATTATTAGTCCACTAGAATTTTTATTTCTCTTAAATGTAATCCTTTTATAGGGTAATATAGCACTCAATATTTTAAATATATAAGTTGGCGCGAAAATACGAGCCGCCATGTTTATCTACCGTGTCGTCATTCTTGTAGTATATAAACAAGTGTGTAAAACGTGTGTTTATATAAATATTATATATTATGTGTGTTTACTACAATTCTGACGTTACACTTCAAACCATCATGGCGGGTAGTGTTTTGTGACATGTCAAAAAATTACAATTTTAAAATTGAAATAATAAGTCAACTTCGTGTTTTTGTGAATACAAACCGATAAATTCTGATTTATTATTCTATGAACTATCGTATTTACATAATTTAATCATTTATTTTTTATGGTGTCAATACCTCCCTGGCAAATGTTATATATTTTATGTCTAAGTATGCATATTGGCTTACACAATGTAATTAGAGTATTTGCCATATGGCGCATACACTATTGGCGTCGGTCGGATGGCGGGATCTAGGGATCGGACGAAAATTTCTTGAGGTTTCATACCCTCTTGAACAATTTGGCCCCATTTTTGATAACACGTACTGGAATATATCACCGCACGACGCCTATTTAAAATGGATCTAATCGGACCAATTTAAGAGATGTATTTACGGTTATACCTTTTAAAATTGTTTTGGGGTCTAAAAACACCGAAAAAATTCTCATAATTCATTAAAATAATTTGCACTGATTTTTCACTCGGCACGTGGTAGAACATGATTAATAATAACAAGTAATTAAAAAACACTTGAAAATTCTACAATTCTAGAATTTTCAAGTGTTTTTTAATTACTTGTTATTAATTCATTAAAAAATGAAATGTAACCCTTTAGTATCTATAAAGCGGTGCCCCTGAAATTTTAGTAAAATCGGCTTGACAGAACCGGACTACAAATTTTAGGAAAACATTAGTTTGCGCATACAAATTCTCTCACTGAAGGATGTAATTAATTTGGTGCAGATGTTGGATTGATAACAATATTACAACTAAGAAAAAAATTATTATTTTAAGGGGTGCATTATAGGGTTAATTGTTTTATTTTGTGCAAAAACAAACATAAGTTCGTATAAAAAAGGCACACTGCCTGTGTTAGCAAATACATTATATTGTCGATAGGGTTTTGGCACTGCGACCCAAGTTTTTTTATATGTAAGCTTTGCTGCATGGAGGGCATTTTAATATATTTTGATTGGATTTGCGCGCGCGGTTCAACGTCAAATCAAGTCGACACTCCAATAATTAATACAGTTGAAGTTTGAACACTCAATGTGCGTTGAAACCTGGTCCAGTCGAATATCCGGTCAGCGAGATATGTAAGTCGATGAAGTAGACGAAGAGTAACGATAAAAACGTAAATAAAGGTTGGTACACAATGATCATATTTTGTTACGTTGTTTTCCTCAATGTTGGTTTCGCAAGGATATTTATTTTAATTTGTTATTAGCAATAATCTGAATTTTTAAGGTAAGAGATTTACATAGTTCTAATTAAGGAGGTTTTAACATTATAATTGCAAAGCAGACCTCACGCGTACCTATATATCAATACTTTTAACTACGAAAAAATGATGACACCGCTCTAAAAAACTATATGTACCTTCTTAAAAAATAAAGTTCGAAACTATTGGCAAATGATTCTTATTTTTAAAAATAGTTAATTTTAAAAAACATTAATTTTTAAAAAGTAGTCAGTCAGTTAATGTGGGTTATGTTGACGGCAACGTCGCTAATGACGAAATTAGTCAATAAAAGTATTATATTCTATCAGTTAGTATATCGACTGAGTATAATGTTTTTTGTCAAAAGACGCCCACCTCACTCGGATTACGATATCGTGATCCAGCCTGTATAAATATTTGTTAGTTGAAATGAAATAAATAAAGTATGATGAAGATGGGTGTAGTTTCTTACTGAATATAGCTATTATTGTTTCCTGGCAAACAGAGCGATCGACGCGACGGACGCGGATGGAAGATAAAGGTCAACTCACACCAATAGGTGCAGTCTATAAACCTGAAACGATGATTAATGATCAGAATAGACTATAGGAATGCCTTATGTTATCTAATAAAACAATCTATCTCTCTTTATCGGATGAAGATTAATTATTTTTAAAATTTTTGATTTTTTTGTAAACACAAAACGTCTATTAAATGTTGTGTTTTCGTTTTTAGGGTTCCAAAGTCACTAATTTGCCTACAGTAGTATATTGCGTAAAAGGTATTTGACAGAGATAGGTAGTATAGTTCAAATATGATTGAAAACTAATTTGACGGTTATTTAGACAATTTTTAACTAATGTTTTTTATCTTAACAACTTATCTAAAATAGTCAAACTTTCGATAAAACATTTTTTCAAAATTTTGTCTTAAAACCAACATTATGTCTTTAAATGTCTTAAGTTACTGTCAAAATACGAAAGACATTGTAAACACTATTGCAACGTTTATTTTATAAGTAGGTACTTAGTACGGTAACAATCCCGGTCTTAAAAGCCCATTCAGACTAGCCGTTCTCGGTTACGATTCACCGGTCCGGTTGGGAGCTCGACCAATCAGGGCGCAGTCGTTCAGGAACGACTGCGCCCTGAATTGGCTTTACGCGGATCCAGGGTTACGCGATTTTTTAAGACATTGAAGAGCCTGATTCTTTAGACCCAGTTCAGTTGGAAACAGAAGACCAAACTTCTTTTGAAAAACGATTACAAATTTTGAAAAACATAGAAAATGAAAAATGTTTATGTGCTACGAGGAAATTTTGCATGAGGAATAAACGTTGATTTGTGAGACGACTTTGTTAGATTTTATGAAGACTTCTACGTCAAAATAAGTTCTGTTTACGAGTTTTCAATTCATAATAATATAATTTGTTGTATTATCTAAAATTTAATTGCACATTTTTTTTTCTAAATTATTGGCTCTGATCCCAATTAAACATAATTTGTATGTATTTATATGCAAAACTGTACCGCGAATTCGATTTACACGGTTATAGCTCAGTCCCACCTATCACATAAATTCGGGATATTACTGTATTCATTATTTGTTTACAACGGATATTTATTTTTTCCCAGTATTTTTTAACCTGGATATACAAATATAGATACAATGTTGAAATTTATATTACGTCATCCTCGCCTTTCAAATTTCAATTAAAAAAATCTCTATGTGATTTTTCAACTAATCTGGAAACGCCGGGGTTTCGTTCAGCTGTAGCTATTATTATTACTTTTTGTTGTCGCCGCCATCAACAGGGGCGCTATTTTCCCCGTACAAAGGGAACATCAAAGCACATTCCAGGACTCGTTCAACGCGAAGCAATATGTTCATTTATACAATAGCCAGAGCACATTGATTTGTTTTAAACACGGGGACGGTGTAGGGGATGTCGAGAGGGGGTTCCTTTAGCCTTTCTTTTTATTGACTATTCGAACATCGCGCGTGGTCGATGATAGCGCTCCCTCTTTTCTTGGCCCGCTTCTCAAATTTAAACGAAGTGAAATATCTCACCTGGGATCGGTTATAAGCATTTCATTCACACGAGAGCTCATTTAATACAGTTTTTGTACTCAATACTATTAGATTCAAATATATACTAAACTTGCTGGTGAGCCCGGCTTAACTCGGGTACAATTCGGATTGAAAATAAGTTGGGATGACACCAAAATTATAGCTGTCCGGTTCAGAAGGCTAGATATGATCGTCTTTGAATCGAAGACGATTAATTATTTGAACATAAGATGTGCTTGGCATCGTGTTCCAGTATAAAATACACTTTTGATACTATTGCGTTTGTTATACAAAAGTGTAAGGTAGTTCAGTGTCGGACTAAAAGTGTAAACACTAGCAGTCCCGACACTTGAGCAAGGTGTAGTGCTGATCACGTGGTAGATATTGACAATTGCTAGAGCACATTGCTACTTTTGATAACCTAACGTACACTACACCAAAACACCAAAGACACCTCAAATACACTTTTTTATAGATTTTAAATTTTTTATGCTATGTTATGTTGGTGTGTTACAGTTACGTTTACGGTTATATTATGTTATATTATATGATATTATCTTATATTATATTCTACACAGCCCATTCCAGAACTAGAATTAACAAGAAAATTTTTTTGTCGCGTTATTTTTGCGTTATTTATTATATGAAAAATACACTGGAGAATTAAAGTTAGAAATATCTAAATGCATAATTTCCTAATCTATGTCTGTCTGTCCGCATGTCCATCTGTCCACGCCTTCCGTTGACCTAAGAAGTTATAGTATAGGTCGCGAGGGAGAACCTAACGGAGTCAAGTTTTAGATTTTCTCTCCGGGGACAAATTAGAGGGGATTTTTCAGGAAAAAAAACTGTGTGATGAGGCTCTTTTAATATTTCAAATAATGGCGACGACAAGGTTATTTGCTAATAGAGCCTTCGGAAAGAATCACAGAATTAGTTGAGTTCACTATCGCGTTTGTGCGTGCGGATAAGGGGTGGGGGGTGAATTCGACGGTGGAGGTGGTAACGGCGAAAAGAGAGTGCTCACGAAAGCTCTACGTAGACCTGTATAATATACACACCTTGTATTATAGTTGAAACCTTTTTATTTTTTCCACAAGGCGATGGGAATTGTAGTTAAAGTCTGGAAAGTATTGGCAGTTTAGAGCCGTGCCTTCATGTCAGAAATGTGATATTCCCAGACGGGACCCACCGTACCTACGTCTATCACTTTAAATACAAAACACAGAAAAAAGGGCTGCCAACATTTTCAATAATAATAATATTGATAGAAACGCTGAGTCACTAGTCTATCGGATACAAAGGATGTGTTTATTGAATTTCTCCGCATACTTTGAATATATTTCGTTATTTCTAAGAATTGTTTATTACAAGCACTCAGTTCTCTAGTTCTTATCCAAGAACTGGTAAAAATGTCAATTAATGTTTTATTTATTATTTATAAAAAAAAACTACCAAAATTTGGACCTCCTTCAAAAAAGATCACTAAAGAGCGTAAAATGCATAATAAAGTTTTGGCGTTTTTTTTTCTATTTTTTAGTTTGCATATTTTTAACAGCCTCTTCCTTAATATTTTTAAACTAAACTCGAAAAAAATTGCTTTTCTGTTTTAAATAAAACTTATGTGAGACCACCCTGAAGGTCTTATTAAACAGAAAAAGAATCATCAAAGCCGGTTTGTAAGTGCTGGAGATATGAGGTAACATTAAAAAATATCCTTTCTTGAAATCGGTTTGAGACGACTAACCCAATTTTTTATAAAATTATATGGTACCAATAGATAAACAAAATGATGTCGAAATTTTTCAAAGCAGTTAGCCTCTCGAAAAGTTATGGTTGAACAAACATAAAAAATATACGTGACGAAATGATAGCCTCTCTTTTTAAGTCGGTTAAAAACAATATAAAATGAAAATGGTACTAGACACAAATAAGTTAATGTTGGCGGACTTCAAAAATAGTATTTGCCAAGTAGGTACACCAGTCGTGAGATTTATAAAATTTAAATCAATATTCAAGAGTAATGTTAAATCTAGATTTAAGGCTGAAAGTCGTACAATAAGCCCAACTATTAAGATACGAGTTTTAAAGGATTATGGTCATTGGAAACAGGTGGTCAATGTAAAGAAGACAGATTTTATAAATATTCTGAATTTGAAAAACCATTTAAATTTATCAATCACAACTTTATTGAAATTGAAGCCATTATTTTTCTAATTGCGTTACCAATCCCTGTATTTGAACATTGATGAAAGCTGAAGTCCATCACTTGTACAGCATTGATCTAATCTCCAATATAATAAGTGGCCTATTGTTAACCTTTTAGCGAAGCTACCAACAGAAGTAGGGATAATTATATAAGGTGCTCCAAAAAACATTTCCAACATTACAATTTTTTGTCATATACGGGTTTTGGCTTCTGTGACAATAATTAGTGTAAGTAATTAGCCATGACTTGTTGGTAAAGATCAAAACTGTACAAAATAAAAATATACAAAATAAATAAAAACAGTTGAAAATTCTACAAAAAATATTTTTAATTATTTCTCGACGATCGTTTCGTACAATAATTCCATCCTCAGGAATATAAAACATATATTATTATCTGAAACGATCGGCGAGAAATAATTAAAAATAGTTTTTGTAGAATTTTCAACTGTTTTTATTTATTTGTTATAACTAATTATGATCTACTAAGTGCCGAGTGAAAAATCAGTTAAAAAAATATAAAAATCCAGTTCGGATCACTTTGGGGATGCAAACAAACAATGTCTTGTATAAATTGACCTTAAGGTCAATAGCCATTGCATCGGATCGGATCGACACGGCACGATCGGCAGTTTTAGGATACATGAAGTTAAATGCGTTCCCACGCACCGTTCGGCTCGGATCGACTCGGCGAGTGCGATACACTGCCGTGTCGAGTCAATTTGATTCAGTGGGTGTGGATTTTTACGAAAAATGTTATATGTTTTTTGCTAAACCCTGTACAGGCTCCAATAACAGTAGTTTTTAAAACACAGAATATTAGATTCTATACCTAGTGTCGTAATGTGTTATATTATGGCACACTGGAACATTATACTTCAAACGAGAGCCAGCGAGCCGTAACACAATACGCACGAGATATATTTTTATACGTACCTTCTATAAGACAGCTCGTTTTCAGTTCATTGTCAAACATTTTGGCAGTTCAATTTTAAACAAATGTCACTTCTAATAGGTTATAAAAAAATAACTGCCAGAAAAACAGTGATTTACTACGGAATACAGTTCACTTTTGAACAAATGTCACTTCTAGCAGGTTATCAAAAAATAACTGATAGAAAAACAGTAATTTATGATGAAATTGGTATAGTGCGATCAGTTTTGTTTTACTTTACCGTTCTAGAGCGTAATAAGTCTCGTTACGTACCGGTATGTTTCTTATAGGGGATAGGTAGACCAAAAACCTCCTTTTGTTATTTTAGTATTTAGTTCGAGTTTTGAAAAACTTGTGACGTTTCTGCGCGGTTTAATAAGTCCGTTTATGCAGTATAATAGTATCTTTAACATAATAATTTAACTAAATCAAATTTCTTTGAAGGTATACTTATAGCAACGCATTTCAAAGTCCACATATTGCGAGAGTTATTTTTTTAATGAATTATACAGACGTTAGTTGAATTAATACAAATATATAAAATCGTAACTTAGTCTGTAATTGCAGAGTTTCAATTTTCATCATTTTTTGCCCGTTTATTTATCTTTATCAAGTACATATACAGGGTGTCTCAACCGACGTTGGCTAACATGGGTAACTTTGTTATTAGTGGAGATAGAAAGTCGGTTAAATAGGCAAAGTAGTGCACAAAATTGGGCTCATTAACGTCCCGTAAAATTTCTATTTAAGTTCCTAAAAGTTATTGAATAAGGCTGTCGTCTTTCTGGATAAAGGTTCAAGTATTCGGCTTAAGCCCACGTGGTATTTTTGTTACGCTGAATGTATGCGCAAAAATAGCCTGTTTCACCAAATTTGAGAATGCTTGAGCCATCTTAGAGAGTAAATCAAACAAAATGAATTAGCAAAACTGTAGCGATCGTTCGACAGATTGGTAACCTGTCGATATGTATTTGTTTCAACAAAATTTGTTTTACACAGCACACTTTGATAACGCCAAAAAGCTATTTTTGTCAGTTTTGTAGCTTCTGATTGGTTTAGGTATAGGGTATGCTATGTCAAATTATTCAGAAAAATAAGCGGAATTCGAATATCTGAAAATCCAAAATGCCGTCCTTAAGAAAAACCAAAGTTTATGTCAATATCTCATTATGTAGTGGAAATAAAAAAATTAAACCTACGCCACTGAAAAGACCTTAAAAAGTTATCAAAGAATGGTTAACAAAATTTTCAAATATCTTCATAAATAAAAAAGTTATGGCCAGTTTTCATAAATGGCAATTTTCACTATTTTCTGAATAAATTCATAGGGTGTCAAAATTCAATAGTTTTTTCGACGGGACGTTAATGAGCTCAATTTTCTGCACTACTTTGCCCATTTAAGCGACTTTCTATCTCCACTAATAACAAAGTTACCCATGTTAGCCAACGTCGGTTGAGACACCCTGTATACATAAACTGTGTTTTACTTCAACCGCGCGTAAAGGTTACTCGCACACTTTTTTGCGTAATTTAAATTACATGAGCGAAGTAGGTCTTGTAGACATGGCATCTTAAATAGTTTTGTAAACTGTTTGTTGTACCCTGTAGATGGAATAACAATAGGTCTTCGAGCACAATACAAACTACAACCGCAGTGCAGATACTCTTCTAACTACGATAGATTACTTCGATACTGATAATACAAGTCAACGAATACAATACAGTTTATAAACTGTATTAAGGGTAACTAAAACGATTCTGCCCTACTCCTTTTCTATGCTCTTTCTCTTCCCACTTTTTTTTCCTAGCCTCACTCCAGCGACAAGTGTTATTGTCTTTCAGTAAAAAACCGGTCAGACGAAAAACCAGCACATGCTTTTTCCCTAAAACTTGTAGAACGTACAAACAAAAATTTTCCAGCTCGATTTCTAAGCGATTTACCGGATTTTCGCGAACTCATTCGAATTCAACGTGAGAGAGAGATTGCAGATTATAAACAATCGATAGGCGAGACCATTAATTAAAAAAACAAGGTGGAGGCGCAGATTTATATGGTGGAAGTACGAGACTAAAATGTTGCATTCGTGCGTTTGCTGCAAGAGGAAAATTGTAGATTATAAACGCTTGACGGGTTGGATCATTGGTGTTTCAAAATTTAAAAAAATAATAATACTGTGGCGGAGGTGCGGATTTATATGGTGGAAGTACGAGACTATAATATGTTATATTCCTGCAAATTTGATCCAAGAGAAAAATGGTAGATTATAAACGCTCGACAGGTTATACAATTGGATTTTCAAAATAAAATAATAATGTGGTGGAGGTGCAGATTTATACGGTGGAAGTATGAGACTAAAGTATGCAAATAAGTGAAAGAAAGAATTTCTTATCGAATTAAAGTTGATTACGAAAACTTAAAACCGTCACTCTTTAGCAGTTCTCACAATCAGTAGTTGGAACGGAAAATTTGTCCGCGGAAGTTTTAATAATTTAAATTATATACAACGATATATTATAGAATAATTTGTGGCTATTGTTGGAGATATAACGGGTGGTCAACAATAAAAAACGAAACTGCGAGATTTTTATACCACCACTCGTGATTTGTGCTGTGTTTATGTTAGTTTATTGCCTACTGCGCAGCCTCCTTTATTAGAAGTGATTTAGTGAAAGTTCGATCGAAATCGGTCTAGTGGTTTTTGGGTTAACCAGGCATAAATAAAGTAACAGACAGACAAAATATTCTATTTCGATTCTATAAGCTACGCATTTGAGTCGAAATTTCGTCAAACACTTAAAATTACCTATAAACAAAGTTACATTTTATGATTATAGTAAAATTAAAAACATTATAAAGTTGTTTGTTGAATGGTTCCATATTAAGCTTACATTAGGTGTTATTATTGTCATAAAAAGAAAATTATCATAAATAAAAATAAAAATCTTACCTTTTGACAGAAATTATAATTTTTTATTAGAAATTTTTTCTTGGATCTGAAACAAAAAAAATTTAATCATATAAATTACATTTATTCAATTCAAGTTTATTTTATTAAAAAAAAGTAAATTATCAAAATAAATATTTATTGTAAAACATTCATAAATGAATTTGTGATGCAATTAAAAAAGGTACGCCTGTTTTTTTAGTTAATTACAATACCACGAGAAGTACTATTTTTACAGAAAAACATTTTCTGCTGAGAGAATTGCTAAAGACAGAACATTATCATTTTTATATCAAGTTTCCACTGATTTATCGAACGTGAAAAAGAGATATTTTTACGACTTCATAAACGCTCTGCCATCGCCCTGAAACCCCTCCGTAATGTCAGCTGTTATAAAACCAGCCGTTTTGTCTTCATTATTTTCAGACAGAATACATAAATTCACCGTAATTCCTTTCCTCTTCTGTATCGTATTTATTACAAGTAAAACGGCCGCTTTTTTCCTCCTAAGCTCTCGTGTGTGAAAAATCTGACAGACAAAAACAATATACGATCGAGATGAAGTCATATTGTGTAGCAGTAGTTTAAAAAAAAAAAATAAGCACCGCTTCACCTCTACTAATGGTAGAAAAGTTCGATTTAAAAAAAAATTATTTTCACATTTGAAACCATTAATGTGTGTGCTAAATTTTTGTCATTCGACATCGTAAAAGCACATGAATTTTTTTGTTGTATTTAATTTAAATATGATTAGATATCGAGCAAAATTAATTCAGTGGATGAACTTGCACAGATGAAATATGAATTAAATTTTAATAAATATTTTTCTAACGTTGATCGTAATCGGGTAGCTTCAAACTGCCGAAACTAACTGCATGACAAACTACAAATCTCCACAGAAACTATTTCACTGACGTACACACGACCGCCCGAGCAATCATCCAGTCGAGCAGTTGACTGATCGAGCATGGTTATCTCGGCAATATAACACAGGACAAGTAAAAGCTTGTCTCAAAATTTATATTGCAATAGGATTTGAGCGAGCAGCTCAAGCAGTTAAAAACGTGTGCCCGAGCAGTTGACAGTGACGGTTTGAGCGGTTCGTGTATGTTGTTCGACGATTAACAGTTCAAACAGTTCGTGATGTAAGAAGGAAACTGTTTTCTAAGAAAAATTCCAGGAAAATTTTTAATCAAAGCGTCTTTGATGTTAATTAATTTTTAGTAGATCAATAAACAAATAAATAATTAACTTGTAATTTTAAACTCAACCTGAAACTTGCAAGTAAAAAAAAGCAGGGCTTTATAATATACTATATTTTATTACGGCGCACTAATCAAGAGTGCGTCTACCGGGGGCGGTACTGGCCCCGTTGAAAATCTGTGCTATAGTCGAAGCAATTGTCCCCCAGACACATTTGAAAATTCCCTTTGGAGGTCCTAAGCAAGAGAACGGATGACAATTCTAACAAATAGCACATCGGCCAATCAAACGAATTAACGAAAACAGATGCTGTTTTGTTAAGTGCTGACTGACAATTACTCACACTACATTCTCAGTCTCCTACCTGCCCCGCTCACCCCGCCCAACCCCTCCTCGTGAATAACTAAACATGAAATCGATATAGCACTTTAGGTAAGTTAATATTTAATGATCGTTGATTATAACACAAGCTTAAGTCGGAAATTAAATTATTTGAACTTATGACGTAATCAGGGCGTTGATCGGATATTGTTTTCAAACGGTTCTGTTGACATTTCATTTCCTGTTTAAAATATGATGGCAACAATATTTCGATTGCGTCGGTCATATCAGAGGTGTGCTATTGAAGTAGGGTTGCCAACTTAAAAATCACGATTTCTTCTATACAGACATAATGGACATAGGGAAAACTAAAGGAAACATTGATATTTGTTGCTCTTAGGGAAATATAAAAATATATCTATTACCGCGACATTGCAAAATAAGATAAAACATTTTTTTCTTGTTCTTCCAAGAGTAATGCAGAGTAAAGCAAATGTGTAGACTTTCACAGCCGGCGTTGTTCCAAATCTTTTTGATTTTCGGACTTGAAGGCCTGGTATTACTACTTTACGTTTCGTCTACAACTGCGGTAGACATTTTTGCAGCGAACGAAGTGAGCTCCTTGGCGGCTCACAGGCAAGTGTGTCGAAGACTGGTGTCTTCTCTTATTTAAGCTCAGCGTGTTTGTGTTTTTTGCTCGGTCGTAGTTCGTGCTTCCTAGTACGACCGAGTAGAAAAAACACTCACACTTAGACATTAATCGTCGACACATTCATTTGTGAGCCGCCAAGCAGGACACCTCGCTCGCTGTAACATCGCCTTTGATAATGCCTACCGTAGTTGTGACGAAACGTTAAGTAGATATACCAATGGATCACAGCCTATAAGCCCGGAAACCAAGTTAATTTGGATTCAGAAGCAGTTTTAACGTTAACTCTTATTTAGATGGAAATTGGGACATTTTTTAAAATCCATTACATATTTAAGTGTCCTTTCAAGGATTTTAGGAAGACGCATATGAAAAGAGGCTTAAATTCAAGATGTCTCTCCTAATTCAGAACACTACGACACTGTCTGATTTCTTTTGGTGGAAATGTGGGTTACTAATTTTGCACACGTTTCACTGTGTACAGAAACATAAATTTCTATTAGGTCGATTAAATTAACGCCTTTGCAATATTTTCTTTTTTTTTCGAGAATCTTTCTAGTCTTTTATTCACACCGTGAAGGAAATGGACCGAGAAGTAATTACGATCGTCGCGTCTTCTTTGTAGTATGCAGTTCAAAAAGATTTTGCTTAGACGTTAATAGCTCCGAAGCAAGGTTCAAACTTGAACCGCTGTATGCAAACGATATGTATATGAGAACAATGCCTTGTATTCTCTGCTGACCCGTAAATTATGTGTTAAGCTATGGTTACGGCATCCCCCGGGAAACGCCTGATCTCTTTATTAGAGGTTAAAACTGTGATAACTTCCCTTCGACTAGAGCTGCTCAAAAACAAAACATTGATTTACTCTGTCGTACGGTTTTAAATAAAAAAATGTTTCGTTTCGAGAAAATTTTGTGATGGGATATTTTTCCTAATTGCACAAACATGATTTTGTATCCTTTTTTTATTTTACTCCTCCACAAAAACACATTTCAGTAAATAATATCAAGAGTTTATTTTAAAATTTATTTAAGAAGGGCGTTTAGTATATTTATTGTTGAAATACAAATGTAATAATCAAGAGTAAAAGAATGCAGTTGATGGTAATTAATTTAAAGTTACTGTATACTAGCTGTTCATATGCCCCCTTTCTCTCCCGTATAGTTCTATCTTATGTAAAATGCAATTATTCGCGTTTCGGAAATCTCCATTTTCTATGGAAAACCTTTGATGTTAATGCTTCAAAATAAACCAAAAAATGATTTAAAATCAGATACATTCGAGAAAATTAGTTAGTCTTACACAAATTTTTGTGTAGAAAAAATTAAATTTGAAAAAAATTATTACGCAAGTTTGTTAGTGTTTTTAATATATCATAAGTTTGTGAAGAAAAAACTTCAGAATGTTAATTTGCCTTCCCATAATACTGAATCTTGTGACGTGCTGTAAAGAAATATCGACGAATATCTTAAGTTATCTTATTCAATGTTTAGCACAAAAATCAGTGTATTTTGTAATCTTTAAGCAGCAAGCCAAATTTTGTAAAACTTAGTACTTGATCACAGCTAATCAAAACAGTAATAAAATAAATTTTGCGACCAAAGTTCGAAATTTCCCGAGAGCATGTTTTACAATCTGGGGATTACAAATAAACAAATTTTGTATAAACGTATAAGATGTGTAATTCCGAAAGGACAGGGAAATCTCAACATTACAATCGATTAATTCCGCAGTAATGTTTCCGCGAATTAGTCCAAAAAAAATATTTTTTTTGGAATTGTTTTGAGCAAACCTATTTCCTGTTTAGAACCGTTCTGCTAGGGTATTGCAGCGACCCTAGTATAACGAATGAATCTCTTCCTCCAGCCATAGTCGTATATACGCAATCCGGTTCGACTGGCAGCTCGGGGCTTGATTTAGGTCCATTCACGCTCCGCACACTTCTCCGGAGAGGCAGGGTGACGCTCTAGCCGAGTCGCTATACTTCAGTCAGAAATAATACGCTTCCCGAAATTCTAAACGGTATGTTTAATCCGGCTGTGTGTTGAATATATTATTTACCGGACAATCCGAACAACGGTGGCTCCAGACGTGCGTAACGTTTTGTAAACATGTGTTGTGAAACAATAGTTTGTACTTATTTCTCGCTCTTTCTATCCTACTTCGACAAGGACAAATACGTTGAGAAGGAAACCCGATCGACACGCCCCCTTGTGTTCAGTGTTTACTTGATTTTATTTAGTTACATTAATTATGTGCCCAAATTGATGCAATACCTTTATAATCTATGTCCGTTAGTTTTTTAAGTCAAACTTCGTTTGGCACGGTAAGGTAAAAATCATTCTTGAGATTGAAAATATAACGGGCGTGTCGCAATGTACGTATACCGTATACTATAAAAACCAGCTGTGGAACATTAATGAAAATGGCGGCGAGGTAGAACTATTGCCTTGTAATCTTAAGTTTATAAGTCTGATCATGGTAGTCGGTTCCATTATTATTATTTTTTACAATTATACCGGCTTTACATCTACAGTGTGTAGTATAAAATACATACTCTCTTTTTAGTTATGTACTTACTAGCTTTTACCAGAAGCTTCGTTCGCGTTAATATTCCCTTAAATAGAGGAACGACAATATTGTATTTTTTCTACCTTATATTCCCTGATATATTTATAACAAATGCGATATTGAGGTACCTTCTTACTACGCAAGCGTCGCAAACATCGAATGGAATAAAATCCATTCACCAAGGTACATGTAAAATCTTGATAAATTCGCCGCCATGAATAAAACTGTTTTTGATATGAAATTAATAATAATAATAATAATTCATCTTTAAAGTTCAATTCCAAAATATGTAATAATAGAAATTAGTTTCACGGGTAATTAGAATAAAAAATCAATTTAAACACTTATTGATTGCAACGTTTCGTCTTTATTAAATCAAGACTTTTTCAAGCTCTCAGCATGTTTAAATTATAATAAAACTATGATATAAAAGGCAATTTTGCATTACAAAGATCAATAAAATTGAAAATTGTAGAAAATAATATCTTCTTTTTTTTATTTAATAAAAAAAAGAAGATATTATTTTCTACAATTTTAGGCAATTTTGCATTACAAAGATCAATAAAATTGAAAATTGTAGAAAATAATATCTTCTTTTTTTTATTTAATAAAAAAAGAAGATATTATTTTCTACAATTTTCAATTTTATTGATCTTTGTAATGCAAAATTGCCTTTTATATCATAGTTTTATTATAATTTAAACATGCTGAGAGCTTGAAAAAGTCTTGATTTAATAAAGACGAAACGTTGCAATCAATAAGTGTTTAAATTGATTTTTTATTCCAATTACCCGTGAAACTAATTTCTAATAATAATAATGCGTTTACCGTCCATTTCACGACTTTATGTCAAACAAACAGACGCCATTCGCACCATTACTATTTTTCATCTACCACTTTCCGTTATTTTCTACGTTTTTAAAATTTCAACTTAATTAATAGCAATGGGCGAATGAAGGAATTATAGGAAGATAGGATAATGTAGACCATTTTTGAACTAGGAGTTTGATAGGTAATTGGCCATGGCCTCGAATAAGGAACCATCTCGCTATTTATCTGGAATTAATTGAGTGAAACCATGGAAAACCTCAACAAGATGATCGGTATAGAAATTACCGTTTCTCGACGAGAGGCAGTAGGAAAAAGTCCCAGCCACATCTGCCTCCGCCGAGATTCAAACCCGATACTTCCTGAATGCAAGTCTAGCGCTCTCACAACTACTCTACCACGCTCAGTTTTGATATGAAATTAAAATATATACCAAAATGCTTTGTTTAATTTTCGTGTTTATTCAAAATATTCAATTATAAAGGTATTAGCGTTATCTCGAAATGGAGACAGTTAAATTTTAACGTTTCATGAAACACACGTAAATCCTTTAATAACAGAAAGAGATCGACGCTGTCGAGCGTCTATAATTTTACAACAGAAACGGGATTAGCGTGCAGTCGTAAACGGCGTGACATGAATAATGAAACTCGAACAAAATGAACGACGTAATGCTCGACATTTATTCACTAACATACATTCAAAAATCTAAGGAAACTAACAAAAACAGCAGTAACTAAATATCATAGTTTTCGAGCGTCTACCACAAAAATAGCGTGGCTCTTCGTATGAAAATTTCTAGCTAAAAATGAGTCTTAGGTTCGTTTGAATTATTATACGTCTTTGGCGTGATTAAAAACTAATTTTTAATATGCAAATAATTTATTGAAATAAAATCTTCAAAAAGTTTTAGAATAAAATTTTATTTTGGTTTTTACTTTTTTCTGCTGGATGATACTTAAAACGATTTTTGGTTGTAATCAAAGGTTATAGTCGTTTAGTATATTATATAGTTTCCAGATAGCAGAAAGTGCATTGATTTCGTCCATCTATTATCTATTTCTCTTATGGCCAACTTCATACTGTCGAATTTTCGTTACCTTGTTAAAATTTTACTCTAAGCGCGCTAAAAGAACTACATATAACCTCAAAAATATTTTTAAATTCTATGCTGGGAACAGTTTTTATATTTTTCAATAATTGTTAAGATAGTCACATAATACTATTTCGGACAATGTTCATACATCACGCTAAAATTTGATTCCAGACGCTCAGAAAAGACACGCGTGGTACAAAAAAAAGTCTAAAAAACAATTTAATCATTACCTAATTAGTTTTCAAATGTTAACAAAGTCGTCTCGCAGTAACATCGGATAATGTATAAACTTCTTTGAGCGTCATTTCTATATTGAAATCAAACTCCGAAAACACAAAAACACACATTTATTCAATTCTATAAGTTGAATTAATTTTATATATTTTGTGTAAGTGTAATACGCATAGCAATTTCTACTGTTTAAGAATTATAACCAAGCGTCTAACAAACTCTTGTGATATCAGTTGTTGAGCGTCTATATTCATTTAAAAAATCAGTATGAAGGACCGTGTATGACTTTTATGTTACGGAAACATTTTCCAAAATAGTTTTTTATATGAAACATGTCAATGGAATTTGCCAATATGCCTTTGTATTTGATATAGGTACAAAATATGTATAAAATTGCATATATTTTGCTCAAAATTAAAACCTTTTTATTATAAAGTTTTGATACGAATAACTCGAATTTCATTTGCTTTGTGTGTTTATAAAAATTGTCGATATTTTTGCGATCGCCTGATCCTTTCAATTGTAATGGCAGATTGTGCATAGCTATAAAGCAGCTGGTTTTAGATACAAAAGTTTAATACACTGGCTCAGGGAATTTTCTTTTAAAACTTTTTACATTAGCAATCCGTATTTGTATTGTAAGAGGATATTAAAATCAGGGTAGCTTTTTGTTATTTAATCAGAAAAGAAAATAGGTAATAAAACAAAAAGTTGTTTAAATAATCGAAAACTTTTAAAACATAATGAACTCGTCCTCCGACCACATTAGAGTCCTTCGTCTACGTTATATTCGAACTTTGCCCACTGAACTCTAATTGATGGATAGCCAGATCTCATAACACACTTGAAATCTAGTGATGTAAAATTACCGATTATTTGATTGTAACCACTTTAGCCGGACAATTAGCTGGTTAATTATTCGTCTATCTATATAAAACAACATGGTGGTTTCCGATTTCTGTTCCTCAGAACAACAAAAACAAAACAATAGACAATTTTCAACAGTAGAATCGAAATAATTAAATAATATATTTATATTTATGTAGATATTGGTTGTAAAATTTAAATTAAAATCACGATTGGAATTGACAAACATGCGCAAAACTTTCTGCGCAGCCTTGTACAATAATAATAAATAGCAGCGGTTATTTAACCAGATATTTAATCGGATGATTAACCACTTATTTACACTTATACATAACTGTTGAAATCCCTTAGATAGGGAAGAGAAGATCTTTGGATGAGAATTTCTGACAAAATCCAGCCATTTTTATTTGCAGCTAAGTTTAAAAAGGGAATTTTAATTTCATGTTTATTTCAGACAGTATCTTTTGACATCTATTATGACGCAAATTGACTCGAGTAGTTCACAAGAGCGATATAATGACGTCATCACGGTAAAGCATGAAGTATGAACCAATCAACGACGTGCGATATTTGGCGCTCGTCAGATTACGTCGCGTTTTACGTGAATTTTAAATGCGCTGTTATTATTGATGACTTTGAATCACGTTTTCTCACAAAAGAAAGAGTACGGCGAGCATATGCCTGTAACTTTTACAAAAAGATATTTCAGATTGAATTTAAGCTCTTATATTCTGATATTACTATACAGTTTTAAATGTCACATCAAACACCTCGCTAAAAATATCACCCATCAATATGGAGCCGGGCGCAATGGATTTCCTGACCACAAATAAACCTCTCGCATACAGTGATATTTCATTTTATCTACAAATCAACGAGGAGTTGTTAACTTTGTGACGAAGTAAGCTTTTTAAATGAAACTATTCGCGATATATATTTTTTTATTAACTTTTTTATTTTCTTAAAAAATGGAAAATTTTTAGCCATACGAAAGTTATTAGTGTATTTGCCATATGGCAACATACACTATTGGCGTCGGTCGGATGGCGGGACCTAGGGGTCGTACCAAAATTTCTCGACGTTTCATAACCTCCTAAACACTTTGGCACCATTTTTAAAAATGTTTATATATATATGTATATATATATATATATTTATATACGTATATATATATATATATATATATATATATATATATATATATATATATATATTTATATGTGCGGGCAATAACTTTCGAAGGAGTTAATTAATTTTAACGAAATTTGGCATACTTGTTGGAATCCATCACCGCACGAAGCCTATTTAAAATGGGCCCAATTGGGTCATTTTAATGGTGGTTTTTAGGGGTTGAAAAAAAGTTTTTGGGCCCAAAAATACCGAAAAAATTCTCAGAATCGTTTCAAAATTGAAATTTAACCCTTTAGTAGCAATTAAAAAGTGCTCCTGAAATTATAAGCGAATCGGCCCGACAGGACCGGACTTACAAATTTTATGAAAACACTAGTTTGTGTATACGAATTTACTTGCTGAAGGTCGTATTTAATTTGCTGCAGATGTTGGATTGATAACAATATTTCAACTAATAAAATTATTATTGTAAGGGGTGTATTAAGGGGTTCAATTTTTTTTTATTTTGTCCAAAAACAAACTTAATTTCATTTAATAAAGCCACAATACCTGTATTAGCAAATACACTATATTGTCGGCAGGGTTTTGGCACTGCGACCCGGGTTTTTATCACATTGTGCGCTGCAATAAAAATGATTCTTTGTTTGGTACTTCGTAGAACTAAATTCCAAAGTTAGTATTAAGTTACAAAACTAAATTGCAAACTTTATAGTAAATTCTAAATTTAGAATTAAGTTTATTACCCTCTTGATGATGGAAAAATATTCCGAAATGCAAATGGATGTACTATAACGACGTAGAACTTATTCGCCGTCTTAATTATATGTACGAATATGAGTTCGTTAATTAGTAAGAAATTATAAAATAGCCAATTAAGACAATCTTCAACCGTACAAGAACATTGAAAGTCTTTACAAATTAAAGAAAGCAAAAAAAAAATTTCTTAGCTCTGCAACGCTAAGTTTAAAAACAAATTTAGGTCGCAGTGCCAAACCCTGTCGACAATATAGTTTATTTGTTAATACAGCCAGTGTGGTTTTATTATGTGAACTTAAGTTTATTTTTGAGCAAAATAAAAAAATTAACCCCTTAATATATTCCTTTAATTTTTTTTCGTAATTGCAATATTATTACCAATGGAACATTTACACTAAATTAGATATACCCTTCAGTAAAAATAATTCACTATCTGTAAACTTAAGTTTTCATAAAAATTTTTATTAAAATTTTAGGGACACTTTTTAATTGCTATTAAAAGGTCAACTTTCTGATAATTTTTTCGGTACTGTGGGGTTCAAAAACATTTTCCCCTATCCTTAAAATGGTCCAATTAAGCCCATTTTAAATAGACTTCGTGCAGTGATGAATTTTAATATGTATCGTTAAAATCAATTAGCTTCTTCGAAATATATATAAATAATATGTAAATAAATATAAACATTTTCAGAAATGGTGCCAAGTTTCTTAGAATGATGTGAAACGTCAAGAAATTTTGGTTCGACTCCTAGGTCCCGTTATCCGATTATTTATATTTATATTGGAAATCAGAAATGTTGATCTGATTCACCTACGCAGACCGTATAAAATCTATTACTGTTTTCGGTTTTACCCTGTAAAATATGTAATGGGTTGCCAAAACCATTCTAATATTTTTGGACTTTTTTCAACTGTTGATTTAGCATCTGCACTTACGCCTTGAGGTTTATATGATTTAATTCGCTGGAGACGCAGAAAAATTGCAGCGAGTGTTGATATACAGCCAATTTTTCATAATAAAGGGTGCTAAATATTTTTAGTATCAATTTTTTACAATTCATAATAAGCAGAATATATTTATACAACACAAAGATGTTCTTCTTGTTAATTAATACATAATTAAAATCAGACAAATTACTTGGAAAATTAATAAAACTAAGGCGTCTTCGTTTTTTATGTATTTTTCTTTTGTTCTAATAATTTTGATAAAAACCTAATCCGATCTTAGTCGAACAAAAAGTAATCTATATCAATAATTTTATAAGCGCTCTCGCATCTTTATTGTGACATTCAGGCACTTAACACGGCACAATGTTTTTTTTTCGATAAAATTCAAATTTATCAAATAAAAAGTAAATAACACTATGGAATGCAAACAACAAAGGATTCTAATGTACCAAACATTAATATCACGGGGAATTGACAACTGGAAATGAAACAAAACTCTGTTTTTTTTTCTATTTATCGACGTTTCGTCTTTATTTAAGACTAGCGGCCCAGTTCGGCTTCGCTCGGATGTAAATGTAATTTATGGGATATAAAAGATGAAAATCATTATCATAAAATTCTCAACATGTATTGAATTTGCGCGAATTTAATCGTTTTTAATTGTGAATGTTCAAAAATCGAAGAAATATCAAAACTGCCAAAAAACCACAAAAAAATTTCTCTTGACCCGACCGCTACTATCTAAAGATTGCCTGAAAATTTTATCAAAACCGGTTCAGCCATTTTGGAGTCCATAGATAACATACATACATACATCCACTTTTATATATATATCATTAGATAAATAACAGATGGGAGTATATATTTCTAATGCCGAATCTTAGAATAATTCTTGGGCTAAACATGAGTTTGTGAAGCATTTTTTACTTTGTTATTAATAGCGATTGTTGTTTTAGAATGCATTAATTAAATTAAAACTAACCGTCTAAACGTTTGTTATTTGTCAAATTATTGGTTAAAAAAACATTTAAATATTAAAATCGTCAGGTTTTCTAGAAATTTTTATGGGTTTGCATACCTGAGTACTATTTTAAAGCAGTATGCAAAAGAGAAACGATTTTTATAATTAAATTCTTCTTGTCTTGTCACATCTGTGGCAAGACAAAAAGAATTTTAATAATTCTCAATATTGTTTACGTTAATATTATTGTTAATTCTTTATTTGTATTACTATCATATTTTTATATTATTGTTTATAGAGCGACTGAAGAAGCAATAAATAATTTCGGAACGTCGCGTTAAACAAAAAATATTAACTAATTTACCCGCTTCAAAAATTATCCTCTGAATTATTTGTTGTAAAGAATAATAATGCGTTTAACATCCGACACATTGTGTCACAACAGACGCCATTTGCACCATTACTATTCCCCATCTACCACACTTCCCGTTATTTTTCTAAATTTTTATTCAAACTTTATTTTAATTAATAACAATGGGCGAATGAAAGAATTATAGAAAATTTGGATAAGATGGGAATGAGAGCATTGGCGTTTGACAGGTAATCGGTAATGGCCTCGAATAAGGCACCATCTCAATATTTATCTGAGATTAATTGAGGGAAACCATTGAAAGCCTCAACAAAATGGTCGGCACAGAAATTACCGTTTTTCGGCGAGAGGCAGTAGGTAAAAGCTCTTATTTTTTATCTTCCATTGCCAGGCGCATCAGAATCATCGTACCTAGGTAAAACTAAAATGTTTCCATTTATGAATCGTCTGTATAGTTAGCGAGTTTTCCACAAAGTCACACACATGTATATTTTATAAGCGTTGAGCAAAGTTTTCCCGTTGTTTTTCTTTAAAGCATTGTTTTATGTTGATTTATCGATAAAAAGAGTCGACTTTATAATTTTCTTTTCTATTATTTTGTTTGTAAGAGGAAAACCTCTCACAAGACGCATAAGTTAACAATGTTCACAAGATTTTACATATGCTGCCGAAGCAGAGTTCTTCAGGTCTGATTTATAATGCTACAACAGCACTCTTCAAATTCTGATTCCGCTAGATGGTGTCATCGCGCATCGAGACAACAATTTTTGTACACCTATATAGTCAGGGCCAGCCTGAACGAGTTTGACGCCCTGGACGAGAAATTTCTAGCGTCCCCTTAGCAAAAATATTTTTTGCACAAACAACTGCTTTTCATACCATAGTATAGTAATAAATAACCAATCCAATTGTTATATCTCTATTAGTTGCCATTTAAATCCACATACAAAAACAAAGTAGGCGTTGAACAGTCTACATAGATACCATTATGGCGGAACATGAACAGTCAAAAATATCGCAAATATACTTATTATGATATGAAAATTAGCTATTTTATATAGGAAGTACGTGCAAAAAATACATAGTATGTATCTCGATTATTAACACATTATTACAACTTATCATAAAATAATACACTACAAACTAGATACATAAAAAAATATTTTCCAATGAAAGATTTCCCTATTTGTTTATGTAATTTGAGAGTCCTTTCTCAACTGGCCAAAGCTCTTTAGAATAGCTTTGTGCTAAAATTTTACGTGAATTTTCTTATCATAAGACTTATTTGACGGCGACGAACAAACGAAAATTTCGAGCGTGCAGTCATCACATATTATAAACTTTCCGTTAGTAAGTTATACAAGTTAGGCTAACTATCCATTTCCGGCCTTTTTGCTTCACTTCCGAGAGATTCGAGGTTCGATACAAGTTGGAAAATTAATAAGCTTCGTTTTGCTTTACGTTTTTAAACTATTTTCATATAGCAAAACTAGTAGATGCACATATTTTAAACGCTTATACCTATATATAGTTTGTAAAAATTGTACTAGTACTTTATATATCTAGCGTGAAATGAATTAAATACACGTGATATTAAAGAAAAAGAAGATGCCACATTAATGCTTCCGAAATCGGAACTGTTATCTCTCCGAAAATATCCAGATTAAGATATTACTTAGGTTATTTTTGTTTAAACATGTCGTGGTATAAAGTTGGTAGACGTTAATGTTTAATAACCCAACTTAAATAATTTATGTTTGTGCATATATAATATAACCACGTTATTGTAACCAGGTTGTTAAACTGAACTACCTTCAATGTTTATTAACAATTAAACAACGTCCCAGCGGTCAACTGGCGGCCGCATGGATGGTAGAGTTGATGATGAGATCGTAATGTTGAGAGGGCATCCATCGGTAATGAATGCATGCAGTAAAGTAAGACCGGGCGAATTTATGACAGTCGTTCATTCTATATACTGAGTACATTATAGACCGACAATTTAATGGAGCAGAAGTTGACTGGTTACACGCAGAGGTGAATTTGAGTCTTTGCCGCCCCCTATATGTTCGTCAAAAAAATCCTCAAAAAATGTAAGTATTTGAAAGTAGTTTGGGTTATTTAATATACATATTTGGACATGAAATGAGAGCACTAGGTTCGCATTCGAGAGATATATTGTGGCACCATTGGAATTGACCGAACTTTCTCGAACAATCAAGAATAGTGCGCCCCCAATTGTTACGCCACTGGAAATGAAGCCGGCTTCTCGAACAGACTGACAGAAGTCTGGAATGTTCGAAAACGTCTGGACGCGCCTATAAATCCAGCGCATGTGGAGTGCGGCACTGACGCAGTCGACAGTCATTCAGAGACGGTGCATAGTCAAGGTCAGTGACCAGCGAGCGAGCAGTTGGCAATTACTGAGCTTACACATAAATAAATTATTACATAAATTTCGGTGTGTTGTAAATAGCGTTTGTGTGTTTATAATCGTGTTTTGTGTAAAGAGTCATTGTTGAATTATCATTTATAAGAATCCGTTTATTTTTCATAGTTAGTTTCTTTTTGTCACTGTTATTAGAGAAGTACTTTTTAGTTTATTTGTTTTGTTTTTATTTCATTTGTTGTGAAAATAAATCAATTTTAATCCACCACAAAGAACAGTTTTGCTACAATATCTTCAATTTTGAAGACATTTCTCACTTTATCTCAGTAAGGTTCGTCGTGGTCTACGTTTACAGTGGAACCGAGACAGACGATACTAATAATACTATTTTTATTCCAACTCTCGTTTCTGTTAACGATTTCAATTGTCGAGCGTCTATAATCTGCAAGCTTTCTCCCAACTTTCGATTAAGGGGGTAGATGCACTCAGAAGCGTAAAAATGGTCTATTTTCAAAAATGTATTTTTTATAGTAATTAAGTTTATTTTACAAAATAAATTATACAGAGTTTTCATGCAATGCTTTAACTTAACTTTTACGAAAAAAAAATTATTATTTAAAATATCGCCATCTTAGTTGGACCCTCTCCCGTGAGCAGTGCCCCGCGGTGACCATCACAGCAGTCTTCTGGATCATCTAAATTCAAAAAACCAAAAATAAACCTATAGTTTAATAATAAATCCAGTCTTTAATCGAAGCTTTTTTTTTTTGAAAATTCACAAAATGGCGGCTTTCGAAACTTTAGACTTTGATTTTCGATAAAATGTTAAAAGTTAATTGTTTAAAAAAATAGTAATTTTCAACAAAAATCAATATCCTTCGATTAAAGACTAGTTTTTAATGCCAAAAAGAAAATATCCAAATTTCATCAATATCCACCGAGTGATTTTCGAGTTATAGTGGTCACCGAATGAAAAAACACAATTTTCAGAAAAACACGTTTAAAGTTTTTCAAATGTCCGCTACCTGCTCTAGTCACAAACTAGAGGTTCGATGTTGCTTCAGTAATTACTGAATATCTCGAAAACTATTCATCGGATTGACTTGAAATTTTCAGAGAATATTCTTGAAAATCGATTTTTCAAAAATTCTAAATGCATCTTCCCCCTTAAAAGTTGTTACAACACCAATTAAAAACATTTTAGAGGAATCAGTCTATATCTGGAGCAGATTTAGTTCGCAGTGGGGTAAACCAATCATCGCTATTATCAGGCAACACTGACGTCACGGTACGTGAATAAAAACGAACCACTGAAACATATTCATATAGGTTTTGAGAATGTATTACTTGTACAGTAGATATGGAACATAGAACTTTTATAGCGAAAGAGGGATTGTGTATATTTTCACGCAGAACATAAAATGGTAAAAGTGTCACAGTCACATTATTCATATATATTTTTTTATGTGAAACATCTAATGACGCCCTTGGAAAATGTTTAAGATCCGACGTCCCATTCGGCTAGTCGCTTGTCTCGTCGGTTCTTTCCGACTTGGCGCTCCCCTTCTGCCTTGTGTTTCAATTGTTTTTTTTCTTCATATCCTTCTATTTTTATCTTAAGATATTTAACTCGAATGAATATTTTTTGTCAGCAAAATGCTTTAAAAATAAAATCTATTGCAAATATCAAAATTCTATCTTCTGATTTCTTTGATATTTGTTAATATACAACAGCTGATGCCGCGCAATCATTTGACAGGTCCGTTGGATAATGTCATCCCCCCACTACTACGTACGAGACAATCACTACTCTACTAACCCTGGTTGGCAACAGTGTGAGTATCATGTTTTCTTTTCATTTATAAAAGTTTCATAACACGGAATACTTGAATAGTGAAAAATACGCTCCGGCCTACGCCGTTACGTAATATCAATATCATCTACTGTACAGTGTACACTGGTGTTAGTGGGGATATGTGTAGGGCACCATTCCCGTAATGGAAACGGGGCACACCGCACGAATTCACTCGATGCCTATTTAGATCTACGGGTCGGATAACAATACTTGTCTAAAGCTCCTTTCACATCATCCATTCATTTAATTTATTACTGGTCTTTTACTCACGCTTCTGTCGCGTTCAATGCCAGTTTTGACAGCAACCGTATCTTCAAGGCAATAATAGAGGGAATGTTGGCACGTTGTCTTATGATTTGGAACGTTATCCTATGTCAAATATACAGTGAATCGTCAAGCTGGCAGTTTCGATCCATCGATGTTTAAGTTAACGAGACTATCGCAGAACAATTCGTTTCATATTTCACGTAGGATTACGTGCCGAATCAGCGTTCGAATCGTCGGACCTGGCCCATAATATTGTCAGTTCGGCACGTTATCCTATGGTTAAATATACAGTGAATCGCCAAGTTGATAGTTTCAATCCATTGACGTTTGAGTCGACGCGACGGAACAAGGCTATCGCAGTAACAATTTATGGTATATTTGACGTAGGATTACGTGCCGAGTTGGCGTTCGAATCGTCAGACTTGGCACGCCAGTCTTTGCTTAAGATACAGATGATCGATAAATTAATTCCATCGTGTACTCTCGAGGCAGTGCCACGGTTCGAAACTGTTATCACGACGAAATCTAATATAGGATAGCGTTCCAAGTCGCAAGTCTTGACACGTCAACTTGTATTATAGATGTTAATTATCGCGTTGTTTTGAAAAGTTTCGCTCGAGACAACTCGATGGTGCAAAGTTGTCGCCGTGACGCTTAACATAGGATAACGTGCTAATAAAAAGAACCCAATTTTTTTAGTGTGAACACAAATTGATAGCGGAGTGAGTTTAATTAAATTCTAGAGTTTAATAACGAAAAATCTTTAAGTTTTCACGTCTTTGTGGAAGCATCTCTTTATTTTTTTTGTCTAATCTAAACATAATAAAAATATTAAGAGCATTGTGGTTGGAACAATAAAAATAAAAGAATAGTTACTTCTTACCACAACAGATTTATTCAGTGGATGTACATTTCGAGAGCTAAGCTCCCATCTTCAGCAAAACACTATTTTTTGCTGAAGATGGGAGCTTAGCTCTCGAAATGTACATCCACTGAATAAATCTGTTGTGGTAAGAAGTAACTATTCTTTTATTTTTATTAATCTAAACATAATAATCTAATATACAACAGGCTTTCAAGAGTAGGTATTCGCACTAGGTAAAAACAGTAAAGCGCTGTAAAGATGGTCGAAGCTCTGAGTTTAAAAGAGAGGCTACTGTACTATTTCACAAAACGCAGGTATTCGTTTGATCAACCTTGCATCGTATCAAAAAAAATTATTTTCAGATGAGTATTTGAGCAGTTTTGTTTGTATAATTTTCATATTTGCATATATGCATATGCGTATCGAGCTTCTGATAATATTGTTACAATAAATATATTAAAACTCGATATAATATTCAGCTCGCTGCAAGCAATGAAAATTTTGTTATATTAAATCAACAACAATGTTGCATATTAAAATGTAAACTAATTAAAATTTTCAGTTTCAACGCAGTTGTTTGTATAGAAACTATGCTGTCTTCAATTTTAAAGATACCGTTCGAGCTCGAAGTACATTGTATCTCTGCTAGGTTCGTTTTAATTACGGCAATTTATAAATTCCTGCTCAGTAACATTTCGAAGGAAACAAATCAGCATTTGATGAGAAATTGGTATATAAGTTTGTTCATTCAAGGTTAGCAGAGTACTATAGGTTGGACGTGACAGGCGTCTATGATTGGTTGAATCGATTGTTTACGTCATTCGAAACCTTTTTTGCCCTAGCATTGAATAAAAAAAACGTGATATTCGTCAATATTTCTTTACAGCACCTAAGGAGATTTCGAATTAAGGAAAAGCAAATTTACATTTTAAACTTTTTTCTTTACAAACTTTTAAAAATACTCACAGATTTGACTTACTTAATTTTTTTTCAAATTTCTTTTTTTCTGTACAAAAGTGTATATAAAACTTATGCTAATTTTCTCGAATTTATCTGATTTTAACTCGTTTATTTAAATCGAATAAACTGTAAAAACTTGTCTAAAGGTCATATGACTAGAATTGTACATTTTTCTGCTTTATTTTGAAGCATTAACATCAAAGATTAAACATACCCAACTTACTCGTAAGAGAGCTGTGCAGGTGAAAAAGAGGGCATATTGAACAACTGGTACTCAGTAACCTTTAGATTTTTTTATTTTGACTTGTGTACATTGTGCTACACATTTGAAAAACATCCATCCAAAAAAATGCACTATTTTGGTAAAAACATGTTAAAAATGAACTATATACAAAATGTGAGCGTGGTTATTGAGCTTCAGATTCTCTTTATTCCATTCGTCCTTTGGGCAGAAGTAATTGGCAGTGTATTAGAGAACTTACTTGAGTCAGCTACTTCATTGAATTGCTGCTATACCGACGTGTATTTACATTTTTTTCAAATACATTTACAATAAAACTCTATGAATTCTGCCATGTTTCAGCTCATTTTCACCGTCCTTATTTTTTCTAAATCTTTTTGGTTTCAACGAATACTGCGTGCAGATCGGACGGAATTCGTGTGATGGCCGCTCTAAGTGCGCTCTGGTGAGCAAACGACACGCTCGCAATCTCCAACTTTCCGTTCTAGTTGCATAATGTCGACCATGGGTCATAGATATGCATACATTATTAGTGTATTTGCCATATGGCAACATACACTATTGGCGTCGGTCGGATGGCGGGACCTAGGGGTCGGACCAAAATTTCTCGACGTTTCATAACCTCCTAAACACTTTGGCACCATTTTTAAAAATGTTTATATATATATGTATATATATATAGGTATATATATATATATTATATATATATATATATATATATATATATATATATATATATATATTTATATATATATATATATATACATATATATATATATATATATATATATATATATATATATATATATATATATATATATATATGTGTGTGCGGGCAATAACTTTCAAAAGAGTTAATTGATTTTAACTAAATTTGGTCCGCATGTTGGAATCCACCACCGCACGAACCCTATTTAAAATGGGCCCAATCGGGCCATTTTAAGGGTAGTTTTTAGGAGTTGAAAAATGTTTTTGGGCCCCAGAATACCGAATAAATTCTCCGAATCGTTTCAAAATTGAAATTTAACCCTCTGGTAATAATTAAAAAGTGTACCTAAAATTTTAATAAAATCGGCCCGACAGGACCGGATTTACAAATTTTATGAAAAAACTAGTTTGCAGAGTGAATTATTTACTGAAGTGTGTATATAATTTAGTATAGAGCTTCGATTGATAATAATATTGCAATTAAGAAAAAAAATGTTATTTTAAGGGATGTATTAAGGAGTCAAAATTTTTATTTAGCCCAAAAACCAACTTAAGTTCGCGTAATAAAGCCACACTGCCTGTATAAGCAAATACACTATATTGTCGGCAGGGTTTAGGCACTGCGACCCGGGTTTTTTTTTGATTGTGATCAGTAACTTGTATTTTGAGATTGTCTTGCAGATAGTCAGTGAGCACTTGTGTTTGCATTTTCTTGTTGTCCATCAGGAGACGTAATAATTCCACCTCGTTATTTGCACAATCGGCCACGACTTCTTTGACATCGTTTATAAGTTCGTTTTGTTGTTCTGTCGTTATGTGAGATGTCAAAATGTCGACTACGGATTTCTCTATGTCAAAGACCCATAAATACAAACCTAACCTTTAACTTGCGTTGATATCAGTTTTGACCGGAACGTATCAAGCTTAACAAAATCGATTATATAAACAGACAGATATAGACATGCAAATAAACGGACGGACATACATTCTGAAAACGTGATCGTCCGTCTATGAAGTCTGATAAAAAATATCCGAAAATACTGCATGGAAACAAGATTATGAAGGAAATTCTTAGTGTTAAATTATACAGAATTGTATTTATTTGAATTGACGAATATTTAATTCGAATTTGAATTTCATTTCCTTGCGAAATTGTCGGACAGAAGTCTCTTTACTATTCTTTTGGTATAGTGTTCGCAATTTTTGAAAAACCCGGGTCGCAGTGCCAAAACCCTGCCGACAATATAGTGTATTTGCTAATATAGGCAGTGTGGCTTTATTATGAGAACTTAAGTAGGTTTTTGGGCAAAATAAAAAAAATGGCTCCTTAATACACCCCTTAAAAGAACATTTTTTTTCTCAATTGCAATATTATTATTAATCGAACTTCTATACCAAATTATATACACCTTTCAGTAAATAATTCACTATCTGCAAATTAGTGTTTTCATAAAATTTGTAAATCCGGTCCTGTCGGGCCGATTTTATTAAAATTTTAGGGACACTTTTTAATTACTGCCAGAGAATTAAATTTCAATTTTGAAACGGTTCGGAGAATTTTTTCGGTATTTTGAGCCCCAAAAACATTTTTCAACCCCTAAAAACTACCTTTAAAATGGCCCGATTAGTCCCATTTTAAATAGGCTTTGTGCGGTGATGGATTCCAGCATGTATGCCAAATTTCGTTAAAATGAATTAACTCCTTCGAAAGTTATTACCCGCACACATATATATATATATATACGTATATATATATATATATTTCTCGACGTTTCATAACCTCCTAAACACTTTGGCACCATTTTTAAAAATGTTTATATATATGTATATATATTATATTTATATATTTTGATGTTCTCTTGTGTAGACGGACTCCCACTTGTTACAACACTGTCTTGAAAAGAAAAGAAAAAAGACAACAGTCGAATCTGTGTTGTCGGCGTCGCAGGAGGATATCTGATCTTAAGTTGCTGGGCCCGTTTGGTTTATTTGACAGATAATTTGATATCCGCCTATGGGCGTCCGATCAACACAGACCCTTAAGACAAAAAAAGGAAACAATCGTGTTAATACTTAGTTATATTTAAACGTGTTAATTACTAACGGAGCAAACTTAAGTGCTATACACAGGCAGAACGGACAATCGGGCAATAGTTCACAATTTCAATAATATCAGGTACGCAGAAAATCACAAATGACTTATTTACTAATATAGTACTATTTTAATAGTTACTAACGGAGCAAACTTAATTACTATAAACGGACAGAGCGGACAATCAAACAAAATTCACAAGATACCGACATAGACTACGGAACAGAAAACAGATACGTCTATATCCTTCAAATACCGGAACAGAGAGCGTTTTACTTAACTAATATAATACTACTTTAATAATTACTAACGGAGCAAATGCTTAAATGCTACGGACAGACGGAACGGACAACAATTCACACACCGGAACAGAGAGAGTTTGTTATTTTATTATTGTTTATTATTTTCACGAAACCGTCACCTAGCAAACATATTCATTACACAACAATGTCAGGCTTTATTGTTCGTTGCTAAGTGAGGCATTTTATCGTAGTAGCCACGGATATCAGAAAATGCAATACCGAATCACAGCTGACTATAACTGTTCAGATATAATTAAATTATTAACTATTTATTTAATTAACTATTAAGGTTATACTATATATTCTTGTGACATATGGGCATAATGTCACAATATATATATATATATATATATATATATATATATATATATATATATATATATATATATATATATATAAATATAATATATATACATATATATATAAACATTTTTAAAAATGGTGCCAAATTGTTTAGAAGGTTATGAAACGTCGAGAAATTTTGGTCCGACCCTTAGGTCCCGCCATCCGACCGATGCCAATAGTGTATGTTGCCATATGGCAAATACATTAATAATCTATAGAATATGTCGATTTAAAATATGTGATTAAATTACTATTTTCTGCGGTTTTGCTTGCTTTAATGTCGTATTTTTGGCTACTGTTCACCCCACCTCCGTGGTATACAATATTGTGAAAATGTGATCAAAATCGGTTCAGTAGTTGCGAAAGTTGCAACAAGCAAATTGACAAATAGACAAAAAAATGTGAAAATGACGAAATCGGTGTAGATATTTCAAGTCGAGAAATTTTGTTAAAAACTCACAATAATACAGTTACAGATAGAACTTTGTTTATTTTCAAATGTTTATCTTCAAAAGATTATTTTTTTATTCAGTGTTGCCACTCACGCGAAGATAAAAATGGATTTTCATAACTCAGATGAAATAATGTTTTTTTAATTGCTGCAGAGTCTCAAACGAGCGCGCAAAAGAAAAGAGAACTAAACCTGTCAGAAAGAAAAGTAATGGCCATGAATTATATATTATTATATAAAAAGGAGCGCATGTTGTATAAGAAGAGGCATCTGTTAAGTGTTCGCCATTTTTGTCATTAACATATTCCGACACGAACGCATACGTCATTCGCGTACACGTTGGACCGAAATCTTGCCACATTATAATTCAATTAATAACATATTTGCCATTTAGCTTCCAAACCAAAAAAAATACGAAAATTTTATTTTAAAATAAAAGCAAAAGAAATCTTCCATATCTCAATTAGTATTGAAGCCACATACTTTATAATTTTTAGTGGCAGTTTTTAAGCTAAAAAATATAGAAGAATTCCTTTGCTTATAGGAATCATTTTGCTATTTTCTATCATCTATTTCTACTATCTATTATTAAAAATTGGCTAAATATTGGCACATTTGATGACTTAAAATAGAAACAAGTGGCCTCCAACATCCTGTAAAGAATATGGAACTTCATGATGATGATAAAAAAAAAGATCTATAAAAAAACGTTATTGCCATTTTTTGACCTACCGCCGGAAAATTTCGATTTTTGCCTCTAGTTAATGACAAGAGAGATCATAGTTAGGTATCAATGGGTATGTTGATTGTATTTTAAAAAAAAACATAATTTCAACGTTAAGTGGTAGTTTCTTTCATAGAAATACTAAAAAACACAATAATTTTCGTTACTTTTTAAGGAATTTAATTAATATTTAATAAGTAAAACCTAATTAAATCACTCTCAAGTCACATGACAACGAACACCTCACTGGCTCATCAACATCATAGAGAAGGACGTTGTTCACGCTGTCAAAATTAGGCTTCATTGGTGGTTAATATTTAGAGTGTGTAATTTATTCAAAAATTTCTATGACAACAATTACGAAAAAAAACTATCACCTCATCAGTTTAGCAGCGTTTATAAGTCTACGACGTCATGGCAGTCACGTGACAAGTATTGAAGTTTTGAAGTGAAATTTGAAACGGAATTTAAAATACATTATTTTTAAAGCACATTTAGAAAAAATATAATAAATATTTGTGGTTATTATTATTATTTCCCAAAAATAGTCATCTCTATTGAAAGCTGGGGTAGCGAGTTTCATCATTCGCGAATGATGCTAGATCAAACTTTAAATGTTTTTTTGTTTGTGGATTATATTTGTAGATAACGAATGATCGAAATAGGGAACGTGTGTTTATGTTCAACCATATACGACACACATGTTGTTCTACGACAGAAATGGATGCTACGACAAGGCGGACGTTTTATATTATGTAAGCGTGAAATCATTTCTATGGGCGGTAATAAATCGGGGACGGCCACCTTGATCCTTGCAGCCGAACCGGCTTTTCCGCTACAGTATGGTACTCGCTAGTCGCTACAGGCACCGGCTGCTGACATGTATGTCGTAGCCATATCTAAAATTAGCCGTTTCATCAAACGTCTGGTCATTTCGTAAATCACAACAATTTGCTCACTACAGGTAGTTTTACAGTCATCTTAGTATTATTAATATGTCAACAATATGTTTTAACCATATTATCAAATCATAAGTTTCTATTGAAACCACAAGAACAAGGTCATATATATTACAAAGCCTGATTAGGAGACGAGGGGACACACGGGGTGATCTCCCAAGGCTACGTACTTTTTTGAGGGTCATAATTCCCGATAACGTTAATTTTTTAAGTTATACTTCTTTTGCCGCGTTGAGAGTTATATTATAGCTGGCAACGGAAATTGCGCAAGCACAGGTAACGAAAATTCGAAAGTATGAAGTTGGCTCAGACTGAAATGACAGATGGACGAAGTCAATGCACTTTCTGCCAACTGGAAACTATATGATAATACACTAGACGACTATAAATTTTGGTTAAAACTATATAGTAATTTACAAGATGACTATAATCTTTGATTACAACCAATAGTTCCTTTAAGTGTTATGCAGTGAAAAAAAGTAAAAACCAAAATAGAATTTTGAAAGTGTTAAGGTTAATTTTTTGTAAGCATTATTTTGAAAATTTTATTTCAACAAATTATTTGCATGTACATATATTCAAAATTAGTTTTTAGTCACGACAAAAAAGTATAACTTCAAACGCGCCTACATAAAGTACACGCACCTACTTTTTTTATTTTTGTTAAACTTATTCGATTTAGAAAATCACAGTTCAAATTGTCTCTCCACGGGCATCGCTCAGCGGTTGTTGTTTATTCATTTGTCAAATAACACCAATCGTAAGAATCTGAGTTTATAAAATGACAAAAATTACTGGCCAGATTGTAAAACTACTAGCCAGGTTGTAAGATTCCTTATGCGGTGAATCGATATTTGAAAAAATGATCGCAAATTATAAAATGACTGAACGTTGTACAAAACGACTAATTTTAGAGTATGTATAGCTGCGACACATATGTCGTATAACAACTGCTGTGACACATCATTTTACAGAAACTAAGTTTCTTTTCTGTTTCCAACTGGAATCATTTCACTGTGTAGGGATATTGAATATATTCCTTTTTATTTACATTCGTCGCGGAAACGTAATCCAACCGGATGATTTGACATTGAGTTTTATTCAGTTTGATTAAATAAAGCTTCGTTGTCAATGTCTCGTGTTTTTTAAAGCATCATCAAAAAGCTCATACCCAGCCTAAGATATTGTAAAAGTTATATGTTCACCGAAATCTTTGTTTCTGAGAAAAAGTAAATACTAAAAAAATTTATCACGAGAACTTTTTTCTCGATGCACGTTTCGCTTACCACATTCGCATCATCACAAGATGATGGCTAGCGAAACGTAAGTTGAGAAAAAAGTGCCTGTGTTTTGTGTTCATTTTTGCTTTAGCAATCGTATCTGTTTGGAATTTTCTGTGACGTTAAAAAAAAGGTAGGGGCAACTGTTACACGTCTATAATAAAATCTATGTAGTAAGATTCAGTCATTCAATAGTTTTGTGTGGATTTTATAATATAGTATAACTGTTAAAGTAATACGAGTATATAATAGAAAAACCGTGTGTTAATAAATAAATAATTTATCAGTGTTTACATAATAATAATAATAATAATAATAATAATAATAATAATAATAATAATAATAATAATAATAATAATAATAATAATAATAATAATAATAATAATGCGTTTAACGTCCGTTTCTCGACTTTATGTCATAACAGACGCCATTCGCACCATTACTATTTTTTCATCTACCTCTTCCCGTTATTTTCTACATTTTACAACTTCAACTTATTTAATAGCAATGGGCGAATGGAGGAATTATAGGAAATTAGGATAAGGTAGGTAATTTTTGAACTAGGAGTTTGATAGGTAATCGGCCATGGCCTCGAAATAAGGAACCATCTCGATATTTATCTGAAATTAATTGAGGGAAACCTTGGAAAACCTCAATCAAGATGGCCGGTACAGGAATTACCGTTTCTCGGCGAGAGGCAGTAGGAAAAAGTCCCAGCCACATCTGCCCCCGCCGGGATTCGAACCCGGTACCTCCCGAATGCGAGTCTAGTGCTGTCACCACTACTCTACCCAGCTCGGTTATATATTGTAAACATTTATATATATATATATATATATATATATATATATATATATATATATATATATATATATATATGTATTTGTTGTTTATATGTATATATGTATGCATTTATAATTACATATGCATGTATCTCGTTAAGTGTCAGTGCATCATTTCAGCTATAGTTAATAATTTAGAAAGAACTTTCACTTCCTCCTTGAGCTTATGTCGATAAGCCCCACACGAATTTAGTATTCCGTGTAAAACGGAACACTTACGAAATTACTTCGGTGTCCGTCCGTCTGTCACAGGCAATTTTTTCGTATATTTAGTGTCATGCCAAAGATTTTATTCCTCTTCAAGAAATTCATTGAAAAAACATAATTTCAAGTCGTCATTCATAACAGCGCATTTAAAACGCAACACAATCCGACGAACGAATGAACGTCTAGTTTGCAAGTCGTTTCATTGATTCGTATTTTATCGCGAGACAAATCTAGTATCGTCTCTCTCGGTTCTACGAAAAACCTCATTTTACAACAGTGTAAAGAGAGGTTGTCCTGTTAGTTACTTTTTTAAATATAATTAAGAAGTATAAAAAAACTGGATACTTGTAAATCTCACGTGGTTAAACATTTGTAACAAAGTAAATACTAAACGGAAAAGAGACGTGTCCATCTAACTTCCCTTTCCCTGCAGTCATACCTACCCGCCAACCAATTGATTCCGATTCCTCGCGATTTCCCCCACTCCTGACGGTGTCGTTTTTTGTTTGTGTTACTCCCGTCGCAGCTAAAGCAGTTTCACTTCAAAAAAACTTTATAATTAGTATTGATAAACGATTTTTGTTAGTATATCGCATTTTATCATGAATATAATGCTGCTTACGCTGTGTACAGAACGTGTCTTACAAACAATACATTTTGATATTGTCATAATATCAAAACAACAAACACACATAACGTTGGACGTTCACTTTCCGAACACAAGGAGCAAACGTCTCCCCCGGGATCTCGTCTCAACATCCTACAGTCTCGCATATATCATTCTCGAATCAACCATCTTTCTCTAGCTTCTATGCTCGCATCTTGTTTATTATTTTTCCGTGGATTAAAATTAAAACATTTGAGATTTTTTCCATAACTGTCCGTTTAAAGTTATTGGAATATTTTTATTTTTATTTTATACTGACAGTAAAATCAGTTCGGTTTCAGATAAAAATTAAGTCTTTGTATAAACATTTGGAGTGGATAAAAAACAGGTCGAAGGTTTTACCGTAAACGAAGATTGAATTCACTGAATGACAAAATTGTGCTTGAATTATTTTATCTAAAGTCTGCAGACAGAGAATAATTAAAAGAAAAAAATTTTAAAAAGATTTCTCAATTACAACATAGTTTCAATTCAAATTATAAACTATTTACAGAAGATGACTCAAACTGCCTTCAATATTATACAAACAAGAACGCAACTGCCAACTAATGATCTGGCAGTGATATTTTGATATAATTTTGACGAGATTTGTGCGTTTAACGGTCGATTACGTAATGCAAACAGTAGCCTCGCTCTATGAGAGAAGATTCCTTTAGATGCCGCACACTTCAATAATATAGTGTGTATATTGTTATTATATATAATATAAACGCTGAACACACTCGCTGACCAACTGATTGACTACGATTTTTTAGAATTTTTAGGTCATTATAAAATTGCGTCATGTCCGTCGCAGCCCCATAGCTCTTAAAAATTAAAACCGATTTAGATGAAACTGCATAGCTATTATTGTAAAAAGAATTGAAGTACAAGGACTGTTATGATTAAAAGTCTTTTAAAGTGTTGCAAAACTTGCCTACTATTAATTTAATTTTGGAGTCTCAATTAAACGAGCTATGTGTACGTTAAAAAAATTGTATAAAATAAAATTGTTATTTTTTCTGCTTAATTCTTATAGAATAGTTAGGTTACATCAGAAAAGTGAATTTTAATTTAGCGGAACGACCCCTTTCGAATCGACTTACATTCGACGCTGTCCTAACTCCAAGGTTATTATAAGATAAGATATTTATTTAATCAGTTGAGATCTATTTGACACATCAACGAGAAATACAAATATGAAATTATAAAATATAAATTTGTTTTAATATTATTTGAACAGTTGTAATTTTTTTAAAAACTTGAAAAGGACCACAAAAGTGGTTGAAACGTTATTATTTAGAAAAATGTATAATCAGATCCTTTTTATGTTAATAAATTATAAATATTTTAGAGGAATTAGGATCAAAGAAATAAAAGACAAATTATTATTTCACAACGTTTCGTATTAAATTAATACTTCATCAGGTGATCTTAATTAATTGTCTCAATAACTAAATTTAATTCAATTATCTTGTTATATTATTTTAAATTATCATAACAAATCAAAATTTAAGATATTACAATTCATACAGAGTGACAATTTGTTTTATTTATAAAAAGGATCTGATTATACATTTTTCAAAATGTCATCACCTGGAGGTTTCATGGAAATAAAACAAATTGTCACTCTGTATGAATTGTAATATCTTAAATTTTGATTTGTTATGATAATTTAAAATAATATAACAAGATAATTGAATTAAATTTAGTTATTGAGACAATTAATTAAGATCACCTGATGAAGTATTAATTTAATACGAAACGTTGTGAAATAATAATTTGTCTTTTATTTCTTTGATCCTAATTCCTCTAAAATATTTATAATTCGTTATTATTTATTTCAGTAAATAAATTTGAACAGTATAGCAAGTAGCTTCATTTTGTAAATGAAATTGTAAAGTTATCGGCAACATAAAAATAATAATAAAAGGCCCGTACTAATAAAGAGTTTTCAATATTTGATTTGAAAATTGAGCGAGTATTATTTTTTAACCTTTCAGGTAGTCATTCATTAATGAGGTAATCTGTGTATTTCTAATGAGCTTGTCTTAACTCCTGACATTGATGACTTGATGAGTGCAAGTACGAAATATAGTATTATCAGACCAACCAAAGAAAGTTTAGCAAAAGACCATGTATAGGGTCCCTTATTTAGAGAAAACGGCATAAAAATAAACGAACTATTTATAGCTAATATGTGTTAAGTTATACCTGTCACATTATGATATTCCAGTAACCTGAAGCGTTTCTTATACTATATCCAGCTGTATCAATGTACAATAAATTCATTGATGCACCTTTAAGCGAAGTGCCAGTGATTTTACGGGATATGAGTAATTAACTGAACTTGTGTACAACATGTTTTCCCTTGTCGATAATTACAACACCTACTACGAGAGAACATCTTCTCCGCCGTAGGTTTCGCCGAATTCTAGCTGTTCTACGCGATTCCACTCCTCTTCCGCAGTGACGTACTTGTGCTGGTCAAACTATAATAAGTACTTCAATGTATATGTGTACAAAAAGCGGCGCCAATCGACTGACTGAATGATTGATGATTTGATTTAACGGCGCTTCAACGGTAGCCAAACAAACCGCAGCGCCGTACTATCGATCAACCCACTCTCTCGGCTATCTGTTTACACTACCGTGCCGGCACTCAAAACCGATACAAACATAATAATTTTAATTTGATTTTGCTGTTCCGATTGAACGGAGAGTCGACCACACGTGCTGTATTTAAAGACACTAGACTCTAGAGTAATCAAAGCTTTGGCCATCTTCGTTTAAAAATTAAACCGTCAGCTTCAAACAAAATCAGGCAGCAGATTTTGCCAAAATCAAACGTTAAATTTACTAAAAAATGATAATAGAAATGTGCTTGTAACCTTAACGCCCGGTTAAAGTAAAATATGTAAACAATACATATGTTGTTAACGGCAAGGAGTATCCATAACCGAGAAAGAATTACATCGATTATTTCCGGCTCTCAGACTTAAAGCTGTCGGAACGCTCTGAATTTAAGCAAAAAATAGGGCTTCAGCTGATTGTAAACTTATTCGTCAACATTTTGTATAAATTCTTTCTCTAAAGGAAGATAAAGGACAAATCTAGGTCTCTAATGGACTACTTTTGAAATTTATGTACGATTTACTAGAAAAAAGTTGGCATTAATTGTGCCAAAAAACACACGTTTTCAATGTCACACTACGACCTTATTCGTACTTATTTCACAAAATTTTTCCACCACAAACCTAAAGTAAATCTTCCTTTTTCGTAAAAGTTTTTTTAAATATTACCACAATTTAGAGTAATCAACTGACAGCGGCACCTTTGCAACATCATTTTTTAGCCTTGTAATGTGGCTTAAATTCAGAACGTTCCGACAGCCTTAAACTACACGCGTATACTTCGCTTATACGAAATACTATGTGACGACATCTCCCGGAGTTGCCCCTTCGCGAAATTAAAAAACGCGCCAAAAGAAGTTAACAAAACAAGAAATGAAAAAATACTTCTGATCTTAAATGGCAATAATTGCTTGAGAGAGGCAAAGATTGTAGATTATAGACGCTCAACGACTGAGGTCAAAAATTCGAGTGATAGATATACACTAAAATTGACAGTTCTCTCAAAGACCGGAGTACAAAATGAAACGGAAAGCTGAATAAACATTAATCCATATACAACAGTGTACCAACAATCAAGCTGATGGCATTGTTACATCATCTGCACTAATATTCTGTCAACAATCTACGCTGTTGTGTTGTTTACGCAATGCTTACGTAGACAACAAACAAATGCCATAGCTATAGCTGCGCTTCATCCTGAAATTCAGATATTATATATAGCTCCATTGTTCAATATATCCATTGTTGAGACCAACTGCAATTAAATAGATACAGATTAGGCTGTAGATATTATAGACGCTGAACAACTGAACTCATTAGCGTCAGACACAGACAGAGCAATGCCAAAATGGAAATAGAGATTTCAATATTAATTCCTAATTCGTTACTCGAACACATCCACTCACAAACAGGAGTGATTTTGTAATCAATATTAATATTTTCGAATGCAGTGAAACTTATTTAGCAACGTACGTTTGAAATGTTCTGTGATGTTGAAGAGGGAATTATTCAGTGGCGGTGGAAATATATGAGAAAATCTTGGCAACGAAAATTATGGATAACGCATCATCGCAACGAATTATTAAGATTTCATGTTATATAAAATTAAAAAAAAAAAAACTAAACAAATAACACAAACGGCTAAAGAAGTTTTATTTTCCTCGTGAGCTTATGTGGGAAAGTTCACACGTTATTTTTTAAGTGAAACTTTTTCTGGAGCAGAAGGTAAGAGTGGTTCCGGTCGGATATGGAAAAAACGTAACGGAAGGAACACAACCGCGGTACTTAACATATAATTTCTAGAAATTATTAAAAAAAAAGCTATTGAACCGATTTGCGTAAAAATTACAAAGGGACCAGCTCGACATATCACTGAACACAACGAAGTCAAAAATCATTTGAATCAGTGTAGCCTTTCCTGAGTAATCGGTGTAAAATGAGCGAGACTTACAGTAGTCGCCAATGATGTGTAACTTATATATTTCGCACTGTATTTATAAATGCACAGTTGCCAACTGTATTTCCTTTCTCTCTCTATCTCTCTAATTCACTGCAGTGCATGCGCCAACTGTAGACCACACCAAAGAATCATATTATTGTAAAATATAAATCGAATACTTTAAATAGCGCGCGTTTTTCTGACTTTCTTATCGCATTTCCGCTTCCATCACAAAATTATCACCATACCGAGAGATATTATACATCAATACATACGGGTTGAATTGAGAACCTCATTCTTTTTTAAAGTCGGTTAAAAACATGACAATACTAATTTCAAAGCAACTTTGTACACCATTAAAATTTAAAGTATAGAGTGCTTTGTACAGAACTAATTCCAAATAAAAAACGGAACGACGTTCGTATGAACGAAACAGCGACCAAAATTAATATTAAATAAAAAAACAGGAAGGAAATAACACAAAGAGCAAAGAAAAGATAATAAGAAAAAATAAACTCAATTTTTTCTGATATTTTTCAAGTTGTTTTCGGTTGCAATAAAGTTTTGAAATGTGTATGAACATTCGTCAAAGTAAATAACATTTTCAGCTAACTTATAAAACTTACAAACATGAATTGATTTTTAAAACAAGGTAAGAGGAAAATTGGATTCTACCTCAGTCAATTCACAGAACTTGTAATGTTTGCTAGATACAAAGATGCGAGCTTTGTATCTACGTCTATAAATATATAAAAAATAAAATATAAACAGAAGTGTCTCTCTCACACTCTCTAGTATATTTTCGCGCCATCTCTAGATCACACGCACTACAAACAATGCAAGTAAGCGCTATATAGGGCAGTTTACTGGAACAGAGGAAATTAAAAAATAAACTCTACGGAATCTTCTAAAAAAATTATATTTAAATTTTTTTTTCGATCCGTTGAATGGTGTGTCAGCTAACGCTCTGCATATAGGACATTCAAAATTAGTTTTTCTGTATCGTTTAGAAAAGATAGCAGCAAGGCGGGGAATCTGCGTAGCAAAAAGAGTGGGAAAAGCAATCAGTAGCGACGTGATTTGTGGTTTTAGGGTCAATCATAGACCAATGGCTAGCTATGAAGAACTAAATGGCCATATTCATAGAACCACCCTTATCTAGAAAACATAGACCTGCCCGACAGAAATGATACTACTATCTTCTCTAAGCGATACTACATTATTAAATAATATCAACTAAAAAGAGATCCTGGTAGAAAGAGGACGATGACAATGTCCTTTGTCAGACGTGACGCACAAACAAGCGCTTACAAATTATGTGATTTTTTTGACACTCTTTTCAAACCGTCAGATAGGAACTTGTTTTTTGTCGACTGACAATTCAACGTCCATCAACAAAGAATGTAAAAAAACTCGTACGCGATGAATTAACACCACATTTAAGTCCTGTTTCATCAACGTACACTTTTTTGTTTCTCGTCGTACAAAAAAAACAAAACAAACAAACTCAATTCGAAGCTAGCTTTTGTTCTCATTCAAATTTCATATCTAAATATTGTGTCGTCTATATTTTACATTGCGGAATTGTGATGTAGTTTTTAACCAAAGTTGCTATTGCAAGGGACGAACTGTGTGCTCCAAATGATATATAATTAAAGCTCTCTATGTTATTAGTCATTAAATATTGCGTACTAGCTTTCTTTATTTTCCATTTTCATAATTATTTCTTTATAAATAATACAAATATTAAAAATAAAAATAGTGACGACACATCTGTAGACAAAAATTTCAATAAAAAAGTGGATGCGTATACTTATGTTTACTCGCGTTTGAAGTTATACTTCTTTAGCGTAATTAAAAACTAATTTTTAGTAAACATGCAAATAATTTATTTAAATGATCTTAAAAAAAATTAATAATAATACAAAAATTAACTCCAAATATTTGAAAACTCTTTCAAATTTTGTTTCTGTTTTTTTTGCTTTTATAATCAATCCATTGAGTAATCAAACATAATATGATCTTATAAGTTCCGATGGATGCCACTTAAAACGACTAGTTGCAATCAAAGGTTATAGTCGTCTAGTATATTGTGTAGTTTCCAGATTACATAAAATGTATTGATTTCGTCCATTTGTCGTTTCAGTCTGAGCCACTTATGGCCAACTTCATACTGTCGAATTTTCGTTAGCTGTGTGCATACAACTTCTCTTGCCTGCTAAAATTTTACTCTCAACGCGCCAGAAGAACTTCAAAAAGTAAAACGATTGATAAGAGATTGTAGAATGAAATGCCCTGTGTTTCAAATGTTTATAGACATATATATTTGAGCATTTACCAACAGATCGCGATCGAATCATTGATACGTTTGGGGTATGAATGAAGAAGAATGAATAAAGAAGAATGAATGAAAAATGCTTCAGTTCTAATTTTTGCTCAGAAGAAAGTTTCTGAACAAGAACGTACAATAAAGTTGTGGCTAATTGCGCTAATAAGCAAAGATGCCGAAAACATGAATATAAAAAAAATCATTGATAGATCTGTTACATTATAAATGGGGTATTATTATCATATGTTTTGAAAATGCCAAATCAAACAGGTCGCCAAAAAGTCACCTACTGGGCGTCGGTCGTCACTATCCATTAATTATAGAGATCTGTGGCTGGGAGACGATGTACAAGAAGTCCATTAACCATTATTACAGTTGGTACCTCTGCAAGATATACATTCATAGTACTTTGTCTTGGCAGTTTGTTTGAATTAATTGCGTCACATAAATTCATAGAGCGCGATAACTGGGGCTCGTTAGAACTAGCTCGCTAAATTGTTGTCAGTCCAAATGTGACATTATGGTTATCGTGCAGTGCATTATAAAGCCACGGTCACACTATTGTGACGTAATTTTTTGAAGCGACAACGCTACGACTGTATTTTATAAACATCACCCGGTAAAGTTATTTAAGCCAACGATCTGGAACGCAAGTTTATAGGTGAGTAAAATCATACAGCTCGTTCAGCGACGACCCTCGTTTTTCACATCGGCATTCGATTGGCCGTGAAAAAACATGACATTTTTGTTTCAAGCATTTTTCTCCAAACCCCGTATTTTCCGGGATATCCACGGTCCAAAATTTGAATTTCCAAATTTTTATAATTTTTTTACTGCCGAGTCGTAGATTTTTTTTTTTAATCACAACAGACAAAAAGTTCTTGAATTTTTCAAGGAATCAATTTCAAAAGTGACTGCCATGCGACCTTAGAAGCGCGATAATCGTCTGCCATTAATGTTTTTATATAATAATAATTGTATATTTTAAAATTTCCAAATGGCAGCCTTGTTCATATAATTACAAAGTTGGTTAAATTTTCATACTTACCGTACCCGTGCAAACCCTGGGTCGGCCAAACCGGGCCTAACAAGTCCTCATTTCATGATTAGTAGGTATAAGAGACTCATTGCGCAAAATTTCAGGTATAATCATTTACTTCTGGTAGTCGGCTACTGGCTTTTAGGTATAAAAGAAATCATTCAAAAATAATCTTACAATGTGTGCTGTCCTTTTTGACATAAAATATACTTATGTATATTAATTCAATTTTAACTCGCGAACAATTGAGTGAATTACATTTCAAATGTAAAAAATACATTAAAATAATTAAAACGTAAATGTCATAAGTTCCCATTGTTTTTAGAAAATAAATAAAATGAATTTTAAATAACACAGTCGTCAAACAATCAAGCGAATTGAAGCGACTCAAACCATGCGTTTTACTTGTGGAATCAATCCACAGCCTTCTTGTCTGTCCGCATAGATTACATAGAGTAAATCGGATAAAATTTCTTTATGGGAAATGCTCGAAAAGAAAATATTTAAAACATAACCCGTTTTCTTTTGGGGAGTTCCGCAGCGATTCTGAATTCAATATACATAATTTTTTGGACAGACTACACAGAATATCATCGAGCAAAAATCCCTGACTTTCCGGGTTTTCCATATATTATATAATATATTATTTATAATAATATGTCAAAATGCCAATATTTCTTAAGTTGAAATGGTCTTGTCGCCCGATTGGCTAGAATTTTTTAAATCGCTAAAGTAGTTCCTGATAATACCCGGCGCAGACAAATAAACTTTACCTCTTAATATATTATTGATTGCCATTAGTGTAAGTTCTCCCGAGCTACCCTACTGATTCGGAATGGTTTTTACATGCGCTGACTTTCATAATAGCAATTAATTAACGCTGCCAAGGAAATAAACTCCTACATTAATATTCAAATTGCGTCAGGAGACAAAAACTCGCGATTGGTTCGTTGTTCCTATCTCAGTAGCAATACACACAAACACACAACACAATACAACCATGCTTGAGCTACAATACTGTCTCGTTTGCTAGCGGCTTCGCTCCCGTGAACGTCAATTTTTCCTGCAGATGCGCTCGCATAAACGTCGTCTGGCTAACAGTGATATGTTGTTTACACTACAAACTGCAGAAGTGAAAACAAAATATGTTACAATATGTTGTTTGTTTCTGATTGCCATGGTTACGTCGTTAGTGTTAAGAATTTAACACAAACTTTAAACAGTTCGATCTTGCATAAGAAGTTGTTCTTCAAAATTTTTTATATACCTTCCGAATACGAGTCTAGTGCTCTCACCACTACTCTGCGCCGCTCGGTAACTTAACACTATATATAGATATATACAGTACGATCACAATTTCAAACGAATCACCTGTAACATGCATATGTTGAACTGCTCCGACACAAATTACGTAACGAGCACCTCTGCTGTTTTTATAACGTTGTTTTTCCAGTAAAAAAAGGTACACCCAATTATGCTGGTGTACTGTGGCCGCTTCAGCTGGGAATTTATGTGGAACTTTAGTCCACACGAACAATCTACGTAAATAAGATTATTCTGTATCCCTCCACATACAAATGTTCGTTAGGTATTTTACTCGACTTTAATGAAATGTGGCCATTTTTGTTTTAGGGATTTGCGAAGAATTATGTTCTCCGAATCAGAAAACTAGATCCTCTGCTGCATTGTTATGTGGTCATAAACACTCGACGGTGTGACGATCATATTTAAATTTTAAATACAAGAATATTACTTAATAATAAATTGAAAATATGATTTGTAAGCGCCATATAAATTAACCATCAATTTGTAAATTCAGATATCTCTAGTGGTCAACAGTCTGTATTAAAACAAAACTGTAAATTATAGACGTTCGACAACTGAAAGTGTAAAAAAATAAAAAAACAATATACCTAATATAATTCTTCCTGACAATTAGAGAGATTTTACTATAAGATATTTCTGTCTTTAAAAAAATCGGTTTCAGTTAACGTTTTTTTTCGAAAGCATAAACTTTTTATTTAAGCACATACTTCCGGTCATAATCAGAAATACCAACATTTGAACAGCAAGAGATGAGGAATAACAAAATACAGGTCTAATTACCAACATAAATTGTTTAATTTTTGTGTCATTTCACAGCTTTCATTGCATTAAATTATGTATGTTTTGTTCCACAGAGTTTGCCAAAAGTAATTTAAATTTCATGATGAAGAACCATAAACATTTTCTGTACCGAACACAATAATAAGATATAATTCCAATATTCAAACAGTGGTTATTAAGTATGTCAACCAAAGTCCATGTGGCCCTAAGTTAATCTGGGATTCTAATACAAATACTGCGAAGACCTGTGTTGAGAAAAGACGTTCTTGATCTGCGTCATTCCTAAAAAGATATGAGCCGTCGTGGGACATCGGTGAAATATTACACAGATATTCACGAGTAAAATGCCGACACACTAACACACACGTAAAATGACGAGTATATAGTGTAGTAGACAGGGAAGCGCTCAGTATGGGTATTGAGAGGGGAGCGCTAAGTCGAAAAAGAACCGACGAGACACGAGGCTGGCCGAATGAGATCTTGCAACATGCAATCGAACGACGTGCGATCTAGACGTTTTCCCTCCAATCCAAGCGCACCATTAGATGTTTCACATCTATAATAGTTTAAAATTTCAGCTCAATTTATACAGTTTAACCCGTGCCGAAAACGCAGAGAACTTTGAAAATGCGTTACGTAGAAAGCAAATTCCGAAACTACTTAACTTTGTGCTTAAGGAATAAAAAATTAACTTTTCCTATGGATCTGATCAAATCAATTCTCCTCTTAAACACATCTTAGGACTTCTTTAAGATAGAAATTGGTTGGTGTTAAGTCATAGACAAAGTTACGCACTCGCACTACGGAACGTAATGCTCCGTGGGGGGCTCGCGCAGGCTGGGGCCCGGCTGGCAATCGCCACCTCGACTGGCCAGTCCGATGCTGGACCGCAGTCCGCCTGTTACCGATCCTTGTTTTAGTGACAATAAGTCGTTTATTTATGTCGGTCCCTGTGCATTTAATTCGTAGTTAACCGCAGTAGGGCCGAAGTAGGCAAGGAAACAAAACCTTCAACCGGGAAAGTGTTTCACTTTTATGTCTACTTAAGATCGTTTATATTCTGACGTATTTAAAACCCAGTTCAACAAAACGGCGCCATTATTTTAAAAGAACGGATAACCATTTGCATTCTTTAATTTTGTTCATTAACCGAAGGTTTTGTGGACTCATTTCATTTTTATTTATTTTTTATTTGTCGATAATTCTTTGTGCAAACGTTTTTTTTTGTCCAAATGTTTTACTCAAAAAATGGGGTAAAATTTCTTTATGTGATCTTTTTATACTATGTTAATAGAAATATAAAACAATATTTTATGCTTGTGGGGGCGCATAAACATCTACCGTTTGGTGTTATAAAGAATACTTAACAAACGTGTAAAAACATTTTTTTGGTAGATTTTATTTAAACCTCTTTTTATATATTATACCTACAATTTACATATTATATTCAGTTTAATCGACTATAGAGACATTTTCTTGTAAAAAGACAAATTACCCGGCATGTAGCTTTTCCTTTTTCTTTCGTTTGGAACATTTTTTTAGTGACAATCAGAGAATTCTGTTGAAACTTCTTTATTTTTGCTTATTTTTTTATTTTTGAAAAAATAAAAAAACATTTTTTAGGAATTTTTCAAATAAAAACAGTTAAAAATAAAGAAGTTTTACGGAAATTTTCTAATGTTGTCTGAAAAAAAAAATGTTCCAAATGCGGGAGAAATTTTGTTGAGTTTCTCAGAGGAATATTTTCTAGACTAACTGCTAGGGTAATTGAAAACCCAACTGATATTTTCATCAACGAACATATAGACAAAAATTATGAAAAGTACTTATTCGGCACATATATACGTCGTAAGTCAAAATATAATGAAAAACTTATAAATGCAAACGAAGTATTTGTATTGACAGCTTCTGTCAGTGTAATGAAAAAATTCGAAGACAATAAAAGCTAAAAACATTAGTTTATTTTAATTAGATTATAATTACAGCACTTTTGATGAGAGTATCTTCCCATTACACTTCTTTACTTTAAACGTTTAAGAAAAGTTCTCATATAATTAAACTACTTAAAGATAATTTTCTGATCTTTCTTGAAATTCCAATTTTATTTGCAACTTATACAAACATTTCACTTGTTAAGTCGCATATAATTAGTACAAACAATTCCCGAATTTCAAACTTCCACTTGTTATCAGTTTTTTGTTTTATTTTAAGTATCAAGTAACAACAGAATTGAAAATTTCAAATAAAACTCGAGTTGCCGTGCAGAATTCTGGCGGAAAAAATTGCATGCGTTGTGTCAAATATAATTATGTGATACATCACAATAGCAAAATATAATATTAAGTTAATAGGTAAACGACTCGTAACTACAAATATATTACTGTTAAGAAACACTAATTGTTGACGTCCCGGAATGTAAACGGAAAAAATATTTATGTACAACATTCTGCGTCGGGATGTAAACCTGAAACTATCAAAATCGCGCTGACTGAGTTAAGGGTTATTAATTTCTTAAATTAAAATAATTTTCCAATAATTGTGTACAGTTCTATATGACTATGATTATATATTATAAGTGGAATCATTTCTCCCATAATAAGTATTAGCCCTCATGACATGTTTCAAGTTTAACAAATATTGTTTAGAATGAACTCTCGCATGATGTGAAAAAATCGTTTACAATTGTTTTATATACGAAACAAATTAATAAATGTATATTTTATTTATCTGTATTGATGTATTGATAAAGTGAGATACATTTTAAACCGTTTCTTTTTGGAATTAACAGAAAAAAGTAGAAAAATAACAATAAATGTAGTAATTTGGGTAATGCGTTTTCTACTGCAAAGAAACTTTGACGGTATGAAAAATAAAACACAGATTATGATTTTCAATCCACTTGGTTCAACACGGCTGAACAAAAAACGCACGTTATGACGACATAATGTTAAACAAATGAAGTCGTGTGACAATTATTGCTATAGTATTAGGGCTTTTGTTTGCACAGATTTAATGGCACAAATTAACGGCCGTTACGTTTGACGCGGTCTCAATGTAGATCGTTTAACAGCTCCGGTAAGATAATTGCGCCGACTGTACATATAAATGTCATAATTACATTAAATTATACGACATTTCTGAAGATTTACGAGCCAAAGATGGTTGCCTATATCATTTAAATTGGTTCTTCTGTTTAAACGTCGCGACAGCTATTTGCTCACAGGATCCGACAAGAGCAACGCTTCATAATTAATTAAATTCCCCTACCGAGTGAATGCCACGAGCGGATCTACATAAGGACTAATAGGGCTTAAGCCGTGAACCCCCAAATGTCAAGGGCCTACAAAAATTGGATTATTATCATACGTTTTTAATAATTTTTTTTTATTAAAAATGAGCACTTGTTGAATAGTAAAAAATAGTTAATATTAATGATTATCATTATCATAGTTAAATTTTGATAATATTTTGGGTGAATTTTAATATATTCTTGGGAGAAATCCGAAAATTTTTTGGGCGAATTTTGATATTTTTTCGAGTGAATTTTGATATTTTTTGAGATTGAATTTTTACATTTTTAGGTGAATTTATAGAATTATTTGTTTGATAGGGTCACCAAATTTCAACTCTGATTTTGATGTTATTAAAAATTAATATTAAATCTCATTTTAAAGATTTTTAATCTAATAAAAAATGGTGCTCGGAAAATGTAGATCCGGTCCTGGTGAGTGATGAGAACACTAGACAGATATTCGAAAGGTACTGGGTTCGAATCGAAATCCGGCGAGGGTAGGTGTGGCATAGGGCTCCATAATTAATTAAACTCTCAACAGAATGAGTGGTTTAGTGGTGAGAACGCCAAACTCATATTCGGATGGTACTGGGTTCGAATTCCGACTAAAATAGATGTGGTATTTTTTCATAATCATCGTGCTGAGGAATGGTTAATCCGGTACCGGCCATCATATTGCTCCTAATTGCCTGTAATTTGTCCACTTAAACATTGCTATTGATTGAGTTGTAATTTTCAAAAGTGTAAAAAATAACGGGAACGTTGTAAAATGAAGAAAATAATGTTACAGGTCAGGTCTATTATGACATACGGACTCACAGCTTTTCAAATAATCGCAAAAGTAGACATTTTTCATATATTTTTGAAATCGAGAATAATAATGGTACGAAATACGTTGATTTCTATGAATACATGTCTGTATCTTTTTTCGTTCAGAAGATACGACACTTTAAAGCTATGTTTGTGATTTTTGGCAAATTTTAAATGCATATAATTTCTGAACCAGAAAAGATACAAATTCACTGAGTCCAGTGTATCCTTTGCTACAAGTCTATAGTAATTTTGAGACAGTGCTAAGGGGTTTCAAAATTTGTCAAAAATTAGCGTTTTTTAAAATATATGCCTCAAATAAAATCGCAAAAATGGAAATCTTTCAAACATTTTGTTAGTTGCACAACTAAAGCATCGCTACATATAACGAATCTACCAGAAAACAACCCTAATTTATGCAAATTACGATATGATATTGTCATAATAAAGTCAGACCTTTCTGACTAGCTTACCTACATTAGAGTGCCCTCGTGAAAGGTTTCGAATTTTCTGCTGAAAATTATATTTTCAAAGTTTCAAATTGACTTATTAAAAACTTTATACATAAGTAAAGTCATAAACGAGTGGAACACAGTATTACAAATTTGTTTTATTAAAGTTTTAATTTATTTAAACTGACTTCAGTAATAAAAGTCATTCTAGAGAAACAAACTTAGAAACAAATTTCAATTTACTATTATTACAGTTTAAATTTCTGCTGCTCAGAGTATTTAGTTTTATATCCAGTTCAGACTGTTTCAAGTGCAGTTAAAGCTTAAACTTTTAACAAAATGGTCTACTGTTTACATTTCGAAATATTTATGCTAATGCTCATTTAATTTACTCCGAAAATAAACCCGTCTCTCTCTTTCAAGATGTGTCTTTAGGTTTCTTTACCATTATTATAACCAAAACTGGGGAATGAAAGAGAGATTGTATATTATAGACGCTCAACAGGTGAAGTTATCAGCGTCACTAGCTGTATTCCAATCTACTATAAATGGATGGTAACAAAACCATAACGAAACAGTTTGTGTTGGTTTTGACGATACAAATATTGACATTGAATGGAACGATTTTGTGACCGTTTTGTGATCAAGGAAAGAGAGAGAACGAGAATAGGTCATCAAGATATATTATATTCTGAATCAAACGTCAATTGTAAATCTCAAATGTCAAGTCCAGATTCCAGAGTTATAACCAAAGATAAGAGTTTTAAACACTATTTTTCAAGAGAAACTTCTTATGCGACACTTCGACTATTTGGGAAGTAAATTACAAAAAAATGGTTTATATGAAACCAAATATGTGTCATGATAAATGTCAAATTTACCAAAACCTTGGTATTTTTTAACGATTATTATATCGATAAAGTAAATTATTTAAAATAAAAATTATAGAAGTTTCCCTTTGGTCGTATGTTTCACAATGTCTTTTTTCATTTTGGTAATATCAGAAAAAATATCACTACCGCCTTCATCATTGATATTTTTAAATTTAATTCAACTAACAAAATAAATATTTTAGTTAATAATTTTGCATAGTGATTCAGTCAAAACAAACGTAAAATTAATAAAGAACTGTCACTAGTCGCAGTATTATTATGGATCTTCATACTCCTTAAGTATTATACAGAGACAAATGGAACAAAATGCTCAATGCGCATGTCAGTTGCCACAGTTTCGTTTTGGTTTCATGTTTAGACCATGGACTGAAATGATAGTTTTGAAACAGTCACCAAACGATCACAAATTCGGTTAGAACGCTTATATAAAGGACGGTTTAACAACCGTCCATATCTCGATTGGAATGCGTTTTATCTATTGCGCATGAGCCCAACGGTAATATTACCGTTCGCACAGAGGTTGGAACAAAGCTTATATAACAAAGATATATAAAAAGAAAAATTAAACAGAACAAAACGCGAAACATACGGATCAAAAATATTTTTTAATTTATTTTCAACGTTTGTCAACACAGCAGTACAATTACCAGCATCTGTTTTAATAAATAAAACAAGGGAAACTCGAAAAGTATCTGAGCATCGTATATTTTGTTTAATGTCAACAATTTCCCCTAAAAAAATACCAAATTAGTCGATATATACGAACAATGTAAATATTTAATTTATGTGCTTATTACAGCTTATAAAGCCCATATTTTAGGCCTTGAAAAAGAACTGAATCAACGCGCGATGTCGACCTAGCAGAAAATATACAAGGCGATCTACAAAAGACTAATGCTTGATGTGATTTTTTCAACGCTCTACTTTCAAAATACTATAAATTACCCCAATGCTAAAAGTACATTTAACTTAAATCTACTACCAAAATCGTGTAGATATTGAGCATAAATGTTGTGAGCAAGGTCATTAGATACACAGGTTATCTCGTTAATGAATGACGTCACCTGGGAGACCGTTCAATATTTTTATCATATTTTCTGCTGGCAGTTTGAAGTTATGATTCAGAGTAAACTAAGCGATGAATGTAATTCATTCAGAAGCTTTGACCATGATGAAATTGTGATTGATTTGCGCATAATGCATGTGTAACAGATTAACGCATTGCTGCGCTAATCAGGAATACACTGCCGGTCAAAAGTCATTTCATAATCACAATATCATCTTACTCTATATTATTTGACCATGCCACACAAAATTCACGTAATTCGTGTTTTTCTTTTTTACTTATGGAACTTTGGGTCTGTAGTGTACGCATGAATATGAAACGCGGCGCGTAGCGATCGCATAAACTAAACTAGTTTACGACTGCTGCAGTACATTGTGTTGCTCAATTTATAACCAGACAGGAACATAGCTGAAACTGATTTTCAGGGCAAAAAAAACTTTTATTGGTGATTTTACTTACTATTTTTTTAAGGCAAGGTAATCTGGACCTAGTACTAATTCATAATGTCAATAATAAGTTGAAAATATAGTTATAATTTGTTTATAATAATTGAATTACTGAACGCGTTTCAGAGATTTGCAATTCTACTTTGTATAGTAAACAAAGCGAAAATAATAAATCAAGGCGAATCGTCAAGAGTTGCGACCTGTACAGCTCTCGGCGCTTGAAGTATGTTGCGATGCTCGTGTGTTTATTGTTAATGGAACAACGAAAGATTTATAAAATGTTATGCTTTTATACAAATAAATAGTTAATATTTTGCTATAATAACATGAAACACTCAATATTGTAATATAATGCGATATTATAAACAAAATTTCGAAGGTTCATATTTTAATGTGGAATACTGTTGCAAATGTGCTTTATTATACGAAATGTTGATTGTTTAGATATACCTCTGTAGAATATACAATAATTCAGCCGCCGCGATAGTGGAAGATTCGGGTTCGACAGTGACGTTGTTTGCATAGTGAATTTTTCTAATATTGCATTATAATTGCAACATTAGGTGTTTCATAATGTTTTAGAAAAATATAAGTTGTTTATTTCCATGTTAAAAAACTTGCGTTTTTGTGACCGTAACGAAACCATTGTTATGTTGTGCTTTTATGTTAACTGAAATGAGATAAAGTCATTAATGTTTCCTAAACGTAAATTAATGTCCAAAATTAACGTGGCAACAAACATAAACGCGACCACATATTTATAAATCATCGTTTGTCCCGTTAATGGAACCGGCTAATGGACATGATCAGATAACAAATCTTCGCACGACGTACGGGAGGTAATATATTTGAGAATTCACAGCTCGCGATTTCTAGAAAATCAATTTTCTATAATTGTGTAAACATTTTACTGGTGTCTCGCTTGCCCAAACTATTTAATTCGGTGAAATTTCACAGGAGTTGTGTCACGGAAGTGACGCAAAAATCCCCTGTTAGTATTATTCTATACGTCTTACTTAAAATAAAGTAAAATGCAACACATTCACCGATTTTTAAAGTAAAACTTCTTTGACGAAATATCTGTTTAAAATTTTCTGTGCCGTTGAAGGAGAAATACGTAACTTTAAAGGGGAAATGATTCAAACTTGTTTGCGTATAGTTCGCTCAATTCAACTTTGATTAGTTCGAAACCTGTCTTAAACCAAAGAGGAGAAACTTTTACATAGATTTCGTATAATAAAGTTGTTTATTCTGTTTATTCTCAGAATTTTTTTCATTCTTATTTGCAATTAAAAGGGAGATCGAAAAAAGTTGGTTTACATTATTTGCTTTTGTATATGTCGAATAATGTGTACTGTTCAAAAGTTATCAAATTTTTATGCGTGGGACGACCCTATTTCATGATAAAAGTTAAACGTATAACACACAAAGCAGTGTCAGAATATTCGGTTCAAACATAACCTTTCTCCATTATTTTACACACAATCAAAATTTGTGGAGCGAATTCGTTTTAACGAGATTTTCAATTGAAATTTTGTTGCCCAAAATCTATTGTACGAAGGCAGTAGCCGGTAGCAGTTGAACAGAAGTATTTAGTGTAGCTGCTGATAAGTAGATACTTACTGCGATTATTAAAGTTCACAAAAAGCATTTTACGGCGTGTTTATTCCTATAATTGAACTGGGAAGTTAAACGTAAAAGGTTCAGATATAAAATAAAATGGTTATGTGCTACAGAGTTGTTACATCGGTGGCAGTGGTGGTGGAACTCTTGCTTACGAGAGACGATCTAAAATAATCACTATAGGGGTACGCCAGAAGATCAGGGCTTTCTCGGTTTCGTTTTGTGACGACGAAGATCCATTCTGTGTCTAGTTATATGACGAAGAGACTATCTCGGATTAGTTTCAAAACAGCGAAACTTTTTCGATCTACAAATCTATAGGCAAAGAAATAGTGAAAAGAATGAAGTTTTTTGGGAGAATTTGTGAGTTAAGGGGTTATATACAAAGTTGGGGCGAAAAAGTGAGCTAAGTTCGTAATTTTTTAAAAGGGTTTTATGCAAATTTTATCGGAAAAAGCAAAACACAGTGTTCTAGTAGTACTATCGAAAAAATAAAAACACTTTGAGTTTCGAAAAAATTTTGAAAATTGTCGGAGTTATGGCCCATGCCCCGCAGCGCTTTTTTTTGCAGAGGCTTGCGGTGAACATTCTCCAAGGGGAACCACTCAACCGAAAAAAAAAAAGTAAAAAAATTATTTAAGAAAAATGTATTCTGGTGTACTTGCACAATTCGATTTCCCAAAAAAATTTTTATTCAATAAAAAAACCACGTTGACAGGAAAAATCGATTTTTTTAGTGGTCAAAATTTCAAAAAAAAATTCATCACAAAAAAATAAAAATTTTCGGATGAAAAATGAATCGTTCAGGTACACGAGATCTTAAATACGAATATTTAAAAAAAAAAAGTTTGAAAATCGGTTGAAAAGTTTTTGAGATATCACGTTCACCGCAACAGTACTTTTGAAAAAAACGCATTCCGAGATAATCGCGTTTAAAGTTTTGTGTCAACTTCATTCGTGCGAAACATTTGTTCAGTCAAATTTACAAAACTGGAAAACCAGTGATCCGATCTGGATGAAATTTTGCACAGATATTTTCAAAAATATGTATTTTCAGAATATGTAAAAAAAAATTTCGATTTTTCAAGCCCCAACTTTGTATATAACCCCTTAATTATTTGATTTAGTTGAAATAGAAATTATTATGTAGAAATTATCAGTTTTTGTATCAAAAACTTTATTTCTGAAATAATAAACTTAAGGCGCTATGTTACAATCTTTTGAGTTTTCGCTGAGGTAAAGGGGTGCAGGGACGGTAAAATCAGTGAGAATTCGGTCCGCCAATAGGAATAGAGATGACAATATTCATAGTTAAGCAAATGCAACACTGGCCTGCATTGGCGCTGTTTACATCGTTGACACCATAGAGCTTATAAAATGTTCCATGGTTCAAATTTCTACACCTACTTACTAGCTAGAGCTGAAGAGTTATAATATTAAAATTATATTCACATGACATCGTGTTCATAAAAATAGTTGCTTTATATGCACATATGTAAAATATATTTTCTATTGAAAATAACATAATTATTGTTTATTGGCCATATTTTACGGTTTTAGACGGGATGGTTTTTGATTTTTGTAAAGAATAATGCTAGATGTTAGAATTCAGGAAAACAATTTAGTATCAGACTGTTTAATAATAATAATAAATATTTTGTATTTTATAAAAGAAAAATAAATCATTAATTATCAGTTTTCTATATTTTATAAATCTTATAAATTGACATCATCGTACAGTTTACAAAGTATTATTTTATAATTATATATATTTTATTTATCTTATATTAATTTACTGTACGGTTTTTAAGTAAGTATTTAATTTTTAACTTCTCACTATTGAAAATCTATACTAATATTATAAAACGAGAGGCAACTTCGCTTCGCAGGGGGAGAATTTCTCGCGAGGGAGTGGTGGTAATAAAGCATAAATTCTTATCTCTGGAACCTCTAAATCGATTCTAAAAATTCTTTCAATAATTGAAAGCTAGACTACCCCTGAATGATATAGGCTATATTTTATTTTGATTCTCACGGGGGGGATAAATCATAAATTATTATTTCTAGAACTACTGAACTGATTCTAAAAATTATCTCACTAATAGAAAGCTATACTATCCCCGAGTGATATAGGCTTTTTATTCACAATTTTTACTGCTCGTAAATTCGTGTTTCATGCATATGAAAATATTCCGCTAATGATCTCGAACGTTCAGAAATGTAAATAGCCAAGAATTAAAATTTGGCAGGTCTATCTGGATTTCTTATTGGCAAATTTCGAGGCAGTCTAGGGTCTATAATTTCTGGGAGTATACATAATTTGTAAAAATGTATTAGCTTGTCCTTCATTTTTTCTTCCCAAAAGGAATTATCGCGATTGATCTGGAAAAAAAACAAAAACAATAATATATACATAATTTTCAAACACAGTTAGAATTAGGAAGGGTATCTAAATTATATTGTAATATCTAAGATATTATACCTTCAGTATTTTGGTATCAAGGGGGGTCCAGACAACAAAGTAACAATACTCTTTATTGCAAACTTCCATTTGTCCCTGCACTTGATACATGTAAAGATCTTCCGGTTTTAAATTAATGTCCCCGTCAGCATTTAGATTTAAAAACTTTATTTTTTTTTGCTCAATTGCTTCTTGAATGGTTAACTTTGAAGCAGACCACGGACATTTTATTTCAAGAATGCCATATTCGCCAACTAGGCCATCTGGACTAGCTCCTAAAAATGGGTAATCTCTGTGTATGAAGAGACCGCAACCTTGAACTTCTAAGCCTGAAATATTTGAAAATTTTGAGAGAGCTATTGGTTCATGTTCGTTGCCATATCGCGTAGCAGCATTTCCAAAAAAGTCTTTATAAAGCAATAATTCCACCGTTTTTACACACGATGTTTTCTTCTTGAGCTTACAAATTTTGCCAAACACTGAAGCTGTAATCCGAATAGCTCTTTCTTGTTTCCATAAAGGGTTGGAATTTTGTCCTCTTGTTATTATTTCAAGTTCCGATCTCTGCGTTTCGTCAATTTCTAGTGACTTGAGAAACTCCTCTTGCTTTTGCAAACACACATTTTCAGGCATGTCTTCTGTAGATCCATAATCCTGATCTGCATTGTTTCCCAGGTTTTTCACATGAAGTTTTCTGCTTACTGCATTAAAATTCAATCGTAGCCTAGCGTTGTAATTTCTCTGTTTGGTTTTTGACGCGATGAAAAATTTGGTGTACATTCCTGGACTTCTTTGCGTTACAGATTTATTTATCTTAGAATACAGGTCTGAAGAACAATTATATGACAACATCTTGTTTGATATGCTCCTTTTAGTGAAAAATTTATTCGCTTTCCACCAACGAATTTACACAAAATTGAATTGTACAATTCAGCGGCATTGTTGTCCATGTCCATCAACAAACTTGATGCGTGCTGAACTAAGCGGTATACGCAGCACATTATATCTTCATATAACCCGCAAAATTTTAAATCTGCAATCAAAAAAGTATAAAATAAAGTATAAAACACCCAGTTATTTCGGTTTAGAAATTAGCATAAGTGTATGTAAACTAAGTACATATTACGAACCTTCAACCTTGTTGTCATCATCAGGTACAGTCTTAGAACAGAAATAACCTAAGTTATTACATTTCAAATGCTCTCCAAATAAATGACTTGGTGAATTGATCAAGTCGTTTTTAAGACTGTTAATTTTGGTTTCCAAACTTGCAGAACATTTTTTTCGAAACGCAATTGCCTTAGACACCGCAATCCGCAATCGAGTAATATTTGTCTTACGCTAAAATAAATAAAAATTATTGTAACAAGTTGTTTTTTTTTCTCGAAAAAAATGATGACTTCGTTAGGGTTCGAATCGAAGCGTAACGACGTAAATATAGTCTGAAAGAAATTTTATCAAAATAAGGTCAATTTTTTATAAAAGAAACGCAAAAAGCGGATTTTGCAGGAGGCTTAAAAGGTCGTTTCCATGATTACGCCACAAAAATACTTTATTTACGTTAAAAATATTTTCTTTATAAAAAAAATTATTATCTATTTAATAAAATGAAAAAATGAATTTAGTACTTACTTATTTCCATTATTGAAAAAAAATAATTATATATATAATGATCGGACTTGTTGAGTCCTAATACACGACCCGGACTTTTTATAACATGGATTTTGTCTAATTTTATTGAATATACTGACAAAACAACTTGAATGATATATAAATTGTTATTAGAAAGAAAAATTAATCACATATTCTACTTACAACTTGACTCTCTGCTTTGCGCTCTTTTTACGACCATAATATGTTCTCTTGCTTATTTTCATTTTGAATTCACTTATGTTGCATAAACGGCAAAAACACTATTACACTACAGACTTGGAATTCTATTATTCTGCTGTCTTCATAACATACTATATATTATTTAACACTCGTATTATTATTAGTTACTATAACTACAAATCACAATGAATGAAAATAAATTCTGAAAACACATATTTGCTAAAAAACAGCAAAATAAGGTCAAACTAGGAGGTTACATTACGTTATCTCCTTCTAAAATTCTAATCTCCCTAATTTAAATGTTCGCCATCTAGCTACGTTATTAACTCAAATTGCCATTTGAGGCAGCACTGGACGATTGTAATAATATGAAATTATTTTTAATTCGTTTTTCATAAATAAAAAACCACCTTTTCAATTGACGCCACAATGTTAATGAAAGAAGTCGTCTATTTTTGTTTTAGAATGTGCGCTACAAGCTCAAAAAAGTAAAAAAAAAAGTAAATAATGATATTTTTTATTTTTTTTTTTAATTTCAAAAATCTGGCTTTGTAGCGCAACTTGTCGTATCATGAAGCGTATATGTGCAAAATTTCAGACAAATATTCAATCATTTGTTCAAGTTATTTATGAAAAACGAAAAATTTCATTTATATAGCGCCTTAAACGACGTAGTTATATGATTCCAAACAAGACTAGAGAGGATGCAGACGAAAACAAACGAACTAGAACGAAGACGAGGCAAGAGAAAGACGAGACAGAATGATAACGTGACCAACGATACAGGTTGATGATGAGGCGGGACGACGATGAAACAGAGTGAAAACGAGATGAGCTGCAAACGAGACGAGCTGCAAACGAGACGAGCTGAAAACGAGACGAGGTGCAAACGAGACAGGCTGCAGATGAGACAGACTGAGGATGAGATAAGACGAAGACGAGACAGAGTGAAAGCGAGGCTAGTTGCAAACGAAACAGCTTGCAGACGAGAAAAGTTGAAGATGAAGAATGTATCGGGACAATACCTATACTTTTTTATTTATATTAACAAAACCGTGGCGATATTTTCAAAACATCTCGTCTTGTCTCTTTTCTTCCCGCACAGCCATTCGGTTGTTTGGAATGGGACATTTACTGTGGAACACCGAATAAAATAAAACGGTTATGTGTTACGAGAGATTCTCCCGGATATAACTGTTATTGAAATGACGTAAATAAGATTTTACTCCTGATGGTTATGTGTACATTTTATAACTAAAGGAACACGGCTTTGTTATCGAAAAAGTATGTCGCTTTGTGGGTTTATAAATAAACGTTTTGATCCTCCAATGGACGTGCGAATTACAATAACGATCAAATGTTCCATGTCTTATCACATGCCCTTGGGTGCTTTTACGTCAGTGGCGTAGACAGAAGGATTTGCTCATTTGAATTCGTCTCTGTGCTCTCACGCAACCAACAATGCATGAGTTATTTACCACGCGCAACAACGTATGTCAAGAGCGTTAAAGTGCATCGATTTAAATTAAAAATCATAAAGTATATCTGAGTGCTAGTGAAATTCGAACCCACAATGGTTTGAGGTCCAGCACACTAGCCGTTATATCAGACTGAAAAATGCCAGAACGCTCATTTGTAAATTAAAAAAAAAGCTGAATTTATTTCAACCATTCGCAGTTTCAGTTTCGGAGCCATTTTAAATGGAAATTTTATAAATTGTAAAATGTCTTAACCTCTAAACCAAACGAGATACGAGCTTGCGCTTTAGCCTAATCGATTAAGCGTACTTTTTTCTATTTAGATATTTTCCCATATATGGCAAATCTTTTCCTGTTTTTAAGCAAATATGCAACTTTTCATGTTATTAAGTTTGATATAAGGTGCGTTTGATATAAATCGAACTTATAATAACAGTTAAGCTGAATCGATTCCGATCTTCTTCAACTCTGTACCTCTTATAGTTCTAAAAATGTTTTTTTAGAAAAAATTAAAAACGGCATAACTTCTAAATAACAGAGGTTGTAGTGATCGGAATTGATTCAACGTGTTTGTTTCTATAAAAACATCAGTTATAAGTCATTTGTAAACAATATCAAACAGATTTTGTTTTTTATAAAATCGCTCTTTTTCGTTTGGTATTAAATGTACTTAGCTTTCTTTATTATGACTTGAGTGACTTAAAACTCGCTTTTTCTTTTTAACATAACATCACCCTCGTCAAAATAAAAATATATAAGCTACTGTTATGTAGTTAACGTCGTCTTCACCCATTATTTTATTTGCTTTGCCGGTTAATTCCTAGTCATTTGAAGATTCGAAGTTGAAATCTTAAGTCAGAAATTTTTGGCGTCCGGACAAGATGCAATTTCTGCGAGAAAGTTGTTCCTGAATATGATTTTCGTGAAACGGAACTAGTAGATGCCGGAGGTGACGTGTATAAAGGACCATTCACAACATAGTAAAACTAAGATTATTTCAGTCCTCAGGAGACGCATTCGTTGGGTTTTTGTGTATATCGATAGCGAGATGGCATCGTATAGCTCGCGGGAAATATCGCGCTGTATGTTGGTCAGAAATTAATAGCCTCAACCGGCTGTTCCGCCTACTAGAGATAACGGACTGATGATGCTCGTAGGGCCGCAGTATTCGCGATATATTCAAACGTCTCTATGAAAATTAATAATAGCTGTTCCGACGCAACTCCCACGGGAGAAAAGCGGTTGGGTGAGCTACCATAAATATATGTTCAACAGGTATATGAATGCTCCTCACCGAATTCACATTTATAAATTACATAATATGTTCAAAGACTTGCCTGAATTATTTTACACAATGCTGAATCAAGTTACGACGTACGCTAGAACAATCGGGTTGAAGTCGTCTCTAAACTTGCGCAACAGGACCTGAAAACAGCAAAGAAAAAACAAATTAAGTATTCTTTTAACATATGAAAGTGAAAACTGTTTCAAATATTTTTATTCACATGTGGAGCCGCGGGTAGCGACTAGTATATAAATAAAATATATTTTTAGAATAAATCGTAATTGGCGCATTAATATTGACCGTGAGTTTGTACACAAAAATAACGCGATATGTATTTTTAAAGAATCAAGTCAATCTAATGAGCACAGTGTAAAAAGTGGGTGCGAGCAGATCCAATGCTTCACCTTCTCGTTGTTTATGTACACAAATATATCAAAGTACAGATCCACCTTATATTAAAATTCATTTTAACTTCAGGCTGTTTAAGAGTTTTAATTATAAACTTTATTATTTTATTCTACTCATGTCAACGTTTGTCAGAATAATCGATAGCACTGTTCATTCAAATTTTGTGCGATTAAAATAAGGAGAAAGTCTGTTTTATCTACACTTAACGTACGTGTAGACCAATCGACAACTTAAATTTTCAATTACAATTTAAGGAGTGACCATAAACTCGAATCAATCTAAAAATAGTTCCATGTTATAAAACAGAATCCCTCCTTTTCGAAAAGCTACAACTTGTATGGATTTCATGCGAAATTAATCTAGCTATTATTTGTATGAGTGAAACTCAGGATGGCGCGCAAAGCAATAATAGAGCACACTCGCTAGAAGTGTAGCGGCGTGTGCAATAATATTTATTGTAAGAGACATCGACGTTCATTTGTTTTCTTTAAAACACTATTTAGACTGGAATGTTTGCGAATAAATATTCGTTTTATGCCCTTTGGAAAATAGAGCAAATTTCAATATCTTCAACAAGAGAACAAATTGTCAACCGTGTCGTTGGGTAGCATTGCGAGATACAATAAAATGATAAAAGAATCACAGAAAATGGGTCAAGTGTGTTTCTCTCTGCGCAGATAGTTGTTGCATGGAAAATAACTGTTATGTCTGAGCTATATAAACGAAATATTGAGCTAGCGTTGGCTCAGTACGGTTCGTTCGTTGGCAAGTGTTATATTCCGAAACGAGCAAAAAAACTAATCCATAAGTTTTGAAACTTGTAAATTATTAAATAACATTAAGGTATTTTATATATCCGAAGTCAAAACGGCTTGTGTCTATGTTTAGGAAAGTATATATTTTCTTTTTTACATTCCATACCCAGGAACGTATCTACATACGATCTATTAAGAAATCAATTTCAGGCCCCCAAGTGTTAAGGACCCACAAAAATGTATTTATCATCATAAATTTTAAATATTTTTTCATTAACAATGAGGACTTGTATAATAAAAAGTAGTTAATATTACTAATTATCGTTATTATGGCTGACTTTTGACAATGTTTTGGGCGAATTTTGATTTTTTTTTGATAAATTTTGACAATTTTTTGGCTATTTCTTAACATATTTTGGGGTGAAGTCTGGTAATTTTTTGGGTGAACTTTAACAATTGGGTGAGTTTATAATATTGTACAGATCTGATTTTGATGTTAGTAAAAATGAACTTTAAATCTCAATTTAAAGATTCTTAATCTAACAAAAAATGAAACCCCTAGGCCCCGAAAAGACTAGAACCACCCCTGTCCGTACTAGCTTTCGCACGTGGCTTTGCTCCCATGAACGTCAATTTTCCTTGGAGATTCACTCGCATAAATTTCAGGTTTTAACGAGAAGCCCACTTTAAACAGGATGTTTCACCGGGTAAAAAAATTAGCCTCAATATTTAGCCCCCAAAAATAGCTGTGTTTTGTTTTGCGAACACACAAATTTCAAGCGAACGGCGTATGCAGTTCCTGAGAAAATTAAATGTGATCTACAGACAGACAGACAACAATTAAAGTCTCGTCACTTAGGTTTCTTCATTTACGATTTTAGAATTGAATCTTAAATATTCGCCACAAAGGTTACTTTTATTTGCCGGCTTAGAATGAAATCCTAAAAATTCTTTATAGGTAGTGATGTCCCACAATTTACATTATCTATAAAGAGTTCATTTTTGGTGTACAAAATTTGCAGGGTCGTACGAAGAAAAAAGGTGTTCGGGACATAGCGTAAATTTAGCACCTCTGATCTTTCTGAATTTCTAATTTTTAGTTAGTTTCTGACGTCCTCTAATAACTGGCACTCGGGTATCTAGGCTCCTCCCCCTCGCACGACTCTACATATTTGCAGATAACTAACCTTGCAAAAATCAGACGTGTCGATATAATTTCCTTGATTAGTTGGAAAGTGAGTAACGCCCTTAGAGCATTTCGATTGAATTGTTTTTCTTTAAGTTTAGAACTAATTAAAACTTATAAAATAAAGTCTGTGATGTGAAAACACGAGTTCACAGACAGAAGGAATGTTTGACTAAATACATCAAAGGGCGTTTTATTGCCAATGCATGTATGTACTCAGCCATTTCGTACTTTGGATCAGCGTTTCTTAAACTTATCAATCAATTAGCACGTTAAGAAATCTTTTAAAATACCAAACAGTTCAAAAAACTAGCTATAGTAAAACCCCTACATTTTAGTTCCTTAGTACTAATAATTTGGTTCTAATTTGAACCATATCGACATTCATCTGGAATTAGTTGAGGAAACCATGTAAAACCCCAACCAGATGGTCGGTACAGAAATTATCGCTTCTCAGCGAGAGGCAGGAAGAAAAAGTCTGCCCCCGCCGGGATTCGAACATAGGACCTCCCGGAGGCGAGTCTAGTGCTCTCAGTTCTACTCTCGGTGTAAGGTTTGCAGATATGGAATGGTCCTTTAAATTCAAATGCAATTTTTGAAACAACCGGTATATTTGTGTTTGTACACAATATAATACTAAAACAGCTAAAGTATATATAGCTAGTTCTGTGTAGTTCTCGTGTTCACTGCACTAGAAGCAATTCGGATGATAAAGCGACAGGCGCACTGCCGTTATTTATGTGAGACTCTTCCGAAATAATTCTTTTCTAGAAGCCATTCAAAGACACGGCTTTGTTATGTTACAAACATATAGGTGCTACCTTTATTATTAGTACCTCCTTGGAAATTAACTCCTTGACAATGGTATGTGAGGCTATTGTGCACCCAAGCAAGAATCAATTTCTTGGAGTTGCATTGTTACTAGCTCTTGTTTTGAAGAGAGAGGGTAGCATTTCATAATAGAATATCCTACTTATGTAGGATGTTGTATTATGAAAAAAGCAAACCCTATCGAACTGCAAAATAATAATTATTATTTTGCAGTTCGATAGAGTTTGCTTTTTCGATGAAAAAGGTTCTTTTGAAAAATGTCTAAATGTTGAAAATAAACGATTCTAATATCTGGGTCGTCCCGTTTAACGCAGCGTGTAAATTTAATTCAAAATTTCTTATTAAGCATCGTTACTCATAAAAATAGGAAAAATGTATAAGTTACCAAAATTGAAGTTATTTTTTGGCATCAACATATTTTTCATATGAAAGTCGCGTTGACAAGATATGGTATGACATTTTTTTTTAAACTCATTATTTCCCAGTTCAATAGAGCTTAACTTTTTCGATAAAAAAGATCCTTTTGAAAAATACCAAAATATTGAAAATGGATGCGCTATAAATGAAAGCAGTTTTGAAGTTTTTGTTTCATTTCAAAAGCTTACTAGAAACGACAGATAGATTTTATAAATTATAAACGTTTGATAATATATTGAAAACGAATCTTACTCAAAATAGTGGCTCTGCAAATTGTCTGAACCGGCTCTGATCAAACGATATAAAATAAAAATAAAGTTTTATTTGATTTTTTAAAACATCTGCTGTATAATAAATGAGCGTTTAAAAAGTTATATTCATTCTGAACCAAGACTCACGTAGCGTGTTAAGCTCTAACAATTGGCAAATCCATTATTTCAGCATTAGAGCTATAATCTGCAATCAGACGATTTTCTGAAACGACTGAAACACGGAGCTATATTTTATATTGAATTGAAATTCAATCCATTGATATAACGTTTTTTTTTTTTTGTTAAATAAAGTTCAAATCACGTTCCAGCAAAAACAGGGGCTCTTAAACTTTTGAAGTTAAACTTCTTTAGATAGTTTTCAAATTAATCATGTTTCTGTATATATTTTCAATTAGAAGTTATGGTTGTTTACAGTTAATAAAAAAACATAAATAAATAGCTATTTTGGATGAATTTTGACAAATTTTTTAAATGGTTTTTGACATTTTTTAGGTGAATTTATAGTAACTATTATTTGTTTGGTCAAGTCACCAAGTTTCGACTTAGATTTTAATGTTATTAAAGATGAATTTAAAATCCCAATTTAAAAGTTCTTAACCTAACAAAAAACTGGCGCCCCATTAGACTTCAATATGTCCTAGGCCCCCAAAAATCAAGTTCCGCTCCTGGTAGGTACTAATTATATAATTTAACTATTCAAATAATTGAAATTTAAATTTATTATAATCACAAGTTAATTATTATTATAGGTGCATAAGTTTTCGTATCAAAACTTTAAAAGACGCATAATAACATTTCTAGTTACGATATGCCTCTGAGCAAGTTCCTCACATTTTGCGCCTTTCGCCGTCAGCACGCACGGCTTTCAGAGATTAAAAACACCTCGGCTCAGCCTCCATTCCGTCGTCGAGCTGATAGCAATGCCCGTATACACACACCGGTAGAATAATAAATTGTAACCGAATTTTAATAACTTTCTGTGAATATTGCTTCGAGCATCGACAGAGCACGTCGCGGAGTTAACGAAACTTCGTCTCTAACTCAAACTTGTTTCCACAACAGTCATTTCGCTACTATATACAAACTGTTTTTATATCAACACCAAACATTTTTTTCCACATTTTTAATGCTTCATGCAAACGCAACATTTATAGAATCACTTCTGTGTCCGTCTGCCACAACCGATTTGCCTGAAACTACTTAAAAATTTGAAATTTGGCACAGAGATAGAGTGTGGTAGCCCAAATACAGACGCGAAGTATAGAAAAATGAAATTTGATTCAGAATGTTGATTTCAGGGGGTGAATTGAAAAAAGAAAAAAAACTTTTTTCAAGGAAATCGTGTAGGGTGTCGAAAGAAATGTTAATGAAATACGAATTCAACAATATATGTGATGTACTTTTATGTCTTAATTTTTAAAACATTTTTAAGGAAAACGCTGTCCCCTACCCACATATCACCAAAAGGATCGAATTTTCCGATTTCATCATGACCATAATATGTATGTCGGCAGTCCAGCAACAGTTCTAAAGTATTCATTTGTTCCCGAATGAGAGGGCACATGTACTATATCGAGCATCTGGTATGTTCGGCGTTTTACATTATACGAAACATATTTCTGTGCGTTTAAAGTAACGGCGGAACGAGATCGGTTCGCACTCCACGAGCACTCATATCATTACGTCCACCGTAATTAGTTTTGTTCCAAAAAAAATTTAGACGTTGAGAAAAAGTTTGGCTCCAAGGAGCAATTTTGAAAAGAAGTTTTAGCAATGTTCCACTTATGACTAGCGTTTCAATTTATTTTTATCATCAGGGCTTCAAGTCACACGCGAAACGTTGGCAAAAGTTCTTTTTAAATTGTTTTTCTGCCAAACGTTTCCTCAGCATTTATCAATTCGTTCCTTTGACGCAAATGTGCCAATGACAGTGGAACGAAATCGTTCCTTGGATATGTCCACTCCACAAAAGAAACGTTTCAACGTTCGCTTCGCTTTTGAAACTGGTTTGCACAAACCCCAGACAAGTTGCTTTGTTGTGTCAGTATGCATGTGTTAGTCAATTTTGAATATAATTCCATGTTATGACTATTGTATGTCGTCTAGTAAATAAGGGTACATTTTTATGTACAGCCCTTTTGAACATATCCTTTACATACCATCAGCTCTCGGCTCTTCCTAGATTTACAGTCGCATTTATTGCAATAGCCGAAGCGTGACTCGAATACCGACATCCGTTTAGAGTCGCCCATTAGTAAAACATCCAGTCTTAACTCAGCGTCGCTATTTTTAAATTCAAACGCATTTCATGCTAATTAATAATGACTCTCAATTAATCTAAGCTGCTGGGGAAAAAATATACAAAGTCTGTATTTCACATTATATTACAGTAGAAACTCTATAACTAGAACTTCAAGGGAAATACTAAAAAATTTGAAAAGAAGCTGACCTGCGGGTTAACCCTAAAATTTCCCCCTGCGAATACGTTACAATAAATTGATACTATTGTGTTTATAATATATTAAAGAAGGTTATATATAAAAAACTTTTTATAGACTTTTAGATTTATGCTAATTTAAGAATATAAACAAGCAGATTAGGTGCTACGCGACAAAAACGCGAAAAAATGTTTCTTGAAATAACTTTGAGACTACTTGACCCATTGACTTCAAAATCTAATCAGATCTATAGCTCTATAAAAATTTTCGAATGCCGCAAACCCGATCTTAATCGATCTAAAGATATCGTACCACAAAACCTGTATTTGCGCGCGAGACAGAGACGTCCGTCCAAAAAGGAATAAGGAATAATGTGAACTGTTCAAAATGACCAAACTTTGATTAGCAGGACGACCCAATTGTCAAGTTTTGATACGTGGGACGACCCTGCTGGCCTTTGATCTGGTGTGACAGTCTGTAGATTAGAACTGGGTTATTAAAGAGAAAGGTGAAAATGAATAATTAAATGCAAAACTAGCACGAATTAAAACTCTTTCACCGTAAAGCGACTGCCTGCACAGTTCAGTGTGTTTTGACGCCTACCAAACACTTAATGCCTTCAATATTTCATAGGAACGTTCAGAATACGCTTTCGGCTTGTTCAAAGCCATAGTGTGATTTTACGTAGATGTGATCTTGTTAATATACATATATTTCATACTTAAAAACATAACTGAGAGGAATAAAATTTAAATTTATAAATAAATATTTTAAATAATGTTGGCATATTCGAATCCATAAATTTATTAATCTTGAAAATCGCAGAGAATTAACAAAAGAAGCAACATTGAATTATATTGAACGTTTCGTCGCTTTACTGCAACTTCCTCAGCAACAGTGCTTATAAAAAGTGGGCACGTTTGAAATTATATACTTTTTTGGGGTGATTAAAAACTAATTTTTAGGGTTGCGTACCTCAAAGGGGAAAAGGAACGTTTAGAGGAGCATTTTGTTATCCGTCTGTCTGCCTGTCTGTCAAGACCCTGTTTCTCAGGAGCGCGTGGAGGTATCAAGTTAAAACTAATTACTCAGGTCCGCAAACCCTTGGTACTGTGCAAAAATCAAATTTCTAATCCAACGCAATAAAAAATACGACCGTTTATACCACATACTTCCTGTTGACCTAGAATCATGAAACTTGGGAAGAAGCAATGTATAATAGCACAAACATTTTTTTTTCTATAAACGTCAAAATAGTGCATACTAGCGACATCGGACGGAATATCTTAAAAGCTATTAGTTCAGATATTTCTGCACCTTAGTGTGTATTACTATAGCCGCTATAACAAAAAATAATGAAAAAAAAGTTAATAAATATTCTACGGTGGTATGCAGCCCTTCATGTCCGAGTTTGTAGTTTAAAATACTATACAAATGACTTTAAAATTGTGGTTTCTAAGTTTCTAACAAAAGCTTGGAATCTATACAGTAATTATCTTTACCTACATAACCAACCAACAGATGTACTTAATATTGCGGTTGTCTTATCACGGAAACCGCACTAACGCGGCGTAACTCCATCTCCGTTTGTTTGCCCCAGTCTCAAAATCCGATATACAACTAAACTTGGACCAGTTCACTCTAGGTTACTCGCCTAGCACCGTATTAGTAGCAATTACGTCCGTAATAAAAAAATTACATATGAGTTACTATTTTTTATTTAAATATTATATCCTATAAATCAAAAATTTAATATTTTAATGTTTGAGAAAATAATAACCAAACATTAGACATTATTTGACTACAACAGTATATTGCGTATAACTCGATTTCTCGAGGGTTCCATCATCAGATCCTGGCCTGATGACCATGGGACCACCTGGGATGTATACCCTTTCAAACAAAAAAAGAATTTTCCAAATCGGTTCAGACGTCTTAGAGTAAACGGGGAACATACATAAAAAATAAAAAAATAAAAATAAAATAAAAAAAAAGATTCCGATGAATTGAGAACCTCCTCCTTTTTTTTGAAGTCGGTTAAAAATAAACTTATCGGTCGCCAATTCAAGAAGGAACTTAAATCTGTCGAGCAATAATTGTTTGTTATTCACTAGTTGAGTTTTTTATTTTTATGTAAATTTTATATTTTAAAAACTTTGTATTGACTTCTTCTATACATGCGCATGCAGCAAAAAAATTATTATTATTTTTAATATTTAACTTTTACTGAACACTTAAAAATCGCAAAAATAATAATTCACGACAAAGTTTTTTAATAAATCGACAGTTCACTGCAGACAAGTTTTATAATAAAAATAGTTTTGTTATAAATCAATAAATACGATGTGTCCAGTAAACCATCTGTAAGACGTCAATCGGTGACAGGATTTGGTCACGTGCTATCAATATAACAAAAATGAACTCAATATAAACCTCGCGCTTTTCGAGATATTTAAAATTGATCATATGTTGTGAGCATAGTTTCAAAAATATGCTTATTTCTTTCATATTCCCGAATCATACAAAACAGGTAAGTTATTTTTTTTTGAATAAAAAATATTGCTATTTTAATTCTCATTTTTGAGTAAATGTTAATTTTAAAAACGGACACAAACATTTTTTCAATTTTAAGAAAATATAAATGTATTGATTAGAGTGTAATTTTTCCTGGAGTCACGTTTTATTATTTTGATAGCACATAGCCACATCCATATGACCGGTCAAAGTCTTACAGTAGGTTTCGTGGACAGCTTGTATAAAAAATTCGCTACTTTAAGGATTCGACCTAGATGTAAAATTTTTAGAAGTTTATTGGCTAGACTGAATCCAATACTATGATTTTGTCTGTTTAGTCTGGATTAACACGAAAACTACTAAACCGATTTTGATCGAACATTCACTGCAGTGTCTGTTATACCCCAGGAAATAAAATTTTCTACTATAACCAAAATTAACGCGAGGAATATCAAATATAAGCTGGTTTGATTGTATTACGCAAAGAGGAGCCGATGGTTCAGGAGCACACATAGAGTTAAATGTTGAATGTAGTTCAATAAACCACACAAAATTCCACACTATGTCAAATCCACCAATGAGTCAAGAACGACTTTTTTACGGTTGATATCACACGTGGTGTAAGAAACGGGTATAAATGGTGTAAGCGACGGGTATACATGATTTAAGAAAGGATGGTGTAGGAATCGGGTATACATGGTGTAGGAGTCGGGTATTACCAATTTCAATCCGGGCAGGGGTTGTTAGGTACCGTGTAGTAAGGAAACGACGGGGAGCAAAGGGGAGCGTCGACATATTTACCACATCTACGGTGTTCCGGCAGCATATAGAGTTTTGCGGTTTTGCTGTATGTCTTGAACAGGGAACGCGCGCGGCAAACGACTGTATGATGCTCTCCCCCGTACGTTGCGGGCAGCCGTTCGAATTCTGAACTGTCAAAAAGTGTTATTTACTGGTATAGAGATGCAGAGATATACAGCAGCCATTGTCTATAACGTGTGTCTTGAGATAGCCACAATGGTAAACTTCAGAAATTAATATAATATCAAAAACTCAACTGTGGAGGCTTTCTCGATCGACGTTATTCCAAACTTTCTTGGTTTCCGGACTTGTCTGTTGTGGTTCAATGGTATTTCTACCTGCCGTTTCGACTACAACTGCGTTAGGCAGCGGTCAAAGTGTCCTTCATTATTTTATATTAGGTGTAAAAGTGTACTCTGCTCGGTCGTAGTTTGTGCTTCTTCCAATGGCCAAGCGGAAAACACTCTCAAACTTAAACACAGTCATAGACACTTTCCTGTATGTCCGCAAGGAGGACACTTCTATCGCTCTGATAATGTCTTCCGCAGTTGTAGACAAAACGTCAGGTAGAAATAACTCTGGATCACAACTTACAAATCCGGAAGCCAAGAAGATTTGGAAAATCAAAGATTATTTCCTAGGTTATCTGACTTTTGTTATTCAGCACAGTCTATCACGTGTCATGATATTATCGTAATTGCTTATTAAAATTATTTAATAACTACTGTATTTTTACCATTTTGCCGTTAATCCACTGTCAACTTTTGGTCAACCATCTGTCAACGGCATTTATTTTCGTGCATACGCCAATAAACAAACATTATTCTAAGAAACAAACCAAACGCCTATCTTGGTTTATTTCGTAAAATTTTGGGTCGATATCGACTTTTTGTAAGTATAAACGTGGCTAATACTTAAAAAACACTTTCAATATTATTCTGTATTAATTTAAAATCTAGTGAACAGCTTTTTATACATTTTTAACCATGATAAAAATATAAGTTGTTCTTATCGTTTAAATTGCCGCCTTCAACAAAATAGTCGAGCTTGCGCACATCGACGCTCAGTCTATATTAGACATTGAATTTTATATCTGCTCAAGGACATCCGGTGTATTTATATTGTTAGTAAGCAGTTACATTCGCTATATACATGACTGATCAACTTACTGATAGAAACTCTAATGCATTTCTCGGAATGTCAGAAACTTGAGTTATACTATATTGTTACATATTACACAGAATGTTTCATAATAAAATACAATTAAAATTATAGCTAATAGTTTGCTATCATATTATGAAGCACTCGTTATTGTAATTATAATGCGATATTAGAAAAAAATTTACTATTCCAGTAATGTCACTGTCGGGATACGAACTCGAATCCAAATCCCTTTTGAAGCAAAGCTCTTAACGCAGGCCTCGAAACATGAGCGAGTGATGTGTGAGATTGTCACGAAACAAATGCGCATTTATGTTCAGATCATAGCTTAGATAAGGAGAGGACTATAGAAACAAAACGTACAGACGTTGTTTATATTATCTACCTACTTCGGTACGGAAACCAAGAAATGTCTTTTTACAAACAAAATTACCAACCCGGAAAGTATGAACATTTTTAATAATACAACCTACGTTATTTTGGTTCACTGTATATACTTTTGAAGTGTCAGTTAGTTTGGATTTTCAGAATTTTACTACGGTTACTGAACACAACTGTCAGTATTGCAGATTATAGACGCTCGACAACTGAAGTCATACGTCTGTTGACGCAAAGCTGTCAAAAATAAATTCTGAAACTGTCTTCAGTCGAAAAGAATCTTCAAAAAAACCCGGGTCGCAGTGCCAAAACCCTGCCGACAATATAGTGTATTTGCTATACAGGCAGTGTGGCTTTATTATGCGAACTTAAGTTGGTTTTTGGGCAAAATAAAAAATTTTACTCCTTAATACACCTTTCAGTAAAAAAGTCCCTATCTGTAAACTAATGTTCTCATAAAATTTGTAAGTCCGGTCCTGTTGGGCCGATTTTATTAAAATTTTAGGAACACATTTTAATTACTACCAGAGGGTAAATTTCAATTTTGAAACGATTCGGAGAATTTTTCCGGTGTTTTGGGGCTCATAAACAATTTTCAACCCCTAAAAACTACCCTTAAAATGGCCCGATTAAGCCCATTTTAAATAGGCTTCTTGCGGTGATGGATATCAACGCGTGGGCCAAATTTAGTTGAAATCAATTAACTCTTTCGAAAGTTATTGACCCGCACATATATATATATATATATATATATATATATATATATATATATATATATATATATATATATATATATATATATATATATATATATATATATATATACGTATATATATATATACGTATATATATAAATACATATATATATATATATATATATATATATATATATATATATACATATATATATAAACATTTTTAAAAATGGTGCCAAAGTGTTTAGGAGGTTATGAAACGTCGAGAAATTTTGGTCCGACCCCTAGGTCCCGCCATCCGACCGACGCCAATAGTGTGTGTTGCCATATGGCAAATACACTAATAAAATGATAACCAACAACGTAAGTATCTACAAATCTAGATATATATCGGTGTTTGTAACATGGCATCCTCGGTTTTAATCTTGTGAGAAATAAAAACAGAATCGCAGCGTGTTTTCGTTCCCTCTTGCCGCATCCACCCAAACCAACACATAGACAGCTATTATGCGCTTAGCAACAAGTTTATTGATTGTGACGTGAATCTGTGAAAATATCATTTTTAAACTAACCGCGCCTCAACGCATGTGCAATTGTTCTAAAGCTGGCCGCACATAGTACTCAATATTATTAGATACAGAGGTGATCTCGTTCCGTTGGATAGTAGTGCGGGTATGGCGTCGTACAGTGAACTGTCAATTGATATTGCGTGGTTGATAAAAATATCGAACGATCGTCCAGCTGAAGTCAATCATTAACGAGGTGACCTGCGCATCTAATAACTTTGATAATGCTCATGTTTTTAACTGTTTTTTTTTAATAATTTGAAGTTAAACTTTACCAAAAGTATTTTTCTACTGGATGAGCAGCACAGAAAGAGACACTTTGCGTAAGAAGTAGGGATTAAAAACTTGAAAATACGCGAGTAACATCGGTTTAAATTAGATGGGTCTGAAAATACAATAGACTGCTGGAATTAGTTTATGTATCAAGAACACAATGTAGTTTGTTATGTTACAAGTTGCGACATTATAGAAAAACGGAAGTCAGCGACTTTTAAAAGTCATACGAATCATAATATCATTATTTCGAGATATATACTAGATTTTCTTGTACATACCCCTTATATAATAGTTCATTTATATTTAATTATTAGCTTTTGAATATTTTTGTCAGTTCAAAATTTATATTTATTTGATTTTGTATGAAAATTACGCCAACTTTGGATCGTAATATACCTCTAATGTTAAAAGACAGGTTTTTTGATAGAAATTATTGTGAACTTTTTTTTGTTTTACTTTACGCACTAGTGCTAAATGAGTCATTTTATCACCGCTCACAGGCATGAAAAGCAGTTATTTTCATGTATTTGAATTTCTTAGGTTAAATTTTTTGTTATTATTTCACATATAATAAGTACTGAATGTATATACTTCTTTATAAAGATCCATGTTATGACCTAAGTTGTCGATCGTCTATAATTTACAAGCATAAAAAATTTGAAAATCTTAGACCTTACTCTTTTATCTTCTGTACTGTTCATTATGTTTCAGCTTTAACAAAATGTTATCGTTGTATAAAATTATTATAAAAGGGAGGAGTTCTGCAGTCGGCCATGACAGTCCAACGTATACGCAATAGAACACGCACAACTCTCCATCACAACTGTCAGTTGGCACCACTGGGTGTCGTCTTGTGACCGACGCTTGCTCAACCTCAACAAAGCCGTGTCCGACACTTTCAGCCGATGACGAATGTCCCCAGACACTAGGACACTTCAAACAGGAACTGTCACCAACGGCCACTTATCCCCCAAACTATTTTGTTGAAACGCGTCTCATGAGATTCTACACACTTTTGCTGTTGCTGTGATAATAATAAATCACCAGCTCTATAAGCATACATTTTGTTTCTTCGTTGCTTATTAATTACTAGCCGCTACTCACGGTTCCACACGCGATTAAGATAAACTATGTTTTATAGCTCACTCGTCAGCAACAAAAGTAGTGGAGCTTTCGGCTCCACCAGTTTATAATCTTGTCTTGCGAGGATGCGCCCTGTTCGATAGTAACAATAGTTTTTTCGTCGACTTACGTTGCAAAATTGATATTCACAAAAAACGCGTTTATTGTAACTTGATAATAATGGCCATCTCGAAGGTCTATTCTAAATTTTGATGAAAAAAATTTCGAAATCGGATGCATGGTTTCGACGATTACCTCGTACATCCAAACCATATAAAAATTCAGTAGTTTAATAACGAATTTCCTTTGATAGGTATGTGCCATTTACCTATACTTAGCCTTCTTGTTGCTTGTGCGTAGACTGCAGACGTCACACCTTGTTCGATAGGTGACAAAATTTTAATTAAGTATAAGTTCCTTATTAGTGTATTTGCCATATGGCAACATACACTATTGGCGTCGGTCGGATGGCGGGACCTAGGGGTCGGACCAAAATTTCTCGACGTTTCATAACCTCCTAAACACTTTGGCACCATTTTTAAAAATGTTTATATATATATTATGTTTATATATATTTATATATATATATATATATATATATATATATATATATATATATATATAAGCGTATATATATATATATATATGTGTGCGGGCAATAACTTTCGAAAGAGTTAATTGATTTTAACGAAATTTGGCCCACGTGTTGAAATCCATCACCGCAAGAAGCCTATTTAAAATGGGCGTAATCGGGCCATTTTAAGGGTAGTTTTTAGGGGTTGAAAAACGTTTTTGGGCCCCAAAATACCGAAAAAATTCTCAGAATCGTTTCAAAATTGACATTTAACCCTCCAGTAGTAATTAAAAAGTGTCCCTAAAATTTTAATAAAATCGGCCCTTTAGTAGCAATTAAGAAGTGCTCCTAAAATTATAAGCAAATCGGCCCGACAGGACCGGACTTACAAATTTTATGAAAACACTACTTTGCAGATAGTGAATTATTTACTGAAAGTTGTATATAATTTGGTATAGAAGTTCGATTGATAATAATATTGCAATTAAGAAAATAATTGTTATTTTAAGGGGTGTATTAAGGAGTCAATTTTTTTATTTTGCCCAAAAACCAACATAAGTTCTCATAATAAAGCCACACTGTCTGTATTATCAAATACACTATATTGTCGGCAGGGTTTTGGCACTGCGACCCGGGTTTTTTATTGATATTTTTAAAAACGAAAACATTCGGAAGAAGAATATTTAACCCCCTTCAATCCATTTCAATAATCAGAGAAAAATAGGGAAATAGTCTATTGAGACGGTGGTTAAAGTGCTACGATCGGAAAAACTGGTGGAAGTAAACGAAAACTACCTATCAGAAGTGTTACTTAAAAAAAAACAAACCGCGTAAATTCTAATAAACTTAAAAGAGGAAATAATTTTACAAAGATCCCGTTAAACTAGATAATAGACGAAAATGCGAAAGACTGAATCATCTTGGTAAAGAAATGTATACAATTTAAAGACAGTAGATATGTCTTGTCTCAAGAAAATGAAAATGCGTAAGATGACGATATACGCGCTTAAATTATGTGCAGCTTTCGCCCCAGCGGGACTCAAGACTTACGCAATTAGTCAGTGAAGTGGGTAATGTCTCGTTCACAACGACCGCACCTGGATCTACTGCGGGATTTCTTATTACGATACGTTTACCCAGTAAATATACAGAATGACTCAAAAATAGACGCGGGAAAGAATCTACAATTCAAATAAAGCTTAAATAATCACTATTCTAAATTATTAAAGAAATCGGCGGGCTAATAAAGAAAATTTTATTAGAAAAATTGTAAGTCACTAGCGAATTAAAATAATCGATTAATTTGTAGATTCCGTACTTTAAGTAAATAATATTTCAGGGCTTGAAGAGAAGCGAACGGATAACTTAATTAATTTATAGAAACTTCTACGATGTCAATAATCGAGGTTCTAGAGTAAAATATTGAAGACAGACTCTAGATTTCACCAGTAATAATAATAATAATAATAATTTATTCAAATGATGTATACAGTACATATTGAAAAGTCAAAGGAAGAAAAGGTACATACAAAATCAGATTGTGTCATACTCCATACAACTATAATAACACTTATTATTTAACATGGCTTTGCACGTTTTTAAAAAAGTACTGGTATTTTTAATTTCTTTAATATTAGAAGGCAATTTGTTATAAAACTTGTTCCCCCAATATGTAGGGCCTTGCTCAAAAAATGACAAGTTATGTTTGGGTGTTCTAATATTTAAACTGTCTCTAGTGCAATAATTATGGACATCACTGTTAAGAATGCATTGATCTGCGTTATTTTTAATTGATTTTAAATATACCAATATGTATACGCATGATAACGGAAGAATTTTAAATTGCTTAAATATAGGTCTGCAGGACTGCGTTTGCCTTATGTTTGCCATTATTCTTAATATCCGTTTTTGTATTATAAATACAATAATAAATACATATTTCGAGTTACCCCAAAGTGTTATTCCGTAATTTATTCTTGAGAAAACTTGTGCATAATACACCATTATTAAAGTTTTAATTGGGATTTGACTTTTTAGCAGATTTAACATAAAGCAAATTTGTCTCAGTCTTGCAGATAATTTCTCGCAGTGTGTGGACCAGTCAACTGTGTCGTTCAACCATACTCCCAAAAATTTTATATAGTAATTATATGATTCAAATTAAATTATTATTATTTCACAAACACAAAACAAATGTCCGAAACCAGTTTGTCTGTCTCTCGCTACTTATACAACCGACCGACAGAGGCACTCATGAAAATATTTCCGTCGTCAATACTCACGTTAATAAATGACGTCAGCTAGAGGACCGCGTGTAATATTTTTATCAACCACGTAATATCAATGGATAGTTCGCTGTCTCCCTTCTATTATCGAACGGAACGAGGTCACCTCTGTAATAAATAACCTTTAACCCATTAAAGGCCCGTGTCATCATGTGAGGACACTTTTTTTACACAATTTTACACAATTTTTTTACAATCTGTCATCAATGTCGCATTATTTACATACGTTTTTATGTCTATAATTTTTTTTTGTTGGCGCATTACTGTGAAATTTCATAGTATATTACCTACTTTAATTTCGAAAAAAATTAGTAAAAATATGAAATATTTTTTCAAAAAAATAATAATCTAGCCCTTAATGGGTTAATACAGCGTATCGCTGATATTTTTAGTGAAGACACCAGCTAAGATGGTCGATCTGTAGTAGTAGGGGTAAAATATGGACTCGTCCGGTACGAAAGATGCGTATCAAGTCTGTTTTGCGTCACACGCGACCCCTTTAAAGAGAATATGGACTCGCCTGGCTTTAATCTCATTTGTACGCATGTATGACGCCAATGTCTTCTCTACCTCTTCTACATTTGTCGAGTAAAGGATTTTAGGTAAAACTTAACATTTCCTTATCCCATTATGCATAGAGCTTTAAAACGAGTTCCATTTGCAGTAATGGATCTCGCATTACAATATCGCAGTTCTCTATGTACGCAATTTTAGGTGAATATCACTATCGTAAATAGCATCAAGAAGTACAAGCGGATTTGCGGTGTAGCAACTCTTATTTGTAAAGCATCTAGCGACTCTACAAACAGCGTTCCAATTTTTCAGTCAGAATATGGATGTTGACTATTTTTGGGAAAGTGTTTTAAATCGCGCATACGTACCTAATATAGCCACAAATATTTATTATTTTTATTTAAATACGACTCAAGCTTTAAAAATCATGTATTTTAAATTCCGTTTCAAATTTCGCTCTAAAACGCCAATACTTGCCACGTGACTGCCGTGACGTCGTAGGTTTATAAGCGCTACTAAACTGAAGAGGTGATAGGTTTTTTCGTAATGGTTGTCACAGAAATTTTCGAAAAAATTACACACTAAATATTAACCACCAATAAAGCCTTTTGACAGCGTGAACAGTGTCCTTCTCATTGACAGCGTCTGATGATGTTGATGAACCAGTGACGTCATGCACTCTGATTGGTGTTTGTTATCACGTGACGTGAGAGTGATTTAATTACGTAAATATTAATTAATAATAATATTAATTACGTACATATTAATTAAATTCCTTAAAAATAAGGAAAAATATTGTTTTTTAGTATTTCTATCATAGAAACTACCACTTAACGTTAAAATTATGTTTTTATTTAAATACAGTCAACATCCCTATTGTTTTCATTTGCTAAATTCTATAATAAGTTGCCATCAGGCATAAAAAAATTGTATATTTGTTTGTGCTATCTCTGAGTAACACAGGTTAAATTTTCATTGATAAAAAAAATCTCAATTACACTGGCTAAATTTGAGTACATGGTGGGAGTACAGTGATTTCATGGTGGAAGTGCAGGTATATTAAAAAAAGACTGCAATACGGTGAAGTCAAATTTCGCTACCCTGTTTCATCTCAATGACATGCGGAGCCGCGGGTAGCGGCTAGTTCGTTATAAATACAAAAAGTAAGCAACTACAGGCCGGCGGGTCGAGAATCGTTACCTTTATTACTATTTGAGCGTCCTTAGTTCTCGGAGGCGGCATCGAGTTGTGCTGATTGTCTCAGCCGCGTAATTCGCCCGCGCGCTTTGCCCTATTTTCAGTATTTACACGGGCATACACACACACACACACACACAAACGCACACACACAGAGAAACGCCGTCTCCATCCATCGATAATAAATTACACACGTTTCCTGTGAGCTCTTCGCTTGCTTCGACGCGCGGATTAGATAAATTACTGGTCTTCTGTCTGAGAACACCTCGTGCCAATAATATACAGGATGTTCGGTCGTCGCATAATTTTACGGTGAAGCATACAATGGATTTTTAAAATAGGTGATGTGATTTTGAAACTCGTTTAAAATGTTTTAAAAAACACACTTCTAGCACTTGTACGCAATAGGAGGAATTCCCTTAGTGCTGGACAGCACCTAGTACCGGACAAAACACGTCGAAACGTGAAATAACGCTCATAGTAACATTCGTGTAATCGAAGACATCAAACTCAACTGTGAGATTTCCCTCGCGGCGCAGGGGGCGTCGTCAGTTTCGTTCGATACACGTTAGTCATATTTAGCGCAGGAATTTGTTGCGTCGAGTAATATTCAGAACGTCATAGATTACATTTTTACTTTTGTTGATTTATTTAGATTTTTATAATATATCTGTCCGGTCATATGGGTTCGAATTTATACTTGTCCGGTACTAGGTGCCAAATTTCAATGAAACCAAAAACTAAACCAATGATTGATTCTATTTTAAGTGGCAAAAAATGTACAATGTTCATCTTTGTTGATTTATTTTAATGATATATATGATTGTTTAAACGAAAATGTTAAGTATCGAAATAAAACATAATTACTCCATTTTTTGTTTATTATAAACCTTAAGTGTCCGGTACTCGGGGGACTCCCCCTATATCTTTATAAGGCGAACATGTAAAACTGTGTTTTTCCATGGTTTTCCATGGTTACGGAACAGTCGCTTTATAAGTTCTTTATAAAATAATAGTTTCTGAACGATCCCCTATAAAATAGCTGCTTTAGATTCACAGGTACGTAAAGTGACCCACTACACTACTAGGGCTGTAATAAATCTAGTTTGTAATGTATTATTTTGTGACGAGCTGTGACACTGTGTTAATAACGAGCGACTAGTTTTAAGTTACACGAGTCATAAAAGCATTAGAGGTTACTCACGATTGTAGTACACCGGAAGTCACAAAAATTGATGGAAAATACACTCTGTAATATATTACACAAGTGTATTTTCCGGTGGTTTACAATCGTGAATAGTCAACACGTTATATTTTTTGCACGTACCTCCTATAAATAGCTTAGTTTCACATCATAATAGATATACAGTATAAACTCCATGAAACGTCACTCGATTTAACGTCAAACTTCTTAAAACGTCGATATTACTCGGCTTTGGTTGGTTTGTTCATACAATGATACACTCTATGTAGCATCACACCCCACTCTAAATAACGACCATAGGTCATTATAAAACAAGTAATTTCGGCAACTTACAAAGCACCTACTGTTTTTCTGTATTTTCTAAGTTGCCGAAATTGGTAAGAACTGCAGCTTTATTGTCGAGCGTTGTTGTCATTTGTGTTAATAGTAATGTTTGTTTGTAAATTTTATGCGTTATTATTAAATAATGCCATAATAGTAAGACAATATTGATTTTTCGTTCTTTCCATATAACGACAACTCTCTATAACGCCAGAAAATGCGCAGTCCCTACACTGTATTTGTAATCTTTTTAACAGTTCACGACCACGTTCGGCCATATATATCCAACTTTTCAGGGCCTACTTTGCTTCTTTGTCGCCTGAAGAATTTCCCTGAATGATGGTGAAAATCGCATTAAAATCCATTTAGAAGAACTAAGCAAACCAACAGACAGACGCAGATAGCGACTTTGTTTTATACTATTTAGAGATGAGAGTGCGCTTTGGACATCGTTAACTTACCAATATACAGAGTGTTTTTGGACATAAGCATGTTCATTCATCACTTCTTTTCAGCTTATCGTAGCTGTCCACTTTTCTTTCGATAATAAATCCTACAGTACCGCGTAGCCATCTCTTATTAAACCCGAAGCAAACTCTGTGACTCGCATTATTAAGAGGGCTATAAATTAAAAAGACGTATTTAATAAATCCTCCATATTGTTTTAAAAGGTACATTCCGGATTATATAATCATTTCGAGTTTTTTTTATTAAAATTTATCACTCATAAATTATCGCTGCGTTATTAAAAAAATGATCACTCAATTTATACTTTGACGTTAGGTATAAAAAACCCGGGTCGCAGTGCCAAAACCCTGCCGACAATATAGTGTATTTGTTTATACAGGCAGTGTGGCTTTATTATGCGAACTTAAGTTGGTTTTTGGGCAAAATAAAAAATTTGACTCCTTAATACACCCCTTAAAATAACATTTTTTTTCTTAATTGCAATATTATTATCAATCGAACCTTTATATCAAATTATACACAACTTTCAGTAAATAATTCACTATCTGCAAACTAGTGTTTTCATAAAATTTGTAAGTCCAGTCCTGTCGGACCGATTTTATTAAAATTTTAAGGACACTTTTTAATTACTACTATAGGGTTAAATGTCAATTTTGAAACGATTCTGAGAATTTTTTCGGTATTTTGGGGCCCAAAAACATTTTTCAACCCCTAAAAACTACCCTTAAAATGTCCCGATTACGCCCATTTTAAATAGGCTTCTTGCGGTGACGGATTCCAATACGTGGGCCAAATTTCGTTAAAATCAATTAACTCTTTCGAAAGTTATTGCCCGCACACATATATATATATGTGTGCGGGCAATAACTTTCGAAAGAGTTAATTGATTTTATATATATATATATATACGCATATATATATATATATATATACATATATATATATATAAACATTTTTAAAAATGGTGCCAAAGTGTTTAGGAGGTTATGAAACGTCGAGAAATTTTGGTCCGACCCCTAGGTCCCGCCATCCGACCGACGCCAATAGTGTATGTTGCCATATGGCAAATACACTAATAACATTGCATAACACTGGTCGTAGTGCAAAACCATATTTACAGATGCAACGTAAAAGATTATTTCTAAACATAAAAAAAATTTAATTATTTATTTTAGAATAAAAGACATTTATTCCTGGACACACCTTCGCCACGTATCTTTGTAGTTGTTGTTTCTTGTTTACTGAGTGAGGAGGATAGAGCAGTATGCAGTTATCCTTTTCTCACGACCCACGATTGAGGTTAAGTACTATTCTGATGGAGACAGAGATTGACCATATCATCGATCTATCTTTTTCTTTCAAAAGAGGACACTTTTTACACCGCTAAGACGCGTCAGTATAGGTCTATGCTGAAAATGACTACATATTTGGTAGCTTCAATATTCGGCAAGCCTTAAACCCTTTCATGTTTAATCAATTTTGTTAAAATTTTAGTGGTACATTTTATTCGTCTGTAAAGAGTTGGATTTTAAAACAATTCCGAAAATTTTTCGGTGTTTTGTGCCAAACTTTTATTCAACCTTTAAAAAGACAGTTAAAATGATGGATTTCAATATGTATACCAAATTTCACTTAAATCGATTAAAAGCTGCCACAGGCCAAGTCGAGATTGACGCGGGATTAAATTAAATGGTGGTTCAAGCGATTATATTCCGCCATATAATTTAATCTCACATCGCTCCCTCGCTCACCCCGCTCTCAATGTCGACCATTTGTATGTGGGAGCCTTAATATCTATAATAGATTCTTTATTCTATAACACTGTGGAACAATGTAGAATGCGTCAATACATATTATATAAACCAGAAATATTTATATCAAAAATCTAAAAAGTCGTTAATTTTGTAAAAACATTTTGTAATTAAAAAATCTAGGGGTAACACCACTGTAAATTTTTCAAAAAATCGATTTTTTTTTTTAGGCTTAAAAAATACTTTGAACCTTTTAGAATATGGGGAAAAATATTTCATACTCAAAGTATTTTTTTTCTTGTAATTTCGAGCTCTTCCCCAAGCGCGTCTATAATGTCTATAATGCATTTCAAAACTTTAAATGCGTTTTTCTCGAAACACGATTTTTCAAAACGGCACGCAGCATAACTCCAACAATTTTCATTCTTTTCATTCGAATTTGTTACAATATCCTTTAAAATAAGATTTTGAAGAGAAATACGTAGGGGATTTTCGATAAGTTAATTTAATCATTATTTATTAACAAATGATTATCTTTTTTTTTGTTGAAAATTTAACGATTTAATTCAAATACTCGCCAATCACACAAAAATCAATATTTTTAAAATCCCCTACGTATTTCTCTAGCTATAAGCATGTACAATAAGTGTTTTTTTTTTTTTTTCTAAATCCAAATTTGCAGCAGCTACACTGCGTGCCGCAGAGCGCCTCAAATTCTACGTGCCTCGCGAAAATGGCTGTGGTGCCGTCATTTCTGAATATTTTTTTATAATAATTTTCTATTTTGTTACTTAAATATACGCTAAATAACTTCCTCCAATATTATAATTTTATTACCTTTCCTTCCACCCAAAAAAAAAAAATGACAAAAAAACACGTTTTTTAGGCTGTTACAGTGGTGTTACCCCTTAAGAGAGCGGTAGAACTTGGCATAATTGCTAATATTTCTTATCACATTCTACAGTTTGTTATATATTTTGATGCAAGTATATAATGACCCTATATTATAGAGAGAGGCGATAGTTATCTAAATATAATGAATTTTTTTTCTTTTCAAAATCATACACGTACTCCGTATATTGGAAAGTAATAAAACGTTAGGTGACGTTTGTATTTCACCTTCATTATCCAACGTTCATCTCATGGGATGTCTACGTTATACATTGACAGTTAAATGTAAACATGTATTTGCATATTTGAACTATATATATTCGTTTTAGAAAATAACTATAACTATTTGGTAACGCGTGTTACATGAGACACCATGCAGCTGTGCATAATAAATATGCACAAACGGCACATTGGGAACACCCACACTTGTTGGACAATCAACTTATCTAATAAAATTATCCTTTTTCTTCTAGCATGATATTAGAACATATTCATTATTGTTTTAGAATTACAATACTATAGACCAATGCAAATGGTCAAGAAATAATTCATTTATACATTTATATACTTTATAATATTTGTAACTAACAGTAAATACAAATGTAAATTGTATTACTGAAATTATACTTTTTTCATAATAAAAAATACAAACTTAATTTTTAATAATAAATAATAATTATACTTTTTAAAAACACAAGTTTTGGTTGCAAACTTATAACTGGCGCAGTCGATACTCTTGCGGGGGAGAGAAGCGAAAATTCTCTACAACTACACCTCAAGAAGAACCTACTAGTACTATGAAACAACGGACTACATTCATCATACTGTGAGTACATTTTCTGTTTCAAAAGTGATTCCTTGAAAACTCCTTTATTGTTCCGACACAAATAACAAAGCAACAACTTGATTATTCAATATATGGCTATTGCAGTCGATTTATAATTTTAAACAATATTATTGGTATACCCATGGTTGACAATTTAACACAATCTGACACATTAAGTCAATTGTTAGAAAATTTAACTATATCTGTACCACCAATTAATAATACAGCAAACATGACAAATACACAGAATTTACCAATTTTCGATCTGAGGGAAACTCAATTCATACCCGAATTTAACGGTAATAACCCTGAGATTCTTACTGATTTTTTGAATACGGTTGATAGTCTTATTAATTATTATCATGATCGAGCCAACCCTACAAATTATCAAAACGTTCGACTTTACAATGGATTTATGTCACGTATCACCGGTAAAGCAAAAACGGTTATCATTAATAGTCGCGCTAAAACTTGGGCAACTATTAAGGATACATTAATGCGGCATTATGGCGATCAAAGAGAAGAAGATGACCTTTTGTTTGCGCTTCTTAGTCTAAGGCAAAAGAGCACACAGAGCTACCTAGATTTTTATGAACAAATCTATCACACTCTGAGTCTTTTGATTACCTATACCGAATTAAACGATGACGAACCAACCCGTGTAATTAAACATACCCAATTTTCAAACTTAGCTATGAAAGTTTTAATTAAACATACATCTGAGCCTATGGCAACATTTTTGCGTACATCTAGACCTAGTTCGTTGGAAACAGCACGTAACTTGTTGATAGATGAAAGCAAAGTGATTGGAAATTTTCCTTCAAATGTTAATAGCAAAACACAAAACATAAATAAGTTGACAACCAAACCAAATGCATTTAAACCTAATAACAATACAAATCAAAACTACCCCGGATATCATTTCTATCCTAATTTTAATCAACCCAGACCTACATTTAACATGCAACAGATCCCGTCTCAACAAACTGTTTTCCCGTCAAAACCAGTTACAAACTTAAACCCGAGACAAATTCAACAACGATTCCCAACTAATATATCAGCTTTTAGAAATAATAATATTCAGAGAAACCAAAATGTTTTTCGCCCAAATACAAATACAAACAGACCGATACAAAACCCGACTCCGATGAGTATTTCTACTCGAAACACTACACCAAATAATAATTTCACATTTAGAAACCAAAACCCAAATCAAAGACCAACAATTATATCTGAAGAATTGTTTAATAACGAAACAGATATACAGGAATCAAACACCGAATATATGCATTCCACAGATTTACACACCGATAACAATAAACAAAATCAATTAGAACCAGATTTTTCAGACGAATTTAGCGAAATAACTTTCGAAAATTCAGAACAATCATTCGATGACCAAAATTTTCATTTTGTCGAGAACAGAACCGAACACACATAGAAAGTTATAACATTTGTAATAAAAGCCGTTTACCATATATACAAATCGCGAATCCACCCCTGAAACTTCTGATCGATACAGGATCTACCAAATCTTTTATTGATCCTAACATTGCAAAAAAATACTTTTCAAAATTTATTGAACCAGAAACTTTTACTGTTTCTACTGTATTTAATTCCCACAGTTGTAACGGTTCCATTAACATCAAATCCTTCCAAGAATTCAAGACCGACACTAAAATCAAATTTTATATGTTTAAATTTCATAACATATATGACGGTTTAATAGGCATAGATAATCTATCCTTACTAGAAGCACAGATAAATTTCAGAAAACAAGAAATTGACACTCCAAATGTTAAAATACCTTTTAACTATTTAGAAAGTGGAAATCAAATTATATTTGAAGTAAAAATACCACCCTGTTCTTCGATAACAACAAAAATACCTGTAGATAAAAATGGAACAATTTTAATACCAGAACAAAAAATTAATTTCGTTCAAATACCAGAAATCTTAGCTTGTTCGAACAATTTTTTAGCTACAATACAATTGTCCAATGACACGAAAAACGAAAAAGTACTAGCTTTAACACATCCGATAAACGTTATTTCTTACGATACAAATTCTTTTCAACTTTTTCATTCCGAGACACATTTTGAATCACCCGGTATAGAATCACTGATACGAACAAATCATATGAATCCAGAAGAAAAATTTAAAATATTACAAATCTGTAAAGAATTTCCTGATATATTCCATATTGAGGGACAACCTTTAACGTTTACTAGTAATACAAAGCACAAAATTAGAACATCCGATGAACTGCCAATATACACAAAATCGTACAGATACCCACACATACACAAGGCGGAAGTTAAACAACAAACTGAAAAAATGTTAATGCAAAATATAATCCGACCCAGTTACTCTCCTTGGTCCAGCCCAGTCTGGATAGTTCCGAAAAAACCAGACGCCTCCGGCAAAACAAAATGGAGAATGGTGATCGACTACCGAAAACTAAATGACAAAACTGTCGATGACAAATTCCCTATTCCTAATATCACAGACCTCCTTGACAAATTGGGACGAGCTACCTACTTTAGCACACTAGACCTTGCCTCAGGGTTCCACCAAATCCAGATGGACCCTAAAGATATAGAGAAAACAGCTTTTACAACCGAAAACGGACATTTCGAATTTCTTAGGATGCCGTTCGGGCTGAAAAATGCACCTTCAACTTTCCAAAGAGCTATGACCGAAGTTTTTAGTGAACTAATTAATAAAATTTGCTTAATTTACATGGACGACATAATTATATTTTCCACGTCCTTAGACGAGCACATTCAAAATATAAAACTAATATTTAAAAAATTGCGTGAATCACAATTAAAAATCCAACTCGACAAATGTAACTTTTTATCAAAAGAGACAAAATTTCTAGGACACGTTGTAACTTCGAGCGGTATAAAACCAAACCCTGAAAAAATTGAATGCATACAGAGATTTCCATTACCAAAAACACAGAAAGAAATCAAATCATTTTTGGGACTTCTAGGTTATTATCGCAAATTTATTAAAGATTTCGCTAAGATTACAACCCCTTTAACTAAGTGTCTACGTAAAAATGCCAAAATTATTCATGACAAAGAATTTTTAGACTGTTTCGAACTTTGTAAAAATTTATTGTCAAACGAACCGATACTAACATACCCTGATTTTTCGAAACCATTTAACGTTACGTCTGACGCCTCAAATTTAGCAATAGGCGCTATTCTGAGTCAAGGGCCGATCGGAAAAGATAGACCAGTAGCATACGCCTCACGTACTTTAAATGAACATGAAAAACATTACTCGACCATTGAGAAAGAGCTTTTAGCAATAGTCTACGCCGTAAAGCAGTTTAGACCATATGTTTTCGGGACCAAATTCACAATAATCACCGACCACAAACCTTTGCAATGGCTATTTAATTTGAAAGAGCCAAATTCAAAATTAGTACGTTGGAGACTAAAGTTATTAGAATACGATTACAACATAATATATAAAAAAGGTATATCAAACACAAACGCAGACGCCCTTTCCCGCATCGAGATCCATACGAAAACTGTCACCAAAGATCCCGACGAAATTTCTATGATCCCCTTAAACCCTGACGTACCAAATCTAGAAGATCTAGATGACGTTTTGGATGATATACCACTATCAAATTTAGCTGACCTGCTAAAAGACAACGATATACCCGAATTAGATCCTGAAGACATTTTACAAGAATTTCTAATCCTGAATAACAGACAGAATGACGACGATGCGACTATACACACAAACGTTGAAAATCCTATTCTGGAAATACCTGTATGTGAAAAACCACTTAACTACTTTGGAAATCAAATAATAATTACATTCGTTAATACATTTGTTTGTAAACCAAAAATAACTAAACCTTTCCCTGATAAAAATAGAATAGAAGCCTTTATATCCAATGAAAATTTCGAAAAAGAAATATTTGACTTATTCAAAGAACGTATCAATCCGAAATGGAAATATGGTATTTATTTCTCTAATAGAAATAGGTATGACAATTTTATCACAACTCTACAAAAAACTTTTAAAAATAAAGCTTTTTGCCTAACTCAAACGAATAAACTTCTTATTGACGAAAATGACTTGCAAGAACAAGAATCGATAATAACCAATTACCACCTTGGTAAAACTAATCATCGCGGCATCGATGAAACTTACAATAAACTTAAAACACAATACTACTGGCCCAAAATGCGTGAACATATCACGAAGTTCATAAATAACTGCGAAATATGTCAATTAGCAAAATATGAAAGAAACCCTAACGTACCACCGTTACAAATCACACCAACACCTAGCAAACCTAATGAAATTATTTCGATCGATTTGTTTCAGTACAAGAAACAAAAATTTTTGACAATAATCGATGATTTCAGTAAATTTTCTCAAGCATACCCAGTAAATAGCAGTAACGCTCTAGACGTAGTGAACAAATTATTAACACATTTCAGCCATCATTGTGCACCACTACAAATTAGATTAGATGGAGGACCCGAATTTAATAATACTATATTAAAAGAATTTTGTCGAACACACAATGTAAAACTACATTTCACGACACCACAACACCCCCAATCTAACGGAACAATTGAACGCCTACACTCTACACTTTTAGAACACTTAAGAATAATTCAAAATAGCCACCCCAAAACAACACCTTGCGAACAAATGACCTACGCAATAATAGGTTATAATAACTCTATTCACACAACAACCAAACTAAAACCTGTAGATGTTTATTATGGACATATAGACAAAAACGAAATTTTAACTATAAACTTAAACGAAAAATTCCTAACAGACTATGTCCAAAATCATAGGGCAATCACAAAAACATTGTACCAAAACATACAAGAAAACACACATAATAAAAAACAAAAAACAATGGATAAAATTAACGAAACAAGACAACAACCTCCTAATTATCCCGATGATACACAAGCATATATAAAAACCAAACCTAGGTTAAAACATGACCTTAGAGCAAAAAAGGCTACAGTTCAAAAAGATTGCAACTTGAAAGTCAAAACTTCTAAAGGTATATTTCATAAACAACAAATTAAAAAACCTTTACAATTCCAGACTGTTTACAACAACCCTGACAATGACAATGAACCAAGAAGTTCGAATAACTGACCTTTCGGACAACCCTGGAATCTTACCCTTTTTCCTGTTTAATACAAAGATCCAAAAAACAACTCATACAGTCATACATTATTATGACCTGAACCTATTAGAAAATAATCTGATCCAAATCCAAAATCATAACTTCAATTTTGCAAATACTTCGCTATCTACTATGTTATCTGCTAGTTTAAAAGAACGAACAATTGAGTTAAATAATATATTAAACCTAAATTTTGAAAAACTTTATAGCGTTCTATTAAGACCAACCAATTATCACAAATCACATAAAAGTAAACGAGGTTTAATTGACGGACTAGGTTCGATAATTAAAGCTATATCAGGTAACCTTGATCACGAAGACGCACAAAATTTCGAAACCGAAATCAAAAAATTAAAAAACAAGCAATCTGAACTTATTAAACAAGGTAATAATCAAATTTCTCTAAATAAAAACCTTTTAGAAAACTATAATAAAACTATTACAGCCCTGTCAAACAATCAGAAAACTCTCGCATCGACTATAGTTAACAATACTAACTATATAGAAAAAAGATTCATAATTAACGACATAATTCTAAATCTAAATTCAATTCATAAATTTCTCACTGATTTAGAAATCGCTATTACCTTTACACGTGAAAATAAATTGCATACTACAATACTTCAACCAGTTGAATTGCATAAATTAATTTTAGAGATAGAAAAACAATATGGACAAGAATCCTTAGCATTTTCAAAAAATAATTTACATGCATATTATTCAACGATTACAGCAAAATCATACATAAGCAATGATCACGTTGTTAACTTTATCATTCAAGTGCCTATCTGTTATGATTCAACCTTTAAACAATATGAATTGATACCTATTCCAAATATGTATAATTCCATCCTAATACCTGAAAAACCCTACATTACTTTGAACCAAGAATCGTACTGGTATGGAGACAAACCATGTGACGTCTACAACAGAGAAGCATTCTGCGTTTTTCAACAAAAGAAGACAAACGCCTTAAAATCAAATTGCGTTTACAATTTGATAAGAAATCAAGAAAAAACCGAGTGTAACTTAACTAAAGCCGAAAGAATAATAAAACCGATAATCGAACAGATTGACTCTGTACATTACGTAGTAATTACACCTGAACCTACAAAAATATTAAGTTCGTGTAAAATTAAACCAATAATTAACAAAGTTAATTTAATAGAACTACCTAAACAATGTGATTTTACAATCGCACATGAAAACTACATAAATAAAGACGATTCTAAAATAAAAGAAGAAATTGTACTTCCAAATCTAATACTACATAATACAAATCGTGAATCGAATTTCAAAATAAACTTAGAAGACGTAAATCTAAAAGACATTCATAACGTTATAAAAAATTCAAACTTTAAACAAATAAACGAATCTATAAACGACAAATTTATTAAGTATAGTTGGACACCAATCTACTTAATAGTGTTTTCACTGATTGTGTATTTTATCTGGAAAAGAAGAAATCACATCAAGAACATTTTTTCAAAATCAAAAACGGAAGTTACATTTCAACTTGAAGAATCACCCCAACTCCCTGCAGAAGAATTTCATCCAAGTGCATTGCCGAGGACAGCAACGTCTTAAGGGGGGAAGTGTTACATGAGACACCATGCAGCTGTGCATAATAAATATGCACAAACGGCACATTGGGAACACCCACACTTGTTGGACAATCAACTTATCTAATAAAATTATCCTTTTTCTTCTAGCATGATATTAGAACATATTCATTATTGTTTTAGAATTACAATACTATAGACCAATGCAAATGGTCAAGAAATAATTCATTTATACATTTATATACTTTATAATATTTGTAACTAACAGTAAATACAAATGTAAATTGTATTACTGAAATTATACTTTTTTCATAATAAAAAATACAAACTTAATTTTTAATAATAAATAATAATTATACTTTTTAAAAACACAAGTTTTGGTTGCAAACTTATAACTCGCGGGCACATATTTTGAGTATGCGGGCAGCCTGGCCTTTTCGCATTCCTCTAAAACAGCGCTTCCAAAACTGTTTCGTCTACGAACCCCTTAGAAACTAGCACAATTGCCGCGTACCTCCATGAATATAAATCAAACCTAATTTATTTTTTTTTTAAGCGTAAATGCCAATTTCTATAATAGTTAAATTTTGCGTAAGGTTCACTTATGTAGTGTTTCACTGTTTATCGAGCGACGTACACACTGGCCTCGCCTGGCCCAATGTTCCTTGTCGAATATTTGCTTCCAAAATACTTAACCTCAATTATTTTGCAGTAGATATTAATAACACTATATTGATTGATACCTTTCAATAATCACTTTGTCAAACCTTTAACAAAGAAGATTTTGATTACAATTAATTACAAATTACAGATTTAATTGATTTTGTAATCATTACATTTTATTAAACGTAAGCAATTTCGAAATCGGGTGTTTTGTCGTAAGTGTTTTGGGCTGCGGCTGTTTTGTCGTGGATATTCTGGTTTGCGGGTGTTTTATAACGAGTATTTTATCATCGGGTGATTCATTATGTAACCCTCTCCAATATCTTCCAGCCTCAAATATTTGACAATAATAAATTCTCTAGTATCAGGTATAAGAGACTTATGTCAAAAAATCTCAAGTCTAAATTGTATTCTCTTTCGTTTGGTATTAAGGTAGTTGTCGTGGTACAATATTGTCAAAAAGTTATAGATTATACACGCCACAAAAGTATACTAGCTTGTAGCTAAGTGATCCATAATTTGTACGCAAGACTGTACCCGTGGAAACGTAACCTATACAGTATTCATATGCATGTATACTTTTCTATAAATTGTTGAACTTTAAACCGTTATTTATAAATAATTAGACGGTCAAAAAAAATTTCGTATTTTTTTTAAACTCATAACAAATGCATTGAAAGACTGTCAGTTTTTGGAAAGTTTCTGACAGTTAGTTCTTTTTTTATAAATAAGAAACTGGTTCAGAACTACAGAGATCGTATACAATCAATGTTAATTATCCAATTTTAATTGAATTTACCTCGGATTATATACGGTCGATCGACTTCAAATTTTGAGGGTAATTGTATTAAGAATTTTCTGACGGTGTGCCTTAACCACGTCAACTACCTTAACGACTAAAAAACAAGTTTTTTCGACTTCACTGCTTTATGTCTGACACCAAAGCATTATCACTTGTGATCTTGGGCTAAACTTCTCATGTGTTAAGTCTTAGCTTTACGGATTCTAGTTTCAGAATCACTGCTCTAGAACACATCCACCGCTGAGACAGTGGGATCCATTCGAGCACAACACTATCTGAGTTTGCAAGGAGGCACGTACTATGTCCTGTGTGAAGTTTGAGTCAGAGATGAAACTGTTCAGCAGGTGAAGTTCCCGAACAAACTATCCCGCAGAATGTAAACTACGACCCGTCGTCGACTCACGTACACAAAACCTACAGGGTGTTGCTGATAATCGACCGGACATTATGTCAAACTCTTTATCTTCGACAACGAAAAAGTTCCATGCGTCGAAGGTCGCGTCAATATTTAGACGGTGTCTCGGCCGACCCGCTGGCTATGTGCGACACTGTTAAACGAATCGTATATCATTCGTATCAACTAAATTGATATGCGCGGGCTATTGTTATTAAAAATAATAAATTGGAAAATATTAAATTACCATTGAATGTTATTTTACCGCACTAGTCTGTAATGGATCACTTTATACATCTGTAAACATGCATGTAAAAGAGCTATTGATGTGAAACATCTAGCGGCGCGCTTGACTGGGAAAACGTTTAGATTGCACGTTGCGACATCCCATTCGGTCAACCTCACGTTTCGTCGGCTCTTTCCGACTTGGCACTCCCCTTTCAATATATATACTGAGCGCGTCCTTCTATATTACACTACACACTCGCTACTTTACGTATGTTTGTGTGTTGGCATTTTACTCGTAAATAGCTGTGTATAATGTTTTATCATCTGCCAAGCATCACACGACGGTTTACATTGTTTTATAGGCGCTGATGCAAAAACATAATGAAACGCATTATCCTCTTTTAGCTTCATCGTAATCAAGTAACCTGAATGAACTTTTAAATTCATCGTCAAGGTATGTACAGTTCATTTTCTGTTCAACCCTGTTTATATAACATTATATAACCTGATATAACCAAGCGACACGGTTGACTATGTTTAATATTCAGAATGAAAGGCACCACAGCGCCGCTCTGTTGAGTCCCCGTCCTGCTCCACCCGTTGGGCTTAGCCTCATCTAATTGGTTGCCAACTTTATATCTAGGTAACTTAAATCACGACGATAACACCTTATAACTTATTTAGTTACGCACGTCTTTAGAAATTCAAAATTCCTTTGAAAGTCAGAACGTGTAAAGCTTTGATTTTGCCAATTAACGTAATCGTCGTCCGCACGAAATTATTTTCAGTCAGCTTAAGATTGCACCTACATTCGATCCGTATCTCCTCCAATCCGATGTCGGTCGATATCAGAAGAAAAACAAACACCAAGATTTCTTCCGATGTCGGCTAACATTGGATCGCAAGACATACGGATCCAATGCCAAAATTCCTCTCACGTCGGATAGATTATTAGCGTATTTGCCATATTGCACATACACTATTGGTGTCGGTCGGATATACGCTATGTTGCAAAAAGCATTATCAGAAAATCGAGTTTAAAAATGATCTAAGATTGCGATCACTTATATTTCTCCATAAGATAAACTTTGCAGAATTTTAAATTGATTCTGCTCGAAAAATAGTTGATCAATTTAAATTATATTCCTTTTAAACTGTGCATACATGTATTTAATATAGTTTTTTACTATAATTTCTACTTCGAAACATTTTTCTGCGCATTTTGATCAAAATTTAGCTTGAAAAGCAATCATTTTCCATCAATCATTTGTTTTTATATCTAATGATATAGATAACGGAGAGTTTGGTAACAACATTAGAGTGTTCAGGTATGGAAGGTATAAAGGTGTAATTTAACTCTTCAATTCCCAGTGTCACTTGTAGGTGACATAAGTTTAATATTTTTTTTCTGCCACACGGAGATTTTATTATTTAATTCCACTACCATTGTTGCAAAGCCAATAAGTAAAACTATTAATTATTTTTTTCTGACAACACTAGCCAAATGTCATCTGTCAAATATAATCAGATGTTTCGCGCGAAATTCGAGCAGTCTGTGTTTGTGTAATCTCTTGCGATAAAAAGTGAAATAAAAATTCCTAAACCGTAACTATTGTTATTTTTTCTTATTGCGTGTAATAAATAAATAAATAAGCTATTGCATAAATTTTTTTATTGGTAAAAATAACTTTGAATACGTTTTTTACGACGTTGGAAATATGCTGTGTCACCTACGGGTGACACTGGGCATTATAATAACCGTTTACGCCGCAACGGAAGCTCTCAAAAGGAATAATTTTTCCCGTTTTAGCAACATTTTTCATTGATGCTCCGTTCCTACTGGTCGTAGCTTGATATTATTAGCCTATAGCCTTCCTCGATAAATAGACTATCCAATAAAAAAATAAGTTTTCAATTCAAACCAGTATTTCCTGGGATTACCGCGCTCAAACAAACAAACAAACTCTTCAGCTTTATGATATTAGAATAGATAAGTGTTTTGTTTCTTTCAGATAAACTATTTTTATTATAAAGAAACTGATATATCTAAATATAAACAAATATTATAAATTCTAACGTTTTATTCTTACCGTAACAATAAGAAACAATCTGTGTCTGCTTCAAAGTCTTAATTTCACAACGCCCAGTGTCACCTGCAGGTGACACCCCCATAAAAGAAAATTGGGGTAGTTTATTTTTTATTTATATTTTTCCTTGTCATAACCAAATGTATATAAGGTATTTTATTTAAAAAGAAACCAAAAATCTTTATTAACTTGGACATGGGAATTGACGGGCTAAGATCACAATCTAAGCTCATTGTCAAATCACATTTTTTGGCAATGCCTTTTGCAATCCAGCATTCTCTCCCATGATATCGTTCCACACAACCCTATAAACCAAATTGAACGGTTTTCAAGTTTTTCGCAAATATACAAGCTGACCGCTTTTAAGATGACCAATTCTTCAGATTGTAAAATATGCTCTCGGGAAATTTTGAACTGTGGTAGAAAAAATCATTTTATTACTGTTTTTATTAGCTGTGATTTCAAAAAACCTTATTTTTGTCCGAAAAATTGAAACAAAAAACGTGAATATCAACAATATTTCTTTACAGCACGGTCACGAGATTCTAAATTACTGAAACGAAAATTAACATTTTCAAGTTTTTTCTTTAGAAACTCATGTTAAAAATACTGACAAATTTGACTTGCTCAATATTTTTTCAAAATTTTCTGTACAAAAAAATTGTGTAAAATGTACGCTAATTTTCTCGTTTTTATCAGATATTTATTTAGCTTAAATAAACTGTAAAAACTTGGCTAAGTCATATGGGAATAATACATACTTCATGTTTATAATAACATCAAAGATTGAATAAGACTTTCAAATTAGAGATATCCGAAACATGAGTAAGTGCATTTTACATGCACACACATACACCAACTGCTCGTAAAATAAAGCTATTAAAAAGGGGGTATATTGAACATACATACATACATACAAACATACATACATACATACATACATACATATATACATACATACATACATACATAAAATCTTTAAAAAACAGTACAGAGCTGTATAAAATCCGTCAATTAATACAATATAAAATCATTACTTAAAATATTCATTTAGTTTGTAATGGCATTCGTTTATAAGATACTTTTTAAATTTAATTTTAAATTCCTTTAAGGGCAGGTTTTTTTAGATAGTCCGGGAGTTTGTTAAATATTCTTACTGTAGAGTTGTAGGGTCCATTGTAGACAACGTTTAACTTTGTTTGTAGTATATTAAGAGACTGGGATGTTTTACTTCTTATAAACAGTCCCCTTAACACAATATAGCGATTCACGGTCAGTTTTTTTTTTGTTCAGATGTTCGAGGAAGCAATTTCATGAGCTCTAAACATGCAAGAGCAATTTCAACAATGTAAAATAACTTTGAACGTAGTGAATTGGTATAAAATATTTCATTTCCACTTTATCGATAAAACGAGTTATCTAGACCTGTGGTTGAGGGAAAATATTAGGTGTAATTATTCAAGCATGCAATTATTTCGCTTCAGAACTGCAGAACTACCAATTTGTTTGAAATTACATGCAGCTGTGTGCCCAACTTTACATACATGAAATATTTACACTTAAAGTTGCTTATTTCATACCAACTCATATAAACTTTCGAAATTGGTCAGTTTTAAACGGAACTACGGCCCATTTGAATAAATGTTATTTCATAACATTGCGAAATAATATACTACAATCAGGGGCGGATTTGGGTTTTTCGGGGCCTTGGGCTTATGGAAGTCAACTGAGACTTCCTTTTTATCAAAGAATCTTTAAATTGGGATTTAAAATTTATTTTTAATAACATCAAAACAGAATTTAAACTTGGTGATCTGGCCAAACAAAAAATACTATAGGTATTCATCAAAAAAACGTCAGAGAAAACCCAAAAAAAGTCAAAATTCACTCAAAAGAAGTGTCAAATTTTATCCAATAAAGTATTTTCCTTTTTTCATAAAATCGAATATAACTAAATTCGGTTATAACGAGCATTTTCTTCTTTCTCGTGACAGCTCGTTATAGACGTGTTCTACTTGTAAATGGCATGAAAAGAATCGTTGAAAAGCAGTGACGCCGGTGTCGTCTCATTCTCCTGTGAGCGTCATATTATTATATCGATTTAGTTTAGAAGATTACATTCAAGAAGGTGACGGTTTGAGAAATATGTTATGTTTCCGCTAAAGTCTAATGACCGGATGTCACGCGACTACTTCCGTCCATAACGTCACGCCCGCATCATCACTATCGTCAAGAAACCGACCGAAGAATATTCACAAAATACAACGATAAGAAATGTCTTATCACAGTATATTTTGTTTTATACCATTGTTCTTTTCTTTTTGTTTTGTTTTTGTTTTTTTTTTTTGGTCTAAATGGTCAGATTTTGATTTATTTAGCGACGATTTTTATTTTGATTATATTTTTTGCCTTCAAAAAAAAGTTATGGCGGAATTAAGGAATCAGAAAATTTTTTCATCTCAAATAATTAATACAACTATTAATTAATTTCAAATAGAAAAAAATCTGGATTAGACCTTATTTTTTTCTGGAAGCAAAAAAAATCTAAAGAAATGCGGATAAGACGAGTAAATCGTTGCTAAATAAATCAAATTCTGATTATTTCTACTGTCGTGGTGACGACAAATTTTATTAAACCGATATTTTACTATTCTGGGCTTTTTCCGTCATAACTTTTTTCTGAAAGCGAAAAATATAATCTAAAAAAATGCGTATCTAGAATAAATCGCCCCTAAATAAATCAAAATCCGATCATTTATACAGTCGTAGTGACTTTAAGAAACCGATATTTCTAGTATTTCCACCGCAACTTTTGATCCGAAAAAAACAGAAGTAATTTGATCATTTATTAGGTGTGACATAAAATAATATTTTTACAGAAAGTTCAGCTCCTTATTTTTAATTAAAGCAAATAATTCAAAGGATATTTTATAGAGTACCGGAAGAAGTAATAAATTATTACGAAACGTTTAATTTAATTTATCTGCTCCATAAAATATCCTTTGAATTATTTGCTTTAAATAAAATAATATTATTATACATTTAATTTTTTGAAGTGAATCTTCTTTAGCGATGTGTCTGTTTGAACTTTTCTGTAACGTTAAAGGGAAAATGATTCAAAGGCGGGGAAATATAACAGAAAAACCTTAGTATCGCAAAATTAAAGGGGAAATGATTCAACGGCGGAAAAATACAATAGAAACCTTGGTGATGCAAAATTAAAGGGAAAATGATTCAAGGGCAGGGAAACATAAGTGAAACCCTCGTAGCGCAAAATGGATTACGCATCAATGAAACGGATTCATAACACTTAAGAAGTTTCACTCCCCCCATGAGCTTATGTGAGTGAGGCTCACACTTTTTTTATTAAATAAAGTGAACGCAGGAATCACAATTAATCTAAAAAAATCACTGCCTTGAGAACATAAAATATTATTAGTATCATAAATTTTATATCGTTTTTATACTAATGTTACATAATGATCAACTGGTTAAATTACATCACTGAAATAAATTCTATTTTATTCCGAAAATAAGTTATAAGACTCTGTTTACACGGTCTTATTTTTATACATGTACTCGCTAGACAATGTTATTACATATAGAGGTATAGTATAGTAGTGGGGGAATGACGTCATTCGGTTGACTGTCAATTAGTATTGTTTGGTTGACAAAAATTTGAACGGTCTTCCAGGTGGCGTCATTCATTAACGAGGCAACCTAATGACCTTGCTCATTAGAATTTACAAAGATATATACTTCTTAAAAAATATTTTTGAAAATTTTAACCCATCGCGGGGAAACGTTAACGGATTAAATCAATAATAACATGTTAATGCGTCACAAATTATTTTTTATACCTTCATCAGTTCTCGGATTAGAATCTAGGAACCAGGATTTATGGAAACGCCATATAAAGGGTATTGTTACGAACTTGTCGATTTTACAAAACCTTTATAACTTCACAAACATTTTGGTTATGCAAATTGTATAAAATTATTGACTTTAGTTAAGTGATTGTAACCGCAACCATAACAAATAGAATGGGTTTTTTTCGTGTGTGGTTGATAATGCGGGTTCTCAGTTCTGTAAACACAACAAACACAAATCCTTCATGATGCACAGTGACGGCTGCTTTTATTGGCCGTTGTAAAGTTTATTGCACCAACCACAATGTGTTTTATTACACCGAATACTCCATATTGTTGAAAATTATTTGCATATTGTATTATAGCTATGCTTGATATTCATATTGTTAAAAATCGGTTCTGTATAAATTCGTTTTTACGACATATTTTATATCTCGAGTTGTAAAAAAGAAAATAATTATTTTTATGCACAGATGACATATGACAAAGTTATAAAAAGGATTCAGTCTTATTGAGCTTTTCTTTTTGCAAAAGAAAAAATATTTTTTGATATTCACATTAATTAACCTCACATTTAAATAATGTTGGGAGACCTGAAAATCTAACAATTATCCTGAAAAATAAATTCGGCCAATGAACAATTCATTTACAGAAAAAACGGGATATATATTTGTACAAAATCGTATTGTTAGCAGATTTTTGAAAAATTATTTATACCTAAATTTGAAAAAAAAAACATTGTTTTCAATAGGCGAAATGAGAAAATATGGCATTTAATTGTTTTGTTATGGAGATCTTTAAGCACTGATAGCTTCTATAAACTGAAATAGATCATAACCGTTTTCTTTTGCTTATAATACGAAGCAGCTTTTTTTTCTACAAGTACAAACTATTTGTAAGATTTTTAATTCTCTTAAAAACTCAGTTCCAAAATGATGTTAAAGATCATCAATTTAAAAACATTTTCTAAAAAAAACATTTTTCACCAAATTTATAGATGCCTCGTTCTGCCTCTCCCACTCTATTTTGAAAATATATTATTATTTTAATTAGATAGGTAGATCACGGCTGCCCTTCTTGACTGCCACAACGCCCCCCATTTGCCTCTGGATCCGATACCGCCCCCATAGAAGGCTCCAGCGTCCACTTGGAATCTATAGTCTAATCCGTTTAAAACAAAACCGCCTCGTATAGAACAAACGATGTGTAAACTATCTCGGCTATTTCACCGATCAGAGATACAAATAAACGCGCTAATTAAATAATACGTTCAAGCAGCTTCCCAAATCCAATTATTAACAACAGGATTAATGCGAATATCGAGCTTATCCCATTTGTAACCAATCATTATTCAAATCCGGAAACATATGCGTCACGTTTATAATTGACACATTTAAGCGCCTATCTATGCAAATCAAACCATGCCAACAATATTAATGACACTGCAAGAGTTCGATGCAATTCAGCAATTAGTAATCCGTCATCCAATTATGTCTGCTGATCGCAGCTCTACTAAATATATAGTTCGAAAAAAATGCCCTGGTAGTCGTGGGACTACCGGTAAACATGAAATCATGGGCTGATAGGGTTTCATCAATCTTCAAACGATTGCCTGCATTTTTTTAACTTCTCGCCTGATTTTTTTTTTATTTTAGTCTCAAACGATAGTTGACACTCTGCACAGGATTTGCCGATTTTCGGTTTGAAATTTTTGGTTCGAATTTTATCGCGATTAATGACCTGTGGGCAGTTTGACTGTTAAACTTACTGATCGCTCGTTTATCCATAATGTCTGCACAATTCGTACATAATAATTGATTAACATTCGATACATAAACTGTGTTCTATGACTTGTTTTGCAGAGGTAAAATAAAATATTGTGAATTTTTCTTATCTAAACTCTAAAGAAATGTTATTTCAAACGCTAATAAAAAAGTACATAAATCATTTGAAGGGTTATCACGATTGTCGTTAAATGTAAACCTGACAAACAGAAAAATAACCCTTTGATGTAGGGCTTTATCTTTGACGTGTGTATTATTTGTTTTAACAAAATATTTATAAGACGTTAAATTTTCGAGTCCTAGGAGGCAACGGTTTTATTTTGCTTTCAGAATTTAATGTGACATAAAAAAATGTAAAGGATAACTAAATAAAAAATATTATACAGTAAAGCGTCGGTTATATGGGAACAAATGTCGCAGGAGCCGAGTGTAGCTTCAGATATTATTTCGCGAAATTTATTTCACCGTAGCTCCACTGATTTAATAAATAAAACATTTACCAAAAAGTGTGAGTATATTCGTATTTTTTATAACATATTTTTACAAGTCGATTTTCCGATAATAATTAATTAATCCGAAATCCGAATAACTGAAAAATCAAAAAGCTATATACGTCGTTCTAATTAATTCAGATAATGATCGCGCTACTGTATACAAATTTAAAACGCTAAACATGTACAATGCTTACATAAATATTTTCCACTTTTTTATTCAAAAAAGTTACGTTCGCGTTAATGTTAATTAATTCGATAGGTGACACAAATAACTGCAGGCCAAGTTTCGGTCAAGTACAATTCGCTATACTAAATAGATTTGAATGGAGTTTTTGTCAATAGCTAGTTCATTTCTTGAGACATATAGACCAGGCTTCACCCGAGTGCAAACTTGAGAGCGAGAGAACAAACTGAGTGAGAAATGTATAAATAAATCAGAAATTCGAGCGTAGGCTAATAATTAAATATAAATTCGAACGACGAGCGGATCGAGTGGGGAAGTACTACTATGTACATATATGTTAAATTTGCACCCGGCCGAAGCTGGGCCGAATCGATAGTATAAAATATGAGAGATTCGTTGTTTTTGATTAAGAAAGCTTCTTTATATTTAAATAAAAGGAAATCGTCCTTAACCACTCCTTTGTATAAACGACAAAATTCATAAAAGATATTTTTATTATCCAAATGTACAGGCTTTCACTGGCGGCGTTGTTCCAACTCTTGGTTTCCGGACTCATAGTCCATGGTTCATTGATGTCTACTTGACGTTTCGTCAACAACTGCGATAGACATTATCAACAGCGATTGTAGACGAAACGTCAGTTAGATACCAATGCATCACGGACAATAACCCGAAAACCAAGAAGATTTTGATATTTTTATTTTAAACAATTGTTTTCAGATTCCTTTATCAATATTAAAAAAGCATTTTATATAGTTTTAACAGACAATATGGCTGAGCATTGAAAAAATAGAAAACTTTTGAAAAATATATAGGTAATAATTTTTTATTTTCATTAATTGTTAATTTAATAAATTTACAGAATTAATACTGTGGACGTAAATACAAGTAATAATGGCAAGGCAGCGTATATTGACGTTAGTTTTGAAGGTGTAGTATTGAAATATTACGATCGCCTGATGAAGTATTAATAATAAATTACGAAACGTTTCAATTGACTGAAAGCACATGATCTTCTATCATCGAAAAACTTTTTTAATATTGATATTTTTTTCATAAAACATTATATTCATAAAATACATAACAGTCGTTTTTAAAATACTTTCCAAGAGAGAAAAAAAATCAACGTCGACAAAATAATTATCACTTACTTTGATGAAACTTTTTTGTATTATTATTTTCAAAATTCAATTACAAAGTCCGTCATGTGTAAATATTTGATAAAGCAATTCCTATTCGCTGTCCTGATTAAAACTGACACATCAGAATGAATCTAAATCCATACCGTTTCATTAAAACAAAGTAGATGTTAATTAAATCGTATTAAATTCTCGCAAACATAATTAGATTACAGATTAAAAGCTTTCGCGTAATTGTATTTCTGTTCCATGTGACAGTCACATGGTTTTGTTCTCAATGCGAGACTAGCGCCGCGCCGGTTAATACTGACAACACAGATTTTATGATCACTGATATCGTGTTGGTTGTTGATAAGAGTTAACTACGTCACTGTAATACCGAGCGACGCAGCACAACCACTCCCGACCGACGCTTGAAACTGACTAAACTGCTTTCAACAGCGCGTCGCGTGAACGAGATTCATTCGAAATAGCGCGTCTCAAATCTCAATCGTTTCATTCAATTTGATTTATTTTAGTACCTAAAATGCACAAGTAGATACAATGCGCAGTATTTGGGCTGCATAATGCATCGTCAATAATTAAGCGGGTCATACACGGTCAATCATGCGTATGATAATTATCATGATTGACAATTTGATATTTGAATTGACAGATTAGCTGGACAGTCTATTTTTGTAATTGATACGGTTCAAATATCAAACAAAAATTTAAGTAACTTGTGTATAAATGTTAGACGGTGAGGGAAGGTTGGATTGAGGTACAATTTAAAAAAGAAGCTTTATCGACGTGTCCCTTGTGGCCTTTGCATATTTAATGTAAGCTCTGGAAATAAAAAATATTTTTTCGAAACGTTTTTAAATTGACTCTCAACCAAACTTTCCCTCAACGTTTAATATTTATTGGAACAAAACATTACGGGCAACGTAAACATTAGTTTAAATTTTAAAATAATAATTAACTAACTACGGATCCGGCTTCGCTTAAGTCATGTTTTATGTATACCTAATTGAAATCGTATCAGAAATAGTCAAATAAATAGTGCTGGTCCTGGTTTTATTGAAAGATCTGCCTACACTCTACTTTCCCTCCTTAAACGTGTTAAAAGTTTCGCACCAAAAAAATTTTTAGGCAATATAGCATTTAAAATTTTTGAAGTTTAACTTCTTTAGCGACGTATCTGTTTGAAAAAAGTAATAAATCGAGAGAAAATAGAAATACCAATAGAGGGGATGTTAGTTTGTCTCCTAAATTACATGAAACTGACAAGGACATAAGTTTATAGTGTGTGAAACGATTCAATAATATTTACACATACTTAGCAACAGTATGTGTAAATATTATTGAATCGTTTCACATAAATAAAAATTAAACTTGGGAATAATATTAATAACTTCTTATGTGAGCTTATGAGACTGAGGCTCATTATGTAGTTTTTCTCAAACGTGTAGACTACAAAATGTTGATTCATGATTGACTGTGTGTGACCCGCTTAAATTGATTTTAAATTATGACAATGCAATATTTTACTTCATCCTATTAAAAAATAGTTGATATATTGAAATATTATTTCTTTGAAATGATATATCCCTGTTTTAAAATGTTTTTTTTCTACAAATTCTTTGTTATTAGTTTTATTAAAACGATATGTCACAATCTAAAATGTTTCAGGCAATATTTTTTAATAATATGTTGTGCAGCTGAAGCAATTTAATATTTTTCTTTATAGCCAGTCGGAAGTACGTATACTTTCGGCTTCGATTTTAAGGCTGAAAGCCTAACATTTATGCACTGCTGAAATTACTCGCAAGCTATCTGTAACAGTGGGCCGAAACACTTTTCTCGTGCACACTGATATACGAATGTACGTACTTTCAACCGGGTATAAAGAAAAATAGCATACACCACACGACCAGAAAGTTGAAATTCCTATACACTGCGCGATATATGATGATTGTTGACATTTCGAATGACAAAGTTTGCCAGATTTTTTACATTTGCTCTTATCAGGCTTGCATTATCCCTTGCAAACGGAACGAATTTATGGACTTTTATCACATTTATCATTACGAGTTGGCAATTATGTAAACAAACCGCTTAATTTGATACATTTTCAATTATTTATAATTTTTACCAATTTTAATGGTCATTATATATAATAACCGGCAAAATGAGATGATTAAGGAGGTATTCTTATGTGACCACTTCGAAAAATCGATTTTTTTTTCATATTTCAATAGTAAAACCTATCGAAAATATGCTGTGAAAAGTAGAGACCGAAATTCCTAGTTTTAAATAAATTACAACTCATATAGTGGCCGACGCGCCGTAAGCGACTTGTTGGCTCTTGAAACTTTAAACGCATTTTTCTGGAAACATTATTTTCTAAAACTGTCATGGTCATAAAAAAAAGTATTCAACCGATTGCTTTGAAATTTATATGTTCTTCTACTCATTAATGGTTATCGTCCGTACTAAAATTGCTTATTTTCGAAAATATTTTCTTATTTTTTTAAATGATTTTTAACAAAAAAATTAACAAAAAACACAAACTTTTTTTCTACAGTCCGCCATTTTTTTTTTTAATGAAATTGATTAATTTTAGTAGGGACCATAGCGACATCTCTACTGAACAATGATCCATTCGATTTTTTTATTTCAGACAACATGAACAGCCGCTATTACCATGACCAGTGACCTGCTTTTTTTTAGTGTCTAATTTAATTTAAAAAAAAATATATATAAAAAATGTATAATAAGAGAAAAAAAAAATTTATTATACAGTTTAAGATACAAACAAAAACATATAAAAAAATTAAAATGATTGAATGCTATTGTCGTCTAAAAAAAAATTCCCTAAAAAGAGGTAAAATTTAACGTTCACATAAGAATACCCCCTTAATCACATTTACCGTATCATATACATTTGATCTTTTCTTGCCGGAAATAGTATAGTTTCGTGGTTTATTAATAATCAATAAATGATTAGAACAGACCTTAAAAGGATAAGGTTGTCGAAGAGAACAGTACGGTTCAAGTCGATGATTGGGGGCGTTCATTAAGTTCTTGCCTGCGGTATATTAATAAAACATAGACATATTGTACACACACATAGACGCACACACATAATATGTCTATGGTGCGGCCTGCAGATAAATGAAACAGCATACGTAATTTTTCATTTTATGTCGACGCAGTTCAATAGTTAGGTTTTCCCATCAACATATACAACTGGACGTGCCCTAGTTGTGTAAAATATCTTCTCTCAAAAGAAAAAGATAAAATGATAGTTCGGTTAATTCTTATCTCCCTCAATATAATAGTCGGACTCGCGTATTTTCAACACCATCTATTTTTAACGGATTTTTCTCTTGTATTTTCAAACTTTTAGTCTCTACATAACCAGGGAATTTTTCTGATTTGTCAACGACTGTCATAAAGTGGGGATAAAGGAGAAGATGAAAATACATGAGTCGATCAGTCTCGACTGGTTGAAAATACATGAGTTCTATCCAAGGTTATTAGATATAGAGGTGACCTCGTCCCGTTGGATAGTAGTGAAGGGATGACGTCATCCAGCGAACTGTCAATTGTTATTGCGTGGGTGTTCTTCTAATAACCTTAATTCACTTCACATTTATGAAAGACCGTCTGCGTATCTTTTTCTTACATTGACTTAGAACCTTTAATTTTTTGCAGGACTATGGAATTGTAGACCTTAATATTATTAGTGTATTTGCCATATGGCAACATACACTATTGGCATCGGTCGGATGGCGGGACCTAGGGGTCGAAACAAAATTTCTCGACGTTTCATAACCTCCTAAACACTTTGGCACCATTTTTAAATATGTTTATATATATATATATATATATATATATATATATATATGTGTGTGTGTGTGTGTACTGGCAATAACTTTCGAAAGAGTTAATTGATTTTAACGAAATTTGGCCCACGCATTGAAATCTATGACCGCCAGAAGCCTATTTAAAATGGGCATAATCGGGCTATTTTAAGGGTAGTTTTTAGGGGTTGAAAAATGTTTTTGGGCCCCAAAATACCGAAAAAATTCTCAGAATCGTTTCAAAATTGACATTTAACCCGTTAATAGCAATTAAAAAGTGTCCCTAAAATTTTAATAAAATTGGCCCAACAGGACTGGACTTACAAATTTTTTGAAAACACTAATTTGTAGATAGGGACTTATTTATTGAAGGGTGTATTTAATTCGGTGTAGACGTTAGATTGATAATAATATTGCAATAATAAAAATAATAAAAAAATGTTATTTTAAGGGGTGTATTAAGGAGTCAAATTTTTAATTTTGCCCAAAAACCAACTTAAGTTCGCGTAATAAAGCCACACTGCCTGTATAAACAAATACACTATATTGTCGGCAGAATTTTGGCACTGCGATCCGGGTTTTTGTTATTAATTTCAACTTGATACCTCTAGCCGTATCTGAAAAAAGGGTGTTGACAGTCGGGCAACAAATTGATTATTTTTTTTTTCATTTTGAAGCACCAAACGCTAAAAATACACTGCAAATTTAAATTCAACATTTTAAAAACTCGTAGATGTAAACGACTTTCCTGAAATCAGGCCACCTCAAAAGCGTGAAGAGCTTTCTGCATCAAGTAAGTGCATAGTGTAGAAATGCACTCGAGGATTATTATAAACGAAGAGGACAGATCCTAAAGCCTTATATGACGGAGTAAGACAGAATGACGCGAGTATGGATTTAAAGATGCCGTGCTTCAGAATTTTCGTTTCGTCTGCACTCTGCACAAACAATAAGTAGACTAGCTAAAAGAGGCAGCTGCATAAGAGTTATGTAAATATCAAGGGTACAGAGCTAAAATAACTTGGCGATAACTTCATGTTATCGTTAGGGTGACTGTTTACCAGCTGTTCAATATGCAGCTCTATCTTACGATCAATTGAATGTATGTAATGCACTCACACATGTTTCAGAAATCTTTAACTTCTATGATACATATTTTTAAATGTTTGATGTTAATGCTTCAAAGTAAACTAGCAATTAACTTTATTTCTTTTTTGTCCTTGGTAATTAATATAAAAATGATTTTTTGGGAAAAAGGACTTTTTCCCGAAAAATCATTTTTGTAAACTAGCAATATGTACAATTCTTTCCATATGACTTTTAACCAAGTTTATAGTTTGATCTAAATAAACGATTAAAAAGCAGATAGAAACAATAAAATTAGCATTTTTTACACAAATTTTTGTACAGAAAAAACATTATTTTGAAAAAAATTATTGAGCACACCAAATTTGTCAATAATTTTAAAATAAGTTTGTAAAGAAAAAACTTCAAAATATTAATTTGCCTTTCCGTAATTCGAAATCTCGTACCGTGCTGTAAAGAAATATTGACGAATATCATGTTTTAGTGCTTAATCACAGCCAATAAAAACAGCAGTAAAATTGAAGTTAATATGCTGTATAATTATTCTTATTGCGTTAGCAAGGGTAAAACGAATTTGTCTTAATTACCACTTTCGTAAACAAATTTTGCTTTTGATTGAATATAAAATTGTACACTGAAAAGAATAAACGTTTCTTTCCTAACTTATACTGACATCAGTGAAATGTTCTCTAAAAAGTATTTACCACATGTGTACACTTATAACAAACGGGTTCGTTACAGATTTTACAACAAGGTTAGATTTAGATTAGAGTTACAACTTACAACAGAAAGACAAGTTGTTTTCATATTTTTATATTGTTTTTATATCGAAACTAATTCATTTTAAGAAAATTATTCCTGATATCTAGAAGTGACGATATTCGTTTGCAACATCAGGTAATAAATATTTCTGTCATAACTGACATTAATCCAGGAAAGCCGCGGGTAACGACTAATTTTAAAATAAATAGCAAGCACGAGTCAGAGTATATTTAATGGAGCACAATTATTCGAAACTGTTTTTTTGTAGAAAACAGTACTGTGCAGTTTTTTTTAACTTTTTAAAAAGTTGCAATAAGAAAAGAAAAAATGAGAAATGGGCGTAATTCAAGCAAAGTTGTGCTTACCTGCGAGTTCTTTAGAACTGCTTGGAGATTTCACGATTTATTGCTTAAAATGCTTTATAAATAAGCGATATTTTAGACATCCACGTGTAAAATTTTATACAGACTATTCGAGATAAACTTCATGTATACGTATCTATTAAGTACAGGTGAAAAATTAAAAAGAAATATTAAAAATATCATATTTATTTTAGATTTTTCTACAACTATCTCTAATATTTTCAATAAATTAAAAATAGACGCTTATATGAAATAGTTGTTGAGCATTTATAATCTACATCAAACACAAAAATATACATCGTGCTAGGTTTGAAACTGTATGATAAATAATACTGATGTAAAATTACCGATAATTTATGATAGTAGTTATTTTGACCGGATAATTTACCGCTTAATTAACCGACTATCTATAAAACACCATGTTCATTGCCGGTTTCTGTTTCTCAGAACAACAATAAACAAAACAATAAAACGGCGTTCAACATTAAAATCGAAATAATTATTTAAATAATCTATCTATATTTATATTTATGCGCAGCATTATACAGTAATAATAAAGAGTCACAGCAGGCTATTTAAAATAAATTACCGCGGTTATTTAACAGAAAATTTGACCGGTTAATTAATCGGTAATTGACCCTTGTACATCTTTAAGTATCTATTATAATAATTATTCTAAAGGGTAAGATTAATCTCAGCATCTACCTAATTTGCATCTAAAAATATTGAAAAAAATATGTGGGAATGTATTATTATGAATTTGGGCTGAACTCAAAATGCATTCCTGCAAATAAATCTTAGATGATTTCATTGCGAAAATTCATTTCGTGGTCACCGAAAATTCATTGATGCTTGACAGAAAAATAATATTTATTTACTAAACTCTTAAATAGATAAAAAAGAAATATTTTGCTAATTTTCAAAATTTCAAAGAAGACGCAATTTGACTCCAAACGCTGATCAGAGTTTCTCTTAAAGTAATAGGTTTAAAAGCGTTTGAGAATATGAATATCATTTATTGTTCTTTCTCACAACAATGAAGTTTCACTGTAATCCCAAATAAAATAAGGCACCTTGTACAGAGCTTTCAAATTGTTGCAAATCAGTGATTTATTAGATTTTTCTATTAGAAACATCGTGCAAGATGTGAAGTTTCCATTAATATAAGTGCTGTTTGGAAAGAGTAGAGTTGTATTCGGTTGTATTATAATTTATAACTTAAAAAAGCAAACTATTTTACTTATTGTTTCAAGTAAAAGTTTTGCTGGGAAACGAAACCTACTAGAAAATATAAATACTGAACTTTGACCTCCTACGTTTAGTATACCATAAACTATATAGAATGGTTTTATTGAAAAAAATATTTTTTGACATCGTTCATTTTTTTTGTTTAACATTTTGTGATATTTATATCCACTATAACTATTATATAAATTTTGTTGATATTTTTTTTTCCAATAATATTTTAATTTTATTCTCCCTCTTATACCTATAGTTTTTAAGCCGTTTATACCAAACGAAAGAGCAATTTAAACTTAAATCCAGTAAAAATGAAATTTAACAATTTTTTTTTGTAGAACTTGTAGGAAAAGTATCCAGGTTTAGCTTAAGTATCCAAAAATAAAAAGCTGTATTTAATCATTGGCAGTTTATCTGACGTTTCGAGAATTGTTTTTGTCATCTTCGGAGATTATTGCACGTTATATAAAATACATTGTCTAATAAATAGTTTAAAATAATAATAGTAATATGTCCACATCCTTAAAGATTTGTTTTATCTATTTAGTAATATTTATTGTAATTTGAATATATTTAAATTAAAATTTTGCGTCGAGTAAAATTTTTATTAGTACTGTCTTATTACCTGTCTAAAACATGTTTTACAGAATTGTCTGTTCTTGACAAAACGACTTGAATATAGAATATCTATACCGAACTGACTATTTTCGGAATTTTTGTCTATCTGTGGATTGTTTGTACATCTAGTTTGTTCGTTGTTAACCGATTCTGATAGAATTTTCACTATTGTGTTTATTATTCAAAGGCGAGACGAAAAACGTTGAAATTTGGTACATATATACATTTAGATGAGCCAGCAACGGATATAAATAAATTTCGATTTCTTTTCGATTTTAATGCACCTCTTCATATAATCCAACAATGTACAATCTCACAGTTTTAACTATAGATTTCGAGCGTGCAGGTAACACACCAAATATATCACAATTGTATTTAAGTAGTAAATTGTTGCGAAATGCGATTTGTTATGTTGATGCTTGGAAATGACAGCAAATAGTTTCATTGTACATTTTTCACTGTTCTTAGTTCGCCACCTCTTTCGACTTTTCTTGTGCTTTGAGTTCAAACATCATTCTCACTCCCCTTTTTGATGTTCGCCACTGTTTTCAAACATACATAATATGTACATATTTGACGATGAAATTGCGCGTAAAAACGTCTCGTTATATTTTTTGTTTCATTTATCTTTTTTATTTTTTTACTGAAACTAGCATAAAGATATTTTTGAAAAGTTTCTATACTTACCTAACGATTATATCTGTAACATATTTCATCTATAAAAGCGAACGTTTGTTTGATTTATCGATTCTATAATCTATCTATCAAAACCAAAAAGAAGATATGAACCCACTGCTTTCAAATTCGTTTAATAAATTTGAAAATGAACGGGTTAGGTATACGAGGGGTGCTCAATCATTTGAGTTTACCTTGTTGCAATGTCACCTGAACATTAGTGATGTAAAAAATAAATTGTCGGTTAGTTAACCGCTTAAACATCCGGTTAAATAACCGTGGTAATATAGATTAAATTAGCGCGGCCATTTATTATTATTATATTAATTATTATAAAAAGCTGAGCAGAAAGTGTTGCGCGTGTTTGTAATTTCTGGTCGAGATTTTTATTTTAATTTTATTATCAATGCCTACATAAATATAAATATACATTATTTAATTAATTCTTTCGATTCTACTGTTGAAAACTACTTTATTATTTTTTTTTTGTTGTTCTGAGAAACAGAAACCGAAACTCGCCATTTTGTTTTACAGATAGACAGTAAATTATCCGGCCAAAATGGTTACTACCGTAAATAACCGGTAATTTTACATCACTACTGAAGATCAATAAATTGTTAACTGTTGTGAAAAGTACCCTATTATTAATTAAATTCGTGTAAAAAATTCCTTTGTAAAAACTATACCAAATTTTTTTTTGTGTCAAACATTAGAAAATAGTTTCCAGTTAAAATTGCCATGGACTCATATTTTAATAATTATAATTATTGATCGTTAACAGCAAATTAAACGTCAAATTGATACTTTTACAAGTTCTCAAATTTGAACTTGAGAGCACAGGGATTGAATAAAAGAACTTTTGTCTCAGGTAATCTCAGGAGCTACTGTTTAAAAGTCAATTTCTTCCAGACACAACAAAAGCGTGAGCAAAAATGTAAAGTCCTGCCTCTGTTCATGAATGTTTTGTGATGTCGTTTAGTTTTAAGTGAATGTGTTATTTGATGTAATTAAGACGCTAATGATCTAAGTTGTCGAGTGTTTACAATTTACAATAAAAAAAAATGTGAAGCAAGTTGGGAATCCCGCACACGATTTCTGGACTAATGCTACACGCTGGCTAAACTAAACTATAAATTTGTTACTAATAATGGTTTCGTTGCCAAACCAAAATGTACCCGGACGAAGTCAGACCGGAAAACTCATATAAAATATTTAAAAGGATTTGTTATTTCATATAAATTTTTCAAATGTATAAGACTTTAGTACCTACATATTTTTGTCGAAAAATGAATGAGATTATTCAAACATTCAAGTTATTATGTATTTTGGACAGTTGCCATCCTCAGATAAATTGAGTATTTTTATTAGTTTAAACTTTAAATGTGTTCACATCATTTGAGATAATAAAACCGGAATACGATTTCCCAATTATATTATTGTAATATATTTATTTCTTCAAAGCACAACACAATAATTTGTATAATGAGAAAACGCATTTTTATGGTATATATCTGCTTCTGTTTTTCTAAATGAATAAAAAACTAATATCTTTTTACACATCCCATTATAAAATACCTGCTTTTCATATCTGTATACCGATAGTAAAATAACCCATTTAACACTAGTAAAACAAATAAATGCTATTTTATCAATCAATAGTGTCACTTCCTCGTATAATACTATAATTTATAAACGAGATATATAAATATTTCAGTTATATCAGTCTTAAACCTCGAGTTCGCTGCCATTAATGTCTTTGGCACGAATTTTATTTTAATTCTCTTATTTAAACTTATATAGAATATAAATGCTTCTTAATATCGCGAGAGCTTTAACAGGTATAGAAAAAAAAACAAAGATAACATAATTAAACAAGGCGAAATGTCTACGAACATATTGTGACGTACTGTTCTTTGGTGTGTGTGGAAGCGTGAAATGGTTAAAAGAACAAATTTAATTGATATAGGTAATTAGATTAATTAAATGTTTTTTTTTTATTATATTTTATTTAAATGCTAGTTAGAAATTTTATATTTGATTTTAGTTTTAATTTTGATAAAATGAATCAACGTTTTATACTTTATAGCTATTATGCAATAAGATATTTTATTTCAAAATGACAATATTTTATGATAATAACACTTTACAAATACTTAATAAATTTTACAATACAAAATTTTGATTTTAAATAAATAATTATTCTTTTATAATTTTCGATTTCGTCGGTCAGTCTTTTAGTTTTAATTTTAAATTTTAATACAGCGATAATTGTTTGGTTTTAATATTAATTATAACTTTAGCGTAGAAATTATACTTATTCAGAAGCCTTTGTATAGATGACTGAATCTTAACAAAATTACTTTGAATATTAGTTTATTTTACGATTTGTTAATAATTATTGAGCTGCTGGCAAAGACTGACTGACACACAAAAAAAGTATGATTTGAAAAAACGAAATTTTATGTAGCAATGCTAGTTTATTACTAAAACTAAAATTAAAAACCCGGGTCGCAGTGCCAAAACCCTGTCGACAATATAGTGTATTTACTTGTATAGGGCCGTGTGGTTTTATACTTTTATTATGTGACATTAAGTTTGTTTTTGAGCAAAATAAAAAATTTAACCCCTTAATACACCCCTTAAAATAACATTTTTTTTCTTAATTGTAATATTATTATCAATCTAACGTCTACACCGAATTAAATACATCCTTTAATAAATAAGTCACTGTCTGCAAACTAGTGTTTTCATAAAATTTGTAAGTCCGGTCCTGTCGGGCCGATTTTATTAAAATTTTAGGGACACTTTTTAATTACAACCGGAGGGTTAAATTTCAATTTTGAAACGATTCGGAGAATTTTTTCGGTATTTTGGGCCCCAAAAACTTTTTTCAACCCCTAAAAACTACCCTTAAAATGGCCCGATCGGGTCCATTTTAAATAGGCTTCGTGCGGTGATGGATTCCAACATGTGTGCCAAATGTCGTTAAAATAAATTAACTTCTTCGAAAGTTATAGCCCGCACACATATATACCTATATATATATATATATAAATATATATATATAAATATATATATATATATATATATATATACATATATATATAAACATTTTTAAAAATGGTGGCAAAGTGTTTAGGAGACTATGAAACGTCGAGAAATTTTGGTCCGACCCCTAGGTCCCGCCATCCGACCGACGCCAATAGTGTATGTTGCCATATGGCAAATACACTAAAAACCCGGGTCGCAGTGCCAAAACCCTGCCGACAATATAGTGTATTTGCTTATACAGGCAGTGTGGCTTTATTTTGCGAGCTTAAGTTGGTTTTTGGCAAAAATAAAAAATTTTACTCCTTAATACACCCCTTAAAATAACATTTTTTTTTCTTAATTGCAATATTATTATCAATCGAACCTCTATACCAAGTTATATACACCTTTCAGTAAATAATTCACTATCTGCAAACTAGTCTTTCTTAAAATTTTTAAATCCGGTCCTGTAAGGTCGATTTTATTAAAATTTTAGGGACACATTTTAATTACTGCCAGAGGGTTAAATTTCAATTTTGAAACGATTCGGTGAATTTTTTCGGTATTTTAGGGCCCAAAAACATTTTCAACCCCTAAAAACTACCCTTAAGATGGCCCGATTAGGCCCACTTTAAATAGGCTTCTTGCGGTGATGGATATCAACACGGGGGCCAAATTTAGTTGAAATCAATTAACTCTTTCGAAAGTTATTGCCCGCACACATATATATATATATATATATATATATATAAATATATATATACATATATATATATAAACATTTTTAAAAATGGTGCCAAAGTGTTTAGGAGGTTATGAAACGTCGAGAAATTTTGGTCCGACCCCTAGGTCCCGCCATCCGACCGACGCCAATAGTGTATGTTGCCATATGGCAAATACACTAATGATTGAAAAAAAGGTACAGTACTTGAAACAAAACTTGGCATTGTTACAATATAATTAGAATGCCAAATTGTTTAAAATTTGTATATTGTTACAAAAACTGTAGGCGACAACATGTTTGCAACCGGGCGAAGCCAGACGGGACAGCTAGTAAGTTAAAAAAGAACTTATAAAGCACAAAAAAATGGAATGTAATTTTAAAACCGAATAAAAAACGTAGTACATGTTTTCTTTACTTGGTGTATTACAATAACAATAAAAAATGGCATAATTAAAATACGTGTAACGTTTTCTTAATGGCTGTAATAAAATTCTGACATTTAATTTAGTTTTGAAAGACATTTAATTTATAAAATACGACCGAATTATTTTACATGCCCTTGTTTACATTGTAAATTCACTGGAAAAACGGATTATAGAAATAAAAAATAAAAACAAAACGAAAAGAACCAAGGAGAGAAGAGTCTTATCTCTCGGAATGTTTCATTCTATTAGAATAAATGACACAGAAGGAAGAGTCAAATATTTAAGTGGATTGTAAGAGAAATACTAGAGCTTACAAGAGGAAGCTCATTAAACTTCTGTAAGCCGTCTTGAAAACTGACGAGTGTTTAGCCAATTAGAGACCGGTCAGTATTTTTAACTTCCCGCTAAGAAAATTGAAAATTTTCAAAAATTGGGAAGCTATTGGTTTCACTTCGATTTTCAAAATTGGAGTTTTTGTCAGATCTCGACGTTTTGAGATCCCAGGAAGCTATTCTGACGATTTTTAAAATGATGTCCGTATGTCTGTTTGTGTGTATGTATGTGTGTGTGTATGTAACCCCCTCATAACTTTTGAACGGGTGGACCGATCGAAACGCGGATTGCGGCATCTGAAAGGAACTTACTGAACTTAGATTTCCTGAAAATTGGAACAGATTCGGCCAGGTAGATTTTGAGAAATCTCAAAAATAAAGCTTTTTGGAAAGCAGTTTTTTTTAAATATTTTAAAATATTTTCGAAACTACTGAACCGATTAATTCCAAAATCTAATCAGCTCTATTCCTCATAAAATATCGCCAATCGCCGCAAACCGCATCAAAATCGGTTAATCCGTTCGAGAGATATCGTCGGAGAAAAATTCTGCAAAAAAAGTTTTTTCAACATAACTTCTCAAATTTTTGTTGGATTGATTTTTCTGTAATAAGTTATTTTTCTATGCTTAAAAAACTACGTCGATTGTCGCAAACCGCACCTCGATCACTTCATTCGTTCAAGAGATATCGTTGAAGAAAAATTTTGGAAAAAATGGTTTTTCAAAATATCTTCTCAAATTTTTGTTAAATTGATTTTTTTGTTATAGATAATTTTTTGTGCTTGAAAAACTGCTTCGATTGCCGTAAACAGCATCTCGATCGGTTGATTCGTTCGAGAGATATCCTTGACAAAAAATTTCCAAAAAAGTGTTTTCTTAATATATCTTTCCAAATCTTTGTCAGAATTTTATAACGGTTTATAGTTTCATAGTTTCGGAAATATTTTGATAATAAAAAAGTCAGATATTCCTTTGTTCCGAAGATCTGTCAAAAAGAAATTAGTTAGGTAGCTAACAAGCATGCTTTGATTAATTTTTACTTTAAATCATATTATGTAACCATGGAAACAAATACCATAACCGTAAACCGTTAACAGAAATTTTATTTTATTATAATATTTCAAATGTCAATATTTATGAAGTTGGAATGATTCTGTCGCCCAATTAACTGGAATTTTTTAAAATAACTTTTAACAAACACCGTAGGGGTAAGCCACATCTCAATAGATCGGAAACAGCGGGAAGTTCCAGGGATGGCCTGCAGGGTCAACCGTTTTTCAGATTTTTTTTATTGCTTAGTCAAACTAAAAAAAAACTTTATAATTTTAAACAGTAAAGAATAATTATGAGCACTGTGGTTCAAACAATATAAAAAAACCGGTCAAGTGCGAGTCGAACTCGCGAGAAATTGTTTATAATCTGTTTGCAATGTACATTCTCTCCCCCGTCAGAAAAAACAAGTAAGATGCCCCGAGCTAATGGGAAGTATACATACAATAGAATAAATATAAAATCCAGGGTTAATATACTATTTATCCGAGATTGAGAAAACAGTTTGACGTCTGTCTTTCAGATTTCAAGTGGATGAAGTAGATCTTATGTTTTGAGCGTGATGTTCATTTTTATGTACACTGTGTTTAGGAAAGATGTTGTGCAATTATGGTACAGTCGATAATATTTTGTGCATTTGCTGTTTTCGATTTGAGTCAGTTCGCACAAATTAACTACGTACATAGCCTAAACCATATTCAACTTATCCGTTATTAAATTTATATTTATATTTTCTGATAATGCTATCATAATGAGCGAAACGTGCGCTCAGAAAAAGAGAGATCAGCCAGCGCTGTATCGTCTCGAGTGTTGAACGGTTCGTAGACCATTGTTTCTTACTCATTGGGTTTAATTTATCTACTCTTTATCTAGGTATTAGTTTTATTTCATTAGTGTATTTGCCATATGGCAACATACACTATTGGCGTCGGTCGGATAGCGGGACCTAGGTGTCGGACCAAAATTTCTCGACGTTTCATAACCTCCTAAACACTTTGGCACCATTTTTAAAAATGTTTATATATATATGTATATATATATATATATTTATATATATATATATATATATATATATACGTATATATATATATATATATATATGTGTGCGGGCTATAACTTTCGAAAGAGTTAATTGATTTTAACCAAATTTGGCCCACGTGTCCATCACCGCAAGAAGCCTATTTAAAATGGGCGTAATCGGGCCATTTTAAGGGTAGTTTTTAGGGGTTGAAAAATTTTTTTGGGCCCCAAAATACCGAAAAAATTCTTAGAATCGTTTCAAAATTGACATTTGCCCCTTTAGTAGTAATTAAAAAGTGTCCCTAAAATTTTAATAAAATCGGCCCGACAGGACCGGACTTACAAATTTTTTGAAAACACTAATTTGCAGATAGTGACATATTTATTGAAGGGTGTCTGTAATTCGGTGTAGACGTTAGATTGATAATAATATTATAATTAAGAAAAAAAATGTTATTTTAAGGGGTGTATTAAGGGGTTAAATTTTTTATTTTGCCCAAAAACAAATTTAATTTCACATAATAAAAGTATAAAACCACACGGCCCAAATACACTATATTGTCGGCAGGGTTTTGGCACTGCGACCCGGGTTTTTTTAAAATTGTGCTTTCTATGTTAGTAAACATATTTTTTTAAAAACAAAACTGTAAATATATAAATTAATTAAGTACGTCTATGAAAAAGCAACAAAACTTGCATCTTTTACTTGGAACCAACGTCATTAATCCGTTGGTAGCTACATCACAGACACCAGCTTCGATTTAGTCAGAACACTTAAAAAATTTCCAACACTCTTTCATTCCTTTTTTAAACAACCTCAAAAATTATATAATATCTGGAAAGATAAAACTGGCCACTGATTTTGACACATCTAGAGCCAGAAAAGATTTCAACGCGGTCTCAAAATGCATACTTTCGAGACACGGTGTAGTTCGAAGATGATTTTCCGTGTTGGTAGGAAACAGAAGACAGTAGAACCTGTTCAGTATGCATGTCTCGTATGAAGACGATTTTGCGCATCTAATCCGATCTACTTTGAACATATTGAACAGGAATCTCCGGGAATAATAATACATATGTATATATGAGTAAGATAGCGGGATGAATGAAATGAAAAGATGACAATTGAACATCAACATAGCTACGGCTTTTGTTTTAAGCCCCAATATTTCATTGAATCATTCAAAATCAGCGTTCGTTATGCTCTATTGTGTAATTCGACAGCTTTTGAATTTGTTAAATGCAGTTCGGATAAGTTTTTAATTAAAACATTATCTTTAAAAAATCATTACTGACATTGTCTGATTGACTACTAGTGAGCCTCGTGCACTTGCCGCCTATGCCTGGATATAAAATAAAATGCATATTTACAATTTGATATTTCTCATTAGATAGATTTTTATAGACGATAATTGTCAATATTATTTCGATAGCGCTCCTGATTATTCTTTTTGAGATCAGAAAAAAAATATATTAGCATCCAGATGCTATAGCCTTGCCTTAAATTATATATATCTTTAAGAAATATAAGAATTTGTAATTTGTAAAAAACCTACACAGTTTTACTAATGTTTACAGAATTGTTAAAATACTACAACTTATTTTGAAAATATTATTGAGATGGCGTTGGTATAGAAAAACAATGTCTACAGAATCTTTATAAATTTCAAATTTAAAGTTTTAAGTTAGTGTAAAAAAAAATCTGATAAGAATTATCAAACGTATTGCTCTTGGCAACTAGCTCATTCTAGCACGTATTTAGATTTTTTCAAAAGAACAAAATGATTAATGAAACGACAATAAATTTGCAATAATTTTCTTACATGAAAACAGAAGTCACAAAATCTTAATAATTCGTTTTCAATTTATTTTTTAAAACAGAATAATAATTGTATATTGTCAATAATTTGAAAATTACGAATTAAAAACGCTTATCTTTGAAAAAAATCAAAAATAGAAATATTTATATTTTCACAAAAAATGGCGTAAAGACGAAATGAAAAATTCTAACAAAGTTTTAAAGTAGAAAACTAATGAATTCACATGGAGACTACAGAAATGGTTATTATTAAAAACAGACCCATGAATACTTGATAAGAAAATTATAAAATTTGAAGAATTATTATGTACCTACTTTTGTATTGTTGCAATAAAATTGTTGTGATTTTAGAAGTGACTGTGTCTTTTTAAGGTAATTTTTAAGGTCAACTTATTGGCTTTTTAAATAGCAGCTTATATTTTTTATAGATTCAAGATTTTGTATGAAAAAAATGAATAACTTTCTTTTATCTGATTTAGACCTTCGGGTAAGACGCACTGAAAAAAATGAGAATATTTTTCAAACTGCAGCATCGAAATAAAATTATTTTTGAAGTTAAATAATAAAAACAGTTACTTATTTACAAACATTTTTCTACTTTCAATAGTTGTTTAAGTCTTTAAAAACAAATTAAAATTTCAATAAACCAGCTGCAGGCTCCAAAATGTATCTTAGTAGAAAACTCTAGATTAGATAAAAAAATGTTACACTCAAAAATTGTTTTTTACGTACTAAATCCGAATTTGCTAAAAAAATATAAGCCGTTATTTAAAAATCAATATCGACCTTATCTTTTTTTAAAAGAATTCTTCTTTAATTACAAAACGAATTACTTCATATTTTTGATTTCTCGAAATTATACAACTTTTTTCTAAAACATTGTTTCATCTGACGTTCAGTTTTAAAAATATTCTTGATGAAAGTTTTCAAATGAAAACGCGATATATTATTTTTTTAAAAACTTAATTATTAATTCTCATACTTCAGTAAATGTAAAAACAAAATATGTAGAGCTTTAATTCAATTGTTTTATTTGTGTTCATCGAGTAATAAAATACATGTCAAGTCCACCAACACTGAAACCATGAACTCTGTACATTCAGTGGTTTTTTTTTTTTGTACAGCTCGTAACAATAGGTAAAAAGCACAAATGGCACACAAATACAGATATAATATGTATACGCTTAAATGAAATCAGTTTTAGTAATATTCTTGAGGGATATTTTGAAATGAAAACGCGATATATAATTTTTTTAATAACAAGATTATTAATTATCGTGCTTCAAAAAAGTTTAAAAAAAAAACAAAATATGTAGGGTTTTAACTCAACTATTTGATTTGTGTTACTCGAGAAATAAAAACATGTCAAATCCTCCAAGACTAAATCCATGAACCTGTGAATTCGGTGTTTCTTTTTTTGGTATAGTTGGTAACAATGGGTGAAAAGCGCAAATGGTACACAATTACAGTTATATGTGTAAGCTTAAATGAAACAAGAGTCGACGATGAGGTTTAAAGTTGGCAGAGCGTCTATCCGACCCCCAACTGTCCTCCGGGGAGATTCTCGGACAGCGGACGCTGCTGTGTTTATCACATAGTCAGACAGTTAGAATGCTGTGCCGGGGGCACAGTCTCTATTGACCGATCACCGAACTGTAACAACCGAATTCAGGCTAAGAAAGCCTCTGGGCTTATTTCATTGCAGATTAGAATTAGTGATGTAAAAAAAATAAATTATCGATTAGTCAACCGGTAAAATAACCGGGTACATACCACGGTTATTTATTTTAAACTAACGCGACTATTTATTATTATTATACAAGGTTGCGCAAAAAGTTTTGCGCATGTTTGTCATTTTCGGTACAGATTTTAATTTTGATTTTATTACCAATATCTACATAAATATAAATTCATTATTTAATTTATTTATGTCAAATACTTTAATAGAAATAGCTTTGCGGTATGTCGTGAATTCCGCGGTAGACTAAAAGTTAAGAACCGCTGTTGTAGAGATTTCATCTTAGTGTTAGAATTATTTAGTTAAGGTAATATTTCAGATATGATGGATTACACGCATATAACAATAAAGCTTCAAAACATTTCAAGCTGTCTACGTGGAACAGCAAATTAATTGTTCTTTTTACTTGACCCAGAAAAAAGCATTTCAGCGGAAAAATTACATCACTTTGTTAAGTACACCAGAGTGTAATCAGGTCGGTAAGGTCGGTAGCTCTACGTAATACGGTAGGTACATGAGGTTCTATTAAATAAGGGTAAGTCGATTCGCAGGCTACATAAAGCGTGGAACAGCACAAAAAATCCCTCCAGCTCAGAAGAAATCACAAATGGAACATGAAATAGAGAGCATTAGAGCTCATAGTTCGTTCCAGGCAGAGCGGCAAAAGAAAATAAAATGTATCTAAAGACAAGATCATAAACAGTACTTTAAAAGAGAAAAGATGCAAGATTTTTTAATCTTTATAATGTGGAAAATATGGTATATTGTATTTTACGAAACAAATATATTATTTCTTATTCTTGTCTGAAAGTATCTAAATAAAGGATACATGATACTTTCGATAATAGTATCTAAATAGAAGTTACTAATTATTGTCCTCCCAACAGATATAGTAATCGCTCTGTTCTTGAACAAAGATAAAAAATCTATTCACGTATCATTAATTTGTAAATCAATTCAAGGACATAGAAATTACTATATCTGTTGGGAAAGACTAGAATTTAAGATACTTCCTGTCGACAGTAAAATAGTTGAGATTATATAATTTAAGGTACTTACATTTAATAGTATCTTATGTCAAAAGTATCTGGCTATTTAAAATGTCTCAGTGACTTTGTAAAAATCTGTGATACATGTATTTTTGATACCAGATACTTTTGAAAAGTATCTTAATTTTCGGATACAAATACTTCCAATAAAAAGTATCCATAACTGTAAGGTATCTGTAAGGTATCAAACAGTATCTTAGATATAAGATAAAGAGAAATCAAACATCAAGATTATAATGTAGGTGTCTATCGTACACTGGAAAGGAAATCGGATTTCCCTTTCTAATGCTGGCACCTACATTATTGCATGGTGATTGCTTTTCTTCCGATGTTGTTCGACGTCGTCCAACATAGGATCAAGAGAAATACGGATCCAATGTATAGGGTGCAGCCTAAGTGTTAAAAATAGAAAACTTACAGGTTATGCATCTTCAAATACTTTAATCCACTATGAATTAATTTCTTATGACGTCATTGCGAAACTAGCAGGAATAAAGTGCGCGTATGTTTGTTGTCCATTTAGTCCAGTGACCTGTGTATTTTTTCTCCCTCTTTCCCAGTATACTATAAGAGACAGCACTAGAACATCGTAGTTTTTTCGTAGCGTAGTTCAACAACTGGAAAAACAGCTCTTAAAGGAACAATTACCGGACGTTGGGTAATCACTCAATTGTAGAATTGCTACAAATCATGGATTTATGAACAAATACAGAGAACAATGTTTATTATCACCTCTATGTCTTCGAGAAATCTAAAAATTATTTTTGTTATTTTATTTGAAAGATGGCTCCACAAAGATCAGTGAAATTAGGTTTTTGAATAAAAAAAAAACTAAATTGCACATTTTTTTAAAATAATTTACAAGTAATATTGAAAAACGAAAAGTAAGAAATGTTCAGGGCCATACATATGTAGTTAATAACAAATTAATTAAAACGTTTAGAACTTTATAAAATATCACGTGACTAAAAAATGCGCCAGGAATGTTTGTGACGTCGTAATTTTCAAAGTTGTGTATTTGTGTACGACAATAAAAATATTAAACACACGCGTTATATGAACTTTAGTTCAAAATTATTTTTAAGTTAAAAATTACTTTTTAATTATGAAGTAAAAAAAGTAGTTTTGCTATAAAAAATACATGTGATCTGTCCATTTATGTAAAAAAAATCTTTCAAAGATCCATTTGTATATTTAGAAAAAACGACTATTTTGCAGTAAAATCCTTTTCATTTGTCGACTTTGTTTCCTGATAGATGACTTCCTGTTTAGTTTATTCCACTTCTGCTACTAAATTCTCTTATTTTGTGAGTCTGCGCAGAATGTGCTCCTTTGAAACATTTCTTTACAAAGTTGATAAGGCGTACTGAAATCGATCATTTTCCTCTTCAAAACAAGACGAAATTCCTTATCATTACGCATAACATCACTGGAATTCACTTTATGGTACATGCTTTTGCCATTGGTCGAATTTATTATAGTCGAAAGAGTATATAGTTAAAAATACAGACTCTCTCGAAAGTCACTGCGTGATTGCATTTATCCTGATTTGTGAAGTGTTACTTTTTTTGGCGCGTTGAGAGTAAAATTTTAGCAGCTAACATCAGAAACAGCACGCGCACAGCTAACAAAGATTCGACAGTATGAAGTTGGCCGCGCTAACGTAAAGACAATACAAGAGAGTCAGTCTGAAATGACGGATAGACGAAATCAATGCACTTTCTATCATTTGGAAACTATGTAATATATTAGACGACTATAACCTCGGTATAATAAAGAATGGTAGTAGATCTCCCACATAAAAAAGCAAGTCTCTTATTGGGCTAGTATACGGAGAGTCCGCGGAGTAGCGCTGCTAGCTCAGCAGCATTGCTGGCTGTGTTAAATAATAATAATAATAATAATGCGTTTAACGTCCGTTTCTCGACTTTATGTCATAACAGAGGCCATTCGCACCATTACTATTTTTCATCTACCACTTCCCGTTATTTTCTACATTTTTTACAACTTCAACTTATGTAATAGCAATGGGCGAATGAAGGAATTATAGGAAATTAGGATAAGGTAGGTAATTTTTGAACTAGGAGTTTGATAGGTAATCGGCCATGGCCTCAAATAAGGAATCATCCCGATATTTATCTGGAATTAATTGAGGGAAACCATGGAAAACCTCAATCAAGATGGCCGGTACAGGAATTACCGTTTCTCGGCGAGAGGCAGTAGGAAAAAGTCCCAGCCACATCTGCCCCCGCCGGGATTCGAACCCGGTACCTCCCGAATGCGAGTCTAGTGTTGTCACCAGTACTCTACCCAGCTCGGTGGCTATGTTAAATAAACAGAGTAAAAAGATTAAATTCAATTTTCAAAGTATATTACGCAACACCAATGCATAAGCAAACCCGTTACGCATCTCTTTTAACACAGCAAGCATTGATGGTGTGGTCGCAGCGCTACTCCGCGGGCTCTCCGTGTACTCGCCCTCACTCCTTTCATGTATAAAAGAATAATAATATAAAAGAATATAAGATACACTACCATTCTTTCTGATACCGCGACTATAGCCTTTAAGTAGAACCAATACTAGTTTTAAGTGTCATCCAGCAGAATTTATAACACATTTTTGATTACTCAATTATAAAAGACGAAAATCAAAGGTTTCTCTCACATTTTCCCGCCGTTGAATCATTTTCCTTTTAATTTTGCGTTACCAAGGTTTTTCTTATATTGACGAGACCTTATTTTCTGTTTGTTACTTCATCACGTCTAAAGGCAATCTGAATGAAATGTTACGTGCAGATTGTCTATAACTAAACTCAATTTTAATTACATGTGTCACTCTGTCTGAAACTTCAATTTTGTAATTATTTGCAAAATGTATACCTATACTCAAACAAACATAATATGGTCGACAAGGCAAATGAAACATTTAAAATTAAACGAAACCCCCAATTATTGTAAATTATGTTTTGAAAATTTTTGAAGTAAAACTTCTTTAACGACGTGTCTGTTTGAAATTTTCTGTAACGTTAAGGAGAAAATGATTTAATAGCGGGGTAACATAAGAGAAACCTTGATAACGCAAAACTGGTAACGCATCAATTAAAAGTTTCATAACTCTAAAGAAGTTTCGCTTTTCCCGAGAGCTCACACGTTTTTTAAGACGCTCCTATGTTCACGCGAGCGGAGATAAACACAAAAATAGGATAGAATGGTTTGGTAATAAGTTATAACGCAACTTTTAGATGAAAAGTAAAAAAAAACTTTCATGTAAATATTGAAACTAAGAGAAGTTGTAAATAATTTGAAGACATTCTTGAAGGTGTTGTTCAACGTCAGTTTTTGGACATACGATATATGTACGGAGCACGGTTGGTAAACACACTAGGCAACGTGCGGGTCGCAGTAAGGAGTTAGAAACGTCAAAGGAGCGCCCGTTGTAAGCCTTGAAGCTTGCAATACGCGTTAGAAGAGATCTGCCCAACGTGCATCCGTTCTGTAATCATGGTCGAAAATATGATGACCTGGGGCTTGAGAATTACCGAGGCTGTTAATGATTCAGTTTTTTAGTGTATTTGCCATATGGCAAAATACACTATTGGCGTCGGTCGGATGGCGTGACCTAGGAGTCGGACCAAAATTTCTCGACGTTTCATAACCTCCTCAACACTTTGGCACCATTTTTAAAAATGTTTATATATATATATATATTTTCGGAGAATTCCAAAGAAACAAAAGACATATATAATAAGCCAGTCATCAGGTAGGCTTTGTACAATATTTGACAAATGACAAGCGCGGAGAATTCGGATTGGGTCTGCGGTGCCACTATTGAAAAAATAGCATGCGTCATAGTCGGGGTGGTTACGCCCTCGTCTCAATAAATCCACGCGTCAAATTTGCATTATGCAAATTAGCCAAACAATAAAGCGACTTGGGTGTTCCAGACGCAAAAAATAAACCAGCGAAAATCTAACAGAAAAACGCAACATCAAAAAAATAAAGCATATGATCTAAAATTATGTCGTCGTCGTATCGAAGCCTAATCAATTATACTTTCCACCTTAATGCTAGGAGAAGAATTAGAATCAGTTCGAAGAAATGTTTCCGCGATTTTTTACGTTTAAATACTCGTGCTGAATTGCAGAAAAAATTGTTAACAAATTTGATTTGACAATGACCTTAGATTGTGAACACACATTTTTCTCCATAAGAGCATTGTAGAATTTTAATTTAATTCTGCTCGAAAAATAATTTATTGAAATGATATTTTTTCTAAACTGTGTATACGTGTATTTAACATAGCTTTTTGCATAATTTTTGCTTCGAAACGACATTTTTCTACGCATTTTAATCAAATTTTGACTTGAAAAATGAGCTTTTTGTGTGTAGATCAAACATTTGTTTTTGTGTGAATACAATCTAATGTTGTACATGACAGGGATTTTGAATACGACATTAGACTGTTATTGCATGTATGAAATCTGTAATTATATTATCTCAATCTAAGGTCATTGTCAAACCGAATTATTTGACACTGCTTTCTGCAACCCAGCATCAGCATAGGACCGATACCCAATGCTGTATCAATCTACTTTGTAAGGTAATTTAGCGCTGAAAGTCTTTTCAGAAATCCAGTAGAAGAATATACGCAATAAATTTTTGATATAATCGTGAAAATTGAAAAATATTTGAGATCTCTCCAAGGTGGGGAGAATAGGCGGCTCCCTATATTTTATTTATGTTTTTTATATATTTTTACGAACGTTCGTTTTAAAACCGGAGCAGAGATAATTTTTTTAATCGCTTTTTTTTAAATATCACTTTTTAACACTCACAAAAAAACAGTCCTATGCCCCTTGACAGATGCAAGTAATGTTGTTTTGGGTCGTTTCTGACAACCACAAACATGAGTCGCGATCTGAGGGAGTAAAACCAACATGAAATGAATAAAATCTCTTAAGCTTGTTTAAAAAGAGTCACTTTCTTTTTGGATACAACAAAATATTAGTTTTTCATTTTGTAACAAAATATTTGTACATTTTTAAGTTATTACAATTACCAATATTTTAAAATAAAAGTTAGCCGAACGGCGCCCAACGGCTATACTCTAATAGCTAACGTTTCCAAAGGAACCTCTGTGGAAAGAAACCCTAAACACAGCAGTGCAAACAACCAAAAAACCCTCGCCAAATATTTCATCGCAGGCTACAATTTTCCGACGTCAGTTATAAGAGACTTAAGTAAAAAAATTATTTAATTTCATTTATTACAGGACTTAACTCTAAATTGTATTCTCTTTTGTTTGGTATGAACGGCTTTTTGACTTAAGTCTTTATACCTGACACTGAATGATCTACAGTTAAACTGCTGCAATAACTCTGAAGCTAGTTACGAAAAACAAACAAACTAAAATGTGTAATGAAGTAGTGAAATCACCTATTCTGTACCGCACTTCAAAGTTTAATTAGAATGAAAAATGGTTCAATTTTTTTTCAACAGACGCTTTTTAGTAACCGTAAATATATTTCAAAGAAAGTAACCCCCCACTAATTTTCTATATTGAATTTCAGATGCGATACAAAAAAGGTGACGTGAAAAATTATATATTAAGCAATGCATCACACAACGTTCTAGAATAATCTAGATTCTAGGTCAACTCAATTTTTATAACTGCTGTGAAAGAACCTTGTGTCTTACATTGTTTGTTCTTATAAACTAAAATATTTGTTGACAAAATTGAAGAGCAGGGAATTAATTGGTTTTTATTTTACTATTGGCAAAACAACATTAAAAAAAGTATTTCAATTAACGCGACGCGAACCCAAGGGTTAATCCCGATTAAATATTTTCAAAAAAGTGCTACAGCAATGATCCAAAAATTTAAATTTACTTAAAAATCAGAAATTAATTGATTTTATCTTTTTGTCAAAGAAAACAATCGAAAGGATTTTTGTTCGTTGTTTTAGCTCATTTTGAAAATGCAATTTACAAAAATATTGAAAATATATATGTAAGTGTTCACTGATTTGTGAAAATCAAATAAAATATTTTAAATTACAACGTAATTAATTAATAAAACAGGTCATAAACTTAATACAGTGATCAATATTTTTCAATAAAATATTGAAATAGTTGACAACTTTTGAGACAGTATATCAGTGACCACTTTTCTACCGTTTGAGCTTAAAAAATAATCTCGAATCCCAAAACCCCTAACCGGGTCAACTCTAAGAGACATTGAACCGTTAAAATATTTATTTCAACAGACAATGAGTTTCATAAACACGGAGGACTTGTTGACCCGAGCTCATAACAGCAGAGAATTTGAAAAAAAAAAGATTAAAAAACTCACCGACTTGATGACTGGCTAATCTGTCAGCGTCTGGAAAAAGAAAAAGAGGTTAATATTTGCATAGACAAAAAATATATTTTTTAAATTGTCGTCAACCTCAAAACTTTGTTATTTTACACATTTCAGTGGCCATTTTTGAAGGAGGTTCATTTTTCTGTAGTTTTTTTTTTAAATATTAAAATAGTTACACAGTAACTCGTTGATCAGTTGAGAGGTGAAGACGTATTTTTTTTATTATAAATTTTCCACTGAATGTACTTAAAAATAGCAAAATATGAAAAGAACTTAGCATACCTAGGACAGTTAGTTGCAGAGCTGAAAATCTCCAACGACGCAGGAACACGAAAGGCAGAAGCGCGCACTATTTTTGACACTTTATTTTAAACGCGATAATTTAACTGAAAACTATATGAATACGGGTGAAAAAGCGCGCACTACTTTGGGTTTCTTCGAGATAATTTACTTAAAACTATACGGGTTAAAAATCGCGCACTGCAGTTATGTAATATTTTATTTGACAAATTCGCGACTCCGATCTGCTGCCAGCGGTTGGCTGCCACTTGCCCGAACTTTGACGTGTTCGATATTTTTCTAAAGTATTTGTATTTTGTTTAATTATATTGTTTAGTTATTTTGTTTCATTATTTTATTTATAAAAGTCCAAAATCGCCTTCATCGAGTTTTGATATGAACATCCGTCGTCTTAGAGAGACACATTATGTGTTCATCCGCATGACTTACGCAAATATTTCAAAAAATTGCAACCTTCCCTTTGCGTCATAGCACCGTCTGGTTTCCAGGACACAGCAGCACCTCGCTGTTCAAAGCTACCCCATTTTATTTCCGCCTTAGCTACTTTTTGACTTCCATCTTTGATGAAAAGACATCTACGACTGCTGTAGAAAGCGACAATCCTTCAAAAATACTTGCGAGATGCATCAATATCGGACACTACCGGTCTTATCAAAAAAAAGGAACGCGAGAGCCTGCCCCGGGGCCGCGGCGCACTGCGGCTCTATACGCGATTACCGAGCGATTCGACGGCCATCGTTCAATTTGCAATTTGAGTCCAGGAAGATTTGTAGACGCGCGACAACACAAGTCGACACATTTGATAAGAATGTCAACTGCCCCATTTAATTACCCCAAATTTTCAAACAAAGTATAGCGAGGATTTGTAATTACGTTAGATGGTTCTATTGAGTGATTTTGGTGCAATTTGAACGGATGTGTGAGCTCACTGAAAGTAAAGTAAGCGAGCATGAAATCATCACGGGAAGGATAGCAAGGCGGAAAACTATCTTTCTCGAAAAAATAATTCACATTAAACTGAAAGTAAAATTTTGTAGGTACCAACAGCACTAGAAACACGGAGCAAAAGATAAAAAGATGAAAAATGAAATGCTGTTTTTGCCATGCGTAAAAAAATTAACCATTTAATTTCCAATTGGAAATCGCATTCAAAAATTAGAAAATCTTTCGGGATTCAGTGAAATTTTCTATTCCAGTCGATTGTTCCAGTTTTAATACTAATTTCGCGGACGAACAAAGTTGCGGCTCAAAGAAAATTAAAACTGGAAATTAAAGTCTCACTTCCCGTGGGACTTGAACCCACAAAATATATTTAACAAAGAACGGCTGCGCTGGAGGCAATTTGGTTTTAAGAGATGTCAAACAGCAATTTTATTTCGAATTTCAATTGTTTGAATTTACATCGCTGTAAGTATATCCAAGTAGAAGCGGTTTATAATTATTGTGATCGCAATACGCCGACTTCAGGCTTCTCGAATCACCGTGGCCCGATTACCAAAAAAAAAAATATGACTGGAGAGGATTTCCAACCTCCAGCCATCGCAGGTCTCAAGGCGGTACGACCCTCGAGGGCGCCCAGCCCCGTACAAATATTGCAACAGAACTCTATTCATCAACGTTTCTCAGCTAAGCTAACCACAAAGAGCAAGTTACCACTTATTTCTTTTAAATTCTTCTTTTTAAGACATTTTTATTTATATTTTGGAAGATAATAAAGATATTATATTAAGTATCCGCAATCAGACTGACTGGAGTGACGAATCGCCTGTCCGCAACGTTCACTAGCCCACCAATTACGATGAACTTCTCAGTGCAATGCCGCCCCGGAATATTCGCATATATGAATCTAACAGCTTGCATCCCACCGAGCAGGGAATGTAGCAGAGCAAAGACGCTGCTAAGACGACTGCTTCAAACCCTCAGAAGAATTACGAACGTTCAACGGCTTGAACAACGCAGCAATTCGAAACACGGAAGAGAACGCGAATACAAACTGACTCAGTTGTTTTCCCCGCTGAAAGATCCCTTACTCAGTATGGCAAGGCGCCAAGTTCCGTTGGGAATGTCGTAACTAGTCTTAGATCACTCCTTTTAATTCTATTATGGAAATACTTGTTGACTTCTTATTTAACTTTGCCACGCAGCCATTCATTTGTAAAATATAAATTTAATTTGGGAGCGAAACTAGATAAAATAATAAAGAACAGCTTACTCTAGCTTTTACGTAAACTAGTCAATTAAGTGAATTGAATTTTGAAGTTTTCAGCAACAGAATTTATACATATCCTAAAGCGGGGATCCTTTCAGTCTATTGTGAATAGATACTTAGGGTCAATGGAGCCGCGCCTCGTTCATTACTGAAACAGAAAGAAAAAAAACGTTAAAATATGCACCAAACAGTACAAAAGCAACAATCGAAAGGGGAAGTATCATGCGGGCCAGCACGACGCTTCCCACCTCAAGATGTCACATTACAAATTTTGTATAATAAGAATAATTTATTTCATCCAAGGATCATCCCTAGCTTAATAAAATGGACTCCCGAAGCACCTGAAAAAATAACTAAGTTTAATTAGTAAAAATGTTGAAATTTAGATAATTATTATAATATGGATAAAATTTATACTGAATTTAGATGGCAAATGATTTCAGATAAAATTAGTGATAGTGTTATACAGACTTCAAACAAAAGAAAAAAAAATAGAACCCAATAATATCACTAGAAACAAGCGCATCGTTTTGTCATAACGAATCATACCATTGGGCCCTGTGTGTAAAGTCGCCGCCCTCTCTTTACACCGTGACGGGTCCTATGATGACTCCCCATCACCCCACAAATGTCCGATAATAAGAGCAAAAAGAAATCATATTTAAAGTTCTCTTCAAATACAGTATTAGCAACTGAGTTGAATTAAAACAGATAAAATTTATATTGAATTTAGATAGATAGAAGACATGATTTCAGTTGAAATTATTGATAAAGTTGAAATTGAATATTTAGTATTTTCAAAAAATATTACTCGTTTAATTTTACTTAGTTTTGTAGTTATTATAACTATAAAAATATAAAAAATTATTCAATTACTCAACGAAAGTGCGTCAAAGAAATACTGTAAAGAACTCTCAAAAAACTAATTTGGAATAGAATAAATGGGAGAAAATTCAACGATCGCAATCGAAATATAAAAAACCTTGAACCATTCGCCAGTTTCCACGACTGGTCCACGTTGTTCCTGGGACTGAAAAAATGCAGCACACGGGGTCTCTGAAGGCCAGTGGAAATCCGATTGCAGTCTCGGTTGCTAGATCCATTCTGGGTCTTTGCCGGCAATCAAAGCAGGTCGCTTTTCTATTAAAGTTGCTATATCTGAAATTGCAAATAACCAAAATTTACCCAAAAAATATATTCCCTTCCCTTAAAACAAATCTATGTGAGAGTAAAAAACCCACAACTCAAATTAAGGACAATCTTCATGATATGCTTAGAACACCAAAATAAAGGCTTGTTCAGAATTTTTTCAAAGTCAAAGTCTAATTTCCCTGGCCTACTTACCCAAAAACATAAAAAAATCAATGAGCAAATAATTCAAACATACGATACAAGACTTATTTTTAAGATTCCTGTAAAAAAAATCTATTACGAAATTTTGTATCCATGTATTATTTATGCAATTTGTAAACATTTTGTGCAACATAATTATTTCTAAGAAATAAAGATTTTAACATAAAAACACAGTTAAAGTATGCTAATAAAAATAGTAATAAAATGAATTTTGCGACCGCAATTCGAAATTTCCCGAGAGCATATTTTACAATCAAATCACCTTAAACGGAAAGTGAAACCAGCAAAAAGGCATAGCATATTATTGGTCTGTTAGTAAACCGTTGACAGTCGGCACAACGCGTAGCCTTGAACTTGCGACATTCACAGAAGAGTCGATCGTTTTGATCTAATTACCATATTACATACAAAGATATCGCCACACGAACCTGGTAGGTGTTAAAAACCAATAACGGACCTGACATCGATAAAAAAATGAACTATAATTTAAAAGTTACGAACTGAAAAACAGAGAGGCTTTAGTATTCTTCGAACGAACAGATATTAATGTTAAATTGTAGTTTATCAACTTGCCTATTTTTTTATAGCAAAAACCGGCCGTAGTTATATTCCGATGCCATGCAACCTTATTTGTAGTGTTTTACTGCAGAAGGTCTTTTTGGATCTTTAGAGTCGGTTACATAAAAGATTGATTAATTTAAAACGTTTACGTTACGGGCTAGTGATGTAAAAAAGTAAATTGCCAGTTAATTAAGCGGTACAATATTCGGTTAAATAAATTTATTTTAAATTACTGCGGCTATTTATCATTATTATACAAGGCTGCGTAGAAACTTTGAGGAAGCTAGTAATTTCGAAAAATAATTTATGTAGAATTATTTAGTTCTCAGAGTTTGGGATCAGCTTAACTTAGGTTGAATTATTTCTGAGGTTCTATGACTATTACTTAGCGCCCTTACAAATATAAATCCGACCCTGCATGCAAAGAGAATATTTCGTTCTTAGTTATAAAGATGCTACTTTTATAGGTCAATTAATTTGGTGTTTTATTAGTGACTAATTTTAATGTTAATTAGTTTTTCTCTAATGCTTAATTTTTTTTTCCAAAAATAGTGTATTACACCGCTAGAGCAGAAAGTTGAAATTCCTGCACTGCGCGACACACAATGTCCGTGGCGAAACCAAGGGCATCATCTGGCCGTGTATATATACTATTTTTGTTAAATTTTTCGAAATTAAAAATTCTGACTCGACACACTATTATTTATTTTACAAGAATTTTTTTAAATTTTGCAAATCGATCAACATTTACTGGAGATATGATGTCGACCGTGGAGCAACTTGTTTTTCTTAGTGCTTTGGATCACGTGATTTTTTATATAGTATTTTTTGTAAAAATATAATGAAATATTTTTTTTTACAAAGTTCAAATATCAATAAACAATGTGTACTATTTGTTTTTATTAATTTCTATTGTTGTCCCTACTGAAAAAAAATTCTTTTAGCGCATTTTTGACGCTGCTAGTAAGGCCTTAACGTAATCAGTTAAATCGTAAGCAGAAAAGATTTACTCCTTTGGTGGGCGTCGATGCGAAGGAGAGTAGTCAGGTCAGTTCCAGTCGACTAAATGAAGCGAAATACCAGAAAACAACAGAAATGTGAGCTCGTTCCGGAAAAATACACCGCCTATAGAACTTTTTTACAAAATGGCGACGGCCTTCCCGTCTCAGTTCATTCACTAAGTATATCAAATGTTGTTAACACTTTATTATTATTGTTTATCAACGAATTAAACTACTACATAAAAACTTATACACGTCGTAAATAAAACATTTTTTTTAAAATAAATGTAATTCACTTACGTTTTGTAGATTCTATTTTCACGCTGTTTGAAAATCCCGTCTTCATAACTCGATGTTTTCAGAATGAATATAAAAACGCGCTTGCATTTGTTTCGTTATGTAATCACTGAAATCGACGAAACGATATTGTAAGAGGTCGTTTCAATACGTCAGATGACTGCATGACATAAGTGCATTTCTTTTGAGCTAATAAATTCTCTGGTGTCAAGTATAAAGGATTTAAGTCAAAACTCGTTAAATTTCTTTTTTTACTTAAGTCTAAATCGTGTTCTTTTTCGTTTGGCTTAAAAACTAGTTTTTTCGACATAAGTCCTTTATAATTTGTTTTCTCGTAATTCGAAATCTCGTGACGTGCTGTAAATATGATGTTTTTCGATTCAATTTTTATGGAATAATTACCCGTTTTTTTAATTATTAAGCAGCCAGCCAAATTTTGTGAAGATTAATGCTTAATGCCAGCTAATAAAAACCGTAGTAAAATTAATTTTGCGAACCACACTTCGAAATTTCCCGAGAGCATATTTTACGATTTAAGGGGTCGCAGTCATCTGAAATAGCTCGAAGGTAAAGTGGTGAGACATAATCACACCGATGGAGTCACGATTATATACCGGACTCAAGTGAAAATTGTATTCTCTTTCGTTTGGTATTACCGGTTAAAAAAAACTAAGTTTTTCGACTTAAGTCCTTTATACCTGACACCAAAGAATTCTTATTGCAAAAGTAATAATTTTGTGTTAAATAAACACAATTCCAAAACTTAAAATTTATATTCAATTTTTTATTATAAGCACTTTCGACTTAAGTCATCATCAAATAAATATAAAATTTTATAATTATCTAATGATGAATTAATTGTATACTTTTTTACGTTTCTTCATTATTCATATTTCTTTGTTATTATTTTTATTAACAGATCAGTAATCGACGTATTTTTTTCTTACACTAGAATCTCGAAATTGGGGATTCATCATAACTAGTAATGTAAAAGGGTAAATAACCGGTTAATTATCCGGTTAAATCACCGTTACAATTTATTTTAAATAGCTGCGGTAATGTATTATTATTATTATACAAGGCTGCGCAAAAAGTTTCGCTCATGATTTTAAATTCCGGTCTATATTTTAATTTTAATTTTAGAGCCAATAGCTACATAACGTAAATAAAGCTCTATATAGTTTTATTTTTTGTTGTCCTGAGAAACAGAAAACAGACACCGCCATGTTGTTTTATTAATAGCCGGTTAATTAACTTGCTAATTACCCGGCTAAAATGGCTACAATTAAAATTAACCAGTAATTTTACATCACTTATCATAGCCTAATTTGATAGTTTTTGACTGGCCTGTGAATATACTAATATTGTAGAACAGTAATGGGACCTTCGTCTGTAATTTTATCAGGTATTTTGCAGACATAAAACATGTTACCGCAATTTTTGTCTCTTCCTGTATAGTGTATAGTAGAAGGACCCGGACTACGGTCATAAATAATATTCAGAATGACCTTATAGTCCAACGTTTCCCAAAGTGTGGGTCGCAGAAAATTTGTACCGGGTCGCAAAAAAAAATGTAAATATTTGTGTATGAAATAAATAAACAAATAAGTTGATTTCTATTGAAAAATGAAGTTTGTTTTGTAAATAAATGTTTTTTCATAGTTTAGGAAACACCGCTGTATAGAATATTAATTATTTATATTTTAACAAGCATTGATTTCCTTCCTCGTAATTAATTATAAAATTTAAACTTATCTTCGCATTTTTATTAAACAAAACAAAAACGTACGTCAATTTGAATTCCAAAATCTGAGAAACATTGTACGTAAACTTTCAATGAAAATATGTGATCACAAAAGTATCTTACAGCAGTTTCGAATTATTATTTCATAATTTGGTACATATTTCGCGACTGATTCAAAATTAAGCCCGCTTGAGACAAAAACAACTTGAATAACCATTTTGAAAAAATAAAAATAAATGTTTCGTACCTTAAAACTCGCCAACAGCGCAATCGAACACCCCGGCATCAGAATTTGCACCATTTGCTCCCATCTGAAATTTTTAAAAAATTTGTATTAAAAATATGTTACTAATTCAAGAATACTTGAATGAGGTAGCACTGATATGTATCAAAAAGCGCTAATGATCTCAGTTGTCGAGCGTATATAATATCTAAAAAAATAAAATAAACATTTATTCGTTCATAATTGTTTGTTGACTAAGTAGTTAATTAATTATTATAGTACTGAAAAAGCATAAAATACAAGAAATTTATAAGGTACAATTTATTTTGGAAAAAAAGTAAAAAAAAAATAAACAAGGCACTATAAATATAGAACACTATACGACCCTGTATTGACTGCGCTCAAACTCGGCTATATGAAAATCTTAGTAAGTACAAAAATTATAAATAATCTTAATCCAAAAAAATCCGGCTCGCAGTGCCAAAACCCTGCCGACAATATAGTGTATTTGCTAATACAGGTATTGTGGCTTTATTACATGAACTTAAGTTTGTTTTTGGACAAAATAAAAAAAAAATTAACACCTTAATACACCCCTTACAATAATAATTGTATTAGTTGAAATATTGTTATCAATCCAACATCTGCACCAAATTAAATACGACCTTCAGTAAGTAAATTCGTATACGCAAACTAGTGTTTTTATAAGATTTGTAAGTCCGGTCCTGTCGGGCCGATTCGCTTATAATTTTAGGACCACTTTTTAATTTCTACTAAAGGGTTAAATTTCAATTTTGAAACGATTCTGAGAATTTTTTCGGTATTTTTGGGCCCAAAAACTTTTTTCAACCCCTAAAAACCACCCTTAAAATGACCCGATTGGACCCATTTTAAATAGGCTTCGTGCGGTGATACATTCCAACATGTATGCCAAATTTCGTTAAAATGAATTAACTCCTTCGAAAGTTATTGCCCGCACATATATATATATATATATATATATATATATTATAGGCGTCGTTCGGCGTTGTGCGAAAGCATTCGGAGATATTCGAATTTATTCGAAATTATTCTAAGTTCAATAAAACTTGATGTAGGGTTAATATCTTTCATTTGTAGCACCGAAGAACCATTTAAACTGAATCCGAATTTAATCGGTTGCGCGGCTAGCTTCAGCTGGCGCTGGGCCGGGGTTTAGTTTAAAAAATTTTCAGAAAATAATCGCATAAAAAATATCCAAACACAAGTACGAAACTCGAATAGACTATATTTAACAAAATGCCTTAAAAGGCGCTTAAAAATCCACCACCTACCACACGACACACAGGACAGCACAAAATAACGAGTTCTCAAAAAAATATCCCAACGGAATGACCGTAGAACGGCCTGAAAAATCCTACCACTCGGAAAATTAACAATAAGACAAGACACGAAAACACGTAGCTGACCAAAATCGGTTCTGATATTCATAAAAAATTTACGTATTCTCCGACTGAGTTACCGGGGCGCCAAGACACGAATCGTAAATAGCCACATCTAGATAGTCTAGACTAGGAAGCTTAGACCCAATTGGTTCAACTATAACCCTGGACGGGCAAGACACCAGACACAGTACACGAAACAATATCAATAACACGTTAAAAACTTTTGACTAGAACGCAAACACATTTTACGGAATACTTGATCCGGGTATTATCTGACACCCGGTATATTAAATTCTTGCCGTCAAAATACACTTAAGGTAGGATTGAGATAAGCAGAAACAGTTCGCAGGGCGATAATTAATCCGTAAATTTTCGTACACCCTGTATATATGATTTCTGGCGTCACGGGAATAAATCATGACTGAGATATGCGTAAACTACACAAAGAAAATAAAAAACAAAAACACAGCAAAAGTAAACTCGTTTACGTCATGGGAAGCGTTAATATTAATAACCATACAATGATAAAACCGGGAACTAATCGTAAGATCTAAAACACCATGTAGAAATGTGGCTTAACTGAACTTAATGCACATTCCTTGAATATTTTCTCGGTCCTGAATCCCGAACTGAAATTTTATTTAGTCCGACGGGACAGTCGGGAATAGATCGCCAAAAAGCTTTATTCAACACAGAACCGATGCACAGGAATGTTCGAAGTAAAATAGAATTGTAACACAGTTTCAGAAAACGGTGGAATGTACTCCTGTATTCCAGAATCCAGATCCACACAAGTACGAAAATCTAAAAGATCCTTGATGAATAATTCACGGTTAATATTCCCTATTCGAAAAACGCTCCTAATTCCAGGTATATAAGGGGCAACACGGAAAGCTTACACTCCCTATCAGCTCTAACAACAATCAATAACAATTGAATTTATCCAAAAATCCAGAAATCCAGGAAAATACGGGAATTACGATAAACGGGATAGAATCTCAGGATAGATAAGATAAAACTGGAGTCAGCAACAAAAACTAGAACGATACACCTCCAGGTTAGCAACAGATAATAGCAATCGAAATTTGCGAGAAAAATAATTGATTATTGGCGATAATAATATATCATTTTATTTTGCTGTGTTAAAATATCTCAACGTTATTTGTCAATCTGACCAGCCAAGAGGCCAGCCGATGACTCTCGTTCATAAACATTCAAGACAAAATACGCGAATTAGACAAGTTCTCTAACATGAATCTGCGAAATCTATGCAGTATCTATCTCTCTAAATACACAAAAACATATGATCTTCTGTAGTTTTAGTTTAGGGAACAATAAGGCCAAACAATGTATATAAAGAACATTGACACTCCAAATTAAAATAATCCATTAATAAAAAATTAATTTGTCTTCATTTTCCTTCAAAAATACAGCATCTTTATTTAATAAAACATCATCCTGATGAAAAACGTCAATCGATATCATGTCAATGCAGAAAATGAAATTAAGCCCGTTTTACAGAACATTTTTCACTTTCTACTTCAAATAGAATCACTGACTAGTTTTTTTCAAATGTGGAAACGATAGAAAAAAATATTCCAACTAGTTACTGCTAAATAGAAGAAACTCTGGTCGCAGTGCCAAAACCCTTTCAACAATATAATGTATTTGCTAATACAGGCTTTATTACGTAAACTTAAATTTGTTTTTAGACAAAATAAAAAATTTAGTCCTTTAATGAGGCCCCTCAAAATAATTTTGGACCAAATGTTGTTAAAATCAATTACTCTTAAATTATTGCGTGTATATATTATACAGTATACCGCACACACGCGAAAGTTTAGTTCGATCTGCAGGTCCCGCCATCCGACCGATATAAATAGTGCATGTGTCATACGGCAAATATATTGAGAACACAGAAAAGTAAACATAATCATCAAAAATATAAATTTATTTTTTTTCAAGACATATGAACGACGTCATATTAGTCCTACTTAAGAAGTTTCACTTCAGTCGTGTACTATGACACATGCATTTATAAATGTGTAGTTAGAGTACATTAGAGAAAACCATAAAAAACCGTCCTCTTTAAAAACAGAAAATATAATATAAAGTTTGTTAAAAATCACTTACACTACACAAACATTTTGCGGCTGGGATTCTGCAAAAGGACAGCATATAGACGTTTACCGGGCGAAACTTCGTTGACACAAAAAGTTCACTCTTACGGAAAACGCAGCAAACCTAATAACACACACGTGAAAAAGAAATGTTCAAAAACGTGTTTCAATAATAACATTGTTAAAATCAATAATTTTTAATGTTATAATAATAATTATTAACACAGCCGATATTGCGACAAATTTACTACTCTGCACTGACAGTTCGATGCTCAGATATTTTTTTCTAATCACTGTTACCAACGGTCAAACGACACTCGTTTTTCTAAATGCAATTTAACCGTTTAGTGTCGTATTATAATACCTCATACAATAAACACATATTGTAAATCAATTTTGCAAACAAAAATTAATTAAAGAAATATATATGTATTTTAAACACTGAACATAAAATGATATATGATGGTATAGAAGGCAGTCACACTTCTTTATCTATGTATATACATAATCCTTAAAGCCGGATTTGGCTGTGATGCCACCCTAGGCACAACATGTAAGATTGGTGTCATTGCTCTCTAGTACATCAATTGATTACGATAAAATCTTGTAACTTTACTGTGCACATAGCATATTGGAAAAAAATAGCCGGTATATATGTAATTTATTTCTATACTCTACCAAACACGCATATTATATAGCCTATGTTACTTGGCAAGAATTAGACTTCCTAGTCAAAGAACTTTTCAAGTCTCCTCATTAGTTCATGAGATTAGGCGGCACAACCAAACATACATTCTTATAATATTAATACAAATTAAAAAGTAACAACTAACGCATACTTTCTTAAGACCACAACGAGCTGTGAAAATATTTACTTTAGCAATAAAAATTCAAAAAAATATTTGACATTTCTTCGTCTCACTTGAAATAAATTCTGTCAAATGCTAATGTAAAAAGTTTTCGTTTTTCCTTCTCTTTATCTGATATGATCGGTCTTGAAAACTCAATATTTGTGGACGAAGCGTGAGTGAGTTAGAGCGAAACAAACATATACAGTGTGAGAAAGACGGAATGAGATCAAAGAGAGTGAGTGATGCAACGATGTCTTCAGTTCAACTTAGCACATGAATATTTTACAGGTCGGTTTTAGTTTCACAACCTGAATACATTATTGTCTGTGCAAATAACACACATGTTTGCTTACCACTTTGAAAATATTTTCCTTCATTTATTTCGTAGAACGAGTGTAATTCCTACGGAAACACAGTTGTGAAATTTTACACGTTCGAGGCATCGAGTCTCGACCACTCACCTATAGGCGACCACTTTTATATATAATTAGGTATGAGTAGCCTTTTCTCGTTTGGTTTACTCAAATAATCTCGAGTTTACTATTTTGCACTACTCCTTATAAAATAACTGCTTTACATATCTGTAGACTGTATACTTACAGACACATTACATTTAGGTACATTACGCTCTAATAGTGTGCGATAGAAAGTTCAATTATTTTCACTCTTTTATTAGTTTGCTTTTTAGTGTATTTGCCATATGGCAACATACACTATTGGCATCGGTCGGATGGTGGGACCTAGGGGTCGGACCAAAATTTCTCGACGTTTCATAACCTCCTAAACACTTTGGCACCATTTTTAAAAATGTTTATATATATATGTATATATATATATGTATATATATATATGTATATATATATATGTGTGTGTACGGGCAATAACTTTCGAAAGAGTTAATTGATTTTAACGAAATTTGGCCCACGTGTTGAAATCCATCACCGCAAGAAGCCTATTTAAAATGGGCGTAATCGGGCCATTTTAAGGGTAGTTTTTAGGGGTTGAAAAATGTTTTTGGGCCCCAAAATATCGAAAAAATTCTCAGAATCGTTTCAAAATTGACATTTAACCCTTCAGTAGTAATTAAAAAGTGCCCCTAAAATTTTGATAAAATCGGCTTAACAGGACCGGACTTACAATTTTTTTTTTAAACACTAATTTGTAGATAGTGACTTATTTATTGAAGGGTGTATTTAATTCGGTGTAGACGTTAGATTGATAATAATATTGCAGTTAAGAAAAAAAATGTTATTTTAAGGGGTGTATAAGGAGTCAAATTTTTAATTTTGCCCAAAAACCAACTTAAGTTTGCGTAATAAAGCCACACTGCCTGTATAAGCAAATACACTATATTGTCGGCAGGGTTTTGGCACTGCGACCCGGGTTTTTTTGTCTTTCTGCTTGTTTCATGTCTGTCTGTTCGGTACAAATTTTGCAATCGATTTTTCATCTACTTTTTTTTATTAGTTTTATTTATATTTATATTCGATCCATTGAGTAACCAAAAATACGTATTTATAGTCAAGTCGCCTAGTATATGTTATACAGTTTCCAGATAAAAGAATGTGTATTAATTTCGTCCATCTGTCATTTCAACCTAAGTCTTTTATGGCCAACATCATACTTTCGAACTTTCGTGCCAAGACATTCAGTGGATTCAGGTTAAGCGATCAACTCGGCCTATCCATAATTTTGAAAATTAAATTAACTACATTTTTTTCATTATCAGTATTTATTTTTCATGAGCAAATTCCTGAAGTTTATGCATTTAGATTGAGAATCATCCTCTATTATAAACCTTTAATCCAGATTTTTTTATGTATTTCTACGTAGAGCGTTGAGTTTCTTCTAGTTGAATTCGTAAAACTGATTCTCGAAAGCCTGTAGTGTACAATATTGGTTAACGTGTAGGCGCAATGAAATATTTATCAATCATATTACGTAATGCACCCGGTAGCAGGTTGCTGTGATAATATATTTTTGCAACGTGCGAAGTCCATCACTGTCACATCCTCCTTGTCACTCGTCTGTCACTTTAACACTGTCTGCTTTTTTGTTGTCTGATTCTAAAAACGCTGCTATTCGGAATAAAATATTGCATTTTAAGATTATTTAACATTTAAATTTGATTTACTCTTTACGGTCTGTGAAATATATATGAAGTTCCATTAAAAAAAACGTGAGTAAAGTGAAACTGCTTTAGAATAATGAATGCGTTTCAATGATGCGTTTGTATTTTGATTTTATTTTCCCCGTCGTTGAATCATTTCCCCTTTAACCGTTGAGAAAATGTCGCTATAGAAGTTTCACTTCAAAAACGTGCGAGCTTCACCCACATGAGCTCACAACAAAGTTGGCATTAGTGCAGAGTGCAGACAGCTTTGAGCACAAATAATATGCAATTTTTAACAAAAATCGAAATCTTTCATAACTTTTTTAAACTTGCGATACTTATCAAAGGTACGCTGATTCAAATGAGTACTAGCAAACGACTGTATCTCTTTAGGTGTAGAAGTTATGTCCGTAAAAAGTTTCCAGAAGTTATAAAAACATATTTAAATGACCGTATGTTTTAAATTAAAAGAGATAGAGGCGTTTGCCAGTGTTCACTGAATTCAGCGTAATTCTTTCTATAAACATTCTCAATTTTAAAAATATTTTAAAGATTTTTTAACACATATCCCTCAGAAAAAAGCAGATTTTTGATGAAAATCGGAATCTCTCAGTACATTTTCAAAATCATCATGTTTCTAGAAAATGACACGCTGTTTTTAGAAGGTGTAGGCGTTTAAAGTTTTCAAAAAACTACAAAAAATTTTTGAAAGACTGTAGTTTCCAAACTAAAGAGATACCGACGTTTGTGGAAGCTCAGTGGATTCAGCGTAGTTTTCTAATTAAACAATCTCAATTTCAAAAAATTATTGGTTTTAAATTTTGCGACATTTTAATTTCTTAAGAAATTTGTTTGTGACAAAAATTTTTGCAAAGTCGCCAGACCTGCATTAATCCAAAACTTTCCAAAATATCCATGAAAATCGCATGAAAATCGGTTGAACGGTTTCTGCGCGACATTGTCTTTTATGTGCATAATACATGACCCGCGTTATCTAAAACCAACTTTTGAACAGCTGAATCAATTTGATTTAAAAATATCCTACGTTCAAATTGATTAAATTTCCTATTCTTTGGTGTATGTCTCGGCGAAATCGGTTCACCCATTCTCAGTGACAATTTCGTTTTGTAACCGATTTTAATATCACTGCACGATTTATTAATGTTTAGTGGAAGTAATTATTTCTAACAACAATGTGTAAGGTTAAATGAATTGTTTCTTACTATTAAATAGTTATGAATTTTCGTTTGAATGGTTTTGAATCACAAAAACTAAAATCGCTATAAAACAAATACATTTTAAATCGATTTCTGTACATGAAAGAGAAATAAAACCAGCGGGTCAATGTATGTCCGGGATCCCTCTTCAGTGAGCTGTCAAAGGCAGTAACGCAGGGACCGTCGTCATCCTGTAAGTCCCCTATAGAAAAATAACATGCGCAGAGTCTATATTTATAAACAATATTGGAATAAAATAGATACTGCATTTGTTTGTAATATAATATTGGAATAGGCTACTGTAGTTGAATGTAAAATTCACCGCCGTAATTGCTGTCGGGCAACATGGTGGAAATATCCATGGCAGAAATATTGGATGATGTGCTTATTAGGCAAATATTTTTCTCTAAAATTCGTCCAAAGCGCAAATATTACCCAGGACTAACAACTTGAAAACAAAAGATCGTTTCACGAATGGTTTCACATCACTTATGTATCCTTGTCGCATCCACCGTATTCAGACTCTGTCTCTTTCAATCGCAATGTGACAGTTATATGAAAATTAAATGTTTCAAACATTTGATTTGTATGTTTTCTATATAATTATTATTTATTTTTTCTTCCTTTATAGCAAACTCAAGTTTTGTCACATATAGTGAACTATATTGAGTGACGCTGATGACCTCAGCTTTTGAGCGTCTATCATCTACAATCTCTCTCTCTCATTCAACCGTTTCCTCTTGAATTCCGGTTGATTTCATCAACACGGTAATCAACTAAACGTTTGTATTTTTTTTTGTTAAATTATTGATTACCAAAACATTAAAAATCCTCACGTATTCTTGAAATTTTTATGAGTTGACACACATGAGTATTTTTTACAGCAATATGTAAGAGAGAAACGATTTTTAAAGAGAGAAACCTGGCTAATAAACGCATCATGTAATATTTCCATCATTACCTAACAGCCGCAGCACACGCCAGGGGCGCAAACCCGGAAGGGAACTATCAACTATTTGAATATTTTATTTGAATATATCTCGAAAATAATTTTTGAGGGCGTGAAATCAGTTGCATTACTGGAATATTGATACAATTTTGAAAAACGCTACGATACTTCATGGACTATCGTAGTCCAACCAAAGGTGATTTCTTTAGTCGAATTTCGATTTTAGTGCTGCTAGTGAGAAATTTTTCGTATTAAAATAATATATTTTTATGAAAATACCATAATTTCTCACCGTTGGTACAATTCTACCAAGGTTAGTAGAGTACCGTAATCTATAAAAATGGTCACGTCTGTAACTGGTTGAATCGATTGCATAGTCATTCAAAATCCTTGGCTTGATTTTTCAGTTATAATGAGCGTTTGATATAGTTGGGAAAAAGTACTCAAGGCCTACTACCCCCGTTCCCTCTCTCGTCTCGCCTAGTCACACTTTTCAACAATGTTTACGCCCGACCTAGAGTATTCTATTAACCTTGTTATTCTACTACTGAGCTCAAATACTGAAGCAACACCCAAATAAATGTACTGTATTCAATTTTATGTAGTTCATGTGACACATAGTTCAACTTGAACTTTACAGAATACCGGGGTGGCGTCGGTTTAACCGTAAAGTGTCCTTTGTGTGAACTGATACAGAAGATACCCATTTGCCCCTCCTCGGGGTTCCCGTTTCAAATGAAGTCGTCTTTAACAATATCTAAGTCCGGTCAGTAGATTCATGTACGCATAGGTAGATAACGGGTGTTCAATTGCTTTCGGCATATTATAATAGGAGCTATAGTGGACTTCAGAAAGCATTGGGAGAAAATTTAATTTGACTGACCTTACACATATTTCTCCATAAGCATTGTTGAATTTTGATTCAATTTTGCTCGAAAAATAATTGATGATTGAATCGATATATGTTTTTAACTGTGTAGTAGATCTGCATATAGTTTTTTTGTGCAGTTAGTTTGAAACAACATTTTTCTACGCATTTTCATCAAAATGTACCTTGAGAAGTGATCTTTTTCTGTGTAGATCATTTGTTTTTGTGTGAGTACAATCTAATGCTCTAGATGACAGGGAGTTTCACAACGACATTAAAACTGCTTTTGCATATATAAAAACTGCAAGCATAGAATAGAACAAAATAAATTTAGGGCTGCCAAGGGAATGTAGCAGAACAAACTCCGAAATATACTAAAACGCCTCAGGCAATATACTAAAAACCCTCAGGCAATATATTAAACGCCTCAGGCAATATACTAAAACGTCTCAGGCATATACTAAAACGTCTCAGGCAATATACTAAAACGGCTCAGGCAATATACTAAAAACCCTCAGGCAATATATTAGAACACCTCAGGCAATATACTAAACGCCTCAGGCAATATACTAAAACGCCTCAGGTAATATACTAAAACGCCTCAGGCAATATACTAAAAACCCTCAGGCAATATATTAGAACACCTCAGGCAATATACTAAACGCCTCAGGTAATATACTAAAACGCCTCAGGCAATATACTAAAACGCCTCAGGCAATATACTAAAACGCCTCAGGCAATATACTAAACGCCTCAGGCAATATACTAAAACGCCTCAGGTAATATACTAAAACGCCTCAGGCAATATACTAAAAACCCTCAGGCAGTATATTAGAACACCTCAGGCAATATACTAAACGCCTCAGGCAATATACTAAAACGCCTCAGGTAATATACTAAAACGCCTCAGGCAATATACTAAAAACCCTCAGGCAATATACTAAACGCCTCAGGCAATATACTAAAACGTCTCAGGCAATATACTAAAACACCTCAGGCAATATACTAAAAACCCTCAGGCAATATATTAGAACACCTCAGGCAATATACTAAACGCCTCAGGCAATATACTAAAACGCCTCAGGCAATATACTAAAACGCCTCAGGCAATATACTAAAACGCCTCAGGCAATATATAGCAAAGTGCTAGTTGAGATAGATTTTTTGACATCAATTTTATTTATGGAGTCGATGACATAATAAAATAGAAAAGTTAGGGCTGCGAAGTGGTTGCGTCAGGATGAGGCTGGCATACGATAGTGATATGAATGTCCTCATTAAGACCTTTGGACGTCAATTTTTTTATGTAGTCGATGACATAAGAGGACAATTCACAAAAACGACCGAAAGTAACACCAGTATTCCACGTTTAGACAGAATAAAAATAATAATAATTATGATACCATATTTGTCTGCCCCAATGCTAACTCACACAAACAAAGTCTCTGTATTTGACACATAGGAAATCCGAAATCCGTCTATAACTAACTCCACAACTTGTAACCAAGTGGTGGTCGGTTGGAAGGTACGTATTATGTTATGCAATGAATAGAGAAATCGATTCTGATACAAATCTGTCGCTTCAGGAAATGCTAAAGACACAGTTTCTGTAGCTGTATTAAAGAAAAGTAGTAGAACATAAGTCACGTGGTCATTTCATTGATAGAATTTCGAGTATTCCCGTTCGTGTTTTTTTATAGCCTTGAGTTTTTGCTGACAATACATAATATTTCTCTTTCGTAATTTTTTCTTATTGTTTTTCAAAGTCTCCGAACTTGTACACTGTACAAGAATTCCAGATGGTATTATATTGGTTTCTATAGACACCCGACAACTTAGATGCTTGTTTTTGACTTGTCATATGCAATGAAACCAAAGTTCCGTAAATAACGTGACCGATTCCAGCTCAGTAAAAAATAAACTGATGAATGATCTCTGCGCTCCTATTAGAGGGTGAGAGATTATCTCGACGTCGAAGTCATAAAGATTAGTCGTGTGTTTCCAGGCTTGAGCATAGTTTTTGTGTTGTTGCGCAAACCCGATTACGACAAGAGCTAAGTTTATTTACGTCGAGTGACATATGCCAGTCGGTAATTAATTGAATTTATAGTCAGATGGAGACAGTCCACGTCACAAATACCCACAAAACATTCATAGCAACTAGCTAGTCTACAGGATGGCAGTCTTAAACATCTAAAATCACTTTTTTTTTAGTTTCTTGCTTCCGTAATTATTTTTGAAAAAATCTTCAAATTAAAGTTTATATAAATAAATGTTCTTTTTTTATATAAGTACATCAAACGCTCAGCTACTAAGGCTATATGCGTGATTAAGGTAAGTATATGAGAGTTCTTATTAGTAAGTAACTATTTTGTTATATGAGGTATTGGTTGGTGCGAGAGTTCAAGGAACTGTTGGACCTTCAGGCAGGTAGGTTGTATTTGATACAATTAGTTAGTATACGTTCCACTGTAATTTGTTCATTGCAGGTGTCGCATATTGGTGGAGGATCCTTTTTCAAGATGTACGAGTGGATGAGAGCTATATGTCCGATCCTCAATCTGGTTAGGGATGTTTCAGTTCGTCGCTGAGACTGCGATGAGGTAAGCCACTTTTTGGTATCTTCTTTTATAGTTCTGAATTTGTTAATTATGGCGTTTAGCCAGAGATTTTGCCAGTCTTGATTGATTATTGACTCAAATTTGGTTTTGGCGTCGTCGGCAATGATTTCGGTTGTTGCCGGATCGTGGTTGGAATGCGTTTCTTGTTTTGCTAGTTTATCTGCAAGCTCATTCTCAGCAATTTCGCTATGTCCAGGAGTCCATATAAGATTATTTTGCTTTCAGATTGAATTATATACAATAAGTTTCTTATTTTAATCAGTAAAGGGTTGTTAGTTCTTGATTTACTATTTAAGGCATGGATTGCACTACATGAGTCTGTGCAAATGACGTAGCTATTTGGTGGGAGATTATGGATTTTGAGTAGAGCCATTAATATGGCGAATAGCTTCAATGAAGTATTTTACCGATGTTTCGGAAAATGTATTTCCTTCTTCAGGACTAACAATACTTATACATTGAGGAAAGAAATACGTTTTTTGAAACATCGACAAAATACTGCATTGAAGAACATTTTATAGCCTTACCCGAATTATCCATTTTCAATCATAAATTAAACAGGCTAAATTAATACACCTCTTGTAATTCCAAAATGCCTTAAGATGATTGTTTACCACCTGTTCCTTTTTCATCCGCATCTTACGACCAGTTGGATGTGCATGTAAAGTGCACCTACTCATGATTCGGAAATTACCAATTTCCAAAAAAAAATACTTATACAATTTTTAATGGTAATGCTTACAAAATAATCTAGAAATATGTATCATTTTTCCTAAATGACTTTTTTACATACTGTTAGATTTTAATAAACCATCTAAAATAAAATAAAAACGAGAAAATTAGCATATGTTGCAGAAAAAATTTAATTTGAAAAAAATTAGTGAGCCAACCACATTTGTCAGTATTTTTAATATAAGTTTGTAAAGAAAAAACTTCAAAATGTTAATTTTCCTTCCCGTAATTCGAAATCTCGTGACGCGCTGTACAGTATTGTTGGCGAATATCACGTTTTTCAATTTAATTTTCATTATTATATGTTTTTTAAAATGTTTAAGCGGCAAGCCAAATTTTGAGAAATTTAAATGCTTAATCACAGCTAATAAAAACAGTTCGACATTCAAGGATCAGTCACTTTAACAAGAAATCTTTCAATTTTTGATCAGGAGTTCTTGAACTATGTGGGCAAACAATTTAACAAGAATGTACTCATATATTATGTAGTTATACTGTCCTGTATTCATCTAGCGGCAGTGAGACAAGACAAGATTGGAAATATGATTAGGTAGACGTGATGTCATTAATAATCCTGACACGTTCAGTCTCTCTCTATCTTTCTCTCTAGATGACTTACAATCTGCGATCCACAATGAACCAACATCAAAATGACAGAACTAGGTCTGATAATTACCTACTAGTATACTATGTAAATCAAATAGTGTAAACGGACCACCGCGTGTCAGGATTAGTGAAGCTATGTAGTGTACACTTCGCTTTTAGAAAGGCTGACTGATCCCTCAGATTGTAAAATATACTCTCGGGAAATTTCGAACTGTTATCGCAAAATTCATTTTATTACTGTTACTAAGCATTAAGCTTCACAAAATTTGACTAGCTGCTGAAAAAATTCAGTGAATATGTATTTTTGCTCTAAAACCTGATATTCGTCAATATTTCGTTACAGCACATCACAAGATTTGGAATTACGGAAAGACAAATTAGCATCTTGAAGTTTTCTTTTTACAAACTTATGTTGCAAGTACTGACAAATTTGGCTTGCTCAATAATTTTTTTCAAATTTATTTTTTTTTTTTGTACAAAAATTTGTGTAAAACGTATGTTAATTTTCATGTTTTTATCTGATTTTAAATCGTTTGTTTAAACCAAATAAGCTCTGAAATTTAGCTGAAAGTTATATGGGAAGAATGGTACTACATATTTCTAGTTTTTTTGGTGCATTAACATCAAAGATTGAATGAGACTTTTCATAGATACTAGAGATTTCTAAAAGTATATTTTACATGTTCGTAAGAGGAAAAGGGGGCATATTGAACAACTAGTATACCTTAAGGCGTATTCTATTGATATGAATTTTCCAATTATGACACACAATGACTCAGTTAAGGTTAACAAAGCTTCCTGCATACGAGCACTATTGTAGCATTCAAATTCCTATTTTTAATGCTAATTGAAAATAATTACTGTCTAATTGGATTCCCAAGTTTTAATTAGTAAGAAGTCAGTGTTCGTCACTAAAACGTATATTTGTAGTTTTATGTACATTGAAAGTACAAATGCACTAAAACAGGGGTGAAGTCAGGGATATTTGGCAAGAAATTCATTTCGAACTTATACGTTTAAATGTCATTTTAAATTGACTAGAAAAGTGATTCTCATAATAATAAGAATAATGCTTATTTCCAATAAATCAAAAAAACCCGGGTCGCAGTGCCAAAACCCTGCCGACAATATAGTGTATTTGCTTATACAGGCAGTGCGGCTTTATTATGCGAACTTTAGTTGGTTTCTGGGCAAAATAAAAAATTAGACTCCTTAATACACCCCTTAAATAACATTTTTTTTTCTTTATTGCAATATTATTATCAATCGAACCTCTATACTAAATTATATACACCTTTCAGTAAATAACTCATTATCTGTAAACTAGTTTTTTCATAAAATTTGTAAATCCGATCCTGTCGGGCCAATTTTATCAAAATTTTAGGGACACTTTTTAATTACTACCAGAGGGTTAAATTTAAATTTTGAAACGATTCGGAGAATTTTTTCGGTATTTTGAGGCCCAAAAACATTTTTCAACCCCTAAAAACTACCCTTAAAATAGCCCGATTAGGCTCATTTTAAATAGGCTTCTTGCGGTGATGAATTTCAATACGTGGGCCAAATTTCGTTAAAATCAATTAACGCCTTCGAAAGTTATTGCCCGCACACACATATATATATATGTATATATATATATATATATATATATATATATATATATATATATATATATATATATATATATATATATATGTATATAAATATATATATATATATATATACATATATATATAAACATTTTTAAAAATGGTGACAATGTGTTTAGGAGGTTATGAAACGTCGAGAAATTTTGGTCCGACCCCTAGGTCTCGCCATCCGACCGACGCCAATAGTGTATGTTGCCATATGGCAAATACACTAAAAATGGATATGACACGTCATATATATAATACAAAATATATGATAGCGACTGTATTTAAAAAAAGTATAGATAAAAGCATATTAAAAATCGGACAAAAATTCCTGAACAGAATAAACCTTTTTAATAAAACGTATTTTAATTTATTTTTAAAAACCTTTAACTCGATATTTTTAAAGTGATTTGGCAGTTTATTTAACACTTTTTCAAGCCCATATAGCGTGTTCATTTTTCAAAAAACGTGTCTAAGAATAGATAGCAGCAACGTGTCGCTACTGTTACACAATTTAATGAATCATTGAATGAAATGGAGGTGGTCCCATTGTACTCTCTTTATCTTGAATATAGTCAGAGGTGGATCTAGGTTTTTCGCGGGAATTTTGACAATTTTTATGTGAATTTTTGTAATGTATATCATTATACTATGATTACATGATAATACAAAATACGAATACTATAAATGTACATAAAATATACAATTATTATTTACATAATTTGTTCTAAACTAAATAGGCTATTAAAATTTTGAAGTTTTTTTGGGTGATTTTATGATATTATTTGTTTGGTTAGGTCACCAATTTTTAACTCTGATTTTGATGTTATGAAAAATTAATTTTACACTCCAATTTAAAGATTCTTATTCTAACAAAAATGGAGCTCTAAGCTCCGAAAAAACTAGATCCGGCCCTGCCATTGTGCGTTTCCTGAAATCAAACTCGTCAAAGATTTTTCTGATTGCGGACCCAACTCAACAGCCTGCTGAATATTCTTAAATTCTTCAACTTTGAGTTTCTCACATAATATTGATATCTTTTTAAGACAACCAATAGAAAAAAATGGCCATAACTCTAGAAAAACTTTGGTAATATAAGAAATGTTGCTTCCTAGGCCGAAAATATATTATTCTAACTTAAGGGGTTAGGGGTAGTCAGAATTTTCAAAAAATTGATTTTTTTTTTTGCATTTTCTTAAAGTATAGTATCTTAAAAATATTCTCTGAAAGTTTGAAGTGAATCCGACAAATATCTTTCGAGTTATTCAGCGAAGAATAAAAGGCTCTCGAGCAGTCTAATATTTCCGAGAACAGGTAGCTAGCGGCAGCTGCAAGCAAACGTTTCTTGGGTTCTATTGCTGAAGCAAACGGAGAGCTTGCTACTTATACTCAAGATTATTCTCCCTTACCTCCTGAAGTTTTAAAAGCAATCAAGCCTATTTATGAAGATCTTAGTAATGAAAATTTACTTTCAAGATGTGTAGGTGTATTTAATCAAAGTAATAATGAGAGCTTCAACCAACTAGTGTGGAAAATATGCCCAAAAACTATCAATACTAGTTTTACCATTGTTCAAATTGCTGCATACGTAGCTATGAGTATATTTAATGAAGGTACAAAGTCATTATTAGTAATAATGAACACACTGGGACTTAGTTGTGGGCCTAATTCACATCGGTATATTGAAAAAACCGATAGTGCACGTGTAAAAGTAGCTGATCAGCGCGCTAACGACAACACTCGCGAAGGTAGAATGCGACATAGACAACAACAAATTGATGTTTTAGAAAGTTCTACAACGGCTGAAGAACTCTTATATGGTCCAGGAATAGATGACTCAGTGTAAGTATTGAAATTATTCGTATTACTGTACATCAATAGACTGTAAAACTTTAAATGCGTTTTTCTCAAAACTATGTTTTTTGAACTGGTGACCACTGTAACTCAAAAACCGCTCGATAGATTTGAATGAAACTTATACAGCTTTTAGAAAACATAAAAAGCTAGTGCCTGATCGAAGGATTTTTTTTTTTTAAAAACTTCGATTTTTTATAAGCAATTAATTGCTGGTTTTTTCCCGAAAATCTGCAAAAAAATTTCCAGAGACCGCCACTTTGTTAATTTTGAAAAAAAAAAAGCTTCGATCAGGCACAAGATTATCTATCCATAAAAATAATCTTTTTTGTTTCATTGATTTTAGATGAATCTCCAAGGAGCTGTAATGGTCACCGCAAGGACCCATTATTAAAACCTGTTCAACCGCCATAACTTGTAAAATAATTATTATTTTTTTTTGAAATTTAAGTGAAGTAATGTTAAAGTATGATGAAATGATACTATGTTTTTACTTATGTGAAATAAACTTAATTACTAGTAAAAAAAAAATTAATAAAAAATGGCATTTTTTCACGCCCCTGACTACACCTAACCCCGTAAATGGTGACCCGGTTTCCAACCAACTTGTATTTCACTTCAATAAATTACAGAGTACAGGCCCTCGACAGATATAAAATAGAATACAAACAATTAATGTCACGGGAAATTGGACCAATGAAATAGACATAAAACTCTGTTCTTTTCTAATTCGTTACGTTCCGTCTTTATTTAGAAATGAACAGAATTTTGCCTCTATTTCAGTGGTTCAATTTCCCGTGACATTTAATTGTTTGAATTTCAACATGGACACGACATTCGATATTTTTAGAATCGTAAGTGTACAGGAAAACGTCAAAAAAATTGTAAAATCACAAAAACGCTTACTACGTAATAGCAAAGAATAGACGCTCGACAATTAGGACCATAATAATGTGATAGAATCCGGGGTGCACTATTGACCAGTAATGAGTAAGGCCCTGTTAGTTATACCAACAGCTTCCACTGCATTGCATCAGATAGAGCGTCATTAGTGTGACCTTAATGTGATATTCGCTTAATTCATTTAATATAGGTTCAGCATGATGGTGTAAACGTTTTACTATGATTTCTCTTAAACAGTACAGCCATGATCTATTATTATTGAAATATTAAGACTTCTTTAATCGCATTGATTTCAAATATTGAGCTGCAGATATGAAAGACTAATTCACTACTGCAGATACAAACCGACAGGAAAGAAAAGACGACAAACACGGTATATGTATGTCTCTTTTTAACCCGTCTTGTTGTATGTTCCCCAATAAAGACGGAATGGCACTGTGATTGTCGATATCTGTTTCTGTCATATTCCTCGCGCAACCCAAACTAGCACTCCAAGGAGTGCTAATGTACTACGTCGCATACAAATCGACAGAAAAGAGATGACGATAAACACGGTATATGTTGTTGAACACAGACCAAACAATTATCGCTATCTCTTTCTGTCATGTAGCTTGTGCAATCCAGACTGGCAATCCATATCTACCGTTTCCATAGTGACGGAAATGGAACGAGTAAAAAATAACAAGAATAAGAGAACTGTCAATTTTTTCTTTAAGTGTAGAAAATGAAAACCAGGTCTCCAACCAGGCAGTAAACACTAAACAGAAAATCATTCTTACTTACATTACCCACCAGTCAATCGATTCCTCGTTAGTAACTAATTTCCTCCACTCCTAACGAGGTTGTTTTTTGTTACGTTACGCTGCTGAATGAAATTATTATAATCACAGCTAAAGAAGTTTCACTTCAAAAATGATAGACTGAAACTATGATTTGGTGCCAGATCCTAAGCCTAGCTGTTATTGGCAAAAAATACTACATAGTTTAAAACCTAGGTCAATATCACTTATGAAAATGGTAAGAAAAGCAAAAAATTTGAAGGAATTTTAAAAGAAGTTAAACGTCATATTAAGTAATTAGTGTCCGTTTTCATAGAATACATAACTTGCACACTTTTAACAGTTTTTCTTTTTAGACATTATTGTAGTAGATGTAATAGATCCATACTTTAATAGCACTAGAAGTCACGATCAAAAACGCTTTTTGGCGGGCGAGGCTTAGCAAAACAAAATGGATACTATGTATAATCTAAGAACGTTTGCAAATGACGGAGGAGCCCATATTACACAATGCTAGAGAGGGATGGTGGATGACGGGTCTGTGTGGTGGAAAGACGGGTATCTGTATAATTTCAAACACACATGCTCTGGAAGGAACAACGCCGGGAACGAAGGAAGCCTATACGCGTCGACTAACCAAGGCTATACAAATCGCAGACTGTGCAGTTTTCAAGGTGAATACGCGATTGATTTTTCTTATATTCATTGCTTGTCCTACTTGAACATTTAATCTTTTATTTTATTGATTTATTTAAGGCAACTGCCAATTCATATTATCAATTTACTATCATCTTTTTATTTCCGCGTCTGGATGTTCGCGATTACTTAAACATCGCTGAACCAATTTCAATTTGGTTCTCACAGTTATATATAGATCAAGAGTTAGCAACTTTTTTCATAATATGGACCAGAATAAATTTACGTTTTTTTCCGCGGGCCGTAGTAGTTAATTGACACAATAGTCGTTATGACTCGTTATTCGAAGGGAAAGATATTTTAATATATTATGTAATAAGTTTTAACATTAGTTCTAAATTATGAACATACATGCTGCTAAGTGCATTTAATATTCAATTTAAACTATAGACGAATTACATCGAAAAATATTTATTTATAATTTCGTCTAAAGATCTCGCAGGCCAAATAGAAACTTTTCGCGGACCGGGGGATCATACTTCAGGCTATATGTCATCAACTAACTGTTGGTGGCCAACACTTAAGGCTATAACTATATACTAGCGACTAAATTGCTTACAAACTTTTAGTTTAGTATTCGACCGATGTGATCGTATTTTGACATTTGTCATATTAACACTAAATGGTATGGACTCTGGTAACAACGGGTTTAACACAGCTAGTAATGCCTCACCTTTTGAGTAGTTTACGTTTGAAATTAATTAACACTTTGAAAAGTATATAAATCAAAAGTTTATAATTTCTTCACCCTGTATGTCAAGAGTTGGCAGACATATATGTTTATATTATAGATGGTGGAGATAAGAAGAATCATCTCAATGTATATAAATGTGTCTCTCGAATAGCATTAAATTAAGTTGGCACTGCTGTTCCAAAAGGATTATCGTATGAAGAAAACGCCAATAGTTGTTACAACAGGAAAGTATTAAACAAAGAAAGATATAGAGTCGCCTTCTGAAGGCGCCGTTTATAATAAATTAAATACATACTGGCCATAAATGTAACAATCGTAAAACAATTATAAAAATTTAAAAAAACCCGGGTCGCAGTGCCAAAACCCTGCCGACAATATAGTGTATTTGCTAATGCAGGCCTTGTGGCTTTATTATGTGAACTTAAGGTGATTGTTGGGCAAAATAAAAAAATTAACTCCTTAATACACCCCTTAAAATTACATGTTTTTCTTAATTGCATTATTATTGTCGATCGAACGTCTACACCAACATTAAAAACACCATTCAGTACATAAGTCACTATCTGCAAACTAGTGTTTTCAAAAAATTTGTAAATCCGGTCCTGTTGGAACGATTTTATTAAAATTTTAGAAGCACTTTTTAATTGCTATTAAAGGGTTAAATTTCAATTTTGAAACGATTCTGATAATTTTTTAGGTATTTTAGGAGATAAATAGATATTTATTAGGTCAGTTGAGACATAGGTGTATCCATTTGACACGTCAGCGAAATAAAGAATTAAAATTATACATTTATCAACAACATATAAAATTCACTAACTGTGTAAAAGGCCCTTTCTGAAAATATTTTCAGTAACAATTTTGAAAATTTGAAAAGAAGCTGTAATACAAATCAAAACCAAAGTAGATTGCTAATTTTTATATATTTTTAGTGTATTTGCCATATGGCAACATACACTATTGGCATCGGTCGGATGGTGGGACCTAGGGGTCGAACCAAAATTTCTCGACGTTTCATAACCTCCTAAACGCTTTGGCACCATTTTTGAAAATGTTTATATATATATATAATATATATATATATATAGGTATATATGTGTACGGGCAATAACTTTCGAAGGAGTTAATTGATTTTAACGAAATTTGGCACACATATTGGAATCTATCACCGCACGAAGCCTATTTAAAATGGGCCAAATCGGATCATTTTAAGGGTGGTTTTTAGGGGTTGAAATAAGTTTTTGGGCCCCAAAATACCTAAAAAATTCTCAGAAACGTTTCAAAATTGAAATTTATCCCTTTAATAGCAATTAAAAAGTGCTCCTAAAATTTTAATAAAATCGGCCCGACAGGACCGGATTTGCAAATTTTCTGAAAACACTAGTTTACTGAAAGGTGTTTTTAATTTTGGTGTAGACGTTCGATCGAGAATAATAATGTAGTTAAGAAAAAAATGTAATTTTAAGGGGTGTATTAAGAAGTTATTTTTTTTATTTTGCCCAACAATCACCTTAAGTTCATATAATAAAGCCACAATGCCTGTATTAGCAAATACACTATATTGTCGGCAGGGTTTTGGCACTGCGACCCGGGTTTTTTTAAATTATTATTTTTAAATGAATGACAAGATGATCTCACTGCAAACATATCAACAAAGATTCTAAACTATAAACTTGCCTGAAGAAGTAGGAAAGTAACCTACGAAACGCAGCAAATTTAGAAAACTTAGAATTTTCATTTATTTGTTGTCAATTATCCACGATCCATAAACATTTACCGTAAAAAAATATAAAATTGAATGGCATTGAATTCTCAATAACAATATTAGTTAAAATATAAAATTCGAATCGTATGGACAACCGTCTATCTAACATATTATATACGATAGCTAGACGAAGCAAATTTTGCAATATACAAATTAATTACTAGTCATTTAGAACTCAAAACGGTGTATTAAATTACACGAGATTAAAATCAACCAGCTAGATTAATTCGCCGTAGTAGATTTATGTTGTTGGCGACAATTGTGTACACACGCTCTGTTTAATTAACCGCTGCTCGGTCGCTATCGTGTCGTTATTGTCCCGTTAACGGGCTTAGCTGTAGTGTATTTAATATTTATAGTACATGAAGTATTTCCCTAGTATATATATTAAATGCCAATAAACAGAAAGAAACCTCCTTGTTCTTTTAATTTTTTTCTATTTAATCACCCCACTAAAATTTGATATCACCAAGTCTATTAATGTCAAAATAAAAATGGATTGTGGATTGCCAGTAGGGTTTCTGCAAACCTTCTTGGTTTCCGGGCTTGTACGCCATGGTCCATTGGTATTACTACCTGACGTTTCGTCTACAACTGCAGCGGTAGACATTATCAAAGGCGATGTGGTAGCGGGCGAAGAAGAAGGAGCAGCAGTAGTCGACACATTTGCTTGTGAGCAGTCGAGAAGGACACTTCGCCCGCTACCACATCGCCTTTGATAATGTCTACCGCAGTTGTAGACGAAACGTCAGGTAGTAATACCAATGGATCGCGGCGTACAAGCCCGGAAACCAAAAAGTTTTGCAACAACGCCAGCCGTGAAAGCCTACACAATTGAGTAGGGTTTCTGCTCGAGAATTCTCGAGAAATTTGTCTTTCGTTGAAACAGGAAAAAACCTAACGCCTCGAGAACTCAACAAATCAATTCCGTGCACTAGGCAACTAAAAAAAATATGCATATAACACATGTTGAATTAAAATTTGATTTCTTTCTTGATTATTTTGCGGGTTACTGGTTTAGTTTTAGTTGGCATACTATGCTCAAATTAAAAAAATAGTAAAAGTTAATTATGATTTGTTTAATCGACAAACTGTGATGTTATTAACATAATAGTGTCTAAATTTAAAAGGCATTTTTTGTTGAAGCTGGTAGCAAAATGTTTGTTTTGTTAAACAAGTTATTATAGTTTAATTTAAATATGAACTAGTAATTTTGTGGATTTAATTTTACTAACTATTTTTAATTTAATTAAAGACCGTTGTACATTTGGGAACTGGTAGAGACTCAATAATTATAAAAAAGTTAAGTACTACCCTATTCTTTACTTTTTACTAGCCGAGTATAATTTGTTTAATTTATTGTTTGTTGTTGATTTGATAATTAATAAGTGCAATTTATATTAACTAAAAATTTACCATTTGATTTAATTGATCTAATCTATCAGTCTAATTTGTAATAAAGCAAAAATTTGGAAATAACATTGTGTTTTAATAAAAATTTCAAAATTTCTCGAGATACTCGGGGAATCCTGATCGAGAATTCTCGTACCTAGAGAAATAAAAAAGGTCGAGAAACCAGAAACCCTAATTGTCAGACAAAGGCTGCCTCGTTCCATCTGACCAATCAGCGTAAACGCAGGAATGACGTCAGGTAGCGGACCGTTAATACTTTTATCAACCTATAATGACAATATCAAAAATGTCATTTATATTTAACTAAGACACTGTAAATATCTTACCTTTAAAATTCGATTTATTGGAAATAATATCGATATTGTCTTTTTATTTTTTTCAATTTTAATGGCAGTATTTAACTGCCATTGAAATTTGTAAACAACAGCTGTTGCCACGCAGTCAATTAACAGGTCTGCGGGATGACGTTATCCCCAACGTAACGAGGCGGCTTCAATAATCTACTAACCTTGGCAAGACACAGAGGCTATGGGTTATCATGGGGTTATCTCAGTGCGCGTAAATATTTAATAGTCTACATATATAATTTCCAATTGTGTATCCGGATGTCTGTCTGTCTTTCCAGACCCTCCAGAAGGCCCCAGCAGACTTAGGAAGTTGAAATTTGGCACACTTATAGTACGAAACACGAGACAGATCCTTACGTAGCCGGATTTTCGATTTTCTTCCCGGGGGTCGAAATAGGGGGTTTTTTGGGAAAAAAACTTCTTAGAACACAATAGACCATGGATGGATATTTATATGCCTTGGTTACCAATAACAAACTCAGAAACATTCTGATATCAAATGTCAAATAAGTTTGCAAATAATTACAAAGTTTTTAATTAAGCTAATAATCAGTTGAAAAAAGTGCAGAATAATTGTGTGCGCAATGAGTTATTAGTTTACAGATTATTTTTCGTCTTAGTAAATCGTACATAAATTACAAAAGTAGTCCTAGATTTGTCCTTTATCTTCCTTATAGAGAAAGAATTTTTGCAGAATTTTGACAAATAAGTCTACAATCAGTTGACAGCTGAAGCTCTATTTTTGGCTTTAAATTCAGAGCGTTCCGACAGCCTTAAGGGGATCTTCTAAAATATATGTAAAATATATGTAAAAGAAAAATGCCATGTTGAATATTTGAACTTCAATTGCGCCTGACGGAGACAGGCTTAACCCACTAGTATTTAATAATATTATGGCGTTTCCATCGCAACTTGCAACTCAAAATCAAGAAAATCAATTGAAAATATCAATTAACCGCTAGGCTCAAATATTTCTGTCCTTCTTTGGCCAAAAAATGAAAAATTGTCAAAAATATGTATAATTTAGATCAGTGTTTCCCAAAGTGTATTCAACGAGGATCCATGGTTCTCAGAATAACAGTCAGCTGAAAAAAAAAAGTACAAATGACATTTTTCAACCAAATTCTAACTGAAGAATAGTTTTTAGTGAAAATGTGATTTTTAATTACAATTAAATCTATTTAATTTATGTATATATAATTTATAATACCATTTTTTTAAACAAATAAGAGTTTTTAAGCCAAACAGTTTGGGAAACACAGATATAGATGACGAAATCTTTAAAAATAATTTTCAAACCTGTAACGTAAGACTTTCGGACTGCAAATCCAGTGACAGTCGGGCGAAGTAATTCGAAATTCTACAAATCAAATTATTTTCGAACAGCATAAATAACTTGCACTAGTTGCACTCATTAGAACAAACTAGGCGCTGCACATAAAACAATAACTTTTTAGGAACATCAAAACTTATATTTCGATAAACCACAAACTAACTCTGTCACAATTAGTGAACGTAATTATTTACAACGTCATTGGAAAATATACAGCTCAGAACTAAAGAATAAAATAAGCAACCATTTTTATCATTCCGTTTCTACAAAAAAGCAATAGCTAAAAAACCGGCATGATTGCGAGTAAAACCGTGAAAAAAAACAAAAACAATTTAAAATACATAAACGCGATAATAAAAACTAAAAATGTATAGTTGCACACTCGACGAGGATTCCAAACCAACTAATATTTCGTTTAGTTACGTAATGTTCTATAAGAACGGTCGTTTAGAAGTATTTTACTTTGTCTGAAAGCAGGCAATGTTACAATTATGTAGATAAATACCTATTCATTACTATTATGTGGATTCGCTTGTTTAATATCGATTTTGACAGCAGCATTATCTTAACAAATAATAATTATTGTAGACACTCGATAACAAGTTGTTAGACTTTTTCAAAGCTAATCAGTAGTTCTTGAGATTAACGCTACAAACAAACTTTTCCTCTTTATAATATTGATTGATATCCAAAAATTACAGTATCTCGTTCATTTATAAAAACAACTACAAATACATAAACGTTCCAATTACGCTGTGATAACATTTTTATTTAAAGAAATGCTACGGAAAATTTAAAAAACAATAACAATAAAAAAACGCAAAGCTTGTTGAGCTGTGCAGAATTTTTTTGTCAACTTGAATAATATTATTTTGCACTTGTTGTAAGGCCACGCTCAACAAGTATATGATGTTAGTAAAGAACAGCATGAGCTCCATGCATGCGATATGCTCTTTCTGTTCTTTATTAATATCGGGAAGTGTTGCAACGATTATAACACAAGAGCTAGCGATTAAATAAACCTCATTTAAACGGTCACGAAAATATGTGGGCAGGGATCTGCCATTTCGAGGCGGCCTGGTGTATTTTTGACAGGGCAAAATAAAGTTAATGACAGAGTAGGATAACCTTATGTGAGCCCGCGAGTGCGAGAGAGCACGTATATCGAAAGTTAAGCTTTATCCAAATTGGCTCTCACGCCGGCGTTGTACCAAATCTTCTTGGTTTGCGGGCTTGTAACATCGATATTTCTACCGGATGTTTCATTTAATCAAAGACGGTGTCGGCTCACAGGTAAGGAGGACCCTTCGCGCGCTACTACACCGTCTTTGAAAACGTCTTCCGCAATTATAAACGAAACGTCCGGTAGAAATACCAATGGACTACTGTCTACAAGTCCGGAAACTAAGAAAATTTGGAGTCAAGCAGTGTTCGAAAACAATTATAAACATAGAAAATTTTTTTTTGTAAAAATAAAGACAAACAGTTTCAAAGTTTCATTTTTTTAAAGCAAACTATCCGTAGAAAATGACCCTTTGTTGCATTCATTGCTTGTTTCTGTTCAAAATAAATTGGACCCTCGAATTTAACTTTATTTTAATCTCTTATAGGCACAAACGCACACCCAGTAGCACTTAATTGGTACTGTGTGTGTGTGTGTGTGAGAGAGAGAGAGAGAGAGAGAGAGAGTAGATTATAGACAATCAACAGCTGAGATCAGAAAATGGGCATTTTCAGCTTAGCAGATGTACATTGTACAAATCTCCTTCCTACGTGTTTTGCGTGCCTGTTCAAAAGTACATTAAATCTGTTACCAGCTTTCTGGCTATTCGACTGTAATCTGTGAAGAGACAAATAGTTTATCTCGCGACGTCTGAATTGTGAACCGACGAGCGGCGTCGACGTCGCGTGCGAAGCGTCGCTCTGCATTAATACAGGGAACGCTAACAGTTCGCTGCGTGCCGACGACCACACTTTACTGGATTACCAACTTATAGAAACTGACAAAGCAGACAGTACTTGAATTTCTATATTCCCTCTCTCTCTAAAATTAAATAAATAGTTGGAATTTGATATATGTCGAATCAGCCATTTTTCATAAATATCTCATATAGTAATACTAATATTTTGTAAAATGTAATGTGTTTATGGTTTAAACTTTAAAGTTCTGTCACCAGATTTCCTATAATTTTATATTTTATATATTATATTGCTGATAGATAGTTGTCCATACGATAGCCGCGTGCAATTCTAGGACAAAATAGTATTTTTATATAATATTTCATTATGTCTGACGCTATTATACCTCTTGGTTTCTAATAAAGTAATCATTCTATTCTATTAAATTTTAATACCATCATAGCGCAGCTTTGACAAGTGACAAAAGCACTGTATCGAGAATAAAAATAGCAGTACTGCGTTTGTCTGTATGTTTCCCATTATTTAAAAAACATATTCGTTTCAAAAATATTAGAAAAAAATTGCTCTTGTTGACATTTTGTCAAGTGTCGGTATTTTTTTGCTGAAATATAAATATATATTTGGAATATGCCTAAGATTGTGAGATTTAATAATAATATTAATATTATCATTCATAATTTAATTAAGTTTAAAAATTATCAGGAAATTGGACAAAATAAAAATGTACAATCAATTCAGCGACGTTTAGTTTTTTTTATTAAAACTTCTTCAGGCTTCTGAAACATCCATAATAAGAAATTAAAAATAATACATGTTATTGTTGTAATCTAGTTTACGTTGCTCGTCAATCTGTTTATGTATTTATTCGTTCATTTTTTTCCATTTTAATAATTTACCAAACAAATTTTCTGTCAACTAATTTTTAATATCTTATATATATAAAAGAAAGTCGTGTTAGTTACACTATTTATAACTCAAGAACGGCTGAAGTGATTTTACTGAAAATTGGTGGGGAGGTAGCTTAGAACCAGGAGATGGACATAGGGTACTTTTTAACTCAAGAACGGCTGAACTGATTTGGCTGAAAATTGGTGGGGAGGTAGCCTAGAACCAGGAGACGGACATAGGATACTTTGTATCCCGTTTCCGTGAGATATTATAAATGCGAGCGAACGAACGGAGTGAGTGAATAAGTAATGAAACAAATAATTATAAATTCGAGCGAACAAACGAAGTGAGTGTGTAAGTAATGAAACAAATAATTATAAATTCGAACGAACGAACAGAGTGAGTGAGCGAGTAATGAAACAAATAATTATAAACTCGGGCGAACGAACGGAGTGAGTGAGTAATGAAAGAATCCTAACTATTAAAACCCTAATCGAAATTGAACTTAACAAGGCGGAACAAAGTTCGTCGGGTCAGCTAGTATTTCAATAAAAATTAAAAAAAATAAAGAATTTTGTTAATGTTTATGAGTATAAGTAATGTATAATAAGTTTTTATTATTAATTAAAGCATTTCAATCAGATAATGCTCGTGAATACACTTCTGCTGAATTCAACAATTTTTTGAAGGCTAATGGAATCCAGAGACGACTAACAGCTCCGTATACGCCCGAACAAAATGGGGTAGCTGAGCGTAAAAACCGAACACTTGTAGAGATGGCGCGCTGCATGATTCTGCAATCAGGTTTACCATTGTCATTCTGGGGTGAAGCAATTTGTACGGCAAATTTCATCAGAAATAGATGTCCAACGATCACGTTGTTAGGAAGAACACCCTATGAATATTGGTTCAACAAGCTGCGAACTTATTTTTATTTCCTTCTTTACTCAACACGAAAGCTGTCTCTCCAAATGTCTTGAAGTATTTAACGTTCGGTAGCTTGTTGAACCAATATTCATAGGGTGTTCTTCCTAACAACGTGATCGTTGGACATCTATTTCTGATGAAATTTGCCGTACAGATTGCTTCACCCCAGAATGACAATGGTAAACCTGATTGCAGAATCATGCAGCGCGCCATCTCTACAAGTGTTCGGTTTTTACGCTCAGCTACCCCATTTTGTTCGGGCGTATACGGAGCTGTTAGTCGTCTCTGGATTCCATTAGCCTTCAAAAAATTGTTGAATTCAGCAGAAGTGTATTCACGAGCATTATCTGATTGAAATGCTTTAATTTTTAAGTTAAATTTGTTTTCGACCATGTTTTTATAGTCTTGAAATACAGTGAAAATATCACTTTTCTTCTTTAAAATGAAAACCTCGCACCATCTTGAGTAATCGTCTATAAACGTGGCAAAGTACATACCACCCCCATTGGATCGAGTCCTCATTGGTCCACAAATGTCCGAATATATCAACTGCAGAGGCATATCACTTCTATCATATCTCTTAGGGAACGGCATTGCTGTTAGTTTGCCCTCGAAACAGATTGAGCAAGGCGGAAGTTTTTCACCAGCCTTTAGTTTTATACCTCTTACAAAGTCATTCTTCACCATCGATTGTAGATCATTCGCATTCAGATGTCCCATCTTCTCATGCCATGTCTCTATATCACTTCGATTCTGCTTGGAAACACAAGTAGCTACGTGGACTGACTCAGTAGGTTCCCTGACGTAGTAGAGGTCGCCGATCCTGTCAGCTATTAAACTTACTTCACCTGAACCATCCTTAACCACCGCTTCTTTTTGTTTGAACGTGACTTCATATCCCTTGTTTGTGATCTTCGCTACAGACAACAAACTCACACGCAGATCAGGAACGAACAAGGTACTTTGTAAATTTAGTAGCCTTAAGGTTTGCCCATCTGATACGGGAAGACGGACAGTCCCCTTCGCCCGCACATCTGCTGATGAATTGCATGCAAGATTCAACTTAGCTCGATCAGCCGGAATCCATGATGTGAACAAAGATTCCTCCTTGCATAAATGGGACGTACTGCCACTATCCAAGCACCATCTCGTTGAATGTATTTTATCTTCAACTTGAAAAGCATTCTCAAGTTTTACAGCTTCAGCTAGAAATGATTCTTCGCTTAAGTTAGCTTTATCTTGATTATGACGTTCCAACTGTTGCTGAGATTTGTTAGCCACTTCTTTTTGTCCTTGATCCTGACGCAGTGGACAATCAGCAGCCTTATGTCCAACCTCACCACATTTACTACATCTGAACGGGAAACATTTTCCCTTTGAGTCGTCATTCTGACTAGAAGAAGGCTTAAAATTAGTATTTTTATTTGAATAATACCTTTTTGCAGCCAACATCGCTTGTTCATCACGCTTGGTCTTCGACTTTCTTCTCTCAAACTCTTCAAGAATTTTTATCTTACACTCATCAGGATTTGGTAGTTTATCACGACATCTCATGTTTCCAGAAAAATTGTCATAACTGTCAGGAAGACTGTTGAGTAATAAAGTTGTTAAAAGTTCTTCATTTATGTCAATATCCATTGCCTCAAGTTTCGAAACAGTATCATAGAAAACATTAAAATGTTCAAATGTTCATGTTGATAAAGTGAGTGTATGTAAGAGAGTAGCTTTCCTTATTGGACCAGTCGACGCAAACGTTTCTTTCAATTTTAACTAAACGCTACGAGAAGTCTCTAATTTACCATCGCGTTTAGCAATACTTGGCGTAATAGACAGGATTAAGTCAGCCTTCGCTTTACTATCAGCAATTAACCACTGATCAATAGCACTTTGTTCCGCAGCTGTCGCTATTTCATTTGTACAAACAGGTTTCGGAGTTTTACCATTGACGTAACTCCATCCATCGTTTTTTATTAATAACGCTTCAGCTTGAGCACACCATGAGTCGTAATTGTCTTTCGTTAACATTTCTATTCTAGTAGAACTCACTAAATTACTGGAACTCATTTTTGCTTGAAAAACACGTGGTCGGCAATCTTGCTTAACCTTCAAATGACTATTCACTTTTAACACTGTATTTCACACTTTACTGTTGTGCCTGGGCCCATAACCTGATAAATTTGGATATGATGTGGAATGTTAAACACAGTAATAAATTTATAGAATTAAATTATATTCGTTTATTGAAACACATTATTAAACAATTTATATTGCTTATACTACTGCCAAAAAATCAAACAGGTAACTGGTATATATAATATAAAAATACCTACATAATAGTAAATTATATTTAAATAAAGCCCGGGAAGTACGAATTGAAATTTAGATTTTATTTTAACATATATAAATCAAGGTATATATTTATATTGTTTTATTTTTATTAACTAATTGTATTATTTTTAATTTCTTATTATGGATGTTTCAGGAGCCTGAAGAAGTTTTAATAAAGAAACGAAACGTCGCTGAATTGATTGTATATTTTTATTTTGTCCAATTTCCTGATAATTTTTAAATTTAATAATAATATTTATTTCCGCATAAGTACCTATTAATTATTAATAAAATTTTAGTAATTTTTATTCAATACCACACTATTTATCCAGCAGGGAGACACCACTAGCTTTACAAAAAAAAAACATTTATAAGAGCCACATTTTTTTTAATAATTACAAATGTTTTTTTTTAATACTACAAAACTTAATATTAAAAAAATAAAACAAAATTTCAATAATTCTTCACTTCTCAATATTTTTCTTAGGTCACCAACTGGCAGGGCTATGAGGACACAGTACCATTTTCGTATTTTCAATGTATCTATGTTATGTTTAATATACTATTTAAAACACGTCGTTTTCGTACGACAGTTTTAATCCATCTGTTTTACAGCGTTTTTAACGAAACTTTTTATCCATACATGTATCATCAAAACGTTTCTTTTTATCGTTATTATATACAAAAGAAAACAATTCTGAACGCTTTTTGAAATACTTTTATATTAATCGGGTTTCATCGGAACTGCTCGGAGAAATTCAAAGTGAGCAACCGAACCTACATCTATGATTCAGTATGGAAGAACAAGAAACCAAGAAAAGGACATGCGTGAATTTTTACAACTTTGAACAATTTAAATGTCCATTTCTCGTATTTTTCATTTTTCCACATACATAGCCAATCAATGTTTTAAATTCGTCAAAATGTTTCATTTTTGTCCTATTGTTACAAAGTTAGTAAAGTACTAGAGGTTGAGCGTAAGAGGCTATAAAAGTGGTGATTGCTTGATTTTTCAATTGTAGTGAACATTTGACAGTTGGAAAAAAGATCTCAAAGCCCCCGCCCTCTTTCCTGTCGTATCTAATCACACTTTCAACAATGTTAACGTTCAATCTATAGTATTCTACTAACCTTGCTATTGTTTAACTTCTCAAGGTCATGCACATCCAATAGTTGAGTGTAAGGCAAATCATGTTCGTATATCTGAAATTGTTTTCTGTCTCAAATACAAACTCAAGCAATAAACTACTGACCGTAGCGAATCGGTGCCAAAAATAAAAAATATCCAAACGGAAAAGATTAAATACGTCTCTTCGCGAAACGTTGCGTCATTGCTGTACAATTTTTAAAATCCACGTGTGTATTTCTGTGATATCATAGTAGCGTTGCATTAGGCCGTCACACGTATCGTCGGCCTGGACGCCAATCAACAGGTTAACGTGAACCAGTGGGAAACTCGGGCCGCCGACGCACAACGTCGTGACGCTAGAGCGCCCATAAAAATACGATCCTGATTTTTTTATTATTTGAACTCGGAACCAATTCAAACTACCATATTTATACTTCGTCGACTTCATGTTCTGTGGAAATAGATAAATGTGTTTTATGAGCTCCAAAATAAGAAACATCGGGAGCTGAGAGTTCTTGTTGAACCGCAGTGTTTTAGACCTTTTTTATTTCTTTAGCAATATACAGAGTGGCCAAGATAAAAGAGGTCCCGTGTACTGAAAGTGATATTGAGCGCTTGCGCGAGGTCACGTGATATCCAGCGTTGTGTTAACTGTGTATTGCTCAGTGTTGCATTGTCACTTGTTGATAACGGTTGTGAATATAAGTTCCGCAGAATGCCATTTTCAATTGAACAAAGAGTGTTCATTGTTGAAACTTATTTTGGATGCGTTTTATCAGCAAGATGGTGCTACGGCGCACACTTCACGATTTTCAATGGCATACGTCCATGAAGCGTTCGGAGATGAGCGTACAGTTCCTCAGGTTTATGGCCTCCCAGATCGCCCGATCTGTCTACCTGCGATTTTTATTTGTGGGGCAATTTAAAGGGTAAAGTGTACTGTAACAATCCGCATACAATTGAAGAGTTGAAAATGAACATTCGCAATACGATTGCGGAAATCACACCAAATGAATTGGCAAAAGCTTTCCAAAATATGTTGAGACGTGCTGAGTTGTGTATCGAAGTTAATGGTGAACATTTTCAACACTTGCTGTGAACTAATGAATGTCCACTATGTTGTTATTAATTTACCTTTCTATGTATTCACACGGACCTCTTTTATCTAGGCCACCCTGTATTAGTATAGATTAATTTATAACGCTCATTAAAATCAGTTCAGCCATTTTCTATGTCAAGCCAGGTCCAGACGTGTGTAACGTGTAATGTAAGATTACGTGTAATTTAGCGTCAACAGTCTGGACAGCACACGAACTCAACGCGAATCGTGAAAGCGAATCTTTGTCAAGAGCTGTGTCCACTCAGTTGCTACGAACATTCCGAATAAGAAGGTCATGATACCGGGTGCTGCTTTTATTTATATATATTTATTAACTGAAGTTTCAGATTTTTTTAAAGCAATCCGGATTTTTTGGATCCCAAATAACACGTTTTTCTTGATACAGACTGATAAGTTCAAGCGATTGTTCGTATCATGAACAAAGAAAGACAAAAGATTCGCTGTCGTCGACATATCTCTGCTTTAGAACGGCCACCGCAAACCTGAAAATTCGAAATAACTATTTGTTAACAAAAAAATCTCGATTGCCGAGAGGTCAGTGTTCTGTGCAAGGGATATTGTTTTACCTGTAGCAATTGCTAATTTTACTTGGCACAACAGCTCCATTGTCGTCGCATTCCGTTAACAAGACGTCCTGACAGATATCATCGCATAATTTAGGAAAATTGTTAAGGCCGGCGCGAGTTTCGGGACCACCGCCATTTAAAAACGGAATTGATTGTGCCACAGATTCTCGCAAAAAAAGGCTGTTAGATCTAACAGGGGGTCTAGTTAACAAAATATCTTCAGTTGTTTCAACGGGTACAGTGAAATTAGGAGCCTGAGGTTTAGGTGTAGGTTTAGGATTATTGGGTTTGTCTTGATGATCCCTTTCTGATTTTGGAAGCACTCCAATAACCAATAAGATAAGCAAAAACATAACCAAAGATACTACTCCAACATATATTGCCGACAAGAAGATTTCTTCCAATGGAGACCATTGAATCTATATTATACACATAAAAAATATATGTTTATCATATTAATATCAATATGTCCCCTTTTTCACACGCATAGTACTATCTTGAATATGTGTGCGCATGTTAAAAGCACTTACTCACGTTTCAAAAATCTCTAATTTCTATGAAAAATCTTCAGAATAAACTAAAAATATATAGATAGATAGATGGATAGATATTTTTTTATTTGTGAGCAAATCTGCTATAAATACGTCAATACAAAGAAATTAATAATATTAATACTATTATACCATATGACTTTTAGCCAAGTTTTTACAGTTTATTTGATCTAAATAAACGATTTAAAATCAGAGAAAAAGGAAAAATTAGCATAAGTTTTACGTAAACTTTTATACAGAAAAAATTTAATTCGAAAAAAAAACAATTGAGCAAGCCAAATTTGTCAGTATTTTTACCATAAGTTCGTAAAGAAAAAATTTAAAAATGTTAATTTGCTTTCCCGTAATTCGAAACCTCGTGAAGTGCTGTAAAGAAATATTGACGAATATCACGTTTTTTATTTAATTTTTAGGGCAAAAATTTATATTTATTGAATTTTTTAAGTAGCAAACCAAATTTTATGAATCTTACTGCGTCATCATAAATAATAAAAACCGGTCAAGTGTGAGTCGAACTCGCGAGAAGAGGGTTTCGTATTAATCCGTTTTCCGTGAGTACTTTAAGACTTAAGATTTTCGTTTAGGTTTTCCTGTAAACTATGGGTGAGACCCGACATTCCCTATTTTTTCAAAATTTTAGGCAAGTTATTTCGGTGATGGGGGGGTCCATTGTTCATCTATTTTCTTAAATAACTTTACAACTATTTATTTTAAAGTTGTAAAAAAAATATATTTGAGACCCTTTTTTTTGTTTAGTCGAATTTAAGACAACAAATTAAAAACAGCGAATATTGCTAGTCGCACCCCATTTCTTTTTAAAGTAAACTCGAAAAAATCTTAAATAAAAGTCAGCGTATCATAACATCAACGGCAACATTGTAAAACTCAAGTCAAAACACGTGAGTGGACGATCTGCATCCAACTAGAAATACCTACCAGGGAGTAACCTTATAGAAACTAAAAACATTTCATGTTATAATAATATAATAAAAGTACGATGCCGTTAATGATTTTTTTTAACATTTGTTCAAAAAAAAAATATATCAACATTGCATTACATAAGATTGTTTTTGGTCTATAAAACAAATCTAAAAAATCTAGCTCGGCTTTTTGTAATTTATCAGTTACCTAATTTGATTTTTCGGTAAATTCAACATTTGGCTTCGACTAAGCCTTTTGGTGTTCGAACTTATAATTTTTTGAACGAATATTCTCGAAGACGAAACTTCCATAGATATGGGGTCTTAATTCAAAATATATTAGTATTTGATGTTTACAATATTATAAAGCTAAATTGTTAAAGCACAATGAAAATAATAAAAACTTACATATTTGACAGGTCGACGCATTGTATCTAGTTATGCAATGATAATAATTTGTTTCCTCTTTTGATATCTCACAGTCCAGCAACTATTATATTTTAATTTCCGTAAAATAAATACGATAGCAACGTTCAACTGTGCATAAAAAATGAATCAGTAAATTTGTCACAAACGCTATCAAGCATTCCAATATTTGCGTAGCGTATTGATTTTTTAGCACTCTAAAAAGTTTGTTTCTAAATTAAAAAGTTAAGACAAAACACAATTATCTACTTCTTTTATTCTTACATAATAATAACTATTTACATAGTCGCATAGGCGTTGCGTCAAGGGAGTAGGGAGACAACTTTTTTTGAGATATCTTTTTTCAAGTGCAATCAAATTTCTGCAATTATTGAATTAAATTCTAATATGATACATCCTGCCCCCATTAGCATTGTGAATAATTTTGAAATATTGGTAAACGTGGATAATAATTGACAGTTTTAAATACAATAATACTTTATTTCAGGTTTGTACTGCCTTCATTGTCCACGCCCTTATTCTAGTGACGTCATAGTAGCGCCGATTTTGGTTGTCACATGTGTGGTTGATCTGAACGCCTATCAACAAATTTGCGTAGAGAATCGGAAAGCCTACGCCGCCGACGCAGGACATCGTGTCCAAGATACGTCCGAAGAAATGCGCTTCGAGTCTACGAATCGTTCGAACGCCAAACGAATTCAATTTGTCGTTTTTGTAATTTCTCGACTTCCAATTCTGTGCGAATTAGAAACATATTTTAATTGGCAAAACAACAATATATTACTGTCATTTAAAAATATGTAACTGTTAAAAAGATAACAGATATTTAATAACCAGTTATTTAGAACCAGGTCTTATTTTTTTTTACCCATCCAACTATGTTCAGTCGATCGGTCGGCGTTAGAACGAAGCTGCTTGGCGGCGTCAAAACAATTTCTGAACCCAGCGGAAACGACGGCACGATTTTTCCGAGACAAACGCCGTCGCGGTCGCTATAATAAAGCAGGCGAAACACCCGATGCAAGCGACCACCGGCCGACCAAATATCCGAACCGCTACGAACTCTCATCTGCGTCGTGACGGCCACCGAGGGTTCATCGACGCACGTGACGGTCGTCAGGAACCATCGAACATGCACCACGGTACCCGTACAAAGAAAGACGAAAGATTCGCTGTCGTCCACATATCTCTGCTTCAGAATAGCTACCGCGAACCTAATAACCCAAAATTATAACGAGTTAAAAAAAATATATTTATGAAATGTTTACGTCCCTCATCAATTAAAATTTATTTAATGTCCGTATGTTTAAAAATAAGAAAAATAAGATTAGAAAACATGTTAGTTAATATCAACGTCCCATCAGCTGGCGTTTAACGCTGCATAGGTGAATTGATGAATCTCGTTAGAGATTTTTTCTGTGCTAAATTCCGCACATGAAAAATAAATGAAAAATAAATTTCGTACATTAAACGCAAAAACAGCCCATCCCTAGATCTCTTAGAGATTACTATACATTGATTTTGAGTCTTTCCCAAATAACGCCGTGTAAATAAACTTAGTTTCCAAGTTTTATATACGCTCTTACCAAATTTTTGTACGACATATATTTACAGTAGTATACATAGTATAAGGTGCTTTACGAAGTAAGATAGATAGCCGAGTGGTCTAGGGCGCGTACATTGCTTCATAGCTTGGGTGATTAGAGTTCGGATCCCAGGACCGACGTGTGTGAATGTTGTTTTTTTTTTCAACTGTTTCGTTTTTTACATGATATTTATTTACATTAGTTTCTAATTTTCTTTTATATAATAAAAATAAATTATTTTCTTGTTTTAGTAATTAGTGGTGACAAAAGTCTCGCAAATATCAACTTTTGGATGTGACATTTGTCAAGAAAAGTTTCGTCATAAATGTAGTTTGGTACGGCATACGAAAACCCATAATATCAATAGATACAAGTGGTACTCATTTTGGGAGGTTATATTGCGTTTTGGAGGTTTTGTATTGCGTTTTGAAGATTTTATATTGCGTTTTGAGGGTTTTATATTGCATTTTGAGAGTTTTATATTGCATTTTGGAGGTTTTATATTGCATTTTGGGGGTTTTATATTGCATTTTGGGGGTTTTATAATGCATTTTGGGGGTTTTATATTGCATTTTGGGGGTTTTATATTGCATTTTGGGGGTTTTATATTGCATTTTGGGGGTTTCATATTGCATTTTGGGGATTTTATAATGCATTTTGGTGGTTTTATATTGCATTTTGGGGGTTTTAATTGCATTTTGGGGTTTTTATATTGCATTTTGGAGGTTTTAATTGCATTTTGGGGGTTTTATATTGCATTTTGGGGGTTTTATATAGCATTTTGGGGATTTTATATTTCATTTTGGGTGTTTTATATTGCATTTTGGGGGTTTTATATTGCGTTTTGGTGGTTTTGTATTGCGTTTGGGGGTTTTTCATATATACAGAATATATATTTTCAGAATTGTTGTATTTAATTATTTTTTTATATCTTATAATTTATATAAAAGATCAAACCGGTAAGAAAAGAAAATGGCCTCTTAATTCTAAGAACGCACATATTTTTATTTTGGAGGAAAAATAAAAAAAAGCCTTAGACTTTGGAAAAAGACGTGAAATCTTAAAAAAAAACTTCTGAGAAGTAAAAATTGGTTCTGTGCTAAATTCAAAGACTTGCGGTGACTCGCTCTCAAGATTACGACTTAAACAAAAAAAAATACAGAATTTCAAGACAGGCAAGAAATTGAAATCAAGCCTGGAAATTCTGTGCCTAAGATGTAGAAAAAAAAATAGTTCCGAGGCAGACAAGGAATTGAAATCCAACCTCGAAATTCTGTGCTCATAAACCTTCAAGAGCAAGAGCAAAAAAAAAATGCACAGATGGCGTGTGCCCAGCTCCATATTTATTTGTCAAGCTACCACTAAAAAAACGCCATCTATGCATTTTTTTTCCTCTTGCTCTTGAAGGTTTATGAGCACAGAATTTCGAGGTTGGATTTCAATTCCTTGTCTGCCTCGGAATTAATTTTTTTTCTACATCTTAGGCACAGAATTTCCAGGCTTGATTTCAATTTCTTGCCTGCCTTGAAATTCTGTATTTTTTTTTGTTTAAGTCGTAATCTTGAGAGCGAGTCACCGCAAGTCTTTGAATTTAGCACAGAACCAATTTTTACTTCTCCAAAGTTTTTTTTTAAGTTTAATATACAATGACGTCTTCTTCAGTCCTACATATAATAGAAATCTGTGATTGTGAGAAGAAATACTTAATTTGTGCTGTGCAGAAGTGAGTAGTTGTTACGGTCGAAAACAGTAAAGATTCGACAAGCAATGACTGAAGAGACCTCTCTTCTGTAAATAAATATAGCAATATATATTAATTGCTTAGAAATTAATTCATTAATACCTATAGCGATTGCTAATGTCACTTGATAGGAAAATGGCAAATATAATCAACGATGCCATTCCAACGTATATTGCCGACAGATACAGTTCTTCCATGGGAGTCCGTTTGTCCTATATTATACACATAAAATTATTTGTTTCTATATTATTATAAATTTTATAAATTTTTGGTTGTTATAGCTACAGGCATTGTCTTGAATACATTTTCTGAAATTATATTAATTGAATGAAGAATATTTATATGATACTTTTTTTGTAACACAAGGGGATACAAAATTTAAACGATAAAGGTACCACTGCTTTCTAAAAGGTACTATTCACAGACTAAAATATTTTAAAACTGAAAAAAATGCATTATAAAAACGATAAGAACTTACATTTCTGACAGGTCGATACATTATTATTATATAATAAAATTTTGATTGAACCGGATTAACCCAGATACCATGCGTATTGTTGATGGCACCTTTTTTTTATGTAAAAAGTAAAAACATTCGTATTTCTTTGGTATACTATTTATATAACACTTTTGTTGTTTTTTTCAGTAAAGCATCCCTCACGCGGTCAATAATATTAAAAAGTTAAAACAAAAGAAACAGTTATGTAATTTTTTATTGTTACATATAATTTTATCTAGTTATTTATGGTCGCATTTACGTTGTATCGGGGAGCAATTTTATTTTTTTTTTTGAGAAATGTAATAAATGATCTATAATTATTGAATCTAAATCTAATATTATCCCTACATCGTGTGATCCATTAACATTTTGAGTAATTTATAATTATTGGTACAAAATCGCTTGAGTTCAATAGGCCGCTCATTTCAAGTCTGCACTGTATTCATAATCCACGAGCTTATCCTAGTGACGTCATAGTAGCGCCGATTTTGAGTCTGACATGTGTGGTCGGTCTGAACGCCTATCAACAAGTTAGCGTAGAGCATCGGAAAACCAACGCCGCCGACGCAGGACATCCTGTCCAAGATACGTCCGAAGAAATGCGCTTCGAGTCTACCAATCGCTCGAACGCCAAACGAATTTAATTTGTCGTTTTTGTAATTTCTCGACTCCCAATTCTGTGCGAATCAGAAACATATTTTAATTGGCAAAACAACAATATATTACTGTCATTTAAAAACATGTAACTGTTAAAAAGATAAGAGATATTTAATAACCGGTTATTTATAAACAGGTATTAATTTTTTTACCCATCCAAAACTGTTCAGTCGATCGGTCGGCGTTAGAACAAAGTCCCTTGGCGGCGTCAAAACGATTCCTGAACCCAGCGGAAATGGCGAATCGACTTTTCCGAGACAAACGCCGTCGCGGTCGCTATTATAAAGCAGGCGAAACACCCGATGCAAGCGACCGCCGGCCGACCAAATATCCGAACCGCTACGTACTCTCAGCTGCGCCGTGACGGCCACCGACGGTTCATCGACGCAAGTGGCGCTCGTCAGGAACCATCGAACATGCACAACGGTACCCGTACAAAGAAAGACGAAAGAGTCACTGTCGTCCACATATCTCTGCTTTACAATGGCTACCGCGAACCTAATAACTCAAAATAACAATTAGGTTACTTCAGCCTATACATGAAAATCCCGCTTCAATAAGTCGCCATACAAATGATAATGACTCCCGTCATTCCATAATAGAGCGCAGAAGTTGTGAGAAGTATTGTAGTGCAGAGAAGTGGGGATTTGCTACGATTAAAAAAAGTATAGACTTAACGAACAACGACTTATTCTACTGTAATATAAAACAAGAAATAATAAAGGCTTTACCTGTAGCGATTGCTAATTTCATTGGGTACAACAGCTCCTCTGCTGTCGCATTCCGTCAACATAGCGTCCTGACAGATATCTTCGCACCATCCGACGTCAGGGAAACCGCCAAAGCCGGCTCGAGTTTCAGGACCACCGCCCGTTAAAAAATGATCTGATTTCGTCCCGAAGTTCGGTAATAAAATATCTTTCATTCTAACATCGGGTTCTGTCACTGAGTCCGCGGTGGTAGGAGGAATTTTAGTAATAGGAGGACCTTTTTTAGAAGACGTACTATATTTGACTGTAGCGTTGGGTTGATGATCCCTTTGAGATTTTGGAAGCGCAACAATAACCACTACAATAATCAAAAACGTAACCAAAGACACCAGTCCAACGTATATTGCCGACAAAAACATTTCTTCCAATGGAGTCCATTGGTTCTATATTACGCATATAAAATATTATACTGATTTTTGTCTATTAATATCAACATTTTAGAAATTTCAACTAGTAGATGTAATCCAATGAGGTATAGATACCTATAGAGTGTTCGACTGGGCTCCGCGACCAAAATACAGAAAGAAATAGGGATAATTACGGTGGTCGTTCCGTTTTTATTCAGCAACATGCAACAATATGGGCCAGAAAGAGACCTACATATACCGTATTTATCGCCTTCTCTTTCCTGTGAGTTTGTATGCGCAGTAGTACATCCGCACTTTATATCTACAGATCAATGGATGTGATTGTATGACCCAAAAATCAAGCTATACGGGATTCAGGAAAGAATGTCAGAACTAAATGCTGACTGATGTTGGCAGCACTAAACAAATTTTTAAGTTTTTTTCAGTCCGTATGGGTGGTAAAAATACATACGAATAAAATTTAAAATTGCAAATCTTCTTGATTTCCGGGCTCATTAGCTTAGTGTGCCTCAGTGCTGGTGTCCAAGTTTTACTGAGGTGCAGACCTTCCTCTTTTCGGTTGAAATTATGCGTGTGTTTTTGTATTTCTATGGCTTCCCTGAATATGCGCGGATAGTAATTCACTGTTTTGTCTATTACTTCTGTGTCCTCGAAAAGGATCTTGTGGTTGTCCAGCGTTAATGTATGTTCGCCTATTGCAGATTTTTCAACATAGCCCAGTCTGCAGCTTCTTTTATGTTCCGCTATACGAGTTTTTATAGTGCGTTTTGTTGTCCCAATATATACTGCACCACAGGTGCAAGGAACGCGGTATACTCCCGGTGTCGCCAATGGGTCTCTAGTATCCTTGGCCGATCTTAGGCACTCCTGAATCTTTTTGGTTGGTTTGTATATAGTTTATTATATTGTATTTTTCCAGAAGCTTACCTAAGCGGTCCGTCGTGTTTTTGATATATGGTAGATATGCTCTACCTATTGGCTCACCTTGATCTGCACTCTTTTTACCAGATGGTATTTTTGGACGTAGAGCTCTGTCAATTTCTCGCATAGTATATCCATTGTTATTCAACGCTGTCTTTAAGTGATCAATTTCACACTTTAGGTATTTTGGTTCGCAAATTCTAGTTGCTCTGTTCGCTAAAGTTTTAATCAGCCCCCTTTTCTGTCCTGGATGATGGTTTGACTCTTTATTCAAATATCTATCTGTGTGCGTTGGTTTCCGATACACTCTATGGCCTAGCTTTCCATTGTCCTGCCTCTCTAGTAGCACATCTAGGAAAGCTATTTGTTTGTTGTGCTCCTTTTCCATCGTGAATTGTATTCTTGGATTTATGGAGTTGATGTGTTGGAAAAATCAAGAACTAGAAAGATTTTTCCAACATATCAACTCCATAAATCCAAGATTACAACTCACGATGGAAAAGGAGCACAACAAACAAATAGCATATCTACCATATATCAAAAACACGACGGACCGCTTAGGTAAGCTTCTGGAAAAATACAACATAATAACTATATACAAACCAACCAAAAAGATTCAGGAGTGCCTAAGATCGGCCAAGGATACTAGAGACCCATTGGCGACACCGGGAGTATACCGCGTTCCTTGCACCTGTGGTGCAGTATATATTGGGACAACAAAACGCACTATAAAAACTCGTATAGCGGAACATAAAAGAAGCTGCAGACTGGGCTATGTTCAAAAATCTGCAATAGCCGAACATACATTAACGCTGGACAACCACAAGATCCTTTTCGAGGACACAGAAGTAATTTTTAATAACTTACCGAGTGCTCAAAAAATGTTTATGTGTACTACAGTGTGTATTTTCAACATAACTCAGTATTTAGTTCTGGCATTCTAATGTGAATAAATAGTCGGATAACAGTTCGAATCGGATGTGACTAATCCCTTTTCTTACCTACATCTTCCTAGATATTATGTTTATTGTTTAGTCTACATACAATTAACCCCTGACTTATTTGTAGAGTAAAAACAAATAAATCAACCAATATTATTGTACGAGTTTGAAGTAACAGGGGGCGCCCAAATGAAAATATTTTTTTAAAAATTTCAAAGCATAATAAAAATAGTAGGTAATAACTTACATGTTTGACTGGTCGATGCATGTCACTAATAAATGGGTAATAATACTTTTAAGAATTCTATTTTGTTATTTTGATATTTCAGCAAATTTCTTTTTGTATTTTCGCAAAATTAATAAAATCAAAACTATGGAAACGGTCAAGAAATTTCGGTGATGGCTTCTGAGTTTTTCTTGCACACACATATCTTTTTAATATAGAACCGATTTGGATGGGGGTTTTTTTTATATGAAAGCAGAATTCCTAGCGGAGGTTCTTAGACATTTTTTTCTTAGCTGCTGTAGCGATCTTAGACGCATAACAGGTATTTTGTTTGTAATTAAGTTTAAAAAGTTTAAAATAAAAATTAAATTAATAATTTAAAAAAAATCCCGACACAAAAAAAAACTATAAAAAGTTAAAAAATAAAATATTATTTATGATTTGTTAACATAGCAACTGTTTTAATGTGAATGATCCCATTGTTTTTTTTTTTTTTTTTGAACGAAATTCCTTATCGCGGGTTAGCGAGGGGACCTAGCCAAGAAAAAATGTAACATGTCACGAAAAACCGTAAGACAATTCATGTCACGAAAAACCGTAAGACAATTCATGTCACGAAAAACCGTAAGACCTATAATGTATACTGATATACGGTGATACCGGGTGTTTTTAGATTATACCGGGTGTTTTTAGATTATACCGGGTGTTTTTAGATTATACCGGATGTTTTTAGATTATACCGGGTGTTTTTAGATTATACCGGGTGTTTTTAGATTATACCGGGTATTTTTAGATTATACCGGGTGTTTTGAGATTATACCGGATGTTTTTAGATTATACCTGGTGTTTTTAGATTATACTGGGTGTTTTTAGATTATATAAAACGCGTTACGACAAACGTCTTATACGAAAGAGACTTCGTTCCAAACGCGTGTCCCGCGACACATTCCAAGTTTTGTTTTAATCAATTGAAGCAATGTATCATGAAATGTCAAAATGGTGGTTGAAATTCAACGCACTGTATATCCAAGGTCATTAGATATACACGTCACCTCGTTAATGAACGATGTGTCATCGCACCACCACTACTATCCAACAGAACGAGATCACCTCGCTGTAATATATCGACAAGACAGTAATCCTTACAGAAACCCATTACGATTATAAACGCTTAACATCTGAGGTCATCAGCGGTTTTTTTTAAAATAAAATGTACTAAAATAACGGCAAATAAAAAATATATTATACTGTCTCGTTGTGATCCGATTTTTACTTTTTAGGATTCCGTACATCCGATGAAAAAACGGAACTCTTATAGGATCACTCTCGTGCACTGTCACAGCTTATTTTCTTCGGATATACTGGACAAAAAAAGTCGAAATTTGGTACATATATAGAGTTATTTTTTATATTATTAGAACTATAATGGTTGGGAATATACAGAGCAATCTCGCATAGATTTAAGTACGAAAATATTAACACATAAAAATGTCATCCAAACTTTCGAGCACAAGTTCACAACTTTTATAAATCTAAATTCATCTTAAGATGTGATCATTCTGAACACGTTTGGAAAATCGATTCAGTTTTTTTTAACCATCGACAGACTAATCACATCTGTCGATGGTTAAAAAAACCGAATCGATTTTCCAAACGTTTCCAAACTTTTTTCTATTTAAATATGCATTGGCTAAATTGATTAATGAAACAAACAATTGATAGAGATTTAAAATTAACATGTTTTAAATTTTCATAGTAGTATAAAGTAAAATATATTTTTAAAAAGCACTCAATTTTACAACAGATCATAATTCGTAATTCCGTGAATTTAAAGACGGATTAACAAAAACAACAACGTCAACATGAATTGACGGCCATTTATTGACGCGGCACCATCGTCGATATCAGGTGCGTCAGTTTTTATTTCGTCAATAGTTTCGTTTTCCTCAACTAGTTCATCCAGATTTGCCATCATTTCGCCAATGTCTTTCACATAGCCGGCAACACCGATACCAAACGCGTCGTAAGCACTACACCTGACGTTGTCATTTACTTTATATAAACCCGCAAACATACCGCTCAATAAACCGTCGCAAACAATTGGACATCCAAAATAATCCTGTAAAAATATTAGGAGTACCTTTTAATTGATACTAAAAGGTTAAATTTCAATTTTGAATCAATTCCGAAAATTTTTTCGGTGTTTTTTTGGACCCCAGAACAATTTTCAGCCTTTAAAATGGTCCGATTAGATGCATTTTAAATAGGCTTCCTGTGGTCATGGATTTCAAAATGTGGGCCAAATGTAATTAAAACCAATTAACTCCTTCGGAAGTGATTGTCCGCACATACACAAACACAATCGGGCCCTCGATCAACCGAGCCTGCGCGTTATCCGAGACAACGGACTGATCCAGCACTCCACATTAATTGATGTGCATGCTCGGATAATACGGAAAAACTCGGATAAAACGGATGAAGCCGCTATGCTTATGCTGTACGCCCGAGGTATATCCTCCACACATTACCTCGGATAAACGAGGTTTTGCTGTATATATTTCTAAAAATGATGCCAAGCTGCTTAAAATGGAATTTTGATTCGATCCCTAGGTCCCGCCATCCAACCAATTCTAATAGGGTATGTGCCATATGGCAGTATGGCAAATACACTAATAATTGGATAGACAGATATCAGGCGACACGAAAGAAATTAAAATAATTAATTGATGCTGACGATAAATGCGATATCGATGGTCTGAGCAACAGGGCATCCGCACACGAGTCAACATTTTAGATAATCAACTCGTGAATTTCAAAGAGAATGCGCAAGTAGATGCATTTTCGATTTATAACTTTTCGGTGTATTTACATAGTGGATTTATTCAAAATCACGGCCGACACACCAGCCTTCCAAGAACAATTTGCGCTCTTTAATTGCAGTCAATCTAAAAATGTACTAACTAAGCACTACGCAACCGTAATTATCAATATATAAAAGTTCTCTAAAATTGCTCCAATGATTATGTTACATAATATCAATTATTATTAATCTGCCACATGAGAGTGAAAACATATAAAACACAGCACCCATGAATTTGACATTAAACTACTTAATATTTGCGGGCGATAGTAACATGTTGCTCAGATCGCGCTTTTTTGCTTAGTTCACGCAAGTCGAGTATATCGTCGATCGAGGTGCAAATCGTGCGTGAAATTTCCGTGAGTGTGACTGTTTAAAAAAAATCATGAGTGAAAGTGATTAAATAAAATATACAGACACGTGAGCGTGCGTCACTGGAAAAGACTTTTCGTGAGCGTGAGTTGGCGTGAGTGAAAAGTTAATCACGTAAAACATTATTCTTGTATACGGACTGTTAACCCTGGCCCGAAACTAACGTTAACAAGTATCAGGTGCAGTCATGATTATTCTTCTTTAAAGTGTGTACTTACTATTTAGAGGTCTTTTTTTGTGTTTGTGATATGTAAACAGTAACGTATATTACATAAAATAATAAAAGAATCATTGTTTAGTACTTTATAAAAACATACACAACCTGATCCTATTTCCATAAGCCATATTATTGTACCATGTTTAGATAGCTTAAGAATTTCGTGAGTCAGAGTGTGATTGAGAGTCCGAGAGTGGGCGTGAGTCTCGAAATATATCCTGAAACACAACAGAGAAAATATATTAATAAATTTCTTGAGGCTGTAATATTGAAGCATAACCAAATATAGATAATGTAATTATAGTTACCGGTTCTAAGTTCTCCTTCCAACTATATATTTTGCATGTCTGATTAAGGACCGGTCTTTCACTGCTCAATTTTATTGGTTGAGCAAGACTGTTTCGACGGATCTCTTTTGAAAGCTAAAATATACAATAGAATTATACATTTTTGCTCTATTTTCTGCTGCAAGCAAAATTGGTTAGTTTTTAAGCAGAAAAAGATTTTAACGATATATGGTGACTACTTATACAAATTGTTGTCATACATTAAGACAACTATAAAAAATATTAAACAAAGCCACAAAAACACTCTTATATTACGGGACAAAGAAAATTGCTTTTATGCTACGATAGGAATACACAATTATATACCTACTGAAATTAAGGCTGTAAACACTAAACATTTCAGAAAAACATTAAAAAAATACTTGTTAGCCAAGGCTCACTATAAGTTGAACGAGTTTTTATAATCCTTTTGTCTATGCTATTTATGTACATTTGTACCAAACAAATAAAGATCTCTATCTATCTATCTAAACTGCCATTTTCCTAAACGTTTTGTTGTATAAGTCCACATCTACTGCAGGTATTGGAAGATAAACATAATATGCTAATAAGAAGTTTTCTGTATAGGGTATTTGACTACTATTGTGAATTGTTTTAATACTATTATTTATTACATTTAATGCACGATATATTCATATTTTCCTGAAAATCTGTCGTATTTTCGGTAAATTTCAGTGTTAAAAATTTGAATTAAAAAAAAACGCGCCAAAACGCGATTTGCAAGTCTGGTGATGCATGACGTCACAGTTCGGTAAACATTAAGCACGTGATCATCGAAGTTTAAGTCCATTATTTAATAATTTTTATAAAGTTTAATGGGAATTATGGACAATTTTAGATCAAACCACCCTTCAATACAGAAACTAGGTATGATTTATGGCTTGTTACACCGACCTGTCATTTTAAGTAACTCTAGCTTTCATAAAGACAATTTAGAGAGAGTAAAGGTAATATTAAAAAACAATAACTACCCGACTGCTTATATAAACGGAGCATTTAAAACCTTCCTACACAAAATGAACAATACGGATGTAGGTCAAGTACCACAAACGAACAATACCGGTCAATCTGGAGTAGTCAGGAAATTCTTCAGATTTCCTTTTATACCAGAAATCTCGTATAAAATTGACCGCTGCCTCCGAGATACTAATGCTAAATTAGCATTTTATAACTTGGAGACAGTAGGCAAAGTGTATACCAAATTGAAAGATGAGACAGAAAAACTTAAAAAGACTAGAATAATTTACAAAATTCCATGCTCGTGTGGCTTGTCATATGTTGGACAAACATCACAATACCTAGGCAAAAGAATTTCTCAGCATAAAACTGATTGTAAACCATATAATTTTTTAAAAGAAGAAAAAACAGCGTTGGCCAGGCATCATTTTGACTTTGACCAAGTGTCTATTCTAGACTCAGAACCTATATACTCAAAAAGAATAATAGGTGAAATGATTTATATTTCACTTAACGACACGGTGAATTTCAGAACGGTCACACAAAGGTTAAATACTACATACAATTTGTTATTAAATAAATATAAAAATAACGGATAACGGGTCAACATTGTAACATTTAAGTTTGGCGCGGAAGGGAAAGGATTTGACAGCTGGAGACCTGTTTTGCTGAGCGTGGAGAGGGTGTGGTAGTTGTCGGATTTGTGAGAACTACTTGGTCTGGTGTTGAGGTTGGACTCTGAGCACTGACATATTGTGTTTGTATTGAGGAATGGATGGTTTTCGACGACTTTTTTAAACAATATTAAATCCAAGTTGAATAGAGTATTTATTTGTATGATTGAGGTGGTTATGAGTTATAATTGTAATATGTATCCATGGATATTTAGAGTTCGTAAAATGATTTTGACTTATGTGTAAAGCGTAAAATTTGAGCCCTGAAGAAGACAGCAAAGACCGTTGAAACGTTGGCAATAAATTAAAAAGTTTAACACATCTTTGTCCATAATTCCCATTAAACTTTAAAAAAATTATTAAATAATGGACTTAAACTTCGATGATTATACACCTGGGGGATTTTTCCGTGACATCTCAAGTATCTATGGTGAAGAAACATGCAATACGCTAAAATTATTATTTAATATTTCATCCAAACTGGCAGCTTCAAGGAATCGTAGTAAGTTCCTCATGGAATGCAAAAGGTATGAAGTAGTCCCAGCGCACATAATCCACAACCTTAAAAGTATATATTCATTACAAACAAGTTATTATCCATTCAGAATGCAGGCAGATAGCATCCTGGTAAATTTCAGACGGTCAATATTGAATTTAGAAATTAAAATTAGTTTCTGGAAGAATGGGACTTTTTGCCGTCCAAAGGTTTCATCCACAATCGGATAAAAGGGGGCTCATTGGTTGATCACGAGTGCAGTCAGATGGAACAGATTGAGTCGAGTTAAGTCGGTTCAGTCGAGTTAAGTCGAGTTCAGTCGAGTTAAGTCAGTTCAGTCAGTTAGTCGGGACAGTTGAGTCGGCTCAGACAGTGCAGTTTGTCAATTTTGTAAAATTAAGTGACGCCGTGTAACAAAAAGACTGGTAAGAAAATAATGTTTTTACTAAATACCATGATAAACCTTCTATGAACAAAACCTCAACCCATGTCCTACAAAACGCTCGTCCCAAGGTCCATTAAAAGACCCGCTACCAGTACAATAATAGTTGACAGTTTTAAATACAATAATACTTTATTTCAGGTTTGTACTGCCTTCATTGTCCACGCCCTTATTCTAGTGACGTCATAGTAGCGCCGATTTTGGTTGTCACATGTGTGGTTGATCTGAACGCCTATCAACAAATTTGCGTAGAGAATCGGAAAGCCTACGCCGCCGACGCAGGACATCGTGTCCAAGATACGTCCGAAGAAATGCGCTTCGAGTCTACGAATCGTTCGAACGCCAAACGAATTCAATTTGTCGTTTTTGTAATTTCTCGACTTCCAATTCTGTGCGAATTAGAAACATATTTTAATTGGCAAAACAACAATATATTACTGTCATTTAAAAATATGTAACTGTTAAAAAGATAATAGATATTTAATAACCGGTTATTTAGAACCAGGTCTTATTTTTTTTTACCCATCCAACTATGTTCAGTCGATCGGTCGGCGTTAGAACGAAGCTGCTTGGCGGCGTCAAAACAATTTCTGAACCCAGCGGAAACGACGGCTCGATTTTTCCGAAACAAACGCCGTCGCGGTCGCTATAATAAAGCAGGCGAAACACCCGATGCAAGCGACCACCGGCCGACCAAATATCCGAACCGCTACGAATTCTCATCTGCGTCGTGACGGCCACCGAGGGTTCATCGACGCACGTGACGGTCGTCAGGAACCATCGAACATGCACAACGGTACCCGTACAAAGAAAGACGAAAGATTCGCTGTCGTCCACATATCTCTGCTTCAGAATAGCTACCGCGAACCTAATAACCCAAAATTATAACGAGTTAAAAAAAATATATTTATGAAATGTTTACGTCCCTCATCAATTAAAATTTATTTAATGTCGTAAAAACGTATGTTTAAAAATAAGAAAAATTAGATAAGAAAACATGTTAGTTAATATCAACGTCCCATCAGCTGGCGTTTAACGCTGCATAGGTGAATTTAATATACAATGACGTCTTCTTCAGTCCTACATATAATAGAAATCTGTGATTGTGAGAAGAAATACTTAATTTGTGATGTGCAGAAGTGAGTAGTTGTTATGGTCGAAAACAGTAAAGATTCGACAAGCAATGACTGAAGAGACCTCTCTTCTGTAAATAAATATAGCAATATATATTAATTGCTTAGAAATTAATTCATTAATACCTATAGCGATTGCTAATGTCACTTGATACGACAGCTCCTCTACTGTCGCATTCCGTTAACACGACGTCCTGACAGATATCATCGCACCGTCCTGCGTCAGTAAAACAGTTTAAGCCGACGCGAGTTTCGGGACCGTCCATTAAAAATGGTTTTGATTCTGGTACAGATTTCGGTAATAAAATATTATGCGTTTTAACATCGGGGTGGTTTTTTAAGATTGCTGGTGCAGTCATTGGAATAGGATCAGGAGTCGAAAAAGTTTTAGTATTACGAGGTTCGTCAGAGATTGGTTTGATTGGATCTGTGTAGTTGAGTTTAATGGGTTTGACTTGATGATCCCTTTCATATTTTGGAACCATAAGGAGCCCGAATAAGAAAATGGCAAATATAATCAACGATGCCATTCCAACGTATATTGCCGACAGATACAGTTCTTCCATGGGAGTCCGTTTGTCCTATATTATACACATAAAATTATTTGTTTCTATATTATTATAAATTTTATAAATTTTTGATTGTTATAGCTACAGGAGTTGTCTTGAATACATTTTCTGAAATTATATTAATTGAATGAAGAATATTTATATGATACTTTTTTTGTAACACAAGGGGATACAAAATTTAAACGATAAAGGTACCACTGCTTTCTAAAAGGTACTATTCACAGACTAAAATATTTTAAAACTGAAAAAAAATGCATTATAAAAACGATAAGAACTTACATTTCTGACAGGTCGATGCATTATTATTATATAATAAAATTTTGATTGAACCGGATTAACCCAGATACCATGCGTACTGTTGATGGCACCTTTTTTTTATGTAAAAAGTAAAAACATTCGTATTTCTTTATTATACTATTTATATAACACTTTTGTTGTTTTTTTCAGTAAAGCATCCCTCACGCGGTCAATAATATTAAAAAGTTAAAACAAAAGAAACAGTTATGTAATTTTTTATTGTTACATATAATTTTATCTAGTTATTTATGGTCGCATTTACGTTGTATCGGGAAGCAATTTTATTTTTTTTTTTTTGAGAAATGTAATAAATGTTCTATAATTATTGAATCTAAATCTAATATTATCCCTACATCGTGTCATCCATTAACATTTTGAGTAATTTATAATTATTGGTACAAAATCGCTTGAGTTCAATAGGCCGCTCATTTCAGGTCTGCACTGCATTCATAATCCACGAGCTTATCCTAGTGACGTCATAGTAGCGCCGATTTTGAGTCTGACATGTGTGGTCGGTCTGAACGCCTATCAACAAGTTAGCGTAGAGCATCGGAAAACCGACGCCGCCGACGCAGGACATCGTGTCCAAGATACGTCCGAAGAAATGCGCTTCGAGTCTACCAATCGCTCGAACGCCAAACGAATTTAATTTGTCGTTTTTGTAATTTCTCGACTTCCAATTCTGTGCGAATCAGAAACATATTTTAATTGGCAAAACAACAATATATTACTGTCATTTAAAAATATGTAACTGTTAAAAAGATAAGAGATATTTAATAACCGGTTATTTATAAACAGGTATTAATTTTTTTACCCATCCAACACTGTTCAGTCGATCGGTCGGCGTTAGAACAAAGTCGCTTGGCGGCGTCAAAACGATTCCTGAACCCAGCGGAAATGGCGAATCGACTTTTCCGAGACAAACGCCGTCGCGGTCGCTATTATAAAGCAGGCGAAACACCCGATGCAAGCGACCGCCGGCCGACCAAATATCCGAACCGCTACGTACTCTCAGCTGCGCCGTGACGGCCACCGACGGTTCATCGACGCAAGTGGCGCTCGTCAGGAACCATCGAACATGCACAACGGTACCCGTACAAAGAAAGACGAAAGAGTCACTGTCGTCCACATATCTCTGCTTTACAATGGCTACCGCGAACCTAATAACTCAAAATAACAATTAGGTTACTTCAGCCTATACATGAAAATCCCGCTTCAATAAGTCGCCATACAAATGATAATGACTCCCGTCATTCCATAATAGAGCGCAGAAGTTGTGAGAAGTATTGTAGTGCAGAGAAGTGGGGATTTGCTACGATTAAAAAAAGTATAGACTTAACGAACAACGACTTATTCTACTGTAATATAAAACAAGAAATAATAAAGGCTTTACCTGTAGCGATTGCTAATTTCATTGGGTACAACAGCTCCTCTGCTGTCGCATTCCGTCAACATGGCGTCCTGACAGATATCTTCGCACCATCCGACGTCAGGGAAACCGCCAAAGCCGGCTCGAGTTTCAGGACCACCGCCCGTTAAAAAATGATCTGATTTCGTCCCGAAGTTCGGTAATAAAATACCTTTCATTCTAACATTGGGTTCTGTCACTGTGTCCAAGGTGGTACGAGGAATTTTAGTAATAGGAGGACCTTTTTTAGAAGACATACTATATTTGACTGTAGCGTTGGGTTTGGGACTAATTTTTTTAGAAGACATACTATATTTGACTGTAGTGTTGGGTTTGGGACTAATGGGTTCGTCTTGATGATCCCTTTGAGATTTTGGAAGCGCAACAATAACCACTACAATAATCAAAAACGTAACCAAAGACACCAGTCCAACGTATATTGCCGACAAAAGCATTTCTTCCAATGGAGTCCATTGGTTCTATATTACGCATATAAAATATTATACTGATTTTTGTCTATTAATATCAACATTTTAGAAATTTCAACTAGTAGATGTAATCCAATGAGGTATAGATACCTATAGAGTGTTCGACTGGGCTCCGCGACCAAAATACAGAAAGAAATAGGGATAATTACGGTGGTCGTTCCGTTTTTATTCAGCAACATGCAACAATATGGGCCAGAAAGAGACCTACATATACCGTATTTATCGCCTTCTCTTTCCTGTGAGTTTGTATGCGCAGTAGTACATCCGCACTTTATATCTACAGATCAATGGATGTGATTGTATGACCCAAAAATCAAGCTATACGGGATTCAGGAAAGAATGTCAGAACTAAATGCTGACTGATGTTGGCAGCACTAAACAAATTTTTAAGTTTTTTTCAGTCCGTATGGGTGGTAAAAATACATATGAATAAAATTTAAAATTGCAAATCTTCTTGATTTCCGGGCTCATTAGCTTAGTGTGCCTCAGTGCTGGTGTCCAAGTTTTACTGAGGTGCAGACCTTCCTCTTTTCGGTTGAAATTATGCGTGTGTTTTTGTATTTCTATGGCTTCCCTGAATATGCGCGGATAGTAATTCACTGTTTTGTCTATTACTTCTGTGTCCTCGAAAAGGATCTTGTGGTTGTCCAGCGTTAATGTATGTTCGCCTATTGCAGATTTTTCAACATAGCCCAGTCTGCAGCTTCTTTTATGTTCCGCTATACGAGTTTTTATAGTGCGTTTTGTTGTCCCAATATATACTGCACTACAGGTGCAAGGAACGCGGTATACTCCCGGTGTCGCCAATGGGTCTCTAGTATCCTTGGCCGATCTTAGGCACTCCTGAATCTTTTTGGTTGGTTTGTATATAGTTTATTATATTGTATTTTTCCAGAAGCTTACCTAAGCGGTCCGTCGTGTTTTTGATATATGGTAGATATGCTCTACCTATTGGCTCACCTTGATCTGCACTCTTTTTACCAGATGGTATTTTTGGACGTAGAGCTCTGTCAATTTCTCGCATAGTATATCCATTGTTATTCAACGCTGTCTTTAAGTGATCAATTTCACACTTTAGGTATTTTGGTTCGCAAATTCTAGTTGCTCTGTTCGCTAAAGTTTTAATCAGCCCCCTTTTCTGTCCTGGATGATGGTTTGACTCTTTATTCAAATATCTATCTGTGTGCGTTGGTTTCCGATACACTCTATGGCCTAGCTTTCCATTGTCCTGCCTCTCTAGTAGCACATCTAGGAAAGCTATTTGTTTGTTGTGCTCCTTTTCCATCGTGAATTGTATTCTTGGATTTATGGAGTTGATGTGTTGGAAAAATCAAGAACTAGAAAGATTTTTCCAACATATCAACTCCATAAATCCAAGATTACAACTCACGATGGAAAAGGAGCACAACAAACAAATAGCATATCTACCATATATCAAAAACACGACGGATCGCTTAGGTAAGCTTCTGGAAAAATACAACATAATAACTATATACAAACCAACCAAAAAGATTCAGGAGTGCCTAAGATCGGCCAAGGATACTAGAGACCCATTGGCGACACCGGGAGTATACCGCGTTCCTTGCACCTGTGGTGCAGTATATATTGGGACAACAAAACGCACTATAAAAACTCGTATAGCGGAACATAAAAGAAGCTGCAGACTGGGCTATGTTCAAAAATCTGCAATAGCCGAACATACATTAACGCTGGACAACCACAAGATCCTTTTCGAGGACACAGAAGTAATTTTTAATAACTTACCGAGTGCTCAAAAAATGTTTATGTGTACTACAGTGTGTATTTTCAACATAACTCAGTATTTAGTTCTGGCATTCTAATGTGAATAAATAGTCGGATAACAGTTCGAATCGGATGTGACTAATCCCTTTTCTTACCTACATCTTCCTAGATATTATGTTTATTGTTTAGTCTACATACAATTAACCCCTGACTTATTTGTAGAGTAAAAACAAATAAATCAACCAATATTATTGTACGAGTTTGAAGTAACAGGGGGCGCCCAAATGAAAATATTTTTTTAAAAATTTCAAAGCATAATAAAAATAGTAGGTAATAACTTACATGTTTGACTGGTCGATGCATGTCACTAATAAATGGGTAATAATACTGTTAAGAATTCTATTTTGTTATTTTGATATTTCAGCAAATTTCTTTTTGTATTTTCGCAAAATTAATAAAATCAAAACTATGGAAACGGTCAAGAAATTTCGGTGATGGCTTCTGAGTTTTTCTTGCACACACATATCTTTTTAATATAGAACCGATTTGGATTGGGGTTTTTTTTTATATGAAAGCAGAATTCCTAGCGGAGGTTCTTAGACATTTTTTTCTTAGCTGCTGTAGCGATCTTAGACGCATAACAGGTATTTTGTTTGTAATTAAGTTTAAAAAGTTTAAAATAAAAATTAAATTAATAATTTAAAAAAAATCCCGACACAAAAAAAAACTATAAAAAGTTAAAAAATAAAATATTATTTATGATTTGTTAACGTAGCAACTGTTTTAATGTGAATGATCCCATTGTTTTTTTTTTTTTTTTTTAAGGAAATTCCTTATCGCGGGCTAGCGAGGGGACCTAGCCAAGAAAAAATGTAACGTCACGAAAAACCGTAAGACAATTCATGTCACGAAAAACCGTAAGACAATTCATGTCACGAACAACCGTAAGACGTATAATGTATACTGGTATACGGTGATACCGGGTGTTTTTAGATTATACCGGGTGTTTTTAGATTATACCGGGTGTTTTTAGATTATACCGGATGTTTTTAGATTATACCGGGTGTTTTTAGATTATACCGGGTGTTTTTAGATTATACCGGGTATTTTTAGATTATACCGGGTGTTTTGAGATTATACCGGATGTTTTTAGATTATACCGGGTGTTTTTAGATTATACTGGGTGTTTTTAGATTATATAAAACGCGTTACGACAAACGTCTTATACGAAAGAGACTTCGTTCCAAACGCGTGTCCCGCGACACATTCCAAGTTTTGTTTTAATCAATTGAAGCAATGTATCATGAAATGTCAAAATGGTGGTTGAAATTCAACGCACTGTATATCCAAGGTCATTAGATATACACGTCACCTCGTTAATGAACGATGTGTCATCGCACCACCACTACTATCCAACAGAACGAGATCACCTCGCTGTAATATATCGACAAGACAGTAATCCTTACAGAAACCCATTACGATTATAAACGCTTAACATCTGAGGTCATCAGCGGTTTTTTTTAAAATAAAATGTACTAAAATAACGGCAAATAAAAAATATATTATACTGTCTCGTTGTGATCCGATTTTTACTTTTTAGGATTCCGTACATCCGATGAAAAAACGGAACTCTTATAGGATCACTCTCGTGCACTGTCACAGCTTATTTTCTTCGGATATACTGGACAAAAAAAGTCGCAATTTGGTACATATATAGAGTTATTTTTTATATTATTAGAACTATAATGGTTGGGAATATACAGAGCAATCTCGCATAGATTTAAGTACGAAAATATTAACACATAAAAATGTCATCCAAACTTTCGAGCACAAGTTCACAACTTTTATAAATCTAAATTCATCTTAAGATGTGATCATTCTGAACACGTTTGGAAAATCGATTCAGTTTTTTTTAACCATCGACAGACTAATCACATCTGTCGATGGTTAAAAAAACCGAATCGATTTTCCAAACGTTTCCAAACTTTTTTCTATTTAAATATGCATTGGCTAAAATAGATAAATGAAACAAACAATTGATAGAGATTTAAAATTTACATGTTTTAAATTTTCATAGTAGTATAAAGTAAAATATATTTTTAAAAAGCACTCAATTTTACAACAATAGGCCGCTCATTTCAGGTCTGCACTGCATTCATAATCCACGAGCTTATCCTAGTGACGTCATAGTAGCGCCGATTTTGAGTCTGACATGTGTGGTCGGTCTGAACGCCTATCAACAAGTTAGCGTAGAGCATCGGAAAACCGACGCCGCCGACGCAGGACATCGTGTCCAAGATACGTCCGAAGAAATGCGCTTCGAGTCTACCAATCGCTCGAACGCCAAACATATTTAATTTGTCGTTTTTGTAACTTCTCGACTCCCAGTTCTGTGCGAATCAGAAACATATTTTAATTGGCAAAACAACAATATATTACTGTCATTTAAAAGTATGTAACTATTAAAAAGATAATAACCGGTTATTTATAAACAGGCATTATTTTTTTTTCCCATCCAATACTGTTCAGTCGATCGGTCGGCGTCAAAACGATTCCTGAACCCAGCGGAAATGGCGAATCGACTTTTCCGAGACAAACGCCGTCGCAGTCGCTATTATAAAGCAGGCGGAACACCCGATGCAAGCGACCGCCGGCCGACCAAATATCCGAAACGCTTCGTACTCTCCGCTGCGCCGTGACGGCCACCGACGGTTCATCGACGCAGGTGGCGCTCGTCAGGAACCATCGAACATGCACAACGGTACCCGTACAAAGAAAGACGAAAGAGTCACTGTCGTCCACATATCTCTGCTTTACAATGGCTACCGCGAACCTAATAACTCAAAATAACAATTAGGTTACTTCAGCCTATACATGAAAATCCCGCTTCAATAAGTCGCCATACAAATGATAATGACTCCCGTCATTCCATAATAGAGCGCAGAAGTTGTGAGAAGTATTGTAGTGCAGAGAAGTGGGGATTTGCTACGATTAAAAAAAGTATAGACTTAACGAACAACGACTTATTCTACTGTAATATAAAACAAGAAATAATAAAGGCTTTACCTGTAGCGATTGCTAATTTCATTGGGTACAACAGCTCCTCTGCTGTCGCATTCCGTCAATATGGCGTCCTGACAGATATCTTCGCACCATCCGACGTCAAGGAAACCGCCAAAGTCGGTTCGAGTTTCAGGACCACCGCCCGTTAAAAAATGATCTGATTTCGTCCCGAAGTTCGGTAATAAAATACCTTTCATTCTAACGTCGGGCTCTGTCACTAATATATCTTCGGTAGTAGCAGAAGGATCTTTTTTAGAAGACATACTATATTTGACTGTAGCGTTGGGTTTGGGACTAATGGGTTCGTCTTTATGATCCCTTTGAGATTTTGGAAGCGCAACAATAACCACTACAATAATCAAAAACGTAACCAAAGACACCAGTCCAACGTATATTGCCGACAAAAACATTTCTTCCAATGGAGTACATTGGTTCTATATTACGCATATAAAATATTATACAGATTTTTGTGTATTGTAACATTTTTATTTTTTAATTGAAATTGAAATAATAAAATCAATTATAGAATCTTTTATCACTGAAAGTATTAAAATCAATGATCAGCGCGTTAATAAAAATGTATTATGCAACCCATAAAAATAAAAACGAACTTGCGTAATAACTAATTTTTGCAAAGATTCTTTTCAAAAATTAAAAGTATATGTAGTAAAAATTTTAATGTCGTAGAAAACAGTTCACGTTAAGTTTTCTACGGTAGTTGATTATCGTTTTATTTTAATTCCTAGTCTATTTTACTCACCTTAATTTTTCTTATTCATACCTACCTGATTTCTTCTCTCCTTCCTGGTGATCTCGGTTTGGCGAACCAATAATTATTTGTACACTTCATTTAAATTCCTATTGTAATTAGTTCTAATCTGTTGTCGAAAATAAAATATATCTAGTATTATGGTAATTTGTATTACTTTATTCCAGTGATTTCTATCGGGGTAATTTACAGCAACTCAACTTCAATTTATTGAATTCATAAGATTTACGACGTGGCGGGTACTCTGCAACGTTTACTGTCAAAGACAAAGATACTTTTTTTTTGTTTTATATCTCCGCCTGAACGTCACAAATGGTAGCAGAGCGTAGTTTATAGTTGAGTTACTTCATTATTGATAGACTATCTTGATTTAACTTGGTTTTTCGGTTTATCTTGTTTCTTTCCTTGTATCCTAAGACATCCATGCCTTAATTACCTGAAAATAAAGTTCAAAAAAAACATTATTATTCAAGACGACACAGTTCCAAATCTATATGCCAGTAACACGACGACAGAAAACACAAGCTATGACATCTGAAGAAGAAAACGAGTTCCGTTCTCCAGAAGTTATTACTCCAGGAAGAAGTGGTGATCCAAGGGGTGGAAGGCAAAGTCAACCAGAAGTCTTATCGCCGCCGCAATCAGCAACAGACCGAGCTCGTCAAATTGAACTGGCTCATCTGCAGGTAGCCAAAACTACTTGTGACAATGTGGAAGCCCTACAACAACAGTTGAATAAGCTGTGTCAAATTATACAGCAGCGAGACGCCAGAGATTCAATTATTGAAGTTAAGGTGCAAGCAGAACAATTATTATTAACAGTACCGACAACGGATGGTACGGATCCACACCAAATAATTCAATTTATACAAGAAGTTGACAATGTTGTGAAGTCTTCTATACTACCAGAACGTCGACTCATGTTGGCCTTGATACCAAAAACATCGGGTGGATTTCGAGAATTTTGGTTATCTAAAGTACAAGAGGCGGATACTTGGAAAATCATGAAAAAAGTCATTCATCTAAAGTATTTTTCACCAATAGTCATAGAATTATTAACATCTCGTTTTGTATTCCGTTTCCAAAGAAGTGATGAAGCATTCGACGGCTATTACAAGGATGTCAGACAAAAAGCGGAGGCGTTATCATTAACGACTACAGAATCTCAGTTAGTGTTGTCAATTTGGGCGAAGATGAACCTCCGAACATTAGAGTTGACTAAACACTATGCGACGCCATCAACGTTCGCCGAGTTACAGCATATTTTAGCGAGTCTAGAGCAATTTCAGCTGCGAGAAAATGAATGCCGTAGTTTGACGTCTCTTAACGTAAATGATAAAGACGAAGAAAATACATCGGGCTATACAGTGTACTATCGTTATTGCAAGGTGGCTGGCCATTCCATCGACAGCTGTAGAAAACGACTCGCAGCCAACCAACGAAATCAGCCAAAAAACTAATTATTCGCCAAACCAATTCAATTAATTATAAGGATATTCAAGCTAATCGAGTACCTATCATTAATATCAAAGTAAAACATCTAAATTTTCACGCTCTATTGGATTCTGGAGCAAATGCTTCATGCTGTAATGCTCAAGTAGCTGAAACTATTATCAAATCTTCATTAGGTCGCCAATGTACTGCTCCGTCGGTGGTGTGCATGCCAGACGGGCGTGTTGTCAAAACGAGTCTGAAGATCATCACACGAATTAAGATAAATAACTATTTATGGAATCTAACCTTTATAGTCATACCTAAGTTATCCTTTGAGTTTATCCTTGGTGCCAAAACCTTGCGTAGCATGAACGCGATCCTAAATTTTTCTGAAAATATTCTCACCTTTCAATTTAATCCAGAATCTCAAATACCATTCATCTCAACTGACACCGTCATAACGGAAAACTTAAACACGATGACAGAAGTTCCGGCGAAATTGTCTCATCATCAAGATCAGGATCTGAAGCAGCTTCTGAAGAAATTCGATGATACTATTTCAACCAATTTGGGAAGAGTAAAAAATTACGAATACACAATTCACCTTAAGGACAACCTGCCAAGTCATCAACCTCCGTTTCCCCTTACTCATCCTAAGGCAGAACAAATGAGGAAACATATTATGAAACTGTTGAAGTTAGGGATCATCGAGCCTAGCGAATCACCATATGCAAGTCCGTGTTTTCTGATACCCAAGAAATCAGGAGACTTTAGATTGGTCGTCGATTATCGCAAAATAAATCAGAAGATACATTTCGATGCATATCCGGTGCCACGTCCCGAATCGATCTTCCAATGCTTATCAGGAGCCACAATCTTCACAAAATTGGACATGAACATGGCCTATCACCAATTGCCGTTAGCAGCTGAGTCAAAGCCAATAACAGCTTTCGTAACGGTGGGGGGTAGCTATCAATATCGCTATTTACCATTCGGGTTGGCCGTGTCACCAGCAGCGCTGAATCGTCTAATGAATCATATCTTCGGAGATTTACATTATCAATTTGCTGTGAACTATTTTGACGATTTATTCATATATTCAAAGAATATTGATGAACATTTACAACATCTGGAAGAAGTTTTGAAGCGGCTACGTAAAATAGGCTTTACCGTGAATCCGGATAAAGCACAAATCGGCATGTCACAAATCAAATGTTTGGGATACGTTGTATCTGCGCGAGGCTGCCAAATAGACGAAGACAAGGTTCGAGCGATTCAGCAAATCCCGCCTCCAGCTAAACTGAAGGAATTGCAATCCTTTTTGGGCATGGTAGCTTACTTCGCTAAGTTTATTGAAAAGTTCAGTGAACTAGCGGCGCCACTGAACGCACTGAAGAAGAAGAACGTCAAGTTTAGAATGGCTGAAGCACAGATGCAATCGTTTCAGAGGCTTAAAGACGCCTTATCTACAGCGCCAGTTCTAAGGTTCCCGAATTTTGGAAGACGGTTTATTGTTCGATGCGACTCATCAGACGTTGCTCTCGGCGCGGTGCTTCTCCAAGAATTTGAAGACGGCGTTCACCCTATTTATTTTGCTTCAAAAAAATTATCAGATACGGAGCGAAAGCTAATCATTTATGAACGCGAAGCACTTGGAATAATTTTTGCAATTGAAAAATTTTCGGATTATTTACTTGGAAAAAAATTCTTGCTACAGGTCGATAATGAAGCCTTGTCTTTTATGCTAAATCATCCTAAACAACTCGGTAAGGTCGGAAGATGGGTCCTTAAGCTGTCAAAATATGACTTCGAGGTGGAACACATTCGCGGCCCTCTAAACTCCGTCGCTGACGCTTTATCTCGTCTTTATCGACCCGAAGATGTGGATGTTGAAAAAACAGCGGAAGTGCATACCCTAACAGCACTTCATGAAATCCCGCAAAGTTTTATTTCCATCAAACAACATCAACAAACCGAAGCGGACACGAGACTCATCATCCAGGATCTTCAAGATCAGGAAGATGTAAGAGGTTTCGTTATGCAAGATGGCTTGTTGATGCGACTTGTCGGTAAAAATAAACTTAAACGGATCGTTGTTCCAAAAAATCTTCAACCAATGATTTTACACTATTTTCATGGACTTGATGCTCAACACCCTGGAATCACGAAAACTTATCGATCCATAGCTAAGCGATTTTGGTGGAAAGACTTATTTAAAACCGTACAAAGCCACGTTAGAATGTGTGATGATTGTCAGCGATTTAAGGCATCCAATTTACCAACGGGAGCACCGATGGCATCGTCCGTTCCTACCGGAATATACGACCGAGTATATATTGATATGTTCGGGCCTTTGCCCCGCTCAAATAACGGAATGCGATATGTCTTAGTCGTGTTGGACGGTTATTCTAAATGGGTTGAGGTCATTCCTTGTACCAGGGCTACAGCGTCGGTGATCGTCCGAAAACTGGTAAAACTCTGGTGTAGTTTTGGTCCACCACGTAACATCGTAAGCGACAATGCCAGTGTGTTTCACAGCGGCCTGTTCACTCAAATGGCTTTGAGTTGGGGAATTCACCAAATTTTCATCACCCCCTACCAAGCTTCATCAAATATGGTGGAACGAACTATGAGGGACTTGAAAGCATCGATATCGATAATGGTCAAAAGCTGCGCGAAATCTGTAAAAGATTGGGACAAATTTTTATCATTTTTTGCATACTCACATAACTCGAATGTGTCCGAGGCTACACAGTACTCTCCGGCATCGATATTCCTGGGACGAGACTTGACGAAACCGCTTGACAGGCAGTGGAATCTGGAAGCGCTCATTGAGAGTACACCAGCACCGCCAGAACGAGTTGACCTCAACCTACGTTGAGCTCATCAACGCGTCAAACAGCTGTATGATCTGCGCCAGCCAGCTAGACATCGGTTTCAAGTCGGTCAGACAGTAGTTCAGAGACTTCATCGAATAGTACCAGCCGGGGGGAACGAAGCTCAGAAGTTTCTTCCACGCTGGAGCACTCCACGAAAAATTCTCCGATTTACAACTCCAGTATCATGTATCCTAGAAGATGTAAATGATCCTAGTAAACAAAATCGAGCGCATATTAGTCAATTAGAACCATATTTTGTTTAGTTGAAACGTAAGTTCGTTTTTTCTTTAGAGAGGGAAGATGTAACATTTTTATTTTTTAATTGAAATTGAAATAATAAAATCAATTATAGAATCTTTTATCACTAAAAGTATTAAAATCAATGATCAGAGCGTTAATAAAAATGTATTATGCAACCCATAAAAATAAAAACGAACTTGCGTAATAACTAATTTTTGCAAAGATTCTTTTCAAAAATTAAAAGTATATGTAGTAAAAATTTTAATGTCGTAGAAAACAGTTCACGTTAAGTTTTCTACGGTTTTATTTTAATTCCTAGTCTATTTTACTCACCTTAATTTTTCTTATTCATACCTACCTGATTTCTTCTCTCCTTCCTGGTGATCTCGGTTTGGCGAACCAATAATTATTTGTACACTTCATTTAAATTCCTATTGTAATTAGTTCTAATCTGTTGTCGAAAATAAAATATATCTAGTAGTATGGTAATTTGTATTACTTTATTCCAGTGATTTCTATCGGGGTAATTTACAGCAACTCAACTTCAATTTATTGAATTCATAAGATTTACGACGTGGCGGGTACTCTGCAACGTTTACTGTCAAAGACAAAGATACTTTTTTTTTGTTTTATATCTCCGCCTGAACGTCACAGTATTAATATCAACATTTTAGAAATTTCAACTAGTAGATGTAATCCAATGAGGTATAGATACCTATGGAGTGTTCGACTGGGCTCCGCGACCAAAATACAGAAAGAAATAGGGATAATTACGGTGGTCGTTCCGTTTTTATTCAGCAACATACAACAATATGGACCAGAAAGAGACCTACATATAACGTATTTATCGCCTTCTCTTTCCTGTGAGTTTGTATGCGCAGTAGTACATCAGCACTTTATATCTGCAGATCAATGGATGTGATTATCTGACCCAAAAATCAAGCTATACGGGATTCAGGAAAGAATGTCAGAACTAAATGCTGACTTATGTTGGCAGCACTAAACAAATTTTTAAGTTTTTTTCAGTCCTTATGGGTGGTAAAAATACATACGAATAAAATTTAAAATTGCTATTGAAACAGTAAACAAACTACAAAATTTAATTTGTATAAAATATTGTGTCGAAAAAATGTTCTATCATACCAAAGTAAAATAATAGGTAATTTATTTAACGCAATTCCTGGAAAAGGAGATAACTTAACGCGAAAAGAAAAGCTGACAATGGTCAATTGTTGCGACGAATAAGGAACAAAAGTCACTAAAATATTTTCTGTATGGATACATTCTATTGTAGCATTTAATAAATGTTTTTATCTAATACATTATTTTGTTACAATGGTTATATTTAAATCAGGCTTTATAAATTAATTTTTGTTTTATTATTACAAAAACAGTAAATAAATATACATTTTGCGAACAAAATTATGTTGATTATTAGTTCTATGATGTGAAGAAATTAATATATTAAACAATGATTATTCAACTTCTCCCAAATGTCATCTAAATTGTAAAAAATACCAATACACAGTTACAATAAACTGATTATGTGCATATTTTTTAGTTGTTTTATGGATATAAAATAATTTTACAATTAAAATTTATGTATTATTACCTACTCTGAAAAATCAGTCTTGAAAAAGTGAACTGTCAGTCTTTCACAGTTAAGTAATTTTATTTTTAGTAACTTAACGAATGCTCAAAAAATGTTTATGCGTAATACAGTGTGAATTTTCAACATAACTCAGCATTTAGTTCTGACATTCTAATGTGAATAAATAGTCGGATAACAGTTCGAATCGGATGTAACTAATCCCTTTTCTTACCTACATCTTCTTAGATATTATGTTTATTGTTTAGTCTACATACAATTAACCCCTGACTTATTTGTAGAGTAAAAACAAATAAATCAACCAATATTATTATATGAGTTTGAAGTAACAGGGGGCGCCCAAATTAAAATATTTTTTAAAAAATTTCAAAGCATAATAAAAATAGTAGGTAATAACTTACATGTTTGACTGTATGTCGATGCATGTCACTAATAAATGGGTAATAATACTGTTAAGAATTCTATTTTGTTATTTTGATATTTCAGCATTTCTTTTTGTATTTTCGCAAAATTAATAAAATCAAAACTATGGAAACGGTCAAGAAATTTCGGTGATGGCTTCTGAGTTTTTCTTGCACACACATATCTTTTTAATATAGAACCGATTTGGATGGGGGTTTTTTTTATATGAAAACAGATTTCCTAGCGGTGGTTCTTAGACATTTTTTATCAAAATCGGTTCAGTCGTTTCAAGGTCATCGGCTCTTTTCTTAGCTGCTGTAGCGATCTTAGACGCATAACGGGTATTTTGTTTGTAATTAAGTTTAAAAAGTTTAAAATAAAAATAAAAATAACAAATTAAAAAAAACCCAGACACAAAAAAAACTATAAAAAGTTAAAAAATAAAATATTATTAGTGTATTTGCCATATGGCAACATACACTATTGGCGTCGGTCGGATGGCGGGACCTAGGGGTCGGACCAAAATTTCTCGACGTTTCATAACCTCCTAAACACTTTGGCACCATTTTTAAAAATGTTTATATATATATGTATATATATATATATATATATATGTGTGTACGCGCAATAACTTTCGAAAGAGTTAATTGATTTCAACGAAATTTGGACCACGTGTTGAAATCCATCACCGCAAGAAGCCTATTTAAAATGGGCCTAATCGGGCTATTTTAAGGGTAGTTTTTAGGGGTTGAAAAATGTTTTTGGGCCCCAAAATACCGAAAAAATTCTCCGAATCGTTTCAAAATTGAAATTTAACTCTTTGGTAGTAATTAAAAAGTATCCCCAAAATTTTAATAAAATCGGCCCGACAGGACCGGATTTACAAATTTTATGAAAACGCTAGTTTGCAGATAGTGACTTATTTATTGAAGGGTGTATTTAATTCAATGTAGACGTTAGATTGATAATAATATTACAATTAAGAAAAAAAATTTTATTTTAAGGGGTGTATTAAGGGATTAATTTTTTTATTTTGCCCAAAAACAAACTTAATTTCACATAATAAAAGTATAAACCCACACGGCCCTTTACAAGCAAATACACTATATTGTCGGCAGGGTTTTGGCACTGCGACCCGGTTTTTTTTTATGATTTGTGAAGGTAGCAACTGTTTCAATGTGAATGATCCCATCGTTATTTTTTTTTTAAATCAATTGAAGAAATGTATCATGTAATATCAAAATGTTGGTTGAAATTCAACGCACTGTATATCCAAGGTCATTAGATATACACGTCACCTCGTTAATGAACGATGTGTCATTGCACCACCACTACTATCCAACAGAACGAGATCACCTCGCTGTAATATATCGACAAGACAGTAATCCTTACAGAAACCCATTACGATTATAAACGCTTAACATCTGAGGTCATCAGCGGCTTTTTTTTTAATAAAATGGACTAAAATAACGGCAAATAAAAAATATATTATACTGTCTCGTTGTGATCCGATTATTACTTTTTAGGGTTCCGTACATCCGATGAAAAAACGGAACTCTCATGTCTGTCACAGCTTATTTTCTTCGGATGTACTGGACACAAAAAGTCGAAATTTGGTACACATATATAGTTGTTTTTTATATTATTAGAACTATAACGATTGGGGATATACATTAATTTAAACAGAGTAATCTCGCATAGATTTAAATACGAATATATTAACACACAAAAATGCCATAAAGACTCAACAATCCAAACTTTCGAGCACAAGTTCACAACTTTTATAAATCAAATTTCAACTTAAGATGTGATCATTCTGAACGCGTTTGGAAAGTCGATTCAGTTTTTTTTTAACCATCGACAGACTAATCACATCTCTCGATGGTTAAAAAAACTGAATCGATTTTTCAAACGTTTCCAAACTTTTTTCCATTTAAATATGCATTGGCTAAAATAGATAAATGAAACAAACAATTGATAGAGATTTAAAATTAACATGTTTTAAATTTTCATACTAGTATAAAGTAAAATATATTTTTAAAAAGCACTCAATTTTACAACAGATCATAATTCGTAATTCCGTGAATTTAAAGACGGATTAACAAAAACAACATCAACATAAATTGACGGCCAGTTATTGACGCGGCACCATCGTCGATATCAGGCGCGTCGGTTTGTATTTCGTCAATAGTTTCGTTTACCTCAACTAGTTTATCCAGATTCGCCATCATTTCGCCAATGTCTTTCACATAGCCGGCAACACCGATACCAAACGCGTTGTAAGCACAGTTGGGGTCCTTTCCTATATATAAACCCGCAAACATACCGCTCAACAAACCGTCGCAAACAACTGGACATCCAAAACAATCCTGTAAAAATATTAGGAGTACCTTTTAATTGATACTAAAAGGTTAAATTTCAATTTTGAATCAATTCCGAAAATTTTTTAGGTGTTTTTGGACCCCAGAACAATTTTCAACCTTTAAAATGGTCCGATTAGATGCATTTTAAATAGGCTTCGTGTGGTCATGCATTTCAAAATGTGGGCCAAATGTAATTAAAACCAATTAACTCCTTCGAAAGTTATTGTCCGCATATACACAAACACAATCGGGTCCTCGATCAACCGAGCCACTGCGTTATCCGAGACAACGGACTGATCCAGCACTCCACATTAATTGATGTGCATGCTCGGATAATACGGAAAAACTCGGATAAAACGGATGAAGCCGCTATGCTTATGCTGTACGCCCGACGCCCGTAGTTTTTTGCGATTGCTACTTTGTTTGTATAAATTTGCTACAACACTTTTCGTGTGCTCTTCGGTTGTGAGCTAAAAATTTACAGTTGGCCTTCTTCTTAAGCCACGTTAGTGACAAGTTACACATTATTATAGTAACAATGCTTTGTACGCCAAAGATTAATCTAAGTTCGTTAGACTTTCACTTTTATAAACTTTTGTGATTAAATTACATTCTTTCATTTCAAATGCATAAAAATCAATCAAAATTTTCGATTTTTTTATTTCCTTCGTGTTATCCGAGATTTCGTTTATCCGAGGTATCTCCTCCACACATTACCTCGGATAAACGAGGTTTTGCTGTATATATTTCCAAAAATGATGCCAAGCTGCTTAGAATGGAATTTTGATTCGACCCCTAGGTCCCGCCATCCAACCAATTCTAATAGGGTATGTGCCATATGGCAGTATGGCAAATACACTAATAATTGGATAGACAGATATGAGGCGACACGAAAGAAATTAAAATAATTAATTGATGTTGACGATAAATGCGATATCGATGGTCTGAGCAACAGGGCATCCGCAACATTTTAGATAATCAACTCGTGAATTTCAAAGAGAATGCGCAAGTAGATGCATTTTCGATTTATAACTTTTCGGTGTATTTACATAGTGGATTTATTCAAAATCACGGCCGACACACCAGCCTTCCAAGAACAATTTGCGCTCTTTATTGTACTATTGCAGTCAAACTAAAAATGTACTAACTAAGCACTAAGCAACCGTAATTATCAATTTATAAAAGTTCTCTAAAATTGTTCCAATGATTATGTTATATAATATCAATTATCTGCCACATGAGAGTGAAAACATATAAAACACAGCACCCATGAATTTGACATTAAACTACTTAATATTTGCGGGCGATAGTAACATGTTGCTCAAATCGCGCTTTTTTGCAGGTTCCTCTGATTGCTTAGTTCACGCAAGTCGAGTATATCGTCGATAGAGGTGCAAATCGTGCGTGAAATTTCCGTGAGTGTGACTGTTTCAAAAAAATCGTGAGTGAATGTGATTAAATAAAATATACAGACACGTGAGCGTTCGTGAGTGAAAAGACTTTTTGTGAGCGTGAGTTGGCGTAAGTGAAAAGTTAATCATGTAAAACATTATTCTTGAATGCGGACTGTTAAACCTGGCCCGAAACTAACGTTAACAAGTATCAGGTGCAGTCATGATTATTCTTCTTTAAAGTGTGTACTTACTATTTAGAGGTCTTTTTTTGTGTTTGTGATATGTAAACAGTAACGTATATTACATAAAATTATAAAAAAAATCATTGTTTAGTACTTTATAAAAAAATACATAACCTGATCCTATTTCCTTAGGTCATATTATTGTACCATGTTTTGATAGCTTAAGAATTGTTATAATATGAATTATAAAGTTACGTGAGTTTCGTGAGTGTGATTGAGAGTGCGTGAGTCTCTAAATATAATTATTATCATGCGTGCGTGTTGGAATCAAGACGTGAGTGTGATTATAAAAAAAATAGTAGTAATGCGTGAACGGACGTGAGTTGAAAATAAGTGTCGTGAGCGTGAGTGATCATGAACAAAATACTACTCACGATTGGACCTCTAATCGTCGATAGAATGGCGAGTCCCCACTTTTTTACAGAGGAAGTGGCAGGGAAGGCCAGGATACCGTATCGCTGTTGAATTCCTTTCGTATTGCTTGGTGTGCGGACGACCTTAAAGAGTATTCTACGTACTTGTTACTTGTACAAGAATACGAAAAGAATACTTCTACTTTTCAAAAATAATATAAATAGATTACTAACTTTGCACAATAGGCCTGAGTCAGTTCGAAAACAGAAGTTATTTTTAGATTGCTGATGAGGTTTGCAAGCAGTTATCGTCACAACCGTTTCATTTATAAATGAATCCTGAAACACAACAGCGAAAATATATTAATAAATCTCTTGAGGCTGTAATATTGAAGCATAACCAAATATAGATAATGTAATTATAGTTACCGGTTCTAAGTTCTCCTTCCAACTATATACTTTGCATTTCTCATTAAGGTCCGGTATTCTACTGCTCAATTTTATTGGTTGAGCAAGACTGTTTCGACGGATCTCTTTTGAAAGCTAAAATATACAATAAAATTATACATTTTTGCTCTATTTTCTGCTGCAAGCGACATTGGTTAGTTTTTAAGCAGAAAAAGATTTTAACGATATATGGTGACTACTTATACAAATTGTTGTCACACATTAAGACAACTATAAAAAATATGAAACAAAGCCACAAAAACACTCCTATATTACGGGACAAGGAAAATTGCTTTATAAACTGCCATTTTCCTAAACGTTTTGTTGTATAAGTCCACATCTACTGCAGGTATCGGAAGATAAACATAATATGCTAATAAGAAGTTTTCTGTATTACATTAAATTGTTGTATCTCTTAGGGCAGCGGCTCCCAAAGTTTTTCTTAGACGGGCCAATTTAATATTACGGAATTTTTTGGCGGGCCAAAAAAAAAACAATAAAATCAAAACACTAACCACGATTTTTTTTGTTTCTTCTTTTTTTACTAGTATACTAAATTAAATATAAATATAAATCTTTAATTATATATTAAAACAAAAAATAAATGAAATTCATCGTATTATATAATAATATAAATCTTTAACTGTAACAACAATTACTTATTTATTTTTTAATAAAAATATAATGTATCAATATCGCGGGCCGAATTCACAGGCTTTGCGGGCCGCATTTGGCCCGCGGGCCGCACTTTGAGAACCCCTGTCTTAGGATTTAGTCAACGCAGTCCATATAAACGCACTAAAAGAGTCTTTTTACGACTTGATTACAAATCATCGAGATGTCTCTACTATTTTCAAATTCAATATGAATATATTATATAGATAAAGCTTCCGAAAGAAATTCTCTAAATAATTAGAAAAATTAATTTTTGAACAACTTTCACCGTCGGGCTAACACCCGAAAATTTTATAGCATTGTAACAATGAATGTTTCTCAACAATTATATAGCAAACGATAGCTATTATTCTGATTATTCAATATTACAAACTATACCGTATTAAACATTTAATAATAATATTAATTTAGTTTTAGAAAAGCTCTGATAAAGCATGAAAGATAAGTCAGAATATAGATTATTATTGAGGAAAACCATGCAAAACTTTAACAAGATTGCTGCTACGGTAATTATCGTTTCTCAGTGGGAGACTGTATAGGAAAATGTCTTAGTCACATTTGCCTTCATCGAGATTTGAAGCCAATACTTTCCGAATGGCGAGTTCGGTACTCTCGTTACTAGACTAATCACTCGATGATTTATCAGAATTAATAAACAGGTATCGAATAGATACCTTAACGACTGCGATGTCATCGCGAGTTTTACCTTCACCATATGTTTCATAAGGCATTAATCTCACAATTTTGTATTTTGCAAATTTTTTTGGTTCCAAATCATCACCAATCTTAACATCCAAATCATGAAATATATTTACACAACTAGCCGTTGTTAAGAAGTATCTAAAGGCTTCCAAATTCTCATTTTCGATAATTGAACCATGACAGCCGCTACCATGAGGCGTTACAGGCGATCCTCTTACCTGAAATATATAAAAAACAAAAACCGGTCAATGCGAGTCGAACTCGCGAGGAGAGAGTTCAGTACCGTTCCGATTTCCGTGAGAAACTTAAGACTTAGGATTTTCCCGTACCTTTTCCTGTAAACAATGAGTGACGCCCTATTTTTTTCAAAATTTTAGGTTCAGTAGTTTCGGAGATAAGGGGGAGAGGGATGATCAATTTTCATCTATTTTCTTATAACTTTAAAACTATGTGTTTTAAAATATAATAAAAATATAAAAATGATTTGTCGGGAAAAAGGACTTTTTAAGTAAACACTTATTTCTTATTTATAGCGACGTTTCATTCCTTGCTTGGAACTTTTTCAAGCTTTATTATTAATCGGCTCAGTAGATTTGGAGCAAATTGGCTCTGGCAGACGGACAGACAAACACACTAGTGATCCTATAAGGGTTCCGTTTTTTCCTTTTGAGGTACGGAACCCTAAAAATGAATGATGGTAACCTTTGCGCGCAATTGAAGTATAAGTTCTTTGACGTTCTAGCAGATATTACAATTAAATCTAAAAAATATTTTTTTTTTCCTAGACGTTATACTACAAAAATACATATCTATTAAGTGAAGTAGATGGAATAGCTGACGTAAAATAAAAATTTAGTGATGTAGCCTCGGATTGAACCGGCGACCTTGTCCGTGCTAAGCATACGCCTTATCCATTACCACAAAGCTCAACTGGCAGCTAGCTATTTTCATGGTATAGCACGTAGCTGTTCTACTACCTATATGCAACGAACAACGTAATTTCCATCTGATTGATTTTTTTTTTAAAAGATCTACTTTCGTTTGAAATATCAGACTATCAGTTCAAATGATTTCCATTTGAAAAGATCCGATTTACTTACAGGTCGCGCCTAAAGAAGTTTTACTTCAAAAATATTCATTATCAGCCAATTGTTAAAATGTTGTCGTTATTTATTTTTATAACTCATGATTTCCAGAAAAAAAGTAATTTTTAATTTATTTTTAAGAAGTACCTATGTGATATGAACAACATTACTTAAAAAGGGATAACTTCTTCGACAACGTTTTGTTATAAAAGCTACTTTATCAGGAACATTTTAATTAACAACAAAAAATAAAATTTAGAAACTAGGTACTCACTAGAGAAGGGCATTTATTTTCTCCGTTTGTACGTGCTATCTTCCCTGCTCTAGCTCTAAATGGTACCAACTTTGATTTTGTCGGACCACGTTTTAATATGAATTTCGGCTTGTATCTTTTTCTAGGCCGTACGCTACTGATGACTGTTGTCGATGTTGTCGAAGTTGTCAATGTTGTCGAAGTCGGGTCGTCTAAATCTTAAAAATCAAGAGATGTTAATAAAATCAGCTTGATATAGATCATTGAAAACAGAAGTAAAATTCAAAGCAGAGGCAGGCTTGTTTTAGCATCTTCGTAGGCTCTACTCATGCCAACATTAGTGCCCAATATTTGACTTTTCGTACATTGCGTACGCCAATGTCCAAATTGAAGGCAGCTGGCAGGGGCTTGAGAATAGTCTAGCGTGTAGAGATTTCGTTGTTTGTATGACGTTTACATGTCTTCTCTGTTACAAATTCATAGTTCCCAGGTTCTAATCAGTGAACTGATAAAAGCGGCAATTGAATTTTCGCTTTACTGTTAAAAATAATAAATGGAAAATATGAATTGGTACTAGACCGAAATAACCCTAGCTGTTGATGGGGAGAAAAACTCAAACAATATAGAAAAGTCAACAGATTCATTTGACTTTCGACACTTATAATATGTGAAAAAAGCAATTAATGAAAAAATAGTTCTCAACTTCAAAGCAATAATTATTGTGTTCGCCTTACAATAATAAGTATTTTCCAGTGGCGGTTATTCAGGTGAAGGTTATACCTATGAAATACCAACAATGAATCCGTTTAACGACGTCGTATGTAATGTGAATCAGACACCGTTATCTCAATAGAAAGATGACATTAAAAAAAAAGATTCAAACTAAAAAAGGGAGTTAAATAAGCGGCAGTGGAATTCATTTTTTTTTACATGTCAATCAATTTCACGCTTATATTACTACTTGGCGTGGTTAAGAAAGAGTTACTTTACCTGAATCGTCATTAGAGAATGTGATTGATGAGTTGTTTTTTTCATAATTTTCAGTTTCTAATTCTTTGTTGTCGTCTGGTTGCGCAAATGCTGATACAACTAGAAATAAAGTGTATTGTCATCGAAACTGCATGTGCATTCAAAATTTCAACCCCATCGGATACCCGAAATTGCGTCAAAATCGATTTACAAGCAGTGCCGGATTAAGCCAGCGCGGGGCCTGCAGCAAATTCTGTCAAGGGGCCCTTGGTTTGCTTTAGGTTCTCAAGTTTAGGGTATTAAATAAAACAAAACTGTTACAAATAAACTTTTCTGGATTTAATATGGGCAAATTTAGATATAACACTTTCAATATCGACTTCTTTAAGCAAATCATGCTCTATATTCAACAAAGTAGATTGGATCGTGACTGAGTTAATAAAATTTAAATAGTTCGCCTGTTTTCTCGAAATACTTGTAATCGATATTATATTAAAATCGATTAAAAAAATACAATCTCGGCTACGTAAACTCGCAAAATAAATGTATACCTATATAAAAAATAAAAATATGGCCGCTTGAAGGGTAGAAATGTGGTATAGATGCTAGTCTAAATATATCGATTATAATTAAACATTAGAACATTAACGTTAAAAAGTTCGTAAAATACCTACTTATTTTTACGATTTAACGTGGCGAAATCGAGTTTTAAATTTCCAAGTGGAAGTGAGGCATAGCCTAAACGCTTCGCGTTGGCATGCAAGATATTTTACGCTCCTATCTAAATTAATATTTTTTTATTACGGTCAGACAGGCGTTGGAGCGCGGGGCCCGTAGCATTTGCTACTCTTACTACGTAGCGAATCCGGCACTGTTTACAAGATTTGTAGAAAACACAAATATATAAACCAACTAGGACAAATTAAGAATCATTCGCCGGTAATACTATAAAACCACTGAGCTCTGCTTAACTGCCAGACTCGTATTTTAGTGATCATGATTCAAAGCAATAATTATTGTGTTTGCCTTGCAATAATAATAAGTATTTTCCAGGGGCGGTTATTCAGGTGAAGGTTATACCTATGAAATACCAACAATGAATCCGTTTAACGACGTCGTATGTAATGTGAATCAGACACCGTTTTCTCAATAGAAAGATGACAGTAAAAAAAAAGATTCAAACTAAAAAAGGGAGTTAAATAAGCGGCAGTGGAATTCATGTTTTTTACATGTCAATGAAGTTCACGCTCATATATTATTACTTGGTGTGGCTAGGAAAGAGTTACTTTACCTGAATCGTCAGTAGAGAATATGATTGATGAGTTGTTTTCTTCATAATTTTCAGTTTCTAATTCTTTGTTGTCGTCGGGTTGCGCAAATGCTGATACAGCTAGAAATAAAGTGTATTATCATCGAAACTACATGTGCATACAAAATTTCAACCCAATCGGATACCCGAAATTGCGTCAAAATCGATTTACAAGATTTGTAGACTAAAAAAGGGAGTTAAATAAGCGGCAGTGGATTTCATGTTTTTTTACATGTCAATCAAGTTCACACTCATATTATTACTTGGTGTGGTTAGGAAAGAGTTACTTTACCTGAATCGTCATTAGAGAATGTGATTGATGAGTTGTTTTTTTCATCATTTTCAGTTTCTAATTCTTTGTTGTCGTCTGGTTGCGCAAATGCTGATACAACTAGAAATAAAATGTATTGTCATCGAAACTGCATGTGCATGCAAAATTTCAACCCCATCGGATACCCGAAATTGCGTCAAAATCGATTTACAAGATTTGTAGAAGACACAAATATATAAACCAACTAGGACAAATTAAGAATCATTCACCGGTAATACCAGAGACAAGGGTAATACTACAAAACCACTGAGCTCTGCTTAACTGCCAGACTCGTATTTTAGTGATCATGGTTCAAGGTTATTAGATACAAAGGTGATATCGTCCCTTGGATAGTGGTGGGGAAATGACGTCATCCAGTGGACTCTCAATTGATATTGCGTGGCTGATAAAAATATTAAACGATCTCCCAGCTTACGTCAACCATTAACAAGGTAACATGTATAATGTATATCTAATAGCCTTGCATGAGGCCTGTTACAGTGAATACAGTTTACAAGGGATGTTTGCACTACACACTGCATAAGTGAAATATAATTACGCAAAATCTACATGCGTCCGACAGACAGTAATCCTAGCCAGTGTACAAAGTTTACACTGGTCGATCAAACTATATGATTGTCAGCTAGCAAACAATGATTTTAGTTAGCGATTTGAAACGTTCGTTTTTAAGTGGGTAAAGTAATATAGTTCGGCTCGGTCGGTAGTAATCCAAACATCAATTTACGCAGTAATAAAAAAACCGGTCAAGTGCGAGTCGAACTCGCGAGATGAGTGTTCCGTACTTTACCATTTTCCGTGAGTACTTTAAAACTTAAGATTTTCGTTTCAATTTTCCTGTAAACTATGGGTGAGACCCGACATTCCCTATTTTTTTCAAAATTTTAAGCACAGTAGTTTCGGAGATAAGGGGGGGATGATCAATTGTTCATCTATTTTTCAAAAATAACGTTAAAACTATTTATTTTAAAATTATAAAAAATATATATTTGAGACCCTTACTACAAACCCTTTCATTTGATATGTCACACGGTACAGTTTGCCAAACTTTTTTAATTTTCTAATTTACCCCCAAAAAATGACCCTCATGTTCAAAATTCATTTATTTACGTTACATGCCCATCTTATGGTCACGGACTTACATATATGTACCAAATTTCAGCTCAATTGGTCCAGTAGTTCGGCACAAATTGGGTTTGACAGTGGGACGGACAGACACACGAGTGGATCCTATAAGGGTTCCGTTTTTTCCTTTTGAGGTACGGAACCCTAAAAATATCAAAATTATATCAAAAGTCAAACGAAATGCTGAAATTTTGATTCTTGTAAATAAATTTGATTTAATTGATATTTTACTTACCTAGAAATAAAAGAAGCCATTTATATAAATGACCGGCCCTCATATTTTCTTAGTATTAACACATTATTAAATTTATAATTTTTAACGCGTCCTTTGTTAAAGAATATGTATAATACACAGAATTTGTCAACAAAACAATTTTGTTTTTCGTTAAAAAAGAATAAAAACTCGCGTAACAATTAGGCATAATTCTTTTGTTATTCGAAATATAATAGTTTATAATTAGTATTCTTGGTTTCATTTCTTTTTATTATTCTATTATTACAAGCTATTTGTTTACAACTAGCCTTAGCAACAATATACAAATATTGTTTTTTTTTCAAGTTACCTATAAACACCGAAGTATCCTAATTTTTCATTTTATTTATAACAAAAAACAAAAATACGTTATTTAAACATTTAATTATAAGTTACATGTTTTCAAAAAGAACGAATTATTTTCAGCTTACCTTAAATGAAGTTCCCAAAATTACTAAAATGTTGTTCATTTTAATATCCCAGTCGAATTTCTCCGGATTAATAAATTGAAATTTGGCATCGTTAAAAATATTTTCCAGAATGTTTTAGAAGTACAAATTTAACACAAAAAATCTTTTTATTCGGTCATGTTAGGTATTATTTGAAAGATATGTTCTTAGAGATCTCAAAACTATTTTTTTGTCAAAATTTTAAGTAATGTAGTTTCACAATTTCCCCGAAAACTTAAGACTAGCACATCAAAAAATTCTTTCGAAAAAAATTAGTGCTGCTAGAGGTACGAGAAAACTATTAACACCTATATTGAACGTCTATAATCTACAAATTATTAACAATAAGTTAATAATCGAACACACAAACTAAATTATTGTAATGATAAGATTATTTTTTCCTACTGAAACATTATTCGTAATAATACAAAAATATTAGTTACTTAACTTATATTAAATTTACAAATTATTATTTATATAATCTTAATTGCGCGCGGTTGACAAAAATTCAGTGGTTCCCAACCGTTTTCAGCTGGCGACCCACCTTTCCTTATCGGAATACCTCCACGGTCCATCGTTGAGTCAAAAAAAAATCTGGGAGGGATATAGTGGTTCCGTTGTCTGTCCCAGATGCCAAAAATTAAGAACCAAGAAAACAATCAACACACAATTCGATTTGTTTCGATTTTTCTTATCTTTTCTGATGGCTTAGTTGATAGTTTCTGATAGTTTTAGGGTCGAGTCGTGACCCACCGGTAAGGAACCGCTGGACCGTTAAATCACTATTAATTTGCGATGTCATGAATAAAATATTTTAATGGTAGACCAAATTTGAAAATCATAAAAATGGTTATTGTGAGTCAACCTTAAAAGAGAGACATATGCCATCGTGGACTTTTTTTTAAACTTTTTAAGAGAACCTATTTTCGTATAAGCTCTCAGAAGGAACGTTTTTTTCCGACACCATTCATCACCTTCATACCGGTTGTTAATCAGTAATGGATTTACGCCTAGGCCCGGGCCTAGGGCGGCATGATTTTAGGGAGCAACAAAATTTCAAAAGTAGAAAAACAAATCAATAAGTGCTGATATTTTAATAAAGGTTTGGAAATTTTACTCATCGTGGTTTTACTATTAAGAACATTCCATACCTACAAATACCCCCCCTGCATTATTCATTTCAAATTCTTTTTTTTCGCCTAAAAAATGTTACACCTCTCCCAACGCTAAAGGATTCGGATAAACGCCAAATGAAGGACCAAGAATTTCACTACAGATCCTTCAAACGAAAATGTATTCGAAATGTTCTGTAACGGGGAAATGATTCAACGGCGGGGAAATACATAAGAGAAACCTTGGGAACGCAAAAAGGATAACGCATCAATGAAACGAGTACATAACTCTAAAGAAGTTTCACTTCCTCCGTGAGCTTATGTAGGTGAGGCTCACACGTTTTTCTTCCTTAAAAAACTCCGAACCTCAATTTCTGAAAAAACACATTTTCTAAGGCATAGCTAGCTGTCTTTTGTCTGTTTCACTGACTGTTATCTATGCCACTAGCGATTTTATTTTTTAACAGTTCTTTCTGTCAAATCTTACCGATATTAACGAAATTTGTTCAAATTGTCAGTATTATGAAAGACCGCGCACACGTATCAAGCACGGACCAGTACAGCTCAGAGTAAAGACAATCAATCGGTCGCCTGCAATTTTTGTCTAGCAATGCTGCTAGTGATGCGTCATTTGTGAACCTGCGCTAAAAGTTGCTGATTTATGCTGCAGGTTTGTGCTGTGCTGGTCCATACTTGACAAGTGTGCGCGGTTTTTTATATGTACGTCAGTGGGTAAGTTCATATTAAAACAAGGAATAAAAAATAGAAATACTATATATTATTGAAAAAAAAATGATATTTACATCAATTTACAAAATCAAACAAAACTGAATGCATATCAAGTATAACAAATATTTAGTATTTGTTACACCAAATCAAAAAATGAATAATTATAAAGTATGGACGCACGACAAAACATTGTATGTTTTAAGCGATGCAAACCGAAACTGTCGATATTAAATGTATGGAAAAAATATATAAACAAAATTTTTATATCGACCAATTAACTTTATCAAAATGCTGAACAAAAATTAAGCCACATATTAAATTTACTTCACTTTTTTATTTCCATTCTTCACTACTAGGTTATGAAAGCAAAGGATAGCGCACAAAAATGCAATGGCAGTTTTTAAATTACAAACTGAAAACCATCAACCGTAACCTCACTTTCGGTCTGCATTGCTCTGAAATGAATGATCACTGAATTTATCTTATCTAAATACTACAGAAAGACCCGCAGTAATAATTAAACTGAAATATTAGTTTAATAAATACATTACTCGCAATTTTGCAGTCTTTTGATTGGCACACGTTTACTTGTTGAGAAAAAAATGTTAATACGGCCCCAAAAGTAATCAAATAAAATTAAAACATCTTCTTTGACGTTAAGAGACTTCTTCATAACTTTCTCTGCAACGCTTTAACAAAAAACAATGATTCGAAAAATTGCAAAAAAAATCGCAATTTTCAAACCGTTTCTCATTAGTAATAAAATTAAAATGTTCGTTTTTACTTTTAAACATGGATTTTTTCTTTCTGATGAAATCGAAACTAAATTTAATTGTTTTCAAATATACAACACAAAAATGTAAACAATATCACACTGTCTTAAAAGCTAACAGTTCGGTTATAACAATAAAAATGTTTTGTATAAAAAATACTGTCATGAGTAAAAAAAATGTCTGAAACTGGTAAACACGGACGGCACCGCGGACAACGAATGGAACTTAGTCCCACCGATATACAGATATGTTTCAATTGTTGCTCGATTGCGTCACAACTTCGCTTTCCGATCCCGAATCCAAATTGACTCGAGCCTTGTGCAAAACAAGATTGGTTTTGTGTATCTGCCGACACACGGCCTTCTCGACTTGGCGCTTGCGCTCGTTGCTCTTGCTCAACTGTCGAACCGTCTCTTCGAGCGCTCGCTTTGTCCGCATCCACCTGCGACGCAGCTCAATGTTCTCCTGGAGAAGTTTCTGGACATCTGTGGCATCTGGCACATCTGTTGAAAAAAAATTAACCATTAAAATTTTGAAAAGTGAATTTTGACCTAAATTAGTACCATTCCCCACTAGTGAGTAAAAAAAAAAGAAAAAAAACAATGCACTCACGTTTCACTACAGCATCGGCGCAATTATCCTCACTGGCTGCGGCTGTCAACAAGTTATTCATAGATTGAGTCAACTCCAACGTATGTAACAAAGGTCTCACGACATCAACATTTGCTTCCAGACTCGAGAATCTACCGGGATCGCTATCGATACCGAGATCGGGAGACGAATTGACAACTCTCTCGCCGTCCGTTTCGTTACGAACAGCGCCTCGGTTAAACCAATAACCGTCGCCCTTTTCCGTATCGTCGTTAAACGAACGCGCCGCTAGTCTTTGCACAATCGGGCTAGTATTGGCGTCGTGCATCTTCTCGGGGCTCGTTTGAGCCGACCTGGACCAAAACTCGGAACGACGAGGCGACGCAACCGCTCCTTGCAATTTCACTAACCGATTATGTAAGTCGGCATTGATCGACTCTAATTCGCTAATTCTAATTTCGAGTTCACTTTTGTGCTGTTCCAAATTGACAACTTGTTCTCCTAGTTTTTCTTTCACAGTCTTAAGATTCTGTTCGTTCTGCTCTAGCCTATGCACCTGCTGTTCCAACTTCGTCTTTTCATTCATAAATTTTGTTCTTTCTAAGACAGCTTGTGATATTGCTATCGAAGCTTCGTCCAATTCCTTCTTCAAGTCGGCACCTTTTTCACTATTCGATTTCTCCACCTCGTTTAATTTGTTTTTCAACTCGATTTCCAACTGTTCCGACTGTCGAACTTTAAGTTCAGCTTCTTGCAACGAAGCTTCTAACCTTTCTATTTCTTTACATTTGCCATTCAATTCTTCATCATGAACAGCTTTTAAAATCCAATCTTTTTCATAGGCAACTTTCACTTCGGCTATTTCCCTCTCGGCTTGCTTCTGAACTTCGATCATTTTACAATTCCACGCGTTTTCAATTTCTTTAATTCTCTGTTGAACGTCTACTTTCTGAACCCAGTCAGTTTCATAAGCGATTCTCAATTCATTTTCTCGACATTCCAATTGTTTGATACGACTTTCGGCTTGCTTCTGAACTTCGACAAGCCTGGCATTCCATTTGTTTTCAATATCTTTAATTTTCTGTCCGACATTCTGTTCATTCCTACTGTCCAATTCCAGTTCCCACGCCTGCCGACTTTCTTGCAGCATAGCAATCGCATTATCGGTTTTCTTTTGAGCGACGTGAGCATCGTTTATCGCTCGATCTCTTTCTTCGCGCAATACTTGTACTTGTTTAAAACTGTTATCTATATCGTGCTCCGCCGCTCCGTCTTTCTTTTTCATGAGCGCAACGACCGCATTTTCGAGTTCAGCGAACCGTTTTTCAGCGTTCTGCTTCTTCATTTCAGCCCGCGAAACTCTCTCTTCAGCATCCTTCACCAACTTTTCAACGTCACTTTTTTGTTTTCTTAATTTTTCAAACTGTTCCGACAACTGCAACTTCTCTTGTTTGATTTTGTTGTCCATCTCGAGCATGGCGCATTGGGTCGACAAAATTATATTATCTTTTTCTTTAACTTGATTGCAAAGCGAATTGATTCGCTCTTGCAACACGCTACTGTTTTCGATAAGTGGCGATCGTTTACAGTTCGATTTGGTTTGTTCGCCGTTTCGTTTGGTCGGCGTTATGTCGTCTGATTCCGTCGTCGATGCGTCTGCCTCATCGAATCTAAGAGACCTCGGCCGGAACACGGACCTGTCGCCCGGCGATAGAGTTTTGAGACTATCGTCGACCAGACCGATTCTCGCCAACGACACGCTTCTATCGGGTTCCGACCAAGCTTCGGATTCCGATCGATCTTCGTCATTGTAATTGAGCTGTATATAAGCGGTGCTAGTTTTGGCAGGTGCTTTCTCTTCTTCTTTCTTAAACTCAACGTCGCGTCTGTTTATTTCGACGTCGCGCAGTTGTATCTCACGCTTTAGCGTCTCCACTTGCGACCTCAAAGCTTCAATTACTCTATCTTGTTCTTCTTCTCTACCAGCTTGCTGCATCAAACTCAAATGACTGTTATACGTCACAGTCACACGATCAGGAACGATGCTCAAATTAGACTCGTCTTCGTCTTTCCTAGACTCGAATAAATCGAGCGGATTTATGCTCGTTCGTCCCGACGTGTTTAACAAATCGGACAAATGCGATAACTGCGCTAAGCTCTGATCCCCGTTCAAAGAAAACGACACGTTCAACGTCCGAGACAAATCAAGACTCTTCTCGATGACGTTTTTCAAAATGTTTCGTTTATCGACACCCAACAGGCCGAGCACCGATTTATGCCTGAGCAGCGAGTCCAAGAACAAAGCCAATTCTTCGAGTCGCGTCGTCAACATGGTACAAACTTCTAGCGCTTCGTGTTTAGCCGACTCGCATTGTTCGAGGCACTCTCTGGTGCTCGCCAGTTCGCTTCTCAGCTGCTGCACAGTACGGCTCTCACTGTCCCGCTCCGGCGTATTCCGAAGTCTCGTCTTCAGTTCTTCGACTTTCTTCTGCAGATGCTTACGTTCGTCTGCAATCGACTGCAGTTGACCGCGCAAGCTATTCACTTCTTCCTGTAAACTGTTAACGGGACTCGTTACTTCCTGGCCCTGATTCGAAGTTTGCAAGACTTTGTTCTGTTCAACGAAAGCGCACAAACGCTTTCGCAATCTTTCAATTTCGCGATTTTTATCCCACAACTCTTTATTAACTATTTCTTGTAAGTTTACGGTGCGTCTGCGCAGTTCTTCTTCGAGTTTTTCGTTTTCTTTGACCTTGATTTCAATTTGATCAGTCAGTTGTTTTTTCTCGTCTTGCAGCGACGACATAGCGTCTTTTGTACTCGACAATTCCATTTTGAAGAGAGCAATCTCCATTTCGAGTTCAACTATTCGATTGTCTTTCGCATCGAGCGCGTTGTTTTTATCGAACAATTCATCCTCATATTTCTCGAGTTGTTCTTCTTTTGATTTTATTGTTTGCAGCAAATTCTGTATGCGTAAACAAATGTTATCAACTTAATCTAATTAACAAGTATGCCTGAGATACCAGCAAAAATTTTATTACTGATCATCGCCGGAAATTCTGCTTAAATTCATCTTTAAAGTTCAATTCCCGATATATGTTATAATAGAAAACAGTATCACGGGTAATTAATTCCAATTACTCGTGATACTGTTTTCTATTCTGCTTAAAAATTGATTAATATTGACTCATTACTAATAAATTAAGAAACTGGAAATGTAACGAACATCAAGCTGAAATTTAACAGTTATCATGCAGAACTTAGTCTAATTTGGCATCTGCTCAAAGAATCATTTCAGCCATTTTGAAGTGTGATTATCAATCTCCTTTTCTTTAATTGATGGCTATTTGGTTCAAGGTTAGTAGAGTACTTTAGCTTGGGTGTAAAAGACTTAAAAGCGGTACATCAATTGCTTACGTCATTCGAAACCGTTGGTTTGATTTTTCAATTGTAATGAACGTTTAACAGTTGGGAAAAAGGTCTCAAGGTCTACTAGCCCCGCCCTCTCTCCCATTTCGCCTAGTCAGACTTTCAACAATGTTAACGCCCAGTTTATAGTATTCCACTAGCCTTGTATTTGGTTATCCAAACTTTATGGTATATGCATGTAGAAAATTATAGTTGTTTCAACCAAGAAGACTAGAATTTATACTGCACGCAAGTTACATCTCCTTGTAGTCTAGCCTTCTTGCTTTCAGCATTTGAAAAATCTACAGCACACGAAAAATCCCGACAATGATTCTATAGGGTTATTTTACTTTGACCGACAGCCCTGATATTTGGAATTACATACCTGAATCTTTGTTTCCAGTTCCATTTCATAGTTCTCGGCCTGAATGTTCAGTACATCAGTTTGTTTAGATCCATCTTTATCGGCATCCTCGTTTGAATGCTACCAACATAAAAATATCGGCACAACATAAACAAAACACAAACAATAAAACAACATTCAAATTGCATGCAGGATTTATTGTCGGATTGGAAATTATACAATTTATTTTTATCGACTATATAACCGACCCAAAATAAAATTTGCATGCATTTTGAATTAATTATGAACAATTTTTTTTTATACAATTCAACTAAAGATAAAATAAGACAGTAAAATCATACAAATTTCATTTTGATTAGTGAAAAAATAAAAACATGGAATCGAAAAAAAACTAGCCAGGTCCATTTACATCATATTAAATCGGGGATATGTTTTACGGCATTTATAATTGACCACCAAAACTGAAAACAAATTATTGACCATTAGATAATGTTTAAACATGTTACGAAAAGGGGTTTGACAATAGCCGAGCTCGTTGTAATGCCGTTTTTTATACGGCGTCTTTTACATTCACCAGGTTCCGGCAGTTGCCAGATTTTGATCTGAGAACTGGCGAAGATATCAATCAGAATTTTAATTTAACATTAAAAGTAATTAGTGTTACGAAATGTCCAGGCAGTAACCAAGCATTAATAAAAAAAAGCCCAAAATTCGCACCTTTTAGACAAATGTTTAAACAGAAATTCTAAACAGCATGTTATTTTTTTTGCGTTTTGTATGATAACTCCATGCTATTCCCTCCATTTTGTTTTGATTATATAAAACACATTTATAGGTAATACACTGGTGACAGCTTTTGGGAAAATTTGACACTTCCAAAAATGTTTTGACATTTTCATGTCCACAAAATATAATATTTATACTTGAACGTTCAAAATATAATTTCCTACTAAGCCCAAATAATCCAGAATTTAGTCAAGGTCATTAGATACACAGGTTACCTCGTTAATGAGTGACGTCAGCCGGGAGGTCATTCAATATTTTTATCGACCATGTAATATCAAATGACAGTCCAACGAACGACGTCATTCTCCCACTACAATCTCACGGAACGAGGTCACCTCTGTATCTAATAGCCTTGCAGTTAGTGACCTAACAAAAAAAAGTTACATAAGGCTTTAAAAATGGCGTGTCACGAGCCCGGTTTTTTTATTCGTTGCCATTTACGCGAATAACTCAACAATCTAAATTATTACCTCGTGTTCGCTGGCCGAACAAATACATGAGAACATAGCTTTAGTCGATAAGTTTTAACAAACACACTGTACACATGGCGCGGACATTTTGTATTTACTATTCGATTAGTTTTCGCTGAACATTAATAAAACAAAATTCGACAAATCATATTCTTATTAAAATTGCAGTAAAACACAATGACTTAAACCTTTACTTGTCGAGCGTCTACAATCAACAATAGATACAATATAGTGATAATTTCAATTGGTATTAAACGAACCGAAAATGTTTCTTGTGAAAGACTTCAAAATTACAGTCTCGAAAACAAATTTTCTTTCGTTACCAGATACCCAGAATTGCCAACAGAAAACACCTGATCGTGCAAAACAAAAGACACTCTAAACAAAACCGCATCACAGTGCAGACGTCAACGACGGTGATAATTGAGACCTTGACAAAATGCACAATTTATCGATACGCTTTTGTTATCAAAATGACAGTTTAAAACAAAAGCTCGCGAGCCAATAACAAAAGAGAATAGTTGCAATGAATATAATAAATTGAAGAAGATACTGTCAGAGCTGAGAACAAAACGGCGGCGAAGTGAGAATAAATTGATCAGATAATAACGACATGGCATTCAAGGCATGTGCCATCTCGACGAAGTTATGCATAAGCGAGCCACGCTATTTATAGCCGAACCGAGAGAAACACACACATTTGCAAATGTATTTATGTTTAGAGTCGTTGTTTATTCAACAACAAAACTGAATTGTCGCCGTTTACACGATTTTGCAAAGCATTTTACAACTTAATTGTTGAAGCAAAATTCAACTTGCTATTGCGCATATCAGTAATCTTTAATGAAAAAAACGAATCAATGAATTTACTTCTTTTTAAAGTAGATGGTTATTTTTAGTACGAGTTAAAAATAAATTCATTTTACTTGATGGTTTAAAACAGGGCTGAACATTATACTGTCATATTAAATGCAGAGATGGACTATCTCAGAGCGTTTTGAGCGTGGTAATCTTTATGTTGACTGATCCCTCAGATTGTAAAATATGCTCTCGGGAAATTTCAAACTGTGCCCGCAAAATTTATTTTATTATGGTTTTTTATTAGGCTTCACAAAATTTTACTTGCTGCTTAAAAATTTCAAAAAACATATATTTGGCCCTAAAAATTGAATGAAAAAATGTGATATTCGTAAATATTTTTTTATAGCACGTCACGAAATTTCGAATTACGAAAAGGCAAATTAACATTTTGAAGTTTTTTCTTTTCAAACTTATGGTAAAAATACTGACAAATTTGGATTGGTCAATTATTTTTTTTTCGAATTAAATTTTTTCAGTATAAAAGTTTGCGTAAAATTTATGCTAATTTTATCTTTTTTCTCTGATTTAAAATCGTTTATTTAGATCAAATAAACTGTAAAAAGCATCAAAATCAAAGACTGACTAATATTCCAACGGAATGAGGTCACCTCTGTATCTAATAACCTTGCAATTTGGCAAAAATTTGCAGGTACAAAAAACCGAGAGTTCTAGGAATATAATACACGCATTTTCTATTTCCTGGGAAAACAAAAATTACCGACAAACGACTTCAGGCAGTTCTTATAAAGAACAATGGTAAAATTTTCTGTCTATAGGTTCGGTCCTGATTAAAATACAAACTGAATTCAGTTGGAAATTATGAATAGGCAAAAAGGAAAAACTCTGAAGACAAACGAACGCTTCATGCTTTCATCTTTATTCCAGAAGATTGCGCGTCTGCAGCAGTGCGTGTTTTGTTTTGAGATCAAATGTGAATGAACTGGAATTGGTTTATGTTTAAATAACAATTCTAAAGCTACGTTCACATCGAGACAACTAGGCCGGGAATTGGCATGATTTTTTTGTCTCTCCAGTCCTATAACCAAAATCTATTACTATTTTGAGTTCTCTAATCTCTAAAAAAATATGTTTTGACTACTGACAGAGTTAATTTTGTAATATAATTAAGAAATCTTTTAGTACTGAGGCTAGGGGAAAAATCAATAGAAGTTAGCCAGTGCATATACTTTGCAATAAACATTTTATCTATCAATTAATTTTTTTGAAGTAATTCATTATACGATAACACCTGCAATATTTTTACCCAAAAAAAAAATTCTCAAATATGTACGTGATGCGATCTAAGTTATGAAATGTTTTACGTTATTTAGTTTCAGAGAAAATTGCTTGTTAGACGGGTGGACGGACACAGAAGTGATTTCATTAGCGGTCCGTTTTGCATGGAACACTAAAAATGAGAGATTGTAGATTATAGACGTTCGACAGTTGAAGTCTATAAAAAATCAACAATGAAAGCAGCGTGTTATGTCATGTAAATTGTGTTAGGATTTTGCTACTTACGTAACATTTTTTTTATTTTTAACACATTCAAGATATACATAGGAATGTAAACTAAACAAATAGTGCCAGGACGTAAAAAATGTCAATATATATTTTTTTTATTAACATATAAAATTAAAATCTACATTAAGATATGCGTATTTTTTTACATTAAATTTAATTTATAAAATATACGGGGCAACGCCCTGGCATGACTACTTCAAACAATATGCAAGCAACCTATTTTTGGGAAACTAAAAAACAGGCATAAATACTTTATCATTTTTATCGATACAAAAACAAAAACACACTAGAAAATAAAAAACATGCATATTAAGTCGATAACCCTTCCAAAAAACAAAGATAAATTGTTAAAAAATATATACAAAACTATAAATAACAAATAGGTTAAAGAAAAACATGCACAATTAACAATAAAAACATTCAATAAAAAATTAAATGAAGTTAAAATTTGGCGACTTAATCTAAATTTTTGTACCGATTTCAGTACAAAACTTTGATCTTAAAGACTTAAAAAAATATACAATTTTAAAATTGGGTATAATCAATTTTATTATCAATTTAAAAACAAACGTATTAAAAATGTACTGTGTTGTGTGCCAAAAAAAAATGATAATATATAAACAATAAATAAAAACTTTGCTAAAATTATATTTCAAAAAACAATTCCGCTTAAATATCCCCTATTCGGGATGTAGGATTATGTTTAAGTTGTTTTGGTTTTCTATCAGTTGCACAGTTTGTTTTAGTAGCATTTAATTTATTGCCTGCAGTCAGTTTAGTTTTAGAAATGGAATTATTGCAAACATTCAATTCTTTTGTCGCTAAATCATTGTCAGTCGTTCGTTTAGTGTTCAATTTGGTTACAGCAATGGTATTATTAGCCAAATCTTTTGTCCCTAAATTATCAGTCGTTTGTTTATCGTCATTATCAATTGTTTCAATACATTCTTGTCGACTGTCATTTTTCTTTAATACATCCTGTTTGTTACTTTCAAGTTTCTCACTTTCTGTAAGATCATTATTTTTAGAGCTACCTGTCGCTTTATTAATTTGTTTTCCTACCTTTGTGTCATTGTCAAATTTGTTCAGTTTTCTATTATTTTTCCCTACCTTTTTCTCTTCTTCTTGTCCAGACACCGGAGGAGTACAGTCTTGCACCTTGAAAGCGAATCCGCTCCGCCCCATCGAAGCTACACTGCCGCCTTCGGCCTTGCCGCGCACTTTGGACAGTTCGGATTCCAAAAGACGGATCTGCTTACTCTTTAAATGGGCGCTCGATTTGAGTGAATCAGCCTCGGCACTTAGACTCTGTGCTTGCTTCATAAATCCTTGAATAGTTTTAAAAGCAGTTTTATTCTCCTCTTGCAACTGTTTGATCTTTCCTTCTTTCTCTTGCAATTTCATTTCTAACTTGACCACCACGTCTTCTTCCGATTTAAGCGGGACAAATTCAGCAATTCCGGAAGAAGTTGCCGATCTGCTCGTTGTCGGCGTAGTCGACGCAGTGGGCGAGGCAGATCCTCTTCCTTTACTCGGACTGCAACTCGTTCTGCTGCGTGGCGAATTCGAAACACGCTGCAGTCTCGGAGAAACGTCCGGTGCTTGGTTTTCGTTAAAATTAGCTTTGCTCTTTAAAGGCGTTCTCGGCGTTTGTGATTCCGAAGTTTCATTCGAGTTCAGTTTGCTTTTCGAAGGAGGTCGACGCTGCTGTATTCTCAACGTTTCAATTTCTTTTAACAGTCGTTTCATTTCATGCGACATCGAATCCAGTTTGGCTCGTAAATTTCTAACGTCGCTCTGCCCTTTCTCCGATCTTTCTTCAAGTTCACTTATTGTGCTGTCTCTCGTTTTAACAGCAGCCTTGAGATGTTCAATTTGCCGTTGGTGCTTTTCAATCACATTTTGAAACTGAAACATTTCATAAAAAATAACTTATTTGAAAAATATTTGCCAGGGAAAATGAATTAAAAGGACAATCCCTAGAATGAAAGAGCGATTTCAGTTCTAAAGTCTCCTTCTTAAAGAGTTTTTCCTGTACAATGTTAACATTTTGCAGCGACTGAAATATTTTTTTTGCAAATTAATAAGCAATCTAAAACTATAAACACACCTCTTGAATTTTAGTCAACTGTTCATCAACCACAGTTTGTTTCTCTTTGATCAGTTCATTGAGACTACCGATCTCTTCTTTTTTCATTTGTACTTCGGATTCTTTCGCGGCCAGGCTGTCTTCAAAAGTGCGGATTTTCAAGTTGCACGTCGACAACAACCTGCCTTTTTGTTCGAGCTCATTGACGAGATCATTCAGTTTCTCGTCGCGTTGTTCCAACTCCTTTTCCAAACTGTTGCATCTTAAAATTAGACACTCTGACTCTTGGGCATCGTTTTCCAATAAGAAAGATCTTTCCTTTTCATCCGTCAGGCTATTTTGTAACTCCTGGTTCTATGAAGATAAGTTAAATATTAAAATAGTTTACGGAGATATCTCTATCGCGGAAATGACGCTTGCGGCGGCCAATAGAAATGTTGACTATTTTTGGGAAATTGTTTTAAATCGTGCACAAGTACCTAATATAACCACAAATATTTATTATAATTTTTTAAAAGCGACTCACGCTTTAAAAATCATGTATTCTCGTTTCGAATTTCGCTCCAAAACGTCAATGCTTGTCACGTGACCGCCGTGACGTCGTAGGCTCATAAACGCTGCTAAGCTGATGAGGTGATAGGTTTTTTCGTAATTGTTGTCATAGAAATTTTCGAATAAATTGCACACTCTAAATATTAACCAAACAACGAAGCATTTTGACAGGACAATTTGTGTTTTAAATTACTCACCGCGGCTTCTAACTGTTCGACCTGTTCTTCGAGCAATTTGACTTCGCGTTCGGTCTTGCTCCTCTCGTGGTTCAACCCGAATGCCTCGCAATAGACGGCCATCGAACTTTCGTTGAAAGTATCGGTCGACCGTCCTTCTAAAGGTCGGTTGACAGTCGCTTTGACGTCTCTTAGCTCCTCCTCGAGTTGCGCAATGCGCGCGTTCAACTGTTCCGCCTCGCAAGCGCGCTGGGCCTCCTGTTTTCGATTCTCGTCCTCGACCAATTCCAAAGCCTTGACAGCTTGACATAACAGTTCCTGCTTGTCTTGCAGTTCTTTGCGCAAAGATTCGATCTGAACCTGCGCCCAAAAGAATTATTTTTTAACGATTTTTTATTCTAAAATACAAATTGCAGCCAATTGGGGGAGGCAGAAACCATTCCAACTTCAAAATTTCTAATATTTGAAATATTACGATAAATAAAATACAATTCCTGTTAACGCGTGCGGTACAACGAGTAACGACTAGTAATATAAATATTATATTTGCTACTCGTCTGTAAGAGTTACATAACATGATTTCACATGTAAAAATTAACCAAAGCATGTTTGTCAGCTACGTAACTAATTTCTTTTTGACAGTTTTTCAGAACAAAAGAACAGCTGATTGTTTTTATTTTTAAAATATTCCCGAAATCTTTTATTTCAAAACTTTCTTGAAAAAATAAACCGTTATGAAAAATATATCATTATAATATTAAGAGCCGATTTTCCCCAAAACAAATAGGATTCTTCATATTTGCATATCAAACATCTACCCAAGATTTGGTTTAAGTCCGTTCAGTCGTTTGACCTGCAATTGTTCTCACAGACATGAGACAGACGAAAATACGTTCTTCAAAGGGTTGATCCGCCATTTTATTTTTCGCCTGTTACCCTGCGAGCACGTCACAAGTCAGATGACTGGACGGAGTGAATTCAAATTTTGGGAGAATAGACGATATGCAAATATGAAGAGCCATATTGTTGCTCGGGAAAATCGGCGCATGCGCAGAGGAGATATATGGAAGGAACTCCCTATCATGTACAACATTAGATTGTATTCAAGCAAAAACAAATGCTTGATCTACACAGAAAAAGATCGTTTTTCAAGTCAAATTTTGATCATAATTATTTTTCGAACAGAATCGAATTAAAATTCTACAAAGTTTATCTTATGGAGAAATATGTGTGCTCACGATTTAAGGTCATTGTTAAATCAAATCATTTGACAATCCTCTCTGTAACCCAGCATAAGTATTCTTTTTCTTCAATAATTTATTAAAATTAATCAATAAAAAAAGTTCTTGACTCACGTTAAGTTCTATATTTTTCTTAATGTCGCTGTCTTTGTCATCCAAATAGGAACGACCCATTCGCTCTTCCAGAAAAAATATGCGGAGCTTGAGATTGAAGTTTTCCTTCATGAGCGAGCTGAGCTGTTCCTCGTATTCCTTGACGGAGTGCACGCGGAGCGGCGACGACTTTCCTGGCGAACGAACGCCCATCGCGTCTAAAAAAAAACAAAATAATTTGATGGTTTAAATTTACTGAATACAGTGTATTAAAATGTTGATTCTGTGAAAAGTGGTGGATCACCGAGACGCAAGGTGCGTGCTTGGAATCTTATAAATAAAATAAATAAATCAAACCACTAACAACATTAGTTTCTTTCGAAAGTTTAGCTGTACGTAGTACTAGTTTTGGAAACAAAGCGGGGAATCAGTTTTCTGGAAAATATAAAATTCTAACAGGACCGTCAATTCGTATCTATAAGTCTGGCATCTTCGTCTAGATTCTAGACGAAGATGCCAAACTCATAGTTATTAAATCATAGTTATTCTAGACTCTAGAATAACTATGTTTTATTTTCTGAGCATAATCACCAATACAATACAAGACACAAAAGTAGTCTATTATCTAATAAGCCAAAATTGAGTTTGTATCTAAAAATCCCCATGTGCGGTTAAAGCAAAATTTATAATAGTATTTCAGGCGACATCAAAAATGTCCCTAACGTGAATATATTTAAAAGGAAACTTGAGGCTTTCTTAAGTAATAATTGCTTTAACACTGTTGATGATTTTTTAAAATTTTGTTTCTACATTGTATGTCCGTGGAGCAATAAAATTATTGTTATCCTTAAGACCTTTCAAACGATATCCTACATGACTGAAAACACGAATAGTTTGTGTGCCAATCTTTGTCCACACCCCATTTTCAGGAAAATGTTTTTTTTTAGGTTGTGACTATTGGAATATATGCGAATTGGTAAGCCCAGTGTCAATGCCAAATTTCAACCTGGCATATCTTTATTTAGTCCAGTGGTTCTTAACCTTTTAATGATGAGTGATCATTTGACAAAATTTCTGTCTTGCTAGAGACCACCAACTGGTTGGAAGTAATAAACAGTAAATGTAAACGAATAAAGGATTGTTCTATCCATAAATAACACATATTTTTAGGATGGTTTTGCGGACCACTTCGGGTGCTTCCGGGAGGACCAACAGTGGTTCGCGGACCACAGGTTAAGAACCAGGGATTTAGTCCAAAGAAATTTTAGTGTATTTTTGAGGTCCTTAAGAAAAGCCATTTCAAACGATACCCTACAATATACATGACCGAAAACAAGGATAGTTTTCTTTGCTCCCGCGGCACCACCCCGTTTTCAAGAAAATATATTTTTTAGGTTGCGGCTATTGAAATATACGCGGTTTGGTAAGATTTATAGTTATGACAAATTTCAACTTGGCATGTCTTTATTTAGTCCAAAGACCTTACACGACCGAAAACAGGATTAGTTTGTGTACCAATCTTTGCCCCCACCCCGTTTTCAGAAAGATATGCGGGTTGGTAAGCTTTATAGTTATGCCAAATTTCAACTTGGCATATTTAGTCCAAAGACATTTTATTGTTACAGACATACGGACAAAAAAAGTGAATTCGTACTCAATAAAGCGGAATTGCCGAACATGCTTCGTTTTCCAATGTCTCCGTCGCTGGAATCTACATCGTTATTCGAATCGGATCCGTCCGATACGTCTGTGGCATCTGTGTCGGCCATTGTCAAAAATATTTCGTCGCGTCAAAATCACATCACGCGATGTCAACCGGTTGTACAACAATCACTTAACACTGTCTGTCAATATCAAAACGGCGACTAACGTAAAAACCTACTATGACAACAAACAAGTCTTAGCGGTCAACCGCCGTTTTATTCTTTTCGGAGCAAAAGAAACCACAGTCGCTAACCGTATACCAATCACACTTTTATATAATCCGCAATATTGCTTCCTATTGCTATTATCCCTTAACATCGACTCTCCCTTTACTAATTTTCACAAACACGATTCTCAAAGTTCCTTAGAAATGATTCGATATTATTTTTACGTTCATCATAAATATGTAAGCACTACTATAATTAATAGCCCATGTGCTTTCATAGCCGTTAATTGATATGATCGATTATAGACACTCGACAACTGAGCATGTGACCATCGCCGTCTGAAATCTTTAGTCACGTGCATGGACTTAAAGTTTTCTGTATGCGCATGCGTTTATCCAAAGCCGATTTCAAATATTTTACAAACAAACTATTTCAAACGTTTCAATATACTTTAGTTTACACCGGTGTGTTTGTTGATAACTTCTGATCTCCCAAAGCGTCTGTCGGTAACACAGAATTCATACAACTGCGTGTTTGTTGGTCAAATCATATCGGATTCCTCTGATTGTTTGAACATGATTCTAATTCTAAGCTCCTTGAGCGGCTAGAATTACATTCAAACAGCCCGAAAAATCCAAGAATTTGACCAAGAAACACGCAACACTGTCCGAAATGTTCTGTATTACCAACAGCCGTTTTGTGAATTCTGAACTTACCTGCAAACACAGGTATTTTAAAATCGATTAAAGGACCGACACAAGAAGACTATAGACAAAGCAACTCTAATTTGAGATCTTCCCGCGTGATCAAACAACTGAAGATCGTGTCTCGATGTTTATAAGGAACGCGTCCGCCCTGATTCAAGATGTGGTGATATCATGTAAGAAGTCGCTTCAGTGGAGCGAAACGTCGACACAATAAGACCGCGCCTCGTGGAGGGTGGTGTTTCCTCCAGACAACGCAAATTGCGGCGATGGCCAATCAACCGATTAATAACTGCGACCAATTATTCGAATATACAAGACGTGCGGCGATACGAGGCTTCGCTGACGTATTATACGCTTATTGCAAATCTATGACATGCGACGAAAGCGCTGCACCGTGGACAAAAATAGCAAAAGTGAGTTATGTCGTCGTTATGAATATATTACGATAGAACCTCAATAAGTTAAAATCCAAGGGAAACGTTAAGAAATTTAAGTTATCGAGTTTTTTACTTATCGAGAGTTGAAGGTAGAAAGGTTGTCAGAGTAAAATTTTTAAGTTACCGAGGTTTGTGGATTTTATAGAGGATGTATGTATTTAGTTCAATAGAGGATAATACTTTAACTTATGGAGGTCACTAAAATATTATTTGAAGTTATCGAGGGCGATGTTCAGAATATTTGTTTAAGTTACCGAGGTTTTGTGATATAAGTAATGGATGTTTTATGCTTTCAGGGGAAGGGAATTCAAACATTTTTTAACTTACAGAGGTTTTTAACTTATCGAGATTCTACTGTATAAACAAATTTGACATTCGTGTTATATTAAAACACAATCGAATAATTTGCCAAAAAGTTGACATGTTCATAATACGCTTCTGCTAATCTATATCTATAGTATTATATAAAATTATTCGTATTATGTTTGTAATATTCAAACTATTTGACGAATTTTGATTAAACTTTTTTTAAAGATTTCTTATGATTCTAGAATAGTCTATGTTTTGTTTCACTATTTTATCGCAAAGTTAATTAATTGATTAAAAAAATTTCGGCATATAATACCTACTATGCAAATATATGTATATATATATATATATATATATATATATATATATATATATATATATATATATATATATATATAAAATTGTAACGTGTCAAAGCAGACCGGCATTCCCTCTTCGCCGGCGACTGATATATGTTACAGGTGCATATGCAATTCTTTCTCTATAAGGAAGATAAAGGACAAATTTAGGTCTCTAGTGGACTACTTTTGTAATTTATGTACGGTTTACTAGAAAAAGTTGGCATTAATATTGTGACAAAAAACACACGTTTTCAATGTCACTCTACGACCTTATTCGTACTTATTTCACAAAATTGTTCCACCACAAACCTAAAGTGACTCTTCCTTTTTCGTAAAAGTTTTTTAAATCTTCAAAATATTTCCAAAATTTAGAGTAATCAACTAACAGCGGCACCCTTGCATTTTTAACCTCGTAGTGTGGCTTAAATTCAGAGCGTTCCGACAGCCTTAAATATGATTTACGAAACGTGCCTATAAATTCTCTACGTCCCGTCTCAAATATAAAACATGAACAGTCTGTATAAAAATGCATTAATAATGTAATTTGGTAGTCGAGCGTGGGTATAAGCAAAACCAACTGTCACTGAAAATGACAACACACACACGCCACCCATCCGATGATAAAACGGTCAATGCCTGTCTTCAAATAAGCCCACGTCAAATCTGTAGTGGCATGGAATGCATTGTTAAATTATTGCGAGATTCTGTTTATTTTACTTAATTGAATACAGCATATACGAGGGTTGAACAATAAGTACCCGTGTTGGACGACAGATGGCGTCGACGAGTGAAATTGACTTTACCATCGTGTACTGCAGGCTTTTAAACGGCCTCGTGCTGAGTTGTAGATACATTCATGGGTTATTTTTTTCCATTTTGTCGAAAAATACAAAACACGAATGATACAACTGGCTGTCAAAAATAACCTAACCTATGAATTTATCTACAACTCAGTACGAGGTTGTTTAAAAGTCTGCAGTACACAATAGTAAAGTCAATAAATTTTACACAATTTTTTGTGGAGAAAAAAAATTTTTTTTTGAAAAAATTTATTTAGCAAGCTAAATTTGTCAGTATTTTTGACATAATTTTGTAAAAAAAAAATCCTAAAAACGTTAATTTGCCTTCGCGCAATTCATCATTTCGACACGTGCTGTAAAAAATATTGACGGTTATCACGTTTTTTTATTCAATTTTTTAACCAAAAAAATTTTTTTGGAACTTTTAAGCAGCAAGCCAAATTTTGTGAAGCTTAATGCTTAACAACAGCTCAAAAAAAGAAACAGTAATAAAATGAATTTTGCGACCAAAGTTCGGAATTTCGCGAGAGAATAATTTAAAATTTGAAAGATCAATTATCCAAAAAAAAATCGTCAGTCCAAGAGCCGTAAATTCAAAACTGAATTTTAGTTATTGATTTAACAAATGTGATTCATTTATCAATTATTTTCAAAGTCCTTCATTAAAAAACGTACTGGCAATTATTTAATAAGCGCACGTGTTGCATTTATACATCGAAGTTGTATAACTCGAACAGGTGTGTTCCGATTCCCACGCCATGATACCTAATACAGCAGACGCACCGCAATATCAACAGTTTTACATCGCCTTGCAAAAAAAAGACAAACGAAAAAACAAAAAAACAAGTGTTGGCTCAACTAGCTAAAATTCTATATCACACTTGATTGGCTATATATTTATAATCCACTCCAGTTTTATTTTGGCATTTGGAAACCGGACTGTACGAAAACGCACTGCACCTAATCAAAACCAATACCAGAACTAACAAAACGACACAGTATTTATGCATGGGCCGGGCATACTTTACATTGTTCGTTGTTTTGCTGCTTTATTAAGCTTATTAGTAACTCTATTACGAACACTGGTGACATCAGCTGTTAAGTGTCTATAAATCTATCTATCTGTATGAATCATTAGGCTTGATTTTTTTCGAACTAGATTATACGATTCTTCAAATCTCGCCCCTGTTTCCTTTGCACAGTACTGTATCCGTGTAGATATTGTCACGGCACACGTGTTTGTCTGCGTGGTGCTTTGTCAAAAAAAAAAAAAAAAACGCCAAATGAAATATTATGTCGGCATAAATGCGAAACGAACTGAACTAAGCAATGTTTTCGATCGCATTTGCATTATAAGCCACACGAAAAATGCATTTCTCGAGTAAACAAACTGAACTGTTTGTTATTTCGTTGAAATTGTGTTGAATAACGCTAAAGATGGTCAGCTGTTTTATTATTCTACGAAGACGGACGCAAAAGGTACTCAGACGAAAACAAACGAAATGACATGAATAATTACAGTATACAAATAGACGAGAGGCAATCCCTAAATCATTTCCCTCTAAAATAGTAGTATATTATACGAGTAAATGACATATGTTAAAACGAAAACTAGCAAGTTTCACCAGTCATATCACTGTTTGTTCCTTTCTTCTCGGGTAACATGTAATATAGGTAATGCGTTATTACGCTTAGACAAAAGAGATGAACATTGCCGAAAATGTAAAGCAAGTCGAGGGTCCCGTACGTGATTTCTTGAACTAAATTGGTATACGCTGGCTAAACTATAAGATACCTAGTAGATGTGACATGAAAAATGTATAGTCGTTGATTATTTCGTTGTCAAAACAAAATCTACTCGAGCAAAGATGGGTCGGAAAGCTATAGTTATTAACGAAATTTGGAAAGACCATAAAAAATAACTAATAATTATTTATATTAATAGATATTACAAAAATGTGAGCCGCCGTGGGACGCTTGGCCAATGTGCAACAGACATTTACGAGTAAAATGCCAACACACTATCGCACACGTAAAGCAGAGAGTGTGTTGTGTAGTGGAGAGGGAAACGCTCAGTATAGGTATTGAGAGGAGCGTCAAGTCAGAATAAGCCGACGAGACGCGAAGCTGCCGAATGGGACGCGCGTCGCAACGTGCAATTGAAACGTTTTCACTCCCATTAGAGTTGGGTAACTCAGATCTGAACCGGTTCAAAGAGCCGACTCCGACAGAAGGTCCGTGAGAGCCGACTTACTTTTTTTTGAGCCGACGGATCAACGGATCCGCATAACTCAATGAAACACTTAGCACACAGAAGCACATTTTACACTTACGTATCAGTTCTTGCTTTGATGCATCTGTCAGCTCAAATGACTCATGCATCACATGTTTGGCTATGCATTCTTGATTCTATACAGGTCGTGATATGATTGACTGAACTAGGTAACTCAGTGGCTGACTGCAGTAACATATTCAGAACTCGGCTCTTTTTGAACCGGTTCAGTGAGCCGGCTCACATACGGGATCCAGATGCAAAGATGCATATCACTAAAAAGACCCGTTTTTCCCATCTCTAACTCCCATCAAAAAATAGTTTATAAAATGTGGCCTGCTAAATATTTGAACGCTTTGTGTGACAATCTCCGCCTTCTTCTGATATCTGTGAACGGATAAACGGAAGTATGTCGTCTGTGTTTTACAACAGCGGCGCGTTAACGGAAATTATTGCAGGGTGTACACTTTTTTTGTGCGTACAATATGCATATGTTACGGTAAAAGTAGATATTGCGGCAAATGTACACAGTTTCCGGTAAATGTGCACATTTGCCTCCTCGTTTGGGTAGTGTGCATTCAACTAACATTTACAATTTCAAAGAAGGGAAATGTACATTGAATTCACAATGACCATGTCGTTTTGGTAAATGTGAGCATACAAAATACGAAATCGTTATTAAAGCCTTTTGTATTATGTTTATATAAATATTTTTTTGCTGCAACAACATTTTTAATTTATTTGTATTCCAACTAGACATATTATATAATATGCAAAGAAAAGTATGTTTTGTTTGTCATTTACATTTTTCTTAATTAAAATAATTTTCGTTATTAAAGCCTTTTGTATTATGTTTATTTAAATAAATATTTTTTTACTGCAACAACATTTTTAATTTATTTGTATTCCAACTAGACATATTATATAATATGCAAAGAAAAGTATGTTTTGTTTGTCATTTACATTTTTCTTAATTAAAATAATTTTCGTTATTAAAGCCTTTTGTCTTATGTTTATTTAAATAAATATTTTTTTACTGCAACAACATTTTTAATTTATTTGTATTCCAACTTTTCTTAAAACATGAAGGTAAGAGTATACATTTACCAAAACGTGAAGGCAAGTGTACACATTTGCCGGGAAATGTACATATACATTATATTCAGTTCACATATACCTAACTTTTTGGGAAATATACACATTTTACGGTAAAAGTGTACATTTCCCAAGAGTGTACATTTACCGTAACACATATATTTTTACGTGTATCTCTTACATGACGTGTATAATTTGCTGAGTTAGTACTTTGATCGTCGATTTATAAAAGCGGATGTACTCGTATGTCAGACGTCGGTAGCTCATAGTTTCATATATACTCCGAAAATGAACAACTTCGATATCTGAATTAATTTAATGTTCACATTTAAACATTTTTAATCCGTAAAAACATTTTCAACCAACGATATTAGGTGTTTGGTATCGTGCTTTAGTGTAAAAAGTGTTGACACTTTTGACACCATTGCGTTTGTTAAACAAACGTGTAACTACGGATTATATACCTGACGTACACTTTTCAATGTAAATTTCAGAGTGATCTACACTGCAAATATAATACCAAACACATATGGTATCAAATGTGGTTTAAAAACGACAATCATAAAAGTACGCATTTTAGGTAGGCAGCTACTTTTTTTTTGATTCGCAGGGTTGAATTTAAATCTGAGTTTTCGGGACGGAAAGTGTTCTCATTTGGCCGCCGTTTTGAAAAGAAAGATGTAACAGTTTTTTGCTGTAATTTCTTATAAAAATTTCTTTCTTACAGAAATTTTGTAGACACCAATTTTGTAGATAATAAAATTCCTTACAACTTTTATTAATAACTACATATTTATGGTTAGCGGGCACTTGGACATAAATAAATAAAAATCCTAAGTTTTATAAATTTTGCGACGTTTCGTAGGCAGTTTTTCCTACTTTTTCAAGCAATATTATAGTTTAGAATCTTTGTTATGTTTTAGTAATATCTAATAACTTTCTGACGTAGTAACTTTTCAAACTAAAAATATTATGTTACCACAGTTTCCTATAACTGACAGCAATTTTTTTTACTATTATCATTTTATATTGAATTTGTTTGTTGTGTTTTAATAGCTTCTTTTTTTTGTATTTTATTCACTATATCATATGCTGCAACCTTCCCGCAAAACTGTTTTAAAGATCGCATCAAAATCGATTCCGACGTTTAAGAGCTATAATGATGCACCGCAAAAAAACTACTTGCACATCTCTCGTTTCAAACTCTCAGTTAAAACTCACCACCGACACTCCTACGAACCAAAAAAAAAAAATTGATGCCAACCCAAATTAAACCGTTGCCTTTTTTCCGCCCAATTGACTGCACCACATAATATGTGCAATTTTTTAATCAAATCACGAACGACGCTTTAATACTTCTAAGATCGATAAAAAAACGTAATACTTTATAGGACTTTGGATTTCCTTGCACAGTTTTCAAAACGAACTCACAGCACTGGCACAAAACACAATATAATGAGTATAACTTTTCTGTATTAAAAGAAAAACCATAATTTAGAACCGACAGGACAAAAGTGAACCAAATGTCGATCGTTTGACAGCCGAACTGCCTGGAAATGTTGGACCGCACTGACTAGTATAATATTTTGTCAGATCCGAGAACACAAGAAACACGTGAGCAACTCGCGTTTCGTTGGTAATGACGATAAGAAAACACAACCCGATAAATTTTTACAGTGGCGTGTCATTTTTTAACCCGAACGTGACACGTAATTGGTTTTAATTTATTTATTTATTCACAATTATTACAATTATATTTGTTACATAATGTTTCCCGCCCAACTTGGCAAAGCCAGTGCTAGGCAGGATCCGATATATTGCTGTTGTGCAGATCTCTTGGATATTTTGTTTTACCTGCAGTTGAGGATTATTGATATTATTTTTACGCTTCTGTACATCCGATAAAAAAACGAAACCCTTTTAGAGGGCCACTATCGTGTCTATAACAACTTATTTTGTCCGAAACTACTCGACGAAAAAAATTTTAATTTGATACATAGATGATCCAATTACGGCGTATATCGATTTTGGAAAGCAAGGTAGAAATTAAAAAAAAAAATTTTTTCGAGGGCATCATGTGACCTATCAAATGAAAATGCTCGTTATGAGAAATACAAATATATTTTTTTTATCATTTCAAAATGCGTAGTTTAAAAGATATTAAAGAAAATATATGAAAATCGAGCATTCCCTCCACTTATCTCCAAAACTACTGTGTCTAAAATTTTGAAAAAAATAGCGAATATAGAATCTCACCCATAGTTTACAGGAAAACCTAAACGGACATCCTAAGTCTTAAAATTCCCACGAAAAACGGAATGGTACGGAAACCGCTCCTCGAGAGTTCGACTCGCACTTGACCAGTTTTTTAAGGTCACACACAAAACGGAAGGCTAGTACAGGAATGAACCCCGCAGGTGTCGGAACGTTGAGGAACCACAATATCAATGTATACGCAACCACTATTGCTGAGTTTCAAAAGGTATTGTTAAAATTTTTGATTTGTCAATGACTAGATTGTGATCATTTAATTGTAATTTTAAGGCTGTCGGAACGCTCTGAATTTAAGCCAAAAATAGAACTTCGGCTGTCAACTGATTGTAGACTTATTCGTCGACATTCTGCAAAAATTCTTTCTGTATAAGGAAGATAAAGGACAAATCTAGGTCTCTAATGGACTACTTTTGTAATTTATGGACGATTTACTAGAAAAAATTTGGTATTGATTGTGCTAAAATAACACACGTTTTCAATGCCATACTATGACCTTATTCGTACTTATTTCACAAAACTGTTCCATCACAAACCTAAAGGGACTCTTCCTTTTTCGGAAAAGTTTTTTAAATCTTCAAAATATTTCCAAAAATTAGAGTAATCAATTGATAGCGGCACCCTTGCAATAAAATTTTTTAGCCTCGTAGTTGGCACCTGCCAAAAATTGAAACGTGCGGATGATTTGAGCGAGACAGAGCTAAAGAAGGTCACACCCACAATATGTCTTTTGCTTACCTCGCCCCTTACCTCTGGGTCTCAGCACAAACAAAATTCAGAGCGTTCCGACAGCCTTAAGCATGTCTAATGTCTTTTAGTTTTGAAGCAACATGTAATCTCTAATTGAATTGCTAATTGCAGAAAGGGGACATGTCCACTTTTTAAAAATGTTCAGGAAACGAAAAAAACTTCTTATTTTTTTAAAGAAAAGATATATCAACAAAATTTTTTTGCAGAGTGTTCTCTGCTATATGTTTGATAAATCAAGGATAAATATTTTTATTTTTGGTTTTTTTTTCTTTGAGCAACTGTCAAATTTGACAAATGGACATATCACCTTTCTGCAGTAAATGAAAACTAAAAGTAATGATATGAACTTTTTTTTATTTCAAATTGAAATTTTTGACAAAAATGAAAATACATAAACACAAAATAGCGTAATTGAACTCGCAATCCTTATCAGCAGTTGGCCATGTAATAATTTCCCTCCAAAATTCCAAATAATCCTCGGGAATAAATTTTAATGTGTTTGATATGTCGGTCATTTTTTTTTTGCTAATAGGAAGCTTTTCAGGGTAAGCTTTCTTTGTACAAGAAGTTATTTCCTTCTCAGTATTCCTCAGACGGTAAGTGTCAATTACAGGACAGTTTATAAATTGCCTACAAATTATTTCATTTGCGGAAGAAATTGTCATATGGTGGAAGAACGAAATTGAAAAAGATTTCTTCTGAGTGCGTGGCACATTTTTCCCGTAGGATTCATTGCTCAGACAGTTTTTTTTGTAAAAATCTGGCCACAAAGAAAATAATATAAAACAACAAATTATTATTCTGTTATTTTATAGTGCCTACGAACTGCTCGACTGGATCAAGGTTCTTTGTTGTTCAATCAGATGTCGGTACTGATTGTCGGTACTTTACCGCAGAAAAGTGACATCTCCCGGACATGTCTCCTTTCTGCAATAAACGAGAACTAAATCGCTCTACTGTATCTAAACTAACTATGCAAAATGTCCCGTTTGTGCAGTAAACGATGTGTTTAGCCTTCTAGAAGCGAAATATACAAAAATGTCAATTTGCCCAGAAAATGGAGATGTCCCCTTTCTGCAATTAGCAATTCAATTATTTTACGGTATTATTACTATAATATATACATATAGAGCAAATTTCCATCTAAGCGTATATAATCTAATTGAATGCGGTTAATCACATGATTCACAGGAATAACTGACAAATTTATAATAATTGCGGAAAAGCCACGTTAAGTCATATCAGTAAAATATCAACTGTACAAATATTTGACGCGCAGGATTATTTCAGAAGCAAACACTCTAATCAAATAAGTCGCCCGGCAATGGGTTTCAAATTAATCGTAACGTGTAGCTGTCTGGAAACTGTAAATGAAACTTTGTTGACTGTTGACTATTCGGTCATTGGAGTATAAAAATTTGGTTCAGTTCGTAAGTTGTTAAATTTATATAGGTACTAGCCCAAATGCTAGGAGCGCTGATGGTAATAGCTAGGCCCGTAATGTACGAAGAAATAAAACAAACAATATCTATTGAATTCTATTGCATTTGGATAGAATACTTATTCCCAATTTTTTAAAGGCAACATTTGTCTAATTTTTTGGGAGAATGAAAATGACTGATAGAAATTTGCCTCATATTCTACGCCACTGTAACAAAAAAAAAAAAAAAACCCGGGTCGCAGTGCCAAAACCCTGCCGACAATATAGTGTATTTGCTTGTATAGGGCCGTGTGGTTTTATACTTTTATTATGTGAAATTAAGTTTGTTTTTGGACAAAATAAAAAATTTAACCCCTTAATACACCCCTTAAAATAACATTTTTTTACTTATTTGTAATATTATTATCAATCTAACGTCTACACCGAATTAAAGACACCCTTCAATAAATAACTCACTATCTGCAAATTAGTGTTTTCAAAAAATTTGTAAGTCCGGTCCTGTCGGGCCGATTTTATTAAAATTTTAGGGACACTTTTTAATTACTACTAAAGGGTTAAATGTCAATTTTGAAACGATTCGGAGAATTTTTTCGGTATTTTGGGGCCCAAAAACATTTTTCAACCCCTAAAAACTACCCTTAAAATAGCCCGATTACGCCCATTTTAAATAGGCTTCTTGCGGTGATAGATTTCAACACGTGGGTCAAATTTCGTTAAAATCAATTAACTCTTTCGAAAGTTATTGCCCGCACACATATATATATATATATATATATATATATATATATATATATATATATACATATATATATAAACATTTTCAAAAATAGTGCCAAAGTGTTTAGGAGGTTATGAAACGTCGAGAAATTTTGGTCCGACCCCTAGGTCCCGCCATCCGACCAACGCCAATAGTGTTTGTTGCCTTATGGCAAATACACTAAAAACAGGAACGCCAACGCAAAACGACGGCACATGTTAACTCGTTCCATACTCGCTGGATTCTAAACGTGTTAAATTATATAGTCTATCCTGAATCAGTATAGACTATAGAGAAATAAATAATTGGCTTTGACACAACCTTGTCAAAACTACAGGGTTGAATTTTTTTTATTGTCAAAAACCATGTCAATTTTATTTAGACTAGATTGTATAGACGCTCAACATCTTAGGTCATCAGCGCAAATTTTATTTAACTGGACCAATCCGAGCTGATACCAAACTTAGTTATAATATTACTATATCTTTTGTCCTCAGCTTCATACGCGTGAACGTCCATTTTGCAGCAAGTTCACTCGCATTAATTCCGGCTTTCATCGCGGAACAATTTTTAAATCCGAGCGCCGCCGAGTAAAATTTACCCTTGTCAATTGCATTTGAGTACATATACCAACTGACAAAGTATAGCGAGTTTAAATTAAAAAAAAACTCGGGTCGCAGTGCCAAAACCCTGCCGACAATATAGTGTATTTACTAATACAGGCAGTGTGGCTTTATTATGCGAACTTAAGTTGGTTTTTGGGCAAAATAAAAAAATTGACTCCTTAATACACCCCTTAAAATAACGTTTTTTTTCTTAATTGCAATATTATCATCAATCGAACTTCTATACTAAATTATATACAACTTTCAGTAAATAATTCACTATCTGCAAAGTACATAAAATTTGTAAGTCCGGTCCTGTCGGGCCGATTTTATTAAAATTTTAGGGACACTTTTTAATTACTACTAAAGGGTTAAATGTCAATTTTGAAACGATTCTGAGAATTTTTTCGGTATTTTGGGGCCCAAAAACATTTTTCAACCCCTAAAAACTACCCTTAAAATGGCCCGATTACGCCCATTTTAAATAGGCTTCTTGCGGTGATGGATTTCAACACGTGGGCCAAATTTCGTTAAAATCAATTAACTCTTTCGAAAGTTATATATATATATATATATATATATATATATATAAACATTTTTAAAAATGGTGCCAAAGTGTTTAGGAGGTTATGAAACGTCGAGAAATTTTGGTCCGACCCCTAGGTCCCGCCATCCGACCGATGCCAATAGTGTATGTTGCCATATGGCAAATACACTAATTAGTTCAACCGTTTTCGAGCGTTGCCGGTACAACCAAATGAAATTTTCCAAAATACCGCAAAAAGTCTAAAGAAAATAAAATCAGAGACAGACGTCCCGTTCTGCTTTTATACAATTATTGATAATGCACCAGCTCGAACTTCCTTCATTTAGTTAGTCCAACAGCGAAATCTCTATAACTGACTCGAGAGAAATTGCCTTTTTTTATAAAAAGATTGGCACTAGTTTGAAAACACGATTGGAAAACAACTACGCCATAAAAACAAACTATTAAAAGAATCGAGGCCAGGGACGGAGTCGTCTCAAGAGCGCAGCTCGCTACATCAATGGCTTCAAGTACTCAAGAATATGACACAATGAAAATATTTTGCAGAATAAGTTGAATATTTATTTTCAAACATTGGTTACTTTTATATCTTAATATCTACATATAACAAATAAGTCTTGTTCATTTCAAACCAAATTTTACTAGTTTGTTAACAGAAAACACAAAATGTCTTCAGGACTTGATAATAAAAAATTATGTTCCTTCTGGGGGGGGGGTCGTAGGAAAGGCTACATGAAGGGAAGGAGGAGTTCCAGAATCTGAAATAGGGCCACGTGGTTTATGGGACGCTCCCTAATGAAAATGCTAATAATATATTCTATATCTGTACCAATATAAATACGGAGAGATGTGATTAAAAAAGGGCGCGGGCAAGTTTTAATAGACACACGAGCCGTAATACCATTACGCACAAGATACATATGGTATTTTTGCACGTACCTCCTACAAAACTGCTAGTTTTCACTTAATTTTTAAAAATTTTAACAGTTCACTTTTGAACAAACGTGGCTTTTCTAAAAACAGGTTATAAAAATTCAAGACAAATATTGATTTACTATTGAATTGGTGTAATGCGACCAGTTTGGTTTTACTTTACCGCGCTAGTGCGCAATGAGTCACTTTATATGCATGTAAAGCAGCTATTTTATAGCGAGTAATGCAAAAAGTGAGCTTAAACCATTGCTATTGCGTCTAAAAAGATATGTAATGGAATTACGCTTTTGATATTACATAGAAAAAGGAAACAAATGCCGGAGATCAAGGAGCATGTTCGTTTGTTTCAGTAAACAGCGCTATTTTGAACGTTTGCCAAGTCGAATACAAACAACTGGGTAGTCTGGACGAAACGCTGCCCACTTATTTTTTGTTATTTTGCTGGCCATGACTTACCCACTCGTACAAACCTATAGAACACTTCTTTGCCTCACATCTTTTATTCGAACACAAATATTAAATTATTCAATTAATGCCCTCAACTGCCAAGATTACTTGAGTCTTGCAGCTTTATTTTATCAACTAGATTTTCAATTTGTTACAAAAACAAGAGTATTTATTTGAAGTTATATTTTTTTGACGTGATTAAAAATTTATTTTTAATAAGTATACATGCAAACAATTTATTGAAATAAAAAGTTTAAGAAGTTAATACTAAAATTAATCTCATATATTTTAACACTTTCAAAATTTTATTTTAGCTTTTACTTTTATATTCAATTCATTCAGTAATCAAAAATATTATAAATTCCATTTGATGACACTTAAAAAATACAATTGGTTGTCATCAAAGGTTATAGATGTCTGGTATATTAATATTATACAGTTTCCATATGACAGAAAGCGCATTGATTTCGTCGATTTGTCATTTCAGTCTGAGCCTCTTATCATCTTACGATCAACATCATACTTGTGAATTTTCGGCCAACTTTATATGCTGTCGAATTTTCGTTGCCTGCTAAAATTTACCCTCAACAGCCCTCAACACGCCGAAAGAAATATAACTTAAAAAACAACAATATTAAAATAAACTAAAATAACTTTTCTTTAGCGTTTCCCTTTGAGTTATAGAGTTTCTACTATACTTCACTTATCTACATTAAATTTTCAATTCAAATACAAACATCAAACTAATAGTAAAAGATTTTCTGTTTAACTTGGGAAACTAGTTTTAGGACAAAAGATTGTAAGGTGTGGGCGAATTAAAAATAAAAACCCGGGTCTCAGTGCCAAAACCCTACCGACAATATAGTGTATTTGCTAATACGGGCCGTGTGGCTTTATTATGCGAACTTAAGTTGGTTTTTGGGCTAAATAAAAATGTTGACTTCTTAATACACCCCTTAAAATAACATTTTTTTTCTTAATTGCAATATTATTATCAATCGAAGCTCTATACTAAATTATATACACACTTCAGTAAATCATTCACTATCTGCAAACTAGTTTTTTCATAAAATTTGTAAATCCGGTCCTGTCAGGCCGATTTTATTAAAATTTTAGGGACACTTTAATTATTACCAGAGAGTTAAATTTCAATTTTGAAACGATTCGGAGAATTTTTTCGGTATTTTGGGGCCCAAAACGTCGAGAAATTTTGGTCCGACCCCTAGGTCCCGCCATCCGACCGACGCCAATAGTGTATGTTGCCATATGGCAAATACACTAAAAACATGTTTATTGAATATCTCGATTGTTTATTAGTGTATTTGCCATATGGCAACATACACTATCGGCGTCGGTCGGATGGCGGGACCTAGGGGTCGGACCAAAATTTCTCGACGTTTCATAACCTTCTAAACACTTTGGCACCAGAGTTAATTGATTGTAACGAAATTTTGCCCACATGTTGAAATCCACCACCGCAAGAACCCTATTTAAAATGGACCCAATCGGACCATTTTAAGGGTAGTTTTTAGGGGTTGAAAAATGTTTTTGACCCCAAAATACCGAAAAAATTCTCCGAATTGTTTCAAAATTGAAATTTAGCCCTCTGGTAGTAATTAAAAGTGTCCCTAAAATTTTAATAAAATCGGCCCGACAGAACCGGATTTACAAATTTTTGAAAATACTAGTTTGTAGATAGTGACTTATTTACTGAAGGGTGTATTTAATGTGGTGTAGACCTTCGATCGACAATAATTTTGCAATTAAGAAAAAAGGTAATTTTAAGGGGTGTATTAAGGAGTTAATTTTTTTATTTTGCTCAAAATCCAACCTAAGTTCGCATAATAAAGCCACACGGCCTGTATTAGCAAATACACTATATTGTCGGTAGGGTTTTGGCACTGCGACCCGGGTTTTTTTAAAATTGCATTTCATTATAATTCATCTGAGAAGATTTACGGTTTCCTCCCACATTAAATAAAGACGGCAGGGACAGTCAAAGTTGTGACCGAGGCGACCTATTTAAAAAGGTTTTGGCATTATTCCACACATGCGTATTATAAATACACATTTCACTGGATATAATAGAAGCATTTCAAATATACATATTCGATTTAATGAAACTGGATAGTGTAATTCAGAACTTTCGTAGGAATATAATTATAATTTGAAGTACTTCAAGAACCAGACGCACATAGGTCAGTAGTTGTCATGTACATACGTATTATTGCGTACTGCAGATAGTACGAAAATAGCAATCGCACGATTAGGGTGGAAACATACTGTATTTGTCTTTTTTGTGGAAACAACTACGTTGGTTCTGACCGGCTACTGGCATAGATAAAGACATAGAACTTTTGAGAGATATACTACATTCTATTATATTATTGCAATAAACAGCGAATTACTTCGAAAAAAGACACGAAGCTATATTTTTGCTTCGTTGTTACCTTTGTTCACTGCATATTGAGTATTATATGCGCCATGGATCTCTAAAAGGCTCGGAAGTTAGATGGAAATGGAGGCTTGCGCAGGTACAGTCGGTTGAAAAAACTCGGGCTATATTATTATTATTTTTTTTAAATTTTTCTTTAATCTAAAAGTCTAATTCCTTGCATAAAGTCATCCAAAAAATTATTTTTCGTGCTTGTCTATGCAAAACTGTATTAGGCATCTTGATCAATAGCAGAAAAGCGACAAGTGACAAGACAACGAGCGATAACCAATCACCGACGAGTGCACATTCTGTGCCGTTAACTGAGACGTGGTGGGAGTCTTCCTTTCCCACAAAACAACCAGGACGACTCTAAAATACGCATTTGCGACACTATTTGTGACTAACTTCAGAACCTTTTAGATCCGTGGCGAGTATTATAATTGTTTGGGATAATAATATTATGTATGCATATGGTGGTAGTATATCAAAACCAACTGTTAGGACTTTCTGAGCCTAGTACCAATTCATATTTTCAATTTATTATTTCTAATATACATTTAAATTCCAACTGATATCAAGTTTTCGAATTAGAAATTAAGGTTTGTAATCTTTCAAAAAAAGAAGTCGGATTCTTTTGAGTATAGATCTTGTTTTTTTAACCAAATGATTACATTAATAGATAGAAAGATTTATGTATTGTGAACAGTAAAATTATTATATATAAAAAGGTCAAATGATTGTCCAACCGCAAACATAAATAATAATTTATTAAATACGTTTTGGATTAAACACGTAAATGCGACAGGACCTTCTGGCACTGTTGATTATAAACCTCACTTTAAGGCTGTCGGAACGCTCTGAACTTAAGCCACACTACGAGGCTAAAAAATGATGTTGCAAGGGTGCCGCTGTTAGTTGATTACTCTAATTTTTGGAAATATTTTGAAGATTTAAAAACCTTTTCCGAAAAAGGAAGAGTCACTTTATAGGTTTGTGATGGAACAATTTTCTGAAATAAGCACGAATAATGTCATAGTGTGACATTGAAAACGTGTGTTTTTTTGACACAATTAATGCCAACTTTTTTCTAGTAAATTGTACATAAATTACAAAAGTAGTCCATTAGAGACGTAGATTTGTCCTTTATCTTCCTTATAGAAAAAGAATGTTTGCAAAATGTTAACGAATAAGTCTACAGTCACAAGCCCTATTTTTGGCTTAAATTCAGAGCGTTCCGACAGCCATGGTAAAAATACAATGGCCGACATGACATATACTCTGTTTTTTAAACAGTTGAGCTTCGAAATTTTAAATTTCGAACCATTAATTATCTGTCGGGCAACGAAACGACACAAGTGGATTATTAACGGAACGTGGAAACAGGACACCGTGGGGGGAACATCTGGAAACGCCGCTATATACGCGCCAGTCGCAACAACACTTCCGCATTATTGTGCTGCGGCCCAGCACGTTCATAAACAAAACACCGAGGTGCAAAAACAATTACAGTAGGCCTTCGATTATTCGACATACACCAATTTGACAGGGAAAAAACAGAAATAATGCATGCTCATAAAAGGGTTTCTTTGTAGGCGGTTCGTTTGACGCGACTTTTAGGTAATTTTGGTACTTACAGGCCGATAGAGAACCGTTTGCATCCAGCGTGACCTCTTGAAGTTGTGTTGGACTCGTACTGAAACAAAAAAAAAGTATGACTATCAGATCTACAGACAAAACGAATGTACATTTCAACTGTAATCGCAAAACATATATTTTTGTCCCAAAATATCGAATTAATAAACGTGATATTTGTCAATATTTCTTTACAGCGCGTCACGAGATTTCGAACTACGGGAAGGCAAATTAACATTTTGAGGTTTTTTCTTTTATTTAAAGATAGTCTTCCTAAGTTAATTATTATGATCAATTGAAATATGAGATTTTAACAGAAATATCTTTATTTGTGAAAAACTGAATTTTTCTTCAAAAATTTTACAGCATATATTAATATTTAATACAATAATATTCTTACATGATTACACTCTCAATATAAAAACCCTTTCGTCAGTCCTTAAATATATAATAATTATACATATAATATGACTTTAAATAAGGAAAGAAGTGTTAATTGGTCCTTCTCCACCTTCGACTAAACGAACATTCGGTGCAAACCATCAAAAGGTACGATAAATAGACAAGACACGAACACAAATAAAAAGCACAAAACATGAAAATAAAGCTCCCCAGTTTTCCTTTTTCCGCGTCGGCGGCGTCGTTAATTTCATTCGTGCATTCTTCGCATTCGAGTTTTCTGACAGACTTGCACATCTCGATACTTCTTTGTTTCAACAGGTCATCCGTTTCAACTGTCAAATCTGACGACAAATTTAAATCGTCGATATCGTGTTCGACAGATTGACGCATCCTGCTTACGGCGGCCATGTTCTTGCATTCGTCGCATTCAGGAGTCCGTTTTCTGAGAGACTCGCACACTTCAATGCTGGTTTGTTTCAGCTGTTCGTTCATTTCAATTGTCAAATGCGACGGTAAACGTAGATCGTCGATTCGGGATTCGATGGATTGACGCATTCTGCTCGGACATCCCTGACTGGTCACGTGAATCCCGCCGTATCCGTCGTTGCAGCAACACTGTTCGGCCACCGAAACAGACATGTTCTCTCTGGATTTTATAAGGGAAGTCTGCCATAACAGCCAATTTAATTGGTCTTTACACGTCGTCTTTAACGATTTGATTACTTCAGACATAATTCACAAATCTCGAAATACAATTAATAAAGAAAATAGTACGTGCTTCCAGTGAAGATCTTAGATGGACGAATAAGTAAATAGTTGGATTTTGGAAGTGATTATAAATAGATATTTTAGACCTCAAGTACCTACTTGGTACCATAGACTAATTAAAGAATCCTCGGTTGCTACAGGTATTAAAATTATTTGCCATTCGCAGGTATATCAGATTATAATAAATCAAATCAATTTATCCCTTAATAAAATAAATACAATTATAAATAATAATAAATAAAAAAAAACCCGGGTCGCACTGCCAAAACCCTGCCGACAATATAGTGTATTTGCTTATACAGGCAGTGTGGCTTTATTATGCGAACTTAAGTTGGTTTTTGGGCAAAATAAAAAATTTTACTCCTTAATACACCCCTTAAAATAACATTTTTTTTTTAATTGCAATATTATTATCAATCGAACCTCTATACCAAGTTATATACACCTTTTAGTAAATAATTCACTATCTGCAAACTAGCCTTTCTTAAAATTTTTAAATCCGGTCCTGTAAGGTCGATTTTATTAAAATTTTAGGGACACATTTTAATTACTGTCAGAGGGTTAAATTTCAATTTTGAAACGATTCGGAGAATTTTTTCGGTATTTTAGGGCCCAAAAACATTTTTCAACCCCTAAAAACTACCCTTAAAATGGTCCTTCGAAAGTTATTGCCCGTACACATATATACCTATATATATATATATATATAAACATTTTCAAAAATGGTGCCAATGTGTTTAGGAGGTTATGAAACGTCGAGAAATTTTGGTCCGACCTCTAGGTCCCGCCATCCGACCGACGCCAATAGTGTATGTTGCCATATGGCAAATACACTAATAAGTGCCTTTTTTTTATTATTTAGCAAAAAGGATTTCCTTGCCAACTTAATAGGTATAATGTTTATGTACCTTTAAAATGTCTAAAAATTCAAATAAAATTTAAAGGATAGATAATATTTTGTAGACATAACAACACGTTTCCATATTTTCTGTCGGTCCGTTTATACCGACATTACTCGAAAATGAATTAATCAATTCTAATGAAAATATATTTAAATTAGTACAAGTTACTTTTTTGTCCGGGGGAACGAATTGGTACATCTGCGAGCAAAATCTCGCTTAAACGCTACAGTAGAACTCACGTATTTTCAACCTATCGGAATTAATCACTTTGTGGCAGACATAGATCAATCAGAAAAACCCCAATTAATTTGAGGTTAAACGTTATCTAACGTATTTTTCCACTGGCTGAGCAGTGTAGGAAGAGGAAGAAACGTGAGTAAAAACAATTGAAAACAGATGGACTATATGATGTCAAATAAAAAAAGCCAATTACTACTAATTTATTTACTCGGTCTCCAAATGAGCAGTCAATAATTTCCAGCGTGAAATAAAACACCACCCTTGACAAGCCGAAGAAAAAAAGCTTGTTTTCGAAAAAATACGGTAAATATAACAAACATCGTCCACAATAATTCAGTAAAGTCGTCGATTATGCAACAACAGATAAACAAATATCGCCGTAAATCGTCCGTCCGGCCGCACGACGTACATTCCTCACTTGTTTTTATGACGTCCAGATGCGTCGGTCTACGGCGTCGGTTCTCTTTATGCGTCTAAATCGACATAGCGAACATATATCGTTACGCCACGGTTTTGAACAACATCGCGTCCAAAGTCGAGTACCGTCGAGAATCTATTAAAAAAGCAAACGTCCGTTTGCTTGTCGCGGGTAACCTCAGGAACCGCTGAATCAATTTGAAAAGTTTTTTTACTGAAGCTTACTTCTTCGCAAGTAACACACGCTGTATTATTCAAGTATTTAGACTTTCGCGGCCGGCGTTGTTCCAAATCTTCTTGGTTTCTAAGCCTGGGATCCATTGGCATTTCTAACCTGTCGTTTCATCTACAACTGAGGAGTGATTTTTCAAAAGGGCTTATTTCCATTTTTAGCCTTGAGGCCGCTTTTGATGGAATTCCCTTTAAAATGTTGAAATGAGGAGTGATTTTTCAAAAGAGCTTATTTCCATTTTTAACCTTGAAGCCGCTTTTGATGGAATTCCCTTTAAAATGTTGAAATTTGTGGTACTCACTATCAAAGGAGATGTATGACACTTACCTGTGATCTACCCGCTGCCACATCGTCTTTGATATGTCTAACGTCAGGTAGAAATACCGATGGACCTCAGCCTACAAGAAGACTTCGAACAAGCTATATTACGTTACGACCAACGAAGAAAAAGCCGTAAGTGAAAATGCAAAGCAGGGCGGGGATTTCACACGCTGGCTAAACTAAGAGATCCAGAAAAGCGATATCTGAGTAAATAGCTGCTTTATAATCTTTATCTATTGTTGTTCTTAATTATTTTATTACTAAACCAAAAGTTACCCGAAAGACGTCGGGTTCAAAACAAATCTCGCTAACTAAGTTACAAAAAGTGGCTTTTGATCAAATAATACGCGGCGTTTAGAACGCAGTCAATTAAGACGCAGAGAGTTCCGAACCCGACACCGATATAAATTAGTTTTTTATATTTTTTACGAGAAAGAGGTACAAAACCAACTAGCAATGCAGTGCTATGTTTGTGTGGGAGTGTATTTATAAATAAAGAAGCGAAGAGATTTTGTTTAACAGAGTTTATAGCTTCCAGCCCACCGAGCGAGCTCCGTCAACGAATAAACAGGGATTACGTTAATCAATTTGTTGATCGTTGATCATTTCGATAAGGTGGTAGAATAATTTAATGCAATAGAAATGGTTCTTAATATAGATATATATAAATATACTAGCGGACCCGGCGAACTTTGTTCCGCCTTATTAAGTTCAATTTTTTATTAGGATTTTAATAGTTAGGATTCTTTCATTACTCACTCACTCCGTTCGTTCGCCCGAGTTTATAATTATTTGTTTCAATACTCGCTCACTCACTCTGTTCGTTCGCTCGAATTTATAATTATTTGTTTCATTACTCACTCACTCACTCCGTTCGTTCGCTCGAATTTATAATTAGTTGTTTCATTACTCACTCCGTTCGTTCGCTCGAATTTATAATTATTTGTTTCATTACTTACTCACTCACTTGGTTCGTTCGCTCGAATTTATAATTATTTGTATGATTATATCGGTAAAGCTGTTGTCGGGAGCTCACAACACGTATAGATTTATATCTGATTTCTTAATCAATTAGAAGTGAAAACTGTCTTTATTAATTATTTATAAAATGTAAATAAATAATAATAGCACTGAGTTATCCGCGCGGATAACTGATTGGTTGATAGAACTATACATGAAAATTATAGTATACTACAAATTATTATTATATTCGATTGCCATCTTGTGGATCTGTGGATATGGAAACATATAAAAATCGCGATTAAAAATCAGGGGTTGATCGTATAAGGGTGAAAATTTAGAATTATATGTATTTTTTAATGCTGAATCATGAAAGAATAAAAACAAATAATTTTGTCCAAAAAATAAAAAAAAATGTTTGGGGTGGAGCACCCTTAACATTTAGGGGTATGAAAAATAGATATGGACCGATTCTCAGACCTACCCAATAAGCACACAAAATTTTATCAAAATCGGTTCAGCCGTTTCGGAGGAGTTTGGAAACAAACACCGTGACACGAGAATTTTATATATTAGATATAAAAAAAAACCAGTGAGTTCCAGAAATGTGTAAAGATTCAGTTTGGAATACGGTGACAACTACATGCAGCCTCGAAATGTTGCCAGCAGAATTTTTGTTTCGTACTCAATAAGATTTTTGAGATAATAATTGTAAGGGAGGTTTCCGGGAGGCTTAGCACAAACAGTAACGGTGTCAAACAGATTTTTTTAATCATCAATCGATTTTAATTTCGTAATTTTACCATAAAAACTATATTTTTTTTATTGCATTCAAAAATGTTTTTTGTGTGATTGCGGTTTCAGATTGTTTTGAGAAGAATTTGAACTCAGCGGTCGCCTGAAGTGACCTCGGTATTAGCATGACATAAATCATCACCAACCAGACACATCACAACAACGTCATCTCGTAACCTACAAACTGTACTATACACACTATGACGCAGCACGGTTGCACATTACTTTATAACAAGTAATTAACGTCGATTAAAACGAGCGCTAAACCAATTAGTGACAGTGGGATTCGAACCCTAGACCTCTCCGACAAGACGTCGTCGCTCTAACCACTACACCACCTCAAGCCTGGTGAGTCCACCGCATTTTGACGATAAGTATAGGCAAAGAACATCAACCACGCGTAAATAGCATTGGCAATCCAAAGTAAGATAGGCCTATACGGATGAAAAAGGAGGCATATTGAACAGCTTACTAACAGTCATCGTAAGTGTTCATCAATTGAGAGATTTTAATTCTGGCATCGTTATATTTATTACACTTCATAAAAAGCATTAATAAAATAAATTAGATCATTCCGTTACATTTGTATCACAATATCGCCATTGTACTCTCATTTGCTGCCTTACTTAACTGCTTGTTTAGTGTATTTGCCATATGGAACATACACTATTGGCGTGACTAAAATTTCTCGACGTTTCAGTCTCCTAAACAATTTAAGTAAAATTTATGTGGGACCACTCTAAAGGTAAGCTCTATTAAATGGAACAAGAATCATTAAAATCGGTTCACAACTGACGGAGATATCCTAGAACAAACAGAAAGAAAAAATACGGTCAATTAAAAAAATATCTATTCTTAAGTCTATAAGAGACACAACAGTGAAATTAAGATTAAAATCGATTTAATTAGTAAAATTACTTGGTAGTTTGTGAAACATCTTCGAACGTCGGCGACGCCAACGGTGCAATAAGTTGCAGGGTCAAAATTAATAACAACAAATCGACGCAAGTGCAGTTGATACAGTCTCAAGGTTTGTTAGTTATTAAATTGTCCTTTATATCATTAATATTACACGGTTAAACTACAACTGCAAATATATCTAATAAAAAAAATTACAAAAATAGAAGAGTCGACCTTTTTATGCCTTACAGTACATTTTTCTTAGATTTTAGTCGATCTGTGTTGATGTCAAATGTAACAACCATACGATGCGAGTTTTAGCATAAAAATTTGATAATTTACAATTTAATATTAAAATTACAGATCCTTTTTTTTTTTCGGTAGGGGAAAATCTTTAAAAGACACCATAATGGTAGTGTGGGATTTTCACCCACTAAAAACCCCTACCTCTTCGCCCACCACTCCGGAACTGAAAAAACCACAAGACGTTGACCGTTAAAGAATTCAACAAAAAAATCTCATTGTTATTTTGTCTTGTATTCTGTTCTTTTGAACATTTTTTGGGTCGAAACAATTATTACAATTCGAAGCAAACTGCGTATTTTTCCTTCACTTTTTACGCTCAACTCTCTTTGGCAGAGTTCCCATGGAAATAAAGAAGAAATCCAATTTTAATAATATTTGTATAAAATTATTTCAAATTTCAATATTTCATCTGAAACCATTAGAAATTACTTAACAAGTGCAAAAATACGTAAAGAACTGAAGACACTGAAAAAAAATTAATAATAGTTTTAAATAATACAAAAAAATCGTCTGACATAACCAAATCTTCTTTCACAGATTAAAAGTTATTTGTAACAGCAGTAACTAATGGCAGATTTCTTCACAACTCCAGATAGTTGTCTTTCAGATAAAGATATCTAGCAGATAAAAATATTTATTATTATTATATACTTTTAATACTTCTTTCACAACTTTACATTTTGACGTTTATAATTGTTTTTAGTGATTTAAAGTCATTATTGGTCGTTCAATTATAGACAGCCAACCGTTAAGTCAAAGTTCATCAGATGTCAGAAGTTATCGTTGAACTAACATGTTTACCATGATAACTAATCATAATATATGGTTGCACCATGAATAACGCATACTGTTTTAAAATAATATTAATAAATTGGAAATTATATAAACCGATTGAAATCTCGTGATTTTTGCGATTGCATTTCGAAGTAAAATATACCTTGATGAAACATATTCGTACAACTCGGTTGTCCTTTAGACAAAACAAAATACAAATTTCCTTTGACACTTCTGTATCTCTTCTGGTTTAGACGTTGTGAACTCTTTAAAGATTCTCAAAAAAAATGAACATCTATCGTATTTAAGCCAAAAAAGACACAAAACTCTTAAGTCACGACTTTCGTCGTTCTACCGATTCTCTTAAATATAAAATACTAACAGTTTACCCGTGACTGCGTCCACGTCATATAAATTAAACCCGCAGTTCTTTTATATAAAATCCATCCCCACCCCGTTGGGATAGATGTGTTCAAAAGACAGTCGAACATGTATTTCTTTATTTTCTACGAAGAGTCTCACGTTTTGAGGGATAAAATGTAGCTTAGATTACTCCTGGAACAGCCCTTTACCTGTCTGTGAAGTGCCATCACAATCGGTTCAGCCATTTCGGAGATTAATTTGGACAAACAGGCAAAAAATTAAAAATTGCTAATTTAGGTTTTGAATAACTATACAAACTTTGGAAAGTGTCTATAGTAGTGCAGCGCACGCGCAATGTAATTAAAGAAAAGGGAGGCTAATCTACGTACTATAATAATATAGTTCTACATCATATCATATATATTAATACGCTAAAGTTAAAATGTTTGCCTCCCTATTTCGAAAAAACCACACAATTGCTCCACATAAATTTTATATCATTTTATAGATAATTGCTTGCTCTACCGACATCAACAACTAAAAAATCTATTATTAGTGTATTTGCCATATGGCAACATACACTATTGGCGTCGGTCGGATGGCGGGACCTAGGGGTCGGACCAAAATTTCTCGACGTTTCATAACCTCCTAAACACTTTGGCACCATTTTTGAAAATGTTTATATATATATGTATATATATATATATATATATATATATATTTATATATATACGTATATATATATATATATATATATATATATATATATATATATGTGCGGGCAATAACTTTCGAAAGAGTTAATTGATTTTAACGAAATTTGGCCCGCGTGTTGAAATCCATCACCGCAAGAAGCCTATTTAAAATGGGCGTAATCGGGGCATTTTAAGGGTAGTTTTTAGGGGTTGAAAAATGTTTTTGGGCCCCAAAATACCGAAAAAATTCTCAGAATCATTTCAAAATTGGCATTTAACCCTTTAGTAGTAATTAAAAAGTGTCCCTAAAATTTTAATAAAATCGGCCCGACAGGACCGGACTTACAAATTTTATGAAAACACTAGTTTGCAGATAGTGAATTATTTACTGAAAGTTGTATATAATTTGGTATAGAGGTTCGATTGATAATATTAATGCAATTAAAAAAAAAATGTTATTTTAAGGGATGTATTAAGGAGTAAATTTTTTTATTTTGCCCAAAAACCAACTTAAGTTCGTATAATAAAGCCACACTGCCTGTCTTAGCAAATACACTATATTGTCGGCAGGGTTTTGGCACTGCGACCCGGGTTTTTGCTTTTGTTTTTGCAAAATAATTAATTATAACAATTATACATTTATTCAGTATATGCAGCAATGCTGCCATTTGACGGTTCTAACTTTGAAACAACGTCAACATGATTGGCGGTCGGTAAATTTTTTTTGTTTAATTTTTAATCAAAATTCACGTATAAATACTTTTCGTATGGCGGCGCTTCAGCTCAACGTTTTCGATACTTGCGCCTCTATATGACAGTTTTAGAAAAATATTTTCTTGAACCGTCACTGAGCTTCGTAATGTAATACAACAAAAAGAAGAAAGTTATAGAGTGTGAGACATTAGAAACGAATTTTAGTGCGAATTATTCGCACAGGTACCGCTAGTTTTATAATAATACTTAAACAGTCGAGATTACAATGAATAAACGGGAATCGGTACTTCCTGCAAACGCGGGACCCCTGTGACTGATTCATGTCATACAATGTCAGACGCATGTTTCTTCTTAAGTATAAAATGCATACAGCTGCACTAAGTGATGAGCGAGTTTTTTTTACAATGCTTTCATTATTACTAGTTACGAGCCCGGCTTCGCTCGGTTCAAGTTCTATGCGGATACAATCTTTAAATTACCGTTTGAGTGTAAGTATTGATATATAAATATAGAACAAGTATTTTATGAGAAAGAAAATAGTAATTTAGATAGTCTACTGTACCGAAGCGTCATTTATGAACCGCTTTATCAACAACATAAATCAATAGCATTCGACAGTAAATTGTTTGTTTGTTTTTTTGACAGAGACGGGAATGCTGCATTTGTATATGAAATAATTGTCATTTATTGCTATTATTAACTATTGTAATATCGCAAATATTCGAAATTTGCGGATTCATATGTTATTGATTTGAAATTAATATTTTTTTATACCTATAATAATTTTTAAGAAATTTCAGTCAAATCTACTGCACCCCTTGACGAAATTATCAGATTAACTTCGCTTGATAGTCATATAGTCATAGTTCAATTTTAACCCATTCCCAGATAATCGAAATTTTTGCACACATACGGAATTTCGATGATCACACAATATTTCCATCTCCGATCTGGTAACGCTCGACACACACGACTCGTTAAAATACTAACTTTACTACAAAAAAATATTATAACCTCCGAATTACGCACATTTAAGATGTTGGAAAAAAAAACGCCGAATCATGGACAATGTCGGACGACGGCCGGATTAATAGTAATAATAATTGTAATTATGTTTATTGTACTACATAAAACGTACAAAAGGCACGGTTCAAATTGCGTTGATCTTCCACCCAGCTCATCGAAAAAATTAATATATGAAAATAGTACAAAAAGAAAAAGTGCAATTACTATCCCAGTTGCTCTGTCAGTAACTTATTGTAAATAAATTTAGAAAAATATTTTTATTATAATTTTTAACATGAGCAGGCAGAAATTCTACCGTATTAATAGTGATGTAATGTTTCTTTGTAGCACGTCAGAGTTGAAAGATAAACTCAATTCGAAAAAAGAAGCATAGAGACGTCGCATCCGGTAACTATTTTCATAACACGGAGGGTTCTCCGAAGGGCGCTTCTCTAGTGCAAGCAGGATGCGGGCGGCACTCAACGAACACCGCGTCGCTTGTGAAACACGATTCCAAATTATACAGATACAAACTATTGATAGTCGGAGAGCCCACCGTCAGATTTATTATACATCGAATACTGCGCAAAGACAAATTCGTTGAGCGCTGAGGAAGACAAAATATACGGAGTTCGTCCAAGTTTTTTTCAGGATTGGAATCTGCGTTACAAAAAGATAACAAAAAAAAACATTCGAGAATTTTTCCGAAAAATGTGTATTTGTCAATGTAATTTTAAACACAGAATAATCCCGCTACTGGTATATACATATCTTTCCATAGACATATCTCTCTTTATCTATTCGCAAAATTAGAGTACTACTGACTTCATCATATGGCGTTTAAATTCAGCCGTTTGAAATGAATACTTTTTTTTAATTCTTGTTTGCAATTAAGAGGAAGGATTTAAGAACGAAATATTTGGTTTAAATTATTTATGTATAAGAAATCATGTGCACTGTTTCAAAACTATCAAATGTGACAGACGAGACAACCCTACTGTTATTTTTATTCTGCCGTATAATGGAATACTGACGTCACTTCTGCTCATTTTTTGTTGTCTTCTTGTGCCATCAACTACATAAATAAAACTGACGTCAAAATATCGGTCTCAGCGACTTTCATATCTTCGTGAGGTGCCAGCGATCATCCTGCCGCAGCCCCTCGGCAGTCCTAATTTTTAAAATGTTGTAGTGTAAACAAAAGTAACGTCAAAATGTCTCAAAAAATACTTCCATATCAACGTGAGGTGCTCGAATTCATTCTGCCAACTTAGTAATGTCGACGGTCGTCTCTAGAACTCTAATAATTCAGCTGCTGGAGGCGCTTAGTAAGATTGTAAATCGGTAAATAAGAAACGTTCACTGAAACGAAGAAGCGACTTTCTTTTCCACGTTGGAGAGAAAGAAAGAGATGATCTACTGAACTAACGATATTCTTATTAACTCGTACAAAAACACATTAACATTACAAATAGAAATCATAGCCGTGCACGAATATAAATAAAAGTCTGTAAGCTTCTTGAAAACCACCAACACGAGGCTAATATCTAGCATTTCTTTGTCATCCAAAAATGTATCAACGTTACGCCGAACGTGAGGAAAAGTCCAAAATTCAAAATACAACCACACAACAATCTCGTTGCCATCCATCAAAATGTGACGAGGAAAAGTGGGAAGTTCAGTTTTGTCTAAAAGTCTGATATGGATCGGCTATAAGAACCCATTCTTGGATGATTCAAGTAGCACCATTTGAACCTGTTTGAGTTTCAGAAAAATTAACATCGGTCTGTCAATTAGTCTGTATTATTAAATTAGCTGCATTTCAATAAGTAGACAACTAATGTATGATCGGTTTTATGCACCTGTCTTGTCTCATTAAGTGGTCAGTGGGACGGACAGCCACCACCCCCTCACGTGGCGTGAACAGACGTGCCTTGAAACACAATAGAGCACGTTGCGAATGTGATTCACTTTTCAGTAAACATAAAAATAACACAATTTTTGTCACAATGGTAAAAGACAAAATATTGTTGATGGAAAAAAATATAGAAACCAATGGCACAAAACAAGGATGAGTCCTCAGGAAGCATTTACATCCCCGATAATTTTTTTTCTGGATCTATTGAATTTTTAATTTAACTTTTTGGCATTCGCGATTTTGCTCGCGTTGTTGTCATTTTTTTGGCTACTGCTCAGCTTTTATTCGTTGTCCAGATTCCCTGACATCATGTTTTTTTGAGTTAACTACCCATTCGGTCTAATTTGCTTAAATTAAATTGGATAAGACTTTTAAAACGTAAAACTTTCTTATCGATCGTATGTAAAATGTTAATGTTTTTATTATCAATTTTAATCAAAAAGTTGATAACCAAATCGTTTCCGTCCAAAACGGTTCTTAAAGTACCTATCGATGATCGAGAGTTTCGACTTTTCTGATAAGAAATTCGAAGGTCGCAATCAGTAATACAGTCAATAATACTGTTTACACTAGATAAACAACGAAAATAAGTACAATACTACAATAACAATCCATTTTTTTACCACAGTCATACCGAAGTACATGAATTAAAAAGTTTAAAATGTTAATGTTGGCGTATGGAATTTGGCTCTTTTTGCTTTGCTTTTTTCCTCAATAATTTTGGCTACAACTTTAGACAACAATTAGATCTGATGATAACACAAATTTTCTTGAAACATTGCCAATTTATTGCTCTATAGGTCTATAATCTATATCAAGGATGTCCAACGTATTTGAAACACAGGTCATTTCCCGTAGTAGTTATTAGTGTATTTGCCATATGGCAACATACACTATTGGCATCGGTCGGATGGCGGGACCTAGGGGTCGGACCAAAATTTCTCGACGTTTCATAACCTCCTAAACACTTTGGCACCATTTTTGAAAATGTTTATATATATATATATAAATATATATATATATATATATATATATATATATATATATATATATATATATATATATATATATATATATATACGTATACATATATGTGTGCGGGCAATAACTTTCGAAAGAGTTAATTGATTTTAACGAAATTTGGTCCACGTGTTTAAATCCATCACCGCAAGAAGCCTATTTAAAATGGGCGTAATCGGGTCATTTTAAGGGTAGTTTTTAGGGGTTGAAAAATGTTTTTGGGCCCCAAAATACCGAAAAAATTCTCAGAATCATTTCAAAATTGACATTTAATTCTTTAGTAGTAATTAAAAAGTGTCCCCAAAATTTCAATAAAATCGGCCCAACAGGACCGGACTTACAAATTTTTTGAAAACATTAATTTGTAGATAGTGACTTATTTATTGAAGGGTGTATTTAATTCGGTGTAGACGTTAGATTGATAATAATATTGCAGTTAAGAAAAAAAAATGTTATTTTAAGGGGTGTATTAAGGGGTTAAATTTTTTATTTTGCCCCAAAACAAACATTATTTCACATAATAAAAGTATAAAACCACACGGCTCTATACAAGCAAATACACTATATTGTCGGCAGGGTTCTGGCACTGCGACCCGGGTTTTTTTACTTATTAGCGTAACTTAATTCAGGCCGCACAGAGCTCTCCGTTGTTTTTCAACCGACCTGATTTCGATATAAGACGCGCGCTTATATGATCTCTATTGTCGACTGTCTATAATTTGCAATATCGGTATCGGACTTGATATATCGATTGGGGTTTTCGAGGTTTGAATTGCGACAATGTTTGGAACTTTTTTATTTTATTAGCTTTTTCGGTGGGCCGCAAAAAACAGTCGTGAGTGGCCCATTTTACACAAGCGTATTTTCATTATCAGGTTATAAAATTGAAAAGTCGACTTATTGGTATATTATACTAAGATGTTCTATTAAATAAAGGAGGTCAGAGGCCAATTCTTACCAAAAAGGACTAACGCTGGTCGGAGGCGACATAATACGCCTTGGTCTCGTGGGGCTCCTCAGCCCCGTTCCAAACGTAAAAATTGAAGACATTTCACTACAGTTTTTTTTTACTCAACACAAAATTAAATCTCTCAAAAGTTCACTTAATAATAGTCATATTTATAAATTACGTAACAACAAAACCATTCTCATTTTTACGTTTTTTCCTTCGAGACATTTCTCACTACATAATCGTCCACAATTCGGTACAATTTATCAACTAGCGATTCTCACGTGTTTTGAATAAATTATCAGGGTGAATCAACCCTGTTTATAATTATTCACACAACATGTGTTTAAATATGACAAGCGCACAAAGTACTGGCATTATATTATATTATGCCTTGTCATCGAGGTTTTCTCTTACAAAAGAAAAAAAACAGCAAACTTCATTCGATTACAAAAATACCGTACACACCATAAACCGCGTCTCTGAGAACTGAAATATCAGCATCAGCTGTATTCAGCTAGTGGTGGTGGGATAGCGTCGACTAGCGTCTTATAATCGCCACGCATGCGCCGTATGCTCTAAGGATGTACAAACACCATTCTTCAAACCAAAATTTTATTAATGTTCAGAAATTTTTTACTGTCAATAGCATAAAATCAACCTAAGTTTCTAATTTCAATACGGCGAGTTCGCATTCTGTACTAACTAGCTTGCTCGCGTTATCATCAATTTTACCGGCGAATAAAAAGTTATTTAAAGTTTGGGTATCAACTAATCGTATAATAAGTTTTATTAACATAGGCAAAGCTATTCTAGAGTAATATCGGTACAGACAGATAGACAAAAATATTTTATATGCGCCATCTCGTTTAGGTTTCAACAAAATACCCGTAAAATTCGAAAAACCCGCAGAAAACAACAAAACCCTGAAATTACTTGCTAAGATGTAGTTTAACATATATGTGATAAGTGTAAGACACAGTGGGCGTAGCTATCGGATGACTAGACGGGACAGTGCTCCGGTACCCCCAAGCTCACGCAGTTCTCGGCCCCCTTCCTGAGCGACGTTCGAAAAATCCTAATCGAATAAAGAATTTTGTTCTGACTCTTTGGCCCCTGTAGTCTGGTTCACAAGTTGAAAAACGTGTTAATTTTTGCTACTGCGAGATAAAATGCGTGCCAAAGCTCATTGGATTCGTAATCACATCTAGAAAGATGTGTAAAAGTTTGAAACCCGCAGATAGACAATTGCAAAAGTGATTTACAATGAACGAATCTCAAAAAAAGGGGTCTAATTTTCTGCAAATAACTCGAAAACTATTGATACTAATGAAATTTAAAAAAGATTCCTAGAAAGGAGGAAATTTCCGGAAAAAATGTCGATTCCCGGAACTTCATCTCTATTATTAATACTTTTCATTTAATATTGAAAATAGGGCTCCATGTGGTCGGCGCTGTGTCGATAAAACAACCAATTTAGATAAGGCTCCAATTTTATTCTTGCACCGAGGCCCTTGGTTACGTAGTTACGCCACTGGCAAGGTACAAGAGAATCAATTACAATTGCATGTTTATTTCAAACACGTTTGAATGTTTACAAAAGAGTTCGGCGAATATATAACAGAACCATTGTTTTAATACCAAAAATTACCCATCCTTGTCCACATGCTGGATGCTGGCAGCCAGATGTTAAAATTAAATGTGCATTTTTTTACTCTGGTCGTCCCGAACGTAAACAGAGGAACGTATCCTTAAGACTACTTCCCACTGACGGCTCATGGCACATGCGCAAATCACAATTATCACGCAATTCATGTGACCAGAGCCCGAAATATCATTCATAAAGTTGCTACATTTTTAAAACATCTCTAAAATCTAAATTCGATCAGGATAGTATTTAAGCAAACGTAAATTCTTGTTCTGTGATAAAAACATCTATTGTTAGCCTCGTTTAAAATTCTTGAAAAGTTTTCTATTAACTTTAAGCAAAATTTAGTTAATTTAATTTTGTTTTCTTATCGAAATTATTTTAATATAAGTTTTGTTAAGAAAAATGTGATGATAGTTATGTTATTAACGAATGTTTAAATTACTAGTTATAAAACTAGCTATCTTTTATGAAAATTACTTAAAAACACAAATTGATTATTTGCATCGTTAAAATTAATACCAAATTTATAGTTCAGCTAGAGACATCTTTAGCAAAAATGCTGAACTACGAATTACCACTATACCTGACTATACCATAGATATGGAAATAAGTATAAATCACGGTGAACTTTCTATTTTCATTAAACTTTTTTCATCAAATATAAGGATAACCTACATATTTGTTTAATTTGGACTGCAAACGTTCCAATTTATAATATTAATAATTAGTCTTGCGTAATAAAATCATAGATATATATAAATCAATTTTGATTTTCCACAAAGAAAATATCTTAAAAGAATATACTTAGTACTACCCAAGTTTTAATTACTCAATCCGATAGTAAATTAGATCAATTTACTTGTAAAAATTATTATAAAACGTTTAAATAAATAAAGAATTATACTGCAAATGTAGGGCACCGCCTGTTATTTGATTTTCTCTTTTTATAAATAGGTTATGTAGTATAAAATAAAAAGGCTGCTTACACGTTTGTCACATCCATTGTGTAATCGGCTGTATCATCACACATCTTTAATACTTTTTAAAATACTTATCAGATTCATAAACAATATAAAAACTTTTATTAAATTAATTTCTATGTTGTCAGTTAACTACACACACAAAAACTTTTTTAAAACTTAAACACTGTCAGTTAATTGGTTGAAAATATGTCTCTGTCTTTTGTTCATAATTCTGGACCCCTAGTACTCATTAAAGTGAGATGCAAAAAAATGGAAATAAAAATTATGTCTATGAGACGTTAGATAGAAATTTTGTAGGGAAAGTATATACCCAGAAACATGTGGTTTCCATCGAAAGAAGAAATAATTGTCATAATAAATTATAATTTATTATTTTTTTAAAAATCTTCTTTATAATATAATTATTTAAAAAAGATTAAAACACCAAAACTGATGCAAGAGCACTGATATACAATTAGTTCTAATGAATGCTCACCGTTTACAACGCTGCTTTTGACAGCTTAAATCTTGAAACATTTGGTTGTGGTGTGCATTTTCTTTGGAGTGTCATGTTAAATTAAGCGATTCCTCGTAAATAATTATAAGTTTATATACAAAATAACTTCCTTTAAAGATAAAATGGTTTATTATTTCACAAGTAACGTTGTGCAGCCTCCAGTGACTCTTTTTATGGGAATCGACAAATACGAAAGTAAGGTTAAGAGATCTTTTTGTTGGTATTTGTCAAGTATTTTATTTAATTAATATTTTTTGTAGATGAAGACCTTATCAAATGGGGTTGGCCAGAAGACGTGTGGTTCCATGTTGACAAAGTTTCTTCAGCACACGTTTATTTAAGATTGAGACAAGTGAGAATTTAAAAATATTTAACGAGCAGTTTGGAGTCTTTATTACAAATTTGTCAACTTACAATTGTTTTAAGGGCCAAACTATCGATGATATTCCTGCTGCAGTTGTGGAAGACGCTGCCCAACTAGTAAAAGCAAATAGTATAACCGGAAACAAAATGAACGACGTAGATGTCGTATACACAATGTGGGCAAATTTGAAAAAAACACCTAGTATGGAAGTTGGACAAGTAAGCTTTCACAAAGAAAAGGACGTTTATAAAATACGCGTGGCGAAACGCTCCAATGATATCATGAACAGGCTAAACAAAACCAAAACTGAAGCCCATCCAGGTCAGTTCTAAATAAACACAGGCCCATGCTTTTCAAACTTTGATTTTTTTTTAAACAATAAAAATACGTTTTGTATTATTCGATGTCAAATCCCATGTCTTCTCAAATATTAAGTTTAACGTCGTCAACTAATATGTCAGTATTTTCAGATTTCAGACAAGAAAGAGAAAACCGTGATAAAATGGAGCGTGAAGACAAAAAGAAAATTCTAAGAGAGCAGAAGGAGAAAGAAAAAGAAGAAGAGAAACAAAAGAAATTAGAAGCAGAACTCAGAAGTTACAGTACTCTAATGAAAACAGAAAATATGACGTCAAACGTCATGGGTGATGGATATGATTCTGATGACTTCATGTGATGTTCCGAGCGCTTCCAATATTTTTACATTGATTATTATATATATTACTTCCAAAATACCTGATTTATTAATATCGATGGCGTCATTAAATGTTTGATTTTGAAAATCATATTTGTAAAAAATATTAAAACTCAAGAGAATTGCAAAATTGTGTGTACTTATTCAACAAGCCCACTTGAATTTCAACAAGACTTTTCTCAAATATGTTTTATTCAATGTTATATCCTGTTAAAATACAAAAACAATATTAATAAATACACAGAATTCAACAAAATGCCTATACATTTACAAAAAAAAACTAAGAAGTTCCATCGGTCACTGTCTAAAAAATGAGGAAAGTGATGGAATTTTTTTTATCCAAAAAAACTAAATATTTCAGTTTGCAGGTTAAATTTTTCACAACCAAACCAAAAGATTAAAAAATATTCTCTAATTTTTATATCATCTAATGCCACCGCCACTAAAGGCGGTGTGTTCAGGGTGTATTGTCAGTATGATAAATGTATCGTTTTTTACAAAAGCAATCATTTTATTGAGGGTACGTCCAAAAAAATCCTATATATCTCGTGCGTAATGATTGACTCATGTAACTGTTACAACTCGCTATTTCTCGTTTTCACATAACAACACTATCCATAAAACTATTACGCAACTAGATATTCAATCTACAATTGAAATTCCAAGTTCGAGTTACTCAAGATTGGTAGAATACTATAAATTGGGCGTTAACATTGTTGATAGTGTGACGAGACGGGACATCTTTTTCCCAACTAACAAACGTTCATTATAATTGAAAACTCAAGCTAAGGGTTTTGAATGACGTAAGCCATCGATTCAACCAATTACAGATAATCTCTTTTATAGCCTCTTACGTCCAACCTATAGTACTCTACTAACCTTGACCTTTTTTGATTGTAACATACATCAACTGAGTTGAATATTCACCGCCTCTAATGCTTCAACAACCCATTTGGGATATTTCTTATCACTGAAACGATTGGCCATGAACTGTCTAACAAAATCAGGAAACTTGTCTTGCTTGATACTTTCGCGAATATTCCTCATGAGGCGAAGATGATGTGCAATGTTATGCACTGTCAAAAGATGACAGGCAACTGTATGCACTGTTACAATTCCGTGCAAATATGCCCGTGTATAATGTTGGCACGTCGTACAGTCGCAGTCCTTGTCTATCGGAGTGAAGTCAGTTTCGTATTTATTTTGCTTGAGGTTCAACTGTCCCGTCATTGTCAGAGCGCAACCGAATCTCTGAAACAAACGAGATTTTAAGTTTAAATTTTAACCCATAAGTAGTGTCAATCGGGGTAAGAGATCGCAAAGCTAAGATCTCCGCGGGGAATGAAAGGATCGGGGGCGCACGTATGACATCATGGCGAGCGAGCGGCCATATTGAAATCAGGGGTTGCATTGCTGAATTTCATTGTTTACCGTGTAGTTTTTTGTTCTAAGGACAAATTTATAACCTTGATAAACACAAGATAAACGTGGTAAATAGTTTTTTGTGCTGTAAAACTATTAATGCACTATTGTTATCATGTGAAAAGTTTAGGTTATCTCTAGAACAAGTGTGTGCATAGGCGAGCTATTCGAAAAGTAGTCACGTGGGGCAAGAGAGCGTTTATTTACCCCATGTGTGAACTTTGTCTGCCAGGCAGCGTACCATTACCCGCATTAAGGGCCAAAAGTTCGCATTTCTAAGAAAACTATATACTTGGCTAATACATACTCTTATGTGTTTAGTAAATCATTAAATACTCTATCTAATAATCATTATCACATTCCTAAAATTAAATTATTTTTGTTTTGGTGTGCTCGAGAAAGGCAAGTGCGTGCTCTTGACCAGAATGACTCTATAGGTGCGAGAAAATGCTTACCGCAGTTCTTGTGGGAAAAACGCAGTCAAACATGTCAACTCCCAGTGCTGAACATACAACTAGATCCACCGAAAATCCAACTCCCATTAAATAGCGAGGTTTGTTTTTAGGTAACTGACTCGTACTGAAATGAACTACTCTCCAAAAATCATCTTTACTTTCGCCTCCACTAAAAATTAAAAAAAAGACGTGATTCCTTGTTGTTACGCTATTGGAGAATAAACAACTTACCTAAGTCCACCAATGGCATAGCCTCGAACATTGCAACTGTTGAGGATCTCTGCACTTCTTTTCCTCAAATCTAAATCCAAATTTCCTTGTAATATTGGAAATATGTTTTGGGTGTTCGGGTTTTTGTGTGCTTGCAAACACCTTTTCAACCATCTTCCTGATCTATAATTAATAAAACTCAACTATAGTCTTTCCAATCAACAGATATAGTTATCACGTGAAGAGCACATGCTTAGCTAGCATCTGATTGGTAGTTTTCATCAATCAGATCACGTTAAAAAAATGCTTCAATTAGGTGGACACAGAGTGCGCTTCTGTGCACTGAGTATTTGGTCCACCAATCATCATCATAAAAGCAACAGAACGATTCTGTCAAAATTCCATCTGCACTCACAGTCGAAACTACAGGATATTTGTTTAAATCTAACGTATCTGCCATCAAAACAGACACAAACTCAGATTCTCTGATCGACATATCAATTTTTAATTTCAAAACATGTGCAATCGAATCAATTAAGGCATTATGAATATTAGAAGGCAGTCCATTGAATTCAGTCGAGTGACGCAAATAACATGCCAACTATTCGTTGTATTTAATAAATAAGTTTACAAGTTGAATATAATTAGTCTCTGAACTTTCATCGTAACTATCAGAAAATGAATTTCGTTCTAAAAAACATATACAATCTATCAATTTCTTCAAAACATATCTATTTCTAGATACAATGCAGTTGAAATCATTCACCAAATCTAACGTTTTGACAGGAACTGCGACAATAAAAAATATCAGACTTTGAAAATATTGTTCTCAGACCAAATCAATATTTGATATCACATAACCACAGTTACAAATTATAAACAAACCTTTCCATCCCAAGTTCGACCCGTTTTTTATCCGGATGTATTGTCTCAACAACATCGTCCAGTTGCATAATTATATCTGCTCCGATAACATTCTGAACCTCTATGGAATGTTCAGGCGTAAGCATGCATTCTTTACCGTTGCTATAAGGTGACTGGAACTTAACTCCTTCTTCGTTGATTTCAGCCAGTTTTAATAATGATACCATTTGGAAACCTCCAGAATCAGTCAACAAGGCTCGATTCCAGTTCATAAACTTATGCAATCCTCCAGCTTGTTGAATTATGTCTGGGCCCTTCAAAAATCGATGTATTTAGTGCGTTGTTCAAAAAATGATCATTCAATTTTATATAAATACTGTATTTATTGCACTTTAAATAGTGTAAGATATTACCGGTCTTGTCCCAAGATGATACGTATTGGCAAGAATTATTTGGCATCCCATTTTCTCTAGTTGTTCAGGTAATAATCCCTTTAATGTGCCCTATGAAAGAAATTGAATTTATGAAACTGTATTATATTAATAATGAGCTATTGGTTTATGATTTACCTGGGTCCCCACAAACATGAAAACTGGAGTATCTACATCCTGATGAGGTAAACTCATAACAGCAGTCCTTGCTTTGGAGGTGCTGCATTCTGCCAGAATTGTAAATTTCAAAGGGACCGGCTTATTATCACTTTCGCACGTGGACATGATTGCAACTAGTTTTTATTTGAAATAATTAAGACTCCACTTTTTTATTAAAAAATAGTTACAAAATATTTCTTATCTCGTACTAAGTATTTGACAATACTTAATCATTTGTTATATTTAAAAAATAAAAAACACAAAACTTTGAAAATATTTTGAGTTTGACAGCTCAAATTTGACGCCATCTCTTGACCTTTAGATGAAGACATTATAGTTAACATTTATCCTCCATGAAAAATTGCATCCAGTGATACCAAACATTTTTACTAATTTTCATTCTGTTAGAATATTGAAATATAGATTATTTTACACTAACTTTCCTATAAGGTCACAAATAAAAATGAATAAATACACTTCTTTAAATGCGACATTATTTCTTTATTTCACATTTACCTACAATATAATGAAATTGAACACATTAATTTCAAAATGATACATTCATTAATTAGAGTGTTATTTTATACTGAAATTAAATCAAACAAATAACGCACGCTAATCAAGACTCCAATATGAACAGTCCAATTAATGTTTTTTTTTTATTTCTCACACATATTTATTTACGAAAATGCACGTTTGTCGTTTACATCATAAAACCACCAATTGCGAACGCTAAATTTTAAATGTTCTATTATTCTAATAAAAAGGTATCTTTAAAGGCAAATTCAATTTGTTTTTACTTTCTTTTTAATATACAAATACCTATGTTACAAAATTACGTACTTACGTAAACGACAAACTATCAAAAGGCACGCCCTTATAATTGTAAAATAAGTATACGGTATTTTTTAATAATTTAAAACTGCGATTATACCAACAAATATATCTTGAAACGTAATCAGGACGGAAATGTGGTGATTCAAAAATATAAATTAGACCCTGGCCACCGCTATAGGAGAGATATAAATGAAATTTTGTCCAAAAATATTCTTCAACACTTGACTGCCACTCAATAATTTCGTATAGGCAACGAAATATTAAAAAAGTCAGTTATATAATTCCGACATTTCATGAATATCAAATTGAATATCAACTTTTAAAAATATTGGTCCAATAAATTAAAAATATATTACTTGGATTAATTAGGTATTAAATTTACAATTTAATAATAGTACTTAGAAATCATAAATAATAGATACAAAAATAATTTCTTTACTTTTTTTCTTCTTAAAAAATATACCTAGATATATAAAACATTTACAGCTTGTTTAAAATTAACTAATATAAACTTTTTGTGACGTATGATTTTTAAAATACTGAATGCATTCCAACCAGCGTGATTAATAATCATTTATGAACATTATTCAAAAAAATTTCACTGTCAATATTTATACATATTATAAAAATAGCAAAAATCATATAAAAAATTACATGAGAGAAAGCCGTTAAATATTTTATTATTATCATCGTTCAACTGTTACCACATTTATCTAGCATGTGATTCTTCATAAAAAACATATCAATATACAAAAAAATATTAATATAATTTGTTATAAAAATACGCCCCTATAATATGCACATTAAGTCGAATAACATGAACAATTATTTATTAATTTAAGATTGCAAATACGTCAATTTTTTAAACAATGGAACGGTTCTTGCCTAAACATTATTATTATTATTCAAAATCATGTAAATCGGATCAGACGTTGTATTTTAAATATCATATACAGAAAGAAGAAGCAAGCTTTTTATCGGACGTTGCGCGCTCAGCTGCTAGGGAGTAAAATGAGAAAAATGCCATGCGACATTGTTAACTGTGCGCGCCAATTCAAATCATTAAATTACGTAGACGCTTCGCTTCTGTCGGGCGTCTCCCGACGCCATCAGTTTTTTTATTATTACTCTTGGCAACTTTGAAACTGCACAAACTTCAGCATTTTTGTTAGATGTTCAATTTTACTCAAGTCACATACATTTTTTTAATAATTAATTAAGGACTTTTGCAATTAATAAGTGGCAATTAATAATTATCACCAGAAGACACAAATAACAAAAGAGATCGCAAATGAAGAGATTCGATTGTAACAATATAAAATAATATTTTGATTCGATTCATTAAATATAAAAGCCATCGTTTCACAGTCTTAGTTTTTCAAAATATATATTTTTTTTAATATCTATTTACATATATATAATAATATAAAACGGCAAACATTTGTATAATATATTAAATATCTTCATTAAATTATAGTAGGCATGTTAAACAAAACATTTAATTAAAGCCACATTTGAGTGAGCGTTTAAATGGCACATAACAATGCTAAGGTCGGGTACACGCAAAACATTTTGTGAGAACAATTACTTATTTAAGTCGTGCCGACAATAAATATTTGTGTCGTATGCTGTTCTCACATAAATTTTAAACTGTCAAAAATTTGAATGGAGATGTATGTGCCGCGTATGGCCGTACAAACCGTATCTACAAACAAGATCCGTTGCGTTTTTCACCAAAAGATTTGCACCAAACCATAGTTACACAATGTACGTATACATATTTGAATAATGAATGTGCACTGATTTTGGTTATAAAATTACCATGTATATAATTTATGTACCGCGGATAAAACGAAAACAGCGTAGCAATATAATATTTATTGCTTTTTTTTGCGGTAACAGTTCGTTGGTTCTGATTGGCTACTATCATAGATAAAGACAAAGAACTTTTGATAAAGAGAGATTATACTGACTCCATGCTAATAAATTGTCGAAATAACCAGGGATTAACTTTGATAAAAAAACGGAGATATATTTTTGCGCTCTTTATTGCCTTCGCTCACCAACCGCACATTGAGTGAATATAGGGGAGAACCACGTACCTTGAGACAGTTCCTACCTTGGGACATTCTAGTTTTAAACCATTCTCGACCATGTTTTAAGCTGAAAAATCAGTGATAGAACCATTTTTAGGTAGATATCACTTAGATCAGTTTGAGTGTAGCTACAATAAGAAATTTAGGTGCAAGTGATAAATTTGAATTTTTGAAGTGTCAAAGTAATTTTTAATTCTCAGACATCAAAACCAATTTCTATAAAGGTAAGCAGTTTATTGTTTATATTTATAACTCACATTGTTAAATGCAAGACGAAGCAAGTATTTTCTTTATTCTGAAGTTTCTTAATCTATAATTTTATAATTTATAGTAAGTGATTAGTAACATTCATTAGGTACGTACCTTGAGACATCTGTCAGTTCGTACCTTAAGGAAACCTGGAAGATGTCGTATCCTCACGGATACACCAGAAAAAAATGTAATTGAAATGCAACAACTTGCCAGAAAAACAAAAAAAAAATAAACGAAAAAATAAAAATAAATTTAAATAAAGATGTTAAATCCTAAGTCTAGTAGTAGTACGAAGCAAAAAAATAATCAGCTTGAGTTTGAAGTTGATTTTTCAGCTTATAGTGTTGCTTAATTATTATAAATAGTATTGTGTTGTTATTGTCCTAAGGTAAATACCGCCCTGTCCCAAAGTACGTGCAATATGTTGTACCTTAGGACAGTTTTTTCTTTTTCTTTTTTAATTCAGAATATTGTTTATATTTTTTTTTGAAGTTTGTGTAATGGATTTCGTTTAATAAAAACATATGTTTCGTTCTGTTTAATTGTATTATCGATTTTCCCAAAACTAACTTGTTATACATGCAAAAAACAAAAAGTGTCTCAAGGTACGTGGTTCTCCCCTACACTAAGCTTATGCTGGGTTGCACAAAACATTGTCAAAAAATTGGATTTGACAATGATCTTAGATTGTGATAATATAATTACAGTTTTCATATACATGCAAGGGCAGTCTAATGCCGTATTTAAACTCCCTGTCACGTACAACATTAGATATTGTATTCACATCAAAAACAAATCCTTGATCTACACAGAAAAAGTTCGTTCTTCAAGTCAAATTTTGATTACAATGCGTAGAAAAATGTCGTTTCGAAGTGAAAATGATGCAAAAAAACTATATTAAATACACGTATACACAGTTTAGAAAAAATATCATTTCAAACGATCTATTATTTTTCGAACAGAATCGAATTAAAATTCTAGTGATTTTCTTATGGAGAAATATGTGTGTTCAGAATCTAAGGTCATTGTCAAATCAAATTATTTGACAAACCTTTCTGCAACCCAGCATTAATCGAGTAATTTGTAAGTATACGAAAATTACGAACGCGTTGATCAAAAACGTAGGTAGCACAAGTGTAATTGTTTTCAAATTCAACATCCAAACACAAATATTTATTAGTGATAAGTACTTATTCATTGAGTATTTTGGGACCGCCTTGCAGGTTAAAACAGTAAACAAATATTTCTATATTTCTAAAACAATGAAATTACATACAGGACATTGTTTAAATTTACACAATTATGGCACAGAAGACTTCAAGGGAAACAGTCTTAAAATTTTCAATATATGTATATAATGTATTTATATTCGTTTTAAATCTCTTATATTTTTCAATAACAAAAATTTGAGTAATTCGTTGGTTTGTAAGAGTATGAAAGAGTTTGCTTTAGTATTAAAGGGTACGCTTGAGTATTAAAGGATGCGCTTAAGTACTAACAAGTTTCTTATTTTTGTCCTCAAATTAAAATGATTGCATAATATAATTTGGAAGACGAGTGGGACTTATCGCGGCGATATTTTCAATAAGGATAAAATACTACAAAATACAGGACTCAAAATGTGTGCGATGCATATATACAACGATGCGTTATAAGAAAAATATTTTTTTAGAAAATGAAAAAAAATCATAGTGTAAAAAAGCGCCTCACTACCCCAATCATTTCACATATTAGATAAAACTTGGCAAAAGGTCGCAAAGTCGAAGGGAGCGCCAATATTATAAAATATTTTTTCTGGTAAAAAAATAAAATAAATCTGTACTTCTTGGGTGGGTACTTACATGTTTTTATTTAAAAAAAAGTTTGTTTAACGAAATAAGTTAAGAGAGCTAGGTTAGATCTTGGTGGACTTACCGTTATTTTGAAGGGGTCCTCAAGCGCCTCAGATGCCATCAAACGTCGGCGCGGTCCCTGACAAAATATGTTAAACATTTTTTTTCATAAAATACTTATACCAAAGCATATTTATTATGTACCTATATTTATTATTAGGAGTGTGCGATAGGTGGATTTTTATTTTTGAGTTGATTTTATAAAAACTTGATTTTCGAGTCGAGTAAGATTTATTATTTAACAAATACTCGAAAAACCCTGTATTATTATGTTATGCAACTCGAGATCCAAGTGAATTCTCGGATTTAGAGTCAAATGGCGAGAGAAAAAGTGTTTTAAATTTGGCAGTATCTTAAAAAAATTCTCAAGTACTCAACTCGTCACTAAAATGAAAACCGAGAAAGTATTAATACTCCACCTGAAAAGAAACGCTTTCGTTTTAAAACAATTTTCAATGTGTATTAGTTCCAATGAACCAGTTCGAGTTATTTCTGTCCATCTACTGGTCTGGTCTTATTCCATCAAACAGCCAATGAAAAACGTTTTTTTCGTTTATTTACAATACCAACATATTCTCTCGTGACTCGACTGTCGGCTGTTTGATGTCCGCCAGTTAGCACGTGCTAACCCCGTCCTTAATTATTTCACTACAAAACTGAAAGGACGGTGAGTTAGAACTGCCAGCTGTACTTTCTAAGAAAATGGTGGCCGCTTGTGCAACTTGTATGTGTTTTACTGACGACTCGCCGTTTTTCGAGAATGGTTGTGCTGTTCGATTTTTCGAGTGTTCGCATAACCCTACTTATTATAAATTAGAGTCAATGACACGAGAAATTCAATCTTATATATATATAAGATCAATTCTTATCACTTCAAATCAAATAATTCCATCATAAACACCGTTCAATGAATCAGTTAATTAAGACTTGAAAACTTCTTGAAACTTTGCAAACATGCCGGAGTCGTGGAACGGTGAATATTCATTTAATACGCTTCACAATTTCAGCACAATATACATCGTTTACTTTCAAATCTTGATTGGTTAAATTTTGCACAATCACATTCTGATGAAATAATAGGACAGCTAACGACATCTGTTACAAAGTCACAATTGCACTGCTTTGTTAGGCCTTAGGGTCGAACAGATAGACCTAACAAAAGACTGTCAGTCCGGTAAAGTCTGTATGTATTCACAGGGAGTTAACTGTCGCGGCATCAAATAGCCATCTGGATCCAATAGATCGATGTTGAATTGAGCTACAGGTGGCGGTCTCGGTAGCTGAACAACCGTCGTTGAGCAACCGCCACTATCGTCGAACGCACTGCCGGAGATATTTGACGCAATGGTTCCATCGTCGCAACAATCGACGGAAGTAAGTTTTTCATCGTCGTCGCAACAATCGACCATCTTCTCAAGTCGCTTGTGGATCTCCGAAAACCGGATTCGATCACGCGGTTCCGTTTTCCAACAACAGCGCATCAAATCGCATATCTCGCCAGGGCAATCGTCTGGCGGGATGAGCATGATACCTTGGAGTATCAGTTTGAGCACTTCTTCGTTATTGTGGCCGTAGTACGGCTGCTTGCCATAAGAGAAAATCTCCCAGAGAACGACGCCGTACGACCACACGTCCGATTCGAGTGTAAATCTTCCGTACATTACGCTTTCGGGAGACATCCATCGTACCGGTAATAGCCGAGAACCGCCGATCTGCCAAACCGGTTTTAAAATTATTATAGGTACGCAATGCGAACAACCAAGACTGTGTTTAGGCAAATACACTATCGATACTAAAAAAGGAAGACAATAGAATTCCGTACCGTTAAAAAAATTCGCAATAAATTTGTTAAAGCTGACAATTGACAAACAAAAAGTATGTCACGTAATAATTCCATATAGAATTAGTTGTTAATGATATCTGTTATTTTTTTCTTCACTTGTACTATAAGATCTTTCTTTGTGCCAAATTTCAAGATTCTTGGTCAACGGGAAATACCCTATTGGTTTGAATGAGTGAGTCAGTATCAAAATAAATTATTTTTGAAAGGTCGTAACAGACAAACTTATAAGGGTTCCGTTTTTTTTCATTCCGAAGTACGGGTCAATAGTCTTGATTTATTTTAAACTTACCTTATAATAATCACACGTGTAAACATCCCTCGACATGCCAAAATCGGCAATCTTGACAATAAGATTAGTTCCGACAAGACAATTCCGACACGCTAAATCGCGATGGACGAACCGTTGTCCGGCCAAGTAGCGCATGCCGGCCGCTATTTGCAGCGCAACGCTCAATAAATGTGTACGAGTCAGTTCGTGAGGCAGATCGGCGCAAGACCTAGGTTGCCACAGAGGTTGAGCTCGCGATCCACGACTGCGCAATACTTCGGCGAGATCGCCGTGCGGCATGTATTCGAACACCATCCATGGACTTATTCCCGACTCTGTGCAAACAGACGACAAGAAAACAAAAGAAATAATTACTATTTGAACTGGAAATTATATTTGTCAGCAAATAATAACAAGCCATCTTTTACGAATACACAAAATACCGCCGCGTAATGAAATACAGTAAAAGTGCAGACCGTACTTCCGCCATGTGGTGGAAGAAACGGGTGTATGGTGGAAGAGAAATGCCTGATGGTTGACGATTTAATACATGAAACATCTATAAGTAAAACTGAATTTCTCAACTTATAAGGGATTTTATTTCGATATTAATATAAGTATACAGGGTGTCTCAACCGACGTTGGCTCAAGCAGAATACTTGAACCTTTATCCAGAAAGGCGACAGCCTTATTCAATAACTTTTAGGAACTTAAGTAGAAATTTAAAGGTATATGGTTCATTTTCAAAGAAAAAAGGCAACATTCAACATTGTGAAGAAGAATTAGTTTTAGCAAACGTTGAAATTAATGGAGAAAAGTTCCTAAAAGTTATTGAATAAGGCTGCCGCCTTTCTGGATAAAGGTTCAAGTATTCTGCTTGAGCCCACGTGGTATTTTTGTTACGCTGAATGTATGCGCAAAAATAGCCTGTTTCTCCAAATTTGAGAATGCTTGAGCCATCTTAGAGAGTAAATCAAACAAAATGAATTAGCAAAACTGTAGCGATCGCTCGACAGATTGTTAACCTGTCGACATGTATTTGTTTCAATAAATTTTGTTTTACGCGGCACACTTTGATAACGCCAAAAAGCTATTTTGGTTAGTTTTGAAGCTTCTGATTGGTTTAGATATAGGATATGCTATGTCAAATTATTCAGAAAAATAAGTAGAATTCGAATATCTGAAAATCAAAAATGCCGTCCATAAGAAAAACCAAAATTCATGTCAATATCTCATTATGTAGTGGAAATAAAAAAATTAAACCTACGCCGCTGAAAAGACCTTAAAAAGTTATCACAGAATGGTTAACGAAATTTTCAAATATCTTCATAAATAAAAAAGTTATGGCCAGTTTTCATAAATGGCAATTCATAGGGTGTCAAAATGCAATTGTTTTTTCGACGGGACGTTAATGAGCTCAATTTTCTGCACTACTTTGCACATTTAACCGACTTTCTATCTCCACTAATAACAAAGTTACCCATGTTAGTCAACGTCGGTTGAGACACCCTGTATAATCAAATAGGTACTAGAGAATGTTTAATTCATACAACTATGATTAAAAAATTCGCAATAAGCAACAGTCGATCCCGACTTGAATTATAAAAAAAATGTATATATCAAATTCTATAAAAAAACAATAATATAATGTAATCAGTAAGTTGATTTTTTAGATTTTTTCAAATTTCCTGCGTAACTAAGGCAAATACAAAGAGGAATAATGTAGTCCATTGTTGCTACAATGTTAACATCTCTAGCAATCTAGCCCATAGATAGTACTGTAAGTCGTGACAAATAATTGGTAACTGATTTCAACGAGATACGAACCTCTCTGGACGATTCCGACAAGCGTCAGTATGTTAGGATGTCTGAAGGCGCTCATTACATCGACTTCTCGCATAAAGCTCTCTTCAGCTTCGGAAGATACAGTATCCTTCAGCACCTTGATGGCCACTATTTCTACTTGCTCGTTATTTTCGCGTCTAAATTCACCTGAAAAAAATTGATACGATTTCAACATCTACTGAGAATTTGACGGTCATTTATGCTTCGAATGATTTAGCTGACGTAAATTAAACAATGGCAAGGCACAGCGCAGGATTTGAAAATTTAAAGGAAATGAGCACAAAGACTGTGGAGGGGGGCTCATGTAATGAGATCAAGATTGGATGAATATTAACACACACGATGCAATTGGTTAAAATGTAAAAGTGTTTTCATTAATGAAAACGATAAAGCTTAAAACATTTTAAACTGACAAGATATTTAAATTAAATAAAGTATTTTTAATTTTTGTATGATTGTAGATTGAAATTGATTGCAAATTTTTACTGAAAATTCATTAAGAGTATCGATGATCTACCTTTTATTTTTTTTTCTTTAGAAATTAGATTTTGCATTAGGTTGTAAAGGCCCAGGCACGGATTGAAAGGGGGGGTCATTTAGAATATTTTTTTACAAGAATTACGATTTTAAAGAAATTTTTTTTCGATAAAATGTTGTTTCTTTTGAATGAAGTTACATAAAGAAGCAAAATAGACGATACGAATTTGTGATTTCAAATAAAGAAAATTCTTTGAATTTTAAAAGATTTTATAAATTTTTACGTTTGTTAATAAAGTTATTATCCACTTTAATTTTTAGCTAAAAAAATATTTTGTCCATGATGCCCTCCTATATTTTTTTCTGAATCCACGCCTGTAAGGGCCCCTAGTTTGTGGGGGTCCCTAGTCGTGGGGTGTCATAGTTTGTACGGGTTTCGTGGGCCGAGGCCCCAAGTACCCTTATGTAAGCCCGACACTGACAAGGCATAAACGATATAATATCGAAATGCAAAGCCGTTTAAAATGTGAAATGTCAAACGCACACTGTTGACATTCTTAAAATGTCAATATTATAAACAGTTCACAAAATATTCCTTTCATTATAAAGTAATGAGTCGAACATGAAGGATCGTATATTACATAATATTATACAACTCGAACGTTGGAGAAACCTTTTCACGAAAGATATTACAAACGAAGGCATTGAAAATGTAATAGGATTTGAAAATCGACAGCGCACCGCGAGCTTTAATCGCTCATATTGTGTATGTCAAAGGCTACGACGACGTCGCGGCGTCATAGCGTCACGTGCGTAAGCCGTAATGGTTACATTATAACAGACACCGAACGTGTGAACCGGTTAATTTACTAGTTCTATCCATAGTATCCGAAAGTAGCTTGGTATACTCTATTGTTGTATAGTCGATCGTCGTATTTCCTAAATATATTGGATACCTTCGCCATATTATAACGTAGCATTGTTTTTCCGATTCACTGAGTGAGGAGGATAGAGTATGCGTGTGGCCTAGGGTTTCTGCTCAAGAATTCTCGAGGCGGGAATTCTCGAGAAATTTGTCTTTAGTCGAGACGGGAAAAAAACCCAACGCCTCAAAAACTCGATAAATCAATTTTAAAAATTAAAATGCCAATTATTTCTCCGCAAAACCAATACACTATTTAACACTATTTATGTGAATATATTAAATTTACAAAAATGATTTGTCGGGAAAAAGGACTTTTTAAGTAAACTAAACCCACTTGCTATTTTTTTTTGTATGTAAGTATTTATTTGTTTTATTTAAGTTTAAGTAAATTCGGAAACGCTGGGCCCACCCAGTTCCACAAGTCGGGCTTAATTTTGAAACTAAAGTAATAATGACGATTTAATATTTTCAACGATATATTTAATTTAATACATTTAATACAGAATAAAAAAAATACACGCAAAGTTCCTGATAGTTTCAAGAAGTTGGGCGAGGTGAACCCTCGCTAAACTTATGAAACAGGAAACTAAGCACAAAAAATACACTACCCCCTGATTATAAAGAACCCTGACAATAAAATCGCCTGTTCTTTATAATGCAGGTTTTTAAATTTAATTAATAAAATTAATTTTACCAATAAACACCATGAAGAAGATAAAAATGAAATAACCGTTTAATAAGGTCAAATGAACGTTTTTAGAGTAATGTAATAGTGAAGCGACCGGTCTCTCGAAATTCAGTTCAAGAAGTAATGAATAATTTTAGATTTTATTTCTGGCAAAAATGATTAAAAATTGAAATTATATAAGGAATCAAGATAATTAGGTAATAATACTAAAATTGTATTTTTAAAGATGAAATGACCGGTTGGGAACAAATTACACTACTGTTTGAAAACAATTATTTAAATTATAAAAGGTAACGATAATTGAGGCTATGAAAACGCCTCAAAACAAAAAAGAAAAAAAGTCAATATTAAATTTACCTTTGTAAACTTTGCCGAAACAACCTTCTCCGATTTCTTGATGGAATCGCAGCATGTCGCGACGCAGTTGGGGCACGCACGGTGACGCACATGCTGAATAATGGGGGTTTGGAGTGTAGCGCTCTGCCACTAACAGTCCCTTTTTCAAGTTCAAAGGCGTCGTCTAAAAACAAATAACGTGTATACAAGCACATATAACTTATATTGTACAATATGTATTACACATATACATTCTGATCAAGGTTAATGTAGCGGTCGGTTATATTCAGGGGCGGATTTAGATTTTCGAGGGGTAGAGCTTATTAAATTAAATTATTGCGATCCCTAATCCTCACATCTAGCCATCTTAAAAAATACTCCAAAATTTGGAAGAAAACGAAACTACAGACAGTATACAGTAGAATCCGTTTATTATGACTCCGCCTATATTGACCAACCGCCTATTATGACGTAATTACACAACGAGGTTTGGTTTTCATATAAAATTCTTTGTAACAAAGTCGGATATAATGACTTCGCTTACAGTGACATGTCGCTTATTATGACCCATTTTTAATAAATTTTGTCCGTCTATAGTGACCGACATGATTCTTTACACCTTCGGCAATGTTCGTTGATTCCCGACGACGTTCGGCACGTGGCTTGTTTTTGTTTTGAATCTCAGTGAGTAATTGATAGTTGAACGTCACGCATTGTTTTTAGTGATATCCTATGTAAAAAATGTCATCTCAACGTCGTAAAGCATTTACGATTGAGGAGAAAGGTGAATAATATGCAGATTAGAAAATGGAGAATCAAGCTCATCTCTCGCAGAGGAATTGGGCGTGGGTCATTCGACAATCTCAATGATTTTCAAAAACAAGAACCGGATTAAGCGATCGTTCAATTCAAATGTTTTGAAACCGAAGAGGCTTCGAAAATCGCGCAAGAAAATGTTGATCAAGCGTTAATTCAGTAGTTTAAAATCACGCGAAACAAAGGAATACCCGTCAGCGGCCCTATGCTACCTAAAAAAAGAAAGTTTTTTTTTCACAAAAATGCTTTGTATGACGCCCGCTTAGTATGACGTGTTTGTCAATTCCCTTCGATGTCATTATAAACGGATTCCACTGTAGTTCTGTTACTGGTATAATAAAATTTTAAAATGTAAAAAAATAAATATATACCGCGTTTGCAGTTTTTCTATTCTTCTCGTTCCTGGAACAACGTCTTCTCCACAACCAGCACAACACAGACGTTAGAACGACGACGCCGAACGCGACGCTGAACAACGTAACCAACGCCATTGTCACGTCGCCGTTGCGTTGCCATCGCGTTGGAAATCCCGGGTAAGTCTGCAAATAAAATACATATTTATCAGAGCCCGACCGAGAAAAATCGGTGACCGACTAAAACATCGGTAAATACGACAGAAAATGTATGCACTAATAATTAATCGGACCGACAATTTTCCATCAATTTATTTGTCGGTGTAGAAGAGAACGTACAGAGAAGCACGGTGCTATACATAAAAGGCATTCATTTTTTGTCAAATTTCGTCACCTTTAAAATATACAATTTTAAGCGCGCCCATATTATTGACGATTTGAAATTACGTTTTCTTATAAAATAAAAGTTCGGGGAGCATGTAACTTTATAAATATCATAAATTGAGTAGAAAAATTTCCAACTGGGGTATAAAAATGACGTTACATTTGACCAGCCTGTGATTGGCTGACAACGCTCACTGATCTGTCAAATAGAAGGCGAACCAGAAAGCAGATAATTTATATACAGATAAAGAAGTGTGACTAGTCTTCTACGTCATCATATGGCGGTTTAGCTCAACATTTAAGAAAATATATTTCTTTAATTCTTGTTTGCAATTAAGAGGAAGAAAAAGTTGATTTCCACTATTTGTTTATGTATGAGGAAGAACATGCTCTGTTCTAAATTACCAAATTTTGATACGTGGGACGACCCCATCGAACGACAACTTACCGTAGAAATACTTGCATTAAGTGGAATTGTCCCGTTGCTCGCAGGTGTGGGCGGTATCACATTTGTAAGATTCGCCCCACTCGGTGGTATTATATTGTGGATGGGTCGAGGTGTCAGTGGCACTAAAACAATAGATTGAGTGCGCATATTTATTGAACGGGATATCCAAAACAAAAATACCCATCGATGCTTTCAATTTGAGATTATTTTATTCAATCAATTTTCGTAGCATTAAACGTCTAGCTTAAACTTAAAGACAATATACTGACAATCAAGGCCGTAGCCAGGGGGGGGGATCAAGGGGGATTGATCCCCCCCCGAAATAAAATCATAAAGCCACATTATCATCTCTCAACATTTTAATTCCCTCTGTGTGCTGCAAAGAACAAATTAATCAAAATTATCAAGAAAAGTACTTTGAGCTCTATAAAAAATATTTGGAATGGGACTTTGTAAAAGCTGAATTAGACATGTGGCGAATAAAATGGGTGGAAGAATCTGAACTAGATCGACCAACATGTGCTATTGAAGCTCTCGGAGAATGCAACCAGGCCTTATTTCCAAACATTCACAAACTTTTAAAGATCTTAGCAACACTGCCTGTTTCTACATGTACTCCTGAGAGGACTTTCTCTTCTATGAAACGCCTCAAAACTTATTTGAGAAACTCCACAGGCCAGGAAAGACTAAACGGTTTGGCGTTAATGTCAATCCACCGCAGAATTGACATCGACACCGAGGAGGTAATTGATTTGTTCGCTGCAAAGAAAGCTAGAAGACTAAATTTAATTTTGTAATATGCTGTGAATATTTCTGTAATGGTTTTCTAATAAATATATGTGATAAGTAACATCATTTTATTTCTTTTAAAACGATTTTATGTTTTTCTACTGTTCCGCCAAATCAAACCCCCCCCCCGAAATTATTTTCTGACTACGGCCTTGCTGACAATGTGTCCCATAACTTTGTACGAGTTATAACGTTTAGTAAAGTTTGTTTGCTGGGAACAAACTAAACATTTTTTGCCAACTGTCTGTCAACAGTTGGGCAACTGTTCGCGAGCTTGTCGTGAGAAAAGTTAGGTGGAAGTTGACAAGAGTGAGATTGTAGATTATAGACGCTCAACATCTGAGATCATCGGCGCTGGAAGTTGATAAACATATTAGGGTTTGATATGTGGACAGAGTCTTAATACCCTTGCAGAAGTCACGATACTCGACTTTCGCAAAGGTATCGAGGCTTTCGCAAGGGTATCGAGACTTTCGTAAGGATATTGAGACTCCACCCATATGTCAAATATCAATATATTTGTCAACTTCCAACTAACTGTTCTACGTCTTTTTACGTCTAAAGGCTTGATTTCCTAGGATAGCGGTACCATAATAACGCGTCCGTCATATCACGTTGAATGACGTAAAAAAAGTGCGTATATAAATAAATGGATATGGTTTTCTCGGTAGCAGCGGAATCATCGTAACATAAAAAAGTGGCATCCATTTTCTTCTATATATGCACACATTTTTTGTTACGATATTCACCATCAGCTAATGGCTGCTATATTGCGGTACCGCTATGTTAGGAGACTTAAGGCTGCCGGAACGCTCTGAATTTTGTTTGTGCTGAGACTCAACGGTAAAGGGCGAGGTAGGCAAAAGACATATTGTGGGTGTGACCTTCTTTAGCTCTGTCTCGCTCAAATCATCCGCACGTTTCAATTTTTGGCTGGTGTCAACTACGAGGCTAAAAAATGTTGTTGCAAGGGTGTCGCTGTCAATTGATTACTCTAAGTTTGGGAAATATTTTGAAGATTTAAAAAACTTTTCCGAAAAAGGAAGAGTCACTTTAGGTTTGTGATGGAACAGTTTTGTGAAATAAGTACGAATAAGGTCATAGTATGACATTGAAAAAGTGTGTTTTTTTGGCACAATTAATGCCAACTTTTTTCTAGTAAATCGTACATAAATAACAAAAGTAGTCCATTAGAGACCTAGATTTGTCCTTTATCTTCCTTATAGAGAAAGAATTTTTGCAGAATGTTGACGAATAAATCTACAATCAGTTGACAGCCGAAGCTCTATTTTGGGCTTAAATTCAGAGCGTTCCGACAGCCTTAACATTTTCTCGACGAAAAAAGACCAAAACCTAAGTGATGTATTATAACATTTTCGAAGTTTCGTTTTAACGAGATCACATCTTTGTCATTTCGTCAATTGTACAGATACTTTTGGAAAACAATATTTAAATGAAAATAAACAGAAAATATAAATGCATTTTTTTTTGCGTTTTTTCAAGTGTTTTTTAATTACTTGTTATTAATAAAAATGCAGTTATAAATTAAAAGAAAAACGTTCATTAAGAGTCTTGACATGCTAATTATATGAAACTTTATTAAGAAACTATATGAAACATGAATAAGGTGTTTTCTTGTTGTTGAATAGTTTATAACGAAGTAGCGAATAATAAAACAGAAGAAAACTTTAATTTTACGTCTTACAAAAGATGCTACTATATCACTTTACTCCAGAAACACATAAAATGAATATCATGGAAAAAATAATAAAAAGTCAATTTAATTAAGTTTAATTGAGATTATAACTGTTTATTCTTTTCTGTCATTAAAATTTTAAATTTACGTTTCATGTTATTAATAATAGATGCCTGACAACTGCGATTATAAGCGTATGTTTAACGTTAAATAAATTTGAATAACTTGTGGATAACAATAAATCGATTCCGACCATCCGCAACAAAATAGTAAGACAATGATGAACGGCTGGAATCTGACTTTTAAAATTACGAACAAATGAAGAACAAAATAATTTCTGTAATTTGACGTACAAACGGTAGGAACTCATAATATATATTTCATGTAAATTCAGAAAGGAAAATATTAAATATCTTAATGTTTGGGTTTTTTTTTCGTTAATTCTCCCAAAAGTATGAAAGTGTATTAATTTATGTATTATTTTGTTTTTTTTTATGACCTTGCAGCCGGTATAAGGAACGCTGCTGATAAAATTTTGATTTTATTTTGTAAATAGAATATACTTTTGTTAATAAAATTTTATATATATATATATTAAATATCATATTCTCTATTTTCAGATATCAGAACAATTTTCGGATTAAACATTTTTTTAAATACAAGTATATGCTGAAACGTCACATAATGTGAGATTATGATGTTGATATACTACAGACAATTCATAATAAAAATGTTTTTCTGTAGATTATAGTATGTAAATAAAACTATGGTATGAATGTGATGATCTGTCCATGTGAGAATTTTCACATGACATAAACATCAAAGTGCTCTCTTAAAATGTGTAATAATTTCGCCGTAATTATAATATTAAAACTAAAGAAGTTAAACTTCTTATATGAGCTTCTGAGGTTGAGGTTCTTTATATTTTTTATATTGTCCATACCTTTTATTTTAAAATTTTATAAAGCAAACAAGGAATTCTAATTCTCTACCTGTGAGTCTATTGGGACACTTAAGATCGGCGGTGGGAGGTGACAGGTCATGAGGACAAACGCAGATGTGCTGGAGGCCATCGTCAAGGTTGCGGCAAGCCGCTTCGGTACCGCACTCGCCCAGCCTGCAAAGACCCTCCATAGGCTGATGCTGCACCCCCTGCGACCAATCGACGTCTCCACCCCCGCTATCGTCGGCTGCTAAAAAAACGAAAACAATTAATAATCAAGTCATAACCGTATGTTGCTAATTTTTTGAAAATAACAAAATTATTTAAATCAAGTTAAACTGAATAAAGAATTCTAAAAGTACTGTGATTGTAAGCTGGCAAAAACACTTCTAAACCACATCTATTATATTATTATACACGCTCGACAATATAGATCATAAGCGTCTATAAATCATAGATAAGTAAGGTTAATGTTTATTTGTTGTCAATAATAATAGTTTTTAATTTTGGGCACTGAAGAAAGTAGACATATAGACAAAACTAACTCTGAAGACCAGATATGTGTTTGGGACGGCATATTTTTAGGGGCGCCTACTCCTATATGACAATGTGTTATATCAGTAAATTGTTCACTACGATCTAGTTCGTAAGGCAAAATTAATAAACACTAAAATAGCTTTAGTTTGCTACAATTGTTAAGCTTATAATATATTATGGAAATTATTTAAATTGCAAGCTTACATCTTTTCTAGAGTCTAGTTTAAACTTTGGAAGAAAAAGCTCTCTATTAAGATATTCGGGTACCTATTCAATATTTAATATATGTAGGTAACTTTTTTTAAAATATCGGTTAAGTATACGATTATCAATTATGGAGTCAAACAAATGGGACGGCAGATCCAGAGTGTATACTGGACAGTCTTTATTGTCCAAGATTGGTCAAAATTACTTTAAAAAAGGCATGTGAAATTTCCTGTGTACGAATAATAATATAAACTTGCGATTCATTTAATTTTTTTGTGCGTTGTACATATTTTTGACAGTAAATTATAAAATGCCATTGTTTATGCGTTTTTGTTGTTTCGTCGTCACTAATTTGTGTCAGTGTTTTTCGTTTTCCACTGAATGACACTTAAAATGACGGTTATAGTCATCTAGTGAATTTTTATATCATTTCCAAATGCCAGAAAGAGCATTGTTTTCGTCCAACTGTCATTTCAATAAGGGTCTCTTATAGCCAATTTCATACTTTCAAATTTTCGTTAGTTGTGAACGCATAACTTCCGTTGCATGATGCTAAAATTTTATTCTTAACGCACCAAAAGATATATAACTTCAAAAATGTTTGCTTGAAGCGGTAAGAAAAAATAACCAGCCCTGCCAATAAATTGTAACAAAGCATGTTGGACGGTCGTTCTTATTCGCAAAGGAATGAAGGACGCCTGGAGTCCGCGTAGTGTTGACAAAAGACTTCAAACCGACAATCTGAGCGATCAAAACGCCTGGGAACAATTTAAAAATAACCACTTGTTACGTCAGCACAACTTTTTTTATTTATATCGTTATGATTACATTCAATTAAAAGTAATCTGCTGTTGATACTTTTAACACGCGTCACGACGCCATCCCTTCGCTTTATTTAAAACCTTGAATTCCACGCAGGGTAGTACTGACAATAAAAAAAACCCGGGTCGCAGTGCCAAAACCCTGCCGACAATATAGTGTATTTGCTTGTATAGGGCCGTGTGGTTTTAGACTTTTATTATGTGAAATTAAGTTTGTTTTTGGGCAAAATAAAAAATTTAACCCCTTAATACACCCCTTAAGATAACATTTTTTTCTTAATTGTAATATTATTATCAATCTAACGTCTACACCGAATTAAAGACACCCTTCAATAAATAAGTCACTATCTGCAAATTAGTGTTTTCAAAAAATGTGTAAGTCCGGTCCTGTTGGGCCGATTTTACTAAAATTTTAGAGGCACTTTTTAATTGCTATTAAAGGGTTAAATTTCAATTTTAAAACGATTCTGAGATTTTTTTCGGTATTTTGGGGCCCAAAAACTTTTTTCAACCCCTAAAAACCACCCTTAAAATGATCCGATTGGGCCCATTTTAAATAGGCTTCGTGCGGTAATGGATTCCAACATGTGTGCCAAATTTCGTCAAAATTAATTAACTTCTTCGAAAGTTATAGCCCGCACACATATATATATATACCTATATATATATATATATATATATATATATATATATATATATATATATATATATAAATATATATATATATATACATATATATATAAACATTTTTAAAAATGGTGCCAAAGTGTTTAGGAGGTTATGAAACGTCGAGAAATTTTGGTCCGACCCCTAGGTCCCGCCATCCGACCAACGCCAATAGTGTATGTTGCCATATGGCAAATACACTAACAAAGCACATTTAATGTTCATTTCTCGACATTGTTTCATAACTATCTTGAATTTGCCACGTTCACGTTTTTTACACATTTAAATTTAAACTTGATATTTACTTTAAACTATAGATCCTCGACAATAGTGAAATGTGTTCGCAACTTAAGAATTTGACAAGTCTTATATAAGGAACCATTTCGATATTTATCTGGAATTATTTGACGGAAACCATGAAAAATGTCAGCACGATGTTCGATACAGGAATTACCATGAGTCATCAACTAGAGGCAGTAGAAAAAAGTAGTCTTGGGAACGATCGAATGATTTTGAAAATTGAAAGGTTGCTATTCGAATGATTTTTATAATCGTTTTTTTTTCGAAATGATGTATAATAATAATAGGTGTGTTCGTACTATGAGCCTATGGAATGAATGTTTCAACTCTCGAATAAATTTTGCTCTCGATTTCGATTGTCAGTCTTGAGAGGGGTCATATAGTACAGACGCAGATAAAAGAGTAACTAATCGTATTCAGTACTGTTGAATGCATATTCCGAGTGGTTAGGATTCGAGTGAAAAAACAATTCATTCTATCTGTCCACGCATTCGATATGATTATTATAATGAAATTATTTTCGATTATGCGACCTGTATGCAGTTCTTCATAGAATAGTGGCAGGCAAAATACTATAAAATAAGCATATATTAAATATTGTGAAATGCAATCTAAGAGAGGCAATTGCATGAAGTGTTTTAGAAAATAAAGAAAGAGCGTAGTATAATAATTTATTACTGGAGATTATAAACTGAAACTCGTACGTATAAAAATCATTTGAATGATTTTGAATAATATCTCAAGACATCTCGAGATATTTTAATAATCGAATAGGCGGACAGTTTTCACTCGAAATATCCCATCTTTAGAAAACATACGCCACCACCAAATCTGAGTCTAGTCTAGTCTCATAAAATTAAATAGCCTCAAACTCATGAAAATTTGACCCAAAAGCTAGCGCAAACTGACCGTTACACAAAATTATTCTCATGAATGAAGATGTTTTATATGTTTTCGCATGACATTTTGGTAACAACATCGTTTAAGAAATATTATATAGCATTTAAACAACGCAGTTTCTTATTACATTATTAACTATTTTTATATACAACAAGAGTGGTAGTGTGTGTTACGTTGTCTGGAAAAAAACAAAGGCGTCCATTGAAGAGGGCAAGCTGACCGCACTTTGGGGCTACCACTGGACTCTTTCGTTATCTCACCGCGAACATCTCAAAGACGCCGACGGCTATCGACTGAGTCGAAAGACATGTTAGTTCCCTTCCAGTGCCGCTCACCAGACTTACAACGGGATATTCCTCCCCGGGGGAGGTGTATGGTTCCTCTTTAAAACGGTTACTTCTTATTGAAAACTCCGTTTCTACAAGAGATGTGTTCTTTGGTTGTCAATTCCTAGAGCGGTTTTAGAACCGTTCAGACAATTCAGACCGGACTATTAGAATCAATGCAGAATTGTTAATTGTAGCTAGAATTCTTTTCTCTCACAATTAGCAATCCAGTTGGATCCAGCACGTTTTTGGCCTTGCTCGATCCAGCATCTGCCGCTGGGTCCAGCGGTGAGGATCCGCAATCAACTAAAAACCGGATATATTTGCAGTTCTTTAAGAAGTAGGCAGGTAGATAACACCATCAATAACGTTTCTTTCTTGAGATCTTAGTTTCAGAAAAGTAAAAAAAAAACTGTTACATAATTGATTGGCTTCATTCTTTAAAAGACAAGTCAAGTCTTAAATTATGTAATATAATTTATATTAAAGTTTTATTTATAAACTGGCTATGCAATCTTATTTCGAAAATTATTGAGACTGAGAAACTAGACAACATAGTAAAATAGGTAAATGAATAACTATTTTAAGTGACTGATTATATTATGATAATTAAAAATAATACTCCGAATACTCATAACTATTACTTACTATTAGAGTACTTTACTAATGCCAAAAATTACTTATAACTACAAACGGATATTTGATGTCAATGCAGTTATTAAAGTTTCTAGCGTTTAAAAAAATGTTTCATTTATTTGAAAAGTCGATTCATGCTGGATCCGCGCTAGATGCAGCTGGATCTTTGGAGCTTTGATACAGCATCAATTCAGCTGGATTGAAAATGCTGCTAGACTGCAATCCCTACTCACAATTCGATTTATTACTAAAATCAGTGCGTCATTGTCAAAACTTAACGCTTAAATACACATTATTATTCAAGCTCTTTGCACACGAGTCGATTGTTTTGCAATTTGAGTATCAAACCGGTTCAAAACGCGACCATTGTGCAATCGGCTTAGAGTAAAGAAGACTGAGTTATTATTAAACGTGAATTTTAATTTTCATTATCCATAAAATATGTCGATTACAGCGCACGCTACTGTCGTAATGTAACTACGATGTTGGGATTATTTAGAATAGCTCACTGGCCGTCTCAGATTACAAATACCGCTCTTGGTTTGTTCTAAATCGTCCGTTAACTAACATTTTAATAGACTAGCATTAATTAGTTTAAAATTTAAATGAATGTACAGTGGGATAACTATAATCGGACCCCCGTTTAATCAAGCGCCCTTATACTCTGGCATCGCCGAACGCTAACGTAATTACCGACTCGATACGAGCGAAAGAGCGAGAGAGAGAAAGAGAAATTCGTCTATGTTTTTGTTTAGAAGTCAGTAGTTGTTAAATCTAATAAATATTAATGCTCGGTTTATTATTCTTACAGTAACTGTCTACATGTTGTTTTGATCAGTTCCACGGAAAAAATGAAGCATTTGAGAAATATATGCAATGGATTACCACGAGCCCACTGTATTTTACAAATTCTTATTCTGAACAAACAAAATCTTAACAAAACCTTAATGAATTCGAAATCTCATTCTGTTTGTGGATTTCTCTTTACTTCTCACCTCTTCAGTCTGAGAATTTTTTTTCAGGATTTTAATTTCTAATAGATTTTCAATTTTTGATACTCTAGTATCTAGTAGATTTTTGTTTACCAATACAATAAAATGTGAAAATATCATTACTTCAGGACTTACCGTTTGTTGGAGAGTTATTTTGTGACGAGCAGACATGAGTGTTGTCTGTTTTATATATTAGATAAGATGATTTTCCATACCGATACTATTTTATAATTTAACTTGTATCCATTTTAAAAACAAAACACACGAAAAACAAACAGAATAAAAAATATTCAATGTCATTCGCGTAAAGTATATCTACATAATATCATAAGCTATACGAGAAAAGCGCCTATTTATTTCAGTTCAAATTTCCCGTGTTACCGTTCAGAATTTATTTTTGAAATTAAAAAATAATCTTCTTAAAAAATTTAGGTATATCAAATTATTATCAAACGATGAAAAAAAAAATCGAGTCGCAGTACCAAACCCTGCCGACGAAATGGTGAATTTTCTTTATGTTAACTTAAATTCGTTTTTAGATAAAAAAAAAATTAGCCCCTTAATTTTCTCATTTAAATTTTTTTCTTATTCCAATTGTTATAAACATTCATTGTTACAATGCTAAATTAGAAAAATTTATTTTTTATCCACTGTCACCGTCGCTACTGAGATGGTTCTTGTTTAGCATTACCTAGGTAAAAAATCAGCTCTCGTGTGTAGTGAATTTAATGTTACAATAATTGCTTTATTATATGACGAATTAACTGTTAAGATAACGCACCGTAGAGTAATTGATAACTCATTCCGCCGCGAAAGTGGAAAGATTCGGGTTTTGAGTCCCGACGGTGACAGTGGATAAAAATAAATTTTTCTAATTTAGTATTGTAACAATGAATGGTTATAACAATGATATAGCTCGTTTTGAAGCTTTGCAGAATTAACATATATCTTATCTTATTTCAATATTATTATCAATAAATTCAATAAGCAAATTATTATCCGCAAACTAGTATTCTCATAAAATTTGTAAAATCGTAACAGGACGTGACCGGCGAGTGTCCAGTAGAGCTTTGCGTCATTTCCGCAACATATTTCTTCCGTGACTTTTTAATGAGTCACTCTAGCAAAATTTTGGGGGCAGTAGAGGTGTTCATACATCAAAAATAATGTGTAATAACGACTGATGAATTGAAAAAACATCTGAAAACTATTTTCAATTTATGTGGGAAACAGTTGGAAAAAACAGTCAAATCAAACTATATAAAACACATATTAATTTAATCAAAGAACTATCTATTCGACATTAAATTTTATTGATTCAGTATTATGGAATATTTATGTTAATTGCGTATTTAAAACATTACATTTTTTAAAACTGTTATTATTAATATCTACCAGAGATTTGCTTGATTTCTGCAAGCGAATTTTCAATAGGAAAAAAACAAATAATTTAAAAAATCTCAAAATTTTCAACGAGTTTAAAAAAAGTAGCTATGAACGTTGGTTTCTTGTCTTATTATTCCGATTAATTTTTATTTTGATTCAGCATACAGAATGTTTCGAATGATCGTAGAATTTCCAAAAAAAATACTTTATAGTATTCCCGGGAAATCGCTCGGGACAAAGTTTACATAACTACTTTCAAAATTGTTTTTTATTAAATTATTAGAAACCAAAATGAAATGATTAAAATATATTTCAAATCAGCAAAACAATCGAAGTTAACTCTAGCTTGTTTCAAGCAAAATGACCCTACATTCGTTTACATAACATAAGGCATTACACAATGTATACAACAATATAACACACTGAATAAGATCCGTTTAAATACTGTAAGTTAAACATTTTCTTAAATGTGTTTACTTTTTTTTCAATATCCGTGATTTTTGGCTTCTGCGCTTATAAGGGCAATTAGCCACAACTTTATTCGAAATTATTGTTCAGAAGTTTTCTTCTGAATAAAAATTAGAACTCAAGCACTCTCCATTGATCCTTCTTGATTCATACCCCAAACATTCTTCCATTCGTACCAACATCTGTTAATATAATTGTTTTAATTTTTTGTTTCACTGAAATTACAGATTCAATAATTTTGAATAGTTAAAACTGAAATTAGTTGCAACCTAGACACGACACAAATTAAATTGTAATTTGGATTGTAGCTTAGTGTGTTTGAGCACACGGGTGATGGGATATTAATTAATGAGTATATCAGTAACTAGTAAGTTAGTTGGATAATTAAACTCTGTGCATGTACATTACGTAATGTATCAATAAGTGGATACTGACCATGACGCAATCTATTCAGATTATGTTTTGATGAATTCATTTGTCTGTTTGCATTTGTAATTCCAATGAAATTTTTTGTGCCTTTTTGTATTACGCTCATCAAAAAAACTGCGTCCATTATGGAAAAGTATCCGTTGAACAAATGTGCTCCAGATTAAAATTTTAAATAATTCAATATACTTAGATAACGAATAAGTAGAACATATCAAAAAATTGTTTCAAGTGCTTGTCAAAGCCATCTATATTTTAGTATTAATTGTGGTGACATTAATTTGTTTTTTTTAAATACCACTTTTTTCTATTTCAAACACTTACCGCTAGATTTCAAAAGATCTACTTAGTTATTATTAACACGATTAAAACTTTGCAGACTTTGTATGGAAGGCTTTACTTAATTCTTATGGAAAGTATAGTTATAAGGAGAACTATGCTAGATTTTTATGATTAAAATTTTCTTTAAAGAAACTCCACAATTGTATTGAGTGAGTGAACTTTCTATCGCTTAAAATCTTAAAATTATAAAAATTATTTTTTAATTTTTAGTTCAGTTTGCTACTAAAGCGTGTTTTTTTTAGTTTTTTTTTAATTATTATTTATTTTTCCATTTTTAGTCTCATTTTTTTATCCTGATGATCCTAGTCAGGACATTAGGGCAAAGTTATCGAATGCTTGTATTGTTGTCGGTCCTTAATCCGTGTGCAATTTTTTTAATTAATCGGACGTCTTGAAGTCGGCGAAAATTACGTTGACAGATTCCGTCACATTGAAACATACATTATAGATAGAGGTGAAACTAATAAAAGGATATTAAAATGTTCCTCGAATAGCATCAAATGAAGATGGCACTGCCTTTCCAAAATATATTTAATAATTATTGCCACCACTGCCTATAGGTACTTACTGATATTTTAATTTATAAACAAATAATATTTTTTTATAAACTAATAATATTGTAGAAGAGTTTTAAGTGAAAAATTGCATTTCAAAGCAGAAAATTAATAAATAAACAGCAATTATGAAATATTATGAATTGCCGCAAATACGATAAATCGTGAGACGAGGTTAACGGTTTCTCGTTTTATTTTTCAAGACAAAATTAAGATAAATTATACCATTCAATACGGTTAATGTAAGAATGTGCAGTGCTGTTAATTTTTTGTCACTTTCTAACAAATTTAATATTGCGTTAGTTAAAGTGAGACAAAAATTTAACAGCGCTGCATAATAATTTTACAGAATGTACTTGAAAAAAATACTATATATACCTCGTAATGGTTTATGACTCATGTGACTGTTACAAATTGCTGACGCTCGTTTTAAACGAAATGTCATTACGACACTTTTATTCTATTATTCTGCCGTATCATTGGATATTGAGATCATCTCCGGACATTTTTTTATTATTTTTTGTCATCGACTACATAAATAAAATTTATGTCAACGTTCTGGACTCAATGAGTACTTACAGGTCGTCATAAGGTGCCAGAGTTCATCCTATCGTAACCCCTTGACCACCTCAATTTTTAAATTTCCGGCAGAATAAAAATAATAATAATTATAAGTCCCTATTTTATCTGCCCTAATGCTAACTCACAGACATATGTATATTCGATTTCGATATATATAAAATTTCACGGTCGGCTCTAGTACTATTACGCATGCGCACGAATGACATTTGTCGTAAATGTACATATACGTCTGTGACGGGCTTTAAGAATGTTTAAAACTTGTTGCTTCAATCGACTTGTCTCAAATGTTTCCTCTATGTAAATGAAATAAAATAATCAATAAAATTGTTACGTATAGAATAATCGATGAATATGCATTAGAGTGCATAAAGAACTGCACGATGCATAACAATCGTTTTGTGAAGGTCTACGACAATGTTTAACACACCTATCAACACACCTACTGTCTTATTCTATTGGCCTATATGGTACATACACTATTGACGTTGGTCGGATAGCGGGACTCAAGGATCTGACCATAAAATATCGACGTTTCAATTCACCAATTGAACAACTTAATACCGTTTTTGTGCTAACACGAACTCTCGAAAGACTTCATCGATTTAATCCATCTCTCAGTGTTCCAAAATTGGAACTCTGTACGTTTGTTCCAAATTGGAACAAGCGTTTAAAAAAATTGTAATTATGTTGATAGAAATGTTCATAAAGTTTGTCAGCCTGCATTATTTTAATCAGAAAAATCACCCTTAATTAAAAAATTGCTGTTATGAAATACTATTTATACAAAATATACATACTATTTATACAAACCTCGGGAAAAACGGGTTAAACCAATTTTGGTGCACTTGCTGAAATCTATTTTAAAAGTAAATTAGGATCAAAACTAACGTTCGTAAAACTGAATGTGGTATTAGAATCTGCATTAATTAATAGGACTAATTAGTACTCCAAAGTTTTCCCCAAAAATCGTGACGCGGTCAGCGTGACTACTTAAAAAATTAACGGAACAGGCTGAAAATACAAATATTATCCTTTAGTGAACATTAAAATGCTCCTTTAAAATTTTTTCAAAATCGGATAGATAGGACCGGATATATAAAATTTATTTTGATGATTTATAAAAAGGTTGATATAATTTGGTGCAGATATTGAATTGATAAAATATTTGCCGAATATTGAAATTGAGAAAGGCCAAATAATTTATTTTGTCAAAAGATAAGTTTAAGTTGACATAGTAATGCATGTATTATCAAATATACTATTTTTTTACCGGTAAGGTTTTGCACTGCGACCTGACATTATGACTATTGACTACTAGTTTTCAAGTCACTTGTAGACGAATTCCTGCGCCAGTTATCAAGTTTCTAATCTATGATTCTTTCAAATTTAGAATACCTCCAGCCATGTGCATGCTCAGGGGGGAAGAGTGTTGTAGATTACGTAAAAATCACTATGATATTGTGTTTATAACTTATGTAACCTAAATGTGAATTTATAGAAGTTAAGGGAGAACCACGTACCTTGAGACAGTTCGTACCTTGGGATATTCTAGTTTTAAACCATTCTCGACCATGCTTTAAGCTGAAAAATCAGTGATAGAACCATTTTTAGGTAGATATCACTTAGTTCAGTTTGAGTGTAGCTACAATAAGAAATTTAGGTGCAAGCGATAAGTTTGTATTTTTGAAGTGTCAAAGTAATTTTTAATTCTCAGACATCAAAACCAATTTCTATAAAGGTAAGCAGTTTATTGTTTATATTTATAACTCACATTGTTAAATGCAAGACGAAGCAAGATTTTCTTTATTCTGAAGTTTCTTAATCTATAATTTTATAATTTATAGTACGTGATTAGTAACATTCATTAGGTACGTACCTTGGGACATCTGTCAGTTCGTACCTTAAGGAAACCTGGAAGATGTCGTATCCTCACGGATACACCAGAAAAAAATGTAATTGAAATGCAACAACTTGCCAGAAATAACAAAAAAAAAAATAAACGCATAAATTCCAAAATAGAAAAAATAAAAAGAAATTTAAATAAAGATGATAAATCCTAAGTCTAGTAGTAGTACGAAGCGAAAAAATAATCAGCTTGAGTTTGAAGTTGATTTTTCAGCTTATAGTGTTGCTTAATTATTAGAAATAGTATTGTGTTGTTATTGTCCTAAGGTAAATACCGCCCTGTCCCAAAGTACGTGCAATATGTTGTACCTTAGGACAGTTTTTTCTTTTTCTTTTTTAATTCAGAATATTGTTTATTTTTTTTTAAAGTTTGTGTAATGGATTTCGTTTAATAAAAACATATGTTTCGTTCTGTTTAATTGCATTATCGATTTTCCCAAAACTCACTTGTTAACATGCAAAAAACAAAAAGTGTCTCAAGGTACGTGGTTCTCCCCTAATACAAAATTATTTTTAAATAGTCTTTGTAAAAATATAATTTAATTTGATTAATATTATTTTAAAAAAATGTTGTAATGAAAAATGTATTTAAAAAGAATAAAAAATGGATAGGGCAAATACCTGGAAAAATCACCGAAATGCATATTTAATATTTATAATATAATATTATATTTACAAATTATAGTATGTAAAACTATTATATTATGACATTCATATCCCGAACAGATGCTGATGACCTCAGCTGTTGAGCCTCTATAATCTACAATCTATATCTCTTCATGCCTAAATGTTACTAAATTATGTTTCTAAATAACGTTGAATGGTCCAGAAAAAATATACGAAATAATCTGCATAGAACTGCGTATATTTCCAAAACCACTCATCCGATTGGCCCCAAAATGAATAATTCTCTGGAGTCCTTGCTAAACCAAAAAATTTAAAAAATGTCAGCTGTCGTGGAACGTTTGGTAGATGTGAAATGTATCAATTTATTTCTATTTAAAAAAATGTTTTGTTTGAACGAAGTGGAAATTAAAGTATAACAAATATTCGAATAGTTATCACTCATATTTTTTTTAAATTAATAAACACTTGCAAGCTGCAACGACGCTCCGCTTATTTATATTCATTCCAATCACATATATTTAGGAGTATGGTGTCAACACACAAGTATACGTAAAGTAGCGTGTGTGTAGTGCAGTAGAGAGGGAAGGGCTGACTGGTTGAACAAATTGGACAACGTGCAATGTAAAAGTTTTCACTCCCATCCAAGCGCATCAAAAATCATTCAAATGAGTGAATTTTTACAGATGTTATTACCACCACTACAACTGATCCCTATTCTCCAATATCATCTAGATTACAGACACTCGTCAACTGAGGTTTTTTTAAAATTTTGTTAGGGAACGTGGAAGTGAAATGGTCAGTTCGTTTGTGATGACCCTGTAAATTTTTCAACGATAATCCCGATTGTTCGCCAGTGGGGCGAGGTGAACAAAGCCGTTAATCTATCCTGTATTGGGGCTTAATTCCGCGCCCAACGCCCCTCGATGGTATTCATTACAACGGCATTGTGTGTTGAATAGCCGCATGGCGCGGAAAATGAGGTGACCGGCTGCCATGTCTTTGTCCACCACCACTTATCTACTTTCAGTTGTTTTAACCGCAATGACGTCACAGGACACGCGTATTATAAAAAATAAAAGATTAAATTTTGTTGCGTAACGCAAATCCCGTATTTTTGATACGATTATATGTTATGTAAATAATGGACACTCGACGATAAAATGTCTACTCATTATATGTGAAAGTAAAAAACCAATAAAAAATTCTGTGAAACACGGTCTCGTTTATGTAATCATCGGCGTCACTAAGAAAATTTCCAGGCGGGAAGGACGAAATTTCATGTTCTTATAATCCCTTATGTCAATTGCAAATCTGATTTGACAATGATTTGACAATGACCTTGGATTGTTATCACACAAATTTCTTTCTAAGAAAAGCACTGTAGAATTTTAAACTGATCCTGCTGGAAAAATAGTTAAATGATTGAAACGATATTCCTGTTGAAACTACGTATAAATACATCGTTTTTTGTACAATTTCCACTTCGAAACAAGTTTTTGCTACGCATTTTGATTCAATTTTAGCTACGTAGATCAATAATTTGTTTTTGTGTGAGCACAATCTAGGGTTCTACATTGTTGAGGAACAGTCTAATATCGTTGTGAAACTCGCTGTCGTGTGGAATCTACCTGACAGCGTGTTTCACAACGATATTAGACTGTACCTGAACATACAAAAATTGTAATTATACTATTACAATCTAAGTTCATTGTCAAATCAAATTTTTGACAAAGCTTTCTGTAATCCAGCATTAGTATAATATGTTTCCAGTAATTTATCGTGATATTTGAGTTTTGATTTTTCAAAAACGGAAATTGCCATGGAACTCTGAAATAATGGAATACAGTGTGAAAATATATGAAGCTTGCTGCATATTATTTCCCTTTTGGTGCCTTTGGTGCCTTGAAAATATTCCAAATAACTTTTACAACGTTTGGACTGTCCCTTATAACCTATAAATATTATATATGATAAGAAGATCCAGATTATCGGAGGACTAGGTTCAGTAAAAAAGAGGAGAACAAAAAAAAACTTATAGGATGACGTGCATCACTGGGCTGTTTTAAGATCACTCCAAATTAAATTTGTTCACGGTAACCGGATGTTCTGTTTGGTCCACACCCACTGAATCAGATCAGCTCGGTATGACAGGCAGTTTTGGAATACATGAAGTTAAATGAGTTCCCACGCACTAGTCGACTCAGCAACATCCAGCGTAAGACCTTTACTCTCAAAACTTCTGTCGCCCCCTGAACTAAATTCTGCGTATGCTCTAGGAAACTGCCCTATATCGCTTCCCCTTTCCGGCGTCTATGCCAGGCATCTCACAAAGTATTTAAAAAATCCGCATAAAAATGAAAATACATTTAGAGGTTCCCGTTAATTTTATTGATCAGCACTGACAATATATATCAAACATTTCTAAACAGAGAAAATAAATTAAAGTGTGATGACATTCAACAAACAAAACAAACAAAGTAGTGAACATTCACGTCAAACTATTCATAGCTGTTGTTGATACCTAAGGACGAAGTTAAATGACCTGTCATGCAAGTTATGGGTCCGAGTTTCAGCTTGAACCAAAGAAGGCATATGCTTTGTTTGAACACTAACCAAACAGTCCTTCGAGGTTAGAACGTTCGGGCCAACTTTAAACATAATACACTTTGCGTAAAAGTCTCTCCTGTCGGAAACAATTCACGTTGAAACTCTGGCAAGTTTTTTAAAAATAATTATTGTTCCCTGTAATAGACACTTACCAATTACCGTCATTAGAGTCTCAAACAGTCAAAAAATACACTGTACTACAGAGTGGCCAAGATAAAAGAGGTCCCGTGTACTGAAAGTGATATTGAGCGCTTGAGCGAGGTCACGTGATATCCAGCGTTGTATTAATTGTGTATTGCTCAGTGTTGCATTGTCACTTGTTGATAACGGTTGTGAATAAGTTTTGCAGAATGCCATTTCAATTGAACAAAGAGTGTTCATTGTTGAAACTTATTTTGGATGTAAATCGTTTGTAACGTTAAATGAAAGGTTCACCTCAAAATACCCACAGACAGTTGCTCCTGCTAGAAGTGTTGTCCAGAAAATGATGGCCTCCCAGATCGCCTGATCTGTCTACCTGCGATTTTTATTTGTGGGGCAATTTAAAGGGTAAAGTGTACTGTAACAATCCGCATATAATTGAAGAGTTGAAAATGAACATTCGCAATACGATTGCGGAAATCACACCAAAAGCAAAAGCTTTCCAAAACATGTTGAGACGTGCTGAGTTGTGTATCGAAGTTAATGGTGAACATTTTCAACACTTGCTGTGAACTAATGAATGTCCACTATGTTTTTATTAATTTACCTTTCTGTATTCACACGGGACCTCTTTTATCTTGGCCACCCTGTATAACACTATGCTCTGCTACCCTAAACTGTGCGGTAATCTATATTAAACTGTACTATTATAATACATAACAGTCACGTTGGAAGACTAGCAAATTTTTAAAAGAGACCGCCATCCAAAATAATCAGCAATCCCTGTAATAGACGATTGACAACTAAGGTTGTCAGAATCTCAAACAGTCAAAAAATACACTTTTCTGTAACACTATGCTCTGTTACAATAAGCTGTGCTGTAATCAATATTATACTGTAGTAATAATCAATCACGTTAGATATACAGAGAGTTTTTAAAACGGACCGTTATCCAAAATAATTAGTGATCTTGTAATTAGTAATAGATGCTTGACAACTAAGGTTATGAGTGTCTCAACCAGTGAAAAATGCACTTTAATATAAAACTATGCTCGGTTACACTACGCTATGTTACAATTTATATTACAGGGTACTATTATGTGTGGGTCACGTTCATTTTACTATAATACTATATCATACTGTACTATACTAGTATACTATCATACTATAAGGCTATAGACTGGAGTACTCACATAGTAACCACATTTTCCCCCGTTGGCATAGTCATTATACAGGGTCTCTAGGGATGAGACGACGTTTCTCGTATCATTTCAGACTTGATATGGTGACAGGCGAAGATAATCGAACAGATTAATTAAACGACACGCGTTCCGTTTTATTCCCTGGCGACGAATCGTTGATGACATTCTACTTTATTGGTGATTATATCGATAAGTCATATCCATCGATTCAATAGACGCGTATGGTTTTGATGATAAGCACAGTTGTTGATCTCAGTTGCCAAGCGTCTTTAATCTACAATACATTGCAACCGACTTCAAAAAAGGAGGTTATACAATTCGTCTATATGTTGTTGTTTTTTGTATGTTTGTTACGCGATTACTCCGCCAATTATGAACCAATTTGAAAATTTTCAAGGCTATTTTGTTCAGAATTCTACCGAATTATGGCACCAATTCGGTAGTATTCTGAACAAAATAGCCTTGAAAATTTTCAAATTGGTTCATAATTGGCGGAGTAATCGCGTAACAAACATACAAAAAAAAAAACATATAGACGAATTGTATAACCTCCTTTTTTGAAGTCGGTTGCAATGGATTGTAGATTAAAGACGCTTGGCAACTGAGATCAACAACTGTGCTTATCAAAACCATACGCGTCTATTGAATCGATGGATATGACTTATCGATATAATCACCAATAAAGTAGAATATCATCAACAATTCGTCGCCAGGGAATAAAACCGACTTCAAAAAAGGAGGTTATACAATTCGTCTATATGTTGTTTTTTTTTTTGTATGTTTGTTACGCGATTACTCCGCCAATTATGAACCAATTTGAAAATTTTCAAGGCTATTTTGTTCAGAATACTACCGAGTTGGTGCCATATAGTTTTTATTAAAATCGGTTTATCCGTTTTTAAATGACATCAAAAAAACATATTTTTTATATGAATGCTATCTCATATCGCCAGGATTTGAAAACCGATTTTGATGATGATTCTTTTCTTATTTAATAGGGCATACCTCAGGGTGATCCCATATAAATTTTACATAAATCGGTTCAGATGTTTTTTTATTATAATTTATAAACAAAGCAACTACGAACTATTATTAATAAAAATGTATTAAATCAAATCCACTAAAAAGTAAAAAATAAAAAAAACTTTAAAAAAAGAATAAAAAGATGAAAATAATGAAATTTTGAGGTCGGAGGCAATTTAATAAAAGTAGATATATATTTAGTAATGAAATTGGCTCCAACCTCAAAATTTCATTACATTTTTCATCTTTTTAGTGATTATTTTGAAGATTTATATTTTTTTTTAAGTTTTTTTTAAATAATACTTCTTTAGCGTCGTCCCTGTTTGAAATTTTCCCAAGACCTACTACCAGTGCCTTCTCTACCGTTTCGCTTAGTCACATTTTCAGCAATGTTAACGTCCACCTATTATATTCTACTAATCTTGTCGCCGACTGACATCAACCCGACTGATTGATCAGATGGAACGAGACAACATCTGTAATCTACTAGCCTTGGTAACGCGAAGTTAAATAAAAGCTTGTAAAAAATACTGACGTTTCCTCTACAATTTTTTTAAAGGAAAATATTTTTCAATGGGAAAAAATCGTTGTAATATGAATTTGTAATAAAATAGAATTCAATTCGAGACATGTCTACTAAAATAACAATAAAAACGAGACGAAATATCAAATCTCTCACAATCACAATAAGCTGCCATCTCTAATAGGGAATTATATATTTCCATTTATTGTTTCAAGAAGCGATGATTCGTATCTAAGCACGGGCTTATTGGCAATCAGTTCAATTTTCAGTTCCATAACGCTATACTCCACTGTCGCATTTATTGGAGCATAAATAAAGTTTGACAAGTGGCCAAATCCTTCTTATTTTCCAATAATCATTCATCCAAAAAAAGTATTTAACGGAAAACTCTACACGAACATCTGTTTTGTGCACTGTTTGTATCAACTGATCAAGGTTAGTAGAATACTATAGGTTGGGCGTTACATTGTTGAATTTTTACCTATACTGCATTCCGGTAATTTAATTATAAACGTTAAAATTGTACTGCAGTGCGTAGTTTTTTGCCGTTATTTTAAATTCAGTGGATAGACCCTACTTTAAAATTTACCTTTCTAAAATTTATGAAACCTTGTTAATATTTTCAAAGAATATATCTGATCGTTTCCTATTCTAAATACAGTTAATAATATTTTAGAAGAGGTATATATTAAAATTGATTTAGAAATTTTCCTTACACAAAATATTTCATCAAAGGCGCTCGTATATAGAACTGGTGTCCATTTTTAAAAAACAGTCTGTAATGAAACATTATATTATGAATACTAAGGTTTCATAATGTTTCATTACCTGTGCACACAAATCATTGCAATGATATATTAATGTAGCTGGGTGGCGGAGCCTTATAGCTGCAACGCGCAATGATCAACACTTTCCTCAGTGTGGTCAACTTTCCAGATGTGCAACAATGGGCGGGCTGCCAACATAATAGACAGATAAATAACACGCTTGTTTAAGTGTCGTAATAATAAACCAAACCACAAAGACGGTGCACCCTTATGCGATGTCATGTGCATGTCAAAATGTTCTTGAGACAATGATAAAAAAAATTATATCGTCCCAAAAAAAACCGATGTCTACAGGTTAGCGCGAGCGTATCAACAAATTAAATCGACATTCACGCGAGCGAGGCCTGTGTTCATCTGTATTTAATGTAAGTTTTCTTCAGATCGTTATATCATAATAAAATTGTGTAAAAGTGAAATTTGGTAGACCTATAAAAAGTTCAAAATCAACAGACTGAAATAATTTTCAGTAAAATTTTTATGTTTCCGTTAACACCAGCATTTATGCGAAAATATCTGTTAGTAAAATTGGCATTCACGGGAGCGAAACCGCAAATTCAGACTAGTATACATATTAATATATAGTAGATCAAGGTTATTAGATACCAAGGTGACCTCGTTCCGTTGGATAGTAGTGGGGAGACGTTATCCAGTGAACTGTCAAATGGTATTGCGTGGTCGATACGAATATTGAACGGTCTTCCAGCTGACGTCATTCATTAAGACTTTGTATGTAGATTATAAAATATTAGGAAGAAAAAGGTAAAAATTGTAAGCATGTCTCCACGTAAAAAAAATATTTAGTTTCTTATCGGACAGAAAAAATTACTTTTACAGTCTGCCGGTGTTAGTGACGACTACTCGAAATCTTTTTTTATTTTCTCTAAAAAATTGTGCTTTTAAAATGAGTCGTAGCAGTAATTTCTTCTGACCAATCCTGTACACAACTTACTGAAAAACCCGTGAAGTACGTTACTAATAAGCTACATTAACAAGCCACATAGCTTAACGTGGTTTTCTCGACACAATAAAATACCTGCAGTTATATAGTAAAGTTGTATTTTATTACTTCATTCAAACAGGACTTATACACACACACGTTCAGTATTGTAATATCATATCAGTATCACTTTACTTCTAGAAAACCTGGCCGTGTGTGGGCGACACGTCAATAAATAATACCACAGAATAACTATTTTTTTATTATAATACCCAGTCTTCCTACACATTTATTAATCACATTAAAATATCACATTTATACACATAAAACTGTCTCTCAATTGAATCACGGTTTCATCTGTATATTTTATAACTCATGCCGGGTCGACCACATGCGAAAGCGCAAATGTAAACGAATTATATTGTTGAATGGAGAAATTAACGCTGGATTTCCGATACGACTTTCAGTTTTAAATCTAGCTTTAAGAATATTATTTGTTTTCAACTAAATGGATACACCCATTTTGTTGAAAACAAATTACACTCTTAAATCTAGAATCAGAAACAATGATTGAAGTTATACTTCTTTTGGCGCATTGAGGGTAAAATTTTAATAGGCAACGGAAGTTGCGCGCGCACTGCACCTAACGAAAATTCGACAGTATGAAGTTGGCCATAAGAGAAATGAGAGATGGACGAAATCAATGCACTTTCTGTCGTCTGGAAACTATATAATATACTAGCCGACTATAACCTTTGATTACAAGCAATATAGTTGTTTTAAGTGTCATTCAGCGGAATTTATAATATCGTATTTTTATTACTCAATGGATTGATTATTATAAAAATAAAATCTATGCACGGGAAAATTTTGAAAATGTTTCAAATATTTGAGGTAAATTTTTTGTAAGTATTATTCTTAAATTCATCTTTAAAGTTCAATTCCAGATATATGTTATAATAGTTTAACTATTGTTTAAACATATTGAGAGCTTGAAAAAGTCTTAATTAAAGAAAAGACGAAACGTTGCAATCAATGAGTGTTTAAATTGATTTATTTTCATTATTCCAATTACCCGTGATACTGTTTTCTATTATTATTCTTAAACTTTTTGAAGATTTTATTTTAATAAATGATTTGCATGTATAGAAGAAATTAGTTTTAAAACACACCAAAGAAGTATTATTTTTTTTTAATCTAATAACTAACCGTTACCATGTTTTTAGGTAGATTTCAGAGTTAGCCCTAGATACTATTTTCTTGAATCCATCGTAAATCATATTATAAAGATATAAATTAGCCTGCTATTTATAACTTGAACTCAATGTAAATCAAATGGAAAAATTTAACACATAAAGTCAATTATTGGCATAAAAATAAAATTGCACTTATGTAATATCTGTTTTTAATAATGCCTGTGTACGGCATTTTTTACCCTGAGAAAAATTTTACGGAAATTCAATTAAACGACTTTCATATATAAATGTGCCCAAGCAAGACGCACACTGAGTTTTAATCAGATTGAGACCAAAAATCAGCTCCGCAGGCATCAATTTAATCAAAACTAATAAATAAAGCTTTATATAACTTCGTTAGCAACTTACATCTTTAACAAATTTCGATTCAAATGTATAATTTATAAAATAGCAATTTTCATGAGTTTTGTGTGACTGTGTTTTGAGTTACCTACCTCAAAAAGTACTGAGCCGATTTTACTGGAACTTTCAACATAGCGTTTATTATGGATTCTTAACACAGTCGACTCCTACTAATACCGCGCATTTCAAACCAGAGTGTGTCGGATTACTGGAACGTTACAATACAAAACAACAAATAGGGAGTTAAATTAAGAAAATGCGCTCACAAAAAACTGCTCTCAAAGTCGGATTACGGGGTGAGACAGATCAGCACGCGGCAGGATAGAGAGTTTACTGTAGTCAGTTTTTTTTCTCTCAAGAAATTATGTAGGTAGAGATTATTCCAAATAAAAAAAATTTAAAGATAATAATAATGTTTGATAATTTAGGTCAATAATTATAAAAGCGTTCATTAGTCATTTTGCAATAACATCTTGTCTTTAAAAGTTTTTTCTGTTCCATATTTTATTTTTCAAAATTTAAGTTGGGTCTTAACCTATGCATTTCTCACAATGGAAGGAAAAGGTAATCCGCCATCTTGAGCGTCTACCATATTGGGTTTAGAATAACTTCATATAGCTTATCGTAGTCTACTCGTCAAAACCTTTCATTTAATATTTACATAAAGGGTCGAGTTGTGAAGAAACCGATAATCCGTCATCCGCCATATTGAATTTAGAACCATATTAGATACACTTTATTGCATTGTCACTAGACATATACCTTCACGTATGCAAAATTTCAAAGCTCTAGTCAAAATTTTGATTGCAAACTTTGACCCAAATTGACTGACTGACAAAGAAGTGAACTTGAATGAAAGCTTGTAATGAAAGAAAGCCCCTAAAAATAAGCCGTCTAGGCATGTATCTGTCTCTTCGATGTCCATAGTCGAGGTTAATAGATTATATCCAAGGTCATTAGATACACAGGTTACCTTGTTTATGAATGACGTCTCAGCTGGAAGGCCGCTCACTATTTTTATCAACCAAAAATATCAATTGACAGTTCATTGAATGATGTCACCCCCGCCCACTTGTATCCAACGGAACGAGGTCACCTCTATATTTAATAACCTTCGTTTATACCAATGTTCGAAATCGGTTGGTACACGTTAACTTTAAGAAATTACTGAATTTTCAAATTAAAATTACATTATATTTAATGAAGATGTCGTATATTGGATTTCAGAACAGTTCCGGATATTTTCGCTTTATTTTAAATTGCTTTTAAATGTTATGTATTAAAATCATTCCCCTGGAAAGATATTTAAATCTAAAAATAAAAAACCACCTTTTAATTATACGTCTAGATACTTAGATTACATTTTCAATATCTATTTTTAAAATTAAGGTTTCATATCGCTAATATAAATGGCCATCTTTTCACTTTACAAAACACGCATCAAAAATGTAATAAAAAAAACGAAGCTTGTTTGCGCCGCGATGGTGCACATTCTGAAGATTTTATTTATATAAATTAAAAAAAAATTCAATTTTCATTTTCAATTCTGTTTATTTTCGCGAATACTGCACTTCTCTATGACCTATTTGATCAATCAACTTTTGCTTTATAAAAATATTTTTATTATTGCATTCTCATTTACAAAACGCGATATCCATTTATTTTTGTAAAAAAGCCGTCCTAACTTTAGCTTCAATTTTCATTTTTGTTTAGGTATTTTCATATCAATTTTATCGACTTTTACGTCGTAAACAGGTTTTCTCATTTACGAAACGCGATTTTCCTGTTTATTTATGATCGTTTATAGAAAGCGGCCTTTCAGTCCATTAATTCATTAATTACGATCAGTTGTGAAAATTTAAATCAAAATAAAATTGCCAAATGGACAAAATAATACTTCTGATAGAGTGATATTTCTGTACCTTATAACTATTTAATTTAAGGATTCCCGGAATTTTTGTATACAATCAATATTTTAAGAAATTTTTAATATTTCAAATGAAAAACAAACTACAGTTGGAAAATACCTGTATTCTATTTTATTAAAACCATCTTTTTGTTATTTTTCAAGCTATTTTTGTTTGTCTGTAGTTCAGGTTAGCATATAATACTAAATCTATATGCCTATAATTCTATATTATATCTATTGTATACGAGTGTATCTATTATATATAATTCTGAGTACTTCCAGTACGGGGATTCCTTTAGAGTTTAGATGTACCTATCTATTATTTTTTTGCAGCTATAATATTACAATGTAATTACTGCTATGTACTTATATGGAAAAAAAATATTTTATTTTATTTATTTAATAAACATTATTTTCTAAAATAAAATAGCAGGAATGTTTCTGCTATTTTATTTTTGAACTTGTATAAGTCATGGATGCTAATATCAATAATTTGGACTATTATTATTATTTTATAATTGACTGAACTTTCATTCTACAGTCATGAGTTTTAAAAAAATCCTAAACTTGTCAGACACGAATCCGTGATTATATTATGTCGAACAAATCTATTATTTTAGCACAGGACGTTCTCTTTTGAAAGCGAACGTCACTGAGTTTAATCCGTTAATCCTAACAACCTTTCGAAATGAAGTATCATGATTGAAAAGCAACACTTTAAAGATCTAGTATATTGTTTCAAACCATTATTCGTAAGTTCATCTCGGATAAACGTTTTCAAACTTGCGTAGCTTGAATCAATTTCAAATTAATTTTAAATGCGATCGTAGGCTGATGAAAACAAAAAAAAACACATAAAAGCTTTTTTTTGTGCAGGTTATCAGTAGCAAGAGGCTGTAACAACGCATCTTTTTAAAAAATTAAGTTACTAATTTCAAGTGGGTAGCAAAACGCATTTTCAAAATAACTTTAGGCTTTGATCATATAATTAATTTTTATGCATGCAGAAACACTTTAACACTTTGGCTACCATATGAGTCACCGGTGATACACGAAATGTATATGTATACCGATATAGATGTCATACAGATTCCGTTAGGGATCGAGCATGATTCCGAGTTAAAGAAAGCTAAACTGGTTTCCACTATTTGCAACGAGTGTCCAGATTCGCCCGCGTTATGTCTGGAATGTTTCCAAAAAAGACATTAAGTTCATACAAATTTAAACTTATTATGTATTATTTCTTTTTTTAAACTATAACATATTTTTTATTTAAAATAAATAATATTAGACACCAAATTTTACTTTAGTTTAAATTAGCACGTATAACTTGCCCATTATGAATCACCAGTGATGCCCTTTTAAATACAAATTAGTTGGTGTATTTACTACCGTATTCTATTTGTCTGCGTTTATATACCGGGACTTTTAAAATCCAATTAAACATCTTAGTGCATGATATCGCATGTGATACATTTGGTCCACGAATGAACTACGCGGTTTGTGCACCGGTGATTCACATGGTACAATAGGGCAGGCATTTCGCTATAGCGTTGGTAGCCAAAGTGTTAAAGTTCTCAAACGTTATTCATACGGTAAGACTAAATATACGGCAGTTTGGTCTAATTAAAGTTGTTATTATTATTAAGACTCATTCATTGTTATGATGGTACCTAAGTATATGGGAAAAAATATTTTCAAATAATGCTATCTTATCTTTTGCTATCTTATACTGTTAATCATCTCATGCGAGATCTATAATTACATTAGGTAACACTAGATATGCACCGTTTCTCATGCGAGAGCTAGGGCTATACTCACAGAAAAACAAATGACTAATGTACATAGAACTATAAAAATTTCATGATGTTAAGAGGTCCACACACTTCGTTGTTTTTTGTCAGTTTTAATCGCCGCGATTAACAACGTCGATTAAAATTGCTAGTCGATATCATCACCGTCGGTAAAAATTTCTGTCTTTGCTTGAAATCTTAATCGCCTAGTCGGTTAATAGTGCGTGGGCGCCTTTAGGGCTCCTCGTTGGAAAGTTATTGAAAAAATATAAAATCTCTAAGTTATTCAAAATTTTAAAAAATAATTCAAAAATAGGGGTCAAATTATTTGAATTAAAAAAAGTTTCATTGATTCTTGTATGCCTAAGTTTTGACGACTTTTAGGCTTCACTGCCTCCGCTAATATTTTATATTTTTGCATCCAAATATTAAAAAAAATAGTATTAATATTGATTCGATTATAAATTCTCAATAAATTATAAAAAAATATTTGACATAATTTAAAAATAATTTGTCGGGAAAAAGGACTTTTAAATAAACACTTATTTGTTATTTACAGCGACGTTTCGTTCCTTGTTTGGAACTTTTTCAAGCTTTAATAACTATTAAATGTTTTGATTAAGTAGATATAAAAGTTAAAATACACATGTAAATATAAATTTGAGTTAAACAATTATTAATAAAAAGTTTATAATAATTCCGTTTTTTAAAAAATGTTTAATTACGGTTGATGTTCAAATTAATAATTTTATTGACTCAATATTATTAATTTGAACATCAACCATAAAAACATTTTTTTTAAAACGGAATTATTATAAACTTTTTATTAATAATTGTTTAACTCAAATTTATATTTACATGTGTATTTTAACTTTTATATCTACTTAATCAAAACATTTAATAGTTATTAAAGCTTGAAAAAGTTCCAAACAAGGAACGAAACGTCGCTGTAAATAACAAATAAGTGTTTATTTAAAAGTCCTTTTTCCCGACAAATTATTTTTATATTAATTACCAAGGACAAAAAAGAAATAAAGTCAATTTGACATAATTGTTACATTTTGTATACAAATAGATTTTTTTACCTAATTAGCATTAAATATGTTTGTTATCAACAAATGTTACGAAAATTACGGATTCAAATTAGTGTTTGAAAATACCGCAACTTTTTCAACCAATCAGAAGTCAGTCCATCCTCAAGCGGTTTTCAAACAAAACACGTTCATTCTAACGTCAGATATTTTAATATTTGTTTTGTGGTGTGATCTCCAGCAATTAATTAAGTTTTTCTAGTTTGAAAGTTTGTGTTTGCATTAAAATTTTGTATAATATTAAAGTGGAAGTCACTGTGGTCATTTTGACATAATATTTATATTGAATCCAAAAAATATTAGTGTTAATATCTGAAATAGAATATTTACATGTCTCATTATGGGTAAGTCTAGCTTTCAGAATATTTCTTGCGTTGAAAATCTATGAAATATGAGATTTTTTTATTGTTTTTAACATTATAATATATATTTTCATCAGTTTTTGGAAATTTTATTTGCGAATATTGCGAATACACTGTTTGAAAAATATAATGTACCTGTATAGGCCAGAGAATAATAATTTAAAATCGCTTTAGACTTGATTGATTTTATTTCTAATTTTAACTTTGTATATTATAAGTTTACATACATTCAGTGCAAATATTAGTTGTTTTAACTATCTGTGATATTTTTTTTTGTATTTTACTTTTTTTATAACCTAAAAATGTAAATATTTATCGGCAATAATATTATTAGTGTTTTTAATAAAATTACAATATGTACACAAATATGTATGATTTTGAAAACTTCAATACTATTTTTTAAATAAAATAAAAGCATTTCATTGGTAAATAATACAATTTTTTAAAAATTATTTAATGTATTCACGATAGTTAATCGGGTTAATCGGGTTGCGCTTTTCAATTTATTATTAGTGTATTTGCAAAACCAATTCTACGTACCCACTAAATAAGTTACCTGTAACTATTTTATTGTAATACCGAATTTTACATGTATATAATACAAATATAATTTATATTACATACATGCCAAAGTCTGTATCATAACAAAACAGTTACTACATAGCTAACTATTTTAGTTTTTACTATTTTGGTTTCATACCATCCTATGAACATTTTTGAAAATGTCTATTTTAACGAAATTTAATACACATGGAATCTATCACCACACGAGCTTATTTAAAATGACTGCAATCAGATCATTTTAAGGATTGTTTTCAGGGGTTGAAAAATACCAGAAAACTATCGAAATTGTTTCAGAAATGAAGTAAACATTTCAGTAGCAATTAAAAAATGTCTCTAATTTTTTTAAAAATCGGCCTTAAAGGCAAGTCTTGCATATTTTAAGAATTACATACAGAAGGGTCCATATAATTAATAAAATATTTGTCAAAATTCAAAACTAAGAAAACATTATTATTTTAAGGGGTGTGTTAAATGTATTAAATGTATCTTGCAATAGTAAGTACACTATTTCATCGGCAGGGTTTGGCATTACGACCCGAGTTTTTTTTTATACACAACTGAAAGTAGTAATAATAATCCTGACAGTTTGTAGCCTTGATACTTAATAAAAAAATATGCCTACAGCACCAAAGAAAGATTTTTTTTGTGTCAAAGTCACGCCAGATGCTCAAAGCAACCGCATTTTCAATTTTCAAAACTTAATATTCATGCATGTAAGCGTTTTAATAATTCCATAAAGTGTTTGTGTCACTCTTTTTATTTGCCAAAGATGATTGAAATTCATAAATAAAATATATATTACATAACTGAAAACGTCTTTAAAAGTCTGTGACGAAATTACCAAACACGTCTGACAATGCATCTATAAGTAGTTTGAAACCTGAAAAACACTCAAACAGTTTGTCTCTTTTGTTTGGTACTTTGTTACCTTTGTATATATTATTATAATACGATTGATAACGGCCTGCACGTGCACGAGGTGTTTCTATGTATAGTAGTATCGTTTAGAGAAGATGGGTGCTTAGTAAGAAGAATGGGAAAAGCGATCAGTAGCGTTATCGTTATCATAGATTTTCGCACTGCAGTTTCCTTTCTCTCTGTCGTCCATGACAGTTTAGCTCCAAGTTTCTATTAGATCGGTGGTACTTAACCGGGAGTGCGGGGGAAGCCCCTAACATTATAAAATTATTAAATATCATTTATTAAATTTTTAACAATAAAATATTTGAAAACTACAGTAATCCCTCCAATAACGCGAAAGTCGGGACCACATTTTAAGAATAGCGCGTTATTGGGGTATTGAAGCGCCTACAAAAATTAGAGTTATGTTTTTTAAAGAAACAATAAATTTCGCAAAAAATGTATTTTTCTAAGCTAAAAAATCGAAACACATTTTTCAATGGGATGCGGAAACTTATTTTCAGATTCAAAGGGGTGCGTCTCACTTAAAATGTTAAGAAACACTGTATTATACGGATAAAAAAAAACATGCAAATTCCATATATTGCAGATATCTACAGGTAATATATTATTAGATAGACCTAAACACAATGTGAATACGTCATGCCGTGAGTGCATGCGCTACCTTCACACCTGATTTGTGATGTTTATATACTACAATGCAAACACGCCCGCATATAATATTTATTCAGTACCGTTCGGATTCAATACACAGAAGACCTCTACACTTTAGGTCGTAAATCTGGAACACGTCTCAAGAAACTATTACACAAGAAGTTCAGTAAACAGAAGACCTCTGGATCCCTCAGAAATTTTGAATTGAACGGAATTTCATAGAACTACGCGCGAACATGTCTCACCACTACACTACTCACTCCGTACTTTGTTATTCCAAAATAGGAATAAAACATATTCAAACTTGTTCATTTTGAATTCCTATCAAAAAGACGCATAAATATTAGAACGCAAACTCGCATAATTTTAACTGTTTATGAGACAGGTTCACTGTACCATGCTGTAATGTTTCCCTGACTGACAGTTATTTTTCAAATTAACTAAGTATAACCGTTTTACCATTCCAACTGCACAAGTAGGGAATAGGGCTTTTGAGTTTAAAAAAAAGTTACAAATTTTTTATTTTCTTAATAATTTATCATAAATAATTTTGAATACCAAAACGGAAAAAAATTGAAGCTATAGATAATTAATAACAAACTAATTAAAATGTATAAAACTTTATAAAACGTCACGTAACTACAAAACGTGCCAGGAATGTTTGTGACGTCCTTATGGTTAAAAGTTGTGTATTTGTGTGTGTGTATTATTACGCATACTATCAACTAACCATGGAAACAAGGATCTGCATATTATGCTTATTTTTATCAGCTGGTTAAATATGGAATTGTTTGTTGGGGTTGTTGTGCAGATATGCAAAAGATATTTGTACTTCAAAAAAAAGCAATCCGCATCATTTTTAATCTTAAATTTCGTAGCAGTTACAGACAAACATTTACAGAAAAACGTATTTTAACTGTGCCGTCCATATATGTCTATTTTACTTTATGTTTCATTAAACGATGTATCCATAATTATGATACATTTCAGGTTATCCATGGACATAACACAAGGAATAATTCTAATATTATTTTACCAAAATCGACACTACCGCTGTTTAACAAGAGCGCCGAATATCACGCTCTGAAAATGTTTAATAAATTGCCACACAGTTTCAAAAATTTACACATTTCTAAATTTAAAAGAGAATTAAAGGCTGCTCTTCTTAAACAATGTCTGTATAAGATAGATGATTTTGTTATAAATGAATAATTGTAAACACATCTTTCTTTTTTGACGAATCCTATACATATTTGTATGTCTTTGGATCAATAAATTCTATTCTATTCTATTCTATAAAAACATTATGACGTAACACACTTTTTTGGCGCGTTATCGAAATTTTAAAAACTATTTTTAAATTAAATGTAACGTTTTAATTATAAAGTAAAAAAAATAATAAAAGTAGTTTTGCTATAAAAGTTGTATGTGATCTTTCCATTTATGTAAAAAAATCATTCAAAAACAATTGGGTTTTTGATTGATTTTTTTTTACGTAAATGGAAAGATCACGTACAAGTTTTATAGCAAAACTACTTTTATTTTTTTTACTAACCGTTACCTGCGTCATCACACGCGTTAACCGAAACTTTATTTTATTTATTATATTATGTCAATTAATGTCAATATTTTAAAGCGTGTTCCGATCCTGACTATGAACTAAATAGATCGAAAGATCCTAAATAAATCAATACTAAATTATTATTAGCGCAACGTTTCGGAATTTATTTGACTAACATGGAAACGACGAAACAACTAATTTATGACATAGTTAATACATAAATCTTTTATGACGCCTGAGGAAGGAATAATAAATTTCGAAAAGTTGCGCTAATAATAATTTAGTATTGACTTATTTTGGATCCTAAGTCCTCGGATAACTTTCCATCTATTTAACGTCAATATTTGGAATGGTCCAGTCGTTCAATTGGTTGGATTTCTTAAATTAACTTTGCATTTTTCTTAAGTTAAACTGTGTAGTTAAGAACCATCGCGTATTTATACTCTTTCAAACAAAACAAACCACAACAAAGTTACAAAACTAGATCATCCGTTAACAAACTATTATAATGGTCGATTTGATCATTATATTATATAAAATAAAAAATAAATAAATAAAACACAATAAAATTTGATTTAATCAAGACGAAGTCTAAATGCGTCTGATCACAACGAGATTTTAAAATTATCATTTTTATTTGTTTCTCAAGCGTTGCTAATAGAAACTTCAAACAAAACAATGTTGTGGTCGACAATGTAGAGTATTAGTGTTGCCACTAGGAGACCCAACATTACATCACAAGTACACACACTGCGTCAAACAAATACACCCTGTTTTTCGTCCGGGGTTAATAAATGATTAAAATACCAGCTAGAGGCACTTACCCGACGACACTCTCAAAAAGGGCGGTGGCTGTTGGGGACCGCGCTCTGCCGACGCCGCCATACGAACCACATCTCGGCCAACATTATGATCATCGTTGACGATAAGTCCAGCTCGGCGCCTATGCATATGTCTTCGCAATTTCATTGTCTTCACAAAGTCACTTTGGATAGCTTATTGTTTATTTGTCTACTAAACATGTTTTTATACTAAACTAAATGATTTCTTGACGTTTAAACACAATTTCGTATACGTATGCCAAATAAATTATGTGCGGCCTACGCTGGTTTTGAAAATTTGTACCGATGCGAAATCATAGATTCGCAAAAATAATATTGAAAACGAATAGGTTTTTTTTTAAACACACGATATATTATTCTACACGATCTAAATAAATAATGTTGGTTTAGTGCGCTGATTTTAAAGATTTGCGTCGAATAAGAAACATATTCGAAAATTTAATTCTACGACTAAACTAATATTTTTTAAACACATGGTATATACAGAATGTAAATAGATTATGTACGTTTAACAGGGCACGGTTTACACTGATTTAGAAGGTTGCGTCTACATTTCAATAGCACTTAAAAAATTAATAACGTATGGCGATTTTTCTAAAACACACGGTATATAAATTTGCAAGATCACAGTTTGAAAATTATTTTTCCGTTTGCGAAAATATCTATTTATCGTTTTCATACCTTTTCAATATAGGTATGTAATATTTGTATTACAAAATATTTCACTGTATTTTAATTAAATTATTTGATTATTTCATATTTTCAATATTTTCGCGCACAATTAATTGTATATATAAATGATTTGCTGATAATTTGACGTTGATGTTACGACTATTCTGGTATATTTTACGATTCTTTCTCGTACAAATGTATTCTAGTTTGTAATCAAAAAGACAAACACATCCCAACCAACACTGTTTCTAATTTTGACAACCGTTACTGCAGGCAATTAGTTATTTCTAAACAATAAACTGTTATTTCAATTTGTAAATCTATTTTTGTACACTTATTTATTTCCAAGTTGTGAACTTATCGTTGAACTTTGGCGTTTTTTCTGAAAACAGATAAGAAATATAATATGTATATTAGAATATTGTACAGATAAATAAAACAAGATTAATATTATAATGTTAAATACAACCTTTTACTTGAAATTTTAGTGTACGAGAGAAAAGTTTGTTGGATTGTCAGAATAAATAGATTCACGAATACTCATTGACAACGGAAGAGGAAAAAGGAAAGCTCCTCCCCGCCAGAAGTTTCATATACTCTTTACAATTTAAACTTTCATAAAGCGATCAAATCAAAAAGTCTTTCCCTGTCAATGTGAATTCCTACTTTCCTTGAATTTTTATATTTGCAAAAAAATCTGTACTAGATAAATAAGCTATCGAATGGTAAAAACCTCATTCAAATGTGTGCATATAGTGAATTCAATTCGATTTTCTCCCGGATAGTCCTAAGCTTTTACTAAGAAGTAAGCTATCGAATGGTAGAAACTGCAAATACACGCCGATTTTCTCCGGCAACCTTTAGAATTTCATTTTTTAGGTCTTCCTGAATTTAATTTATCAATCGAAATGAATCCACCAGATTTTTCATACGAGATGCAGCCCAGCGCCTGCACTATATTTACAATAGGGATGTTGACTGTATTCAAATAAAAACATAATTTTAACGAAAAGTAGTAGTTTCTATGATAGAAATACTAAAAAACCCTATATTTTTTTTAAGGAATTTAATTAATATTTAATAAATAAAACCTAATAAAATCACTCTCAATTCACGTGACAACAGACACCAATCAGAGCGCATGACGTCATATGTTCAGCCACTGTCAAAAAACTTCATTGTTTGGTTAATATTTAGTGTGTAATTTATGTTATTTGTTTATAGGAAACGTCAAATTACATGTAACTATAGCAACGACTACGAAACAACTTTTCATCACCTCAGTTTTCTAACGTTTATAAGCACAGAATACGCATCTATAGGATGGTAGCTCCCGTGTAAACTTTTGAGCCTCCTTTGGTATAAACAGGTGACGTCACGCGACTAGTATTGGCGTTTTGGACCGAAATTTGAAACGGGATTTAAAATACATGATTTTTAAGGCTTGAGTTGTATTTAAATAAAAATAATAAATATTTGTGACAATATTAGGTACTTATGCACGATTTAAAACACTTTCCCAAAAATAGTCAACATCCCTATTGCAGCATAATGCTTTTATTAAAAACGATTTAAATTCAATTGTTTGTTATAATAAATTAAATAAGCCTAGTGCACTTAGCCGCGCAGCGAATGACAAACGTATTAATTAATTATAAATTCGAACGAATGAGTAACGTATTAATTAGTGTATTTGCTATATATAGCACATATTATACACTATTGGCATCGATCGGATGGCGGGACCTAAGGGTCGGACCAAAATTTATTGACGTTTCATAGACTACCTGAATAATTTGGCACAATTTTTCTCTCTCTGTGCGTGTGTGTGTTAACACGATACTCTCGACAATCTTAATTAATTTAAACTAAATTTGGTACACATGCTGAAATCTACCGCCGCACGGAGCCTATTTAAAATGGGCCCAACCGGGCCATTTTAAGGGTTGAAAAAAACTTTTGGGCCCAAAAATACCGAAAAAATTCTCAGAATCGTTTTAAAATTGAAAGTTTACCCTTTAGTAGCAATTAAAAAGAGCTACTAAAATTTTAATTAAATCGGCCCGCCAGGACCGGATTTACAAATTTTGTGAAAACACTAGTTTGTAGATAGTATGAGTTTTTTACTAAAAGGTGTATTTATTTAGTGTAGTTGTCGAGTGATAATAATATTGCAATTAAGAAAAAAAATGTTATTTAAAGGGGTGTATTAAGTAGTTAATTTTTTTTTATTATTTAAATATTCAGAGGTGTTTCGGCCTTTTTGTCATTAACATCCACAAGCAGATATTACACAGTAAATTTTTTATGTTGCCCAAAAAACAACTTAAGTTCACACAATAGAAGCCACACTGCTTGTATTAGCAAATACACTATTATCGGCAATGTTTGGCACTGCGACCCGAGTTTTATTATACATTCGGGTGAACAAGCAAAGAGTAACGTGTTAAATTAATTATAAATTAGGCCGAACGAGCGAAGCGAATGCGTAACGTATTAAATAATGATAAAATGTTACCCGGGCGAATCGTAACGGGGGCAACTAGTACCGCATAAGAAGAAAATTGACGCTCAAAATCTACGCTAATTAGAAAACGGTTCTTACTATATCACTATTATTATTATAAAATACGTGTTAAACAAATCCTTTGTCAAACAACGCGTGTCATTGTAGACGCCGACGTTCTGCATCGCGACGCGTGCGTGGCTTTCAATAGTGTTAGCGTATTATATAAAGGCCTTTACCACGAAGCTCTACAACGCACTTTGCTGCCATACTTCACGACTTTGTTTTGAATTTACAAAGGGAAATAATGCTACAGCGAATTGTACTTAAAGCAGATAGATTCAAACTTTTGTGAGCTTAAACAATAGTCATGGGATTAATATTATTATCTCTGTCAAAAGGCGCTTAAGCTTGTTAATAATTTAACAGTAGCGTTTATGTAAAATATTACTTTTAAAACACAAACTTTTATAGAAATGTATAGATACTAAAAAGGAAAGGATAATTTTTAATAATTTAAATTCATACTGTTGTTTTTAGTTACGATCCACGCTTTTACAATATTATAAATTATTAAAAATATTTTTATTTTCATTTTTATATAGTAAATTTCAATATTCAAATTTTTAATGCTACGGAATACGTTAGCATTTCTGATAATGGAAGAAGAATGCAAGGTGATCCGCCATCTTGAAGCGTCTGCCATATTGAATTTAGAATGATATTTTTCAAGGTTATTAGATACAGAGGTGACCTCATTCCGTTGGATAGTAGATCCAGTGAACTGTCAATTGATATTGCGCGGTTCATAAAAATATTGAACGGTCTCCCAGCTAACATCATTCATTAACGAGGTAACTTGTGTAAATAATGACCTTGGATATTTATAGTACTATGTATTGTCACCGGACACGTATGCAAAATTTCAGAGCTCTAGCTCAGTTATAACTACAAAAAAAAGTCTGTTGATCCGATCGCTATTAAACTTCATAGGATCACCCGATGGGCTAATCTAAAGATTGCCTGAAAATTTCATCAAAGTCGGTCCAGCCGTTTTGGAGTCCATAGATAGCATACATACATATCTGTTTATTATTCCTTTGCGTACAGTGCTATGTCTTATTGTGTGGTTCTGTGGGGACATTCATCTGACTGCATCAGAGTATTCAGGGCACAAAAAAGAAAAACCCAGGTCGCAGTGCCAAAACCCTGCCGACAATATAGTGTATTTGCTTGTATAGGGCCGTGTGGTTTTATACTTTTATTATGTGAAATTAAGTTTGTTTTTGGGCAAAATAAAAAATTTAACCCCTTAATACACCCCTTAAAATAACATTTTTTTTCTTAATTGTAATATTATTATCAATCTAACGTCTACATTGAATTAAATACACCCTTCAATAAATAAGTCACTATCTGCAAACTAGTGTTTTCATAAAATTTGTAAATCAGGTCCTGTCAGGCCGATTTTATTAAAATTTTGAGGACACTTTTAAATTACTACCAGAGGGTTAAATTTCAATTTTGAAACGATTCGGAGAATTTTTTCGGTATTTTGGGGCCCAAAAACATTTTTCAACCCCTAAAAACTACCCTTAAAATAGCCCAATTAGGCCCATTTTAAATAGGCTTCTTGCGGTGATGGATTTCAACACGTGGGCCAAATTTCGTTGAAATCAATTAACTCTTTCGAAAGTTATTGCGCGTACACATATATATATATATACGTATATAAATATATATATATATATATATATATATATATACGTATATAAATATATATATATATATATATATATATATACATATATATATAAACATTTTCAAAAATGATGCCAAAGTGTTTAGGAGGTTATGAAACGTCGAGAAATTTTGGTCCGACCCCTAGGTCCCGCCATCCGACCAACGCCAATAGTGTATGTTGCCTTATGGCAAATACACTAATAATAAGACTTATTTTTAAGCTTACTGCCAGACAGTCATGTAGGCAAGTATTTGTTGAAAAAGGTGTTTTAACATTTTATGCAATCTACATATTACAATTATTAATAAATGTAAAAACTAAACTGCATAGTCTCAAACTAAACTCTGATGTGCATAATTACAACACACGTGCTCAAAGAAATATCCATTTAGAACGCTGTAGAACTGCTAGATATGACAACAGTTCAATTAATAAGGGTAGCTATTTTTATAATAAACTCCCCGATTTCATCAAAAATAGTTCCAGTGTCACGATATTTAAAAATCGTTTAAAACACTTTTTAATAAATACTTGTCCATATGACGTCGCATTATAATTTTAATTTAGTTATTTTTACTCTTATTGTTAACACTTAGACTGCCAAGCCGATTTAGAGGTTATGTCACGTCAGGCTAAACCTTTTTAGTGTATTTGCCATAAGGCAACATACACTATTGGCGTTGGTCGGATGGCGGGACCTAGGGGTCGGACCAAAATTTCTCGACGTTTCATAACCTCCTAAACACTTTGGCACCATTTTTGAAAATGTTTATATATATATGTATATATATATATATATTTATATACGTGTATATATATATATATATATATATATATATATATATATATATATATATATGTGCGGGCAATAACTTTCGAAAGAGTTAATTGATTTTAACGAAATTTGGTCCACGTGTTGAAATCTATCACCGCAAGAAGCCTATTTAAAATGGGCGTAATCGGGGCATTTTAAGGGTAGTTTTTGGGCCCCAAAATACCGAAAAAATTCTCAGAATCGTTTCAAAATTGACATTTAACCCTTTAGTAGTAATTAAAAGGTGTCCCTAAAATTTAAATAAAATCGGCCCGACAGGACCGGACTTACAAATTTGATGAAAACACTAGTTTACAAATAGTGAATTATGTACTGAAAGTTGTATATAATTTGGTATAGAGGTTCGATTTTTAATAATATTGCAATTAAGAAAAAAAATGTTATTTTAAGGGGTGTATTAAGGAGTAAGATTTTTTATTTTGCCCAAAAACCAACTTAAGCTCGCAAAATAAAGCCACACTGCCTGTATAAGCAAATACACTATATTGTCGGCAGGGTTTTGGCACTGCGACCCGGGTTTTTTTTCATTTAAAAGTTTTGTTACAAACTTTTTTTAACTTTTATAAACTGTTGTGAAGTGGCAAATGCATTTTTTGGCTTTTTGTGTTTTCTTTGAAAAGTGTATCGCTGTGTGCGCTAGAAATACACCCTATTAAAAACAAAGTGAGTGCATAGTGTATCGCTAGGGATACACTTGGCCTGTGGTGACAGACGGCGGTGTATCGCTAACGATACACTTGGCGGTCAAAGTGTTCATTATATTATATGTACTTATATTTTATTGTACTGCTTCTGACTTTCGCTTGCATTATGGCTACGCGAAGAAATATATATCTATCTATCCATACATCGCCTTTTATATATAATATGACGTAGATGGTCGGTTATTTGATACAACACAGCAAATATACATAATTCAAAAAATTGATGCAGCATGTTTGGTTTTATATTTCTATTATAATTTTATATGATACTGGATTCACCCTTTTTGAACAACTCAATACAAAACATTACAGTGAAAATGAATACCAATGTTAAAATTTTAATATCAAATGTACGCTCTACAGTCTACGCAGTATATGAATTATTAATTCAAAAACCGATTGAATTAATAATTATGTAACATCGGTAATTAATTCTCATAAAGCTGGGATTAGCATTCGGGAATTGCCTCTCACAAAAACAGCGTCGGATTTAACCTTCATGCGGCCCCTAGGCACGCAAGACGCCGAGCCCCCTGCATTTTATTAATATTTTCTCTTTTAGAGGTTTTCATTGTTTTTAGTGTCATAATATCGCACATACGTATACTATTAGTGTCGGTCGGATGGCGAGACCCAGGCATCGGACAAAAATTTCTCGACGTTTCATATATCCTCCTAAAAATTTAGCTCCGATTTTTGAAAAAATTTACGTTTTTATACATATAGTTCGTTTTAATGTTTTCAGCATTTTCCAAATTCATAAACAGACAAATAACACAAACCGTTACATATTTGTGATTCATAAAATGAATTTCGTGGAACCACTAAAATAAAAACTAGTCAACAAAATAATATATTTCAATAATTTCACAGACGAATCCTAATGATTTTTTTTAATTTTATTTTAAAAAAAGAACTGCTAGTATTATCTGGTACAGCGTTAATTCAGCCTTTCTAATTAAATAATAATCGGGAAAACCAATTTTTTTTTTTTAATTTCGACTGTCAATAAGAATGAATAATTATGAATATTTTGTCTAACAAATAAATAAAATCGTTTTTTTTCTGAATAATTGTAAGTTTTTAACTAAATTTAGATTTAGATATACCTACAAATTCTGCCTAACCATTTTTGTTGGTGTGTCCAAAAATATTCTCGGGCTAAAATGAGACAAATCAATTAAGGTTGAAAGAAAAGGTTCGAATGTTTCTATCAAAATGAAGAATATTTATGTAGATCATGAAACGTTTTTATTCAATGAGTTATTGAAACAATGAAATTATTTCTTTGCGACTAATTAAAAAATAAAATATTAATAATACGTGGCTTATTTAACATTTTATTCCATAAGTCATTTTAAAGAATTCGTTTTCTTATAAGACGAAATTTTTAATTTAAATATCTTCTACCATTCAGCCTACGCAAATGCAGTTACCACCAAAATGGAGATAACGAATAAACAGAAATAATAAGCTTCTTTGACCTAATGAATAAATAACATTTAATCTTAATATATATGGATAGGTACAAAGCAGCTTATAAGTTTCTACTTATCATGTTATTATAATAATAATCCTTCCTATTGTCTTATTTTGTTAGGTACCTCGAATATTCGATAATACAATGTTAATAGGTTCGTTCTAACTCACGTATTTGCTCCTGACGAGTGTCGTATTTCTTCATTACGCATGCGTTAAATGTGACAAGGTCAAACTAGTCTTAAGCACGTTCGTTGGAATGACTGACGCGATGTTTACGTATACCAAAAAAAAAAAAAATAGAACGAAACTGCGATTTTAGACAAAACATTCTCTCGGATATTTTTCAAATTAATCATACACTTGAAGACAAAGACGCTGATTCTTATGGATCCACGAATGTTTCTGATCTGTTTTGGTTTAGAAGCTACAGATGATTAAAGTTTCACAAATTAAGTGTTTGAATGCCCATAGCTAAAAGAGGAAGAGAAATAAGTAATGTAAATTTGAAAAAAAATCGCTTTTTGAAAATTTTTTAAGATCAGCGGAAAAAAATTACGTTTTATTAGTAAAAAAATGAAATGTTTTGAATTTGTTGAATTTTTAAAAGAAAAAAATTGCGATTTTTAAAAAATATTTGAATAATTGAAATTCGTTGAAAAACACTGCAAAATAAAAATTACTTATCAGGCCTTCATTATAGTATTTTAAAGGAATATTTAAAAGGTTAAATGATATTTATCACTTGCAAGCTAAATAGAAAGTGTTTTATTTTGATATTTTTTTTTTATTATAGAGTTTATTGGCCTTTGCTGATTAAAACAGTTAGCCACGACAAAAACTTATTTTGATATAAAATTTATAGTATGAAATTTCAACTTATATAATACTCAATTGATCATGACATTTACAAGTTTATTGCGCAACATCATCACTTTCATTTTTACCGAAACTTTCAAATACACCCTATATATCGATTATAAATTTCTTCAAAAAAAAAAAAACAATCAACTAAGATTTAATCTCAGTTTAATTTGAACACGATTTAAATGAAAAATTTTACGAGCTATCAGGTTTCCCGTTTTATTGAGCATTGTAGTTTCCAAAGGAAATTATATTAGTTCTCCACACAACAAGTTGCAGTGTTAATATTATTTTTAAATTAAAAATGAACGTTCATTTACATAGTTGTATATATAGGTAGAGTCATCCCGCCTATCAAAATTTAATAATTTTAAACAGTGCACATTTTTTTCCTTATACACAAACAAATAATGTAAAACAAATATTTCTATATCCTTCTTCTAGAGTCTAGATTACAAAAAATAATTTAAAAAATGGGGTCATTTCAAACAGCTGAGCTTAGGCGCCATATGATGACGTCAAGCTACATACAAATAGAGGCACGTCTATGGAAAAAGATGTATATATAAAATATTTATAATATATCTCTACCGGCCGTAACGTCCCGTAGTTAGATATCCAAGTAGACGCACTAGACTAGTGCGTCCAATCAATTGGTAACTCTATAGTGACTAGAGTTACCAATTGATTTATAACAGCCGGCGATCAGAAAAAAATTTACTGACACTGTTAATGCCAGAATAAAAAAAAATATTTACTTTCGACATTTTTACACGCTTTTTAATAATGTAATAATCACAGCCACCAGAAATAAAACAACAACTGATTTACTACCTGTTTCTCTTTACGAATCAAGTGTAAGGAATCAGTGGGCGTGATTAACGACCAGCAGTCAATCAGCTGAAGTTGTCTAGCGATAATGTATTTGCGTAGCGGGAAATTTTATTGAAAAATATAGTTTTGAGGATTCTTTCTTGTAAAAAAATCTCAAAACAACTGTTTTATTAGTGTATTTGCCATATGGCAACATACACTATTGGCGTCGGTCGGATGGCGGAACCTAGGGGTCGGACCAAAATTTCTCGACGTTTCATAACCTCCTAAACACTTTGGCACCATTTTTAAAAATGTTTATATATTTATGTATATATATATATATGTGTGTGTGTGCGCTATAACTCTCGAAACAGCTAATTGATTTTAACGAAATTTTGCCCACATGTTGGAATCCACCACCGCAAGAACCCTATTTAAAATGGACCGAATCGGACCATTTTAAGGGTAGTTTTTAGGGGTTGAAAAATGTTTTTGGGCCCCAAAGTACCGAAAAAATTCTCCGAATCGTTTCAAAATTGAAATTTAACTCTCTGGTAGTAATTAAAAAGTGTTCCTAAAATTTTAATAAAATCGGTCCGACAGAACCGGATTTACAAATTTTTTGAAAATACTAGTTTGCATATAGTGACTTATTTACTGAAGGGTGTATTTAATAATTTTGCAATTAAGAAAAAATATAATTTTAAGGGGTGTATTAAGGAGTTAAATTTTTTATTTTGCCCAAAATCCAACTTAAGTTCGCACAATAAAGCCACACGGCCTATATTGTCGGCAGGGTTTTGGCACTGCGACCCGGGTTTTATCTATTTATGACGTAAAAGCCAACCCTAAAAAGTACGTGACGTTTATATTACCTATATTGTACTTATGTGTGCGATTATCTCAGGAGCTACTGAACCGATTTGAATAAATCTTTTTCCAGATTGTTTAGCATTGTATGAAGAAGGATCTCAAACTAGTCGCATTATCTTCATTCGGGATAAATCGAAATAAAATAAAATACAACGACACTAAAGAGTGTGAAACAAAAAAATAAATTTTGATAATGTAAAAAGCCAATCTCAACATACGGCTCAAGATTCTAAATTAATTTTACTATGTTCGAAAGAAAAAAGTTGTGCATAACTGTTTAGAACGCCACGAGTACTTCTCGTCATTTATTCTCTCTTCTAACCTAGATTGCATTCCACCTTTCGTGTTCAATTGTTTCGTATCGAATCATAATTGATTGGCTGGTAATTACCATTATTGTTTCATTTATTGCATTTCCACAAGCGTAGCAGTATCACAGCTTAAAGAAATAGCTGAATCACTCCATACGTAATACCCATAGACACAGGAATATAGAGACAGAACATTTACTAGGATTTTAGACGAGGGGAATAAAGCCGATTAAAGGATGCGACGAGGTGTGTAGTGTCCGCTTGTCATTGGTCGGCATACTGCGCATGTGTAGTGGCATGAAATTTATGTCGGTAGTATGGTGTAAAAATAAAATTTCTTTGGTATGCGGCACAATGCGGCGGCCAATCAAAAATTGACACCATTCTTATTTTGTACCAATGCTTTGTACCCGTCCCTCAATGGATTCTCCCCCGCAGCTGTATACTCCATCCCTATAATTACTATATCCATGGTAATACCTAATTCACGCACACATGCTGCGTATACGATCGTCTGCCACATTCTTAGCAGCCACATTTGCAAACTGTGGTGTCAGTCGTGTAATTAGGAGGAAAGAAATCTAAGATACGTTTTTGAATGTTAAATACATTTTATTGGTATATCCGAATATGAAAAATATTTTTCAAAAATAGCTGTTATCTTAGATACTTTTAAGTATATAAAGTACCTGTTTTTCAGTATTTTTTGAGGAATACTATCTATTTACTTCTTTAAAGTATCATAATCCTGGTAAACGCACGCTTTAACACATCTGTGTTCAAGGTGTCAAAAGTTCGCTGACAAACATCAAAATGTCGACAGAGTGAAATTGCTGATCTTTCTATATGCTGTAGCATTATGTAAACGCTTGCGGCTATCAGCAATTTAATTGCAACTTTAATAGCAGTAATACTTCTACAACGACTGTATCAACTGAAGAGTTTCCAATTAAATAACTGAGGGAAAAACATTTAATTGAAAACTGCTGTAAGCATTGCATGTTCTCTCATCAGGAAAATGCAATGTCCAGACTATAAACCAATTTCATACACTCTACTGTTCTCATTTTTTTTTCAAAGAAATTAACTATAAAAATATTTATAACAGGTTATTTCAACAGAATAAATAGATAAAAAAACAAAATGCAAAGAAATGACATATTATGTTACTGACATATTATTATGTTTATATATTTTATACCATTCTAGCATGTGGGTCGACTTTCATATTTATATTCACAATTTGTACAAATAACTTGTTATTGTTGAATTTAAAGGACACCTACACCGAACTGGTCATTTATTTGTCATTAAATTTAATGTTGTGAGCTAACTCAATAACTACTGATCGATTTTGATTGAACTTTTATCCATATTCTACAATATTTTTATTTGAATTATAATGTTATTTAAAATACTACAATGTTCCTAAAGCCGGGCCAGGAAGGCAGTAATTTATAAGTGGATACAGTATAATTGCGCTAATAAGAACACGTGTCTATAATCCGACATTTTTCTACAGCGCGAGCGTCCTAAATGTATAGCTATAATCTATATACGCAGTAATACCCCGGACTTACGCGATAGGTGGAACCAAGAGATAGCCGTGTAAGTCGAATTCGCGTAAGTCGGGGTTCAACCTTGTATATAAATACGTATAAAGTTTGTGTAATCGGGACTAGAGTCTAAAGAAAACATGTTTAATAAAATGTTATAGATAATTAAAACAATTTACATTAGTAGGCATAAAACAACGTCAATCAAAGTTATTTTGATGTCGAAGGCTTCATATTATGTACTAACAATGTCGCCGGACGAGTGAAGTTTTTCTTCTTCTCAAGTAAAATTTCCTCGTAGCATGCCAGTAACTTTTTTATTTCCCGTTTTGTAGTAGACACGCGCTTTTCATTGGAATCTATTTTTTCTAAAATTTGTAACCCCTTTTCAATCGTAGGAACTGAAGCCTTCTGTTAAGTTTGAAATCGTCATTTGATTTTCCGATTCAACTGGGTCTAACGAATCAGTTTGCTCAATGTCTTGATCAAGAAAAACCGCGTATCTCCGAATTCACGTAAATTGGGGTAGCGTAAGTCGGGGTATTACTGTACTCTATAATCTGACTACTTTATTTTATTGTATCTCCAGTAATATCGCATACCGGTAATCCAGGTAATTAAGTAAATTCTGTTATACAATAACAGTGAATTTCTCAAATTCTTAAGAAACACCCATGCTATATCAGACAAATTTTTATTATCAAACACCGTCGGGACTTAAACACGAACTTTTCACTTTCTCTGTTAGTCTACCGTGTCAAGTCTTAAGGTAGTTGTCGTGGTACAATATTGTCAAAAAGTTATAGATTATACGCGCCACAAAAGTATACTAACTTATAGCTAAGTGATCGATAATTTGTACGCAAGACTGTACCTGTGGAAATGTAACCCATACAGTATTCATATGCATGTATACTTTTCTATAAATTGTTGAACTTTAAACCGTTATTTATAAATAATTAGACGGTCAAAATTTTTTCCTTATTTTTTCTAAACTCATAACAAATGCATTGAAAGACTGTCAGTTTTTGGAAAGTTTCTGACAGTTAGTTCTTTTTTTATAAATAGGAAACTGGTTCAGAACTACAGAGATTGTATACAATCAATGTTAGTTATCCAATTTTTAATTGAATTTATCTCGGATTATATACGGTCGATCGACTTCAAATTTTCAGGGTAATTGTATTATCATGTCCTTAACAAGTATACAAAAATTAAGAATTTTCTGACGGTGTCCCTTAACCACGACAACTACCTTAATATTTAATCTTTCTCATAATAAATCAAATTGTAACTGTAAATTCACATCATGCCAGAGCTAATTTTTAGCTTAGGTAACACTAGACATGAATTTTCAAAGTAGTGAGCATTTTGGGTGAATCAAAGATGAAATTTCCATTTATTATTTTATTATATATTTATATTGATTTGTACTCATATTATGATAATGTCCAATGTACTATTTATTATAAACATTTCAACTGTTCATGTTGTTTAACATTATCTTATCATTTTAATTCGAAAATTGTTAAAGACGGCAGAATTTACAGACTTTCTGTCTTTAAATTTTTCAAATTACAATGATAACATAGTACTTAATAAGAGATGAAAAATACACAAACAATTGTTCAAAGAAAACAACGTTATTTCCTACATAAACATAAAACCAATATTGAACTTATAGATAAAACATTATTGAGGACATCGTCGGACATATTTAAATAAAATGCAAATTTGCTTTCCCTTACGTGCCTATTTTTTAATGGATAAGTAAGCACAGGTCTATCGTTCCGCATGGGCTTGCTGGGCTAATTGAACCCAAGTCCATGTAGAACGATGGGCCTCTGAATTATTATCCATTATTACCGAGCTGGGTAGAGTAGTGGTGACAGCACTAGACTCGCATTCGGGAGGTAAGTACCGGGTTCGAATCTCGGCGGGGGCAGATGTGGCTGGGACTTTTTCCTACTGCCTCTCGCCGAGAAACGGTAATTCCTGTACCGGCCATCTTGATTGAGGTTTTCCATGGTTTCCCTCAATAAATTCCAGATAAATATAGAGATGGTTCCTTATTTGAGGCCATGGCCGATTACCTATCAAACTCCTAGTTCAAAAATTACCTACCTTATCCTAATTTCCAATAATTCCTCCATTCGCCCATTGCTATTACATAAGTTGAAGTTGTAAAAAAATGTAGAAAATAACGGGAAGTGGTAGATGAAAAAATAGTAATGGTTCGAATGGCGTCTGTTATGACATAAAGTCGAGAAACGGACGTTAAACGCATTATTATTATTATTGTTATTATTATTATTATTATCCATTAAAATATAGACACGTAAGGAAACGTAAATTTGTATTTTATTTAAATATGTCCGATGATGTCCAATAATGTTTTATCAATACCATTGCCGGATTTATAATTTAAGGCCGATGGGCACAAAGGCTGTAGAGCCCACACGTAAGAAGATCAACTTTAGATGAATATTGTTATATTTTTTATTCATTCATGAAAACGATAAATCTTGAAACTACATTTTAAAATTAGATATACTGACGAGATATTTAAATTAAATAAAACATTTTTTATAATTTTACATTGAAAAATTGATTCACAATTTTTACTGAAAATTCATTAAGGCTATCAATGACCGACTAGTTTATATGTACCAGGATACCTATATATATCTTTTTTTTCAAAAAATGAATGTTTTGCATTAGCTTGTAGAGACCCCTAGTTTATGGGGGTCTGTGGACCTGGCCATCAAGTGCCCTTATGTAATTCCGACACTGATGAGACCCCCTAGACCCTGTGACAAAAAAGTACAATTATAACTAGAACCTTGTTTATTTCTGATAATATGCCATATGTCTTGTTAAAGGGGCTCCGTTTACCCTAAAATGCCATGAGGTCCTACATGGATCAAGACGGCCCTGACGATACATAATATTAAATAAAAAAATAAATTTACTGATTTGTGCAATAAAATTTTCGATTTTGTGTAATACATAAAATATAAATTATGAGCATTAAAATAACTACTTTGTATAATAATATTTTACGTTTAGTGGCATTGCATTAGCACAACCATTTTAAAATGTAAATAAACAAACACAAAAATATTACATCCGCGCAAATCGATGAATGCATAGAATATTAATAAATCAACAATCGATTGTTGCAATTGCTATGAATTAATTATTAACATGTCGAAATATTAACAATTACCTATATTTATGTAAAAATGCGAGATATGCAATTTAGGAACGTATTTCTAAAACATTCTGTATATATTTCTCTGTGAACTTTAGCAGCACAAAACATGTGTGATTTGAGATTTTATCAATAGACAAGGACAAAGATATTTACTTCTTTCCACATCAGAAGGCACCAAAACAATATATAATATTATTATAAAATATCGCATCAAAAATGTTACGTAGATATTACATATAATATCCCATTTTCGATGTTTTTTCTAGCATATCTCGTTAACTGTACTAAAAAACCGAGGATCCGCTTTTTTTTACGAGGCAAATTCAATGGCGACTCAGAATATTGATGACATATTCCTTTCTGAGCTATTGCAGGGAATTTATTATTTATTTATTGTAGAGTACTAGAGTTATCGATAAACTAACATCTTTAGCAAATCTTTCCTCTATCGCGGCGGAATAAGTTATCAGTTATCAGAATTTTATATATTAGTATAGATTAAACTGGATCTACGAATTTGGCAATAGCGAACTTTCATGCATTGTGACCTTCAAACGTCCTTTGGTCGATTATATGTTGAGAAATGAATGAGACACGGTTTAGATGCACGCATTAAAATAAATAGTGCGCATATAATTATTATTATAAAACAAAAGATTCAATTTAACATTCCTTCCATTATCTGTTTGAAAACAGTAAATTGTGCATGCAAAATATGTCGGGGTGATAACCCGCGGGCCACGGCGGGGTAAATAAATCGGGAGGGATGTAGAAGGCGGGGAGAGGAGATAATAATTATGGAGACGCCGCGCCGGCCGGTCAACGATACTAAAACACTTGTGTGATGTAAAAATGTGACTGATAAACGGTGATCCCAAATAAAAAACAATATAGAATGTCAATGCGTGAACATATATATGTCGTGGATCAAGTGGCTAATAGTACATCCTATCAGAGATGGAAAAAACGGGTCTTTTTAGTGATCTGCATCTTTGCATCTGGATCCCGTATGTGAGCCGGCTCACTGAACCGGTTCAAAAAGAGCCGAGTTCTGAATATGTTACTGCAGTCTGCCACTGAGTTACCTAGTTCAGTCAATCATATCACGACCTGTATAGATTCAAGAATGCATAGCCAAGCATGTGATGCATGAGTCATTTGAGTTGACAGATGCATCAAAGCAAGAACTGATACGTAAGTGTAAAATGTGCTCCTGTGTGTTAAGTGTTTCACTGAGGTATGCGGATCCGTTGATCCGTCGGCTCAAAAAAAAGTGAGTCGGCTCTCACAGATCTTCTGTCGGAGTCGGCTCTTTGAACCGGTTCAGATCTGAGTTACCCAACTGTACTATCCTATCCTATCCTATAGATATTATAAATGTTAAAGTGAGTTTGTTTGTAAGTTTGTTACCTTATCACGCAAAAACGGCTGAACAGATTTGGATGAAATTTGGCACACAGATAGTTTATTACCTCGATTAAATAATAGGACACCTTTTATCGCGGAAAAACGTTAGGTTCCTGCGAGATTAACAGAAAACTCGTCCATGGCCTGCTATATTCTATGATATAACAGGCCATGAACGAATTGTTGGTTGCCTTGGTTACCAACAACAAACTCTGAAACATTCTGATATCAAGTGTTAAGTAATCTGCAAATAATTATAATTTTTTTAATTAATGTTTAAAATTATTCTGATCAAAATTATTTTATACTTTTTAGTGCAAACGAAAACCATTGTTTTTGAAATATTTTTTGTAATTTATTTTATTTCATAATCACAAAGCAATATTAATAATCATCAAACACTGCAGAAAATAATGAAGTTTAAATAATAATTAATTACATGGAGCGATTTGGCTTGTCATTATTTACTGCCCGGGCATTGTAAATAATCTCATTAATCACTTGGTCCATAACATATATGTATACACAAAATAACGCGGCAATCAGAATTACTACCCGCCAAGTTTTGTTTCATCTAAACATGTCATTTACTTTTATTTTGAATCCAACCCAAGTTTTCGGTCAAAAATTAAAACTCCGGCAAAACATTCGGCTTCAGTCAAAAACAGACTCAAGGTTTTGCCGAAGTTAAAAGTCTAATTTACTGAATATTGAAAGGCATGCGAATGGACTCGTCCCACATTTTTTAGGGTTGTATTTTACTTTATAAATAGATAATAAAACAATTTTTTTGATAATTTTTCGGAAGCTTTTTCTATAAGAAAAACAGTCTTGAAAGTGTATATTTTTATTTTGAATTTATGTAAATATAGTTTCCCAACCTGTATATAGGACCATGGTTAGTAGTCACCGCTCACTTCATTGACCCTGTTTACATAGTGTTTTCTGTTGTCGAGCGTCTATAATTCAATATATCCAACTGACCAATATTTTATAGTTCAGCGGTAGCGGAACTCGTTTTGTTAGCAGTGGTGGAAGTAACGGGTAGGCGATATACATATTAGCTGATTGGTCGACTGTATTTTTAAACTCTATTCTCTTAGGTGACAACTATCTGCGTTAATATAATAAAGCACATGCTTTATTGGAGAAGTGTTAATTGTTAGTGTATTTGCCATATGGCAACATACACTATTGGCGTTGGTCGGATGGCGGGACCTAGGGGTCGCGTCGGACCAAAATTTCTCGACGTTTCATAACCTCCTAAACACTTTGACATCATTTTTAAAAATGTTTATATATATATATATATATATATATATATATATATATATATATATATATATATATATATATATATATATATATATGTGTGTGCGCTATAACTTTCGAAAGAGTTAATTGATTTTTACGAAATTTTGCCCACATCTTGAAATCCACCACCGCAAGAACCCTATTTAAAATGAGCCCAATCAGACCATTTTAAGGGTAGTTTTTAGGGGTTGAAAAAAGTTTTTGGACCCAAAAATACCTAAAAGATTCCCAGAATCGTTTACCCTTTAATAGTAATTAATAGTAATTAAAAAGTGCTCCTAAAATTTTAACAAAATCGGCCCGACAGGACCGGATTTACAATTTTTTTGAAAATACTAGTTTGCAGATAGTGACTTATTTACTGAAGGCTGTATTTAATTTGGTGTAAATCGACAATAATATTGCAATTAAGAAAAAAATGTAATTTTAAGGGGTGTATTAAGGAATTAAATTTTTTATTTTGCCCAAAATCCAACTTAAGTTTGCATAATAAAGCCACACGGCTAGCATTAGCAAATACACTATGTTGTCGGCAGGGTTTTGGCACTGCGACCGGGGTTTTTTAAAAGTGTCACTGTAGAATAACTGGTAACTCAGCCGCCGCGACAGTGGGATATTCGGGTTCGTATCCCAGCAGTGATATTGTTTGAATAATAGATTTTTCTAACATCGCATTAAAATTGCAACAATGAGTGTTTCACAATATGATAACATACTATTAGCTATAATTTCAATATTATTCTTAAACTTTTTGAAGATTTTATTTCAATAACTTGTCTGCAAAAATTAATTTTTAATCATGCCAAAAAAGTATAACTTCAAAGGCGCGAACATAAATACACACACCTTCTTTTTTATAACTTACTATTTGGAACCTAGAAGTGGCGTTTGTCCAAAAATGAACTGTCAAAAATTTTGTAAATGAAGTGAAAAGCAGCTGTTATCGACAGGAGGTAGGCGAAAAGCACACATCTCTCATGCGTAATGATGTTACGACACTAGGTATACAATTTACAATTATCGACGGCTGTTACATAATATAAAATCTATCTATATTGTTTTATAGTATTATTACTGAAAGTCCCATAATCGTTTAATTTTAATAGTTACTATATATTTACGTTATTGTTGGCTGTGATTTGTATTTGAATGAACCCTAGCTGTGAACTCTAATAGATAAATCAAGTAATCAGTCATTCGCTTAGCTGCTGCCTCTGCGCTGTATAACGATCTAATAAAATCTGCTCACGAAGAAATATCTAAACTTAATTTGCATCGCAAAAAGTAGCTATAGATTTTAATTAGATTAAAATATACGGTTTTTAAAGCGGTTTTTACCATTCAATAGTTTATTGGCTCGATAATTACAAATAACCTAACTTCTTGCAGATTATAGACGCTGAACAGCTGAGGTCATCAGTGACCTAACTTCTTGCCCCACCAAGTTAAAGTAACTTTTACAGTTACGTATGTGAAATAATTGCAGTTAATTTCATACTAAACTTGTAATTTGCACATAAAATGTGTAAGCCCTGCCTTTTATAATTAAAGGAATTATAAAATGAATAATAATTACAATAATTATATTCTTCTTGTAATATAAATTATATAAATAAAAAAAAATTATAATGAGCCTCATCCTCGTAAGCTCACATAAGAAGTTTAATTTCTTCGTTTTTAATATTATCCCCAAGTTTAATTTTTTTTATGTGAAACTAATTAATAATATTTACACATACTTAGCAACACACTATAAACTTCTGTCCTTGTCAGTTTCATGTAATTTAGGAGACAAACTAACATCCCCTTTATTGGTAGTTCTACTTCCCCTCGATTTATTACTTTTTTCAAACAGATACGTCGCTAAAGAAGTTAAACTTCAAAAAGTAAATAAACTCTGCGTACTAATCAGAACTGAACCGGTGTGTATTGGTTACGCGGCATGGCTGAGCTAGAACGGTCCATTAGTGAATGGGTTGAACGATATTGTACTTTAAGTGTTAAAAAGTATTTATGTAACGCAAAAACAGCTGCACTCAACATCACTTTGAAAGTTTATTGGACATTAAATATGCGTTTATTGATCGTAGGCTGTTTTAATGTATCCACATTTGTTTTAACTTAAACAAATAAATCCCGGAAATAACGTCAGTGTCGGTCCATACGCGAACATTCCCGAAGACTTATATCGAAGGTATCCTGTTTTAATCTAGATTCAAAGATGCCACCCCTCAGTGGACTACGCATTAATTATAAGGTAACTATTTCAATATGCTCCCTTTTTCACCCGCATCTTAAGAGTAGTCGAATGTGTGTGTGTGTGTGTGTGTGCATGTTAAAAGCACTTACTCACGTTTCAAAAATCTCAAATTTCTATGAAAAATCTTATTCAATCTTTGAGGTCAATGTTTCAAACTAAACTAGAAATACGTATCATTGTTCATTATGACTTTTAGCCCTGTTTTTAGAGTTTGTTTGATATAAATATACACGATTTGAAATCAGATATAAACGGGGAAATTAGCACAAGTTTTTGTACAGAAAAAATTTAATTTGAAAGAAATGATTGAGGGAGTCAAATCTGTCAGTACTTTTAAGTTTTAACATAAGTTTGTAAAGAAAAAACTTCAAAGTGTTAATTTGCCTTCAAATACTTCGAAATCTCGTGACGAGCTGTGAAACAAATATTGACGGATGTCACATTTTTTAATTCAATTTTTAGGACAAAAACATATTTTTAAACAACAAGCTAAATTTTGGGAAGTTTAATGCTTAATCACAGCGAAAAAGCAGTAATAAACTAAATCTTGCGACCACAATTCGAAACTTCCCATGTCCATATTTTATAATCGGAGATATCAATCACCTTAAAGGCTGTATAATATTGATTTTACTGTGACAACTAGCATCCCTTTGCTTCGGGCGTTCCTGGTGCAAGGTCCATTATCCCTGACATCTAACAGTCCATGACTGAAATAATAATAAAGTAAGCTCATTCAGATTAATGTCCATGGTCCATTATATTTCAAATCTACATGATCGGACTTTAGCAGTATAAATATTCATGTATTTATTTGATCAATATAGGGCTCACACTGATTTACTATATATTATTATACAAACATATTACCACAGTTGAGAAGTTTGGAATGTACATAATATCTTTATAAAGTACAATTTAGATAACATTTTATTATTAATAACATATTTCTGTATTTCTGAAACTATTTATGTTAATCATAATATATATAAGAAAAACAACAGTAGACGCGCAGAGTAAACAACCTAATAAAAGCGAAGTTTGTTACATAATTGAACTGACAAAAACTTAAAAAAAAAAAAAATATTAATCTCCAAAAAATCACTAAAAAGATGAAAATAATGAAATTTTGAGGTCAGAGCTAATTTCATTACAAAAACTTTTAATTAATTACATATCTACTTTTATTAAATAGGCACCGACCTCAAAATTTCATTATTTTCATCTTTGTAGTGATTTTTTTGAAGGTTAATATTTTTTTAAGTTTTTTTATTTTTTACTTTTTAGTAGTGGATTTGATTTCGCACATTTTTAAAAACTACTGAACCGATTTAATGTGGGATCACCCTGAAGATGTGCCCTATTAAATAAGAAAAGAATCATCATAATCGCTTTACAAATGTTGGAGATATGAGGTAGCATGCATTAAAAAATAAGTTTTTTTGACGTCATTTAAAAACGGATGAACTGATTTTAATAAAAACTATACGGGACCACCTGGGATGTATACCCTTTCAAATTAAAAAAGAATTTTTCAAATCGGTTCAGGCGTCTGCGAGTAATCGGTGAACATACATAAAATAAAAAAAAAAAAAGATTCTGACGAATTAAGTACCTCCTCCGTTTTTTCGAAGTCGGTTAAAAATGTTTAAAATATACTGAAAATTATGTCAAAAAACCAGGTATTTTATAAGTGCAACAACTATAATATATATATCTCGGACGTAATGACAAAAAAAAACCCGGGTCGCAGTGCCCTAGCCCTGCCGACAATATAGTGTATTTGCTTATACAGGCAGTCTGGTTTTATTACATGAACTTAAGTTTGTTTTTGGTCAAAATAAAAAAATTAACCCCTTAATACACCCCTTAAATTAACCGTTTTTTTCTTAATTGCAACATTACTATCATCGAACATCTACACCAAATTAAATACACCTTTCAGTAAATAACTCACTATCTGCAAACTAGTGTTTTCATAAAATTTGTAAATCCGGTCCTGGCGGGCCGATTTTTTTCAAATTTCGGGAGCACATTTTAATTGCTACTGAAAGAGTAAATTTCAATTTTGAAACGATTCTGAGAATTTTTTCGGTATTTTTAGGCTCAAAAACTTTTTTCAACCCCTAAAAACTACCCTTAAAATGTTCCGATTAGACCCATTTTAAATAGGCTTCGTGCGGTGATGGATTCCAACATGCGTGCCAAATTTCGTTAAAATAAATTAACTCTTTCGAAAGTTATTACCCGTACACATAGATATATATATATATATATATATATATACATATATACATATATACAAATATACATATATACATATATACATATATACATATATACATATATACATATATACATATATACATATATACATATATATATAATTTTTCCAAAAATGGTGCCAAAGTGCTTAGAAGGTTATGAAACGTCGAGAAATTTTGGTCCGACCCCTAGGTCCCGCCATCCGACCGACGTCAATAGTGTATGTTGCCATATGGCAAATACACTAATGACTGATGTGACATTTAAAACGAGTATCAGCGAGTTTTAACATAAATCATAGCATTATTCTACTATATGTATTCTAATTACTGTTAATATTAATAATAATAAATAAATTCAACTTATGAACCAGACTCCAGGGGCCAAAGAGTCAAAAGTAAAAAATTCTTTATTCGATTATGATATTTAAATAACGTTTTCGAACGTCGCCCAGGAGGCCGAGGGACCCCATGAGCGTGGTATTTTTCTATCACATTGCACTTTAGTCCTTTTGGCTACATACGGGTATCTACAATTCTTTTCTTAGAAAAATTCTTTTGGAACAAATGTTCGATTATGTTTTTAATGCTGGTCACGTGATCGACGCGTGTCTGTCGGATTCTGGCCGTCAGTTCTGATGTCAATCGACTGTCAAATAAGGAAGCAAACGGAATACAATCAGCCTCAGGTAGGTACAATATAAGAATCTCAGATTCAAAGCTAACATGACGCAATGGCAACAATAATAACAATGTATGTCTAACCGTAATAAACAGTTGACAATAGGCGAACGACTTTTGCAATTGAAATGTTTCAATATTCAATTTAGATAATGGCGGCACGAGCCACCTTCAACTATTTATCTACCTATAGAAATAAAAATATAAATTGAACTGAAATTTTTTTTTTGTTTATTTTATAACCATCTAGTGACAATGCCGGGCCTGTTCATAATTATTTTATAATATTCTCTACTTATTTTATAATTTATCGATAATTATGTAATGGCCGACTGGCATTGTCACAAAATCTTATTAAAAATGTACAAAAAAAAAATTCATTCAGTGTTCAACGGCGATATAGTTAACTTCATAAATTAAATAAATATTTAAAAACGAGCAAGACAATCTAACATCAGAAATACACAATTTATTTGCATAGATTAATCTTGAAAGTCGTAAAATAAAATAAAATAGAAAATTATAATATTATTTTTAAAATCGCAATAAAATTTATTATTTTATTAAAATTCTACAAAATTAAAACGCTGAATCAAAATCTTTTAAAACATTTGTAATTACATTTACATAAACTAAAATTATAATAATTACGTGACTATAATTCAACATAATTAAAAGAATAAAATTAATTTGTAAATTTTAAAACCAAAGCATTTTCATTTTGAAATAAATTATTTGCAAAAACTGAAGTTCCTCGTACGCTTCCACAAAACAAAGAGCTTCAAAATATCAAAACGTTGCAATCTATATAGATTTATTAAAGGACCAGTTTTGCCCCGCTTGTATAAAAACCTTAAAAATATGAGTTTTCCATATTTTTAGGGTTCCGTACATCCGATGAAAAAACGAAGCCCTTCTAGGATCACTCTTGTGTCTATCTGTCTATCATAGTTTATTTTCTTTGAATCTACTGGACGAAAAAAGTTGAAATTACATATTATATAGAGTTAGTTGACCCAATCACGGACAAATTATTATTGGTATTATATAGCGTAAATAAACGAATTACCATTTTGAGGTTTAATTTTTTTACTCTAAATCGTAGTCTCAAAAATTACAAAATTAATGACCAAATAATTTTTGTAATATCTGTAAAAATAATAAAGTTAGTGCTACTTAAATGTTAAGTTCATAAGGCTTCAAAATTTAAACTGAAAATTGCAAACAGCAATTGCCGGTCGATTTGTACGGATGTCCGTACGTCCGAGCTGTACAGGTTGTACTTTTATACGAATTTTTTATTATACTATCACAACAGAAGGCTGTCATTTCTGGGAAATGGCGGGTAAATACGACTAGAATAAAATATATTATTTAAATTATACTAGCTGCTTGTTACATTTATTTTATATATAAATATATTATTTGCAGCATTTTGTCATCTATCTAAATATACAAAATTGTTTGCCTTGACTGACTGACTAATCTATCAACACACGGCCAAAACTACTCTACAGATAGCTGAAATTTGGAACATAGGTTTACTTTATAACGTAAGCATCCGCTAAGAGAAAATATTTGAAAATTTCTACTTTAAGGGAGGGAAATAGGCGGTGAAAGGCTGTATGGGAGAATCTGTTTTTTTTAAGGTAAAGAAACTTGAAAATTGCCTCCGGGTCCGCTAGTTATTATTAGAATAAAATCGTTAAACACGTGTTAAATAATTATTTCGACAAACATAAATTAATAAACAAAAACTCTTTATAATTAATTTGCAAACGTTACGTACTTACCCAACAAAATTAATTAATTAATTTAACTGATCTCTCAGATTGTAAAATATGCTCTCGGGAAATTTCGAAGTGAGGTTACAAAATGTATTTTATCATTGTTTTTATTAGCTGTGATTAAGCTTAAAAAAATTTTGCTTGCTGCTTAAAAATTCAAAAAAACATATATTTTAGCTCCAAAAATTGAATAAAAAAACGTGACTGTTTGACGCTTTATATTTTATAATCAAATAACACACTTGGGTGAGACGAAGAGATACCGGTCGGCCTCTACTACAGTGGTAGTGGAAAAAGTTTACTGTGAACATACTACACCACATTACAATTTTATATATTTGAACAGAAGTATGCCAAAAAAAAGTACCTGTTTATGATAAAATAGTGAAACAAAACATTTCTGAAATCATAAGAAACTTTTCAAAACAAATGCACTAAAAAATTGTCAATAGTTTTTAAGTTAAATCCGTTCAAAACGATCTACATATACGAAGAATTTTATATTATAATAGTATAGATTTAGACAGAAGTGACTACAAATACAAAACTTTAATATGTGACATTAAGAAATTCATAAACTGATCATTAAATTTAATCACCGCCAAGTTACTTTGTAAAATGAGGAGTCTCTTCTTGTTACCAGAGAATTATTAAGTAAAAGCTGTTTTACAGAAAGCTTAAATATTATAGATATCAACTTTTTCCAAAGAACAAAATCTACTTATCATGTGCAAAGCTTCTCATTTAGTCTTTTAACAATCCTATAGGAATGAAACATTTGGAATAATTACTAATTAGTGAATTGATATCGCTGTATTTTTAAAAATAATAAACATAAAACGATGAAAATGTCTTTTGGAAGTAATCACGTACATAATGATTTTCTCTGGAAATTATACAGTTCAGTTAGTAAGTCAAGTCGCTGCGCACGCCTTAATAAAAATTAAAAAAAAAAGTTTGTAATTTCGTATCCCCAACTAGTGTTTTCATAGAATTTTTAAGTCCGATCCTGTCAGGCCGATTTTATTAAAAATTTAGCAGCTTATTTTGATAATAAAAGTTTTAAATATGTATAGATAAATATTGTATATTATGGACGCTCGACAACAAATAAGCAACTTAAAAAAATGTTTATTTTAATGCTCTTTTTATATATTATTGTACAATTATTTAAATATATGTCGCAGGATAATTAAAAAATTCGGATATTGCAAAAAACCGGGTAATTGGAATCCGGCTTTTTGCAAACGTCCTAGGATTTTAGCGAAAATCCGATTTTTTTAATTATCCTACGATATATATAAATTTGAAATTATTATGTAAGCGCTCGAAATGATAGCAAGCACTTCGATAAAATGCGATACAAGAACGACAATCGACAATTCATTATAAAATTAAAAATGATTTAAAGTTTTAGTAATTGTAAAAAATAAAAATTCCGAATTTTTACATACAAATTTCAATTAACGAACACTGATTCAGAATCTTTAAAAAATATTAAAAAAAACTTATTATTTTTTATGCACAAAAAACAAACACACATCAATAACTCGCATTTTCGACGTACCTAAATTTCTGGGACGAAAACTTCCGACCGTCGTACAAAAACAAAACACTGAATAAAAACAATTATTTTTATAAAACAAAAACTTTTGCAATTGTTAATAAAAGTACGTATTTTTTAGTTAATTTTTTTTATATACTACGTCGTTAAACTTGAATTTGACGAGAATGTCGTTGGAGGTTTGAACGTTTTTTTTGAACTACGAACTAAACAAACCGCGATCGCTCTCGCGTAACATAGGTACCTCGCACAACGGTAGTCAGAAAGCTACTGAAAGTTATGACAGCGTGGATCTGCTGGTGTAGCTGATGACAGACCGAACTTATCTCCGTAGCGACGCTTTAAATATCAATGGCGTACGTTACATAAAAAAAGGTACTGACAACATGAAACTCTCTAAAAAGGCTAAATAGGATCATGTCATTAAATACACCGATCACCTCGTTACTAAATGGCGTCAGCTGGAAGACCGTTCAATATTTTTATCTACCACGCAATATCAGTCCACTGGATGACGTCATACCCTATACGTGCTTATATTCCAACTTTGTTATCGTCAAGTCCGAAATGTTGAAAATCTTCAAAATTATAAGCCATTATTAATTAATCCACAAATCTGAATGTTTATCCCTTATTTGGCACCATTGGCGCTTGCGGAGTTTCTGCATATATTATATATTTACAACTGTTATAAGCATTCATTGTTACCATGCTAAATTAGAAAAATTTACTTTTTATCCACCAACATAAAAAAAATAAATTTTTCTAATTTAGCATTGTAACAATAAATGTTTATAACAATTATATAGCGTTCTGCAGCTTTATAGAAATAAAATATATCTTATATATCTACAACTGTCTCAAATATGAGCTTAAACAAATTTTTCAGTTAATTATATTTTTTATAACAGATCTTCGTAAAGTATAATTTGGCTGAGCGAATGAAGTGAACGGACGATATTTGATCTGTTTGTTTTTCTGTTTTTACGACGACGGACAAATGTGTTGACCAATTTTGACAACAATCAAAATACGTCTATTTTTTTCAATTTTGAATCGATTTTGAAAACAATAAAGTCATAGTTAAAATTCCAAATGGAAACGTTAACATTGTGAACGAATAATATATGAAAGGAACTTGACAACTAAAATAATTTCATTACATTTTACATTTGAAAAATTTTATTATGTCGTAGCTTTATTGTATTTAAAAATAGCTATTCCTTGTTCATATATATGCGTTTTTAATTTTTCCACGTTTCGTGTTTTATTCCATTTAAATCTTTTTCAAATATCACTTTTATATAATATTTGAGGTATTTAAGTTAAGAGGCAGACTTTAATAAGAGTTTGGATACTAAATAGCAATAGTGGTGATCCGTCATTATTCTTTCAGATAGAAGCCTGATTTTGAATAGAGATAAATGTTCTGTATTAAAGAGAGAGACAAAAAATAATAACAACTTGGGACTGATTCTCTCTGCTTGAAACAGAGGAACAAAGTGGACATAACAGCTTGCAATTGATCTGATCTGCATCAAAGAGCGAGATAGAAAGATTATATTAACATGCGATTACTCTGCTCTGCATCAGAGAGAAAGACAGAGAAATCATAGCGACCTGCCATTGGTCTGCTCTGTATCAAAATAATTCTGTTTCTCTTCCAGCATTTTTGGAGGAATATAATTAAAACGTTTCTAAATCAAATACGCGATGTTTATTAACTGACTTAAAATTATTATTAGAACGTTTTAATATGTATTTGTGTTTGTTCAAAACTACTGAACCGATTTTTGCGTTAAGCTAGGCATTTTTCAAGGTAGGTGACAATGAAAGAACCTTCGAAATTGGTAGATTAATTTTTTACTTAAATCGGCTCCGTAGTTTTTTCTAGTTTTGTAATCAACCATCAAGAAAGAAGTCAGTTGTGCCACTAAAAATCGAAAAATGAAACTTTTTATAAATAGTTGGCGCCGGCGTTAAAATGTAGTTTTGTTTTTTTAATATTTTTTTGAATGTGGATCACTTTTTTTATAAAACGTTTTTTTGTATTCAAATGCGCAGTTTAAGCTATGTCCTGCACAGTCCAAATAAGGGACTGACCTCTATAGAAACCGCTACAACACTATCGATTCCGTATTTGGTTCGGATGTCAACCATTGTTCTTGTTTTAATTTACAACATTTTCATTAAATAATGGTCTCATTGTGTCCAGGGAATTTCTATATATACCTACTAGATATCTACCAATATAAGTTTGACCTTCAAGAATCAAAAACCGTTCTTATATAACCAGTGTCGGGTATATATTTGCAAGAGCCTGTAATAGGAAAAGTCTTTAACCTCAGAAATAATTCAACATAAGCTAATCAAATCCCAAAATCGGAAATTAAGTATGGAAAATAAAAGATTCTTGTTATATATATAAGAACAAAATAGGTCACAAAGCTTTCCCTTTGGATTTCACAAGTTGAATGACATAAAATCCGCAAGGTTTCAATGAATCGGAGGCCCTCACTAAGCTGGGACCCTAATAGCAACTACTTATTTTGCTAAATCCGGTCCTGCGTATAATAGTGTCCCTATTTCAGGACCGTAAGAATTAAAATTTGTGTTGTTCCAACAACCGTTTTATCACTGCTGTATGTATTGTTCCAGCAGCCGTCTATATGAGTGCAGTGCGTATGTTTAGTATAGTAGATTTGTACCTAGTACAATCTATATACAAAAAATATTACCCTCCTTCTGGCGCCGTCGGGCAAAAAAAAAGATCATCTACAGCCCGAAATCTTTGTACAAGTCGACTTTATTTTTTATCGCACATTTTCATTTTGCAAATATTTATGTATATACCCAAAAATGACGTTAAATTGGAGGATATAACACGTTCAGAAATTTTAGTCCGACCCTTAGGCCCTATCAACCGATCGACGCCAATTAGCGTATGGGCCATATTTGCAAATACACACTAATATAATTATACAGGGTGAGTCAGACCACCCGTATCACTCGTTTTTTTCGAAAACGGTTAGTCGTAGAGATTTGTGTCAAAAATCTGTATCATAAAAGCCCTAATGAAGAATCCAATGGTAATATTTTTCCCCCCGGAAAGGTCGGCTTCCCTATTAGTTTGCTCCAGAATGTTCAGAACTCCGGAATTTTAAATGGCACGATAGGTCGAAAGTGGTATTATTGAAAAGATCTTTAAAAAATAAGCAAGTTTTGTAGGACATTTTTTTTTGTTGCTGTCACCCCTGTTAAGTAATATTCGTTTGAAATTATTAAATTGAAATGTGATAATAACGAACTTATTTTTAAAAGTCGGCATTTAAAATCTAGTTACCTAATAAGACAATGTAAGAATAAATTATCAATAATTGCAATTGCTTATTTTGTCGTAAAATCACACATTGAGCAAATTATCAGTTTATTGTTCAGTGTTTCTGTTTACATTGTAAATAAAATTAATTCGTTCAGAAGCTCTGTAATTTTGTCCACTTTCGCCCAATACCATTAACATGTCGAAAGCTTCTAAATTCGAAATAGGCATAATTTAATAAATTAAGTTAATTCAGTTTATTTATAACATAAACTAAATTTATTAAATTATGCCGTTTTCGAATTTAGAAGCTTTCGACATGTTAATGGTATTGGGCGAATTGGATTCTTCATTAGGGCTTTTATGATACAGATTTTTAACACAACTCTCTACAACTAACCATTTTCGAAAAAAACGACTGATACGGGTGGTCTGACTCACCGTGTATATGTGAAATACATATTTCTTGCACACCCCCCCCCCCCAATAAAATAATTGCTTTTAATGCATGTTTAGTGATAGTAAAATGGCCCATTTCACACTAGTACGTAAAGTAAAATAAACGTTATCGTATAACAATTTCCATAGTAAAAGTATGAAAATTCAACGCAGTCTCCAAATTAAAAGAAACTGTACTGTTAGAAATTTTAAAAATTATGTGAAATTCAACTTTTTTAGGGGATACTCTGAAAAATATTACATGCATCTCATGCATTGAGACATAATATTATCACGCACGAGATGCATATAATATTTTTACGCGTATCCCCTAAAAACAGCTAATTTTTGCATAATTTTTAAAATTTCTAACAGTTATTTGAGCATACATGATACATAACCTACTATCAATCGTTTAATATTTCGTTTTACATCGTTTATCACGTGATAGTATGCTGTAATCTATACCGTGTTAATGACTTAATTTCTTAGCATCATCTATCAAATGAAAAAGAAAAGAAGCGTAATAATTATGAATTGTAAATTTTTTGACAATATGCATTAAATTTAAATAAATATATTCAATATCCACAGTCTTACACCATGCATGAAAATACGATAATATATTTGACTTCACACGTGCATATTATATAGAATGGTTCTAAAAATTGTGTCAAAATTATACATTGCATTATTAAAAAAGTATACAGAATGAAAAGTTTTTTTTCTGTAATGACTTTCTATTTTAGGCTTAGAGTAGGTAACACTCATCCATATTAACTACCTCAAAAAAAATCAGCCAATTTGCACACAGATGATTCTGTTATAGCCAAAGACTTTTTATTCTGGACATGCTCTAGCGGCATAAAAAGTGTTCTCCTACGAAAGAAAAAGATAGATCGATGGTGTGGTCAATCTCTATCTCTCTCAAAACAATACCTTAACCTCAACCAAAAAAACGACTACAACGATATATGGCTATGAATTACCTAGCTGGCGATATACTACCCCGAATCGTATTGCAAGGTTTTTCGTAGAATAATCAGCCAGAAAATGTGTTCGCTTCGAAAAAGAGACAGAACGAATGGATGGTCTATATTTATCTCTCTCGGCGCAGTATTATTTGGAATCTTGACTTATTTTACCATTTTTTCGATTTACGGAAGTCCCTTAAATATATGTCCAATAAAAAAAACATTTGTCCGTCAATTTTGTGTAGAACTTTATGATACACCGTGTACGCATTAATAAATACATTTTTATATAAAAACAAATGCGTGTTTTTGTTTACAACTGAAAACAATCGTCTCTTTCTTGTATTAAAAACAAGAATCTTTTTTTTTTCTTAATTCTGCTGTTTAGAATTAGATTCGATTCTTAAACAGGGTCGAATTAATAATATTTTTCGTCTGGAGCCCTAAAAAATATAATTTACTTTTATATTTTACAACAAAATATATATTTTTTTAGATGGAAAAATCTGTTAGCAGAACTATTTTGTTTAATGTTCATAACATTCTTTTGTTTTATGTACTATAATGCAGAAATGCGTAGAAATAGTCAACAGTATTGGAACGTCGCTATTTTTAAGACAAACGTAACTGGTGAAAGTATCAATCAATAATTCGATTTATTTTTACAATTAATAAATGGAAATTTTGTTAAAAGAATGGTCGGTGATTATATCTACGTAATCTGCAAATTAAAAATAAAATAAAATATATAAACAAAAAATTGTTAATATTTGTTGAATCCATTTCAGTGGAATGAAGAGTACCTATACAAGGGCGTACCCTCGAGGGGCAGGGGGGGGGGGCAGCTGCCCCCCCCGGAAGCTAAAAATAAGTCGTTATTAAATTTTGTTGCTGGAATTTTTACAATTCTTCAAATAGTTTTACTTCTACAAATCCAAGAAAAATGATACTAGTATAAGACACGTAACTAAAATAATTTTTTTTTTCAAGTAAATAATTGTAATAACTTAGTTGCTAAAGCACTGCTATAATTATACATAATTTTTTGGTTTCATTCACCTTTTCCGTGATAAAATGTTACAGCCTGAACGACCATGGCCTGCCCCCCTCCCCCTAGTTTTGATCCTTGGTACGCCCTTGTACCTATATGCAACATTGCTACCTACAAATCTTTGGTGTCAGTTTTAAAGAACTTTAGACTTAAGTTCAGTAAAAAATGAAATTTAATAATTTTTCACTTAAGTCTTTTATACCTGACACCAGAGTAATACCCCTTGCAGTCTGCACTCTATACATTTCAAATCCGTTCCCCTCATCTAAAAACGGTAACAGTTCTCCCGACGCTGTTTTTAAAGCTAAAGGATTCGATTAAACGCCAAATGAAGCACCATGAATCATACTACAGATTCCACAGGCGAATTTTCCAAAAAAGTTTTGTCTACATGTGAGAGACTTACGAATTTTATTTTTGTCAATTTTTGCCTATAAAATTTGTAGTGTGATTCTTAGTCTTTCATTTAGCGTTTATACAAATTCTTCAGCTTTAAAGAAAGCGTCGGAAAGGCTGTAATCATTTTTAGGTTGGAGAAAGTATATTTGGGATGAAGACTGTAGGAGGTATTTGTAGGTAGCATATTAAGCTCTAAACTCTTAATGTTTTTAATTACTCCATTTCATTAATCTTTTATTTCAAAGTTATTTTTTTAAATGCATCACCCTAACTTGTTAGTTGAGGTTATGTCACGGTCTCCATTCTTCTACTTTCTTTCTTTTCGTAAACGTAATTGTTTTCACTTTTTTTCACAGACTCCAGTAAAAAATATTTCCGTCTACTTTATTGATTATGCAATTTTTATATCAATATGGTCTAAAACTTGATAGACCTGTTCATTAGAGCTAAAATTACAATATGATCTAGTAAACAATTAAATTATATTGTAATATTTTTAATGATTGACATTTCAATATACCATACTGTTATTTTTTATTTGCACGGCGCGGTGATTGTTCGCTTGCAGGCTTACGGTATTTAACAAAGTAAATGCAACATAATAGGTGTTTTTGGTATCGTACTCCAGTGTGAAAAGTGTTAACACTTTGAACACTATTGCGTTTGTTATAAAGTGTAAGATACCTGTTCAGTATTTCAGTTTCGGACTACAAGTGTGGACACTATAGCGGTCCCGACTCTTAGGAAAAACGTAATGTAGTGAAGATCACGTGATAAATGTCTGAATTTGAAAAAAACTATATCTAGAACAAATTGAAGCTTTTGGTAAACCTTACGTACATTTTTCAGTGTAAATTTCACGCAGTTACCCACACGACACTAATTTCTCAAACACACTGTACCTAATATATCGCATACTGTAGAATATTCTTTTAATTACAAATAATTTAACAAGCGAATGCTTTTGAGTTTCAAACAGAACAGATTTTATTTTACAAAAAGAATTTACAATCTTAATATAATTATGTAATACTTTTAAACTAAATGACACTTGCATAATATTTTATAATATTTCGAATACAGCACACATACACTTTATAATAATATAGTCATGAGTATTATGCAACATGACAGGCATAGCTCAGGTACAAAATTACTCATTACGAACTAGTGCAGTAAAACAGAACTGGTCACGCTATACCAATTCCATAGTAAATCTCTGTTTGTCTGTCAGTTGTTTTTTTATAACTTACTATTTTGTTCAAAAGTGAACTGTCAAAAATTTGGAAAATGGAGCCAAAAACCGCTATTTTATAGGATATACGTGCAAAAATATCATATATATCTAGTGTGTTATGGTATTACAGCTCGTGTAACTTTTAAAACTCGTTGGCGCTCGTTTTAAACTAAATGTTAATATAACCCATTACGACAGTAGATATAACTAGAATATTTGCAGAACAACTTAATTGTATTTTGGGACAAACAGTATAATATTTATTATACAATATAATATATTGTATAAAGCGTGTTTTTTTATTGCACAGCGATTTACAATGTGTATAAATGCAATATATGTGAAATTACAAAGTATATGTATACGGAAGGTATTTTTGTACCATGTATTTTGAAGAGAAATATTTTGTACTGAAAACAAAGGTGAAGAAGTCTTGGACGTACTAGGCGTGCTTGTTGGTGACGCGGTTCTGAAATGTAGAATTATATGTTGACACGACAGATTTAGTCTGATTATTAGAACGTCGATCAAATTGAAATTGGTTTAACAGTTCCATCTTTATGTACATTAAAGTAAAATGGATTCCAGAATGGTTTAGATTCACATTTGAAGGCTCCACCACAGTTGTTGCTGCCGAACGGGACGCAGCCCCGCGAGACAAGATCGCAATATTTTAGTCGCGTGCGGCTATTAATAATAAATAGGAAGCTACCCCGGGCAAATTTTATTATTCTATAAGAAAAACCACTGCAGCATAATACGTCTTAACCCAGGCGAAGCCGAATCGTGTTGTCAAAGCAGACCGGTATTCCCTCTTCTCCCGCGCATGTATTATATGTTACCGTAAAACAACCAGAGTATGTCATTCGACTTCTTACTTCACATGACGTTCAGTGTGCAAGTGCTCCTATCCGTCGATTTTTTTTCCACGAATACCAACATAAAAAAACCCGGGTCGCAGTGCCAAAACCCTGCCGACAATATAGTGTATTTGCTTGTATAGGGCCGTGTGGTTTTATACTTTTATTATGTAAAATTAAGTTTGTTTTTGGGCAAAATAAAAAATTTAACCCCTTAATACACCCCTTAAAATAACATTTTTTTTCTTAATTGTAATATTATTATCAATCTAACGTCTACAACGAATTAAGTACACCCTTCAATAAATAAGTCACTATCTGCAAATTAGTGTTGTCAAAAAATTTGTAAGTCCGGTCCTGTTGAGCCGATTTTATTAAAATTTTAGGGGCACTTTTTAATTGCTATTAACGGGTTAAATGTCAATTTTGAAACGATTCTGAGATTTTTTTCGGTATTTTGGGGCCCAAAAACATTTTTCAACCCCTAAAAACTACCCTTAAAATGGCCCGATTACGCCCATTTTAAATAGGCTTCTGGCAGGGATGGATTTCAATACGTGGGCCAAATTTCGTTAAAATCAATTAACTCTTTCGAAAGTTATTGCGCGTACACACACATATATATATATACATATATATATATATATATATATATATATATATATATATATATATATATATATATAAATATATATATATATAAATATATATATACATATATATATATAAACATTTTTAAAAATAGTGGAAATGTGTTTAGGGGGTTATGAAACGTCGAGAAATTTTGGTCCGACCCCTAGGTCCCGCCATCCGACCGACGCCAATAGTGTATGTTGCCATATGGCAAATACACTAATAACTCATTATGCTCTCATAACAGGGGGTAACGCCGGGTAAATACGGATATATTCCATTTAAAAAAGTTCGCAACAGCCTAATATGTCTATCTTTAATTGGCAATCTACAAATACGGGCGAAGCTGTTCGCTGTTTCAATTCACACCCACTGAATCGGATCGGCTCGGCAGATTGACAGTGTTGGGTTAGATGAAGTTTAATGAGTTCCCACGCACTATAGTCGACTCGGATCGACGCCGCAACATCCGTATACTTCCGAGCCGATCCGATCCAGTGGGTGTGGACCTTTATGCAAACTTTTCGTCACTATAGAAGTGTCACCTCGAAATGTTCATATGAGCGGTCTATTGGGCGAGTCCAAACCTGGATGGCAACGAGCGGTACAATCACTCAGCTCTGCAGCCACGAGGTCATCAGATATACGCCACAGGACGTGCCCTTTGTACTCGATGGAGGCGAGATTCTCTTCTTTACTCTCCGATATATTGTTGTGTGAGGGTTTTTTGATCTCCTTGCTCGACTGCAGTTGTCAAACCCACTTCAGTACGTAAATCTTTATACAGTAATAAAAATTGTAAATTGAAACAAAAATCGTATAAGTTTATCTTTAAAAAAATATTCAGATTACAGTACAGTACAATCTTTATTTATAACCATATTAGGTATAATTATAGTGCAAAAAGTACCATATATAATTAGTGCGTAAAATTCGGAGGCGCTCATTTTAAACATAATGTCACACCTCATCGTAATACAACGCATTCCGACACTAGATTGATCAATTATAGATTATACTAAATTATTCTAGATCCATCAATTATAATTTTATAGTGGCAAAAAATTACACAACACCCTGGGGTCCTTTAATGATAATTATAAGTACCTATATACGTTTGTTAGGAGTTTGTAATGGCAAATTTAATTGGGACTAGACCCAGACTTCTAAGGTAGCTGGTGTCCTTCAATAAATAAAAAAAGAATTTTAATGATTATAGCTAAGATATGGACCATCTAAGCTGAACGGATTACTGAAGTTTGCATGATTGAGTAGTGTCGTTTAGAGAAGATAGTAGCAAGGTGTGGAATCTGCGTAGTAAGAAGAGTGGGAAAAGCGATCAATAGTAGCAAACTCAGGCGGTAGCTGTTCTGTCAATGATGCGTCCCGATTAGCGCTGGACAACTATATAACCATATTCGTAGAACCACCTCTTGTCAGAAAACATAGACTCGACCTATCCGAAACTTGTTACTATCCTTCTGCCCGAAGAAGTTAAAAAGATTTAACGAAACGTCGCAATTTTTTAATTTAGTTTAACTATATTAAAATTGAATTGTCCAATTTCCCGTTAAAAAATAAAAAAAACTCATCTTTAAAATTCAATTATAAAAAAAAACTTGTTACTATCTTCTCTAAACGATACTACTCCAATAAACCAGCGCCTCCTTGTGCCGGACCTGTTTGTGTTTTTACGTTTTACCACCCGACCAGGAGGTCGAAGGATAAAGCGTTCTCCCTGGGTAACTAATAACTATAATAAACTTGTTAGAGGCCCCTCACACACACCCAACACATTTGTAATATCTGAGAAATGACAATTAGAAATAACTACGAATATCCGTGTATAACCGAGCACTTGGGTACTCGTTTCTGAAGCTAAAAAACCATAACTCGACACTTTGTATTCAATATTCGTTCACCTTAGGGACCAGGTTTTCTCGAAAACTACCCGGCACTCGATAACTACTCGTTTTTCGAATACCCGATGGGTACCCAAACCTTTTTTTACAGATTCATCTACTTATCGGCGATATATAAAGTTATCAAATATCAAATAATTATCAGATATCGAGCATTTAAAGGGTGCCAAAGAAGTATTAAATTAGATTAAAATATATATATTTTTAACACATAATAATACAATACGTACGTTGTACATTATAACGTCAAAATTTACGCAGATTAAAATTTATAATTAAAAAAAATTTCAACGGTATAAAGTAAGAAAAGTTTCAGTGATTTTTTAAAATCTTTTAGTTGTAATATTTTTATCAATTTGTTGTAGGCTTTGAAATATTCGTATATGAAAGTTTTGCACGCTGGCTAATCTATATATCAGCACTATTTTTAGAATGCTTAGTGTCATAGTCAAAAAATTCTGAATTTCGTGATCTGTTTTTCGGTATACACTATATGCTATATGATAGTTTTAAAAGGCTGAAAGAGTCAATATTCGATATTTTATAAAAAGAGGTTGACATACTAGAACCACAGTCTTCTGTTTTTTAAAATTTTTAGAGCGGAAGGAGCATACCTCAAATTAAGATACAGTATGTCATAATTGTAAATAATAATAGTACCTCTTGTGTGCTTCTTATTCGCACTGCTATGTTTTTTTGAATAACGAGTATCTGAAGCAGGTAACGGATTTCGTCATCCCTACGGGGAATACAGAAGCCTATCGGTCACTTGTAACCTCCATAGCCTTTATGAAACCGGCGGCCTTTATCTTTAATAGATACTAACCGCAACAACCCCTATTAACAACAAAGTAATACTAAACTTTACATATTTGAAGAAGACTACCATCGCTTCCATATATATTGTCGCGTACATTATATGCATATATTATACTTTTACGAGCTAAAGTTGCACAAATTTCGAAAAATAAATTGAAATTACAAAGGCCTCGATAAGCAATGAATAGAAGGATTCGAATGTAAAAACCACATGTGTTTTTTTTTTACGAACAAAGCCAATCTGTTCTAATTATTCAACTATAGACAGATAAAGAAGCGATACAAAGCGAGCAGTCAATGTTATATCTTTGAATAACAGATAAGTTTTTTGTGCCTGCGCCAGTTAAAAGATTTGAGAGATCGTTTTATCTTGTTTAGGGCGGACTATAATTTATTTTTTAATTTAAATACGATAAACAAAACATTAAAATGTAAATTGGATTTAAATGAATACCTCTAACAGTAGTAGTTTCAAAGCAGTCAACTATTTTAAAACATCAGACAATCGTTAATCAAATACATTAATTTTAGTTCACACATTGTTAAAGTATCTTTTTATTTTGTAGACTTTCAACCACTACGGTTATAAATACTCGAATTTCCGTTTACCTGACTTCGCTCGTTCAAGCTCTATGCAGATACAATCTTTAAATTGCAGTTAGTGTGCATATATGTATTGGCTTCTATTAATATTAATATACAGTTGACCCATGGTAATCCGGCATCCCCTGTAATCCGACATGCCTATAACAGTTCATACAAAGCACATTTATTGCGGCAAATCTTCGTCATTGCATATATATTATGTAAAACATAAAGATTTGATCTTACCATTTTTATAGTGAATGTAATTTGTCGGATTACAACGTAGTCTTTTTCAAGAAAAGATCCGGACTACAAGGAGTCGGTATCAGTACTCTATAGTCCGACAAAATCGGCCATCCGACATCGCCTTTCAAGGCGTTTGTCGGATTACTGCAAGTCAACTGTATTGAAAAAGTATTTTATGACAAAGAGAATAATAATTTGTCATAAATTTCAAACATGTCTACCGTACTGAAGCATTGTTTATGAACAACTTTATTAACGACTTAAGTGAATTCGACAGTGCTGGCATGGCGCGTGTATATATGAAATAATAATTTGTCATTCATCGTTAATATTCGAATTTTGCGGATATAATATGTTGTCGATTCGAAATTAATATATTTGATAAATTTCAATTAAGTCTACCGTCATTTCGACGAAATTATTAATATAGATAAACTCAGGTAACATTTTCAGTAGTTCTGATAATAATTTGCACTGATTTTTCACTCGGCACGTGGTAGAACATGATTAATAATAACAAGTAATTAAAAAACACTTGAAAATTCTGCAAATAATTCTTTATTTCTCGACGATCGTTTCGGACAATAAGTCCATCTTCAGGAGTACAAAACTTTTTGTACTCCTGAAGATGGACTTATTGTCCGAAACGATCGTCGAGAAATAAAGAATTATTTGTAGAATTTTCAAGTGTTTTTTAATTACTTGTTATTAGTTCTGATAATATTTTAGGAGAAGGAGGCACTTTGATTTATTTTAATTTTTATACATTTTAAAAGCGTAATAACTTCTAAACTAAAAAAGATACGAATTTTTGCTTGGACTTAATCGATTTAGCATACTTTTTTCTATAAGACAAATCCAGACTTTTCTAGAAAAAAATCCTTTCTTTTAAATATGATTTTATTGGTCTCGAGTAAAAAATTTATTGGACTCAGATAAAAAGTTCGAATTATCGGAGTTGGTATTCGAATTATCCAAGAAAATATTACATTGTGTTACATGGGGAGTTCAAGAGACCAGCGAAGAAATTCGAATTATCGGAGCTCGAATTAACGAAGTTCCACTGTAAATGTTTCACAGAAACACAATCTTAAAGTGACTACTTTTAAAAAAAACGTATTTTCCGGTTTGGACTTCGAGAAGTGATTATTCAACTAAGTTTACAGTTTGATTGTTTTTCATAAGATTTTCTCGAGACACTTATTGCATTCTTTTGTTTTCCGACTGTCAATTGTTCTCGTTTAAATATATGTTTGCCTTAAATATAATAAACGCCGTGCAAGACTACATTGTATATTTGGGTGTGGATTCAGAATGACATGACGATGTGAAACTGTGGAGAAATTGAGATCATCTAACTCTGTGTTCAATTGTTCCGGCTATGTAAACTTTACATTAATTCAAGTATTATAGCATTCTAGTTTAGAATTAGAATTAAAATGCAACGCTGATAGGTGACGTTAAACCCTTCACAAGACGCAGTGCTGAACTTGAGAATAGTCAAACGTGTAGCGACGCTTTTGAACGGCTCCTCCATTTTATACATGGAGTTCATACTCCTTATATAGTTTCCATGGTGCATGGGACGCTTAAACCACAACGCAGACGATTAATATTGTCTTAAAAAGACACATCACCGTGTTTTATCGCCTTCTCTTTCCTGTCGGCTTGTATGCTCAGTAGTGCACTCCATATTTACAGTTTAGACGCTGATGACCTCAGATGTTGAGCGTCTATAATACTAATAATAATAAAGTCTTTATTACCGACGAAGTTCAGCTACGGTTGTTTTTCCACTCAACCTTTTGAATGACATATACAATTAAAAAAACAAATTAAAAAAAAATAGATGTATTAAAAAGAGAAGAAAGACATGATTGAACTGACAGCGCAGTAAAAAAAAAGAAAAACAAATTTGCACAACAGCGCAAATATCATTGAAGAATTAAACTGCACTAGAAATTAGAGATGGAAAAAACGGGTCTTTTTAGTGATCTGCATCTTTGCATCTGGATCCCGTATGTGAGCCGGCTCACTGAACCGGTTCAAAAAGAGCCGGGTTCTGAATATGTTACTGCAGTCTGCCACTGAGTTACCTAGTTCAGTCAATCATATCACGACCTGTATAGAATCAAGAATGCATAGCCAAGCATGTGATGCATGAGTCATTTGAGCTGACAGATGCATCAAAGCAAGAACTGATACGTAAGTGTAAAATGTGCTTCTGTGTGTTAAGTGTTTCACTGAGTTATGCGGATCCGTTGATCCGTCGGCTCAAAAAAAAGTGAGTCGGCTCTCACGGATCTTCTGTCGGAGTCGGCTCTTTGAACCGGCTCAGATCTGAGTTACCCAACTCTAGTTTCGTGTGACTCTGTTAACAATGGTTGCTTTGAGATCGAATATCCTTATGATGATGTTCTACATATCTACAACTCAATGGATAGTATTTGATACTGAGCCGATAATTGTGGTAGCCATTCCCGTCTTTGTTCAACAACATACAACAAAACGGGCCACAAAGGGACATACATATACCGTGTTTATCACTTTCTCTTTCGTGTTGGTTTGTATGGGCAGTAGCACATTAGCACTCCATATCTACAGCTCTATGTATAAAAGGAACACGGTGTTTTCATAAAAATACGCCCTGAATATCGCGCAATGGATTTCAAGGCATGCAAATAGATAATAATCCGTGCTGAAAAACAGACTACCGAATGATCTACGCGTCCACAAAAGAGTTAAAAAACACACGTGCAATGCGTACGATGTTCCGTGGCCGAGAGAATGACAGTCTAAATAAACAACAGCCCAATCACGTCAATTGTTAACTTGTTATCATTATCGGCGCCGGGTCGACCACATGAGTTCCTGCCTTAACTAAACCTTATTCACACTGCAGTCTCGAAAAACTATGACTCGTTGAAAACGAAAACTGGCTCGTGGCCCTGTCGCATATATACTCGTATGCTGTTTCATATTGCGTCGATTGTATTCAAGATAAGTCAAACTTTATTTATTTCAAATTCAATTTGAAACTAACCCTGCATGGTAATTACTTGTCAGAGTAAAGGCCATTTTGTTTAAAAAAAGCGAAAACTGATCATATCCAGGCATGCGCTGGCTGTATTGCTATTACAGTTGCAGCTTCCATTAAAAAAAGTTTTTTAAATCGGTCAAACCGTTTCGTGACACAAAAAGCGTGACAGACTCACAAATTCACAAACAAAACGAGTGTACCTCTAGAATAAAAACTGGACCATGTATTTTACATACCACACAACAGAAGTGAAACTTCTAGAAACAAGTATAAATAAAAAAGTGAGACTACTCATGGGTGCGTCATTACGTACATTGTAATCATCGAGTTATACTACTACTGGACGTTAGAGATGGGAAAAACGGGTCTTTTTAATGATCTGCATCTTTGCATCTGGATCCCGTATGTGAGCCGGCTCACTGAACCGGTTCAAAAACAGCCGAGCGTTGAATATGTTACTGCAGTCTGTCACTGAGTTACCTAGTTCAGTCAATCATATCACGACCTGTATAGAATCAAGAATGCATAGCCAAACATGTGATGCATTTGTCATTTGAGCTGACAGATGCATCAAAGCAAGAACTGATACGTAAGTGTAAAATGTGCTTCTGTGTGTTAAGTGTTTCACTGAGTTATGCGGATCCGTTGATCCGTCGGCTCAAAAAAAAGTGACTGGGCTCTCACGGATCTTTGAACCGGTTCAGATCGGAGTTACCCAACTCTACACTGCAGTCTCGAAAAACTATAACTCGTTGAAAACGAAAACTGGCTCGTGTCCCTGTCACGAATAAATAAATAAATAAATATATACTCGTATGCTGTTTCATATATTGCGTCGCTTGTATTCAAGATAAGTCAAACTTTATTTATTTCAAATTCAATTAGAAACTAACCCTGCATGCTAATTACTTGTCAGAGTAAAGGCCATTTTGTTTAAAAAAAGCGAAAACTGATCATATCCATTCATGCGCTGGCTGTATTGCTATTACAGTTACAGCTTCCATTAAAAAAAGTTTTTTAAATCGGTCAAGCCGTTTGGGATGTACGCGTGACACAAAAAGCGTGACAGACTCACAAATTCACAGATAAAACGAGTGTACCTCTAGAATAAAAACTGGACCGTGTATTTTACATACCACACAACAGAAGTGAAACTTCTAGAAACAAGTATGTATAAAAAAGTGGGACTACGCATGCGGGTGCATCATTACGTACATTGAACAGTCATCGAGTTATACTACTACTGGACGTTAGCTCTCTCAAAAATCAGGAGGTACCGAAAAACTGAGTGGGTACTATAGAATTTACATAATAGTACTAATTTGTACCACCGATAGTTAATAGTGAATACATCATATTTTGTGGACAGTTAAAAATCCGACGAATAAAAAGTCCAAATTCGAAATTCGAGCATAAAGCATTGTATTTTTTCTAGTTTACGAAATACGAGCGTTTTATACATGTTTTTTCAAAATTTTAAAACGTCATAACTTCTAAACAAAAAAGAGGTGAGAGATTAGAGGGGTCAAAATCAATTCGGCGTATTTTTTTCTAGAAGAATAACCTCAGTATTTAATTAATTGTGCAATTTTAAACATACAGTTAAAAAACATTACTTCAAAACTCAAAATTCCACATACCTTATAAATAACCACGTGCATATAGCCTAAGTCGCTGCGCACGCCCTTAAATAAAAAAAAAAAAAATAACCTCAGTTGTAAGTCATACGTAAACAATATCTAACTATTTTGAGTTTTCTTTTTTTTAAATGGAAAAAGTAAGAATGGCCTTCTTAAAAAATTGAGAAATATTCCCCCACTTTTAAAGGTTATAGAAGAGAAAGAAATTTATTATCTATTTTTAGGGCATTGATATAAGTGTGTTTTTTTAGATTTGTTTAAATTATAAATTTTTATGTTATCATGGTGCAACAAACGAAAAAATGCAAGGATGGTTTTATATTATATGGTTTAGTCTTCCTCGAAACGGAATGACGTAATTATTGTAATCAATACGTTTTTACGTAGCGCGTAGGTACCACACATTGTACGGCGTTTTATTAATGTTTTGCTTGAAAGTGAATACCTTCCGGGGTTTGAACGTTCACACATAGAACGCATATTACACGGACGTAATACAGAGCGACGGTGTCCAGGAAATCTACCGTAACTCCATATTTTACCTCCAACCACTCAAGGTTTTCCAATCTGTTCGGGTGAAAAATTAAAACAAAAACGGTGTTTTGAAATCGTATTGCAATTAAATTAACGATTTTGTCTCATTTTTTGGTTAATTTTTTTAATTATTATACTAATAAATAATGTACTTTTTTCTGTTTTGAAAGAAGACTAATTTGTTTTACTAAGAGAGTAAGTAATATATAAAATTGACATTTTTGTTTTAAATTGATTATTTTTATTGATAAAAAAACGGTCATTTATTGTGAATGCACTCACCCAGGTATTTTCAACCTGTCGGGATTCATCAACTCCTGTATTTTCAACTTCTTCTAATCCTCACTTTTTGACAGTCATAGATCAATCAGAAAAAATCCTTAATAATTTGAGCTTAAACGTTGCGTGAGTGGAACTTGTAAATATGTGAGTAAAATTAGTTGAAAACAGTTGGTGTTGAAAATACATGAGTCCGATTGTATTTGGTGATGTCCAACTTCCCTGCATAAACCATCCATCAATACAATATTTTATAATAAGAGACAAGGACCATCAATATTTTTCATAATAACACAAAAGCTAAACGAAGCACGTTGAACCGCTATTTTTGCAATACGATATTATTACATGTGCCCATCGTGTCACGAATACGAGACAATTGATAAACGCCGGCCTGCTGATCGTGTTTTGTTCGACCTTTCTCATCACCGCGCTGCCGCATATTGATTTCAAAAGTCCCACAGCGGTCTAAAAGCAGATCACTGACAGCTGTTTCAAATGCGGAAACATAAATACGGACGCGTTTATCCTGGAGCCTCAAAAATCAAACCGTTTCTCTTTAACCCCTGTCGACGTTGTTTTCAATTCCCTTCTGGCATTATTTAATATTTGAATTACACAGTAAACAACTCGTTTTTATATCTTAAAATACCCCCTGCACTCTTCATCTCAAAGCCTTTCCCCTCACCTAAAAGCGGTTACAGCTCTTCCGTCGCTATTTTTAAAGCTAAACGATTCGAGTAAAAAAATCTGGAAAAACTTTTAACTATTTATTGTATTACGTAATCTTTCACACGTAACTAAAACTTTTCTTCAAAACATTCGCCCATAAGCTCTGTAGTGTGGTTCTTTGTACTTAATTTGATGTTTACCTTTAGTATAAAAAATAGCGTCGAGAGAGCTATAGCTGTTTTTAAGTGATATTATTTCTCGTAGGTGTTTTTGTCGGTACGAAATATCTACATTAATACTGTATCAAAATTAATGTTTGATACGCCATTTTGGAGATTATTTTTCTCCCTAATGACGAAAACTAAGTTAATATCTTAAAATTAATGTTATCTTTAAAAAATTACAATTTTAACAATTGCATTAAAGAAAATAACATTCAGAAAAAACCCGGGTCGCAGTGCCAAAAACCTGCCGACAATATAGTGTATTTGCTTATACAGGCAGTGTGGCTTTATTATGCGAACTTTAATTGGTTTCTGGGCAAAATAAAAAATTAGACTCCTTAATACACCCCTTAAATAACATTTTTTTTTCTTAACTGCAATATTATTATCAATCGAACCTCTATACTAAATTATATACATCTTTCAGTAAATAATTCATTATCTGCAAACTAGTTTTTTCATAAAATTTGTAAATCCGGTCCTGTCGGGCCGATTTTATCAAAATTTTAGGGACACTTTTTAATTACTACCTGAGGGTTAAATTTCAATTTTGAAACGATTCGAAGAATTTTTTCGGTATTTTGGGGCCCAAAAACATTTTTCAACCCCTAAAAACTACCCTTAAAATAGCCCGATTAGGCCCATTTTAAATAGGCTTCTTGCAGTGATGGATTTCAACACGTGGGTCAAATTTCGTTAAAATCAATTAACTCCTTCGAAAGTTATTGCCCGCACACACACACACACACACACATATATATATATATATATATATATATATATATATATATATATATACACGTATACATATACGTATATAAATATATATATATATATAAACATTTTTAAAAATGGTGCCAAAGTGTTTAGGAGGTTATGAAACGTCGAGAAATTTTGGTCCGACCCCTAGGTCCCGTCATCCGACCGACGCCAATAGTGTATGTTGCCATATGGCAAATACACTAAAAACAAATGTCGCCCTCTGGTGGCAATCTGTGTATTTTAACAGTTGTCGGTAATATTAAGTGAAGTCTCTGAATAGAATTTAAAATAAAATTTATTTCCACCTATTATATTACGTAATTGACCACTAACGGTGCGAAGTATTCGCATGGGTCCGCTAGTTTTTATATAAAAAGATTAGTATCGATGCCCTTAAAAGTCGTTAAGAAAATAATATTTCCTTAATGATTTGAATGGTCTAGTTTCAAAATTTAGAACCAGATATATCACGGCCAACGAAAATTGAAAGTGTATGAACTATAATGTAGACAAATGACAAGGGTGAGTGGAACACAAACTGAAACGCAATCTCTAGTGGCAGCTTCACCGGCGCACCAGCTGGATGCATCTTGACTATCACGACGACGGCCAACAAAAGCAAACATCCACTTAAAACACAATTAACAACACCGTTTTGTATACAGTAGCTACCGCGACAGCCGTGTTCAAGTATGGCAACAAACGGGTCCGATACTGGCGTTTAATTTCAATAAAAACCGAACTGAACTCGCCTGGAAAAGGTTATCCTTGAGAGCTTTTTTTAGGTTTTCCTGTAAACTATGAGTACAGCCCCATATTCCCGATTTTTTCAAAATTTGTGGCTCGATAGTTTCGAAGATAACAGAAGTATGCTAGAATTTCGTATACAGTGGTACCTCGACATACGAGTTTAATTCGTTCCGCAACCTTGCTCGTATCTTGAATTACTCGTATCTCGAAGCAAATTTCCCCATACAAAACAATTGAACTACCATTAATCCGTTCCAACCCCCAAAATGTCACCCCAGCTATTTTTGTTACGTGGTTTTGAATAATAAAAACGTATTTATAAATGACAAATATTTATTGTACAAAAACAAAATTAAGAGAATGTAAAGAAATAAATTAGATATCTCACTGGTTTTTGCCTTTTTCGCTACATTTTTCTCGCTTTCACCTGTAGGCCGTTTAGAAAAAAACATGACCAAGGAGGTTTGTTTCTTCCTCCCTCTCAGAATGTTCCGGAAATGAGTTAGGCAAGTGGCATTAAAAAGATCAGATGCTACCGGCCGACCTGCTAAGCCAAACTCGTATCTCGAATTTCGCTCGTAACTCAAAGCAAAAAATCACTCGCTCGTCGGCTCGTATCTCGAAAATCTCGTATGTTGGGGCACTCGTATGTCGAGGTACCACTGTATTTTCTTTAATATATTTTAACCTACACATTTAAAATTATAAAAAAATATAGTTGTATTCCTCATAGAGATAAGAAAAACGGATCTTTTTAGTGATCTGCATCTTTGCATCTGGATCCCGTATGTCAGCCGGCTCACTGAACCGGTTCAAAAAGAGCCGAGTTCTGAATATGTTACTGCAGTCTGCCACTGAATTACCTAGTTCATTCAATCATATCGCGACCTGTATAGAATCAAGAATGCATAGCCAAACATGTGATGCATGAGTCATTTGAGCTGACAGATGCATCAAAGCAAGCACTGATACGTAAGTGTAAAATGTGCTTCTGTGTGTTAAGTTTTTCACTGAGTTATGCGGATCCGTTGATCCGTCGGCTCAAAAAAAAGTGAGTCGGCTCTCACGGATCTTCTGTCGGAGTCGGCTCTTTGAACCGGTTCAGATCTGAGTTACCCAACTCTGATTCCTCACGATCGTTGTGAGAAATACAACTATATTTTTGTAACGAGCCCTTCATTTAATACTTCACATGATGCACTTGGTTTTTTTTTTGAATTTTCTAATTAACCTCTCAAAATTATCCCTCAGAATCGGAATTCGTTCATTTACGATATACGTCCGTGATTGAATTGTCTAACTCTATATATTATGTACCAAATTTCAACTTGTTTTGTCCAGTAGATTCGGAGGAAATGAGCTGTGACAGACGGATAGACAGACACAAGAGTGATCCTGTAAGGCTTCCGCTTTTTTATCGGATGTGCGGAAGCCTAAAAATTATATACACCCATATCTCGCTTTACGGCCTAGATACGTTCCACGAAACTTGGCCGCAAAGCGAAAAGCCGTATAAGGAATCAATTATTCTAAATTGCAAGATTGGCAACATGTAGATATATCGCCATCGAAAAAAAGTTTTTTTTGCCGTTATAGCGAAACATTTTAGGCCGTAAATCGAAAACGTGCCTTAATTGAATAGGGCCGTTATAGCGAAATGCCGTATAAAGAGTGGCCGTATAGCGAGGTATGAGTGTATTATTTACGATTTATAAAAAAAGACACGGAAAAATGATAGTTTCCTTAAAAATAAGTCAGGTTAAATAAATATGAAAATAATTCACACAAAAAGAAAAGTTGTGTATACTTACAGATTTGTGAAATAATGTTTCATGGTTAGGTTATTCCATGAACGGTTATCCACTCCTGTAGGCAAATGTTCGTTACCCTCAGCGGTGGGTGCGATGTAATCGTTTGTTCCATTCTTGTCTGTTTATGTCGAACTGTCACACGATCGCCTTTCAACTAACTCCCCAGCTGTATCTCATCACACTTCGTGTCTTTTTCACCTCTTTGTCCACACTTGGATCCAAATCGATAACATTAGTACTAAGTTGCAGAAAGTATTGTCAAAAAATTTGATGACCTTAGATTGTGATCATAAGTTACAGTTTTTATACGTTCAGGAACAGTCTAATGTCGTTGTGAAAGTCCCTGTCATGTAGAATATTAGATTGTACTCCAACAAAAACAAATGGATCTTTAAAGAAAAAGATCGCTTTTCAAACTAAATTTTGATCAAAATGCGTAGACAAATGTTGTTTTGAAGTGCAAAATTTACCAGAAACTATGTTAAATAGATGTATATACAGTTTAAGATAAATTTTGTTTAAATCGATCAAATATTTTTCGAACAGAATCAATTTAAAATTTTGCAATGCTTTCTTATGGAGAAATATGTGTGGTCACAATCTAAGGTCATTGTCAAATTAGCTTTTTTGACAGTTCTTTCTGCAACCCAACATAGTATCAGCAGGCTCATCTTTCCTCATGGACTCGCTGTGCTCCACGATTCATGAGATTCCTTCGCCTCTCTGACAAAATAGCAATTATAACAATGCTGTTTATTCCTGTTGATAACCCAAATTTCTGTTAAAAGGGTCCCATATATCCTAAGTGCCATGAGTCCAAACTTAGCTTAAGACGGCTCTGATTCTTAGTCAATGTATTTGAAAATGATTTGGTAACTACGCTATCTTACGACTCAAATTTGAAGTAATCGAATCAATCCAACTGCCAAAATAAAGTTTGTTTTCTAGTGTCTCTATAAAACATTTGGTCATAATAAAATGTCTGATTAGTACGTAATAATGAGTTAATGATCAATTAAACATGCAAGTATATTCCAAGAAGTATTTATCTATATACAGTGGTACCTCGACATACGAGTTTAATTCGTTCCGCAACCTTGCTCGTATCTTGAATTATTCGTATCTCGAAGCAAATTTCCCCATACAAAACAATTGAACTACCATTAATCCGTTCCAACCCCCAAAGTGTCACCCCAGCTATTTTTGTTACGTGGTTTTGAATAATAAAAACGTATTTATAAATGACAAATATTTATTGTACAAAAACAAAATTAAGAGAATGTAAAGAAATAAATTAGATATCTCACTGGTCTTTGCCTTTTTCGCTACATTTTTCTCGCTTTCACCTGTAGGCCGTTTAGAAAAAAACATGTCCAAGGAGGTTTGTTTCTTCCTCCCTCTCAGAATGTTCCGGAAATGAGTTAGGCAAGTGTCATTAAAAAGATCAGATGCACGACCTGTTGCAACTTTTTCTGGGTATTTCTTTTCCACGACCTGCTAAACCGAACTCGTATCTCGAATTTCGCTCGTAACTCAAAGCAAAAAATCACTCGCTCGCCGGCTCGTATCTCGAAAAACTCGTATGTTGGGGCACTCGTATGTCGAGGTACCACTGTACCTTAATAAAAATTAAGTGCTGTTCGTTGGTAAGCGCATCACTTGAGAACGACTGGACCGATTTGGCTATCTTTTTAAATGTTGTTAATAGTCCGAATAAGGATTTCAGGGAAATAAAAATTGTAAAAATTGCCCGGAAAATGGAATGGATCCTCAAACAAGTACTTTGAGATAAGATGCAGCAGATTTTTTTACACAGCAGTTGAGTGGAAATAATCCAAATGTAGACACGTAGTAAGCTTCCTTAACTTGACTTATTTTTACAGCAGCGAGCGTTATGCTAATACTAACTTCGTGCAATTGTCTGTTCGCACGCATTTGTTTTAAAAAATTAATTAAGAAATTACTTCCGCCATATTCAACTTCGTAAAAATTAACAAGAATATTTTTATAAGTCATTATAATCTATATCAAATATTAATCTGGATATATATAAGTTTAAAAAATATAATCAACTTATTATATATTGTTTCTATATAACGTTTTAAACAGTCAACAAAACAAGCATTCCAATCACTAAATCTTATATCTAGAAACAAGCGAGTGTTTAAAAATGCTACCAACAAACTTCGAGAAGCAATTTTGCAATTCAATTTATGAAAAAAGTTCTTCTAAAGGGGGTCCGCAAACGCTTTGTTACGGAGTTGTAGCCCTCTGAAAAGTTGAAATTTTTTATCTATATAAAAATTCTAATTTACATATGAAACTTTGTAACACGTTTTCGAACCCCCTTGAAAGGAACTTTTTTCTCAAATTAAACTACAAAATTGCTTCCCAAAATTTGTTGGTGTTTTTAACACCCTGCTTCATTACATTGCGCATGCCTCGGAAAAGATCCATGCAAGAGGTTCTAAGGTTATCCTCCCCGCTGGTCCATCGTCGATCCAATTAAAGATCAGTTGAGATTACTGTAATTTTATTCGCTTTCTAGATGCTCCCACTGTATGACTAATTCACTTTGTTATTTCATCAAAAACAGAAAAAAGACGCACCCATTGTTTATTTATGTTCAAAGCGAGATTTAGGTTAGGAAATTTCTTAATGCGAATTCACGTGTTTATAACAATAGTTGAATATCGTATAATATATTATATGTATACTTTTCAATAAACAAAAACAAACAACGGTACATATATAGCTACGAAATCAGTCATGTGTATATTTTCATTAATGCAAAAGCTTTTGCAATATTATTTTCATGTAAAGTTCAAGTTGTAAGTAATCCAATCCTCTTTTTGTTTTGACGCTTAAAGCGACGAACACTTTAAAGCTATTCTTTGTTATAATAAAAAATATAACAGTATAGAGTCGCCACTCAACGTTAAAAACCGCGCACACTTGTCAACCACGAACCAGCACAGCTATACCAGCAATCATCAGCCAGCAGCCAGTCAAACGATTACCTACAATAATTCCTGTCTAGCCGTGCTTGCCCGATCTAGTGTACTAGTGGTGTGTCGCTCGTGAACCCGCGCTAAAAGTTACTAATTTATGTTGATCTAGTGTGCGGATCATGCAGGTTACAGGTTTGTGCTGTGCTAGTCGTGCTGGCCCGTGTTTGACAAGTGTGCGCGGTCTTTTAATGTCCGTCCATACTGTGCCGCTGTATGCCAATTGGCAAAGCCAATTGACCAAACCAAATGAAAATAAAAAACGTCCACAACTGTTTTGGCATTTAATTTTAGTCGCACAATGTTCACCGAAGAGGATTTACAACTCAAGTCGCGTGAGGCCAATTGGCACATCCCCACCTTTTGTTCTGGTCGGCCATTTTTGAAATAGAACGACACACGTCGTTTTCGGCTTCGTCAAATGACCTTGTCAATCGACATACAGTGACATAGTATACACGTATTTTGAAAAATGTGACAATCCAAAATCTACCCGGACGAATCCGGATCGTAAAGCTAGTTTGTTGTAGAGGTAAATGATTGCAAGGAGGGGATTAAGTTCTGACATATACCATAACAAATTCAAGATCACGGCAGCGGAATTGCCTCAATCAATCAATGTTTACGAAATTGACATTGTCGATCTATAATGCACTTAGTATATGATTTTAATAATGAAATTATGTTAGGTATTTGTTTTTCAGTTAACAAATGTTCATGCAAATAAACAGAACGTTTTAAAATAACTAAAAACATTGTATTTATGAAACAAAATCTAATCATATTGTTTTGTTATAAACCATAAAAAAAAATATCCTTTACCAGCAATTTTTCTTTTTTCAACAATTTCGTTAAAATGGAAAACGTTACTTTTTTTTACCCATCGACGTATACTCGTGGACATGTCCTAGCGGTTTAAGAAGTGTTCTCCCCCGAAAGAAAAAGATAGATCGATGTCGTGGTCAATCTCTATCTCTCTCAAAACAGTACCTTAACCTTAATCGTACGTATAGAGAAAAGGAGATGCCCACACGCTACTCCTCTTCACTCAGTGAACCGAAAAACTACTACAACGATATATGGCGAAGTCTTTGATACAAACATATAGAGGTAACCAGGAAGTTACCTGGGTAACGTCACAGTGTAACAAAACACGGAGCTATTGTATGAGACAGTAGGCAACACGCCACACAGTCAGGTGTTAGCAACCGTCATAGCATACCGCTATCCATGCTTTCGAAAAGGGACAATTTGCTAAGTAGACCGTGGCAACTCAGACGCTACGAAAATCATCGCAGGAAGGTTAGTAGTATTTGCCATCTGTATGTGATTGTAGTTTATTTTTTACATAGACGGGAAGTCTAGCAGCATCATTTGCGGACGGTTGAACCGAGTTTAAATGACGAAACTGATACCCAAGTATATTTTAATTCGGTCGATAGGGTTAAGAAAATGTCGCTGTCAAAAACAACATTAAATATGAGCGAAGCCGGGGACAATATTTAGAACTCAATAATTGCACTGTAATTCAAAGAGATAGACGCATTTTTCTACTGTGTTTGTTTTTTAATTTTCTGTATGAAGAACTTATAAATGACTTTCATATTCCAAAATAATTTTTAATTTGATAAATTCCATTGGTATTCGTCAAAAAGCCCGAAGTTCCACATGTTTCCAAATCCACTGATTCAAACTCGATTGGCACCACAATTAATTATTCAATCCATACTGAGACAAGCATTTAAAAAATACATTCAGTTTTCTGAATTTTTGCTAAAGTTATTGTAAACGTTGATACAGATACTCGCACAACCGTCATGCGAAAAAGCACTTTTCTCTACGTTTTGACTTTTGAGGGTAGCACAGTCAGAATTTGACTTCATCTCACATAAAATTTTTCGACTCTATCACAATACTTTCATGATACGGAAAATGGAAGTAAAGATATAATTTCTTTTGCAAACATTTTCTCCAATAGACGTATAGATAGATATTATAAATTATAGATGTCCGATAACTAAGGCAATTACTAATTAACGTCTATAATATATATTAGTCGTTAAATTTTATTTATTTTAAATAAATACATACGTTTAACAAAATATAAAATATATATTGTTTAAAGTCTTGCAGCAAGTAAAACTAGGACACGTATTTTGCGTTCTAAATTCTAATTACGTAAAATGCTGAAAAGATGTGATATTATATAAAGTGGGATGGGAAATATGAAATATATCATAATCCATATTTTTCGTCTCCTTTCTACACGTGGCTGGTTAGAACTTAACCGCTAATAGAGAAGTTGAATCAATAAATGTGAAGTTATTTGTATGTAGTGTATCGTTTCATATTGTGCAAATACAGTTTGACCAGTGAAAGTACGTCAGTGCGGAAGGAGAGCTAGAATAGGCGGGGAAGGTGTTCCCGAATAATGATTGAACCGATTAACGACAAGCGAACACTCTTGTTGTAAATAACATTTTATTAATATTGATAGATATTTATTAGCATTCTCGTCAAATACAAGCTGGATCGATTACTCATACGTCGTAACACCACTACACCTTCCCTTAAAGGTACATCAACATCCTGCATTGACACAGCTGGATATTACATAAGAAACGTCTCAGGTTAGCATTCAAATATGTCTGGACTATTGAAATGTCAGAATGTGACAGGAACACTTTGTATAACTCATCAGTCTTATCGCACATTAGTTACAAATCGTTCGTTTATTTTCTTGCCGCTTTCCCTAAATAATGGACCCAGTGCACATTCTTTCGGTACACGTACTTTCTTCAATCCGATTATAAACAACCAATCATAAAATATCATATTTTATACTAATTGTAAGTATATGTAACATAACGTTTGAGGTTTACGAAACTAATTAAAATAAAAATGAAATCCTCCGCAGGAAGCCACTAGGTTTTTACAAGTTTATTTATATTTGAAAACATAGTGCTGCTGCCGAGACCAGATAATATTTTTTTTCGTCTCAAGGCTGGTTTAACGGTGTGGATCAAACTGTCGTGGGTTCGAATACCACTACCGCTCATGGATATTTTACAATGGCGTTTAAATTAATTTGACATAATTAAACGCTAAGGCCTTAGTTATCGAGCGTTCATAATCAACAGTAAATAAATAGAAAAAGGTTATTGAATTTTCTCTACAGATTACGTAAAGGTGACAAACAATTTTTACACAATATTGAGTTAGTATTTTAGAACACTAGTCTGAAAATGCTTTCGATAACAGAAGCTCTCTGTTGTTTCAAAACAAACACTAGTTAAAAGTTCAATAAAAGATTAAAGAATAATTAATAAAATAACTTACTATGCCAAACATTGTCTATACTTACTCAATGTGCGGTGAGCATAAACATACTAGATCCATAGCGGTGAGCGAAGGCAACAAAAAGCGCAAAAAATACATCTCCGTTTCGTTTTCCGAGGTAATTCCCTGGTTATTCCGACAATATATTAGCGTGAAGTATATCTCTCTTTATCAAAACTTCTATGTCTTTATCTATGACAGTAGCCTCTCAGAATCAACGAACTGTTACCACAAAAAGGACAGATATATACGACTGTACCCTAATCGTGCTAATGGTATTTTCGTGCTATCCGCAGTACATATTAATACATACACGGCTCATGTAGTCCTTTGTCTGCAGGTCCAGTCGGCACTTCCGGCAATTGACGTCGGTCCACCGGCTCAGCGCGGCCACGTATGCTGCAAACTGAAAAAAAGCCAATTCGAAAAGGAACGTTGCGTCAAAATAGAGCAGGATAATTTAAAACTGCTGCAGCGGCTCGAGGCTATCATGAAAAAGAACAGACTAGACAATCGCTGGATGACGCCTCAACCTAAGTAATAAATCGAGATTAGCTCTAATTAAAGGTTCTCAACAGCTGAGATAATCGGCGCCTTGGTATTTGGATAGCAGTGCCTTATTTAGGGGTTGCCCGGAACAAAGGATCGCCGGTAGACAGTAAAATCTACGTATATTATTGCAAAATAAAAATCTCAAACAGCGCTTACGCATTTTAATGATTGTTTTATTTTTTTAATTTCCCGCTATTGAAAATTTTCAAAGAAGGGAAGTTATTGGTCCTGATCAGATTTTCGAAAATCAAGTTTTTATCAGATCTCGGCGTTTTAGGGTCCTAGGAAGCTATTCTAGCTATTTTTGGATAACAAATGTTTGTCGTATGATATCTTTAGAGCGAGTCAACCGATTGAGATCGAGTTGGCGGCATTTGAAAGGGTTTATTAAGGCTTAGATATGATTTGTTCAATCGATCAAGTAGTTTGAAAGTTATACAAAAAATAAAAATTCAAAAAAACAACTCCTAATCTACTTGTTTGTTTTTTAAAACCTTCTTTAATGTACCGATTATAAACACTATAGTATAAATTTGTTGTAACGTATTTAACCCACAGATCAGTTGGTTTCCACATTTTTTAAATGATCCTGATAATTACTTTGCTCTCTGTCGTCCTTTCGCCAAAGGCGTCAAATCTTTCTTTCGCCAGAGACGTCAGAACTCCTAGATACAGCAGTTGTTGGATAGTCGTGTTAAATAAACAGATTGTGAATTATAGACGCTTAACAATTGAGATCATCAGCGTGTATCTATGTATTAGAGACTCTTTTTTTTTTTTTTTTGAGGAGGTGAGGAAACCCTCATGGGCACCCGTTGTCCTCCAACGGGTAGTGTCAGACTCCTACTGACTAAAACCTCACCCCCTTTCCACACATCTGATACCGGAACTGCTTCCGCACTACTTCGATATCAGTGCTGACGTTTTTTTACTTATCTGCTTTCTCTTTCTTTTGTTTCCACGATAGATCTAATTGCTTTGTAAGCAACGTTCCAGGATTTTTCTCCATTGACTAAATCCGCCATCATATGGGCTATGTTAAAGTGCTTTCTGGCTTCTCGCGAGTATGCTGTTCTCTCGTCATCCCATCTAGGACAAACGAAAAGTGTATGCTCAGCATCATCCTCTTGCTGGCAGTAGGTGCAATTGCTAGTCTCTGCTCGACGACGTTCGTAGAGGTATTTTCGAAAGCATCCGTGGCCCGATAGTGCCTGGGTCAGGAAATAATCTATTTCTCCGTGCGGCCTGCTAATCCATGTGTGGATGTCTGGTAACAGACGGTATGTCCAACGTCCATATGTCCCATTTCTCCATTTTTCTTGCCATCTGGGTCATAAGGTTGGCTCTAGCTGTCTCTTTTCCTACTCCCATGTATCGCTCTCTTCTCTCGATAATAAGTAGTGCTATTGGGGGTGTACCCGCAATAGCTCCTACCGCTTCGGTTGAGACCGTCCTGTATGCGCTAGTTACTCTTAAGGACATCGTTCTCTGGAGACTGGCTAGTTTTGTTATCAACTTTACGTTGTTTGTCACCTTATACCAAGCAGGTGAACCATACAGGATCTGCAAGTGTACAACACTTGCCATTACCCTACGTTTTGACGCCCTTGGTCCTCCGATGTTTGGCATGAGGCATGCTAGTGCCGTCACTGTTCTTTGCGCCTTAGTTATGACCTTACTGACGTGTTCAGCAAAAGTCAGTTTGGTGTCCAGCCATACCCCAAGGTATTTAATCGCCTTGCTGATCTGAACCGTTATACCACTTACGTTGAACGTTATCGGCCGTATCTTCCGCTTTGTAGTTAACAGAACTGCTTCGGTCTTCTCTGGTGCCAATGTTAGCATTTTCCTTTCCATGCAGTTTACTACACGTTGCAGGCCGGTGTTTGCTATGCTCATAAGGAGGTCCTCCCCTTTTGCCGATACCACCATAGCAATGTCGTCGGCAAAGCCTATAAGTGAAGTTCTCTCGGGCATGTCCATTCGAAGTACTTCGTCGTATAATATATTCCAAAGCTAGAGCTTCCTTCTGATTCAAGCAGTATGACCCTATCAGACAGGTAGGACGCTATCATAGTCACTAGACTTTCATTTATTCCCCTTCTCCTGAGTTCTTCAAGGATCAGTTACCATGACGCGCTATTGAAAGCATTTTTGACATCTAGTGTTATGACAGCACACAGTCTTCTGTGTTGGTATGAATAAGCGGCGGCTTCCTCTGCGATTCTTTGCACCTCGTTTATGGCGTCTACTGTTTGTCTCTTCTTTCTGAACCCGTACTGATTGTCCGAAAAACCTCCAGTACAGTTGACTTCTTCATGTAGTCTGGTCAATGTATTAGAGACTCTACCAGCGAACATATCCAATCGAGCTCAAGTACCTAGGATCGCTATGGTTTATAAAACATTCGAATGAAACTGCGCTTACCATCGACGTATAGTCCTAGACACACCATATATCGTTGTTGTTTTTCTGTTCACTGAGTAAAAAGGACAAGGGCGTCGCCAGCCTTTGAGCCAGAGGGGGGCAGAAGGATGAGAAAAAAACAAAAATTTCAGATTTTTGAGGGTTAAGATATTAAATATTAACACATTTATTGAATCCTTAAATTTGATTTTAGTTTCAGAGTGATTATGCTGAACGCTACATTTTATTACTTACTTATTCTGTGACATTAGGCAGGAAAACTTATAGCTTAAAAAAATCCCGAACCTCTAGGGAGGGGCAGCTGCCCCTACCTGCCCCCCCTTGGCGACGCCTCTGAAAAAGGATATAGTTGCGTGGCCATCTCTATTCTTTTCTCTATACGTACTATTGAGGGTAAGGTACACCTATTTTGAGAGAGAAAGAAATTGACCACATCATCGGTCTAAGTAGAGTTGTGTAACACAGATCTGAACCGGTTCAAAGAGCCGACTCCGACAGAAGATCCGTGAGAGCCGACTCAGTTTTTTTTGAGCCGACGGATCAACGGATCCGCATAACTCAGTGAAACACTTAACACACAGAAGCACATTTTACACTTACGTATCAGTTCTTGCTTTGATGCATCTGTCAGCTCAAATGACTCATGTATCACATGTTTGGCTATGCATTCTTGATTCTATACAGGTCGTGATATGATTGACTGAACTAGGTAACTCAGTGGCAGACTGCAGTAACATAATATTCAGAACTCGGCTCTTTTTGAACCGGTTCAGTGAACCGTCTCACATACGGGATCCAGATGCAAAGATGCAGATCACTAAAAAGACCCGTTTTTCCCATCTCTAGGTCTAAGGTAAACCGATGGTGTGGTCAATTTCTTTCTCTCTCAAAATAGGTGTACCTTTTTCTTTCGGGGAAAGATACATTTAACACCGCTAGGGTATCTCCAGGAGTGTACGTCGATGGCGATTACGGATATATTCCAATATCTTCCCTAAAGTGTGTATAAAAAAAAATTGCCAGCCGGCATAGACAAACCGATTGGTTCGAGTTCGAATTCTTGAAAGTGTTAATTCCCAAAAAACATTGATATGCTAACTAAATTCCAGTGTTTCCCCTGAGGGGGAATAGTCATGTTTCTTAACCTCTTATTTAATTGTAAACGGTGTAGGCATTCCAAAGCTATTAGTGATGTTTGTCGCATGTTTGAAATGAGGGGTTAAAGGAAGCCTAACTGTTCAAATGCCTCACCATTTACGGGAATTGATCGTATTCATTGAATGTGTTTATCAACAGCTTTCTTCAACGCGTCGGCATTTACCACGACCCAAGTGTGGAATATTCAACGCCGCCATCACGCCCTACGGCGCCGTCTCCGGCAAGCTCCGAAGACGCTGTCATGGGTCCCAGGAAGGCACGATGCACCGCTTGTCGTCCACCGAAAACACCACTTATTCTGGTAAGCACAGCTTTGTTGATTCGAACCCGACAATTCATTGATTTGAACAATATTTTTTCGTATTTCTTTTTAATTATTTGTCTTCTAACTATAACGGAACGTCGAAACCCACTAATAGATCGTGATCCATATACTTAAAGAAAAGTATAAATATGAAACGTAAAATTTAAAAAAAAAATTGTAAAAAAAATAGTAATATCATCGCCGCGATCGAACCTACGACCTTTTAGGTTACTATGTAGCCACTATACCTCTTAACCACAATAGCAGAACGTTGTACGATTGATTTTTATAGCATACGGTATACGTTCATTGTAACGTTTCGTTACACTTTCAGTCTCGAATTGATTATACCCTACCGTGTCAAAGGAAGTATTACTTCAAAAAGTCCAACTAAAATTTCGTTTTAGTTGATCGCAAAATAAAAACAACAATCTACTAAACAGAATACATTCAATTGTTTGAAACAAGTTTATATGTACAAGAAAATGTTTATTTACGAAGCGACGACGCAGTATTACGCTACTATTGTTTATTACGTTCAAAATTTCGATTTTCCACGAAATAACAAAATCTCTGATTCCAGTAAAAGCTTCTCTGTATCTTAGTTACGAACGTTCAATAAATTCTTCTAATTTGTGAAAAACTACAAACAGTGCTGACCCGTTGTAAGTTTTAGGATTGAGCGAGGTCCAATTATGGCGCTCCCCTTGCTTATCTCTAATATATACCACAATCAAAATATGGAAAAACGAAAAAACTATTTTTTTCTTTTATTCTTCTTTACCACTGAGACACCCTCTGGGTCTTGGCATCCCCCTTGCAGCACCTAATATATACCTCATTCAAAATACCGAAAAACGAAAAAAAAAATTTTTTCTTTACCACTGAGGCTTCTCCTGGGACTTGGAGCCTGGATTATGGAACCCATTTGCTTGCCCCTAAGATATATACCACAAAATATCGAAAAGAGGAAAAAAATTCTTTATTTTTCTTTACCACTGAGGCGCCTCCTGGGATTTGGCGCCTGGAGCGGCCACTCCATTCGCCCAATGGTAGGACCGGCCCTGGCTACAAACATTTATAGCTTCGAAATCAAAAAGAGATACAGACGTGCCCGTGTTTTATGTGAGATTTATAATTTGGTCGAAAAAACATTTTGCTGATTTTGTTAAATAAAAACTGTTATCTGTAAAATCTCCTAAAATATATTTTTAGATTGACGAACGGTTATTGCCTTGGGAAGAAGAATTCTCAAATAAATTGAATAAAGAAACATCAAAATCTGTAACGAGTCTACACACTCAGCTACCTCCTGCCAGCGATGGTAAAAAACAAGCAAGAATATTGTCGCCACCAATAAAACCTGTCCGACAAAAAGTATTCTCTGACGAACGAAGTGAAACTGATCGGAAACATCCTCAGAAGAATAGAGAACAAGTAAAAACACCAAGTATTATAATATCCAGGGGTCCACTTAAATTGTCTGTTAATTTCCCATCCGATACCGAGGTTAAATTTCGTAACGGAAATGTTGAGAGATACATTCTTAGAGATTTGTGTAAATGTTCGAGTTTGAAAAACGCGATATGAAAATAAAAAATAAAACAAAAGAACACAATGTAGTTTTCAATATCCTTTGACTTTTGAATGTCGGATATATAATTTTTTATGTAATTCGTAACTGTCTAAAATGCTTTTTTTGTATTCATGAGGGCAACTTTTATTTCTCAACAGTCTGCAAACGAAAAAAGAATATTGTTCTTTTTTCTTTAGTGTACTCACGACATCTAACTAAATATTTTCGATGTTTTTAGTTCAACCTAGAGTATTCTACTAACCTTGCGTTTAAAGGATCTGTCATTAAAGTAAAGAAAACAACAGTTTTTTTTTAAACCTATCTTATATTTTTAAATAAGTTTTAAGATGTATAATAAATGAAGAACAAGATCTCCATAAGTTTTCAACGTTTTATACATATTTCTTTTTTTCAATTAAATAATAAAAAACAAAGATTTGTTGCTGAATTCATAACAATAATTTAATGGAAGTCTTCATAATAGTTGTAATACAATATATTAATTCCATTATGTCTTCATACGACTTTTCATATGAAAGAAAACATTAAAAAAGAGAATTGAATTATATGTGACAATCCCAATAGAATTTAAACACAAGAGGTGTATTTGTCGGCAGACTCTAACTGCAAAAGCGCTTGTCGGCAATACAGAACTCTTTGGGTATGACTACATGTTTCTTGGTCAAATTTTCGGTCTTGTTGAATCCAAGTCAAACAGTTCTAATAACCCAAAACTCCTAGAAACAATTTTGAAAAGTCCAAGAATGCGACCAACAAACACGCAGTTGTGTCCAAAGAGTTCTGTTTTGCCGACAAACACTTTCATAGTTCAAAGCCTGCTGACAAACGTACCTAAAGAACCACAGAATATAGATATTTAAGGAGTTTAATTAACATAGGCTTTTTCATGATTTTTCCGTCCACAAAACCGAATAATTCATTATTTTTTTTGGGCACTAATAGTGCTGATGTTTGGCAGGACAATTATCACTCTTCATTATCTATACTCTATGCTAAAGAACGCTCTTATTATACTGCGTATGAACACTGAGTTAACCGATATCGATTGAAGAAATAAGTCTAAAAATTTAATTATTGACAACATCGACGTTCAATTATTAAGTGTCGATCCGTTATTTCAATGTCCATACTGTTTATTACTTTTTTTTTTGATTACAAGGTTACATGCAAACACATTCTTTTCTATTCTTCAAATTATTTATAAATTAAATATTTATGTCCACTTTTTGTGAACTCCTTGCATTCCTTAACCGACTTTTAATTTTAACCACCGATCGGGGAGAAGGGGTGTTCAGTCCCTGTATCCCAGTAGGATGCAATATTGTCAAGTTTGGTATAAATTCTTCAGTGCCAAATCTAGGACTCCTGAGGCCTTTGGCGAAGGAACTTGGCGCCCAATAAAGAGGACTAGAACTTAAAAAAAAAAAATGTGAACCGCCTTGAGACGCCTTTTGCAGATGTGAAACATTACACATTCACAAGTAAAATGCCGACACATTAACACACGCGTAAAGTAGCGAATGTGTAGTGTAGTAGAGAGGGAAGCGCTCAGTAGAGCTATCGAGGGGAGCGCCAAGTGGGAAAGAGCCGACGAGACGCGAGGCAGGTCGAATGGGACGTCGCATCGTGCAATCTAAACGTTTTCACTCCCATCCAAGCGCGCCATCAGATGTTTAACATCAAAAAAGTCAAAACATCGTAATTTTCACGATATTTCAAAATGTAATGAATTTACTGTCTCCCAGCGCAGGTCGTTCCCGCCAATCCCAAGATACGGCGCACGATTTCTCTAGATCTTTACGACTCTTTGTTCAATGCCTGAAACGTCTTAGAAGCGACAGGACGCAGAGAGGGGCAGCGGTTTTCTTTAAAAGGTATTCTTAGCAAAAAGAACACTGAAAATATTTTTAGTGTTCTTAGAGCAATATTATGGTTTCAAAATGTTTTAAACGACCCGCCAAAAAATTCAGTCATATCAACATGGCGCCGCACAGAGCGGTCGAAATTTTCTATCCATTAATTGGTGCTCTCAGACGATCAATATTTAACTTCAGTACTGGTAAAATGACCCATTTGTAGATGCTAACGACCTTGGTTGTCGAACGTCTAAAATCTATGATCTGTCAATCTATTATTTCATTCGATAACCTTTAATAATATCGACGCATTAATATGGTCCGTCTGAGGATTCTATTTTACTATTTATTTTGGGAAGTGGGGATGACTCGTTAATTTTGGGAACACTTCAGTTTTTTTATGACAAAATATTGCTATTAACGATAATTTATTTCACTATGACGTAATAACGAACTTATGAGAAAAATAAATTTTAAAGTTTTTTAAACTTCGTTATAATTTTAAATATTATTATAATGAATATATTATTTTTCTTGAAGAATATAAATTAAATATAATAAAAAAAACTTTAAAATGTATCCGTCTAAACTCAACTTACAATTAAATTAAAAGGTCATTCAAGTATATTATATTTTATAAAATGTAGTCACATCAAGGGATTTTTTTACTGCCAAATTTTATATAACACACATTTAAAACATGTGTCAACAATATACTTCGAAATCATCGATTATTGCATAGTAAAAACTATCTGAATCTCAAAGAGTCCGTTCTCACTTTTTTATGGGGTTCTATTAAAAATAAATAATAATAATAATAATAAAAAAAAAAAAAAAAAAACACTGGAAAAGAGAATAACAAACATCGTTCATTATATTCAGTTTGTAGGAAAACGGGCCGAAATAAAATAAGTAAGCCTTCATAAACTAAAAATACTAATTTAAATTTAATTATTGTTTATAAAAGTCGAATTTATATTAAAAATAAAAAGAAAATTGCGTATAAATTCACATTTCTTAACAAAATTTATTGCTAAAAATAAATGGAATATTAGCCAATAGGTCTAATAACAAATAATTTTCCAATTGGGTTATTCTAAACAATAATTTAAAAAATAAGAAAGAAACAGCCAAAGAAAAAACCTATAATACAGAAAATGGCGTTTATTCTAGAAGACACGCTCCCTCCCATCAATCAATGTTCGATAATATTTTTGCTCGATTCCACTTCTAGAATAAAACGGCGTACCGGCAGAGAAGAGAAAATAATTGTGGACTGAGTCGTGGCCAAACACTTAATAAAATTAATTCTAAACTGTACAACCGCGTCAGTAAAAATATATTTCAAAATAATTGAAATTAAAACATCATAGATTCGTTTTTTTTTATTTTAATTTCACTGCACGACACCCACAATTTTTTTCTATACAAACTTTCACAATACTACAATACCGATTCGACGAATCAAAATAACTTCCTTCGATTACTAAATAATATTTTACAGTCAAAAAATTCTATGGATTCTTTTTTAAAATTTTGTCAAAGTATTCTTAGAATGAATTCAATTTTTACTGTGTTAGTATGAGTGTTTCGTTCGATGATCAGAATTTAAAACCTTCACTGGGTATACTCTGGTTCGGATCAAACTGGAATCCAGTATCTCCAGCTTGCGGAGCTAAGTTGGGATCATCGTCAACCTGAAACCAACCAATTATTATAAAATCTATTTCCCATTCTGTTGGATACCGATCAAGGGAGAAAACAATTTCGCTGTTCAAAAATGTGTTATTTCAATTCAGTTCTGGAACAGTCCTGTGCCCTCATAAATCACTTCAGGTAAGTCTGCTTAAGTCTTTTGGTCGTAGAATACTCTACTTTTTGTTGTCGACCATTAACTTGGCATACTTGAAAAAAAAAAACATGGTACGAAGATTGACACGAAGGTGTGGCCTAAATTCAACACAACATTTTACTATAATTTTATTTTTTTGTCACCAGATGTCATATCAAATGTCAAAATCGTATCTCAAACATTTAAATAACTTTCATGACTATTAAAAATTAAAACTTTAAAGATGACACGTAATTTTGAAACGAGTTTCTGTAGTATTTTACTTAATAAAAATATGGTGAATTTTTAATGGATATTAATGCAAGGGTTTTGTTGTACGGAGGTATTTATTTGGATGGCGCTATCTCATTTTGACTGGCCGAACTGACACTGCTTCAAGCTGTCAATGGAATATTTTCTATGAAGATACTCATAGAAAATATACTACTGACAGCTTGAAGCAGTCCGTATGGCTCGTCATAGCTGTCCCGTTATAATTTTAAACAGGTAATAACTATCTTTAAATGAATTAAAAAGTTTTGACTTACATCCTCTGAGAAATATTGTTCTATAATATCGTAGGCGAGTTTGTAGATTTCTATGTTCTCGTGATTCTGTAGCTGTTCTATTTTGTCAAGTCCACCGCACTCTTCGATCATGTTCGCCAGATGTTCGACTTGAGAGCCGGCCATCTTGAGCATGTTATGCAGTCCGTCCAACACGACGTGTATCACTTGCATGTCTTTACAGCTGAGCAGTTCGCAGAACGGTGCGATCACGCCTTCCTGTATCAATCTTGCCACCTGTTCTCTGTTGCCGCTTATTGTTAAATTACTTATCGCCCACGCTGCCTCCTTTTGTGTTTGAAATTCTCCTTTACTGAGATTCCTAATTATTTTAGGTAACAGTCCAGCGTTTATGACGGCCTATAAACAAAAGAAACAAACAACTTTAGCGTTTTAGAAACTGTTAGTGTGTGTCGGTAATACGGAACTTTTCAAACACACAGATAGGACTGTGTGTTGGTCAATATCTCGGATTATTCAAACTTTTTGTGCTTGGTTTTAGCAGTTCTTGGCTCCTAGAATAAGCCTAGACTGGTTAAAACAGTTCAACAAAATCTTCGCATTTCAAACCAATTTAGAACTTGCCTATGAACACACCAATATAGGTTAAAAAATGGAGGCCAGATTTGAACCATTTTACCAGAACCAAAATTTGGTTCCGGTATGCAATTTCTTGAAAAAATGAAGGCCTAATCTGGATTTGATTCCGGCAACTGGCTTTTGGAAATATGAAGTCCAACATCTTAACATATGTATCAGATTTAAATAATTTCTTTCCATCTTATAAGCTCACTGAACCAGATTTGAACAAGCACACAAAAAAGGACAATACACTTCAGTAGCCTTTTTGATTATAACACGTGTTGAACTTACTTGAACTTGTGCTTGGTTGCCAGCGGTTATGTTCGACAAAAACCAAACGGCCTCCTTGCATATCTTCTCTTTCTGATGTGTCAAAAGTGCCGGGAAATGCGACAGGGCGTCGCAATTCAAAACTATTTGCGTCTGTTCATCATTACCGGTCACTATGTTGCCTACAGCGCGCAGCGCTGCCGTCTGCACTTTGACTTCTTTGTGCGATAAAAGCGGGATCAAATGCGGTACGACACCGCTATCAATAACCATTTGTATTTGTTCGTTGCCACCGTCTGTTAAGTAGCTCAAAGCCCATACAGTGTCGACTAATATATTGATGTCTGTATGATGGATGAGAACATTGAGGGCTGGCAATATTTCTTGGATCGTTCGCACCGGAGGGGGCGGATCTTTGTTCCTGCATAAGTTCACGATAACCCATGTGACGTTTCTCAAGAACGAAATCGGTATTTCGGGCTTGATGAACGACAGGAGCGGATTGACGACGCCCAATTCTATAACATAATCTCTGAGGCAGGGGCCGTCTCCTATGATGTTACCGAGCGCCCAGACTGCTTGCTCGCAAACGTTCTGATGGGGCGACTGTAGTAATTGAAGGAACAGTGGCACTGCGCCCGCATGGACTACTTTGTTGGTTTGAGCCGATGTACCTACAAATAGCCAATAAAACTTTGATTACTTTAGAATTTTACTTCAGTTGTCTAGCGTCTGTAATACACAACTTAATCTGAATCGGACGTTCCCCTGACCGTGCCAGGAGTTTCTATGCTTTAGATTAAGTTGAATGATTTTAAAGTTATTTCTAATCAACTACAGGACACGTTCACTAATCCGACAACAGAATTTTTCGCATATGTCGGATTACCGGATGTAAGCACGGACTAAACATTTAACTACTAAAAAAGAGTTCTTGGCTTTTTTTTTGTTCCTAAAGTCAATAACGACTTTATATAATACATAATGCATCATTGAAGGTTTTAAAAAAACAATTTTTAATTTGAACTTTTACAACACAAACAACGTGACGTCTTCTCCTTCCAATGTCTATTATCCCAATAAGGAACTATTTCAGTGTTGATTGAAACCATGGAAGATGGCCGGCACGTGAATTACCGTTTCCCAACACGAAGCAATGAGAAAAAGTCCTAGCCACATTTGCACCCGTCGGGATTCGAACCAAATGCCTTCCGAATGTGAATTAAGTATTTTCACTCGATCTAGTAATAAACTGCTGCTAGAGTAGCAAAGGAATCTCGCGCGATCACGGAAAGGTCAAAGAACGTTCTGATCGATTCTTACCCGATGCGATATTTGTTAAAGCCCATGCTGCTTCGAACTGTAAAGGTGGATTGTCATGGCATTCCAAACACCGAACTAAAATAGGTAATATTCCAGACGCTATGAGCGAATCGATGGGCGGATTGCGGTCTGACGATAATAACTTTCTAGCTGACTGAACAGCATTTAATTGTAGGGGAGGATTATCCGAACATGCTGCATTCGCAACTAGCTGTTCCAGATTTGTCGTTGCTAGATTTCTGTCTGCGTCGTCTTCATCTGTTGAATCTGCGACAGGTACATTTCTTCTTTTTTGAAGTGTTTCTTCTCTTTTGTTTTTACGAAGTTCCACTGTCACTTCATTTCGTCTACGTCGCATTTCCTTCAACAAAATCAAATTTATATTAGAATAGAATAGAATTTATTGATCCAAAAATATACAAAGATGTATAGCATCGTCAAAAAAGAACGATATGATACAACTTTAACAACACTAACACAAAACAGTCACGTGATGTTTGTAGTGTCGTTTAGCTTGCAATTTTTGTACAACCATTCTGTCCGCCGAACGTGTCACCTCGTTCTTTTCATTTTCAAGCAACAAATCGAGCGCCTCCCAATTATTTCTACGTCTCTTTACACCCGAGATTATACAGTCATGAGTTTTGACTTTGAAAAATTCTACACCGTACTCGAAACTATTTTTGTGAACGCAACCGACGTCGATCGATCGTGAATCTATCTGAGAATGCACCAAAATATACTTTATTAACTTAGAAACAAGTATTCAAAACAGGCGGAAAAACGCTATTCGTGCCGAAAAAAACGTCTGTCTATGATTTTAGTCCAGCATCATTCAAGGACGCTCTAAACTTGAGACGCAGTCTACTGGTACAAACTTTATGAGATCTGTGATCGAATTATAATAAGGTTTTTTTCGCAAAACTGCCGAAAGCGAGGCGGCAAACAGGCTAGTAAAAATACAATAGACACCACTAACAATTCCTTGTTTATATTTGACCATTAAATAGTGCCCATACCAATTAACAAAATGATTAATATTTAACCATAGATACCTAAAACCTAGATTTATCCAATTTAGAAAAATAGATATTTAAACTTCGCTAAGTTAAATTTGCCAATTTTGAGATTTTAAAACAAATCAAAATACTTTTCTGGAAAAAAATCATTTTTCAAAATTTAATTTTACGTACTTGTATCGTGATTTGAACTATGTTAAAACAGTTATCGTTTATTACGATAACATATCAGTGAAAACCGCTGTAAATCGCAATTAATACGCAATAAAACTATTTGAAGTATTTTCTAGACACACATGGGAATCTACGCCACTGATTAAAAATTCGTTCCACATGTTTACAAATTATTGACGTTTGGTATTTAGAAATCCCTAGTACGAAAAAACATACGTTTCAAACACTTAGCACCACTGTTTTGTGGGCCGGCGGTTAAAAGTTATTTTTTCGACACAGTTGTAATTAAAATAAATAACGTGTTCGTTAACTCAAAACATCTAAATAAAATTTCAGTTGTGTGACAAATATTAACATTTATTCATAAATCGACAAATTATAAAAAATTCAGACACGTAAATCGGAAATAATGACGCATTTACACCCGGCATTGACAATCGTCATTAGATACGATTGAAACATTAAATTAGACTAATGAACTTTTGTTGACCTCATCAAAGTAAAATAATGTTTCCAAATTATTGGCTGGAGTTTTAAAACCATGTGCTACTACTATTTTGATACAAACATTTGTAGTACTGGTCTGTCGCTATAATTTCCAATCTAAATATTGAAAATTAGTTATGTGATAAGTTGACAGTAAGATAAAGATTGCACAATTCCAAAAACACAAGTTAAAGAAAAACTAAAAAACTTTGACTAAGACATTTGACAGTTATCAATCTGGCATCTGTCAAAAATATGCTATTGCTTTTGATCACTTCAATTAACTTACATCCTGATCTTTGCCTTTGTTCTTAAAAACTTGCATTCGATTTTTTATTTGGGGATCCGCCATTTTCGTATATTAATCCAGAAAAAAGACGAAGGACTTATTATAAATTCCGGTTTAACACTTTGACAATGTCCAAACCTTAATCACAAATTGAAATATACTATAAATTTTCACAAATTTAACACATAACTTCACTTATTTTGTTATTAGAAAATATCTTTTCTCAGCAGCCGCATTCACAAAAACGCAAGACTATTTTGACTGATCTCGGAAGAGGAAATCAACATGCACGCACTAGCTACCAATGATTCCATTTCTAAAGAACTAGAAAATTAATTATCATAATTAGTGAAAAGTACAAGTTAATTGTAAATTATATTTCAGACAATTTAGAGGAATTGAAAATTGGTCTTTGAACAATGATTTAAAATGAATTCAAGCGTTTAAAATGCAAGCAATGGTGAATTAAAAAAATTATGGATGAGAAAATCAGTAGCAAAACTACGTAGCCGATGAATTTAGGAAGGATCCGATCTGACAAGATCAATTGAACGTATCCCTGATAAATGGAGTCTATTGAGGGTGGGAGAGTTCTATGGAAACAAAACTGATTTTTAATGCGGTGCCAGAGAATATGTCAAGTTTGAAAACTGGTGAGGCAATAATTTAATGAAGTTTTATTACGTTTAACAATTTTTACGTGTGTAGAAATGCAAACTAGTGGTTTTTATTTAGCGCAACTTTAGTTTTCTTTCAGTAGTCTCGGCACAATAGGTAGACGAAGCAGTTGTCACTAAACGTTTTTTAGTGTCAATTTTCCTTTAAACACCCCCAGGGTATGATGATTGATGAGTCATAAAATTAAGAAATAAACATATCTGTTTTTTTAATTCCTTATTGTTTATTTCCGCAATTATGACATAAGGTGTCGATGCGATTAGAAGGCACATTATGGCATTATTATTACCTATCTTTAACACTTGACTGAAGCTATTGTAATATTTTATTGAGAACGTTACTGGAAATGTACCGAAATTTGCTTGTTTAATTTGCATTTAATAGTTTTCAACTATTTCAACTAGATTTATTGAGAACAGTTTTATTTTTGTGAAAAGTACAATTTTAACTGATAAAAATCTATGTCAAATTTAAGTATTGTTCTCATTATATTGTTTCCATTACGTTTGTATATAATTAATCCAGATTTGTGTAATACATTTTTGAAACAGTTTTAGAATTGCATTGCGCTAAAGTTCAAACAGTAGGTATTTGTAAAGAATAAGTTGTCCAATTCCAATAAGGCTATAAATTGATTTGTGTAAAAATAACTTGTAATTTTATGTAAATCATTTCCGTGAATGAGCTATGAAATGTTGACTATCTAGAACTTGTTTATTTGTCAGCACAAGCGACTTCGGCACTGATGCATGCATGTTTGTCGTTTACGCGTTAGCATTGTTGTTGGCCCTGTAAAGTGAGAAAGAGTTCGTACGAGAGAGACCGCGGGGGATGCTTGAGGCCAGGTCGATGCGCGCTACACCCCCTGAGTGGACAGCGACCGGTGGCAAAGGCACTGATCTACGTTACGTACACCAACATCAACACATGGCTAGCGTTATGCGACACGGTACGTATAAGATCTAATCTTAACACACTGGCTACAAATCGCTTTGAGTATCACTCCGTGGATTTCAACGCTTTTGCTTACGGACAAGCTTGAAAGTCATGGCCGAGCTTATCGAGATCCGGTTGTTCATGTGGCGTTTCCATTTTTTACAAACCCCCAATCTTGAAATTCCTAATCCAAAGACTGGTGAAAGTATGATTTAGATATGCGGTTTATTATTAACAATATTAATCGACACTAGGCCCTTAAAAAGTTACCTATGTAAGTTTCTTTTATTTTTTCTATATCTTTACACATTTTTTAAAACTTTTTCAACATTTAATGTAAAAATATCACGTCGTCTCTGCTCAAATTTTAAATTAACACTGTTAAGACGGTTTATTAACTCTTCATTTTATTTGTACACTTGAGTCTATTTGTCACAGTAATGAAAAGAGACAGCACTGTCAGTTACGCTTCGAGATATTTTCCTATCGCTCGAACGTTTACAAATAATAACTAAAATCTAATTCATTCACGAATGTTATAATATGTATTTTAAGTCTGAATAATCTCGCAACGTAATTCACTGTTTCGAAATTTTTTTTTAAACGGCAACGATTATACTTTGAAAGGATTAATAAAGCATAATATTAACTCTTAATTGCTTCTGATGTATTATTAAAATGTGTAAAATAAATTAACATCGAAGACTGCCTTTTTTTCCCAATACAATGAAATTAATTTGTAATTTATAAGTTATAACTGCTATCATTCGCTTAGTTCGTCTCATTTCCAATCAGTATCTTCGCGCATGCGCCTAGTAAGTTAAAGCATGTCAAAATTTTTGTTTGATAGCTATTAGCATCTAGTAAATTTTTACTTGTAAAAATGTTTATGAATGTGTTGTAACAAAAACCTATCGGTGTTTTTAATTTTGAAAAAGCTGTTATATCTAGTCTTCTGTTTATTACTATTAGACCATTGGATGTATTTATTTAGCAAAGTATTTTGGTTGGTTAAAATGCCTAACCAAACAGATGATATTGTATCAAATATCATTTATTTTATTGATGTGTTTTTGTTATTAGTTGCACTATTGTCCGTTGAAAAAAAACGCAATAGAACAGTTTGTTTACCAAAAGAATCATTCCAGTTTTTTACCGAAGTTTTTTTAGAAAATATATAAAATTGAAGTTTTATTTTTGGGCGCTGAGTCATTTCAAATAATTTTTACTTGTCCTCGCTGGTACGTGGTTAGCAAAACATAACTCACTTGAAATTGCCGGTGTTGCAAATGAAATATGCTTTTTACGAGAGTAATCACATAAGCACACAAAAATACCGAGAAAGTCTGGAAAAGGCCAGAAATTACAACGGCCATATTTGGTGACACCCTGATAATAAATGATCATGCACAGAGAGGGCAGTTTGGCTTAACGGTTAGAGTACTGTCATAGGTTTGAATCCCACATTTGTGTATTTATGTTTTGTGATGTCGCGTAATTTAATTTGATGTATATTGCCGTAATTGTCGAACGTCTGTAATCTACAATAAATAAAGTTTGTGCGCAGGGTAAGTGGTAAACGGATAATGTATTTGCGATTTCCCAGGCAAAGCGAACCAAGACGACGTCTGCTATGTGGTAGCAAAGTATGATTATGCAGCTCAAGGCGCCCAAGAGTTGGATCTGCGAAAAAATGAGCGTTACTTGTTGTTGGACGACTCGAAGCACTGGTGGAGGGTTCAGAACGCTCGTAGCCAGGCGGGCTACGTGCCCAGCAACTATGTCAAGAAAGAGAAGCCGTCCCTGTTCGATAGCATAAAGAAGAAAGTGAAGAAAGGCTCGTCGGGTGCGAAAACGCTGCCGTCTAACAGTTCGCCGTCACGAACCGCGGCCGATTCACCGACGATGGCGAGAAGACTGCCTGCCGATCCGTCGGAGGCGATCGGTACGGCTGTCGTCAAATACAATTACCAAGCGCAGCAGCCGGACGAATTGTCGCTAGTCAAAGGAACGAGGATACTAATCTTGGAGAAGAGCAACGACGGCTGGTGGCGGGGGCAGAGCGGCAATAGTGCCGGATGGTTCCCTAGCAACTACACGCAAGAAGAAGGTATGTCATTTATAATTACACTAGCCTTTTGAAGCCTTGCCTCTTTTATACTTTTATACTTTATTTAGTTCAAACATTATTTTTTGTAATCTTTATTACAATTGATTAAACTCCAAATAGTTGTTTCTTTTTAAATTTTTGCTAAATAATCATTATCAATTAAACAAATATGCAATTAATACGCGCGAAATATAAAATATCGAAACGCAGTGTGACGTCAAAGTATATGTAAACTACTCGTGTGATTGCTGGATATTCTTTTACCAGAATCAATACAAATTGGTTTAAACAAGATGTTGACATATACTATGACGTCAAGCGCGTTTGAATAACCAAAATATCTTGCCCAAAGAGAACATTTAGTTTTCAATTCAATAAGAATGATTTCATGAATTATTTCATGTGTGTGATAACTTTTTATATGAAAATAATCGATTTAAACTATTTTCAAAAATATTGCATGTCTATTATTGACATTGCACAAAAATTTAACTTTGTGTAATGATTGCATTGCTCTTAGTTTCAATATTTGGGAAGCATTTTATCACAAGTCAACTTTATCGGACGATTGCATAAATAATTAATTAATTTAAATAAAATCAGGCATTTTAAAGTGAATGTAATTTATACGAGTCCTAACCAAATATTCCATCAGCACATGCAACTATTATATAACATGTTAACGTAACTCAAATAGGTGTGCCAAGACTAAAGACATATTTGACAACACTATTGCGTTTGTTATGTGAAATTGTAACCATGGATTTATATACCTAACGTAGGCTTTTCAGTGCAAATTTCATTGAGTTATCTGCACTACACTAATAAACCAAACACACCTATTAAGTCAAAAGAAAAACTGTACATTTTGAGCTAAAAATAGGTAGGTCGAACAGTTATCAACAAAAACTGAAGACAGAATTCTCGGAAAAACCCTCGGAATACTCGACTGTCGAATTAATGTAAGAGATAAAAGTGGATGACATTAAAAAAACTAAAATTTAGATAATTAAAATCGCGCATATGTCTGATGCAATTTAATTAATTAACAGTTTTGAAAATCAATACCCATTAATGGAAATTTGTACTAAAATCATGCATAATTTTAAATACCTGTATTGATAATGTTATCAGCTGATTGGATTTGGTTATCTTTATTATTAATGTATTAATTTGCATACTGCAATCTGTTCATTAATTGAAACGTCTCCATTCGAGGCAAAACTATGAGCATATTTGATTGTTTGACTTTTTATTTTGGTAAATATACGTAGCTTTTCCGTTATTTGTCTATAATTGACAGTGATTCAATGCTGGAAACTCAATAACTTTGTTTTAGGTGACGCAGACGATACCCTTCATACGTACGCAATGGCAGAAAATGTTTTGGACATCGTCGTCGCATTATATTCATTTTCGTCAACAAACGATCAGGAGTTGTCGTTTGAAAAAGGAGATCGTTTAGAAATCCTCGATCGACCACCTACAGACCCCGAATGGTATTTATTGCTTACTTTAATAATTATGACAGTATCCTCACACGTCGGAAACTTAATTTAAAAAAATCTTGAATTGAAACTAATTTTAACGTTGACTGTTCACAGGTACAAGGCTCGAAACGGACAAGGTCAAATAGGACTCGTGCCACGCAACTACTTACAGGAGCTGTCGGAATACCTCACGCAGCCGTACAGAGAACGCGTGGCCGATCGTGCTGATTCGCTCGACAAACAGCGCCCGGCAGCGGCTGCGCCCGACGGAGCCGGTATCGACAGACCACACCTTGTTGGGAAACCTTGGTATTACGGTAGCATCACCAGGAACCAGTGTGACAATATGCTAAATCAGCACGGACACGACGGAGACTTCCTTATTAGAGATAGCGAAACAAATGTAAGTGTTTTAACGTAGTTACTGTTCAAATTGTGTTAGAGAAAAACTATTTTGCCCGAGGCTTCACTCGCAGGGACGTAAATTTTATTCACTGTATCCTAACCCGATGATAGTCAAAATCAGTCTAGCCTAGAGGCTTCCAAACTTTTTCGGTTTTCGGCGCCCTTAAAATATTAGGATTTTTCCACGGTGCCCCAAGTCAAAACATTGGTTATCTCATGATAAACCTTATGTTACTAATAGTTTTTCTTCATTTATAATTCAGAAACTCATTGATATATCTGTACATCCAATGTTATCTGCAATTTTATTTAATAAATAATAAGACGTCGATATTTCGCGGCGCCCTGGGAAGCCGTAGCGCACACTTTGGGAATCACTGGTCTAGCCGTTTTCAGATATAATTATTCTAGAATCTAAATTATAGCAGCTTGACAACTGATGTTATCAGTGTCTATCCAGCTATTTTCATTAAATGGCGATGCAAAAAGACAAAATTCGAGAAACAAGTCCTACTTAAATATCATACAGAATGCCAGAAAACTTCGGAAAAAACCGCAAGAAAACTAAATTGCAAACAGAAAACCTGTGACGACTTTACATTTTATTAATGTATTTGCCATATATGGCACATACACTATTGGCGTTGGTCGGATGGCGGGACCTAGGGGCAGTCCAAAATTTCTAGATGTTTCATAGTCTACTGACTCTCGACAAACTTAATTGATTTAAAGTAAATTTGGTACACATGCTGCGTATTTAAAATGGATCCTATCAGACCGTTTTAAGGGTGCGCTATAACTTTCGAAAGAGTTAATTGATTTTAACGAAATTTTGCCCACATGTTGGAATCTACCACCGCAAGAACCCTATTGAAAATGGGCCCAATCGGGCCATTTTAAGGGTAGTTTTTAAGGGTTGAAAAAAGTTTTTGGGCTTAAAAATACCGAAAAAATTCTCCGAATCGTTTCAATATTGAAATTTAACCCTTTAGTAGCAATTAAAAAGTGCTTCTAAAATTTTAGTAAAATCGGCTTGACAGGACCGAATTTACAAATTTTTTGAAAACACTAGTTTCCAAATAGTGAGTTATTTACTGAAAGGTGTATTTAATTTGGTGTGGGTGTTGGATTGATAATAATATTGCAATTAAGAAAAAAAATATGATTTTGAGGGTTTGTATTAAGGAGTATTATTTTGTCTAAAAATCCACTTAAGTTCACATAATAAAGCCACACTGCCTGTATTAGCAAATCGCTATACTATCGGCAGGGTTTTAGCACTGCGGCCCGAGTGTTTTTGATATTTAGATAGTAAAATATTCGTGTTGAGAAACCGTTTTACGAATGTTTGATGTGTGTGTTATCGCAGATGGGCGACTATTCGGTATCTCTGAAGGCGCCAGGTCGCAACAAACATTTCCGAGTGCACGTAGAAGGAGCACTTTACTGCATAGGGCAGCGTAAGTTCCACACGTTGGATCAACTAGTCGATCATTACCAACGGGCACCGATCTATACCAATAAACAGGGCGAGAAACTCTATCTGGTCAGGCCTCTGCCCAAGGCACAGTCCACCAATGGCCTATAATGTCTGTAAGTCTTTAAGCCATGGAACAATTAAACGACAAAGTGCACAATTATTCTGTCACAAAGATGCTTATTATAAATAAATAATAATCGTTTTAGTTGAATGAAATGAACATCGAAAGATTGTTCTGTTTTGTTTCGAGGTGAGATACATATCAATGCTTTTTGTTTTTGTCGTAAATTGTATTCAGTTTTGTTCGCCTGTCAACTGTTTTGGATCGTTTCAATTGTTGAAGCCATGAACATACAATACAAAACTCGTAACAGGGAGCAGCTAATTGTCAAAAAGTATAACGGGGCCATAAATTTCTTTTTTAAATGGTCTGTTATTGCATTATGTATGCTTTTTTTTTGACAGATCAACATAACCTATTTAATTACTATTATTTATAGGTTATTTGTGATTCTGATAAATTCTGTTTAAGCGAATAATTACAAAAATTGATTTGTTTCTGCTTGAAAAATAGGTTGAAAATAATGCGTATTCCCTGTTAGACAATCTGACTTCTTCCAAAATATTTCCGTTGCCTAGTACAAAGCTTCGGAGTCCATGGTTGAAACAAATGCGAGAAATAAATAATGGATTTGTCTTAGTTGATTCTGTTCAGGTAAGGTTAGAAAAACGAAGTGTACTTCTATGATTTTTTCCAAGGCTAAACGCGTCAAGACTCGAATCATTCCATTCAACTAAGCATACGGTTTATTTGTGACAAACAATGTTAGGTAAAATATTTCTACGAATAAATACACAACTAATTGGTGACTTTACATTTTGGGGACAAATTAAAAGACAGCGAATAGTTTAATAAAAATTTTTTAAAGGATTTTTTTTATCACTAAAAAAATATAATTGGTTAAATAAGTGTATTTCCAGTAAGTTTTTTCTAACTTGACTAATTATTTTTTTATTCGATTTTTTAAATTTTTAATATCAATCTCCCCGATTTGTATATTTAAACAAATAATATTAAATAACGTGTATAATATTCTTCCGTATTTATATCTATACAATTTTATCGAAATCTATGATATGTATGTGAAATTCTATTATATTGTATGTAAGTATAAGTTCATAGTGCAAATCAAATAATTATTTGTAAGGTCAAAATCATGCTTATTCGTTGGAATTAGTCATTACAGCTAGCCGGACAAAGAGACCGTAATTCGAATACGGTTCCTTATCACGATCAAGAATGATTTCGATTTTACTTAAAAAAATTCCATATAAGAATTTCGCTCGCTTGTACGCCTTTAAATTTTTATTAATTATCTTATTCGATGCCATAGAAGATGAAAAATGCAGTGTCGTTTTTAGAAACGGTCGATGGACCGTCCCTGTAAATTACTAATTGGTACAGTGAGACAAAAGACTCACGTTTATGCATATGGCTGCTGTAACAATTATTACCTATATATAGTTAGTTAACAACGTTTTTGTATCATTTGGAATGGACGTTTGTAATTATAACTTTTTTCCACAAAAGAAACAAGCTTTGCAGTAAAATTGATTGATTAATTATTATTGATAATGAAATCATTTAAAAACGGTTGAGCGCAGAATTAAGATCTAGGGATAGATATTGGCACTGCTCTGAATTATGTAATCTGTAACACTTGATTTTCTTTATTTTATAAAAGAAGAATAATTTTGTAGGAAAAAGTTATAGTTATTGAAGAAGCTAGTACCTTTTTTTCCCATTTGAGTCAGATTTGATAATAGTGTCATAAAAACAACTGAAAAATTAATTATAACAACAAACGAATGTTGTATAAAACTGTGAAATTACAATAAAATGTATTTGTTCGTTTTCAAAATTAGAAAAACATTTTGAAAAGTTGACTATTATGAATGACTTGAAGTACGATAATACTTTTCCAATTTTTTAAGCTGGAAGAGTAGTTACTTGTGAATAAACATAATAAACGAAAATGTGTAGTAAACACTGAGGCATGAATTATCCAAAGAAATAAATTATTTTATAAATTTAAATAAAATTGTATGAAATAAATGTTTTTGGAACCGTGAATGAAGGATAGATATTTAAGAGGAAAGAATGAATGAAGATTATTGTCATAACTGACATTTGCGTTTTTGTTTTTTTTTTACTAGACAATTGAAAGTTCGGTTGGATCTGATTGCATGAAATGAAGTGTGTTAAATATAATTTTTTTATATAAATATGTGTAACATTTATTAAAAAAAGTTAGTGATTTCATTTAATCTAATGTGTATAACATTCACGCGTTTAACATTTCAGTAATTAATTGTTGCAACGTCTTCATCATGTTTAACTAACTCGTTTAACTTTCCATAACCTCAAATTTCCTTTTAAATTGAAAAAACAGTCGAGGTTTTTATCGAAAATTAGCCGCCGCCATTGGTTAATTGTTTTTTTTAACTAAAATTGAACTATGCGTTTCACACTACGTAAATAAAAATGACAATCTGAGAATACTTTTCGGCAACAGTTGTCTTGGAGTGCGACTGTTTTAGCCTATACAAAAATTTGTTCTTCAATAATTTTATTGACATCGATTTTTTTTCACAAAATTGTTCAAAATACCAAAGTCTTACTTGGTTGGATAAAAGAATACAAGCCTTTGATTATATTCTTTATAATATGTAAATAATAAAACGACATTCAAGCGTTATCGTCGATAGAAAATTTAGACAGCTGTTCACATCCAATTGTTGCTGCTATGAATTTGTTTTGCGCTCGCATTTCCGTTCATTAATTCTAATTCTGTAGAATGTTTAGTCCACGATACAGGTATAAAGTCTTTGAACTTGAAATCTGATACAAAAATGAAGCGAATTCATTGCATATTTTGATATAATTTTTGCACCGGACAGCTTTTTTTCCAGTAAAACTATTGTAATAAATTTTTATTGAATGTTAAATAGCTTGTGCAATAGATGTGTATTATTATTTATTTATTTTTATTTGTATTGTTTAATTTATTTACTCTTGTACAGGAAATTAATGATTTTATTATCTTTGTAAAAAAAAAAACGTTTTAGTAAATCTTCTGGTATCTTTTTTCTTTGTAATTAAGGGCATATATTAGGTATATTAATTGTATAATTTTGAATACTATTTCTAACGATTAGTTTTTTATTATTTTTTTAAGCCTAAAGAGTCAACTGTATTTTCCAAAAATGAAAATACGTCCCGCCAATATTATAAAATAAAACAAACTTTTAAATTAATAGAAATTGTTGAATTTCTTTGTATATATTTTTTAAATTAAGTCCCCAGAAAAAAAGTACTTTCAATCCGTATATAAAATAACTTTTGTTTTATTTTGTTCTTTCGTAACTATAATTTGTTAATTTTTAGATATCAGCTGTATTTTATAGTCATTCCCAATAAATACTGGAAATTTAAAAATATAAATAAATGAATTTAAAACATAAAAGTAGCCATTTATTTATATCATAAGTGCACTTTTTATTTATTTTTTATTTTACATGCTGATTGAAAGCACCTTGAAAAAAACTGAACATTCAGTCAAAATTTATATTTCACACATCTAACAAAATATTCAGCTTATCAATAACTTAATAATATGATAACAATATTTTAAGGTTACAGGTTTATAATTGATACATTTTGATGTTTTCAGTTTATACTTAGTTGTGATAACTAGAAACATCATTTCGTTTTGATAGCATTTGTTTATTTGCACAGAAAAACAAAACGAATTGTTAAACGTTTTGTTATATCAACTTAAGTGAAAAGAAAATATGAAATTTATTGTGTTCTTCAGAGTTTGTCGAGCAAAATCTTCATTAGAATCACAAAATTATATGTTTTCCGAAAGCCGTGTTAAAAACACGGATGGTCGACATCCTGATCGATTGTATCTTGTCGGAATGTTTCGACGTCAGCTTGGCTATCGGCGTGCAGAAATTTACCTTTGCCGGGCTGAAACCGAACATTGTTTTAAATTTAAACATCGACACCAAAAGAACTCACAAACATCCATCGATGGACTATAATCAAAACAGATTTGTACCTTTGGATGCATTAAAATGAATGGAAGCTCAGCAGCAAGTTCACCTCCAAGAGCTCCTAGATACAATTTAACTTTAACAGCATATGAAACAATTATTCCAAATGCGTCACGTTGATCAGGGGACGCCAATCTAAAAAAACGTGATATGAATGAGTTTTGAGGGAACTATCATCAGAAGCCATTTATAGAGTGGATAGACAACTTGTGTTTCGTGAAGCCCCGTTTAGACCAAGTTCACGAGCGAAATGCGAGCTTGGTGTAAACAACTTGAAGTTTGGTTGGGTTTGCTCAAGAGGCGCTACATCAAAAGATTCGTTTTGAGCATAAGTAGAGATCGGTTCGCGAAATGGATTTGGTCTAAACATAATTTCGATGTTGTGTGGTGTTTATAAACAAATATCTATTGTTCAGATAAATTTACATCTATTTCTGAAATATGGAGTGGTCAGAAGAGTATATAATCAATTTAATTGAAGAATATAGGATCCATTACAATTTGTGAGACCCAAAACATTTGAATTACCAAAATAAGAAGGCAGGACGAGCTGTCAAAATATATACTTCACTTGATGGCAATGTGGCATGTTTTATATAAAACGCGAAATCTTGACGAATTCTAAACGAACTCTTAAGAATTAACTCAGTGTTATACCGTAGGTACTTTCAAAAATAGCAATATATGTCCGAGAAAAAGTTTGCGTCGTATTTTTATTAACAATAAATTAGGTGAAGAACAAGTAACACATAAATTCGCATGAAAAAATCAAATGAGATGCATTGAACGTTTTATTCTAAACAGTTTTTACGATCCAAATAAACATGGCTCATAATCAAGGTCATTAGATACACCTAATATCCTTGGTTCATAATAGAGGTGTATATTACGTAATATTGTATGATAAAGTAGCGAGTTAAATCATGGTTTGACAAGGAATGTTTTAATGTTTATGCGTCAGTTGAGAAACGTCTTGTTTATAGTGTGGTCATAGTTTCGGTTAACAAAAGCAAACAAAACATACAGTGTAGAAGACGCGAGATTAGTGTCTTGTCTCTTCAGTTGACCATCAAGAGCAATATTGCGTCGATCTTTATTGGACTCTAACAATGGTGTTAGGTACATCACTTTTTGAAGTGAAGATCCCGGCTGGATTGGGCAGCCCTCTCTGAAAAAGTTTAAAATATAAAACAAAACTGGACATCAGATATCAATTTTAAGATCTTTCAAACATTAAAAAAATCAAGTTGATTTACAACAGGAGTGTTTGCAAATAAATTGTTGTAGTGAAACAATTGACAGTTCACAAGATGAGTTTAAATTATTTGCAAATCGTTTAGTGAAACAAGTGACAGTTTACAAGACACGAGTTTTGGATAGAAAGTGTGTGTAATAATAATGAAACAGTTGATTGTTGCGTCAGATTATGGCTAAGAAATAGAAGTAAGTTTGGTATTTACTGAGTTTCAAGACTTGCTACAGAAGTTCGATACTGCCCATTCTGGAACAAAACGACATCAACTCCCTGTTGAATCATGGCTTTAACTTTCTTCACAATTTTATTGCTGTTATTTCGAATACAAATGTTGACGGATATTTTCTCTCCATGGTGGTACAGCTGAAAAAACAAATTAGTTATCAAGAAACTACAGTTGGTGAGTACATTATTAACTATTTCTAAATTCTAATCTAGATAGGTTGCATTGAACTGGGCTTGCAGATAAAGAATTGAATTTGAAAGTCGTCTAAATTTTGTTTGTTGTACACAATTAAGCGTACACCCCGTATAAACGTTAATATTAACTTGTTTTACTTCATTAAGAGAAAATTAAACGGAAAATACACAATCGTTTTATCTAAAATAACGAATATCCAATTTGAAGTAATTTCATGACTACTATAAGTACCTGTTTATCAAGGGTGACTTCGAGCTCAAGTTCACCGGGGCTGAGCATGAAGTCTTTACGTACAACAGTGCACGGTTGCCGGCCCTGTTTCGAAGGAGCGTATTGAATCTTACGAATGCCCAGTGAAACGGTACTCCTTAAAAAAGAATTACCGTAAGATTTTATAAAACGTTTTAATTTAGAATACTGTTTATCGGCGAACCTTTTATGAGTTCGGTCGAGTTCCGATTCTCCGGCAAACACTTTCACGTAATAGTGAACGCCGCAAGGTTCTCCTTCATCTTCAGAGCCGGGCTGCAAAGTAACAGATGCCGGGGCACTGGGCGGTAGAGTGAACGTGAATGGATAAGCGTTCGGACCAAGTTTCTTAACGAGTCGTTCTTGCAGTTTGGTCAGTTCGCGCTTTTCTTGGGTTGGTGGGTATACTTGATCCGATGCCAAATAGAGATCCTTTTGAAAGTTTAGACCCATGACTTCATCTTCTTCCCGTCCATAACGGAAGCTACACACAACCTGCCCGTATATTTTACGGCCGTCGTTTACGTAATCATCGTGGAGCAGTACGACCCCATCTGCGGAACAATATTGTCAGTTCGGTAAATAAAATAGTACCGTCATTTATTTACGGTGGTTTTTATGACTGCGCTAATATTTTAATTCATTAGAGTGTAACGCACTTAATATTTCTATCTATAGTAATCCAACCACTAGGAGCGCTATTGGTAGGTAATATACTTTTTGAAAATTGAAGATATTCAAAACATTCATATACAATTTCTGTTTCACGTATAATTTAAAATTAGGGTAAGACATGTATGTATTAATATGTACTGCGGAAAGTACGAAAATCGCAATCGCACGATTAGGGTACAACCATTCGTTTGTCTTTTTTTGTGGTAACAGTTTCGTTGGTTCTGATTGGCTACAGTCATAGATAAAGACATAAAATTTTTGACAAAGATAAATATACTCCTTGCTAATATTTATTGTCTGAATAACTAGGAAATAACTTTGAAAAAAAATACGGAGATATATTTTTTACGTTCTTTGTTTCATTCGCTCACCGCACATTGAGTAAATATATGGTGCGGTAATATTATTTATATGGACTAAACTAATAAAACACACCAAACCATCAAATTTGGCGAACGTCTATAATTTACAAATATAAAATCTAATCCAAATTGAATAGAATTATAATATAATATGCTTTTTTCTTTTCTAATTTTAACATAACGTAATAGCTTACCGATAGGTTCTACACCAGAAATGTGGTCAACGAAATCGCGTTTCCCTAAATAAATGGTAAGTTTTCCATTTGGTGAACACTTCTTGAAAACTTTGAAATTAACAACCATCTTGAAGCTATATTAAATAACTATTAACACAATAACACTCAACGTTTACAACGAATCAGAAAATGACTCGATCCAGATCAGTGAATCGCATTTATATACTTGTGCTCAATTGTTACTTATAGGACTTCACGACGTGTTTTTTTATCCGTTTAGGTAAATCAAATATAGTTCGTGCGAACTTTGTAATCTAATTAAATGAGATTAAAATAAGGGCGGGATTTAGATAAATCAATAGCAAGTTCATTTCCTCAAGTTCAAAAACAGACCGTTAAAGAAACGTGAAGTAGCTTAAAATTTCATTGGCACTTAGTCATAGGTCTAATCATTGGCGTAACTACAAGATGGGGCGCGGCCCCTTCAGACATACCGGATGTCCCCAGACAGTTATACATTTAGCATTGGAACAAAATGAACGCCATGACAAAAAATATCTAATGAGTTGGAGAGAAATTAATAGCGAAACGTTAAGGCTGTCGGAACGCTCTGAATTTTGTTTGTGCTGTGACCCAGCGGTAAGGGGCGAGGTAGGCAAAAGACATATTGTGGGTGTGACTTTCTTTAGCTCTGTCTTGCTCAAATCATCCGCACGTTTTAATTTTTGACTGGTGCCAACTACGAGGCTAAAAAATGTTACTGCAAGGGCGCCGCTGTCAATTGATTACTCTAATTTTTGGAAATATTTTGAAGATTTAAAGAACTTTTCCGAAAAAGGAAGAGTCACTTTAGGTTTGTGATGGAACAGTTTTGTGAAATAAGTACGAATAAGGTCGTAGTGTGACATTGAAAACGTGTGTTTTTTTAGCACAATTAATGCTAACTTTTTTCTAGTAAATCGTACATAAATTACAAAAGTAGTCCTTTAGAGACCTAGATTTGTCCTTTATCTTCTTTATAGAGAAAGAATTTTTGCAGAATGTTGACGAATAAGTCTACAATCAGTTGACAGCCGAAGCTCTATTTTTGGCTTAAATTCAAAGCGTTCCGACAGCCTTAAGTTAATAAAAATGACCATAACAACCCATAATATAATGCAGTCATGGCTCATTCTAATCCATCCATTTCGTACCAATGTTAAATTTCCCACGGTGTACCTTGCCTCTTTACACACTGTATACAAACTTAAAAATGTTCAGCCTTGCGTTGGAAACGAATATATTACATTTGTATTATATTGTATACTTACTGTTATAAATTTAGGCTCATGGACTAACAACTCATATTTTGGCGAAGGATAGGCTGGAATTTTATTTGTTTAAAATTAAAAACACTGGTTGTACATCGATTAAATTTATTATTACAATAAAAATACGTAGACATTAAATACACAATTCTGATAAATATATTCATACAAATTAGTGTAAAACTGCAGGTTTAATAATACTGTTAAATAAATAAAAAATAGAGTCGGAGTCCTATTTCATAAACGTCTGACTTTAGTAAATAGTATTTCTAAAACTTATCCTAATAAGTAAATCGATTTTTCCACATGTAATATCCTACATTTGGCTAATACATCTTAAATTGTAAATATTTCCAAATAATTTCTATTTACTGCCATGTAGATTAAAATAATATACAGGTTGTCCCAAATACACAAATTATAAATACATGTTCATAAGAAATGAGTTAGATAACAATCATGCCGTAGTTAATTTTCACATAACAAGAAGTCCTGCGCTTATGCGATGTGATTTTTGTAAAAATTTTATCATGAAAAAGACTCAGTCCGTTGGTTGCCGGATCGAAAAAAAATTAAAACAATTTCAACACGTTATAATATACAACCTTTATGCAAAAATGTGTCCTCTTTCGTTAGTCATATCTTGAATTGATCCGACATAATATTTAAGCAGCTTTTGTAACATATTTTTTAAAAAGACACGCAAAATTATCCAACGCCATGCTTGTTAGCCGGTTCGTCCCGTATGGACGACTGCATATTTATAATTTGTATATATTTTGTAGGACACATGTCTAAACGACTGCTAAATAATTAGTATTTTTAATTTTATAAAATTGGCAATTTGAATGTCGATCATCAACTGTTGTGTGCTATAATAATATAATGTCGAATTTCCTAATTTTCCGATGAAACCGTCAAACTGATGGGTTGCATTTGTTCTGACCCTGCACTTTTGTTTATTGACAGTTCCAATGGCTGTTGGTCGTTGGCACTTAAGTCGCTAGGAGCCGTTTCCAAATCGCTGCTAGCGGCTTTAGGTGCGGGCATACTTAAATCTAAAGTCGAAGTGAAATCCATTCTTGGAATTTTACTAGGAGGGGCCGTTAAATCAGCTACCGAAAAATCACTTTTACCTTTCACCGACATGTCCAGCATTTGACTGAAAACGTCACTCGACGATTTAACGCTCGAAATACTCAAATCGGAAACGGTAAACGATGGTTTTACACTAGAAATTGACAAGTCCGATGCTGAAAAATCAATTTTAGGTTTACTGCTGTTGAACTCGGGTGTTGGGAAATCGATTTTAGGAGTTTTCAGTGAAGAAGTTAAATCCGGAGATGAAAAATCTATTTTGGGCGGTTTCGATAAACTTATATCGGATGGTATTTTTATCGGCGTGCCTAGATTCAACTCGGTCGATTTAGAAGTACCCGGAATCGGGCTACTCGTGTTCATCGGTTTCAACAGATTCAAAGTGTCCTGCATTTTAAATAACGACGGCGACAAAAACATATTGTTAGCGGCTAAAGTCGAACGAGCCATAGGATCCGGAATTCCAAGCAACGCGCTAGGAAACTTCCCTGATGAAAATAAAACATTGGCGATGTCGCTCGTCAACATTAAATTTGGCGTTAGCGTAGTGGACGACGTTATCGGAGGCAACGGGCTCGTTATGGATTTGGACGTCGAAACGACCGGAACCGATAATAATATCGAAGTATCGACCTTTTCTTCACCCGGACACCCGACTAATTCTCTGATAAAACCCCACAAAACGCCATCTGAATTGTCTCTAGGAAATTTAGAGGTTAAAGTAGTTTTTAATTTATCTAAATAAGTGGCTGTCGGAGTATATTTGTCTGAAAATTTTATGAAATCTTTTTCTTTTTTGTAATATTCCGCACATTTCTTCATTTCATCCATGACAGACGGGGTCAAAGTTGAATCTTGAACGACACTGTAAGACATCAACATGGGCCGTCCGTATTCGTTGGGTTTATTCTCGGGCGGAGGTACGACCCAATAACTTATAATGCTCGACTCCAAAGACGTATTCTCTATATTGTATGGAGCTGCAACAAACACAAAGTATAATTACGGAACTGATCAATAAGTACCCGTATCTGACGACAGATGACGTTGACGAGTGAAATTGACTTTACCATCGTGTACTGCAGATTTTTAAACGACCTCTTTCTGAGTTGTAGATAAATTCATAGGTTAGGTTATTTTTGACAGCCCGTTGTATCATTCGTGTTTTGTATTTCTCGACAAAATGGAAAAAGAGCAATATCGATCCATAATTCGTTTTTTAAAAAACGTGAAGAAATAAAACTGAAGTTGGATGCTGTCTATGGGGACCCTTCATCATCTATGGCCACGGTGAGATACTCGTATAAAAAAGGAATTATGGTACGATATTGCTCTTTTTCCATTTTGTCGAAAAATACAAAACACAAATGATACGACTGGCTGTCAAAAATAATCTAACCTATGAATTTATCTACAACTCAGCACGAATTCATTTAAAAGTCTGCAGTACACGATGGTAAAGTCAATTTCACTTTTCAACGCCAACTGTTGTCGAACACGGATACTTACTGCTCAACCCTTAAAATAATCTGAAAGATAAATCGTCAGTACTGCTGCAAAAACAATGAACGAAATTTTAATTTCGAACAGTTATGCGGAATTGCAGAGTTATTATGTTCAGAAATTTAGCAAACGCTCCGAAGTTCTGTACAAGGTACGATTTACTTACAGCAAATGACGCCGACACATGGCGAATAACTAGAATCCGAATTTCCTTTCATTCGAATCTGATATTCAAGTTGACTGTCCACATCGCGTAATGTGGGCGTAGCCGCAGCTGTTGGATGCGAATGATACCACCCGACCAAAGTTAACTGTTCCTTTTCAATTTTCTCGGCAATCTCCGTTTCTACTTGAGACGCCAAATCACGATCAGCCTTCGTATTTCGACAAGGAAACGCGTGTGTAACTGCAAGATCTAAAAACAAGTGAAATTATATTTTAACTTGAAACAAAAAGATCTAAATTGCGTCTAACTCTACGTTAAAAAAAATTACAATCGAAAAAAGTAAGCGAACTGGCTTTTGAGATTTTCAAGTATCCTGCAACTGAACGCAGCTCATAGTTAAATTGGTCTTCGAAGATTTCAATTACTCATACATTAATCTCACATTTGTTGCTACTGTAATAAGATTGCAAACTTACTATGAGCATTGACATCCCATTGGCCAGCCAAATACCCCGAAACTTCAGACATTGTAAGATGACAGTGAAAATCCATCAAAAGAACGGCATTTGTCGACATGGATACCAGGAAAGGTTGAATTTTGCCCATCATTGAAAACGGCACGCATTCGATAAGCATGTTTCCATCACTGAAATGGTATTCAATAAGTTACGAATTTATTCTAAATAAATACTTTTAAAACATGCTCTTTAGGGTTCTGTACCCAAACATATACACGATACATGCATATCTCTTTCTGGACCGTCTTGTATGTTGTTAAACGAAGACAGAATACCTGCCGCAATTATCGCTATCTCTTTCTGTCATTTTGCTAGCATAGCCCAGACTAACACTCAAATTGTTGAAATTAACGGCAGAATGGCTCATCTTCTTTGTATTTATGTACTTACTGAGTAAACGTTCGATTCGGGACTGTGTTATGCTTCATCACAACCCTTTGAATTGGGGCGGGGGCCGCCATCAGTTTACTGTCGCCATCAGCTTCCATATCTTCTGTGAAAAAACAACTGCATAAAAGATAACAGCAAATGGAACAGTGGATAACCATGCAATGAAGCAGCATCATCAAGAATCTAGATTTCAATAATGATCTTCCGTTTTGAGGTTTTGAGAAAATTAGGTTGGGTTAAACGTATTGTTAAAATTCAAAGGAACTGATAGAAACAAAATTTTACTTTGAAGTCGTCACTCAAATAACATGTTCTGCGCAAGAGCTGAAATTTTCTATGCAATTTTAACACAAAATACAAATTCTAATATCACTAAGGATCGACCATTTTAAACGACCCACACCAGTCCATTATTTTTTTATCCATGTAATGATTTTTAACATATTCGAATACAGCGTTTAATCAATTGTTTTTATTTTAGAACACAAGTCTTTGATTTTTGCTTTTTTTAAAAATACTAATAAATCGTAACTGTTTTGCGGAGCATACAACAAGAATATCAAAAATACTTGCTTGAGAGCCAAAACTGATGCGAGAATTCTCGAAGCATTATGAACTGGTTTTGGACAGCTGCTAAAACAAAACTTTGCTATCATATTTACCAGTCAGTGGTTTGTTTTTATCTAGCAGTTACATTACCATCGGCTTCGTCGTCTCTGTCCTGTTGCTGTTCTTTCTTCTTTTTGAACCACGTGTTTTTGTAGGCGTCCAGCTTACGGCCTTTGTATTTGACCGATGCCCAACCGCAGCCCGACTTCTTATCGGGATTTATTATTCGCTTGCAGTGAATCGCCCACGCGCTCGGCGACGCAAAGATCTGGTCGGTTTCTTGCGATTTAATTTTTCCATCGGCCAACAAATCTCCCGTGAATTTTTGACCCTAAAAAATATTGACGTGAAAAACGGAACAACTATAAAGGTGGAATGAGAAAACTAGTTTCATATGCTACCTACTGATTTACAAACATTAGCACGAAGTACAGATATGAGGAATTAAACGCAATGTTAAAAAAGTGGTTTCGATTTATTTATTTTTTTAAAATATTTTCGTGTTTTAAATATTTTTTATGTATAGTGCGCTATTATGCACGGAGTACTCGCAGGCGTGAATTCAGAAAAGAATATAGGAGGGGGTCACGGGCAAAATCATTTTTTTAACTAAAAATTAAAGTAGATAATAACTTTATATTAACAAACGTAAAAATTTATACATGCAGTCAAAATCTGTTATAACGACATCGAAGGCTCTACTCATATTTTGTCATAAAAGCCGATAGTCGTGACAACCGGTGATGTTTTCGAGGTACAAAATAATTTTTTTATTATGTATGTAGTATTATTGAATGTGTAGGTACATATAAATCCATAGATATTAATAAGAATAATATTCACATTATCATTGTCATTTTTCTGTATTCATAAAATCTAATTTTAGTTTGTTTGGAACAGGACTGGTCCAAGTGATTTTGGCGCCCTGGGCAAGTGCCCGGTTTGGAACGCTTCTGTGCGTACGAATTTTGTTTACAATACAGCTGGTCGTTCTAACAGATATAATTCTCCGAAGTTCTGAACATAATAAATTAAATGTAGTCACTTAATGCGGTATGTCGTAATAAGCAATGTCGTAAAAAGCAATGTTTTTTATAAAGCGGTCATATAGCATTCCTATGATTTTAGTCAATATAACCGGTATGTTGTTCTAAACGATGCCGTCGTAAACGGTTTTGACTGTACCTATATTGAATAACAGAATGTAACTTCATTCAAACGGAACAAAATTTTATTATAAAAAAATGTTTCTTTCTAAGTCGTAATTCTTATAAAAAAAATTCTCAGAGGGGAGTCATGACCCCCCCCCCTCCTTGAATCCGTGTCTGAGTACTCGATCCACCAATCATAACTGAGTACGTCCATCAATAATCATTGAGTTTTAACTTGCCGAACATCAGCGCTTTAGTGTCCAAAAAATGAACTGTCAGGTTTTGTGGACGAAAAAATCATGAAAAAGTCTGTCATTTGAACTCCTTAAATATCTATACTCAAAATTACGCCAATCAAAATAATACAATACTACAGAATTTAAACAAAAGAACACGTTTTATTTTTTATAAGACCTATAAGCTTTAATATTAATTATTAAACATCCCACATGCATTTCGTCCTTACGAACATTAATTAATTGTTACAAAGATAGAATCATAACTGAATATAACCAAATTTTTAAAGGAGAAACAGTAATAAATAAACCGCTCTTCATAATTACTGTGAATTATTAACAATTTCTTAAAACCGCTAACTGTCAGAGCTCTCTAGGTCTAGTACCAATTCACATCTTCAATATTACTTTCAAAAATACATAAAAAATTCAATTGATTCTATAACTACCTACTTCTCAAAAGGTTTGTAATAGACGAGCCCCGCTTTTATAAATTCCTTTTTCTATAACAATTATGCATGCAACAATCGCTACAATAAACAATGTATAAAAGATAACGCAAGCAAATTCATATTTTAAACATAAACTCAAAATTTTGCTTGCCGGGTCTGTAGGCCGTATTCAATTTGCATTTCTATCTGGCGTTTCGTCTACAACCGCTTTTGCCTTTTGATAATGTCTACCGCAGTTCAGGACGAAACGTCAGGCAGAAATACCAATGGACCACCGCCTACAAGCCCTGAAATTAAGAAAATTTGGAACAACGCCGGATGTGAAAACCTACGCACTTAAATATAAACTGTTAATTTTAACGAAAGAAGATGATACGCCATAGTTGAACGTATTCTATGGTATAAATTGACAGCGTAAGTTTTTTAACTGAGTTTTGTAATATTATAGCTGTAATGAAATTATTTATTAATAACAATAACTACGGGCAAAAAGCACATTTAGCAGCAGCTTTGGTTATTCTGTAAAGTCATTTTCGATAAAAAAAAACACATTTTGATTTTTTTCATCTAAAAATTACGTTTTGATTAAACGCAAGTTTGTTTATTGATGAAGACGGACCAGACATCCTACTTTCAACAGAATAGCACCTCTCTTAGGGTTCTGTATCCAAAGATTCAAACGGAACCCTCCCTTTCTCACTAATCTGTTGTCATTGCCCCTGCTGTCCTATAATTTTTATAAAAATGTCATTTTTGTCTCATCTAAAAAATACAATTAAATAGTGACACAGTCTAATCTATATTTGTAATTATATGCCATGGTGGCTGCCATCTTAGGTAATAGTTATATGTCACCATTTGTAGAGCTGTTTCGATTAAATATCATTTACCTATGATTACTACCAAAATTGAAATTAGCATTTTTTTCCGTAAACTTTCCAAAAATTTAATAATATTGATTAAATAAAACGAAACTACTTGCGTTTACTGTTCAAAATATTTTTTTTATTTATAAAACGTTTCCAAAAATTTCTTTTCCGCATCTCGCATTATGGTCAGCCTAAGTCTACTAACATATGTCGTCAGTTTTTTTTTCATGCCCGTCTCATCAAAACAATATTTTTCGATAAAAATACGATATTGTACTCAAAATTTAGACATCAACAAAACTTTACAGAATAGCATAGAGTTACAAAATCACACAGAACAAATAGACTATCTGTTAAAAAAAACCTGTGAACAAACAATAGACAATACAAAAAAAGCAGCAATGTCATGTACTGTAATAATAGTACACTACTCATGCATCAATAAAAACAAAACACATCTACTGGAACAAATGAACACGAAGTCATACTGTTTGTTTTCTAACCAGATATTCAATAGACATTGTACCCGTTCCGGGTTGTAGAATATTGGCGTCTAACAGCATTTGTAATGTGATCGTTCTACCAGTCGGAGCTGTTGACACCTTCCCACTTCGAACACCGCTTTCCGATTCGTATTCCTAACGAACCGAGTACTGATATTATTATCGTTGACAAACACTGTTTTTATATATCTGATCGTTATAAGTAATATGAAAGAAATGACTACCTAACCATTTTATTTTTTTATAAAAATGAAAACAACTTGACAATATATGTCGGTATGAAAAACATTTAAAAACCAATTCATATTTTGAATTTATTTTAAAAATTCTCGTATTAGACAAGCCACAAAAACGCCTATAAAACAAGGTGGGCTTTTCTGAAACACATCCAGTAAATTGTTTATATGAGCATAAAACAATTTACTGATGTAAAACTTCTTGGTTTCCGAATTTGTACGCCGTGATCCATTGGTATTTATACCTGACGTGTCATCTACAACTGTGGTAGGCATTTAATCAAAGGCGATGTAGCGGGCGAAGTGTCCTTCTAGGCTCCTCACAGTCTACATCGCCTTTGATAATGTCTACCGCAGTTGTAGACGAAACGTCAGGTAGAAGTATCAATGAACCACGGCGTACAAGCCCCGAAAAAAAACCAAGAAGTTTTACAACAACGCCAGTTTTGAAAGTCTACAAACTTTAATAATTTATCAATGGTTCTGAATAAAGGCTATAGATTTATAGACGATTGTCAAATTTTATATGCGAAGTTCTTCATATTACTCAAACTAAACCAAATGGAAACCTCGTCAATGTCATCTTCTATTTCATCAGCTTCGTCTTCGACAGTATCTTTGTCATCATCTTCGGTTGTCGACGTTGAAGGAACATTAGCAATGCTAACTGTGGCTGTTGGAACAGTACTTGAGCATGTACTGCTTTGGCCCATCAAAGCTGCTGCTAGTTGCGATTGCATTTTTATCTATACACTTACAGATCAAATTAATACATCGAAATTTACACTACGAGGCTCAATATTCAAGGAAGGTAAAACCCGTGTCGTTTTCACCCCAGAACATTTTGCCACCCGGATGGCATTAAGAAGTAGTGTTAGGTGCGAACATAAACAAATTATGGAGGTCGGTAACATCAGCAGTGTAATACTTTAGTGGACAGTATTGTGCGATTCGCTTAATTTTTAACCAAACGACGATGGAATACTACATATCTATAACTCCGAAGCAGTACGGTAAATATTTAATAAACCACCAACAAAGCGATTTGATATGCCAGCGATTTCAACAAGCAATTTAAAAGATTGTTTGGTAATTTACAACTGTACAATTAAGTAATATAAAATACAAATTCAATGTTTTGTACAATGTTTTGATTTGTTTGAAATATTAATGTCACGACTTACCTTTGTACGGTAAAGAATATATTTACAAATCTATGTTAGTATGTTTTCACTTGTAAATTTACAAAAACATAAATTAGAACTAAAAAGCGAGCTGCAATAATCTAGACATAACTTTAAAAATGCGATTCTAATAGACTTTGAATAAAAGTCTGTAATGTAAAAAAATGACAATACTCGAATGTTTTGTTTGGTTATAACCTTTTTCTGACAGTAAATTCTCAATAAATTCATTCGGTTTATTTGTTGGGTATGTTTTATATAATAGGTTGCGCCTATAGTGCGCAATTAACATGTTTCAATGAACGTCCATGTGATGTCACTTAAATAGCGAATTATTCTTCTCTAAAGATTATCAGATTACAAAATTTGGTGACGAAGAATAAGTATCCCGTGTTGTGTGAATAGTATTGAAACCACATCAATCAATAATAGTATAGCATTTAGTCAAAAAAATAAATATTGAGGACTACTCAGTGCTTAAAATGTATGCAAACAAGCACATGCATATAAATTACAGAAAATAAAAAAATTCCCATTCTTACACTTTTTCAAGGAGTTGTAAAACTATTAGCTAGGGACTATAATCGACATAAAAAGCTTATTTTGAGCCAAATTTTTCATAATTTTCTCTGAGGAGAATCCCACAGTACCCAATTTTCACCAATCCAACTGTTTGCCTATATTCGGGTTCGCACGAGAGCCTTGATTTCTATCTCGCAAAATACTATAACTAACGAGCGCGGCATTATGTTGAAACGAACGGCAGCAAGATTGAACAGTGACACGAGTCAAAATATCATTGCGCTAGAGATAAGTATATATTATGGTATTTTTTTTGTCCGTACCCCCTATAAAATAGCTGCTTTTCACTTCATATTAGTATATTTGTAAAGCAAATATTTTATAAATTGTATGACAAAAGCCTTTAAGGGACTACTTACAAACGGTAAGTTGACGACTTCGAGGGAAAGCTGAACATATGTAGACTCAATATTGGGGAGAGGAGGGGGGGGGTCATAGCGGCTCATTTCGCGTATCCCGGAGCAGCACTTAACTTAAATAACGCCATTGACTATTTTAGATGTAAGCAAAATATTATATCTGTTCGTTTGAGAATACAATAACTCAAACAAATTTTATCTGATTTTTTATGCAATTTGAGAGGTGTATTCACTTCCTGGTCAGCTTAGATTTTATTAACTTAATGAATAAAAAATTTCAATAAATAACGCCCTTCTAGCACCGTCAAAAATTTGATTTGATGATATAACACAAGAATGTACGGGAAATCAAAAATTATACAAAAGAAAATTGGAAAACTCATTAAAAGGAAACTTTACATTGACAATTTTTTCCGCATCTTTTACGAGTTTCGAGAAATTAATGTTTTTTACAACTTGAAATATTTACACAGTATAACATAAATAAAGGTTCACTGTATAGTGTAGAGTTTATTTCAAGGATCGGAACATCATTAACTGTTGAACTAAGACTATTGTTTTCCGGATAAATTTGAATTTTTCCGGGATATACCATACTAAGTGTCTAGCATCAAGGACACTCGAACTTTGCCGAGCGACGATACGTAGTCAACCTTAAATCGCTACAAAGCAACTCTTCATGAGAAACATTGAACTATAGCTAGCATTCCAATGTTTCCAATTAGCACTCCCAGGAGCCCGAGCTCGTACCAGTCTCTAACACATAGATAGACGTTCATGAGCTCAGGTGTTGAGCATCTATAATTTACAATATATAAACCAGTTATCTATACATAGATTGTGAAATAAATGTATATGTCGTAATCCTAGGATGTTTGCAAAAAACCGGATTCCAATTATGTACTCGGTTTTTTGCAATCTTCTTGGGTTTTTCGCAAAGATCCGATTTTTGCAATTATCCTACGACATATATAAAGAGAGATGGAAGACATCTCTTTATGTATACGCAAAAGTGATGTGCTGGTTAGGTACAGCTTTGACGTCATCATATGGCTCCTAAGCTCAGCCGTTTGAAATGAATACATTTTTAAATAAGAAGAAAATTAAATTAAGAGGAAGGATATAAGAACGAAATATTTGGTTTACATTATTTGTTTATGTATAAGGATTAATGTGCACTATTCAAACGACTCTATTAATTAACTCCTTTACAGATGCCGCAGTAAAATATAAGCAAGAAGGTTTCTTCTGTTCCAATAAATTGTCCTTAAAAGTTCGCATTGTTTTTAATGCATGCGAACGAGAAATCCCTAAAAATATACCGCTGAGTAAGAGAGTTTCACTTCTACTGTCTGGTCTTAAGAGTACACTAACTTTTTTTGTATTTGTATCAATAAAAGCTATCGAAACTCTACATTACGTAGTCACTCTTCCCGAGCGGAGCGTCTAACACGAGGCCACACGAACTTTTCCGATCGTTCGTTGAGGGAGTTGAACACGCGTCGAGGTCGAGACAGTGTCGTCGCGACGGCAAAGCTAGTCTCGGAGAGGAGAGCATCCTAGACATATATACTCATTAAAAGTACAAGCTGCTACGGTGTGTGTGGCTGTGAGTGTATCCAATATAAAATAGAGAGCTCGTATTTATATTTAGTTGGTCAGTGATTGTGTACCGTACTATCCGTGCTCGCGTTGTAGCTGTGTCCCATCCGTGAATTTAGATAATACACTAATACACAATAATATTATATTATCAGTCGATCCCCGCATATGCATACGTTTTATACATAATGTATTCGACACATATGCATGTATATCTATGTATACATGAATAGTTATTATTATACTTTCGGCACCCAGCTGTATACATAGACATTAATACATATACATATAATATTATAATATTGTCTGTTAGAATGTACAAGATCACCTCTTTAAATAGACTGTGATCGTGTGGAATGTGAATTTCGTCAAGATCGCGCTCTCTTTCTCTCTCGCTCTCTCCCTCTGCAGTGAAACAAATGCGAAACGAAAATTTAAACAAGAGACTGTCGAGTGTGATGTGGCGATATTTAAAATATGAGTTCATTAAATGATAATATTAGTACAGCTAAGTACGCAAGTGTAATTTATAAGATGGCAACTGTGGTTTCTTCAGCCTTGAAACATTTTAAACAATTATCCGAGACCGAACGAGAACGACCTTTCAAAATGTGTTTCGGACTCGCACGCGAATTGTAAAGAAAAAGCGTGGTGTGATTGTTTAAACAAACGCAAGTTAATTATAAATATTCGGTTTAGATCTAATATAACAGCATCCAAATAGCGACTAATATCGTTTAGAATGTGAAACATATTTACTCGCTCTGTCCTATTAGTCGAAAGGTTTTAATAATAATCTGATGCAAGTGCACGCAACATGCATCGAAGAGCGACGTCGTCGTCGTCGTCGGTTTTTAATAAACGACATTAACAGAGCTATAATATTTATGCCAGAGTCAGGCAGTGAATCGCGACGCGTATTAAAAGATGGAGCTGCTGCTGCCGACGTCTCATCTCCAAAGGCTACGCTTCCACTTGATAAGACAAACAATTGTACTACATTTTATTTTTGGTTATATTAAGTTGCTCACGGCGCCGTGTTATTTAAGTTCTTTTGTTGTTTTAACCGTTTGCTCGCAGTCTCGCAGTTACTATCAATGCAAGGATAAACGACGTTTTACCAAACCAAAATATCAGCTATTCGTTTAGTTTTAGTTATATTAAAACAAAAAGTGGAACTAGTTGACATGGTGAAGCGATAAATATTATATTATATAATTATTGTTATTATATTACGTTACATATAGTTAGACAAATATATAGATGATAGAAAAAAGTACACAATTAACGACTCAATACGAAATGAAACAAAACGAACAAATCGAATTGCCCAAGTTGAAACGAAACGAATGAAAAGAACCCGGAAAATTAGGTACTCGGTTATATTTAGTATTCACATTCAGCAGGTAGTTACATATGTGTAGTAACTAACACCGCCGAAAAATTCTCTAGTATAGCAGAACCAGCTGTCGTCAAATTGAATTAAAAATTCGATATTATATTGATTTAATTGTTGAAATACTAGGTTGAACAAAAACAACTACATATTTACTTCGAATGACATAAAAAAAAAAGTAATATTGAAAGAAAAAACGTGTTAAACATTTTAATACTGAAAATAACATGCTATTTAGAGGTAGTTTTTATACGTTACAAAGCTGCAAGTGATAAAAAAAAAACTTTTAACGAATTTCCAGTGGTGTTTGTGGTTATGACAAACGAACATCAGTAAAAAAAATAATATAATTAAAGTACAATAACAGTCCGTATACATAGTTTTATTAATAATTTACTAAAGTAATATAAAAGTGTGTCAAGATGCAACAAGGAGGATCAACAACGGCCGTAAACACGGCAGGTGGCGGAGCGCCGAGTCCGAACGGTATGCCTCCGGGTAGTCCGTCGTCGCCGGCGACTCAGGGCGCCACCGGAACCGCAACAACAACCGGAAAAACGCATGTGAACGGTGGAAGATTTGATTTTGATGATGGCGGAACATATTGTGGTGGTTGGGAGGATGGTAAAGCGCACGGATACGGCGTCTGTACGGGTCCGAAGGGCCAAGGGGCCTACTCCGGCTCCTGGCATTACGGATTCGAGGTTTCTGGAGTCTACACGTGGCCCAGGTGCGTTATTACAATATACAATATTGACTCTTTCCCGATTAGGAGCCACGAAACGTACCATCTATCCTTTTAAACAAGGATGCAGACGAATCAATTCAATCGTGTTTTATCAAAGTATGTGTACGCTTTAAGAGTAGTAGTGTGCACGTGAGATTTTCACTGCCTTTCATTTGGCGCAATGTTGTACCATGAATAAATTGACTTCCTAACTACGAAAGTAACCTAATCATTTATTAAAATAGTTAATTGATTCATTAAGAAATTTATGTTATATTCAGTAACGTATCTAAAAAGTTTTTTTTTTTTGAAAATAAAAATGTTTAAAATAGATCTTTAAAGTTCAATTCCAAAATATGTAATAATAGAAATTAGTTTCATGGGTAATTGGAAAAAAAATCAATTTAAACACTTATTGATTGCGACGTTTCGTCTTAATTTAATAAAGACGAAACGTTGCAATCAATAAGTGTTTAAATTGATTTTTTATTCCAATTACCCATGAAACTAATTTCTGTTTAAAATAGAATTCTTTCAATAACAGAATTTATTCTGATTTTTAAATTTGTTTACGCTACTGGCCGCACACTTTCGTCTCGTATGTTCCGCCTAACTTCAGAGTAGGGATTCAAGGTCCATCGGGAAAGAGCTGAATAATATACAAATATAGTTAATCGTTTGATCATGAGAGTTATATTTAAAACAATGTCTCTTCTTTACCATTACCATATGTCTTCTGTGACCCTAATCTCATCGTATCGTATACAATAGATCCCGTTAACTATGCAATTTCCTGAACATTGACCAGCGGTTCATGGAACCGGCGGAGTTATCAAAACGTCATGTTCTTTGTACATTGGCAACCTGTTTTCAGTGTGATCATAGTCGTTCGGAAATGGAAATCGTAAATACAGATTCGTGTTTTACTAGCGACTTAATCGTGCAATCGTTATACAGAAAGTAGTATGTCTGCGCTGGCCCTAAATCGAAATCTCACTGAAAACTTAAATACAGTTGTAGTCAAAGCTACGATTTTATTTATTTGTAAACTGATAGACGAGAACCAATGTTACGCTATCTTTACGCGTAGTATATAAATATAGATTTGTGGATGGCGGCGTCTGCAGCATGCTTGTTATGAACTTTATAAGTGCAGAATATGGGGATTATAACTAATGTACATATGAAATATATGTATGATGATGCGAAGTAACCTTTACTCTGCAGGCAACGGTATCCGCAATGCGTGTTTCCTAGTGTTTTTCTGCGTTCCCATTTCACGCGTCATATTATGCTTCGAACTTATTTGTACAAGGTGTTGAAACAAGTATAAGAAATTATAATTTTCTTAAGAAAGTTAATTTTTTGTAAGTATTATTCTTAAGCTTTTTAAACATTTTCAATAATAGCTATCGAAGTGCTAGGCGGTGCATTGCACCGGGACACCCAAACTCAGGGGGCCCCTCGGCTTCCTGAGCGACGTTCGAAAACGTTATTTAAATATCTTAATCGAATGTTTGACGTTTGACTCTTTGGCCCTTGTAGCTGTAGTCTGGTTCACAAGGTGAACAACGTATCAGTTTTTGCTACTGCGAGTTAAAATACGTGTCATAGCTCATTGGATTCGTAATCACCTCTAGAAAAAAGTGCAAAAGTTTGAATTCCGCACATAAACAATTGCAAAAATTATTAACAATTAAAGAATACCAAAAAAGGTGGTCTAATTCTTCGCAAATAACGAAAACTATTAATCCTAATGAAATTTAAAAAAAGATTCCTAGAAAGGAGGAAATTTCCGACAAAAATGTCGACTCCCGAAACTTCATCTTTATTATTAATACTTTTCATTTAATATTGAAAAGAATGTGGTCGGCGCTGTGCCGATAGATAGATATTTTATTTGTGAGCATATCTGCCATAAATACGTTAATATAAAAGACAGAAAACTTAACCAATTTAGATTATAGAACTCTAATTTCATTTTTGCACCGGGGTCTTGGTTACGTAGCGACGCCACTGCATATACAGTCAAACCTGAGTGAGTGAGAACTGGGTAAGCGAAAAAAACTCTCTAAGTGAGAGTAATTGCCAGATACCGTCTTTGTAACCCCCTATAAGTGAGAAACAGAAACCTCTATAAGAGAAAGATGCTTATCATTCATGGACCTCTTTAACTGAGACTACTACTGGCTTGTATCTCTATAAGCGATATTCGAACGTATTAATAGTTCCACGAAATTTAAGAATGAGTCATAAATAACTGAACTAATTAACATTGTTTTTGTATCATTGGTTTTATTTTTCGTATTCTATTCGAATGGCCAAATATTAGTGCAAGATTTTTTGTTTTCTTTTTTTAACACCGAATTATACATACATCACTACATAGTTGTTGTATTTTTATAGATCTCTATAAATGAGAAAGGCCGCCCTTGTACCAGTATAAGCAAGAAACTCGGATTAGTGAAAAACCTCCATAAGTGAAAGAGAACACGGTCCCTTGAACTCTTGCTTATCCAGGTTCGACTGTATTATATTAAAAATGAATTTTTAATCACGCCAAAGAAGTATAACTTCAAACATAAGTACACGCAACTACTTTTTTTATAAAACGTTTTTTATCCTTATTTTGACTCCCTCTTAAATACTAGAAGTTTGGTGTAACGTTCCATTCTGTACAAAGATATCGACGATGTTAAATAATTCAAACTATTCTTCTGATGTACCAAAAATAATAAAATGTCTCCAAACTGTAAAATATAATATAGGAAGTTATTCTATGTATTTTTGTTTCGTTTTCTGTGTTAAAATGAATATTTCACGATAATTCCAATGAATGTTTGTCATCGATATCCGCTGTAAATCTAGTTTTCACGCACAGCTAATTTGGCTTTTGTTAATCTTCACTTGTTTACATCAGTGGTGACGAACATTTTAATACTGCGGGTTAAATAGACTGCTTCAAGGTAGACCGCGAAAGTTTTGTGACTTTAAGATTGTTAGAACAGTCCTATAGAGCAGCGTTCCCTAAACTTTTTCGTTTACGGTTTCCTTAAAAGTTACCAAAATTTTAATATAAATCATGAGTAATTTAGTTTTTTTTTAAGTGGAACTACTTTACGCTTGACATCGAAAAACAAATCATAAATTATTCTGTAAATGTAAGTTTACAGCATTTAGATGTATATTTTACACAAGCAGTTTCATTTCTGTAGAGTGTAGTACAATATATCACTGTTTGCCGGACGGCGTTTATACAGTTCGGCCGTTGACATCCGAACTGTATAATTTTACCCACTTATAACTGACTATAAAATCATTGTTTGCCGATCGACGTTTATACAGTTCAGCCTTATACATATAAACTTCTAAAATCCATTCTCACAGCACATGTTTCAAAATATTTTTAAAATGAATGCTCTGAAGATGGTTAGCTCTGCTCGCTTGTTTTCCTCGGAGCTCGCATCGTGCGTTCTCGATATCCTTCAGATGTTAAATCCGAACGCAGAATAGAGAAATGTTAAATTCGGATCAATCTCAGCGTAAAATCGAACGTCTGATCTCCTCAGTCGCTGCAAAATGTAAGGAATAATTTAATCTCTGACTATAATTTTAGCATGAAATTAAAGTATGTTACGCCATATCTAAATGACAGGAAGTGCGTTCTTAAATTAATTATTAATTATTGAATTACACACACCACTCTTAATTAATGACCAAGCCTGTACACTTTGAAGTTTGTATATTTGGTTAAGACAATTGAACGACAGTTATTCTCTTATTTTAACAACGCTACTGAAACAAGCGAAATCTATTTTTGTGAACACAGCCTACTCTACTTGATCCGTTCAAAACTTGGCAACAGTGTTGCATGATTGCCAAACGACTTGCACGATTTGTCGTTAATAATTATTATATTTTAATGTGTGCTTCACATTGTTGGGCTTTGTTAACACATTCACTGCGCTACCAGTTACATGTGACTGGCAGGTAGCTTTCCGTTCCAGCGACACAGAAAACTGTAAATTTTTATCGTTCTTGCGGGGACGATAAAAATGTTATTTGTTAAGATAGATCAGTATTATAAATAGCTATGTGATTGTTGCGATCTATACTACGTGCTAGTTCTATTTCCGAATATCAGATGTCAGTATCTGGTAACGAACTGTAAAGAAAATTATGCTGTTAGGGGATTTACCGGATACCAGAATCTGGTAAAGTGAGAATCGACATAGTACCAAAAATTGCTACCGCAGTGAAAGTGTTAACTTTAGGGAAAAAATTAAATCAAGAAGAGGATTATGACGCGCGTTCGGTTCTTTACACAATTAATTTAACAGAATACTCTGGGTACTGCTTCCTGATCTCAAAAAGAAGGTCTTGATATTTTGTCCGCTTCTCAGTCTCCTTCGGGACTATCTTCGTTTCAGCAGGAACTGAGAACTTGATGACATACATAACTCGCGTGGTTTTATCAAGAAGAACTACATCAGGCTTCGTATTAATTATTATTATTATTATGTGTTCAAAAACCGGTACATTTACCCTTAGTCACAATTGACTTGATTATAGAGCGTTCCGTCGACAACCATGAATAAATGACCAGCTCGCATCGACATACTGCACTATACCCTTCTCTCACACCACATTACATAATATTTTATTATTCGCTCCACCTAATAATAATTAATTGGTGCAAAACGTTTAAATATGCATTTTCCAATTAATTTACTTTAATCAATGACCGGTTTAGATTAGACAGTCGACTATAGACGCTCGACAACTAAGGCCATTATTAAATCAACAACCGAGACTCGTCATGTCCACCACATTAAAATTATGATAATGACGAAATTGAACTTCACGTCTAAAACCTCTCACAGTTAAGGTGCGCTTACACGGGCAACTAAAATCGTTCAATTCCGGGCAATATTGATCAATTATGTACATCAGCAATTCACGGCAATGGCAACATGGAGCATATCACGCAATATGGAGCAACTTTGAGCAACTAGGCAATACAAGGCAATCATTCATACACTATAGCAATTCAATTGAACTGTCACTGGCTATTGACGAGGTTTTACTGGCAGCGGCGTGTAGTGCTTTTATTATAATAAGTTTAAAACGAAAAAAAAAAAGAAAAGGAATAGACAGATTTGAGTGCGAACGTATCTAGCAAGACGAAAGCCATCTTTATTGTGTGATGATATGGACAATTATTTATTCAAAAACTTTACCAGAATTTATTTATTTCTTTTTTGTACTTGGTAATTAATATAAAAATGTTTTTTTCGGGAAAAAGGACTTTTTTTAAATAAACACTTAATTTTTTATTTACAGCGACGTTTCGTTCCTTGTCTGGAACTTTATCAAGCTTAAATAACTATTAAATGTTTTGATTAAGTAGATATAAAAGTTAATATACACATTTAAATATAAATTTGAGTTTAACAATTATTAATAAAAAGTTTATAATAATACCGTTTATTACAAAATGTTTTTACAGTCGATGTTCAAATCAACTGTAAAAACATTTTTTTAATAAACGGAATTATTATAAACTTTTTATTAATAATTGTTAAACTCAAATTTATATTTAAATGTGTATATTCACTTAAATGTCTCGGAGTGATTTTGAATTACTTTTATTTTTATTAATCCACGTACAGCTGTACTGCACTGTACAATAGAAGCAAAGAAAATGAAATGACAGCGGCGCATCTCATTCCCACCACCGGTCTGTCACCACACAAAAGTGAGACAATAGATACGTATACAAGCGAGATAGAAGAAAAATTGACTAAAATTTCCAAACCGTGTTCGGCAGTTCATGTCGGCCACTTTGGGCAATACTATTGCCGTAATTTTATTGAAATTGCTCCAGATTGCTCCATTAATTGCTCCATTGTGTTGCCGGGCAATTATTGCTCAAAAAATTGCTCGCGTAAAGGCACCATTAAACAGTCTTCCTCCTTACCTTGCGTGAATGGAAAGAACAATGCTGATACTGTTTTTATTCTATAGATAATTTCGAATAGTTTAACTCTTTCCCGGTTAGGAGCCACAAGACGTATCCGTATGAGAGCATGGAGGTGGAAGGACAAATTGAACCGTGTTTTATCAAAGTATGTGTGAGTTTTGAGAGTAGTAGTGTGTACGTGATATCTTAACTCCGCCCGTTGCCTTTAGGTTACGATGCAGTAGTTCTACCTCACCACCACCTTAGCTAATGTTCTACAGCCGGTTTTTTATAGTAAATATAATATGGTATACGTGCATTGCGTCACGCTCGTTACATTTTTAATCTCAGGAATGACTTTTATTAATTTACCGTGCTAAGTTTTATTTAAAAACAAATTCGCTGCCTACCCAAACCGCTAAATGACGAATTGATAACCGCTCTAAGGATCAATCAATCAACGTTTGTTGTCGAGATTTCAAGGTCATCTCGCAAGTCGAACACAGCAACTGCTTATCAACCAACTGTGCAGAGTCACCTGTTGTCATCTATCTGCGAAGAGCTGTCTAACATAACGTTAGACAGAACTGTGTCAACATATTACATCAATTATCGTAAAAAATATAATAAATTATGACACGCACAATTTTTTTAGGGATGGATCGAATATTGGGATACTTGTATATCGTATTGAGACATTTTTGTGGTGCTTAATTTGTCTCGAATTCTAAGCCTTTACGACGACATCGCTCGCGTTAAAGTTGTTTTTGACAATACCGCGTATAAAGTTACTTTTTATTTATCATAAGAAAATACAAGAATGTATCTTTACAAGTTGCATATTGTGATATTTTACTGATTTACTTGACATACCCAGTGTCAAAGGATACTAGAATACTAGAAGGTTGGGTGCAAGAGGCTATAAACATGGTCACGTATGTGATTGGTTGAGTCGATTGCTTACGTCACCGATGCCTATGGTTTGGTTTTTCAATTATTGTTACCCCAACTGTTTGGAAGAAGACTCCATGTGACGTCACAAGCATACTTCCGCCGCCATCTCTCGCGTCTCGCCTGGTCACACTTTCAATAATGCTAACGCCCTAGTTTCTAGTAAGCTTGCCCAGTGCTAGGACAGTTTATTAACGAACGATTACTCTCGTAGATTTATTAGCTCAATTTTAAAAGTTTGTTTATTTATTAATGCGTTAATGTACACATTGAACATCAAGATACTATGTTATTCTTACGGCAACAGTTTAAAGAAAATACGAAAATTATTATCTCTTTGCAGAGCTAATGTATTAAAAGCTTTTATATGCGGCGGCTCTCCCGTCGGTTTTTTAGCTATTGCTCAGGTTGCTTTGTTATATTTTATTTATTTATTTCTGACCTGTCCAATTCCATTTTACTTAGCAAATACTATGGTGAGTCCTATCAAAATCGGTTTAGGACTGTTTGAGTTAAATCGGAACAAATAAACTGACATAGAGACAGACAGACAGACATTTTGCAGATAGTTAATTCGATCGAGATATTCTACTAATTGTCAAAATTCGTTAAAAACTAAAACGACTACAAAGTTACGATAACTTACCATGTAATATTATCAAATATATTAATACGCTAAGGATAAGATGTTTGCCTCCCTTTTTCGAAAAAAACACAATGGCTCCACATAAATTTTATATAATTTTATAGATAATTGCTTGCTCTACCGACATCAACAACTAAAAAATCTATTATTGCTTTTGTTTTTGCAAAATAATTAATTATAACAATTATACATTTATTCAGTATATGCAGCAATGCTGCCATCTGACGGTTCTAGCTTTGAAACAACGTCAACATGATTGACGGTCGGTAAATTTTTTGTGTTTAATTTTTAATCAAAATTCAGGTATAAATACTTTTCGTATGGCGGCGCTTCAGCTCAACGTTTTCGATACTTGCGCCTCTATATGACAGTTTTAGAAAAATATTTTCTTGAACTGTCACTGAGCTTTGTAATGTAATACAACAAAAAGAAGAAAGTTGTAAAGAGTGTGAGAAATTAGAAACAAATTTTAGTGCGAATTATTCGCACAGGTACCGCTAGGTTTTTTAAATAATGAAAAGAGACACCTTCCTACCACATGAGCGTTAAGAACTCTAACGTAGGTACATTTTAAAACTGAATTAGCTGTATCAATCCCACTGATATGTCAAATTGAAGGCAAATCACAAGAAAGATAATTAATGTACGTCTCTTTCTACATATAAAGAAGTGTGGCAGTTTATGCTCGTCTTTTAAAAATATATATTTTTTAATTCTAGTTTTCAATATATATAAGAGGAAGGATACAAGAACTAAAAAGTTGGCTTAGATTATTTATTTATGTATGAGGAATAATGTACATTATTCAAAATTTTACCAGCTGTTCAATATACTCCCTTTTCATCCGCATAGCTTCATCGTACGAGAATACAAGCAATTATTCACGTTTCGTAAATCTCTATTTTGTATGAAAATCTTAACCAGTCTTTGCTGTTAATGCTCCAAAATAACACCATCCTTCCCATATGACTTTTGGCCAAGTTTTTTATAGTTTATTTGATCTAAATAAACAATTAAAAATTGGACAAAAATTATATAGCATAAGACTTTATTTCTTTTTTGTCCTTGGTAATTAATATAAAAATGAATTAATAATATTGACTCTACCAACAGTAATAGAATATTAAATAAAACGAAACCACTTGCGATCACTGCTCAAAATATTTTTTTTTATTTACAAAACGTTTCGACCAAATTTTGGTCCTTTTCAATTTATTAAAGTATAAAATATAAAAAAAAAAATATTTTGAACAGTAATCGCAAGTGGTTTCGTTTTATTTAATATAAAAATGATTTTTCGGGAAAAAGAACTTTATTTATAAGTAAAACACTTAATATTTTATTTTCAGCGACGTTTCGTTCCTTGTTTGGAACTTTATCAAGCTTTAATAACTATTAAATGTTATGATTAAGTAGATATAAAAGATACTATATACATGTGAATATAAATTTGAGTTTAACAATTATTATTAATTAAAAGTTTATAATAATTTCGTTTTTTTTTTAAATGTTTTTTCAGTTGATGTTCAAGTTAACAAATTTATTGACTTGAACATCAACTGAAAAAACATTTAAAAAAAAACGAAATTATTATAAACTTTTCATTAATAATTATTGTTAAACTCAAATTTATATTCACATGTATATAGTATCTTTTATATCTACTTTATCATAACATTTAATAGTTATTAAAGCTTGATAAAGTTCCAAACAAGGAACGAAACGTCGCTGAAAATAAAATATTAAGTGTTTTACTTATAAATAAAGTCCTTTTTCCCGAAAAATCATTTTTATATATAGCATAAGTTTTATGCAAATTTTTGTACAGAAAAAATTAAATTAAAAGACACTTATTGAGGAAGCCAGACTGTATTTTTGCAAAGAAAACACTTCAAAATGTTAATTTTCCTTCCCGTAATTCGAAATCTAGTGACGTACTGTAAAGAAATATTGCCGAATATCACATTGTTGATTCAGTGTTTAAGGCAAAAATATGTATTTTTTGAAATTTTGAAGCAGCAAGCCAAATTTTGTGAAGCTTAGTACTTAAGTCCAGCTGATAAAAACAGTCACTTTAAAAGTTGAATTTGTTGTTACTGTGAGTTTGTAATCGACCCATCACCGTCAAGAGATAATATATTTACCTATACCTACAGTAAGACCTCGCTTAACGCTGCTTCGCTTAACGCTGTTTCAGTATTACACAGTTTCTAAAAAAAAAACTTAGCCACTATAACGTAAAATATGGATCAGTGTATACAAAATTATTCAAATATTGATAAAAGTTCAAAAGCAAGACGAAGTATCATTGATATCTTACTATCGACAACAGCATGCTGAACGAAACAGAAAAAGACAAACGACATTAGATTACTTCTTCACAAAAAGCAAAATAATCAGGAGCCTTCCTCATCACAGACATAACTTCTTACTCGAACATTTATTTGATTTTCATAAATGTTTTATGAACAAAAATCGATATTAGCAATATATAAATCTATAATTATTGTGATAAAGTATTTAACAATAAATGCTTCAAAATTAAACAAAAAAAAAACTAACAAATTTTCTTATTCTCGGTCCTTTTTCACTCATGCCTATTATCTACGTATTAAGGTGAGCTCGTTTAGCACTGTTTCGTATAGCGCAGGAACTTATTGGAAATTGGAACGTATCTTCCGCGTTAAGCGGGGTCTTCCTCTATTATAATATCTTCTCGATAACGTATAATGCTGCCGTCCTTCCTCGCGTGTTTCATTCAACCTCGAACGATCAATTGCTGAACTGGCCTACTGCAGGCCTCAGGCTCACAGCGTGACGCGCACGGCTACAGGCATCCCGGCGCCGTCCTCCAGGAGGCGCCCATTCACCGTGTCAAGGGGTGCAGCCCTCGACACAAACGCCACTATTAAACACAGCTGTTCCATTCTTTCAGCATCCACTCTATCGTTCTCTGTCTTTCTGATCTTTTTCTCCATCTTTCTCCCATCTCATCACCTTATATACAGGACGTTGAGTAAAGACTAATAACGAGACGAAGTAACAAGAACAGTTACAAAAAATAACTGATTCCAAAGAAACACGTTACTAAATGACCGATTATTTAAGACCCTGTTAACTAGTATATCTATAATGCTGGGTTACAAAAAGCGTTATAAAAAAATCGGGTCCCAGTGTCAAAACCCTGCCGACAATATAGTGTATTTGCTAATACAGGTAGTGTAATTATTATGTTTGTTTATGGACAAAATAGAAAAGTTAACCCCTTAATAGACCCCTTAAAATAATATTGTTTTCTTAATTTCAATATTTCGTCCCTGTGTTATCAACTGATCAACTGCACAAAGTTATATAAAGCCTTCAGTAAGTATAATTCTCTATCCGCAAAAAAGTGTTTTCATAAAATTTATAAGTCGGTCCTGTCGAGCCGATTTTAATAAAATTGTAGAAGCACCTTTTAAATTTCAATGTTGAATCGATTCCGAAAATATTCTCGGTGTTTTTGGGCCACAAAACAATTTCCAACTTCTAAGTACAACCCTTAAAATGGTCCGACTAGGCCCATTTTAAATAGGCTTCGTGCGGTGATGGGTTCCAATATGTGGACCGAATTTCATTAAAATCAATTAACTCCTTCGAAAATTATTGCCCGCACACATATAGACATATACAAGGTGGCGCAGAGGAAACGCATGTTTTCTGAATGGATAGTATTTCGCGAAGAGAAGGGAGAAGGGCCAACAGAGAGTCCAGGTAATGCAGTTTTAGCCATGGCACCGTGGACCGTGTGTTTGCCGTCGATCAATTATTACTTCATTTAGCTGTAATTAAAACAACAGTATCTTGAAAATATAAAATGTTATGCTTAGGTGAAAAACTTGCGTTCCCTCTGCGCCACCTTGTATATTGTAGATTATAGACGCTAAACAGCTGAGGTCATCAGCGTCTACAAAAATGGTGCCAAGCTGACGCCAATAGTGGATTTGCCATATATAGCAAATACACTAAAAATGATTTGACAGTGACCTTAGATTGTGATCATATTTACTGGTTTTATACACACAAAAGTATAGTCTAATGTTGTTGTGAAACTCCCTGTCATGTTGTAGATCATTAGATTGTACTTACACAAAAACAAATGATTGAGCTATATAGAAAAAGATCGCTTTACAAGCTACATTTTTGTGAATATACGCAGAAAATGTTTTGAAGGAAAAAATGTCCAAAAACGATGTTTTAAAAAATGTTTAAATCGATCAATCGTTTTTTGAGCAGAATCGATTTAAAATTCTTATAAAATATGCGTAGTTACAATCTAAGGTCGTTGTCAAATCAAATTTTCTGACAATGCTTTCTGAAACCTAGCATTAGACTGTTATTTTTTAGCAGTTTTTATAATAGTTTATTTTCAAACGAGGATAACAGTATCGTTTGTAGCAGTTTTGTCCATCAGGAGAAAACAGTCACAAGGAGAATTTTTGTAATTTGTAATTATACCTATAGGACTAGATTCTGTTCAGTGAAAATGTTTTCAAAAGTCTGTCATTTCTGACTATACTTACAAAAAATTGAAATCAGTTATGACCGCAGTTGTTGAAAGTCTATTATTTACAAAACCCTGTATATTGCATTTTTAGATTTCTTATAAAATTTACGTACCAATAAAATCTATCGTTTTTGCGAGTTACACCCATTTTTTTCCAAAGACGTCGCAATTTTAGACTTTGTATTCCAATATCTCACAAATGATTTAAGTCTGAGATGCGAAAGCTTGTACAGTTAAGAGTTAAAAAAATAAGGTACGCTGAAATTGTGAAAATATTAGATGTCATGTTTGTTTTTGCAAATACAGTAATAAGTGTATAATAGCCCTGTGTAAAAACGGCTTTGACCTGAGATGTCCCTGCCATGAACTGTATAGTTTGCGGACGTCTGACGCGAACGTCAGGTCATGACCTCTGAACGCGCGTCAAGGACGACCGTTCGCTGTTTACTGATATTCACACATAAAGCGCTGTAAATCGAGCGTTTGTAGATTAGAATGCATCTAGAAAATGTAGAATATAGAATAAAGACGCGCGAGCCATTAAAGAGCTGCCATGTCACAGAACCATACAAACATAATGATCGGAACACATTTTTTGTAGGTCGGGAGTTCAAATGCGGTTTGCGATAATAAACAAAATTCTCCCAAAACTTTCAAAACGTAAGACTGATCCCAGATACGTTAGAATACGTTAGAACTATTGTTTCAAAAGTTATAAAAAATAATCTTTGAATGCACGGAGCTTCTAATTCAAGAGATACAAACGTATTCTTTTTTCTATCAATATCTTTATTATATATCTGAAAGAATCTTCTTTCAAATACAAGTTCAACACGTAGATTTTCAACTTATCTACGCGCGTTATTAGTCATTTGTCTTTGACAAGTTAAAGATTATTTTTTAGTTTGAATACAAATTGTTTATTGAAATAAAATAATAAAAAAAGAACTGGAGTGAGATTTACATAAATACAGCTATTAAACGTTACGCGCATGCGAACATGGTCTCTACCATACTCTGTCCTCCTCACTAAATAAACTGAAAAACAACTACAACGATATGTGGCGAAGGCATGTCCACCAGTACAAATTTCTAGCCCTATTTTATTGGTAACCTTTTTCTGCGAGCGACTTAATGTTAATTTTAATGTTACAGATATATTTTTTTATTTTTTCACGGGAAATTGGACAATTGAATTTTAATATAGATAAACTAAATTAAAAAATTTGCGACGTTTCGTTAATTCGTTTTAACTTCTTCGGGCAAAACTTTAACTAGTTAACCATAACTTCAATAAAATTTGGATATTTAACAATACATATATTTAATTAAAGTTTTGCCCGAAGAAGTTAAAACGAATTAACGAAACGTCGCAAATTTTTTAATTTAGTTTATCTATATTAAAATTCAATTGTCCAATTTCCCGTGAAAAAATAAAAAACTTATTAATTATAATGGACGTGAACAATATTGAGAGTTACAGATATATTCACTTTCATCACATTTAGGGTTCCGTTCATTCAGTGAAAAAGCGGAATCCTTATAGAATCACTCTCGTGTTTTCTGTCTCTTCGTCTGTCACAGCTTGTTTTCTCGCAATCCACTGAACGAAAAAAGTTGAAATTTGGTACATGTTAGATAACCCAATCACGGACCAATAGCGTAAATAAACGAATTCCGATTTTGTGGGCTATTTCATAAAGCGTCAAAAGAAGTATAGCTTCAAGAATATTGCAGAGTAGTAGCATTTAAACAAAAATCGTTTTTTTTTGCAAACTAAAAATACCTCAAAATTACAGTGATATGACCTTGATATTTTATGTCTTGTACTTTTCATGTTGCTGCACTCGAAGCGTACCCAGAAGATAATGCTATTTAGAGGTGCATCTTCACATATAAGTTCTTAATGTTACGTCAGCACTCAGCTTGCACTGTAATGAACTTAGAGAAGACCTCTAGGTGCATCGTTTACGTACGTTAAACGACGCCATTTTATTTTTAAACATGACATTTGATTGGCATACTCTTTTACCGACCTATAAAACTCGGTGAACTATATAGTACTGTAATAATTAAATTAAATATTACTGTTGTCGAAATCGGAAGACCTCTTCAATCTCCCTAATCTATATATATTTAAAACACGAATCGTTTTCCTTAATAGTTTTTTAATTGAACCTTTTTGACTTTTGTCTACATATGTTTCACCACTATTTGTTTTGTAATTTTCGTATATATTTTTATAATATACAGGCGAACTTCTATAATTTCTTTTTTGTTGTGCGTTTAGAGTTTTCAAAAAATTGCAAAAAAAAAACATTGAATGATCGTATTTTTTAAACTAAAGAATCGGTATGATTGCGCTTATGCTTGGAATCAGCGTAATTTATGTTATAACATTGAGATTGTTTATAAAACAAATTACTTTCTATAATCAATCTCAATTTTAAAAAGTGTTAAACATCTTACTTTTTGCGATTTTTCTAAGACATTCACCTTAAAAAAACGCATTTTTTACGGAAATCGAAATCACTGAGAACTTTTTCAAACATTTAAATCGTAGCTGCAAAATCCTATAATTACGTATTGAAATATATATATAAATTAACTTATTAAGCATGTTAAAACTGTGCTGATTTTAAATGGTTTAGAACCCGCCAATTGCTTAAATTACGTCAAATGGTTGCAATGCTGTAGTTATCCATAACTGCATAATACAGAATTCATCTCGTTATTCATCTCATAATTCATCTCGTTATTCATCTCATAATTCATCTGTATCTGTCATTATTAGTAAGCTTATAAAAGTTCAGTAACTTGGTAACGAATTTACTTTGATAAGTGTCGTATACTTACTTAGACTTCTTGTTGCTTGTACGTAGACTGCAGATAAATGACGTCACGTTATAAGAAAGGCACGGTATAAGAAAGAATGGTAGTGTATCTTATATTCTTTTATACATGGAAGGGGTGAAGCTCTTATTGCGCGAGTACACGAAGAGCCCGCAGAGTGGCGCTGCGAGCACACCAGTAATGCTTGCTGTGTTAAAAGAAATGCGTCACGGGTTTGCCTATGCGTTGGCGTTGCGTAATATATTTTGAAAATTGAATTTAATCTTTTTATTTTTTTTATTTAACACAGCAAGCATTGCTGCTGAGCCGGCAGCGCTACTCCGCGGGCTCTCCATATACTAGCCCAATAAGAGACTCACTTTTTCATATGGAAGATATACTACTATTCTTTCTTATACCGTGAATCAAGGTCATTTCTGAAGCGACAGTGTAATCGATTCAAAGTTGGCATTAATTTAGTGAACACGTGGCGACGACCACCGACCAGTTGGTGCTGCGCCTTTTGCGATCGTCGCGTCCCGCCGCGACGTCGGTATCTACCGTTGCACGCGCACGCCGTATATTTATATAGCAATGCTGATACAGCGATATTGTACCGGCTTTTGGCTATGAGCAATTCTCTAATATCGTCCCGACAACTAAACGTCAGACTGTGATCGTGTCGTGTCGTCTCCGTCCCACAGTTCTGACGAATTTCTAAGCTCGCATCTTGTTGTGCAGTTTACATGCGTCAGTTCTGATTCGTTTGACTCATATAGCCGTGTCTTCACTGGATAATTTCCGTGAAAAATATCGTTTAATCTATTTAAAATATTTGATCATTTTTATTCGCGGTAGTAGGAAAATCATTCATTTTTAATTTAATCACGTTGGCGACCCGCACTGCACTAAAACATAACAGTTTCGTTTCGAAGTAATAATAATAACAATAATAATAAATAGTTGACTGTTAACGTCCATTTTATTTATTACAGTAGAACCCCAACTCCCAAGTCATTAGATACACAGATTACCTAGTTAATTAGACTGGGAGACCGTTTTATCAATCACGCAATATCAATTAACGCCACCCCCCACTACTAACTAACGGAATGAGGTAACCTCTGTATCTAATAGTTCCTTGAGTATTTTCAACCGGTCGAAACTAATTGACTCGTGAATTTTCAACTTCTCCGTCATCTTCACTTCGTGACAGTCATAGATCATTCAAAAACGCTTTTATTATTTTGAGGCTAATCCTGACAAGTGGGTTCATTTTTTTCAACTAGAACACTCCTCGTTTTTAGTCAGAAATCGATAGAAGTTTGAAATTTCTACCAACTGCTGATTAGGTCGGTTCTATCAAAAGGAGACTTTTACGAATTGCAAGTTTTTTTACACCTTTTGAAGCGCTCCGAGGCCAAGTATCCCCAACCGCTAACTTGATTATTTGTTTACACCCTAAATACTAGCTGTCTCAAAATATTAGCCTTTATAAAATTCTTACAATTTTTGGCCACGAGCTCTTGAACTGTTGCAGCTTGAAAATGTGTATTTTAGTATCAGTGTAAATTAAATAGCACACATGATTTAAACAAACTATTATATTGTTCATAAAATAACACAAAATCAAATTCACTTTTACATTCATTAAACACGTTACGCAAATAAACAATAACAAACATACATAACTTAATTATTTAACTAAATCTAACTTTACATACGTACAAATTATATACAAGCAAACTTTACAGTAACATGGCTTACCCAACACAAATAATGTATCAATACATCATAAAAAAAATAAATGAGTGCTAGCATTTTTTTATTCGTCAGACTAGTAGCGAGTAAGGTGTGTGTCAACGTTTAGATTTTTTATTACGGTTTGTGTTGAGTAATTTTTCTATTTGATAAAGTAATTTTTTAATGCATCTATTTAGTATTTAGTTTTGTTTAAATAAATACAGTATCTACTGCTCACTTGCTAGTAGCGCCGGTAGTAGAAAAAAAGTCTCTACATGATTAAATTCAAATTTTCTATCTGCCTGATTGCACTGACACAAACGTCAGAGATTCTGTAATGGCGCTAATAAAACGAAACAATTTGGAAACCATGTTTTTCTCTTCTACAATTGTTACAGGTGATTGAAACAGTTGTTGGATTGTGAATTGTTTGATCGCATTGTAGGAAAACAACCGTGAAACGTTTTTTTTATGTTAAACAACAGCTAGATTTTGAATTGGTTAGTGGCGAGTATAAAAACAGTTGAAAAACAATTTTCTTTCTTTTGTTTAATTCATTCCAATCGCACTATGTTTACGGAATAAATCGTAGATAATTGTTTGGTGGCGTTTATAAAGAGAGCAATTGAAAAGCATGTTTTTCTTTCTATTCACTCCTAATTGGAAAAAGTTTTTAGATGGAATATTCTAAATTTACAGCAAGTTACGTTGACAAAATAATCCAATACGAAATATTTTGTAACAACAAATAATGGTGGTGTAGAAAAGAATTAAACAAAAGAGTACTACATAAAGAGATTTAGTTTTATGAATGCAACCGAACTGATTAGCATCCGAATATCATCTCTGTATTCAGCTTTTCAAATAACAATTGCATGTTATTGCTGCAAAAAGCCGTACAAAGTATTTTTTCCACTTATCTTTCAGCAAAAAAGATCTGTACAATATCAATAGGTGAAATCGATAGACAAAAACGATACAAAATGTGTCTTTTGAAAATTAACTGACGATACAATAGGCGAACGATATTTTGAATTAGTTTTTCGTGGTGAAAATTCATTTCAAATTTCTCTTTTAAAAACACCACTTCGCTGGCTATTTTTTAATAAATTAAAAATACATTGAAAAACAAATTAGACTCAAAAGTCCTTTAAAAAATTATTTTCCGCAAGAATGATAATCACCATCATACTCATATTCCGTTGGCGGCCCAAATGCACTTTGCAACATATTCATGTATTCAGGATTTGGTCCGTGTGGGTTGAACATAAACATTGGAATCAAATATGGCTTGTGAGAGTTATTACCCGGAACATGTCCATTGTTACATTTACACGACACCATCTGAATAGGTGGTGGATGATGCGGACAATACGTAGGCGTGTGGTGGATACAAGTTGCTGGACCGGTTCTAGGCTGTGTGGCCGTCGTATCCTGTTGTTGAGAGGACGTTATCAGTGCTGATGACGGCACCGGTTTAGGATCTGTTGATGACGTTTCTTCAGAAGGATTTGTAGTGTCTACTGCTGATGCTGGAGCACTTGCAGATTCAGAATCGCCTTCTCCTACTGATGGGGATTGTGAACTATTAGAATTTTCGGACGACGGATTCTTTTCTAGAGCGTCTGCAGATTCAGTATCGCCTTCCCCTACAGATGGAGCATTTGTTGATTCAGTACCCTCTTCTCCCGGTGGTGTTGATTGTGGACTATTAGAATTTTCGGACGACGGATTCTTGTCTAGAGCACTTGCAGATTCAGGATCGCCTTCCCCTACAGATGGAGCATTTGTTGATTCAGTACCCTCTTCTCCCGGTGGTGTTGATTGTGGACTATTAGAATCTTCTAACGACGGATTCTTGTTTAGAGCACTTGCAGATTCAGGATCGCCTTCCCCTACTAATGGAGTATTTGTTGATTCAGTACCCTCTTCTCCCGGTGGTGTTGATTGTGGACTATTAGAATCTTCTGACGACGGATTTTTGTCTAGAGCACTTGCAGATTCAGGATCGCCTTCCCCTACTGATGGAGTATTTGTTGATTCAGTACCCTCTTCTCCCGGTGGTGTTGATTGTGGACTATTAGAATTTTCGGACGACGGATTCTTGTCTAGAGCACTTGCAGATTCCGGATCGCCTTCCCCTACAGATGGAGCATTTGTTGATTCAGTACCCTCTTCTCCCGGTGGTGTTGATTGTGGACTATTAGAATTTTCGGACGACGGATTCTTGTCTAGAGCACTTGCAGATTCAGGATCGCCTTCCCCTACAGATGGAGCATTTGTTGATTCAGTACCCTCTTCTCCCGGTGGTGTTGATTGTGGACTATTAGAATCTTCTGACGCCGGATTCTTGTCTAGAGCACTTGCAGATTCAGGATCGCCTTCCCCTACAGATGGAGCATTTGTTGATTCAGTACCCTCTTCTCCCGGTGGTGTTGATTGTGGACTATTAGAATCTTCTGACGACGGATTCTTGTCTAGAGCACTTGCAGATTCAGGATCGCCTTCCCCTACAGATGGAGCATTTGTTGATTCAGTACCCTCTTCTCCCGGTGGTGTTGATTGTGGACTATTAGAATCTTCTGACGACGGATTCTTGTTTAGAGCACTTGCAGATTCAGGATCGCCTTCCCCTACAGATGGAGAATTTGTGGATTCAGTACCCTCTTCTCCCGGTGGTGTTGATTGTGGACTATTAGAATCTTCTGACGACGGATTCTTGTCTAGAGCACTTGCAGATTCAGGATCGCCTTCCCCTACAGATGGAACATTTGTTGATTCAGTACCCTCTTCTCCCGGTGGTGTTGATTGTGAACTATTAGAATCTTCTGACGACGGATTCTTGTCTAGAGCACTTGCAGATTCAGGATCGCCTTCCCCTACTGATGGAGTATTTGTTGATTCAGTAGCCTCTTCTCCCGTTGGTGTTGATTGTGGACTATTAGAATGTTCGGACGACGGTTTTATTTCTGGGGCACTTGCAGGTTCAGTACCTTCTTCTTCCGGTGATGTTGATTGTAAACTAGTAGGATCTTCTGACGGCTGTTTCGTTTCTGGAGATCTTGTAGATCCATTGTCCTCGGCTGTTTCTGATGCTGATTGTGGATTTGACTTAGAAGCTTCTGAATCATCACCCGTTAGTTCCGGCTCTTGATTTTCATTTTTCGCCCCCGGCTCCGGTGTCCCTGAACTAAGAGCAGAAGCTGTCTCGCTTCCGTGTCCATTTTTACAATCTCCTTCTCTAAGAAAATCAGTCAACAACATAATTAACTGACCGAGCATACACGATTTTCTATCGCTGTAGCTACCGCTTTGGGCTGACTGTTGTTGTTGACAATTACACTGAGAATTCTGAATAATCTGACATGGTGCCGATTCTGTTGTTGATAATAAAACACTAACGGAACAAATTCCTAACACCACTGGCACTAATTTGAAAATCATGTTTGTCAGTCACTTGTTGTTGAGATCAATTTCCATTATAGTCTGTAGTCAAATTTGTTTAATTTGACTGTATTTATATGGTTAATCGCAAATAATTGTTTATGATTATGACATGATTATTTTACAGATTAAATTCTTGTTTTCTTATTATTATAAAAGGTCATAAATAGACAACGATATGCATGTTATATTAAACAATAACACAACCATTCTAAAGTCGGTGTAATAGCGATCAGTTTTTTTTACATTGATACGAATTTATAAACGTGATATTGCTTCTAAAAATAAAAAATAGCTCTCTTTCCTAATTTGCTGCTATTTTTTTCGCCATTTAATCCCTTTTTAATAAATGGAAAAAATATGCAGCTGCGTATAATCGATTATGATAAAGGAGCCTTTCTTTAAGTCAATGCTTTTAGGCCTTTTTGAACCGAGTCCTCACTTTTGCACGCTGTAAAAAACTAGATCTTATATGTTTGGCTTGGACTAAAAAAGAATTAAAGATTTTAGGCGTCCGTTGAGTCAATAACCCCGTAGGAACTGACCTAACGAAAGACTAGTGTAAGGTACTGAATTTTTATAACAAAAAAAATTGCCCCTCAATTTAATTTAATTAACTGCTATATGTTATAAACAATACAACTTCAGGAAGACGTGCTTATTGTTATATTGTAACACTGACTTTACTACATAATTGCCGATGTTAATGCACTTGTCGATATTTGTTATTGTAATTCAGATATACAGAATAGACCGCAAATAATTTATAGTTTTTTTTGCATAAAAATTGTTAAAAACTTTTTTATAGGATATGCATTGGAATCCTTTTGAATTGAGATCCGAAAATAACGAAATTTTGGCTATAACGAGAACAATTATTATTTCCTTCACATGTACATTAAAACATATGCAAATTAAACTTTCCGTAACTTCTAAGGAGCAAAATTTTGTGTATAACGAGCATTTCCCTGATATATATGTCGTAGGATAATTAAAAAATTCGGAATTTCGCGAAAATCCTAGGAAGAATGCATAAAAAATCGGGTGATTGAAATCCGATTTTTTTGCAAACGTCCTAGGATTTTCGGGAAAATCGGATTTTTTTAATTATCCTACGACATATACAATATAACAGAACAAGTCCAGACTGACTGACTCGTCAACGACCAGATCAAACCGCTGTAGCAAGAACCTTGAAATTTGGACAGTAGGTTCTTTCTGTGACGTAAGCACCTCCTAACCAGAGATTTTTCAAATTTCAACCCCTAAGGTGGTGAACACGGAATGCGGAGTCTTTTTGAATGTTCATTTCTCACAAATCTTTAACACGCGGGAAATTGATTTTAACGTACTAACTTTTCTTTTTTTTTGAGAATACAAAAAATAAAGACAAAAGCAGCTGTTTTATAAGGGTACGTTAAAAATATCGTGTAGCTATATCTCGTGCGGTATGATACTGTTACCCGTGTCAATGACAACACATCATAATTTCGTTACTCGTGAGTCGTGAGTAATAAACCCCATACGCCATTAAATATTTTATAGTGCATTATGTATCTACTGAATGATAACTAATATTTTACGAATGTGACAATATTTTTGTAGGCTGCGTTCAATTCTCGTGCAGTTAGACTATGATTTACTATGACAATGGTTGTACGACTACATTTATTTTGCTATACTCAGTTTTACAGCACTAGTGTTAAATGTGTAACTGAAGAAATACAAGGTGCGTTTTCATCTTTAACAATTCAATTTTATAGTGATGTAAAAGGTTAAATAACCGGTTAAATATCCGCGACTATATATTATTATTATTATACAAGGCTACACAGAAAGTTTTGCGCATGAATATAATTTCCGCTCGAGATTTTAATTTTATAACCAATATTTACATAATTATAAATACATTATTTATAATTCTTTGAATTCTTTAACTGTTGAAAACTGTTCTATTGTTTTGTTTTTTGTTGTTCTGAGAAACAGAAACTGGAAACCGCCATGTTGTTCTATCGATAGCCGGTTAATTAAGTGGCTAATTATTCGGCTATAATGATTATAATTAATAATAATCGGTAATTTTAGATGATCACATTTTTTTGTTTCAACCTGTATATTATTAGCGTGCCATAAAATACATAGGTGATATCGGAAGCGACCGGACGTGGCCTGAGAACCAAACACGATTATTAAGTATGCTTATAAAGTCACTTTATAGGCGAGTGACTGAACTTATTATACATAAATATTCCGTGTTGATTTGTAACAACGTGTAACCTACAACCATAACAAACGTATCATAATCTGATCTCCTGCTGTTATGTTATCATTCATCAGTTAAACATATTTGATTACCTGTACATTTTGTTATGTGCGACGGTCAGCACATTTTTTTGAAATTGTTATGCATTTTTTATATTTGAATTAGCATTTATTATCGACATGATTACGTTGCATTTGTTTTATTACTATGTTTTTTTATAAAAATGGATGTCCGTTTCTGTTAGAAGAGAGTTCAGTTGTTACATTTTTTTTAATCAGTAATATGTAAATTCGCTTTCTTGTGGATTTTCGGGTATTTTGATTGCTATCTAGATAGCAAATCCTTCTTCAAAATTTTTGTCTGTCTAGGAAGGCATAGTTTTTAACTATCGCTGCCAAATTATACCGCTAGGGCTTCAGCTACATAACGACCTCAGTCTGTGAATAGTTCATAGCAGTGTGTGCAAAATAAGTCCATATTAAATAATAAATCATTGACAGTGCCAATGAGCTGTGTTCACTAATTTCCAAATTATAGAAGTTTTGTTATTTCAAAGGATTCGGAACTGAAAAATAAGTGGTTGGATGCATTCAGAAGAGAAAAAACTTTTACTGTAAATGCTGTGACAATAGTTCGTGAAATCCATTTTACTAAATAAGATTTTGCCACAAAAGGAGAATTTATAGATTTGACGACTGAACCGATTTTTATCAAACTCAGTACGTTATAAATTTATTGTTATTCGAAAGTTATTAAATTGTCTTATTTAATAAGAATCAATTAAAAAATACATTTAAAAAAGCTAATTATACCATAAACTATTCATTTCGCAAAAATAATGCGTTTTAGTGTAACAGTTTGTTATATTTTTTTCGATTTAATCGGCCATTATTTATATCATGAGCTATTGATTACATAAAAAAAATATTGATAATTGCGTTTTTTTAGAATAAACAAAACACATACCTCAAGGACAATAGAAATTATACTTTATAAATGCAAGTATTAAGATAAGTCGCGTGTCATTTGTTTCAAATATGGTGCGTGATTTCAACGTAGTATTTCTGCTACTCGGTGTTTTGTTTTTTGTTCATTCGACCCATGCGCAAAATGAGAAAGATCGCCTACTCGATCACATAATCGGAATATTAAAGCAAATTATCGTCGAAAAAGATCACAGTTGTGCTAAAAACATGTCAAACCAGCAAAACATCGGAAATGAAGACAAACAATTATCAGAAACTAATAACAGTAATGGAAGCTCACAAACTGGTATTAGCGGCAGAAATTCATTAGATCACTTAATTGTTTTATTGAAGCAGATTATCAAAGAAAAAGAAAATAATTGTGCCGAGAATACATCTTCTACAATGCCACCAGATCATACCGAAAGTGAAAGTTCTACAACGTCTACGAATTATCAAACAACAGAAAGTGATTTTTTCACCACTGAGAATAGTGATGAGTGTACTGATTCAGAATCTACAACAGACAGTTATGACCCGACAACTGAATCTACTACAAGTTCGGAAACTACTATAAAATCTACCACAGAAGAAAATCCTACCAGTCCTTCTAGTAGAAGTCCTGAAAGTTCTACAAGTACTTCAAAACCTCCGACCCAAGGAAATAATCCAACCACTACTACAAGTAGAAACCTAGAAAATTCAACGAGTACTTCAAAACCTCCGACCCAAGGAAATGATCCAAGCACTCATACAAGTAAAAACCCAGAAAATTCAACGAGTACTTCAAAACCTCCGACCCAAGGAAATGATCCAACCGCTCCTCATTCAACATCTTCAGCTACGATCCGACCGCCTCATCGAATAACGCCCGCATATCCCAGAACTACTGAAGCACCACAAACAACTCCCAACAAATGTTCGACTTCAAAACCAAGGACTAATCACTGTCGATGCAAAAAGCTGCCATACGGTGGCTATATAATGCCTGTATTGTTTCTAAGCAAACTTGAACGCTGAAGTAATTCGATAGTATTTAAATATCAAGCGTTTAACTGATTTTTTTTATACATTTCAGATAAATACTTGCTATTTATGTTGAAAAATGTACACTGGTATCACTGTAATCGGATATATTTGAAATTTTAGGTCAGCATTAGTTTCCAAAATGTAGAACAGCAAGTGTTTATTACAAAAGTGTTAAACCGTGTTACGAAAAATAATTTACGACAAACAAATTTCTTATACGCTTTTAACATCAAATTATTCGGACAGACGGTGGACATAGAAATATTTTGCATTGTGTGTTTATATTTGTCATTAATTGTTTATTATAAACATGTATATATTTTCAAACAAACAACTAATCATTTTTTTCATGAAAGACCTCTATGTTCACACGAAAAAAGAAAGATAATATTTCAAATAATTATGTTATTATTATTATATTATTTTGTTATATGTATATATATTATCTGTAATTTTTGTCTGAGAGCATTCATATCAAGTTTAAATTTAGTCATTCAATAGTTTTGGTATTAAAAATACCGCCATTTGAACTGAAATATTTATAAATATTTTATATTTTAATCCTAACGAAAAAAGTTAGACCTCTAAAAATGTAGATTTTTTTGTGTATTGAGACAGACAAGTCTGCATATATAATAGTGTCAACAGAATAGAAATAACTGCAATACAGTACTATATAACACATAAAAAATGAAAAAAAAAACTGTTCCAATAAGAAGTACATACATAGAAAAGCTGTACAAACATTCAAATTCGAAACAGCTACAACCTCAAAAAATTATGACAACTGACCAAAGAGAAGCTTTGCATTTGGACGCCATACGAATTTCCGTGATGTTCCACCGAATTGCTACAGCAGCATGTTTGTGAAGTTTGTTGTAAAAATTAATTAGCTACTTACTTATGGAAAATTACAAAGTAATGTATTGTATTACCATTTTATTTGTAAATAAAAATTGCAATTCAAAATTTTTTTAAAATCGTAATTTAAAATTAAAGAACTAAATAAAATTGTCCTGATGAAAATATTAATAAACATTGACAGTGATTAACAAAGTTGAATTTCTGCATCCTATGAGTCAGTCCTAGTAAAAATTATACTGTTCTTCGTAGTAACAACGTAAATTTTCTCTGAAACAATTACCATTACGTATTCGAACGCAACAGGTGAAATTTATTATCTAAGTGGTGGACATAACGGGACTCATGGTGGAAGTGACGTAGCTTATTATGAAATATAAATATTATTCGTTTTGTTGTATGGGGTGATGTCACCGTAACTCGCAACCAATTGTGTATATTTGACAAAAAAAAATACATTTTTAACAAAAACTTTAAAAATCGTATGAGCGTACGCCTACTTTTAATTTTGTATACACTGCGTTCCAAAATTTAGGTAGTAATCAAAGACAACCTTGAGAAGAGTGTGTACTGATCGACTTTGACTGCAGTGGTAGTGAGAGAAGTATACTGTGAACACACTGCACTACATTACGATTTAATATATTTGTACAGAAGTATGCCAAAAAATATATTAAATTAATTAATTTTGCGTTAAAACAGTGAAATATATCATAGCCTACAGCATCCCTGGCATCATAAGAAACATTTCAAAAAAAAGTTTCATCAGAGTCGTCAAATAGTTTTTAAATTAAATCCGTTGAAACATGCATACATCAATATAGTATATATAGATATATAGATGGTGCTTTCTGAACCGGGTTCGTCCGCACAGATTTTGGTTTGACAAAGAAATAATCAAAAGCAACAAACTCAATCATATATCATACTACTAGGTATGGTTTATAGTTTAACTTTAGTATAGTTTTGAAACGCATGCGGTATTCGCTACTTAAATTTCGATATTTTTTTTAAATAAATGATTAAGTATGTATATTTTCATTGTTTCAGTGGGAGCGCATTCGAGGGCCAATGGCAGAACGGCAAACGACACGGTCTGGGCGTAGAAACTCGAGGCCGCTGGTTGTATCGAGGCGAATGGACGCAAGGCTTCAAGGGTCGCTACGGCGTGCGTCAATCGTCGACGTCCAACGCAAAGTACGAGGGCACCTGGGCGAACGGATTGCAAGACGGCTACGGTTCAGAGACGTACGCAGATGGCGGTGAGTTCACCACGTGTATCTTAAATTTATATGTAGGATCTGGCAAAATTTATCCGTTTTAGTTCTTCTAAAGGCTGAGCTAGACACATCCAATCCTGGCCCAGTAATGATTAGCAAACATTTGCTTCAAGTCTCGTCTTCCCCTACCACAATCTGGCTACACTCTGACCCAGCCTCCTCAATGTTTCTTGGCGAATATTTGGTGCCTAAACACTTAACCTCAATTATTTTGTAGTAGACATTAATAATACTATAATTATGACTATATATCACAGACTAATAATAATAATAATAATAATAATAATAATAATAATAATAAACGTTTATTGTACATATAAAATGCACAAAAGGCATGGTTCAACTTTCGTTGGTCTTCCACCTAGCCCATGGTAAAATTTACATATTAAAAAGCAATATACAAAACAGTACAAAGAAAAAGTGTGATTTTTATCTTCACGAAATAAAAACAACTATTATTATTATTAATATCTTTCGATAATAATAATTTTACGAGAGGTTAAGATTATTGTATACCTACAAATACCTTCTACAAATCTTAAATCCTTTTCCCATGCCTAAAAACGGTTACAGCTCTCTCGGTGCTATTTTAAAGCGAAAATAAAGGGCAGGCGAAAAAATTGAAAAACAAACCTGGAAAAAATTACTTTTTTTAATACGTAATCTTTCTTTTTTCAAAAAATTCGCCTGAAGGATCTGTAGTGTAATTCGTAGGCTCCCTTTATTTGACATTATTTATCGCGATAACGGTTGCGTTATAGATTTTTTTTGTAGTTATATAGTATAAAGAATCCATTGCTCTTCAATTTTTGTTTAAAACATTTTTTCGAGTTGTTTCTTTTTTTTTTGCGAAAAGACGTTTTTTTTAACCCGTCACCCAAAAACCTACACTTACCGTTTACATTTTTTTTATTGTCTAAAACTTCCTGAACACGAATCCGAAGAGAAACTGCGGTTTTGCATTTGTTTTTTTATCCGCATGTACTTTACAAACAACTGAACATTTTTCACCGCTTCAAAACTACGGTCGCTGAATTTTAATAAGCTTACTTTCCACATTTAATCCAAATTAAAAGTTTTTTGTTTAAAACGACAAGTTAAGCTTTTAATCTCCGGTTCTTCTTCTGTTAAAAAACAGCAGTTTTCATATTTTTAGACGCGAACATAGTATTTAATATAACCGTGGTACACAAACATGCTTGGATTACTGTGTGTTCAACCAAAGAACGCCTCTTCGAAAGGGGAGAGACCCCTAGAATTCTATGCGAAACCTTATAAGTAGGAAGGTGTTCTCGCATAGTTGGTGTTGCGATTAACAACAAGGGAAAACTCTTGTTGTACATTTTTTTATTTATATTTTATGATTTCTTTTTATATGAAATCACACAAATTTCTACAACAAATCTCGTGAACCACCTGATCCCATAAACCGTAACGCCACTGGCACTTGGCTTAAAGATACATCACTGAATCAACACCTTACAATGATACAGCTGAATATTGCATGAGCAACACCTCAGGTTACTATTCAATTATGGCTAGGTGACTGGAATGTCACAATGTGATAGGAGCATTTTGTATATTAGCTACAAATTGTTCATTTGTTTTCGTGCCACTTTCCCTGAATAAGAGATCCTATGAACATTCTTCTGGTAGACTTTCTTTGGTTGATCGGATAATAAATAACCTTTCATTTAAAGTATAGCTCATTTAGCATCTTTTTAACGAAGGTGCTATTGCACTGGTCTCTTAAGCTATATAAAATTAGGCACGGAAGTTCAATATAGGTAAATAATAACAACTGGAATGTGAAAAACGACCATAGTTGAGTTCCTTTTATGTGATTTCTTCTTACTAAATCTTATGCTGTACTAAAGTTGTACAATATGTATAGGTATTTTCAATAATTTTTAGTTTTATGAGCTAAATGCAACTAGTCCGTCTCTGCAGATTATTGTGTAATGTCGCGTTGCGTTAGGTCAAGGTCAAAGTCGACAGGTCGTGAGTTCCGCAACCCGCATAACAATAATTTACGTATGTGTTTTTTATACAGCACGGACATGTATGTTTTATACCGTGTGTTGAACACGTTAAATATAGATCTATCCTCTTTCCTATTGACTACACTATAGATTACAGAAATAAAACTGGTATAATTGTAAAAAAAAGTTATAATGACACCGACTGCCGGAATCGAACCTACGACCTTTATAACAAATAATTAAAAACACTTGAAAATTCTACAAAAATAATTATTAAATTATTTCGACGATCGTTTCGGACAATAAGTCCATCGTTTTTATATTCCTGGGGATAGACTTATTGTCCAAAACGATCGTCGAAATAATTTAATCATTTTTTTTGTAGAATTTCCAAGTATTTTTAATTATTTGTTATTATTAATCATGTTCTACTAAGTGCCGAGTGAAAAAACAGTGCAAATTATATGACTTTTATGTTACGAAGCAAGTGTTTTACCACGCGGCTATCTTAAATTAATGTTCTACAGCCGATTTTTATAGTATTTCGACACGTTCGTTACATTTTCAATCTCAACCTTACCGTACCAAAAGAAGTCTTACATAAAAAATGTTAAGAATTCTAATTTCTACCATTTCCGATATTATGTTTCCGATAAGAAAGACATTATTTGTCATGGCTTACTTAAACTATTTTTCTCAAAAAATGAAAATTTAAACTGTGATTTTCTTTCTTGTCACAGCGGAAACCTAAAGGGAACATAAAGGAAATTGTATAGAAATTAGAATTGTAAATATTTTCTTAAATATACTTTTTCTCTCTAAGTGCATTGTTAAGAATTTACCAAAGCCCATTAGTTTTAAGACAAGTTTTTGCTATTGAAAAAATTTTAATATCCCGTCTGAAATTGTACTTTCCAAAATAAAAATAGATTTCATTCCAATTGTCAGTTCCAAATTCGATCAAAAGCATGTTGTAAACTTCTTTAAGAGCAAAAACTTGTCTGGAAGCCAATGGGCTTTACTGAATTCTTTATGACGCGCTCGGAAAGTTAGAGTTAATATTTAACGCTGGAAGCGCTTATACGACAATAAATAGTTTTTTTGTGTCGGATTTCCCAGTACATAAAAAAACTTTTTTAATTTCAACTTTTTACAACGTCATATCTTCTTGCAGGCAGATTTTCAATAAGTAGAACTTTTCATTAAGATATTCTTCGTTATTAATACTTACGATAAAAAAGCGACATTAAATTAAGTTCAGAAGAGTATATATATTATTTTATTAGCGGATCCGGTAGCATTGAATTGAAAATTTGAGATTATATGTTTTTATATCGGAAATACAAAAAAATTGGTTGGAAAATTAAAAAAAAATCTTTCTGAATCCAACTATAGCTAAGAACCATCCGTTCCCTGCCAAAATTTTACTCGCAACGCTCCAAAGGAAGTAAAACTTCAAAAATAAATTTAAAAATAAAATGTAAATTTTCCGTTAGGACTCCTTTTTAAAGTGTGCAGTCTTTTGTTTCCGCAATTACATCGCAATTATTAGTGTATTTGCCATATGGCAACATACACTATTGGCATCGGTCGGATGGCGGGACCTAGGGGTCGGACCAAAGTTTCTCGACGTTTCATAACCTCCTAAACACTTTGGCACCATTTTCAAAAATGTTTATATATATATGTATATATATATATATATATATATATATATATATATATATATATATATATATATATATATATGTATATATATATATATATATATATATATATACGTATATATATATATGTGTGCGGGCAATAACTTTCGAAAGAGTTAATTGATTTCAACTAAATTTGGCCCACGTGTTGAAATCCATCACCGCAAGAAGCCTATTTAAAATGGGCCCAATCTGGGCATTTTGAGGGTAGTGTTTAGGGGTTGCAAAATGTTTTTGGGCCCCAAAATACCGAAAAAATTCTCCTAATCGTTTCAAAATTGAAATTTAACTTTCAGGTAGTAATTAAAAAGTGTCCCTAAAATTTTAATAAAATGGGCCCGACAGGACCGGATTTATAAATTTTATGAAAACATTAGTTTACAGATAGTGAAATATTTACTGAAAGGTGTATATAACTTGGTATAGAGGTTCGATTGATAATAATATTGCAATTAAGAAAAAAACGTTATTTTAAGGGGTGTATTAAGGAGTCAAGTTTTTATTTTGCTTAAAAACCAACTAAAGTTCGCATAATAAAGCCACACTGCCTGTATTAGCAAATACACTATATTGTCGGCAGGGTTTTGGCACTGCGACCCGGGTTTTTAATTATTATTACAATGGTTTGTTGATAAGAATGCAGACAATCCACAGCCAGGGAGGTTTGTTAAGTAAACATAATATTTGCTCCATAAAAGCCATCTTTACAAACCGCATCATTAACATTTCTTCTTCGCCGTTCCATTTTCCGTCTTTGTCACGCGTCATTAACCATGAATATGTGCTTCTCTATTCAACGCATTAGCCACAGTGTACATAATATGTATTATGGGTATCGCGAACTTTGTATTTTATGAATATACTAGCAGCACGGTCCGACTTCGCCCGAATTTATAGATCACCTATTAAAGCAGGGGTTCCCAAAGTGCGACCCGCGGGCCAAATGCGGCCCGCAAAGCCTGTGAATTCGGCTCGCGATATCGATACGATATATTATATTTTATTAAAAAATAAATAAGTAATTGTTGTTACAGTTAAAGATTTATATTATATAATAAGATGGATTTCAGTTATTTTTTTCTTTTAATAAATATATAATTAAACATTTATATTTATATTAAATTTAGTATACTAATAAAAAAAAATAAGAAATAGTTAACTGTATTTAAAACAAAAAAAAAGTGCTTATTGTTTTGATTTTATTGCCCTTGTAAGTTTTTATTTTGAGACAACAGACATATAATAAACAGACAAAAAATTATGAAAACTGAAAATTCGCTCTAGTAATCTTTAAAACTATACTATTGCAAATTACGTTACGATTTTTATAGTTGTATAAGTTGTATTGATTGAACTAACTTCTGTATAATTCATTAAAAAATAACTGTCGCAGTATGTGGATTTTGTAAGCCGTGTTCCTATATATACAAGTCTTTGACATGTTTAGCCACGCGAAAGTGTTGTTTTGTACAGAGTTTGGGAATGTCGAATTTTTATTATTAGTAATTAGGTAGTATACTATGATTCAAATATTGATAGGCAAAATTGTTCAAAGGCAAGCCGAGTATCATTGATGCAATATTTTTCTATCGACAATAGATTGCTGGACGTAACAAAAAAAGGTCAATAAATCTGATATCAATAAATCGTAAAACAAATCGGAAATATATCTGCAATAAATCGGTAATCAAGCGGAAATAAATCGTAAAACAATCGGAAATTAAGCGGAAATAAATCTGAAAGAAATCGGTAATCAAGCGGAAATAAATCTGAAATAAATCGTGAATCTAGCATAAATCTGAAATAAATCGGTAATCAAGCGGAAATAAATCGTAAATCAAGCGGAAATAAATCTGAAATAAATGGGTAATCAAGCGGAAATAAATCGGAAATCAAGCGGAAATAAATCTGAAATAAATCGGTAATCAATCGGAAATAAATCTGAAATAAATCGGTAATCAATCGGAAATAAATCGTGAATCAAACGAAAATGAATCGGAAATCAAGCGGAAATAAATTTGAAATAAATCGGTAATCAATCGGAAATCAAGCGGAAATAAATCTGAAATAAAACGGTAATCAAGCGGAAATAAATCTGAAATAAATCGGTAATCAAGCGGAAATAAATCGTTAATCAATCGGAAATCAAGCGGAAATAAATCTGAAATAAATCGGTAATCAAGCGGAAATAAATATGAAATAAATCATGACTCAAGCATAAATCTGAAATAAATCGGTAATCAAGCGGAAATAAATCGTAAATCAATCGGAAATCAAGCGGAAATAAATCTGAAATAAATCGGTAATCAAGCGGAAATAAATCGGAAACCAAGCGGAAATAAATCTGAAATAAATCGGTAATCAAGCGGAAATAAATCGGAAATCAAGCGGAAATAAATCTGAAATAAATCGGTAATCAATCGGAAATAAATCTGAAATAAATCGGTAATCAATCGGAAATAAATCGTGAATCAAACGGAAATAAATCGGAAATCAAGCGGAAATAAATCTGAAATAAATCGGTAATCAAGCGGAAATAAATTTGAAATAAATCGTAAATCAATCGGATATCAAGCAGAAATAAATCTGAAATAAATCAGTAATCAATCGGAAATAAATCGTAAAACAATCGGAAATAAAGCGGGAATCAAAATTTGGCTTGGTGCTAAAAAAAATCAAAACTGGTATTTTGAATTAAAAAACGTGATAGTCGTCAATACTTCTTTACAACACGTCACGAAATTTCGAATTATGGGAAAGCAAATTAAATGTTGAAGTTTTTTCTTTACAAACTTATCGTATGTTTAAAATAGTAACAAGTTTGGCTTGCTCAATAAATTTTTTCAAATTTAATTTTTCTGTACAAAAATTCGTGTAAAACGTAACCTAATTTTCTCATTTTTATCTGATTTTAAATCGTTTATTTAGTTCAAATAAACTGTAAAAACTTGGCTAAAAGTCATATGGGAAGAATGGTACATATTTCTAGTTTATTTTCAAGCATTAGCATAAAAAAATGAATAAGATTTTTCATAGAAATTAGAGATTTCCGGAAACAGAGTAAGTGCATTTTACATGCACACACACATCCAACTTCTCGTAAGATAGAGCTATGCGAATGAAAAAGGGGGCGTATTGAACAGCTGGTAAACGGTCACTTTAAAAAATAATACTGGTTGTTGTGACACTGAAGTCGACTTTGATAAACCGTATTGTGTGTGATTCTAGGACTAAGTATGCGAGGACACATTGACACCAATTTTTTTACTAATAAGTGCTCTACTTTTCATAGTTTTACATTAACTTAATAGCTCCGCCTACATGGACGGAAAATTTATTTATATAATCGATAACTATAAACTAAATATTCTAGAGTGAAGCACCTGATGTTTGGCGTATGTATTTTCAATATTAATATATGTAATTTGATTATATAAACATTAGCTCAATAAATAAGTAATAATGTTAATTGCTTATACAGAGTGTCCTGGTTTTTTCTCGCAATTTTTTGAAGTACCTAATAGATACTTTTTTTCGCACAGTAGGCTAAAATCGATTCATGAGACATGAGTCTTACGAAACGCTACAAAGAAAAGGGGTCTAAGGATCAAACCATGCGAAATCCCACCAATGCTATTACAAAAACCGCCTGTACAGCATTAAGTTATGATCGGTGAGAGGTCGTAGATTCGCTTTCGGCAATCGACGCCATTATTTTGACAAGCGTATCGTAAGTTTCTAACCGCAAATATAAACAAAACAGGGTTGAATAACGAACGCATCTTATTTTTAAAGCATCAGAGTCGAAAAAAGTTCATAAAAAATATTTAATCAAAATGTTTCCTATCTAAAATATTAATTTGCGGAAAAAAATTGGAATAGCCGAGCGTGTAGCGATGCCGTTTTTAAAATGAGGTTTCCATTACAAGCCCCCAGTTCTAATCTGGGACTGGTTAAAGTATCAGCTGAATGTTCAACTTATTATTGAAAATTGGAATTAAAATATGAATTTAGTACTTAACCTTGTCATAAGATTTTGCACTCTGTATATTTGTCACCCTTATAAATGAAAACATCCATAAATGATCGACTTACAAAACGTTCCACTGTTTTACATATTAAAGTAGGTAAGAAGAGTTGTTTGTTTCACTGAGACAGCTGACGAATACATGTAAAAATAAAGCATTGTAATCTAAAAAATGAATGGTTGATTCAGCAGTGATTCAGAATTCAGATAGATCGGGTGTCATACAGAAATTTTATACAGGATGATTTCAATAAATAGACGAAAAACGAAAATCGTGTTCGGAACTGTGATACCTTCCCTCTGACCTAAGTCCTAGAAATTTGCCGCGAAGGAGGACATCGTAGCACAAATAAAGAATATAAAATGCTGAACTCATTAATTTCTAATTCTATGTGAAATGATAATGTGTCTATCCGTATTTTTTTGCCTAGGTAGTTGCAAGGTGCACTTATCTTTTAGATCGGAATATGATTTTATAAACTCCAAATACATATCTGACGCAATTTATCGGTTATATGTTCCCCTAATTAAACAATGCGTCTGTAATTTAGTTTTCTTACGAGTTTGTTTATTAATATTATGTACTTACTGCAATTTTTTGTAACTTTTCATAAACATGTTTATTTTTGATCAATTTAATTATTTATAATAGATGTATTTGTATACATATGTTTATACGAAATGTTTCTTAAAATGGCCTACAAAAATCGGTACAAACGGCGTTTTCAACATTATCAGGAATAAAAATGGATGATCAGCTATAAATGTTTTCGGCTTCTTTTTACCACCTTTTTTGTTTCTTAAATCTGCACAAAAACATTTCATAATTCATTGTCATCTGTTACAATATAATAATAAATATTTTACATTATACACGTCGAAGAAATAATCAATATGAAAACAAACATTTAGAAAACAACTTTTAGACTGTCGCGAAAATTGTTCACAATTTTTCATGTGAAGAAAATAGTGAGAGCTCATACCTTGGCATAATAGTGACCTCAACAGAAACGTAATAAGCTTTAAAAACTTTTTAAAAATCTACAAAAGCGTTTAAAAGTTTAAAATTCAATTACCTACGTCAACTTCATCATCTAATTCTATTAGTATATGCTGGAAAACTTTACTTATTTTCAATGGCGGATTGTATTTGTTCGGTATGGAATGATAAAAATCCAAATTTTCAGAAAACATAACTTCCATATCGAACTAAAACAAAATATTTTGTATTTTAAATCTGTACACTTGTTGATTTTTAATTACGAGATATTCTTTTCAGCTAAAACTCGGAAACAGCTGAACCGATTTTATTGAAATGTTGTATGCTATCTATTGATACTCAAACTTAAAGTGCATAGGTCAATTTTATTAGATACAGCGGTGACCTCGTTCCGTTAGATAGTAGAGAAATGACGTCATCCAGTGGACTGTGAATTGATATTGCGTGATTAATAAAAATATTGAACGGTCTCCTAACTGACGCCCTTCATTAACTAGGTAGCCTATGTATCTAATGACGTTGAGTGTAGGCTTATTTTTTCTTACTATCAATCAGGTTAAGATGCAATTTTAATCAAAACCGATATAGCGGAAGGTTATAAATAACAGAAATAGTAATTTAATATATAACTATAAATTATATAGTACTTTAAAATTCGCTTAAAAATACAATCACAGGTGCTTAATTAAAAGTATAAGGTATTTTTTTTATGCAACGCTTGATTTAATATAAGATTTCGTCAAAACCGATTGAAACGCGAACGAACCGAGAACATAATCTATTATAAATTTCTTCGGTATAGAAATATTCAAATAGCTACAGTTTGCTATTATATTACGAAACACCCATTTTTACAATGCAATATTAGATATTTTTTAAACAATATCACAGTCGCGGAACTTAATTCCGAATTTTCCACTATCGCGGCACTTACTCTACGGTGATATATCCTAACAACAAACATTTCTCATATTAAAGCATAATTTGTAACTGTTTCCACATCATGCGACAGCTGATTTGTACCTTAGGTATGTAATAAACAGTAATTATAAAACTTACGGTCTCGGTGACGTCACAAAAATAATTCAACTTAAACTTGGGAAGGGCGACCTTCACCGACATCTTTTTTAAATCCTTGGCGAGCTTAATAAGATCGAACTTTTCAAACTTCGTCTCGACTGACTGGAGACCATTTACAAGATTTGGTAAAATAATGTACATGCCTACTGTTTCATCGACGTACGAAAGCTCCAAGGCCTTCGCCCCAAGCTCATCAAACTCCCCGTAATTGTATATCGCCGTCGAATGCATCATCAGAACTTTAATCTTATTCCACCAGTTAAAATAGAAATACTCTTGCTTAGTATCGTTCACATTGAATTTATTTACCCAAAATCCTTTAAAATAAATCGCCTCCACAAGAACGATATTTTCGTCGGCCAAACCGATAGTTTTATTCTTACCAAAGAAGTGTTTTATTTTGCCGTTAGTTCTGTCGTTAGCCCATTCGTCAACAGCAGCGCGAATATCTGCATCTCTCGTCTGCTTGGACGCAAATTGCATCGATTCCGTTTCGATCGGCGAAAACGTTGTAGCAGCTGCGGCGAGTTTACGAAACTCCTCTATACTTTCGTCGCAACAGAAACATTTTTTGTTGACGTAAAATTTAAAACCTGTTAGGAGAATATTCTCTGTGTTTTTCAAGTTGGCGAGAAGTTCGTCGTAACCTCGAATTGTCGCGTCAACTTCTGCCGTCATTTCACCGAAAACGCCACTGGCGTATAGTAACGACAACACACCGTGAATGAATAGCGGCGAATGCACAACAGTTCCCGGTACCAGTGACGTGTAAATACTATGCGCAAACCCTAAATTCTCTTTGAATAACTTTTCCAATTCCCATTTGATGTCTGAGGTGTCCGCCATCATAAAAGTACAATGCTTCAGCACAGCGATCTACTATTAGCGTTTTTTTCTTGTCAATTGTCAATTAGACAGCATATTCTCTCTTTTTTTTGTAATTATTTACAGTTTTCTAACAGGAAATTATCAAGTCAATAAAAATCGTGTTTTTAAAACTGTAGTAGTGTCCACTATACTTAATTGTTAAATAGTTGAACAGAAAAAGAAATACCAAAAAATTTGTGTATGTAGATAATTTTATCTATAGAGAACGGTAACATGAGCGAAATTCAATGTTTCAGTGCTTTTTTTATTCCCACATCAAATTTTTAAAATCAGTTTTAAAATGTCAAAAATCACACCTAAGTTTGTTTGGTTGTTGCAATAGTAATTTCTCCATGGAAAGGTCGAGTAACAAACAGATTGATTGTTGTCGTCTATGTTAACTTCCGTCATTAGATGCACAGGTTATACCTCGTTAATGAATGACGTCATCTGGGAGACCGTTCCATATTTTTATCAAGCACGCAATATCATCATTGATAGTCCACTGGATGACGTTATCCTCCCACTACTATCGAACGGATAATAAAGCAGTTTTGTTGTCCCGCGCAATTTTTGAATATTTTGTATGACACGTGGACGAGAGAGCGCGTTCTAAGATTTTTTGTACTGAACAGCTGTTTGAACTTGGTTTTAGGATTTCTAGGTCTAGAACTAGTACACTCAAAACTGATTATTGCTTACTAGCTGTGTATTTTAAACTATATAGATAACAGCACAAAGCGCACATTTGAAATTGGTTTTAATAATAAATCCATTTGATGGAAAACAGAATTCTAACTAGAACGATAACAAATCTGAATTTGGTTCAAATAGTCCAATCCGAATATAGTCGCCCCGCCTATCAAAACTTGATAATTTTGAATAGTTCACAACCACATTAGACCTTATACATAAATAATATAAGCCAAATATTAAATTCTTATATCCTTTCTCTTAATTACAAACAAGAATTTAAAAAATAAGTTGAGTTAAGGCGCCATATGATGAAGTCAAAGCTATGCCTTGAAAGAGTACGCTACATCCGCGCATTGTTAATGATAGGTATGTCTATGGAAAGAGATGTATATACCAGTTATCTATAGCTAAAGTACCAGTAAACGTGATTCAAATACAGGCAGCCAACCCGTTGAAGCCGTCTAATGACGTATCTCCGTAGCGAAATTATTCTATGTTTAAAACATTGAAAAATACACACAAAAATCTCGTAGATAAAGCTTCCGAAAAAATCTCAAAAAAAATTGTTTTATTAACTATTTGTAAGGCAGATTCCAACCGTAAAAAAATGTGTGAGACAAGCCAATTGTGGGTCGATTTTTAGAACCGTTGTGGGACTTGACCAACAAACATATATTTTATCTGTTATGTAATTATGTAATTACTAATTAGTCGGAGCGCTGATTCGCTGTCCTGCGCTGTTAGCGCTATTGTTGTGATTGCAGTTCCGACGTTGAATTACGGCCGCATTAAAAAACGTGGCCAACAGCCAAACTGATGTAAAACTATGCCGGGAATTCATCGCATCACACATCCTGCCTTGTATTCCGCGCTGACGTCACAATACGCAACTTCACAGTCTTCATTTGTTTGTAGAGCATACGTCTCTATATACAGTATACTATGTATGCCATGGAGGTACGAATTTTGTGGAGTCAACTAGGGATGTTGCAGACGGAATTTTTGACATCCGCAACCGTAGAACATTCACATTATTTTTATAAGCTTTTATTTAGTTTCACCTGGCTCGATGTCTGTCTATGGGTTTGTAATCGAATCTTAAAAGTTGAATTTGACCCACTTCTCGTTGCCCGATTGAGCTGAAATTTTGCACATACCTTTGGTTTTGAATAGAATATAATACATTGAATATTATGATAGATCCAATATGGCTGCCATCACAAAATGACGGATTTCTTTCTTCTTTACAACTCCCTTCACATGAGTATGAAATACAATCAGCAGTTACTTCTTCCAAGTCCAAAATGGCGACTGACACAAAATGGCGGATCGTTTATTTCTTTACAACCCCCTTGATATCAAATGAGAGAAAAGTATTGTTCCAAAGCAGAAACAGTCCAAAAAACTGCGTTAAATACACATATAGTTTGAATCAATCATTTTTTTTAATTCTATAGTGCTTTTCTTGTCAAATCAGATTTTCTAACAAAGCCTCTGCAACCTAGTATTATTAGTTTCACGAAAATTTAATATTTATCAATCAGAAGTCACAATTAATTAAATATTATTATTCTTATTATTTTCACATCCGTATCTGCAGATGTCAATAAAACCCACATCTGTAAAATACCAACACTGTATTAACGATTTAAATCAGAATAAGATTGAAAAAAATGACCGTCTCCATATAATTTCTACCTCTATGGTAAACACATACGTAATACACGAAGGACGTGTACACAGTACGGATGTGGTCAAACCATAAATCCGCGTATTTTGACAGCCAAAAAGTGACGCAGCGAAATTTTTTTCAATAACATAACTTTTCATATTTTGTTAGTGTTCCGTGCAAATTTATGGAACCACTTTGCAGTTCGTTCGTCAGTCACAGGCGATTTTCTATGAAACTATGTGAGGTAAAAATTTGAAATTGGTGGCCTAAATGCAGGCGAGAAATATTAAACTGAATTTTAATGCTAGAGGAAATTGAGAAAAAAATTTCTCAAGGGCATTGTGTAAACCGTAGAGTGTCACAGCACGAAAACTACAACACATGGGATGTACTTTTTTTAAGTTAAATTCCATTTGTTGACACATTATTATATGCCACTATTTCGTCAATTCCGGCCGTAAGTTCCAATTCGGGGATTTTGGAGAATTTTGATCCTGCATATACTTTTAATAATTTTGTGAAAGAACGAATTATCTCGAACGCGCGTTTCTGTTACAAAATGTTGAAAATCTGAATTGATAAAAAGTATTCTACCTCGATAATTTAAAAACGAGTTTTCTCGCGCTTGCCGGCTCTGTAAGAAATATATTTGAGCTACAAGCCTAATAGGTCATTGGACTGTTGTGACACACAGTTCGTTTGAATAATCCGGCCACGGCTGTACACGTATACATTAGAATCAATTGAATACTTGTCAACATAAATAATTTAGTTTTAAAAATAGTGCATCAGTCAAACGAATATTGTGCCTACGTCAGTGTGATTCAGGACGCCTCATTTGGACATTTTCACTTCTTCTGCATCATTCACATCATAGGCGTCACGATGTTATAACCCATTTAACAATTGCAGTCAATTATCGCAATTCAATTATTTATTATCAGTACAATCACGGAGAATAGAGAAAAGGCAGGGGCGGATCTAAGTTTTTCGGGGCCTAGAGTTTATTGAAGTTCAATGAGGCCCTAATTTTTGTCAGCATATGAATGTTTAAATTGGAATTTAAAATTCATTTCTAACAACATCAAAATCAGTGTTGAAATTTGGTGACCTGACCAAACAAAAAATTCCATAAATTCGCCCAAAAAATGTCAATATTCACCCAAAAACTTGTCAAAATTCACCCAAAATAATATTAATAATCATTAATATTAACTATTTTTTCTGTACGATAAATGCTATAGTTGTATAGTGAAAAAAAGTTATAATAATTCAATTTTTGTCGATCCTGAAGCTTGGGGCCCAGGGCTTAAACCCTATTAGTTCCTATGTAGATGCGTCCTAGGAAAAATGATACTGATCTAGGCAGGTGGCAAAGCGAAACGCGTGTCCTGAAAATCGATGGCAATTTGGGTTCATAAAAGGTTTACGCGCGGCGCTGTAGCTATAAGACCTCGAATCTCTTTGTGAACGAATACACGGCAACGATTTTGTTTACTGGCGATCCTTAAAAATAAATAGAATAATAAACCGATATAAATAACAACGTTATAGCATATGTCACTTCTACGCATGCGCCGGTTTTTCCCAAAAACAATAGTGTTTTTCATATTTGCGTATCAAACATCCTCCTTAACCTGTATCGTGTTCACAACGAATAGATTTTTCCCAAGAAAACAAAAAAAAAATTTTTTGGTCTCAGGGGATCTCAAAACGAAAAAAGATAAATTTTGACTAGACTAGTGTCTATAATCTATACTTATACCATTCTCCACTTATGAAGCTGGAATGATAAAACTATTGCGTATATTGAATAGAGATCACACATCCCTCGCTTTGGAGTCCACTTGGTTTTCGACAGACGGATTATTTAAGCAAAGTCGAGGATACAAAAACAGCCTCATCTAGTGTTCGGTTAAATGAATATTAAAACTGAACGGTCGAATCGAGCCGCAGACAAACTGCGTAAACAAGCTTTGACACTTAATCAATATAAATGACATATTTTACACGGAACAAACCCCCGCGTAATTTTCATATACTATAGTCATTACACTAATATTCCTAATGCTAATAATGTGTCAATATCAACTGTAGATAGATAGATAGATATACGAGGTTATTAGATATACATGTCACCTCGTTAATGAATGACGTCAGCTGAAAGACCGTTCAATATTTTTATTGATAATCCACTGGATGATGTCATCCCTTCACTACTATTCAACAGAACGAGGTCACCTCTGGGTTTAATAACCTTGGTAAATATATATATATATAATCCAATGTAAATCAAATATATATATATATATATATATATATATATATATATATATATATATATATATATATATATATATATATATATATATGGTTGCAATAGGCATGTTAAATATCTCCATTTGATTTACATTGGATTCAAGTTGTATCAATTAGTAGACTCACGCCATAACATTTTTATACAAATAATCGTTAATAATAATAAAGTTTATTGTCGGACCTAGAGGCAGATCTATACAAGGGGACGTACTGAACTGAAGTCTTGGGCCCCTAAGTGTTAAGGGTCCACATTGTATTATTATCATTAACAATGAGCAGTTAAAAACAGTTAATATTAAAGTAATTATCATTATCAAGGGTAAATTTTGACAATTTTATAAATGAATTTTAGCAAAAGTTTGGATAAATTTTGACATTATTATTGGTGAATTTTGACATTTTTTGGGGGAATTTTGACAAAATGTTGAATTAATTTGGATACTTTTTGAGTGATTTTTGATAATTTTTCGGCGAATTTTGACAAAATGGGGTGTCATCGGACTTCAATAAGCCCTAGGTCTCGAGAAACCTAGATTGGTCCCTGGTCGTTTGTTAGAATCTTTTATAGGCGTAAAAAGTCGCCGACGTAATTTTAAGCACGGAAAAGTGCAATTTTCAAAATTCCTACCTTCTGGCCTCCTTAAAAATACATTATGGTACCTACAAATAACCCTTGCAGTCGAATCCTTTCCCAACGCCTAAAAAAGATTACAGCTCTCACGATGCAATTTTTAAAGATAAAGGGTTCCGGTAAACGCTAAATGATGTAACAAGAATCACACTACAGATCGTATAGGCGAAAAAATAAAATCAATCCTAAAGAAAACTTACAACTTTAAAAAAAATAATTATAAATTACGTAATCTTTCACCCGTAGCCAAAATTTGTTTTCAAAAAAATCGCCTGTAGGATCTACAGTGTGATTCTTGATCTTTCGTTTAAATTTAAAAATAGCGTCTAGAGAGCTGTTACCGTTTTCAGGCGAGGAAAAAGAATTTGAGTGCAGAAAGTATTTGTATAATATTTTATGAGACTATATGCATGGTTATGATAATTTTCCAGGCACGTACCAAGGTCAATGGCTGCGGGGCATGCGACACGGTTATGGCGTAAGAGCGAGCGCTCCGTTCGGCATGGCGTCCCATTACCGACCCAACAAGATCAGAGCGTCACTGACGTCGTTACGGAGCAACGAAGCAACAGGTGGAGGAAATGGAGCCGGCGGAACCGTCAACATGGATCCGGCCGAACGGAGAGATCGCCGCGTCGACGATTCGAGAGGAGGTTTCGTGCTCAAGGAACGATCCGACGATCAACCGGGTCGGGGACGAAGATCGTCGCTTACTGAGAAAGGCAACGTTATAAAAAAGACCTTCTTATCGGTCAGTTCACAAATGTTATCTTTCATTTCTTACCCTTTTTTAGGGTTCCGTACTCAAAGGGTGCCAAAGGCTCCGCTGTTTATCTGTCCGTCCGTCCGTCTGTCACAGGGCTGTATCTTTTGAGCCGTAATAGGTAGACACTTGAAATTTTCACAGAGTATGTATTACTATGGTCACTATAACGACAAGTAATAAAAATAGAATAAAGTTACAAATTAAAGTCACTGAAAACCATGTTGACTTTGACGGCTTGGCGCCTGTACCGCTGGCGACATCCCTCAGGATATCGTTAAAACGTCTTAGAAAGTAAACTGTGGAAACACAGCTGTCAAAAATTTGATTAATAAATTCACTTTTTATACATTTAGTTATAACAAACTTGTAATATAATATTAGTCTTCAGTCACATCAAACAGAATTTTTCAGAAGTTTATAGTTTGACCATTTTAACGCTGCAAACTTATTGAACGAGTTAAAATTGAATAAGATTTGACTGACCAGAGAAAAACGTATTTGATCTAAGTTCAAAAATAATAGATAATAGATAAGAATAGATTTCTGTATGACTGTCAAATAACTTAAATAAATACCACTATCTTGCTTCGAAGGTATTGACGGATGTTATTAGACAATTACTTTACAGATCTTTACGAATCTCTCTTGTTTTTTTACTAAGCTATTTTTCAAAAATATGTAGTGTTAAATATTGCACGGTGGTACGGAACCCTTCGTGTGCGAGTTCAACTCGCACTTGGCCAGTTTTTTTGAGTCAGGAAAAAGATTGATTTACTGAAAATACAAAACAACATTTAAAAAATTATTAGTTACTATACAAGAAATTAACTTTACAAGTTTAAACCAGCGAGAATGCAAAAGACACAGCAAATACCATAAATATCGATTAAAGTTCCTGTAGAAATTTTTAAAATCGCTACAAAAATTGTACTTTTGGCAATGTTTCGCGTAGAAATGAACAATATTAAAATTGGTACAATAAAACTACCCAATACAGAAAATCCGCAAACAACGAAGCACCGGTGATCTCGAAAAACGAGGTACCGGAACGACAGCGAGCATCCGTAGCACCGGATCCAGCGCCTCCTGGGTCAGCACGGAGTCGTCGCAGTCGGCGATGACGAACGCATCTCTGCACACCGACTCCAATGCGAGTTTTGTGGTCGAAGTGAGTAATCATCGACAACTTTAATGACTATTTCATAATTAAAATATAATTATCTTTTTAATAGTCTGGACACATTAAGATATTTCGTAGTCGTTGCCATAAAACTAGAATTAATTAGGCATTTGTAAGTTGAGAAGTCAGCTTCATAAACAAAGGTTTTGTTTTAAATTAATAGCTAATATGAAGATTAAACGATTTATTCATTTAAAAATTATTTAAAAATAATATTATTTAAAACTAGCTTCACTCACTACATTTCGAACTGCTGTTATTTTTGACATATTGTTAGCTAAGTATTATACCTAATTTCCACCCCGGTTAGTATGGAGAGGAAGGTAAGGACCCTAGTTGTTGTCGTTGGTCTTCAATACGTATTTTATATGCCGCTCCACTGAACAGTCGCACAATATATTTATGAATTAAATTTGCATATCTTCTGATTGTGTGGGCCGACTGTGATGAAATAAAAACTCAATGTTACTTCAAGTTTCTAAAAACTCCATCCGAATTGGGTCAGTAGTTTCTACGTGATGTGTTTGCAGTTTTTCTATATGTATTTGTAGACACAGCTTAGACCAAACATCTGTTTTTTAACAATAGTAGTGGAACTGTAGCTATCTTAACGTGAAAAATAATAACTTAATAGTTTCATTACGGAACAGGAACGTAAAGTTATATACACAAATATATAGCTAAGGTTTGCTGTTATATTATGAAACACTGCAATATGAGAAAAAATTATTATTCTAACAATGTCACGGCCGAGACTCAAATCCGAATCTTCCACTATAGCAGCGACTGAATTATCATTTGTTCTACAGTGACATACTTAAGAATCACCTCTCCTATAATAAAGCATATTTGTAACCATATTTCGCATCCTCTGAGAGCTAATTATTATAGATCAGGCATCATTAGAATACGAAACGAATCTTCACGCAACCGAGAGCTACGTCTAAGAATGAATATAATAGCAAACTATAGTTTTTAATTTGTATAAATAATATCATTTAGGTAGATACAAGTAGACTTGGCGGCGTCTTTACCATCGTATAAAATAATTAGCCTTGTTTTTAAAACATTTTAACAAGAATATTGTATGAGTTTCTCAAGTTTTGACAATGAGAATATTAAATTTATGTAAGTAACTTTATAAACACAATTTGGAACAGCTTAAATATTTAACAAGAACATTGTTTGAATAGCATTTGTTTTACTTTGAAAATTACCAGGTGACATCAGAAAATGGAGTAACTTGAAGAAAGATAAAAAATTATGTGTCCAGACTATTTATTTATTTATTTATATTTATTTATCGTGACATTTTTAGATAATATCAATTTAATTGTGTAAGTTTTCCTACCCAACTTGGCGGTGCCAGTTCCAGGGTATTGCGCAACAGCTTTGGTGTTTTGTTTTAGAACTAATACTTTAAAATGGACCAATGGTTTGATTCAGCGATCTTATCAAGATGTCAAGTCATTGGTCCATTTTTACACTAACAGTTCTAGGGCAAATACACCAAATTGACTTATGGTCGTTTTCTCGTATCCTCTAGGTACCTTAGCTCGTCATAGCCCCCAACATTATAAAAATATATACTTTTCTGCACATAGTTTTTCACTACTGGATATGTCCCAGCGGTGTAAAAAATGTCCTTCCCATAAAACTCTCAAAATAGTAAATACCTTAACATCAACCGTGTGTTTAGAGAAAAAGGATAAAATCCTCCTCACGCATAAACCACAAAAAAAAACAACTACAACGGTATATGGCGAAGGAGTGTCCACTAATAAAAGTCTTTGCTTCTACATACAGATCTAATGGTTTTTCAGTCTCAACGTGGTCGTTACATTTTCGCAACAGACCACATTGAATTTGATTAGTATATGGTTCTACGAACAGGTACCGGTATTGTACATGAAAACGGCCATTAAAATGATGCATGGGATGTTTTTTTTTTAATAAGATGAAGGTTGAAACTAATGCCTGTTCGGTTTTTAATTCATTTCGCATTTGGAACGAAGAAAGGAGTGGCTTATCAACTGTCTGTGCTGAACCTTGTAAGTGTTCAAGCATTAAATTGTAGGAACGCTATTATATGCCAAGTACACACTTGAACCGAACCTCCGTGCGTCGCGAACAAGGTCAAATCAAGGTCATTATACGCGTAACGTTATTGACGGGCAAAAGTCAGGTCGAACCCTGTTGCACTGCGAGCATTCGCATGTTCTATGTTGTTCGCAATTGTCTTTGATAAAGATTAAGAACGTTTATTGAGACAGCTAATGAAAATAATAAACTAAATATTGCGAGCATAATTTTTTATATGCATTATGCAACAAAAACCCGTTGACGATATGCAAACTTACGGGACGTAGGTAGAATAGTAGTCATTTATAAAGAGACTGGCGAGAGAAAGAAAGAGAGATTGTAGATTCAGGCGCTCAACCTACAATCTCTCTCTCTTTCTCTCGCCAGTCTCTTTATAAATGGATACTACTCTAGTACACTAACTACCGAAATCAAAACATTCAGCTTTTGCCATGAGCGAATGTTGATTTTACTGAATAATCAAGAGTGACACGCGGACAGCACACACAACTCTGCAAATAAAACTGAAAAGTACTTCACTTGTCAGTTTTCAGCGCACTTGCGTTCAGCTTACAACAATAAGAATTTTTCCTCACTTTTTTCAGCTTCGGCTGAAGGTGACAAAAAAGCGGAAGTTTTGCCTTCGGTAGGACTCTTAACAGTAACAACCTTTAATACGATGCGAAATGCTGACAAGTGATGGAACCACTGTAAACTTCGTTCGCTCTAATGTTACGCGTCGAGGATTACAGCAGCTCGGTCATTTTTTCAGATAAACGACGAGGTTCGCTACGAGGGTCTCAAATGTGTACACGCCTTTATTTAATTCTGTTAATTAGATACCACTGGTCATAATTATCATGTTTTCTTTTAACTTGGCATTCATCTTTAGAGCATACTTGATTTTGTTTTTTTCTGTGCATATTCAAATGGCCACAAAATCATTGTTGAACATAATTTATTTTGCGTATAAGCTATTGAAACTCAAGAATTGTGAGGTGTGAGTTAGTTAGAGTATTTTAGAATTCCTCGAGTAAAGATAGGGACAGATCTAACGAGAGCGGAGAGACATGTTTTCTCGGGTCCATACTCTGTGTCAAAGATAACCTGGATGTGTTTCTTGGTTCAGTTCTGATTTCTGAACTGGTTCTATATCAGTTCTAAAGCGTTTGTTGGGAATACAGATCTCCACGACAATACAGATCAACTACATCTACTACATCTTTGACGACAGCGCAGAGCGCACATTCGAGACTGATTTTTGTAATAAATCCATTTATCGGAAAATAAGCAACTGACAATCGCAATTCTGATTTAGTTCTAGCAGTTCAGTCAGAATTGTCCGAACCGTTCTAGGTCTTGACCAGCAAGTACACTGATGTTAGAAAATACAATTCTAACTGCAAAAAGACAATTCTGATTTGGGTCTAATAGTCCTGTCCAAAGTGTGCGAACCGCTCCCAGATTTTAACCAACAAATACATCAATGTTAGAAAAAATAATTCCAGTCAAAACTGACAATTCTGATTTGGGTCTAATAGGCCTGTCCGAATTATTCGAAGCAACTGACAATAGCAATTCTGATTTAGTTCTAACAGTTCAGTCCGAATTGTCCGAACCGTTCTAAGTCTTGAGTCTTAACCAGCAAGTACCCTGATGTTAGAAAATACAATTCTAACTACAAAAAGACGATTCTGATTTGGGTCTAATAGTCCTGTCCAAAGTGTGCGAACCGCTTCCAGATTTTGACCAACAAATACATTAATGTTCGAAAACATAATTACAATCAAAACTGACAATTCTAATTTGAGTCTAATAGGCCTGCCCGAATTATTCGAAGAGTTCTAGAACCGTTTTAGAACTTCACCAGGAAACATAGCTGGTAAAACTTATTAACTTTGCAAAGCTGGTATAAATATGGTTATGACTGGAATGTAATGACAATATGATTAATTGATGAGAAAGAGCTGACAAAATATCTAGATGATATGATTACGCAGACACAGCACACAACCGCACAGGTCCACCCTGGCTTTTAATTAACAAAGTAAATAGCAGTAGATCGATATATTGTAATATTATTATATATGTAGATTCGATTTTAAAATATTATTAATTAATTATGTGAGTGGTACGTGTAGTACTGGTTATCTTATTTTCGATGGTATGAATTAATTTCGTAGTATAATTAGTATAATAATGTCTCAAAATATGCTTTAACCCTTTGCACTCAGAACCATTCTGGACGTTGGCTACCAGCTACTCGACGCTACTTTGCGGCGGAAACGTGGATTTACAGACCCTCGTATATTTATTTAGTATAATTTTGGAACCAAAAAGTTGCCTAAAATAACTTAATTCCCCGTAATCTTTAATAATCTTTAATGTCCCATGGGAGGGGACAGGCAAGTGATATGCCAGAATTACGATGTCCCGTCAGAGGGGACAGCGGAGTGCAAAGGGTTAATAATTGAATAGAAAAAATAAAAACATTGTAAATATAGATATTTTTAAATTAATGGTTTCATTACCGAATCAGAACGGAAGTTCATAAATGAACAAACAAATAGCTATAGTTTGCTGTTATATTATGAAACGCCCATTGTTGACGTTACAATCCATTTTACCTAACGTCAAAAATGAATGTTTCATAATATAATAGCGTCCGGGTATTTTTACACAAAATATTTTTTTGTCTCCATCCTCAACGAAAATAAGACCCAATCTATATTACTTATGTATGTCTATTGTCTATACTAATGGTAGTTTTTCCGCGTAGGTTAGTTCGCGTGAACATAATTTTTCTCGCAGATGGTATATTCGGGCAGGGGCGGATCTACATGTAACAAATTTTCGGATGAATTTTTTAACAAATTTTTTTGTTATTTTACAGTATAATTTATTTAATCAGGTCACCAAGTTTCAACTCAGGTTTTGATGTTATTAAAAAAGAATTTAAAGCCCAAATTTAAAGTTTTTTTTCTAGCAAAAAATGAAGCCCCATTGGACTTCAATAAGCCGTAGGTTCCGAAAAACTTAGATCCGCCCTGAATAGGATACAAAAGATCATTAGAACCGTTTCAGTCGCTTTCGGGCAGTGCCGATACAAACTAACAGCTGAACCGATTCAGTGAAATTTGGATCACTATAAATAATTGATACCTGTATCTATCCTGAGGTATACAGGGTGTCTCAACCGACGTTGGCTAACATGGGTAACTTTGTTATTAGTGGAGATAGAAAGTCGGTTAAATGGGCAAAGTAGTGCAAAAAATTGGGCTCATTAACGTCCCGTCGAAAAAACAATTGAATTTTGACACCGTATGAATTTATTCAGAAAATAGTGAAAATTTCCATTTATGAAAACTGGCCATAACTTTTTTATTTATGAAGATATTTGAAAATTTCATTAACCATTCTTTGATAACTTTTTAAGGTCTTTTCAGTGGCGTAGGTTTAATTTTTTTATTTCCTCTACATAATGAGATATTGACATGAACTTTGGTTTTTCTTATGGACGGCATTTTTGATTTTCAGATATTCGAATTCTACTTATTTTTCTGAATAATTTGACATAGCATATCCTATATCTAAACTAATCAGAAGCTACAAAACTGACCAAAATTGCTTTTTGGCGTTATCAAAGTGTGCCGTGTAAAACAAAATTTGTTGAAACAAATACATATCGACAGGTTAACAATCTGTCGAGCGATCGCTACAGTTTTGCTAATTCATTTTGTTGGATTTACTCTCTAAGATGGCTCAAGCATTCTCAAATTTGGAGAAACAGGCTATTTTTGCACATATATTCAGCGTAACAAAAACACCGCGTGGGCTCAAGCAGAATACTTGAACCTTTATCCAGAAAGGCGACAGCCTTATTCAATAACCATTTAACCGACTTTCTATCTCCACTAATAACAAAGTTACCCATGTTAGCCAACGTCGGTTGAGACACCCTGTATATGGGGTTTCTGTTATAATCAGCATAAATGCGAACAAATCTGCGGGAAAAATCGACATCCACGCAATCGAAATCACGTCAAACAACCGATTATAATAATATAACGTCACGTTACGCGCGTTACAGGACGAGCAGATGGACGGGAGCGTGACAGAAACGTACATGGGCGAATGGAAAAACGACAAGCGCACAGGATTCGGAATAAGCGAGCGATCGGACGGTCTGCGCTACGAGGGCGAGTGGTTCGCCAACAAGAAGTACGGCTACGGCGTCACCACGTTCCGCGACGGCTCCAAAGAGGAAGGCAAGTACAAGAACAACATGCTCATCACCAGTCAGAAGAAGAAACACCTGTTTCTCATTCGTTCGGCCAAATTTAGAGAACGCATCGACGCGGCTGTCAACGCGGCACAGCGCGCTTCCAAAATAGCGTTGCAAAAGGCTGACATTGCCATTTCGAGGTAATCCATTCATCACTTATACGTCTTGTGTCCGGCTTTTTATACGACTGCAAATCTAGTTTTAATTCTCTAATTAGTTGAAAACAAGTGACATTTTTAAATCTAGATTTAAAACTGAAAATCGTTTCAGAAACCAAAAAAAATAAAATTGTAAGAGGAAACTTTTTTGACGGAGTTTCTTTGAGTATTTGTATGAAAACATTGACGGGAAAACGTACTTGAAGAATGTGTACCAGCATCAGTCGAGAACGACTGGACCGATTTTGATGAAGTCTGCTTTTCATCTACCGGTACCCAAACTTAATTTTTAGTTCGCTATAATCGGGTTCAGAGAAAATTGCTGTCAACATGAGCACATACGAATTGTATGAATTTTTTTTTCAAATCGTTTTAAAGAGCTTTGAATAAAACTTCGCATATAGATTTTGTACAGAGGTTCGCAAATTTTGAACCCGGCTTTAATCGCAGATGAATTTATACACTCAGGTGCAAAAAAAACGGTCATCTTAAAATTTTTGTTGTTTGAGAACTCTTTTTATTTTTAATTCGATTTTACTGATTTTTTGCGTAAAAATTATAAGCCTAAAAATACAATTTTATGATGACTGTTTTTTTTTTGCACATGAGTTAAATAAATAGATGTAATATTATTTGTGTCCAATTTTTGTAGAACTGCGACAGCACGCGGCAAAGCGGAAGCAGCCGATTCGGTAGCCGATCAAGCCCGAAAAGATTCCGAATATGCACAAGAAACTGCCCAACAGTTCGCTCCCGACTTCAAACAGCCCGGCCTCGATAAATTGCGAGCGTTCGATCATCAGAAATTACACAAACCACTTCCCGAAAACGCTCTGCCATCGAAATCGATACTTCATTCGACGAAAGATACACCAAATCAAATTCCTAATCAAATACCCAACCAGATTCCAAATCAAATACCTCAGCAACAATCAAGACTTGCCGAGCAACAACATCAACAACACCTTCAACAACAACAGCAGCAGCAACAACAACAACAACAACAAATGTACAATTACAATAGTCAACAAATGAATCAACCGTCAATTCAAAAACAGACGACCTTCAGTCCTCAAACACAGCCTGAATATATGAACAAAATCGAACCTCCAAATCGACTGCCCAATTCTCTTCAATCGCATCAACAGCTGCAACAGCAATCGAACACTCTTTCCAATTCGCCGTCGTCGCCGGAATCGGCGGCCGAAATCAGTAGTGGCTCGTTCAGCCAAAATAGCAACAGTCCCCAACAGCACTCGTACGAGTCACAGAGCGGAGGCGTTGGAGCGCAGCCTGCGAGCGTCAGACGAAATTCGCGCAACATTCGACCAAGTTTGGAAAGTCTACATTCGCAGTCGTCCATCGATCACTTTGACCATTACAAAAGGCCGCCCAGTCGAGATTCGAGCGTTGATAGGTAAATAGTATTCTGTATCAGTAGGGCAGAAAGTTGGCGTTAGCAACGAAGGCGTTTTTGTGGCGATCACACGAGACGCAAACGTCAACTTTCTTCCCGAGTAACACACAACACTTTTTGTAATAAGTGTATTGAATGAAAAATATTACATACTTACAGAAACACTGAAAATGGATATTAAAATATGAGTATATGAATCGGTATTAGCTAATGAAACCTTTAATATAAAATGATAACTTAGATAATTATGGTAATGTGATAACTTCCTTTAAAACTGTTTTAAAAGCACTACTTAATAATCCTCTAAAAAGAAAAATGAGTCTTAGACTATTCCGCAGACTATTTGCACTAAGTAGAAAAGACATAATTATTTTAACCGATTTCAAAAAATAGGTTATCAATTCGACATGTTTATATATATTTTTAAGAACTTAGATATGGAATCTTCATTTAAATTTCTAATTTTATTTTTATAGCACAAAAAAGTAAATAAAATTGTTATATTCATGAATAGAGTGATTCATCTGTTACAAACCGCTAGTTTCCAAGTTCATAACCTAGAGTTGATTTAGGTATCAATTGGATTTTCAATTTATTATTGATAATAATAAACTGGAAAACATGAATTGGTACTATACCCAAATAGCCCTAACTGTTGATGGTATTTAAATAAATAAATAATTAACAATTTTGCAGATATGCCAGAGCGACCAGAATGAGTTCTAGACAACCGTCGGTTGACAAGGCTGCGCCCCCCGTCATCCCAGGAGGTATGGAAACGCCAGACCGTTCAATGCGCGCTCCGTCGACGGCCCGAGGGACGACGCCCATGCCCCAAGCCGGCAATGGCTCAGTGGTTACAGGTAACGTCTCCTGTTAGAACTATTAAACACTTGTTTGCCTACAAAAACGTCAATAGCTCAAAACATACAAAATACTTTGTATGAAAGTATCTGAGTTCGTTAGATACTTTAAAAATATCTTCACTTTTCAAATACAGATTTTTTCATAAAATTATCTTAAATACAATTTAAGATACAAGTATCTTAGATATAAGATAGTCTCTAGATCTGGTAGCTCGTATGTATGTTACTGATTTTAATCGGCCTGATAGACACTGACGATCTAAGATGTTGAGCGTCTATAATCTGCAATCTCTCATAAATCCGTCTGTCCTTCAGGAATGAGTGGCAGCGGTACCAACACGCCGGTATACAATGTGCCGATGAGTAGCGGCGGTTCGGGCACAGCGACGCCCGGAAACCAACCGCCTTTCGAGGAGATTTTATTGAGAAAGCGAACGCTTGGTCAAGACATCATCCCGTCACCCGGACAACCAAAAAGAACGGAGAGTCTTTATATAACGCCGGGCAGATCGGGAGGTGGCGGTGAAGGCGCCGCAGCCGCTGCTGTTCCAAAGGTAATAAAATTGCAGTTTTAATTTAAACCGGTAATCGTAGAGGAAGAAAAGTAGGAGTTCCTATTCCGACGGAAGCCAGGTGGTTTTAGAACATCGCCTTTTTTACAAAATGGAAATAATATACTGAATTAATCAAATCCATGAATTGTTTTAAATATTATTGGATTTCACCTTTTTTCAATAGAATTATTGCACATGTGTACATTGTAGACACAGGTCTGACAGAATAGATAAATAATACCACTTTGTCGTAAATCCGTTCGTAAGAGATTCGGAATTTTATGACTACAGCGCATAAAGCTTTTACGAACCATTTATGTCACCAATTTTCGAAATACACACTTCGCATTGCAGCCTGCTGCATTCAGTCTCCTTTCACTCTATCCTCCATGTCAATAGTGTTTAACGTAGGTCCCGCGGCTTACAAGATTTTATATTTTTCGGAGCTTCACAACGGTTGAAGATTTTTGTTTTAAACAATATTAAATCGAATATCAACTTTTGTGGAACTAAACAAATGACAAAACAAACGTGTTACTCATTTCCTGCACTAAACTACTCTAACGCCGTGAAAAAAAATTCGTAACATTACGACAGTGCAGGTCAAATCCACGGCTAAAACTTAAAGAAAAATAGCTTAGCCAAAAAATTTCCCGACATACGAAATTCGTGTGCTTCCCCTTTATTTATTTATTTAGTCAGCAAATAGTCAAAATCTTCTTATGAGCTTCAGAAGGTTGGTCACTAGATAATCATACGGAGTGATTCCGTCTGCATCTATGTAACCAAATATGGTTGTCCTCCTGTAGGCAAGAGCCACACATTCGAACACGATGTGGGTGGCTGGTCCATTATAGAAACAAATAAAATTATTTTTTTTATTTTACCATAATGTTTTTCGTTTGTTAGAAGCAGTGAGTGATCTAGGTTTTTCGGGACCGAGATCTTATTGAAGTCCAGTAGGGTCCCTTTTTTTGTTAAATTACGAATCTTTAAACTAGGTTTCAAATTTATTTTTAATAATATCAAAAGCATAGTTGATACTTGGTAACTTGACCAAACAAATAATACTGTAAAAGTGACAAAATTTACCTAAAAAACTATCAAAATTCGCCTAAAAAAATAACAAAATTCACCCAAAAGAAGTTAAATTCACCTAAAAAAAAATTCAAAACTCATCCATAATCATTTTAATATTAATTAATTTTTACTATACGATAAGTGATCATTGTTAATGAAAAAGATTGAAAAATGTGTAATAATAATTTAATTTTTGTGATCCCTTGACACTTGAGAGCTCAGAGCTTAAACCCTATTAGTCCCTACGTATATCCGCCTCTGGCCGAGGGTACTCTATCGCCAATAAATGGAGGAATAAGCGTGGTTTATCGAATCAAAAAATGTCGAGGAACTTTTCTGCTCAGAATTGTTTCCTCTATTTCACGGTACTGTGGGCGGTCTATCTAAGACACCCTATATACACGTTAAAAATATTTTAAAATGCAATGCTTGCGTTTTAATTTATTTCCGAAACGGAATTCCGAATCCATGTGTTGAATAGAGTAAAGGTTCAATATAAAAGATGACGTCGGATAAATGGATGGACGTAACAAGTCAACCGACTAAACGACCGCTTCTAAAGAGTTCTCTGCACTATCTCTGTCTGTCATTAGGTATACCCAGTAAACGACACCAATCTAACCGGGAGTCGAGTGCACGACCTCTGGGACCAAAATAGTCACGACACATCGCTATCGGTATTCTTATGATGACACAAATAGATGTTACTATGTGCGATTGTACAGGGTTGATCGAAATCACTTAACGTAATTTGCTTATACGCAAAATGTCTTCTGGAATAAAAAAACTATGTTCTATCGTGGGAGGGGGGGGGTCATAGGAGAAAGGCTACGCGAGGCTTCATGAAGGGAAGGAGAGGTTTCAGAGAGACTAAAATACGGCCACGTGGTTTATGGACGCTCCCTTGAGAACTTGTACGTATATAAAAGAACAAGTTTATTTGTGTTACCTCGAACTTGAGAACCTGTAACTGTTTTGTTTGTACACAACCTCTACACACGCTCTCATAGACATTGCTAGTTTTAATGCATTAAGGTAGTACCCTCGCGACAGTCATAGTAAAAAGTTTACGCTGAAGTGTACAGTACATGTAGTTGAGAGTCGTTATTAACACGCCCAATAATTTTTGCAGTTTCTGTACTAATTTTAGCCAATCCCGAGCGAGAAATCTGGCAACACTGTCGGAGCGTTAAGATATTTTATAGTACACTGTAAAAACTGAGAAGGCTGATTACATGGATAATCGCTGGTCCATATATAAACACCAAATTTGTTTAATTTCACAGCGAAAGTCCAAGTTTTTATATTTATATTGTAAAAATAAATAATAATGAACAATTATCTAGAAAATTGAGGGAATTTTACTTTAACTTTCAATTTCATTTTTTACAGTGTATATATGCATGCGCACCTCACAGTTGTTTCACGGGTTAGATAAATATGCGTTGTTGCCAGATCGTTTATCGTATAACCTTTCCTCTGCTGAGATCTGGTAAATTTTTCATTATTATTTATTAAATATCTCTGAAACTGTGTTGTAACTTAATAAGACTATTTTTAAAAAAATGTTTAGTTGTTAGTTAACGTTACCTTAGTTTTTTAAAAAGATCCTAAGAAAAGTTCCTGAGATATAAAAATATTTGTCAGTAAATTTTTTGATACCCCGTATACCGTAATATATAAGAGCCTCAAAAACTCGAACTTTGGAATTTAATATCTCTGAAACTGTATTGTTCAAAAATTTCATTCTGCGCCAATCGATGCAGAATTACATAAACATTATTCTGGCTAAATTTCAAACAAATCCTAAGAAAACGGGTTTGGCGAGGGTACTACCTTAAAAGCGTTCACTATATCAACGCGTCGACCAGCAATATACTCCATCACTTTATTAAAGACATTCGTATGCGCTTCGCAAGTTGTGAGGAACATTCTAATTTCTGAATAACGTTTGTCTGTTTCGTTCGCGGTTCGCAACTTAGTTATTTGGTATGAAATTTCGAGTTGAATGCATGTTGATATTAAATGTTAAGTAAAAAAAATATTTGAAAAAATAAAAATGGTTACAAGGAAATCATGAGGTAGCAAGATTCGACGTAAATATGACTTTTATATTGTACTTAACAGAACTTAAGAATTAAGATAAACTACTTTTAATCTTTTTACAACAAAATGGCAACGCCAGTCTAAGTATCATTAATATAATCACAACGGAATATTCGCGCGAAACGAGTCGATTAGTTCGGTCGGTCATGTCTCGTATCGCTCGAGTTAGTAATGGTCTTAAGTTCGAGTTGACTCGAATTAGTCTCGACTTGAGTTAGCCTGATTTGGAAAATCGAGTTACTCACCACAAATCTGTATCGCCACTAGCTTGTTAGATAATCATTAGTCAAACGCCGAACTAGTTTCAAAGTTCTGACTTCTGAATCTCCCACACCGTTCAACAGTTTAAGAAAACCTAGGCTTTAATCAGATGAGAGATTCGATTTTATCACAAATGTGAATTTTACTTCATATTGTCCACCCTGTAGTAGAATGGGCAGCTTGGCAGATTTCTCTGGTCATAAACACAATAGTCGTTCCTGTATGGTATGTTCGTATGTGTGTTTGTAAGTCTGTTTATTCGATAGCAGGACATCTAAAAGCGTCCGTCCAAATCCTCGAGACATCGCGACTGTCGTCGTCTCTTATCGACACAATGTCACAATATATTATAACACTTGTTTGCCTGCATCGGAGCTTTTAAAAATGTTGTATAATTGCAATGTGCTCATAAAATGCGAAGCTAAACTTGAGAAGTATAAGTTCTGTTCAAAAAAATAAATCAAAACGCGTTCGTAACATTTTTCGATGCTACTTTTCCGTTATGGAATTATACTCCCTCGTAAGATGTGAACTGAAAACTGTTTTATAAGAAAAAAATTTATCGGTACAATTAATTAATACTCCATATTCATTGCTTAAAAAAATAATAATGTTGAAGTGTTATATTAGAAATTATGTTGCGAAAATATTTTTTGCACGCCCCCGTATAAAATATCAGAGACAACCATAGTAGGCGTTGCCATCATAAACTGTCCACATATTATGTATCCAATATTGCCGAACTGAAGTGTCAAAAACACTACAAATATACTTATTATTTGGTAAAATCAACTATTTTATTGGAGGTACGTGCATTGTTTCAAATATAACGTTCGCAGTGATTTTTTCGCTTCTATGCACATATAGAATGTTCGACCCGTCTCTCACACCATATGGCGTAAGAAACGTGCTTCGTCTAGAGTCAGCATGTCTTTAACACGCCTCAGGGTCTCTGTTGAAACAATCGCTAGCCGACGAACGTGACGTGATCCCCTGCACAGTTTGGCAACTGCCGCTCTGCACTTTGCAACAATCTATATTTGTCGCATCAATTTCTTTCTCTGTCTATCTCTGCATGTAATAATATGTAATACTATTTTTACCCCGCCCTGACTTTTCAGTGCAAGATCGCTGAACAAACGCAGCGCCGCTGGTCTACGTTTTCACTCGATCGCTATTTTTACTTTTTGGATTTTTATATCAGAAAAAACAACTCTTACATTTTGTTTTATTTGTGCAAAAACAAATCGTGCTCAGTTTTGTTGTCGACTATCCGTGTTTTGTTTTAAACTAAAAATCTGTGCACAAAATGAACTGATATTCAAGTAAAATTTCTTGCTTGCCTTTACGTGCTGCACTTTACCCCGTGGCATTCATGTTTATATAAGTTTCTGTGATAAATCGATAAATAATCAATCAATCGGCGCCATGTCGCTGTCATGGAACGAGGACGATGAAGAAGAGGAGGACATCATGTTCTCCCCCGCCATTATGGCGAGGAGGGCATCCGAAAGTTGGATCAACACACCTCCAATTGAGGTATTACTCTATCAGATTACATCGGATATATGTAATATCAAAGCGCACGTTTAAACCGACCCTCGCGTTAATTTATTTTTATTCGTGTGCTATATACTGAATTTTAATAATTGTTTGCTAAACTACCCTGTCAGATTGTATAGAATGTGTAATCTCAGAGCGCGCATATAAAAATCTGCCGGTAAAACTTTGCGAAACACGTGTTTTCAGAGTTATTTTTTTTTAAATTCTACAATGCATCTCTTAAGTGATAAAGGAATGTAACAAAACATAATTTCGTTACCACACCGTCTTTCTGAAAGTTAAAACTTGAATCATTAATTAGTGAACATAAAATACTGAATTTTTTATATAGATTTATAGAATAAAATAGAATAGTTTTTATTTGTAGAGTTAAGTATGGATTGAAAGTCGTCAAAATACAATATAGTATAAACTCTATTTATTTCTACTGGAAATTTCAAAATGATTTTCATACACGACCCACTATAAAATAGCTCCGTTTCATGCCTGTATAACGGTTGTAAACTGACCCTTTTTCGCTCTAGTGCCCAAAATGAAGCAAAAGTAATGCGTTTTTGCCAATCCAATAATTAGTTGTCAATTGTCATTTAAATCCAAAGAGACAGCATAGTAGACGTTGCTATTGTAAACAGTCCACATATAAGAATAATTTTAATAGGGTCGAATTGAACTGTCAAAAATATTATAAATATACTTATTATGATGTGAAAATCAACTATTTTATAGGAAATACGTGCAAAAAATATAGAATGTATCTCGATTGTAATGCTTTTATGATTCGTGTACCTATAAAAACTCGCTTAAAGTTCGTTTTTTAAATAATGCATTTCAATCTTGATATATAAATTTCTCTTCTAAACTGTTAATACACTCTCGTAACAAACGGGCTAAGGTCATTATAATATGCTCTGATAGATTGTAGATGTGCATTACAAAATTGGTAAATGACACACAATGCTAGTAGATTACAGAGGTTGCCTCGTTCCATCTCACCAATCAGCGTAAGCGCGGGAATGACGTCAGCTCGCGAACTATTCATATCTTTATCAACATATTGACAAAATTAAAAATTTCATTTATATTTAAATAAAACTATGTAAATATCTTACTTTAAAAATTCAATTTATTGCAAATTTTATCAATAACATGTCTTTTGATTTCTTGCCATTTGTTAAATACTGTCATTAAAGTTTATAAGCAACAGTTGCGACGCAATCAATTGACAGATCCACCGTGTGACGTCATTCCCTTGAATGACAAATAGGTGACAGATTTCACAGACGGTTAGAGAGAAAAGAAAGATAAATTGTTTTTATACACAAACGAAATAGTGTCAAAAGTGTCAACACTTTTTACGCTGGAGCACGATACCAAACACGGCTGATGTTTATTCACTGTAGGTATTTTGGTGGAATTGTTTTCGATCGAAAATGTTTTGTTAATTTACAGGCGGTGCCAATGCCGACCACCCTCCAGAGGAAGAAATCGTTGCCGGACGTCCAGCAATTACCGAGAGTGACGAACGTGATGCCGCGAGAGGAGGTGTCGGCTCTCGGCAGCGCTCGCAGAGAGGAAGTCCGACGACAGGCGGAAGAATATGAACGTCTCAAGGCCAATCCGCTGCTGTACCTCGTCAGTCCACAAGTCAAGGTATGAGAATACAGCGCCTAGCAATGTTTATTAAGCGAACACACATTACATAACCATACAATAACAGTATCTATTGAGTGTTCTTCTCCATACCCCAATGAGTTGTCGACCGTCTACAATCTTAATTTAACCTTTTTTTTCCACGTTGACGTGTTAAAAACAATGTGCCAGTTATAATTTTGTAAAAAACTGACCCACTCTCTCCATCTATTAACGTAATGAAAGTTAGCAGGCACACAATAATGTCACATAAACTGACATTCCGTTCTGGTTAAAACATGACTCGCTGTAACGTCAATTCTAACAAAACGACAGTTTCCATGGCTACACATTTTAAAGCGATTCTCGCTTGTTTTTTACCATTTTTTTTAGTATGAAATTTGAACCAACTTCAAAATCCACGAGGATGTTTTGATCTCAACGTTTATATTCGGCGGTCAGCCTATAGAGTCCATGCCAAAACTAGTTAAAATTGGACAACGCAACGGACAGATTTGACTGTGAAATGGCCGAGTTAAAATAAAACCTTGCTTCTCTCGCTCAGATATTCGTTTTTGGTAGATAGATATTGTAAATTATAGATGCTAGTTTAGGAAAAACAATTTTTTCAATCGATCATTTTGTGAACAGGATTGATTTAAAGTTATGCAATGCTTTTGTTATGAAGAAATATGCGTGGTAATAATACGTGCCTGCCCCGGACAATTTTTCCTTCGCAGCCAGGGCCGTGCATTGTTTTAACATTTATGTCAATAATTTCCCTTTGATCCGTCCTATTGCATGAATTCTTTTTTGTACAGTAAAATGGAAGAATACCACTTTATGTTGTTTTCCTAATGCCCTTTTCAAATCAAACAATTTGGAAACTGCAAAATTTTGTTCTATACCCGTGAAACCCCCCAAAAAAAACATATATATAGTATTTATTCCAATTGAATTTGAAAGTTCAGTTGATAAAAGGTAAGAGTTTCTTTGTTTTGTTTATGAAACAAATGCAATGAATATTGTAAACAAAACAAAAGAAAACAATATATGTTAAAAAACATGTAGGTACGTTCTATTTACTGCTAGTTTTTTGTTTTACTATTTTCTTTTTGTTTAATGTTTGCTAGAAAAAGAAAAAGTTAGAAAATTTTTGTTTGCACATTTTATTTTTGTTTTGCACTTTTTACGTGAAAAAAATGTTTTGATTAGAATCTTTTTTCATTAATATTAGCCATAATTGTTTTGTTATTACAAATTTCCTGTTGTTTATTCGAGAGTATAAAATACGGGTCAGAAGTGTAAATAACGAAGCTACTTTTTCAACGCTAATCTACATAGATCATATTTACTGTATCAAGTACCTAATACAAATACTAATTTTTGGTATTAACGGACAATTGTACCATTGTTTTATATCTATTAAATCGCTCTAACAGGATATCGGATAATATAAAAATTATTTTGCCCTTTAAGGTCTGTAATATTGGAATTTTGTTAAGCCCGACACAGTGGTACTACAGAAAGACTAAAAATGTCGGACTTTTGCACAGATGAATGCTAATTTGTCTAAGCTAGAGTAGATCCATCTAAATTGAAATTTCGTTAAACACTTTCAATTTAATAGACTAAGTTACCATTTTATCATTTATGCTGGTAGTGAATAGTGAACTATATTATTATCTGCAAAAAATGTCGTCCGTGTCTTTGAAGATTGACATTATTGCTGTACAGTAGGTTCGCGATATTCGGACCTCCTCTATAATCGGGAAACTTCGATTATTAGACACCGGAATGCAAATTTGTTTTGCGACTTCACAGTATATACAAAAAATTACAGATATATATATATAATATGATGTATTAATAAATATTTAAATTATCTGAGCCTACGATGAAGTGTGATAATCCAAAAATTAGTATTGTTTACTTTTCTAGACAGTTAAACGAATTATATAGATAAATAGCTTGTCAGCTAAAGGATAGTCGATTTTTCCAATAGAAACGTTATTGGTCTGCGCTTGCAAATATTTATTTAAATTTTAAGTCAATCGTTTGAATTAGCGATCTGAAATGCATGTATTTTTTTAGACAGGAACGCTACATATAACTAAACAAAATAGCTGCAAAAACGCATTTTTTTTCGAATGTATACAGTGTTCCTCGCCCAGTTTTGTTTGCCTTCAACCTGAACTAAAAAAAATATGATTGTACAAAAGTAGCAAACTGATAGTTATTGTTGGTTTTTTCTATTGCTACCACATTTACAGAGAAAATAGGTATGTTAGATACTTACATAATATAAAATATTATTGAATGTCATTTAATTATTTATTGTAAATGTATTTACTGTTTATTATTTCTTATTTCACATTTTGTCATACTGTTTATTAGCCGAGTTGATGTTAGAAAATTGTAGGTAATATATTATCAGCTGTGTATTTTTAAACCTATGTATTTTCGCTTTTTTACCGTTTTGTTTTTATATTAGTTTCACTTATATTTTGTCAGCGTCGAATGTAATTTTTTTTCGTTATAAAATATTTCAGATAAAACAATTTTTTATAACGCTTACGATTTTAGATTTCACAAATACTCGATTATACAGTGAAAAAAAACAAAACGTAGTCACAGCTTATTAACCACAAGATAATAAACAAACACCAGAAACATAACTCGAAAGCGGAGCCTTCGATGTGTCTACCGACAGATTTAAATAAGAAATCTATTTTATTATCATAACAAGCACAATTTTAAACCGATATAAAAGTAACACCTAGATAAAGTAACTAGATAAAATTCGACGCGTAACAAACAATTCGCTGTAAATCTTCCAACACTCTAGAGTCTAGACGGTACAACACTGGCCATTTCAGGATAGAATCTCAAATTAACCTATCACCTAGGTAACAAGAATGAGTGATATAGAGAGTTATATTTCTGGTAATTTATTTATTCTTGTGGTTTACATTACTCTCACATACAGTGCGAAAGCGACCGCCATCTTCTTAGCAGGCTATAATTGACCCTGATTCGCGCACACACGATGCGCAAGCTACCGCGACTTATGCTCCTGACTATTTATTTATTTTTGTGATATCTCCAATGATATACTGATATAGACAAGTGCCTAATCTACACACCGAATTCAAACTAATTCATAATCATTATAGAATGGCATTATTGATTTTCTGTGTTTTTTATTTTCTTTTTGTTTAAAGGACTGGTTCTCGCGCCAGCAGCTGGTACTATTGGTACTATTCGTCAACATTTCGCTGGCAATAATGTTCTTCAAATTACTGACGTAGTATATGCCTCTCGGCCGCCACGCTGCGAGCACCTACACGAAAACATTTGTACAGCCACTGCAATACTCATCGAGGCTTTGCAATCGTTGAAACTATTGGAATAATGAAAATCCTTTTTTTTTGTAAGGAAAAAGGTAATTGAATTTTTCTGAATTAAAAACATTTACTCGTATCCTCTTCAGGACAGGATAAAGGAGGTAAATGTTGTAATAAGAATCCAATTCTGTGGATTCTTGAATTTTTGCTGGAAATTGCTGCGCACAAAATAAAATCAAAAACGCCATTTAGACGTCGTTTTTGAGGTATTCAAAATATGTTTAGGAAAAAATTATAATAACTTGATTAAAATCTGATTTTTACAAAAGATACAAAACTGACATAATATATTATATATATATACAGTAGATATATTATAATGAAACTATTTTTACATCGTTTATGCTAAAATAGCAGTTCTCTTGGCAGTTTTTAATACACTGATAGCATTAATAATAATTATAGATATTTAGATAAAAACAAAATTAATTATATTTTAGGAAAGTTTTGTTGAATTGGGTAAAAAGTTTTCAATTGAGGGTTGGTTTTTTGAAAAGGCTTTTTCATTAATATAAATATATTAAAATCTTTGTATATCTACCCATGCCCCCCCTCCCAATTATAATATTGTAGGAAATAAATTATCCTAAATTCTTTTTAATGTTAAAATATATTATTATCTTTATTATTATTATCATATAATATATTATATAATTTTAGACTTATTCGAATTAAAAACATTATTTATTATTCTAATTAATTTAAGTAAGCATAGAAAACATGATATTTGATACAGTTTCTGTTATTATTATTATTAAATATTTGTTTGCAAACATATTTTCGATAGGGACAGTTACCTATCTTATTTTTAAATTGATTAGAAATTTCCAGTTAGATTAAAATAAAAACACTTTTGTACTTTTAAATATAAGACAATGTTGCGAATTTTAATGTTCTACCCAAAAAATAGAACGCCAAGCCTAAACGCGTACTGAATTTCTGGAAATAATGGTGCTTTTCATTATTAAAAATTACTTAAATAAACAAAACGATTCCGAAACAATTAATAAATCTGTATATAGAAGTAGATATCGCACGACATTTTTGTTTTAACTGACCACGTGTCACAATAAAAACAGATGATTTATCATTGTAATTTGTATCTAACCTCTCTTACTAAAATTATTTTACATATTATATTGACGATGTTTCTACAATACACAACATGAATAATCTATATTTGAAGGCTGTATTCGATTCATTTTAACGACTTTTGTTTCTTGAAATCGTTATAACGAATCGTTTGCAATTAACGCGTGTCCCAAATATTTTGCGACATTTGAGATTTATAGAAAACAATTGATATGTATGCGAACAAATAAAAATTTGTTCATATTAACCTAAAAAACTTTTCTGATTCTTTAGGTATATTTTATATACCTAGTGATGTAAATTTACCGATTATTTATGATTGTAACCAGTTTAGCCAGATAAATTACCGGTTATTTAACCGAATATCTTTAAAACAACTCAGCGGTTTTCGGTTTCTGTTTCTCAGAACGACAAAAAACAAAACAACAGAGCAATTTTCAACAGTAGAATTCAAAAAATTAATTAAATTATTTATATTGGCTATAAAATTCAAATCTCGACCGAAAATTACAGTCATCCGCACAACTTTCTGCGCAGCCTTGTATAATAATAATAAATATCCGCGGTTATTTAATCGGTTACTTACCTTTTTACATCACTAATTTTATAAAATGTGTAATTTACCGTATTGGCATCTTTGGGACACGCAAATACATTTAAAACAAGACACACACACACACTACCACACAATAACTTTTAAGTTATAAAAACGAAAAGGGGCCGTAACGATCTTAACTTTAATAATTATGTACATACCTGTTTATAATATTATTTGATACTCAATTCGCGGCTGCAAACACGCAGCTTTGCTTTAGTTAAAAATAATATATTACACCACAAGAGCAGAAACTTGAATTTCCTGCACTGTGCGTTATGATGCTCGAGGCGAAGTCGAGAATATTATGTGTCGCGCTGTGCACGACTTTCAGCTTTCTGCTCGTGTGGTATATACTATTTTTCTTCATACCCGGTCGAAAGTACGTACTTTCACCAACAATAAAAAGACTAATTACTTTCAAGTGAGCAATGTTGAGATTATACGTAATAACAGCAGTTGGCTATCTCTGCTATTGCATCACAATATACTTCTGTGTACTGCATACACTGGCGACCATTACACGTCTTCTGTGCTGACAAATGGCGCATGACAAAACTGTTTAGGCCCGCCTATACAGACGATGAGCCAGTAATTCCAGCAGTGCATAAATGTTAGACTGTCTGCTTTAAAATCGAATCAGAAAGTACGTACTTTCGGCATGGTATGAAGAAAAAAATGAGTCAGTCAATATTCTTGCATCTTGCATAATAAATGAGATATTCAATGTGCACCACCACCGCCTGGTGTACGATATTCTAAATCAAACATATATTTTATTTATATGAATGATTTATACAAAAAATGGTGTATCAAAAATAACTATACGTATAAATATTTGTTGAATTGTTACATTTTTTATAATACTATTTATCATCGATGATACTGCGATAGCGCTAAACGCCACTCCGCACTGCCGCGTGACGTTCTGTTTAACGGCGCGTAAAGTGTTAAAAATTTCGGAATAGCGTCGAGCGATTTTGTAGTATCATTGACGTTATCTCTATGATTTTTATTTACTTTCACAAATTTATATAATCAGTGGAATTGTTTTAGTAAATTAAATTTCCTCTATGAGAAATCTATATATTTTTTTAATGCATTCAAATTTATTTAAAAAAAAAACGTAATATTTATGAAGTGACTTTGTCTGCTGGTCGGGAAATCGTTAAATCGTTGAAAACCGTCAACAACTGAGAATAAATAGCATTGCATTTTAAACTATATTAACGAATACATACATAAATAGATAAAGTAATAATGCGTAATGTATCATATCAATTCTGATGTTTAAATTTTTATCAATATCAATTATTATTATTCTATATCAACATTTCAAGTCTTTAGTCGTCAAATGGCGTTAGTGGCAATTAAATTATGTGTCAAAGGTTTAAAAATTAGCGGTTTGTGTTCCGTCATTCTCCTGTTCGATAAAATAATTTTTATTGCACCTTTTTAGTGTTTACTTTAAATAGAATTAAATAAATACAGAACTACGATTTAGACGTTAAATGATATACCTATATAAACAGTACTGACATTTGAATGACGGGTACCTCATTTGCTAGTAGCGCCATCAGTTGACGGAAAATTCTGGTAAAGTAAAGGCACCGATTATTTTAAGGGGTGTATTAAGGGGTTATTTTTTTTTTTTTGTCCAAAGTAAGTTCACGTAATAAAGCCTCACTGCCTGTATATATAGTCGGCAGGGTTTTGGCACTGCGACCCGAGTTTTTTTGTAATAACGAATTTTGCGAATATATTTTGTCAATTCGAAATTAATATTTTTTAATAATTTTTGATAGACTTTAATCAAGTCTACCGTACTTCTCGACGAAATTATAAATATAGATGATTAAAAAAAAACATTGAAAAAATATTGTTTTTTTTGGAAATACGTAGTCGTAAGAAAAACTGCGCTACAAGCAGAGCTGAGTCCCCCCATTTTTCTTTTTACTTTCTTTTACAACTCAACTGAAAACTACAGACGCTGATAACCTCAGTTGATATAGAATAATGTACTGTTTTGATATTAAAATGTATATAACGAAAACATTATAAAGCATTATAACATAATAAATTGAAAATTAATGTAAATGTTTTTGAACAAGTACTTCGAGTGCCTATTTGTACATATTGTTTCACTGTAATATTGTAGGTATGGTATAACGTTTTTGAGTTTCGAATAACGTAATTGACCAAAAAAATTTTGATGTTGATAATGTTTGCTAAATGTAAATTTATCTAGGAAAATATACTCATACACTTTTCCTACATAAGAAAAACAAATGTAGTTAAAAAGTAACAGTAATTTTTATATTGAACATTCTATAATGACGACAAATACAATGTGTTCAAGAAATATTATTGATTTGTTCTCATAGAAATTGAACGGTGGAACCGATTTGATATAGGATTGTGGTAACCCCAGACATTTGTTATTTTTTTCTGTTCACTTTTTTGAACATGTTGATATTCAATGTTCCGCGTAGTACCGACAGGGGTCTGAACTTGATTTGAGTTCAATTTCCAATTTTGTTGATTTTCTATTACCCAGTGCTTATTTATTTTGATTGAACATTCTAGTTTGCAACGTCAAAAAGCGATTAAAACTGTTTTTTAAAACTTCTATATTGCATATAGATTTTGAAAAAAACTAGATTGGAGGGGAAAATTTGAAAAAGAAGGACCACAAAAATGTGTTTTCTAATTTATTTTACAATAGTCCCAAATTGGTTTAAAATCAAAATTAAAATTTTTATTTCTCAAAACCAATTGGATTTATAAACGATTACGGACGTGAAATTGTAAAGATGATCAATCAAAAAATTTAAGGAAATAAACATTGGCTAACAAAAAAATCATCAAAATATGAAATTACATTTTTCCTAGGGGCTGGTATCAAGTGCAGGACCTCGTACATAAAAAAAGAACAGTACTGTCTCATAGTTTTGTTTATTTGCAGCAGAAACTTCGTCGATTCAGTGGTTTTTGCATTTACTGTGCCAAAAAACACATTACAGTTTCGCTACCATAATTATAACGATATTTATATTAACTGGACGTTCTTTGGAAGGAGGAATAGTCATTTTAGTATTTACGTTTCTGTAGCACTTCAAAAGCGAACATCATGGTAGCAAAACTGATTAAAAAATATACGTTGCAAATTTGATTTTTGAAAATGAGCTATAATAATTCGCTAGTCATTTCTTCATGCGGATGGATACATTTTGTTTTTCTTTGTTTCATTTTTATTTGTCTTTTCGAATAATTCCTTTTTGTTTTTTATTACACAATAATACCAGAATCATTGTTCCAAGAATAATTTTATATTTGTGCGGTTAAATAACATTATTTAAATTATTCTTAATTATATGTAGGCAATTATCCTGTATCAACGGATTGTTGTAGGAGAAAAAACTTCGTAATTTTATTAACGAAGTTCGATATTTTTTTTCACATAACTGTGTCAAATCAAATTATAAGAATCGCGTAATTTTATTTTTTTTTCATTATTTAAAAATAGCTGACGCGTGACGTCACTTTGTTGTATACGAGTACCTGTTTTATAATTAAGAAAATTCCCAATAATTTTCAGATCACATAAATACGTCTTTAAAAAATATTGTCAGTTTGAAGTTGTTCATAAACAAAACAAAGAAATTTTCATATTTTTTTTTTCATTAACGGAATTCAAAAACAGAGTAGGTAATGTTTAACAAATTATCGAATTTCGATAAATTAGAAACATATTTTAATTTTATTATCCTTTTTGTTATAGTTTTTATTTATTTATTTATTTTTTAAACTGCTTAGTACTTATTATTGTTAGTAATTCATTTTGAAAAATTAAAAGTATACAATTTTAAAAATTTATTATACACACACACACTCAAAACTGTGAGAGGTTATGGTGTACTTTTAATTTCTCGTACTTTTTTTTTGTTTTTGTTACATATACTTATAAAAAATTGCCTAAATAGATTATTTATTAGCGGTGTTAAATTGTCGCTTATCAATAAGACGATAAGAAAAAAAACGCCGTTACCAAGGCTTTTAAAAACACTTCAAGTTAAAAACGTACTTGAAGTTTATGTAAATTCGAAAACATTTCAACTTTAAAATATTTTTTCATAATTTCTTTTCAAAACAATGTTATTTGAGTGGCTGTTTTGCTTGTTATTTATAAATAAAATTTTATGAAAAAATGCATAGAGTTTTGTTTAATATTTTTATAAAATCCTTCATTATGTGTGATCATATGGCAGATCGTGATTTTTTTTAGAAAGGCTCGGGTTCCCATATTAATTATGACACTCTAGCACTAACTCTTCTGGAGGCAAGGTGTGACGTCACTGAGATAAATGCATTATTAGTGTATTTGCCATATGGCAACATACACTATTGGCGTCGGTCGGATGGCGGGACCTAGGGGTCGGACCAAAATTTCTCGACGTTTCATAACCTCCTAAACACTTTGCCACCATTTTTAAAAATGTTATATATATATATATATATATATATATATATATATATATATATATATATATATATATATATATATATATATAGGTATATATGTGTGCGGGCTATAACTTTCGAAGAAGTTAATTTATTTTAACGAAATTTAGCACACATGTTGGAATCCATTACCGCACGAAGCCTATTTAAATTGGGCCCAATCGGGCCAAATTAAGGGTAGTTTTTAGGGGTTGAAAAAAGTTTTTGGGGCCCAAAATACCGAAAAAACTCTCCGAATCGTTTCAAAATTGAAATTTAACCCTCCGGTAGTAATTAAAAAGTGTTCCTAAAATTTTAATAAAATCGGCCCGACAGGACTGGACTTACAAATTTTATGAAAACACTAGTTTGCAGATAGTGAATTATTTACTGAAAGTTGCATATAATTTGGTATAGAGGTTCGATTGATAATAATATTGCAATTAAGAAAAAAAATGTTATTTTAAGGGCTGTATTAAGGAGTAAAAATTTTTTTTTACCCAAAAACCAACTTAAGTTCGCATAATAAAGCCACACTGCCTGTATCAGCAAATACACTATATTGTCGGCAGGGTTTTGGCACTGCGACCCGGGATTTTTTCATTTTCGTATCAGTAAAATAAGCATTTTTAGCAACAATTTTAACGCAGATTCATTGAGGTCTGAGGACGTCACGGTACCGGTGTCACGGACTTTTGATTAAAAATATATCTAATACTTATACTTAGATAAATAATAAAAATTGTAATAGAAGGCCCAAATATAATTATTCACCGGAGACCTTGGCTACAGCTAGGTAACCCACTTATCCGAATTATTTTTCAGAACTTCCAGAAAAAAATCTGGAACGGCTGTATCTCCAAAACGGTAAGTGACAAAGTGTAACAGATGGGCTCGTTGAATTCAGCGCGTCATTTTGTATAAGTATACCACAATTAAACCACGATAACATATTTTTCGTTTACGAAATGGTACAGTTCTTAAAATGTGACATTTTAGGACACGAAGAGGTATTTTATACGTGTTACATTTTGTACGTGACAATAGAGAAAATCTTAAACTTTGACATTTAGGAGTAGGGCACCAGAAACACGAAGAGATATTTATACTTGTTTCATAGAGAAAAATATTTTTTGTTTACAAACTGAAATTCTTAAAATATGACCTTTTAGGAGTAGGATACCAGAGACACGAAGAGGTATTTTTACTTGCAACATTTGAAAAATATTTTGTCGTTTACGGACTGATAAATTGTTAAAAATTGAAAATTTAGGAGTAGGGCACCAGAGACACGAAGAGGTATTTTATACGTGTTACACTTGAAAAATATTTTCTTTTAGTTAATTTGTGTTTATTTTCTCACAATTAAAATTACTAATACAAACATAATTTACAATCATTCTAATACAATAATTATTGTTAAATGAATATTAATACAAAAAAATACATAAAATAATATAAAAATTATTTGTCGGGAAAAAGGACTTTTAAATAAACACTTAATTTTTTATTTACAGCGACGTTTCGTTCCTTGTTTGGAACGAAACGTCGCTGTAAATAAAAAATTAAGTGTTTATTTAAAAGTCCTTTTTCCCGACAAATAATTTTTATATTAATTACCAAGGACGAAAAAGAAATAAAGTCAATACATAAAATAATATTTGATTTAAAATGTAGGCATGGAAAAGTTCCAACAATGGTGGTTGTCCAGTCACTTGTCAATTCAATACGATCGTATCTGCAATAAAAAAAGAAAAAGTTTATTTTTTCACGAGTGAACACAAAATTCGCATCAGGTTTCAATATTTTGTAGATTTAGGACGCTCCAAGGTCCATAGACGAAAACCGGGTATTGTAATACATTTTTGGTCTTAGTCCCCAGAGGCCTAGGCTCTCGAGAATCATGCTACAGGACATACTGATTGTGCCGAGATTGCCGCCGCTTCACATTTACGACTTTTTTTAACTTTGAAGTTTTCTAAGTTTTAATTTTAAATAAAAATAATATGAGCGTCTATAATTTACCATACCTTTGACTTGTGTTGTCGAGCGCCTATTACATTACAATTGATCATAAAAATACAATATCGTGGAAAGATAAAAAAACAAAAATTTTGCAAAATTTATTGACATAATTTCAACAAACCGAAAAATCAAAAATTTGCTATCCAGCTCCCAGAAGCATTTAAGAGGTATCGGTCTTCAAATAACACAGTACGACTAATAAAATGCAGTTACATAAGTCTTTATATACCGGGTGTTTTCTACTACCTAGACAATCGTCCAATTAATTATTTTTAATTTATTATTCGGTATGCTTATAAAAAAGATTGATGGCAGATTCTAGACACTCGACAGCAAAGGCCATCAGCGTCTATACCTCCAGAGGAGCTAAAGATTTTAACATTAAATAAAAGGTATTCAAAAACGATATTATAATATAATTATTATGAGATATATTTGTTACATTCAGGCTCGGCAAACCATGTTCGGCAGAAGTACATTTGGTACGAAAACTTAAATGCGCAATGCAAAACTGCGCTGCGCTTTGCATTTTACGAAATAAACTCATTTAACTTTTTCTCCAAATCGAATAAAATACGACCATATTCATAATTAATATAAAGCTGTAACACATTCTCTCGATAAATGCCGTCAATTTCCGAGTGGCTATTTTATCCACTCGAAATTTCTCGTGTGGGTAACTTTCCACCATGCCCAAATTATATGCCGGGCCTGGATACATTTCTATCAGTCAGAGTAAAAAAGATCAAAAAACGGATCAAAAGCAGGCCTATCTTTCCGCATGACCTTGCTGGGCTTCAGTCCAGGGTCCCGTGAACCATAGAGTCCCCTAACTCCTGTGACAAAATAACAGTTATAGCTAGAATCTTGTTTATTTCTACTGATAACCCAAATTTCTGTTAAAGTGGCACTATTTTTATTGACGTGCCATGAGCCCCTCCATGGGTTAAGACGGGCCTAAGACACAAAGAAGGGATAGACGCGATTACTTGCGGATCATTTTGCATTATTAAATTAATGTGTGTATGAAAAGAAATGTAATACAAATTATTTTGATTCATCTGCAACAGCTATGTCAAACACTATTAATTCGGACTTATCAAATTTCCAACGACAAAACTGTTTATAAAATTGCATGAATATGTCTCAGTCAAGTAAGTATATGATATATCTGGACATATTTCGTTAACATTTGACTTCTCAAATTATGCTCATGTGTGTTTTGTTTGATTTTTTCTAAGTGCAAAATCTATGCACAGTCCTTTTTTTATCAGACACTACGTATAATATATTTCATTTATAAGCATTGTCTTTTTGACTCCGCCCGCAGTTAATAAAAAAAAAAGTATTAGGATTGCAGTTCGAGCAAGTTTTACATAATATTTAATTATTTACGACTCAGTGGCGTGTGCAAAATTATAATATTTTGGTCAAATAAAGTCAGTTTATATTATGCGTTTTATAATAGAACATTTATTTAGATAAAATATGATGCATAAACAATACTCAGACTGTGTACCTAAGCACGTGAATGACGTCAGCTGGCAGTCCGTTCATGTTTTTATTAACCTAATGACAACATCAAAAATATCTATGACTATGTAAATCTCTTATCTTAAAAATTCAATTTATTGTAAATAATATTAATATTCTGTCTTTTGATTTCTTAGACATTTGTTAAATATTGTTTATGAACAACAGTCGTTGTCACTCAATCAATTGACAGGTTCGATGGATGACGTCATTCTCCCACTACCAACGAAGAGAGGCAACCTCTGTAGTCTACTAATCTTAGTGCACTTTGACTAAGCAGCGCGACCCATCATAATATGAAAAGAACTACAAATTTAGTAATAGGAATGAGCCTTCCAAAATTATATTCCAGGATATAAGCAGGTTTTTTGAAGTATAATAAAGTAAGCAATTTTACAATTTTGGTAAACAAATTAAGTACTAAGTACCCAGACACTCCATTATGTAAATCAATGTTTCTCGGACAATTTTGTACATTTGATGTGAAAATCAAAAATTCACAAAAAATTAAGCAATGAAAGTATGGTTTCAAGCAAACTAAAATACTAAACAGCCTATTCCACTCGCTTGTACTCTTCTCGGGCTAAATAAGCCAAATAAACGAGAAAAATAATAACTGAAGAAAAGATGGAAATTCTGCGCGGTAAAAATAGCTTTTTTATATATGAATTTATAATAATCGTAATAACATTTTGATGACATTTTTTACGTCTATTGTTTTTTTTAATACAATTTTGTTCTTTAGAATGAACTATAAAAAAACGAAACATTTTTATTTCTTGAATACGTATGCCTTAGTGATACTTTTTTTTTTTTTTTGGTTGCGCCGCTGGAATAAACGACAGTTATCTAATTACTTCAATTTTTGAAAGAGGAGTGTTCTAATAAAATACAATAAAATAAAGCCACTCCCATTGCAATTGTATTAAATCATGCAGTACCCAAATGTTTAATTATTTTAATTATTTCTGAACTCCGTGGAATCACTCACGTGTAGATCCAATATGAAAAAAGAGCGCTTCCATGCAGAAAATGTGATACAGCGTGACAAAGTGGGAGTAGGGGTAAAACATGAGCGAATCTCGCGTGACGTGTTTTATGAATGACGCCAAACTGAAAAACCCACACATTTACATATTATAATTTTTATACACGCATACAAAATGGTGTTTTTACATAGTTATAGTCCGTGTGTAAAAGCCCTTTTTACGCACGACTTTCTCTTTTGTTTCACTTTTTATACAAGCCTGTTACTTTTTACGTACATACTTTTACGTGTTTTCGTTATAAATTGTAACAAGTGTGAGAAAGTGCACGTTTTTTTTAAACGCGCGCGATGTTTTGAAACGAGTTTGAATAACATCGCATGGGTTTTAAAAAGGAGGCACCTTCCCAAATTTGATACGTATTATACTATTATGTTCACATAAGTTTGCTAACGAAATAAAAATGTCTCAGAAAACATTTTAACTTTTTAAAAGCAGATATAAAATCTTGGTTTGGGACTGCAGTATACAGCATGACATAATCTTTAAAAATTCGTCTATCAAATATAAACACAAAAGTATCAGGCGAGCAGCATTTCAGATAAATCAGTTTTTAATTTTATAAACATAAACATGTCAAATTTAAATTTTTGCATAAAACAACAACACTTTTTAAAACTTAAAAACATTCTCTGTACTTTCCGTTCATATTGTTATGAAAATGTCTTTGATTTTTTATTGTTACAAGTAACTTAAAACCGTACATAATGAAAAAAAATCAATATTTTAAACTCAAATATAAAAGTATACATAGTGAAAGCTTCCATATAGGAGGACATCAACGGTTCAAATATTTTATTCGCTTATGAGAGATGTTCACTCAAAAAGAGATTAGACTTAAAAAAAAGTTTTACTTTTCGGAAAACAGTTTCATTGAAATTATAATTGTTATTTTATCACAGGAGTTAAAGGGGCCCATGGCTTACGGGTTCCTGGACTCGAGAACAACGGGACAATGATTTGAAAACGGGTATTGCCCCCAGCGGCCCCACTGCGAAAATGAAATTGGAGCCCTATTTTCAATATTAAGCTCTTTTTTTAATTAAACTATAGGCGTGATTTTGTTTTACTAAATATTTGGTAAATTAATAAAATTTCTGGCATGGAATCCAAGTTGTTGACTGCTGTTGTATAAAAATTTCTTTGGTTAATGTTTTTTTTTTTTCAGGAGTCAAATACTTTACAGCAAGCAAGCATTTTTGTCATTATTTCTCTATGCACATTTAATTTACTTTTAAAAGTATGACTGTATTTGTTTCCATTACAGACTGAACATATAGAGGTAAATATGAATTTCGAAAAGGCAGAACCAATTTAAAAAGTAATTTAAAAAAATCATATCTGACAGACCTTGACGCATGGAGGTTGTGCAGCAATGGGACGCAGACACTTGAAGGTCTGGAAGTTTCAACAATAGATCCCAGGCACTTGATGATCTCGAAGTTGCAGCAACGTGACAGACCAAGATTTGGAAGGTCTGTCTGTACTCTGTAACAAAGAGAATATTTATTTTGTTATTCAGTTTACATTGTTAGTTGTTACAAACACGTCACTCTGTGAATTTTACAAAGTTTTTAGATTATAGATTGAGAATACCAGATCCGACATTCATTTTGAATTTTTTTAAATTTGTTTTCATTATTATATAAAAACAGATTAATCGCTATACAGATGATTTGCTGATCACCAATGAAATACTTCTGAATCGAAGCTCAGCTGAGATTCATGACAACACCATGGTTCGATGACTTCTTTTAATAGTAAAGTCCGACTTCGGAAAATATTGCATAATTTTTTAATATTTCTCAATTAAAAATCTTTATTAACACCGTTCTCAAATTGTAACAGGATTGCAGTTCGAAATAGTTTCACATAATTTTATATTTATTTTCGAACAGTAGCGTGTCAGAATTGTACTTTCTTAAATTCAAACTGAAATAAAATAAAGTATTTTATATTACTTTGATTTTATTTATAAAAGATTTTAGCAATAATTTTGTAAAAAATAATGTAAGAACTATATTTCAATTACTGACCAATTAGTGATACGACTAAACTAGTGGCGGATTTAGATTCGATGCCACCCTAGGCCCCGTCCAATATGGCGCCCTTTTTGATTATTGAAATTACGGAACTAATAAAGCCAGAAAACTGTAAATTTGGACAACGGATGACAAATTAATTAAATTAATTTTTAAATTTCAACTATCCTGACATTGTTTACTTTTGAAATTTTGTCGCCTCTAAAAGTTTGCCGCCCTAGACCCGGGCCTAGACGGTAAATCCATCACTGGACTAAGCGAGTGAACGCTATTCTTGCTTAGAAAATTTCTATAATTTTAAAAAATAATCACAATGCCCTTAATTCCACAGGCGACATCGAATGAAATCTTTTAGAAGTTGATAGTTTAAACTTTTCTGCGCAGCAGTGGTTTTTCTATAATCTATAAAAACGACTTTAGCGCCAAAAAGCGTAAACTATCAGCTTCTTTAGAAATTCTGTCTGATGCCGCTAGTGTACCATGCACGTTCTGTATTAATGTATGTTGTGGAAAAATCAAGGTCGTTAGTTACACAGGTTAATCTCGCTAATATATGCCGTCAGCTGGGAGACTGTTTAATATTTTTATCAACCTCGCAATATCAACTGACAGTCTACTGAATGACGTCATCCCTCCACTACTATCTATGAAACAAGGTTACCTCTGTATATAATAACCTTGTGGGTAAAGAATTAGGGAATTATTACACCGGTGACTGTTTTCGTTATGATAACCTAGAAATGGTTAAAAATCAATTGAAACATGTTTTTTATTTATTCTTTCACTCTTTATACTCTAATTAATGCATTTATTTTTGTTTCATCGACAGAAATCGATGACAACGGATATATTGTGTACTGTCCATGTATGGGTAAGTTTCTAGAAATGCAAATTCAAAGTTACCGGGTTTTTATCTGTATAAAAATGATTAAAAAACTATTGCACGAGACTGGAACCCCACGATTTTTTCCCAACATTACTACTTCGAATGCCAAGTGAATTTTTTGTTTTTACAGGCAGATTTGGAAACCAAGCAGATCAATTCTTAGGTGCGCTTGGTTTTGCCCGTGGATTAAATCGCACTCTAGTATTGCCACCGTGGGTAGAGTATCGTTATGGCGAATCAAGATCGATTCAAGTGCCTTTCGACACATACTTCCAAGTTGAACCGTTCATGAAGTACCATCGTGTTATTACAATGGAACGATTCATGCAAGAAATCGCACCGACAGTCTGGCCATCGGAGAAAAGAATCTCGTTTTGCTATGTGGCAAGAGGCGACAACGACAACTGCAATGCAAAAGATGGAAATCCTTTCGGTCCGTTTTGGGATACGTACAATGTTGATTTTGTTGGATCTGAATTTTATCAGCCTTTACATTACGATACTTATCACCACGATATGGCTGCTAAATGGTTTCAAAAGTATCCACCACAAAAGTGGCCCGTTATTGCATTCACAGGTAATATCTTCTACTTAAGCGACAGTCCATTGAGAATAAAAATGAAAAAGTATTCATCTACGACTATCGCTGCAATTTGTCATCCGTATTAATACAGAAACGCACTCTTTTTGTGCCATTTTGTGTTAAATATTTCAGTATATAAATTAATGCGTTTTAATGAACCTTTCATGCTTAACCTATTCGTATTCATCCTGATTTTATAGGTGCACCGGGCAGCTTTCCAGTTCAAAAAGAGAACAGACTTTTGCATGAATATCTGTTATGGAACGACGATATTGCGAACAAAGCGAAGCAGTTCGTGAAAACAAACCTCCCGAAAGGTGCGTTTGTAGGTATTCATCTGAGAAATGGAGTCGACTGGATTCGAGCTTGCGAGCATGTTCAACACAGTCCCAATCTGTTTGCGGCACCTCAGTGTTTAGGGTACAGAAATGAGAAAGGCAAAGCCACTCACGAAATGTGTCTTCCGGGCAAAGAAATAATTGTGAGACAGTTAAAAAGATTATTGAAAAACATGAAAGACGTTAAATCTATATTCGTCGCTTCGGACAGTAATCATATGATAAACGAACTGACTGATTCACTGAAACGAGCCAATGTTTCGATACACAAATACGATAAAAGTCAGCCGCATGTAGAACTGGCAATTTTAGGTCTAGCCAATCACTTTGTAGGTAATTGCATTTCATCATTCTCTGCATTTGTGAAAAGAGAACGAGACGTTAAGAAATTACCTTCTTCGTTTTGGGCTTTCCCTAGTGATAAGACTCATATACGAGAAGAACTATAGTGCAGTTAATTTCTTTTTTCACATATATATCTTTTGCTATATGCCAAATTATGTCATGATTATAAATACTAAGATAATATAAATTTTAATAATTATTTATCGTACAAAATAATAGAATAAGGCACTCATTATATTTATTTTTCATTTAATATTTTCGTTACAACTCATTATTTTATAAGTCTTTTTATGCATTTTGTATCAATCTTGTTTTTTTTTAACAAATAAAATTTTATCAATGAACAGATCGTTTGATTCGTGGATACAATAAATTTAATGGCGCGTATGGCACAAAATAACTCTGATAACGAGATACTGTGTTAGTTAAAATATAATATTAATTCGAAAATTACAAAAAAAAACTGAAATAGAAAGTCTAGATTTTTCTTATTCAATACAATTGTGTAATATTTATCTACCACTTATTATAAACCTTTTGTGTACTGTATTTTGTCTACTATCAAATTAGTGCTGCCATCTGACGTCAAAGAAACGACTGTTGTCTGTAGTTTAGAAATTAAATTTTGATGGTCACTGGCTTATGAGACTGTCTTTTGTTCCCGCTCAAGACAGTGCTGCCCCCTGACTCTAAACAAAAGAATGTGAATGGCACTTTTCTGATCTGTGATTGGTCGAATTGCGTTTATAAGTAGGCCGTGACGTCATTCGAGCAGAGGTTATAAGAGTAATGTGTCTATGTTAATTTCCATTCGTATGAGGCGTTCGGTGACGTGTTCACGCGCGAAACAGTGTGTGTGAGTGTTTCATGTACGTTACTAGATAGTGCAGTTAATATTATAAATTTAGTTCAAAATGGCTACGGAAGCCCATAAATTAATAGGAATATCGTTATCAAAAATAGCCCAATCTCGGGCAAGTCGTGGCGGTGTGAGTTTACATAAGAACTTGTTGGTAGCAACGGTACTCCATAAGGCACGTTACATCTTCATGGAAGAAGCGTACCACATTGTGCACGGGAACGGCCGATCGGACAATGGACTGACGTATCCTCCGTACTTCGACACGACGAGTCCGAAAGAAGACGGTGACAGCAACGTGTTCGACGACGAAAACAATAAGATTAAGAACGGCGACGATTTTCCAAGCGACTGGGACGAAAGTGGAGACGATTTGACTACCAGGTCGCTAGTTGACGACCAGTACGTCGAATTCGAGGAACCCTCAGTACCCGAACCAGTATCCTACAAAAACAGTCCTCCGCCTTCGTATCAAGCACACATCGAGTTAACTTATTTAAATTTGGATGCCAGTTCGACAAACAACAATAATTCGACTAGCGAAAGCGAGGTCATCACCGAATCACACGAGAACAATACCTTGAAAAGACGTCATACAGAGTGGGAATTAGAAGAGGCCGTTTTATCAATATTACCGAGCCCAAAACGTACCAAATCCGATTCGGACGAAGAGGACGGTGACGATTTTGTTTTTTTAGACGATCCAGATTTTTTATCTAGCAACTCCGAAAACAAAGAAAACCGATGCGAAATTCCAGAAACAAAACAAGACGAAACACCTCCGGCATCGATGGAAATTGATCGGCTGTCGTCACTTGTTTCGATTTTCAGTTTTTCCAATTTAGCAGAAGCAAACAATAGTAGTGGTAGTGGGCCGTGCGGTGAAGACAATAGTGCAAATAAATCAAATGTTAGTAATCCAGATCTATGTTCGGCACAGGCAAAAGATATTAGCGAAGTTTTACAGCCGATACCCTATCTAGCGATGACTGTGTAACATAGTGTAGTGTATTGTCAGAACCCAAGAAGGAAATTGTTTATCGGTTATTATGTATAATTTATTTTAAAAATAATTTTTTCCCGATAGAATTTATAGTTGTTTTTATTATATATTTTTAAGTGGATTTTGATATCTTTTTATCATACATAGTTACGTTTCTAAATCAGCAGAAGAAAAACAAAGGTTTAGTGCAGTATAAATTGGATAACTAAATTATTTTTTTCTCCATCGCGTTGATAAGTGTAAAAAAAATAATTTTGTAAGAGTGAAAGTGTATTGGCTAGCTATACGTTGATTCTATGTATGATAAGACGATACTGTCTCTTAAAAATGGCGCCTAAAAGGCACTTAAAAGTGTACCTGAAGTTGTCGAACTACCTTAAAACAAGTTTCATTAAAATTTTCAAGTGATCTTTTTTATAGTGACAACGAAAGTGCCTTTATTTTTTTATTTTTTATCGAAAATAAAACTGAGGTTAATACTTTTACTACCTACAAATGCATTTTTCACACATTGATGGAGTATTCCCGTCTGATCTCACGGATTTCATAAACGCAAAGAAATAAAAAAAAACATTGTGATATTTTTGATATCCCCCCTTAAAAATGTATAAAAATTAAAGTTTTTTTTTTATAAAAAACCAGAAGTGTGCCCGAAAGGTTCAGTGAATAATTGCAACAATAATACTACTACTAATTACACGAAACGACACTTTTGATTGCACCTAGTAAGTAATTGTTGAGTCGTTAAACAGCTACGGTTTCGTTGTAAATAGATGACGAGACAATTTAAATAATTTAATACTAAAATTCAGGGAAAAACTGCATTGCTACAAATTAAATGCTGACAAATATTTTTGTAAATTAAAATAGAAAAGAAATGGCAGAAAAATGAAAAGCCTTATGTGATAAAATGATCCCCTCCCTTTTTAGACAATTAATAATAATCAGTACATCTACATACAAAGGCTGTCTTACTAGTTAATTTGAATGTGGTTCATTTAATATCGAAATTATTTTATTATAATCAAAATTGGGAAGTTCAAAGTGCAGAAAACAGAAATTTTGCAGTACAACAATGCAATCTTTTTTTCCGTTAGTCAATTTTTAAATTGTCAATTTCGAAACCACATGAATATGTTTTAGGGTGTTCAAAATCTCCTTTTGTTCCTAAATTGCTTATATTATTCATCAGTAATTTTTGTTAAATATCTGACATATACATAATTGTTTTTTGTCTTCTTTATTGCTGCATTAATAAAGTAACGGTTTTTTTTTTAGATTTGAAATTTGACTATATTATATTAATATATATTTTTTCAAAATCAAATCATAACAAATTAATGCCAACATGTCAATTAAATAACCAATTCAAAAAAAAAATCTCATTGAACATACGTGAGTGAACCGCTGCCTAAAGAACAATTGATACAAAAACGTATCATTAATTAGTTAATTACAATATGTGACGACATATTGGTAAATTACTTCAATTTATTATGTATTTTGTACATTACTGTCATTATAATAAACATTGTAAATACTTATATTATTGTAATTATTATTGAATTATTCCATATTGCAGAGTATTTTTTGTAAACTTGTATATATATAATTTTTTTTCTTGTAATTCAAATATTGCTGTTTTAATGAATACACAATTATTGTTAACAGTATATTGGATATTTTTATTTAAAAAAATTGCCCTTTTTTAAATTTACAGGTCCAACTGAAAAATTGATTGATACATTACTATATTATAAAGGAAATCAATTTTTGTCATCACACGTCAACCAGCTTTAAAAGCGTTTTAGCGCCAAAAAGCTTTCAAATCTCTTTTTTTCAAAGATCTCAAGAGTTGCGGACCAAAAACGTTTTTGCAAAATCTCTGTGTTCGATCTTGTTTTATTTTCCTATGTATTGATGTATTCAATTTTTCTTACAAAATGTTTTTGCTTAATTAACAATTTGATCTTTCATTAAATGAATATCCTCAAAAACTGTGAAGAAACTAAATTCTTGAAATTCATATTTATTATCTGTCGGGGAAGTTTGTCATTAACTTATTATTACGTCATTCAAATACGTAGTAAAAATGAATCAGTTTATTACAATACGTCTTAACTTGTTCTCTCAGTAATGTGCAAACGCCTGGCTCAAACCTAAAAGACTCCAAATTATTTTGAGTTAAAAAATGTACAATATAAATATTCACTTTCCAATCAGTACCAATATTATGTAAAATAATATTGGAATTTGGGACCTGTGTAAATAATTTCGTGTTTTGGCGAAGTTGATCCGTATTTTGTATTTTTGATCTGTTTTCACTATTTTATCTGTATCAGCATTATTCAGGAACAGATTAATTGATTTCGATGAAACTTGGTATTGGGTTTTGTATTAATGACATTGCGTTTCCAAAAAAAAAATTGTGTCTATTATACCATCGTCTTGGGCAGCTCAAAATTGGCCTTTCTCTGCGCCAGCATATATTAAACAAATGGAAAATTTCATATTTGTAACAAAAATTCAAACAGTTTATTTTAGCGTATACACATTCTCGATAACAAACTTCAAATATAGGAATTATTATGCAAACGAAAAAACATGTTCTTTGTATACGCGTGGAATTCTGCCACTCTATCTTCAACCCCAGAAATATTTTCTGCCATGACTTGAGAATGAATGAATTCTAAACCTGAAGACACGGTTGATAATGATATATATAATGAAGTGAAATTGTAATGTAATGACTAAATGATACAGGTAATGGTTGTAACTAGCCTGTCTGGCTCCGACGTATAAGATTTTTGTAGTAAATTTTATTTATTACTGAGAGTTGGTAAGTTTTATTTCAATAATTTTGTACAAATAGTCGAGGTAACATTATTATCAGTTTAATATCCTTTGTTAGTTGAGGACAGATTAATTTGATAAATGAACTGATAAGATTAACTTGAATCTGACGTAGGAAACAACACACATTTTCTAGCTTTCCCGACATCTTTACTGAATTCGTAATTTATTATAGTGAAGATTACATATCATGCATGGAACTTATTCAGGGGCCACCCGTACTTCTTGAACAAACAAATGAGTCGTAAATTAAATTCTGGAAAGTTTGCATTATTTCTGCAATAAAATTATGTACTCTTATTATATAAAAATAATAATGAAAACACCGAACCCCTTTTAAACTGACTGAAAAAATAAAACTTTGCAACGCGCGCCTTCGTTGTCTGTATCTGCAGTCAGTTCTCGTTACAGCTTTGATTGACGCCACTTTCGTATATAGTCCACACTCCACTCAAGCCAAAGTTACACTGGTACCAAGCCCGCCGGGTACCGCCGAAGTGCATCACCTTGAAGATCCCTCTCCCTAGCCGTACTCACTATGCGTCTACGCTTTCGTTCCGAAGGTCATCTCAGGTACGGACATCCTTTGCTTTTTTTTGTTGAGCGTCTATAATCTATTATCTCTCTTTCTCCCCTTTGCTTTCAGTTATTAAACATTATCAATCAATTTCATAACTCTCGACTTTACGTGCAGCCCCCCTCCGCCGTAGTGTTCCGATTTTAAAGACGTATTTACGTCGAAAAAATCATTTTTATTAATTGCTGTCCTGCTGCACTGATTCTGGCGAGTCGTAACTGGATAGAATGTGCATATTTCAACTTACATTTGTTTGCAATGTTGATGATGACTCACGGTACAAATTTGTAGACAAGGAGCTCATAAATGTCAATTGACATTTGCGAGAAGCAACCAAGTCCTAGACTCAGTCGACCGCCGAAAGGCACTTGGTCGAAATAAAAATATTATAAACTAGCGGTTTACCCGCGACTTTGTACCCGCAGTTCTTCTATATAAAATCCACCTCATCCCGTTCCGGTAGATGTGTTCAAAAGACAGTCGAAAATGTATTTCTTTATTTTCTAAGAAGAGTATTTTTTCCCGAGTCTCACGTTTTTAGCTTAAGCGATTTTCAGAAATACGGTATCCTTTATGAACGTCCCTCCTTCTCATTACTTTAAGGCTTATTTTTGGGATAGCTCTTTACCTGTTTGTAAAGTGCCATCACAATCGGTTCAGCTGTGCTTAAATCAGACTTTGACATTGAGCAGGCATGAAAAACGCGCGGGAAAGCTTATCGAGATGGTTTCCATGGTACTATTCTACTAGCTAAATGGATGAAGCAACTATAGCCAACAAAACGGATGTAACACGGCACATCCGTTATACCAGATGTTTGTAGTGTTAACAATTTCAAGACAAGGCGGGGAACTGAACGGGTTTTGAAACCCACATTTAAATCAACGCTGGACGCGAAAGATTTATTTTTCGCGTAGTTTCGAGACGAAACCGCAGACTAACAGTGCAAAAATCCGAATCGTCAGTAATTCGTTGTTGTCAATCAATGAGGGCGGGGGGATGGTTTATAGGCTCACAACTGAGGGACTCAAAAGATGAATATTTATTTTCAATTCTATTATGCTATACACCTTACATATTTGACCACGGAGACTCAATATTCAATTAATAATATTATCGGGCATCTATGATCAACAATATCTGTCATTATGATAATAACTATTGATCGCCTGAGGACAGACAAAATGAATTTAAGCAGTTTTGTTAGTACACTCGCATCACTTAAACGGACTTTTCTAAGGTACATTTAAATACAATAGTTTTTCGAAATCCATTTTGAATTTCTTGTTTTTTTTCAATTTTTATATATTATGTCGTAGGGAAATAATGAAAGCCGAGATTTGATCAAATCCCTAAAGTAGATAATATTTCGTGAATTGATCATCTACCTTAGGAATTTGATCAAATCTCTGTTTTTATCATCTCCCTGCAACAAATAGATATCTCTTATATAAGTTCCTTATAATATCAATTTTATAGCATACCTAGTACTTATTTTATTTTTAAACGAAGACAAGAACCAGAAATGAGTGTTCACTATCCAAGTTTAGAAGTTGGGTTCAAAACAGCGGTTTGATCCCTGACCCTAGCCCTTAATTTCGTTGACCAATTAGATACGTATAGTCTTTGCCATGGAACAGCGCTTTCAGCCGCTCGATCTTTCGAACCCATCGCAATCAGCGGGCGATACGTGGTTTTATCGAACCTCGAGATGAGTACACATATACTATAATATCCATAGAATCACTCTGTCTCCATAACATTATACTCGCGTATTACGGATAGTATTAAAATAATGCAAGAGTAACACACACACACACAATCACACGTTTTGATGGCCAGTGTGTAAAAGTGGGATGGACAATTATACGAATAACCAGTGGTGAAAGCGAGATAGCGATAGGTCTAACAGTCAACGAGGACAACCGGCAGCAGGTGAGAGCGCAGGTAGGTAGACCGTGTAGACGTGCAGCTGCTCTCTCAGCTGGCTGTGGCCCCGCCACTCCACACGACAAACGATTCGTTAATAGAGAAACAAAAGCAACGCGAAGCGATTCACGTTAATAATATTACATACAACCGACCGATACGGCATATTCGACCCAGATAAAGTTCATCCGTTCTTCCTTATGAATTCGTTCCTTCACCGAACGTCCTGCACAAAAAGGAATCATATCTGATGCAATTTTCTGAATTTGTGAGAAATGTATGGAAATAAAATATTGACTACTTTCCTCACGAGTGGGTTTTTGTCCTGGACGTCCACGATAAGAAATCATTTCTTAATCTGATGCAATTTACTGAATTCGTGCGCGGGAATATTATAAGAGTTAGAAATAAAGTATTACAGAGATTGGATTGTTCAAGAAAATGGAATACGTAATCGCATAGACTTAGTGAACAGATCATATTAATATTATTCTAGTAGGAAGTCGAAGCTGTCAAACAAGTTGCTTCGGTAATTACTAATCATATTATTGTGCCCTCACAATAAATGGAAAGAAACGAATTCAATATGCAAACAAGATGGAATCAATACCGCTCAACTAAGCTTTATACAATAATGTTATAGGTTTTTTATTTGTATGTACTGCGACTTAAGTAGTAATAATCTACCTGGTAACATCGAACTGCACTGGTCAGCTGTTGAACCTAGGAAAGGCCTTGCTGTTACTCCTCCATACAATACCATAGATGAGGATGTGAACAGAAAGACGACCATCTTGATTTAATACTTCTGCCATTATTTCACCAGTTTCGAATCAACAATTATAATTTTTAACCGGCACATTTGAATTCTCAAAAAGAAACTGCAAGAACACAGGTGGATATTTGTGGCAAAATTTTAAAAATGACAATGAAAAGTGGAAATACGGAAAATGTGGGGAATTAATCACAAGGAAATATGAGTGAACTGATAGACCAAGAGATAAGTAAAGGATAAACATTGAATCCACGAAAGCTTTCAGGTACTCCAAAGTTTGCGAGTATCTTTGCGTGATCTTTCCTAGAGGTTGTTATTCGTTCAGCATCGAACGTTTCATTTGTCTATGTTATCTGAACGACGTGTGACGTTCGCAAAAGAGGAGGCCACAACAGTCACATAGCCCAAAGGCAGTGTACTGTGCTGTACACATTCTCTTTCTTTCTCTCTCTCTTTCTGTATTGCAAACAGGTTTATTAGTTCATCACATTTACTGTCCCAGTCAACATCAAGCAGCGGTCTCTCTCTTTTTCCTACGGCCGTTTTCACGACGCAGATCGCTCGCGCGTGCCCGCCATATCCATTGTCTTATCGTTAGTAGCGACTCGAGTCGCTCTCCGCGGTAGATCCGATAGGCGCTATTTAAGATTCCCGTTGCTTATTGTCAGACATATTGCTGCAATTTAAACATCATCTGATTCGATCGCTTACATGAGTACCGCTGGAACTCTGACGTCACACGTACTGCCATTGTTACGTTCCGTAGATTTCACGTAGTACCTATCTAGACAATGTTATGTACATTGTACATGTCTTCTTGGCCGTAACATTGCAATTTAATTCACGAGATTAAATAAACGTTTGCGACGTAGTACGACGTCATCGGTTCGCTCACGATTCACGACGGCGTGCTGTTTACCGCTTAACTCGGAAGAGACTTAGGAAAGGTCTCGACTAAACCAATAGTCAAAAGGGCACACCACCCGAAGGAATTGGTAGTCAGGTGGTTTCCTCGCGGGATGGAAAGGCGTAATCTTGCTCCATGTCGACGGGAAAAATTCGATGCAGAAGCTACATGTTCAATCTTTCGACGCGTCTTCCAAAATTTGTGACGGGTGACTTTTCTGGACAGAATTCTGTTTCACTTGATCAGTTGACTAATAAAAGTATAAGATTTTTACGCTGACTTATTACAAGATATAGTATACGGGTGAAGTTTTAGGGTCTGAACCTAACAGTGTTTGAGATGAGATTTAGAAGTGTATAAGTGAGGATTACAGAGAAGAGGCAGATCGAATTGAATAAGACAATATGCAATACAATTAAGCGGAATAGCACTGCGATTGGCGAACGACGTATATCAGACCCCAGCCTGGAGATAACGGCGAGATATTGGCTCTATTTATATTACACACTCATTTAGTTAAAAACTACACATACACACATACACTATAGTAGTGATAACGTGTCTGTAAGCACAATCGATAACTGCAAAATCACATCAACTTGCTCGTTTATTTAAAAATAGAATCAAATACCCGAGTATCCGCAGATTTCTTGCTATAATGCTAATAAGTAATAATGCGCAGTTTCTAATATATACCTACGATTTTCAACGCTATATCTACGTTAATACACTGGACCTCCGGTAATCCGGCGCCCCCTGTAATCCGACATGGTCTATTATTTATTATTGAATTTTTTTTTGACAATCTTCGCTAATGCATGATATATATATATATATATATATAACATATAGAATCTTATCATTGAATCTGTAATTTGTCGGATTACAAGGTACTCTTTTGTAAAAAATTCCGGACTATAGGGGGTCCACTGTAGTTGCTATCGTAATACCATTACGCACGAAGTATATGTTTTTTTTTTGCACGTACCTCCTATAAAATAACTGGCTTTCACTTCATTTTCAAAAAATTTGACAGTACACTTTTGAACAAACGTCACTATAATAGTAGGTTATAAAAAACAATGGACAAACAGTGAATTACTATCGAATTGGTATATAACGCGACCAGTTTTGTTTTACTTTACCGTACCCGCGAGCCGTGCGTAATGGATAACTTTACATGCCTGTATGTTGTGTGCCTGTGAAAAAAAGTATTGTAAAATTCAATGCTAAAAGTGTATAGGTACAGTCGACTATCGATAATTTGACACTCGATTAATATGAATGTCTCGATAATTTGAAATTTTTTTCTGATCCCTTGAAAAATACTCGATAAATTGAATAAAATCAATATAAATTGGTCTTCTCAGTAATTTGAAGTTGAAGGAATAGTATCTTGCCCGCCAACATGCAATAATTTGAAGTCCGGGCTTCCCTACTCTCTATAATTTGAAGCGTTTATCATGCACAGACATGTACAAACCTGTCGATTGTTTACATACATGAGATAGACTGAAGTCGCTCACTCAATAGAAAGTTACGGACTTCTTTTCAAAATGAATAAGTGGAATAATTGTACAATTGTTTAGAACAATAAATTATGAATTTTGATCAAACTCTTATTTACTAGATTTTTTCCTCCCTCCCTCTTGGTTATTTAAACTCCTGTTATTTTGAACTTTTGGTAATTTGAAATTTTTCTATAGTCTCTTGAATGTCAAATTATCGAGAGTCGACTGCACTTGTATCTTAGATCTACTTTGAAAGTCGTACAAAAATCGAGCACTATACTGTGAAGGAATGAAAAATGCATTTATTCCATTCCACCAGAAATAGTAAACGATTTGAAAATTAGGCAGGATTATAGATTGTAGTAAAAGATAATTTCATCTGGCAACCGTGAGACAAACTGTCGTGTTGTCTTTGTTTATGCATCATAATTCCTACGTCACAACACAACTACATATGTGTGCAATGGCGCGGACATTTTCAACATTTAAAGAACAGCAACAGCCGAGAAATACAAGCAGCACGTGTGTGTCTCTGTTCGTTCGGATTGAAGGTTCACGCCACTTCATTAAGCTACGGCCACACGCATGGCATGCCTGACGCAATCGTCACTGGCAAATATTTGTTTCCAATGCCCGTTTTCGCTACTCCAGCCGCATACGATGGGTCGCTGGCTTCACACTGGGCCAATGTTCCTTGGCGAATATTTGCTTCCAGGACACTTACCAAAGATATCCTCGCTCAATTATTTCGCAATAGGCATTAACAGATTTATTAATACTTTTCAATAATCATTTCATCAAAGCCTCAACCATGAACATTTTGATTACAAACAAATTATACGGAACGTAAAGTTAAATAAAACCGTTTAAAAATGTTGATATCTTCTTGTTTTTTATTTTAAATACATAGAATGCGAAACGGTTAGTCGTGTTAGTAGTGTTAGTATTGATTTTATTAAATCATTTTGATGAATGTGTTGACCAGATTCATTGGAGCTATGTCAAACAAAGCGGCTCCTTTAACTAGGCTTGGAACCTGGTCGGTACTTGTCATTCTCTTCGACCAGGCCTCCAATAATTCCCTCGAACATTTGACGATCATTGATTAAGCGAGCATACACTCGTTATTAAAATGTATTTGACCAAGTTTGCAATGTGTGTAGCCCCTGCTTTACAATATTCACCGGTTTCTCGCTCGCTCGCTCGTTCAGTCGATAGCTGAGAGACCATTTTTATTACGTTCGTCATTCGACGGCCTTCAAACTTCCCGAAGCCAGTGAACCCTTTCATTAATTCATATATTATACGCATCCACTATTCAAAGGCGTCGTAATATTTCCAAACAATGTGTTTGTTAATTACTACAGCATTTGTTCGCAGCTACGCTTGCGTATATAACAATTCTACTAAAAAAATTAATTTGAAAAAAAAGAGCTAAGGTCTCGTCTACGTTTGAACAAAACGATGTCAAGTTTCATTCTAATTCCAAACACGAAAATTGCGATTTAAAAAATCGTAAAATTAGCTGACTCGACTCGACTAAAACATCGGGACATCTGGCAGTGACACATATTCAAACAGCGTTGAAATTCTAGCATTGGCCTTCATATAATATAATACACAATAAACAGCAATGAACTGTCCTGGGAGGAAAAGAAAGGACTGCGGATTGTAGACGCTCGACAACTTTAAGAACTGTCTGTGCGAAAAATGAACCAATGCAATAATATTGTTGCTGATACACCCGAAAAAACCCAACCAAAATCAGTCCCGCCTAGGGTTGCCAACCGTCCCGCTATTCGCGAGACGTCCCGTTTCTGATACCCTTAATGAGACGTCCCACTCAGGGTGTGTGCGGGACGCTAAATATCCCGCTTTTTACGCGTTTTTTACGATTTTAACAATTTTGTACTTAAAAATAAAAAAATCCTTAAAAGTGCAAAATGTCAAGAAAAATACTCATTTAAAAAGTAATTTATAGTTTTCATAATAAAGTCTAAATTACACTATAACTGTTTGTTTAGTAAATATTGACTATTATTAATCTAACAAGATGTTTTATTTTACTTCTCATCCTGATTTGTAAAGAAAATTTCACGGTTTTTTGTATTCTAAATAAAATTAGTTGGATCCCGCTTTTTAAACCTTTGTCGCGCATTTGAAATCATTATTTCCCGCAAATTTGTATTTTAAAGTTGGCAAGCCTAGTCCAGCCGTTTTCATGTTTATCAATTAATGTAGACAAACAGAGGCAAAAATAGTATTTACGATATGTTTCAGGTAAATGTTATTACGGCGGAGCGTGCCCTTTCACTTTACGGTGCAATGCATTGGTCAGTTTCAATGCACACTAAAAACTATACTACGTAATGGTCGCCTCAATGTATGAACTACAGCTTACCAAATGCAGATTGTATTGACAATAGTGAATACTTAAAAGTCAAAACTGTAAGTGTAATAGTGTAAGACCTACTAGCCATAATCCATGCGTATGTTCTCAAAGTTAGATTTTCTTATAATTTATACCCTGACAAATAAATGGAAAATATAGCGACTCCACGTTGGGTTCGAAATTATCCTTAAATATTTAAGTAAAAAATGTTTTCAAAATGTACTAAAACGAAGAAAATAACAAACAAACATATAAAATCATTTAACCATTGTTGACCTGACCTAAAAGTTTTTCGCGAGAAGCTTAAATTACGATTTTTAGGAACATATTTTGCGACGAGCTTTTGGGTTAAGTCAACAATGATACAATGGTGTTATTTGTTTGTTTGTTTTATTATTTTCCTCGTTTTAATACATCTTAATAAAACAAATTTTAAATGCTTTTTTCCTTAAATTTTATTATTTCCGTTTTAGTCATCTACTCTATGAGCACATATGGCACATGGTATTAGAAGCAGAACCGTCTGCCTAGTCGAAACACGGTACGTCTACCATAAGCTGTTATTAAGAGCTAACTATCCTGACTGCAGCATCAGGTCATAGTTATCAGATTATTATATTGTCATCAATATTATACAAGTATGCAAAATTTCAAAGTAATAGATCAAGTAGAAGTGGTTCAAAATCACTCGCAAGATTTGACCCAAATTGACAAAAATGTAAAGTTGAATAAAAACTTGTAAAAATCAAAATGAATATTTTTTAGCACTTTTAAAGTACCGCTTTCGTGCGGAGGACGTGTCATACTCTAATAAAGTTTTCATTGTTAGTAACAGTCAAATCAAAATGAAGGAAATTTTCGTTATAGTTTAAAATTGACTGATTATTTTCGTTTTTGAATTTTCAAATTTGAACGACGCATTTGTGCCTGATAGAAGCACTCCTTGCGGCTTACAGGCACTTAGTCAAACAATCTAATAACATATGTTTTTTTTTCTCTTTAATATCAATATTTGCTAAACTGATGAAGCTGTAGTAAAAAGTAACAGTAGATTTCTACATCAATATTTAGGTATATAAACTGTTTATAACTTTGTACAATAAATACAGACAACAAAATGCACTATAACGTTTCATTTGTTTGCTTTCAGATAATGGTGATCGTAAGTAAATCAATTTATTTTCATTATCAAGCCGAAAATCCAATTGATTCTTTTACCAATTCTTATGATTTAGGACCTGAAAACTGAGAGCTTCTAAATTACGACGGCTGGATACAGAAAGCGTTGTCTGAAAATTTGATTTGACACTGACCTTAGATTGAGACCACACATAATTTCTCCATAAAAAAGCACTGTAGAATTCCAAATTGATAGTGCTTTAGATATAGTTATTGTTTAGCATAGTTTTTTTTGCACAATTTCCACTTCGAAACAACATTCTTCAATGTATTTTAATCAAAATTTAGCTTCAAAAGTAATCTTTTTCTGTATACATCAATCGTTTGTTTTTATGTAAGTACAATCCAATGTTTTCCAGGACAGGGAGTTTCACAACGACATTCGACTGCTTTTCAGTGCCAATTGGTTTCTTTCCACATATCTGCCGATTTTTACCCGAAGATTGGATTTATTTATCAACACTGAACGCGCAGCAGAAAGATTTGTAATAGTTTAAAATTAACAAAATGACATCATATTGTAATAATATGATGCGATATTATTTGAAAATCACTTTTATGTTTAATGTTTTAAATAAGCAAATAATCTCCTATATTTATGTGTACATAAAATAGCAAGAATATAATGTGTTATTTTATCATACTTATTCATACATTATAATTTGTATGGATTTTCCTTACTTTGGGAATTACGAATCACGAACTGTATAAATCAACAGCAATGAATATTATTTCCACAAAAAAAAATATAGAATCAAAAATGATAAAAAGCCCGGGTCGTTGTGCCAAAAGCCTGCCGACATCATAGTGAAAAATTTAACCCCTTAATACATCTCTTAAAAATATTTTTTTTCTTAGTTGAAATATTGTTATCAATTTAACATCTGCACTAAATTAAATATATCCCTCAGTACGTAAATTCGTATATATGCAAATTATTGTTTTCATAAAATTTGTAAGTCCGGACCTGTCGGACCGATTATATTAAAATTTTAAGAGCATCTTTTAACTGATACTAAAGAGTCAAATTTCAATTTTGAAACGTTTCTGCGATTTTTTTCAATATTTTTAACCCCAAAAACCTGTTACAACAATTTGTAAATCCGGACCTGCCGGACCGATTATATTAAAATTTTAAGAGCTTCTTTTAACTGATACTAAAGATCAAATTTAAATTTTGAAACTTTTCTGCGATTTTTTTCAATATTTTTAGCCCCAAAAACTTTTTACAACCTCTAAAAACCACCCTTAAAATAGTCCGATTGGACCCATTTTAAATAAGCTTTGTGCGGTGATGGATTCCAACATTTGAATCAAATTTTGTTAAAATAATTTAGCTCTTTCGAAAATATATATAAACATTTCCAAAAATTGTGTCAAGCTCCTTAAAATGATATGAAACGTCGAGAAATTTTGGCTTGACCCATCCCGCCATATATGGCAAATACACTAAAAATCCTGGAGGTGTTATATCAAATATTAAATTTAAGTATTGCATTCCAGGGAGAATCCTTAAAAATAAAAAATTACACAGACAGGTTAAAACAAGTCCATTCGAGTTTAAAATTGCGCCTGAGACAGGTAGCATATTGGTAACTGCTCGCTTCATGGTTAGGCAAATAAACAAGGGGTGTATACTTAAAAATATTCGTACACTGATCCAGATTGTATCAACAGATTCGAATCAAAATCTTCGACTGTTTAGTAGATGCTTTTTATCGAAATTGCATTTTTGTCGTTCTTTCTTGGTGTTACACTTATGGCTATATGTATAATTGATAAGACCTCTAGAACCTTCTAATATCCTTATAGAACCCTCCAGAATCTTATAGAACCTTCCAGAAAATTCATAGAATGCTCTAAAAGCTTCATAGAACCTCCCAGAAAGATCACAGAGTATTATAGAAATCTCATTTAAGTAGTAGTGAGAAGAAAAATAAATGAAGAAAGTACAAAATAAAATAAAAGTAAAAAAGAAAATTTTGAGTAGATGCTTAGAAGATGAATAGACGGGTCTTAATCTTCCAAAGAGATGATAGGTATTAAGAAGTAACATTTTCAAAACTTACATAATTTTGAAGCAAAAATATACTCTAGAAAGAAATGAAAATTTTTTAATGTTTAAAAAACTAAAAAGCATTCGAGACTCCAGCAAACTATCATTAATTAAATGGCAAGTATTTTCTAGTCTCTACAGTATTGGTCTCGAATGCTTTTTAAATTTTTTTTTAAACATTTAAAAATTGTCATCTCTTTCCAGAGGGAAATATTTACATTTTTATTCCAAAATTATCTAAGTTTTGAAAATTTTACTTCTTTATATGATCTCTCTGGAAGAATAATTTTATTATTTTCTGATTTTTAGGTCCCCTCAATAAAAAGCTTCTATTAAAAAAAAAATAAATTTTAATTTTATTACGTTCTCTGTCAGTCGCTGTAATCTAATCGTTTATTTTTTAGTCCTGTAGAGCTTTTCGCAACTACCTACTTATGAGTGTTTCGAACAAACCGCCGTACATGATGACATAATAATAAAACCTATATTAGTATATTTCATGATGACTAAAACTAAATCATCACAATAAATTGCGTTCACTGCTCGAATTTGCTGATGACGTCGGCCGGACGCATCGTATTCCTGGGAAAAGTTCGGTGAGAATATCGACCGCTATCCGCTTTGTACGATGCGAATGAACGATGCCTCATATTACTTAATTAAACAATGCAAAGAATATATTATTTTTCCGATGCGTTCGATGCCGATAATAAACGCTTACCTGTGCAGTTAAGGTCACAGATATAATATCTGTAGCAATAATCAGCAATTATCGCAAAAACACGACAGATATGCATACGAGTACACTATAGTCATTGAGGGTTAAAGTTAGTTGATATTTTATGCATGCAATGATGACGCGCAATAAAGTGAATCATCAGGTTACGACTTACGCTGTCCTATATAATGCCTCATAATAGGCCGGTGCTAGTTCGTTCCACGATACGACAGTCGCGTTCAACCCAACAGGTGTTTCCATTTCAAAGATAGCTTAGCTGATATAAGATAACTATAGTTAATGCAAAATGAGAATTACGTCTCTCTCCAATCAGTATACCTATAGAAGTAGAGAGTTGTGTAAAGATCGCGCACACTTGTCAAGCACAAACCTGCACAGTACAGTTCGTGAATGTACTCATGTTAGTTAATGGAGTAGACCACATTAAATCAGCACTTGCTACCAGCAGTCAGCAACGACTGTCAGTCGGTCGCCTGTAATTTCTGTCTAGGCGTGCTGGACCGATCGGGAGTTCTAGTAATGTGTCGTATTTATCTACTAATTTGCACCGATAAAACTACTTGAGAACTGCAAAATATATACGGCACATCACGAAAACTGCATTGAAATTTGCTACTCTATGCTGGTTGTAGGTTTGTGCTGTGCTGGTCGTGCACTTGAAAAGTGTGTGCTGTTTTTTACTGACATCTGCAGATGCGGACTTCTTGACGTCCACATACAGATATAGAAATAATAATAAGAATAATATTTTTAACAATAAAGTTGACTTTTGGTTGGTAAATATTAAATTTTCCTTAAAGGGATTGCGAAACCAGATGTCAAAAATGTTGTAAATGCTTCGCGGTTGCGCATGTAGACGTCTGCAACATCCCTATTCAAAATATTTGACATCCTTATGTAACCGTTCGGATAATTTCGCGTTATATGCGCGAAGAAAATTCCCAACTTAACTTATTTTCGCTCGTCCTGTTGTTTTCCCGCTTTAATGAAAGAAATTTAATCTTGAAAAAAAAAAGAAGTGTGTTGGGTTGTACACTCATATTTAATAACATGTCATGAAATGGCAGGTGCCGTGTCTACCATATACAGGGGCGTAGCTACCGCCGTATCTGCCGTATCAATTATACGGGGCCTCCGGGCCACGGGGGCCCCCAACGTGCGTAAGCGAAAATTAATAAAAACTGCCCATTTTTTTTTTATTTCAGAAATGACAAAAGTCAAAAAAAGCAATTTCTTTTTTTCCCGCGTAAAGCGTGCGTTCAAAAGTTGGCAACACCCTACATTGGTTATCGCGGATTGCGGGATTTTCCCGTTTAAGTCATTTATTTCAACGGGGGAAGGACCCCCAAACAAATTTTTATACGGGGCCCCGCCAAGGCACGCTACGCTTCTGACCATATACCTGTACTTTTCACCAACATCCGGTATAAAATGTTCGATCAGTCAAAAATTGAAAAAGACAACACTCAACACCAATAAACTGACCATCCCTGATTCTATAAACAAATTGTTGCGATTGCGAAGAATCCACATCGGTTGGCTGCTAACAGCGCCCCAACCGGACATCACTATTACCTTAATAATCTGGGTTTTTTTCACAAGGTCGTAGAACCGTCTACCATACGCGTCACTGATCATCGATCCGAGATTATTATATGTTATATACAACTAAATATGCGCATGTATATTAATTTATTGTTAAGAAACGACCATCAATTTCTTTATAACTCTTAGAAGTTTCAGTTGAACAAAACATTTAATTCAAAATAATGAAATCATTTTTCAACGGTATGCTATTCTATAAAATCCAATAAGATTATTCAAAACACAAAAAAAGTAAAAAAAGGTCCAGATTTGTATACTTAAAATAAGTCTCTAAAATCGTTCATTTTCATCCGAGTGGACTATGTTTCAACAAATGTGAAAAATTGCGTCACCTTTTGCAACAATGATAAAACTCAATCGCAAGCCAGAGATAAAAACTGAAGTGAATATTGCGTGATTCAAAATATAATCCCATACCAATATACAGATATAGGTTCACCTCTTCCATGCCGAAGCTATTGATTGTGTAAACCTTTAGAAGACAGTTCAACAGAGGGTAACGCATGTATTTATTATAAGGGTAGTACATAATGTACAGTCAGTGGAGGTATAATACATTAATGTTTGTATGTATGCAAGTTTTTCACGAATCCTCCCCTTCATCATTCCGATAATAGCAAGGGTTCTTTCGTCATGAGAACTACACACGAAGGTTGCAAGTTATAGAAACGGACGACAGGATCGCTATTGAACATATAGCTATAATCAGATCTGGCTATGTCTCTTGCAGTTGCATCCAAGGTCACTACGATATGTATACCTTCTATAGCTTGAAACGTAATAATTTTCCAATCCTTTCTCTTCCTATATAGACTAATTCAATTCATTTACAAATATCGATCTTGCATGTTGCAAAATAAAAGCAATTTTTAAAACAAAAAATGTATTTCTTTTTACTTTCTAATTTGACCCCCAAAATCAACCCCTAAAATCGGAATTCATTTATTTACGCTATTATAATAAAAATAATAGTTTATTGTCATGTTTCGTATTACAATACATAATGATATTCAAAGAATTCTTCAACAGTATAAAAGCATTTTTCTATCAGAATTTTCTTGACAGTTTTTTTTTTTTAATTTTTAATATCTAGTTCTCTGATATCATTTGGCAATTTATTACAAAATTTTATACATGGTCTTGGCATATTTGTGTAATGGCAGGCGTAAATCAAACTTATTTCTGATATCATGGCTTGCACCAATGAGTGGTCAGTTACATTGGTTATGTTTTCTTCATCTAACTCTGTATGTACCAAATTTTAACTATTTTCGTCCAGTAGTTTCGGAGAAGACAAGCAGTGACAGACGGACAGACACGAGAGTATTCCTACAAGGGTTTCGTTTTTTCATTGGATGTACGGAACCCTACAAAATTCAGTGGAATTTGCCAGAAAGATCACATACGTCACTAAGAAGACGCTTATAGCATAATATGGGACCGCGCATCATCCGCTTTTGAGGGTTGTTCGAGTTTGTGAATAAATGCGTGTTAAATATTTGTTTTGTTGGTTTTTCTTTTTATTAATTTTAAATTAAAAGAAACAGTTTTCTTGTTAAACATGTTTTATATGCACAATTTCCTTTACACAAACTATCCGGAACCCAGCACTTCTCTAGATTTAATGTTTTTTGTTTACGATTTTACGAAATTTGTAAGATTATTCCCGTCAATCACTGATTCACACTGTGTCAGTAACAACTACAAACTGCAATCCAATTCACGAGCAGTTTTGTAAATATAAGCAAGTTGTTAATTTTTCGTAAGTGTCCGAGTTTTAGAGTCAAGTGTCCGAAAACATCACCCGTTCGAGTTTGTGAACTGTATATATTTCCAGGCCATTGATCCAATTGGCACCTAAATCAATTGGCGTGGAGTCCTTTCTGAAACAAACTCGCGGTAAAACTCCGATTTTTTTAAGTAAATATATTGTTGTTAGTGCGACTTTCAAACTCTAAATCTACTTAAAGTAGATTTAGCACTGACTTCTAAGTCCCAACCAGAAATGGCGCCAGGTTTAGCCATAATAAAATTCCATCAAAGGCTTGTACGGTAGGATAAATCCCCAAACCTAGAGTCCTGGACATACCCTAGCGGTGTAAAAAGTGCCCTCCTCGAAAGAAAACGATAGACCGATGATGTGGCCAATCTTTATCTCTCTCATAACCTCATAGAGAAAAGGAACCAGAAAAACAACTATAACGTGTCCAGGAGTAAGTCTTTGGATAAATCAATAGTATCACTACTGCCAGAACCCTAACTGCATCTTCGGGGATAGACAAATCGATTATAAACAAAAACGATTATAAACAAAGATTTAAATATTTTTATAACCTCGTATTAGAAGTATAGTATATAGTCGTTATTTTATCAATAAAATTGCAGTACGTATTTTGCATGCCTCACAACTAATGCAAGTGAAAGGTGTTGAGTTTTAATTACATGCACAATGACATTATTACCATTATTATTATACATTAATAACACTTAGGTTGACATCAGTTAGCGAAAAAAAATTTGCCGTGCTTTCATCAACCCCAGCTGGTAGACTCGTTCATTCATTTACATACCAAAGTGTAGGACATTAAGAGGCGAGAACACTTTCCTTGATGTTTCAATGACCTTGAAACGTTTAGTCCCTTTAAAAAGTCTTAAAGTCAAAAGACAGCAAAACGTAGTGATAACACGTATCACATAAATTCTCGATGTACTCAGTAGGAATAAAAGAAAAATAACAGTCTCGTCTAGTATCGAGTGTTCCGTCAATCTGTACGACAGACCTTTAAATCGGCTGTGATAATTTTTCTCTGTCTAGCTTTTTGGTTTTAGTACAGCCTCTTTTATTACTCTTCGGTTATACATAATAATATTAATGATCTATAATATAGACCTTGAAGAATTCCATACTCTACGATCTGTTTTATCCGAGTGGGAAATTTGTGAGAAAAGTTTGTGCGACTATAATCTCAAGGATGGATTTTCACAAACGAGGTGTTATTAATTATAGCAAAGCTCTCTTCCTTGCAAGGTATCAATATTCCTTAATGTCTAATACCTATTTTCAAAATAATGGTCAGCTTTACTTTTTACTGTATAAATTATATCACATTTGCACAATTTTATATATCGTGCTGTTACAGGTAAATACAAAAATAATTTCTTAATATTCATGTATAAGAATTTAAAATGTCGTAATGAAACTGCTTATGAAACGTCCTTGTACTCTCCGAGTCTCTCTTATTGACGACAGTGCTCTCTGTACGGAGAAACCGTACAAAAGAAACAATTGACTAAAAAACAAAATGAACGACGACGATGAAACAAACGACGCACGTTACCTCAATCGCACGCCATTTTCTGTCTCTTGACCTGCGTCCGTACGGAACAAAAGACTGTATCGTCGCATGCAATAATATGAAAACATTGGGATTTTGTGTCGAGTTGAAACAACGATAGAAAGAGATGCATGTGCTGATGGTAATAAAGAAAGACAGGTCATCGACTTTGTGTCCCTTGTCTTGTGTTTTGTCGCTATATGGATGTATCAACTATCTTTAAATCTGACTACAAAATGTAGCTACAATCCCTTCAAAAAACGTACGAAAAAAGAGGTCAAGTTCGGTGCAAAAAAGAATTGAGATCCAAGCGAGTGCCAAGTTTTCGCTTTGACTTTGCAAGTTTCCGTGTTTTATATTACATATAAATAAATGACTCGTGCGTGAAAACTTGTCAAGTAAAAACTTGGCAAACACATCTGACATCTCAAATCATTTTTTATCCAAACTTGGTCTCCTTTTTCACAACTACATTTTTGGCGGGATATCCTTTTTGCAAAACTAAATTCTACTGTATAATATATTAAGCATATATACTTAATTTAATGTAATAACCGACAAATTTATCTTCAATTTTAACTATTCTCGACTGTTTTCTGATTGTTCCTTTATATATTATGCTCAATGATCTGACTCCATGCCAAATTTCAATTTTATAAGTGAACCAGTCTGGTCTAGATCTGTGAGTGAATCAATGGGTAGCGAAATTTGGACGTCAATATCTCGGTAACTATCTTTTATAAAATTTGTAATTCTACGTAACTGACGAAACCTTGATAAACAAACAAAATAACACGTGTGCAAATTGTAGGAGGACCGAAATGGTTCGTCAGTGATTTGCCAAATTTGGTTGACACACTAACGTGTGTCTGGTTCTGTTCGTTACTGTACAAAATTGCGTAATACATTTTTTCACTCTCCACTTATGGTACTAATTTAGGTCAAAATTCATTTTTCACGATCTTACAATTCATTTCCTAGTTGAGATTCTAGAATGTAAAAACTAAAGTCTATTCGTAGTGAAATGGCTGAGTGGTCGAAACCAAATTTTGATTGGCCGTTTGACACGCAAATAGAAAGAGCCCTATTAAAATATGTGCTATAATTTTATTTTTGCTGTTATGACGGTCAAAGGCGGGTAGACACGGCTATAGTAATTTATATTTATACTAAACCACTCTCTCAAATTTAGCGAGCGTCAAGGAGTTGACCTGCACGGGGCGGTCCCGTCTTTCACGAACAGCTGATGTATTCCGCGGATTGTTTTCTTACATCCCTGATAATGTAGGTTTCTACATACGTACCTACGTGTGTACTACTATAATATTATTACTGACTGTGTTTCTCTTCCAAAGTAAACTTTCTCTTCACCAGGAGAGTCATATGATTGCTCCAACACACTCACATAAACACGTATCTATGGCCAAAAGTCAAAATCACTTATATCGAATTTGTCGTTTATTATAAATATAGTCTTCTTTTCGGCTCGGATCGTCCAGGTAAATTTTGGTTTGGCAACGAAATAAACAACAGCAGCAAATTTCACATATCGTTGGCTTAGACTACAAATCTAATAACTCCAGAACTTTACAGGGGAGAGTAAAAACAGAATATCTTCTATATAAATAGCTTGGTACGGCATGATTTAAGGAAAATCGGCTACGTTTTGGAGTTGTTTGTTTTGCTGACGCGTGGATAGGATTGTTTTTAAACAGATGGCATCAAAATCTAAAATACGGCCAAAAGTAGAGTTAGCTGATTTGTAGTCAAAGTCAAACGATAGTCTATCAACCTATCTGCCGGAATATCTGACGGTCATTGTTACCGGTGAAGTATCAACATAATCGTATGAAATCTAGACTAAAGGGTTCTGTTAACGTGAATTTCTTCACGCAGATTTATTGTACTGCACTGGCTATACTTCACCGTGAGTAGCTCAGTGTTTACTGTTTGTCACGCGCCAAGTTAGTTTAGGGATACTTATCCTATATATATAAGACTGGCAATCGATACGAAAAATGGGCCAATAATATCTGAAGAAGACCCAACGCAACGTTATAATTAAAATCAATAAAGTTGAGAAACAGTCGTTAATTCTATTCATTTATATAAATAAAGAATCAGACGTTAATGAAGTACTAAAAAATAGAGACGCTTGACTATATGCCATGAATGAAATTCCTCTGGCTTAATTTTTAAATCTGCAGACTTAATAAATAAAGACGTGCTTATTTGCTGCACAAAGAATGTCAACGATACGCATTTATTTCTTTTCCAAATTGAGAATTTTTATAGAGTAACTAATGTAAAAAACCTCTGCATATTTTACATTACTAGGTCTCAATTTGAAACCAAAAAATCTTACTTGTAATGCCGTTGTACAATCAGATTTTAACTGGAATAACTTTGTGTTCCTAAATTAAATATTACCATTAACTTTATTTTCTTGATTTAAATTAAATTTTCACTGCATCAACGAATTATTCTAATCATATAACAAACAATCATTGCGTCAATAGATTTTCGTTCTCATTGATTATCCTAGCATTTGGAAAGATTCGCCCAGCAGCTGTTATCATTCAAACCTTGAGACAATATAAATACATATTCAGAGACGATTAAAACGGTCAGAGAACAACAATATTACAAGGTCAGTTCAAAACATCAGTCAGTTCAAAACATCGAATTTTACCAACCTGAGTTTTAACAGTTCAGTGATCATCTATAAAGAGAAAAAATTTGCTTGTTTGTTTGTTTCTTTGTCGCGGGTAATTTCAGGATTTACTAAACCGTTTTGAAAAATTCTTTCAGCACTGTTTAAAAGTCAATAGTTCTCGAATGATAAGGACTATATGCTATTATACTAAGAGAAAAGGAAACTGGGCAGTGAGCGAAGATGAAAAGCAAGTCGGAGATCCGAATAATGTTGAAAAAAACAATGACGACTGGAAAAATCCTCGAACGAAAAAGTACATAATGTTGAAAAAAAACACATGAGAGAGTTGTCCAGGAAAAGTCATTTAAACAAAGAACTACATTAAAGAAAAAAACAATGACTATTGGAAAACACCTCCAAAGAAAATGATTATAATTAATGACCTTAATATTGTCACGAGTCAAAGATTCAGTTAGCCACCGTCTACTTCAATGTTTCATTTTATTAGTTTGCAGATAAGTTCTTACGGTTTGCAGTTAAAAGTGGAGTTCGCGGTTCGTTCACCACAGTCATAGAACTTCTATTATGGAATCGGATTTGGTTGTCTACATCTTCCGAGTTCCGAGAGGCCGGTAACCAACACGTGCCAGAAACGGATATGCATTCGGGCAGATATCCTTGATTTGTTGGTAGATTAGTATCGCTTAGAGAAGATAGTAGCAAGGTGGGGAATTTGCGTTGTAAGAAGAGTGGGACCACACCTTGTTAGAAAACATATACCAGAAACTCCTTTGTGCGCAGATATAGCGGTACTATCTTCTCTAAACGATAGTACTGTTGGGTATTTTTGAGACAACAATAATACTCTGCATTATCGACCACGACCTTGTTTTGTTTTGTGTTTCTATTAGCTACGCGTAAGAAACAAACATGTTTAATATAATTTTCAGTTTCGTTGTGATCAGACATATTTAGACTTCGTCTTGATAAAACCAAACTGTATTGTTTTATTTATTTATTTTTTATTTTATATTAATATATCAAATAGATCATTATAGAACCTACATGTTCTGCACAGATTCTGAACTTCTAAGCGTATGTTGGCGATAGAGATTTCATCGCGCAACTGCGTGTTGTTGGTCAAATTTTCGGGCTTTTTGGAGTGTTTGAACCTCGATCTGCTAGTTCTCTACGAAGTGCTTTCTACTGAGGTTCTAGATCCCTAGAGAACTAAGTTGAAATAGTCCGATAATTTGATCAACAGACACGTATTTGTGTTCATCGAATATTGCCAACATACGTTTTAGGAGAGAATCAGTTCAAAATTTACGAAACCTATAATTTATTGTGTTCTAAGTGCTCCAGATGCATACGGCATTCGAGGCTTGTAATAGAGATGGGAAAAATGGGTCTTTTTAGTGATCTGCACCATTGCATCTGGATCCCGTATGTGAGCCGGCTCACTGAACCGGTTCAAAAAGAACCGAGTTCTGAATATGTTACTGCAGTCTGCCACTGAGTTACCTAGTTCAGTCAATCATATCACGACCTGTATAGAATCAAGAATGCATAGCCAAACGTGATGCATGAGTCATTTGAGCTTACAGATGCATCAAAGCAACAACTGATACGTAAGTGTAAAATGTGCTTCTGTGTGTTAAGTGTTTCACTGAGTTATGCGGATCCGTTGATCCGTCGGCTCTCACGGATCTTCTGCCGGAGTCGGCTCTTTGAATCGGTTCAGATCTGAGTTACCCAACTCTAACTTGTAAAGTCTGCTTTCATTCCATTACAAAAGTTCTATGAACACAGGTACAAATAACACGGTAAGGCAAAAACGTGCCGTCGTGGATTAGGTTTAGCTGCATGTCATATAATGCGCGCGCGCACCGTGTGTGAGTGAGTACAGTACGCCGGTTACCGTTATCTCGTGTGCCATTCGTCCAAACTTTAATAAAATAACAGAACCGATGCATGCAAACTGTGTTAGCGTTAGACCATCAGTAGATTGCACTCACGGGGGCATAGCCCCGGCATTGTTTACAATCTCAGAGTTGAGCTTCTTTAATTAATAAATTGAAAAGCATGTAAAAATCTCCAATAATAACATTTTGGGCTACAGAAGAGCTAAAATCGTAAGGACATCGATGCTTACTATTACAATATTACAGCTCGTCTATTGCAAAGGGTTCAAAGGTTCAAATCCGAGAGCTGTTGAAAGTATCAATTATATTTTCTAAAAATTATGGTCAACTGAAAATATGCCAGGTGCTAAGAGTAACAATTTGATTTTTTTTATTCGGTCACCAATTGTCAGGATTATCTTGAACTAGTACTAAAAGACCGCGCACACTTATTAAGCACGGACCAACACGAACAACACAGCACGGAACAGAAAAACCTGGAGTACTGTACATTAAACCGACACCTGCAACCAGCAACGACCGTCAGTCGATCGTCTGCAATTTATTCTTGTCTATAGTCGTGCTGGACCGATCTAGTGTGCTAGTGATGTGTCGGTCATGAATTAGAATTGCTGGTCTGTGCTGGTTTAGTGTGCGACATCGTGTAAATTGCAGGTTTGTGCTGTGCTCGTCCGTCTTGATAAGTGTGCATGATCTGTTACTCATATTTTTATTTATTATATTTTTTAGAAACAGAAATCTCAGTTGATACTTTGACCAATCCTCATTACAACCTGAGGCCATTTAAACGTTCGCAAAACCGCACTTGGATTTTCTCTTGATATAATTGTAATAATCAACATTAAACTTCAATCTGGCCAGTGGCCACTTAGCTTGAAACCGAAAAACTGAGTAGATCGCTTTTAGTTATGACTCACGACATTGCATTGTTATAAAAATAACAAAACGTGTCATGATTAGAATTCGAATGGTATCTATAGGTATCTCTATTTCTAGTACGCGATAGATGATTACAAGGGAATCTCATCTTAAAAGTTCATACTATATAATATACTAGCGGTACCTGTGCGAATAATTCGCACTAAAATTCGTTTCTAATTTCTCACACTCTTTATAACTTTCTTCTGTTTGTTGTATTACATTACAAAGCTCAGTGACGGTTCAAGAAAATATACTTCTAAAACTGTCATATAGAGGCGCAAGTATCGAAAACGTTGAAGCTGAAGCGTCGCCATACGAAAAGTATTTATACGTGAATTTTGATTAAAAATTAAACAAAAAAAATTTACCGACCGTCAATCATGTTGACGTTGTTTCAAAGTTAGAACCGACAGATGGCAGCATTGCTGCATATACTGAATAAATGTATAATTGTTATAATTAATTATTTTGCAAAAACAAAAGCAATAATAGATTTTTTAGTTGTTGATGTCGGTAGAGCAAGCAATTATCTATAAAGTGATATAAAATTTATGTGTAGCAATTGTGTGGTTTTTTCGAAAAAGGGAGGCAAACATCTTAACCTTAGCGTATTAATATATACTAGTTGACCTGTGCAAAACCTTTTTGCAGGCAACTTAACACCGCTTTCAAAGATCAATGTTTTTGGTATGGGTCTGCGGAAAAATTTTTTTTTTACAAAATTTTTTTTTTGCATCCGTTTTTGCCATGGTTTGAAAAGATCACTGTGATTTGAATCACGCCTGCGGCGTCAATTATCTTTAACGGGGTACGCAAAACTTTTTTAAATGTGTTTCTACAATAGTTTTCCAATATCGATGTGTTTAGAATCACGCCTGCGGCGCCAATTACCATTGCTGGCATACACAAAACTCTTTTGAATGTGTCTTTAGAATAGTTCTCCAATATCAAAGTGTTATAAAATTTGTCTGGGACCCAATAATTACTCGGCCTAACGGCCTCGCCATATGGTCACAAAAAAATTCGTCTGCGATTACTCGGTCTTACGACCTCGCCGTTAGGCCCAAAAAGAAATTAGGGCACAGCGGGCCTTCGGCCCGCAATAAATTGATCTGCAACTCAATATCTCCTCGGTCTTACGACCTCGGCATTAGACCCAAAAAGAAAATAAGACGCGGCGGGCCTTCGGCCCGCAATAAATTGGTCTGCGGCTCAATATCTACTCGGTCTTACGACCTCGCCATTAGGTCCAAAAAGAAATTACGGCGCGGCGGGCCTTCGGCCCGCAATAAATTGGTCTGCGACTCAATATCTACTCGGTCTTACGACCTCGCCATTAGGCCCAAAAAGAAAGTAAGGCGCGGCGGGCCTTCGGCCCGCAATAAATTGGTCTGCGACTCAATATCTACTCGGTCTTACGACCTCGCCATTAGGCCCAAAAAGAAATTAAGGTGCGGCGGGCCTTCGGCCCGCAATAAATTGGTCTGCGACTCAATATCTACTCGGTCTTACGATCTCGCCGATCAGTCCAAGAAGACAGTTTTTGTTTTTTTATATCTGTCTAAATAAAATAATTTTCACTTATACCATTTATTTACTTTAGTATCCAAATAGACGACCTTTGCAAAACCTTGCGAGTTTACACCGTTTTCAATGATCAATGTTTTTAGTACGGGCCTTTAACATACGTTTTTTTATATATTTTTTATACCTATTCTGCAAGTTGTCTCGTTGACTTTTCTCCATTAATTTCAAAGCTTGCTAAAACTAATTCGTCTTCACAGTGTTGAATGTTGTTTTTTTTCTTTGAAAATAAACCGTATACCGTTTCTATTTAAGTTCCTTAAAGTTATGGAATAAGGTTGTCGCTTTTCTGGATAAACGTTCATGTATTCTGCTTGAACCCACGTGGTGTTTTTGTTACGCTGAATGTGTGCGCAAAAATAGCCTGTTTTTCAAATTTGAAAATGCTTGAGCCATCTTAGAGAGTAAATCAAACAAAATGAATTAGGAAAACTCGCTCGACATATTGTTAACCTGTCGGTATGTATTTGTTTCAACAAATTTTGTTTTACACGGCACACTGATCAGTATGGATAACGTCAAAAAGCTATTTTGGTCAGTTTTGTAGCTTCTGGTTCGTTTAGATATAGGATGTGCTATGTCAAATTATTCAAAAAAATAAGCAGATTTTGAATATCTGAAAATCCAAAACAGCGTCTATAAGAAAAATCAAAGTTCATGTCAATATCTCATTACGTAGTGGAAATAAAAAAATTAAATTTACGCCACTGAAAAGACCTTAAAAAGTTATCATAAAATGGTTAATGAAATTTTCATATATCTTTATAAATAAAAAAGTTATGGCCAGTTTTTCTAAATGGAAATTTTCGCTATTTTCTGAATAAATTAATTTTTCTGCACTACTTTGCCTCTTTAACCGACTTTCTATCTCCACTAACAACAAAGTTACCCGTGTTAGCCCACGTCGGTTGAAACACCCTGTATATATTATGTGTAAATAAAGTGAATTTGACTTCTCGCATTAATATTCAAATTTTAAAGAAATCGGGTATTTTTCGTCAGATTTTATGTATTTCTACACTTGTTAACTTTTTTAAGCCTGTGTACCGAATACTAACTTCATCGAATCAATGGCTTTGCCTTTGTTGAATAAATATTATTATTATTATTAGGCACTACCGTCTCTTAACATTCCACGGGCCTCCCATTAGCGTCTAGCTTATACATAGCTGACTAATTTTGTACCACAGAACTCGCTGAATTAAAGCAATTTCGAACGCAGTTATATCTGTTTCGGTATTGAGAGCGAACTATTTTCATTATTTTAAAGGAAAAACATATTTAAAAAAATGCGTAATTACTTTAAATATTATCAACAAAAATAATTTTATTAACAATTGTCAAATCATAACAAAAAGAAATATTTACATAACCTCACATTTTTAAAAACATAATTCATGACAAATAATATTATATATATGATAATATCGTTATTAAATATGATTATATTTTGCAATAAATCTGATTGACCAATGTAGTCTTCTAATTCTAATCTTGTCATTCTATCAATTTTACACAATATTCGAATTCACTGTAGGTAAATCAATTTGTAATCTGTTTCAATAGATCTGTAAATAAATGTATATATACCTAGGTATATATGAATAATTTCTATATTTTAGGAAACAAAATATTATTTTTAATATTATAACCAAATAATTACAAATGTTAAAAAATGTTTTTTTTTCTTAATCGTTATATAAAAAGTTAATAATATATAAAATAACGTATAAACAAACCGTTTTATAATTGAAAATATCCCAAAATACATCAATTTCCTTAGTAAGATATGTATTTATTTTCATATAGCTGTCAAAATAATCTCACGCCATTTTTAATTTGATCTGAACTGCTGATAGACAGACGTCGTAATCGACATTACGCGACTCGATTTTATACGTTTTCTCTTTCTAACCAATTGCACTGAAGTTTGTCTCTTAATTCATGGATTATACCGGGAGTATGTTTACAGCCAAAATTATTTTTCTGTCTCTCTCTTACTAATTACTTATATGGCCAGTCCTTGGCCAAATTATTTTTCGAGATATCTCAGCAAAAATCACCGGATTTGTCTCGGGCGTCTGTCAAAACGTTCTATAATTATCAATTTACATGATTTTGGCAAAAAGTTTATGCTAGATGGCCATAATTTCGCTAAATAATGTCAAAAGTCAACCATTTGACAGCTATAAAATTATCATAATTTTTAAATCATTTGTTTTTTATTTTACACGTCAAAATCGAAATTGATTTGTTCAACGAATGAAAATGCGACACAAAATGAACTTCTGTCCCCGTCAGTTTCATGTGATTTAGCGACGTATGTTTTAAAAAACTATCGGTTCGACTCGTCGCATGTTATTTTCCCATTTAAGTTAGACTGTGACTTTTATTCTATTTTGCTATCCCCCAGGCTAAAACACTCTTTCACAGTCTAAACGACAGAAAAAAAAAAGAGAAACGAATACTTTTATCGGCGAATTAAATACTTGAAAAAAGTCGCTTTGAACGCTTCTTTTGCATTTTTCAGTTAGTCTTTTTGCTACTGAATCGTTTAAAACGCGTCCCGACGTCGTACGACCAAAAATGGCCGAGATATGAGCAATTAAAATTTCCCCATGTTAAACGTCCTATGGTGACCCTGCGCGGGTCCGAACTTTTGGCTTTGGCGGCCGAACCGCGCGCTCGAATTTCGCGTTCGAAGCGTCTCGTAAAAATAGAAAAATGAGCGAAAATCGTCCCAAAAGCGCATCCTCGTGCGATTTTTTTTACTATTTTAGCCGTCGATTTCAAATCGGCCCAATGCGTTTCAAATGGGGCCGAGGCCCTGTTTGAAAAATCGCCCCGACCGCGCCCCAAAAATGCAAAAAAAGCCTACCCCCCTATACAATAGAGCGTCGCGAGCTCTACAACCGGTAATTTTCCTGAATTTTTTCCTCCAAAAATGTAAATTTGTATAAACATGAAACTTTTTGCCCCTAAATTTAAGCGTTTTAATATATAAGATGATAGTATTCTAAGTAGATACCTATATAATATTATAGGTATTAAAGACACCGCAACGTCCCCCCGCGCGCTGAGTTTGTGGTTCGGGCTTATTTCAGAAACTACTGTACGAATTTTCATACGGTTTTCATTAATAGAAAGAGGGATTATCTAGGAAGATTAGAAGCTATAATTTATGAACATTTTGCGAAAATAAGCTACCGGTATGAAGATATTTGCAAATGAAGTCGGAAATAATCGTCCCTCTGTGAGCTTCCGTGGCGTGCGCTGCGTTACTCGAAAATAATGTATGGTGGCATAGTTACTTTTAAAAAGTTTTAAAAAAGAGTCCGCGATAGAATATTATGCCTATCTTTTAAGGTTGACTCACAATAACCATTTTTATAATTTTCAAATTTGGTCTAAAAGAATGCTTATTGCGAAGGTGTTTTTATTTAAATAAATATATATGTTAGTCATCTTAGACCAAAATTTCCCTTTATACCATTTAATTTAGATTAATAGGTAATTTACAAATTCGAGTGAAGCTGGACCTGGACGCTAGTTAATTATAAATTACTAATCATTTTATAATACTGTGAACAAAACTCACCTGTGCAGTAAACAGCCAATGAAACACTGAAACAAAAACATATATATAATAATATGTATATCCATATACGCAACAAGATCTAAACATATATGTATCTCAAAACTCAACAACCTCTGTACCAATTTGAAAACTTCACTCACTGTATACAAGCCTATAAAAATCCGCGCGCACTTGTCAAGCATAAACTTGCACGACCAGCTCAGCGCAAACCTGCAACCTGCATGATATCGAACACCAGCGTCGGACTGGCCATATAGTCAAGGTGGCGATTGCCAGCCGGGCCCCAGCCTGCGTGGGCCCCACACGGAGCATTACGTTCCGTAGTGCGAGTGCGTAACTTTGTCTATAACTTAACACCAACCAATTTCTATCTTAAAGAATTCCTAAGATGTGTTTAAGAGGAGAACTGATTTGTCCAGATCCATAGGAATAGTTAATTTTTTATACCCTTAGCACAAAGTTAAGTAGTTTCGGAATTTGCTTTCTACGTAAGGTATTTCCAAAGTTCTCTGCGTTTTCGGCACGGGTTAAACCGTATAAATTGAGCTGAAATTTTAAGCTAATCATTTTTGCAGTATATAGAACCATTTCAGGGGCTGGCAACTCAAAAAATTTGAAAAAAAATTGGCTTATACAAATAAGGGCCAGTCTAATAGACTGGCCGTTATTTTGACAAGTTGGAAATTGTCACATGCTAACCTTTAAAATGGTTCTTTACATTGAAAAAATGATTCTCTGAAAATTTCAACTAGAATAATTAAAATTAACCCGTGCCGAAAACGCTGTAACGGTTATAGGTTTGCGGGGCTTGCCGCAAGCCAGGCGGTAGGTAGGATAGTTGGCCCACGCAGGCTAGGTCCCAGCTCTTGCGACCTAAATGTAAACTAGATCAGATAGTTCGTTCATACATTAGAGAGAAATGAAATAGAAAAATATCCCATCTACCATTATCCAGTCTCGGCCCCCGGGCTTGTGGGGAACCACCCGGGCCCTTACGGTCCAGTCCGACTCTGTCGAACACTATACCAGCATAAACCAGCAAATTTTAGTGCAGGTTTCGTGATGTGCGGTAGACATTTTACAGTTTTCAAGTAGTTTTATCAATGCACTTAAGATCGGTCCAGCACGGCTAGACAGAGATTGCAGGCGACCGACTGACGATCGTTACTGGTTGCAGATGCTGGTCCAATGTGCACTACTCCGTCAAATAACGTGGGTATCTTTACGAACCGTGCTGTGCTGGTCGTGCTTGATAGATGTGCGCGGTCTTTAAAGAGGGATAAGCAACAGACGAATATAGCGATTTATTGTCGCTCCAAATTTTTTAAAAAGACGTGCAATTAATTTCAATTTCATAGATTTTTAAAAGTATATTTATATCTAAAATTAATTATTATATAATTTATCATTTAATCCAATTTTATCGATTCACGGATATACATATAGTAATCAGTAGAATTTACTTAGTTCTTATCAATAAAGGTTACCATAGGGTCACCTACAATGTGTAAAGAGTTAGTATTAAATATAATAAATATACGTATCGCCTTTCTGCTAAATAAAAACTCAGTTAAAATACAGTTTCGTAATATGTATTAATATTTAAAAACCTTGAAATGCGCCGATAAATCATGGCAAGATAATAAAAACGAGCCCATATTATCGTTTCAATCACTAATGTGAAACTGATAATGCGATAACATATAAATACGAAAAAACAACCTTTGTATTTATCTAGGAATAATGATTTCTTTGAAATTGAAAATTTTTTGGAATCACTGCGCAAAAAAAGCACATTTTGTTATTTTTAAGGTTCCGTATCTCAATGGAAAAAAGCAACCCTTATAGGATCACTTCGTTGTCCGGTTGTCCCTTTTTTTAGAGGAAAATAGTACTACCTAGTTTATGTTTCTAGAATCTAGAACGTAAATTATGGAAAACATAGGTACTATATTTTTTGCGAGTACCTGCTATAACATAACTGATTTTCACATCATAATAAATACATTTTTAATATTTTTGACAGCTGTACGTGTAGCCATTTGCAATCTAATTACGCCTGCTAGGCTATCTCTGTTCCTCTTAAATGTTAACTGGCAACTAGCACGTCACTATTCAAATTACTGTTAGATTGGTAAGATAGTATTTATTTGTTTTAGTTCACAGCACTAGTGTTATATGGGTCATTTTACTACCGCTATATATAGATATGAAAAGTAGCTGTTTCATAGGGGAGTATGCAAAAAAAAATGTTTCCTGTTCATCATTGTTAAACCAGATTTTCTGACATAACTTAATACACCGATATTTATTGAACACAATGTGTAAACCATGAATGTTTTAATTAGTATTTAAATTGATGCAATGATTACCCGTAAAATTACAATACTGTGACCAGCGAGTATCACATGAGTGTATAATATAGTACTAAGTACTAACCATAGGTAACCTTCAAATGAGCATGTCTTGTTAAAATATATTATCTTCTTTCAGCTCCAAACAGAACCTCGAACTTAAATTTACCCTTCAGTGATCACGTTTAAATTTTGTGAACGGTATCCCCTCCATGTCTTTAACTTACGAAAGAATTTAAATTAAATTAGTGTCACTTAGATACCTGCTCGTCGATAATATAGCTCATTATATTATCTTAGATTCATAAACTACTGTTAGAGGTACATTTATTCATTAAAGACCAAAGAGTAAATTTCTGATTGAAAAACAATGTCATTTTTTTAGATTTCTTGGGGCCAACCGTTGATCGGTTTGATTACGTTCATTTTAAACACGCCTTCTACGAACGGATTTCAGCATGTGAACCAAATTTCATTCAAATCGACCACCCCACACAAATAAACCTTTCCAAAAATGGTGCCAAAGTGTTATGGAATAATAAATGTCAAGATTTTATAGTCCAACCGACGTCAATAATGTTTATGCCATATATATTATATATACGATAATCCTGAGTTCCCCAATTTCAATAGAGCAACGTAACTTCGCTGTTTCTAAAAATACAATTTTCAATGTAAAACTATAGACTTTAGACGTAACCAAAATTAAGAAAAGAAAAAAAATAAAAATAGTGTGTTTACCATATAATAGAAATAGGGCTACGCATTAAAAATTCTAATTATATTTGAACGAGTATCGTGGGTAGCGATTATTCCGAGGTCGTGTTTTGAACGAGTTAGCGGCGTCGTCACCGATGCATCAAATAAATAAATATAAGTACAGTGTGTTCACAAAAAAAGTCCAAGCAAGGTCATCAATGAAAAGCTGAGTTAGTGTACTACATATTAAAGTTGGAAAAATCCAGAGCTTTGTTTATACTTAACACGAAATTTTAAATCCATCAATATCTACTAGAATAATCTATACAAAGTATATAAAAGAAATTCTCGGTAGGTCTCTGTCTGTTCTCGAGAATTACTGAACGAATTTGAATTCGGTTTTCACTATTCAGTATTTTTTAGTGTATTTGCCATATGGCACATAAAATCTCAGAATTGTTTCAAAATTGAAATTATACCCTTTAGTATCAACTGAAAGATACTCTTAAAATTTTAATAAAATCGGCTCGACAGGACAAAACTTACAAATCTTATTAAAACGCTGGTTTGCGTATATGAATTTACTTACTGAGGGATGTATTTAATTTGGTGCAGATGTTGGATTGATAACAATATTTCAACTTCAGAGACAAAGAAATATTTTAAGGAGTGTATTAAGGGGTTACATTTTTTTGTTCAAAAATACTTAAGTTTACGTAATAGAGCCCAATACCTGAATTAGCAAATACACTATATTGTTGGCAGGTTTTTGGCACTACAACTCGAGTTTTTTTTTTATTTGGGAAGGTTTAGGTTCATAAGAAACGTCAAGTCCGGATTCATCCTGCGGTGCCAATCGGACTGAATCCGCTATACGGGACAAGCTTGAGTACGATTTATACTTTTTACCATTTGTTACCTTGTAATTTGTATCTTTAGTGAGGTTTATTCTACAAAATAACTGTCCGGTCCTGGTAAAACTAAAATTGGTTCCAAGGTGGATTGAAATTAAGTTTATGGCAAAAGTGGCCTGAAATTACCCAACACAGTAGTAAATGGTGTTGAAAATACATGTGTGGACGACTGTAATAATATATCGATGGGCACTTAATTAAAAATTCGGGCGAGCAAACGAAGCGAGTATTATTTCATTATGAAGCTCTTTGTTAATAAACTGAAAATGTGATTTATACTTCTCCCCAAATTCATATTGGAATATGGAATACAGAGAATGGCAGTACATGAAATATATTGTTTTTATGTACATAAATGTTATTCTACTTCATTTACTCACATCTGTTTCGCTTCCGCGCAGTGGATAGTTATTTTTATCGAGGATAAAAATATCGAAAGATGTTTCATAATTTAGCCGGTTTTAACTGACCGAGTTAAGTACAGTCACAATATAATAACGCAATGAAAGTTAGACTTTTCGCTGGCAGAATGTTTCGTTGAAAAATCGTCTTAGAATTCCTATGATTATTTTAAAAAAATACGACCGAGTGCGAATTAGACTCGTGTGTCAAAGATTCCGTAACGGATTTTTATTTGTTAGGGCCCCAAGTCATAGGAGAGACTTAAGTCAAGCAAATCCTAAAATCGGAGAATTAAATAATTCCACGTAAATTATGTTTCGAGGTATTTATTTTTTAAAGTACGGAAAATTAAAAAAAGATTATGATTATATAGGAACAGAATAAATCACAAAGCTTTTCTTCTGGATTTCATTGATTGAAAGACAAACTCCGAAGTTTGCCTAATTACAAAATTCGCAAGGTTTTGATGAATAGCACCTCTCCCCAAGGTGGGATTATAAGCAACTGCTTATTTTGTGTATGGCTAAATTCGGCCTTGATCATCAGTCATTTTATTTGCCACTGAATTTCGAAAACTATAACTATCGAAAATATCGTAATATTTTTCTTGTACAGTGTTACGAGAGAAAATATGGACATCCGGTTATGGGGTTGTCCCACCTATCAAAATTTGATAATTATGAACAGTGCGCGTTATTCCTTACGCAAATAATATAATCCAACTATTTCGTTAATACAACCTTCCTCTTAATTGCAAACAAGAATTAAAAAAACTTGTTCATCTTCATTTCAAACGGCTGAGATTAGGCGCTCCATATGGTGGTGCACTGATAAAGAGACGCATGTCTATGGGAAGAGATGTATATATCACTTATACCGCATGGTACAAATATATGGGACCAGTGGGCGTGATTGAACTACAGGCAGCCAATCAGCTGAAACTGTCAACCGATAACGTATCGTCGTAGCAGGATAATTCTATACACTTTTGGGAATTTTTTTCCTTGTAGAAAAAGCTTCCGAAAAATTCTCAAAAAAGTTCTTTAATTATCTATTTGTAACGTAGATTTCAACCCTAAAAAAGGTGCGATGGGTCCATTGAACCCAACTAAACGATCGTTCAAACATTCTAAGTGCAATTCGGTGGTTCCCAGAGGAGGGTCATCACTCATCATGTACTTGCAAACAATACGCGGCTAGGCGCTCACTAACGAGTGTCCTCAATAAAGTTCGGATTTTCGATATTACGGCCGGATAACATCACGATTTCTGCATTCGGTGTCATGAATATTCAGATTAGGGATGTTGGACTGTATTTCATTCAATTTCAGCACCTGTTGTTCACACATGAGTGTCGATACAGTAAAACCTCGCTTAACGCTGCTCCGCTTAACGTTGTTTCAGAATTACGTGGTTTCTAAAAGTTTAGCCACTATTAACGTAAATTATGCGTCAATTTATATACAAAATGATTCAAATGTTGATAGAAGTTTAAAGGCAAGACGAAGTGTCATTGATGCAATATATCTTACTATCGACAACAGCTTGCTGAACGAAACAGAAAAAGGCAAAGGACATTAGATGACTTCTTCACAAAAAACAAAATATGTCAAATAAGGAACCTTTTTCATCACAAACATAACTTGTTACTCGAACTTTTATTTGCTTTTCATAATTTGTTTATGAACAAAAATCGATATTAACAATAAATAAATCTATAATTAATGTGACATAAAAGTATTTACCAATAAATGTTACAAATTAAAAAAAAATAGCCAATTTGCTTATTCTCGGTTCTGTTTCTGTGTATTAAGGCTGTCGGAACACTCTGAATTTAAGCCAAAAATAGGGCTTCGGCTGATAACTGATTGTAGATTTATTCGTCGACATTTTTCAAAAATTCTTTCTCTGTAAAGAAGATAAGGGACAAAGCTATAGGTCTCTAATGGACTACTTTTGTAATTTATGTAGGATTTACTAGAAAAAAGTTTGCATTATTTGTGTGAAAAAACACACGTGTTTTCATACTACGACCTTATTCGTACTTATTTCACAAAACTGTTCCACCACAAACCTAAAGTGACTCTTCCTTTTTCGGAAAAGTTTTTTAAATCCTCAAAATATTTCCAAAAATTTGAGTAATCAACTGACAGCGGCACTCTTGCAACAGCATTTTTTAGCCTCGTAGTGTGGCACCAACAAGTGGCTGTATGAAACTAATCCAACACTGTTAAGATGATCTCGTTTAGCGCTGTTTCTTATAGCGCAGGAACTTATTGGAACGTATCTCCGCGTTAAGCGGGGTCTTACTGTATATAGACAGAAGTTTTGGAACGGTTTGATTTTTTAGCACTGACGTCACAATGAACGTGACGATTAATACTATTATAGTATATTGTACAGCTATTATAGCAGGTACTGCGGTGGCCGGTGACTGCTTACACGTTAGTATCATGCTATGTGCCTATAATTCTAGTGGTAACGTCGTACAGCGTCCAGCAAATAGGCACAGCGGTTGTGAGTCGATGACACGACAATGTTGGCGTAGTAGACCGTGAGTCACGCACGTGTTCAGCGGACGTCAGGTCGTCGTATGACGTCACAGGACGGATTCACAACACGACAATCGTTTGAAAGAATGTTAGGAATGGTTTAGGGGTACTGGATCGAGGTCCGGACACTTGCAGTTCCCGTTTTTAATTCCAAGTTCCCAGATCGTAAAACAAGAATTTGTTTATGTACTACCCTTTACCAGCTGCTTCCCCAGCGTGAATGTCGGTTTTGACAGGACTCTTATTTTAACCCGAGCGTAGTCGACATAAAAAGTACCATACATTTTAAGTTTTCCATCACCAAAGACCGCGTTTATAAAGAATTTTTTTTATACTGATTTATAAGCGACGTTTGAAAGACACAAGTTCAGAACTTGGATCAAAAATAGTATCAGTTATTTTATTCGCGCCACTGAACTACAAACCTCTGTGCTCTGTAGTAGGGATGCGCAAAAATTTTAAAACATCGAATAAAATCGATGTAAGAATATCAACATAAAAACACCGATATTTTCACACGAATGGACAAGAAATGTGTTTGTAATAACAAATAATAATTTTAGTAAATTATCAAGTTACAAAAAGGTTTAAATAGTATTAAATTTGTTGATTTGATTTCAAGTATCGACTACATATTTGAGATTTTTTTATTTACAATATAGTTAAATAATAAGTCCAGTTTGCGATTTTGTTAAGAATGCACCTGGGTCTATTTTAAGGGACTTTTTGAAACATGAAAATACACTTACACCTCGCTATACGGCCGCGCTTTGTACGGCATTTCGCTATAACGACCTTTTTTAATTATGGTACTTTTTCGATTTACGGCCCACAATGTTTCATTATAACAGTCAAAAAAGGTGTTTCGAGGAGCCAACTCAGCCATTACTTGTTACAAAACACTGCAAAAAGAAGCAGAAAGCAAGGCGAAGCAGACATCGTTGGATCAATATTCGTTAGACGACTTTTCGCTTTACGGCCAACTTTTCCGAAACGTATTTAGGTCGTAAAGCGAGGTATGGGTGTATTGAGCAAAATAACATCGATGTTAACATCAAAAAGCAGAAGATCGATGTTCAACAAACATCGATGTAGGTAACGTGCGCATCCCTAAAATGTACCTATTCTAATTATTGCAACCACTATATTCTATCAACAGCTTTCTCTATAGGTATTACTCCGCTTCGCATCTTTGCAATAAAGTACTGAATGCTTTCACTTTTTTGGGGATCACACCAATCCGCCACTACATACGACTTGCATGATTTTTTTACTTTATATTAAAATTTGAAAAGAATAATTAATACAAATTGTAAAAGGATTTTTTAAAACTTCCTTGTCGGGTAAAATTAATTCAAAAAATTAATATAAGTTTTAAGTATATGACCTGTCTCCAGTGCAGAGTGACTTCCTCTCTTGGAATGCATCTCGTGGTCAACAGTAGAACTAAACAACTAACAACATAACCTACTTTTTTGTAGTGACCTATTTAACTTAAAAAATAGAGAGAATTGCATTTAACAAATAGTTTAACAATGGTTACATGAATATTGTGACCATACATTTTTACTGGTTTGCAGCGACTAAACGGGCTGTAGATATATCTATATTTTACACCTAAATTTTGTATTTTTGCAATGTAACTTTCCTCATTTTCCTAATCTCAATTCTATATAAATTCGTCTATGTTTAACGAGTCGGTATTAATGAAATAAAATGTTGACTTATTTTGATAAAAAAATTATATTATACCTTTGCTCTCGTGAACGTTCAAACTTGTATCCACGGATTTGTTGAATGACGCCTTATAAAAGGCACCATACCTTTTAGATCCTCTTAATCCAATTGGGGGCTCATGACACTTTAGGATATATGGGGCTCCTGTAACAGAAATTTGGGTCAACAGAAATTAACAACATTCTAGTTATAATTATTATTTTGTCACAGGGGTAAAGAGGCCCCATATATTGCGGGGTCCTGTGCTCAGGTCCGGCGACATCGTACGAAAAGTTTAGGTTGATTGCCGAGACAAACAAAATTTCTAAACGTTCATTTTCCTGTTCATTCTAGCAAAAAACGAAAAAACAGAGAGCCTTAGGTTTATGTAATTAGGTAAACTATGCAATAATGCTGAAGGTGTTTATACAAAATTAATGCCCTATATATTACCTAGTACCTACAGAATACAAAATATATTAATACATAATGATCATGTTGAGATGTTTACGTATGTAAAACAAAATATTTTCTAAGAAATGTTTTTGGTATCGTAATACTGAAAACAAGTTTATATTATCGTAATTTTTCTTGGTTTTTGTACAACTGTTTGCTAACGACATCGTGTATCAGTAAAATGTATTATTATTTTATATTAATCAGTAACCAATAACTATTATAATTTATAATCGATAGAAGATAAATTCTTTATTCTGTTATATTCTGTTTTCCAATATTAGGAAATGCGAAATCATAATAACTGGGTATTTAATAAATTAGGTATTTTACAAAAAATAATTTTTATCGATAGACATGGAGAAATGAAGAAAATGCAATCTATAATATACTTCAAGGTGAAACTTTTACCTTTTGTGTAATACTTAAATACAATCATTTAAAGTATTGTTTTCTTTTTTCGCTAGTTCGTTTTTAACTATAATTTACTATAGCGTAACAAATCTGTAGTACCTAAGTTTATAATTTTGTAGAAAAACATGGACGAGCAATTTAGCATAATAAGACACGTCGTTCATTCTTTTTCGCTCATTTTTGAATAATATATTATGGAATGATGAGTTTTGATTATGACTCAACAGTATGCATTGTGTGACGTCATTTACAATGAAGTTGGGTAAGTATGTATTATCAGCGATGTGAACTGCACAGAATATAAAAATGTTTTGTATGACAAATACATTCGAATTGATCCAGCGAACATGGAGCGAACCGTCAACCAAAATTAATTAAAATTTTATCATTTACCACAGATGATTTAAAACTGTTCTCTTAACACTCCTGTTTTTAGAACATTTTTTTAATACCCCATTCAAAATTACATAAACTGAAATTTTTTTTAACCTTAAAATCCTGTACTAGAATGTGATAGTGTTAATTCAATTCTTACGTTATAATGTTAATTAAAATGTGATGATATAAATTAATATATTAAACGGCCCATTTTTTTTCATTTAAGTAGAAACTAAATATAAAGTCAAGCGCTTTAATTAAGTAATTTTATAAATCTTATATCTTGCTAACGACGTATTAAGCGAATCGCTGTTAAATAAAGAGAGATAAATGTTTTAATTGCATTTGATATGTTACTTTGTCTTTATATCGAAAATGTCAGAAATTAACATAATATAGCATGCTTTCTGACCTTCTATAATTTTTTCTCTGTTTAGCACGGCGGCTATACGTGAATTAACCCTGCAAGTTTATCATGGAGTTTATCGCTTTTTGATAAATATTGATTATTTAATGACTTTTCATACCAATCGCTATGACTTCTGATCGTAACAGTAATGTATTGTTAACATAGATACTATGATTGTTAAGAATAATAATATGCTACTTGTTAATTCAATTTTCATTACTCATAATTAGTTTTTTTAAGATATGTGTATATAAATTAAATATGCAGTTCAAGGAATACGTACCTGAAGCTTAATTTTTTGTTTCACTTTATTTAATTTGTAATAATTAAGATTCGTTACAAAATAACATACTTAAGTCAAACAACACAACACTATTTAAAACAGTTGAAAATATAACTGCTGACATCCAAGGAGGATTGCCTGTCAAATTTATTATTATTATTTTTTTTTTTTTTTGGAGTTGGTTTCAAAATTTAACATCTCGAAGGCCCTGGTACTTAAAAATAAAAAAAGCATTTTGGAATTGTAGACTTTTGACATTTCTTGTGAATATTTTTCAGTAATAATACTCTAATCACTATTTGGAGGAAAATGGCAAGAAATGAGTCAATGACTTCAGCGGAAATAAGAAAATATTATTTGAATCTTGCAAAACAAAATGAACTTTTTGCAAGTTTGTTAACTCAAACAGTAGACAAATTAAAACATTATAAATTAAAGTCTGAAGTTATTAAATTTGAATTAGGACTTATGTACAACATAACCTTGGACGAGAAAATTGAGAAATTCACCGAAGCGATGAATAAAGAATAAACACCTATATAAAAAATATGCGTTGTTCAAAGTAAAATGTTTGGTTTTAATGTAAAAAGTACATAGCTTATTACAATTTATAAATATGTGATTATTATTTGGAGGAAAATGTCAGAAACTGAGCCGATGACTTCAGCGGAAATAAGAAAAAGAAAGTGAACTTCATGCAACTATGTAAATACAGACAGTAGAAAATTTAAGAAATTATAAATTGAACTCTGAAGTTACCAAAATTGAATTATTACTTCCGTACAAGACAATCTTGGCTAAGAAATGTACCAACATAAAAAATATGCGTTGTCGTTCAAAAAATATATATTTTTTTAATTTAAAAGTATAACAATATCATAAGTTAAGTTTTCTAATTATGTACTCGTTATTTTTTGTTGCGTTTATTACAATTCGCAAGTAAATTGTATTCTTTGTCAGTTAAGTTTTCATTATAAAAATAAACATTATTTTTTTAAATTATCTATTTTATTAATTAACAATAAATAGTTACATAACTGTTAATCTAACAGCAAATAAATTTTAAATTTAGACAGCAGTTGAAGGATCTGGTGGTGGTGGTGGTGGTGTTAAGCTAAGACGAACACTTCTAACATTTGTGCTCGGTTTAGCAGCTTTAAACGGTAATAAAGATCCGAACAAAATATGTTGCACTACCGGAAACTTCCCTAGAACCTGTAATATAAATTATTAACAATATTTAATTCGAAATGTTATAAAACCAAGCAGATATAATTATTTCTATCTAGTCCATGAAATACATTTTTATGAAACACAATATTCAAAACTTCATAGAATTATATAAATAATCACCTCAACTTTATACATTTTAATCAATCCCCCATTAACTTTCGACCAGTTAGCAACACCACTTATGCCCCATAATTGATTTGAGTGCTCTGCAAACGGACCGGTTTTTACTCGATTGATGTACTCTATACAGCTTAAAAACAAATAATCCTTAGCGTACACTTGTAGAACGTCTTCCTGGAGAAATCCCGCCGGTTCAATGCGTGGATGTGCTTAATTAAAACAGAAAATATTCGTTAAAATTCTTCTTAGGTGGCAAACATCAAAATATAATATAAAACCACAGCATACAGAAATACCATCATATTTCCCCAAATGTCGGCATTTTGATGTTTGTTAGTCATTTTCAAAGACTCAAAGAACTCAACTGTCTTAATAATCAGTTCGCACTTAATTTTATTATACGACAGTTTAAGTCAGAACCAGCAACTGTGCCTGCTAAGAACATGTCGGTCACTTGCGCAACATGTATGCACAAATTAGGTTTTAGAATTCGAGTGATTTAGCTAATTAAGCTATGTTTAAAACTAACCGATTAACTGTGAGCTACCCCAGATGAACGGCACAAATTGATAATCATCTAAACTCCAAACACCATGACTTCCTGCTGGTTCCATTCTGTATGTCTGTTGAAGTTTTCGAGCAATCTGTAAGTATCTATTAAATAACAATCATTAATATTTCCTCAAAGAAATCAATTGTTTCCGCGTTGGATATTCACCTATTAAATATCTTACAAACCGTAGCTACTTTATCGGCTTCGGTAAGAGCACCGATTTTATATAAACAGCACAAGAACATTATAAACGCTATTTCATGTCCGGTTCCATAGTCGATTCTTGTTGCGTTACCAAAACTTTCTGTTAAGTACGCCATAGCTTCTGGAATGGCACGGTAATATTTTTCTGATAAAGCTTCTTGTAAAAGTGGAAATACTTGCTGAAAATACAATATTTTTTATTCTTTGTATTATTCGAAATTCAATGTTCTCCCTAAATTTTATTGACTCTGGCTGAGGGATCAACGAAAATTTAAGTAATTCCCGTGTACCGCATTAACCAAATATGTACTTCATAATGTCATCCATCTAGCAAAACTTTTTAGAAACTGCAAATTAATTAATAGAACTGTACCGTTTTAAGTTTTTCAAACCACGTTCGGAATGCTTGATTTCCAAAACGTTGTGGCTGTTGCATCGGAGGAGTTTCATCAATCATTGTATCTAATTTATCTAATAAGAGTAAAATATTGTTTGTAACTTCCGACATGTGACAATCAACACTCAAAGATCGACCTTTAACAGCTTCATTCAAACATAAGATGAACCCTAAATATTCCTGTGAAAGAAAAGTTTACGATGTAAAATTATAGTTTTTTTTCAGCATATATTAGCGTTGATAGATGTAATCATACAAAAATTAACTAAACAGTAAAATATATTTTCTTTTAAAATAGTTCAACAATGCAATGCTAATCCCTCTTTCGTATAATAAAAAGAGAGGGGGATTACAAAATTTTGCTCCACCCTCTGTAAATTTCCATTACGTTTTATGGTTTTCCTACTAAGCTATCACGGAATCGTTAATTACTCTGATTAAAATTGTGATAAATAAATAACATACAAAATATGCTTCCGACTTTTCCCAAAGTGGCATATCGCCTATCGTTTTAACAGCTTTTTGTGGCATAATAAAGTCGTGATCTTCTCCCACTGAAATTTAAAATAAAGGTATGTAGGTTATTTCAATAATTACAGATTTGATATCTCAATTATATAGTACCTGCCGTTATCAACGATTCGCTTTTACGTACTGTAAACATTTTAAAATATTCTTTTATAATATGTCTATAAACTAGTACAGTTTATCCGAGGAAGAATTTTATGTAAAAAATAGAATACGAAAGAAAGGCTATAGAACTGTCAAACATCTAAATCCATGCATTCTTATGTTCGTAAATGCATCGTGCTCTGTCGTGCAATTTCGACTAAAATGAACCAATGATTCAAAAAATGTTTTAGTTTATGATTTGTGAATAAATATAATATTGAATAATGATTCTTAAATGAACTTCTGCAAAAACAACAATTTTATGGAAGCATAATCCAAAAATTTATTTTAAATTTTCCAAACAGAGTTCAGTATGTTTTTATTTTGGTATTATAATTCCCTATTATTAAAGAATTTTATAACATATAGGAAATGAAATGGAATCTGGTACAAAAACTGTAATTCACTGGTTTCGAAAAGGATTAAGAATTCATGACAATCCTGCACTAATAGACGCCATCAAAATTGCGGGAAACAGTCATTATTTACGTCCACTATTTGTTCTGGATCCGTTAATTATTAAATGGCTGAAGGTCGGTCCGAATCGGTGGCGGTTTCTTCAACAATCTCTTCAGCAGCTCGATGATAATCTACGCTCTATTGGTTCGCGTTTATACGTTGTGCGTGGCTCTCCGCAAGAGGTATTCATGAAAGTTTTCAAAGATTGGAACGTTTCCTTGTTGACATTCGAATTAGATACGGAGCCCTATGCCAGGGAAAGAGATGAAGTAATCGAAAGTATAGCAAAAAAATTTAATATCAAAGTTATTCAAAGAGTGTCACATACAATTTATGATACGGAGAAAGTAATTTTAAAAAATTTTGGGAAAGCTCCGTTGACATACCAAAAATTTTTATCCGTGGTCGAATCATTAGGAAATGCGCCAAATGATTTACCCGCACCAACAAAAATACCAAAAACGTGCCTGCCACCTTTAGGCAGTATTGAGAAGGCAAATAAAATTAGTTACGATGTGCCTTCTCTTGCGGAGCTAGGAGTAAAAGAACAAGAACTAGGACCATGTTTATATCCAGGAGGTGAAACTGAAGCTTTAAAAAGATTGGAGAAATATATGAAAATGAAAAGTTGGGTTTGTAAATTTGAAAAACCCAACACATCACCAAATAGCTTAGAACCGAGTACGACAGTGTTGAGTCCATATTTGAAATTTGGTTGTTTATCATCGAGACTGTTTTATCACGAATTAAAAAAGACTATAGCCGGATCGCCACATTCAAAACCGCCGGTTTCATTAATTGGCCAGTTAATGTGGCGTGAATTTTATTATGCAGTCAGCGCAACAACACCTAATTTTGATAAAATGGTAGGCAATCCAATTTGTTGTCAAGTTCCGTGGGATACAAATGAAGAATACTTAAAAGCATGGACTTATGGAAAGACAGGGTATCCGTTCATCGATGCAATTATGAGGCAATTAAGACAAGAAGGCTGGATACATCATTTGGCTCGACATGCAGTCGCTTGTTTCTTGACCAGAGGTGATTTGTGGATATCTTGGGAAGAAGGGCAAAAAGTTTTTGAAGAACTTTTACTCGATGCAGATTGGGCTTTAAATGCAGGAAATTGGATGTGGTTGTCAGCCTCGGCTTTTTTTCATCAGTTTTTTAGAGTTTATAGTCCTGTGGCTTTCGGTAAAAAAACTGATAAACTGGGATCATACATACAAAAATATGTACCCGAATTAAAAAAATATCCAGCGGAATATATTTATGAGCCTTGGAAAGCACCTTTGAGTGTTCAGAAACAAGCTGGCTGTATTGTTGGCCAAGATTATCCCAAAAGAATAGTTATTCATGAAGATGTATATAAAAAAAATATAGCTAAAATGTCTTTGGCATACAAAAATAACAAAACATTTCAAAATGATAACAGTTCATCTGAAAGTACTTCGGTTAAATCAAAGAAATCGAAAAATTCTTCCGAAATTTCTGGTCCAGCAGTGAAAAAGAAAAAACAAACAAGTATATCAGATTTTATACAGAAAACATCAAAAAAATAATTTGTTGCACAATTAATTATAACCAGTAATATTTTTTCGGTCTAGTCCAAAAAGAGAAATCCATTTTTTTTCTGAAACTTTTTCAACAAGAAAGAACTTTCCGAATGTGAATATAAGCATAGAATTACCCCGTTTCGGAATTTAGAAAAAAAAGTTGTTTTTTTTATTTTTAATGTTTAAGATAATTTTTTTGTGTTAATATTTATTTTGTAAATAAATCGTCATTTTTTAAAAAGTTTTGTTAATTATATCTACTGGCAGTACATTGTAAAATATTTAACTATTTTTAAGGAACTACTTATATTAACTAACAATAATTAATTTCTTTTTTATTTCAACAATATAAACAACAAGTTCAAAATTCATATAATTAGTAGTCGCTGCTGTAGAAACTAACATTTTTCTTTTTATTTTCACAATGCGCGTTAAAAAAGTATGTGACATGTACTAAAATGTCAAAATTCAAAATTTTCAGTAATTTTACACGTGTAAAAAAGGTATATTATTGTATTTATTTAAAATTCAATAGTAAAATAACAGAACAAATAAGAAAAATTTCAATAAATGCTTTTCGTTATAACGAATTCAAACAAATAAATTTGAATACTTTTATATGGAATGTGCCTTTATTATATTGTATTCCAAGTTTATTACCTTTTAAAAAAGTTGGAGAAAAATATCCTGAAACAAAACAGCAAGCCGAAACTTATATTCTTCAAATTATCGATATGGCCGATTCAGCAGTGAAAACTGGTGAACTTGGAAAAGCTGAACTTATCTTAGCAGTCGGTCTCGAAGTCGCTGATAAATTTGAACTACATTCTGCACTTTCAAAAATCTACGAAGCATTAGCATCTCTTGCTTTAATAAAAGGGGACGTAGTGTCTACCGAACATATCATAATCACGGCTATAGAGAAACTCACAAAAGCTGGCTTATCAGAAGATGATAATGTTATTTTAAACTTCAAATTAAAATTAGCAAGACTGTATAGCGCTTTTGGTGAGGAGGGCTTAGCTGAAATTGGTTTCAAAGAATGCGTTCAAGCGCAAGAAAAGAAATTAAAAGACGGATTTTTTAATGAAGCTACCGGTTCCCTTTACGTCAATTCATTATTTTGGTACGGAATGTTTTTACTTGAAAATAATCGATTAGATGAATCCTATCGATGTATAGAACGTTCATACTATTTTTCAAGTAAAGTGAGAGGTTTGAAATCATCACAAGAAATGACAATATTAACAATACTGTCCCAGATCTCATTTATGCAAGGTAAAAATGTAAATAGAATTTAAAATATACCACGAGAAAGAAGTTTTTAAATAATGCAAATGTTAGCTAGGCATTTACAAAATTAGTTATAGCTAATTATTTCTAAGGTCGAAAATTTTCCCATTAATCCAATAAAAACAGAGCCGAAAAAATACACCTATAAACAAATAAATGACGAATAATATGTAAATGGTAGACGATAAAAATTAAGGGAAGTCCAGTAAAAGTTTTTAGAAAAATAGATTCACTGCTTCATAGTGTTTCTACCGTCAATTTGAGATCTGTTAATCGGGTTTCCACTACTTTGGCAAATTCTAATCAAGATTTAGAGTTATTTTTAATGTTTGATGATTTGTCTATTTAATATTTTTGTTTTAAGGCGAATACGATAAGGCGTTACGGAATATGATAAATGCAGTTATTATCGGAAAAAATATTGGACATCCAGAACTTGCATCGTCTTATGTAATGTTAGGACTTATTTATTTAAAAAAACAAGTTTATGATAAAGCGAAGGAATGGTGTGAACTCGGAGGCGAACTCGGCCAGTTTACAAACAACGCAATTGCTCTTGAAGAATCTAATGCTTGTATAGAGGAAATTAATACCGTTTTAGCTTCAGCTCAAAATAAAAAGCCAAAGAAAGATGTTAAATCGGATGTCGACGCGAAAAAACACAATACCACATAGCGGGTATTTTAATTGTCAAAATTTATACTTAAAAATAAATATGTAAAATTTCTAAATAAAAAATCTTCGTGTGCTGCAGTTGACAGCATGGACAAAAAAAAAATTAAAACAAAATGAAAACTTATTATATGTTATATATGAATAAATATATTTTCACATTTATTTAGAATACACAAATAGATAAAATATCAAAGCGTATTACAAATTGTTAGAATGATACTTTTTAAGTATAGGTACTGTGTTTTTTGGGATGCATTGTAGCTACAGTGCATAAAACTTTGAAAAAACGAAACAAAAGATTTGTAGAACTGGAAAATATTTTTTGCTGTATAGGTATATATTTTGTCACCGACAATCCATAAACTGACATTTGCTTCATGAAAAAATATATTAAGAACAGTGTTTTGTTATTCGGCTAATACTGTATAATATATTTATTTCCAAAATTTTGACTGCAATTTTGAACTGCAGATAATCCCTATATAAAATATAATGATTTATTTTATAAGCACTGTATCCATAATGATTGTGGGTCATTTAATTTTTTATTACATTTTTTTCCTATCAACTAATGCACATCGAATGGCCCACTTTCGTTCAGACATTTAGTATATAAATTTTTAGTAAACTGTTGTTGATATGTTCCTGTGTAATTATATGAAGTAAAAATTGTTGAATATTAAAAATAAGTACTGTCTATTATTTTTAACATATTTTTTATCCATTTATCAGTCCATATTGTTCACATCTTTCTTTAATTATCTGTATTTAAGTTGAAAAAGAGTTACAGAAATTATTACAAATAAACGAATTTTATTAATTGTAACTTGTTTATATTTTTGTCAGTCAAAAAGGATATAATAATTGATTTTATACGATTAAAACTTGTATTAAATTTGGGTGTATTTAATTAAAACATTGGCAAGTCAGCCTCAATAGAAATTGACGGATATTTTAGCGATATATATTATAATTTGAATTTATAAAATAATTTCTGTTATAAATTTACAAATATTTTTTTAAACATTACAATTTCAGGTACTTCGACTGAAGCATCCATGTATACTTCATTATAATATTGTGTTTATAGACACTTTACATAAATAGTTAATGATTACCAATTGTATTTTAAATAAGACTAACACACAGAACATAATGTGTCATACACAAAATAAGGATCAATATACGTCGTATGACAATTGAAAACTAGACAAAAGTATGTGCTCAATGCCAAACCTATATATTTTGTCCACCATGATTGTTTATGTTTTACAGTCTTTTTGTTTAAATCGTTTATGCTGAGTTTCTGATACGATTTTAAATCTAGATTCAAAGCGAAAAGTTGTATCAGAAACCGAGCATTCATCTCTCGATAACTAACAAGACATTAACAGAAAAAAACTCGAAAAACGAGCATATGCGCTATTGTGTGTAAGATGGCAAACCTTTTACGATAAAATCAGTTAATCCGTTGAAATTACTCGAGGAAGACCTGTGTTCGGGAAGATGTACTTATGTCAGTTTTTCATTTGTTTTACATACAATCTCATAGATTTTCTATTTTTATCGCAAAATAGTTTTTTTTCTCTTCTAGAACAATAAAAACATTTAAGACATTACAATTATTATTTTGTAGGCTCGGTAATTCTTCTGTATGAAAATTAAAACCTTATTTGTATTTTTTTTTTTTGAGTGAGGTTTTCTTTAAAAGAAGAAAACAAATTATTATATAAAATTGTGTAAGCGTTCATCTAATATTTAATTGATGTTTTTTCCTATAAACAAAACAATTCTATCTTAATGTAACTATATTTTCAGTCAACTGTATAAAAATTACCAATATCCACAACATTAAAAACATTTAACGTAGTTATTATAAAATTGATTCTACTATATTTTATATTTTTTAAGGTATACCGATCATTAAACCCATATGTGCTAAATATATAAATTGAATTTATTATCATCCACTACTTTTGAGCATAGTTCTTGTGTCTGCGACTTGGCTTTAAAAAGACCACCGGTCATAGGTTTAATAAAAGTTCTATGGTTGCTAGAAAATGTACTATATATTTTTCAATCAGCGGTTCTATCGTAAACTGTACGCCGAAATCAGATCTACATCAGAAAGTAGATGTGAATATTTGACACATATGAGACTTAATGATAATTTACTTGAAATTACGTAGATTTTGTTTTTTTAAAGAATACCAATACTACGATTTAAAAAGCCAAGAGTAAAAAAATAATTATTAGACTGTGGCTAACAATACTTGGAAATTTGTGTGTAGAATACATTTCCAGGAACTATAAATTTTGTTTAATAATTTATTAAAACTAATGAACAATAATTTATTTAAAAATATCAACACTATCGATACATAGAACACGCTTCGCAACACAAAATTAGTATCAAGAAATTGATTATAGATACTAATTAGTGCAACTCCAATGATTCGATAAGTATGTACTTTTTGCTCTGTTCTATATTTTCATATAACGTAGTATCAGTACCTTTGCCAAATAGACATTTTAAGGGTATACTTTCCAAATATTTCCTGAACTCCCAAATTATCATTTAACTATGACGTAAGCTAGCTGTAATTTTAATTATTTTTTTGTTATTTGTGTATTTGGGCCCGTTTTATATTCAGTACTGATTGGGTGTTTTACAATTCTTTTACATGACCTCTCTTGACAGAATTTTCATTTAAAATTAATCTCATTAATGTAGACTCGATTTTTTCATAATTCTGTATATCTTATAACTGTAAATTTATAAATATTTAAATTTAATTAGTAAGCTTATTAAATAAATTGACCGCAAGAATTATTTTGCCGCAAAACATACTGTAAGTTGCAGTCTTTGGTAATTATAATTAGGTACTTCAATCTACAGCGTCATTAATATCATCGATTCAAGCTGAGAACCTTATTCATTCAACATTTTAAATACCCAAAATTTAATAATGCCATCAATTATTACCTTCAATTGTTTTTTACTGATGTGAATACGAATCGGTTAGCGGTATCCATTGTGCCGATACAACTTGATCATGCAAGAGCTGGGAATACAGTTGTCGTTCTTGTAATCTGCATGATGGATCGTTACCGACAATACAATAGCCCAATAATTCACTGCTTCCAAGCAAACTGTCGTGAAACACTCGAAATTCGATACAACATCGTTTTAAATTATCCCGTGTAATATCAAATGATAGAGCTTCATTAAAAACTGGCGCAATTGTATTTCGGTGGAAACTGGTTTTTTGCTTCTTTACCCTTTTTCCATCTATTATTATTGCTACTTTGATAAACGGATCTGAAAAGTAATATTTCTTTAAAATATTTTTCATTCCCGAACTTTTCCAGGAGCGATGAAACTCCTTGACTTTTCAAGATTTTTCAGGAGTGTAGTAATCCCGCTAGTGCATGTACTTGCTCCGTGAAAGTCGAGGATAAAAATAATATTGAATTGGAATTATAAATTTATAATAATCCTGGCAGACACAAAAAGAGATCAGTTTACCTGAAGATGTGCGTGATTCATCAACTATCCTCAAATTGCGCGCTTTTATAATAGTCACTGTCAGTCGTTCAGCAGACGGAAGATACGCAAACGAAACTAAAATATCTCCCAGTTCGGCTTTGGTGTCTCTTTCTGAACATGGGGTAAGTTCCTTCCAAATAGTCATCTGCTGAGACAAATCGATGTGCGATAGCGGTATTTTTATACTACCGATATTGCGATGTCGTGAGTACGCTATAAAGTCGCATAGCAGTATTTCTAAAGTATGTCGGCAAATCTCTTGTGGATTTAATTCGAATACGAAATCTTCATCGAATACTGAAAGTTAACAATTCAGTTCTTCATAGTGTATAGGTATAATTTTTATAAAAAAAAACATAGCGAATGTTGAGGTCTGTTTACAAAGAATTGACAAAGTAATTAAAATAAAAGATAGGTGAAATGTTAGAGAAAGAAGAAAATAATGTAGAAAGAACAAGTATCCACAAGGCAGAAGGAAAACTGAACGGCCAAAGAACGTGGGGACACCTGGTTGAGAAAATAATAACTAAAAGGTAGCAACAAAAAAAGTGTCGGTTGAAATTATGTTACCCAAGATTTTCAAACAACATATAGCTCGGTTCGCATAACAATCCCAAACCGTCAGTGAACTGATGATGCCTGCGCATTTGCTTAAATGCGCATGCGTCGTCAGTTTGCGGACAGTTTGGGGTCGTTGCGCGAACAGAGCTAATAAAATCGCAAGTTTAAAACACATTAATTGTATATACCTGGGTTGAGAGTACGTTTATGAACTCTGGTTTGCCAAACATTAGCGTGATGTGGAAGTAGTCGTACTTTAGCATATGGATTAGCTGTTCCATTATATTCAGTTGCTCTTAAATCATTAGCTTCTATTATACGAACGTTCAATATTCCAGCTTGTATGTCATATGATAATATCAGGTGTACGATTCCCACCGAAATTTCGTCGTTTTCATTGGCAGGCTGCGTATTTGTGGTCTGAAATGTTTCATTTTAATTTTAAACGTTATTTAAAAAATAAAATGAACGAACAAATACAGTAAAAATGGGATTTGACACGGAGGCGTGACAAATACATTTTACTGTACTTTATCTTTCTACCATCAGATGTCACGTCCCATATTTTTTAGATAATATTTTTTACTATATGTAAGTATGCTATACATTTCTTGCTTATATCGTTCTGGGTCGAAAAAATTCCACATTTACTTTTGCAAAATGATTTATGCTATATCGATATAATTTTTTTTCTAACATTGAAATCTAATATTACCTCTTGATATAATGACGTATTAATTTTATTTGGATCTAATTTTGATTGCATTGTTATTTGTCGGCCTTTTGTTGGGCTATTAAACATTAACATGTTTTTATCAAAATCACTTTGAGGGGAACTTGATGAATCTGACATGGCAGGCCGAGGATAATGCAAATACGGTGGTACTTTTGTCGCATTTGGTGTTCCCGGCAAAACTTCTTCTGAAAGTAAATATATATTAAATTGCCCATTAAGTATTACTTATAATTATATTTTATATAATAATTTGCGAAACGAATTCAAATAAGCAAATGACTATTAAAATTAATTCTTTATAATCGAACTTTTTCGTACATAATTTGTAAACATTTTTAAAATGTAAATACTGGTTTTTGTAAAAATTATTTAATCTTTTGAAAAAATTCCAATTAATAATAATCGTTCATTCCGTATTTCAACATACCTGCCACAGATACAGGAACGTTAGAAGTACCGATTAACGGAGCATTTGGTGTTAATTTTGTCAACGAACCTGAGACATCTTCAGCAGATGGATAAAAACTTTGTATACTACTTGAAGTTGATTCAAGAATGCCTTCTTTTTGTTCTTGTCTAATTTATAAATAGATCAAAGTTTTAGATTTAATTGAAATTTAAATAGAAAAATATTAGTTAAAATAGAAATTAATTTAATCAACCGTTACCTTTAGGTAACTAAATTCTTAACTAAAACACTTGCATTTTTATTCAAATTTTCATAAACATTTTAGATTGATATTGAAGTATAGCTGCATTGTTTTAGAGCTGATGGTTTCTGATACATCAGTCAGTATCGGCCACAGCAAGATTTGAATTTTGCGCACCCAAAACTTATTTTGTTGGAAAAAATAATTTTAAAGTGTGACCCCTTGAGGTTTGCGCTCCTGGCAGCCGCCCCTAATTACGACGCAGACATCAATTGTTTTCTTTTTTCTGTTTTCATTTGTTAATTGTGTGAAATTTAAAATTTTGATAATTGAAATGATTTTTCATTCTTATTGGGAGTTGACGCTTTTTGTACTTACCTTTCCAACAAATTTTTTTCAAACCAATTTAACCGATATTTTCTTGAACAGGCCACATACAGCAATAAAATCATTAACAAAGTTATAACAAATGCACTGATAAGGTACAAAAATAAATGAAACATTGAAATATCATCACCCAATAACACAGGCATAATTATTATAGATTATATATTTAAAACGGCAATGTGAATTATTATTAATAGTTTAAAATCGTTGTTTTTTTTTTATTATTATAAGACGGCGATTGTTTGTAAATATGTTACCACCTGTTACATTAAATGTAGACTAATTTATGATTATATATATATTTATATATAATAAATTGTATATTTAATGCAAAAAAATATCAATAAAAGTATTTATAAGAGTGTAGACATGTTGTATATATTATTAAAAATGTTATCAAAGAAAATTTATTTTTAACCCTAAATCAATATGCAACACCCATTACACACTTGTTGGAACTCAGGTGAAGAACGTATAAGGGCCCTGGAGCTACAGGTTGAAGGTCAAAATATAATCAATGACTAGCTGGCACCATCTATTGACGAATACATTGAACACATATTTATTAACAATTTTTCATGATTATTGATGTCATTAGATTATTTTTATTTATGGTTTATTCCAGACCTTTTGTTACATCGCCCTTGCGACATAATAATATTGAACTGAATTTCAGACGTTTCTTTTCTTTCTTCTGTTGTGTAACTACTTTTAGCAGAAAATTTAGATTGGCGATAGAAAGTATAAATCTCCATTATAATTTTTATTATTTCTTTTGTTTTTGGGTTACAAACAATATTAAATAAACAAATGAGCGTAGATTTGCATAGCTAAAATAATGTTTAATGACACGATATATCAAATGTTCCAAACATTTATAAAACTACAGAATATTTAGGGCATCGTGATTGGAAACTACAAAACAGTAAATTTAGTCATTTCTTAGCCACAACAATTTTTATAAACAACTGTGGTTAAAAAATGACTGGGTAGCTGTTTTTTTATACATTTATACTATAAATTTTATAAAATATAAACATTTTTATTACACTATCAAATAAAACAATACTTTTCTTAATGCAACAGGTATCTAATTAGTAATTGTACTAATAATTTTAAATTTAAAAATAGAACCAAACATACGGAATGAGAATACGTTCATTGAATAACAGAATCAGCAATCATAATTTTGAATACCTATATGATGATGTATGACCATATTTCTCTATTTCTGTTCTAATGGCATTTCTTCATTGTTATCGTTCTGTATTTCTTCTCGGATTTCTCTATTTTCTTTTAACAATTGTACTAGCTGAGCATACAAATCGTCATTTTTCTTTTCCATCGAATCGAGGGCATTATTCAATGCATCTAACATGCCGTCTATAGCTGCATATTCTAAAAATAATAAAGAATAATTGCAATTTGCAAGGTTTCAATTACACTAAAGATTCAAAGAATAAAAATCAAATTTTACTTTGGAAATTACCTTCGTTTGTATCTTGTTCATTATCAGACTCGTCTTGTTCCTCACTACTTTCATTTTCAACATCATTAGGACAAGCTTCTTCACCCATTTTATTATTATCCATCAATTTTTGTTCAGGCTCGTCAAATGTCAAATGACATGTCACGCGCTTTGCTGAAGGGCTTGGCTTTTTTATGCTAGCCTATTATCTGTTTTGATTCAATTAAATTAAAACTGAATTTATTAAAAAACTACATGTAATGTTCAAAATTAAGTTTAACATACAGGAAATTTAGCCGAATAAAAATTGTGGTCAACAATCATTACAAATTGAAGATCATATTAAATGTCAACATAAATTTCATGTATCTGTCAAATTATAACTGTCTGGCAGCTGTAAGATTTAAAAAATACCATATATTTCAGTAAAAAAACATTTATATTTTCAGAGCTAAAATTATATTGAAAAAGTATTTCAATTTTAAATATTTTTATAAAAATAAAATTGTATTCATTGAGTATATAACCTTGCCTTACTTAAGTCTTTAGAACTCGATCAATGAATCACCCCTACTACTGCTACTACCTCCAAAGCATTTTTAGACTACTACCAAAACGAGTCGCTGTACGTATTTTGAAAGCACAGTTTCCTGTTAAACCGGATGTTTTCGGCATTACGTGGATTCCTAAGAAAAAGCCGGTCGGTGTTGACGCCATATCAATAAAATTTGCGTCAAATATTTTATCCAGACTTTTATCTATCGATCTTTTGTGATTTTTAACAGGTAAATTATAAATTTTAAATCTCTTACTGAAATATTCACGTCTAGTTGTTTATTTTTCGGACGTAAACAAACTTTCATCTATACAAACATTGTATGAGGATTGAGATATATTTTTGGTAATACTTGTCCTCGTGTTTCAGTTGTCTGTTAAACAATATAAAACATCATGGCTGATAACGACGATCTTCTCGATTATGAAGATGAAGAGCAGCCAGAACAGAATAATGTCGACGGAACAGCAGACAATCAACAAAAAAAAGACGTAAAGGGTACTTACGTATCAATTCACAGTTCAGGCTTCAGAGATTTCTTGTTAAAACCGGAAATATTACGGGCGATATCAGACTGCGGTTTTGAACATCCCTCAGAAGGTAAGCTTACCTACGAGAAATGAATTGGTAAAATATTTTATTTGGTCAACACTCTTGATTTATTTTGAGTTTGCAGTTGTGCTTTGCAAATTCTTTCTATTTGTTTTGCAACGACAATCCAAAATTACATAGTTTCTAAAGTAAATCTTTATTAATAATAATATCCCACGATACTAGAGTATGAAATTCCAGAAATACATTGTAGCAGTAGTTTTTATGTGCACTTATATCTGTAACTAGAAAATTTAGTTTTATATGTATATATATATACAATTTTGTTGCAGTTCAGCACGAATGCATTCCGCAAGCGGTACTCGGCATGGACATTTTATGTCAAGCCAAGTCCGGTATGGGCAAAACGGCTGTGTTTGTATTGGCTACACTACAGCAGCTAGAGCCAACGGACAGTCACGTCTATGTACTGGTCATGTGTCATACTCGCGAACTGGCATTCCAAATCAGCAAAGAATATGAACGTTTCATTAAATACTTGCCACACATCAAGGTCGGTGTATTCTTTGGCGGCCTGCCGATACAGAAAGACGAAGAAGTACTCAAGAACAGCTGTCCTCATATTGTGGTTGGAACACCTGGAAGAATCCTTGCGCTTGTACGATCGAAGAAGTTGAATTTAAAACATCTCAAACATTTCATTCTTGACGAATGCGATAAAATGTTGGAGCTCTTAGGTAAGTTTGTTATTAAATTATATTATTCGTGTTTAACTTCAGATAATCGAGGGTTTACTGTATTTGATTTTACTGTTGACACTATCCAAGGACTACGAACTGCCATGTAATACAATCAGAACTGTTTACGATGACATCGTTTAGATCAACATACCGGTTATATTGACTGAAAACATAGGTCCTGGCTGAATGCTATATGACCGCCTTATAAAAAAACACTGCTTTTTACGACATACCGCATTAAGCGACTATTTAATGTAATATCTTCATATCTTCGGAGAATTATATCTGTTAGAACTACAGGCTGTATTGTAAACAAAATTCGTACGCAAAGAAATATTCCAAACTGACAAATTATAGATTTCATGAATACAGAATAATGATAATGTGAATATTATTCCTATTAATAGCTATGGATACCTACACATTCAATAATACTACATACTTAATAAAAAATTACTTTGTACCTCGAAAACATCGCCGGTTGTTACGACCATTGGTTTTTCTGACCCTTCGATGTCGTTATCATAGATTTTGACTGTATATAAAAAGCTTCATAAGGTTCTGTATTCATCAAATACGTGGATGTCTATGATCAAAACGATAGGAGCTCAATGGCTTCACATAATAATAGAACAGTATAATTTTCTGACGGAATAATTATAATGATTTATTGAGTCAAGGTTCAATTAAAACATTAAAATTGATTTAAAAATGATTTTTCGGGAAAAATCATTTTTATATTAATTACCAAGGACAAAAAAGAAATAAAGTCATTTAAAATTGATTGTTTAATTGTAATCAATCACTTATTAATGTAATATTTTTATCATCCAATGACTATTTTGACAGCTTACTTATCTAATGCTTGCTTATTCATCATGTATTCATGATACCTAAATTCACGTCCATACAATAGGGAAACTAGCGACTCTGGTGGCAAAAAAAGGAAACGCTATTATATACGATTTAGTGAGCAGATTCTGTCAATTTCTACCACATGAATTAATGATCCTTGTATAGTGTTCATGGATTACACAATCATTACTTCTATATTCTGAAATTGTCTTTTTCCTAACAAATTTAATTTGTTTCAGACATGAGGCGAGACGTACAAGAAATATATCGTAACACACCACATGACAAGCAAGTTATGATGTTTTCGGCAACACTCAGTAAAGAGATACGTCCAGTTTGCAAGAAGTTTATGCAAGATGTAATTCTTCTGTTTCATAAAACTTGTTCTTTTACACTGTCAAAGTTTGCTTTCCCGTCTCTTAACGTTCACAAAGCACCGAAATTAAATAAACTGGGGGATTTACGTTCGGTTCGTTGTAGTCGACCTCTTAAAACCGTCCTAGAGAAACTCCTTCTATCAGTAACAATATCCTGAACCGTTACGTTCCGAGCACTTGAATGTGCAATCCTTGATCGAAACAGTAAAATAACGTTTAAAATAGAGCACTGTAGCCCAACGTGTAGGACAAGCTTACTGGGGACGGGTGGGATGGGCCAAGAAGAGAAAAGACCTAAGAAGAAAGGAAGAATGAAGAAAGAAGACTCCACAGTGTTAAAAAAAAAATGATATGTTGTTTTAAATGTTCGCGATTTGTTTTGGCCGAGCTACAGTGCTTAAAAATTCTTTGTCGATTGGATACATTATCGGTGGTAATAGTAATCATTTTGGTATCGAAGCATCCAATTCGAATCGTTTTGAGTTTGGAATAATAATAACAACGTGTCGTATCGGTCGGATGCAAGCAACTATGGAATCGATTCTCTCTCTCTCGTTTACCGATGATTGGTTGTTGGCGCTGACCTGACAAATCGATTCATTCCATCACTCTTTATGTGTTCTTTACGTATCAACTCGAATCACAAGCGTATGTAAAATGTGTTTTTGAAACGTCACAAATATGCAGTCTTTTTTATTCAGTGCAGTGAACATTCTCCTTTTTTGGTTTGATTTTTGTTCTGGAAATATTGTTATTATCGTTGCTTATTTATTTACAGTGAAACTTCTTGAATCCATTGAGAAATACAGTGAAATTTGTGAATTTAAATCTCTCAGTATGTTGAACATATGTCTAAGCTGAGCAACATGCCAGTACCACCCAGTTATACAAAATTTTTATATATATTAAACACATCCATATCTTAGACGTCAAACGGTTTATAGTTTTACTGGAATGTGTCAGTTTTGTACATCAGGACATGATCGTTAATCCGATACATTCAGTAATCCGCTGTTTTTACGTATGTAGAGATCTAGAAAAATAGATCTATAATTCGACATTTTTACGATATTGCGCTCTGTAATCCGACACACGTGTTTACTTGACAAATATTTCTCTATACTGCGACGTTTCATGGAGTCGTTCGCTCTGTAGTGTGACAATAGACACTGGAAGGAGAAGACGTCACGTTGTTTGTGTTATAAAAGTTTGAAATTAAAAATTGTTAAAACCTTCAATAATGGCATTGTGTCTTATATAAAGCCTTTATTAACTTTAGGAACAAAAAAAAAGCTAAAAGAACTCTTTTTTAATAGTTAAAATTTTAGTCCATACGCGAAAAATTCTGTTGACGGATTAGTGGCCATATCCTGTACTTCCAAAAAAAATTTTTTTGTTAGAATTTTCGTTAATGAACCCAACAATAGAAACAATAAATAAAATGTTGGTCTTCATTTGACCAAAAAATCTCTTTTCAAAAGTTGAACAGTTTTTGTGTGTACCATGGGCGCTCAACATTTACAACTTGCACTGTGTTTAGGTTTTATTTTTATTTAGTTTATTTTATGGATATAGCTGTTTTTTCTGCAACATTGCCACCGCGTTACGAAAATTCACGCAATAAATACTTTGAGAAAAATAGGACTAAGGATTGAACAGTCAAAACCTTACAGCACGATAACTTGACCTTGTAATAATTTTTAATTGATCTTGAAAGTTTAATACGTTTGTATAAATTTGTGAGTTATTTTATTATGAAGTATGTTTGCGTTAGTGTATAATTTATACATTTCAGTTAAAAAGTTCTTTTAGCGCAAAGCACTTGCTCTTCGAAATTTTAGAAGCATTCACTTGTTTATAAATCGCGCAATAAAAACGCGTATATTGTGGAAAAGACTGCTCTGTAAATTTTAGAAATTAATGTTGGATCACTGCTGCGTGTTATTCGAGAGGTTTTACTGTATTTGCAATATTTGTTATTTAAAATAATCACTTTTCTTTTTTGTAGCCGATGGAAGTTTATGTTGATGACGAAGCTAAATTAACGTTACACGGACTGCAACAACATTACGTAAAACTAAAAGAAAACGAAAAAAATAAAAAATTGTTTGAGTTGCTTGATGTGTTAGAATTTAACCAGGTATTTGAATTGTCTTTTTTTTTTAACTGGATCGTCGTTGACGTTCGTTTCGATGCTGTTTTGTTTATAAGTATTGAACACTTTTAATGATGACATTTTATTTTGATGAAACAAAATGATTGTTTTAATTTACTCTTGAACTTTCTCTCTGATTTGTCAATTATTAATCTCGAAAAAACAACTACTGGCGTTCGCGACTTCAATTTGTTTTTGAATTGTGATTGCAGGTTGTAATATTCGTGAAATCGGTACAGCGATGCATGGCTCTTTCTCAGTTGTTGACCGAGCAAAACTTCCCAGCAATCGGTATTCATCGAGGCATGAGTCAAGAAGAAAGATTGTCAAGATACCAGCAGTTCAAGGATTTCCAAAAGGTAATATACTTAAAATCCAAAGCTAACTTTTGCTATATAACGTTTTGACCTTATTTTTTTGGATTCTGTACATCTGAAGAAAAAACAGATCCCTTATAGAATCACTCCCATGTATGTTTTTGTTTGTCTGTCACAGCTTATTTTCTCCGAATTTACTGGACGGAAATAGTTGAAATTTGGTACATATATAGTTAGGTGACTCAATCACGGATGTATAGCATAAATAAACAGAGTCCGGTTTTGGAATGCAAATTAGAAGATCAAGACATATGACGTATCAAATGAAAAGACTCATGAAAAATACTATAATTTTTTATTATTTCAAAAGTTTAAAAGAGAAAGTCGTTAAGTCATTATGAATTAAAGCGTTTTTATATTCCGGTAATGAATTTTATGATGATGTGTATGATTGTATGATGTGTTTTTAAATTGTATTTAATTTGACGAATCCTGCTTGTTGGCTATTTCAGATAATAAAATGTATTCTATTCTATAGAGTCTAATAGTTCACAAGAAAACCTAAACGAAAATTCTAAGTCAGTTCTCATAAAAAAGGACTGGTGAGAAACCCTTTCCATGCGAGTTTGGCTAACACTTGACCTCTGTTTTATTACAGAGAATATTAGTAGCAACGAATCTATTTGGTCGTGGTATGGATATTGAGCGGGTGAATATTGTGTTTAACTACGACATGCCAGAAGATTCAGACACATACCTTCACAGAGTTGCACGCGCCGGAAGGTTTGGTACTAAAGGCCTCGCGATCACCTTTGTGAGCGAAGAAGGAGACGCTAAAATATTGAATGAAGTACAAGACAGATTTGATGTCAATATAACAGAGTTACCGGATGAAATTGACTTATCTTCTTACAGTAAGTTTCCTCATTGTCTTTATAAACCATTTACTTCTATGTACCAGAAGTATGGTGATAGAGTCAAAAAAACAACTGATATTAATAATGTGTATTCTTTTGTTTCAGTTGAAGGGCGTTGATTGGCTTATTAGTTTGATGCACTGTGATTTGAACGGCACTATCTCTTGGCCGAGCTGAAATTTTATCAGAAAAATAGCACAGATTTCCAAGTCTCGCGGTACAATTGAACGAGTCTTTTCATTGTAAAATTTGTGTAATTGAAAAGTTGTTTAATTTTATTTAAGTTGACATCTAAGTATTGTAATGATTGTAAAATTATGTTTATTTTTGAAAAAAAAAATGTCGCATTTTAATAGAAATAAAAGTTTTTTTTGACGAAATTGTCTTTGTGTTTGGATTTTGGGATTTATAAAATGTTACCAAACGAATTTAAACAACTAATGATTTTTAAACAACGCGGGTCTTTAAGGGCCACCGAAAATTGGGCGCTTCAAAAATTGCAATAATGCCTGAGTTCGTATTGATTTTAAGCGTCTGAAATAAATTGAAAGTCAAGTGGCATTTTATTCTCTGATCATTAATGATTTGATACATAAATTTAAATAACCAACGTCACAGAACGCTTAATAGCCGTCTATTATATATGTAACCATGGTAACGAATAACTAGTGTCATTAATTTATTTTATAAGATAAAAACAATAATAATGTAAAATAAATATGAAATAACCGTAATAAATATTTAAATGTAATGACTATTATTTTTTAAAAATTATTTTAATATTTCAAATTGGGAGTAGAAGCAAACAGAGAACGAAAAGTAAAATGAGGTTATGTCGGTTGTTTGCATTGTGCTGCTGAGCAGTCAATAGAACTTGATCGATTCTTCATATTTCAAATGTCAAAAAATCTATGATAGATGTATTAGCTTGCGTTTTGGTGATACTATTTACATTTTACGGTTTATTACAGATAATTTTAAGATTTATTCTAAGAATGCAAACTGATGATGCAAGATATCTCAAAAGGTAAGTTTTTTCAAACAATCTATTTGAAAAAATAGATGATAGGTTTAAAGGTTATATTGATTGTTGAAATTATTTAGTAAATAACATCCAAAAAATACCTTAATGTATAAGAAAGTGTACTTTTTGTAACATATTTAGAAACAATGAAACATATAAATAAAAGTTTTAGTAAAATATAGGATACAGATTCGATGGCATTCGTAACTTGTTTTTACGGTATTGCATGTTATAATTGTTGTATCCACGATAATCACCTGCTGGAGATGTAGATTGTTGCATCATATTGCATGTCGCTCTACGACAAGAAACTTGAGCGATTGTCAGCTAGTTAACCATTAAAAATATTCATTGTTGATTTACCGTTGTCGACTGAATTAATGGAGTTGTTCCTAGTCAATGAAAATTGTACAGTAATTTACATAACTTTGCGCCTGTTTTATTTAAAATATATATTATTGAATCTAATGCTAATGTCGACATTCCTTCAAACTTTTGTCCATGTTCTGCAGCAAAACATCTATATATTTGACTACACTGCAAATTTATTTACTCGCATTTACGTAGAAACGAATTTCAACTAATTTTATATTAATAAAGATTTTATATATGTATGTAAAATACATGTTGGACAATATGTGTCAATTACGTAGTTATGGATTGTTAATTTTTTCAAAAACGAAAGTTTGGAGTAATGGATCAAATTGATAAATTGCCATTTTTCAAATTACCTGCTAAATCAGATGTAATTTTGAACAGGAAAGTCAAATCGGGTGCAATCGATGTGCACCCTACAGAAAAAGCTTTGGTTGTTAATTATGAATTGGAAGCTGTAATACTCGGAGAGCTGGGTGATCCCATGCATGGAGACAAAAAGGTATAGAAACGTAATCTTGAAAAAGATCAAATTTCCCAGCTAATTATTATAAAATCTGGACAAAATTAACGCACAACTCAGTTTTTCTGCTGTTTTTAATGTTTTAAGGGATAATTGGACTGAAAGCATGTTTTGTTTTCTGATGAAACCAGTTTATACTTCAAATCGTCAAATGGTCGTGAATAACTATAGGGTTGCCATTCGTCCGGGTTTCCCCGTATTTGTCCTAGTTTAGAGGGCATCCGGGGAGCGTCCGGTCGGGGCTTCATTTGTAGTCCGGGTTTAAAAATTTAAAGTCTTGGGCCGCCCGCAACATAAAAAAATTCTAACTGATTATTAAAACAATTTGTATTAAACTGTAATAAGATTCTGTTTTGTTAGAACATTTAAAATGATGATAAAAGATGACTAAATTTAATTTTAAGGTCTAAAAATAAATAAAAAGGTGATTTATGACATTTTCAACTGTTTTTTTATTACACTGACTATGTTTAAAAAAACCTGTTGACATGTCCGGGTTCTGGGCTCTAAAATCCGGGGTTTTCATGCGTCTTGTCCTGGTTGCCAAATTTTAGAGATGGCAACGCTAATAACTATAATGAAGGTCCAGAGAAAGATTTGCAGCATTCAACTGTTCAAAACGCCAAAGAGTTTCCTTGCAGAGATATTTCCAGGCATTTGTTGTGCTTTTTCATGACCATCTGATGGCGTTAAACTTACCGTGTTGGCAGAAAACAAAACATGCTTCCAGTTCAGTTAATCCTTTTACACAAAAAAATTTAACAGAAAACTCAGTTTTGCGATAATTGTGATTAGGAGTGCATTAGCGTCTTTATTGTAATAGTAATTTGGGAAAAAAAGAATGGCTCTTGCTTCAAAATATATAAATTTTATTTCAACATTGAATTAATATATCAATTGCAGGAATGTCAAAAAATAATACGTCTAAAGAACCTCAATTCAAAAACGGATTGTGCAGCTTTGGCTAAAGATGTGATAGATAAATGTAGCTTAATTCATCCTTCAAAATTAGATGAAGTTGAGCAGCTAATATATTATTTAAAAAATCGAAAGAGAAATCAGAGGGGTAAGTTTTATAAGAGACGACGCTTTGAACGGTTTCTTTGATATTTAAAGCAGTGGTTTTCAACCTATGTTCCGCGAAGTAATTGTAACGGTTCTATAAACCAAATACTATTTAAAAAAAAGTTATTAAAATGTAACGATATTGTATGGCTGATAAAAATATTGTATGATCTTCTGACGTCATTCATTAACGAAGTGGCCTGTGAATCTAATCTCCTTGGGCAGGAACTATGAACTGTATAATTAAAAATTCTAGCTGCATTCGCCCAATTTTACATATATAACAACATAGGCAACAGAGGACCCACTTTTGAGTTTTGCGTAAAAGCCAATTCAGACTAGCCGTTCTCGGTTACGATTCACCGGTTCGGTTGGGAGCTCGACCAATCGAGCGTTTAGGTTCAGCTCTAATTTCAACCGGACCGTTCGCAACCGTAGCCAATGAGAACGCTTGCTGGAGTCACATGACTAGCCAGCTGTTAAACTACACATCAAACGTCAAATCATATTTCGGAATTGCGCATGCGCACCGAGAATAATCGTAGAACCGAATCGGGATAGTGTGAGCAGCCTAGATTAATCGAAAACCGAACCGGACCGGTGAATCGTAACCGAGAACGGCTAGTCTGAATTGGCTTTAAGACCGTTACAACACAACTACCAATATAGGAAAAGCGGTTACAGAGTTTCGGGAAGGCTGAAAACTATTGCCATAAAGACCGAGCTGGGTAGAGTAGTGGTGACAGCACTAGACTCGCATTCGGGAGGTTCGGGTTCGAATCCCGGCGGGGGCAGATGTGGCTGGGACTTTTTCCTACTGCCTCTCGCCGAGAAACGGTAATTCCTGTACCGGCCATCTTAATTGAGGTTTTCCATGGTTTCCCTCAATTAATTCCAGATAAATATCGAGATGGTTCCTTATTTAAGGCCATGACCAATTACCTATCAAACTCCTAGTTCAAAAATTACCTGCCTTATCTTAATTTCCTATAATTCCTTCATTGGCCCATTGCTATTACATAAGTTGAAGTTTTAAACTGTAGAAAAATAACGGGAAGTGTGGTAGATGGAAAATAGTAATGGTGCGAATGGCGTCTGTTATGACATAAAGTCGAGAAACGGACGTTAAACGCATTATTATTATTTTTATTATTACTGCCATAAAGTTTATATGAAGTTTCAACGCTTAATCCGTATAAATTGGTTGCATGCAAAGTTCGCGAATTTAAAATTTTTCTTGTCAGTTGCTAGCGCTTTGATAAATTCACCAAATTCAAGACCGGGAAGCTGTGCAATAAATTCAGCGACCATAAATAATATAGACGAATATGTGGAATTGCTTTACGAAGATTTGTCAGAGAAAATTAAGGGGTCAGCATTGATTTTAGAATTAGCGAAGAATCCTGATAATTTGGAAGAATTATCTAAAAACGGTAAATATTATTTGATTTTTGAGTCAAATATCTAATAAGTACTCGATTTTCGAGTTGAGTTACTCGGAGAAATATTTTTGAAGTTATACTTCTTTTGGCGCGTTATGAAAAAATGGTATAGTGGATTTTTACGGTTTGAAATCAGAATTAATAATAATAACAGAAGCGCGCGCACTGTAACATTAAAATTAACAGCATGAAGTTGCCAAAGAAGTATGACTTTCTACACGGCCCCATTTTTTACAATATCTAAATATTTTTTTGCGCTACTCAATTCGCTTCGACATAGTTTAAGTAATTTCAGCTCATTTGTATTCTTGCAAAGACAGCAACTTGCAAAAAGGGTTATTTCTGTATTTTTTCTCGATTCAAATTTCTTTAGAGTATTTTTTGCTATTCAAATACTTTTACTACTTGAGGAGGACTATCATTAAAGTCTTATAGTTGATATTTTAAGACTAAAATGTATTTTATGCTATTTCCAGAGGCAGCTATTAGTGCTTTAACCAGAGTATTGCGGGAAGACTGGCGAAAAAGTATTGATTTAAGTACAAACATTATTTGTACACTATTTTTCTTTTCCACGTACGTGGAATTTCATACAGTCATTATACAATACAAGGTAAAAAATTTTGTTTATTCCTACTTCACAAAGCTAGTCCTTTTTTTAAATTAATGAATTTCTAAGCTGTTCATAATTCCTTTTGGCTAAAACGGGACTTAGAGGAAAACATTGTTTTAGAAATTTTTACGTCTAAATATACATATAAATATTAAGAGCACTGTGGTTGGAACAATAAAAATAAAAGAATAGTTACTTCTTACCACAACAGATTTATTCAGTGGATGTACATTTCGAGAGCTAAGCTCCCATCTTCAGCAAAACACTAAGCTTAGCTCTCGAAATGTACATCCACTGAATAAATCTGTTGTGGTAAGAAGTAACTATTCTTTTATTTTTACTAGATATACATGCTTATCAGTTATTATCTTTGTTGTCTAGCATATATAATTTAAAATTGTTATATGTCTACTTTCTAGATTGGGTCCTTATGTATGGATATCCTGGAACAAGAATTCAAACGCTATGACCAATGGCAGCAAGAGTTAGAAGGATTCAAAAATTCAGATAAAGATTCAATGTCCACAAGTATGTCCGACAGTATGACGCGTAAATCTAGAATTCCAGAACCAACACGACGACCGAGATCCGGTCTTTGGATGAGTGATCCAAACAAATTTAAGAGCGAGGATAGTGAATCGGAAGATCCAAACAACAAAACAAACGATGTTGAAAAAACAAAGAAACAAATCGCACTGTTAATTAAAAAACAAGATCAGTTATTAAGGGTGTCATTTTATTTATTGTTAAATATATCTGAAGAGGAAAAAATCGAGGAAAAAATGGTTAGACGGGGCATTGTTAAAATGTTAGTTAAAGCTGTGGATAGAAATAATTTGGAATTGGTAACACTGGTTGTTACATTTTTAAAAAAATTATCGATTAAAGAAGAGAACAAAGACGAAATGGCTGATCTTAACCTGATCGATAAACTTCCGAGACTTTTAGACTTGCAGGATGCAGAGCTGGTTCACGTGACGTTAAAGTTGCTGTTGAACTTATCGTTTGATAGAGAACTGGTGCAAAAGATGGTTGAAATTGAACTTTTGCCGAAATTGGTTGAACTATTAAGTATGTTTAATTGTTATGTATGGCATAGATTATTGTACATTGTACAGTCATTTATTTATTATTTCAGGTGACGAAAAACATCAAAACGTTGTTTTAAAATTGCTTTATCATTTTAGCAGGGAGAGCGAAACGAGACCAATGTTTGTTGACACTGATTGTGTCCAACTGGTAATATATTTTTTTTATTATTGGTATGACTGTAAAGTCGGTTGCTAAGTCACCATCAATTGTGCCTTAAAAAAACACTGCTGTGTCCATTAAACAAGGGTAGTAGAATACTATAGGTTGGACGTTAACATTACTGAAAGTGTGACTAGGCGAGACGAGAGATAGAATGGGAGTAGTAGGGCCTTGAAACCTTTTTCCCAACTGTCAAACGTTTCTTACAGTTGAAAAATCAAATCAAAGGTTTCGAATGACGCAAGCAGTCGATTCTACTGATCACAGACGTGATTACTATTATAGTTTCTTACGCCCAACCTACTGAGCTGGATAGAGTAGTGGTGACAGCACTAGACTCGCATTCGGGAGGTACGGGCTCGAATCCCGGCGGGGGCAGATGTGGCTGGGACTTTTTCCTACTGCCTCTCGCCGAGAAACGATAATTCCTATACCGGCCATCTTGATTGAGGTTTTCCATGGTTTCCCTCAATTAATTCCAGATAAATATCGAGATGGTTCCTTTTTCAAGTTCATGGCCGATTACGTATCAAACTCACAGTTCAAAAATTACCTATCCTATTCTAATTTCCTATAATTCCTTCATTCGCCCATTGCTATTAGTCAAGTTGAAGTTTTAGAAATGTAGAAAATAAGGGGTAGTGGTAAAATGGAAAATAGTAATGGTGCGAATGGCGTCTGTTATGACATAAAAGTCGACAAACGGACGTTAAACGCATTATTATTATTATTACGCCCAACCTATAGTACTCGACTAACCTTGCCCATTACAAAACATGATTGACTAACTATCAAAGCTAATAGTTCTAATAAAATAGCTTTACATTTTGATAATTTATTATTTTTAGGTTGTAGATATGATATTGTTATTTAGAGACCCAAATGTCGACATGGAACTTTTGGCTCTGGTGATAAATCTCGCTCGAGATGTCAACTGTGCTCAGTGTATCCTCGAAAAAAAATTGTTCCGCGATTTGATGCTCAGAACACTAAAATACAAAGATAGTTTACTGATGAAGATGCTACGTAATCTTTCGGAACACGAGTTTGCGAAACAAGATTTTTTAGTAAGTGGGAATGACAAATTTTTTAAATAGTATTTTGCGTATTGCTCTTTGTTGTATAAATGTTTAAAATGGCTAAAGTGTTGGGAGCTAGGTCTACGAAAATTTGAGTTTAGGAACGACAATTTTTTGTATTGGAGAAAACAAAAATTTTATAAAAATATATGAGTCACGCTGAAAGATCAAAAATGCTATTTTTAACAATTCTGAATTGATGTATCTAGATTCTAAACAAAATTTGTTTTTAGGAATTTGTTGGAGACATAGCAAAATCAATAATAGACAATAAAAATCCTGACTTTGCTTTGGAATGCGTTGGAGTTTTAGGGAATTTAAATCTTCCCGAAATAGACTTTCTCCAGCTCTTCACGCGTTTAAATTTGATCACGTGGATCCGAAATGTCCTAAATGTGGAAGGTACACTAACTTTTAATAACTATAATTTTTTGCAATACTAGCAGCCCATTTCGCATTTGCCCCGATTAGTAAATTTCTAGTCCGGGGTACAGACCTCTTTTTTTTAATGATTAGTAACAGGCTAGATTTTTGCCAGTAGCTTACTGATGACGAGACGCCCAACTTTTCTATCTTCGAAAATTCTCGGAAAATGATCAACGACGGGCCTGACTGTCTAACATGTTGATTTGATGATTTCGGAAATTGTATTAGTAACAATAAGTTTGTTAGTTTAATCAATAAATAATGTGATAAAGAGCCCAAAAACAATTGCGTCCTACAAAATGAGTGGTGTCACCGACGGGTCCCCCACCCCCAACAAGTACAAATGGTAGAAAAAAATAATTACTAGTAACAAGCTGATTTTTTTACTATTAATTAATCATTATATGTATCATTTAATTTAAGGTAGTTGTCGTGGTACAATATTGTCAAAAAGTTATAGATTATACGCGCTACAAAAGTATACTAGCTTGTAGCTAAGTGATCCATAATTTTGTACGCAGGACTGTACCCGTGGAAACGTAACCCATACAGTATTCATATGCATGTATACTTTTCTATAAATTGTTGAACTTTAAACCGTTATTTATAAATAATTAGACGGTCAAAAATGTTTTCTTATTTTTTTTTAAACTCATAAAGAAAGACTGTCAGTTTTTGGAAAGTTTCTGACAGTTAGTTCTTTTTTTATAAATAAGAAACTGGCTCAGAACTACAGAGATCGTATACAATAAATGTTAATTATCCAATTTTTAATCGAATTTATCTCGGATTATATATGGTCGATCGACTTCAAATTTTCAGGGTAATTGTATTATCATGCCCTTAATAAGTATACAAAAATTAAGAATTTTCCGATGGTGTGTCTTAACCACGACAACTACCTTAAGGATTAATCTTATGTTGGTAAAAACACCTTTGCAAATAAGATCTACATTTTCACGAGTTTTGAAATGAAATCTGTTGCTGACTCTTCCTCTAAAATAATATTGAATCGATCGTTTTTTGTTTAGGTGAAATAGATGATGTACTGGTATTGGACGTCATAGTGCTGCTTGGCACAGCAGCTCAAGATTTCGGTTGTGCTGAGTTGCTATGCAAACAAGGCATAATGTCGATGGCTGTTCAACTTCTTCAAGCTAAACAGGTCGATGATGAAATCGTTCTTCAGATTATATATTTATTTTATCAAGTTCTAGCACACACTGAATTGCGAGACTTTGTAATCAAGGAGACGGACGCAACAGCATATCTGATAGACTTGATGCGTGATAAAAATGAAATAGTGCGGCTGTGGTGCTATAAGTGTTTGGATTTTGTATCGATGGCTGACGGAAAATGGGCGGAACGCATAAAAGTCGAAAAGTTCCGGGCTCACAACGCTCAGTGGATCGAAATGGTCGAGAATCATGATATAGATTCGGCAGAGTATGCTGATCCGAACGAGGAGCTACCACCTTATCTTAATCCATCATTCTTAACAACTCATGATATAGAGTCATTAAGTAAGTTATTGTTTTATTTTTATTTGTTTTTTTGAGAACTGTTCAGGTAGAGTGTCCAAAAAGCGAACGGAAAATGCGAACTGAATGTTTTCTGTTTTTTTTTGAGTTTTGTATAACAATTTTATAGTCCCTCCATGTTTCTTTGATCTCAAAATACATTTATTGGTTATCTAGGAAAATTGAACACTATCAGGAATGCCTGAATATTTTCAGTGTACATAATTATCATGTTCGAACGTTTAAATGTCTGGACAAGTAATCAAAATTTTCCATTTTTCGCCACCATGGCGTTGTCTTATTCTGTACCCATTCATAAAATGAAAAATATATAGTTCCAACACATTTGTCATTATTTGTTTTGACCCCCAGAAGTAGTGGCAACGCAAGGTTAGTAGAATACTATAGGTTGGCCATTAACATTATTGACATTATAGGAAAGGCAGGTGAGACGACGGGAGTAGTAGACCTTTTTCCCAACTGTCAAACGTTCATTATAATTGAAAAATTAAGCCAAGAGTTTTGAATGATGTAAACAATTGATTCGACCACTTTTATAGCTTCTTACGCCAAACCTATAGTATTCTACTTAACCTTGGTAACAAAACACAATTGTATTCAATTGTTTTTTTTTTTGTTTCAGCTCCACATGAGGTAGGTAATGAAGATACGAGCAAACAGATGACGTCACCGGACTTGTCTGTATTGACGCAAAATTTGACGTAAGTAAATTTGAACTGAGATCGTTGTGTCTCACAGTTTAATATTGAGACATTTTTTAAACATATTTTTAGGAGTCCTAACGAGAAAAACGAACTTAAATCGCAATTTGTACCGTATTCAACACTAGATTAATTTGTAAAATTACAACTACAGAACAGCGTTCCAACCACAAATTGAAACAAAAACAAATCTTTTTCATTAACTATATCAGTCAACATGTTTTATCGTAATATATAGTTGCAGTTTAATCATTCATAGTATTTAAGGTTATCACTTTGAATATCACTCCGTTTAGTTCGTTAGCTAGATGGACGAATTCACATTTTTTCTGTATTACTTATCCATTCATTATTTTCTACTTAAAATCGATCCATTTGATTATTGCAAGATGGACGAATTTATATTTTTCTATATTGCCAATATAGTTAATTATTTATTACATGCAGAAAATGTAAATTAATATGCTTAAATTGAAGTAATCACATGGACCATTCGTTACTGATTATTCACTATGACTAAAACAGTTTTGCTGGTCGTGTGTTCACAGTACCTTCCCACTCGTCAGCGTACTTTTTAAAATTAAATATTCGTTTAGATGGCAGAACCCTAGCTGAACCCCAGAAAAGGTCTGTACAGGATATTGAATGGTTTAATGTTACTCCTCTATTCTAGTACGGTCGACTATCCAGTAATGCGTATCAGTGATACTAGACCCAAATTACATACGCTATTGGTGACTATAGAATTTAGTAAATTGATTTTGTTTGTTAGCCAATGTTGGAATGTCGTTTAATTTGAAGGTGCTCTTAAAAGTAAGACTAAATGGTGATACATTCCGAACTAAAAGCATTTATAATTTTGTTTAGTATAAATATTTCAATTAATTTGAAGATTCCAATAATTTTCATTAATAAAAAGTGCATATTAAAATATGGCAGCTTATGATTATTAATTTTAAAAAGTTAGGACAGTAAAGTTCAGTGAAACATTCCTGGAAAGGATCTCATAAGCCAATGAATTAACCTAGTCAGTTAAGTATTAAGAAATAGAAATTATGAAAGCTTTACTTATTATTCTAGTCATTGTAACCCATCTAACTTTTATAATGATACTACCCATAGGCCAAAGTATAACCAGCACGATCAATTTTTAAAAAATTTTTTATTGTTTGAAGCAATAATGTATATTTCAAGTCCTCGGTACCCATGCGTATTCGAGACCTACGAATTTGAGTAAGACATTTGTTGGCGACAGCTTGAGCAGTCGTTCTCGTTGCATCGATAAGTTCCACTGTACAACTCTTAAAATTGCTATTTGTAATAGAGTGCCTGATTTAGTAAATTATGAACACAAGGTTGATAATGTTAGGTCAGTTCTTTCTTTTTTATTTTGTCTGTACTGGTTACATTAATTAGCACAAATTATGTATTAGCTTATAAAAATATATTATAAATGAAATCAATTTGTGACTCAGAGTTAATTTATACCTAAATCCATAAGCATCAGTTCTTGTATAAGTTTTTTTGTTTTTGGCCTAACTCTTGTTATGACAAGGACCATCCATAAATTACGTCACACGAATTTCATAATCCCCCCCTTCGTCTTTGTCAAAGATAGATTTGTGTGATCCCCTCCCTTGTGTGACGTCACATATTTTGCAATTTTGCACCTAGAACTGAGTAACTGAAAACAGCAGTTCAAAAATTATTATTTTTTTAATAAAATGAATATCAATAGAAACCTTATGTAGCCTAAAGATAGAATATTTTTTTAAGTTTTTCGTATACAGTTAAAGTTTTAATACTTTAGATTTTGACATGTGACGTCGCGAGGCTTCTGATCCCCCCTCCCTTGTCAAACAATGTCAACCCCCACCTCCCTCGTAATGTGTGACGTAATATGGCTCCTTACGCTGTCTTGCGATTAAAATACAAATTACTCAAATCAAGTTAGCTGTCAAGACAGCGGGTCTTATATTTATATATAGACAGGTGAGTTTTGTTTTTCTATTGTTTTTTTCTGCGGCGTTAATTCATGAACTACGGTAGCATCCTCTTCATTTATAAATTAAAAATATCAAACTTTTGTTTTGAAGATAGAAAATAAACGAGTGTAAGACAAACAAAATGATAAAAATAGAATGCAATCGTGGCTAGTAGGTAAATTTTGGGAAAACAGCTAAATATGTGTCAAGACAAAAAAACTTTTTCAAAAAAATATCTTTATTTATGAAACTAAAGGTACACAGTTACTTAAAAAAATTAAATAATATTCCTAATATTGGACAAAATTATTTACACAAAAATAAATAATACACGAAGGAAAAAATAACTTTGTTTTCTTAAATTTATAGTTTTGATACGAACATACACGTTAGAACATTACTATGTTGTCACAGCCCAAATTTTAACGTGTATGTTATTTATTATAGTTAAATAGTCTAGTAATTACTTTGTCAAAACATTTATGCCCGGTTTCTGAAAGGAGAGATATGTAACGACACACGGTGGAACAGATATTGTAACCATAGTAACTATTCATAAAACTAGGGCAACAGCTACCTTTTGTATTTCACTGTTGAACGTTTAATCTTTACTGACTTTTTTTCTTTTTTGTCCTTGGTAATTAATATAAAAATGATTTGTCGGGAAAAAGGACTTTTTAAGTAAACACTTATTTGTTATTTCGTTCCTTGCTTGGAACTTTTTCAAGCTTTATAACTATTAAATATATTTACTAACCGTCAATAAAATAAAATAATTTGAACATCAACCGTAAAAATATTTTTAAAAAAAACGGAATTATTATAAACTTTTAATGAACAATTGTTTAAAACATTTAATAGTTATAAAGCTTGAAAAAGTTCCAAGCAAGGAACGAAACGTCCCTATAAATAACAATTAATAAGTGTTTACTTAAAAAGTCCTTTTTCCCGACAAACCATTTTTATTTTGTTTAAGATTACTTTACTTTATATCCTGTTCTTTCAGAAAACGGGCAAACGAACAGCGCTTATTTATTTACTACCTACTGTTGCATTTTTTCATAACTATGTTGCAAAAACCAATGTTATATGTCAGTTGAATAAAAACAGCAATTAGCTAAAAACTTATATTAAAAAAAAATTCCGATTTAAAAAAAGTTAATTGTTCCTTTGTGTACATGTTTCATAATTAAAATATTTTATTTTTAACTAATAGTCTACTTTGTTACGATTAAGAATAAAATCACAAAAAATACATAAAGATAAATCTATGTTGTTAAAATGATCATTGATTGATACAAAACATGGAATATTAGAGCACCAACAAATTGAATATTAACAAAAATCAACTCTTGACTGCATTTGTTTAAAAAGTTGTCAATAAACAAAAGTTCATCACACAAACAATCGATTTTTTTTTATAATAATTGTTAATGGACTGACTAGTCTTTGGTCAGTTGCCGAAAACAAACGAAATTGTTTCAGATAAAACAAATGAATTCAGCAAAGAGTTGAACAATTTTAAACAGTGCACCCGTCTAACATTTATGTAATTCAAGAAACTTACATTCTGTTTTTAAAACGTGCTAAATAACAACTAACATGAAACGAACGGTGGAATCAAAGTTTGTTTTTTTATTTTTATTTCTTTTTGTTTTTAAGATCACTAAAAATTATCAGTTTTCTGGCAGCAGTCCAAAATAGATCATTCCTACAGATAAAAAATTAATATTTTCGATGCTGGTTTTGTACAATATGATTCATATTAAGGCTGGACTTCCAAAGTTTAATCGCCAAACATTGCATTGCAGTATTTTAGTACACTTTCTAGGAAATGTTAGACATGCAAAAATCTATACAGTAAGATCTCGCTTAACGCTGTTTCTAAAAAAAAAGTTTAGCCACTGTAACGTAAATTATGGATCAGTTTATACAAAATTCAAAGTTATCTTATCGACAACAGCTTGCTGAACGAAACAAAAAACAAAATATGTCAAATTTGGAACCTTCCTCATCACAAACAACTTCTTACTCGAACTTTTTTATTTGATTTTCATAAACGTTTTATGAACAAAAATCGATATTAATAAATCTATAATTAATATGATGAAAAAGTATTTAACATTAACAATAATTAATGTTATAAAATTAAACAAAAAAAAAAAAAAACTAACAAATTTTCTTATTCTTGGTTCTGTTTCACTTATGCCTATTATCTACGTATTAAGATGACCTTGTTTAGCGCTGTTTCGTATTGCGCATGAACTTATTGGTACGTATCTACCGCGTTAAGCGGGGTTTTACTGTATTTTAAAAAAGGGGATGTAAATATTTATGTCAGCATATAACATTTTCTACAAAGATTTCGATTTATATCAACCTAAATTCTGGAAGTTAAGTCTTACATTATTTTGAACTATGCATGTCAGCCTACCAGGGGCGTTTTTAAAGTTTTGGCTCCCCTAGTCTATATAGCAGATCCACCTTTATTGTGACTCACCAGACCCTTTTTTCGACTGCTTTTCACAATTAGTATGATTACCAGACGATGGTTCCAAGAATTTTAAATGTGAAGTTAGCGCTCTTTCTCTTTTAGTTTTCTTCTAAAAATTTTCGTTACCGCTCAAGACTTTAGCTTATTTGTAAATTCACCCCTGCAGCCTATTGATCAAGATGGTGTACTATTATAATTACTTTAAGAAATTTGGTTTATTTTTTTCTACACTGATCATTAATTTCCAAGTAATAAACTGACAATGAAATTAATATTTTGAGAAATGCCAAAATATTTTTCTGTACCGTATACAAGATAACCAAGTGAATTTGGTTGCAATGAACACAAATTTTCTTTAGTGCCGATAACACAAAACCATACGATTAATAAATGCATTGTTTTTTTACAACAAAAATGTTTTAAATTTAGTAAATTTGATTTTTACTGTAAACTTACACAGTAATCATTATGCACATAATATATAAACAAAATATATAATTACATTTTTTTATGTCACTTGATTAACTTGAACTTCTCGACATTTGATTTAAAAGATATAAAGAAATTGTGAAATCATACCTTTATATCTACGATCAACAATAATTAGTTTTTTGAAATATTTAATAGAAAAAATGAAAATACTGCAAGAAACAATTACGATTCATCGACTGTCGGTAGCCAGAAGGCCATGTTGGTGCACGCCGATGCCAACATCATATACTTGGGATTAAACTGAACACATTGAACTGGTGCCGGATGATCCGCGTTTAAAACGCAAACCTTGTATCCTGTTTCGGCGTTCCACACATGAACCCTACCGTCCGTCGATCCGCTGAAAACGTATTGTGAATCTGGACTAAACGAAGCCTCTATCGGTATGCCTTTGTTATTTAAATGGCCGGCGAAAGTTTGTAATGGAGTACCGTGAAATGCGTCTATCAAACGTATTATTGACCCATTTGTGCTGATTAGAATAGTTTTACCGTCCCGCGAAAACTTTAATCCAGTCCAATCGCATTCTTTTTCTTGCGTTAATTTAAAGGTTACAAACGGTCCTTTATCAAACGATCGTAAGTCGTATAACTTTATACTTTCTGAATTAACGCCTGCTGCGAAAATGAGACCTTCTGGGTCATATGCAGCAACCGGTCTTCCAGCCAGATGCATCAGCCCTTGACAGTTTGGAGAACGGAGGTCCCATAGCCGTAGTGTTTTGTCCAGTGATCCCGATAAGAATGTGTCTTCTATTGGCGATAAACAGAGTGATACGACTTTTTTTGTGTGTCCTGGGAAATATCTGATGTATTTGTTATCGTGAAGTGACAAATAACGTATAGTGTCATCGATTTTCGTAGAACTGTGAATAGCTGTGTTTTTAGCGTGAGTGAAATGTATTAAATCAACACCGTATTTTTTACTATTGACCGTACGAATTTGTGTGCCTTTTTCACAGTCGTATATCACAATTTGATCGTCTTCACTGCATGATATTAATGTTTCACCGCTTGGTGAAAAGTCAATACTATTTATTTTGTCTGAATTTTCACGAAATACTTTCGCCACTTTAAAACTACGAACAACATGATCAATCAACTTCATTTTTTACATTTATTTCGGATTATTTATAGGTTTTTACGAATCTTAAACACTAAAATTGACTTTTAATAACAACAAAAAGTATAAAAGTATCAAAATTTGAGGCGTGTTGTATGTAATAAACTTTGGGTTATAATTTTGGTAGCAAAAGTGGTAGTCAATGCTATTGACATAGTCGTGTGTATATATCTATGGACATTTCTAATTTTTTCTATAATTTTTTAAAACGAGTCGTTAATAATTATCTTATATTATTATTTTAAATTTTTATAATGAATTTTATATTCTCATTTTTCACTATCATTACTATCGAAACTTTGTTTCAAAATATTATGAATGCATATAAAAGGAGTATGAGTCTAGAACTCTGCTATTACCTTAGACCATATAAGGAATGGACTACGCATACAATATGGCGTTCGTGGTCCCAACATAGGACTTGGTTAAGTTTCTAATGTCTATTTCCGTGTACTGTTTACATAAAGTTTACATACATAAGCGGACGCAGCAGCTTGTAAACTTAACGTAAACATGTCTGTTAGTGTTCTTTGCTTTAATGAAATTTAATTATGGAAATGACATAAAATACTTAGTATCTTTTTCCTACTCTGTACAATGAAAGTGTTTAATGTTCAAAACGCAAAGCTGTATACATTTTATTTCATGCATTTCATCATATTTTCATTATTTCCACTTAATACATTGCTCGATATATAACGTTTCAAAATACACAAAAAAGTTCTGCACCCTATCTACATACGCATAAGATGCTTTATGGTACGCTGTACATCACTTGTGAACCTTAGATCAAAACTTATCCAATATGGCCGCCTCCTATGTTGGGACCACTCTCGGTTATACTGAAAGATAGGCGATGCTTAATCCATTCCTTATATGGTCTAAGGCTATTAACAATTTTATAACAATTAAGACAAAACGAAGAGGAAGTAATTTTCAAATCCTCAAAATTGGGTTAATCTTTCTTGTCATGTTTTATGTAGTGCATGTGTTTTGAAAATATATTTTTTTATATTTTCTTGTGACAGTGACTTTTCCGATTTGAACTGTTTATAGAAGACCGAGTGTTTTTATATTATCGGAAGGTATAAAATCTTTATCTTTTATACATAAAATAGTCATAAAAAATAATTAAAAAATATAAATATTCCATATGTTCAGTCACGTTATTACGCTTACTAAATTTTCCATATTAGTGAATTTGCTTTTAAATTCCAAACGCGTTTTCTTGTTATTTACTTTTTCCACTTCAGAATTATTTATCGGAATAAAATATATTCAAGTAAATCATTAATATATTATTGATTGCATCATAAATGTTTTGCAGATTGCATCACGACAAATTTAAACATGAATTCTAATTTAACTGCAAAGGAGATTCGCAACACTTTCATCGATTTTTTCAAAGCGAAAAATCATGAATATGTTTATTCATCATCAACAATACCTCTGGATGACCCGACGTTGTTATTTGCGAATGCAGGAATGAATCAGTTCAAGCCAATATTTTTGGGAACAGTAGACCCGAACAGCGATATGGCAAAATGGGTTCGAACTGTAAATACACAAAAGTGTATTCGTGCAGGTGGAAAACATAACGATTTAGACGACGTCGGCAAAGATGTCTATCATCACACGTTCTTTGAAATGTTAGGAAATTGGTCGTTCGGTGATTATTTCAAGAAGGAAATTTGTACATGGGCTTGGGAACTATTGACAAACGTTTTCAAGCTGCCGGCTGAAAACCTTTATGTCACTTATTTTGGTGGACACAAACAAGCAGGCTTAGAACCGGATTTAGAATGTAAAAATATATGGATTAGTTTAGGCGTTCCTGAAAGTCATATTTTACCTGGAAGTATGAAAGACAATTTTTGGGAAATGGGGGAAACAGGTCCATGTGGACCGTGTTCTGAGTTGCATTTTGACAGGATTGGTGGACGAGAGGCCGCTCAATTAGTTAATATGGATGATCCCGACGTGCTTGAAATTTGGAATCTCGTTTTTATTCAGTACAATCGCGAATCTGACGGTTCCTTAAAACCGTTACCCAAACGACATATCGATTGTGGTCTAGGTTTGGAGCGATTGGTTTCTGTTATTCAGGGTAAACGCGCGAACTATGATACCGACTTGTTTTCGCCTTTGTTTGCCGCAATCCAGAAAGGAACCGGCGCTCCGGAATACAAGGGAAAAGTCGGAGATGAAGATTCTGAAGGATTAGATATGGCATATCGAGTTTTGGCCGATCATGCTCGTACTTTAACGATAGCTTTGTCCGATGGCGGTCGACCCGATAACACCGGACGAGGCTATGTTCTTCGACGGATCTTAAGAAGGGCTGTTCGTTATGCTACAGAAAAATTGAACGCAAAACCTGGCTTCTTTTCAACACTCGTACATACAGTCGTCGAAATATTAGGTGATACTTTCCCAGAAATTAAAAAAGATCCTCAAGAAATCATTGACATCATAAACGAAGAAGAAGCGCAATTTTTAAAAACCTTGTCGAGAGGCAGGAATTTGTTAAATCGGACCATACAGAAAATGGGCGACTGTTCGACTGTACCGGGCGATGTGGCATGGAGATTATACGACACGTACGGATTCCCAGTTGATTTGACGCAACTGATGTGTGAAGAAAAAGGTCTAACGGTCGACATGGTTGGCTATGAGGAAGCCAAAAAGCAAGCACAGATTGCATCTCAAGGAAAAACTGGTAATGCGGAGGATACAATTAACTTGGACGTTCACGCCATTACGCAGTTGCAGAACGAGGGCGTACCTCCTACAAACGACATGCCCAAATATAATTATAAGTCAAAATCTACCGATAAAAACGCGGATTATGAATTTGAACAATTTACCGCTAACGTTATAAAAATTAGACATTCCAAACAGTTTGTTAACGAAGTTAGTTCCGGACAAGAGTGTGGAGTTTTACTGGACACGACGTGTTTTTATGCCGAACAAGGAGGACAGATATACGATGAGGGCTTTTTGGAAAAAGTCGGAGATGACAGCGTTGAATTCGCTGTTAAGAATGTGCAAGTCCGAGGTGGTTATGTGCTGCATATTGGACGAGTAGAAGGTAAAATAAGTATTTTGTTTAAGGTAGTTGTCGTGGTACAATATTGTCAAAAAGTTATAGATTATACGCGCCACAAAAGTATACTAGCTTGTAGCTAAGTGATCCATAATTTGTACGCAAGACTGTACCCGTGGAAACGTAACCCATACAGTATTCGTATGCATGTATACTTTTCTATAAAATGCTGAACTTTAAACCGTTACTTATAAATAATTAGATGGTCAAAACATTTTTCTTAATTTTTTTTAAACTCGTAACAAATGCATTGAAAGACTGTCAGTTTTTGGAAAGTTTCTGATAGTTAGTTCTTTTTTTATAAATAAGAAATTGGTTCAGAAGTACAGAGATCGTATACAATCAATGTTAATTATCCAGTTTTTAATTGAATTTATCTCGGATTATATACGGTCGATCGACTTCAAATTTTCAGGGTAATTGTATTATCATGTCCTTAATAAGAATACAAAAATTAAGAATTTTCTAACGGTGTGCCTTAACCACGACAACTACCTTAATAAAGTTTTATCAGTATTATCATGGACTCCTAAACGGCTAGACGGATTTTGATGAAATTTTCATGCAATCTAGATTAGCCCAGTGGGTGATCCTGTGAAGCTTGGTGGCAATCGGATCAACAGAATTTTTTTTAATTTGGCAATTTTGATTTTTATTTAATTTTTGAACATTCACAATTAAAAGCGATTGAATTCGCGCAAATTCAATACACGTACATACATAGATAATTAGTGCTACCCGTGCGAAGCGGGACTGGACCGCTATTTTTTAAAATCACAAATCGGTTTCAGGTATTTTGAAGGTTGGCGACAAAGTCTTGTTGCATTTGGATACTTTACGTAGACGATTGATAATGAATAATCATACTGGAACGCACGTACTAAATTATGCTCTAAGAGCCGTTCTTGGTGTTGACACTGATCAGAAAGGATCTCTTGTCGCCCCCGACAAATTGAGATTTGATTTTACAAACAAAGGCGCTATGACTGTTCAACAGGTAAGTCGTGATTCTTTTCAACTGTAAAGATTATTTCGATAGAAATTAATGTTAATATTTTAGGTAAAAGACACTGAATTGTGTGTCAACAAAAAGATTGATTTAAATGAAAAAGTATATGCTAGAGAAGCTAAGCTGGCTTTGGCAAAAACAATCAAAGGTTTGCGAGCCGTATTTGACGAAACGTACCCTGATCCCGTTCGAGTAGTATCCGTAGGCGTTCCGATTGAGAAACTCGAAGAAGAACCATCTGGATCTGCTGGAAGTAATACATCGGTTGAATTCTGTGGTGGCACTCATTTATTGCAGTCTGGACATATCGGCGACTTTGTTATTTCCAGTGAGGAAGCTATTGGAAAAGGTAATAGCTCTATCTTTTTTGTCTCATGGTGCTCTTGAAATGTGTAAATATTCAGATTCAAATACGATTAAACATAAAACCTCAAAAGTTTGTGGCATCTGATCACGGAGGATCGAATAAAGCTTACAACCAAGCTTTGCGATATTCTGATATGCAGAATTTTTTGAGGAAGCATCTTTTAAGATGTTTACGCGTCAAAAATTGAAATGTAAATATAGTACTAATGAAGGAAATGTTAAGTTTAGTTTATTTTTCATAGGAATAAGAAGAATTATAGCATTAACTGGTCCAGAAGCTAGCAAGGCAATAAAGAAAGCTGAACTCTTAGAAAATGAAGTTAATAATACAAGATCATTGCTGAATGATAAAAATGTAACGGCAAAAGAATTTCAGAAGAAAATTATCGATTTGACAGATGATATTTCGCATGCTGTAATTCCATACTGGAAAAAAGATGAACTGCGAAGTGTATTAAAATCAATAAAAAAAGAATTAGACGATAAAGACAGACTGGGAAAAGCTGCAGTAACAAATAATGTAATTGAAAAAGCAAAAGAAATATGCTTAAGCAATGTAAATGCGCCTGTTTTAGTAAAAGAACTGCAAGCCTTCTCAAACACAAAAGCTTTAGACGCCGCATTGAAACAAGTGAAGGCGTTAAGTCCTGCTACGTCGGCCATGTTTTTTTCTGTTGATCAGGATACGAAGAAAATATTTTGTTTATCTGCCGTACCAAAAGACGCCGTAGCTAAAGGTAAGAATCAAATAACAATCAATAGGAAACCCTTCTTCCATTTTCGCGTGTAGAATAGGGATGTTGAGTGTTTTTGGGAAAGTGTCTTAAATCGTGCTGCTAAACTGATGGGAAGGTTTTTTCGCAATTGTCGCTATAGTTATATGTAATTTGACGTTTCCTATAAATAAATAATAGTGAATTGCACACTCTAAATGTTAACCAAACAATGAAGCCTTTTGACAGCGTCTGATAATGTTTATGGCTGAGTGACGTCATGCACTCTAATTGGTGTTCGTTGTCACGTGACTTGAGAGTGATTTAATTACGTTTTGTTTATTAAATATTAATTACATTCCTTAAAAATAAGGAAAAATATATGTTTTTTTAGTATTTTTATCACAGAAACTACCACATAACGTTAAAATTATGTTTTTATTTGAATACAATCAACATCCCTATTTACGTATCATGAACTTTTTGCGAAACGATAGAGTCGAGTATGTAGTATACAAAATTTTCAATGCTTGTTTTAAGGTCTAAAGGCGAACGAGTGGGTACAACAGGTCTCTGCAAAAATGAATGGTAAAGGCGGAGGAAAACCTGAATCTGCACAAGCGTCCGGCACAAACGTCGATTGTTTGAATGAAGTTATTGAAATCGCGACTAAGTTTGCCAACACTAAGCTTGCATAACAAGGTAGCTCTTAATTTTTAATCAGCTTTGAAAGTTTTTAAAATGTTTTTTTCTATGACTGGTGATCGCATAGTGACTATTCAAAACGTAAATTTCTATAATTTTATTTATATTTAATATTTAGCCGATTTCTGTAAAATGTAATACCTTTAAAATTTAATTTTTTTTAATTTTATATATTATTTTGCCATTAAAAAAAACAATATAATTTAAAATGGGAGCTGTAAGGTAATGTTTTTAAATAAACCATTCATCATAAAAAAAATTTCATGAATTTTTTTTAAACTTGAAATTTATTTCTGGAGCCGTGTCTGTCCATGATCAAAATGTTTCCAGTGTTCCATTCAAATTATCTTTGTGTAGACGCAGTTCCTAATTTTTTTATCCAAATTATTTTTGTGTACACAAATCCCTTCTCAACCCTAATTCTAAACATTGATGAAAATATTTTCTATGGAAAATTTCTAGTAAGGACCCAGCATGGTTAATTAATTAATTCACGAACTGTTATTATTGTTATTTGACTACTCATTTGTTATTTTAGTAGAAAAATTAATGGTTTGTATTAAAAATAATTCACCACAGTCAATTTTTTTTTAGTAATATATTTAAAAATACGTTAATTATCCTCTGTTACATCTCTAGCCTTATCATAAATTATCCTAATTTCTTTTAATAACGTCAAAACATTTTCTCCAGTTTTGGCTGAAATCGGTATAACAGGGAAATTTGTGTTTTGTTTTAGTAAATCTATTGCTTCTGTTGTATCTAGTAGATCGATCTTATTAGCTATAATTATGCTCGGCCGTTCACTTAAATCTGCACTGAATAGCGCAAGTTCTCTGCGTAACGTATTAAAATGATTCCAGGGCTCGTCGTATGACATATCTAAAATATAAAGTAATGCCGCACATCTTTCGGCGTGTTTTAAAAACTGAATTCCTAGTCCTTTATTCTTATGACTGTCTGGGATCAAACCAGGTAAATCTGCCACTGGAAAAATCGAAGATTGTGTTAGGATATTTGCGCTTTATCGAATCGAAATTTTAAATTTATTTTAAATACCAGCTATTTGCTCGTAATCCTCGTACTGAACCATCCCTAAATGAGGCTTTAGAGTCGTGAATGGGTAGGGAGCTACTTTAGGTCGAGCTCTAGATATCGCCCTTAGAAGTGTGCTTTTACCAGCATTTGGAAATCCAATCTACAAAATAACAATTTATTATTTGTAAATAAAAATAAATGAATAGTTACTTCTTACCACGACAGATTTATTCAGTGGATGTACATTTCGAGAGCTAAGCTCCCATCTTTAGTGTTTTGCTGAAGATGGGAGCTTAGCTCTCGAAATGTACATCCACTAAATAAATCTGTTGTGATAAGAAGTACCTATTCTTTTATTTTTATTGTTCCAACCACAGTGCTTTTAATATTGTTATTATTTGTCAATTATAATTTATGTATTTGTGATCGTGAAGAGAAACCGCTATCTAAGATGTTACGATTTAATTATTCAGTCATTTAATGTCATTCAATTCCTATTTCGCTGCAATAAAAAAAAACAGCCAATTCCTGCTCGTGAGACAGAAATGTGTCTTGGCGAACGCGATCAAATATAGATTTTGAGTAACTTATTCACCGACTGAATTAATAAATTAATATGTAAAAACAGTGTAAAAGAAATTTGAAAATACAGTCGACTTTCGAGAATTTGAGAGTCAAGAGACCAGAGAAAAATTTCAAATTACCAAGAGTTCAATATTACAGGAGTTTAAATAACCAAGAGGGAAGGAGGAAAAAAATCAAGTAAACAAGAGTTTGATCAAAATTCGCGGTTTGACTTGTTCTTCTTCCTTGAATTCATTTTAATAATACAAATCAAACATTAACATGAGTCACTTTAACGTTTGAAGGAAGACTAGAATGCGAACTGCAAACTCACTCATATCTCATTTATGTAAACAAATGACAGGTCTGTGCATGATAAACGCTTCAAATTATAGAGAGTAGGGAAGCCAGGACTTTAAATTATTGCATGTTGGCACGCAAGATACTATTCCTTCAACTTGAAATTACCGAGGGGACCAATTAATATTGATTTTATTCAATTTATCGGATATTTTTCAAGGGACCCGAAACCAATTTCAAATTATCGAGAGATTCAAATTAACGAGTGTCAAATTATCGAGTCGACTGTATAAAAAAATATGATATATAGCGATTTTGTTCGTTTGAGCACAGAAAATATATCAATAAAACGCACCAATCCAACATGTGCCATGCTGCTCATTTCTAACGTATATTTCATGCGTTCACCGTGGGCACCGTATTCAGCTATTTCCGGTGATTGCTCAGTATCAGATACGAAGTAATGATTGCCTTTGCCGCCGGATCCTCCGCGCGCAGCTACAAACATCACTCCATCTTTGCTCAAATCGCCTATTACTTTGCCTTGACCGTCTTTTATTATAGTACCAATTGGAACTTTAATAACCGTATGACTGGCATTTTTTCCGTGGCAATCTTTATTAAAACCTTTTTCACCGCTGTCTGCATTTATAACTGTCGGAATATGATTTAAATCTTTGACGTCATTAGACGCTTCGAATACAACATGGCCGCCGCTACCTCCGTCTCCTCCATCGGGACCTGCACTGTCGTTTGACCATAAAGTAAGGAACGATATACATCCATCGCCACCGTTTCCACCAACTGTTTGGACGTGTTTTACGTCCACGAAGTATTGGTCCTGGAATAATATATATTTGTAATATTTAACTGTGCATAGCTAGTTATTATGCAGGGTTTCTGGTACGACTTTCAACGCTAAAAAAGAACTTTTAGCGTGGAAAACTTGGTAAATTTTAATGTTATGTACTTTAAAAGTACTTTTATCTTTAAAAGTCGTGTCAGTAACTCAGCATTAAGGTTATGAAGGACCTACAGTCGATGTTTGAGCTCTTGGCTTTTTACTGCGTAATGGTAGTGCAACTTTGGTACCTTCTGTTGAATAATTACGAATCAGTCGTAAAGAAGTGTTTATGAGAGGCGAAAATGAAGAAATCATGATTTCGAATCACATTAGTTATTACTTTTTTATTTGTATGTAAATAAATGTTTTGAGGTTAAGCGTAAAATATACACTAAGGCGGATGGAAACAAAAATAGTTATGTGGTTTATATCTACACTTATAAAGAAAGAACGGTTGTTTGACTTCGGATGGGCTAATTAAACAACTGAACGGATTTTGAAGAAATCTTCACTAATGCGATTTTAAATTTTGTCTCAATAGATCTGACCTAGCTTCGCCTAGTTGAAAATCGATTTGATAACGGTTTTTAGTTCACAATTCAATGGCTTATTTCTTGTGAAAGGTTTAGGTCTATGCTAGTTTTCGGCCCGGAGTCGTCCGAGTACTCATGTAAACAGATTGAGTTTCCATTTTTTCTCTCTGAACATTTTTTTTAAATTTATAATTTGTTAAGAAAATTTATGTGATATGATTTTTTTATTAATATCAGTTTATTATTACGTTTGATAACAAATGTCAAAAGAACCGTGGAGTTATCTTTATTTGCTTTTTAATTGAAACGTGTGACAACTGACAATTAATATTTTGTACCTATTTGTACAAAATTGCTTCAGTAGATAGTATTTTCTGTTTTTCACACAAAGAAATTTAATTGTAGAAAAACTATTAAAACAAGTATCGGGCTACAGGGTCATAAATGTATCTTTAATAGTTATATGATGAAACATCTTTAATCTGTAGTTTAAAACTTATTTATAATTTACAAGTTAAAACCTTTGACGATAATAATGACGCTTTTATAACTTTCTCGTGGGAATACTAACAACTGATTAATTACAGAAAAAAAAACTAATTGAACTAAATATCTTTTCTTGGTGACATGCCTTCCTTTTATTGACTAGACTAACGATGCTATTCTATGTAAGATTTTACAGTGCTGTTAATAAAAAATTAGCAGCGTTGTTAATTTTAACGTCCATTGTTATATTTTTTATGTATACAGGAAACTTGCAAAATAGTGCGTCGTTTACTACTGTCTATCATTTTGATAGATATATTGCAGATTAAAGACAAACCTAACTTAAACCATACTTCACGAGCGAATCTGCGCACTAAATCGACATTAACGCGAGCAAAGCTGTGGGCGAAAGCTATATAGTTTTTATAAAGATCCATTTGCATTTTGCGTATTTGCAGAATTGCTTCAAGTATGGCTGACAGCGTAATAGTCTTATTGTTAAATATAATTTCACTTAACTAACATATGACCCCATTGGGCGAACACAATATGGAACAGGTCACAGTAGACACGCTACATTAATTGCAGTTTTAAAAAGTAATTTATAAATCGATAAAATAAGTTTGTTATATCCAAGAGTTTGTTAAAGTACCTTACAATTTACATATTACATGCATAGACTATCAACTATAATATGTATGAACTATGTAAGCAATTATCTTAAATCAGTACCATGCATAGTAAAAGACTTCTTTGTCGCTTTACAAAAAAAATTAAGCATTGATTTTTTTTCAGATTTACACGGTGTTTTACAAAAATGGAAAGAAATTATCTGTCTGTAATTTCGTTTTTTCGGGTAGTTATGCACCGGTGTTTTAAACTTAATAAGATTTAAAGTGTAGAGTACTTTTTACCCGGTTATGCTCGGGTTAAGATAGAGCTCTTGTCATGGTCTAGAGTCCGTGGTACGGTGGTTCCCGTCAAACTTAACGCAAGATAATCTGTATAGGAACAATTCACGTTCATTTATGAGCGTATTCGCTGGCAAACGCTAGTTTTTATGAATTTAACATTTGCCCGCGGTTCCGCTTAATAAAGTTATAGTTGTGCAAAAATTGCGTTAAATAATTAATTGTAACATCGGTTCTAAAGAATGTTTGAACTGATCAAATAATAATAAAGGTGTAATTATTCTAAAGAACTGTGTAACATGCTAAAATGCAATTATAGTATTATCTCATTAAAAATATCTACTTAATATTGTAAACTTATGATAAGTATAACATTGTCGAATGATTATTGTTTATGATTACTGTTTATTAATTTATTATTATGACATAATAGATTGTAAATAAGCAGTCATCATTCTGTATTCAGAAGACTATTTATATTCGTGATGCGTTTTTTTATATAATGTTTGCTAATTAGTGTATTTGCCATATGGCAACATACACTATTGGCATCGGTCGGATGGTGGGACCTAGGTCGAAAGTGGTGTTATTGAAAAGATCTTTAAAAAATAAGCAAGTTTTGTCAGACATTTTTTGTTGTTGCTGTCACCCCAGTTAAGTAATATTCGTTTGAAATTATTAAATTGAAATGTGATAATAACGAACTTAATTTTAAAAGTCGGCATTTAAAATCTAGTTACCTAATTAGACAATGTCAGAATAAATTATCAATAATTGCAATTGCTCTTTTTGTCGTAAAATCACACATTGAGCAAATTATCAGTTTATTGTTCAGTGTTTCTGTTTATATCACATAATTGTTTTTTTCACAAGCTGTCTTAGAGGCAATCTATACACCGTGATTAACCTTTCAACCAGTTTTCCCAATCGCGACACTATATTGTCGGCAGGGTTTTGGGCTTTGGCACTGCGACCCGGGTTTTTTTTTGTAATATAGCATTGTCTCATTTTTTTCTTTTTCACTGTTCACTGTATCGTTAATTAGAAATTATAAATTGATAATTCTAAAGACATGTAGAACATTTTCTGTCAAAAGTACAACAGATTCTTTAAAAATCAATTACATCCAATTTATCAAACGTATTTTATTTGTAACACGAAAAAATATTGAGTAACTGGATTTTCCAATTAAGAGAACTAAAACTAATTACAAAATTAAACACAAAACTAAAAAGCTAATTAGTTATTGTAGAACACTATTGTCGGCAGGGTTTTGGCACTGCGACCCGGGTTTTTATTATTTTGATGTCACAAGACCAAACATTAGAAGTGGTACAATGTTGCGTGTATTTTTGCGTTACGTATTTAGTTTATCGATGTTGCAGTTTATTAATTCAACGAATCATTTTTATCTGTTATATTATTTTACTGTGCCAAAACACTGCCATTCGCGTGAACGTCCGCATATTTGCTCGCATTAATATTAATTTTAACAGAGACCTTATCCTCCGAGCGCTGGCTAAAAAATAATCTACACTGTAAGCTTGGGTATTAATTTATCGATAGTGTATAGTTTTTATTAAAATCGGTCCGACCATTTTCGAGTTAAACCGTGCAACCAAACGAAAACGCATACATCAGTACAAAATACGTTGCAAGAAAATGAAAGTACCTGAAAGTACACACAGATTCCGTTACAGTTTTAACTGTACTTTAAATATATAAAAAAGTAACATGTTCCCGGGTAATATAGACGATATATTAATACGTAACGACTAAAAGGGGATGATCAGTGTGGACTGAACAACTATAATGAACAATTGAAAAAGAATTCATGAAAGGTGTCGATAACAATCACTAAATTATTATAATGCGCTAGTCATTGTTTATAAAAAAATCAATTTTGTTTGTGTGACGTAGCGATAGATAAAAAGCGAACATGCAACAATTAAGCTTTTAACATTTTGCACTGGCGGCGCCACGAATCTTTTCTTGAACCTGACAATTGACATTTTCAAGGAACTCAGTGACCAGTGTGGTTGAAACGTTAGTTGTTACATAAATTAGCGTAGGACTTGAAAGCAATATTTGAATGAGTTTGTGAAATAGTGTAAATAAATGAAAATGTGTTTAAATATAGGGTACCTATCGAGTTCAATCAGTTAAAAGTTTAAAAATGGTTTTAATTTAGACGTCTTTTAAATGTGTCGACTGAAATGGCCTTTCAAATACCATTAACCCCGCCTTGTCCTAAGCGAAGTTTCGTAGGTGGATTTGATAATTATATTTTACCAACGAAGATGATTGAAGCGGCCGCAGAACAATTTGATCTCGACATAATGACAACGAATTTGTTAGCGCCCGTTAAAACTGAACAGGATATACTTGAGAATTCCATGCTTGAAGATGATCCCAATGCAAATTGTGCCGTAACAAATGAAGAAAAAATACATCCACGATGGGGACCTGAACACAAGGGGGCCAAGGAACTGGCTAACTTGTACAGTACAGGTATTTCATACATCCCTCTTATTACTTTAATATAATTTACGAAATCTGTGAAAAATTTTGCGGTGTAAGCAGCTTAGTCTTAGAATAATTTTAACTAAATAGCTTAAAGAAATCAACTTTATAGTCAAAGGCTATAGATACTATATAGCTAAATATGTTCCCATAAAAATCTAAATAACACTTCTATTTTAAGAAATGATATGAAATGATATAACGTATGCTTATCTTACTTTAATCCTTATCAAAATGTACTTATAATGAATTTTATGGCCCACATATGAAACCAGCGTTCGGGTTTTGAGAACCACGATATAAAAATTAATTTTGTTTTTGCAATTTTTTAAAAGAGCGATAACGATTCCTATTTAGAAATTTCAAATTGTTGACAACAATCAAATAATTTATACTTTTTTGTTGTTGATAATTTTCAGTTATATTTCCTAAAAGGCTTTGATAGTGGTTATTCAGGAGTGTTATGCATTTTCGTCATTTTTATGTAAATTCAAATAACTTCAACTGTGTATAAATTAGCTGATAAGCGGATTGGTCAGAATTGCTTTTATATGATTTTAAATCATATTTCAATCGTGTTTTAGCATTGAAGACTAAGTTGAAATTTAAGCAGAATTTAAGTGCAATTATATACCTTACTCCCTAATTCGAATATCTGAGTAGTCAATATAAAATTTAAATGTGATTTAAAATTTAAACTTGCATAAAATTTATATTATGTAACAATTGCATGGAGAATAAAAAAGTGTAAATTGTTTTTTGCGGCTAATTGATTATCATTTATTATATGTGTTACCGTTAAAGTCCGAAATCAGTTAAAACGCGATCTAACAAATAAAAAATAGTTGTAACATTGACTCTTTGTCAATACTAGTTTTGACTAGTCAAAGCCAGTTTTCAAAAACTCTTTTAGTAAATTCTAGAATCAACAAAAAGCTCTCACTTAATTTTAATTCTTACTAGTTACAACCAGTATTTACAGATTGTGGAGGATGTTAAAAATTTAGAAACCGTGCATTTGATCTCTTGTTTAGGTGAAAGATTTTTGGTTAAATACGAAAAGACTTTTTGAAAACTAGTTTTGACTAGTTAAAACTAGTATTGACGAAAGGTCAATGTTACAACTAATTTTAATTCGTTAGATCTCGTTTAAACTTCTTTCGGGTTTTAACGGTTACATATACAATAATAAAATACATAAAAATTAATTATCGTGACCAAAATTAATTCATGTAAGACGACCAACAAATTGCATAAAATCTATTTAATATGCTTACGTATTGATAGTTCGTTGAATCAACGCTTACCAGTTACCTCCTACTCACTGTAGATCCGAAACTGCTAGAACCAAGTTCAAACAGTTCGAAGAGTTTGCGAATTTAACTAACAAACAAGCATTTCTTACACTGCAAAAAACACGATAAGAGACGACTGTACAATATATCCATAACCAAGGAGTGTAGCCGATCTAGGTTTTCGGGGCCTAAGGGTTATTAAAATCCAATCGGAGGCCCATTTTTGTTAGATTAAGAATCTTTAAATTGAAGTTTAAAATTCATTTTTAATAATATCAAAATCAGAATTAAAACTTGGTGACTTGACTAAACAAATACTATAAATTAATTCAAAAATATGTTGCCAAAGTTCACCCCAAAAATTGTCAATATTCACCCAGAAAAGTATTAAAAATTGATGATAATTACTCAATTTTTGTGGACTCTTGACATTGCGGACCCATTAATCCCTATTAGAGATGGGAAAAACGGGTCTTTTTAGTGATTTGCATCTTTGCATCTGGATCCCGTAGGTGAGCCGGCTCACTGAACCGGTTAAAAAAGAGCCGAGTTCTGAATATGTTACTGCAGTCTGCCACTGAGTTACCTAGTTCAGTCAATCAAGAATGCATAGCCAAACATGTGATGCATGAGTCATTTGAGCTGACAGATGCATCAAAGCAAGAACTGATACGTAAGTGTAAAATATGCTTCTGTGTGTTAAGTGTTTCACTGAGTTAAATGCGGATCCGTTGATCCGTCGGCTCAAAAAAAAGTGAGTCGGCTCTCATGGATCTTCTGTCGGAGTCGGCTCTTTGAACCGGTTCAGATCTGAGTTACCCAACTCTAATTCCAATGTAGATCTACCTCTGGTTTTATGTCATCGCAATACGGTGTAGTGTTTTTTCATTTTCCACAGGAAAGCGAACTCAAGAATGCATATGCGTTGGGATATGCATAACGCTGATGGCTGTGAACTGTTTCTTTCTGTTAGTTCATCTTCGGTTCGAAAACATAAGCACCATAATCATAGCTGCTCTGTGCGGGATTGTCACGGCTGACTTCAGCTCGGGTTTCGTGCATTGGGCCGCCGATACTTGGGGCTCGGTTGAACTTCCCGTCGTTGGCAAAGTAATCATTATTACTCTATCAGTCCCTGTTTTTTATTAGTTCTCAATGAGTAATTTCAGTTTCAATGCTTTTTAGATGTTCTTTTTTTTTAATTCTATTTATCCTTCTTTCTTACGCTTATTACTGCAAGTAGGCTAACACACCTAGAACGACGTATGTTACGTTGCGTACCCCATTGTTAATTTAAGTATTGTTTTCTAATCTTATAAGTAAAAATTAAAAAAAAATAACAATGTTTTCTTTTCGCTTGACATTGTTGCATGGACGTTTTTAGTCAAAATCGAAGAAATGAAGAATTTCTTTAAAAATAGTTATTAATAAATGCATTGCAGAATTTTCTCCGTCCATTCCGAGAGCATCACATTGATCCTACTTCTATTACGCGACATGACTTCATTGAAACCAACGGCGATAATTTTATGTTGACAATCCCGTTTCTTGCTAGAATGACATGGGATTTTTTAACTTTATCAGAAGATGAAGTCCAAAGAAAGTTTTCTTGGACGTGTTACTTATTTTTGCTAGCAATATTTGTTGCGATGACAAATCAGGTAATGTTTTTTTTTGTGCGTAATATAAAAACCCGTATCCACTTAAAGAATAATTTTTTAAAAATGTCAACAACTTTTTGTCTAAATTTACAAACCATATCAATTTTGTTTCTGGTTATGTTTCGCTTTGTTGCGGGGACAGTCTCCGCTAGTCAACTCATTCCAGTTTGGATGTGATATGACGGTGATAAAAGTATTGTACGACACTAAACCACAATCGGGGATTCACAAGAAGTCGTAACAGTTGTTTACAAAATGTTTGGTCATTGTTTCAGTTGATTTTTGGGTTTACTGTTTCCGACTGAAGCACGTAACAACCAGCAACTTAGTTTCTGTAAATGGAAACGTATAGAAACATTACGCAACTTACTGAAACAATGAGAAGCATTTACAGAAACTTGAAACAAAAAAAAGTTACCCTTTGTTTCATTTGGTGGATACGACTAGGAGCCTTAATAAATTTAAGTTATAATGTTTGGGTATTGCTAGATTCATAAATGGTCCCATACGTATTTTGGACTACCACGGTGGGTTGTATATTTGCAAGAATGTCACATGATTTTGCCGCGACGCCATCACCGTATCCATCACGTTGCGCCCCACGAAACTTACTTCTGCATAACAACCGGCTGGCTCAACTGGCCTCTTGAGAAGATCAAATTTTGGCCCTTACTGGAGGCTGTAATCGAATTGGTAACCGGTTGCAAACCGAGGGCAGACGACCTCAAGTGGGCACAGAAACGCACATGATTGTTCATTAATATGAAGCCTTATTACATATTGTTTTTCAGTTGTCTTTAAATTCATTATTTGTTTGAAATGCAGCAATTTTATTGTTTTAATTTGTGTAGCTTTATTATATTGATTTTTTTAATTAAAATACCTAACATAGTATTAATAATGTTGTGTGCAAATTTAAAGTAAATAATTTTAGTCGTTCGGTTTTTAAGGTTTTGAAAATTGTTTTTTTCGAATTTTAATGTGTTGTGATTTTAGAAATAGGTTATGATTGAAAATTGTTTTTGGTCTTTTTTTAATTCTTAATTAAGTCATACCTATCTGTTACAATGGCCCTGTTCGTTGGCGTATTTTTGGTCCATGCGCAATAAATAAAATTGGACACATTTGCATGAAAGCGCATGCGCACGAACACGGCGTATGCTTTGTAATAAACACATACAATGAAGGTCGTAGTCGTTACAAACAAATTTGTTATGTATGTAGAATTGTTTTTTTTTTTTGATAATTTGGTTGTGGCTAAGTTAGATTGCTGCATTTTAAATTGTAGATTAAGCTTCATACATCACAATGTACATTTTTTAATGAAAATTATGAATTTCTGTTACAACCTATCCAGAAGGACAGCCCGTTAGTAATCATGTTTGATGCAGTATAATTTTAATTACCAGTTTATAGCGGCACAGAAGTCTAAATAGACCCTACGACTTCTTTTTCTCGTTCAGAGTTAATTTCAGGGGATTTTTTGAAGTCGTAAAAAAGAAAGGAAAATACTTATTAAAGCAAATTAGTTAAACGAAATATCGATTTTTTGCGCTGCGGTCCATTGGGCGCCAGCGTGGTTTACTTGGGTGAATACTTTAAAAAAAGTAAAACAATCGTTTGAAATATGTATTATAATTGTTTGACAATTATAATGCACTGTAAAAATCTGTTATATTGTACCTATCTATAAAATAGATATATGATATAACCAAGCGACTGCGCCTTGAATGTCAACTGTCTGTCCTTCAATTGTTTCAATAGTTTTATAGTAAGATGTGTCATATTATTATGTATTTTATCACGAGTTACCTGTAACATTAATATTAATGATACCGCGTTTCATTTGTTTTCGATAGCTAGATAGCAAACAGTTCGCGATAATTTGCTATATTGATTTTATTTTTTTGTGATTTATTTATTTATACACTTATACAACAGTAATTTTAATATTTAATTATTTCTTTTTAAGTTTAAAAAAAAAACAAGTTTGTTGTTTAGTCGTAAAATATGTTGTTTTGAATTCCATAATTAACACGAATTATTTCAGCCCACAGGAAAATGTTTAACTGAACAGAATATGTACTCTAATTTTTTTTTGTTGGTGTCCAGACAGAAGTTTCCAGACTAGTATTTTTTATAGTGTCATTTTTTATATGAGTGTTGTGTTTTATTCTAGATTTAGTTGTTAGTTTTTTATGAAATTTTATCATTCCCTTAAAACCTTCGATAGATTGCCCAGTTGTTTTATTGTGATCTCAGCGTAAGATTAGGTTTAGAGTTTTATTGAAAGAGATTTTTCAAAGTAATTTTCGCTTTAATTGAGAAATGAAGTGCATGATGATTTTTGTTATCCGAATTTTTGCATCTACATAAGGTTGTGTATTAAATAAAATTTTGCAAATGCCAGACTATCTTTGGCTAACAAACATTTCGGCTTTAAATCGGAATTTAAGAATGATATTTTCAATTAAATAGAGATCTTCATTTAATTGAAAACAAACGACATTCTTAAATCTAGATTTAAGACTTATACCGAGTATTATTGTACTCATTTAATTTTTTGTGTAAAAAAAATATTTTGCTCGACAAAAGCTATTCATAATTCAGTAAATTATAGTACTTAAAAATCCCTTTCTTTAAAATAATCTCGGTAAATGGGGGATCTCCCTAAAGCCATTTGGTTATTGGTTTAAAAAAAAAGAAACTTGTTTCATAACACCACCATTTCCTGTCAGAAGGAAATTAATGATGGATGGCACAGTATATTATAGCACATACATTATTGACACTGTTTTTGTCAACAGGGTTGTGTATTGCGTTCCGAGTTTTTTAACTTTGCAGTTTTTAATAACTGGGTAGGTTCAGCGATGATAAAGTGCTTATAAATTTACGCTAAGTGATTTTATGAACGCCCACTGAAATGCATATTTATGTCATATTCTTGCAGTCGTTAAACTAATTCTTTAACAAGAAGCGCTTTGCTGCAACAAAACCCGCTCGAGCAGTTATAGTCATAGAATGGGATCGTTCAGTTAGCGCTATGTAGCTGTTGAACATACCCAATGAAATACTGTAGTGTTTCCTGTGCCGTCTCTCTCGCTGTGTTCAAGTCTAACCGATATGTGAATAGTTAGTTGAATAAATCTATGATTTTATTCAAAACGAACAATTTGTGTCCTTAATTTTAATGTTACAAAAAATATAGATTTTTATATTATATATATTTTAATTCCCAGTTTATTAAAGTGTTATTTTTATAAACCGTTTTATTTATAATTTATATATTTAATGATAAAATGAAATTATGCTAAATATTTTCTCAGGTTAAAATATATTAAAAACAGATATTTTTGCTTCTAAAAAATAATTGTTAGAATATCAATTATTTTCAGCGTAAAGACGATACGAATATAGTTGTTTGTGATGATATACTGAAAAAACTAGATCGATGGGCTTTTAATATTTGACTTATAAAACGGCTTGTTTTTTGGAAATTTTTGTATTGCATTTTTAACTTGTTTTGTTTTTGCGATATTTTTGAACGAACAAATATAAACAATTATTTTAAAGTAAACGTATCTGTGATTAGCAAAAAATCAATAGTTATTTCACATTCTTGTAATCAAACACCCTCATACGTGATTCATTTAGTAGTCGATTTTCGCTGCAATCGCACAAAACAATGGCTGATAGCCACGCAGGCGCAAAGACGTACGTTTTGGCTTTCACTGTTGAAACGATATAAAAAAAAGTTAAATTTTGTTTCTGAATAAATTGAAGAAGGGGCGTCAAAATCGGGATGCGTTTAAGCCACCACTGAGACAAAAACATTTAATCCTTCCTTCTATACGAATCGAACAATATGAATCCAAAGTGGTCACATTAATTAGGCGGGTAAATTTAGATTTAAAACGTGAGTTCGAATTTTTGTAGTAGGAAGGTATCTGAAGATATATGACAGCACTGTCTCTTTCAGTTGCAGCGACTAATGGACAAGTGAATCATCACTGGGCTCATGAAGTTTAATGAATGCTATTTTTATTATTCTCAAGTCAAGTGAAAAATTCTTAATAAGTTTTTTTGTCGCGTATTATTAAAATTGTTGAAACTTGAGTGTTTTTGATACAAATAAATCCGTCCAGGGATCTCACTCATATAAAGGTGCTAAATGACAAAATATAACTTGACTTGATATAATATAAAAATTCTGACTTGTGAATCATTTACAAAAAATGCAATTTTGTTATTACTGTAACATTTTCTTTTACATCGTGGGGCTATCATTGCTTATCATGCTTATGACCTTAGTTGTCGAACATTTGTATCCCACGATACAAGGGCGTACCCAGGATCAAAACTAGGGAGGGGGGGGGCAAGCCATGGTCGTTCAGGTTGTAACAATTTTCAATAGTTTAAGTATTTTTTTGATTATTAAAATAGTTATTTCAAGAATTGTAAAAATTCTAGCAACAAAATTTAATAACGACTTATTTTTTGCTTCCAGGGGGGGGGCAGCTGCCCACTCCTGCCCCTCGCTGGATACGCCCTTGCCACGATATCTCTCAATTAAGCCCGAAACCAAAATCAAACATTTATATTGGTATTTTTGTTGTTTGTTTTAAGCATTTTCAAAATAACAAAGTATGTTTTTACAAATACAGAGAAATACGGATATATATAAAATTAATGGTAATAATCTACGTGCATAAGTAATTTTCTCGCCCAATAGATTAGTTAAATGTTTTTGTAATAATAACTACAGTCGAAAAATTGTGTATCTCTGTAAATGACCAAGTCTTTTAAGCTTAATTTCAATATCATATTTAAATCGCTTAAGTCATATTAATGTTAAGACTTGCACTGTTTTGTCAAGAGGCTATTTTTAGAGCACATAAAATAATAAGACATTTTTTTTAAACTTACGTAATATTAATTGTTTCAAATGTTTGAAACTGATAAGTTTTTTTTTATCTGTTTTATTAATGTAAATTTTTGATACTGTCGTTATATAATTTCCAATTTCAGTGATACAAAGGAGTAGTCTGAACTAATGATATGCATTCTTTTCTAAAATTCTAAAATACGATTGCAAATGACAAAATAGGAGTGTAACGACAGAACGGAGTGCTGAATTAGGGCTACTGGACATGAACCCCGATCACTAGACTTGCGGGGGCACTAATAGAATTGATAAAAGATGAAAAAGGAGTAGGATGTTCTGAAGGCGCAAAATTGATGAAATTGGAAATGGATTTGACACTGAGTCTGATCCTACTTCGTTTTTTTTTTTATTTCTTAACCCCTAAGGGAGTAAAGATGAATTGACATTAATTTAATTTTTTTGTAATGAATTACGCTAGTCTCTTATTTAACCTGCTTTATTAAGGCACTATAGATGTGAGTATTCTCATCCGCCATATTGTGTCCTTGCTTGTCACGCGTAGTACGACAACATATGGCTAAAGTTAACAGATAAATTATATTTCATAAAAGAAAAATGATTTGAATGTTTGTCAAGATTTTTTAAAGGTCCTGCTGTTGTTTGTACGCGTTTACCCGTACGCAAAAGTGCTTTAAAGTGGGAATATCAATGTGACAACTGTACAGAAGTTGACAGAAAAAATTGCCGTAATTATTTATTTTTCATCACTGTACTATGCAGAATAGAAGAATTATTTGTTAATTGTAATGACTATTGTTTTTTTTGCGGGCTATTAAAAAAAATGCGGAAATGTCAGAAAAGAAATCTGCCTTTGGCAACGACACTTCAATTTTATCAGCTGAAATACGAAACAAATTAAATAAAAAATATTGGATACAAGTTGAATTATTTATTATAAAAAAAAAGATATACATTAAATAAAATACATTATGGAGAAGCATTTCAATTTTTTTTTTCTTTGCTGACGCCGTTCTATAAACTATTTTGCGAAATTTGCTATTTTCAATGAAGTTTTTCAAACAGTAAGAACGGACGTTAAAAAAATGCCGGATAATTCTCCCTTTCACATTGTAACATTCCGGAAAAAATATATCAATATTGTCCACTAAACATTTTCCCAATTAGAATTTCCGTTTTAATTTCTTCCATCCATCCTGTCGACGATTTTCAAATTGTGATTCTTCAAAATGTGTCTGTAAGAAAAATACGTTTAACTGTATTCTCAAAAAAAAAAAAGAAAAAAAGCGGCTGTAAATGCGGAGACGGGGAAAATTCGAATTGGGAAAATGTTTAGTGGACAATATTGATATATTTTTTCCGGAATGTTACAATGTGAAAGGGAGAATTATTCGGCATTTTTTTAACGTCCGTTCTTACTGTTTGAAAAACTTCATTGAAAATAGCAAATTTCGCAAAATAGTTTATAGAACGGCGTCAGCAAAGAAAAAAAAAATTGAAATGCTTCTCCATAATGTATTTTATTTAATGTATATCTTTTTTTTATAATAAATAATTCAACTTGTATCCAATATTTTTTATTTAATTTGTTTCGTATTTCAGCTGATAAAATTGAAGTGTCGTTGCCAAAGGCAGATTTCTTTTCTGACATTTCCGCATTTTTTTTAATAGCCCGCAAAAAAAAAACAATAGTCATTACAATTAACAAATAATTCTTCTATTCTGCATAGTACAGTGATGAAAAATAAATAATTACCGCAATTTTTTCTGTCAACTTCTGTACAGTTGTCACATTGATATTCCCACTTTAAAGCACTTTTGCGTACGGGTAAACGCGTACAAACAACAGCAGGACCTTTAAAAAATCTTGACAAACATTCAAATCATTTTTCTTTTATGAAATATAATTTATCTGTTAACTTTAGTCATATGTTGTCGTACTACGCGTGACAAGCAAGGACACAATATGGCGGATGAGAATACCTATATCTATAGAGCTCTAGCTTTATTGGGTTACTCTATGGATTCAACAAATTAAGTTCGTCTTAAAATTGAGTGATATATTTTTTGCTTGAACGAATCTACCTCGATTAATTATCAATACACTGAATTTCTTAGACCAGAGAAACAATATAAGTTACACAATATAACACTACATTTCAATATCCTAAATAGTGTTTTTCAACCTGTGGGTCGTGACCCCCAGGGGGGTCGCAAAGCATTACTCGGGGTGTCGCGGGTAAAAGAAAAAGGCAATTGTTCGTAGGTTCTACACAACAATAGAAAAACCTCCGCAGCAAAGTTACTACTTGCAGAGCTCTCGCGACTTCCTTGCGAAGTTTACTTGTTTTTTCGATCAATATAGGTCGAACAGTAAGAAAAATAAATACAGACTGATCTAGTTTTATTATGGTTCTAGGTCTAGGGGGTCGCCACGATTTTTTAACGTGTAAAGGGGTCGCGTGTTCAAGAAGGTTGAAAAACACTGCCGGGCCTAAATTAATCACTTAAGAACTCATTAAATGTTGTCGCAAGAAAAAGTTACCAGTTTCGGTGTTCAAGTTTTTGTTTAGTTTTATAACCGTTGAATTTGTGAAAAATGAACATTGATTTGTTTTTTTTTTTTTTTTTTTTGGGAAAATGACAGGCTCAGTTGAAAAGCACTAAAGTAATACATATTTGATAAAAGACATTTTTCGCGTTTGACAATTAGAAGTACAAATTTGTGCCTATAAATATTCAAACGTCTACTTCAATGATTTGTGTTAATGCATCATAGATAATTATGTTTTGTCGATGTTTCACCAAAACTAAAATATATAATATAGAAATACACAGCGGTGTTTCATAAATACATTTACAAGGTGCTAAGAATTCATAATTTTCATATTTCAATTATGTGAAACGCCAATAGTCATTGTTCTATCGATCAATTGTTTGTTTCATTTGTTTTATTAGAGACTTTTTCTAAATGGAATGACAAACAATACAGAGTGCCTTAAACTGAAAGTGGACTATGTAAAATATGAGAAGCATTGCTTATTTACAAAGCACCATCGTTCATTGTAGCTATTTTATCGTAAATAAAGCTTTGCGAATTTAAGTAATAGTCATATTTTTCTAGTTTGTTAAACGCGAATTGGTCAATTTATTAACAGTTTAGCTTTCTTGCTATTTTTTGTATACATACTATTTTTTGAGTACATATATATTGTTTATGCGAATTGTAAAATCAAAATGATGTGCCTATTATATTGCTCTTGCTAAAAATAAATTTTATATCTGAAGTAAGTTCTACACAAATTTTTCTGTTTTTAATGTGTATTCATTATTTCAAAATCAAGTAACTGACGCAACATATTCTTTTTCAGACGTAATAAAATTATCCTTGGTTTAATGTTCGCGCGTTTAGACCAAATTCGTGACGAACAGACTGCGAGCTCGGTGTGAAAAAGTATTCGCGAACAGGCCTCAAACAAGTTCAGTAAGGTTCCCGAGCTGAGTTTGGTCTAAATGTCATTTCTAAACTTCTTGGTTTCCGGGTTTATACGCCGTGGTCCATTGGTATTTCTACCTGATGTTTCGTCTACAACTGCGGTAGACATTATCAAAGGCGATGTGGTAGCGGGCGAAGTGTCCTCGGCTGCTCACAAGCAAGCAGCCGAGAAGGACACTTCGCCAGCTACCACATCGCCTTTGATAATGTCTACCGCAGTTGTAGACGAAACGTCAGGTAGAAATACCAATGGACCACGGCGTATAAACCCGGAAACCAAGAAGGTTTGCAACAACGCCAGCCGTGAAAGCCTACACAATTGGATAAATGTCATTTCGTTGTTACAGATATTATTTATTATTCAGATAAATTGATGAATTTTTGAAATATGGAGTAGTTAGAAGAGATAATCAATTTAATTGAAGAATATAGGATCCATACAAATTTGTGGTACCCAAAACATTTCGATTACAAAAATAAAAAAACAGCACAAACTTTCAAAAATTTTTTTTCGCTTGGTGGTATGTTTTATATAAAACGCGAACCCTTGACCAACTGTCGAGAATTGTTCATTATTGCGAACAAGAACGTGAATTTGGTGTAAACGCTATGTTCACGATTCTCTTTCGGTCTAAACGGGGCTTTAGAAAACTTCCGTACTACCAATATTGCATAATAATAGACATTTTCTTCAGGTTGGTGATTGTGCAATATCAGCTGATAATTTGACAGCTGGTTTTCGTTTTATTTATTTTATTTTTCCATTTACTTTACAAAACAACAATGGAAACTGACCAAAGCAAACCTGACAGTTCAGTAGAAGAAAATGAAAGCGACAGGGAATCAACCAATGATGAAATATTTAATAATAGTCAATGGTGTTATCTTCCTGACTATGTTTTATATCACATTTTTAGTTTTTTAAGTGATAATGAATTAATCAAAGCAGGGCTAGTATGCAAGTCGTGGTATAGACTCAGCTTAGACGATTTTCTTTGGAAGCGGCTGTTTTACAGAAAATATAAAATCGATTCATCAATTGGTCTAATTAGAGGTCAGTTTTTTTGTTTATTTTTTTTTTTTAATTTGCATAATTTCAATGTCAAATTAATGTCGTTTGTAGTGTGTGACAGATAACTGGCACATTTGAAAATAATAATTATTTTATGCATTATTGTAGGTAGAACGTGGCGAAATGAATACATTCGCCTTACTTATAACATCCCCGTTGTCCAAACCGAACTCTTGCAAGAGTTCGCCGATCAAGTTTTACACGTTAGCTTTTCACATAACGGAGAATATTTCGCTACTTGTTCGAAAGACGGGTACATCTTAGTAAGTTTTGTTTGGTCATAATTACATAATGCTTTTTTATTATTATTGAGGTGAAACTTCTTTAGCGACCTATTTCCGCGGTGACGATTTCTCTATAGACTGTACTTTATATATATTTTTGTAGGTTTGGGATTCATCATATCCATGCAAGATAAAATATCACTACGATATGAAAATTTTCTGCTGGAAATACACCCAATATTCACAATTTAATGAATCTGACACTTTATTATTAGTTTCGGGGGTCCATTTTGGATCGCCTCATAGTACATCAGGAGAAATTGCTGTGTTCAGTCTAGAAGGTTCTTATTGTTTATTTATTTAGACTATCGAGTGTCCGACACACTGCACGCAGTGCAGAAATTTCAACTTTCTGCCCTTGCGTTGTAATATACTATCGGCTGACATTACCAAAATTTTTTCAGATGGTTTTGAATTACAGTGTCGAGTGACAAACAAACCATACGATATATTTGGCACGTGGTACAATGATCAGCACTTATTATCGGGCGACCTTCATTGGCTCGCTCATTTAGTAAGTAGATCGGTTTTGTGGATTAACAAGGCGTCTCAAGAATCTGGTGACGAACATACGGCGATCACAGAAGCCTTATTCAAATTCTATAACACAAATGCCAGTTCTATACGTGCCGTCATGGTTGCCAATTGTGTGCCGGAAGTTATAGACGACGCCGAAAGCGACGAACGGGAGGTTGAGACAAAAGATCCAACACCGGATGGCCGATATGGTAGCGGAAATCCGCCTTCTCACAGAGATATATCACTGTTTCCGACTACGGGCACAGGTAGGATGCTGTAGTTTTTTTAAGGGTCCGTGCCTAAAGGGTTAAACCGTATTTTTTTCACAAGTTTGAAAATGTGACTCAAAAATTTAAATTTTTAAAGATAGCTATGTGGGGTATGTTAAATAAGTCTTATTGATTACACATCGATTTTTTTTCACTAGGAATAATTAATTATATTAATTTACTGAGTCATAGTTCAATTAAAATATTGAAATTAATTGTTAAATTGTAATCAATCACATAAATTCTTATAATCCAATGAATATTTTGACAGCTTACTTATCTAATACTCGCTTTTTTATTTATGATACCTGATTTCACGTCAGTACAAGCGTTTCCCAAACTTTTTTGACCGCGGCAAGAAGAAAGGTTTTAAAATTTTTCGCAACCAACCGTATGTAAAAAAAACCATTTATTTACAAAACAAATTGTATTTTTTAATAGAAATCAAGTTATTTGTTTGCTTATTTTATATACAAAAATTTACAATTTTTTTTCGCAACCCGGTAAAATTTTTCTACGACCCGGTGCTGGGTCGCGACCCACGCTTTGGGAAACGTTCCAATAGGGAAATTGCGACGCTAGTGGTAAAAAACAGAAAACACTAATATGTGTGATTTAGTGGACAGATTCTGTCAATTTCTTCTATATGATTTCGTGATGCATCCACTGCTGAATCAAATTGACTGTTTGTTGTTTTCGTAGTGAGACAACAACCACTCCCCGATGCCGTTCGAGACAAAGATCACGACGAGCCAGATTACGCGACTCCAATCCGTTACAATACGGATTATAGAAAAGTCGAGACTGAAAATTCTCCGACAATAGAGTCGGACGATTACGACGACAGTGAACAAATAGATGAATGTGGCGATGTGACAGTCGACGTCGAAGATGAAGGATCTGAAGGATCATGGATCGAAGATGTTGAAACTAAAGAAAAAATACTAATTTTCACAACTGGGTCCAAAACCTATACTCCTCATCAAATAGGTATTGTGTATTAAAAAAATATAAGACGTCACTAGCAGTCAACTAATGACATCTTATATTTTTTAATCATTTCACTTCGTCTCAAAAAAGGATTTACAATGTGTCACGATGTAAAGAACTTATAGAAACTTTTCATTAAACCTGGACGTGACTTCTGTGCGAGTTTAAAACTTTTGGCAATTTTTTCAGTTACAACTGCAATAATAAATAATAATAATAATAATAGAAAACAGTATCACGGGTAATTCCAATTACCCGTGATACTGTTTTCTATTATAACATGTATCTGGAATTGAACTTTAAAGATGAATAATAATAATAATAATAATGCGTTTCACGTCCGTTTCTCGACTTTATGTCATAACAGACGCCATTACTATTTTTTCATCTAACACTTCACTTTATTTTCTACGTTTTTAAAATTTCTACTTAAGTAATAGCAATGGGGGCGAATCAAGGAATCATAGGAAATTAGGATAAGGTAGGCAGCTTTTGAACTAGGAATTTGATAGATAATCGACCATGGTCTTGAATAAGGAACCATCTCAATATTTATCTGGAATTAATTGAGTAAAAAATAATAAATAAATTAAAACTTATGTCGTATTACTTTTACGATTAAACTACAGTTTAAAATTCAAGTATTTGGACGCAGGAAACCGAATATCGTCACAAAAATGACACACTGTATAAAAAACTCCCATTTATAGTGTGAAATTCTTATTTTGATTGTAGGATTTAAACGTTTGAAGCCATTCAATTTTCCGAAACGCGTCGATTATGGACCTTCCCTTCGAGAACGCATAGCGATTCGAAAGAAGAGAAAAGAACTGGAAAACGCTGGATTGGCGAGACCCGAACCAAACTGGCTGGATTACGAATCTGTCAAACATAAATTCGATAAAGTCGATCATCTCATCGACTTACACGGTCACATCATCGGAATGGGATTATCGCCCGATCACAGGTATTTTTGTACGCAAAACTCATCCTTCTCATTAAAATCGAGCGTCTGATATCTATATTTATGCTAATCTCAATCCAGCCCTTTTATTATTCATTTTCTATAACTATAAAGTACAGTAAAACCTCGATATAACGGACTAATTGGGGGGAGGGAGTGTCCGTTAAAGCTGAAAGCTCGTTATATAAAAATAGGTTTAAAATAAATAAAAAAACTTTAGTTTGTAAATATATATGGACACTGTATTTAGTTACAAAATACAAACAAAATTCTATGTAATCGTCTTCGGACACTCGTGAAGTGACGTTGCTGTTTGATATCGACGCGCTTGCTTTCGGTAATCTTGCTTTGAAAAAGAAATCAAGTTTTGTTTGCACTTTTGAAGTTTGCTGTTTTTTTATAATCAACTCTCTAATGCCTCAGCCACACACTCGACGAGTGGCATGGGAAGTAGCGAGGAAAGGAGGCAGAGACGTTGTGTGGCCGCGTTACTCGTCATGCCGCACGTCATGCTCCTCGCCATGCCCAGTGCTCCCTCGATTGTCGGTTTTTTGTGCGCGAGTCAAAGGACCGGCAATAAAAGCACGAGTAAGCCGGCCACATACTCCCGCGCCACTCAGTACGCATCAAGCGGTCTAAGAAAGGCATAGTGCGCGCGCTGCCACAGTATCGACCTCCATTGCCGAAAGGCGAAAGCCGAGTGCGGAGCGTCGCGAGTACAGCAGTGTCTGGCCGCTTAGGGCAACATCGCCACAGCGCGATGAGCAGTGCGAGGAGCATAGTCTGGCAGTAGGGTAAAATTCTAGTGCTAGACATATGACGTGATTATCATGGCCGCTAAATTGAATTTAAGAATGCATAATATTAAAGTAGTTGTCGTGGTTAAGGCACACCGTCAGAAAATTCTTAATTTTTGTATACTTATTAAGGACATGATAATACAATTACCCTGAAAATTTGAAGTCGATCGACCGTATATAATCCGAGATAAATTCAATTAAAAATTGGATAATTAACATTGATTGTATACGATCTCTGTAGTTCTGAACCAGTTTCTTATTTACAGTCAAAGCCCTCTAAGTGCACGCTCTCTAAATGCACACGCTCTCTTACTGCACACGAACTCACCCTCTAAGTGCACGTTCCCCAGTCCCCACTTCGAATAATCTGCGACCAATCACGTGCGACCGTAAGCGCGTTTATGTCAACACATGTCATATGATTGTAAACACAGTTTGAGTTTGAACTCATTTTTAAATTCTGCGCAATGTTTCGCGCAGAGAGAGAGAGAGCATCTGATTGAATAAAGATAGCTATAGGAGTTAGAAGAGTGGGGATGAAAAAGATCGTAGGGGAAGTGTGCACTTAAAGGATGGGCCTCGGTTCCGAGCTGTGCACTTAGAGGGCTTTGACTGTATAAAAAAAGAACTAACCGTTAGTAACTTTCCAAAAATTGACAGTCTTTCAATGCATTTGTTATGAGTTTAAAAAAAATAAGAAAAAATTTTTGACCGTCTAATTATTTATAAATAACGGTCTAAAGTTCAACAATTTATAGAAAAGTATACATGCGTATGAATACTGTATGGGTTACGTTTCCACGGGTACAGTCTTGCGTACAAATTATGGATCACTTAGCTACAAGCTAGTATACTTTTGTGGCGCGTATAATCTATAACTTTTTGATAATATTGTACCACGACAACTACCTTAATAGGACGTTTTTAATTTTTTTACATTTGACCGGATTTTTTGTCCGTTATATCGGAAGTCCATTAAATAGAGATCCGTTATATCGAGGTTTTACTGTACTTGCATGCAAATTAAAAATTGATTTTTAATCACGCCAAAGAAGCGTAACTTTTAACGCCCGTACTAATTTTTTTTATTATTATGTTATTTCAAGATATTTGTATGTGAATAGCCGTCCGTGGCCGCAAGGCTACACGATAAAGAACCCGTTAGATCCGCCTCCGATCGCGCAAGAAATCGATTTGCACGTGGTCGACTTGGTGACGATGAAACAAGTTGGACGTATGCTACGCTCCCACAAAGCTTACACGCCTAACAATGAGTGTTTCTTTATTTTCCTCGATGTCTGCAAAGAATATGTTGCTAGGTCAGTATTCAGCATAGATGTACATTTCTTGCGTCGATATAACAAAACCAAACCTTTTATGAATGGTTTATTCGCGATTATCAAGGTTATTTTACTATTCAATATTGCGTCCAATTAGATTAGATCAGCGGCTCTCAACCGGTGGGTCGCGACTCGATCCTAAAACCATCAGAAAAGATAAAAAAAATCGAAACAAATCGAATTGTGTTCTGATTGTTTTCTTGGTTCTTGATTTTTGGCATCTGGGACAGACAACAGAACCACTACATACCTCCACTATGGACCGATGGACGGTGGAGGTATTCCGATAAGGAAAGGTGGGTCGCCAGCTGAAAAACGTTGAGAACCACTGGATTAGATATATTTTATTGCCAAAGCAATAGGATCAGATTCATTCGACCGAATGATCTTCCATCTGTCTATTACAAAAATATTGTTTTTAAGTATGTAGAGTCTAGAGGTCTAGAAAAATCGCTCTATAATCCGACATTCTTATGATATTACGCTCTGTAATCCGACACACGTGTTTACTTAAATTACTTAAAAAAAATAATAATAATAATGCGTTTAACGTCCGTTTCTCGACTTTATGTCATAACAGACGCCATTCGCATCATTACTATTTTTTCATCTATAACTAACACCCGTTATTTTCTACATTTTTTACAACTTCAACTTATGTAATAGCAATGGGCGAAATTCCTTAAAAATAAGGAAAAATGTTGTGTTTTTTAGTATTTCTATCTTAGAAACTAGCACTTAACGTTAACATTATGTTTTTATTTAAGTACAGTCAACATCCCTATTGCATTTATGATTTATGAATTCAACTCTTAAATCTTTTGAACTGCTATAATATTTTCAGCGGTGCTGAAGACAAACACGGATACTTATGGGATCGTCATTACGGCGTTTGCCTTGCCAAATTTCCGCACAGAGATGTTGTCAATTCGGTTGCATTCAATCCTCAAGATCCGGAAATGCTTGTCACTACTTCTGACGATCTTACCGTAAAGGTTTGGCGGTCGCGAGCGAAGGTAAAAGCTTTAAATTTAAATGCACAAGATTATCCGAAGGGCGTTGATTTAACTAAATCAAAGAAATAAAGCTCCATGTATGTAAATTTGAGTTTGTTTATCATTGTTTTGGATTTTCGTAAAGGAATGTGCCAATAGCGATAGCAAAGGTGATCGGAGATGACCTTTTTGTTTGCGTATCGACTAAGTTCAAGGTCATTAGAAATATACAGGTTAGCTCGTTAATTAATTAATGGGAGACCATTCAATATTTTTATTAACCACGGAATATCAATTGACAATCCATTAAATGATGTCATTCCATGATGTCATTCCATGATGTCATTCCATGATGTCATTCCATGATGTCATTCCTGTATCTAATAACCTTGGGCTAAGTATAAAGAAGTATAGTAATCGAATGCAAAAAATTAAGAAAAAGTTGTTGATAAAAGTTTATAGCTTGATTGTTTAATGTTTTTTTTTTTCGTTGTTTAGTTTGTACATAAAATAACTATTGTTCTCGGGACACAATAACCATATTAACAGCGGATTAAAATATAGGTATATCCCATTTAATATTGTAGCGCGCATGCGTCAAAAAAGAAAATATGCCGCAACCTAATCGGTTGGTAACTCTAGTCTTTTATTGCGAATGAAAACGTTATTTTATTGTGCTTTATATATCATTTTTTTGTTTATTTGACAGTAAAAAATGTATTTAATGTTAGGTTAGTTTATATTACTGCCAACTTAAGTAAATGAAAGTATCTGTGTGGAATTGTCTTCCGTTCACAATAACTTCTGACAGATTGGTTTTGGTGCTAATCAGATCAAAGATTTTAGAAATGTAGGCGATTTTGTGCCTATAATGACGTCGTCTAAGTATTGTATAAGCGCTTTCTAGCAAATTCCACTGAAATTTTTCGTTTTAAAAATTATTTTGGAATCTGAAAGTTTCGTATGGTTTTCTGTACCGAACTATTTAACAATCCCAGCGTTAAATGGAATATGTCTGTACTCTTCAAACAAAAATTCGTATATTACTGACGAGTCAGTGACACTATGTTAAAACAAGTACTAGCGAGATGTCACATACCACCATATATGCTATTTTTTGTCATATCCCCTATAAAATAGATATCCTCACTTCATTTTTAGTATATTTCCAAAATTTTTGACTTTTTATGTATTTAGCAAACATAATTTCTAATAGTGGGTTATAGATAGTTTATGAAAATAACTATTGAATTCATTTGCGCGCCTACTTTCGTTTTCCATTACAGCACTAGTGCGTTATGGATCACTTTACATGCATGCAAAGCAGATATTTTACAACGGGTATGACAACATAAATTTTGTCATTTGATTTGGTTTCTATTTTTAATATGTACGATAGACTTTATTCTCCATAATTTTAATTCGAAACGATTTCAGGATATATCGATATATGCCGGCAGTATGTACAGGATAATTTCTTTTTTTTATCGGAATGATTTACATTAAAATGTTATTCGCGTAATGTAATCCTTTTTGATTTTGTTTTACGTTCTAAAATAGTAAATTTTCATGACTTTGATATCCGTCCATTTATTGTTTATATCATTTATTTGCAATAAACAAACGTTAGGTACAGTCGACTCTGTTGTTTCATAAACCTTTAGTCCAGGATATTAAAATATTTTGTGCAAAAGACGTCACATTGAGGCGTAATTATTTAAATAAATTTTCTAAGAAAACTTTTAAGCGTGTTTTACGATATTTTTAGACTTACAAAAAACTTGTTGAAAAATTTTCAAAAAATCCCTTATTCATCAAACATGTTTCGACTTCTGTCAATGCGCAAAATCGCGCAAACGCGTACAGAAATCGGGAAGGGATCCTGGCTCCAAAATTACACATCTACATTAAACGATAGAATCGACTGTATTGTCGGTTATGGGGTTGTTTTAACTGGCAATGTGTTTTTTATTGTACTAGTAATGTCCAGGAGACTCGTAATTTTTAATTCTTTGAAGTTTATTTTAAATAACTATTTTTTATCAATAAATTCTATTTTGATTTAACAACTAGTTATTTAATTAACCGATTGTCACATTTGATTTCCTGTTCTATCTATTTCCTGTTCTATCTATCAGTACATATATAACATACATTTCTTGTAAGTTTTTAACGAATTTTTTTTAAATTGTTTATGGCCTGACTTCTGTCTTTGGCCAGTAGCCGAATTTATAAACTTTGATCCTTTACTTTCGTTTCTTTTTCTAAAGATTTATTCGACACTCTTTCAGGTATGCGTATATTATAAACATTAAAAGCACTGTGGTTGGAACAATAAAATAATAGTAACTTCTTACCACAACAGATCTGTTGTGGTAAGAAGTTACTATTCTTTTATTATTTTATGCGTATATTGCTTTATAGGAGTAGTCCTGTTCGGATAGGAGGTTGATTACATCGTCCCAATTAGTACAGTTTTTAATGTTATTAACATTGAATATGAGATAAATCTTAGGTGTGAATATAGAGGACACTGGAATAGTATGTGGTAGATGTTCCCTCCACTTGTTTCACAAACATATAGGACTTTGGATTACTCTTATCCTGATCAGACGTACATAGCTGCTGCAGTGTCCTATACGGATTCTATTGAAGGTATTTTTGAAAACTCTAGTTTCTTCAAATTGTCTATACCATGGATTTAGACTTATTCGGGTTTTGATTTTGTTTAATTGAGTTCCTGAGTACTGATTGCGTGTCATTTATAAACAGATTACCTCGTAAATGAATGACTTCGCCTGGGAAACCGTTCATATTGTTAGCAACCACGCAATATCAATTGACAGTCGATTGCCATGTGCTTGAAACCGTTACCAATTTTTATTTATTAGGATTTCAAATTAATGAAAACTGTTGTTGGACTAATCACATAAACCAGATTTGCTCGAAACTCTCTAAAAACGCTTTTTTGATAAGAAGACTTTGCGAGATCTCTAAAGATCCTAATGTCATCAAAACTGCTTATTACTCTTTTATTTTTCCCTTATTAAAATACGGAATTCTCTGCTAGGGTCAAACTGGATTATGTCAAAAAGTTTTTGCTAAACAAAAAATGGTCCTAAGATAGATGTTTCGTCTAAATTATACCGATTCTTGTGTTCCCTACTTCAAACTACATAATATAATGACACTGCCCGGTATTTGTCTCTATTACGCAGCTGTATATATAAAAACTAGTGATCATTCCTTACCTATGGTAGGGGACACACATCAGTATAATACTAGGCATGGTACAGCTATCAAAGCTCCCAAATGTAACACCGTAAGCTTTCAAAGAAGCCCCATGAATTTTCCCATAGCGGTTTTTAACAAATTGCCTTGTCATATAAAAAATATTTCAACAAATTCCAAATTCAAAATAGCGCTTAAAAAGTTTTTAATTTCAAAGTCTTTTCATAAAATTAGCGATTTCTTCTCAAACTGATTATTTTGTATGACAATCCAAGCACCTTGTAGATCTTTTGGAAATAAATGATTTAGTATTATTATTATTCCCCCCCCCCCCATTAGTATCCAACAGAGCAATCTCTGAAACTAATAACCTTGAATTGAGGCAAGTATATTGAATTCGTGGTTATGTAACGTTAAATACTCAACCTTGAATGACATTTTATGATTACGTGAGTAATACCGTAATACTAAAGTATTCTGTAGTTCAGAAATTGTCAAAGATAAGACAAGTGATCAGGTGGAGGTCTTTTAATTATTATAAATCATTAAAATGTGCAGTTTTTATTTAGAATTTTTATTAAAATATCAGTAAAACGGAAGGTACATACAATTATTAAAACTGAGTGCTTTAGGAACATTTTAAAAATATAATACAACATTAACAGAAAATAATTTATTTCTTAACGTTAAAGCTGAATTTGTCTATTGTTTGGCTGCAAAAATTTCGATGTTATACACTTGAAAACAAAAGGTAAGTCAAAACAAGTGACAAATATATTTTAAACTTTATTTTACACACAGACATCGCGCGAAGGGACACTTCTTCCAAGTAATGTGCCCCCCTCGACATTTTTTAGTTAAGCGACGCCAATGTATTTAGATATGTGTTGTTGAGACTATTTTTGTACCTACTTGGGTCTAAAATTTTCATGTATTTTTAAAACTAGTATCAGTTCAGAATTATCACTGTATAGTGTTCGTACTCTTAATAAGTACATTAGACAAATTTATTAATGCTGAACTGATACGTTCCGTGCCTTATAAACCCACCATCATACCCGCAGGCGCGGATTAGACAAGCACCGACAGATTTTGTAATGTATTTGAATGAGTCTCTGCTGATCATCCATGCTGCTGATACAATCAGTTTAGTACAGCGGTCACCAAATGGCGGGCCATAGGCCAGTTTTGTACGGACTGTGACGAAATTGTGTATTTTTAGAAAATAATAATGTTTCATTCTACAACCCCCTTACACTACCCCCGCAAATACAGCTACCGCTTTAGCCATAAAACTATGTACCGTGCTTGGCTGAACTTAGGTTATTGAAGCAGCATTCTCAAAAAAGAACTTCATTAAGAATGGTACAGGTTTCAATTCAGTTTGATGAGAATTAGCTACACAAACATGACCCTAAATTTCAAGGAGGTTATTTAAAATAAAACGTCCCGTTTTTCCCATTAAACATTAAGCACGATGAACTTTTCGAAAAATAATTGGTGACCACTGGCTTAGTATGTAAAAATTTTAATGCTAATACATTTGTCTATAGTCGGTGCTGAACTGATACGTCCCGTGTTTGATGAAAATATATAAAACTTGACACTTTTGTATCCTATGCTCAATTTACGTTTATGGAATATATTTTTGTGCAGTTGAGCGTGAATTTATTTTTTTTATTATCACAACTTAAACTTATCTAGATTAATCAGCGTAGAAATTATTCAGAATATTAGTAGAATCTGTATCAATTATTTAATTGAATCGTTTGACATGAATACAAATTACAATCGTTACAATATCGGAATTTCCAAAACGATTAAAAGAAACAATGTACGCGTTTTCTGATATCCCGATACTGATGCAATACTTTTAAACTTAACGGTTATGCTCGTTACGGTTGGCACATTTCTGGCGGGGTTTCGTTCGGTAATTTATTGCCGTCGATGGCGGTTGGAATTTCAGCGGGTTCCGGCTTAGATTTAGCTCTTTGCTCAACATGACCGTGACAATTTTGACATTCGTCATCTTCATCTGAACTGCTTTCGTCCATTGCTCGCGGCTTTTCATATATACAACAGCCTAAACGGAAATTAAACAATTAACAAAACAAAAAAAAAAAAAAAACGCATTGGAGTGGTTTTCCATTTACATACATTTAGATTTCTTTTTGTTCATATTTTCATTATCGACCGTTCCAGTGGTCCATTGTACCTTTTTGTTATTTTTTGGTTTGCGTAACTTGAGACGTAAAGTTGGCGGCCCTTCCTAAAAAGAAAAACAGATGAAGTGTCGTAAGCAACAAATATAAATCGCTCCATTGTGTGTGTTTGATTCACAATCACTATTTGCAGTAATTTACAGTTCTATTTAAAAGAAAATATGAGAGTAATTTTCGATTCGATAGTGAAAACTTGTCTTTAAGTTTGTAAGCTGTAGTGTTGCGGAATATTTTGTCAGTGGATTGCAAATGGATAAGCTTGTTTGATTTTGTTTATGAAGTCAGTAAGTTGTAAACATTTCCAAATTACAAAAATATGTTTGAAAAAGGACGGTCGTGGTTATAAATTGAATTGTTTAATTTGGGAATATTAAAGAGATTTCCGTTAAATAATCACTCGTTTTTAATGTTACACTTTACACTTTAAACGTATTAATATATAATTTCATATCTATATAATATATAAAACATAAGCCGCCTTTTTCCCGACAGTTCGCCAGCTCTAATGGTTTACATAGTTTTCTTTTTTTTATAGCAGCTTTTTGACCTCAGATGTGTCCACTATTTTTAGGCGTGAAACTTAAACGCCTATATACATTCGTTCGTCTGTTTCGTTTAATGATTATAAAGAAACAATTCTGCACGTTCCTTTTTAACATGCTTGCACATGAATCAGGTTTCCAATAATCGCTCGGCAAAGCCGAAAACACGCAACCAAGTATGTTAAAAACGAGCGTTTTGAATTAAAATTGCAGCAAAGTTTTATAGGGCAATATTTGTTAGTTATCATTTAAAAAACGTCGCGGATTCCATTTTCAATAAACTTGTTTATTTTACTTGCTTTATTTTTGTAATAAACAATTTGATGATGAATTTACATCGTAAATTTTTCTCTTATTTGAGTAAAATTTTTTATTCAACAGCTTTGACTTCCGTTAATTGTTGTATTTTATCATCGTCATAACCCAACACTTTTTGTAGTATTTCTTTAGTGTGCTGCCCCAAAAGCGGCGGAGGCGACCTCACATAACATCCTCCATCACTGTACATGACCGGTGGTCCTACAACTTTAACAGAACCTGCCGTGGGATGTTCCAATTCTTTTATTAAACCGATTTCTTTGATATGTGGGTCATTGAACGCTTCTGCTAACGTATTGACCGGGCCACAAGGAAACGTCGCCCCTTCGAATATTTTCATCCATTGTTTTTTTGTTTTCTTTTTCATTATTTCGTTTATTATCGACACTATTATTTTTCTGTTTTTTACTCGTTCACCGTTAGTTTTGAACCTGTCGTCTTTGGGCAGATCTGGTACTCCTAAACGATGACATAAATCAACAAACTGATCTTCAGAGCCCGTTCCCAAAGTCAAAAACCCATCTGCAGTCGGAAATGCTTCGTACGGTACAATGCTTTCATGAGATGTTCCCAAGCGTTTTGCTTCTTGACCTATGAACAAAATAGAATTATAATTGAAATAGACCTCCTGCGACGAGAAAAGATCAAAACAAGCTCATCTGTAATTAACATGCGATACCTAAAGTTGACCACATTTTGCAGAAACTATATGAGATATTAGATCTAGTAATAATAGATGTGGTCATCCATTACTGACAGAATTACCAAATAGTGACCAGTTTGACTGAGATATTGTAAAAAATGCAAATGACAATAATTGTTGACCCTTAGTGAGCTATACGTTTACGTATTGCAAAGTGCGTGATTTTGTTTACACATTGATCTTTTCTTACCGCGACAGGTGTTATGATCAACACACCTGCGTTCAAATAATTGGATCCGATGTTAACTAGACTTGCTAACTGAGTTGACAACAGGTTACAATCAATTTTTTGTCCTTTTTTCGTTCGCATTCTTTTCAATAAAGCAGCCATTATTGCACCATTGGCGTACAGTCCCGTAGCGATATCTGTAACGGCTACACCCGCTTTGACAGGCTCGCCGTCCATCGGTCCGGTTATGTGTAAAAACCCGCCAACGCTCGCTGCTATTACATCGTATCCTGGTCTGTGTCGATAAGGTCCTTCGGGACCGTAGCCAGTGATGGAACAGTAAATTAAATGAGGAGCAATTTGTTTTAAATCGTTGTACCCCAACTTGTATTTATCTAATTTTCCCGGAACGTAATTTTCGACGAGTACGTCGCATTTTTTAGCCAGATCGTATATAACTTTTCGACCCTCGACCGACCTAATGTTTATGCAGATGCTTTTTTTGTTTCTATTGATTGCTGCGAAATAACACGTTTCGGGCGTACTGTTTATAAATGGCGGTCCCCATCTACGGCACTCGTCACCCGACCCCGGCATTTCGACTTTGTAAACTTCTGCGCCTAGATCGCCAAGTGTCATCGTACAAAATGGTCCCGCGACAATTCTTGTTAAATCTATCACTTTTATGCCCGATAATGGACTGCTACTGTCTGAGTGAGTGAATCTTACAAAATTCTCGATTATATTGAAGTGTTTCCATTTCATTCCCAGTATCATTTTTATTCTAAAATAAACGATAAACTTAGTTCGTTTCTGGGTTGTGGCTTAAGTATTGAAATTTAATTTTTTTTTAACTCGCTTAGAAAGATTATAATATTTTATAAAATGCGTTTTTTAAAATACGTTTAATACTTACGTTTTTGCATGAAAATAACTACAATTAGTGGTAAAACACTTTCACTATCTTATCACTTTTTTAATCTATATATAAACACATTAAATTTTAATGGCACGAATTTTTAAATACTTGTCATTCTGTTTACCCGTTTTTAAACGAAAAATATTTACTGTTCGGGTCTCTTTCAAGAAACTAATCTATAAAAAAATTCCGACTTTTTGATTTAATTTATACGCTTGTGTACCTGTTCTTCATCTGATGTAAGAGTTACAGTTGTGCTGATCACAGCAGCAGCTTCTACGCCTTGCATTGATGGTGAAGGTAAAGGTTCCGTCATTTTTTCAGCTTAATTACTAGTTAAAAAATGCCTTTCCTTTAAAATTGACGTTTTATTTATGAGTTATAATTTATGACATATATCAGCTGTTTTGTGTAGTCAACACCTTTATAATGCAAAAATACCTGTTCTTTTTTAGAATCATAATATATTTAAAAAATCGTCTAAAATTGACTGCACTTTGAAAGAACCATTACTTTATGATTAAATAAACGTTTTCTTCCTTCATCAATTATCTATCAGTATGGCTAATCCTAAAAATAACTTTTTAAGATCGTTTTTTTATACCATTTTACTGAACAGTGCATTAAAAGTTAAAAAATATTTTTGAAAATTGCTGTAAATAATTAGATAATTAATTTTGACCCAATTTTCTACCTAAAATAATTAAAATTGCGTATTTGACTACTTGAAATTTAATTGCGTACGAAGTTGGCTACAAGCTGTTTGACGGATGACGTAAATTCGGAAAATGGCTTTTATTAAAATTAACAGCGGCTCAATGAATACTTTTTTAAAAAATTTAACACCTTTAAGATCGTGTAATTTGAATTCTGTAAAATGTTTTTCTACCACTAGCGTTGCCAAAGCTGATTGGGTCCCAAAGGAGACTGAAACACATACTGGCCAGGTTAGTTGTGCATTATCAATGTATTACCTAATCAGTTTTTTTTATTGTTTATGATATATTACAGAAATGGGATGCCAATGACTATAGAATGGCACGGTTTGTTGACAAACCAAAACATGTAAACCAAAATTTTGCATACAAATTAATAGCCGAAATCCCACCAAAAGAGTGTAAAGAACGAGTTGTTTGGTGCGACGGTGGAGGTGGCCCAACTGGCCACCCTAAAGTTTATATTAATTTGGTAAATATGCAGTCAAATATGTAAGCGAAAGCTCAAAATAATATTAAAGGCTTGTTTATGTGAACTGTCATCGATAAGTATAAAACTGTTTTTAAAAAAATAAGTTCCATTACTGTTCATTTCAAATGTTGGTCATCCAACGAGAATATCAACAAATGGAAATAGTCTCTAACGAATTAGAAGTTACTTTCATGTCTTAATTAATTTCGTTAAATGCAGTTTCATGTAGCATACTTTTAAATTTGTTTTTAGGATAAGCCAGGAGCACATGCGTGTGGATATTGTGGTTTACGTTTTGTAAAAGAGGGTCACCACTGAATAATAATAATAATTATTATTAATACTTTACATAAAATAATTGTTTATAAAGGTGAATAAATATAAAAATGTAGCAAATTTTGTGGTTTAACAGTTATGTAAAAAAAAATATTGTGTAGGTTTAATATAAATTATTACCATTAGATATTTATTTACTATTGACATTTTTTTCATGAAAATAGCTTTTTCTTTGACAGAATCCAGTAATAACTTATTTCAGAAGAAAATAATAACTGTAGGTATGTTTAAAAATATTTTAATAGTCTTTTCATTATTAAAAAATAATTTATGCACTTTAAATATTCTTCGGTAAAAATGTTCACTGTAATTATAGTTTTTAGAACAGGGGATTCCTATATTGAAAAGTAAGTATGCCTTAAAATTTATCGATTTATTTAAATTTATTTAATGAAAAATCTTAAAGCATATTTTTCAATATAGGGACCCCCTTAAAAAGAAATTATTATTTAACACAAAACACTGTTATCTCAATGGAATATTAAAAAAAAAACAAAAACAACACGGTTGCTAAAAATCTTGCTTCATCTCTTATTGACGAATAACTTAAAAACCGAATCCATTTTTTTCTAATTTACGATAAAAACTTTAAAAAACACTAATTACCATCTGTTTCATTGTTTTTCTGTAAAACTTGTAAATGTGTAGCATTGTCACTGCCGTTTGTTTCTTTATCACTATCACCGTTTTTCAGTGCCTGAAAGTGACCTACACTTCCTTCATCAGTATTATTTGTAACTGAAATTGAATTTGTACTACTTGTATTTTTATAAACCGGTTCAGTAATCGGAGCGTTTTCAGCATTTCCTTTTTTCGGGAAAATTTTTAAATTTACTCTCCTTTTCATATTATTATATAATTTACTCGTTTGTAATACATTTTGAACACGTTTACTTTCTAACCAACGTGATTTCCACGTTGAATTTCTTGCTCCAGTTTCATCTCTTTCATTTAAACTATTGTTTGATGCAGTGTGTTCATCTTTAGATTTATTCGAGTCGATAAAATCATCAAATTCGTCTGTTGCTGAATCTATTATAATGCAATTATTATCTTCTGATGAGTCATCATCGGCTATTACACTTGTTTCAGAATTGTTTGTATTTTCTACTTTTTCACTATCGTTTTCCATATTATCTGATTCGTCCATTGTTCTGTTGTCCTCAGTTTCTATTGGGTGGTTTAATTCGGATACACATCGATCTAACACTGGTGATGACATTTCTTCATCCGGAGTTTGGACATCGGATATATTTCGTTCATCGTCTGAACTTAATATATGCGATTTTTCAGTGTCAAATGGTTTTGATTCAAGCCGTAATTCGTCATTGAATATTTCACCTTCTTCTTCAGAACTGATTTCTTCAATTTGATCAATATTTTTATTTGTATTTCTGCATTTCTCTTTCGAAGTTGGTTCAGATTTATCAGTATCTATACGTTTTTCTATTGGTTCTAATGATTTTTCAATTATGTTAGAAAGCTTCTGAGGTAATTTTTCGTTTACTGTATGTGGTAATTTTTCACTTTCATTTGTTTCTTTAGTTTGCGTATCTCGAGTTTCATTTCTTTCGTTTTTATTCAAAGCATCTTCATCTGCATTTGCTTTTTTTATTTTGTCCAACGATCTATTTTTTCTAGAACATTTACGCCTAACATTTTTATTCATTTTCTGTTTTTCTAGCGGAACTGGTTCGCAACTGGTTGGTTCTGTTACTGTATCTTTCGTGACTGGTGTTTTGTTTTGAGATTCTTTATTCGATTTAGCTTTCTCGTCTTCAAACAGGGCTTCGTCTTCCTCAGAACTGATGACAATTAAAGGATGAGATGGACTTTGTATAATCAGTGATTCACTGGAACTACTTCTGCTAATTCTACTTTCGTTTGGTTTTTTATCAGTTGACATATTTGAGTCCTTTTTTTTATTTGACTCGCATTTTTCACGCTCATCTAGACATTCTTGTTTAATTTCTTTTTCTAAATTTTTTTTTGATACTTCGTTATTTTTAACAAGAGGCAAGGTCGAAGAACTGCTAGATGAATTTTTAACTATTATGGTCGGATGATGATCGCGTCTTAATTTAACTTTTTTAGGCTTGGGTGGTTCGACTGGAGCTTTCGAAGTAGAAGCGCCTTGATTAATGGTAGGATCAATATCCTGTGGCAGTTTTTTTGTTTTAGGGATTGGACTTGGCGATTTTTCTTCTTTCTTTACAACGACAGCATCAGCATCTTTTTTAGGATCGATCGGAACTAAAGGTATTTCTAAAGCCAGTTGTGATTTAATTGCACGCGCCCTCGCCTGTAACTCAAGTAATTCCAACGCGCTCATAGCTTTGTCTTGAACCGGGGAAGTACCGCTACTACTGATTTTCTTTTTCTTTTCAGCACTTGCCAGAGCTTCAGCATGACGTTTTCTTTGGCATTTCTTTTTTTCGGAATGTTTACTATCTTTTAACGATTGCTTTTTCTTAGTACCTGTTTTGTGTGATTTTCTCGATGAGGTGCTTTTGTGGTCAGACTGAACATCTGGAGAGTCTATGTTATCAAAAAATACAATATCGCTGTCATCGCTTATATCGTCTAATGATATTATGTCATCTTTATCATTAGTTGCTTCTTTTTCAGATTCACTGCTGCTTGATGCAAAAGGATTACCGTTAAAAATAGAAATCTTCCGCTTTACAGACAAAGCCATACATTCTTCAACTAAGTCCGCTTTTAAGTCGTCAAGAGCTGTTGATTTTAATATTTGAGGTGTCATTTTTTTTAATTTCTTATCTCCTAGAATTTTGAATATTTGTTCCATTAGTTTTATGCAATCGGGCGCATAAAATGATAATTCTTTTTCAGATTCTTCATCCGACTTTTCTGAACTATCACTCGATGAATTTTCTGTATTTGTCTTATCATTTTTCCAAGATCTCTTCGTTTTCTTTTTATGCTTCATTTTTCTTTATAAATCTGTGACGAATGGTACGCGCGATATCTTAATGAACTAGATATACTTTTAAAATCGCTAATGTTTACTTTTTTAATGAATGGTTTTTAACAAATTTAATTTACCTGTACAGTAGCACATGTCAGTTGCCACTTATAAATGGCAGTGACACCAAACTTACAAATTTTACCTCAGGGGGACGTATGCAACCATGGACACTTTGTTTTTGACAGTTCTGACTTCTGACGTTTTAAAAATGCATGACAAAATTGAAAACGATGGTAAGTGTATTTTTAAAATATAATATCACGGTACTTTGAATTTGATTGGAGTATTTCCATTAGATGAATATTGTATTGAACTTTCAGAATTTTATAAACATTTTTTGTCATCGGAGGCGAGAACTGATCTACAGCCACATTTAACAGTTTCAGAACAAATTAAAAAGCTTTCTGAAGGTAAAATTTTATCGTAACTAATGCTTTGATAGAAAAGAAACTTTTAAAAATATTTTGTTTATTTAGGAATCGAACAATTAGGTATCGAATTGCACGATCAAATATACTTAAAACACAAGGATTTGTTAAGTCAAGCATCTTGCACACATAATTTAGAAAAGGACTTATCAGAGATTCAAAATCATGTTGTGAGTTTAAGTTCTGGTGCAGAAAAAATAAAAAATCAGGTTGATATAAATTATATAATAAGTAAAAAAAACTCGCTTGAAAAAATGTTTATCGATGATTTATTTTAGATACATGAACCGTATAACAAATTAGAATCACATACAATTATTTTAACAAGAGTGCATTCAGCATGTCATATTTTAAGGCACGTTGTTTTGTTTCAAAATCTCATGAAACAATTGCAAAAGACGTCAGATTTTATTAAACAAGCGAAACTTCTTAAAGAGATAAGTGAGTATTTGTTTCATATGTTTTTTTAGAATTACAGAACAAAGTCATTAGATACACAGGTCACCTCGTTAATGAATGACGTTAGCTTGAAGATCGTTCAATATTTTTATAAACTACACAATGTCAATTGATAGTCCACTGGATGACGTCGTCCACCCACTACTATCCAACGCAACAAGGCCACCTATAAAATAATTTGAACTTCGGAATTCGCCTTTTCAAGGAAATACGTTCTCTAGGAAAATATGATTTCAATTTATTTAATGTGCCCGAAATAATACTAAGTAAATAAGAACACGCTGCAATATGTCTGCTATCAGTCGCCCATAGTCAATAGGTTTTAAAGTGCACTAAATTATTATTTCTATAGCTGAATTGTCGCAAGATGAAACTCTCGATGGTATTGAAGTTATCGCAGCTGAGATACGAAGTATTTTATCGAGAAAAGAAAAAGTAATTTTGCACGCTAAAAATGGATTTATTCAAGGATTGGCATCTGATAATAACAAACAAGTTTCTAATGCAATTCAGGTATTTGTTTATTATTATTATTTTTTAATTTATTTAAGTTTAGCATAACAAATTTTGGTGGCAATCTGTAGTTTGTCAGCTGACAAAAAGACCTTGTAAAATTTATAATTTGTATTTATATTCGGCTTACAAGAACTAAAAAAAAATGTAGGGAAAATTTAAAGAAAACGACTGGACTTGGAGCAGACTTCCCTGTTTTAAGCTGGACAGTACCTGTTAACTTTAATCAGTTATTCGAGTTTTTATAGTCCATGATATTATATGTTTATAGATAGTGGGTAATTGGACATAAATAAAATAAATAAAACGTAGCAAATTTAAAAAACTTAGAATTTTCTTTTATTTATGTCCAATTATCCACTATCTATAAACATTTAATCAGTTAGTTTCTTCCACTTGAGCGTCTATAATTTAGAATGTCTCTAGTTTCTTACATGTGTTGTTTTAGCGATTTTATTGATTTTTCAGATTTTGTTAAACCTAGGCTGCCTTCAAAGTGCCGTATCGGAAATAATATCAGACATGCTCGATAAAGTGACAGAAAACGTTAAAGCTGCGTTGAACGTAACCGATGCTGTTTTGTCTACACCTAAAGGAAAAACAGGTCCAGGATCGGCAAACTTAACAACATCGTTTATTCCCAAAGAAAAACTTTGGTCGTCAATGGAACACTTCTTTCTGGACGAACTGTTCAGTTTGTGCAAACAGGTTTAGTTATCCCGAATTGTAATATATTGACGTGACAACTGACTAAATCTTTAAAATAATATTTAAATTTATTATTTTTAGGTACATGTTGTGCAAATAATATTGTTAGATTTAGTTGAAAATGATGAAAATAAACAATTAGAGAGTAAATTTTGGATGGATGCTACCAGTAACATAAATTCAGAAATGAGAAAAACATCGCCTGCTTTCCAAACTATTTTTGAAGAAAATTATCCTCGGTTGTTGAAATTGTATAGCGATTTGACTGCAAAACTTAACAACAAACATTTTGTTTTTAAGTAAGAAGACAATTCTGGTATTATTATACACCAGACTAAATACATTTGAAGTTCTAGGCATTGATTATAAATCTTTTGTTTAGACAATCGATGGTTGCTGCGTGGGAAAATACTTATTTATCAAAATCTTTGTCTCGACTTTTGGATCCAGTCAACGATATGTTTAGTGAGGAGATTCCGCCAAATCATGATCAAATTGAATCGTTAATCAAAACAATGTCGAACGAATTAAACGTAGCACTCGTTGATGAAAATTTGAGCAATACAATAGCAAAGAATGTTGTAAAATGCGTTCAGTCTTTTGCTTTAAAGTCTGAAAATTTAATTGCTGTTGGTCCTGAAACAAATCATACAATTGGTAAAAGCAAATTTTTATTCATGATTAATTGTAACAAATAGCTTGTGAAAACGCGCAATTTTTTTAGGAGCGACAAATCCAAGTCAAAAACAAAATGTACAATTGGCGAATATGGTCCACCATTTTAAAAATCAAATGGAGAACATGATTTCTAATATGAGTCAAATTTTGCCAGACAGTTCTTTGGAACTTATTAAGGATAGCTTGAAGAACACCGATCGTGTTGTGTCGGCCATTTTGTCTCCACTCGTCGGTCAGTTTAACAAAGATTATATATTTTTTGGCGAATACAGATCAAGCCTAAACTGAAACGTGGTCACTTTTTGGCTATCATAATGATATCTGCCACTCACTGACAGAAAGAATAATTTGTTTTGATCTTTTCTTGGCGAAACAGGTGTTTGTTGTTAGTAGTGTAGAAGAGTTCATAGTTTTAATATTGTTTTGTTTTAGTATCGATCAACAACGCCATTGAGACGATAATTGTAACCATTCACTCGGAAGATTGGAATAAAATCCAGTATCCGGCAAACAAAACGAGCATCAATTGTAGTGCTTACATGAGAGAGCTCATGGAATATATAGCGCGGGCATACAAAGTTCATTTAGCTCCGTTCCAAAATATCGAAGCATTAAGTTCATGGTATTAACAGTATACTATTTTTCTTCATACCATGCCGAAAGTACGCACTTTCACCAATATATAAAAAGACTAATTACTTTCAAGTGAGCAATGTTGGGGTTACACATAATGTCGCACGCATCAATAACGCTCATATAATGACAGCAGGTGTACACATAGACATCTATGGGCAAACATGTGATGACAAACGCCATCGGTGCGCATGACAAAACTGTTAAGAACCGCCTATACAGACGATATGCATGTAATTCCAACTTGTGACTACAACAATGCATAAATGTTATACTTTCGGCATTAAAATCGAAATAGAAAATACGTATTTTCGGCATAGTATGAAGAAAAATGGTTTATTATTTAGAGATTTAATTATTAAAAGTCAAGAGCCAGAACACTAATTTTTTTTATTTGTTGAAAATCAATATTTCCGGAGTAGTTCTATATCAGGCTCAAAAGTCTAGAGAAAATCAAGACGAATGCGAACTTTAGAATGAAAATCATCCCAGGACGAAGTTATAAAGAAGTTATTTTTGATGTGAAACATCTAATGGCGCGCTGGAATGAAAGCGAAAACATTAAGATTGCACATTGCGACGTCCCATTCGATCAGCCTCGCATCTTGCTGGCTCTTTCCAACTTAGCTTCCCCTCTCTTGGCGCTTCCCTCGCTATACTACACTACACATTCTCTACTTTGCATGTGCGTTAATGTGTGTCAGCATTTTATTCATGATTATCTGTGTAATGTTACGTATCTGCCAAGCGTCTCATGACGAGTCACATATTTTATTTTAACAGCTGCGCTCAAATAGCTGTTCGTTGCATCGAACTGTTCGTCCGTCATACGAGTTTAGTACGACCGGTGAGTTCGGGTGGTCGATTGCGTTTGCAGGCCGATTATATCAGTCTCGAGAACGCCTTGTGTACCCTTTGTCCACATCTGCCCAGCTTGGGCAGACCTTATCGGTAAGACATGCCAGATCTGAACCAGTCGTGTAAAAAAAAAATGTCGCTCACTCAAATAACTGTGTTACAGTTTACTTAAGTCAATGGCGACGCTGATAGCTTTAGATCCGAATGAAATAGTGAAAAGCCAATTGGCCGGTAGCTCTGTACCTCAGAGTACGGTTGTAATGTTGTTGTTTTCGCACGCTGGTCCGCAGTTGTCTAGTCCGCATCAGACTGCAGGTTGGACTATCGCTAAAATGTCTGCTTGGCTCGATGAGCACACGGAAGAACGCGACAGGTAATTGTCCTTTTTTTTTGTATTGTTTTTTTTGTTTCGTTTCTATGTTGTTTTATTTTTTAATCTATGAACGCTTTGCTGTTGTTATGCGTTCTTAATCTACAATTTACCAATCTGTGAAACATTTTAAAGTTTATAACAAGTACGATTTTTTAGATTGGAGTTGATTTCTGGTGCAGTGCAACGTTATTTAACAGTTGTTCGACAAAACAATGTTACAAACTATGATCATGTATACCTTTTAATTACTGATTTATTGAAACAGCAATAAAATTTTGTATATTATATATTTTGTACATTTATTAGTAGGCCTGCATGTTTTTACGAGCGGCAAAATTTTAGAGATGACAACATTTCAAAACTAAACAATGTTAGGACAGCTGAAATTTAAACATTAATTTAATTCATTCTTTAATTATTAATTTATCATTCGTTGTCCAAATTTACGGATCTCTGGCTTCATTAGATGTTTAATTTCAATAATCACTTTTTCACAGAGCAAAAAGTCTGCCATATTAGACGGGGCCTAGGGCGGCATTGAACCTAAATCCGCCACTGATCGAGTTACAGATTATTATCCTTATATATAAAATGTTTGTTCGTCTTCTATGTGTTTCTATAACATTCTTTTTTTTTACTCCAAAATTATTTTTATTCTTATTAAATTTATGACTCCACTGCTGTTGTCGCTGCGAAGCGGGTTATAAAACATTATTTGATCTTAAGTGCGTGCGAAGCCGCGGGTAGCGGCTAGTAATATATATTTTTAAATGTATAAACATGTTTTATTGTGTATAAATACGAGTTATTACATTTATTACTCTTTGTATTTAAGTGTTAGCGTAAATTTTTCTTCAGCCTTTAGATTAAAGGTATTTTAATCTAGATCTTACATTAGTAATAATTTTAAATGTTTCGCCGAAAATATGGTAAATCGACATTTAAAAAAAATCTAAATCAGAAATTTTTCGCTGCATTACTGACGACGAATTTTGTACAGAGACCTTTTGCAACTTTGTGCTTAAAAATATTTGATTTTGCTAAGAAATAGGGATTGGTCTAAGATCGCCGACAACCAGGGTTTTTGAACATATCGCCAAGTTCTTAACGTGCAGTATAAGGCACAAAGTACCTATACGTGTTCTGTGGCATAAGGAGTGTGCTTCTAGAAAGACAAATTCATTCAGTGTAAAAATGCCGTTTATGATAGGGCCAGCGCCTATTAGGCGTACATTAAAATATTTAAATGCCGGTAAACTGTTTTTAAAGGATGAAATAAAAATTGTAACTTTGCATTATAACACTGGTGGAGGAGAACCTCATCATGGTGCAAGGTAAGTCATATAAAATTTATAGGTTAGTGTTAACGTAATTTTGAATGTGTTCATTTTTATGTATTTCAGGGATTTCGGATTCTGGTATATACCTCAAATCCAGTATAAAAATCCTAACGTGCAAATTATGACAATGAAGAATATGACACCTTCGCCATTTATTCGATGTTATTACGGTATGTAGATATTTTAAAGCAAGTGCAGTGTCCATATTTATAGCAATTGAATTAGCTTTTTTAACATGTTTTGAATATCTATAGAGAAAATTAAAGCAGTTATCAGAGTTTATACCACTTAGATAGATTGTCCGACTGATAAGTGTACCTGAGTGGATACTAGAAAGTTGACTATAATATTGGTAGTTTGAATTTTTTTTTTTTCAAGCAGAAGGTGGACAGCAAATGCTTATTGATGTGGATGGCAAATCAAAAGAAGATATTCTTGCTCATTTAACAAAAATTATTGGAAAATCAGAGTAAGTCTAATAATATAATGTTTTTAAAGCGTTAAGACACAACCATGGAGACTAAAGGACCACGAACATGCCACGAACTCATTATGGGATCAAAGTTAGTAGATAAAGAGGTGACCTCGTTCTGTTGGATAGTAGTGGACTGTCAATTGATATTGCGCGATGATAAAAATATTGAACGGTCTTTTAACTAACACGTCATGCGTTAACGAGGTGACCTGTGCATCTAATGACGTTGCCAATTGGTAATGTACCAAAAATCGAAATCAGTTTAGTCGTTTTTGAGAGGACAGCTTAGTGTAATGGTCAGTGACTGGTCTTTGGAGCCAACTGTCATGGATCACACCTCGCTCATGGATGTTTTGAGATACCATTTAAAACGTTAATATCACAAATTGTCGAGCGTCTATAATCGACAATATTTTTTTTTTTTAAATAGTCGACTGATGCTGCTGCAAATAGAAATTCTGTAAACGCGTTGTTGTCTTTAAGCTCTCAGACATAATTTATTATTGCCGATCTATTCCTTCAGTGTAAGATTATTAGATATAGAGGCTACTTCGTTCCGTTGGCTAGTAGTGGAGGAATGACGTTCAGTTAATGTAATTCATTAAAGATTAAAATAGAAAGGGGTGGTTTCTTGGCCCAAATGCACCACGTCCTGAAGGGATTTTGGTTCTTCCCATTTTTACTGGATCTAGTCAGCAAATAATCTGGATCTTATTATGAGCTCCAGAAGATTTGCTACTAGATTGCCCTGTGGAACTATTCCACCCTCATCAATGTAGTTAAAGATGATTGTCCTCGTGTAAGTTAAAGTCCCACATTCGAACACAATGTGGGTGGCTGTTTCATCCTCTATTTCGCAAAATTCCTGTTGTATCCCCATCACATGTAGGCAAGGGCGTACCCAGGATCAAAACTAGGGGGGGGCAAGCCATGGTCGTTCAGGTTGTAACATTTTATCACGGAAAAGGTGAATGAAACCAAAATATTAAGAAAATTATGTATAATTATAGCAGTGCTTTATCAACTAAGTTATTACAAAAAAAAATTATTCTAGTTACATGTCTTATACTAGTATCATTTTTCTTGGATTTGTAGAAGTAAAGTTATTTCAAGAATTGTAAAAATTCCAGCAATGCATGTAGGTGTTTTCTCAGGAAATAATGACCGGTTAATAGCCCAATCGCCTTTCTGAGTGTCGGTCTGTTAGGTGTAATTAAATCCTCAGTTAGCTTTGAGAAAGGACCTACAATCATTTCATACCTGGAACCAGGTCCCAATCTGAGAGATGCTGCTCACAGATCCATCTCCTGACAGTTTGCTGAACATTTGTATAGGAAATTCCACAGACTGGTTCAGGTCCAATGGATTTGTCAGAAGCTCCTTGTCTGGCAAGGGTATCTGCACTTTCATTGCAAATACTGATGTAATTCATGAACGAGGTAATCTGTGTACTTCTAATGACTTTGTTTCCGACTTGTTTTCAGATCTAATGATATTGACATGTTTATGATAATTAAGTGTCTGCGTGCCCCTTTAGTCAAATAAAATAATAGTTACGTAATTTTAGAACGGTTTTGTAAGAATTTTGTTTTGTTTTTTTTAGAGCTGTGATAGCAAAAGAAACACAACAAAAAGAAATCAAAGATAATCCTGCTAACTTTGGATACGGCTGTGTAAAAGCGTGTATTTGTGAAATTCCTCATCAGGTGCCTTGTCCTGGTATAATTCCGTTACCGAAAAATATGCGAGGAAAATATTTATATAGTAAACAAGATTAAAGTTGTACTTTAGTTACTAATAATTGTTTTTTTTTTCTATACAATTATATGTTTCAAGCGCGAAAATAAAAGGTAAGAAAAATGTATTAGTTCATTATTTAATAATCTGATATGTGCAACACAAAGTATCAATTAATGTTAATATCGCCGTCGTAACCTAAACCTAAGAAACGGTATCTCCAAATTGTTAGTTTCGAAAAATCACGCCTTGTTCTTATAAATTGATGTCAGGTCCCCACAAGGTTATTAGATACATAATGTGACATCGTTCTGTTAGTAGAGGGGGGATGACGTCATGCAGTACTACAAAATGCATATTTTTTGTAAAACTAGTGCCCCAACTGCTTTTTAGCGTTATGGAATAACATATATTCCCAAAATAAACCAATGAAGCGATGAACTACAATTTGGAAAATCTAAAATTCCTACACTATTGTTTCTGGCGTCTGTTCATTCCATAGTATCAAAAATTATGCTTTTTTTAAGCAAATAAAAAACCATTTTAAAACGTATATAATTTATTACTTTAAGAAGCTTATTATAAAATAATAAATGATGCATTACAACAATCACATTTGACTAAATTATGATTTTCTTTAAACATGAACGATACTATTTTTTAAAAGCAACTTTGTATTTTATTGTCTTTTAATATTAACTGAATTTGTAAACTAGAGAAATATTTTATTAATTAGACTTTTCTTAAAACACTTGAATACATTAAGGCAGTTTTCATATTAGTATTAGCATGACGGATCCTTAATTATTTTTTCAATTAAATATAAAAAAATTGATAAAAATACTGTAGTATTTTTCATAATTAAACAGACTGACGAACTTGACTTTTTATACGAATTCAAAAATAGGCGTTTATATGTTTGGCATGAATCATTCTTACTTTCCTGTGCCCTCATGACTTCTTTATTTTACAGCATTTTTCTCATTATATCATTTAAAGAACTTAGAAACTGCCTTAAGTTATTTTTTTACGGACATTTTTGTGTTAATATTTAATATGATCAAATTTTAAACATGCAAACTAGTTTACAAAAGCTTCGTTTAAAACAGACAATGAGTGGTTTTCTTGACCTTGAATCAAAATTGTTGAAAAACAAACGACAGTAAATTGTATTTTTTCATTTGTTTAAACTTTAAAGAATACTCTACATATTTTCAACTGCACGTATTTTTATAAAATATTATTTACAGTCACAAAAAAATATGAACACTATAAGATACTTTTATTACAAGTTGATTTGAACATTATTCTTTAAAATATTGCGGAAATTCGTTTATAATACTTCTTACTAACTGCTGATCGGATTGACTTTGTTCCGTCTCTTCACAGAAGATTCTAGTAAAACATTTCAAAATGTCATCGCGTCTATGCATATGATCTTCATAATTTGTATTTTTGATCAGCCGTCTGCAGAGCTCTAAGTACTGTTGACGGCGAAAATCACCGGCACATAAATCGGACAGCTGCCGTACGATTATATCGATCAGAACTTTGGTATCGTTGGTATAAAACAGAGATGCTGTTTTTTCTCTACTGAATAAATCGATAAATAGTTTTAACACCGAATGTGGGGGCGCTGGCTGATGATCGAATATTCGTACCGGATCTTCTTCTCTATTCAAAAGTAAAAGTATTTTTTCCGTAAATGTTTTTGCTGCTTCGACATTCCCCAATGCTTGCATGACGACGTTTTCTTCCGAATCTACTGGATACTGTAAATTGAACGACAATACTAAATTCAAAAATAAATCAGGTATTTGTTCATCAACATCAGTATCGGGTGGCGATTCCATTAAATCGAATAAAAATTCAACGAAATTAACGCCAAGGTGTTCGAGGTGTGTTATTGGCATTGGTTCTCCCATCGAAAATACCATGGTTAATAGCAATGAAGAATAATTTAATTTAGGCATGTTTCTCGGATTTTCTCTCATGTCTCGTGCGAGTTCCATAGGTAAAACGGAATTTAATATTATATTGACGGCTGTATTGTCCAAACTGCACATGACTCCGAAAGCTTGAAGTAGTAGTTGTCTGATTGACCAGCGGACTTCCATCTGATAATATTGGATCAAAGTCGTGACGCCTTGATACTGATCGTTAGACAGAACATGCTTTGAGATAGTCGCATCGGCGTTCGACAATATCGATATGAGTTCGAGTATGTATTCTTTGATAATACATTCGTCTTCATGAAGCATCCAACTTCTCTGCTGAGAATCTTCTTTGCACGATGTCAGTTCTGTGAAAATTATTTTTAATCTCGTCGCGTCGTGGGTCTGTTCGATGATGCGTTTTGGAGCTAGTAATGGTCCTTCGACGTGAGACAGAATGTTTGTTAAATAAGGTGTAAAACTTGCCGGTAGTAAATCTTGTAAGCCGTCGATGACTGTCGCAACAGCTATTCGAGACATTTCATGACTCAATTGGGTATTTTTACGTACGGTTTCGACTAACTCGTACACGGCTTTAGAACTGACGTCCGATGCGCAACTCGATCTTCTCGAATCCGTCATGGAACTTGCTTTGTAAACGTTCCGTCCGGATTCACTTATATTCTTCTCGGAATATTTTCCTTCGATCGGAACCGAATTAGAAGCATCGCTTCTGTCGTGTTTTTGCGAAATATCGTGCAATGAATGGGCAGAACTATTTGTAGACTGATAGAAATCTTTTTTATCGGCAGATTTGATCGATTCCTCGTTCGAATCACTTGAAGTTACTTGTGGTATTTTTGTTATTGATTGTCTTTTAACATCTCCTGACGATTTCTTGGTTGTAACTTTTGTACCGCTATCTGTATGAAATAGAAGAGGCAATTCAGCTCCTGCTGGACTAACGCAATCTATTGCCGGTGCTTGCGGTGAATTTTCTATAATTTTCTGATAAGAATCTTCGGCCTGACGCTTGTTTTCGGCTAAACGCAAGATGAGTTCCTGCTTATCAGAAGACAAGCCACTTTTGCTGCTTTCTGCTTTTAACACTTTAATGCAATTGTCCAAAAACTGTATATAATGTTGAGGTGCTACCAAAACGCTAGTTACATAATTCGACGGCACGAAACCTATTTGACCTTTATCGTTTACCACTTGCCACCAGTTACGTTGCTTGGTCGTAGTCTGATACAAAATGAAATGTTCGTTTTCACGAAAACTTAACGTTTTGGCAAATGTAGCTTTGAAATCATACATCGCGCGTAACATTTCAAAATTAGCAATTCGAATCATATTGTCACCCATTACGAAACCACCATAGTGTTTATAAAATAATCGATTGTTGTAAATTATGCATTAAGTTTCATTTTTAAAATGTTCACTGAGACATAAATACGAAAAAAATAATTTTAAAATGATAGAATTTCAGAAAACTCTTACGTGCTAAAGATTTTAATTCTTGAAAAATATAACATAAATTATTTAAAATGTTGTAACACGGACATCTTTCAAAATTCCTTACAGAATCTATTTTCTGTAGATCGTTAAAAATAATACATTTTCAGAATTCACGTGGCGTTTTTAAACATTAAATATTCAAGCAATCACGTTTTTCACAAACTATTATAAATTAAACTTTTCTCTTACGTTATTTAAATGTGCGGAATACAATTTACGATTTTTTCGCACAAAATAGTTTTTTTACGTATCGTTACACTAATCGTTTATTATTTTCTGAATCTTCGGTTGTCTTTTCGATAGGGATGATTTGTGTTACTGTGATGTCTCCGTTGAGACTTTGTTTGCAATTGTTTATATGTTGAGGTAGAACTTTGTTGTCGGGTTGTTTTGTTTACAGCCAACTCCTCCGTCAAATCAGTGTATTCCATAGTTTTTAATTTCGCCTCAATAGCTTTTATTTGCATTTCTCTACTTGGTTTCTTTTCATCTTCTTTAGCTCCTGCTAATACAGGAATATTTAAACATGGCTTTAGTTTGTCAGCGTCGTCCTAGAAAATAAACAAGTGATACTTTTACAAAAAAAAATAAATCTAAATACATAAACAAGGCGAGTAGAATATTGTAGGTTGGACGTAACATTGTCGAAAGTGTGACATGGCGAGACGGGAGAGAGGGCAGGGGTTGTAGGTCTAGAGACCTTTTTCGCAACTGTCAAACGTTCAATATAATTGAAAAATCAAGCCGAGGGTTTCGAATGATGTAAGCAATCGATTCAACCGACCACAGATGTTGTCACTTTTACAGTCTCTTACGCTCAACCTACTCTACTAACCTTGTTACATAAATATGTGAAGAATGTTATAAAAAAATGAAAATTACGTTGTTGACACTATGAGCCCACTTGACAACAATGTGTTTTGTCCCGACCAGTTTATTGTTGAGTGCTTCTCTAGCGGTTACAGCATCGGTTTGTTTGGCATATGTGACAAAAGCGTATCCTCTAGGCAGTCCTGCCATCGGTCCATTACGATAAAAAAGTAAATCGAATTTTTCGATTTTACCATATATTTGCGTTAGTTTCAGTAATTGATACCGGTAAAAAAAATAAATAACAGTTAAAAGTAAGTAATGCACGCTTGTCATTTGATTTACAATTTTACAAGGCCACCGTGAGATATTGTAAATATAGAGATAGCCTTGACGTTTAATTATATCAAATGATTATTTTACTTGATAAAAGTTTACAAGTGAAAAAAACTTACTCATTAATTCTAGGATCTAAATTTCCTATCCATAATCTCTTCTCTGAATTTGTCGTTTCTGTAGTTTCGGCATTTTCTGACTGCTGTAAAATTAAACAATAATGTTAACGAATTCACTAGCAATAAACATTATTTATTTATTTACCAAGTCTGTCTTCATTTCTAGAACTGCTTTTTCATATCAAAATTTCGATTTTCACACACCTAATTTTCACAAGGAGTATGTTATGCAGTTATAAAGACACAATTATTGCTTTGATGTTTAGGAAATTTATAATATAAAACACTGATTTTAACTTTTGAACACTATGCATTTGTAGATAATTAAACTTCTTAAATTTTACTGAAAAATATTGCGGTATTTTCAAAATAAATTTTCAATAAAAGATAGATCTATGGTAGATAATGACAGCTAATTTAACAGTTAATATTAACGACATCCATCGAAATTTTACTAAAACTTGTACTTCCAGTGATGTAGCGCTGTCTACATATAACCTAACTTTAAAAAAGATAACCCCAAAAATTTTAAATTATAGAGGTGACCTCGTTCGGTCGGATAGTAGTAGAGGACTGACGTCATCCAGTGGACTGTCAATTGATATTGCGTGTTGATAAAAATATTTATAGGTCTCCCAGCTGACGTCATTCATTAACGAAATAACCTTTGTATCTAATGACTGCCAAAAATTAATTTTCCAAAACTTTATTAAAGATATACATTTTTTGTACCATCCAATTAAATTTTAAGTTATGCTCACCAAAATCGACATTCATGCATAGGGCTTAAAAATTAGTTGAAAGCACTTCCAAAACAGGCCTGAACATAAATAGAAATTTATATCAAAACAAAATTATAAAAATTATTTTCGTTTTCTTCGAGCTTCATTTGGATTTTTCCTCATCCAATGTTTTACTTCTGAACCAGGTCTGATTCCAAGAATGGCAGATTTTGAATTAACATCCCTCATGACGAAAGGGGAATATCCTGTAACAAAACATTTAAAATAATTTTTTTTATTTAATCACGGGAAATTGGACAATTGAATTTTAATATAGATAAACTAAATTAAAAAATTTGCGACGTTTCGTTAATTTGTTTTAACTTCTTCGGGCAAAACTTTAACTAGTTAACCATAACTTCAATAAAAAAAAATTACATAATTTCATTTCGCTTAAATATTACTATTTGATTTTTATTGAATTAAATATATGTATTGTTAAACTTCTCAATTTTATTGAAGTTATGGTTAACTAGTTAAAGTTTTGCCCGAAGAAGTTAAAACAAATTAACGAAACGTCGCAAATTTTTTAATTTAGTTTATCTATATTAAAATTCAATTGTCCAATTTCCCGTGATTAAATAAAAAACTTATTAATTATAATGGACGTGAACAATATTGAGATTTAAAATGATTCCAGTCGATTAACGTTTCAAGTTTTAACAGAACATTAAAAAGTTAAGTACCGGCAATATAATCAGGATCCAATGGATTGAGTTTCATTCTAGCCGATTTAGTCGCTCTTTGCTGTGGCACAGGCTGGTCTTCAAACAATATCGGATTATTGGCGTGCTTACCGCCTTTCGGCGTCGGAAGACTGAACTTTTTACCACGTGCAGTCAGCGGTCTTCTAGTATTAATATGGATGATTTGCTTGCCGTTTTCATCCAATGACACGGCTACTTTCTTCAGCGTCTTGTTTCCGCAATTTGGACAGAACACCTTGGTCATCACACTCGTCGTTTTAAAGCAAGAATAACAGCGGAATATAAACGTTCTCAACTGTCTTATTACCTTTCCATCCAGAGCCGATACGCTAAGACCAATCTGTTTTAAAACATTTTGCATTGCAAAATCGGTCGTTAAGCATGCAACATTAACATCCCTTTCTTCGATTAATTCAGACTGTATTTCTTTTTTAACTTTTTGTACGTTGCCCGGTGTTATCCAACCACTATCGCTATCTTCGTCATCTGATTCATAATCAGAACACGAGTTAACTTCACAGTTTGATTTAACCGGGATTAAAATATTTGCGTCACTGTTTTCGGCGTCAAAATAATCGTTTGTGATTTTATTCTCGTCGCTATCTTCAGATTCAGAATCATTCGCAGAATGTCCTTGGTTTTCGTTTAATGTTTCATTCTTTTTATTAATTGTTTTACAATCTTCCGTGCCACTTTCATTGTCACTGTCTTTCTCGTTATCTTCGCTGAAAATTTCATTGCAACTTTGGAATTCTTCACTGTCTGATTTATGTTCGACCGGTTCGCAGTTCAAATCAGACAGTTTCTGATTAATTTCCTCGACAGATTGTTCATTATCGCTTGTTTCTACTTTACTTGTACTCGTTTTTTTAGGAATATAAAACCCACTGAGGTGTTCGAATTCACCTTTGGGTTTGCCGTTAAGTAGTTTTACTTTTGGTGGTCCTTTTGGTTCTGCGTTGAGGTGGTCAGTTCCGTTAATTTCTTTTTCTATTTGATATGTCAGTGCTATAACTTTTATGTCTGTAGCGGACAAACTCCTATAATCGCCAGTTTTTTTGGAAAAATCGCTCACAAATTTTATATTTTCAGGAAACACTTCTCGAATTTGTAAATCATAGGGCAGCGCAACAAGTCTTCTCAGCTGACGTTTATTTTTTATTTCATCAACTACTTCTTGTGCAGTTACAATGTTTATGCCAATGTCCTGAATAAGAACAAAAAATAATAATGGAAATTAATTTTGCAAAACTTCAAGTACACGAGCTATTTGAAGTAATTGATATTTTATACAAGTTATATTCATTCCGAAACCATTTTATGTGTGGAAAATGTTCAAAATCAGAAAATACATACCTGGAGAGGTGCCTCTTTAATAAATGCACTTGTGTCAACAATAAGATGTTCAATTTTTGAAGACATTTTTTAAATTTAAAATACAATTTACAATAGAAAAAAGCACCGATAAACTGTCAAAGAGAATTTAATATATTTTATAATTTAGCACTATCACTAACTTGACATGAGGTAGAAAGAAAAACAAATCTCACATCGTCGTACACAGTTTTCAGGTTAACAATTAGGACCCTACTGCAGTGTTACCAATTTACCGTTGTAAAAATTCTGATAGTTTTTGTGGATGACTACCAAATTCCGTAAATTTTTGCTGTATTTTTTGAGATTTTTTTCAACACAAATTTGAAAAAAGTATAAACAAGTTTTTAAATAATTATTTTACTTTAAATCATTAATTTTAAATAAGATGCACGTGACTGCTACCATTTAGAATCATGTATCAATTTAGGAAGACAAATTCTCATTAGCAATCCAAGTTCATTTTTTTGATAAGTTGGAACTTTATAATTAATTTTTACAATTGTTATTTGGCATTTTTTCCGACATTTATATTTTAATATGATTTTTGGCAAGGTAAGCCTTAATACTATTTAAGCATATGCACTATAAGTACTGTTGTCATATTGTAAATTCCATGTAAAGTTATTTTGTTTTTAATGTGTAATTATTGTTCATACTTGACATATCTTTATATTCATAACTGCATCATTTTACTGTTATCATTATTGTTTAGTGATAAGAAGAAATAATCTTTTTATCTATAGATTTTGCTATATTTTTGTTTCAATTTTTCTATTTTTTGACAGGAATCTGTTATCACAGTGAAATGATCATCACAAGAAATTAAATTCCATATAACCATGGCAGAGACTTCAGCAACGACTTCATCAACTGCTGGTTTTTATCAATTAAGTGTCACAAGTCAGTATTAAATCCTATTATTTACATTATTCATAAATTTAAATTGTATTCAGTCTCAGTATAATAATATTAACACAATGTACATTAAGTTCATAGTTCATATGTAACACGTAATCTGGGAAAATCTAGAAGGAAACATTTTTAAACATTCTCAAATTAATGCAAGGACTTGTAAATTATTTGCAAGTACTTAAAGTCAAGTGGTTTTCAATCATTGGTATTGGAAATAAAATATGCTAGCCTGGATGCTAACACAAATTATTTTCTTTTGAATTTATTTAATACGATGGCTTAGTAAAAGTACGACACAAATGTCATACAATTTATTTCAAAGATATAAATACTTGATATGTAAAATTTAGTAAATAATGTCATCAGAATTTTTCAAACCAACTAGGCTTTAATAATTGCCAATTCTAAAAGTTTAAGATTGATAGACGTTTAATAAAAAATTCGTATATAGCCTTGCAACGTTAAATTGAGAATTTTTATTATTATTTCCAGGTATTTGTAGTGGGTTTTTTTTTGCGACAGAATGTGTGTTTTAAAGGGAAATTAGTTCTTTAATTGTTCTATATGTACATAGTAATAAACAGTTATGATTCGTCCAAAAATTTACCAAAAACCCCGAACGTAAACTAACTCTTGCCAACAAGATATTGGGTCTTTCGTATTTTCTTTTTGTTTAATACACTTTCTGAATCCGGTCGGCTCTTTTATACAACTGTTTAGTATTTATTTATAGTTATATTGATGTCTAGAAATCAGTGATTCAATATTCACATCTGTTTTTGTTGTGGTTGACGTTATCTATAAATAAATAATAATAAATTACACACTCTAAATATTAACTACACAATGAAGCCTTTTGGCAGCGTGAACAGTGTCCTTCTCTATGACAGCGTCTGATAATCTTTATGATCGAGTGACGTCATTCACTCTGATTGGTGTTCGTTGTCACGTGACTTGAGAAAATAAGGAAAAATATAGTGTTTTTTAGTATTTATATCATAGAAGCTACCGCTTAACCTTAAAATTGTTTTTATTTAAATACAGTCAACATTCCTATTGATAGAAAACAGTATCACGGGTAATTGGAATAATGAAAATAAATCAATTGAAACACTCATTGATTGCAACGTTTCGCCTTTTCTTTAATTAATTGTTTTTTGTAATGCCAAATTGCATATTATATCATAGTTTAACTATCGTTTAAACATATTGAGAGCTTGAAAATGTCTTAATTAAAGAAAAGGCGAAACGTTGCAATCAATGAGTGTTCAAATTGATTTATTTTCATTATTCCAATTACCCGTGATACTGTTTTCTATTATAACATATATCTGGAATTGAACTTTAAAGATGAATTCCTATTGATATTTACTCACTGTTTGTTTTCAGTTGAATGCGCTCACTTGCGTGGCAGCAGTAGCTTCTTGAAACCAAATCCGTACATGGAACTGACCATCGATGACAGAGCTCCCCGCAAAACAGAATTTGTAAAAAATACATATCAGCCGAAATGGGGCGAAGAGTTCACAGTTCTCGTAACGCCGCATTCTCAGTTACAGTTCCGTGTTTTGGATCACAGCAGTTTTCGCAAGGACACAGTATTGGGGGAAAAGAAAATCGGTCTATTCCAGTTGTTGACGCATTACAACGGAAAATGTGAAAATCTTGAATTGACGCTCGACTTGTTCAGTGAAATGAAAAACGATGCGTCGCAACAAACAAAAGTCGGGGATTTAATTTGCGTTCTGAACGGCTTACAGATCGACATGGATTCTCTTCTGTCCAAACCGGGACAAAGAAATAGCAGTGTATCGTTAGCAACAGCTCAAGTGCAACCGTGTTCGAGCGATTCTGTTTCGAATCGCAGCGTATTGAACGGAGGCGTTAGAGCGCGCATGCGCACTCAACAAGATTCGAATCTGCAAGCCGTGAGCGTAAATCACAGACTGTCAAATTCGCAGAGCATAAATAGTCTTGCAAATGGTAACGGCACGAATCCACCGCCCGGGCCGCCGCCTTCAAACGTTCCTAACGGTGTAGCGAACGAAACCGTGCCGGCCGCGGCCGTTAACGGCGTAGCCGACGCGAACGCTACGCCGCAAACGACAGTTCCTGAAGAACCGTTGCCTCCCGGTTGGGAAATGAGATTCGATGTTTATGGCAGACGTTACTATGTCGACCACAATACGCGATCGACTTCTTGGGAAAGGCCGCAAGCCTTGCCGCCGGGTTGGGAAGTCAGACGCGATCCGAGAGGAAGAATCTACTATGTCGATCATAATACGAGAACGACAACGTGGCAGAGACCTAACACCGAACGGTTACAGCATTTCCAGCAGTGGCAAGGCGAACGCGCTCACGTGATACAACAAGGAAATCAAAGATTCCTATACCCTCAAACGGTTCAAGGCGCCGCTGCAGGAACGGGACCTTCGACTTCGGCCGAAGACGATGACGGCTTGGGACCTTTGCCCGCCGGCTGGGAACGCAGAGTGCAAGACGGCAGAATATATTTTGTAAATCATAAGAATCGAACAACGCAATGGGAAGATCCTAGAACGCAGGGACAAGAAATAGGCACCGACGAACCGCCTTTACCGCCCGGATGGGAGATACGAATGACCGAAGACGGAGTAAGATACTTCGTCGATCATAACACCAGAGCGACGACGTTCCAAGATCCTCGACCGGGAGCACCGAAAGGTCCGAAAGGAGTTTACGGAGTACCGAGGGCTTACGAAAGATCGTTCAGATGGAAGTTGAGTCAGTTTAGATATTTATGTCAGAGCAACGCGCTTCCGAGTCACATTAAAATAACAATATCGAGACAGACTTTGTTCGAAGATTCATATCATCAAGTTATGAGACTACCCGCTTATGAATTGCGCAGGCGTTTGTACATAATATTTCGAGGGGAAGAAGGCTTAGATTATGGCGGCGTTTCGAGAGAATGGTTCTTCTTGTTATCGCACGAAGTTTTAAATCCGATGTATTGTTTGTTTGAATACGCCAATAAAAACAACTACAGTTTACAAATAAATCCCGCCTCGTATGTTAATCCCGATCATCTTCTATATTTCAAATTTATCGGGCGGTTTATAGCGATGGCGTTGTATCACGGAAGATTTATTTATTCTGGATTTACGATGCCGTTTTATAAACGCATGTTGAATAAAAAATTAACGATGAAAGATATCGAATCTATAGATCCAGAGTTTTATAATTCTTTAGTTTGGATCAAAGATAACAATATAGACGATTGCGGCCTGGAATTGTATTATAGCGTTGACTTCGAAGTGTTGGGACAAGTTATTCATCACGAACTAAAAGAAGGCGGGGACAAAGTACGCGTTACCGAAGTCAACAAGGAAGAATATATGAGAATGATGACTGAATGGAGAATGACTCGAGGTATCGAAGACCAGACCAAAGCTTTCTTGGACGGTTTTAATGAAGTCGTACCGTTGGAGTGGCTCAAATATTTCGACGAACGGGAATTGGAATTGATGCTATGTGGAATGCAGGAGATTGATGTTGACGACTGGCAGAGAAATTCAATTTATCGTCATTATACTAGAAACAGTAAACAAGTCGTCTGGTTTTGGCAGGTAGGTTTCACTCTACTAGATCAAAATTGTGCTGTTAAGGTAGTTGTCGTGGTACAATATTGTCAAAAAGTTATAGATTATACGCGCCACAAAAGTATACTAGTTTGTAGCTAAGTGATCCATAATTTGTACGCAAGACTGTACCCGTAGAAACGTAACCCATACAGTATTCATATGCATGTATACTTTTCTATAAACTGTTGAACTTTAAACCGTTATTTATAAATAATTAGACAGTCAAAAATTCGATAACAAATGCATTGAAAGACTGTCAGTTTTTGAAAAGTTTCTGACAGTTAGTTCTTTTTTCATAAATAAGAAACTGGTTCAGAACTACAGAGATCATATACAATCAATGTTAATTATCCAACTTTTAATTGAATTTATCTTGGATTATATACGGTCGACCGACTTCAAATTTTCCACGGGTATAGTCTTGCGTACAAATTATGGATCACTTAGCTACAAGCTAGTATACTTTTGTGGCGCGTATAATCTATAACTTTTTGACAATATTGTACCACGACAACTACCTTAAAGCGTGTTTTAGTTTTTTTTAAACTATTACTTTTTCCATATCTGTACTTCTAATCAAGGTTTCTAATGGTAACTTATGCATGTAAAGCAACTATTTTAGAAAGGGTATGACAGAAAAGTGAAATTACAGTTGGAAGTTCCAAAAGTTGTCAGTGTTTCGTTTTTGAATTTATTGTTGTTTGTTTCTTTTCAGTTTGTGCGTCAGACAGACAACGAAAAAAGAGCTCGGCTACTTCAATTCGTGACGGGGACGTGTCGCGTGCCCGTAGGCGGTTTTGCCGAACTGATGGGCAGCAACGGTCCACAAAGATTTTGTATCGAGAAGGTTGGAAAGGACACGTGGCTACCAAGATCTCATACATGTTTCAATAGACTCGATCTCCCGCCATACAAAAGCTACGATCAGTTGGTTGAGAAATTAAACTACGCCATCGAAGAGACCGAAGGATTCGGACAAGAGTGAGCGGACAAAGACTGGAAAGCGTAAGTACTTATCATAACCTAATATTGTCCCACTTGAATTATCACTGAACATTTCAAGGTAACTTGGTGAGACATGATGGAGGAAATGTTAATGGATGATTATTTGTTTTTTAAAATTTGAAACAAAATCTCGTTCGTTTTTATTCTATTTATTTCTGAAATAATGATTTATTATTCACATTTGACAGGTTTTGTAGTATCAGTAGTTAAAAACTACGGTGCCATAGACTATTTTTTGGTTGAAATGGATTGCTTAAGTTAAAAAAATTACTTCATATTTACATCTGAAAAAACTCAAACAAACTTGATAGACACCGGGAATGACTAATTAAAAATGCGGAAATGAAAATTTGTAACAAGACAGTAAGTTGGACTAACAAAAATTTTCACCAAGGATTACGTCAAAAATAAATTCTGTATAATATCACTTTAATTTCAACAGTGCATTGAACTTTTTGAATACGCGTTTGAGAGATTACTTTTCCTCTTATCTTTTATATTTATAATTTTTTTAAATTATTTAAAAACTCATTGTTTTGCAAACATCAAAATACTGTCAATCTTTCTGATTTCTGAAGATTTATATTATATGGTAGAACTTTAAAAATAACATTGTTAAAAACTAGTTGAGAATCTCGTCTGTAGATGGCAGTTCGATCAAATTTAGCCTACCATCGATACTGCATTCTTGGTGTCTAATGTCCATTGTAGCGATTCAAGTTATGAGGATAGTTTCTTATTAATTAATTAATTAACAATGACAATATTCTTGTACAAAATATTATATTTGTTCTTGATCGGCGTTTTACAGTTCACTTTCCGTTTTTGCTCATTAGACAAACATATTGTTGACTTTTTTTAAAGCGAAATATAATTTCTAATCTACTGTACAGTGCAGTAAAACATGATTAATCATTAAGTTTATGTGTAAAAAAAGTACCTAATATGAAATAGTTGACAAAAAACATATTTGAAATTAAATAACCCATAGCTGTACTTTTTTTCAAAGTGTACACTTAGTGGGTCTCTTACAATAAAAGTAAACTTAACCCTTAACTCTCAAATACATTCTTTTGTTTTTGATTGAATTTTTTAATTTCGTAAGTTTACACATATAGGTATTATTAATTTATCTGTTGTTTTAATTAAGTATTGGTATAAATTCATTTATTGTTTAACTTATTGATTCAGTTGTTTATCTTGAGGAGTCAATTGTTTCTCTTGTGATTTCATTTGTTTATCTGACTTGTGTATTTTATTTTATTTTTTTTTTTTTTTTGTTATTCAATTGATTATCTTGTATATTGTGATCAATTTCGGCTTTATACAGTTCATTAAAATAAGGAAGTGATATATTTGATTACTGATACGAAATATAATTTAATTTAAATAATTTTGCCATTAAAAAGTACTGGCAACATTTTCTATCAAAGATTTACTGTTATTTTATTCTTAATGTAGTCATCAGTGAGTTAACATTAATAAATTTATTATTATTTAATTTTGCAAGAAAAACTATAATCCAATTTGATGTTTGTAAATAGAAAATCATTAATTTGTTTTATATTTTTCAGGGAAACTGTTACGGTGCGTTACACAAACATATTAAAGTGATATAGAGGGAACTAAAATCTATTTTATAGAAATGGCGACATTAAAATGTTATTTTCTGTAAAGTTGGCAGAAGTGATAACATTTGAATGTTGTTACTGTCAACTGTCAGCGCTGAAGCTCAGTTGTTTATGCGCAAGTGCAGTTAGACGAGAGTTTAAGGGTTAATTTTACCAAATATATATATGATATATTTTTTAAATATATTCCGCAAAAGAATTATCGCTTCGTTGAGTACTTAAAAGGAAAAACTCAGGCAATACATTCAATTTTTTGCAGAGTGTATTTTTTGGTCCTTCTTAGGACATGTAGTCATATTAGAATATAATAAATTAGTAAAACAATTGATATAGCCAATACCGAATGATAGTTTTGTAACTTTTGTCTGATCTGCATACAAAATACAGAAACTACAATTAAATTCAGATGTAAATTATCGTACGGCTAACAGAGAACGAATGTGTTGTCATATTTTGCGAAAATTGTTGCCCCGTATATTAAAATTTAAATTGTGAATAGCAACGATCTGTGCAATATGGATGTTGAGTATTTTTGGGAAAGTGTTTTAAATCATGCATAAGTACCTAATATAATCACAAATATTTATTATAATTTTTAAATACGACTCATACTTTAAAAATCATGTATTTTAAATTCCGTTTCAAATTTCGCTCCAAAACGTCAATACTTGTCACGGGACTGCCGTGACGTCATACAATCATAATCCCTGGTAATCTGATGAGGTAATGAAAGGTTTTTTCGTAGTTGTTGTATGTAATTTGACGTTTCCTATAAATAAATAATAAATTACACACCCTAAATATTAACCAAAGAATGAAGCCTTTTGACAGCGTGAACAGCGTCCTTTTTTATGTCCGCGTCTGATAATGTTTATGACTGAGTGACGTCATGCTCTCTGATTGGTGTTCGTTGTCACGCGACTTGAGAGTGATTTACGTACGTTTTATTTATTAAATATTAAAGGAAAAATATTGTGTTTTTTAGTATTTCTATCATAAAAACTACCACTTAACATTAAAATTATGTTTTTATTTGAATACAGTCAAGATGCCTATTACAGAATAAAACTCGTCATTGCAACGTGCAAGCGTTTTCAAAGGAGATATGTGTGTGATAAAATTATTTCCTTCTTTTGTTCTAGTGTCATTTCGCTGGCGTCGAATATCCTAGTGACTCATTCCACAACTGCAGACCACTCAGTACTAGTTATTCTGTCACTACTTCAGTGCCACTTTGCCACAAATAACAAAAATAATAATGTGGTCTCAATATTTTGTTAAATATTATTTATTGTACGGCACGTGAATATTGTTTCTGTTTTGAGAATGTGAAACAAAAGCATGTTAATTCTCTGTTAGTCGTTATAAACAAAAGCATGCATTTTGTTGAACAGAGGAACGACGATAATGTAATGTTTTTTTCTTGTCATTAACAAATTTTTACCGTTCAAAAGTGAAAATAAATTTACATTCAACAGTTCTGCAAATTTAGACTGTGGATTATTTGTTGTCCATTAAAAAAGGTAGCAATGACTGTGCTCGTTGATTTTGAAATTTCCATCAAAATGATGAAGGCGCTGGTCCGCAGTCGTTAAAAATAAACTGCGCGTGCGCGCCCACCATTTTGAAGTTTCCAAAAAGAAGAGGCCAACGAACGCAGCCATTGTTGTGAATAATTACCATAAAAACATTGTTGATAAATTTAAATAAATATTTTATTGCCAATAGAATGTAAATAATCAAATTTCTAGTATGTACTAATGTATAATTTACATAATTATTATCATTTAGAAGAAAGCAGATGTGTTTATTAAAAAAAATTAAAACAATTCGTAGGTATTTCGACTACACTTACTTGCGAAAAATATACAGTTTTATTTTAAAAGATTTAAACGGTTATCTTTGATAGATTCATGAAGGAATATAAACAAAGATTTTTTTTAAATGATATTAAAAAGCTCGATCATACACTCTAAATATCAGATCCACGTTAATAATATAAACAAAACATGAAACTGAGATTTAGTACTATTGTCGTTATTTTATTTTGATATATAACAGGGTTCTCCAAGATTTTTCCAGATTACACAATCCCAGCGTCAATAAAACAAATGAACTGAAATTAGTTTTTCTTTTGTTCCTACTAATACATGAGGTATAAGAAAGGTGTTTTTCATTTCGCAAGTACATATTGTTGGAGATCCCTGCTGTATGCTATTATTGTTTTTTTTTTAAATTTTGTTATTGCGCTTAAAATTGGCTACGTAAGTGCCAATGTTCAGAAATAAATGAATGTATTTTTTTTAATTCAATATTTTCTTTAACTTTGTAAGTGCAGTGTAACGTTGATTATTCAAACTAATAATTGTGACCGTATCTCAGTTCAGTATATTTTTTTATAGTTCAACTTAGTAATTTTTATTTTATTTTCATTTATTTTAAAATGCGTTTAAATTGTAATTGTAATTAGTGAGCAAACCAGTAATAGAGCAGCAACGAGCTGCACAGTGTTAAATGCTCACGGATTTTAATGTGTTTGGATAATTGATGCTATACTGTGCTTTGCATAATGAATCTTTGACAATTTTTCAAAACCAGTATATCAAAAGTAATGAATGAAACAAAAATGGAATCTATGCAAATAAGTTAGAATTTTTAAAAAATCGTTTTTTTTAAGAATCGTTTATTTATTTATGAACATCCAGTTATGATATATTTTTGTATATTATTATTAATTCCAAGATATAATAGCACATAAAAAATAATATATTTTATGCAGGTGATAGCACGTCTAATAATAAATAAAAAAAGGAAAAATAGTTTTTTATTGATTATTGAAAATTGTGAATGGGTATCAACATATAATAAATTGCAGTATTTTTGTTTTTTTGTGTAAGTTTAGTAATTTTATTAGTTTTATTAGTATTACTTTGCCAAATTAATAGTAAATTTATTATTATTTTTTTAGAAAGTTTATTTTTTATGAAAGATTAATTGCACGATTTACCTTCTTTAAGTAGGCTTCAGCAGATTTTTTTTCAATTTCATATTTTTTGGTACACTATATATTTACACAGTGGTCCTAGAGATTGTGCAATACAGATTGTAAATAAAGATTATTAATTAATAATAATATAAATGTAATGTCGACTTTTCTGTAAGCATATTTCCTGGAGAGTTTTGAATCGAAGAGTCTTTGACCATTGTAACGACAGGCTCAGAAAATTATATCATCAATTCAGCGATTTACAAGACGAACAAAATACAATCGCATTCGCAACAACAGTTTAAACCATTATGCATATAAAAGAACAAGCCCTGATTGACTGACTGACTCATCAACACTCAGGTCAAACCGCTGAAGCTAGAAATTTGAAATTTGGACATGTTCTTTTGGTGGCGTAAGCACGCATTGAGGTGGGATTTTGCTGAATTCAACCTCTTCTAATAGTGCAGGAAACAACTAAACAATTAGTGGTCAACTGATTTTAAAAAAATCACAGATTATTGTGTGGCAGAAAGTGAAATTATGCAGTCGGACTCATGTATTTTCAACACCATCTATTTTCAATTGATTTAGCTCACATATCTTCAAGTTTTTAGTCATGTAAACTGTCTCCGCCCACGATTCTCAGCCAATGGAAAAATACGTTTGACAATGTTTAATCTCAAATTAATAAAAGTTTTTCCTGATTGGTGTATGCCTGCCATGAGGTCAGGATGAAGGACAAATTGAAAATACGGGAGTCGATTAGTTCCAATAGGTTGAAAATACATGCGTTCTACTGTAATTAGAGAAAACTTCATACTTTCTTGCACGATCGCTAGGATTATATTGTGTATACAAAAAACGCTATATTGAAATCTCCGTGCTAGTTTTATAATTGTGAATTTTATCATTGATTGATAACTCGTTATTCCAAGATTTTATGTTAATTAAACCAATTGCTATAATATAAAGCTTTTATAAAATTCACTTTGTAAATTCTGTATAAAGAAATCATTTTTGAAAAGTTTCGTGTAACAAATTTGCTTAAAACTATAAATTTCACTTTAATTGGGCCAGATCTGAAATAGCAGAAGACACAAAATACACATATATTTCCTGTTTTATTTATAGTGAATATTATTCTGCTTTTATCACATTAAGGACAATGTAATAAATACATGTTCAAGGAGAAAAACAATAAAATAATTGTATTCATTTTTAATTATTTATTTTATTTTATTACTGATAACCCATATTTTTATAATGCCAACGACAAGAACTGAATAAATTACTGACTTCCTTTGAAATCCATCCTCTGAAGAATTTAAAAAAAACTAAAATCCGATATCTGCTAACCTAGCAGATACAAAGTTGCGCTCATGCTCACAAGCAACAGCCGAGAAGGACACTTCGCCCGCTACCACATCGCCTTTGATAATGTCTACCGCAGTTGTAAGCGAAACGTCAGGTAGAAATACCAATGGACCACGGCGTACAAGCCCGGAAACCAAGAAGTTTTGCATTTCCATTTTTGTCTAAAAATTACTAAGGCTTAAAAAAAGTCGATTTTCGACAAAATTAAAAAGCTTCCATCAGCTTTATAATACAAAATGACATACTAAAATCAAGAAATCAATAGTCCATTTATGTAGTTTTAGAAGTACGGCATCATACAGACGAAGAGGTTTTTATACATTTTACATTTGATATATATTTACCAGAAAATAAATTCATAAGATTTGTAATTTTAGGAGTAGGGCAGCAGAAAGATGAAGAGATATTTCTTGAAACTTTTGTAATTTATTAATTTAAAATAAAAAATGTTAACTAAGTATATACGGGTACTTGATGCCCCGTATAGGTCCTGTAGGTAAACATAGGTATCATGTGTATACTTTATGTACTAGAGGATTTTGGAAATATTTTATTATTATTATTATTATATTTTCTTGCTATATTCAAGCAAGGCCATCAAAGAATTATTATATCCAGCGCTTCTAAATAATGATAGTTGATATTATCTTCTTATATTTGTGTTCATTTATAAATACAATATTTGTTTTAGTCAATTTGAGTGTTGTAGGGTAAATAAATTTTATAATAATGCAGCATATTATTCAATTCATTCAAATAACGTTAAGGTGAATTTTTCTTATCCAGCTCCCATAAGCTTATAGAAGGTATTTATTCACATTTATAAAAATAATATTATTTTTAGAACATTATGTAGGGTAAGGTGGGGCACAGTATGACAAGACACAGAATAACTATCAATATCTGTCACTTATTCTATAACTCCGGTAGTATAGCACATTGTTCGAACAAGCCAACCATAGATAAATTAGTCGCCATCTTAAAACGCTTGACATTTGATTTGATTCTTGCTCGCCAAGAAGTTTTTGCAAAAAAACTGTTTTTAAGATCATTTCTTCTTTAAATAGGCCGGTGTTGTTTTTTCATTTAGAGGCTTTCTAGAAGGATTTAGGTAAGTGTTGCTTTTTCTGATTTAAAATACACATAATTATACGTAAACACTTTCATAACCTATAATTTTTATTTTATTTATTTTTCTTTTCTGATCCTGTAGGGTACTGTGTGACGGGACACAGTGTCACAGTGTACATAACACCATCAGTTTTGTGGTGGTTATTAAAAAACCAAAGGAACCGTCGTGTGTCACAATCGATTTGAAAAACAATTTTGTTTGTACAAAATAAAATACTATGTTCCCTCAACAGGACAACTGTCTCTTGGGGATTAAATTTACATTAGGAAATTGAAATGGAAAAGACGGATAGGAATTTCGGTCTTAGGATTATTAGTGTCACAGTGTGGCCCACGATATGTCACCCCAGATACGGGACAGTTTGTGATAATCGAGGGGCCTCATAAAAGTGACATTTAGAAAGATTTTTTGTTATATTTGGTATGGTTTTCCTTTGGTTATTAAAAGTAAAAATACTGTTGATTATTTTAAGGCCAATAAAAGTGACATTTATTAAATATTTTTTTAATTTCATAACACAATTTTTTTGTTACATTGTGCCCCATCTTACCCTAATATCTTTTAAAACTGATTCGTAAGTAAATATAATATTACATAAAACTATTTCGAACTGCGATCCTAATACAATTTATTTTATTAATTGAAGGCTGAGTCAGGACAATGTTTATAAATGAGAAATATTATACGCAGTGTTCGATAATATAAATGGACAGTACTCGATTGTGAAGGACTACAAAATTAAAAAGAACACACATGAACAGAATATTATGGGTATTGACTGAAACAGTGAAACATATTAACGAAATTTTATAAACAGTCCTTTCGTTAGAAATTTTTCTTTGCAAATGGTTTAAAACAATTTGTGTTACCTTTCCTTCTCAAACAGCTGTTTGTTTTTTTTTTATCAAATGAATATGTATTAATTTTGTTTTTTTACCCTGACGGCCTGACTATAGTATAAATGTACCCAGATCCGCCAAATAATGTGGATATGTTGGGTAGCTATACCCACACGAGAAATTCCGAGTGAGTAAAATACTTTTTCGAAAAAAAAGGATTACAATACAACTTTATATAATTAAGTATACATATATTTATAATATATTTATTTTACACACAAACTTGATTTGGAGGAACTATTAAATGAGTTTATTTCGCAAAAAAACTGTCTAGTTGCTGTCTAGTGTCTATAATCTACAATATATCTTTTTTATGAGCATACCGAATAATAATTAAAAATAATTCGTAGCACGTTGTCTATGTAGAACACACAACAGCGACAGGTAGCTATAAAACACTCTGTATATAAAGACTTACCTAACTGCATTTTATAGTGGTGCCGTTCTATTTGAAGTATCTGATACCTCTTAAGTACTTCTGGGAGCTGGATAACAAATTTTTTATTGTTCGGTTTGTTGAAATATTTCAATAATTTTTAGCAAAATGTTTGTTTTTTCATCTTTTCCCATACGATATTGTAATTTTATGGTCAATGATTATGATTATCATGTAATAGATGCACGACAACACAGGTCAAACGTATTGTAAATTGAGATTTTAATATTTTTAAACTTTCTGTCTATTTTTGGTTTCAAACATCTTTCAGATACAATATTGTAAATAATATATAGATGCTATAGATATTGTAATGGTATAGACGCTTGATAACACTAATCTTTTTGGGCCCAAAAATATCGAAAAAACCTCAGAAGCGTTTCAAAATTGAAATTCAGTCCTTCAGTAAGTTAAAATGTGTTCTTAAAAAGATTTAATTAAATCGGCCTGACAGACTGCGTCCTCAGAAATTTTATGGAAACTAAGTTTGTGGATACGGATTTACTTACTTACTGAAAAGCGTTTTAAAGTGGTGCAGATGTCGGGTTGATGATCATATTGCAAGTAAGATATTTTAAAGGATGTATGAGGAGTTAAAATTTTTATATTTGTTCAAAAACAAACTGAAACTCATTATAATAAAGCCATAATGCATGCATTATACACTATATTGTCGACAGGGTTTGGTACCGCGCCCTGAGTTTTTTTTCTTATTAAAAAACTATGGTAGCAATGTGTAGGACGCGGAGAAAATGGAACTGAAAGGCGGACGGTCAATCGTAAATCGAATAAAGAATTTTTGACTTTTGACTCTTTCGCCTCTGTAAGCTTACAAGTTGAAAAACGTGTTAAGTTTTGATACTGCGCGAGTTAAAATACGTGTCATCGCTCATTGCAATTCGTCTTTAGAAAAATTTGCGAAAGTTTGAAATCCGCACATAAACAATTGCAAAAGTTATTAACAATTAAAGAATCTCAAAAAAGGGGGTCTAATTTTTTTGCAAATAACTCGAAAACTATAAATTAAAAATATAATTCCTAGAAAGGAGGAAATTTCCTAAAAAAATGTCGACTCCCGGAACTCGTCTTTATTATTAATACTTTTCATTTAATATTGAAAATAGGGCTCCAATTTCATTTTTGCACCGAAGCCACTGGGAGCAATATCCGTTTTCAAATCATTATCCCGTTGTTCCCGACTCCAGGAATCCGTAAGACATGGGCCCCCTTAACTCCTGTGATAAAATAACGATTATAATTTAAATAAAACTATTTTCCATGTAAAACTTTTTTTTAAAGTGTAGTCTCTTTTTGAATAAACATCTCTCATAAGCGAACAAAATATTTGGAACCCTTGATGTCCTCCTATATTGGATCTTTCCAAGGCCGTACCCAGGATCAAAACTAGGGGGGGCAAGCCATGGTCGTTCAGGTTGTAACATTTTATCACGGAAAAGGTGAATGAAACCAAAATATTAAGAAAATTATGTATAATTATAGCAGTGCTTTATCTACTAAGTTATTACAATTATTTGCTTGAAAAAAATTATTCTAGTTACATGTCTTATACTAGTATCATTTTTCTTGGATTTGTAGAAGTAAAGTTATTTCAAGAATTGTAAAAATTCCAGCAACAAAATTTTATAACGACTTATTTTTTGCTTCCAGGGGGGGGGGCAGCTGCCCCCCCCTGCCCCTCGCTGGGTACGCCCTTGGATCTTTCACTGTATATTACTTTTAAATTTGGGTTTAAAATATTGATTTTTTTTCATTATATACGGTTTTAAGTTACGTGTAACAATAAAAAATCAAAGAAATTTTCACAACAATACAAGCGGAAAGTACAGAGAATGCTTTTAAGTTTTAAAAAGCTTTGTTGTTTTATGCAAACATTTAATTTTGACATATTTATATTTATAAAATTAAAAACTGATTTATCTGAAATGCTGCTCCCCTGATACTTTTGTGTTTACATTTGATAGCGAATTTTTAAAGATTATGTCATGATGTATACTGCAGTCCCAAACCAAGATTTTATATCTGATTTTAAAAAGTTAAAATGTTCTCTGACACATTTTTATTTCGTTATCAAACTTATGTGAACATAATACATAGTGTAATACGTATCAAATTTGAGAAGTGCCTCCTTTTTGAAACTCATGCGATGTTATTCAAACTTGTTTCAAAACATCGCGCGCGTTTAAAAAAAACGTACACTTTCTCACACTTGTTACAATTTATAACGAGAACACGTAAAAACATATGTACGTAAAAAGTGACAGCCTTGTATAAAAAGTGAAACAAAAGAGAAACTCGTGCGTAAAAAAGGCTTTTACACACAGACCATAATTATGTAAAAACACCATTTTGTATGTGTGTTTAAAAAATTATAAAATGTAAATGTGTGGGTTTTTCAATTTGGGATCATCCATAAAATACGTCAGGCGAAATTCACTGATGTTTTACCCCACTTCCACTTTGCCACGCTGCATCACATTTTCTGCGTGGAAACGCTCTTTTTTCATATTGGATCTACGCGTGTGTGATTCCACGGAGTTCAGAAATAATTAAAATAATTAAACATTTGGGTACTGCATGATTTAATACAATTGCAAAGGGAGTGGCTTTATTTTATTGTATTTTATTAGAACACTCCTCTTTCAAAAATTGAAGTAATTAGATAACTGTCGTTTATTCCAGCGGCGCAACCAAAAAAAAAAAAGTATCACTAAGGCGCACGTATTCAAGAAATAAAAATATTTCGCTTTTTTATATAAACTTGTTGTTCATTCTAAAGAACAAAAATTGTATTAAAAAAACAACAGACATAAAAAATGTCATCAAAATGTTATTACGATTATTATAAATTCATATATAAAAAAGCTATTTTTACCGCGCAGTATTTCCATCTTTTCTTCAGTTATTATTTTTCTCGTTTACTTGGCTTATTTAGCCCGGGAAGAGTGCAAACGAGTGGAATAGGCTGTTTAGTATTTTAGTTTGCTTGAAACCACACTTGCTTAATTTTTTGTGAATTTTTGATTTTCACATCAAGTGTTTACATAATAATAAGTATTTACATAATAGAGTGTCTGGGTACTTACTACTTAGTACTTGCTTATTTTATTATACTTCAAAAAACCTGCTTGAAAAATAATTTTGGTTAGTTGATTGCAGAGGCTGCCTCGTTTCGTTGGATTGTATTGGGAGAATGACGTCATCCATCGTACCTGTCAATTGATTGTGTCTTGTTCATGAACAGTATATTTAACATATGTCAAAGAAATCAAAAGACTGAATAATGATATTATTTGCAATAAATTGAATTTTTAAGATAAGAGATTTACATAGTCCTAGTAAAATATAAATGACATTTTTGATGTTGTCATTACGTTGATAAAAACATGAACGGACTGCCAGCTGACGTCATTCCCGCGCTTACGCTGATTGGTCAGATAGAACGAGATAGCCTTTGTAATCTACTATTCTTGGTAATACAAGTGCACTTGCTGTTTCAAAGACTGGAAATGCCCTAATTTAATAAAAGTGAACTAAGTGAAATAAGCTTTCCATAAGTATGTAATTCTATAGGTCCATGTGCGTTTCACGTTGATCTTACTTTCTTCATTTTTAATTAGATCAGTCTCAGTATTGTTTCTGCATCATATTTTATCGAAATACAAGTTGTGTTATAAAACGCGTAATATAAACTGACTTTTTTAATTTGACTAAAATATTATAATTTTGTACACGCCACTGAGTCGTAAATAATTAAATATTATGTAAAATTTGTTCGAACTGCTATCCTAATACAATTATTTGTATTAACTGCGGACGGAGTCAAAAAGACAATGCATATAAACGAAATATATTATACGTAGTGTCTGATAAAAAAAGGACAGTGAATAGATTTTGCACTTAAAAAAATCAAACAAAACACACATGAGCATAATTTGACAGAAAAAAAATAATTCATTGAACGGTTGACTAGGTAGTAGAAAACACCCCGTATATAAAGACTTGTGTAACTGCATTTTATTAGTCGTGCTGTGTTATTTGAAGACCGATACCTCTTAAGTACTTCTGGGAGCTGGATAGCAAATTTTTGATATTTCGATTTGTTGAAATTATCTCAAATATTTTTAGCAAAATTTTAGTTTTTTTATCTTACTCCATATGATATTGTAACTTTATGATCAATTATTGTAATTTAATAGACGCTCGACAGCACAGGTCAAACGTATTGTAAATTATAGACGCTCATATTATTTAAAATTAGAACTTAAAAAAATTAAAAAGCTGTAAATGTGAAGCGGCGGCAATCTCGACGAAATTAGTATGTCCAGTAGCATAATGCTCGAGAGTCTTAGGCCTCTGGGGGTTAGGACCAAAAATGTATAACAATACCCGGTTCTCGTCTAGGGACCTTAGAGCGTCCACAATCTACAAAATATTGAAACATGATGCGAATTTTGTGTGTACTCGTGAAAATATAACTTTTTCTTTTTTTTGTTGCAGATACGATCGTATTGAATTGACATCAAGTGACTGAGCGACCCCCATTGTTGGAATTTCATGCCTACATTTTAAATCAAATATTATTTTATGTATTTTTTTTACATTAATATTCATTTAACAATAATAATTGTATTAGAATGACTGTAAATTATGTTTGTATTAGTAATTTTTCTTGTGAGAAAATAGACACACATTAACTAAAAGAAAATATTTTTCAAGTGTATAAAACGTATAAAAATACCTCTTCGTGTCTCTGGTGTCCTATTCCTAAAATGTCAACTTTTAACAATTTATCAAACGACAAATATTTTTTAAATATTGGAAGTAAAAATACCTCTTCGCGTCTCTGGTGCCCTATTACTAAAATGACAAATTTTAACAATTTCTCTGTTCAAATTTAAACGTATAAATTACCTCTTCGTGTCTCTGGTGCCCTATACCTAAAATATCATATTTTAAGAATTTTACCAGTTCGTAAACGAAAAATATGTTATCGTTAGATTATGGAGCAGTAACAATTTAGTTCATTTTCTATATCTAAGGGTTGGCCGCGAATCAAACGTTTAGTTCATGTGTCAAAATAAGGGCTAATAAATCCCCCTAACCGCCGACACATTTAACCCCGTAAGGTACGCTATCTATGGATTCCTTAATGCAATGTAATATTGTATTTATTAGAATTCTCACCAAGGACTAGATTATTAATTATCTAATTATAAATTTAATATTACTTTAATTGTGGTTTCTGAAATTGTTTAAAAACTGCCATTGTTTTCCAAACATCAAATTCACCCTCGATTTGTGTGATTTCTAAAGATTTCGATGATAAAATCATAAAAAAATTTTCAATCACATTTTTAAAAAACTATCTTCATATTTGTGTAATCTTGCAGCTTGATTACATTTAATCTGCCCCCTGTTGGCTTAACATTTTCAAGGCGTACAGGATTCATTGTGGAAGAAAAAAATAATAATAATAAATAACCAAGAGATAAAAGAAAATACGTTTTATTAATTCTGTTTATGTTACAGGCATGCATAAATTTATAAATGTTTTGTCGACTGATTCTTCCATCATTTAGGTTGCCGTATTTGTTTTTACTGCATATAAAATTTGAAAAACTCAAACAATTTCTATTAATTATTAACTGAAATTCATAAGTCATTCAATTTTATAAAATTGACTTTATTATATAGCTATATTAACAATAAAAAAACATATAATTGTCACATTGGTTAAGGCACTTGTTGAGGGCATGTATTTTAAAAACCCGTTTGTAGATTATCAGGCTACGGTTGCATTGATATTTCAAGTCTATCACAAATTTTACCTAACTTCAGAGCAAACTAAATGCAAGTTGTCTTACAAAATATATTGAAATAAAAAAACAGTTAAGCCTTAAGTATCTGTATTCAATTGCGATTCATACGTATTTGTAAATTATAGTGATTTGTTATCGCTAATTTTTCAACAAGAAGAATAAAGGGATTTACTTTAAGTGTTAATTGGAGTAAAAACTAAAAATTGACAATTCATTTTGATGGATAAAACTTCTTACTCGAATCTTTCGACATATCGAGTAAAGTTTGAGCTGGTTTGAAAGGAGTGCCATACAATTGCTCATATCTTAGCATTTTACTGACTAATTTATCAGCACCATATGCGTCAACGAATCTGAACGGTCCGCCCGTAAATGGAGGGAATCCAAGACCGAAAACGGCACCAACATCACCTTCTAATGGGTTGTGAAGAATTTTTTCTTCCAAGCACAAAACGGCTTCATTGATGAATCTGCAAAGCAATCAAACAATTATATAATCGGATATTTATATTATAGTTTTATAATTTTTTTTTTGTTTTTAATTTCTCCAGAAGTTTTACAAGGGGTGGGGTTGACGGGGTGGAATATTTTCTATGGAGATACTCCACAGCAAATGTTCAAGTTTTGATTGCTTGAAGCAGTCTGCATATGGTTGGGGTTAGAGGACGGCCGTCTGGTTGGCTAACATGAAAAATCTCTTAAAATAGGGATGTTGACTGTATTCAAATAAAAACATAATTTTAACGAAAAGTAGTAGTTTCTATGATAGAAATACTAAAAAACACTATATTTTTCTTTTTTTTAAGGAATTTAATTACTATTTAATAAATAAAACCTAATAAAATCATTATCAAGTCACGTGACAACAGACACCAATCAGAACGCATGACGTCATATGTTCAGCCATGTCAAAAACTTCATTGTTTGGTTAATATTTAGTGTGTAATTTATTATTACTTGTTTATAGGAAACGTCAAATTACATGTAACTATAGCAACGACTACAGAAGCGTAGCGTGCCTTGGCGGGGCCCCGTATAAAAATGTGTTTGGGGGCCCTTCCCCCGTTGAAGTAAATGACTTAAACGGGGAAATCCCGCAGCCCGCGATAACCGATGTAGGGTGTTGCCAACTTTTGAACGCACGCTTTACGCGGGAAAAAAAGAAATTGCTTTTTTGACTTTTGTCATTTCTGAAATAAAAAAAAAAATTGGGGAGTTTTAATTAATTTTTGCTTACGCACGTTGGGGGCCCCCGTTGCCCCGTATAATTGATACGGCAGATACGGCGGTAGCTACGCCCCTGAACGACTACGAAACAACTTTTCATCACCTCAGTTTACTAGGGTTTATGAGCACAGAATACGCATCTATAGGATGGTAGCTCCCGTGTAAACTTTTGAGCCTCCTTTGGTATGAACAGGTGACGTCACGCGACTAGTATTGGCGATTTGGACCGAAATTTGAAACGGGATTTAAAATACATGATTTTTAAGGCTTGAGTTGTATTTAAATAAAAAAATAAATATTTGTGGCAATATTAGGGACTTATGCACGATAAAAACACGCAATTTTTAAAATAAATCAAAAATCGTTTAAAGCCTTCGCAAAATGCGGTCTTTTCAAAGTTTATCTTCCTCCAAGCGGAAAATTCTCCCTAAAACGCATAATGCCTCACTTATAAAAATGCGCAAAACCCCAAAACATGAAAAATATTCTATCAAGAGCGCAAAAATTCTTCAAAAATGAGTAACGTATATAGATTTTAATGAGTACTTTACCTCGACACCATTCTGATTTGTTTATCCTCATCGCTATCAGCTCCTTTTGGTTCGAGAGAGTATTTCTTGATTATATCAAGAGCTTCTGTGTTTACATCGCGATTCTTGCTTCCTTTTTCATAAACATAAATGCCCTTGCCTGATTTGCGACCCATGAAACCAGATTTTACAAGATCTGTCATTATGTTCAAATTTCCACCACTGATGCGTTCTCCAAATACCTTTGCAAAATAATAAACAATGCAATTATTTTTTGTGTAAGTTTCTACAAAAAGTTTATTATTTATCTTAACTATCTACGACAATAAAAAATCAAAACAAAAAAAAAATAGATCGAGATTTTTTAAACGGAATTACGGTGTAAACTCCATGTAACGTCAAACTCCTTAAAACGTCGAAATTACTCGACTGGTTGGTTTGCCTTGTTGTCCATACAATGATACACTCGCTATGTAGCATCACACCCACTCTAAATAACGACCATATGTCATTATAAAGCAAGCAATTTCGGCAACTTAAAAGCACCTACTGCTTGTAGGTACTTTCTAAGTTGTCGAAATTGATAAGAACTGCAGCTTTATTGTCTAGCCTTGTTGTTATTTGTGTTAATAGTAATGTTTGTTTGTAAATTTTATGCGTTATTATTAAATAATACTATAATAGTAAAATAAAATTGATTTTTCGTTCTCTCCATATAACGCCAGAAAATGCGCAGTCCCTTTAGCGTCGCTATATAGAGTTTACGCTGTATTTAAAAAAGAAATAATTTAGCATGTTTCCGTCTTGGTTATTTTCTCCAATGGCACCAAAATTGTCTAAAATTTGCTGAATATTCCATTTGGTATCAAATAAATCATTTAAGGAGTTCTAACGACATAGGCCTTTTCATGATTTTTCCGTCCACAAAACCTGATAGTTCATTTTTTGGGCACCATAAGCGGTGATGTTTGGCAGTATCGTTTACTCAATTATTATTGATGGACATACCCATTTACTCAATGATGATTGATGGACTGAGTACTCCATTCACAGTAGCGTACTCTACATGTCAACCAAATCAAAGCCACTTTTTGAAAAGTGGCTTTGATTTGGTTGACATGTAGAGTACACTACATGATGGATACCAATAATGCGTAATATAAATAACTAGAAAAAATACCTTGGCCAAATCGACAGCTATATGTGATCCGACGTCAATACCGACTTCATCGGAAAGTGTAGCAGCGCCTACCGGAAAACCGAATTTCTTAGTCAGTTTATCCAAGTCTTTGGGATCAGTGCCTTCTTGTAAAATACGAATAGCTTCCGACAACATGGTCGACAGAATGCGAGTTGTGTAAAAGCCGGGACCATCGCCCACAGTAATAACGACCTTCCCTTGTTTTAGACCAACAGCAACGGCAGTCGCAGCGGTATCTTTGCTTGTTTTGTCTGTCGTTATAATTTCTAGCAGCTGCATTTTGTCCACAGGTGAAAAATAATGCATACCTGTGAATAAAAATACATTTGTTATTTTCTAATTTATGTACAGAAATGAGCAAATGAGAATTGGGACACCAGACGACGGTTTTTAAATTGTACATCGAGTCCACCACAGGGAATGAATTAAGGGAAAATATTATTTATATTGCTTTATAGTTTGCATACTATTCCTGAAATAATAAAAACAAAAAAAAATTGTTCATTACCAATTACTTTATCAGGTCTGCTTGATGCCGCTGCGATCTTGGTTATTGGAATAGCGCTAGTGTTGGTAGCAATGACACAATGGGGCGGAACAACAGCTTCTATTTCCTTGATTACTTTGTGTTTTATATTAATATCTTCGAATACTGCTTCGATTACAATGTCCGCATTTTTGAATTGTTTATAATCTAACGTGGTGTACAAATGTGACAAAAATTTATCTTTTTCCAAACTAAAAAGATACAATAAATTATTATGAATTTCTTGAATACATAGAATTTCTTTTAAAAAGTAAATTACGAGGCGGTGAGAGAATAGGGATGTTGACTGTATTCAAATAAAAACATAATTTTAACGTTAAGTGGCAGTTTCCATGATAGGAATACCAATAAACACTATATTTTTCCTTATTTTTACGGAATTTAATTAATATTTAATAAATAAAACGCAATTAAATCACTCTCAAGTCAAGTGGCAACGAACACCAATCAGAGTGCACGACGTCACTAACTCATAAACATTATCAGACGCTGTCAAAAGGCTTCATTGTTTGGTTAATATATATTTAGTGCGTAATTTATTATTTATTTATAGGAAACGTCAAATTACATATAATTATAGCAACAATTACGAAAAAGCCTTTCATGATCTCATCAGTTTACCAGCGTTTATGACTGTATGACATCACGGCAGTCACGTGATAAGTATTGGCGTTTTGGAGCGAAATTTGAAACGGAATTTAAAATACATGATTTTTAAAGCTTGAGTCGTATTTAATTAAAAATAATAAATATTAGGTGCTTATGCACGATTTAAAACACTTTCCCAAAAATAGTCAACATCCCTATTTGTGACTCACTAGTAAGTTATAAAATATTATTCTTTTGTTTCATCCAACAAACAAATGATGGGCACATCTAAATATTAGAACATCTAACAATAAAACTCAACAAAACGAAATTAATTACATTTGTCAAGATATAAGAAACTAAATCAACTTACGCTGTCATTCTTTTCCTTTTTACGGCATTCATTAATCCAGTTTGAATTTGTCCGAGTCCACGATTAAGCCCTGCATCAGAGGTATCTTTCACTATAACATTGTATCCTTTGTCCACAGATACTTGGGCAATGCCTGCGCCCATCAGGCCTGCGCCTAATACTGCTACGGTTTTTACAGGTGTTTGAGGTGTTCCAAACCGATTCTTCTTGCATTCAGTTTGACCTCTGAACAAACCGATTAAACCTTTGGATTGCGGAGATACAGTCAATTCACCAAAACCCTTAGCTTCTGCTTCATATCCAGCCGGGAGACCCTTCTCTACGCCTTTACGTATCACTTCAATAATCTGAAATTTGAAAATTACAAAGCTTAAGGTAGTTGTCGTGGTACAATATTGTCAAAAAGTTATAGAATATACGCGCCACAAAAGTATCCTTGTAGCTAAGTGATCCATAATTTGTACGCAAGACTGTACCCGTGGAAACGTAACCCATATAGTATTCATATGCATGTATACTTTTCTACAAATTGTTGAACTTTAAACCGTTATTTATAAATAATTAGACGGTCAAAAATGTTTTCTTATTTTTTTTTAAACTCATAACAAAGAAAGACTGTCAGTTTTTCGAAAGTTTCTGACAGTTAGTTCTTTTTTTATAAATAAGAAACTGGTTCAGAACTACAGAGATCGTATACAATCAATGTTAATTATCCAATTTTTAATTGAATTTATTTCGGATTATATACGGTCGATCGACTTCAAATTTTCAGGGTCATTGTATTATCATGTCCTTAACCACGACAACTACCTTAAATGTCTGTCGTGTTTTTTTTTGTGTTAAAAAATTAACTTTCCCGTTGAATTATTAAAAAAAAAGCTAAGTGCAAACCGAACTTGCGTGGAGAGAGTTCCGTACAATTCCGTTTTCTGTAAGAAGTTTAAGATTTAGGATTTTCGTTTAGGTTTTCCTGTAAACTATTAGTGAGGCCCTATATACCCTATTTTTTCAAAATTTTAGACTCAATAGTTTCGAAGATAGTGACGGGGGATGCTCGATTTTCGTGTTTTTTCTTTTATATCTTTTAAATTATGCATTTTAAAATTATAAAAAAAATACAATTGTATTTTTCATAACGAACCCTCCCCTTTGACATGTCTCAGGACGCACTTGAATTTTTTTTTAATTTTCTAATTTGCTCCCCGAAATAACCCCCAAAATCGCAATTCGTTTACTTATGCTACCAAATTTCAACTTTTTTCTTTTTTCGTCCAGTAGATTCAAAAAATATAAGCTGTGACAGACAGACAGACAGATACGAGAGTAATCTCATAAGGGTTCGTTTTTTGTAGAGAATCATAAAAATACACATGGAATTTCTGGCGCCTATAATATATGTTTACATAAGAAATTAAAATTAAGGTAGTTGTCGTGGTTAAGGCACACCGTCAGAAAATTCTTAATTTTTGTATACTCATTAAGGACATGAAAATACAATTACCCTGAAAATTTGAAGTCGATCGACCGTATATAATCTGAGATAAATTCAATTAAAAATTGGATAATTAACATTGATTGTATACGATCTCTGTAGTTCTGAACCAGTTTCTTATTTATAAAAAAAGAACTAACTGTCAGAAACTTTCCAAAAACTGACAGTCTTTCAATGCATTTGTTATGAGTTTAACAAAAATAAGAAAACATTTTTGACCGTCTAATTATCTATAAATAACGGTTTAAAGTTCAACGATTTATAGAAAAGTATACATGCATATGAATACTGTATAGGTTACGTTTCCACAGGTACAGTCTTGCGTACAAATTATGGATCACTTAGCTACAAGCTATTATACTTTTTTGGCGCGTATAATCTATGACTTTTTGACAATATTGTACCACGACAAGTACCTTAATAAAAAAAAGATTATTTATATCAATACTGAGATAAAAATAAATATTAAGTCATGTGAGTGTAAAACACACACCTCTTGGACGATTGCCATGCTTCTGTGCCAAATTCCTAATTAGGATTTGACGCTATCTTGAAGCAAAAACTGAAAGTATAGCAAAATGTGGTCGCCATCATCGACTTATACTAAAAAATATGCTTTAGTGGTATATTGTGAATGTAAAGTCTTAGTCTGACGGGAAAAAGAAAGATAGAGCATTGTTTCGGTCCATCGATATAACATTAATGCTGGGTTGCAGAAAGAATTGTCAAATAATTTGATTTGACAATGACCTTAGATTGTGAACACACATATTTCTCCATAAGAAAAGCATTGTAGAATTTTAATTCAATTCTGTTCGAAAAATAATTGGTCGACTGAAGTGATATTTTTTTTTAAACTGTGTATACGTGTATTTAACATAGTTTTTTGCATGTTTTCTTCGAAATAAAAATTTGACTTGAAAAACGATGTTTTTGTATGTAGATCAAGCATTTGTTTTTGTGTGTGGATCAAGCATTTGTTTTTGTGTGAATGACAGGAAGTTTTAATACGACATTAGACTGCTCTATCGTGTTCGAAAACTGTAATTATATTATCACAATCTAAGGTCATTGTCATATCCAGTTGTTTGACAATGTTTAGTGCAATCCAGCATAAGATAGATAAGAATTGACTGAACATTCTTTCTATCATGTTCATTTGAGAGGGCATATTTTACACCGTTAAGACACGTCCATAGTATAAGTAGCCTCATCTTCACGTTAAATCTCTATAGGTAATCAATAAATTCAGAACTATAAATATGAGATTAAAAACACGATATTTACCTTAAGTGGCGCAGGATACAAGCCACCTGATAGCTTCATTACTTGCGTTTTCGCCTTTCCAAAAACTTGATCCTGAACCCAATTATATTGTATAGCATACTTCAAAATTTTATCTACCAAACCCTTTTTGCTTCTGTCTATTTTAATTTTTCCATTGGAAATATCTCTTGCAACTTGAACAGCTACCTCTTCTAAATATTCAATCGTTCGAATTTCCGGAGTTTTTAGTCCCGGTCCTAACGGATCGACCAACAAATCTACAATTCCTAATTTTTTGGCTCTATCTGCTTTAACTGTCTTTCCGGTAAGTGCCAAATCTAAAGCCGTAGGCACAGACGTAAGGCGAGGCAGTCTCTGAGTTCCACCACCGCCTGGAAGGAGGCCTAGCATTACTTCTGGAAGTCCAAGTCCGGTCTTTTTATCCTTTACGGCGATACGGTATTGACATGCAAGCGCAGTTTCCAAACCTCCTCCTAAACATGATCCCTGAATTGCCGCAACTATCGGTTTTGGACTATCTTCGATTCTTTGAAGAAGTCTTTGTCCGTCACGCGATATTTTAGCCCCATCTTCTTCAGTCTTTACAGTCTCTAGTAGGCTTATATCTGCTCCGGCAATAAAACAGCCCGGCTTTCCAGATATTAAGACAGCTGATCTGATCGCAGGGTTACTTTGAATTTCATTCAAAATTGTTTCAATTTCTTGTGAAACTTCTGTACCCAACGAATTGACTTTAGTACCCGGCGAATCAAAGGTGACGACGAATACATCTCCATTAAATTTTGTTTTAAAGTGTTTATTGGCGCTTGAAGTTGACGCTAATCTTAAATATTGTACTGAAACACAAATAAATAAAAGCATATTGAAAATAAGAAGTGAATTAAGTGTACGAGAGATGACATGGCAAAAGTATGTCAATATTAATAAAAGAATTGAATAATTTTTAGATAAGCATGTAAAATCATACCGTTTCCATTAAATAATTTTATGTTGGTTTTAGAAATTTTACTTAGAGCACCAAATAGCCTACAGCTAGCCATTTTTATATTCACAAATTTCAGGGTGATTCCACTCTCGCCCAACGTTCCACTTTATTAATCTTTTGGAACTTTGCTCCCTCCTCTACATGTATTAAAATCTTTTAATTGACGGATTGGCTGAAGTCCGCTACTAATCAGTGATCAATTTTTTTTGTTCTTAATAAAAATACCCTACAGAAAAATCAATTAATCTAAAAAATGCAATTAAGCTCGACGGATATTTTTTTTTACTTTCATGTCATTCATTAACTTTTATTTTGTTAGATAACAATTTTTATTTTCTAGAATTTAGATTTATTAAATTTATCCCATCCTTAGGAAAACTACAGACATACAGCGCTAAAATGTACAAACTAATATCATAGATTTAATCCAGTTTGATGTCACTAGTTTAAGGAGTTGACGCAATGTTAGTTATTAGCGTATTTACAGTCGGTTTGAAGCTGAAATGAGAGACTTTTGTTTACGTTAGATTTGTTTTTAGACCATATAAGGAATAGACTCAGCATCGCCTATCAGTATAACTATTGTCTGAGTATAACCGAGAGTGGTCCCAGCCATAGAGAAGTGGTCCCAGCATAGGAGGCGGTCATATTAAATAAGTTTTGATCTAAGGTTCACAAGTGCTGTACAGCGTACCCTAAAGTATTTTATGCGTAAAACAGGGACGTATGTAGATAGGGTGCAAAACTTTTTTTGTGTATTTTGAAACGTTATAGTATATCGAGCAATGTATTAAGTGGAAATAATGAAAATATGATAAAATGCATGAAATAAAATGTATACAGCTTTGCGTTTTGAACATTAAACACTTTCATTGTACAGAGTAGGAAAAAAGATACTAAGTATTTTATGTCATTTCCATAATTAAATTTCATTAAAGCAAAGAACACTAGCAAACATGTTTACGTTAAGTTTACAAGCTGCTGCGTCCGCATGTGCATGTGAATTTTATGTAAACAGTACACGGAAATATACTTTATTAGAAACTTAACCAACTCCTATGTTGGGACCACGAACGCCATATTGAATGCTTAGTCCATTCCTTATATGGTCTAAGGATTTGTCACTATTTCATATTGCATTTTTGACATTTGAAAATTTTTGACGTTTTGACAATGACATCTGTTTTAATTATTGACGAAAATAACAGTATTAACGAAGACTGCAAAATATTTTTATTACAATTATTCCTAAAATAAGTAAAATTCCTATACCATTAACGTATTTTAATTTATATTAAACAAATTAAGATTAAATAATATAACCTCACTTATAAAGCTAATTTATATTCATACGAAAACTTCAAATTCATAGTGAATTGCGCATATTAATTCTATTTATGTTAAATAGTGTAATAAAATTAATATATATTTTAAAATGTTTATACAATGTGTATTTTTGCTAACATTTTTACAAGGAATTTTGCTAGTGAATTATACAGAATTAAATTTGTCCACTGAACATTTGCCATTCTATTTTTCGCAATTTCCCAAAGTAACTGAGCGCTGTGAAAAAGACCCAGAATGTCCGTACAAGGATTATTTACATAAGAATAAATGTTGGGGCTACGAACCTAATTGCAAATTAAACGAACGGTATTCGATACCAGTATGTCCCGGGGATCATCAAGGATGGGTCAAAACGAAACAAGATCAACTAAATACATTCTATACTCAGGGAGATTTTGGTTTCATAAAGCAACAATCTGAAGAAATGATGGTCATATGTGAACCGTTGTTTCCCGATGATTCAAGTTTAGAATGCTCGGAACATTTGCGATTTTGCCGAGGTAGGAATATTATGATTAATTTCACTAAACTGGCAAAAAGAAACGAGCCTCTGCGATACAAAATGGACGTATTGGAAGAAGGTGATATAGGTGGTTATTGTACATTTTATAAAGATCGATTAGAAAAAGAGGCTGATCATATTAGTCCGTTACAAAGTTGGGGACCGGAACTAAGATATTTTAAAAAATTATCAAAGCGCCCAATTGTTCAAGGGCAGTGTGACGTAGTCATCGATAGACCGACATTTCTTATGAAAATTGATGCAAGTATGTTACGTTTTGTTTCAAAAATTTAAATCAGTCAGTATTTAAAGTCGATATTGTTTTTAAATTTTTTTTTTGCAGCAGTAAACATGTACCATCATTTTTGCGATTTTTTAAATTTATATGCGTCCCTACACTTGAATACGACGCATGAAAGTATGTTTTCGACCGATATCAATATTTTAATTTGGGAGACGTTTACGTATCAGTCGGCATTTAGTGAAACATTTGAAGCATTCACAAAACATCCGATTATGGATTTGAAAACATTTCGAGGCGAAACTGTTTGTTTTAAAAACATTATTTTCCCGTTACTTCCAAGAATGATTTTTGGATTATATTATAATACGCCTTTGGTAATTATTATATTTCTGCAGATGGCTTTTGGACAGTTTTTCTCCATTTCCCAATTCTCAGAATTCAATTTTTCCACTTTTCTTCCAAACCTGTTTTTTTTTTATTTAGCACCATCAATTTTAACATTACATAGGCCTAGGGTCACTTTCTACTTTATTTAAAACTAAAAACAATTAATTTTTAAAGTTTAACTTCTTTAGCGACGTATCTGTTTGAAAAAAGTAAGAAATCGAGGGGAATAAGAATGAAACAAATTAAGGGGAAGTTAGCGTGTCCCCTAAATTACATGAAACTGACAAGGACAGAAGTTTATAGTGCGTTGCATTTTGATTCCCAAAATAGTAAGACAAGGATGAACATACAGTCAGTGGTTGGGAATCTGACGTTTAAAATTACGAACAATAGAAGTACAATATAATTTCTGTAATTTGACGTACATAAAAACTAAAGAAGTTAAACTTCTTATGTGAACTTATGAGGGTGAGACTCAATGTGTTTTTTTTTGGCAGATACCTGGCTGTGAAAAAAGTGGACTGTTTCACGCGTTTTCTAAACACATTTTACACCGTTTACAAATACCTTTATATAAACGTAAAGATTCTAAAATTCGAGTAACCCTTTTGTCCAGAGATACAAAATATAGACGGATATTAAACGAAGACGAACTGTTGAAAGCTTTAAAGAAAAATAAAAATTATAATGTTAAAAAGGCTGTTTTTAATAGAAATGTTAGTTTTAACAAACAACTCGAAGTCAGTCGAAATACGGATATATTTATCGGAATACACGGGGCTGGTTTAACGCATCTTTTGTTTTTGCCCGATTGGGCAGTTGTTTTTGAACTGTAAGTAACCAATTTTGATAAATCGGTACTGCTGATTTAAATTTAAAAAACAATATATTATATTTGCAGATATAACTGTGAAGATCCAAATTGTTACTTAGATTTATCTAGATTGAGAGGAGTTAAATACATAACATGGGAGAACAGCACAACGCTTATTCAAGAAGATGAGGTAAGTAAAAATATATATTGAAATCGGAACTGAGCGGGGTAGAGTAGTGGTGAGAGCACTTAGACTCGCATTCGGGAAGTACCGGGTTCGAATCCCGGTGGAGGCAGATGTGGTTGGGACTTTTTCTACTGCCTCTCGCCAAGAAACGGTAATTCTTGTAACAGGCATCTTGCTGAGATTTTCGATTTCCCTCAATTAATTCTAGATAAATATCGAGGTAGTTCCTTATTACAGATCAAACTCCTAGTTCAAAAATTCGTATAATCCCTTCATATTCGCCCATTGCTAGTAATTAAGTTGAAGTTTTAAAAACGTAGAAAATAACGGGAAGTGGTAAATGCAAAAATAGTAAAGGTGCGAATGGCGTCTGTTATGACATAAAGTCGAGTACGGACGTTAAATGCATTATTATTATTATTATTGAGGTCGGAAAATTGTCACTTTAAACAATTTGAAAATTTGTAGGGTCATCATCCAGATGGAGGAGCTCATGCAAAATTTACAAACTATTCCTTTGATGTTAAAGAATTCATGCGACTGATTGAAAAAGGAGCAAAACATGTAAAACAGCATCCAATGTTTCAACAGTTTATAAACGAAACTAACGAATTCTTACATGACGAGTTATAACCGCTGTGTATAGAATTTTTGTCGCCAATGTACTTAAAAGATACTCCTACAATATTGATATTAATTTTTGAACAAGCGGAATACAGTACTCTACTATTTGAATCTCACTAATGAATGCTTTTAAATTATACTAATAGATTTAATTTAGTTTTTTGGTTTATAAATACATGTATGAATTCTTCGTTTTTTTTGTTTAGCGTGAATTGCTATGACATATTAAGGTAACAGTTCGAAACTTGTGATCAAGATTACTAGAAAGTAAGATTGGGCGTTAGTATTGGAACTGTGACGCGGAGGACGGGGGAATTACGCTCGTGGAGTCTTTTTCCAGACAGTTGGAATAAACATACTTGAACAACCAAGCCATGGTAATTGGGGACGTAAGCAATCGACTCAACTAATCACAGACGTGATCATGTTTATAGCCTCCTGCGCCTAACCTTCTAGAATTCTAGTAATCTTGACTTGCAATCACTCAATTGGCAGTATTCTGCCGATAAAACAGAAAAGAATTCGTTTGTTACTGCCTTTAAAGTTGCTATAAAAATTATAAAAACGCCCTAAAAATCGTTTTTAAAATTCAATTTTTTTACTCCATGCTCTGAAATATTTCAACATCATACAAACGCAACAAGAAAAAGCGCACAAAAGTCTCTAGTGGCCTCAAAAAGAAGAAAACCATTTGTAAGACGTATCTCAAAGTGTTAATCACTTAATTTAATTTATACATAATCGAAAAAATGTAACGAATTCTGTTAAGTTTAAAAAAAATGATATTATCTATTTTTAAGAATCTACCTTTTTTAATGATTTTATATTTCAATAAAGAACAGTGCCGTTTTCTATTTGATTCATTTTTATTTAAATTAAACAAATGCATAAAAAGTATTTCGAAACATTCTGAACAATCAAATTTCTGTAACATCACAAAACATTTACAAACGTAATATTTTTTCCATTTATCAAAAACTACAATATTCTAAAGTGCACACATAATTATTTGTGTACGATATTTTTGATATTTTGAAATATATATTTTTGATTACTTAATTTTGATCAATAAATTAATAGTATTTCACAAGATCATTAGATACACATGTTACCTTCTTGTTGAATTACGTCAGCTGAAGGAGATTCGATATTTTTATCAAACACGCAATATCAGTTGAAAGTCCACTGGATGACGTCATCTCCCCACTACTATCAAACGAAACGAACTCTGTATCTAATAACCTTGAGTATTTCAAATTTATACATTAATTGTGTACATAGTTAATTGAGGCTAGTCGCCGTTATTTGTTTTGATAAACAATCAAACATAACAAAATTATCTAACACCATCGACACTATATTATGTGATGCCAAATTGAAGACTCAAAATGGCGACTTCAGGTATCGAAGTCTAGGAAGAGAACTCTCAACAACCCATTAAAAAAATTATTGATAACTACTATTCTTTATTTGTGATGGATTTAGACTTACTAGAATTTTCTAAAAATTCATGATTTTCATTTCATAATAGTCACTATCGGAAGGTACAAATATAATTTTTCATAATTTATAATACACGTTTTATAAAATATAACATTTTGACTAGAATCTACTCACAGTCTTATTTTTCACAAAAGTTGACAAAAAATAAACGATCAACAAAGTAATCAACGCAATTATTTCAATTGTTAATTACTAATTTTTTATAGCGTTTTACAAAGGTTTTACAGCAGAGTATAAATTCACCAACTTTCCAGGATTTTAAGACATAAAATATAATATTCCAACGATAGCTCAGTTTTTTTTTTTTTGAATAACATCAGGAAGTATACAAAATTGTACTATTTATAAAAAAAATTATAATCTATTTCCAAGTTTTACAGAATGATAAAAAACAGTGGTCGTTTTGGAGCTTAGAAATAAACGATTGTATATAAATATAGGTCCAAAATTTTAACGTTTATAAAAATCGATTAGCCAAACCACTTTTGTATTTAATTTAGTTTATTCTATATATTATATAACATACTTAGTTATTGCATTTTAATTATTATTGTACTTTTTTGAAATACCAAAGTTGATTCTCTTCAAAGATACACAGAACTTAATAAATAAATGAGTCACCTTTGGAGACGTTTAATATATATTAAGTCTTAGAATTTCATTTCGACATTTCCAGCTCCATTTTTTTACCAATCTATAAAGCCAGTTACTCATCGAATCTAGTGCTACTCCTACTTGGTGTCACCATCTAAAGGTGATGAGTAGTTAACACGGTATAAGAAAGAATGGTTGTGTATCTTATATTCTTTTATACGTGGAATGGGCGAGTCCGCGGAGTAGCGCTGCGAGCACACTAGCAATGCTTGCGGTGTTAAAAGAGATGCGTAGCAGGTTTGCCTATGCGTTGGCGTTGCGTAATATACTTTGAAAATTGAATTTAATCTTTTTACTCTTTTTATTTAACACAGCAAGCATTGCTGCTAAGCTCGTAGCGCTACTCCGCGGGTACTCCGTATACTAGTCCAATATGAGACTCGCTTTTTTATGTGAGAGATATACTACCATTCTTTCTTATACCGTGGTAGTTAACGATAAATATTTATATCACCCTGAGAAGTAAACGGAATAGCAAACATTATCAACCCCCAAGACTACACGATAACTCAACCGCGCAGACGTTAATGACCTCAGTTGTCGAGCGTCTATAATCTGCAATATCTTATCTACAGCTCAATCGTAATGTGAGCCTTGCACATTCTGTAATAGATCAACATTCAGCGGGTGGACGTGTTGTGTCCATAAAACCAATTAAAAAAACGGAAGCCACTGTAGTGAATTTCTATTGTTAGTGAAAATTTATTCTGTAAAACACCAAGTTTAAATATCTATTGTATATGTCATGATAATATTTTTTTTTGTATAAAAACATTTTTAAGTGCCTATATTAACACTCATTATTGATTTATTTTAATACAACGATAATTTTAAAACCACATAAAATTACATCAACTTTGATGTAGTATCTCCGATCACTATTTTGTACAATTAGGTAAGTAGGTACAGTACAGTTTCTATAATCCAAAGTAACAAAAACCACGGTTTGCTGGGATTATTGGCTCCTTAAAAATCTGAAATAATTTTCAACGTCGCATTATTTTGCGTTCGAATTACTGGAGGTACCGTTTAGCCACAAGAAAAAATAAATAACCAGAAGCATAACTCGAAGACGGTGCCTCTTATGTGGCTACCGACGGATTCGTGACCTTGGTTCCAAGTAAAAGATGAAATTTTATTGTTTTTACATAGGCGTACCTATTTAAGTTATACATTTACGGTTTTGTTAAAAAAATGTTTTACTATCATGGAAAGCAAAATTTTAAAGTGAAATAAAACAATTACCAAGATAAAAAAACCCGGGTCGCAGTGCCAAAACCCTGCCGACAATATAGTGTATTTGATAATACAGGCAGTGTGGCTTTATTATGCGAACTTAAGTTGGTTTTTCGGCAAAATAAAAAATTTGACTCCTTAATACACCCCTTAAAATAACATTTTTTTTTCTTAATTGCAATATTATTATCAATCGAACCTCTATACCAAATTATATACAACTTTCAGTAAATCATTCACTATCTGCAAAGTAGTGTTTTCATAAAATTTTTAAGTCCGGTCCTGTCGGGCCGATTTTTTTAAAATTTTAGGGACATTTTTTAATTACTACTGGAAGGTTAAATGTCAATTTTGAAACGATTCGGAGAATTTTTTCGGTATTTTGGGGCCCAAAAACGTTTTTCAACCCCTAAAAACTACCCTTAAAATAGCCCGATTACGCCCATTTTAAATAGGCTTCTTGCGGTGATGGATTTCAACACGTGGGCCAAATTTCGTTAAAATCAATTAACTCCTTCGAAAGTTATTGCCCGCACACATATATATATATATATATATATATATATATACGTATATATATATATACGTATATATATATATATATATAAATATATATATATATACATATATATATATAAACATTTTTAAAAATGGTGCCAAAGTGTTTAGGAGGTTATGAAACGTCGAGAAATTTTGGTCCGACCCCTAGGTCCCGCCATCCGACCGACGCCAATAGTGTATGTTGCCTTATGGCAAATACACTAATAACTACATAAATAAAATGCCTTATTAAACCGAACAAGTAAGAAACAATTAGCTGCAAATCTTCCAACACTCGAGACAGTACAGCAATGGCTGTTTCACAATAGAATCTCAGATTAACCGACATCGAGGTCATATGAAGCACTTAATATGTAGTTAAACTTCCGGTTATTAGTGTATTTGCCATATGGCAACATACACTATTGGCATCGGTCGGATGGTGGGACCTAGGGGTCGGACCAAAATTTCTCGACGTTTCATAACCTCCTAAACACTTTGGCACCATTTTTTAAAATGTTTATATATATATGTATATATATATATATATATATACACGTATATATATATATATATATACGTATATATATATGTGTGCGGGCAATAACTTTCGAAAGAGTTAATTGATTTCAACTAAATTTGGCCCACGTGTTGAAATCCATCGCCGCAAGAAGCCTATTTAAAATGGGCCTAATCGGGCCATTTTAACGGTAGTTTTTAGGGGTTGAAAAAAGTTTTTGGGCCCTAAAATACCGAAAAAATTCTCCAAATCGTTTCAAAATTGAAATTTAACCCTCTGGCAGTAATTAAAATGTGTCCCTACAATTTTAATAAAACGACCTTACAGGACCGGATTTAAAAATTTTAAGAAAGACTAGTTTGTAGATAGTGAATTATTTACTGAAAGGTGTATATAACTTGGTATAGAGGTTCGATTGATAATAATATTGCAATTAAGAAAAAAAATGTTATTTTAAGGGCTGTATTAAGGAGTAAAATTTTTTATTTTGCCCAAAAACCAACTTAAGTTCGCATAATAAAGCCACACTGCCTGTATAAGCAAATATAATATATTGTCGGCAGAGTTTTGGCACTGCGACCCGGGTTTTTTTTATTTATTATTGTGGTTTAGCATGGATTTGGATTATAGAGACTCCACTGTATTTTATTTTTGTTACCAAATGACTACTTTTTTTTCATTCACAGCAAGTTTATTATTGGATAAAAGACACTTAATACTAATGTATAGAAACTTTTTAAGCTGAGCCATTATAAAAAACGTTTTACCAGAATTTTAATCGCATTTCTTTCAAATACAAAAATACAATAATGGAAGTAATTAAAAGTGCATAGAGTGTTATGATTAAAAAACTTAACAACGAGTTGACTTCTAAAGTATGAATACTTAAATTAATGAAACCCGTCAAAATATTTGAAAAAAGGAAAAATGTCAAACCATTAAAATTTATTGCTTCATAAATTAGTGGAGTATATATTTCTACCAATAAGATTTTTTTACTTTTAAAGTATCTGTGTGTTGAAGCATAGATGTATCTCAAGGCCATTTCAATTATCAGAAACAGCATTGTCATCGAGACTCCGATAAACACAACCCAAACGCAGTATGCCGCGTTTGCTAATCGACGCGAAATACGAAAATTTACTTCTGCCGAGAAACTAATCGATAGCATGATAATCGATAAAAGCAACATCTGCATTATTAAATAAATATTTGATGTAAATGTGACTTTATTTTTCATTAATCTTCCAATATGAACCGAGAGAAAATAAATGCCTACATAACCCAAAGAAGAAACAATACCCTCTCTATTTGCTGTCAAGAAATTTTCACGTTTTACTTCGCTTAAAACCCAATCGTGTAGACCCATAAGTAATAGGAATTCATGTATTGTCAAAATTGCAACAGCTACCGATACTGCAAATCTTATATTGATCAATCCTAAAATTATACTCGTCAAAATTTTTGTAACAGCTAGCGTTATAAAAAAATTCCAATGGACACCATATTCAGAGACGTGTTGTTGATAATCTAGTTCTGAAGTTGCGACAGTTCTAACTACTCCCAGAGTAATTAAAGGAATACTTCCAACAACTGATTTGTATAAAGTTTTAAAATAACTGTCTCTTCTGTGCTGATATATTTCCGGTGCTACTATTCCATTGGAATATACGAATAATCCCACTCCAACATCCATTAAACTAAAACCATAAGTCTCAGTTTTTGCAAATCTACGCGGAAAAATCTTAAAATCTACCGCTAGGATACAGATAATTGTCATTAAATTAATTGTTGACCTCGCATTTGTTATAAAATGGCGATGGCGTTCGCTAACGTTAATTTTTGTTGTTTCGATATTTGTCGACATTCTTTCCAAGACAATCAAAAGAGCTATTGCGAAACCCAAGAAAAAAATAAATATACCAATTAAAGCATCGGACAAAACCGTTACACTTAAAATTATAGGAATTACTAGTACAAAAAATTCTATCAAAAAACGCGCCAAATTGTTAACTTTTGGAACGGCGCAAGGTAATACCAATGAAATTATACTTATTGATGCAAATACTGTTAAAAATGAAGGCAGAAATACTGAGTAAGTGTCCCATGCCGTCGTTCCATTGTGATTTTTCATGAATTTCTCGTGGAAGTATTTGTAACTTTGTTCTTGAGCTACTGCTTCTTCTGTTATCTTTCCATCCATTTTGGAAAAAGTTTAGGCCAAGCTTTAAGTATAAGATTTATTAACTTTAAATTTCTTGTTCAATTTTGAGGTTACACAAATTTGTCGTCACTAATTTTAATCTACATATAGACTAATTTTACATTATAATATAACACTGTAGGTTGATAAAAATCTTTTAATTTATAATTATTTGTTATTATTATTTAAATCTGATAAATTTGAAGACTGTTGAGGACTGAGATCGGCTTGAATATTGTCAATTGTTTTTTTATTATGTTGGCGACTCCAACAACGACAGAAAATGGCGCGGAATGTTTTTTTGGAACTTTTCTTAATGCTTGTATCTTGTTCGAGTACGGAATTATGTTCAGGTGGAGCTTTTATAACATGTATATCTTTACTTGTACGAATTTCTCTTTCAATTTTCGAAGTAGAAATCAAAGGTTGATGCGATTTACTGAATAATGCACCGGGCCTTGGCGACAACTTGTTCTTCATCATGTAAGGAAAATGTAACGCTGATAAAGAGAGTTTCGGTATATTCGATCTATGTATTTCTTCCAAAATCGGTTCTTTAGAAACAGAAGTGTTTTCAGGTTCCCACTGCTTTCGCTCCATCTTTTGATACGGCTTATCTGACGGATCCCAAGATGAAAGTGGAACTAAATATTCCCCGGCATTCAAAACTGAATGAACTGACGGAGAAACAAGTGTAGCCAAATTGACCATTGAAGGACTTTCTCCCAAATGTGTTCCATCGCCAGGAACAGCTTCGTCATTAACACTTTCCCATTGTTCGTTCAAAGTATTTTTTAACGAATTACCTTGCCTCTTTACTCTTATGACTGTTATTTCAGAGTCACTAGGCCAAACAGGAGTTGATGTGCAAGTTTCTGATTTCAGCAAATTTCCATCACTTTTGGAAGATGCTATTTCATCGGATTCAGACGAATCTTCGTTTTGAAATAAATTACATTCGGCTGGCACTGTACAATTTTGTTCGTTGGGTAATGAGAAATTAACTTTTTTAATACTATACAAACCTGATGCCTTTCTTTCATCAATGATTGTATCAATTTCTCGATGCTCTGTTCCAAGAGTCATGATAATTTTCATGAAAATGATTGTAAATAAAAGAAAATTTTACATTTTTGACAGTTTCGTAGGAAAAGTCTAGTTTCTCAATTGTTTAAAAAAAACGTTTACAATTAATCGTCATATCAGTAATCTTCATATTTATTTTCTATGAAATTATTGTTCTGATAAATCAAGGATGCCACTACAAAAACTAGCTGTCACGTTTAACAATTTTGCCATTGAATCTGTCGCTGTCAATGTCGTTAACATATTTGAGTAACTGTCATTGCGTTTAAAGCTGACATGATTACTGCATGATTATATTTTGGATATTAAATTACAACGTACAATTATGGATACTGAAAATACAATTAATAGTCATACAGAATTTGATCGTGAGAAAAATACCAGTGATTTTGAAACAGGGAGTGATGTTTCATCAATAGATGATTCAATAAATGTTTCAACAAAATTACAAGTAACTTCATCAGAAAATAATTCAGCGATAGTTTTAAATGAGAATGAATTAAATTTTGAAAAAAGTAATATTTTTTCGTATTATAATAATGAAAACATTTTAAAATCATCGTAATTTCATTTTTGTACTTCAGTTCCAGAAACTGCTCTTGAAAAAGAGAAGATTGAAGAAATCGAGAAAGCTTTAAATAATCCCGATACGAATTTAGAGTACTGGCGACATCTAGCTAAAACTAATCATGGTCTCATAAATGGTAAGTTGACACATACTTTTTGTTAAGTAAGCAGTGGATTAATACCTTAATTAAGGCAGCCTTTCGAAATTTGCGATCGCGACGGGAAACACCGACACGACAGGTCTCAAAATGGCGTTGACTATGAATCAGTTCGACCACGTCTCGCGACAAATCGGAATTTGCAAATGTCGATAGACACATAAGTTTCGATTGGCTGCTATCAGATAATTGCATAAAAAAACCGAAGTTCATTTTTTTCGCTGATAACGCGATGAAAGCTTTTAAAGGTCCAAATAAAAACAATGTTTTTAGATGAATTACGAAAAAAAGTGTGGCCTAGGTTAATGGAAGTTGACCCGAATCCATCAGAAATAGCTCCTACTTTAGAAGAATTATCTGAACATATTGAATACCATCAAGTCGTATTGGATGTTAATCGTTCTTTGAAAAGATTTCCACCGGGTATTCCGTATGACAAACGATTGGAGTTACAGGATCAGCTGACAGTCTTAATATTAAGAGTTATCATGAAGTATCCGCATCTTCGATACTACCAGGGATACCACGATGTAGCCATAACATTTTTACTAGTCGTTGGAGAAGCTGTAGCTTTTAGTATAATGGATAAACTTAGTACTAATCATTTGCGAGAATGCATGGAACCGACAATGGAAAAAACGTCAAATCGATTAAATTATATTTATCCATTAATAGAAAGAGAACATTCAAAACTATATAATTATTTAGAAAAGTATGTATTATTAATAATAGTCTATAAAGTTTGCATAAATCTGTGGCATTTCAATACTAATAGGGATGTTGACTATTTTTGGAAAAGTGTTTTAAATCGTGCATTAGTACTATAGCCACAAATATTTATTATTTTTATTTAAATAAAAATCATATTTTTTAAATTCCGTTTCAAATTTCACTCCAAAACGACAATACTTGTCACGTTACTGCCGTGACGTCGTACAGTCATAAACGCTGGTAAACTGATGAGGTGATGAAAGGTTTTTTCGTAATTGTTGCTATAGTTATCTTTTTCGTGACGTCATACACTCTGATTGGTGTTCGTTGTCACGTGACTTGAGAGTGCTTTAATTACGTTTTATTTATTGAATATTAATTAAATTCCTTAAAAATAAGAAAAAATATTGCGTTTTTTAGTATTTCTATCATAGAAACTACCACTTAACGTTAAAATTATGTTTTTATTTGAATACAGTCAACATCCCTATTATAGAAAAGCAGTTGAGTTTTTTTAATGAAAGATATTAAAACTGTAGATTGATGTTTTGAACGTTTTTCGTACTGTTTGCACAGCCAATATATTTAATTTCATTTTTAGATCAACTGTAGGTACAATGTTTGCACTGCCGTGGTACCTGACGTGGTTTGGCCATTCTTTAAACCAATATCGACACGTTGTTCGACTCTACGATTATTTTTTAGCTTCACCGCCATTAGCTCCATTATATGTAGCTGCAGCATTGGTAATTCACCGAGCAAATGATATTTTCGAGGTTGACTGTGATATGGCTAGCATACACTGTCTATTAACAACTGTGCCTGACAATTTACCGTTCGAACAAATTTTAGAAAATGCGACTAAATTGTACGAAAAATATCCTCCTGAAGATATTGAAAAAGATGCGGAAGAAAGAATTCGACGAGAGTAAGTATCTAGCTAATCCTTCAGTAAATCGCATTAGCACACCGATTTTTCTTTTATTACCTATGTCCAATACAAATCTAATTAAACAAGACGTTCAGTGCCGTTTGAAAAAAATAGGGAATGTCGGGTCTCACCCATAGTTTACACGAAAACCTTAAGTCTAAAAGTACTCGCGGAAAACGGAATAGTACGAAACCATCTTCCCGCGAGTTCGTCTCGCACTTGACCGTTTTTTTTAGTTCAACAAGAAGACTAGAAATAATAAGGAGACCGAACTGTGTTACTTTCGTATAGGAAATGTTGGAACGAATTCTGGCTGCCGCTCGTGGCGCTGCGATTGCATCTGTGAGCGGCGCAATGCACTACTGCGCAGGCGATGTTTGTGTTAGTGAGAATCTATGTAAATCAACCCAGGGTTTTCACGCGTCTCATTATTTCTAGTCTTTTTGAGTTGAAAAATCCATACCACTGGCATTACTGTCTCTTTCCTAACGTGACAACTGAAAGATGATATTATTTCTTTAGAAATGTATTTGTAAATAACGTAAAAATATGTGATTTTAGAATGGAGCAACGCAAAAGAGATGAAGACAGAGCTAAACAACGACGAATGCGACGCCAACAGAATCGTTTCATGCGTAATATTAGTTATATAAGCCGATTAATACCAAGGAAAAGTAGAGCATTTAAATTGCTTGCATTTACTGCTACAGCTACTGCACTTTTCAGTGTGTATTACGCATATTACAGGGGTTATAATACGTTTAGTATAATGAGTAGATAGCTTTTAATGTTTAGATGGAGACCCAGATTCAGACAACTTACATAAATTGTCCAATTTAAGTTGGGTAACCATCCAAAATACTTTGGATTCCTTTAAATTTCATCACGGAATTCCGGGATATTTCTCTAAATGGGCGCCAAAATTCAAAAGAGAATTACAATTTTTTTATAACTTGTTAGAAGGGAACATAATAGTCTCAATAAAGCAAGGGTTGGCAACCAATTCTTTCCGACAATTTCATTTAATATTTGAATTTATTGTTATAATTGAAGTAAATTTTCGAGACCAGATTAACGAGCCGATTTTCATCAGCCATATTTAAGGGGCTGTAAAAAGTTGAATAAAAATTTACTGATTTACTTTTTTGAGTGGAAGTCGCTCTTAAACTTAGCTACCTATTTTAAAAACATTCTATATATTAAATTGAACAGGACACAAATCTAATCTTTAGTAAATGCAAATAGATAAGGCCATTTTTTAAAATTTACAGTACTTAAATATTAAAATTCAAATTTGATCATTTGTCTATTGCAGATTTCTTACAAAAAAATAGAATAAACTTGGGAGTTCTTAGTAAACTATTAAACATCAAGAAATTTACAACTGTAACTCATTTTGACATAAGTCTTATTCTCTTATTAATTTTGTAAATTAAATCGTCAGTATTGACATTTTGTGTAACGATGCCATTGATTTTGTAATTTGTATGTAGAATTATGTAATTTATAGAATTTAAGGCAATAAAGAAGGGGGATCGTTTTTGTCGGATCGGTTCACTATCTTGTAAACTGCAGCCAGCTGTTGCGTTGTCTCGAGAAATATCGCTTAAAATGGCGCGATGGTATAAATCTGTTACTGCGACGGTTGACTATATTTGAGCCATTGAAAACTAGAATGGTCTAAGTCATAAAATTAAGTTTCTTTATATTATGTACATTTAGATAAGATTAACTTAAAGGGGTCGTTCAAGTATTACGTAAGCACTATAGATGGGGGGAGGGGGGGGGGGTTCTTTGCTTTTTTATTTTTGATAACATGGGGGGCGGGGGGATCTAGATGATAATTACGTCAGCAATAATTATTTACTTTTTTCTAGAATTATATCTGCTGCTCATGAATCAATAAAAAAAAAGATTACATTAAAAGAAAAATGCATGTACCAACAGGGGGGGGGGGGTAAGAGCTTTGCTTACTTTTGCTGACAAGGGGGGGATAAATAATTGTAGTAAATCTGCTTACGTAATACTTCAACGGCCCCAAATATTCATTATTAAAATTTATAGTTCAGATAGATAACGCCCGAGGAAATGTTTTGCCAATAATAGTATAAACACCCGATTTTTGACAGCCCATTCTGGTTTTTAATGGTTCGTTTCTAACATAGGATAATGTACCAAGTCGACAGAAAACGTTCCATCTAAATATTGACATTGTAAGTAGAAAATATAAAAAAAGTAATTAAATTTATATTTTGTAATTCGTTATTGTATTCCATTATTATTGTTTTGAAAATTATTTATTGGCTGTTTATTTGTTATTTGATTTTTTCTATAAAATATAAATATATATATAAAAAAGGTAAATATATGTTGTAATAATCTTGTATATACATATGTCATTGAAGCTTTGTACAACTTAAAAAATAAAGTGCAATTTATTATTAACATTACAGTTCTTTTAAAATACAGTCAAAATCTGTTATAATGACATCGAAGGGTCTACTCATTTTTGGACGTAAAAATCGGTGATGTTTTCGAGGTACAAAGTAATTTTTTATTAAGTAGGTATGTAGTATTATTGAATGTGTAGGTACATATAAATCCATAGATATTAATAGGAATAATATTCAGATTATCATTTTTCTGTTTTCATAAAATCTGTAATTTTAGTCTGTTTGGAACACTTCTGCGCGTACAAATTTTATTTACAACACAGCTGATCGTTCTAACAGATATACTTTTTGAAGATATTAGTACATTAAATGTAGTCGCTTAATGCAGCAACGTCGTAAAAAGCAGTGTTTTTAATAAGGCGGTCATATAGCATTCAGCCGGCACCTATGATTTTGGTCATTATAACCGGTATGTTGTTCTAAACGATGTCGTCGTAAACGGTTTTGACTAATAGTAATGCGTTTAACGTCTGTTTGTCGATATTGTTATAACCTCATGACAGACGTCATTCGCACCATTACTATTTTTTATCTACTACACTTCCCGTTATTTTTCTACATTTTTAAACTTCAACTCAGTTAATAGCAATAGGTCAATGAAGGAATCATATGAAATTAGGGTAAAGCGGGCGACTGAGAGCATAGGAGTTTAACAGGGAATCAGCAATGACTTCAAATAAGGAACCGTTTCGATGTTCATCTGGAATTAATTGAGGGATACCATGGAAACCTCAACAAGATGACCAGTACAGGAATTACCGTTTCTTGGCGAGAGGCAGTAGGAAAAAGTCCTAGCCACATCTGCCTCCGCCGGGATTTGAACCCAATACCTCCTGAAGGCGAGTCTAGTGCTGTCACTATTGCAGTTCAAATAAAATATGAAAATACCGTAAATCGACTTTTTGTGTCAAAACATTTTTCAAATTTAATTAAGGTGACTAACTGCCAAGGTCATACTTTTCTTCTACTAAACGTTGTTACAAAAATAAAAAAATAAGACCGGTCCTGATTAAAGAAGATATATTGTAAACTATAGACGCTCGACAGTTAAGGTCATTAGCGGCTATCTGGTTACTGAAAGTCAAGGTTAATAGACAGAGGTGACCTCGTTTCATTGGATGACATCATCCAGTGGACGTCAATTAATATTGCGGGATTGATAAATATATTGAGCGATCTTTTAACTAACGTCAGTCATTAATGAGGTAACCTTTGTATCTAATGACCTTGACTGAAAGTGTTTCATAGATAAATGATCGGAGATTTGTAAAAAAATTCTCTTTTATTCAAAGAAAAATACATTTAAACGTAATGGTAATTTTTGACACGAGAGCTTTTAAAATGGCATTAACTTAAAAATAACACTTATAAAACAATAATAATGAGCATAGTATTGTATATTTCTATATGTAATACTATATGAATAAGTACTAATAAGAAGTTTGACCAATTGGTTCATTTATAGAACGCCAACTGCTAGGAGAGCTGGTGGCAATTTTTTATTATTAAAAAAGAGAAAACATAAACAGTACGTCGAATCTTATACCAGAAGGATATGTCTAGTATTTAGTCATATGGTAATACTTCTATGATTTTTTTATACACAATACTTATATTGTGAACGTTAGATAACTAAAAATATAAATAAGGGGTCACAACCATTATAACCAAACAAGATTAATAAATATCAAATATTTGAAAAACGCACTAAGTAACTGTTCATATCATTGCATCAAAGAAACTACAAATATGAGAGCTGAAGTGTTAGTAATCAACATTAAAACTTTCATTGATTCCAAAATAGCTATTTATATTGCCTATCTCTAGATATTTAAATATACCTAGTTATTATGAAACTTAATGTATACTTAACGATACTGTCAAAGCTAAGTTTCATATTTGCAAAAGACTTTAAAGTCCCACGGAATTAATAATACAATTATACCTCGCTATACGGTCGCTTTTTATACGGCATTTCGCTGTAGCTGTCTTTTTTAATTGACACTTTTCGATTTTGTTTCATTATAACAGTCAAAAAAAGTGTTTCGAGGAGTCAACTCAGCCATTACCTGTTACAAAACACTGCAGGAAGAAGCAGAAAGCAATATTCGTTATATGGCCAACTTTTCCGGGACGAATCTAGGTCGTAAAGCGAGGTATGGATGTAGAATTTTTCAAAATTACAGGGACTGTACCCGTTTTTTTAATAAAATAGTAGATGCTTAACGCTAATGTAGAAAAATGAGTCAATGACGTAATAAGGATTACAAAAAAAAAGCTTAGACATAGTAAAAATCACAACCGGGTAGCTACGTACAAACAATCCTATAAAATAGCAGCCATTAAAAACTATAATGCTAGCATCAAAATTTAGTTTTTTAAATATTTACAAATTTTGAAGATTCTTTGGAACACGTCAGGAACTTTTTATTCTAAAACAAATAAAATTTTATACATCCAAAGTTTCTTCTCGAAGAAATGCCACTTCGAAAACAAAAATCAAATTTGGTGGTTTTATACTTACTAGAATTTGACACATTTTTTAAGTGAAACTTCTTTAGACAAATACAAGAGGAACCTTGATAACGCAAAATTAAAGACGAAATGATTCAACAACGGGAAAATATCAGAGAAATCTTGACACCGCAAAATTAAAGAAAAAATGATTCAATGGCGGGGAAATAAAAGGGAAACCTTGGGAACGTAAAATTAAAAGGGAAATGAATCAACGGCGAGGAAATATAAAAGAAATCTTGGTAACGCAAAATTACAGAAAAAATGATTCAACAGCGCTGAAAAATATGAGAGAAACCTTGGTAACGCAAAATGGAAAATATATATGATGATATACAGATTGTATCAACTCAAAGCTGTCCATAGGGCACTCTGTGTGTAACACAGAGCACTATGCACAAACGATAAGTAAGAGTGAAATAAATGATCACTAATAGTTACCGTGGTTACTGTAAATAAATAATAGTTGAAAATCTTTTTACCAGTTTACAAACTAAAACAACTAAACCGTAATATTAATTCGTATTATTATTATATCTGGTACAATAGTTTGAACAATAATTTTAATAATTAATTTATTAAGTGTTCGAAAAGACCTCCACGTTCTGTCAAACAATAACCTAATCGATTATAAATACTTTTCCTCACATTGGCTAACATCTCATGGTCAACGGATTGAAATGCATTAGAAATTTGTATTTTTAGTTCGTTTAAATTATTAGGAGCCGGTCTGTTTTCAAAGGCAGCTACAAATAAATTTATTACATCGGCGGTTGAATTACCACCATAAAACCATTTAATTATTTGGATTTTTTCGTGAACAGTATAAATAGCCATTTTATCAATAATTTCGGTAGTGACTACAGACTGTCATTAATTGATAAAATGGCTATTTTTACTTAAAAAACAAAGACGTTTATTTAAATTTATTTTACAGTAACCACAGTAATTACTACCTATTAGCGATCATTTATCTCACTCTTACTTATCGTTTGTATATAGAGCTCTGTCCTACACACAGAGTGCCCTATGGACAGCTTTGAGTTGATACAATCTGTATAATGAAAAATATATTATATCATATCATATCATCAATGAAACCAGTTCATAACTCTAAAGAAGCTTCATTTTCACCGTGAGCTTATGTGGATAAGGCTCAAGATTACTACAAACTAAGGTTGGGCGTGAACATTGTTAAAGCTGTGACTAGACGAGACGCGAGAGAGGACGGGGGAAGTAGGTTTATGGAGTCTTTTTCCAAACAGTTGGGATAAACATACCTGAATAACCAAGCCATGGGCATCAGTGACGTAAGCAATCGACTCAACCAACCACTGATGTGACCATGGTTATAATCTCTTAAGCCCAACCTTCTAGTAATCTTGGGTGAGGCTCACTTGTTTTTTTAATAATTTCCTAGTTATAATGCAGAACAATCAAAAGATATGCGATTAACCCAAATTTTGAGCTGCACTATTTTGAAATCCTACAGGATCTACTATCTAGACGCTATTGACTAAATTAATTATGTACTGAACAATACGTTTATCTCTAAGAATTGCTAAGTGTTCGGCTTTTGGGAACAATTCGTGATATATTTTTTGAGGCTGCATTTCTTTCCAATGCATGCACGCTTGCAACGACCGAGCATTCACAGTGCCATCTCCGTCACCGTAAATTAAGGTTGGTGTATCGTCTAACCATGTGCCAGCTTTATAAGACAGCCTAAAAGTGAGAATTAGTTACATCACTTATTATATATTGCATCAAATGTGATTGGTCCATATTAAATACATATGAGACTAAAACATAAACCATAGTACAACGAATCAGTCTTCTGTCGACACTTTGATGCTTGGTCAACAATTTCTTTGACCTTGAGACAACCAATCATAATCGTGTTTGGTGTAGGCTTCGACTGCAGTGTAATAGGGCTGTATTAGAAAAATGCTTTTGAACGCTACAAAAACTCAAGTATGGCATTTTCTACCCGGAACAACCCCACACACAGCCCCACTGATTCGTATGTAGGGATTAGATACAGAGGTGACCTCATGCCGTTGGATAGTAGTGTGGGGATGACGTCATCCAGTGGATTGTCAATTGATATTGCGTTGTTGATAAAAATATTGCACGGTCTTTCAGCTCGTTCATTAACGAGGTGATCTGTGTATTTAATGACCTTGGGTAGCACAAATAAAAAACCAGTATGTGCGTGCTTGATCGCTCTGTAAGCTAAAATAATCTGCGCAGCTCGTCTGCGCGATCTAGGTACTGACAGAGGACTGATTCTACTATATGTACCGTATTTTCGCCATCTGTGCATACCTTTCAACTGTTTGAAGACCATAGCCATGAAGACAATGTAATTCTACGCCAGGGGCATTAAAATTTTGAGAATATTTCAATGTATCTTTGTACATTTCCCAACCATTCAAATACTGTATATCTCTGTAAAAGATAAGATAAAACAAAAATTTGGCAATGAAGAATGTTATCTTGTTATTTGTGTTATCTCAATACGCAGTTTAGACTTGAACCGAAAATAGAGAAAAAAAAAGGTGAAGTGATAAAGTTTTCATATAAACAAATACCTAAAAAAATCCTCCAAGTCGTTTATTGTATAATTTTTCGTATCTGTTTGTACCAGGACTTCGTTTTCTTTCCAAAACAATTTCGAAGGCAGTAGCCACGCTAAACTAGGAGATGTAATTTGTTCTTCTCTTAATACGCTTCCACGCAACATATATGAACCCAAATCATCTCCTGAAAATTGTATACCAGAAATAAAATAGTAATTAAAATTTTAATGAATACCGCATGACATATACTTTTAGTATTTATTTGAGAGATAAATATACTGTTACTCAAAATTTGAAAACGTACCGATAGCGTATACTTTTATTGCTTTCATGGAGCCCGCCCAAGCTCCTGATATTGTAACAAGATTTTTGATATATTTGTCTTTCCACGCTTGAGTTTGTTTATATAATAACTGCATCGTCATTGGAGCGCCCATTGAGTGAGCGATTAACATAACGGACTGATTACCATTCATCGAGTAAGTTTCCTCGATTAGATCTTTGAGCTTAACAAAGTATTCTTGATTTTCGTCTATTGATAATGATTAAAACCAGTTTAATAAAAATTATTTGTGCTAGATTTCGTTAGTAATATGTTTACTTACTAGGCGCTTTTCTAAAATCATACGGGGCGCCTCGAATCGATAGATTTCTTTGATATCCAAGAGCGACAAGTGCATTGCCAATATCTTTGAAATAAGCACCGGCCGATGCATGGCTCGGATCCAACCATTCGACGGTTTCCGATAAACCGAAACCCGGTATCCTCGTTTCAACGCCCGGCGCGTTAGAAGTCGTTCTCGTTTCGTTATCATAATACAATTTAATATTATCAATCCAACAATCGATCACTAAAGGAACTAACAACTCGATATTTAACCAAATATTAAAATAATCAGCTGTTGTTTTTTCACATAAATAATGCACAACCGATGTTTTGTTTAGTTTTGCATCAACTTGACTACCGCCGTCACCCGGAATAAAAACAACTGGATGTAAATTACCCCCTAAAGCTACATTACAACAAAAGACTACGAAACAAAAGAACACTGTGCACTTAATTAGAAAGCTCATTTCTTATGTTTTATTTGAATATCGTAAATTAATATCCTGAGTTTACTACTTTGAATAAATACTTATTTAAATTATGAATCACCACTTAAATGACAAAGGCTTCGTTACAATAAATAATAATAGCTAAATTACAATACTAGAATCAAAACCGGTTGTATTTTGGAGAAATTACAAAAACTGTTTCTTTTAATTAACATTCGTTTTAACGTCAATTTAATTTTGTGCGCGATAATACGTAATTTGTTTAAGTAAACATAAACAAAATATTAATAATTTTGATAAATATTGTTGGAAGGCTCTAAACTGACGTATGCTTATCGAATGATACTTCTGACGTCAGTCTACTCAGCTGTTTTTGTACATGTGCGTGAGGTTATAGGCATTTTTAAAAAAAGTAAAAATTAGTGGATAATATTGTTATATATAAATATATATATTTCTATAACGAAAATCTGCAATTTGTTGCTAATTTATTTAGTGGGAAATCATACGACGATTTACGACTAAATTATTTTTTTGTACAGCCAAAGCTCAAACCAACAAACTGGAATTTTTTTGAAAATCCATTTTTGCAAATCGTCATTTGCGGAGCTTGTTTTCACCGTAATTTTTTTTAGCTGATGCTAATCGTCCTTAAACACGCAAATAGGTACCAGTCGTAAACTGATATCAGATTTCGATTAAATTGTTAGAGCAGTTAGGGTGTAATTTGTTCAATGGTACAGACTGGTATGCACGCCACTGGATACCAAGAGAGGAGTGGATATTAAGTTAAACGGAAGCACACGGCCCAGTCAATTCATTAACCTTATAAACAATTTTGTTTAAAAAATCATTACAAAAGCAATGGCAGACGTAAAAACTGAATTAAACAATGAAGATCCACAAAATTATCAAGTAGCCACCAGTAACGACCCAAAAAATATGCAAGAATTAACCCAATACGTAAGTTTGATTTTTTGCTGTGCGTGATTTTTTGACAATTCATAAAATTTAAATCCAGAGCTATATTTATTGCGTTTGAATTTAAAATTTTATCCACGTTTTGCTGACAAAGCTAGTAATCTTATGGGAGTTCAGACGTTGAAGTTTCCGGATGATTAAAATAAGAAAAAGTAATTCACGATTTATCAATTATTTCATATTCTTTGTGCAATTTGCTTACATTTTTACAAAACCCCTATTTTTTAAGTTTCGGTATCGATTGATAGTGTACCACGTTTCATCGTAAAATATTCAAAAACCCGTAAAACGAAATTACAGGTGGAAGGGGCATTACTATTTTTCGTATTGATTGATGTAAAATAAAATCTAAAATTCTTTAACAGGTGCAAACCTTGTTGCAAACAATGCAAGACAAATTCCAAACAATGTCTGATCAAATTATAAACAGAATCGACGAAATGGGCAACAGAATTGATGATTTAGAGAAGAATATTGCAGACTTGATGACCCAAGCTGGTGTCGAAGGACCCGATAAATAGATTGTAATTGCATGTACAAAACACTCCAATTAATTATAAGTTTTTTTGTTTAGATTATTAATTTATTGTTGGTCTATTCGGGTAGACTAAAAGATAATGGCGAAATACTAACTGATTTGAGTGTAGTTAAATTTTTTCTAACAGAACCTAAATTATTGTCACTCATTTTAAAAGTAGAAGATTCTGACGCTGTTTTGTATTTGTTAGTAGGTATTAATAATAACTAAGTTTTAATTTGAAGTAATTTGTTTACTAAGCTATATACTGGCCATAGCAATAAGTCACTCAAAATTATTACAAATTTTAAATACGTGCGAAAATATATATATAGAAAATAAAATAGTAATATAATTTGCAATGTAAGATGTGTTACTGATTTTACACATTAAAAATGTAATGATTTATTATTTTTTTATTTTTAAAATGACTAGTTTTTTCCTTAGTTCGAGAACGATTTTCTAAGATAACTCAATAAATTGGCTAGCACACTGATGCACTGAAAGGAGAAGAATTATGAATTAAACATTCTCCTAGCGGCCGGAATGGGAACTGATTGTCTTTCATCATCCTCAGTGCTTCCATCCATATCAATAGTATCGAGCGATTCGTCCGGACTAGCTTTAAAAGAATCTATCAATTCCACACTTTTGGACATTGGATTCTTCGATCGCAATTCATTATCTCTACGCGTAGAGAACAACGAATTTAAAGATTGTGAATGCTTAAACGAAGTACGAGTCACGGTTTCAAGACGAGATGCTCTTTCAGGCATCCGTAACATTGTCCGAAATTCCTTAAAAATAAACATATTTAAGTTATAAACGACTATCATAAAATTTAATTATTTTTTTAATTTTTACCCCTTCCAAATTTCCTCTTATTTCCTGAAATGCCTGTTCAAAAAAATAATATGTTATGTTTTTTGAACAACACAATTTTGAATTATAGTAAAACGTCAATTATTCGCCAGGGAGTCAGGAGCGCGGGGGAGGGGGATATATGTGAATTAGATCGATAATAGCCGAAGGCAATATATCACTTTTTATTTTTGTCTGATTGCATGAAGACAAAAGAGATTTATTATTTTAATACAACGCAAGTATGTTTTGCATGTTATCATGTGGCGTGTTCTTATGAAACCTATCAGGAACTGGTAGAAATTAAAACTCTAAACATTTTTTCTTAATAAAAATAAAAGTATACATATTTCTTACCACAACAGTATTGGGGAGCTTAGCTCTCGAAATGTACATCTACACTAATATTATAAAGAGGAAAGATTTGTATTTTTGTGTGTGTGTATGCTTGTAATGAATAAACTCAAAAACTACTGTGCCGATTTAAAAAATTCTTTCACCATTAGAAAGCTACATTCACCCTGAGTAACATAGGCTATATTTATTGCTAGAAAATATTAGGGATCCTTACTAAAACTTTAGTAACGTAACCCAAGGTGTAAAAAAAATGCCATAAAACATATTTCGTCGCATGCGCTGCGGAAACTATAGATGATAGAACAAAAGTATGTTCTACAATATTAAAGAACATATCAATAACTACAAAAAGCTTCGCGATACTATATGTCCATCTATTATCGTTATGTCACAATAACCACTTTTTACATTTTAATAATCTATATAGGTAAAAGACGATGTATATGTAATCTATGGACTCCAAACGGGTAGACCATTTTTGATGAAATTTTCAGACAATCTTTAGATTAGCCCAGCGGGTGATCTTCTGAAGTTTGGTAGCGATCGGATCAACAGAATTTTTTAAATTTCTTTTTGGGAAATAAGATTTTTCTTCGATTTTTGAACATTCACAAATAAAAGCGATTGAATTCGCGCAAATTCAATACACGTTAAGAATTTAATGATAATGATTCTCATCTTTTATATCCTATATATTATATTTACACCCGGGCGAACCGGACTGGGCTGCTAGTCCATTAATAAAACTGTTGTGGTAAGAAGTATCTATATCTACTTTTATTTTTGTTCCAACCACGGTGCTCTTAATATAGTTATTTTTTCTTAAGTTAGTAAGAAAGGAAATAAAGTTACATTAATTTCTTTCTTTCTCGACCTTGTTTATTTGCACAAGATCATAATTGAGTGACAGTTAATCGACGTTTTACTGTATATTTTTGTAACGTAATACCTCTAAATCTGCTTGCTCATCGATATTATCAATATCCCGGTACGCTTTTGTAAGAAGTTCCAATGCCTTAGCATGAAGACTCATTTCAACGATAATAAAATCACAAAATATGGTCTTGATATCTTTTAATTTACGTCTTTCAAATTCATCGGTCTGTTCTTCTAATGTCCGTATCGTACGAGACACTTCAGCAGTAGCTTTAACTAGTTCGGTTTCCGCTTGGGACTTAAAAAAATATCACGGATAGTTTTGAATTAGAGATAATAATAATATCTTGGAATATAGAGTCATTAATCTATTCGTCTGCGTAATAAAGACTTTCTACTGATTCAGATTTACCATTACGCGTTAGATCATCTTAAAAACACGAAAACATCCAAATAATCCTAAGCCGAAATTTGTAATACTGATTTAATTTTAATTGAAATGATTATTTTACAGTCAAAACCGTTTACGACGACATCGTTTAGAACAACATACCGGTTATAATGACCAAAATCATAGGTCCCGCCTTATAAAAAACACTGCTTTTCACGACATACCGCATTAAGCGACTACATTTAATGTAATATCTTCATATCTTCGGAGAATTATATCTGTTAGAACGACAGGCTGTATTGTAAACAAAATTCGTACGCACAGAAGTGTTCCAAACAGACTAAAATTACAGATTTTATGAATACAGAAAAATGATAATGTTAATGTGAATATTATTCCTATTAATATTTATGGATTTATATGTACCTACAGTCTACACATTCAATAATAATACTGCTAAAAAATTACTTTGTATCTCAAAAACATCAGCGGTTGTTACGACTATTGGTTTTTTCGACCAAATATGAGTAGACTCTTCGATGTCGTCATAATAGATTTTGACTGTATTTCATAAATAGTGAAATATGATCATTTACAATATTTTATTAAAAACTGCGTTATTATCGGTTTAACTGAAATTGTATTTTAACCAGAGTGTAGCCGGCAAAAGTAAGTATCCTAATCTAGCGGTCAATAAAATCGATAAGTTCTAGGAAGAAGAGTAACTGAATAAGTATAGACGTTGATGACCTCTGTCAAGCGTTTATAATCTAGAACCTATCTGTACTTAAATTTAATCGATTAGTTTTCGGTTAACGGTAACCGTTATCGGTAGTTAAAATTAATAGGTATTGTTATATCTATAGTAAACATACAATTTGTAAACGATTTCGCGGATTTCTATCTCTTAATCGATCGAGCTGTCTTTTCCTTGCGACTTCTCGATCTCTTGCCGTAAACGTATGTTTCACTTCTTCCTTGACACGTTTACAAATACTATCGTATTGTGAAAATTCGCCGACCACTTTGCTGTCTAATGTTTGGACGTGAGCATCACGAAAATCACCAAGGGACAACAGGGTCGAGGAAAACTGAAGCAAACCTTCTCTCATCGACTTATTTACTTCTTCTGATTCAGCGTATGCCATTACAGTTTTAGTCAGTTCGTCATTTTTATCTCTTAAACGCGCCGCTTTTCGTGTGTACGCTGCAAATACTGAACATAATTCAGCAAAATTCTTTTCAACTAACAAAATTCTATCTTGTATAAATTTTGCTTGTTGTTCACTAAAAAATATATTCACTAATAAAAATTTAAACACGATTTGTTTTTATTCAAATGTTTGACAATTACCATCCCATGTTATGTGCTCTGCTGGTTTTCAACATTTTTAAAAAAAAAGCTCAAAAAATAAATTGTATTATATTTTGGTTTGTTTGTATTTCAAAACTACCCCTTCCACTTCATAAACAACGTGACAACCATAAACAAAAAAAGTCAATATTATAAATAGTTCGCAATAAATTTATATACACGTCCTTTTATGTTTTTGCTGACTGCAAGCACTTAATTTTTAAAAGGCTTTTATTACTAATAGTCTCGGTTGCCGGGCGTCTATAATCTGCAACCTCACTTATTTTCCGAGTTTAGGCATTAGCAGCAAAACAACTTTTCTCAAAATCGACCCAGCCATTGTCGGTAATTGTTATATTACCGTACTTAAAATATTATAAATTATAATGGATAGAATATAACACAGATTCGAAAAAAAATTGTATATTTACAATAAATAAAGCCATAAATTTACAGGTCATTCCCAAGAAATTGTTTGTCAATATATTTATTTAATAATCTAATCCCGCCAACTGGCTCAGTCCAACTTGTAACTCGTGAAGAAGTTCTCGTTTTACGGTATCGGGAACCAAAGCTCTAGCTTTTGGTGTAATATTTCTTATAAGATCATCTAACGAGTTGTTAGTCGATGGATCATTTAAATAATTTCGGCATGCCATCCTAACCTGATCTCTCCATCCGCAATCAATCAAACGCTGTTTAACTATATCTCTTGCTCTGCGTACATGCAAAAATCCAGTTAATATTTTAATAATGAACGAAGAAAAAACATAAACTGTAAAATGATTAGCATTTCAATTGATTTACCTGTCTCGTAAATTATTCGATCTTAAAATCATATTTGTACTTGAAACTCGATCTAAAGTTTTCTTTGTCATTTTTATTTCTGATTTATATTTTACAGTAATTTCAAACCACTTCGAAAATTTTTTACGCGTAATTAACCCTCAAAGGTGTTCAGCAAACATTAAAATAAAAAGAAAAACAATGGAATTTGACATGTGAGTTGTCTTGCAACTATAGAGAACAAAATCTATGGAGGTTTTACTGACAAGAATTTTATTATTTTTGGCGCTCCTTTTGTCAAAATATGTATTCTTTTTTAATTTTCAGTTGCATGATCGTAACTGAACAGAATTTAGCATATATTTAAATAATGATATTACTTTACTACATTTTTATCCCATATAAATTCATATTTATTCTCTGTCGTGTTCAAACGAAATATGTAAGTCCACAAATACAAAATTTATGAGAAACTAGTCCTTTGAAAATTTACATTTGTTTATATTCTTTGTTTATCTGAACGCGCTAGATTTAAAGTATGATGTACTATAAAGTTCTATCAAAACGTTAAATAGGTTTAGCAGTTAATGCGTGACGCCAGTATAAATTAAGACAGACAAAAATTCTAAAAGCGTTTCTCAGGTCTAGCTGTCTTGCAAAAAATCGAAAATCTCGTAGAGAAACGACAGAAATCATATTCCAGAGTTTTATTATTTGTAATAAATAGTATATTATACAACAAGAGCCGAAAGTCGAAATTCCTGCACTGTACGTCATGCTTCATGTGTCGGGCAGTGCAGAACTTTCAGCTTTCTGCTCGTGTGTTGTATACTATTTTTCTTCATACCCGGTCGAAAGTACGTATTTTCACCAATAAACAAAAAGACTATTTACTTTCAAGTGAGCAATGTTGAGGTTATACGTAATAACAGCAGTTGGTTACGTACTACTGCATCTCTGCTATTGCCTATACTAGCGAACACGTGTTCTGTGCTGACAAACGGCAGTCTCACGTATCAGTGCGCATGACAAACTGTTTCGGCCCGCCTATACAGACGATATGCGAGTAATTCTAGTAGTGCATAAATGTTAGACTTTCTGCTTTAAAATCGAATCAGAAAGTACGTATTTTCGGCATGGTGTAAAGAAAAAATTTAATTATACATATCTTTCATCAATACAAACTCTGGAATATTGACACTGAAGAAAGAGTTTAATACCGTTTTATGAAACAATATATTATATTTTATGTTATAAAAATAATGTCAACAAGAATAATATAATTTATTATCACAAGTTACTACTTGAATACAGCGAAACTTTGTCCTGTGCCACTGCCTATACAAAGAGCTCTGGTCTGTTCATTAAAATTAATTAAAAATGGTTCATGAACATCGACTTCATTGCCAGTTCCACAATTTCCATGTTCATTCCAGCCCCAAGTAAATAATTGTCCGTTTCTTGTTATAGCAATATTGTGCTCAGATGCTGCACGAACACACAGTACATCTGACAAGTCAACTTTACCCGGTTTCCAGTTAGTTTCAGAAATGCGTCCTAGTTGACCATAACTATTTCTTCCCCAAGTCCAAATTTCATTATTTTCTGTTAAAATACACGTATGTGACCAGCCGCAATATAATCCTATTATCTTGTTAAAATCTAAATTTAATTTTAACGGGACTTTGATTTTTGGAAATCTTTGAGGGTCCAAAGCTAGCTGTCCCCATTTATTATCGCCCCAAACATATATATCATTGTCTTCATTCACAGCTACTGTAAATTTTTGTCCGCAAGCTACTAACTTAATGTTAGTTAAATTCGGAATTTCGGTAAATTTTGTTTCGATAAGTTCTTTACCAGATTCTGACGTAATTCCCAATTGGCCACTGTTGCCGCTGCCACAAACTATTAAGTTACCATCTTCGTTAATTAAAGCCATATGACGAAGTCCGCACGAAACATATTTAACGCGTATATTTCTTATGTGGAACGGCTTACTTATCGCTTTATAGTCTGTTTTTGAAATACCTAATTGATTATGAGAATTTGATCCCCAAACGTACAAATCTCCATTTTCTGTTACTGCAGCTGAAAATTCCCACCCGCATGCGATTTGTAAGCATTTCTCATTTGTCAAACTCAAAAGTGGAACAATTTCTAACGATTCTTTTTCTTCGATACCTAACTGGCCACGATTATTTCCACCACAGCCAAAAACTTGGCCATTTTTATCAAGTACCAGTGTATGTTCGGCGCCTCCACAAACTGACAAAATGTTCCCTGGTTTCAAATTTAACGATTCATCTATTCTTACGTTCTGTGGCTGAGAGCATTGTTCGGATTTATGTCCTTGTCCCAACTGGCCATGTGAATTAGCGCCCTGTGTATTTTCAGTTAATATGTTTTTTGTTAATTAGTTTTTTTTTCAAAATAATAATTAAGTTAGCTTACCCAAGATATCAATTTCATATTAAGACGAGATTACTATATGATTTATCAAAAGATATTTTCATTGTAATCCTTTTTAAAAATAGTTTTAATTTTAAAATTAACCTTAAAATATAAAAATGACATCTTAATATTTATTACAACTTTTTGTTGGCTCCGCAGCGCTCTTTTAGGTAAACTAAAAGCTGCAAAAAAATTCCGTCCGATGTCGCGCTATGCGATTCGACTTTGCTATAGGATAATAGAATTCTACTTTATCGTTAAACCGAAAATTCATAACCTAAAAAATAAGCGTCAAATTTGAAATTTTTTACTTGTTTATTTTGAAAACACGAGAAAAAAATGGTTGGAGAGCCAGTGCAAATAAAAACACCTATAAAAGAAATACAAACTGAGCTTTTCCGTGGAATACAAGAATGTTCACACCGAAGTTTGTTGAATACAAAAAAGTGGTTGTCAGAAACATTATTTTCAATTTCTGGAGAAAAATTATCACCTGATGAAATTCCAACCGTACCACTTGATTGTAATTATGAAATCGAATTATATTATTTGTCAAAAAGTTACTTCGACAACAAAGAATACGATCGATGTGCATATTATGCCAAAGGATGCAATTCTCCTTTGATAAGATTTCTAAATATGTACGCAAGGTATTTATCGCTCGAGAAGAAGAAAATAGAGGATATGACCGATGTACAGATGCCACCGAGTGCTACAAAGAACGAGAAACTAAAATGTTTGCATTCTGATTTAAAACAAGTACACCAAGACAAACAATTAGACGGTTATGGTCTATATTTATATGGAATTATACTTAAGAAATTAGATCTTCACAGTTTGGCTTTGGACATGCTAGTTGAAGCAGTACACGCCAATCCGATAAATTGGTCCGCTTGGGTGGAAATCACATTACTAGTTCCCGATAAGGCTAAATTAAATTCGCTCGTGCTGCCAGATCATTGGATGAAACATTTTTTTCTCGTGCAAATGTATATTGATATGTCGTTGAACGATGAAGCGTTAGAAATATGCTCGGCTTTACAAGCACATGGCTTCGATAAGAATCATTATATTTTAGCACAGACAGCAGTTGCCCATCATAATTTACGCGGTTTGTGGATTTATGATGAATTATTTAAGGGTTCGGAGTCATAAATGGGAGTAAACAGTTTTTTTTAAATAATAAAGGCTAAAATTAGATAATTAATAGTTAATTAAAATCTTAATTTCAAACTTTTCAAATTTTTGGTCGTGTTACACTAATGGTTATGGCTAACTCCATTGTGTACGAGATTTTTTATAATTTTTGTCTGTCAGCTTGTTCTGGGTTCACCTCAGAAACTACTGAACCAATTTTGAGTAGATTTTCACTATAATGTTTGTTACATATCAGATAATAGGCTGTATATTATCAAAAAATCAATCTTAATGCGGGTGAAGCCGCGAGTTAGAGGCTAGTTTCTAAAATGAATTCTCCAGAATATTAAAATATGAAATTCCACTATTCATCTAATGTTACTATTTTTAATGTAATCGATTGTGTTTAATTTTAGAGGTGGACAAAGCAATAGAGACTTTCAAAACAATATGTGAAAAGGATCCGTTCCGATTAGATAATTTGGATACATATTCAAATTTATTATATGTTCGTGAACTAAAAACCGAACTGGCACATTTGGCACATCACGCAATCAAAATTGATAAATACAGAGTTGAAACGTGTTGTGTCATAGGTAAATGTGATTTATATACAGTAGAACCTCGATAAGTTAAAATCCAAGGGAAACGTAAAAAATTTAAGTTATCGAGTTTTTTACTTATCGAGAGTTGAAGTTAGAGAGGTTGTCAGAGTAAAATTTTTAACTTACCGAGGTTTGTGGATTTTATAAAGGATGTATTTTCGCTTCATTTTATTTTTCTTTCACTCGTTAATTAATATTTGTTGCGATTTAGTGGAAGACTAAAGTGAAAATCAATTAAGTTCTTGGCAAAACCTTTTGTTACTCATGATAACACTGATAATACTTTAACTTATGGAGGCCACCAAAATATTATTTTAAGTTATCGAGGGCGCTGTTCAGAATATTTGTTTAAGTTACCGAGGTTTTGTGATTTAAGTAATGGGGGTTTTATGCTTTCAGGGGAAGGGAATTCAAAAATTTTTTAACTTACAGAGGTTCGTAACTTATTGAGGTTCTACTGTGTATTGAAAATTATGAAGAGAGTACTTGCACGTAATTTTTTTATTACCAGGCTGACCAAGTCAAAAATTTTTATGTCATTATAGTGAAACAATTCTGAACACTCTTTTTTAACATGCTTGGTTGCATACTTTCGGTTTTGTCAAACAGTTAGATGGAATTCGATTGCTGGCTTTTGAACTTCTCCAAGCAGTGCTGAGTGATTCCCAATTCACACACACTTTTTGTACAAAAGAGTGTTCTTTATAATAATAATAAACAGCGGAATAGCTATAGTTTGCTATAATTGTTAAGAAAAACTCATTGTTACAATGCTATATTAGAAAAGTTTTTTTTTCAAACTACAATTTAGCATTGTAACAATGGGCGTTTCTTAACAATTATAGTAAACTATAGCTATTCCACTGTTTATTAATTTAGTCTTACGAACGATACCGCAGTGAACAATTTACTAATAAATAATAATACAAATATTGATGAATTCGTAGATAAAAGCTTTAATTAAAAGAAAAACTGTAAATCGGTTATTCAAAGGCGGAAAGTTTGGAATTTCTCAATTATTCCAAAATTTTCTTGTAGGCAATTATTACAGTTTAAGAGGGGACCATCAAAAATCAGTACTATATTTTCAACGTGCCCTTAAATTAAACCCATATTATTTATCTGCGTGGACATTAATGGGTCACGAATATATGGAAATGAAAAATACTAACGCGGCCATACATAGTTACCGACAAGCGATTGGTAAGTGGCATCATATTATATAATATACAGTAAGACCCCGCTTAACGTGGGAGATACGGTCTAATAAGTTCCTGCGCTATACGAAACAGCGCTAAATGAGGTCATCTTAATACATAGATAAGTGAAACAGAACCAAGAATAAGAAAAGTTGTTAGTTTTTTTTTTGTTTAATTTTGTAATAGTTATTGCTAAATATTTTTTTAACACATTAATTATAGATTTATTTATAGCTTATATCGATTTTTGTTCATAAAAAATGTATGGAAATCAAATAAAAGTTCGAGTAAGAAGTTATGTTTGTGATGAGAAACGTTCTTCATTTGACATATTTTTTACGTTATGAAGAAGTCATCTGATGTCGTTTGCCTTTTTCTGTTTCGTTCAGCAAACTGTTGTCGATAGCAAGATATTGCATCAATGACACTTCGTCTTGCCTTTGAACTTTTATCAACATTTGAATCACTTTCTATAAATTGATCCAAAATATACGTTATAGTGGTTAAGCATTTCTTTTTAGAAACAGCGCAATACTGAAACAGCGTTAAGCGAGGTCTTACTGTACATAATAATAAAAACCCGGGTCGCAGTGCCAAAACCCTGCCGACAATATAGTGTATTTGCTTATACAGGCAGGGTGGCTTTATTATGCGAACTTAAGTTGGTTTTTGGGAAAATAAAAAAATTGACTCCTTAATACACCCCTTAAAATAACATTTTTTTTCTTAATTGCAATATCAATTGAACTTCAATACCAAATTATATACAACTTTCAGTAAATAATTCACTATCTGCAAACTAGTGTTTTCATAAAATTTGTAAGTCCGGTCCTGTCGGGCCGATTTTATTAAAATTTTAGAGACACTTTTTAATTACTACTGGAGGGTTAAATGTCAATTTTGAAACGATTCTGAGAATTTTTTCGATATTTTAGGGCCCAAAAACGTTTTTCAACCCCTAAAGACTACCCTTAAAATGGCCCGATTGGGCCCATTTTAAATAGGCTTCGTGCGGTGATGGATTCCAACATGTGTGCCAAATTTCGTTAAAATAAATTAACTTCTTCGAAAGTTATAGCCCGCACACATATATACCTATATATATATATATATACCTATATATATATATATATATATAAATATATATATATATATATAAATATATATATATATATATATAAATATATATATATATATATACATATATATATAAACATTTTTAAAAATGGTGGCAAAGTGTTTAGGAGGTTATGAAACGTCGAGAAATTTTGGTCCGACCCCTAGGTCCCGCCATCCGACCGACGCCAATAGTGTATGTTGCCATATGGCAAATACACTAATAATACGATAATAAACAAAATATAATTGCAGAGGTTAATAGAAGAGATTATCGGGCGTGGTACGGTTTGGGGCAAACGTATGAAATTATAAAAATGCCAGCATACGGAATTTATTATTATAAGCAAGCACAACAATTGCGACCGAAAGACAGTAGAATGTTAATTGCGTTAGGAGATGCCTATGAGAAAAACGAAAAAATTGAAAACGCATTAAAATGTTTCTATAAGGCATGTACCGTTGGAGATATTGAAGGAATTGCTCTTACTAAAATGGCCAAGTAAGTATTTTGAAACCAAATCGAATTCTGTCTGATCGAGTTGAACCCAATTTTAAACAATATTACAGAAATAGTGAGCAGAGAGCGAGCTACCGTAAGAAACAAGTGCAGTGTTATTTTTTATTATATTTTTTGTAGGTTATATGATAAGTTAGGCGAAGAAGACAGTGCGGCAGCTGCATACACAAAATTTTGTCTCGATGAGAATCGAAACGTTTCTTCCGATCCAAGTGAATTATTTCAAGCGTATCGCTACTTAGCAAACTATCATACGCGGAAAGATAAATTAGATGAAGCAAATAATTATGCTTTTAAATGCTTAGAACACGAAGAGGTAACGTATATATTAATTTTATTAATGCTTAGCTCGCTTTAATATCGGATTTAAAACTTTATCTTAACCCGATCAAAAGTACTCACTATTTTAAGTTTCGGTACCACTCGATGGTATACTAAGTTTTATTAAAATCTGTCCAGTCATTCTCTCTATAAATAGACAGGTAGACAAAAATTGCAAAAATGCGTTTTAGGTGTTTTACACAATATCGTAAAACTCTTATTATGTAGTGCTAAGTAGTTGTGATTCTTCTAGAAATTGTTTTTAAAAATATTATTTTTTAGACTAAAGAAGAAGGCAAAGCTCTTCTGAGAACTATAGCTTCAAAAAGAAGTCAACAAGAAAATCTCGGAGATTGCCCGATGGATGAAACAGTTAGCCTGAATCCTAGCAGTCCCATTCGAAGAACACCGTTATCACCTAGAAGTGATATTGATGTCGCGTTTTCACCTCCGATTTAAAAAAAATATATTTCTAAATATAAATGCTATATGTTGTTTTATTTTTGTCTTAACTTGTGGAATTGTAATTTAAAAAAATTGTATTATTTTCCAATATTCGTTATTCCATAAGTTGAAAAAATAAAATATTTTAGTAGGATTAGAGAATATTAATTTTGTATTTTTGCTTTATTTACATAAAATAAATGATTTATATAAAATTATTTTCATATACTTCCTTTTTTTACCAAATAGGAGAAGTTTCAAATGCGTCAAATTATATGCACGCTTGAATAAATAATTCGTTATCCGCAATCTAGTATTATTAAAAAATTGTAAGTTCAGTCCTATGTAGCCGATTTTGTTAAGGATTTAGGGGGATATTTAAATCTTTACTACAGGGTTAATTTTTAATGTTGAAACAATTCCAAAATGTTTTTGGTACTTTCGAGGTCAATTTTTTTGTCAACTGTTAAAATTGAACCCCATTTAAAATAAGCCTAGAATGGTAATATCTCAAATATTTTCCAAAAAATTATCAAGTTTAGAGTGATGTGATTTGTGAAATAAGTATCGAGATTTTGTGATCCAACCCCTACGTCCTGTTCTTTGATCGTCAATTAGTGTATAATACGTGCCGTGTGTAGACAAATACATTAGAAATTTTATCGTTTCGAAAACAACTAATATAATATATATATTATAGCATTTATGAGAAAATGTTTAGAGTGTTTGTATTAGTTTGTATAAAAAATAACTGACCGGTGGTCAAAAATACCAATGAAAACAACAAACAAAACAAAAACACTCAATTTTTCAAAATTTTGATGATCAGTGATGGCTAGTACCTATAACAATGTACCCATATAATGTAAAAACAAAATAGCAAATTTTTAATTCATTGACAAGTAATTCCCTCAATTTCAAAATGATTCCATTTTGGGTACAGAATTTAATAAAAAGGATGGAATCAGTTCGGTATAATATTTTTTATTAAATTTGAATTAAAATGGCCAATGGATATTGGGTGAGTTTTTTTCACTAATTCAAAAATGATTTGATGTCTGTACAAACGACTATATTTTTTAAGTTTGGTATTCATTGTTTAGATAATCAGATGTATACTGATAATTTGACAATTACCAATAATAAATAGTATTAATTATTATTAGAATAATTTATATTATTCTGCACCAGTAACCATGACTCGTATTTTAATGTTTCGAAATTTTTATCTACCGTAAAAAATACCAACAATTTGTTTATAGTTTTATCTAATTGCCAGTTTCTGTGAAATTTATTTAATTTGTTTTTATTTTTAGAGTTCAGTTGTTTGATACTGCATTTATATAAAAGTTTATTTTGCAAATCATTGCAGATAGGTACTAACTGCCATTATCAATTTTATGTCAAAATTATTACTTTAAACAAATATTCAAATTTCGAAAAAATAACTCACCAATTGTAGAAGATTGTTTCAATTTGCAATAGGACAAGAACACTATTAACAAATAACACCATCAACATTAGAAAATTGTAACACATCACTTTGCAAAAAGAAGTGCAAGCCATTGTCAGGAAGTCTTGCTAGTATTATGTAGAATGAGAATTAACACTTCTATTAATTTTATCTAAGAACTAATAAACAACATTTAACACTGATTTTGCACTCATTATAACATAAAACGACATTTTCAATTGTTAGATGTTTGATGATAATGTATTTTTAACTCACTGTACAAAAGAAGACGTTTACAAAGTCCGGTAGTTTAAAATTTTCATTAGTTTCAAATGACGAAGAATCAAACAGCGACAAATTGTCTGAACTAAAATATTTAATCAAAATTAAATTCAACGCAAGCACAATCATTGAATATTCAGTCAAGACTAAAGCACGGGTGAATCAGTGATGTTTTTGACATTTTATCAAAGTCAAATTCGTATTTATATAAACAATTATGCACTATTTGATATGTATTGTCCAACGGTAGACGACGGATACGACCTCTAGATACAAGTCACAACTCACAACTGACCTGCAGCGCTGTAGCTCAAAACCTCATAACGTTGCGTTTAGCGACATCAAAAGGAATTTTTTTAAAGCTTTTAGTTTAGACTACGTTGCACTGCTGGTACTTTATCTCAGAGCTGGACTAATTATTAATTTTTGGTAAGATTCAAAATAAAAATGGAAACATCAGGCAATATTATTTTAGTTAAAATGGTAAATTAATTATAACCTGACACTAAACATTCTTCCTTATTATTTATATTGATTTAACAATTACGATATAACAAATGTCATTAGTCATTTACAATTACAGGTATTAAAACCAATACGAAAAATCGTATTTCAGTACCCAGACAATTTTTTTATGTTCATTTTTGTATTTTTCCATTTTTTCTATTTTGGAACACAACATTGATTCAGTGTAATAAGTATTGTTATTTAGTACACATTAAAATATGCTCTTAAAATTTTAGCATAATCGGTCAGACGGGGCCGAACTTATATAGAAATTAAGAAAACAAAAAATATTTTAAGGAATGCAGAAATGTATAATTTTTCATTTTGTGCAGAAACAAATTTAAGTTCACATAATAATACACTTAAGAACCGCAATGTATACATTAGACAAATGTACATTATTTTGTCAATAGGGCTTGGCAATGCGATCCGAATTTTTATTTTAACTGAAGTTCATTTTATCTGTTGACAGTGGAATAAGAGAAACGAAAAACTCATTTCGTCTGGATTTTTAAATGAAAACAATAGACCGGTCCGAAATTACAACACGGATATCAATGGTTGGCTTCATTTTGATATGACACCGTTATTATCCGGTGGACCATTTTATTATGTGACAACAACTCTTCCAGGACTTCAATCTTGCACCACGACGGTACAAACATTCTTTCATACATTTACAACTCAGCATATACAGCTTCAGGTGACGCAATATCGAGCCCTCTACGATTCTATCAATTGTTGTCCAATTTGTTACAATCAAACGGGAGCGGTGTGTGATTCTTACAATAATCTAACAAAGAACTTTTGTGCGATGTCTCAGTTTTGTGACAATGGACGCAGTAACTATAACTTTTATACTCTTTTGCCGGTTCAACGATCGAGTCATTACGTTTCCAAGAATCTACAACGTAATTGGAAAGATAGCAGATTCGTTGATCCGCAAAAAATGACTTTATTGAAAAATCAAAGATCACAAACGATTCAAGATAATTCCGTGCTGACAAAAGAAACTGTCCTTAGCAAGGAAGAAAGTAAAACCACATCGGAAAAATATTTGCACACGATTTTCAGAGAAACTAAAGTGAACGAAACATCAGCTACGGTTGATTTCGATTATGAAAATATTTTTAGAATATTGAATGACGAAACTGAATCAGTTAAATGCGAAATAAAAACGCACACTGATTATTCGAATCCCTTTCAATGCAAGTTTTGTGATAAAACGAGTGAAAATAAGCAAGTCGAAATTATAAATCACATTATTTTGTTGGAGAGTATGAATATTTCACCAAATGAAGTTACGGATTCGCTCCGAACATTCGTTTTGTACACGTTTTCTACCAAGTTTTTTAATAAAGATCATTTTATCAAGATGCCTCAACAGAGTCGGCATAAAACAAATGATAGTAATGAGAGTGTTAATTGTAAAAAACAATTTTCGTCGGCATTACTGCAATTAAACGGAAGTCTTAAATCTTCTAAGCGGTATTCTAGTTATTTGGGAAATCAGTTTCAAATTTTAAGTCCTAACAGTATCGACAATATTGAAAATGTTTTGTTTACAAACAGTTTACTACACAGACGGAAAAGTGCGAAAAACGAAAATAATAAAGTTGATTGCGAAGCTGAAAAAAAGAGAGATGCTTTGGCGCAATTTGTGGCAATTGGTCCGTTAAATGGATTATGGACCATTGAATTGCAAAACGGTTTGTGGGAAAAAGACAGAACTCGAATGCAGTACACTAGAAATTTCATTGGAAATGCTAAAAATATGTTTGAAACTTTCAATCAACCATTGACTTTAATCCAGGCTCATACGTATATTAGATTTCAACATGACATAATGATGAGAAAAGTTCATTAGTTGAAACTGAACATTATAATTAATTACCTACTTAGGCTCTTAGTTGTCGACAATTACAAATTTAAACAATGATTCGGCAAAAGTATAATAGTTGAGGACACCTGATTTATCAGAATAAGAAATTATGAGAATATAGTAAAATTTTTTATTAATTTTGGGTATTTGGGGTTTGTTTTTTGGTTCATAATAAGAATTTATAGCAGGGGACAGTTGATTTGTTTAAAAATTAACAAAAAATACTAATGTCCAGCTATCATACTTTGGCGAGAATAAGTACTATATCATTAAGTTAAAAGTAGTTGTTTTGTATTTTCTTTTTGAAGTGTTATCTTTATCTTAAATATTTATTGAAAAAATCGTTAAACTCATCCATTTAAAAAATTGTTTAATTGTGAGACGATTACGGTTTTTGTTAAAGCATTTTTAATTTAGTTTCTTTAAAAGAATCTTAATTTAATATAAGTTGTTATTTTGATACATTTCTAATAAAAAAAATTGTGAAATATTCTTTGTTTTATAATTAAGTACTTTTAATAACCAACTATGTCTAACTAATTTGTATGAGAAATTACGCCAACTCTGCTCTCACACGGCAATACGATGCGACGCTACGTGAGTTTATTTTTAAAATAAAACGAAGAGAGAATGTTTTGATAGAATTGTCAGTGTTTGTTAAAAAAATAAAAAACCCGGGTCGCAGTGCTCAAACCCTGCCGACAATAGTGTATTTGCTAATACAGGCAGTCTGATTTTATTACATGAACTTAAGTTTGTTTTTGCTCAAAATCAAAAATTTTACCCCTTAATACACCCCTTAAATTAACAGTTTGTTTCTTAATTGCAGCATTACTATCATCGAACATCTACACCAAATTAAATACACCTTTCAGTAAATAACTCACTATCTGCAAACTAGTGTTTTCATAAAATTTGTAAATCCGGTCATGGCAAGACGATTTTTTTAAAATTTTGGGAGCACATTTTAATTGATACTAAAAGAGTAAATTTCAATTTTGAAAGGATTCTGAGAATTTTTTCGGTATTTTTGGGCCCAAAAACTTTTTTCAACCCCTAAAAACCACCCTAAAAATGTTCCGATTGGGCCCATTTTAAATAGGCTTCGTGCGGTGATGGATTCCAATATGTGTGCCAAATTTCGTTAAAATAAATTAACTCCTTCGAAAGTTATTGCTTTCAAAAATGGTGCCAAGTTGCTTAGAATGATGTGAAACGTCGAGAAATTTTGGTTCGACCTCTAGGTCCCGCCATCCGACCGATGCCAATAGTGTATGTTGCCATATGGCAAATACACTAAAAAACATAAGTACCTAGCAGGAAAATAACGACACGAATAAAGTTAATTTCGACGGTATCAACAAATTTCACCAGGGCGTGCGGATAATTGATAATTTTGATTGTTCAAATAATAACTCAATTAAAAATTAGTTGTGAAAGACACATTCTGTAGTTAATCACATTTTATTAATAACAATTTCACAATTAGGTATGACAATGATTTCTATAAATTATAACAGATTTATGACTATAATTAAGTTCTCTATACATAATTTTTGGTTTTGCATTATTTGATAGGTTTTCTACTTTACAAAAATTTTATATAAAAATTTGACAAATAGGTACTAATAATCATTAAAAGTTTGTCATTTCTATCAATTTGGCAAACAAGTTTCTTTAATTAACATTTATAAATTTTCTAGTGGAATGATGATTCGACTTTATAGTGTATTGAAGTTTTAGTTGACGATTTCTTAGAATTTAGATAGCATACTGAAAAGAGCAGCTCATTTGGCGGTTATCCCCTAAAATGAGGGCTAATAATTGGGATGCAGTAGAATTCGAACAAAATTACTAACTTGAAATAAAATTTGGGACTGTTTTTTTCCTGTGAGAAATAAAAAAAAAATTAGGTCGAAAAAAAACATATATATGAATCTGGACTAAAGTGCCACTTGCCAGGTGCAACTATAGCTAAGAATCCATCTAGATGACCCCATAAGTACAACGTTTGTCACGTCGTTTAGGAGGAGAAGAACTACGCACACTAGGATAATTAAAAAAATCGGATCTTCGCGAAAATCCTAGGAAGATTGCAAAAAACCGGGTAATTGGAATCCGGTTTTAAGATTTTCGCGAAAATCCGATTTTTTTAATTATCCTACGACATATATAAAGATATTAAAAAGTAAATTTTTTAATGGTCCATTATATTTTTCATTTAAAAATCGAATTTGCGTAATGTTACCAAAGTCCAAAGAATAGGGTTTTTAAATGTTTGTTGGCCTAATAAGGGAGCGTCCATAAACCACGTGGTCATATTTCAGTCCTTCTAGGACCCCTCCCTCCCTTCATGTGGCCTAACGTAGCTTTTCCTGTGACCCCCCCCCCCCGGCCCGATGGAACGTGGTTTTTTTTCACAATAATTTTTGTTTTCTACTACATATTTAGTGAAAAAATATTTTATTTTAAATGAATAGCGCTCATTTTTGTTAAATATATTTATATATCTCTCATATTTATAAAAAGTCTGACTCAAATGGTGGCTTCAGCCACTCTTGTAAATTATCGATTATTGGGATATCTTCTTTATATGAAGCCAATGGATCTCTTTCGTCATCTGAAGAAAACTACGTAGCTTTGTTCTCACCTCCTCCCCCCCGTTACGTGGCACAGCGTAGAATTTAAACGTAGCCCCCCCCCCCTCTTAGCCGAGCTACGTGGTTTATGGACGCTCCCTAATACATCAAGGTTAAGAGAACAATTTGTGTTCACAGTAATACAAATAAAGATGACAATAGTACAGCAATTATTATTATAAAACTAAATAATAAAAAAAAAAATTCTTTTACTCACATATAAGATTGGTGACATGCCGTAGAAAAAAATGTATACTGCAGTTTTAGCACTAGAAAATTAAACACAATAATTCAACTATACTTGAAATTATTCATTTGTGGAATCACTCGATAAATAATTCTTAAGTCCAGTAGTAGCATTATCACCTGTTTAAGTTGCAAAGTACCGCACTAGTTCTATTATACCGGACCTTACTGTCAAACGTTTTTAGAGAAACTAAAAAATAGAACCAAATCAAGCGTCTGTTATGCAATAGGCAATTGGACACAATAACAATATATACAAAGTCACTTTCACGATGACATAATCACCTACATAGGCTATAGCATCTACAGGGTGTTCGGGGAGAAATCCACAATATTTGAAGCATGTATTCAGGACGTCAGATATACATGACGTGTCCTCAAATGAGCCATTATGGAGATATTGGCTTGTTTAAAGTTTACACTGCAGTACATAAGTAACCTTATCTTTTGAACAAGATAATATCTCCGTCATAATGGCTCATTTTGAGACACCTGTATATCTCACTTTTTTGTTTATTTTGACCTCCTGAAGCCATGCTCCAAATATTTCGGATTTCCCCCCGCACATTAGAGATGCTAAAAACGGGTCTTTTTAGTGATCTGCATCTTTGCATCTGGATCCCGTATGTGAGCCGGCTCACTGAACCGGTTCAAAAAGAGCCGAGTTCTGAATATGTTACTGCAGTCTGCCACTGAGTTACCTAGTTCAGTCAATCATATCACGACCTGTATAGAATCAAGAATGCATAGCCAAACATGTGATGCATGAGTCATTTGAGCTGACAGATGCATCAAAGCAAGAACTGATACGTAAGTGTCAAATGTGCTTCTGTGTGTTAAGTGTTTCACTGAGTTATGCGGATCCGTTGATCTGTCGGCTCAAAAAAAAGTGAGTCGGCTCTCACGGATCTTCTGTCGGAGTCGGCTCTTTGAACCGGTTCAGATCTGAGTTACCCAACTTTAATTCATGTTTATATTTATTTCGCTCAATTTGATAACATCTTACAATAGTGGGGAATCGCTATAATGGCCTCAGTTGTCGAGCGTTTATAACTTATACTCCCTCTCTCTACAGTACTGGGAAAATTAGTTATTTTAAACGTAGTTTATGAAAAAATAATAATGGACAGTTGATTTATCTAAAAAATTACTAATAAGTCAAGAAGTCTATCAAATTTTTACTGGAATATTTTATTAAAAAATGTCAGTGTATTTTTTTATTAAGATGTGTAAATAGTTATGGATAATTATTAGTATGAATCGTTTTTTTCATTTGCAATGTTCAAACTAGATGCTGTATTATTTTTAAAATGACAAAATCTTAATAACCACATTCACATTCTGTTCCTTAAACTAAAGCCGAATTCTAGAACCAAATACGTTAGATAAATATATTAATCAGTTTTAGATAACATAATAATAATCGGGGATGTTACTGACATCTGTAGATGAGCATTTTTTTGACGTCTATATCTGCAGATGTAGCTACGGATGCGGATAGGAAAATAATAGGTACTTAAGAACAGTAATATTTTTAACAATAAACGTCGCTTTTGATTGCTAAATATTGAATTTTCGTGAAATTAATAGATCGTAATTTAGCAAGTCATTATTTTTATGACGCAATATAAATAATCAAATTATAGAATTGGTAAATTATTATTTGATGAATAGTAACATTACAGCCTTTTCAGGAATAAGGTAATTTTGCAAAGGCTTATAATCCCTGTTGGTCAAGTAGCCAAAGACCTCGTCCACCCCTAAAAATTTTGATATGAGAGGCATCATGTCCGCGTCCGCTTAAGCGGATACGAATGCAGATGTCAAAAATGATGCGAATGTTCCGCGATTGCGGATGCGAAAGAAAACATCTGCAACATCCCTAGCACAAATGATGATTAATTAACTATCGGTCGTAGCTTTCTGGTATATTTTTAATAATTCGAGGAGAAAATTACCTTAAAAAATCATACTTTTTCCTAAGTAGGTCTGCATGTATTATTATTGACTAGTTCATTTTACTTTGGGTTAATAAGGAACTGAAATGTTTTTTTTCATCTAACATCGATTGGCTATAATTGAGTAATAATAATTTAGGAAATAATTGCTTCTGATTTTTACACAAAGGCTATAACGTCTTATTTTATTAGTTTACTTATATGCAAAATGTGATGTATAAAAGTTTTCTTTTTCTGAAGCAAGCCTTGGCTTAAACTATGACTAGAGCATTTTTTGGAATTTATATGTTTAATTCTTTTATTAATCAAAAAAAGTACTTACATAGAATTTAAAAATTGCTTTCACCAGAAGCTACCAAAAGGCCACCACGTCATTGAATTTTTTTTTTAAATATTTAGTTCGACTTTTTTCATAAAATTCTAATTTTATAATTATGGCTACAAAAACGTGATATTTCTGGTATTGTGTTGTGCTTCTTAAAAATTGAAAATATTTTTTGTTTCAATTATTGAAGTAAGTACTGTCATCATAAAGGCATTGTTAATTATAAAAAAATGTTATTTTCTAAAGAAAACAATTTAATACTTTATTCTAGGCATTGGGTTTATTAACTACTCCTGTGTCTTTAATCGATATAATCTATTTTAAATGCGGGATTTTTTAATCTAAGATATTTAAAATTCTAAATGGAAAATAATAACACAGCCCTAAAACATTTAAGAATGAAAATATTAACGCCATTTTTTTGCGAAATTATTTTCAGTCACTTTAATTTCACTAATCTTAAAAATTAAAATGTAATAAATACTTAAAAATTACTGTATTTACAAATTTTGAAAATTTCATTCTATTTAAAATAGCTTTTAAATCTTGAAATTTTCGAGGGTTTCGAAATTGTTGTGGCATATAAGTCTGGCAATAAAGTATTATAAAATATTTTCAAAACTGATATTTAAACTTTCCCGGACGGTATTTTGAAATAATCTGAAGTTATTCAAAATATAAAACACAAAAGAAAAATTCTTTATGTATTTCTTATTTCTTACGTGTTTTCAAAAGTATAAATTATTGATAATTATAAGTCGTCACTTCGTCAGCCACTTTGTAAGACCTTGGACACAGGTCCATTCACAACCCCGTCTTTAATTTTCCTATTTTGTAATAATTTTAGAAATTCTACTTAAGCTGTGTTCTTGTGACACGGGACGAAAAGATTCCATTACATAAAAACTGATGCTTTAGAATCGTTCAGAGAAGATAGTAGCAAGGTGTGGAATCTGCGGAGTTAGAAGTGATCAGTAGCGGCGTGATTTGTAATTTCGGGGACAATTCTAAGCGGTGTCTGTATTAATGGTGCTTCTCGACAAGTAACGAACAACTAAATGACCATATTCATAGGACCACTCCTTGTTAGAAAATACAGACCGGTCCGACTTGCAGAAATGACGCTAGTAGTATTTAACAATTTACTACTCTGCCTGTATTGCTAGACTTTCTTCCACAACACTACTATTTGTTAAGAATACTGATTTTTTTTATACAGAAGTCTCGGCCGAACTATCTTTATCCTTCTTTATTTTATTGTCACTCCAATACTCTTTAGGATTAGTTGACTCGACCTGAAAAATTACAGAACTTTTAAAAGCGAAAAAATATAAAAATACATCATTAATAACATTTTTAAAAATCTAAAACGCATCAACTGAATACTTTTTAATTTTTTTAATGTTTCTCTTCGGAAAATTCGAAATATAGCTGTGATACTGATGTGAATTAACATATTAATTTTCTAAAGATGTTTTAAACAGCATTTTCACATGAATCGCCAAAAAGCAAACTATCTATGTGGAAAAAAAATTGAATCGATGATGATGCACAGAAATAAACCATATTTCCTTCCTAAAACACCATAAATACGAAAAAAGAAATAATGAGAAACACGATAGTTTGTCATCCAACAACAGAAAATATTTGACAGTGACTAGTATATTTATACTTCACAATATAAGAGAGTTCTACTTCTGGTATTATTCTAGTGGGACCAGTATGCTTTACATTATTTCATTGTTTCGCTACTCCATAAAGCGAACTGAAAATGACGATTCACTCTCATTTATTTCCGAACTGCACTATGTGGTTGTTCAGCTCTATATGTCTCTATATGTCTTTTTTTCTTAATCTATTTCTATCCTGTCCAAAAATTATTTTTACATTTTTTCCTAACTGACCTATAAATAATTTCCTCACTTTTCTAAGCTTTCACTGTTTTTCACGTCTGTGACCAGTGGTCACCCTCTGTTAGTTTTTACATATCGTGGTATTAAAAAACGACTGCAATTAAAATGAAAGTTACGTCTTTCGTCATATTTGTCTCTTGGCATTTCTTCGAGTTTTAAATTTATTGGGATAATGATTCGAGAAAAAAAAAGTTTAAAAGTTTAAAAATTAAGGCAAATTATATTTGAAAAGATGGTTCATTTTTTTCCAAATAATTTGTAGATACTATAACAAATTATTTCCTGAAAAACAATTAACAAATAAAAAACGTGAAACAGCAATGTGAAACAATCATACAGCATGCAACATTTAACAAATATTTTACCTTCACATTAAACAGAACCGGACTGAATCATATAACATATTCATGGCGTACCATTTTAAATTCTTTTTGATGTAAGTACAGTACTCTGTTACGTACACGTAAAATTTCAATCCGGCCTTTTTAAATTTTAATAATGTACTTTCACATTTTAATTTAGACTAAATTTTGCACTAATAAATACCTATTTTGAAAATGAGATCTTAAATATGTCAACAAACAGTGTGTGTCACAAACAAATGTTTCAAATAAGTAATTTGTCTCTAAAAACAAACACAGTTAGGAAAAGTAGCTAAGTATACAATTTCGAAAAATGATCCATTCACAGTGCGATTAACACAAAAATATTGGACAAGAAAAAAAATGTTATTTCGGATTAGCAAAATGCATTTCAGAAAGTACATTAGCGATAGATAAAACAGCTGACTTATTTTTTTTTGTAATTTATTTCGGTGAGATCTTCATTTAGTGTTTCGAAATATAATTTATTCGAACGTTTTTCAAGTGAAATTTTTTAGCAACGTATCTGAATTTTTCAGTAACGTTAAAGGAGAAATAATTTTAAAGCAGAGAAATATAAGAGAAACCTTGATAACGCAAAATTAGAGGAGAAATGATTCGACGGCGTGGAAATATAAAGAAACTTTAGTAACGCAAAATGGATAACGCATCATAACTCTGTAGAAATTTCACTTCTCTCATGAATTTATGTGGGTGAGGCTTTCGCGTTTTTTTGTAAAAATATGTCAGCTGAATTTTGTTTTCGTTAAACAAAAGCTGTTGAATATCAACAAAGAGTGCTGACAATAAAAAAACGAAGGTACAGTCACGTGCTGCCGGTGCTGATTGTGTGAAGCGTTTTTGTTTTGAAGGAGTTTATGCGCGTGGTTGTGTCATTCTTTGTTATTCGCATAGCCTAGGATCTTGCCTAGGATCGTGTCCAAGAGGAAGTGCAGCTGTCACTGGGTTGGTCAGTTACTGTAGTTCCCACCTTGATGGTTATACCGGCACTTGTTACGCTGCTGTTACTGTTTGTTTCGTCTTCTTCGGTCATTATCGACAGTCGTTTGTTACTCTCATTCTGTTGTTCTTTTTTATTGTTTTGATGTTTCTTGTTTTTGGAACTGGAACAATCAAGGTATTGATCTATCACGAATTTTTGGCAATTCACGATTATTTTTACACTCGTATTTAAATTATAAATTAAGCATTTGACTTGTCACAAAAGTTAGCTAAAGTAGGGTCGTCCACGTATCAAAATTAGATAATTTTGAGCACTGTGTATTATTCCTCATACATTAAAAAATAATCTAAGTCAACTTTTTCGTTCTTTTATCTGTTCTCTTAATTCCAAACAAGAATTGAAGAAATGTATGTATATATTTTAAACGCTGAGCGTAAACTTTCAAATGAGATGGAAAAGACAGTCACATTTCTGATTCTATAGAAAGAGATGTATGTATGTATGTAAATTGTCATCCTTGTTGTTTGCTTTCAATTTGATAGATGGGTTGGCGTGACACGGTAGATCTAGTCAGTCAATCACGGGTTGAATATTATCTATGTCATTGTTCTATAATCTAATTGTAATAGAAGTTTCAACAAAAAAAGTGGGACAACCCCATTATTGAAAGTATCACTAGAATAAGATTAAATATGTTTTTAATATTTTTGCATTTTTTAAAGCTTGATCCATTTATTTGAAAACATTTTTATTTTCCTTCGTCCTTCCCTTCGAACTGTAATACAGTAGGTACCTATTAAAACAAGTGAGTCAGCTAAGAACTTTGTATTCAATTAAAAGTACCTAAGTTTTTGAAAATTAAGAAAGAATTCGGATATTAAATATGAAAAAAGTAAATTTTCGAAAATAAACTGATCGAAAAACAGATTCACACGTGCGGAAAACGTGATATCGTTTTAATGAAACGTTAATTTGAAAATAAAGAATTTACCCAGTATTTTTAGCATTCTTCTTTTTCTTTTCATTTGTTTTATTATCTTTATCATCGTTTGAATTCTTAGTGTGATCGTTCACTTGTTTCCAGATTCCCGACTTATTGACTTCTTCAGATATGTTAATTGAGTTCAGTTGTATCTTCATAATATTTCCATTGGCCAACGGTATCTGAATGTTATTTTCTCCGGATTCATATGCCATATTTTGTTTCTCAAGGTCAATGCCCTGCATTATACAAGAAATATTCGCACATTGTGTCTATTTATTTCCTTAAATTTCAATTTTGGAAGTGTGTTTGTATTTTAATTCAATAATAATTCGAGCCTTGTCTGAAGTAATACAGATTTTAAAATAAAGATAGAAATAATCGGACGATAAAATTCGACTCAATAAAAGGACAAAGCATCGCTCTATCAACTTAGCACTTCAGGGCCGAAGAGAAAATATTCGTGCTCGGGAGGATTTTTTCAATCGAGTTCAATAAGTTCAACAAAAATTTAAAAAAAAGAAGGCGAAAATTCTGGGCTCTCGATTGGTTTGTTCTTCTTAAAGGTAGCCTTTCGAAATTTGCAACCGTGACTCGGAGACAACGTCACGTGGTTCATATGCATTTCCATTTGACAATTAAAATGTGTCGCTGTTACGTGTCGTTCTCTCGCCGACGTCGAAAATTTCGGAAGACTATATTTAGTGAAACAGTTAAGCGCTCTACAAATCTACGACCACTGCAAGGCTAGTAGATTACAGAGTTTGCCTCGTTTTATTTGACCGCGACAATGGCGGCAACTGGCGGACCGTTCATATTTTTATCAAGCTATAATGACAATATCCAAAATGCAATTTATATTTAACTAGGACTATGTAAATCTTTTAAAAATTCGATTTATTGCAAATAATATAATTATTCTGTCTTTTGATTTGTTAAATATTGCCACTAAAGCTTTTAAGCAACAGCCGTTCGCATCCAATTGACAGGTCTGTCAGGTGACGTCATTCTTCTTACTATCAAGCGGAATGAGATAACCTCTGTAATCTACCAACCTTGATTACGATGTCGTTGACGACCGGACACCTCTTTATGAGTCAAATATTGAAGTCAAAGGCAGCCACTCTGACATTTCAAGTCTGCCGTTAGATGAAAGCGTTTCGTTTTGACAGGTTAGTGTATCAAAATGAGTTATTAATTGTAATAATAATTTTCGTACCTTTTATTCAAATCGTCTGCATTACACCAGTTTGACTCTGAAATTTTCAAACGGTGATGATTTTGAGGCGAGTTAAGTGCAAATAAATAAAAAAATCTCGACAATTTATCAAATTACAGATTTCTGTGTTTTAATTTTTACACGGTTTTTGATATAAATTTCCTTTACCGACATATCTGTTTGTAATACTGTTTCTTTAACGTTAAAGGAGAAATGATTCAAGGGAATTCAAAGCAAATATAAGCGAAACCTTGGTAACGCAAAATTATAAAGGAAATGATTAAACGGTGTAGAAAGAGAAGTCTTGGGTATCGCAAAATGGATAACTTATTAATGAAACGAGTTCATAGCTCTAAAGAAGTTTCACTTTCCCCATGAGCTTATGTAGGTGAGGCTCACACGTTTTTTTTATATAAAAAACTTGTTTAATATTGCCAGGCCAGAATCACGTGAAACAGGCAGCAGAGGAAAAATTGAACGGTTAAAAGAAAACATTTTCAAGTTTTATTTACGCAAAGAAACAAAACAGGAAGATCAAATATACTGAAAATGAAAAAAGATGGTGTATTCAACAATCTGAGCTCTTATTCTAAACAAAATCATCACCGTTTACTGAAAATGAACATTTGTGTGTGAAGGTACAAAATATGGTGGAAGTGGTGGTATAATATGGTGGAAGTGTCGGTGCAATATGGTGGAAGAACGGGTCAATAAGTGAAATGTGAACATTGAACAGCAACTTATTACACGGGGAACGCAAAAACATATTTGATGTATTTTTTGGTATAAAAATTCATATTCTTTTGTTAATAATATGATTTATCGTATAATATTTTGAAAAAAACATCAATATTTGAGATTTAACGAATTGAAAATGTGTTCATTACAAAAATATGTTTTAATTATTCTATCTAACGACTTTTTTCCTTTCAGAGAAGTTCTATATTATAAGTTTCACTGTGAATCAGCATTTTCAGTATTATAGGTAGTTTCAACCTGTAACACTTTTGAATTAAAAAAATTCTGTAGTTTTGACTGTTGTCAGGTGTTTCTGATGTTTAATAGTCTCATTCAGTATTATTAATAAATGAATGTGACATATCGCTTAATCTGAACTCCTGGCACCAGGAATTTTTTATCCTTATAATTGATAGAAACTTCGACCATATACTATTGGGCTGGTCAAGTTCAACCGTGCCGCGTAACCAACACATCAGTGCATACCGCTTCAGGTCTGATTAGTACGTAGAATGAAAAATGATAAATTATACAAGGTTGGGTAAACATTTTCTAGTTAAGGGGTAACACCATTGTAAATTTTTCAAAAAAACGATTTTTTTTTTAGGCTTAAAAAATACTTTGAACCTTTTAGAATATGGGGAAAAATATTTCATACCTCAAAGTATTTTTTTTTCTTGAAATTTCGAGCTCTTCCCCAAGCGCGTCTATAATGTCTATAATGCATTTCAAAATTTTAAATGCGTTTTTCTCGAAACACGATTTTTCAAAACGGCACGCAGCATAACTCCAACAATTTTCATTCTTTTCATTCGAATTTGTTACAATATCTTTAAAATAAGATTTTGAAGAGGAATACGTAGGGGATTTTCGATAAGTTAATTTAATCATTATTTATTAACAAATAATTATCTTTTTTTTTGTTGAAAATTTAACGATTTAATTCAAATACTCGCCAATCACACAAAAATCAATATTTTTAAAATCCCCTACGTATTTCTCTAGCTATAAGCATGTACAATAAGTGTTTTTTTTTCTTTTCTAAATCCAAATTTGCAGCAGCTACACTGCGTGCCGCAGAGCGCCTTAAATTCTACGTGCCTCGTGAAAATGGCTGTGGTGCCGTCATTTCTGAATATTTTTTTATAATAATTTTCTATTTTGTTACTTAAATATACGCTAAATAACTTCCTCCAATATTATAATTTTATTTTCTTTCCTTCCACCCAAAAAAAAAAAATGACAAAAAAACACGTTTTTTTAGGCTGTTACAGTGGTGTTACCCCTTAAATAACTTGTACTTTCAGAGGGAGAGCATGAAATAAGCAAAAATAAGGTTCTTTTGAAAGTCACATTTTTATTTGCAGTATTAAAACACAGTACGACGCATATGCATTATCGTCTGTTGGACCGACTTGTACTTATATGTTGGTTACGTGCGTTTCTACTAGACGAGATACGACTTGAGCAGCCCACGAGTGAATGATCGAAGGACAAAAGGAATGCGGAACACGATTCAAGGAAAACAGATTTACCTTAAATGCTGATAACAGAAAAGTCGATGTTGATGAGCTGTTTTGTTAAAAAAAAAATAAAAAATAAAAATCTAAATTTTTATATTATAATAACAGTTTGTCTAAAAATGTACAATTTTTCTAAATATCTATATTTCATTACATACTGAGAAGGTTTTTTTACTTAAAAAATTATCTTATTATATTTAATTATTATTAGTAGGAAACTAAGTTAATTAATACTGATTTTAAATGACTTCATTAGCTGGCAAGTCATTTTTAGTTTCAGTGATTTAAAAAAGCTCTAATAGAATTTGTTCAATACGAGTATATTATTTCAGTTGTTTTAGGTGCCACAGAGATTTGGTTTCGTAACGCAGATAATCCCACAACTGGTATACTTGATTGTATCTCTTCTGCGCATGCACCGATTGGGGCTGTATTGATTTCGATCCGTTCAACCATTTGATTTGAATCGTGCTCATCAACAAACGAAAGTACATTCTACATCAGGTCGGCCCGCCATTTTCTTTTTCGTCTGTTAGTCTGTGAGCTCGATGCAGATCAAAGGATTGAATGGATCGAAATCAAATTTTGGTGACATGTAAATAGGAAGAACCCTATTTTTTTAGGGAAAATCGGCGCATGCGCAGAAGGGATATGCGGTAGAACGTTGTTGCTTTTCACTGTGGTTTTATTCATTTATAAAAAAATGTTTGTAAGTTGTTTTATAGTTTCGTAAATATTTTGAAAATAAAAAAAAAATCAACTGTTCTTTTCTTGTTCTGAAGTTTGGTGAATTTTTACATGTGAAACCATAAGTAACCATGTAAACGAAAAGCAAATATCATAATATGTATTACTAGTCGTTATTCGCGTTATAGCACGTGCAGTGAACAGAAATTTTATGTCATTTGTTTTTGAAGTCTCAATTTGTAAAATTTTGACCTAAATTAGTAGTTTGACCTACATTTGTAGAAATGGAGTAGCAAAATACTACTACCATCACGGCTAAAGAAGTTTTACTTCAAAAAACATTTAGGAATTAGATCGAAGCACGGATATTTATAATTGCTCTATCATGTGCATTTGTGAAGTACACCAGTCGTGAGATTTCGCTTTTAGACAAAAATTGGGACCAGAAATCTCTGTGGCGCCAAAAAAGGCCGAAGTATTGTACTAGTATGCACAACCGTTCAAAAATATTATAAACAATTCTCTACAATAAATTAAAATTGAAATGAAACTTAAACCCATTTTGCGATTCGAATATTCCGATTATTAATTTTAAGTAAGTACTGATGTTATATTATTATCTCATGATTCAATAAGAAATGATCAAGGAAGGAAGATTTCTTTTTGGGCATTAAAATAATGTTAACGTTTCCTAAATTTTATAAATATGTTAATTTAACGTTTATTTATGTTGATTAACAACGTATTTAAGGCAACTTTTATTAATCACAATTAATTTTTAATTGATTAATATCTGCACATGTTTTTAAATAAGTTCATTCGAAAAAATAACCAACATTTACTTGAGCATTATTTGTAATTTTTTCTTGAAAGTTTATGTAGTTCCTTCATTATTAATTTTATAATAGTTCTGCAAGTTTCTTCTCTTCAAGGTCACCAACAGCTAGGGTTATCTGGACCTAACGCCAATTCATATTTTCAATTTATTATTTTTTTAATAATAAATTGAAAATCTAATTGATATTTTTATCCTCAGAATAGCAGCTGGGTTTTTTGCTGAAGGCCAGTATTGCATAATAAAACGTGTCGTTTTAACAGAATCATTGAGCTGTGCTCTCCTATTTCACGTTGTTTTTCGTCAAGGGTTTTTTCAGTTTAAAACTTTCCCAATTGTGTAAGCGTAATTTATTTGTATCAATTACAAATATGTGAGCCCCAAGTTTTATTTTAAATATTCTTATCGAAGCGTTTTGGTACGAATGTAATGATTGAACGAAATATTATTATTTTAATTAATTAACAAACCTATTCCTGAGAAAATACGGACAACATATAAACAAATATTCAATCGCTATTTTCTGTCAACTATATCATATTTTTTCAAATATTCTAATTTTTATTCTTGAAACGATGAAATTATATCTTGGATTAAGTTGTCTATACATTAAAAATTAATATCCTTAAATATAAAAATTAATATCGCACCTACAATATAAGAACATATTTAATTTCTTATATCATCACATAAAAGCACTATATGTAATTTTATGTGTGTTAAAATTTATCAAAATAAATTATGGTGGTTAAAAATTAGTTCTATAACAAAACAAAAACAAAAGAAAAAAGAAAAATAAAACAACACAAACACTTAAAAACTCGTGACATGCAAAAGTCAATATCTTTTTCATTAATTACAATAATTATTCAAAACGAAGAAGCTATATTTTTAATTTATATTTATTCTCAATTTTTATATAGAATAGCGTATTGATTTTATATTGACTGAGAATTATTTCGGAATAAGAGTGAATACCTTTCGTTGCACTGCTTAGAACTGTACCATTATCTGAAAATAAAATACTTTTTTCTCTTTTAAACATTTGTTTTCGGAAATTGGCTTTCAGATACTTTCCTTTTAGGCAGTTCCACCTGACAAGAAAGCGATGCTCGGAGCTTCACTTATATTCGGCTTTGATATGAGCTTCAGCTTTAAATCTAAATACATTTTTAAATCTAGATTTAAAGCTGAAAATCGTACCAGAACCCGAGAATAAATCTAACTTCCTCCGAGTCACGTCAAGGATTTAACCATGGAGATTACACAAGGAATACGAACTCAATGTATGCAAATAGGCAGGTTCCTAGAATAAGAGGTCACTGGTGCCCGATATGAACCAAAACGATGGAGGGTATATACCGAAACCATGGAGAATTCTTCGACAATTAAATGAATAATGTAGTCTGCTTTTAATTCAAGGACACAAAAAAATGAAAATGTCTATAGCAAAATTAAAAGGACAACTGGAAATCAGTCATAAATTAAATTCACGTCAGTACAAAAGGAAAATGCAAGTGGTAAAAAAAGAAATCGTTACATGTACGGTTTATAGTGGGCAGATTCTGTCAATTTCTCCCATATGCTCCTTTATCTAATCTCCATGGATTTAACCCTTGAGTGATAATACGAGGGCCTTACGCTTAACATGAAATCATTATATAATTTGTATTCAATTATATAGATGCCCCAAGACATACGTCGCTGTTAGTTCTGTTCTCCTGCTTCGACCTATTAAGTAACTGCTTCTTAGTAGAAGAAATATTTGATATTTATTATTATAATTTGATAATAGTTATTTTTCCATTGCAGATCAGTTTGTCGAATTTTACATCAAAATAGGTGAGATTGTCGAAATATAGCGTAAACTGTAAACGAAAATTTAGGGGTTCAATTTTAACGGCATCTTGATTCTCATGGAATTATTGTGTTGCGTGACGAAACATTACGCATTTCAAATTGTCGTCGCTGTATTACCATAACAATACCTGTTTTGATATAAAAGTCGACGCACGCTAGGTGTTGTTCATTCATCGAAGTAGCTTGAAGGACGCATAAAATAAATATCTTAAAAATTTGCTCGCTTTTTATCTACCCACAACCAATATAAAATCATCAGCATATATTCTGTAGTTGTAAGATACTAAGCTATTAACGGGGATTGATTTAACAAAAACAAAAAAAAAATGAATAAATGAGATTCGTTTCTTTTTCGGGCGTCTTTTTAAATGATGCTTATAAATTATTTAATTTCGTTAGTTGTCAAAAATAAAACTAAAAAAGATGCTGAAATAAAATTAAAGAAACGATCACCAATATAAAAAACATACCTTCTTCATTTATTTTTCAAACTCAGTGATAACGTCGAGCACAAAAACCCGTTTCAAGTTTTTCACAATTGAACACAACCGTAAAATAACAACCGGTGAACCATTTCAAAACTTTAAAAACAAAATAAATTCAAAACAATGACGCTAATTGAAATTTTTGACACAAAACGACGCTTAATTGCTTTATTGATTTTTAATAGGAACATACCGGATGATCGATATAGAATACACTAGTGTTAAAAAAAAATAGAATAGTCCGAGATGGTTATGGAATTATAAATATTAATTTAAACACGATTACATTTTTCTGTTGTTGAAAGTGTAGACTGCCGTATTGGAATTTGAGATATGGGCGAAGCGCAATGTCGAATCCGCCATTTTTCATGTAAAATGCAATGTGATTATGGTTTAAATTTCTGCCACCAGATGTCGTATCGTTTCATGTCAAATACCACAATAGTGAACGCCCAGTAGTATAAGTATATCGCGTATGTTGGGAATATTTTAGTTAATAAAAACAGTGATTCCAAGATATTTTCAAAATTCTTAGATTCCAATGCAGCTATACATCTCATAAAAATGTTTGATAACTGATCAAGTAGGGTGAAATATTGTTGACACTAGCTTGCGTCAATTCCGCGACGCACGACTTCCGTGACATTTTACAGAATATGTCTAGAATTTTTCGGGAAGAGGGGGCAGTAAATATGGTTACGCAATAATAATTAATATCCAATTATTTTTAAACTAAAATAAATAAATTAATAAAAAAATTGTTAAGACCGTTGTATAAAACATATAACGTATATTTGACTTTTTTATGAAACGGTTTTTTGTACGTCAGCATCACGACATATTGTGCAACACAAAAACAGTAACAACCTGAATAATTTTCAAATTCTCACACATTTTTACGTTTAAAATATTGCCCTTTCATTAAAAATACTTTCTATATAAATTAGAAGTTAATTTTATCATTTTTTTATGTTCGTTTTCTGTTAGAATTAATAGTTAAAACTTTTCTTGTTCTTGTTGGACACGTCCACTGAACCGTAATAATATTGGAATGCGCTTATCTAATACGCTTGCTTATTGCGAGCGAGTCAAGAGCTGTTGTAAGGTCAATGTTAGTAGAGTACTAAAGGTTGGGGACAAGAGCCTATAAAAGTGGTCACGTCTGTAATTGGTTGAATCGATTGCTTAAGTCATTCGAAACCCTTGGCTTGATTTTTCAATTATAATGAAGGTTTGATAGTTGAGAAAAAGATCTCAAGGCCTACTATCACCGCCCTCTCTTCCATCTCGCCTGGCACATTTTCAACAATGTTAACGCCCAACCTATAGTATTCTACCTACCTTGGGAATGTCGCACGGACCGATGTGCGTATTCTTGCATGATTATAGTTCAGGGGATGAATACAACAATTTGGAACTGTAGAAATCTTTGTTAACTAAAAACTAAAAAACTACTGCAATGCAACGTGAAAAATCATAACGTCTAAGCTGGGATTATTCAGATTGCAAATCAAATACTGAATAGAACAGAATGAAAATACTATTGAAATTCGTGTAAGTAATTTTAAGTGGGTCAGTGGGTTATATAATATGACTATAATATACGTGCTGTTCAAAAATGTGTGTTTACGTGCTTTTGGTGAAGGGTCTTATGACACGTCGAAAACAGCCCACCTCTCCGGCAGTTCCGTTCTCCAGGTGATTGATATCTTCGCGCTTCGTCGACTCAGGCATTATGTCATCGAGTATCTTCAGTTCGCGTCGTGTGAACACGAAGTCCAACGATTTGCGAATCCCGATCATGACGACCAGCATCAACGGAAACAGGATCGACGTCGAACTGAACGATTTGATCACCCACAGACATATTAAACACGCCAGCTGGATCAATGTGAACATATGAACTCTTTTTATTGGCACCTGAAACAATAACAAAAACATATTTAACATAATTGTTAAACATTCATTGTTACAATGCTAAATCAGAAAAAAATACTTTTATCCACCAACACCTACGGGACTCAAACCCAAATCTTTCCACTTTCGCGACGGAATGAGTTATCAGTTACTCTACGGTGCGAAATCTAAACAATCAATTCTTCATAATAAAGCAAATTGTAACATTAAATTCACTACATACGAGAGCTGATTATTTTAACTAGGTACCGCTAGACATGAATCATCTCAATAGCGAGAGTTATGTAACAATGAATGTTTAACAATTAAATAGCCGTTCTGCAGCTTGTAGAAATTAAAATTTATATCTTATATTTAACATAGCTCATCTTTCCACATGAGCTTGGCTCGTTATGAAAAGTAAATCATTATTATATAAAAACAAGATTGTAGCATACATTTCTTCTGCGCATGCGCTGATTTTCCCTAAAAGCAGTAGGGCTTTTCATATTTGCATATTAAACATCCTCCCACAATTTGGTTTCAATCCACTCATCCGTTTGATCTGGATAGTGTTAACAAACAAACAAATATTTTCCAAAAATGTGTTTTTTGGACTCAAGGAACGTCAAAACATAAAAATATTAAATATTTTTGAAAAGTGGATTTTGACTTATATTAGTACATAATATACCATTCCTTACTTGATTTGGAACGCTAAAATATTATTCTTCTAAACCACACCTACTGAATCAGATCGGATCGGCTCGGAACGGCAGTGTATAAGCACACTGGATGTTACCGAGTCGACCCGAGCCGACTAGTATCCCAAAACTGCCGATCGTGCCGAGCCAATCCGATTTGATTCAGTGGGTGTGGTTTAGAAGAGCAATATTTTATCGTTCCAAATCAAATGGAGAAAGGTATTCACTTTTCAAAATTTTATAAAAAAAATGTTATGATTTGAAGTTCTCCAAGTCCAAAAAACCAATTTGTGGAAAATTCTTTAGGCTGTGAGTACGATTATAAGTCAAACGAATGAGTGGATTGAACCCAAATGGGAGGTGTCTGGCACACAATTTTTACTACACTCTTTATTGATCAACGTTTCGACTCAAATTATGTTTTGTCTTAACAGTAGGTTTCCATAAAGTTAAAAAAAAATTCTTATGGTTTTTATTCTTGTTCTCCTACAGCAACTTGAGGTAAGGTGTTTTGAGAGAAAAAAATAGGGTTAAATGAGATTAACTCACCTGCCGTAAGAACATATAATCTGGCTGATATTTATTCGGCATGAACATGATTAATATTCTGTCGAAGAACTGCAATCCTTTTAAAGAAGCCACGCCCATATACAGGAATACGCCAAAAAGTACCGGCATTGGAATATGCCTCAACATTGGTGTAAGCAATACCGACATTCCAATCATCACGAATATCAAAATATGTGTGACGCGTTGCTCCCTCACACCCAAGAACTGCGGCTTTTCACCGGGTGCCGCGCATTCTGACTCGACTTTCAGCGAGTTTACATGATTTATAGACAAAACAGTCGCAGCTACGAACCACGGTAACCCCATTGCAGAACAAATTTGTATCAACACTGCCAAGACAAATAAATCTAAGTGATAGCCGCAGCCTTTTTTTAATTTGTGTTCTTTTCTGTTGATTATGACGGCTGTAATCTGTTGGTCCATAAATATTAGGATTGTACCGAGCAATGCTGGCAATATAGCAACGATCGCGGTGTACCATGGATTGGTGTTGAAGGGATAGATGACCCAGCCGCGACCCTCAAGTGTTGGCTTGAATTCAGCCGGAACTTCTAGTTTTGGTGTGCTTATTCCAGCGAGAAAATCCATCATTGACATTGAAAATATTGCGATTATTACTGAAAAATCGCTTACTATTTGACGAACCTGTAAAGAAAGATGCATTTTAAAAAACGGTGAAGTTTGAGACGAATTCCCGTGGAGATGGTTTCCTACCACTTCGTTTTCCTGGAGAACTTTAACTTCAACTTGCCTGTTCGTTCCCACAGTTTTAAAAGAACAATAAAACTTTTTTCTTCTATAAAATCGGGAAAAATATTCTTTTTGTGATTATTTCAAATACCTAATCGATTTATAATTCCCATCCCTAGTTAAAAAAAGTGTTCAAATATTGTTGCTATGTCTGGCGCTGGCATTATACCTACGTGATTTTACTGTACAATGACTTATTTAACGCATTTACTGGAATTAAAAAGCTCATCAAAAAGTGTTAAAAGTTTTCTACTTTTTCAAAGAAAATCTGAATTAAAACTTAATTTAAACAAATTAATTTGCTGCAATTCAATTTGCTGAGTTGACATAAGCTAAACAAAATTAGCGGTCGTGTTTTGTTTAGTCTTCTTTGTGCTTCTTTTATTTTTCCGTTTTACTTTCAAAGCGTCATTTTATGGTAATGTACGCAGTAGTCACGTGTTGTTGTTAATTATAAAAATAACAAGATTGCATAAACCAATCTAAAGATTCTCATGAAATATTTATGTAGGCTTTAAGTGAGTTAACGATAGTTTTATCTCTTCTGAAAATAACTCGTATTTTTTTCTATTTTTACATTTCTATCTTTTCATATGAAACTTTAGATTTATTTATGCGGCACGAAACTAGTTTTCATCCCTTCAATTTGAATACAACATCAATTCCACATCAATAATATTTCAATTTTTGACGTCAATAGGTTCGAATATCATTTCAATATCGTAGTGCATAGTTGAAATAAAGAAAAAAAAACGTTTTCACAGAAAAAATGAATGCGATCTTTTCGCTAGTTCGTTTTTCAAATAAAAAACTATATGAATCATACATCGAACAAAAAATGTTTCACAGGTTAAAAAACACCAAGTGCAATGAAATAGAATTATATTGGATGGTATCTAGTATATATAGTGTTATAATCTATTGAAAAATGTTATAAGCAGCAGACATGTTTCTCAGAAGTGTTTCAAAATTGAAATTTATCGCTTTAGTATCGTTTAAAATATGCCTCTAAAATCGGCCCGACAGATCCGGGTTTTTTTTTTGAAATATTTATATACTATAATGAATTTGTCTTACCTTTGAGGGAAAAAACAACGCATTTTTGAAGTCTTTCAAATGAACTGACAGCAGGAATGTGCCCATAAATAATACGATTGACATGAGGAAAACATCAGGTACATAGTGAGGAGTCGGACAGATACCACCTTCTATGGTTCCACTGTTATTCTGCAAAAAAACAAAAACATTTTATCAATTAATACAGAAACACATTCAGAAATAGATGTAATAGCGAGAATATATTTTTCTTACCAAACAACTAAGTTTTTCTTCTTCTGTCCAGATGAGATTTTCTTTGGGAAATTTAATTGTCGTGTTACTAAAACTACAATAACAACCGTAATTCATATCCCCAGTTGAATTTATCGGATTTTTCTTTCCTATTGAAATCACATTTTCCACAGCCTGTAAACATATAATTTCAAAGATTAGTTATGGTAACTTCACTATTATATAATAAGTATTAAAGCTGAAGTTTTCCTATGGCTAAGCGTAACAGAAGTATCAAGGCGAATTATTTCTAGTGAACGAACGTAGAAAATAAATTGTATTTAATAAAATATACACTGTGGACAGAAGTTTGGAAGTTAGGCACTTCAATCCCTCTCAATTTTTTTTTTGCAAAAATTTACACCGTATTTTTAGTTTGAATTTATCATACTTTGACTAGATTTTTTTACAATAATTCTTTATTTCGGGAGATTTCTTTGTGTTCCGTATTTTTCTCGTTCTATATATAAATTTAATATTTTACAATGTATTTAAGTTCATTTGATTGCTAACGTTATTAAATTTTAAACTCAATTCCATTATTCAAAATTTGTAATTAAAGAGTTGTTTGAAAGTGAACGAAAGTTAATTTTAATATTTACTGATTCTTGGTTCTTTGATCTAAAAATTCATTTAAATTTTGATATCACATTTTTTAATTAATTAATTTTTATTGTTAAAACACATTTTGTATAGCATATGATACTTCAGATCTAAATTTCAAAGGTTATTACGGCAAAATGAAGGTGACTGTTTATCAGATGTTCAATATGCTCCCTTCTTCATCCGCATATCTCTATCTTACGAGCAATTGGTTATGTGTGGACATGTAAAATGCACTTACTCATGTTTTACACACATTTTTGTACAGAAAAAAATTAAATTTGATAAAAATTATTGAGCAATCCAAAGTCGATAATTTTAACATAAATTTCTAAAGAAAAAAACTTAGAAATGTTAATTTGTCTTTCCGTAATTCGAAATCTCGTGACGTACTGTAAAGAAATATTGACGAATATCACCTTTTTTTATTCAATTTATATGACAAAATTATGTTTTTTGAAGCAGCAAGCCAAATTTTGTGAAGCTTAAGACTTAATTACAGCTAATAAAATGAATTTTGCGACCACAGTTTTCCGAGAGCATATTTTACAACCTGAGGGATCAGTCACCCAAATGCAAGTATTAAAACAGATTTTATATAGTCTGTGATACATTAAATTTAAATTTCAAAGGTTTAATTTATTAAGAAAAGTAATATTTTACCTTATAAATAAAAATAAACGCTATAAGAGTAGCAAAATTCTCTTCCGTAAATCTCGTAATATAACAAACAAAAGCACTCGCATCAACTGCAACTAATATAAGTAAAATTATTGCTATCCAGGTACCGATCCAAAATCGGAACGACATGTAGTCCCAATCAATCTGTTTACAAAACTCGAAAACTATCGTTTCAAACACAAGCACAGGCCCTGTTGATCCTAAAATTGTTAAAGGTTGACCTGAAAAAAATCCGTAGCCAATCCCGCAAACAAATCCTGACACAAGCGATTCCATAGCGGCCATATTCCTGCCAGTCGCTTCCGACAGAAGACCGCCAAAAGTAATGATTGGCGATAAGCAAGCGAAATAAAGAAAAATCCATGAAGCAATACATTGAAGTGCAAACGCGTCCTTGAAATCCGACCAATACCATGGCGCCTTTCTTTTGATATCGTTTATCAAACCTCCAAACAGACGTCCAGTTCTTGCAAGTCCCGACTCTTCACGAATCCTCTGTTCTTCTTCCTCGTCATCCGATTCTTCTTTTTTATTTTTCTCCGGTGGAGGTCTTTTCCTGGTATCTTGCGAAGGTATCGCGGCGGGAGGTTCAATTCTAATGGTGGGATCCCATTCTCCAGGTGGAAGGACAGTGACCGCGTCTAAGAACTCGTCAATGCCAGCTAAGAGGTGGTTCCGATTTCGAGCACGATAAGCTACTTCGTGAAACACTTCGTCGGACATGAGAGTAGCCATTGCTCGTCCAATTTCATGAAAGCCGGTTATTCCACCGGTAGGACCGAGCAAAATGAATAAGAATCTAGTCGGCACTGGAACTTCTGTTAGATCACCCATTATTGCTGCATTGCTAAGTCTTATAAATGCCGATAAGGTTTTATCAAGGAAGTCAACTTCGCCCACAAGAATGTTTGACGCTTCAGCTCCCGGAGGAATCTTTCGCATAAAATGATAATTTATTTTGTGACTTGCTTCCGAATTTAAATCGTTTGAACTGTGATTTCTATTTATCGATAATGTACTTGGACTGGTTGCCATTCCTTCTAAGATTTTTTCCGAACCTAAAAGAAATGACAATTATATTATATTTTTTGTAAATCAAACAATACAATGTACACAACAAACAGCGCAAGCGTCGACTCATGAAACTTGTCGGTGCAATCTCAATATTCATCAATCAATGATCCATTTAATTTTGCCATCAAGGGCGTTTCACAAAATGTTCATTTCCATAATATGATTTATTATAATTTTACTATGCAGGAAATTTATTGCAAAAATTTCGAAGCTTGATAAAGTTCAAATATATGGACGAAACGTTGCGAATCAAGCAATTTGTTTTAATTGTCTTATCGATTATAGCCTAACGTTTCGATGATTGTCAAGAGTTTTAATTATTTTTGAAAACAGAAAATAAATGTGTGATCAGCACCCCAACAAAAAAAAATTCATGGGAGTTCGAGCACCGGAACAGACACAAAGGCAGAGAGAGCATAGATTATAGACGCTTGTCGAACTAGAGCACCCACGTAGTCGACGCTTATGACAAACAGTGAAAAAATATTTATGCATCCAATAAAATCATTGTTACCTAAAATTATGTTTTCAAATGTATTGCTTTGTTGAAGTTATACTTCTTTTGGCGCGTTATTAAAAAGTGATGAGAATGTTACATCAAAACTAACAGGATGACGTTGTTCGCAGAAAAAAGCTACCTACAGAATAGAGGTAACGATCACTGACTGACACTGGTAGACATGCCTTCGCTGAGTAAGGAAGATAAAATATGGTAGAGACTAATAGCTGTAGTTTTGCTTACTTCAGTCCTTTTATTATTTTATTTCAATAAATTATTTCCATGCAAATTAAAATTTTGTTTTTAATCACGTCAAAGAAGTATCACTTCAAACGCGTTTACACAGTATACGCGTCCATTTTTAATGCTACGGGCGCCTAACCCGCCGATTCTTAAGATATTGGACTCTTTTAATACAGAAAGTAACGCAATACGAAAAACAGTTCTAGTGCAAGCCTGCGTCGTTAAAAGAAGCTAAATGTTCATAAATTTAAAAGGCTTACCAACTTTCAACAATTTATATACCTATTAAAATAAAAGATTAGTTCTTTTCTGAGAGTATTAAAGATATATTAATTTAAAATTAGAGTGGGTTTCAGCAACAGTATGGAGTCAATCTTTAAGCAAATTGTTATTTCAAGTATAAAAAAAGTTGAGCACTCCTGTTATAAGACGTTTATATTTTTTTAAATTACTTTTAATAATTATGTAATCCGATTATTTTTCCAACAAAAATGTTTATCAAACTACTTTCTTAAATTTTTTTTGCAAAAATAAAAAAAATATGCATTTTTGTACAGATTTTAATTTTAAATGTGCATTTTGTAAAATAAGGTTTCTAAAGTTTTTGTTACTATCATAATAAAACCAAACTGTTCTTCTTATGCGGTACAAAATTATGATTACTTAAAGCCAATAAAGTTTAAGTATGTTGTAAAATATGTAAGTAAATAATAAAGTTTTTTCACTGGTTGTCACTCAAATTAAACTAGACATGCCTTTATTAAAAAAACATACAACAAACGCTATAAATGCAACAATACAGCTTTCAAAGCTAAGTTTCATTAAAATTGCATCAAACAAAAATAAACATCACGATTAAAATACATAAAATAAACAACAAACAAACAAAAACAATAACACAGTATGATATTATTTGCTGAAAAATGTACGAGGTCTTCAAAATGTTTAACCTCTTAGAAGACAAATTTTTATAATATTTGTTTATACCGTATATAGGTACTGTTTATTGAAGTAAATAGCTGTAAAAAAACACGAAAAATATCAACAAAATATCAGTCACTATTATGCGTATATAAAATTACGTGACTGGTTGAAATCTACCTCTGTTCATTTTTTAATAAAACAAAACTGAAAAAAAAAACAACAAACAAAACTTCTAAAACATGAATGAACATCGTGAAATTCAAAACAACGGAACAGCTTTATATAGTATTTCACATTGCTACGTATAAAAAAATCATTTACCTCTAAATAAGATACGGCAATATTTCTTAAAAGACCAAATGTAAACGAAAAACTTTCTTTCTGAATCATAACACATAAAGTTCAAAAAAATGTATGCAACGATGTCTACTAGGACGGAACTATCGAATGATTCAGAATGACTAAACTTATGAAAACTATTAACCCTTTAGGAGTCTGGATTTAAGAGAACAACCTGTGTTTAGTCGGCCATTAATCTTCAAGGTAACAGCTTATGCTTGATTTGTTTTTTAATTCATTCCATGCTCGTTTTGAAGAAAAATGGTGAACTTTCGCCTAGTTGTCTCCAATGAAAATTAAGTCGCCAATTTATGAGTAGTTTAATAAAACTTGGCATTTTTATGCAAGGCTTATTAATTAATCTATTAAATCCAGGGGCGGGCTTAAAGCTTTGCCGCTCCTTATATGCGCAGCAAATATATGTAGTATTTCTCAAAAAATTTAATTATTTGAACGTAGCTTGAGTTATCTAATATATTTGGACACGATTGACGTCCCGCTCTAAGTCTACCGCCCCTACTTCTTGTCGTTGTGGGCGTAGACCAGTGATGGCGCACTTTTTTTCCGTGCGGGTCAATTTTAAATATATAATTTTATTTTTAAATTTGACAGCGTGGGTCCTTTATGCTCTATTCAATTCGATTCAGAATTATTTAAATAATATGTATCCATGCATTTTATTATTTTTTGTTTGTTTAAGGAAATGGATGGGCCATTTAAAACCGAGGCGTGGATCAGTCAGTGACCTGCGGTTCGTTGGTTCGCCATCAGTGGTGTAGATTATAGTCCGGCTCTGACTGAATTTATAAGGCAGTTTTTCAAGTGATATAGGAAATTAACGAAATAATATGTGAATTTAATGATGTTTTATTTAAATGTGGTCGACTTTTGATACAGTAAAACAACTCTCTACAACGTCCTTAGCATTTGAATTAGCATAAAGTTGAAACCGCATGCAAATGACATACAATTTTACAGTCAATTATTATTTTACCCATGCCAGGTATTGCAAGAAATCCTCTAGAATCTTGACATTTGTTAGTAGGGGTTGACTGGGAGCAAAATCCTCCTCCACCACCACCAGGAGGTTGAGGTGATTCTTCAACTAAAAATATATATTATAGATTTCACACACAAAGAACCGTACTTAAATACCTATACTACGAAAGAATACCCAACGGTGTGTCCATTTACAAGAAAACTGTTTACCTCCGCTTTTTTAATCAAACGCTTTTTTGTAACATGCGTTCAAAAAGTTTTTGAAGTTAAAAAATAGAATACATTTCAGCAGTAATGTAAAATTACCGGATATTTTTTACTGGAAACTTTTTAGCAGGCTAATTATAAAAAAAATAAATACTGTTTATTATTTATTTTATTTATTAATTAACCGCATATCTATAGACCAACCAGACGGTTATCGATTTCTGTTTCTCAGAACAACAAAAAACAAAACAATAGTACAGTTTCCAGTAGCAGACTCAAAAAAATTATTAAATAATGCGATTATATTTATACTTGTGTATATATTTGTTATAAAATTAAAATCTCGACCAGAATTTACAATCATGCGCAAAGCTTTCTGCGTAGACTCGTATAATAAAATAAATAGCAGCGGTTCTTTTAAAATTAGCTGCGAATATTCAACGGGCTAATTATCCGGTTCTATATCCCTTTGCATCACTGTATTTCAGCAATGAATTATTTAGCTGAATCAACTATTGACTATTGAGTAAACCATTAGTTGTTTACACTTCGCTATTGTAGCCAATAAGACATTTTTATTAACTGAATAATTTATTTGTTTTGTGGTACATAGTTCAATTTTGCAGACGAATTTAAATTTAGTTGTTGGATGTTCTTTCGCAGGACGAGCTTTTGATAAATGAATGTAGTCGTTAACGTGTATTTTTGGATATATCTGTATATATGTACGATTTTATTATTCATATTGTGTTTGGTGCTGTACAAAAGGAAAGATGAAAGAAAACGAAAGAGTATTTGTGCAGAATGAGGACGGAATTGTCCCAACTGGAAAGCCTGTTCCGCCAGTAAATTTATTTGTGTTTAATATTTAAATACGATTGCTCATATAACAAAGGTAAAAATAAAAAAAAGACAAACACGTTAAAAAGTACTGTTGTTTCACTTCAAAATTGTTGGAGTCAGTTGAAAACTATTTTAAAGTTGTAAAATAAATGGTACAGCTCCATCCACTGATTTTCTCATTGAAGTGCTGCTTGGGTTTTCCGATGAATGGTGGTATATTGTAGGGTTATTAATGACGTATCGATTTATGAAATATGAACAAAATCGCAATTTTAGATTTTGCTCATTAGTAAACTATCCTTATTTGGGGAAATACGGGGAAATAAATTTTAAAATTAGATTTCAATTCGTTGAACGATGTGCCAGCTAGATTACTGCACATACGGACGGATCAACATTTAAAACTCAATTTTTTATTGTATCATGAAACGTCTATCCATCGAAATTTTGAATTCTATACATATTTTCGAAATTACCAGATTTTATTCATTTCTATGGTCGCTGAAAAGTAGCATGGACGTTTATCACTTATGTTTCTTGAGGCTCTATCTTCGTTCTAGCCTTAGAAATGTCTTTAAGATTTCTTTGTATTTTGTTGTCTGGATGAATCCAAAAACCATAAAAAAAAACTGTTTACTACTCGACCCCATCCAGATAGGAAACTGAAGTAGTCATTTACTATTATTATTATTATATTTTATGAAATGTTCGGGCATTATATATACAGGGTGTCCCATAAGTCGACGTCCAAACTAAGTGAGGTGATGGGGGAGGTCATTTCCTATCAAAATAACCATAAATGTGATTATCCAATTGTTTACGGTTCGAAAGTTATTTCAATTTTTGTATTTTTCTCTGAAATCGTGTAGTGCTTATACTAAAAAATTAATTTAAAAAAATCTATGAGTTGTTTGGTTGATTTTTTTTTTTTAATAGGATCCTGAAGGGTCTGCCTTTCCAAAAAAAATAATTTTCATGAGCTCTGTTATCATCTGTCAAATAAAAAAAATGGTTTTGTAAACACTTTTCGGTGGCAAGAAAAATATATTTGATTTTAAATTCACGTTGACAGAAAAAAAGTGTTATAAAAAAAATTGACCAGTTATCAGAAAAACTTGTCCATTTAATAGAGATTCTAACGCGGTATAGTACAACTCGTTATTCATGACAGTTTTTTTTATAACAATTTTTTTACATGCAAGTCGTGTTTGTTAAAAAATACATTTTCGAAAATTTCAAAATCTAAGTTGGCTGGAACGACTTAAACAAATTAATCCGTTCCTCTTTCATTCACTACTTCTAATGTATGCTCGCTATTCGTTTTATTACTAGTAAACCTCCGACTTGACTTTTCATTTTGTACTTTGTTATTTGGACCTGCGCTTGGTAATTTGAACTTCGATCCTGTTTGTGATTTGGACTCTTTTCAAGTTGGACGCATCAAAATGGTTATTTATTCCCATCGGGAGTATGCAGAAATGCACTATGTCTATGGGTTTTGTGACGAGAATGCTCGGGCTGCTGCAAGAGAATATCGGGCACGATATCCCAACCAAGAACACTATCCTGACCACAGGGTGTTCCAAAGTATACATCGGCGGTACATAGAAGGTGAAATCCCTGGGAATGAGCAAAGATCTGGAAGACCTAGACTTGGCATCGACGAAGATGAAATAATTGGAATGGTGACAGAGGACCCATCTACAAGTGTTCGTCGTTTGTCAAGACGTTCGGGAGTTTCGAGGTCCACAGTGCACCGTATTTTAAAAAGGGATCAGTTACATCCATACCATGTGCAACGTGTGCAAGCACTTTTACCCGCTGATTATAACAAAAGAGTGCAATTTTGCCGAGAAATTCTACGTCGGAACAGGGAAGATCCTCAGTTTTTTAATAACATTTTGTGGGGTGACGAATCGAGCTTTCGAAGGACGGGAGTATTCAACATCCATAATTTTCACTCTTATGATTATGTAAACTCTAGAGCTATAAGAAACGACCATTTTCAACATCAGTTTGGGGTCAACATGTGGGCGGGAATTGTTGAAGGTAAAATGATTGGGCCCCTTGAGCTACCCAGAAGGATCGAGGGCGATGAATATCTTTATTTTTTGCATAATGATTGGGCCCCTTGAGCTACCCAGAAGGATCGGGGGCGATGCATATCTTTATTTTTTGCAAAATGATTTGGGCGGCTTACTGGAACACGTGTCGCTAGAAACACGCCGAAACATGTGGTTGCAGCACGATGGGGCTCCTTGTCACTATGCTCTAGTAGTGAGACGATACCTCAACACCGAATACACAAATCGCTGGATTGGAAGGGAAGGAACCATCCAGTGGCCACCGCGGTCACCTGACCTAAACCCCCTAGACTTCTTTTTATGGGGTTACTTCAAAGAACTGGTCTACGCGACAGAAAACCAAAGCGAACATCAGCTGCGGCAAAAAATAAGAATTGCGACCAATACAATACAAAATAACGAACGGGCGTTTCGACTAATTTCGAACATTTGTTGTAACTTTAAATAAAATTTGGTTCATTTGTGTTAGACTAGCCAACTTAGATTTTGAAATTTTCGAAAATGTATTTTTTAACAAACACGACTTCATGTAAAAAAATTGTTATAAAAAAAACTGTCATGAATAACGAGTTGTACTATACCGCGTTAGAATCTCTATTAAATGGACAAGTTTTTCTGATAATTGGTCAATTTTTTTTATAACACTTTTTTTCTGTCAACGTGAATTTAAAATCAAATATATTTTTCTTGCCACCGAAAAGTGTTTACAAAACCATTTTTTTTATTTGACAGATGATAACAGAGCTCATGAAAATTATTTTTTTTGGAAAGGCAGACCCTTCAGGATCCTATTAAAAAAAAAAATCAACCAAACAACTCATAGATTTTTTTAAATTAATTTTTTAGTATAAGCACTACACGATTTCAGAGAAAAATACAAAAATTGAAATAACTTTCGAACCGTAAACAATTGGATAATCACATTTATGGTTATTTTGATAGGAAATGACCTCCCCCATCACCTCACTTCGTTTGGACGTCGACTTATGGGACACCCTGTATATATATAAAAAAATGCATAATAAATTTTTTATTTGTTATATATGTATAATAACAAATAGTGTCAAAGGTCATAATTAGGAGAGATTCCCAAAGAACTCATTCAGACAATAATACGCTTCTTCAATTAAATATAGTTTCAGAGAACTTTTAAATTTATCGCAATTTTCAATCTGTCGTATAACAGGAGGTAAGCTATTATATATTTTTTGACACATGTGTCTAGGTCCTTTACTGCCCAATGTAGTACTGAATGATATCAGTTAGTCTGGTGATTTTTGTGCAAATATACAATTTGATGTCTTTAGGGTACTAGATTACTTTTTTACGAATATCGGCACCCTTTTTATCGCAATTTGAACAAGAAATATTTTTAATGGCGTAACGGGCTTGCTAGTTGAAATCAATAAAAAAATATATATTACTTAATATAAAATACAGTTTCTACCATTCCAGGAATCAAAAGAAATATTTTTACAGAAATGAAGAACTCATGTCTGAAAATATTAATATCATATTGATGGTAATAGGTGTAGCTTCTGCGACGTAAGTTGAATCTAATCCATAAAATATAAGAAGGATAAATGTATTGAAAAAATATCCTGTCTATCGTAGGCGGATTCTTCGAATATATAAAGTTGATCGAGTACTGTGCATTTTCGATTAACGAAGTTTTTTTGTCAAATCGTCGATGGATTATATTTTTCATTTACAATATCTTTTGAAGTTGATTTTTTGTTAAGTTCTCGGTTTACAAATATTCTTAAACTTGGAGAAGTTTTAAATTATAAAATGACTGGAAGTCTCGATCTCAAAAATTACATTAGAAGGTTGCACACCAAATGAAAACATATTAAAATTGGGTCCCGGTAATTGGGCTCCTGTCTAATCGTTTTTTCCTCGTAATAGTCGTAAAATGAAAATTCACTATTCGCACATCCCTAGTTACGTATTGGGGAAAATCAATTTATGTTCAATATTCCTCAAGCAGTTTAGCAAACTTGTAATCTGACTAATCTATTTGTACGGTGTTTCCAATGAAGTCTTTAAATTGGTTTATTTAGGTTTACTAGATGTAGTTAATGTGAACTTTACCTGGTTAGTCGTTAAATACGGACTTACCGCATTTACTAGCTTTGTCCTTCACATATGCAGATCAAATTAAGCATTTTTGAAGTTATACTTCTTTTGCCGCGTTATGAAAAAATGATGAGTATGAATCTTTCGATTAACATCAAAATGAACAAGATGAAGTTGCTCGCAGAAAAGACTACTAACGGAATAGAGGTAGACCATTGATTTACAGTAGTGGACATACCTTCGCCATATATCGTTGTGGTTTTATTTCGGTTCACTGAGTGAGCAGGATAGAGTATGGTAGAGACCATGTTTGCATGAGCGTAGCGTATTTATGCTAATTATGAATTTATGATAAGCGGTACTTAATATCAGGAAGTATTGCTGTCCCCACATCCTTGGAATATTCGGGAATTCTTTTCTTAGTTTGTATTATTTGAAGATATTGCAGGCTGAAGGTTTGTACAAAATATGACGCTTGTTTTAAACTTGACTTACCGTCGTGGAATATAAATGACCCGCAATCAAAACTTTCATGTTGTAAATGTGAAAAGTTTGCGGTAAACAGTTCTTTACAATTAGATTATATTCAGTCAACATTGTAATACACAAAAAAAAAGGCGTTTCTGGTGTCGTAAAAGTTAAATAACCACACTTTTGTAAGCAAAACATACGATTAGGTATAAAAAAATTATAAAAATTGACAAGAAACATTTTGAGAAATTTACACAAAAAACGGTAACAAATTCTTGCAAAAACTCGTAATTCGAAGTTAACATTGCCATTTTCAAAATACACGAGGTCAGTTAACTACTTATTAAAAAATATAATACACACATATTAACTAACGGGCTGGTTCAGTCAGTTTTTAAATATAATAAAACAAAGCCAATATAAATTGGACAAAACTTTGCGTGTCTAAAATCATGCCAGTTTTATGGAGAGTAGACGACTCCATTAAAAACTAGTCTTTCGATCGTTATTTTTTATTTATTAGCCAATAAAACGATTTGTAAATTTTTAGACTACTTTTTCAAAGTAAATAGATTTTTACGTCGAGTAATTTTATAATACAAAATATGTACACAGTGCAAACAAATATTCAAGTGAACTAGATGCGAAGATTTTAATTAAAGAAGCTTTTCTGATTGGCTAATTCAAACCAGCATCAATTATTATTATGTGCCATTGAGATCATAGAGCACGTCTGTAAGAAATGTTGTTCTTCTCAACAGGGCTGGCCTTCGACACAAGAAGTTACCGTTAAAAAACTAAATTGCAAATTGTAAATTCATACTTCTTTTGACGTATTTTAGCAGGTAACGGAAGTTGTGCGCGCACAGCTAACGAAAATTCGACAGTATGAAAGTTGGCCATAAGACACCCAGACTGAAATGACAGATGGATGAAACTATATAATAATATACTAGACGACTTAGGTAACAACCAATAGTCGCTTTAAGTATCATCCAGTTGAAAACAGTAAAAACCAAAATAAAATTTTGAAGTTTGAAGTTAATTTTTAGAAGAATTATTCGTAAACTTTTTGAAGATTTTATTTCAAAAAATTATTATACTGATTAAAAATTAGTTTTTAATCACGACAAACAAGTATAACTTCAAATGCGCACCAACTTTTTTTGACCAATCCACCGTAAATTCGTTCGAAATTTCCTAAGGCTAGACCACGCCTGACTTCAAGTAGGTAACCGGAATTGCAGGTAGTGACGTTAGACGGTTTTTGCATCGAATGTGAAAAAACAGACTGCAGAATTATTCATGAAACGTTATCTACTATTAATAACCCGAAAAATCTCCACAACTAAATTAAATCATCGCGAAGTTTTTAAATCTATCATTTAGGATATTTTATTAGCTAATAAATGTTTATTAAACGATGGAAATATTGAGTGAAAAACACATCGAACATAAAATATTGTTTTAACAATTTCTTATTATAAATGCAAATTAGTATCGAAGGAGTGAAGAGAAAATTTTGTCAGGTTCTAACACAATTCACTACACGTACAAGTTTTAATGATAAAAAAATGACAAGGTATAATTTTATAAAAACCTAAGCTCAGCGATTTATTACCCTTGGGACAAGCTTTTGAAAGTGTGCTAAAAGTTTACAATGACGAAGGAACTTATTAAAACACGTACTTGGCCAACACGTTAATAATAATTGTACAGGGAATTAAAGTTATTTTTCTGTTGTCAATTTATCTAGATATGACAGATTAAAACCCGCTTCCCGATTAATGACTGTCCGTGGCCGACCAATTTTATATTTATATAGCTGAGAGAATATATTACGATATTATACATAACATATTTTATAATGTAATGTAATGTAATAGTTAAATTCATCTTTAAAGTTCAATTCCAAAATATGAATAATAGAAATTAGTTTCACGGGTAATTGGAATAAAAAATCAATTTAAACACTTATTGATTGCAATCAATAAGTGTTTAAATTGATTTTTTATTCCAATTACCCGTGAAACTAATTTCTATTCTGTAATAGTTAAAGTTTAAAATAATAGTATTATAATAATTATAAAACAAACATCCTCCACTGAATTGAAACAAAATGGATCAACGGGCAATTAGGGTAAAATTAATGTTTTTTGGAATTTTTAATCAGCAAGACAAATTTTGTGAAGCTCAATACTTCATCACAGCTAACAAAAACAGTAATAAAATGAATTTTGCAACCACAGTTCGAAATTTCCCGAGAGCATATTTTACAATCTGAGGGATCTGTCACCTTAAGAAAACAACTGTAGTAGTGAATCGATTAGAATGAAGTAAAAAATCAGTAAAGACAGTAAATTTGTGAGGTTAATTGTTATTTTCCTAGCTGATTATTTTAAAATGTTTAATTTTATTCGTAGTTTAATTTGGTTGAAAATGTTGAAATAATAATTTAATATACATGGACTGGTAGTTTGTAAATTAGTTTAGATTCAGGCCAGTGTGAAATTATAAACTGGGTCTTCCTTTCAAATTGCGGTAAACAGTAAGAGGTCTGTATTCTGACCGAATTCAACTTTCCGGAAGTTTAACGATACCTTAAAAGGGTTGTCGGTTACACATGGGACGCCCTACGTGGTCAACTTCAAACTAGAAAATATAACACAGCATGTTTCTTAAAGCTGTTTCTAACAAACACAGAGAATAAATCGACATTTACCAGACAAATTAAAACAGTTCTAAGCTTCTACCGTCTGCTCGGTTCTTTCAAAATAAGGTATGACTTTCTTTTTCATAAATTTTATTCAATAAGTTAACCCTGTACCAATTTTTACCTTCTGTAAAACACTAGTTTCTTTGAAGTAAAACTTCTTTAGGGGAAATCTGTGACTATATTTATTTACACCCTATAATTACTAGCTAAACTCAAAATATTAGCTTTTATAAAATTCTTAAACTTTTTGTCCACGACTAACACTGAATGAAGATGTGACCATTGTAAGGCTAATCCGAGATGATATCGCGACGAGTTTTTTCTTTATCATTGAGATGAAGAGGGAACATATATTTCAAAATCTCAGCTTGTGTAAAACTCTTCTTACAAAGCTTTTAAAATGAGATTCTCTTCTAGATTCTGACAGTAATTTACATCGCGTATATACAATAAATTGTACGAACATTGTGTCACCCTTAAATATTTAATTCAATGATGTCAAGCTATCCACGTAATTAAACGTCAAATTAATCACGGATTTAATCATGTTATATGATACTGGAATATATTCCAACATTTAAAAATAATCAGCTGTATGAAAACAAAAGAACATTATTCATATATGCTGGGCGAGAAGAGGACAGCAAGCAAGGAGAATTGTATATAATATAAAAAAACCAGCTGTAAAACACTAACGAAGACAAAGTGGCATTATTATGAACTCAAACCTTTCGGTAATGGAAAATGTGTAAACCATGTTGTAAAGCCGACCGTGTGAGGCATGTGAGGCAGCGTCACTGTTGGTGAAAAATTATACTAAATGAAATTATTTAAAACGTCGACATTTTCATAAACGTCATTAATTTTAATTAGAAAAACGACTCATATCACATATAGCCTGTTCACACCGTAACTAATTGATACGTATTTATATGAGAAATGTAGTTATAAAATACAGTGCGTCCTTGGTACTCTCAAGAGCTGTTGTGTAATTCAGATTCGAAGACAACAACAGCTACATACAGGCTCAAACATTACCAAGGAGGAGCTGCTATTAATGCTTTGCTACTTCTGTGACACATTAAAAATATCGCTTCTATGACATTTAATCGAATCTCTAGCAGACATTTTAGGGAAGAACGTCAGCAAAGATAATATTTAAACATTAACAATGGTTCCGTAATCTTTTTCTCCAAGTGTGTAGGTTTTTACGGCTGGCGTTGTTCCAAATCTTCTTGGTTTCTGAGCTTGTAGGCTGCGATACATTGGTACTTCTACCTTACGTTTCATATTCAACTCTACGGTAGACGTTTTCAAAGACCGTAACTCATAAGTAAGGAGGACACTTTGCCCGTTGCCACACCGTCTTTGAAAACGTCTACTGTAATTGTAGACCACGGCCTACAAGCCCGGAAACCAAAAAGATCTGGAATAATTATGTTTGGCTTATCTGTTACACATAATGGCGAACTAAAAATGTCTAATTTTGAAACACTTTTAAAAAATACTTTTTCTGTAAAAACGAATTGTTTTATGAAGCTTTAAGTGCGCGGTTTCTACGTCTGTGCGGTGACCTTCCATTGTCAAAGATTGCCAATGATAATAAGAAACTAACTGGTTCATTTCTATACGCTGAACTTACTAAACTGACAAAAATAACACATCTTTTGATTTGTTGTGTATATTTTGTAGAATTTTTATTGTCGATAAGTTTATACATAATATATGATGTAACATGAGCTACTTATTATCAAATAAATTGAAATTTCACTATGTGAGAGAGTCATGATCTAAAAACAAAGCTCTATGTTCACGCTGGATGAATCCTCAGTTACTGACATACTAAATTGTCAATATAAACTGAAATTCTACTCTATGCGAGAGCAGACAATCCAATGAAAGAGTCAGGACTTAAATCCAAAACATCATGTTTTCGTTGGATTACCAGTTACTGGGACTATATATTGACACTGATATAAGCTAAAATTTCACTATATGCGAGATCAAATAAGCTAATATGAATTAAAGAGTACTTTTTAAGAATTGGTTACGGTGTGAACACATTGTATATTAAATTACAGGACTGAAAAATTGTATAGAAAAAAATGACATATCGTAATTATTGCCGTTCGTTTTAATTAAAAAGAACTGGCATATTATACAGGTTATCTTAGAAAGATCGCTACAGTGGAATAGAGAAAAACATTCTGAGCATGTCAGTAGGCATTTTTTGATTCGATACACCATGATTAGATATGATCACCAATAATTTGAGTGGAATACATAACATTTTCCACTTAATGATGGCAATTAATTAATTAATATCTTATTATGGATAACTAATGTCTCTACATCGGTTCAAAAATTGGCTAAAGACTTTTCTGCTCAGAATTATTTTCTCTATTTGTCTGTAGGCGTTCGATCAGGGACACACTCTATATAATATTTCTTGAGTCAATATAGAATATTTTTTCTTATGAACATTACGACGAATAAGTATATTATATAGTACAGAAATAAACTAAAAAGAGGAAGTACAAAAAGCTTCCTGAAAAAAGTCCACGTTGTTTATACCAACGCTGAAAATGTCTATATAGCGCAAGATTGTATTACCGGTAGATTTTTCTGGTCGATCTCGGCACATAAAACTTTATTCTTACGTCAATTTGTTTTAATGTGAAATGTAACCTTTTGTGTTTAGCAGCGTCAACTGATTTCAAGATAGATTTGCCGTTAGACGAACAAAGAATGTTGATAAACTTTGGAAAGACTTTATTGGCTCAGCATTTTTGGAGCACGTAATATCGAGAAAAAGTACATTCTATAGATTGTTCTAGTTAAGTAGTACGAGTGAAGGATTAGATATTTTCACAAGCTTTTATTCAACTCCCATGTTTGTCAGTCAGTTTGGGTCAAATTTTGCAAGTTGATTTTGAATCACTTCCACTTGATCTATTAGTTTGAAATTTTGCATATTTATGTAGTATCGATGACAACCGTGACCTGATGCTGCAGTCAGGATAGTCAGCTCACTATGCAATTTTTTAGCAGCGTTTGGTAGGTGTACCGTGTTTGGGTTCGTTTTGATCGACAGACGGTTCTGATGCTATGTGCTTATAGAGTAGATGACTAAAGCGGAAAAAATAAAATATAAATAATAACCTTTTAAAAACAAGTTTTTTTTAAATTTTCCTAAAATGAAGAAAATAACAAATAAACAAATAAAATCATTTTAACATTGCTGACGTGACCTAAAAGCTTGTCGCAAGATATGTTCATGAAAAAATCATAAATTAAACCTCTGGCGAAAAGTTAGGTCAGGTCAGCAATGATAATAAAATTATTTCGTATTGTGTGTTAATTACTGCTCTTTAGTAGATTTTAATAAAAGCTTGTGTCAAATTTTTCTTATTAGTGTATTTGCCATATGGCAACATACACTATTGGCATCGGTCGGATGGCGGGACCTAGGGGTCGGACCAAAATTTCTCGACGTTTCATAGCATCCTAAACACTTTGGCACCATTTTTGAAAATGTTTATATATATGTATATATATATATATATATTTATATACGTATATATATATATATATTTATATACGTATATATATATATATATATATATATATATATATATATATATATATATGTGCGGGCAATAACTTTCGAAGGAGTTAATTAATTTTAACGAAATTTGGTATACATGTTGGAATCCATCACCGCAAGAAGCCTATTTAAAATGGGCCTAATCGGGCTATTTTAAGGGTAGTTTTTAGGGGTTGAAAAAAGTTTTTTGGCCCCAAAATACAGAAAAAAATCTTCGAATCGTTTCAAAATTGAAATTTAACCCTCCGGTAGTAATTAAAAAGTGTCCCTAAAATTTCGATAAAATCGGCCCGACAGGACCGGATTTACAAATTTTATGAAAAAACTAGTTTGCAGATAATGAATTACTTACTGAAAGGTGTATATAATTTAGTATAGAGGTTCGATTGATAATAATATTGCAATTAAGAAAAAAAAATGTTATTATAGGGGTGTATTAAGGAGTCTAATTTTTTATTTAGCCCAGAAACCCACTAAAGTTCGCACAATAAAGCCACACTGCCTGTATAAGCAAATACACTATATTGTCGGCAGGGTTTTGGCACTGCGACCCGGGTTTTTTTTATATTTTATTTGCTAAAAATCAACATTATAGGCGTCTTTAGAAAAGAAATAGTTTTAGTTTAAAATGATTTATTAAGGTACATTGTTTTACTCTTTCCATTTTTTAATATTCTATATGATGTCAGTAGTTACCAAGGTTAGTAGAGTAGGTTGGGTGTAAGAGGTTCTAAAAGTGGTCATGTCTGTGATTGGTTGAATCGATTGCTTAGGCTACGCCAAACCCTTGGCTTGATTTTTCAATTATAATGAACGTTTGACAGTTGGAAAAAAGGTCTCAAGGCCTACAATCTCAGTCCCCTCACCGGTTTCGCCTAGTCACACCTTCAACAATGTTAACGCCTAAACTCTAGGAGTCTACTAACCTTGAGAACTTGCGACATTTGAGGAAGTGACAAAGATATAATCTCATTTTAGATTAAGATTAGGGGTAGCCCTGGGCGTAGCACTAATGATTTGTATTTCAGTCGTTTGCACAAGCTTCATGCTCTAACTGGAAATAGAATGGGATCCACAACCATACACTCAAGTGGGTTGATAACTTGGTACTCCAACAATGCGAGCTTTGTTAGTGTACAAGGCTTTATGCTCGCAGTATTAGGGTGAAGAAACAGGTTCTCGATCACTTGTCTGAAGTCGATCATTTTTTAAAACGATGAAAAAATCAACATAAATAATGCAGTTTGATTTTACTGTCTAGGACTTAAAACACTTAAAAAATATTTTTAATTTCACGCTATTGAAATTTTTTTTAAATTTTTAATTTAATCTTTAGAGCGAATCAATCGATTGAAATCGTATTTGCGGCATTCGAAAAGACTTATTAGACTATTGTGTAAATCGGTCAAGTAGTTTCAAAGTTATTCAAAGAATAAAAAGTAATGTATTTATGAGAGTTCTGGCCCATCTTCACCCTTACTCTCGTCGGAATCTGAAATAGACATGAAACAGCTTCTGGTAAGATAAGTAGAAAATATTAATTTGCAAGTAATTTGAACGTTTGTGGCTTCACGTGTAAAAATTGGTTACCTGGGATTTACAAGTAGTTAGATGAACATATCATTTTTCAATTCAATTTTACGTTCAATAAATTTGAAATTATTTCTTTAACACACTGTATAATATGTGAAGTATAACATGCTATGCGTATGTGCTTGTTAGCGTTATAAATAGAATACCCGTTGGACTGAATCTAATTTCATAGGGGATTTCATTTTGTTTACGCAAAGTCTTTTATAATTAGAGACATATAAACATACTACATATGACCTAAATATTCATTCAAATCAAACTATCTTGACAGAATATTTTTACTAGTCTTCAAGCTTCACAAAAATTACACCTTTGTTGTTTTTGGGTTTTTTTGGTCAAGAAAATTTCGAAATTTATATTTGCTTTAAGAAATCTAAAAAAAAATCAGTTACGATCGACGATTTATTTGGCGCATGTCGTCTGTAATTGGCTTTGGTAAAATTTTCCGAGGTCATTATGCAGAGGTCCACAAAATATTAAAATTAAAAAAAATGACTAATTGTTATAAATTCTTTGTACATAAAAACCCAGAGATTTTTAGTAAATTTTTCTGCGCTGTTATTCATGGTATAGAAAAACTTATTATGATTATTATAAAAAAAGTTTCACTACAACAATTTAAAAATGAAACATTTTTATGCTTGGTTTTATAGAAAAAAATTATAAATATGGTGGTAGTTACGGGTTTTACTTCACCTCCACCACATTTGGCTGTAAACGAATTTTATTTTACCATTTTAGTTCACAATTTGCTGAGACATTTTAAGGAAATTCATAATTCTCGACGTTTATTTTTCGATATCTCATTCGACACTAAAATCAATTTTCTGTAGATGTTCATTTTTTATCGAAATATACAGATCCCACTAAAATGTTTAAAATGTAATCCAATATACTATTACAACAGACATCAAAGGCACAAGCCATACAAGTTAAGGTAAAAAGGCTTTTAATATAAATCAACGTAGTGACCTTGACATTTCCCCGTTTTGTTTTCAACAAAACAAAAAAGTATTTACGCATAAATTAAAATCATAATATATGCGTATTTTTTTTTCTTTTAATAAAAAAAACATATCTAAAATGCGTGGTATAAGTTACAATTTTCATTAAAACTTTAATTATGAAACTTGAAAGTTAAATTATAATTAGTTACACACATGGGAAGGTAGTTTACTGTGAGCTATTTAATTATTTTTTATTAATTAATAAGCCCACGTATATTTTTACTATTTTAATAAACAGTGTGTGAAAGAAACAGTTAACATTTAAATGTTCGTCACTTGCCCTTATTTTCAACTTACTAGTTTCTCTAGGAGTCAAATTTCTTTTATTTTAAATAAGTTTAACCTTCGGGCGGTTAAATTAGTAAGCATTTTGGTTAAGTGAGTTGACCATACGTTTTCAATCGTTTGTTTTATATGCCACGGTTGTTGCTCTAAAAAATATCATTTTATAATTATCATTCTATCTTATTTATATTTTCTACGCTGAAACATAGATACAAACCTAATCTATAACTATAACGGTCACCATTGTAGAAAAAAGTCATTCTTGTAGCCACCCTTAAATGTGTGTCGATTGAATGTCAAAAATTTCATCTGCCGGTGATTATTACAAACATTTGTTTTACGTTTTTTCGAAAAACACTCCTATTTTATTTTAGCCCTAAGGAATTATGATAACAATACTTGTAGATATTTTTTATGATAAGTGACGGAGAAGTTCAGCTTTGTCGAAACGAAAATTTTACGATTCAAGTTATGAAACGACTTGAAATGTGAAAAACGAGTGAAATTGTAAGTTTTCAATGATGTTGCGGATGTTGAGAGAAAATTACTAAAGGAAATAAAGTTAGAGCAAGGAAAATAACCACATTAATTTCACGTTCGAGTCATGTTTATTCCTGAAGTATTCCGCAGTGGCGTACTTGCACGACATAATTAATAATTGAAGGGCTTGGAACAACAAGAGTATATACGTTACAGAAGATAGTTTTGAGTTATGTAGATATTTTAACATCTGCATCATTGGACCACCAAACAGAAGAATCGAGACAGTATAAATGGAATTTTTTATATAAATACATACTAATGGAGTAGCAGCCATTAAACACATAATACACACTTTAAAATTATGACGTCGAAAATTTGCTTGAATTTTTTCAAAACCTCTTTAAAACTAGTCTACGACCTATGTCATAGTAGAGTATTGTATCAGGGTCATTAAATAGACAGGTTATCTCATTCATGAATGACGTCAGCTGGGAGATCGTTCAATATTTTTATCAACCACGTAACATCAGTTGATAGTCCACTGGATGACGTCATCTTTCTAACGGTACGAAATATCTGTATCTAATAACCTTGGTATTGTATTGTCTTTAGCTGACAAAGGGTTCGTTCCACATTTTATTTTGTTGGAGTCTACGTTACAAACAGGTAATGAAACAATTTTTTTCGAATTTTAAAAGCTTCTTAAAAGTATGTAGTTTACAATGAAATTTGAAAACATAGAATTATGTCGCTACCGAAATGACATAGATAATATTCATCCTGTGATTTACTGTGTCACGCCCACTGATCTGTCAAATTGAAAGCAAACCACGAGGGATATAGACAAAGAAATGTGACTGTCTTCCACGTCAGCATATGTCGGTTTATGCTCAGCTTTTAAAATATACATATCTACGTATTTCTTTAATTCTTGTTTTTTCAACAACATGTCGAAAGCTTCTAAATTCAAAAACGGCATAATTTACTAAATTAAGTTAATTCAATTTATTTATAGCATAAACTTAATTTATTAAATTATGCCGTTTTCGACTTTAGAAGCTTTCGACATGTTAATGGTATTGAGCGAAAGTGGACAAAATTACAGAGCTTCTGAACGAATTAATTTTATTTACAATGTAAACAGAAACACTGAACAATAAACTGATAATTTGCTCAATGTGTGATTTTACGACAAAAAAAGTAATTGCAATTATTGATAATTTATTCTGACGTTGTCTAATTAAGTAACTAAATTTTAAACGCCGACTTTTAAAATTAAGTTCGTTATTATCACATTTCAATGTATTAATTTCAAACGAACATTACTTAACAGGGGTGACAGCAACAAAAAAAAATGTCCTACCAAACTTGCTTCTTTTTTAAAGATCTTTTCAATAATACCACTTTCGACCTATCGTGCCATTTAAAATTCCGGAGTTCTGAACATTCTGGAGCAAACTAATAGGGAAGCTGACCTTTCCGGGGGAAAAAATATTACCATTTGATTCTTCATTAGGGCTTTTATGATACAGATTTTTGACACAACTCTCTACGACTAACCGTTTTCGAAAAAAACGACTGATACGGGTGGTCTGACTCACCCTGTATAAGAACCAACAAATTTGTTTATATTAGGTGTATTTGGTATTTTAGAGTAGAGTAGATAACTCAGTGAAATTTACTCTGAAAAGTGTATGTTAGGCTTACAACATGTGTACACTTATATTAAACGAGCTAGTGATAGTAGAGATGGAAAAACGGGTCTTTTTAGTGATCTGCATCTTTGCATCTGGATCCTGTATGTGAGCCGGCTCACTGAACCGGTTCAAAAAAAGCCGAGTTCTGAATATGTTACTGCAGTCTGCCACTGAGTTACCTAGTTCAGTCAATCATATCACGACCTGTATAGAATCAAGAATGCATAGCCAAACATGTGATGCATGAGTCATTTGAGCTGACAGATGCACCAAAGCAATAACTGATACTTAAGTGTAAAATATGCTTCTGTGTGTTAAGTGTTTCACTGAGTTATGCGGATCCGTTGATCCGTCGGCTCTCACGGATCTTCTGTCGGAGTCGGCTCTTTGAATCGGTTCAGATCTGAGTTACTCAACTCTAAGTGATAGATTTCACAATAAGGCTTAGATTTAGGTAAGAGGGCAGAAAGACAAGGTGTTTTTATATTTTATATTTTTTAAATTGCTTTTATTGTATATTGAAGCTGATTAATTTTAAGACACAAAAAAATGTGAAAACGGCTAACGAAAAATGCACTTCGTATAGATCAGTGTATCTTAGTATAACAAACACAATACTGTTAACACTTTTTAAACTGGAGCATGATACCAAAGACACCTATTATTTTGATAAATAATGCGCACTGTTCAAAAATTATCAAATTTTGATACGTGGGACGACCGTATTTAAGTAAATTATGGAACGCATGGAAATGTTACAACGATATCAAATGACTGTTGTTAATTTTGAAATAGAATACCTACTATGATATGAGTGAGCTTTCACAGTATAATCACTGTAATGAAACAATTGTAACGTAATTAACATAATGCAGCTTACAGTTTTACAGCTGTTTTATTCTAGTTTTCTATTACTGAACTTTATATGATCTCAGAATACAATAAATTCGATCGGATCATTTTTAGCGTACCTATAAATATATTTTTAAAATCACAATTTCTCTTAAGGTCGCCAACAAAGAGTTATTTGAGTTTAGCACCGATTCATGTTTTCAATTTATTAGTTTTTAAATAATAAAATGGAAAATTCGAATGGCATTTTTTTTTCTTATTAGAGAACCTGCTATATGTAGCTTGTAATAGGGGTGCCGTAGAAATGCTATATAAACGACGGCAGCGCTACAAGCTCGACTATTATTAAACTCTTTTTAAGTCCTAAAACGCTATATTGGGGTCAATGGATCCAAACACAAAAAAAACTAGATCATCGATGTTTGGTGTACTTATTTAATGTAATTAATAATTGTTACATTCCATTTTTTTAGACCCTATTTTCAAACAAACCCTAAATCGGGAAAAAATGGGAGAAAAAAAGAAGTTGATTAAAGTTCTGGGTTTCATCCTTCAGAAGGTTAGTTACAAGATGCATTATTTTCAAGAAAAAAGACAAAAAATTATTTTATAATTTTAAAATGCAAAAAGAAATAGAAAATTAACAAAATAAAATTACTTGCAATAATGTTCAGTATTTTTATTTATATAAATAAAAATAATGAACAGTATTGCAAGTAATTTTATTTTGTTAATATTCTATTACTGTTGGTAGAGTCAATATTATTAAGAAATAGAAAAGTTGTGCGTGCGACGATTTATTTCAGATATCAGTACTTTAATAAAAAATTGTCCTCTATAAAAATATAACACGATAAAATACAATATTAATTCATTTCTAGCATTTACAATTGTTACTATTTTTCTGCTTAAACACTGATACTACGCAAAGCAAACTGTGCGTACTACCTCAAAAAATGTCAGCATTTAATGTTTCTTGTTTGTTTATATGTTAACCCTAGAGTTAGACATTAGGGTCTATCGATTTTTCAAACAAACTTGAAACAATAGCCACGTTATATTTTAAAATAATAAGTTGTTAAAGTTAATATCTGAAATTAAAACTGCACGCTCATATCAAGAACATTTTTAGTTGCGCTCTTTCTTATATCTCTTTCTTATATTCAGATATCAGTATTCAGTATCATTATTCGCTTCCTTTTCAGAGTAACTTCAATACTCGCTCAAAAAACAAGTGTGTGATTCAGAAGTTCATGCTCTAAAATCTAAATAAGAGCTCGTTCACGCTAGCCGATGCCGGGGCGATTTTTAATTGGTTGTCGGATGCCTCCTGTTCACACTACACGATAAAATTCCGATCTGTAAGTTGACTCGAGCTTATTTTTCAAATAGACGACCATGTATGATGGACAACGACGAAGTTCTTGTTGTGATGTAGTACTTTTTAAACAAAAAATGTGAAAGTAAAAAAAAAGGAAATACTGGGTTTAGCTAATCTTTCTGTAGGAACTTTCCAAGTGTTGATGGGTGAAGTGTGGCATTTTAGAATGTCTATGATTTATTCCATGATATGACCATATTTTTTAATTAATACACAAAAACAACCATTCTGCGTTCGAGATTCCTTGTGATTGAAGCATATTATAATACAGTGGTACGTCGACATACGAGTTTAATTCGTTCCGCAACCCTGCTCGTATCTTGAATTACTCGTATCTCGAAGCAAATTTCCCCATACAAAACAATTGAACTACCATTAATCCGTTCCAGCCCCCAAAATGTCACCCCAGTTATTTTTGTTACGTGGTTTTGAATAATAAAAACGTATTTATAAATGACAAATATTTATTTTACAAAAACAAAAAAGAGAATGTAAAGAAATAAATTAGATATCCTCACTGGTCTTTGTCTTTTTCGCTACATTTTTCTGGCTTTCACCTGTAGGCCGTTTAGAAAAAAACAAGTCCAAGGAGGTTTGTTTCTTCCTCTCTCTCAGAATGTTCCGGAAATGAGTTAGGCCGACCTGCTAAACCGAACTCGTATCTCGAATTTCGCTCGTAACTCAAAGCAAAAAATCACTCGCTCTCCGGCTCGTATCTCGAAAAACTCGTATGTTGGGGCACTCGTATGTCGAGGTGCCACTGTATAAGTAATATAGCATAGTTCGGCAAGTGTGAACAGAGACATAAGAAACTATACGCCAACGATTTCCGTTCTAGTTTGTAGCGCAGTGGAATTTTTTGTATGTGATGTAGGTTGGTTTTAAAAATGACGAATAGAATTAAAAAAAAAATATATATGTAAATGTATTTTATTTTTTTAATAAAATATAGCGTAGATAATGATTAATTTTTACTGTAAGATGTTTAATAATTTCAGTGACTGTGACTGGAATTTTATTGTAACGTCTTATTAGTACGAATATTTTAACTGAAGTGTTTTAAAATAAAATTTACAAAAATAATTTGATAGCTGCATTTGTGAGTAACGACGACGGTCTTGCATAATTCGTTTTATAAGTTTTATAACTAACACAAAATTACGTTATGAAATTGTACAGGACCGGCATCGTTACAAGTTTTTAATTGGACGGCAGGTGGTGACAAACCACCCGTTTAAAGCTATGCCATATAAACTAATAAGCCACAAGGACACTCGATTAAAAATCGTTCCGGCGTTCGGTTAATATGAACGAGCTTTAATCAGAAACATACTTTGTTCACCTGTTTATAATACTGTATAAGGATCCTTGTAATAGAGGGCAATAAAATTAAGGTTACCAGTCACGGCTTGATATTATCGATTTACTAAGGGTTTCTTATAGCCACGTACAAAGCAGATTGTTAGATTTGTTTTTGCTAACACTGGCAAATAGTACAATGCAGCATACTAAATACTACAGAAGATTGTATACTAGAAAGTGATTACTGTTTGTACTATAGGTACTATTGTGTTCTTAATCGCCTAAGATTAGTGTTGTGTATCAAATAGTACGTTTACATTATATACTCTATCGTCAGAATAATGCATTCGATAAATCTCAAATAAATCTGCGATTTGTGTAATTGATAAAGACACCGATTATGGACCAATCACCTATGGCCAACCAGCTTTCTATTTAATAGGATAGATAGATTGTAGATTCTAGATGCTCGTTAGCTGAGATCATTAATTCCTTTTAATACAATATATTTTTAATAATATACACGGTATTTGAAAATTATACCCACAAACTTCGAAAGGCGATTTCTTAGTTCATTTTAAGAAAAAAAGTTTCTATGGATGAGTTTTGCAAACGGTTTGTTACTGATCCTCTCTGGAATTTAGACTCTTCATATATGTTGCAAATATGAAAAATTAAAACTTAGGGTTGCAGCTCTATAACAAAATGTTTTTAGAGGCCCGTTTCTAGGAATTTTTTTTTTAAATGAACTAAAAAATCACTGGTAATTTGTCGGTATCATTTTAACACTTTGCAGAAAATTTTTCAACAGGTCTTCGCAATAATCTGGTTTCATCAGAAAATAAACCATGCTTCAAGTTCAGTTATTCCTTTAATACTAAAAAAACGTTGTGGCAGGTTGATTTTGAATACATGTAGATAGTGTAAACGCACTTTAACGCTAGACTTGGTACGAAACAAATTTTCCACACATTTCTTCTGAACGATACAGAGATAAATTTAATACTTGAAAACTTTTTATATTTTTTAATTTGATTTGTAAAAGGAAATTTATAAAGCCAATTTACAGACTAAATATTCCATTTTAGAATAGGTTCAAAATGAACCTGTTCTATAACACTGTTTTTGTTAATTTTAACCATAGAGCACTACAAATATAATAAATTGTCCGACATATACATAGTAATATGACTATTTACGAGTATGCATTCTTTGTAAGAACTATAGTGACATCATCTAACATCTGTAAAATTTAATCAAAATCGTTGTTTCCCAGAAAAAATATTTTTCGATTATTCAACGAGCTCAAACGTAGAAGAAAAATCCGGGTTTTCTTCTACATTTCAGCTAGGACAGAATTTGTGATTTGGCCTCAAGCTGTGACGACATGCTTGCAAAATTTAAACAACTGATATTCCGTATATATCGGAAAGTAAAATTTTTGTTTTCATCTGTATATATTTTCAATCTAAATTTTATATTGGGGATTGTAGTCTGTATAATTCTAGAGAATATACGCGTTTTCATGAAGAAGAACAAAATCTCTATTTTGTGCTTTATAAGTCTCTTCGAAAGCTCTGTTGCTATGGAACACTATACAAGCAAATCGGATTATCCGTAGTCACTGGGCTTGCAGCGTTTCGTATCTGGATTTATTATTCATTTTTACGGTCCGACGTATTTATAGGCGTTTTGTCGTATTATGATGTACTGCAAACTTATTTTTAGCAGTTTAATGAAAAAAATGGACATGAAAACAGTTATTTACTTTTTTATATAATGCCACAAAATTAAAAAAATTAAAATGCTTTAATGAATATACTTACATTTAATTTTAAAAATATATTGAAAAATATTTATAGTTTTCAAGTAGTAAATTAATCTTGGGTTTAACAAAAGTGTTGTCGCAAAATTTGTTGTTTAGAATAATCTTAGAGTGTGACTGTTAATCTTATACATAACAATGATTTATGCTACTTATTCACCATCCCATAAAATAAAATACTAAACTGAACTTATAAAAAACGTAAAATTTTAGCCAAAGTTTTAAAAAAAAGTCAATGACAGCAGCGGTTACTCAAAGAATATTATTAAAAAAGAGGAAAATGTGTTTTTCGTCGCGCTTAAAGAAGCTACTGAACCGATTCTTAAAATGCTTAAAAGGTTAATTCTTAATATAAAATTTATTTGTTGGGAAAAAAGGACACTTTAAGTAAACACTTATTTGTTAATTTGCGACGTTTCGTCCCTTTATTTATTTTCCAGTTACATGCTTGAAAAAATTCCAATTGAGGGACGAAACGTCGCAAATTAACAAATAAGTGTTTACTTAAAGTGTCCTTTTTTCCCAACAAATAAATTTTATATTAATTACCAAGGACAAAAAAAAGCAAAAGTTAATTCTTAATAACACAGACTACATATTATTACGCTAAAACAAAAGAGAATGAGCGAAACTGTAATTCTCAATTAAATTACTGTTCGATAGTTCAACTATGATAGATATGGTAAAGTTATTTATGAAAAAATTGTTGGTCTTGTTTTGTTGCAATACCAAAAAAAAGGAAGTTTTTATCGATCTATTTAAAATTTTTACATTCTTAGCTTAACCGATAAATTCAGGCTGCAGTCAAATATACTAAAAGGCCTGTTCTCATTTTAGGGATTAATAGTACAATACAAACACATGAAGAACAGTGGAAGGCATTGTTGACAGAAGACACAATCCGAGTAATTATTAAGTTATATTTTTTGTTGACAACACTTTCATAAATCCAGCATCGATAAGCAGACTGGACAATATATAGCAACGGACGAGAAATAGCAGCATCAACAATGCAGTAGCATCAGCTGAAGGACAGCACAGAGTAATATCATCATCTCTGACCTGGAACCGAAAGATAAGAGCCCTTTCGATCTTTCGCGGCACTCAATAGAGCAGTCTGAGCAGAAGGACTGCCCGCACTCGTAACTGACCGTAATTGTTGCAGAGACATTGATCCGGTCAGTTTATTGTTGCCGTATGGCGATGACTCCTGCAAGTCTGTACACAACAATGTATGCATACCACATGACCAATCACAATCATCATCATTAGAATCATCATCTTTATCAAGTACCTTTCCGTTCTTTTGATGCTTCTTATCTGTAAATTTTGCCAATGTAAAAGCCTATCAATTATTTGATGCTTTCAATGGTTAATTCGTAGCTGTAAATTTTAATTATTTTTGTGAGTAATTTAATTGTTAACGAAGACTATGGATGTAAGAGACGGTTGCTGAAACGTCTAGTGCTGTTAAATTTGAAAAGCAGGGGCGTACCTACAAATATGAGGTGGATTTGAAATTAATAAATATTTTTGTCAACTCATTCAAATATTGTTAGCTGACGCGGGCCCCCCTAAAACCGGCCAGTGGCTTTTTGTCATCCTGTAGTCACGTCACTAAGCATAAATAGCAAGACGTAACTAAAATTCAAGGACACGTCCCAAAATGATGTAAATATTTAAAATTAAATTAATTTTAGCTTGCTACTAAATGGGATAATATTTTATATTTCATTAAAGTAATTTTTGAACCATTATCAGTTCAAACGTAAAAGCTGTGCTTTGAAAACGAATGATTCATTAAATCATAGAGCTAACTGCTTTCGTAATCCAAAATTTGCGACAGGTCACAAAAGTACTTATTAAATGCAATTTAATATGAATTGGATTGAGATGAGTGACCTTGTGTGAGTTGCGACATAGAGTTCGTTGTTCATGTATCATTGTTTGACGTTGCGGTCGCAAGTTTGGAAAGGCAACTTTAAATGTACGTTGGAGAGCTAATTGTTAATCTTATCTACTAAATATACATATTATTTACATTGAAATTTAATTTAAGAACAGTGATGTTAATCCTAATTAATATTGTCATATTATTAATCAGTTAATAAATAGATCTATTTGAGTTCAATATCTGATTTACATCTGAACAGGTTTTTAAAGACGCCAAGAAAATTTATAAAGCATACGCATATAATATCCTGGTTCAAATAAAACAACGCGTCGTTTATGAATAATAATAATAAAATAGAAACTTACTTTTAGACGTGGAATGATTTTTTCCGATTTCGGCCAGCGACCTGATAATTGGTAATTTGGATACGTTGTTGTCTTTCCTCCTTTGATGCTGATGCCTGTGTTTCTTGAGCAGTGCTTCCTTGACCTTGTCCCGCGAGTCGAAAGGAAGGACTCCCGTGTTGACCATATTGTCCAAGGCCAAATCCGCGATCTGTTCCAATGATGTCGCTTCCATGTCCAGAATTACTGTACCATTCAACAACATACTCCTGAGTTCGAACAGTGAATGGAGAGATAACGTTGCCACGTGGGGTTTTGACCATCTGTTGCCGCCTTCTTCGACGTCTTCTTCGAATTTTACCCACCTGTAAAATAATAAAGCTCACATAATCGACTACATTTTTCAAGGTGTTTTTTTTCTTTTCAAATATTTACCTGAAGGTAAACACTGTAACCTAAGGAGCGTTAAGATGCGTACCCACCGAATCGGATCGGACCGGCACGGCACGATCGACAGTTTTGGGATACATGAAGTTAAATGAGTTCCTACGCACTATTCGGCTCTGATCGACTAGGCAACATCCAGTGTGCGATACGCTGCCGAGCAGATCTGATCGAATTCAGTGGATATGGACTTTTAGACTACATAAAAAATCAGTCTTCTAATTTCTGGCGTAACAGAAAGGTCGTTTAGATCGAGTTATTGCTGTTATTTTAAAAATTAGTTTGTTAAGTTTGACAATTTTTTTATAAGCGTAATGTTTTCTTAGGCAATATTACAAATATTCAGAGAATAAAGAATTATAGTTTAAGTCGTGAAAAATGAAAAAAGAATTATTTTTGGAATTTCCAGAAAATAAAAATATGAGTAGGTAATACAATATAATTACGCAAATGTCTTAATTTTAAATAAATCCTACAACAATGGAAAAAAGCGTTTATTTTTTCCTTTTACACACAAAAAAGCTCGAGGAGAAAAAAATGAAAAAAAAACATTCAAAAATACCTGTAGTTTTTATTTTTTGTAAAAAAAAACATCAACGCAAAATAATACCTACCAACCTTATTGAAGGTTTTGTATTCATAATTAAAATTAGATTTAGCAAAACTGTAGAGAAATGCGAAGTACTTTTTCCAACCTTTATGTAAAGCTTTAATAACTGTATAATTTAAAATTAGTTTTATTAAAAAAACTTTGTTTCCTTTGTGTTGACAATGTTAAGTATAGCTTTGACGTCAATTGGGAAATAAGATATAAACAAATTTCATCATACCCTTGAATTTTCTCTTAGTCTACACAGGGACGTATTACAATTAAAAAAAATGTTTAAAATATCATAAACAATGTAGAGAAATTGAAACTGGTGGTGTCATATCGTCCTCCTCGGACGTAGATTTTAGAAACACGTCCCTGAGTACACAGTCTTAATAGGATTTAAACTGTATGTGAAATGAGAATATATTTGTTTCATAAGCATTACGAACAAAGACGTAACATAATGTAATAATTTAAAATGATACAGAAAACAATTTGCATATAGGCTTTGTTACAAGTTTTTCATTATATACTTGAAAATAGAGAAGTTCTAGTAAAAAGTTCTTCGTAACCTATTAGATTCCAGACTACAAATTTGAACGAGTCACAACCTTGCACTTAGTTTAGTTGCAGGGTAGTTTTGTCCTGCAAAAGTTCAAGACAGTTTGGAAGCCAAGTTGCTTCCAAGACAACATGACGTTGCGAAGTGATTTTTATCGAGATGTGTCCGAGAGTTGTTCAAAAAAATGATAATGACAAAAATTGTAGGTTTTATATCCCTAATATTTTTTTTTCGATTTTTGAAGTCGCATTTCTTTTGGAGTGTTATGAAAAGGTGACGAGAGTGAATTTTTACGATGCGGGCGCACATTGTATGGCCAAAATTAATAGAATAAAGTTGCCTTGGACATTTTGTTAAATATTTTGATTTTAAGCATTCGTCTAATGGCATCATGGGGTAGTGATCGAAAATTAGTGAATACGACAGATGTCAAGTGATGTTTTATTGTAAAAAGCAAAACACGTGTGACGACATGATGTATCTTGGTCAACATTAAGGCAATTAATGTTTGTCTGGTATATTTTTATCAAAAAAAAAAAAAGAAATAAGACTGCTGTGATCGATGTAATTTTACCTGGCCGTTTCCTTCCATTCCATATTATCGCCATCACCAACAAGTTCTTCCATCTCCGAGAAGAGAGGGTGCACCACGTGGGTACCATCGTTGGCATCTTCTCCAAGAATGAACTGTACTCTCTGGGCAGGTGGTGTAACTAAACAAGCACAAAAATACAAAATTGATTACTGAATTGTCACAAAATATACATAGCATTAATTAGTTATAAAATTAGCACACTCGTTTTATTGATACATGTACGCATTTTATAATAATATATACGTGCAAATATAACCTGAAATTTAAATTTAAAGAAATGTGGCTATTTATTATTATTATACAAAGTTGCGCAAAAAGTTTTGCACATGATTGTAATTTCCGGTCGATTTCAATTTTAAAACCAATTTCTACATAAACATAAATACACTTATTTAATTCTTTCGATTCTCCTGCTGAAAGCTGCTCTATTGTTTTGTTTTCTGTTATTCTGAGAAACAGAAATCGGAAACTGGTATATTATTTTATACTCAACCGATTAATGAACCGGTAAATTATCCGGCCAAAATGGTTACTATCATAAATAACCAGTAATTTTACATCACTATTTTTAGTCAAATTGGACAACTATTTGTGTTTTCGCATATTAAATTGTAGCTTGAATTATTATCACATAAATTTCGAGTTATTTTGTTTCTGAAAAATGATAAAATCTCAAGCGATATTATAGCAAAGAAGCAATAATACGAGCAGTAAAGCATTGCAAAGCACTTTAAAGTTTTACTTGCGACAGACATGCAAACGTATATAACATTAGATTATCAGATTTTAGTAAGCATTTAAAATATAGTCGTTCACTTCATTTCAGGAGCTTTTCAGGAGAATTAGTAGACGGTGGGAGTTGAAATACAGCATTGCTGAATTTAAATTCAGTTGGACTTTTATCCCATTAAATTAAAAATCACGTTTCTGATCAAAGCCATTCTTACTAGGCCAAATATGCAGGCAGCAGAATTAGGCAGAAAAGAAATAACAGAATAATGTCCATAACTTCGAAACTAAAAGAGATGCTTGTGATCATCAAAATCAGTGTTTTCTTTTCTATAAGCACTATCAATTTGAAAAAAAAATATATGAAATGTCTGAATTTTTACGATTTTTTAAGGCATTTAGACCTTAGAAAAAACGCGATTTTTGGCGATATTCGAGATCCCTCAGAATTTTATCAGTCACCGTGCTCATAGAAAAAGACATGCTGATTCTAACGAACCCACACAAAATTCTGTACCTGTCTGTGAAGTCAAACTAATTCGAATTCATATGCTTACACATCAACTCTCGTGAGTGCCAAGTCACACCTTTTTTGTACTTTTTTTTTGATATTATGCGGCGAGGTTGCAAACCATAATCGAATCGGATTTAACTGTACCTACGTTCTTTCCATTTTAATTCGGAAGATACAATTTATACGCAAAACAATGGAATTTTTGTCTTAAAATATGTGAAGGACTATATAACAAATTATCAAAATTTAATATATGTGAAGTCGATACTTTCTGCATACAAATTTAGTCAAAGAGCGATTTGACCTAATTATGAATTCAAATGTATCATCAAAATTGTTAATTGGGTTCCTGTTGCGTTATTTCGTGACAAATAAAATTAAAATGTATATTTTTAATATTTTACAAGCAATTTTCTTAAATACGTGCATTTCGTGCAATTAGTTTTTATGTTAACATAAACATATAATTAAATGTTTAAAAAATTAAATTGAAATAGCAAAGTCAATTCTGAGAATGCAAAAATATTAAAACTGTGCAATTAAGTAAAATATAACCAACAGGATATACAATTTTGGTTTTTGAAGTTTTGAAAACGATTTAAAATTAAAAAAAAACGGAATGTTTGTTCCCCATTAAAATTATATCCATTGGTAAATTAATAAATACTAATGAAAGAACTGAAAAGTGTCTACATTTTTAGGTTTTGTTCACAAAGAACACAGAATATATTAATATTAAAAGCGTTCCTCAATTAAAATGGGAATATTATTAAGTTAGGCTTTATATAATGCCAAAGTAAAAATTTTATTTAATTGCCATTTAAAAATTGATTGCATTGAAATACAAAAAAAAAATGCCTTTAGAAGTTTTTGTAGCTCCAGTTGGATATATTTCATTCAGCTTATTCACGGGTTTTAATTCTGAACGATTATTAAAGTCGAAGTTGGTATTTGAGGTACTTCAAGACTCGAGAATCACTGATTCGATTAAAAAAATCAATGTTTTAGTTACGAGCAACATAGTCTATATATATTATGCAATGACAAAAGCGACTAAATCAGTGAGCAAAAATAGATATTTGCACCCAGCTAGTAATTTTATAATTCATGCACTGTGTTCTTGCAAAATTTGTTGATTGCAAATTATGAAAGTAAAAACGATTTTGTTGCTGGTTTTTCCGAAAGCAATCTGAAATGTATTTTTCTTAGGAATTTTTATTAGTAGGTAACTTATTAATTTTTTACAATAACCGCACGTTATTATAAAGTAAACACTTAACATGGTTTTTATTTAATTAAATAATGAGTTTCAAACAAAAAAGACTCATCCTTTCCTTTTCATATTTTATCGTCCATTAAATATAAAAAAATAAACATAAGAAATATTAAATTATTATATATTATTTTCATAATTTAGTTACCGAATCTTAAAAAAAAAATTAAAAAATCAATTCAGGTAAATGTTACATAAGAATTTATTATATATAGTTAAAAAACCTAAATAAAATCAAGGCTACAAATTACGCAAAAATGATGTGTCATATTTTTTAGCCACATTTATGTATGTTTTCTTAATAATTTAATGATAATAATTATTACCTATATTGAAAAAAAATGGGATTAGACAACTTTTTCTTTGCCAACATTGAAAGACAAAAATAAAACACTGGACTTCACTTGATATTTTTTAATAATTATTATCTATGTATATTAATCATAAAATAACGCATTTATATTCATATTATTTCAACCTATTGAATTGGTTTATTACTGGACTGTTTTATACGGGGAATATAGGCAATATATTATTACGCCACCACAAAAGCAGAATTCGCAGTGAGCGATGATATAGCGATTTGAATCTGGACGAAGCCGGGCCGGGCTGCTAGTTAAAAATAAATAAACCGAAAGCATTTTCTCAGGAAGAAACATACTGTTAGGATGCCGTTCGTTGTAGTTATTCGAAGAAATGGAGGTAGATAAAAAGATGAATTACTGTATAGTAAAAACCAAATCTACGCGCACATTAAATAATTTACTTCCTTAGTAACTATTTTGTTGTAAACCAGACTTTTACATTGTAATAATACAAATACAATTTATATAAGATAAACGGATAAGCCTGTATTATAATAATAATAATAATAATAATAATAATGCGTTTAACGTCCGTTTCTCGACTTTATGTCATAACAGACGCCATTCGCACCATTACTATTTTCCATTTACCACCTCCCGTTATTTTCTACATTTTTTAAAACTTCAACTTATATAATAGCAATGGGCGAATGAAGGAATTATAGGAAATTAGGATAAGGTACGTAATTTTTGAACTAGGAGTTTGATAGGTAATCGGCCATGGCCTCAAATAAGGAAGCATCTCAATATTTATCTGGAATAATTGAGGGAAACCATGGAAAACCTCAATCAAGATGGCCGGTACAGGATTTACCGTTTCTCGGCGAGAGGCAGTAGGAAAAAGTCCCAGTCACATCTGCCCCTGCCGGGAATCGAACCCGTACCTCCTGAATGCGAGTCTAGTGCTGTACCACTACTCTACCCAGCTCGGTATTACAACAAAATTGTTACAACATATAACAAATTTGTTTAATGTGCCCGTAGATTTGGTTTTTACTTATATATAACTTCCATTTAAAAAGATCTAACACAAATAATGAAATAGATACAACTTAATTATCTACGTAATTACAGAAATACATCTTTTGTAAAAAGGAACAAGAAGAATATAGAAACAAAAGACAAAAATAACATTAAAGTTAATTGCCTAAATATTTATTCGTCTTCATTTAAAAATAAATTGAAAAAAAAAGAAATGTGCCAAGCGTCTTAATAAAACAAAGAAGATATTGAGATAACAAGCAAGCATCTGCAAAAATGGAAACAACGGCCACAGAGAAACAAAACACATACATTTACGAATATTACATACATATATTCTCCCCATCTTCGCTGATGCTCAAACGACCCCTGCGGCCCATTTGTAAGATTTCTGAAAAAAAGTATACAAGTCTAAAAGCTGTAGAACCATAGCCGAACGTTGCAGAATATTTTTTCAGGTTATTAATCTGGAAAAGGACACAAAACGAAGGCCAACAAAATCTGTTGTTGGTGTTCAATTAGAGATGAGCAATTCATTATCGGTGACTTACATTTGTCACTATTAATTCAATTTTACATGAAAATTAGCTCATGTCTAATGATAAGTTATTGAAGGTTAAGTTTCATGAAAACAATTGCTGGGTCAAGTCTATTTACTACGCAGTTAATATATAGTTTTGAATTATAGATGGGAATATTTTTAAGCATAAAATAGACAAAGCGGAAGCTAAAATGAGACGATCAATATATTATAAAATGGAGCGTCAATGAATATGTCAATGATCACCTAAATTCTTTTTAATATTAACTATAAAATTTTATTATTCTGTTCACAAATTATTGTATTTTTATTTTTTAACAGTATTTTTACTGAGCTTGTTTGCTCGTTTGATTTGATCAATAAATTATTTTTATTCGTCACCTGAAATGACTGAATTTTCTATTAAATCAAATATTAACAACGGGTCAAAAATATATGTACAATATCTTTAAAATTACTTAATAATGCCGTTTTGTTACTTCGTAATTCTTTTTTGGTGCTAGATATTTGTTTTTACTGTACAAATCAAGAATATTTTAGGGTGCAGTCAAATCCAAACCTACCTAAATTAGAGAAAAACACGGTTAAGATTGAATCGATCTTCATGAAATTTTCTTGTGCCAACGTAACTATACACCAAACTCACAGTTTAGAATTTCCGCATTCGTGTTTACAATGGTTACTGACTTGTATATAACGCCGAATCTAATGCTTTGATCTCGCGTTCTTTGAACCACGTTTCTGTACAATAGTAACCTTGATCTTGACGCGAAGATTTTACAATAGATTTTCTCAACATACATTTGGCTGATTTCATGCCGTATATAATCTAATTCTTTTCAGTTTTAAGTGAAATATTATTGATCAATAAAGTATTTTTTTATTTAATAAATTCCATTAAGAAACAAACGATTTGACCACTTTTTAACCATGACAATTTTATTATTGAATGTTTTTTCTATTTTTCTTGTTTCCAACCAGAGTGCTTTTAGCAGATATTTTTTATAAATTTCATTGTAATTCATTAAAAAACAGCTAGTATTAATATTCTTTAGTATTTAATATATACATTGTGGCACCATACAATTATAAAGAAACGTACTGAACAACGGTCTAATAATAACTATTTATTCATGAAAAATGAACAAAATAATATTACACCATACTCTTATATAAATATCCTTGACACCGGTCTCCACAATTATGATGTAACGATTTTGTACCTTTTTAACCGGCTTCAAAAAAAGAGGTTGTCAATTCGTCATGTATTTATTTCTTTTCTTTTTTATAAAATCTCTATACAGATCCACAATCTATATTTTAACTACTCATTTAATGAACTTGCAAATTCAATTTTGCTCCTTTCAGTCATATGTCTTGATGTGTGTTTTTACTACACGATCATCGAAAATGACGACCCGAACGAAATGACCACCATTTCTAACAATTTAATTTGAAATAAACAAAGAGACTTCTGTATAATGAATGCGTTTGTTATTCATGACTTCAAAAAATAATACATCTCTTGAAAGGTTAACAGGGCGTTTTTGAAAGTCAGCTAACGATTTACTAGATTTTTCGGAAATAAAATATGCCAACCCAACATTTACACAGAATCTTATTAAAAGCACTTTGGAAATTTTAGCATCGAGATATTAAGAGAACTAAAAACATAAATTTGTTGCAGTTGTCTTAAAAATATTTTAATTATAAGACGTGAAACACTTTCTTGAATTCGTTTTTCTCACCTTTGTACTGTTTGACCACAATGGGGCAAAGCCTTAGGTAGAAAAAAATGTAGTATCAGGGTTTCATCGGTTGATTACCTACAATTTTAAATTATAACAGTGGGTTAGAAAGCATTAGCGGTGAAAGCAGTGTCTACCATTCGATATTTAAGGGGTTAATTAATTCATGCAAGAACGATCATAATATGTGTCTTCATTTGGAACGTGCCATTACAGTGGGTTAGATAACAACGAAGTAATTATTAATCTAGAGCTTAGTTACTGGCTGAATAAACAGAAGTACAGAACTATTCACCATTAATATCTAGAAAGACACCTATTGAATCGGATCGATTGGGTACGATCGGAAGTTTTCGGATACATATAAAGTTAAATGAAATCGCACGCACTAGTCGGCTCGGATCGAATTGACAGCATCATTGTCGTGTCGAGCAGATCACATCCAATTCCGTGGGTGTGGATCTTTAGACGGATTGGGTGAAATATGAGAAGTAAAAAGATTTCATTCGAGTAGCTGTTTGTCATTTTCACTATGAATTAAGTACACAAAATTGGGAATATTATTGTATGTTGGCTGTTTTTAAGGTGCCTGAGTTATCTTAACGTATAACAGGGAAAATTTATTTTAAACCGTGCTTTAAAACGTTTTGGTTCTGCCTTTGCACTTAGAGTTATACGAACACGTACTTGTAATGTGTGTTTTGCGTGTTTATATTGTTTCGTTTCGATTAGAGATTCACTTTTTAGTTTATTAAGGCTGGATGATGCGATTTTTCAGAAATGTTTTACTTTATCGTTCGGTATTGTTTTGTTGAAATAACGTCTGTTATGCAGGGTCCGGCAGTGGAACAATAAATTTAAAAAACGCAATAATTTTAATACATTTTAAAAAAATTTGTTCGCATATTTTAGTAAGGTATATTTTGCCATTTTATTTTCGTGAGCTATGAAAAAATAGAGTAATTTTTTACGACGCAAAAAGGATAAGTTGCTCGCTAAGCCATACGTCTTGGACATGTTGTTAAATACAGTAGAATCTCACTAATTCGGCACTTCAATAGACCGACACGTCCAATAATCCGGCACCCTCCACCCGTGCCTCCCTCCTACTACAAGTTGCATAAAAACAGACCTCAATTAAGGATTATTTTAAAACTATGTAATTAGTTAATTGTAGGATATATTACAGTTATAAAAAAACGTGTAGAACATGAACACAAATACATTGAAATGCTTTATTTTATTTATTATGAATTTTTTTATACAATCCAGTAATCCGAACATTCCAATAATCCGGCACCCTCTGGTTTTTAATAGTGCCGGGTGAGTGAGATTCTACTGTATTTTGATTTTAATAATTACACTTATTTTTAAAATAACGCTTATGAGATGAGCACCATTTTGGCGTACGATTTTTTGCAGTCTTAATCGTTATTTCTCATAACTGTCTAACAACAGTTTCCCTAAACGAGTATAAAATACCGACACATTGATAGTCTCTCAGTTCCAAAAAAACGTGGTTTGTCAGATATCTATTATTTTCTCGGTGATATGTGAAGAGCATGTTAAAAAGCATGTTTCAAAACCGGGGACAAAGAAATTTTTGAAGACTTTAGTGTTCAGTTATTTGTATGCAGATCTCGTAAACCTCTACAATGCATTCGAAATTGTATACAGTTGACGTAGTTACCTGCAATGCAGTGGAATTTGAGGTAAAGTGCCGTTTTGTCATCGCAAATATATCATAGTTCAGTGATTACCAAACTGTTCGACCGTCAGTTTGATTCTGATGAGAGCACGCGAAAATTAATTAATTAGTAAACATATCAATTCATACACTAAAGTCAATGACGTACATAATTATAATATCAGAAACCGTGAAGACATCAGACTACATAAGTGCAGATTAACACTGTCTCATAAAAACCCGGACTATATTGGAAGTGTCTTATGTAATAAACTTCCTTGTAGTTTAAGAAGCATTCAATGTTTAAAAAGATTTGAAACTAATTTAAAAGCATTTCTGGTCAGACATTGTTTTTACAGCATGGATGAATTTTTTAATTGTAATTATTAGCTATTTTATATTGTAATTGACGATGTATCCACTTAGGGCAGTACAAATATATCTATTCTATTCTATTCTATATGAGCCTAACCCGAGGTTACTAGAATACTAGAGGTTTGGTTTTAACACTGTTGAAAACACTGACAAGGCGGGACGGAAGACAGAACGGGAGAAGTAGACTTGTGACGTCACATGGACCCTTTATCCCAACTGTAAAACGTTCATTATAACTGAAAAACCAAATGTCTCGAATAACGTAAACTATTGCGATTCCATCAATCACAGACGTGACCACATTTATAGCGTCGAACGCCCAGCCTATAAGTACTCTACTAACCTTGAGTCTCACCCATATAAGCTCACGGGAGAAGTGAAACTTTTTTTTAGTTATGAACACATTTCATTGATGCGCTGTCCATTTTGCGTTATCAAGGCTTCTCTTACATTGCCCTGGCGTTGAATCATTTCCTCTTTAATTTTGCGTTATCAAGGTTTCTCTTTTATTTCCCCGCCGTTGAGTCATTTTTTTTTAAAGGTCCGCACCCACTGAATCGGATCGGATTGACACGGCACGATCGGCAATTTTGGGATACATGAAGATAAATGAGATAAACTAATTGGCTCGGATCGACTCGGCAACATCCTCTGCCATGCTGAGCTGATTCGATTCAGTGAGTGTGAACCTTTAACGTTACAAAAAAATTTCAAACACATATGTCGCTAAAGAAATTTCAGTTCAAAAAATCTTCGAATTGTCATAGCTTCTAAACAGAGATACACACTTCTCTAGAGGGTTGTACAAGTACAAAAGATCTCAAAATTTTCCACCTGTTTCGATATAAAGGTGATCAAATACGAGGTACTTTTTCTAATAGGGATTTTAAAATACTTCAATCATGACAGCTGTGCATGTGCATGTGTTTTTTGTTCATTATTAGTTGATATTTCACCATGCATAGACTTACATCAGAACATCGTTTACAAATCGTGGAAATTTATTCCCAAAATCAGTGTTCAGTGAGAAATGTTTTTCGTGCTCTTCGACCATTTTATGGTGTTCATAATCGTCCCACTGAACGCACCATTCGTGAAACAATCAATACATTTCGACCCACTTTTTCATTATTGGATGTTCATCACCCGACCAGAGTGCGTAGAAGTGGAACTGCTGTTAATATTGCTGCTGTAGCTGAAAGTGTACGTGAAGACCCTAATCAATTAGTCGCCGTTCTCAAGGTTTGGGTCTCTCATATGGCACATTGTGGAGTATTTTGAAGAAAGACCTTGGGTTGAAGGCATACAAAATACAGCTTGTTCAAGAATTGAAGCCGCCTGACCTTCCTATGCGTCACAGATTTGGTTTATGGGCTTTGGAACAGCTCCAAATTGATCCGTTTTTTTATCGAAAAATTGTTTTCAGCGACGAAGCTCATTTCTGGCTGAACGGATTCGTCAACAAACAAAATTGTCGTATTTGGGCTGATGAATAGCCAGAAGTGACTCACGAACTTCCAATGCATCCTGATAAATGTACTGTTTGGTGCGGTATGTGGGCAGGAGGCATTATCGGACCGTATTTCTTTAAAAATGTGGAAGGACAGCGTGTTAACGTCAATGGTGCTAAATACAGAGCAATGATCAATGAATTTTTGTTGCCAAAAATTCAAGATATTGGTGTAGCCGATCAACAAGATGGTGCAACATGCCATACAGCAAACGAAACCATCAATTTATTGAAAGAAACTTTCGATGAGAACATCGTATCAAGAAATGGACCAGCGAATTGGCCACCAAGATCATGTGATCTAACGCCGTTAGATTACTTTTTATGGGGTTATCTCAAATCACTGGTTTATGCTGATAAACCACAAACTATTCCTGCATTAGAAGCGAACATAACACGCGTAATTAATGGAATACCGGCCGAAATGCTTGAAAGAGTGCTTGAAAATTGGACCCATAGAATGGACCATCTTAGAGTCAGTCGCGGTCAACATTTAAAACAAATTATTTTTAAACATTAAATGTCATGAACCGAGCTTACGTTTCAAATAAAATTTTTGATTATTAAACTGATTTTAATGCGTTTTATTTGTAAAAAACTTTCGGAAGCTATTATTTGATCACTCGTTATAAAGAAAGCCGGTGCCCCCATTTAAGAATCATGCCCTCTTTTTGGACCTGAGGCTAAAAATATTTAAATTCACTCAATAAGACAATAAGGCAAAGTAAATCCTAACTAATATTATAAATGCGAATGTGAGTTTGTTTGTTACGCTTTTACGCCTAAATCGCTGAACAGATTTCGATAAAATTAGACAAGGAGATAGACTGTATCCTAAAGAAGGATTTTTCGTCTCAAAATAAAAACTTAAAGGGGGTGAAATAGGAGATGAATGTCACTGACAGATCATCACGATACCTTCCGGAATTATTAGACCCCCAGACTTGAAATTTGGCAGACATGTTTTTTTTTAGCTGAGTAGTGATACTAAAATAATCTTCTAAGGTGTGGAAAGGGGGGGGGAAGTATAGGGGTGTCAATGATTAACACACTCTAATTTTTAAAATACAGTTTCGATGGACTGAAAATGTAGCTGTCAGGTCTTGATGAAGACTCCACTACTGTTGTTGTTACCGTGTATCATTACAATGGCGGGTGGAACCGCGAGGAGCGGCTTGTAAGTAATAAATTTACAAAAGATCTCAAAACCTTCCACCTGTTTTGATTGAAGAGTCAAGCCTCTCTTTTTGGACCTGACGTTAAAAATATGTAAAATAACTCATTAAGACAATAAGGCGAAGTAAAATAACATTATAATGCATCTTGTAATGATTAATGAGAGGAAATAAAAAAATTATATACGCATATAATATGTCTTTAATTATTTACATTAATTCCAGTTTAATTATGCATACATTGTATAGCATATTTTATGAAAAAAAACGGAAAATGAGGTATCTTCACTCATTGTTAATGAAAAAGAACATAAAAGGTCAAAAAAAAACATTATACCTTGTTGATTGTGCATAAAGAATGGATTTCACGATGGAGATAATCACTTTGTATTTATTACTTATACGGTCATGATCATTTAAACAAACAAAAAAAGGAAAATATTATACAACTTCGTTGTAATGCATGTAGGTAATCATTTTTTATTTGAAAATAATAATTAAAAAAATCAATTATAATTTTGCTGTAGCGTATACATTTCTCGGAACAATCTATTTAACGTTTTCTACTTGGAAATGTAACACTGAAGTGGGAATCCAATCATGATAAAAATGTGAAATTAAAAACTGATTTGTGAAAAAGAGAACATAATTAATTTAATTATTTCATGCTCTTGTATCTCATTAATTGTCAAGCACCAATACTCTACAACATCACACGTTTTTTGCAAAAATGCAAAAAAGTTTCGTTAGATTCTTTAATAAGTAATGAATTGTTATAGGCGTCTTTACACCTTAAAAAACCGGTCAAGTACGAGCTAAACTCGCGTGGAGAGGGTTCCGTACCATTATTTTCCGTGAGAAATTTACAAGTTAGGATTTTTGTTTACGTTTTCCTGTAAATTATGAGTGAGGTTCTATATTTCCTTTTTTTTAATTTGGGATCAGTAGTTTCGGAGATAAGGGAGGGGGAATGAGCCATTTTCGGATATTTTCTGTAATATCTTTTAAACTAGGCGTATTTTAAAATTATAAAAAATACGTTTGTATTGCCATGATGAACTCTTTCATTTGATGCACTTGAAAAATATATTTTTTAAAATTTTCTAATTTGTCCCTCTCCAAAATTAACCTTCAAAATCGAAATTCGTTTATTTATGCTATACGTCTAACTTTTTTCGTTCTAGATTCGGAGAAAATAAACTATGATAGACGGAATGACGAGAGTGATCCTATAAGGGTTCCGTTTCTTCATCGGATGTACGGAACAAAATTTAATTCACTAGATTTGTAAAATAGATTAATTACAACACAAAATTGAGTTGGTACAGTAATCTACTATCTAATATGCCAAAATTGAGCTTGTATCTAAAAAGTCCAATGTACAATACCATTCCAGATGACATTAAAAATGTCCCCAATATAAATATATTTAAAAAGAAACTTAAGGCTTTCTTAGGCAATAATTGATTTTATACGGTTGAAGATTTTTTAAATTTTGTACAAAATTTTCTCTTGTAATTTCATTGTATTGTATTTGACGTCTCCTATACATGTATGTCCGTGGAGCAATAAAATTATTATTATTATTATTAGTGTATTTGCCACATGGCAACATACACTACTGGCGTCGGTCGGATGGCGGGACCTAGAGGTCGGACCAAAATTTCTCGACGTTTTATATCCTCCTAAACACTTTGGCACCATTCTTAAAAATGTTTATATATATATATATATATATATATATATATATATATATATATATATATATATATATATATATATATAAATATATATATATATGTGTGTGTGTGCGCTATAACTTTCGAAAGAGTTAATTGATTTTAACGAAATTTTGCCCACATGTTGGAATCCACCACCGCAAGAACCCTATTTAAAATGGGCCCAATCGGACCATTTTAAGGGTAGTTTTTGGGGGTCGAAAAATGTTTTTGGGCCCCAAAATACCGAAAAAATTCTCCGAATCGTTTCAAAATTGAAATTTAACCCTCTGGTAGTTAGCAAAAAGTGTCCCTAAAATTTTAATAAAACCGGCCCGACAGGACCGGATTTACAAATTTTCTGAAAACACTAGTATGCATGCAGATAGTGAGTTATTTAATGAAAGGTGTTTTTAATTTCGGTGTGACGTTCGATCGACAATAATAATGTAGTTAAGAAAAAAATGTAATTTTAAGGGGTGTATTAAGGAATCAAATTTTTTATTGTGCTCTACAATCACCTTAAGTTCACATAATAAAGCCACAAGGCCTGTATTAGCAAATATACTATATTGTCGGCAGGGTTTTGGCACTGCGACCCGGGTTTTTATTATTATTATAACAACGGAATCCCTTTTGGACGTGACAAAATTTTGAAAAAGCAATTTTTTCACGAGAACAGATATTGATCAACACTTTTTTTACTTTTAATAATAGTGACGATTGGGATGGAAAATGATGAATAGTGTACGGTTTTACAAAATTTTAAAACTGCCTCTGTCCAAATTAATTATATACCGAGTTTTATCACTACATCGACGATTTGCCTGAGGTACTTTCGTTATATTTGCATTGTAAATAAAACCGGTTTAATATTCTAGTAAGTTTAGCACTCTTTGATATGAATAATCATAAAACCAACAATAGCAAGAAGAGTTACACATTTGTTAGAAAAACAAGACAGCGCTCAATAAGCAACGCAGACGTCATATTAACAAATATAATTCAATAACTAATGAATAATTTATATTTTAATAATGAATACGTTATGCATATGTTTTTGATACAAGCCGATTTTTTTATCTATGTTTCGTAAGTAAATGAATGCAGATTCTAGGTATAAGGAATTGATCGAAAAACGTGTCCGAAGTAAGGCTAGATTTAAATTGTAGTAGCCTCAAAACGTAAAGAAAAATATTTTTATGATTTTTTTTCGATTGCAACCGTATCGATTGAAACTATTTTTTTAAAAGCTTTGTTTCAATAAGAACTCAAAGCCTGCTCATTCCGGTGTCAATCGGATCACTAGTGTTGGGTCTATATGAATCAGTATTCTACATTGTCGATCACATTTTTTTTGGGTTTTTATACTGGCCCACACATGATGATGCAAAACTGTTACATTTGCCCTAGAGTCAATGCAAGCGCGCAAATGTAATTGTTCACCGGCCCATAGAGCCATCACTTTTGTACAACAAACGGTCACAATTGCGCGAGTGGATTGACTCTGTGTGCAAATTGACAGTTTTGCATCAGCGTGTGTGGATCGGTTAGGAACTACGCTTATGAAAAATACACGTTGAATTCAATTTTCAATTTCGTTCTTATGCGTATATACCTCGTTTTGATTAAAGCATATTTTACTGTGATTTGTTTTTATTTTTTGTAAAGAATAATGATAGTATTATTTAATACCATTAAATTACTCATTATACTGATTTTATGCAGCACATTTTGTACCTATAACAATATCTAAATGTTCTTTAAGGACACGTTTTACTGACATTTTCATATTACGGTGACTGATTTATAATCTCGTAAAATATTCTCTCGCGAATATTATTTTTATTAGCTGTGATTAATCATTAAGATTCACAAAATTTGGCTTGCTGTTTAAAAATTACAAAAAACACACATTTTAGCTCTACAAATTGAACCAGAAACGTGATATTCGTCAATATTTCTTTACAGCACGTCACGAGATTTCGCATTACGAGAAGGCGAATTAACGCTTTGAAGTTTTTCCCTTACAAACTTATGTTAAAAATACTGACAAATTTGGCTTGTTCTATATTTTTTTTTTAAATTAAATTTTTCATAAAAAAGAGAATCAGAATATCTTTACAAAGGGGAAGATAATTTCCGCTTCGTTTCACTACATTCAATAAGACGTGGAACAGCTATTTGTAATAAAAAAACACAAAACTTGGCGTATATTATAGTGCGTTTCCTAGCTATGTCCGTTTGAACTGTTTAAAACCGTGTACTATGCATGAATGACGTAGTTATCAAAGATGAGGAACAAAGATAGAGTATTTCATGCAACAGAGATGCACATACACCTTGTATAATCGTATTACCACGTCAAATGAACAATATCGGTTTTATCTACATGGTTTGTTAGTTTTGCCTGGTTTTGCTAAATACGTACGTCTTTGCATATTATATCAGTTCATTTCATTACTGGTCAGGGTTAGAAATTTTATATTTATATGAGAATCAAAATTCCAGTTCCTAGGTCACAAATAGAACATTTATCAACGTTATGAAAATGAATTTCTCGACTTTACTGTCATCTTTAACGGTAGACATGATCTTTTACCCGATTTATTTTAGAAGACCAATAAAGAAATTAAGTTTTTTAAGGGATCTTGAGCGTTGGTACACAATTAACCAATTATTATCAAGATAGCTTCTTCTTTTATATATATTTTTTATATATTTTAGTTATTCATACATTTCAGTTGTAAGAAAATTGTTTGATCCAAGCCTGAATTGAAATGCAACTTTATGAATATTTTAAATTATTGATTGCGACTTGTAATCAAGGACGTACTATCAACAAAACAATCGTAGAAGAAGCGTTTATAAATATTTCTACGAATTTACATTAATCAGAAAATGGCATGTGTTCTAGGTATGCTTGTCATATTTAAAAAAGAAGTTATTGTTAAAATAAGCATAACTATTTGTTACAGGAATACAACTTGTCGTTAAAAAAAGCCTAGTTTTTACACATACTGTAATAATTAAATTGGTATAGCACTTTACCGTACTTTCAAGTAAAACAAAAAAAAAAAATAAAATCGAATATCTTTGTAGTATTATCATAAGTTTTTAACAAACTTTCAATTTAGCTGTAGATTACAGAATAACTAGACCGAAATAGTCATTTTCAGAATTTGTGTCTCTGGCAGTTTGGTATGGGATTAACTCAAAAACTATTGAACCGATTTTCATCGCAATTTCATCACAGTGTTTGTTATTACATTATACTCACAGAAAAGGATAGGCTACAGATATATATTTGCTGTTCTACTAAGAACACGTGAGAAGTATCCGCAGGTAATTCGCTTGGGTTAATGTTTTACACATAAATGCCCCCGTCAGGTGCGCGTATGTGACTTGGAAATAGCCAGACGCTGTTGGCGTTATAGCAAGCCCTCAGCTCACAGGTTCTAATCGGTGAAGTGGTGAAGGAATCGACAGGATATTCAAAATAGTAATAAATTAAAAATATGAATCGCTGCTATTGCAGTTAGTCTTTTTAAAAAATACAAAATTGTACTTAATTCTCATGAAAGCAAGTAACAGTGTTAAGCGGGAGATTACTGTATCTGTATTAAATTTTAGTGTTATGGCTGGTTTTTAGAAAGAATATTTCAATATCAAGGTTAATCAAATACATTAGCTTTTAAAATCAAAACTGAAAACGTATATGAATTGTTATTAAACATTTTCTCGAATTTATGACCATGACTCACATATTTTTTTACTGAACACTTAAGTTATTTCGATTTCGTAAATATGTTTACTTAAAACTTTTGGAAATATTATAATCTGAGGTCATAAAAATATGAAACTTAATTAAAATTCCAAAGAATTTCGCAGTTTTACGTCAGCAGTAAAACAAACCGACCTTCATGTATTGTTTAGGTGTTTTAAATTGATTAACATTCTTATACGAAGAAATTTTTTGTCAATTACTTAAACAGTTAACCGGTTAATATGTTTCGAAAGCGACATAATAACTTAATGTTTTGGGATTTGAATATTAGATTTTGACATACACAGCTAATTTCTTTTTGACAGAACTTCAGAACAAAAGAACAGTTGATTTTATTTTCAAAATATTTCCGAAACAAAAAAGTTAAGAAAACTTTTTTTCACGAAACTCGGAAACTCGGAAAAATAAATAGAATAACAAACCGTTATGAAAAATATACCATTATAATATAAAAACAAAATTACAGCATGTATCTCTTTTGCGCAAGCGCCGATTTTCTCCAAAAACAATGGGATTTTTCATATTATTAAATACCTTCCCAAAATTTAGTATCAATCCGCGCATTCGTTTGACTTGTATCGTGTTCACATACAAACAGACGCACAGACTTTTTCTAAAAATATGTTTTTTGAACTCGGGGAACCTCAAAACAAAACTATATTGTAAAATGATGAAAAGTGAATCTTGACCTTAATTTGTACTATTCCGCATTTGTGGAGATGGAATGGTAAAATGGGACAATACCCAATTATAAACAGTTAAATGGTTTTCATGCAATTTTCAATTTCAGAGAAAAATGTAGAATTGAATGAATCACAAGCGGTTTTGTCTTATTGGTCACAGATATAATGTACATACGATTGACGAAAGGTCTTTAATCCGGCTTTATAAATGTAACAGCTTCGACGCCAAAGCGTGCAGATACTTCAGTTCTGCATACTACATGTGAAATCCCACTGTAAAAAATGTTCGCGATCGATGCGTGTCTATTGCGCAAGCGTCAACCTACATAAATGTGACATAGTCAGTGTGCTTTCTGCAGATAATGCTGACAGAGAATCATATACAAGGCCTACTCACAAAGTACTTACCGTTTTCAAAATGTGATAATGTGAATGCGCTGTTAAAACGAACTAAATAGTCTTTATCTGCGCGGCTTTACTCGCGTTATTAATGTCGTTTTTTACAGAAATTTTATTTCAAACTGAGCGTAGCTGTGGATTAAAAGTCATCATTGTGATCTCATTTGCTTAACACAGGCCCAATACAAATATTTTTCGACTTTTTCTATACACTTCTCGATTTCTGATTCGACTTTTACTGTTAATGATCGATTTCTAGAATAACTTTTAAGTACATTTAGTACTGAATTATCATATATGGATATCATGACAAAATTTGGTGCTAAAAGTACAACACAACTGATGAATTTTTAACCTATCGGGACTAATTCACTCATGCATTTTCAGATTCTCCTTTATCCTCACTTCGTAACCGTCTTATACCAACCATAACTCTTTTTACATTTTTGACCCTTTATTAATTTTTGAAGTAAAACTTCTTTTGATATCGTAGGCAGGTCCATCTTTCCTCGCGGGTTCGCTGAGCTTGTGGTCAGGGTCCCACGATTCATGGGGCCTCCTAGACCCTTCGACAAAATAATAATTATAACTACTAGAATGTTGTTTATTTCTTTTAATAACTAAATTTTCTCTAAAAGGGGTCCCATATATCCTAAAGTACTATGAGCCTGGCTTAAAACGAGCCTGGTCGTAGGTTTGATCCTGGTGGTCGGTGCAATTCTCATTTTTTTTTTGTTTTTTCCTAAAATTTTATTAGTTTTGCTTCTGTAGTGTGTAGAGTAAAATACAGTCTCTTTTTTTCATTGCCTCAGCAGCGTAAGCAGAGACACTTCGCGAGAGAAATAGATTAAAAACTTCAAATACTCGTACGTGAGTAAAATCAGTTGAAAAGTGACATGGAGTTTAAAATATATGAGTTAAGATATTCTCGAAATGTTCTAATCTGAAAAATACGCAAAATTCCTGCAAAAAATGATTGAGGTCCGGTTCCAATAGACTCGCTTATTTCATTGTAGTACGTTATTCTTTTGTTTATGTGTATAGCCCATACAAAATAAAAGATAAATTGTAATTACATTTATCTCAATTTGTCATATGAACGCGACCGATTTATCAATGTCTATGTGTCTATTATGTTTAGTCAAGTTTACTGAAGACGCACTTTTTCAAACTGTCAGAATTTATTACTTGAAAGAAAGAGTTTTTTGATGCCTTTGCTCATTTTTTATTTATAATTTGAACTGATTTAAGCTTCTTGGTGGAAAGCGCCACATTAACGCCAGTGGAATCATAAGCAGAAATAAAATGTACAAAGCACTTTATCTTTGAAGTTTTAAAATCTATTTCAAAAACTCTTGAGAGAATGTACCTGACAAGACTGCATTCCGTTAGTTTGGAAAATTGTTTGTACTTTTTTAGGCGATAATTTTTTTTACGAATTATTTTCATTGTATCAATGATTTTTTCATAGTCACAATATCTTTTTATCAATAACATTTTTAATGGTTGTTCAATGGCTTATTATTTCAGGGTACACGACGTTTTAAATATTTGGTTGAAAAATATGGGAGTTATTTGGATTAAACATTAATTCACATTTCCGATTTGTTATTATTTTTTATATTAAAATTAAAATTTAATTTATACTTTCACCAGTTCTCGAATCAGAACTTGGCAACTAGGAGCTTGCGATAGAGAAACCATAAAAACGTCGTACAAGCAACGGTTACTCGTTACACGCTCGGTTATTTTCAAGCCCTAAGAGATATTTGATCTCGAAAAATCCAACACATATAGAAGGAAGGAGCCTATTGTTGACTCTATGCCGAAGTGTATTTTCCATTGAAATTTATTTTCATGTATCCTACTTGCATGTCATATAAGCTATCCAGACTTCAATAGTCCCGTACAAGGCTATTAGATGCTGAGGTGACCTCGCATCGTTAGATAGTAGTGGGAGGATGACGTTAGCCAGTGGACTGTCAATTGATATTGTGTGATTGAAAGAAAAATTGAACGGTCTTCTGGCTGACGTTTTTCATAACCGAGGTGACCTTTGTATCTACTGATCTTAGTAGTCGACTTATTGCTTTTTATACGTTTTTTAAAAAGTAGGTATAACACAAAGTTATTAAATACAGATGTGACCCCGTTCCGTTAGAAAGTTGTGGGGGAATGGCGTTATCCAGTGGACTGTCAATTGATATTGTGTGGTTGATAAAAATATTGAACGGTCACTCATGAACGAGATCACCTGTGTGTCTAATACCCTTGAGTTCCGTATATCGAATTGAATGTGACACTTGTGACATATTTTCTGATATCAGCTGTCAAGTATGTTTACAGTGTCCCACCGCTCGTGCTTCGGAAGAAGATTTAAATTTTAATTTAGTACTAGATTTGCCAGCGTTTTCGTAAACGTCGACTTTGACGGGAATTTATTGCAGAAAAAATACCCGAAAATATATTAAAGTTACGATATTATTTCATATTATTATACTGAATCAATAATATTATGTTTAAAAAGTTTCCATGGCTAGTTAGAAGTGATATCGGGTAACAATAATAATTTAAAAATTCAGTCTTTAAGGGTTTGAAACTATTTTCACTCAAAAAACAACAGTTAAAATTATTCATCTTTTATTTTTCATTATCTCTCAGTTTCTATTTTTGAGAAAGATCATGAAATATTTTTGAATGCACGGTACGGTAGCTGTTGATTTGATTCTAGTTAATTCAATTGAAAATATTTCTCTGTGGAGAAGACATGGGAAATTTGCGATGTAATTTATTCCGGAGTTTCAACTTTCATTTAAAAATGTAAACCTGCTACGCTTTGTCTTTCTGCATTATGACGATTAATTAGAGTAAGTCATATACAGGGTGTCCCATAAGTCGACGTCCAAACGAAGTGAGGTGATGGGGGAGGTCATTTCCTATCAAAATAACCATAAATGTGATTATCCAATTGTTTACGGTTCGAAAGTTATTTCAATTTTTGTATTTTTCTCTGAAATCGTGTAGTGCTTATACTAAAAAATTAATTTAAAAAAATCTATGAGTTGTTTGGTTGATTTTTTTTTATTAATAGGATCCTGAAGGGTCTGCCTTTCCAAAAAAAATAATTTTCATGAGCTCTGTTATCATCTGTCAAATAAAAAAAATGGTTTTGTAAACACTTTTCGGTGGCAAGAAAAATATATTTGATTTTAAATTCACGTTGACAGAAAAAAAGTGTTATAAAAAAAATTGACCAATTATCAGAAAAACTTGTCCATTTAATAGAGATTCTAACGCGGTATAGTACAACTCGTTATTCATGACAGTTTTTTTTATAACAATTTTTTTACATGCAAGTCGCGTTTGTTAAAAACTACATTTTCGAAAATTTCAAAATCTAAGTTGGCTGGAACGACTTAAACAAATTAATACGTTCCTCTTTCATTCACTACTTCTAATGTATGCTCGCTATTCGTTTTATTACTAGTAAACCTCCGACTTGACTTTTCATTTTGTACTTTGTTATTTGGACCTGCGCTTGGTAATTTGAACTTCGATCCTGTTTGTGATTTGGACTCTTTTCAAGTTGGACGCATCAAAATGGTTTATTCCCATCGGGAGTATGCAGAAATGCACTATGTCTATGGGTTTTGTGACGAGAATGCTCGGGCTGCTGCAAGAGAATATCGGGCACGATATCCCAACCAAGAACACTATCCTGACCACAGAGTGTTCCAAAGTATACATCGGCGGTACATAGAAGGTGAAATCCCTGGGAATGAGCAAAGAGCTGGAAGACCTAGACTTGACGTCGACGAAGATGAAATAATTGGAATGGTGACAGAGGACCCATCTACAAGTGTTCGTCGTTTGTCAAGACGTTCGGGAGTTTCGAGGTCCACAGTGCACCGTATTTTAAAAAGGGATCAGTTACATCCATACCATGTGCAACGTGTGCAAGCACTTTTACCCGCTGATTATAACAAAAGGGTGCAATTTTGCCGAGAAATTCTACGTCGCAACAGGGAAGATCCTCAGTTTTTTAATAACATTTTGTGGGGTGACGAATCGAGCTTTCGAAGGACGGGAGTATTCAACATCCATAATTTTCACTCTTATGATTATGTAAACTCTAGAGCTATAAGAAACGACCATTTTCAACATCAGTTTGGGGTCAACATGTGGGCGGGAATTGTTGAAGGTAAAATGATTGGGCCCCTTGAGCTACCCAGAAGGATCGGGGGCGATGAATATCTTTATTTTTTGCAAAATGATTTGGGCGGCTTACTGGAACACGTGTCGCTAGAAACACGCCGAAACATGTGGTTGCAGCACGATGGGGCTCCTTGTCACTATGCTCTAGTAGTGAGACGATACCTCAACACCGAATACACAAATCGTTGGATTGGAAGGGAAGGAACCATCCAGTGGCCACCGCGGTCAGCTGACCTAAACCCCCTAGACTTCTTTTTATGGGGTTACTTCAAAGAACTGGTCTACGCGACAGAAAACCAAAACGAACATCAGCTGCGGCAAAAAATAAGAATTGCGACCAATACAATACAAAATAACGAACGGGCGTTTCGACTAATTTCGAACATTTGTTGTAACTTTAAATAAAATTTGGTTCATTTGTGTTAGACTAGCCAACTTAGATTTTGAAATTTTCGAAAATGTATTTTTTAACAAACACGACTTGCATGTAAAAAAATTGTTATAAAAAAAACTGTCATGAATAACGAGTTGTACTATACCGCGTTAGAATCTCTATTAAATGGACAAGTTTTTCTGATAATTGGTCAATTTTTTTTATAACACTTTTTTTCTGTCAACGTGAATTTAAAATCAAATATATTTTTCTTGCCACCGAAAAGTGTTTACAAAACCATTTTTTTTATTTGACAGATGATAACAGAGCTCATGAAAATTATTTTTTTTGGAAAGGCAGACCCTTCAGGATCCTATTAATAAAAAAAAATCAACCAAACAACTCATAGATTTTTTTAAATTAATTTTTTAGTATAAGCACTACACGATTTCAGAGAAAAATACAAAAATTGAAATAACTTTCGAACCGTAAACAATTGGATAATCACATTTATGGTTATTTTGATAGGAAATGACCTCCCCCATCACCTCACTTCGTTTGGACGTCGACTTATGGGACACCCTGTATAAAATGAGTCTAAAAATAAAATTTATAGCTCTGATAAAAATTGTTGAACAAAATCTTTTCTTAAAACTTGAATAATAGTTCCCAAAAGACACTCTCCCAAACATGAAAAAACTTCAACAATAATGCAAATTCATGTAGAATGCGTAAAAGTTTTCTAAAATGTCCAAAATTCTATTAAAATCCTCAAAACTCACTTTTTTTTCCAAAATGAGAACAATTTTTTTTCTTTCAGTATATATGAATTTATTGTTCCATACATGCTTAGTAAAAACTTTGACAACGACATTAGACTGCTCTTAAGTCTATAATTTATAAGAGTTTAGACGAGAATGACGTAAGTTGTCGAGCGTTTATAATCTACAATCCAACTATCATACAGTGGTCACAATCTAAAATCAAACCAGATTTTCTGACAACATAATTTATGGAAGTCATTGAATTCAAAACAGAATTAACGAAGCTTGGATCATTAGTATGCATTCTGTAGAAACGGGATGATTAGAAACTTTATCAGTCTCACACAGCGTCAGCGTCTCTAGTATTATGAATATCGTCTAGACTCTAGAACCTTCATAAGCTTTAGTCAGATCACTGAAAATTTAATAATATCTAACGGGTCTCAACACTGATTAGCGATTAGATTATCAATATTAAGATAAATTTATTGTTACATATAATCAGTTCAATATGTTTGTTATTATTTTGTGCATGTTTTTAATAGATTGTATATTATAGACGCTCGGCAATCGAGATAATAAGCGTCCATTTACGTTTTTAGTGTACCGTTCATTCGATGAAAAAACGAAACTCTTATTCTATCACTCTTGTGTCTGTCTTTGTCAGAGCTTATTTTCTCCGAATCTACTGGATGAAAATCACGGATGCATAGTACAAATAAACAAAATCCGATTTTGGAGGTTAATTTTAAGAGCCAAATTAGAAAATTAAAAAAAACATTTTTTCTAGTGCATTTTTTTAATAATTTTAAAATGCGTAGTTTAAAAGTAATAAAGAAAATATACAAAAATCGAGCACGAAATTACTGAGCCTAAAATTTTGAAAATAAATAGGGAATATAGGGTGTCACCTATAGTTTACAAGAAAATCTAAACGAAAGCCCTAAGTCTTCAAGTTATCACAGAAAAAGGTATGGTACGGAACCCCTCCTCTAAAGTTTGACTCGCGCTTGACCGGTTTTTTCTATAAAATGCCTTTCATTTTCTGTTTAACTAAACGTGGAAACAAACATTCGGCAAAAAAACTAGGAAAATTTTGTAATAATTTACTTAACATAAAACGTTGCTATTGGTGTGACGACTGACGTCACTAGTCACGGAATGCAGTTGACAAAGTTAATGCCTTTACTGTCGTCAAAGAGAAACCAAAAATTAATGTCATATAGACATTTATTACGTTATGTTGAAGAGTTAAAATGATGCCCGTCGGCAAATTAGCTTGAATTGTGTTAGTATATTGGAGAAAATTATAAAATTCGATGTATAATTATGAAGTACACAATAATGCCGAAAATAAATTTCACATGAAGTGAAATCAACTTTTGACCCATTTTCATTAACAACTGAAAACCATGATGCTATAAAACGGGTTCGACATGATGAAAAACTCTGTCGTGCGTCGCGTTTATGTAAACATGGCATTAATCACAGTTTGTTGTCACTATTATAACTAGAAAGTTCGAGTTTGATCTCAAATATTTAGTTTTTGATTATTAGTGTATTTGCCATATGGCAACATACACTATTGGCGTCGGTCGGATGGCGGGACCTAGGGGTCGGACCAAAATTTCTCGACGTTTCATAACCTCCTAAACACTTTGGCACCATTTTTAAAAATGTTTATATATATATGTATATATATATATATATATATTTATATATATATATATATATATATATATATATATATATATATATATATATATATATATATAGGTATATATATATGTGTGCGGGCTATAACTTTCGAAGGACTTAATTAATTTTGACGAAATTTGGCACACATGTTGGAATCCATTATCGCACGAAGCCTATTTAAAATGGGCCCAATCGGATCACATTAAGGGTGAATTTTAGGGGTTGAAAAAAGTTTTTGGGCCCCAAAATACCGAAAAAAATCTCAGAATCGTTTCAAAATTGAAATTTAACCCTTTAATAGCAATTAAAAAGTGCCACTAAAATTTTAATAAAATCGTCCCAACAGGACCGGACTTACAAATTTTTTGAAAACACTAATTTGCAGATAGTGACATTTATTTTATTGAAGGGTGTATTTAATTCGGTGTAGACGTTAGATTGATAATAATATTACAATTAAGAAAAAAATGTTATTTTAAGGGGTGTATTAAGGGGTTAAATTTTTTATTATGCCCAAAAACAAACTTAATTTCACATAATAACAGTATAAAACCACACGGCCCTATACAAGCAAATACACTATATTGTCGGCAGGGTTTTGGCACTGCGACCCGGGTTTTTTAGTTTAAAAACTATGAAATAAAAATCAAATTTAAAACAATTCGGACGGGACAACCAAATTTTTAGAAAGTTTTTTTCGTTTGCATGAAATATTAAATCGAGACATATCGATGTCTCAGCGGTTTTAGACGCATTTATGAATTAAATATATCAATCAAATGAAAATATGAATTAAATATTTCAATCAAATGAATGCTTCAGATCAGATGTTTTAAAATTTTGTTTTGTTTTACTTTTCAATTCCGTTTTTAAAATATCCAGAACATTTTTTATCCTAGTATTATATTGTTTACGTTCTCAATTTGTAAGAAATTTAAATTATACATATTGATAAGTTAGGTACATTTACACAAATGAAATCCTATTTCAATTCATATTCATGACAAAACAGTGCGATGGTGGTGTAATGGTCAGCATAGTTGCCTTCCAAGCAGTTGATCCGGGTTCGATTCCCGGCCGTCGCACGTAGATTTTTATGAACTATATCTTTGTCTTATACATGTTTATAGTATTAAACAATAGGCATATATGAAATTATTTTTTAAGACTGTGGTGTAGGACATGTGAGTATAGACCTACTTATTCAACGCGTTTTTTATGACACATGCGGGCTCACATAACTTTTTCATAAATAGTTTTTTCAGTTTAGTATTTAAATTTTAAGTAAGAATAACGTGCAAACTATGTATGCAAAGCAACTAAAAACTAAAAAGTTTTTTTAAAAAAAGTCACTTAAAAGCGTAAAATAATAAAGTTTTTAGGTTGGCGCCAAATTAATGAAAGTACATACATACATAAAAATTTATAATAACCAAATTGTCGTCGACCTCAAAATTTCATTGTTTTCCGCTCTTTAGAGTTTTTTTGAAAAAGTTTTACTGAAAAATAATAGTATATTACACCATAAGGATCGAAAGCTGAAATTCCTGCACTGCGCGTAACATGATGTCCGAGGCAAGTCGTAATGTGTCGCAAAGTGCAGGAATTTTAACTTTCTGGCCGTATGGTGTATACTATTTTTCTTCATACCATGACGAAAGTACGTACTTTCGTATTAGTGTATATGAGAAAACTGTTTCGGCCCGCCGTTACTGACGGCATGCGAGTAATTCCAGCAGTGCATAAATGTTAGGCTTTCTGCTTTAAAATTGAAGTAGAAAGTACGTACTATCGGTATGATATGAAAAAAAGTTTTTTTTTAAATTATAATCACACTTCCAGCATCCTAAAAATCTACTGGTACGTGATTTTTGAAAAACGGCAAAAATTGGTAATCCCTCAGCTCTGGTCTAGTCTTGTTATAGTTAATCAACGTATTTGTTGCGTCAATTTAATTAGCGTTTTTTATCATGGTTTTGTTCATTTATAGCACGTTGAAAACAGTCAATGTTGAGTAGGTTATCGGCACAGCCAATGATGATTGTTTGTTTGTAAATGTATGACATAGATGGTATAGGAGGCACTGGTTTCATATGTATGTGTTTATCACAATAGCTGAGCAGACAACAAAAAAAGCGCGCACAAAAGGTAAAAAAGATTACCATCTACATTATCGACCGAAGCGAATCGAAGGACTACTAACAGTTCACTGCCCTTTCAATTTGCAATTGTTTAACAGATTTATAAAAAAGGCAGAAAATACGTTTTTGTCATAATATGCACAATGTACTCGTGCTTATAATGAAATATAGAGGTCGATCTAGGTTTTTTGGAGTCTAGGGTTTATTCAAGTACAATGGGGACCTCATTATGTCAAAACTCATAAAAAAAAATCAAAATCCGTCCAAAAAAGTGTCATATTTTCCCTGAAAATTGGTCACAATTCATCAAAAATATGTTAAATTTCACCATTAAAATTGTCGACATTCATCACAAAAAATGTCAAAATTCACCTAAAAAATGTTCAATTTCACCCAGAAATTGACTCAAAAATTTGTCAAAATTCATCCGAAAAATTGTCAACATTCAGCCATGATAATGATAATTAATCAAAAAATAGTTCAATTAATGATTGTATAACATGAACTATTTTTTATTAGACAGTATTAGTATGCATTGTTAGTGAAAAAGTATAAAAATAATTATGACAAAAATTATCTTTTTTCGTCCTTTGACATTTGGGGGTCCATGCAGATCCTCCCCTGAGGACATACCATTTTTCCAGAAAATTTACCACAATTCCACGAAACGCAACGCAACCTTACACTCGATATAGTCTATAACAATAAATGTGGTAGGTTGTAGTTTTTTCTACCTTCCAAAAGAAATTAAATTATATTCATTGTGTAGGAAACAAGATTATATATAACATATTTCAATATCATAAAATTCATATTCAAATTTTCATATTCTGTTTCAAAGCACTTTATGTTAGCCTAATTCAATTTAAATGTATTAAGAAAGTTTCTTTTAAGTTAAAAAAACAGAGATATTTTTTATTGAAAATTTAATTAAGTTTACATTGTAAGAACGGTCGTAAAAATATATATCAACGTTGGATAATAATCATTTTCACAATTTTCGTTTATGGATACATATTAAGGTAGTTCTACCGTGGTATAATAAAGAAAAATCACTAGCTTTTCGACAGATATTGCTCATTTTTTTTATAGGCTCAAAATAACGTTTTGTAATAAATCCCGAAGTTTTAGAATTTTTGACCGTTTAGAACGAGGGAAAATTGATAACAAAGTTCACATGCTGACCGTGAAAATTGCGAGCTTTGTTATTAATTATTGCGTATAACTTGAAAATTCGTCACTTGAAAGTTACTAGTGTTTTTATATAATGGTGAATAAAAGTTAAATAATGATATTAAGTAAAAATTAATCAAAGAAAAAGATGGACGAATAATTAAAAATCTGGATAATAAACGCACTTTCGACCGGGTATAAAGAAAAATTGTTTACACCACACGGGCAGAATATAGAAATTCCTGTCCTTGTGGTGTAATATACAACAATATATAAAAACCCGGGTCGCAGTGCCAAAACCCTGCCGACAATATAGTGTATTTGCTAATATAGGCAGTGTGGCTTTATTATGCGAACTTAAGGTGGTTTTTTGGGCAAAATAAAAAACCCCTTAAAAGAACATTTTTTTCTCAGTTGCAATATTATTATCAATCGAACCTCTATACTAAATTATATACACCTTTCAGGAAATAATTCACTATCTGCAAACTAGTGTTTTCATAAAATTTGTAAATCCGGTCTTGTCGGGCCGATTTTATTAAAATTTTATGAGCACTTTTTAATTGCTATTAAAGGGTTAAATTTCAATTTTGAAACGATTCTGAGAATTTTTTAGGTATTTTTGGGCCCAAAAACTTTTTTCAACCCCTAAAAACTACCCTTAAAATGGTCCGATTGGGCCCATTTTAAATAGGGTTCTTGCGGTGGTGGATTCCAACATGTGGGCAAAATTTCGTAAAAATCAATTAACTCTTTCGAAAGTTATAGCGCGCACACACACACACACATATATATATATATATATATATACACATATATATACAATATACACATATATATACACATATATATCTATACATACATATATATATATATATATAAAGATTTTTAAAAATGGTGCCAAAGTGTTTAGAAGGTTATGATACGTCGATAAATATTGGTCCGACCCCTAGGTCCCGCCATCCGACCGATGCCAATAGTGTATGTTGCCATATGGCAAATACACTAATAATATATATTGCTACACTACTATTGCTTGGCCTTCTGTCTGAAAAGTTTGCCCTGGTCTGTAACTTTGCTGTGTAAAACGTTGTAAGCTTCATATGTCTAAAGTTGCTCTACGAAATATGAGATTAATCTATTGTTTTCATCTAAAAATCGCTTACGTTTAACGGCGGTCATTATATTTTGGTATATTATAGAGAGAATAATGGAATGTATTTTTAACAGCAATACAGAAGATTTACAGAGTGAACTTAATATGGCATTTGTTTCTCAAAAGTACTTGGAGAAAAGTTAAAACGGCAGCTTTAGCACTAAACAAATAAATAACTGGCGTTTTAATATTTAAGCGCTGTCTAACATAACCAACCAACTAGGGAGCTAAAATGAGACTGATATAAGCTCATTTTAATACTTTAATCTCTTTTTGAACTTTGCTTTATCATAAAATAAATTCTATACTTTCTGCATCCACAACATATTTTCTTTCTAAGCTGATGACTTCAGTTGTCGAGCGTCCATAATATACCTACAATCATTCTGCTTATCATTGTACTATTTGGCAAAATACGAATATCTAGTGGCGTAATGATGTTACAATGACACGAGTCATAATATGATTGCGCCTGAGAAATATATAGAATTTTTCGTTATACATCCCATAAAAAGCCGCTTTTGTCTTCATTTTCAGTATTTTCAAAATTTTTGACATTTCACTTGTGTAGCAAACTTTACTTCTAATAATTCAATAATAAATCTCAGGTATTTGGATTAATAATACAAAACAATCGTGTTATTGTTAATCTTGCTACGTTTCGACTACTTTATTTAGTCTTCGTCAGGCTCTGAAACGTAGCAAGATTAACAATAACACGATTGTTTTGTATTATTAATCCAAATACCAGAGATTTATTATTGAATTATAGTGATAATTTTGGATGCGATATAATGTCTAATTTACTTCTAATAGTAAGCTATATAGTTACTAATAACTATTGAGTATACTATTGTTGATTTTATTCATTTTTTCTAATTTATTTTCAGTGAGATTCGTTTATCCAGCAGACAAAACGTTGATACAAAAATATAATTGAGTGATCATCCTAACACTAATTATATAGTTACTAATAGCAAATTACTATCGACTTTTACTTTACTGTACAAGTATGTTAACGGTCATTTTACATGTCTGTAGTGTCAAAAATATATAACTGCACGAATAATCTAGATAGCTACGAAATATACTTTTTATAATAGCAATAGGTACTATTTCTGAAAACTGAAGACTAAAAAACCTTCATCACAAAAATAAATCAATCACCTTAGCTGGTCTTTATGTAAGCATATTAAGTGCCATAGTATGTCATGTTGACAGATTTCAGTGTTCAAAAAATGACTCGGCAAAAGTGATGTCTTTACACAGTTAAACAACTGTGTAGTTGAGTTGATAATAGCCAAGATTCTAGGGATACGGGTGTTCACCGAAAACTGTTCAAAATACCAATTGGATTTTTGGATTGCTGAATTTGAAAATATTAATTAGTTGATTGATGTGTAACTGGGGGCTTGTATAACCAACGTAATTGCTACACCCGAAAGCCATTCTAAAAGATGGGGGGGGGCTCAGTTGTGGAGGTTTACAAATAAAAAAAACCCGGGTCGCAGTGCTAAAACCCTGCCGACAATATAGTTTATTTGCTTATACAGGCAGTGTGGCTTTATTATGCGAACTTAAGTTGGTTTTTGGACAAAATAAAAAATTTGACTCCTTAATACACCTCTTAAAAGAACATTTTTTTTCTCAATTGCAATATTATTATCAATCGAACCTCTATACCGAATTATATACACCTTAAAGTAAATGATTCACTATCTGGAAACTAGTTTTTTCATAAAATTTGTAAATCCAGTCCTGTCGGGCGGATTTTATTAAGAATTTAGGGACACTTTTTAATTACTACCATCAGAGGATTAAATTTCAATTTTGAAACGATTCGAAGAATTTTTTCGGTATTTTGGGGCCCAAAAACATTTTTCAACCCCTAAAAACTACCCTTAAAATAGCCAAATTAGGCCCATTTTAAATAGATTTCTTGCGGTGATGGATTTCAACACGTGGGCCAAATTTAGTTGAAATCAATTAACTCTTTCGAAAGTTATTGCCCGCACACATATATACATATAATCATTTTTAAAAATGATGCCAAAGTGTTTAGGAGGCTATGAAACGTCGAGAAATTTTGGTCCGACCCCTAGGTCCCGCCATCCGACCGACGCCAATAGTGTATGTTGCCATATGGCAAATACACTAATAAATATTTATTCAGATAGTTCATATTGTAATAATCAACCTATCGACTAAAAATATAAAAACGGACGACTAGAGGTGAGGTCGGGAGCTAGAACTTTTACCCTATATGCACAGATTTTGCTTGTATTGTTTCTTTGTAAACGAACAATAGAACATTAGAAGCGTACATCAACTTTTAAGGTTGTATGTAAACTTAGAACGTTTATGCAAAAGAAAGTTTTCTTTGAAAACTAAACTGCATATTTTTGTAAGTGGCGTTCAAAGACATTTTAGAACGGTTTGTATTGTATACGTGACATTTAAAAAGAACACACGTTTAAAGTTAATGACGGCCATTTTATAACATTGTAACTCTTTTCTATCTAGGTTTACGGCTTCAAGCGATGGCATTAAGACCGTATAAAATAAAATACACGAAAACCTGTTACACAAAGAAGAGAATAAGAAACGGTTTTAATATTTTTTGTATCGGATCAATGAGCACGCCACGTTTTGTACCTCTTTTGATTTAGAAGCTGTGGACCTTCTATTTTTTTTTTTGGTGTACTTTGGAATTTCCTTGTACTCATTGGAATCAACGTGGCTGAGTTTAGAAATCGCAAAAATCGAAATGTTTTAGTTTTGAGGATAAGACAATAAGCATGTAACGTGACGTGACGTTTTTTCGACACCACACTTCCATTTTATTAAAAAACATGGATGTTCAAAATTAAAATTTAATCGAGCAAAATACTGGAGTAATAACAGCACTTAATTTATATTTCTCAAATACTTGGTGTGCAAATGTCAAACGTAGGGTTGTTTTCCCTAGATTTTTCCTTTAGAAAATCACCCGTTTCTTTTTTCGCACCCTGTACATAGGCCCCTGTATTCAATTTAACAAGTTTAATAACTGTTTGTATAGGTCAGAGCTTCCCAATATTTTTTTTCACTGCTGCCCCCTTTAGAAGAAAAACAATTCCAACGCCCCGTAGTCCACAATGGTTAATTTTATTTGAAATATTAATATATATTTGCATATTATCTGTACCTAATTTATTTTTATTTATCTATTAAAAATCATGAAGCTCCTATGGAAGGTTCCTGCACCCACTGGACGGCGATACCACCCGCATTGAGAATCAATGGTATAAATGATTAGGTCCACAATGCCAGAACTAAATATCTAATTATTGAAACTCCCACACAATGGAGTATTTCCATTGTTGCGTAAACAAAAGTGCAAATTACGTTATATTTAATGTACACTATAAGCATAGATTGGAGATCAATAATTTCATTGTTATTTATTACAGTTGGACTTACGTGGAACCTGAAAGTCTCTGCAAATAGGACGTAGATAGAATCTGTTGGGCAAACGATAACTTTTTAGTAGAACACCATGAGATTCCACTTATTCAGGTTCGACTGTATATTCATTCATCGATGCGAATTGAACAAACATAATAACGCAAAACAGGAAAAACTCTAGCCGTCAGTCAACAACCACTTGAAGGCTTTTATTTGTACTGTGATTTACCGTGTTCATAACGAATTTCGTAGAACTTGGACATTTTATGTATTCGAATAAAGGCAGAATTTATACAAGGGTATTTAAAAATAGCGCCGATCCCAAACTATAAGAGATCAACATTTTTATTCAACAATACCTATGCTTGATTTTTCTGATGACAGGTGTAAAGGGCTTATAAGTCAAAAAATTATTAAATTCCTTTTTTTACTGCACTTGAGCCCAAATTGTATTCTCTTTCGTTCATTTTTTCGATTTAAGTCTTTATACCTGACAGTAAAGATAAAACCTTTTGCTTCATGTTTATTCATAACCACTGCTTCATATATTTTTTTGATGAATTATTTATTAAATAAGCAAATATAGAAATGTTTTTACGGTGTATAAATTAATTTAGAAAAAAAATGTTGCTGTTGTTTATAAGATTTTTAAGTGGTTTTATTGTGAGAAATTGACAGCATGTTGTCTGAACCTAAAAAACCCGCTTGTAAACAAGGCCTAGCAACTGTTTGGCTTGTACTGATAAGGGTGCATGCTGTCTATTGATCCATGCCTTCTTATTGGTTTTCGTTCAAGCTAAATAAGCGTGAATGGAGACGCAATTTCCGTCGAGTTTTCACTACATTTCACGAATGGGTTCTTGTAAAATAAAAGACATCGGATCTCTAATTTATAATACAGTTAAATCGATTAGAAAGTAGATACGAAAAAACAAAACTCCATGCTTCTGTAATATTGATTGTAGATCGATCGCCTAGTCACGGATCATCGTGAAAATATTACACCTGTTATCATTGTATACGTTTCTCTCTTTAAAATCATTTAAAGTGCAAACATTGAAAATTCGACAGTATGAAGTTGGCCGCATTAACGAAAATTCGACAGTATGAAGTTGGCCGCATTAACGAAAATTCGACAGTATGAAGTTGGCCGCATTAACGAAAATTCGACAGTATGAAGTTGGCCGCATTAACGAAAATTCGACAGTATGAAGTTGGCCGCATTAACGAAAATTCGACAGTATGAAGTTGGCCGCATTAACGAAAATTCGACAGTATGAAGTTGGCCGCATTAATAAAAATTTAACAGTATGAAGTTGGTCATTAGAGGCTCAGAGTGAAATGACAGATGGACGAGATCAATGCACATTCTGTCATTTGGGAACTATAATATAGTAAACGACTATAACCTTTGATAACCAAAAGGCGTTTTAAGTGTCATCCAGTATTTTTGATTACTCAATGGATTGAATATGAAAGTAAAAATCAAAATAAAATTTTGAAATTGTTTTAAAATAGGCATTTGAGGTTAATTTTTAACTTAAATTTATATTTACATGTGTATTTTAACTTTTATATCTACTTGATCAAAACATTTAATAGGTAAGTATAATTAATATCTGATATTTTATATTTCAATTGTAAATTTACAAATTGTATTTTAATAATTCAATTACAGTTATAAAGCTTGAAAAAGTCTCAAGCAAGGGACGAAACGTCGCTATAAATAACAAATAAATGTTTACTTAAAAAGTTCTTTTTCCCGACAAATCATTTTTATATTAATTACCAAGGACAAAAAAGAAAAAAAAAGTCAGTATAATAACAATATTTTTTTTGTGACTGCTGAACAGTAATGAATGTATCAAATATAAAAATATTCAAAATTGCACCAAAAATATTGAAATATTAAAACATATGACATTACACATTAAAATTAATATTAAAATATTCATCAATAGAATAAAGCACTTCACTATTAAATATTTCCTTTACTGTTTTTTTTTAAATTTTTTTATTATTCATTTCCAAAAACTTCACACCTGCGTACATAAAGTACACGCGTCCATTTTTTTAAAAATATATTTTATATTAGGAAAAATCAGGTCTTGAAATAAATTGTTGACAATTTTATAAATTTTAACACTTTGAGCTATTTTATATCGGTTTATCTAATAATTTTTGGACTTATGCATTATTGTACTTCATTATTTGTTGTAAAAATTATTGGTATAACTATGTTTTAATAGAATTTTCGAGATACCTGAGGAAGTCGGAATAATACCGACGAAACGTCGTAGAACGAATAAATGTGTTAAAAACGTAAAAATTGGTCAATTCACCTGATTCTTTTTACCTAATATATTTTATTTTTTTACCTTTATAACAAACTATAAAATTGGCGCTGCTCGTAATCCATGTTGAAAGGCAATCCCGAACCGAAAGCAGTTAATTCAGAGGATGAGTTTAGAAAGGAAACTCTAATGCTGTTCACTTACTTGGTCGTTCATCGTCCGGCGTCCTACACTCTTCATTATCGCTGCCGCTAGCTCCCGAGCCTTTGGTGTGGTGGTGTTTGTGGTGTCTGCGATGCGAATGGCGCTTCTCCCCAGGGAGATGAACTCCGACGAAAACCGTATGCGCTCGGTGACCTGGGAACAACATCAGAAAGGAAATCACGTCGCTGATAAACTTCCTATACGATAAATGTTCTGTTTTATTCCGCATTAAAGTTTTTTTTAACACTGAATATTGGTGCAGAGTAGTGGTGAGAGCAGTGGGTTTACATTCGGAAGGTACTATAGGTTCGAATCCTGGCGGGGACAGATGTGGTCGGGACTTTTCTCTACTGCCTTTCGCCGAGAAACGGTAACTCCTGTACCGGCCATCTTGTTGAGGTTTTCCATGGTTTCCGTTAATTAACTGTAGATAAATATCTTCGAGATTTTCCATATTTCATTCATTTACTCATTTATTATTCATTTACCCATTGCTATTAAGGGGGTATTCTTATGTGAACGCATAAATTTTACCTCTTTTTAGGGAATTTTTTTTTAGACGACAATAACGTTCAATCATTTTAATTTTTTTATATGTTTTTGTTTGTATCTTAAACTGTATAAAAAAAAAATTTTTATCTTATTTTACATTTTTTATATATATATATATATTTTTAAAATTAAATTTGACACTAAAAATAGGTAATAGCGGCTGTTCATGTTGTCTGAAATAAAACAATCGAATGGATCATTGTTCAGTAGGGATGTCGCTATCGTCCCTACTAAAATTAATCAATTTCATTGAAAAAAAAAATGGCAGACTGTAGAAAAAAAGTTTGTGTTTTTTGTGAAAAATCGTTTAAAAAAATAAGAAAATATTTTCGAAAATAAGCAATTTTAGTACGGACGATAACCATTAATGAGAAGAAGAACATATATAAATTTCAAAGCAATCGGTTGAATACTTTTTTTTAGGACCATGACAGTTTTAGAAAATCATGTTTCCAGAAAAATGCGTTTAAAGTTTCAAGAGCCAACAAGTCGCTTATGAGTTGTAATTTATTTAAAACTAGGAATTTCGGTCTCTATTTTTCACAGCATATTTTCGATAGGTTTTACTATTGAAATATGAAAAAAAATAATCGATTTTTCGAAGTGGTCACATAAGAATACCCCCTCAAGTTAAAGTTTAAAAACTTAGCAAAATAACGGAAGTGTGGTAAATGGAAAATAGTAATGGTGCGAAAGGCGTCTGTTATGACATAATATTGACAAACGGACGTTTAACGCATTATTAATATTATTATTGACATAAAAATAATTTGTCGGGAAAAAGGACTTTTTAAGTAAACACTTATTTGTTATTTATAGCGACGTTTCGTCCCTTTTTCAAGCTTTATAACTATTAAATGTTTTGATCAAGTAGATATAAAAGTTAAAATACACATGTAAATATAAATTTTAGTTATACAATTGTTCATTAAAAAGTTTGTAATAATTCCGTTTTTTTAAAAAATATTTTTACGGTTGATGTTTAAATTATTTTATTTTATTATTTTACATGTGTATTTTAACTTTTATATCTACTTGATCAAAACATTTAATAGTTATAAAGCTTGAAAAAGTCCCAAGCAAGGGACGAAACGTCGCTATAAATAACAAATAAGTGTTTACTTAAAAAGTCCTTTTTCCCGACAAATCATTTTTATATTAATTACCAAGGACAAAAAAGAAAAAAAGTCAATATTATTATTGACAGTTGACGTACAAAATTTACTCATCGCTCGCTTGTAGATAATAGACGCTTGACAACGGAGGCTTTACTGTAACCGTATATCGTATTAGTGCTATAGAAACGTATTGCACATTAAACGTGCATTTCTAAACGAACGTGAAATAATAAAGGCTATATCTTTGGAGATATAGCTGAATGACCTTTATGTAATGTGGTTTGACCTTTGATCTCTTTGTTGTTCCAATGGAGCTTAACTAAGACATCATTTGCTAGCTTTAACGCGTTGGAAGTTACCGCAGATATATTAATTTTATGTTCTTTTAAAGACATTATACGGCATCGTTTCAAAACCACTTAATTTAATTGGTTTCAACTTTATAGTTGCTTTGTATTTGGTTTATTCAAATCAAGTTCGAAATAGTACAGGGATGTTTTAAATAAATTAATCTATTAAGCTATTAATTATTATAAGTACAGACTATATCGATCAAACACAAAACAAAGTTTTCTTATAAAAGTTTTAGCAACGGTATAGTTCGTAAGACTAATTAATTACAGTAGGATTAGCTGTAGAAGACTGTTACAAATATGCTTTAAATATGAGAAACATTGACTGTTTGGATGTGACACTGTAAGGTAATTGATAACGCATTCCTCCGCGATAGTGGAATGTTTTGGATTTAAGTAACAGTGTTAGAAAATAATTTTTTATAATATTACATTATAACAGCAAAACTGTAGAAATTTGTTTTATTTTAAATTCGAAGTTTGAATTCAAAATTCATACACTGACAATGTACTATCAACGGCGTTGTTTTTATGCACGGTACTGGTAAAACCTGACATCTATAATTATATGAGTCACTAATTTTTAGAAAAAAATGTTATAATTATTATCAAATACAAGATCTTTAAAATAACAGTTCCGATATTTTTTATCGCTTTAAGCAGTTTTTAGCCACTCATAATATTTTCAATGATTTAGTGTGAAAATTCGTCTGTTTTGTCGACCACAATTCAGTAATTGTTTGAAAACACCCACAAAATTGATTATACGAATTAAAATTGCGTAATTATTAATTCATTATCAAAATATTTTTTTACACGCGAGATAATTAGCTTACTTCTTTCGTTATCTGTTTATGTTCATTAATTTTTCGAGGAAACGAAAATACCTCGTAACAATTTTATACATGAATGAGCCTTTACCCGCGACTTCGTTCGCATTAATGTCAGTTTTACAGACAGGAAGACAAAAATTTTGAAAAGGATTAATTCGTTCTAGCTATTCTATGAACTGGACATCTAGGACGAAAATTTGGTTAAGAAGACAAATGCAAAGTGACGATTTTGTATTTGCATTGATTTATAATTAGTGTATTTGCCATATGGCAACATACACTATTGGCGTCGGTCGGATGGCGGGACCTAGGGGTCGGACCAAAATTTCTCGACGTTTCATAACCTCCTAAACACTTTGGCACCATTTTTAAAAATGTTTATTATATATATATATATATATATATATATATATATATACGTATATATATATGTGTGCGGGCAATAACTTTCGAAAGAGTTAATTGATTTTAACGAAATTTGGCCCACGTATTGAAATCCATCACCGCAAGAAGCCTATTTAAAATGGGCGTAATCGGGCCATTTTAAGGGTAGTTTTTAGGGGTTGAAAAATGTTTTTGGGCCCCAAAATACCGAAAAAATTCTCAGAATCGTTTCAAAATTGATATTTAACCCTTTAGTAGTAAATAAAAAGTGTTCCTAAAATTTTAATAAAATCGGGCCGACAGGATCGGACTTACAAATTTTATGAAAATACTAGTTTACAGATAGTGAATTATTTTCTGAAAGTTGTATAAATTTGGTATAGAGGTTCGATTGATAATAATATTGCAACTGAGAAAAAAGTGTTCTTTTAAGGGGTGTATTAAGGAGCCAAATTTTTATTTTGCCCAAAAAACCAACTTAAGTTCGCATAACAAAGCCACACTGTCTATATTAGCAAATACACTATATTGTCGGCAGGGTTTTGGCACTGCGACCCGGGGTTTTTTTTATTTAAAAACAAAAAAAAATTAATTAAAAATCAGCTATAGATTTTTTGTTGCCTTCATGTTGGCACTTTAATGTAAGCAAGCGTAGTTCACTTTGAACATTAATTTAGTGTAAAGCGACACTTCATTCCCACCACATTCACTACCTCCACCACATTGTTGTTTTCTACCATCGCAGCCGTTAACTCTACTTCCGCAGTGTCAAATGACGCTGATTAAACTTTGCCTGACAGCTGTAAAGCCGTTGACATTGTCGTGTAAGCTTTAGAAAAAAAAAACAACAACACAGTGTTTTCAAAAATCTTCATCTATGACTTTTAAAGAGTGTTCTGTCGCTTTACGTAAAACTATTGAGCTATTAAATTTAGAGGCGATAATATACACATTGCAAACTACATTTTTTTTAAGTGATTACTTCTTATGCGACTCCTAACTCGTTTAACGCGTTACGCAAAACATCATCTACTTGAGTTTCGCCATAGGTTTTAATACCATAGGCTTGCATTGTGTTTTGTGAGAACTTCAACGCAAGGGACAGATGGCGCTGTGGTCTTATTAGTGTATTTGCCATATGGCAACATACACTATTGGCGTCGGTCGGATGGCGGGACCTAGGGATCGGACCAAAATTTCTCGACGTTTCATAACCTCCTAAACACTTTGGCACCATTTTTAAAAATGTTTATATATATATATATGTATATATATATATATATATATATATATATATATATATATATATATATATACATATATATATGTGTACGCGCGATAACTTTCGAAAGAGTTAATTGATTTCAACGAAATTTGGGCCACATGTTGAAATCCACCACCGCAAAAAGCCTATTTAAAATGGGCGTAATCGAGGTATTTTAAGGGTAGTTTTTAGGGGTTGAAAAATGTTTTTGGGCCCCAAAATACCGAAAAAATTCTCCGAATCGTTTCAAAATTGAAATTTAACCCTTTGGTAGTGATTAAAAAGTGACTCCACAATTTTAATAAAATCGGCCCGACAGGACCGGATTTACAAATTTTATGAAAACACTAGTTTGCAGATAGTGACTTATTTATTGAAGGGTGTATTTAATTTGGTGTAGACGTTAGATTGATAATAATATTACCATTAAGAAAAAAATGTTATTTTAAGGGGTGTATTAAGGGGTTAAATTTTTTATTTTGCCCAAAAACAAACTTAATTTCACATAATAAAAGTATAAAACCACACGGCCCTAAACAAGCAAATACACTATATTGTCGGCAGGGTTTTGGCACTGCGACCCGGGTTTTTATTTTTCTTGTGGCGTGAATAGCGCCTTTTTTGGTGTAAGAGGGTCTGTAGGCTACCTGTCGGTCTGTGGTCGTAATAATGAGTCCAAACCATTGGAATGATTTTCCGTAAATTTTGCATGCTTAGAATTTTTGTCTGTTTGTTTCTTACAGGTTAATGAACCGATTTTGATTAAACTTTCACTGTAGTGTTTGTAATACATTAGGAATAAGGATGGGGTTTATATCAATTCTAACAACCGATTATAAGAAGTTGAAGAAGAAACCGGTTCGGAATATATCATTCTCACGAAGAAATTTATATATCATCGCGTTTTTAAATATAAAATAATGTTTAAGATAGAAATGTGTTTTCATTTTTTATGGTTTGTCAAGAAATAAAATGTCATTTATATAATTTATTGAGAATAAACGAATTTTGGTTGACAAATATTTTTGCCATGACAGCTAATTTGCTTATTGCAAAAGATGGTAATTTAATTAAAAAAATATATATTTTTAATACACATGAATAAAAAGTGGCAATAACTGATTGGCGTATAAATTTTTAATGTCTGTATAGACATGTAGGTAATTTTTTAAAGCTAAGGTCAACTTTGTGTCTTGGGCAATAATTATTTTCATATGCTTATGCGATTTACAATTATTCATTTCAAATTATAGACAAATTAAGTAAATAATACATACACGTATACACCCAACTATGATTCATGAATGCTTGAAAACTCACTAATTGATAATTTTATGTCAAAAATTCGCTTCAAGGTCAAATTATTGCAGTCAAATTCGTTATCTAATTACCAAGGATACAGAAAAATATAAATTTAACAAAAAGAATTGTTAAAATAATTATTAATCGGTGATGTTTGATGATCCTTGAGAACATTGGTGAAGTAAGATTTTGCATAATAAGTATTAAAAGTACCAGTGCTTTTGAATGTTTGCCCTTTTCTTAAATTGAAATATCGCATAAACAAACATATATTGAAGCATTTTACACATTTGATTTGCGGGGCCATGTTGATTTAATTTATCGTTTGCTTTGTTTACAATAATTATAAATAGGTACCGAGCTGGGTAGAGTAGTGGTGACAGCACTAGACTCGCATTCGGGAGGTACCGGGTTCGAATCCCCGCGGGGGCAGATGTGGCTGGGACTTTTTCCTACTGCCTCTCGCCGAGAAACGGTAATTCCTGTACCGGCCATTTTGATTGAGGTTTTCCATGGTTTCCCTCAATTAATTCCAGATAAATATCGAGATGGTTGGTTATTTGAGGCCATGGCCGAATACCTATCAAACTCCTAGTTCAAAAATTACCTACCTTATCCTAATTTCCTATAATTCCTTCATTCGCCCATTGCTATTACATAAGTTGAAGTTGTAAAAAATGTAGAAAATAACGGGAAGTGGTAGATGAAAAAATAGTAATGGTGCGAATGGCGTCTGTTATGACATAAAGTCGAGAAACGGACGTTAAACGCATTATTATTATATTATTATTAGAATATCCATTTTCCTAACACATTTTTTATAGCCTGAAAACGTTTGGAAATTATCGAAACCTTTTTTTAGCGTTCCGTACATTCGATTGAAAAACCGGAACCCTTAGAGGTTCAGACTCGTGTCTGTCTGTCTGTTCGTCTGTCACAACTTATTTTCTCCGAATCTACTGGACGAAGAAAGTTGAAATTTGGTATATATATATATATATAGAGTTAGAAGATTCAATCACAAACGTGTAGCGTAAGCCAAATTAGAAAATAAGAAACATAATTTTTCAAGTGCATCATGTAACGTATTAAATCAAAGGGATCGTTATGAGAGATACAAATATATATTTTTTTATAAATTTAAAATGCGAAGATTAAAGCAGTAAATATACTCAAATCTAGAATTCCCTTCAACATCTTCGAAACTACTGAGCCTAAAATTTGGAAAAAATAGGGAATATAGGGCTTCCTTCATAGTTTACAGGAAAAACGAAAAAGTTCTAACAGATAACCGAATGTTACGGAATCGCTGTCCTCGCTAGTTCGACTCGCACTTGATCGTTTTTTTTTTTTTAATATTGAGCTATTTATAAATCTAACCCGTATTCCATAGCTGTTCAATGTATAAAAGAAAGAGAAATAGTGAAACAGCTCGATGATACAATTATTTTGAAGCAAAGTGGAAGACATCTTTTATGTTACTGATCGTAAAACATTAAGAATCAATACTGTTTACAAATATCCCGCGAGGTTTTACACCCGTAAACGTGCCACACATTCAAGAATAATAAATTCTTTATCATGGGAAAGAAAATAAACAATGTCTTTTCTGTACATCGCAGAGAACACAGAACGCGGCGCGTGTAGTGTTGCCAATTTAAGAGTTTTTATTTTCAATTTCAGTTAACATTCCCAAGTGTATAGTTTATCTCAAATGTCTTTTTTGTCATCAACAATTTCTAGGCAGTTACATTTAGTATCAATTTATATTAACAGTTCATTATTTAGCAATAAACTAAAAATATAATTGATATCTACACTAATATTATAAAGAGGAAAGATTTGTATTTGTGTGTGTGTGTATGTTTATAATGAATAAACTCAAAAAATACTGTGCCGATTTAAAAAATTCTTTCACTATTAGAAAGCTACATTCACCCTAAGTAACATAGGCTATATTTATTGCTAGAAAATATTAGGGATCCTTACTAAAAGTTTAGTAACGTAACCCAAAGTGTAAAAAAAATGCCATAAAATATCTTTCGTCCCATGCGCTGCGGAAACTATTGATGATAGAACAAATGTATGTTCTACAATATTAAAGAACATATCAATAACTACAAAAAACTTCGCGATACTATATGTCCAACTATTATCGTTATGTCACAATAACCACTTTTTACATTTTAATAATCTATATAGATAAAAGACGATGTATATGTAATCTATGGACTCCAAACGGGTCGACCATTTTTGATGAAATTTTCAGACAATCTTTAGATTAGCCCAGCGGGTGATCTTCTGAAGTTTGGATGCGATCGGATCAACAGAATTTTTTTAATTTCTTTTTGGGAAATAAGATTGTTCTTCGATTTTTGAACATTCACAACTAAAAGCGATTGAATTCGCGCAAATTCAATACACGTTGAGAATTTAATGATAATGATTCTCATCTTTTATATCCTATATATTACATTTACACCCGGGCGAAGTCGGACTGGGCCGCTAGTTTTTAATAATTCTGTACGTGGGAACTGGGAGTATCTAACTGAGGAGTAATGGAAACACTGTATAAACTAAAGATGAGATATTATGAGTGAAAATTGTCGGATTAAACGATTAATATTTCGTGATATCTGGAGAGGTTATTCAAACTCGTTTGAATGCTTTTTATATCTACGAGTTACGACAAATAGTACAATCTCCGGCAATAATTGCTACGCTCTTTATTTACTCTTTAAAACACTCCATGCAACTGTTTCTCTCTGATTGTAAATCACAATATTTAATATATAATTACTTATATTTTTATCTGCCGCTGTTCTATGAAGTACTGCATGAAAGTTAAATCGTTATAATAATCATATTGAATGCATACATAGATATAACGAATTGTGTTTTCACTAGTATCTCAACCACTAGAGATGCTCATATGCATTCCAGTTCTGAATACGATACTTTGCGTCTTTTATATGCGTCTCTTCTATGAAGCACTGTATTCATATTCTAATATTGAATTAGTTGATGTGATGCTTTATAGGGTAGTGCGTCAAAATTATCATACAGATTTTACTAAAGCGTTTTATCGCTAAGTCTTCTTTTGCCTATACTATCGCCCTTTAAAAATAAATTAAGGTAGTTGTCGTGGTACAATATTGTCAAAAAGTTATAGATTATACGCGCCACAAAAGTATACTAGCTTGTAGCTAAGTGATCCATAATTTGTACGCAAGGCTGTACCCGTGGAAACGTAACCCATACAGTATTCATATGCATGTATACTTTTTCTATAAATTGTTGAACTTTAAACCGTTATTTATAATTAATTAGACGGTCAAAAATTTTTTCTTATTTTTTTTAAACTCATAACAAATGCATTGAAAGACTGTCAGTTTTTGGAAAGTTTCTGATAGTTAGTTCTTTTTTATAAATAAGAAATTGGTTCAGAACTACAGAGATCGTATACAATCAATGTTAATTATCCAATTTTTAATTGAATTTATCTCGGATTATATACGGTCGATCGACTTCAAATTTTCAAGGTAATTGTATTATCATGTCCTTAATAAGTATACAAAAATTAAGAATTTTCTGACGGTGTGCCTTAACCACGACAACTACCTTAAGTAGACCGAGAATATCCTGTATAAGGCCGCTAGAACTAAATTCTAGACACAGATCACGTTACAATTTTATGTATTAATACTGATTCTACTTAGTAGTTTTCCCTTGCAAATTTATAGTGTTTGGGAACTTGTTAATTTGGCAACATTGGGTGCGGATTTTACTGCATAATTTATGGTACGTCGACTTGTTTACATTCATCGGATAAAAACAACTCTATCCGATTGGAAAACCATTTATCAACGTAAGAAAATCACACGTCTGTATTTTACAGACCCAAAATACTTTGTTTCAAACAAATCTTAGACGCTGATGACCTTGGATGTTGAGCGTTTATAATCTACAATCTCTCTCTCTCTCTCTCTCTCAAACAAATCTGTTGTTGACGCTATAAGAAGGTGACGTTTTTCATAAGGTCAGAATATAAGTTAAAAAATTCACGTGAAAAATTTGGAAATATCTTATTGCTTTTTATTCATAAATTTTGAATCTAAATAACATTTTCTCAAAAATGTAATTAATCGGTTGATTAATCTGTTCTTAGTTTCAAAAATTTATACTGAAAATTCGTTTATAAGTCTTCCAAAAAATATGTAAGTAGTTTTCAGTTTAATGATATTTATTTCTAATTTGTAATCTGCGATATCGAACGTCAATAATGTACAGTATTTATTTATTCAATTTGTTAATTAAAGTTTAACTTTTTTAGAAGCTGATAAGTCTCTTCGGAATGTGTGATGTATTTTATCGATATTTTTGAGAAAATAAATTTCGTTAAAATTAACAGACATAAATTTTAGTTAAGGAATTGAAATTCACAGTGAAACATTTATGCATTACAACGACCCATACCTATTTGTTTACAACTGTTGGATGAATAATCGTTTCATTCACTTGGTTAAACTATTTGTTATATTTGGAAAAATGCCAGTATATTTTTGACTGTAAACATTTTCACTGTCGCCCCTCCATCATAACAGAGAGCTGTCATTTCCGGGCAACACCGGGTAAAAATTGTTAGTGCCACTGTATGTAACGCGCAGGCACCTCAGCTACCAGAAATGGCCATGATAAACTAATTACAGTAATTGGTATTCTTTGAACGTGACTATTTCAAGTAAATGCTTTAATATCCAAGTGCACGATTACAGAAGTCACGTTAAATAATTTAAAGTTGTGAGTCACGATTCGGAGCGGTTTTATAATGTCAAATCAATACATTTTGTTGGGAAAAAAACGGAAAAGTAGGGTAACAAAACCTTCAGAAAACTTTTTAAAATAATCGACGGAGAAAGGAAGTGAGAGTTTGTAGATTATAGACGCTTAACAGCCGCTCTCGATTATTACGTTATTGTTGAAAATATACTTATATAAAAAAAAACGTGGGACGCCAAGCAGATGGGAAACACAAAATGATTTATAGTAAAATATTTTTTTTTTGAAAGTATAACAAGTATTCAAATAGTTATCACTGATATTTTTTTCAAATTAATAAACACTTGCTATAGTTTATACTTATTCTAAAACATAGATATTTAGGAGTATAGTGCCCATATACGTAAGGTAGCGTGTGTGTAGTGTAGTAGAGAGAGAATTGCATGTCACAATGTTTCGTCTAAACGATGTGCAATGTAAACATTATCACTCCCATCCGAGCGCGCCATTAGATGTTTAACATCTAAACGTTTTAAAGAAAAGTTAGTCTAGCACTGCCTAACATGCCTTTTCTCGAAGCGATTCGACGTATTTTTAAGCCCTCGTAATTACGGTCGGCAGTATAACAAATTCTCAGGAACTATTTTTTACAAGAAATGATTTTGATGGGATTCAGTGTTATAAGAATTTAATGAAAAAAAGAAATAGAGTAAACAAATCTACGCTATTCAGCGGGAATGCAAATGAAGTAACGAAAAATAAACTTTTACTTTATCGACTGCAAAGTACAGATTTGATCTGATGAATACAAATAACTTAACGAAGAGATGAAGGCATTTGCGAACAGAGGATAGAGAATGAAGTGTTTTATGTGACCAGGTTGAGGTATCTAATATCTATCCGTCGGTAGATTCAAATTGAAAAGATAAAAAAGATACTCGTCGTAGAGACAAACCGTGTCGACAAAGTGTATGTGTAAATTGTTAATACATGCATTGAGGTAATTTAAGTGTATCATTATTAGACCAGGATCGATAATTTTTGAGACCAAAAAAAATTATAGTAGGATGAAACCCATTGGAAAAGGTAGAGAATATAACAAAAATGAAAGGAAAAATAATTTACGGTCGATCTGAGGTCTAAAAGGGGAAGGGGAGTTTTTAAGGGTAAAAAACGGTTTCTCGATTTCCGGCAAAACTACAAGTCCTATGAAAAAAAGTTAAATGTGAAAAATTCAAATAACCAAGTTTTTGGTTTTTTATTTTTATCTTTTGCAAAAAAATTAATTTTTTCACGAAATTAGGTGAAAACTTACCTTTTTATGTCCCAAACACACAGTAATTTTTTTTATTTAAAATATTCATTTTTTCACCTTATTTTGACTTAATATCGAAAAAGCACTCTAATTTTCAATCGAAAATTCTCACATCAAAATATCTGCTTTTTTAAAAAAGTCGGTGGGCTTTTTGTTCCTTGAAATCTCTACTTTCTGATGGTATGAAAAAAAAAACATTACTATGGTAAATGTTCTCAGAAAATGCAAATAAGTTATCTTAAAATAGCAATAAATAGGCATCTACGCATATAATCTTATAAATTATTATTATTATCCACAACTTTGCCATTTAACTTTTTTTCATAGGACTTGCAGTTTTGCCGGAAATCGAGATAAACCGTTTTTTACCCTTAAAAACTCACCCCTGCCCCTTCCCGACCTCAGATCGACCGTAAATTATTTTTCCTTTCATTTTTGTTATATTCTCTACCTTTTCCAATGGGTTTCATCCTACTATAATTTTGTTTCACTTTTTACCATTTTCAATACTATCGACCCTGGTCTATATGTGAACTTTGGATAAAATAAAAAAATAAACCCTTAAGGTTCAATATGTCCCCTTTTTCACCTGCATAGCTCTATCTTACGAGCATGTAAAATGCACTCACGTTTCGGAAATCTCTAATTTCTACGAACAATTTTATTCAATCTTTGATGTTATAGCTTCAAAATAAACTAGACATATATATATCATACTTCCTACATGACTCTTAGCTAAGTGTTACACAAAATAAAATAACTCAGCTGGTTGTGGTGAATATCACTGGGTACGCTGTAAGAAACCTTTATTTTTTAAGTTTTTGTACAAAGGTTTTATATGAAATAAGACAATAAAGTATTTTTATCTTATCTTAGCCAAGTGTTTATAATTTAATTGATCTAAATAAACGATTTCAATTGAATAAAATCGAGAACATTACCGTAAGTTTTACATAAATTTTTGTACAGAAAAAATTATTGTGCAAGTCAAATTTTTCAGTATTTTAAATCAATAATTACTGTAATATTAATCTAGTAGATTAATATTACGTCTATAATGGATATTGTATTAAATATTGTCAACATTGCAAAGAACTAGTTGGCGTGAAATTTAAAACAATTATAAATATTGTAATATAATAAACAAAGATCAAACAGTAATAACACGTCAATACTGCTATAAAATATTAACGTCTAATAAAACATATTTGCTGATAAAATATTTGTAAAATAAAAAAATACGATATTAACCTTGAGTTTATTATATTCGCAATTTTTATCAATCATAGTATAGTATAGACGGGAAAATATCTAATAAAAATGCAGTCCTCGGTATTCTCATGAGATGTGTAGTCATTCAAATTCAAATATGATCACAGTTGGATATAACCTCAAATAGCTGACCGAGTAGTAGATCCGGCACAATCCAGTGTGCATTTGGTGCATTTGCACAAAGCGATAAGTTTTCATTAATTAATCGATTAATGTTCGAAACTAGGAGGCCAAAAAATTTGAAAAAAAAATAGGCATATACAGAATCTGGCGACGGCAAAACTCATCAAATTATTTTTTATGAGTTTTGGCACCGAATGTATCGTTTACTATAGATTCTCTGTGATTTTTGTCAGTCTCTCTTTTTTCAACATTCTAAATGATTATTTTCGGAGATATGGCGGAGAGAGGCGTACTTTTTTGGTGTTTGATGTGCCAAAAAAGCATGTCTCCCTTTCGATGACTGCGTAATTATTGGATCTAAAATTTTGGAAAAAACAAGGCAACTAAAGATAACAGGGATACAGCGATATATTCGGTTTCAAAACCTTAAAAAAATATTTTTTTGTGAATTTTTGCATTGGTCGCAATTTTTTTGGAATCTTTATTAACTTTTTTGAATGCCTGATTTTTACCAAAATTGACGCACTAGTTCAAAATTAAAGATGGAACAGACATTGTGACGACATTGTGGTTCAAAGCCGTTATGACGTCAGTGCGGTTAAAATATGCTTTAGACTGTGGTGACGAAAATTTTGAACCTAAAATTCTGAAAAAATAAGACTTGTAAGTATTACAGTAAGACTGTAGAAAACGTAATATTCGGCGCCTAAGACTCAAACTTTTCGGCGTCGACAATTTTTTTGTAAACTGTACCAACTTTTTTATATGTCTGATTTTTGAAAGTTTTTAACATACTAGGTTCGGAAATATTTACTCATCAAATATGTATATTGGTATGAGAATTCCACAATAATTTTTAAAAATTATTTTTGGTATGAATGATTTCTAAGAAATTGGCATTAAAGGCCTTGCACGATTTAAACAATGTTATTATAGGTGCACGTTTACACAATAGGCATTATGCACAAAAATCCAGATGTTTTTGTGTTTAGTTTTTCGCTGAATTAATTCAATAATAGCAAAATATTGAAAAACATCGATTATTATTGAATGATTCAACAATGGTATTGTGTGCAAAAATTCATTTTCTATGACTAATTGTTTTGAAAGATATATGAATACCGGTTACAATTTTATTGTCAAAACTGTGCATAATTTTACTAGCGTCATTGAAATCTGATACACGATAATTTAAATAAAATCTATAACATTTGTAAAATGTTACGTGACGACTAAAAAACGATGTGCATAATTGCACATAAATTTCAACTCGTTACAAAATATGCATTTTTATAGTTAGGTATTTGAAATAACAAAGAGAAATTAAAGTTTCATTTTATCCTCCGGGAACTGCTAAATTGATCGGGATAAAAAGTAGCTATTTGTTAATCCGGATCATTAATTACTTGCATGTAAAATTTCATTTTGATCTGTTATTACGTAACATATTATATTTATTATCCCTCAGATAGTAAAATACGTTTTTATGAAATTTCGAACTGTGCTCGCAAAATTTATGTTATTACTGTTTTTATAAGCTGTGAATAACATTAAGTTTCAAAAAAATTGTCTTGCTGCTTAAAAATTTCAAAAAATATATTTTTGCCCTAAAAATTGAATTAGAAAACGTGATATTCGTTAATCTTTTTTACAGCAAGACACGAGATTTCGAATAATGGGAAGGCAAACTAATATTCTGAAGTTTTCTCTTTCCGAACTTATCTTAAAAATACTGACAAATCTGGCTTTTTTCTGTATTCTAGCTATGTGAGTGAAAAAGAGAGCATATCGAACAGCTGGAAAATATTTAATCACTTAAAGCAAATGCCATAACAAATAATAATATTACGCTATATGCTGCATTTTTGGTGTATTTGTCATATGGCACATACACTATTTGCGGCGGTCGGATGCTGGAACCTAGGGGCGGCCCAACATTTTTTTTTATTTAAAAAACTGACCTTCAAAATCTTTCTCGTCGTAATTTTGGCATTTGTCTTGATGTGCTCCTGGATCTTTCGATGCTTCATCATCAGCTACTGGATCCATTACCCACGGTCTGAAACAAAACAAATAATAGCTTTAATATAAGAGCATAATAATAGTAACGAGACCTCTTTTTGAAGGTTTTTCGTGTATTTTGTATACCTAAAACGAGGAAAAGTGTATCCAGAATTTTTGTACCAACGTCATCCAAGAACGATGGGACTATCTTTGGATGAAACTTGGTACTCAAACTAAGGGCACGATTTTGACCAGATTGCGATCGAGCTAAAGCTTCTGTCACACCGACATCAGCGCGAGTTAAGTGACGTGTAAAGGCTAGAATTTTTACATAAATTACATTCATCTACTAATACATAGCGATAGCTTTTATATATGCTTTGTCCACATTTTAGGAAAATACGCAATTTGAACAATTTTCATATAATTATGTTACAATTTGATGATGAAAATAATCGGTTGGCAATTATTTCTCAATAATATTATTGATGATTTAGGTATAAAAATTAATAATAATGTTTAGGTATAATAAACAATTTGCAGTAATTATTTGCTCACGGAATAAAAAAGTATAGCGTGGAGTGTAGCATAGTATAACATTGGGTTGAAATCAATTAAATGTTGATTTTAATTTTAAAAAATCTATGTTTTTATTACAGCAGAATCTTAGTATTATAATATACTATCCCCAAGATAGCGCCGTTATAAATTTTACAGTTGTTGTTTATATTTAAAAAAAGAGCAAGTTCAAATTTAAACAAGGTGAAGGTGTTATAAATTGAGGACGAGGTAAATTTTAATAATTTAGTTAACCAAACGACGACAGTTATTATAATTTTCCGTTCGCAGGTGGATGTTGCGTAGACTTTGCGTTTTTAATGCTTTTTGTTCTTGATTAAATTAGCACAAAAATACTACTCCCTTGTTGGTGCAAATTATTTACACGTGGATATAATAATTAGCCAAGTCTCGCCACGTTCCAAAATCACCGTCGAGAGTTGTAATTATGAGAAAATTACATTAAATTTAAGTATTAACGCTTCGAAGATTCAAATACGACTACCGTTAATAATAATTTTGCATATAAATATTAAGAGCACTGTGGTTGGAATAATAAAAATAAAAGAATAGTTACTTCTTACCACAACAGATTTATTCAGTGGATGTACATTTCGAGAGCTAAGCTCCCATCTTCTCCCATCTTTAGCTCTCGAAATGTACATCCACTGAATAAATCTGCTGTGGTAAAAAGTAACTATTCTTTTATTTTTAATAATTTTACAACAAATTTTAAATGCAATTTTGTCAAAGACGACCAATGATAAATTAAGGCTACTATTTGACTTGATTATTACCTATACAGGGTGTCTCACCGAACGTTGGCTAACATGGGTAACTTTGTTATTAGTGGAGACAGAAAGTCGGTTAAATGGGCAAAGTAGTGCAAAAAATTGGGCTCATTAACATCCCGTCGAAAAAACAATTGAATTTTGACACCCTATGAATTTATTCAGAAAATAGTGAAAATTGCCATTCATGAAAACTGGCCATAACTTTTTTATTTATGAAGATATTTGAAAATTTCATTAACCATTTTTTGATAACTTTTTAAGGTCTTTTCAGTGACGTAGGTTCAATTTTTTTATTTCCACTATATAATGAGATATTGACATGAACTTTGGTTTTTCTTATGGACGGCATTTTTGATTTTCAGATATTCGAATTCTACTTATTTTTCTGAATAATTTGACATAGCATATCCTATATCTAAACCAATCGGAAGCTACAAAACTGACAAAAATAGCTTTTTGGCGTTATCAAAGTGAGCCGTGTAAAACGAAATTTGTTGAAACAAATACATATCGACAGGTTAACAATCTGTCGAGCGATCGCTACAGTTTTGCTAATTCATTTTGTTTGATTTACTCTCTAAGATGGCTCAAGCATTCTCAAATTTGGAGAAACAGGCTATTTTTGCGCATACATTAAGCGTAACAAAAATACCACGTGGGCTCAAGCAAAATATTTGAACCTTTATCCAGAAAGGTGACAGCCTTATTCAATAACTTTTAGGAACTTAAGTAGAAATTTAAAGATATACGGGTCATTTTCAAAGAAAAAAGGCAACATTCAACACTGTGAAGAAGAATTAGGTTTAGCAAACGTTGAAATTAATGGAGAAAATTTCCTAAAAGTTATTGAATAAAGGTTCAAGTATTCTGCTTGAGCCCACGTGGTTTTTTTGTAACGCTGAATGTATGCGCAAAAATAGCCTGTTTCCCCAAATTTGAGAATGCTTGAGCCATATTAGAGAGTAAATCAAACAAAATGAATTAGCAAAACTGTAGCGATCGCTCGACAGATTGTTAACTTGTCGATATGTATTTGTTTCAACAAATTTCGTTTTACACGGCACACTTTGATAACGCCGAAAAGCTATTTTTGTCAGTTTTGTAGCTTCTGATTGGTTTAGATATAGGATATGCTATGTCAAATTACTCAGAAAAATAAGTAGAATTCGAATATCTGAAAATAAAAAATGCCGTCCATAAGAAAAACCAAAGTTCATGTCAATATCTCATTATGTAGTGGAAATAAAAAAATTAAACCTACGCCACTGAAAAGACCTTAAAAAGTTATCAAAAAACGGTTAATGAAATTTTCAAATGTCTTCATGAATAAAAAAGTTATGGCCAGTTTTCATAAATGGCAATTTTCACTATTTTCTGAATAAATTCATAGGGTGTCAAAATTCAATTGTTTTTTCGACGGGATGTTAATGAGCCCAATTTTCTGCACTACTTTGCCAATTTAACCGACTTTCTATCTCCACTAATAACAAAGTTACCCATGTTAGCCAACGTTCGGTGAGACACCCTGTACATATATTATTAAAAAATTCAAAGTTGTATTCTTGAGTTATTATTATTGATTTTTAAATATGATTATTTTTATCAAATAATCATCTTATAAATTTTTAAGTTAAAAATCGTGACATACGCTAGTTATGTTACAAGAACCATTATTTCCACAATAAAATACATACATACACTCCTTCTTTACAGCCGATCCTCAGCAATAATTTGGTACTAAAGTGTTTCACTTTAAACAATAAGTTGCTAATTGTCAAAATAGTTGATATAGAAAAGTATATTAATGAATGTGTGTTATCACCAGATTTACTGATATTTTGTTAAGATAAGGCCTAGTCTAACATTGTAAGAAAGTAAATACAATAAAATGATACTCTTGTTTGCATTAATTTCGATTACAGTCATGATATTAAAATATTTCATCTGATAACGTCAATACTTGTAAGAGGGAGGTCTAACAGACAAAAAATATATTTCTATAACGTTTAGGTAACTTTCAAAGTTTTTCTGTTGATTATAGGCACATTTTTAGTGTGTCATGTAACTTAAAAAGAAAATAAAACTAAATTCGAGGACAGTATGGTGTACGGGTCAGCATGCTGACTTTGGATTGGAATATCGTTGGTTAGAATTCCATCTCTGTTCATGGATATTTTGTGATGTCGTTTAGATACCGACCTTTTTAAAAAAAACTAAACATCTAAAGTAGGGCTTCTTAAACTTTTTTCATTCACGACCCCATTTATGATTGCGAGTTTTCTGGCGACCCCATATAAATATAAAAGAAATATAACTAAATATTTTTTGATGATTTATTTATTAGGTAACAATATACATATACATATGAAAATATATAGTTTTAGAATTCGTTTAGAAACATACAAAAATCTAAAACTAAAAATTGCACAAAAAGTTGTAAAATTGTATTTATTATAGTTACAAAAATTATATGCCCTATTTTTCAACAAAATTGCATTTTTTGCAATAACATAAATAAAAGGGAATTTTGACCGTTTTAGTTCGCTCGAATATATTCGAACGCAGTCGTTGAGTGGTACGTATTAAATTAAAATTAAAGGAAAAAATTTAATGAGATGGATGTGCCTGTTTTTTATTGCATAACAAATTAAATCTTGGTGTATTTAAATATTTGACATTAAAATTTCTCGCGACCCCAAAATTTTGCTACGCGACCCCATTTGAGGTCGCGACTCATAGTTTAAGAAGGCTTGATCTAAAGGATCACTCGTTTGTCCATCACAGTCGAATTAAATAACGCTGAGTTTCTGATCTAGATTTAAGAATGCCATTTTTTTAACGATATGGAGTTAAATCAATATAGTAACGGAAGTATACTAATTATGTTTATTAATATCTTTATTTCTTACATAAGATTCTTTTCATTCCTAGATTAGCCTCCGTTTAATACAAAACGTTTAGCTAGCGTCACTTCCCCGTTTTTTCAAAGCTGCTTTTTATTAAAAAGTCACGATGTCTATAATACTTTTATAAAAAAAAATAGGCCCCAGTTTCCAGGATTTTCAATTGATGCCGACCCTAACTGTTGGTGGACTTAATAAAAATAAAAAAAATAAAATAAAAAAGTACCTTTTTGCACTATTTTTCTATGTAAATTAAATGTTTAAATAAACTTCAAATAATAGTACATAAAAATTCCACTTCACAAATTATCTGCACTAACGGAAAAAATAATTAAATTTTTATCTTAATCGCATTAGTTATTAACGATTAAAAAAACACTTTGAACACACCTACAAAATCCACAAACTATTAAGTTACCTCTTGAGAAGTGTTTAAACGTGATTTGATAAAAAAAATCCGATATTAAATCAATTAGTCAAGTATCCCACTCAAAATAACAACACAAGTAAAGTTACGTTCACACTCGCGGAGATGTTGCGTGATCCACTTGACGATCGCTACTGATACTGACTGATACTCTGTTGTTTTCAGGTACTACATATAAACAACAATTTGCATGTATTAGTAGGTAGTTTTAATTACGTTGAAATTTCATTGTTTACTCACTCCCACCCAAGTTTAGCACAGAAACTGGAAGGGTGATGTATCTCAAGGTCATAATGTCAATACGTTAATATCAATGAATACTTCAATAGTCTGTAATGCAGTGTTGCCATCTTAGTGACTTCACCAATAAAACTAGTGAGCTCCCTTTAGTGGTAAAACTTTTTATAATGGTTAGTGATGTTTTCAAATATATACCCTACATATTATGTAAACCAATGCTTAAATTCAATGCTTAATACGATACGTTACATATGTAACTATGTATCTAATGTTAAATAAATAAAAAACCCGGGTCGCAGTGCCCAAACCCTGCCGACAATATAGTGTATTTGCTAATGCAGGCAGTCTTGTTTTATTACATGAACTTAAGTTTTTTGATCAAAATAAAAAAATTAACCCCTTAATACACCCCTTAAATTAACAGTTTTTTCTTAATTGCAACATTACTATCATCGAACATCTACACCAAATTAAATACACCTTTCAGTAAAAACTAGTGTTTTCATAAAATGTGTAAATCCGGTCATGGCTGGCCGATTTTTTTCAAATTTCGGGAGCACATTTTAATTACTACTAAAAGAGTAAATTTCAATTTTTAAACTATTCTGCGAATTTTTTCGGTATTTTTGGGCCCAAAAACTTTTTTCAACCCCGAAAAACCACCTTTAAAATGATCCGATTGGGCCCATTTTAAATAGACTTCGTGCAGTGATGGATTCCAATATGCGTGCCAAATTTAGTTAAAATGAATTAACTCTTTCGAAAGTTATTGCCCGTACACACACACACACACACACACACACACACACACACATATATATATATATATATATATATATATATATATATATATATATATATATATGCACATTTATAAACAATTTTTCCAAAAATGGCGCCAAAGTGCTTAGAAGGTTATGAAACGTCGAGAAATTTTGGGCCGACTCCTAGGTCCCGCCAGCCGACCGATGTCAATAGTGTATGTTGCCATATGGCAAGTACACTAATAAATAAAAAAAAATAAAAAAAAACAATATTTTACACCTGACACCAATGCATTAAAACCGTTTCTTATAATTTTAATAATTCTAAATTAGAAAAAAAAAGGAATATTCGTTATTGTGTAATATAATTGACATGGAGACTTTTTACCACTTTTGATCTATTATTTTCCAATTAACGTCAAGGCTTAGGGATACATGTATATAATTTTCCTTTTTTTTTGGTCTGCATCATCACAGAATATACAATTAGGATTAGTATTTCAATTTCTGACTTTGCATTTCAATCTACTTTAAGTTCATGCATTTGAAATATTTTTAGATAACTGCATTACTGATCCCTAAAAACGCTTTTTGTTGATCATTCATCACTTTTTGTATCAGCATCACATAACATATTGAAATAATAATTTCGTGTGTGGTTAATAGAACAACATTTCAATTGTAATGAAGATATAAAGTCTACCTGAAAGAAGTCACGAGATCAGCCGAGTTCAAATCTTAATATATATAAGCGAAATACAATTCATTCGCTCACTGAGTTTTTCATTGCAAAAAACCAGGAACTATAAAGCCTACAAACTTGAAATTAGGACAGTAGGTTCCTTTTATGACGTAAGCATCAAAAATATGATCTGAAATGAAAATAATAGAGGAAATTTGTTGATCGTATAGCTGATTACATTGAGATTTGATATAAAACGATACGACATCTGGTCACAGAAATTTAAACCATAAACACATGATGTTAGTGTTACCATATATATGAAAAAATGACGAATTTGACATTATATTTGGCCCAAACTCCGCCCATATGTCAAATCCTAATAGTTATTTCGATATTCCACAATTTTATTTCAATTTCTCGAAGCTCATTTCTTAACTCGATGTGATAATCGAGACGAGAAAAATCGTTAATCTCGTTCTCGATGGTAACACTATGTACAAGTCGGGAGTTTTCATTTTCAAGTCGAGTATTTAATAGGTATTCGACTTGAGTGATGATATAATATGAAGAAACTTTATCGGAAAAGATGTGTAACAATTTTTCAGTATCTAAAATGATAATTTAAAATTAAGTGTCTAGACGCAAGTGTGATGATTCATAAAGCAGGATAGCGTTGATTAATTTTAAATTAGTACCGTAGATAATATAAACTTAATTTAAACATTTAACAACAAAAAGTTATAAAGGTAATTTTTACAAAAGAATTTTAAATTGTGTTACTTAACAATTCGCTTTCGTTTTGAATTTTAGTATATTTCTTTTGTTTTCGATGTCTATTGTTATTATTGTTAAGAACTCCGAATGTCCTTCTACTGAATGATTCAATGACCGACTGACAAAGTTACGACGTGGATTTAGTGCAAAAATTATACGTGAACAGATTTCCAATAGTTGTTATAAGAATATGAGCAATTTTTAGATATTATTCTCTTCACATTCATTTATAATCTGTTTTATTTGGATGATTTTTGAAGTAAAATTTCTTTTGACATGGTAGTGTAAAATCAATTTCATGAGATTGAAAATGTAACGAAACGTTGTAATATACGCAAATCGAATACTATAAAAACCAGTATTAAGTTAAGGTGACGGCGAGGTATACTGGCTGCCTCGTAACCTAAAGGTCGTAGGGTCGAATCCGGCGGTCGGTAACATTATTGTGTTTTTTTTTTACAATTGCACCCGGTTTCTTCCGTGGTATGTAGCGGAAAATATATAGTCTCTTTTTTAAATCAGATTTGGCTATAAATCGATGATCAAAATTTGTGAAATTTAAAGTATTATTTTTATTTATGCAACGCACGCTTGACACCTGATTATAGCAGGAACTTCAGAAAAAAAACAAAAACAAAGAACAAAAAAAAAAAGAAACAAAATAGAAAAAATCACGTTTTTAAACAAAATTTTTATTTTTATAATGTGTAAGTTTTACGCGTTACATAGGAGACAAGGTTGAACATTTAATGAAACATTATTTTAAATTTTTTACTAATTTTTTATGATTAAATACACGATGGTACGATAGAATATCTTTAAAAGTTTTATGGCGCCATTATGTAACCTCTTTTAGATCTGTAAAGTACCATTAAATTTCTGTCTTACCGTAACTTGCGTATTTTTGAATATGTTAGAAAATGACAAAAAATTAACAGTGCTGTACAAATCTAACAGAGGTTAAAGAATCGCGCCATTATACCCAAAAATAATGATTAAATTTTAATGTATGGAAAATTTAAAGTTCCATTTTATTTAATAGTATTATTATTCTTGATACGATGAATATTACATTACACAATAAATGTAAAATATTTCCAGTTATGAAAACAATAGATCAAATTATGTCGACAATCACAGATAAAATTGAACTCGTCAACGTTGAATACAAAACACTCATTATAATTTTTGTCATATTTGCGACATGGAGTAGTACCAGTAGCTTTGTAGTAAAGTTGCGTGACCACTAAACGATCATCAATAATTTATATTTTCAGCGCTTCATTTGAATAACATAAAAACTACAAAAGTTGTATGCTAGCACCACGAAGTGCACCCTGTGTTCATTCTAAATGTATAGATGATATATAAATATTATTTAATAAAGTATAAAAAGTCGTTTCTATAATAAATAGAGATGGGGAAAACGGGTCTTTTTTGTGATCTGCATCTTTGCATCTGGATCCTGTATGTGAACCGGCTCACTGAACCGGTTCAAAAAGAGCCGAGTTCTGAATATGTTACTGCAGTCTGCCACTGAGTTACCAGTTCTCAGTCAATCATATCACGACCTGTATAGAATCAAGAATGCATAGCCAAACATGTGATGCATGAGTCATTTGAGCTGACAGATGCATCAAAGCAAGAACTGATACGTAAGTGTAAAATGTGCTTCTGTGTGTTAAGTGTTTCACTGAGTTATGCGGATCCGTTGATCCCTCGGCTCTAAAAAAAGTGAGTGGGCTCTCACGGATCTTCTGTCGAAGTCGGCTCTTTGAACTGGCTCAGATCTGAGTTACCCAACACTAATAATAAAGATATTACCATTACATTTAAAAATACCTACTTAATTTTTCCAAATATATGTTTTTTAGACTCGGGGGACCTAAAAACGAACAAATTTCTTAATATGAATTTTGATTAAAGCAAAACTGCCGATCGTTTCAAGTCCATCCGATCCGATTTAGTGGGTATGGACCTTTAAATGGTACCAATATTAATCGGCACCACAGAACACACATCTTTGTGACCGGGACCTGATATCCCCGCACTCTAGACTTCTTTCAATTGCAATTAATATAAAACATCGAACTTAAAAAAATCTGCATAACGTGTTTTACTAGAAAATAAATATTACATAATATTAATACGAGATTGTTATACAAAGTAATACGGTATTTAACCACAAATATACACGTGCGAAAAAAATACAGTAACGTATAAAAGTGTTTTTATAACTGCATAGCAATTGTTCATATTTTGTGTCGTTGTAAATTTTGAAACTTTATAAAACGCAGCCATTTACTACTTAAGATTTTACACAATCAATCATTGTCAATATTTTATTAAAATAAATGATACATCAATTGGTAGGGTGGTATTCTTTAGAGAAGATAGTAGTAAGGTGGAAAATCTTCGCGGTAAGAAGAATGGGAAAAGCGATCAGTAGTAGCAATCATAGGCGGTATCTGTACTGTCAATTGTGCGTTTCGACTAGAGCGACGACAAACTAAATGACATATAGGTATTCATAGGACCACCTCGATACTTTAGAGAAGATATCAGAAAGCATTTGCGAAGTAAGAAGAGTGGGAAAAGCGATCAGTAGTTCCACCCATTGTTAGAAAATCTAGATTCGTCCGACCCGAAACTCGTTTATGCGCAGAAGCGACGCTACTATCTTCTCTAAACTATTCTACCCTTTAAAATATAGATTACTTTTCACCTGAGTTTTCTAAGGCTCTCGCCAAAATCGAAATTAACGCGAGAAAATTTGACTTTGGCAAGAGTTTATAAGTAAGAAACGGACTTCAGTTCCAAAGTTTTTAGAAATTCTGCATACTTTCCTCATTTACTTGTTTTTGCATTATAAATTATATAAAATGGGTTTTCAGAAATGAGTTTTGATCTGTGATATTATTTATAGATGAAAGATTTCATTGCAACTAACGTCTAAATTCAAAATTCCAAGAAAAAATAAATCTTTTTCGAATAATCTATTTTCTTTTGCACACCGTTTTATATGTAAATAAAAATTGATATAATTATAACAGTAATTTAAAAGAATATAATGCATTATTTATTAGTTTATAAATCAAGGTATTTCCCGTATGATTTCTCATTCAAGAATCAATAACGTTAACGGAACATTCTGTCGCAGACAATTTTTTATAAACTAAGAAGTAAACATAACGTGAACATTATGTTTATTGCGATATGCGCTTCTGCCCATTAAATGAACATTTTATTTTATTTATTTATTGATTTATTTATTTTAATACCAATAGTTGTAACAATAACCAATTAATTATAAAATTTAAATATAAAAAAAAAATCTAGTCAATTTTCTCAACTTTCTGCCCTCGTGATGTAATATACTATTTCAAAATTGTATTGAAATTATCTCTTAATGTCGCCATAATAATATATTAGCTACCTCACGATCATATCGATCATACCGATCAAATGATCTCAATACAAATTATCAATACCACGAAGCTATAAATCAAGACAAGATAGAGTATATATACAGATATATGTTCAAGGAAAATAAAAATGTATTTTTATGCATTTAAAAGTAGCTTCTAATATATCTAAAGTACATGTGTTACGAGAGGTCAATAACCTTTAATTAAAAGTGAAAAAAAATTTTGTTTGATTGAACCCAAGGGCGTCGTCAGCCTTTAAGCCAGAGGGAGGCAGAAGAATGAACAAAAAAAAAATTCAGATTTTTGAGGGTTAAGGTATTAAATATTAATACATTTATTGAATCCTTAAATTTGATTTTAGTTTCAGAGTGATTCTGCTGAACGCTACATTTTATTATATACTTATTCTGTGACATTAGGCAGGAAAACTTATAACTTAAAAAAATCCCGAACCTCTAGGGAGGGGCAGCTGCCCCTACCTGCCCCTCCTTGACGACGCCCTTGATTGAACCAATAAATTCCTGCAGAATATCACGTTCCTATATACGAAATACTTAATACCAGTAAAAAATCAATCTTTTTTATAGTTACTAAAGATATACTGTGTCTTTGTGTCCAAGTTACTAAAGTTATGGCAAAGATACAAGGAGTTATGGTTGCATGCTGGACTGATTTTCATGAAAGCGGTCTCAAATGATTTATAAACTATTTTAGAAGGCTGGTAAAAATATAATATGCAAAGTCACTATGCCAGGTTTTCCTTTATAAAAAAAACATAAAAAAAAGAAAATGATTTGAAAGTTTTTGATGAAATCTTAGTGCGTCAGTTTTGTTTTAGTCATAAATAATAATCGATGCTGTTTATAAAAAATAATCATCAGGGATTTACAATAAGTACAATTTTCCTGTAACATCTGTTAGAATCTTTCTGCAGAATCAAAACATAAACATTTTTTAGAACGTTTGGGTTTTTACGTAACATAACGAAAGAAATATTAAATATTTATCCTTACAAAGATTTTTCGATGTTTGTTTTGTTTTTTAAATTTAAATATATGCAAATTAAAAACATATGACGGTGTTTCTTTAATTGCATACCTACCTACTTGATTTTCCTGGTTATCACAGAAATCTGTTTATAATGAGTAAAACGCGATTCAACAAAGTATTATTATTAGTTAGTTTATAATTGTAGACGCTCGATGAGAAATTACGTCTCGTTTCGACAAGAGACAGCTACTTTCGGAACGAGAAATTTTGCAACTTTCATCTCGTTATTGCAAAAATTATTTGGGACTCTTCCGCAAACACTGAATAAAATTAAGTTGAACTTTTTCAAATCGATTAGTCCCTCTAGAAGCATAGCTGAACAAACTAAAAAATATATACATATATACCTACATGTCGAATTGATATCTCTTTTTTGAAGTCGGTCAAAAATCGGTCAGGCAACGTCAGATTATTAATGGAATCACCACTTTGTTTAGTTTCGTCGCCTTGGCGGCAACTTCTTTTGCCCATACATTGCATATATAAATTCGCATGTTTTTTGTAGATTATAGACGCTCAACAACTGAGTGTATTGGTTTAACAATTTGACTATAAATTAATCTGATTCCTCAGATTGTAATATATACCCTCGGGAAATTTCGAATTATGGTCGTATCGAAAAATTCATTTTATTACTGTTTTAAATAGTTAAAATAGACTAAAAGTCATATGGGCAGAATGGACATATTTCTAGTTTATTTTGAAGCATTTATATGTAAGGTTGAATACGATTATTTATAGAAATTAGAGATTTCCAAAACGTGAGTTGTACACATGTAAGATAGAGCGGGTAAAAAAGGGAGCATATTAAAGAGCTGGTAATTAGTTGCCTTGAAAGAGAACAAAATTATGCACAATTTGCTGTCGAGATAATCACAATGCTTGATATAAATAGTACCTATAAGCGACCGCTTTTGCAAAAAATAATAAACGAATAAAATTACAATAAATAGTAAAAAAAACTTGTGAATTAAAATACACAATTACCAGGAATGAATTGGAACTGTTTAGAAGACTTAATTTATGATACGTACGCATAAATTAAATCTATTGTGTTGAGATTGCGTTAATTAACATGAATTTACATTTCAAGATTTAATTTCATGTATGCATTTACATGTTTGTAGGTTTCTGAAGAACAACGCCTGAAAGCTTTGAGTTAACTAAACAACATTATAAGCTGTCGTATTTACGAAAGACGATGTCAAGAATCTCTCTCGATCAGCTGATTGGTGGTAAATAAATAAAAGCTATCTGTCAAAACAACTGAAACAATAGTGTGTTTTAAGTTGTTTGTCAGCAAGTCTAAAGTGGTATATTTATTACCACGACGGGGCACCAATATTTCAGTGTGTTTATGTAGTTAATACAGACGTTTGTCCAGACGATGAACATACCATAGTTGTATAGTTTAAGTTGTAAAAATGATGTATCGATTTATTTAAAGTAAATAAACCATTTAAAAAGCCACTAATATATAGTAATACCCCAACTTAAGCTACACTGTCTTACGCAGATCCAGATTTACGCGATTTTTGGACATTGAAAAACATGATTCTTTAGTGAGGTATTATTCTGAATATTTTTTTATTTATTACAGTTCAATAAACTGATCAGAGTTCACTGAAATAAATTATTAACTTATGCATTTCATTAATTGATACTGAAATATTATATAAAATACTTGACGCTATCAAAATATTCAAAATAATGGCATTTATCTACCTGAATTAAATAGTCTATTAGCATTTTTTATAAACTATACATACGATGAACTGAATTACATTAGACAACCGCGACTTATAGGATGCTGCGCTTGGTTTGGACTCATAAGAAATTCTGTACAGTGAATCAGCACAGTTTTTGTGCCGCTCTATTAAGCGAACTATACTATAATGATGACCCACTTCTTACATGTTGGCACAACAGTGTGTGAAATTTCATATGTTGTTTAAGTGAAACTTCTTTATTGACATATCTGTTTGAAATTTTCTGTAACGTTAAAGGGGAAATGATTCGACGACGGGGAAATATAAAAGAAACCTTGGTAACGCAAAATTAAAGGGGAAATGATTTAATGGCGGGGAAATAAATATAAAACTTTGGTAAAGCTAAATGAAACGGATTCATAACTCTAAGAAGTTTTATTTACCTCTTGAGCTTATGTGGGTGAGGCTCACACGTTTTTTTGTGTTTCGTAGTGCTTATATTTTAATTGATCATTTATTGCTTGGGTTTTTTATGGACCCAAATAAATTGTGAACGTATATTACACTGCATAGTATATACAATACTATACTCTATACAGGGTAAGAAGGTATATTGGTATTAGATATGTATCCGAATGCCGGAACGATTTTTAATCAAGTGCCCTTGTCGCTTATTAGTTTATATCGCTTGTTTCACCGACACGATTAGAATTCGACTCCGGCGCGTTTAAACGGATGGTTTGTCGCCTGCCGTTCGGTTAGAAATCCGAATGGAAGTCGTTGGCGAATAGTTTCTTATGTCTTTGTTCACACTTGTCGAACAGATATCAACCTATGCTATATTGCTTATGGTTTGTCGCCTTCCGTTCGGTTAGAAATCCGAATGGAAGTCGTTGGCGAATAGTTTCTTATGTCTTTGTTCACACTTGCCGAACAGATATCAACCTATGCTATATTGCTCATATTATAATATGCTATAGCCACAAGAAATCTCGCACGCAGAACGATTGTTTTTATGTATGAATTAAAAATTGTGGACGTATCATGGAAAAAGTCATAGACATCACATCACAACAAGAACATCGTTTTCATACATCCACTAATTTGGTCGCCTGTTTCAAAAATGAGCTCGAGTCACCGAAAGTACCCGAATTTGATAGACAGGAGGCATCAGGCACCCAATAAAAAATCGTTCAGGCATCCGGCTAGTGTGAACGAGCTCTTATGCATTACTTTTATATAAAATTTATTTATGAATATATTAAATGTAACGCCTGGTACATTTGAACAACAACAAAAGAAGGCGTAAACAAATGTTAAGCGATTTGTATACACCATTATTCATAACGATGTATACCCAGCTGTAATTAATTATTTTATATCAAGGTCACGCACAGGTATTATGCGCAGATTCACAAAAAAAATGCCATTTATAGTCAAAAATTATTCTCATAAACGTAAATGATTTATTTTTTAAGTTTTTTTGTAAACAATATTTTTAAATATAACTAATAAGCAATTACTCATTAAAACAACTTTTTTGACCTTGGCAATCGAAATTACATGGTGGAACGTCCATAATTTTTGTTATTAATAAAATGTCAGCAAAAATTATATCGATAACTGGAGGGCATTAAAAACAATAATAGCGTAAAAACATTTAATTGCTTTTTAAATAGTAATATGTTGTTAAAGATAAATGAAATATATCGTTCATTTTTTTACGAATTTTTAAACTAGTATACACTGGAATTTGCATTCACAAGTGCTATATGTAGGTAGGGATGGAATTTTTATTGAAGAGATAATTCAACCGGTGCGAATTTAGGAGTTTCGGGTTCAATTCCCGACAACTATAATTTGACTATGAAAATGAGTTTATTTGTGGAGAGATATTACAATTATTTATAATTATAAACTAAATAATATTCATTGTTATCTGCAAGTTAATCCTTATCAAATATATTATATTTATCAAATATAATTTTGTTGAAACTGAAAATAGTAGACAAATAAGTGTTCCTTTTTTATCATTTTGGTACCGAAAATATGCAACTAGTTAAAAAACAATGCGGTTTGTGAATCATGCAACAATAAATTTTGTATTTTGAAAATGCTAAACCAAATGAAAATCAATCTCGCAAAAATATGGCATGTCAACACGCATAGTCTCTTAATTTATTGCTGCTTATGTTATCAGTTTTCATCACGTGCTTGTTAAGGAAACAGGTAATTAATTTTTTATAATTGTTTTGATCAAATTAGGATTTTTCCGTAAAAAAAGTCAAGCGTAAATATGATTTTTAATATTGGTTTACACCTGTGGGTATTAAAAGATGAAATTAATAAATTTATGGGCAATTATTTTACAATCATAAAAAAACTTGTTTGTTACGACTATACAGAGTGTTTCGTAAAAGTATAAAAAAATATAATCTGTAAAAATGTAAAGATAAATTATAATTTTTTACAGCCACGTTAATCTAATACAACCACGTTAAATCTTAGTAAAAAAATGCAAATGTTGTGTTTTTCTAGCGGGAATCTTATTAATCAACTGTCAAAGATTCTTAAATTATAAGATTTTGAGACGAAATTTAATAAAAATATCTACAACAAACCGGATATAGATAGAAGTACATACGGAGACTTCAATGCTATGCAAAGTAAGAAACTTATAATATTGAGCTTATTGATCATTTTAAACATTTTTTGAACGATGTTTTTCTCATTCTGTAACTATGAGTACATTTTGGTAGCTTTTGTAGCGATTTTATAATAATTATTAAAAATTTTCTAATAAATATTTTAATATAAGTAGGTAGTTAACATATAGTTCTTTTTTCACGTTTGTATCTATATTTATATGTTTGCGATTAACTTTGAAACCGCTTTATTGATTTTATTTTTTTCTTTCATTGTTGTGCATAGTATTATCCTGAAGTGGCTTTAGGCTTTATATTAAAAATATCTACCAAATACAAAATAGTCACAGACAACAATTACTTTGTTGAAGTTGACAATTGATAGAGGTACAACACGTAGTTTGTCATATAATAATTTTACACAGAATTAGAAATTAATTATTGTCGGATTTTTTTCCTTAATTTGTGCTATGAGACCTTCTTCGTGCCAAATATCAAGATTTTAGAGAAGATGTTTTTGAGTGAGTTGGTATCAAACGGCATGATTTTTGAAAGGCCGTATCTTTATATTGCATTGAGTTAAAAGCTGGAAATTTTGTGAAGACTATGTGGTTGTAAACCTCAGAATTTAATATTAATTTAAATTTTATATTTATAGCCATCATGTGAAAAAGGGTCTTTCTATATCTTTTTTTTCATTCTGATGAGTTAGTTTAAATTATTATTTTTGCGCACAGAAATATTAATTTGATATAACTTAACTGACCTCAAAAACAAAAAGAGATGATCTAATTTATAAATGTTTTGATATGTAATCTCTGAGGACTAACAAAAAATAAGCATTTGAAAATTCTCACATTAAGTTGTCCTTTGATTTATTTACAAGATAAATAGTAGTCGGCGATTTCAAGGACATGATGTTTTTTTATCTTTTACAAAACCGGAAGTTGTGCAAATTCAACTTGATCCAAAGATATTGTCAAACATGATATAAGTTTTATTATGCAATAGTTTAGCGGAATGAAGTCATGTCAAAAGCTTGTTTATGGTATTTTTACCAGATAGACAAAGTCGTATATCAAACTATGCAACTGACAATGGCATGAAGGAGTGTTTGCACAGATAATAATACGCAGATATCTTTATATTATTCATGAGATTCAAATAAACTTATTATAGACGTCGTAGTCTTTATTTTTTGCTGTCATTTTAATTATTAAACTATCTAAATATTTGTATTCAAACGCAAAATTATCAGATATTATGTATTCTAAAAGTTGACAAACATTCTGATCAATAGAGACAAAGTAGGCGACTTCTTGTTGGAAGTAATAATAATAATAATAATGCGTTTAACGTCCGTTTCTCGATTTTATGTCATAACAGACGCCATTCGCACTATTACTATTTTCCATCTACCACACTTCCCGTTATTTTTCTACATATTTAAAACTTCAACTTATGTAATAGCAATGGGCGAATGAAGGAATTATAGGAAATTAGGATAAGGTAGGTAATTTTTGAACTAGGAGTTTGATAGGTAATCGGCTATGGCCTCAAATAAGGAACCATCTCGATATTTATCTGGAATTAATTTAGGGAAACCATGGAAAATCTCAATCAAGATGGCCGGTACAGGAATTACCGTTTCTCGGCGAGAGGCAGTAGGAAAAAGTCCTAGCCACATCTGCCCCCGCCGGGATTCGACCCCGGACCTCCCGAATGCGAGTCTAGTGCTGTCACCACTACTCTACCCAGCTCGGTTGTTGGAGGTACATTTTTTAAAATAAAGTTTTCATGCGATCAAATTTTTGGTTACATGTATAAGCTTTATAATATTCAAATCTGACTTGTTTACCCATTTCGAGAGTACCGGAAACTCATTGTTTTTTTTTTCAAAATTATTTCAGAGCTACTTTTAAATAATTGCTTTCAGGCAAATCGAGACCATAGCTCTGAAGGCTTTTGCATTTTCTTAGAGGGGTGGAAGTTACAGTTATTTTATATATATTTTAAATAATAGTTCAGTTCCAACGACTAGAGTCTAGACTAAAAATAGATAAAACTGTTGCAAAAAGTGTTAATGATCATGATTTTATAAATATTAATATTGTTTCTCGTTGACATATGCAGCAATCGGTAAGAATATTAATTAATTTTAACAGAATAATTATTAATCACAATTATAATTATATGTCCGCAAAGCTCTGATGATGTATATATATTATATACGAAACGTTAACAGATAAATGCATATAATTTTAGAATAATTAATTATAAAACTGCTCCTTACGCCAAAGAAGTGCTGCTTCATATTACAAGTATAAAAACCCGGGTCGCAGTGGGGAAACTTTTTAATCACTACCAAAGGGTTAAATTTCAATTTTGAAACGATTTGGAGAATTTTTTCGGTATTTTGGGGCCCAAAAACAGTTTTCAACCCCTAAAAACTACCCTTAAAATAGCCCGATTAGGCCCATTTTAAATAGGCTTCTTGCGGTGATGGATTTCAACATGTGGCCCAAATTTCGTTGAAATCAATTAACTCTTTCGAAAGTTATCGCGCGTACACATATATATATATATATATATATATATATATATATATATATATATATACATATATATATAAACATTTTTAAAAATGGTGCCAAAGTGTTTAGGAGGTTACGAAACGTCGAGAAATTTTGGTCCGACCCCTAGGTCCCGCCATCCGACCGACGCCAATAGTGTATGTTGCCATATGGCAAATACACTAATAATATTAAAGTAAATAATTCGCCCTGATTTACAAGTGACAAATCTAATTAGAGAACTTTCTCGCAGATGCAAATAATTTCTGAAATTATGTGCCCTTCGCGTGATCAGTTACGTTTTTATTGTGATCATAAAAGTATGGAATACAGTTCGATTTGTAGAAAAACAATAACGTAAATACCCTTGAAATATCTTAAGTGAGTGGCTCAACACCTTAGAAAAAAGATAGGTATTTAAATATTATGACATATGTTTAAAAGAATTGCATTCAATTAAAATAACTCAATAAATATGCTATACTGCATTTAATACATGCGATCGTTATTGTCTGTTCATATAATACGTTGTTATTTAAATATAGAGTTTATTTAGCTATGGTAATATATAAAAGAAGTTTATATATATGTTACCTCCAAATTCCAGCAGCACCAAACCGATTTGAAAAATTCTTCCACAATTTAAAAATCTATTTCTTGACGAGTTATATTTTGATTGTAGTAAAACTTTATCGAATACTAGTTTTCATTCTCGACATTTCCTAAATGGTTTTTGGTTTAAGCTGTTATTGTGTATATAACTGCTTTACATTTTTGCTCGATATATTTTTTTAGCATAATAATAAGCTATAATATGCTATAAAAATATGGGGATGAGTACCGAGCGAAAATGTAAAACAGTTATATACACAATAACAGTCCGGTCCGGCTTCGTCCGAATTTGTAGATTGCCTAAACCAAAAACTATTTTGGATACGTCGAGAATGAAAACTAGTATTCGGAAAAGTTTTACTACAATCAAAAACTTAAAAAAAAAATATTAACCTCCTTCAAAAAAATCACTAAAAAGATGAAAATAATGAAATTTTGAGGTCGGAGCTAATTTCATTACAAAAACTTTTAATTACATATCTACTTTTATTAAATAGGCGCCGACCTCAAAATTTCATGTGATTTTTTTTGTAATGAAATTAGCTCCGACCTCAAAATTTTATTATTTTCATCTTTTTAGTGATTTTTTGAAGGAGGTTAATATTTTTTTTTATAGTTTTTTATTTTTTACTTTTTAGTGGTGGATTTGATTTCGCACATTTTTAAAAACTACTGAACCGATTTAAGTATAATTTATGTGGGATCATCCTGAAGATGTGCCCTATTAAATAAGAAAAGAATCATCATAATTGTTTTACAAATGTTGGAGATATGAGGTAGCATACATTAAAAAATATGTTTTTTTGACGTCATTTAAAAACGGATAAACCGATTTTAATAAAAACTATATGGGACCACCTAAGATGTATATCCTTTCAAACAAAAAAAGACTTTTCTAAATCGGTTCAGGCGTCTGCGAGTAATCGGGGAGCATACATAAAAAATTAAAAAAAAAAAACATTCCGACGACCTGAGAACCTCCTCCTTTTTTTTGAAGTCGGTTAAAAATGTATGGTCTTTGAATTTTGACAAGTTGACATATTCGCTATGAAGATAACATTTTCGTGCAACTCATCATAGAAATGTCATGTTTTGTGACATTTATCAAAATCTAGTTGTTAGTTTCACAAACAGTTATGATTTCCGGAACTTTTCAATGTGATTACACACAGATGAATCGAACCGAAACGAACGGCGTTATTCCTCGGATAAAATAATAAATATTACTCATTATTTCGCTCATACAAACCGAAAAAAGAACAGGAAGTTACAATGCAGTATTTAAGAACTGAAACTGTATTTTCGAAGTATCAATTTCCCATAAAATTAATTCAATTATTGCAAATATTGATTTAGTTACGCCATAAAAGATGCAATGATAGTTTAGATTGCAAATTATTTCTGTAAACACGTTGTTTAATAATAAAAATAATACTCTTTATTTTATCCAAATTTAACATTATAGCAAAATTTACCCACTCGTGGGTATAAAACATGTCAGAAAACAAAAATTAGTTTATAATTCCGATTTAAAATCAAAAGTATAAAAATCGTCCAAAGTGTATGGTGCTAGTTTTATCAATTCCTGTTTTAATTTATTTTTCAGTCTACTATTGTTTAATCCATTTTGTTCTTAAGCTGGTGTTACTGATATTTTCGTTGCGAGGAAAAATTAGAAAATATTAATTTACACGCGAGTTAGATGTGTAACTCATCTACTAATTAATGTGATTTTATTTTAAAATTAATTTAATTATTTTTTCTAAAGTCTAATTTAAAAAAAAAAATAAAATATACATTTGCAAATTAAATATTCTAAACACACGTCCAGACATATTTAATATGTCCTGTCCTAGCTTTGGCCTAGCCAGATTGGACAAAACATCATGGCGACATATCAGTTCGATATTTTTGTGCATGTAATTGTAATGAAATAAATATTCTATCCGCCTTTTTTGAGGTTATGTGTAGCCATCATCGTATTCGAAGTTTGAAACTGAATATTTACACAACACTTCTTGAGAGTACCGGGAATTTTCTATACGAATAAGTTTTGCCGGGAGTGATTTTTGAACAGCTATGCATTTTGTAATGCATAAAAAACTGGTTACATAAAAAATATAGAAAAAATATCCCAGCGTAACAAGAAAAAAAATTCTCTTCGGTGTGCTTGTTAACGAGGTCAAACACACGTCTGTGTTATGCTATACAGGGTGGTGACTTGCGCAATGCAACAATTTCAATTATCTGATACGACTTTCCGCCATACATCCATAGTTAAAATTGTCGTTTGTTTGAACTAAATGAAGAGCTGTATTTAGTTAAAAACAAATGACATTCTTAAATCTAAATTTAAAGCTGAAAGTCTTATCAGAAACCAAATATAAGAATTATTGTTGCGTCCACCACATAGCTGTTCGTTTGAAACCTGCAGCAATTATTTGCTCCCTTAAGGTAATTCTAAGAAAATCACTTTTCGACAGATTTTGCTCATTTTTTATAGGCTCAAATTTACGTTTTCTAATAAATCCCACAGTTTCAGAATTTTTGACCGTTTAGAACGCGAGATAATTAATAACAAAGTTCGCAATTTTCGTGAATTACCGTGGTAAACATGTGAAATTGCGAACTTTGTTTTTAATTATCTCGCGTTGTGAACGGTCAATAATTCTGAAACTTCGGAATTTATTAGAAAACGTCAAAGTGAGCCTATGAAAAAAAGATGAGCAAAATCTGTCGAAAAGTGATTTTTCTTATTATATCACGCTAGAACTACCTTAATTATTTTAAAATGTAGTTCGGTTCTTGGTAAAGAAAAATAATACTGCGTCTGTATAAACTGTTTACAATTTAATCCCATGAGATCATTAATTTTTATAAAAATAGGATTTTTTATTTTATCGATTTTTCCGGTTGCGGATTTCAATACATTATGTTAATATTCAACAGTAAACTAGAGATGTAATTATTTTTTAACTCTAATTTTGGTGACCACGCCGGATTCAAAGTTCTGAATCTTAAGTCTTAAAGTGGAAGCCGCCATTTTTGTTAGTTATAGTTGCCGACCGGACCTTATTTTACTATAATACTAGCGGCCTTGTCTGGCTTCGCCCGGATTTGTGGATTGTCTATTAAAGATAGACATATGTTGTAACGAACTTTATATAGAATATAGAAACAATATATAAACAATGGTTTCCAGAATTTTACATGTCGAATTTACACCCTTTATTTTCTAGTTTTCATATGAAATACTCCACCCCTCAAAATGTGTTGCTTTCATTTCAATGCACGTGAAGACGTGTATTTTAATGAACAGCAATTGGTTGGTGTAAATAGGGCGCGCATTAAATTTATTTTTATTGCAATTGGTTTTTGATCATAAAATTTAACAGAGTACGAAAGTCGAGTACAAGACATAAAATTGTTGTAAAATTTTATTAGGCAAGATTAAAGTTTTTTGCAAGTTGTTATCAAACAAAAATTGATAATGAAAAGATACAATTTTGTTCTAGCAGTAAAATAAAAATTAAAAATGAACTGTAGTGAATTATGTTTTAGAATTTAACTTCCGTAAAATAATATGGAATTATAAAAATCGCTTAAACAAAGTCGTATGCTTTACCATTACAATCCACTAGTGGGGAATGGTACCTATTAATTTAGGTCAAAATTCACTTTTTAAAATTGTACAATATTTTTCGTCTAAAAAACCTATTTTTGGAAAATGTTTGTGTGTCTGTTAACACGATACAGATCAAAGGTATGAGCAGATTGAAACCAAATTTTGGGAGGATATTTAATATGCAAATGTGAAGAGTCCTATTGTTTTTGGAAAAAATCGACGCATGCGCAGAAGAAATGTTTTATGCTATAACGTTGTTTTTTGTATAATGATGGTATACTTTTTATAGCGGTTTATTATTCCATTTGTTTTTCCAAGAAAAATCTTTTGTTCTGAAAATTTGTCAAAAATAAATTAGGTAGCTGACAAGTATGTTTTGGTTAATTTTTACATGTGGAACTATATGATGTAACCAGAGATGTACAAAATGGTTTTAAAAAAGCATTTAAATACAAAATGCAAAATACTTTTTAGATTTACTATTTCAAATGCAAAATATCAAATAGTTTTTCGTTTTGTATTTCAAATGCTAAATGCAATATAGGTATTTTCAAAATACTTTTTCAAAATAAAATACCTTTTGGCCAAATCTCAGATATTTTTATTTATTTTAGGTATTTATCATGAGAAATAGAGACACAATGCCGAGCCGAACAAAAACTTCTAATAACATAGCACCTTATGCATGACATTTTGGTCATATTTATCAGTACGCGTATCAATAAATTGTGTTATGTTATTAATAATAATAATACTCACTTAAAAGTGGTAATGTTGCCAATGTTGGCCAAAACTTAATCACAAAGTATTTTGCATTTTGAAATGAATATTAAAAATGCAAAATACAAAATAGGTATTTTGCATTTTGTATTTGCATTTTCAATACAAGTATTTCAAATAAATCGCATCTCTGGATGTAACCATGGAAACGAGTAGCAAATATCATATCTTATAAGACGTAGACACGATTAACGATGTGAATAGCAAAAAAAAAACTGCCACTGATATCGGGGAATAAAAGATGCTGTCATCATAAACTCGAATGATAAAATATAATAAAGAGGTTTCAGAAATGGCGAAACCATCATAAATGTCTTGCCTTTAAAAATAATCAACGAAATGTTGTGTAATTGGTATTTTGTTTGGAAACAACTTTTGTTATAGTGTCAATCATGTACATACATGACTAATTCGGTAAAAGTCCTTGAATTTTTTTAATATCCTGGTTAAGATCTTTGACCGCAAATTTACGAATATATCGGTCTCAGACATAAAGTATAAAGTTTTTTTTTATGGGACTGCGCTCGGGTTTTCCTTAATCCTGAAATTAACAAGAGCGAATTTGTGGGAAAACTAACGCTCACATTAGAGAAGCTAGTACAAGATAAAACATACAAGTAGTATTTATTAAGTGGCTGAAATCTTATCGTGAATAAAATAAAAAGATGTTAGTTTAAAATATAATTGAGTAATTTTCTCAATTAGTGATATAAATACGTAATAAATACCATGAAAATACTTGAACTTTGTAATAACTAATGTGTGCCATATAATTAAATAAAAAATATCACTTTTAATAATGATATAATGTTACTTCAGTATTATATTATATAGGAAGTTATTATGTTCTATAAATATATATATTTTTTTAACCGAAACTGTAACAGTTTTTGTGCAAAACCTATTAAAAAAAACCTCTGCTGTATATATTTTAAAGCCTGCAAGGAAACTTTAATTAATTAATTGATTAATTAAAAAGTGTCGATTTGAATAACGATAACTTTAAAAATTCTGAAAAAATATAATGATATCTTTAAATTATACTGACATATTTAATTTTTTGTACATGATATCACAAACAAGACTGATTTGGTCTGTTCGGCCATTATGATGTCCCGCGTCATAATGTATCATATTAGTAGTTAAAGTAAGTAATAAAAAATAATATATATTGTCAAAGTAAGATATATCTTAGATAATATGCCAAACTTCATAATTGATATTACATTATTTTTTACATACATTCAGCTGTTAATTCTATGTTGCCTTTATATTGCTAGTTTATATAAACATGGCACTTGTGCCGCATGCTGTCACCCGCAATGAAAACGGTATAGTTCGAAGAATTGCCAAATGTCAACTTTGGAGTAGCATAACTTTGTTATTTTTGAAGATATTGTAAACATTCTTTCGCCATTATATTTGTAATTTTTAGGGCTCATATTAAGGATATAATAATAAGTTTTCTAAAAATTATAACTCCGTATTTACGTTTGTATACTACAAAAATGACGTCACAGTAGGTAAACATGACGGATCGGGTTTTCGCGCCAACTTGTATATTTTGAGAGGTAGTTTATTATATAAACTGATTACATTTAAGCAACATATAAAAATTTGCGGACTTATACCACGATATGAACATTTTAAGACGCACAGATATTTTCCAAAAATATGTTTTTTGGATTCAGAGGACCTCAAAACAAAATAAAAATTGTAAAATTTTGAAAAGTGAATTTTGACGTAAATTAGTACCATTCCCCACTAGTGGGCTGGAATGGTAATAAGAGTTAAATAGCCTATTGTTTGTGAGTTGAATTGCGTTATTTCAACACAAATATGCACATCGGTTGCAGTCACGCAGCGGCACCGCACGTAAAAAATTGCATATGTGCGCCGGCTCTAATCTGCAGAATAATATCATTAGTTCAAGGTTGAACTAACTGGAGGCAAAACAACTTATCGTTGGAGAGCTCATGACACCTGTTTCATGAAGTGTTTGATTCAGGTATACATTTTGTACAATGGTAGATATAGGTAAGATGTATAGGTAATTGTGTGTTGGCCTGTCCTACCTGTGTACGCTAGGTACTACGCATACTGGGAAGGTTTAAAAAAATATGTGCCAAAAAAAGCGTTTGAATCAAAGGCCAACAAGTACTATTCGAAAGTGAAGCTGATTTTAAATAAATAAATAAATGAGGCAGATTCTTTTGGAGGGGTTATAACATTAAACCAAAATATCCCAAAGTTGAATTTTCAAAAATGAAAATATAAGTGATTGATTCACGCTGAAATTGTTATGGCAACTTCATTAGTTATATTTAAAAATATTTGCAAAAAGTCAGACACTTTTTCCGGGGTTTAAGACTATTTTTGGAACTTATTTATGAGTACTTATGCACGATTTAAAACACTTTCCCAAAAATAATCTTAAAGCTCGGAAAAAGTGTCTGGCTTTTTGCAAATATTCTTAAATATATCTAATGAAGCTGCTATAAAAAATTCAGCGTGATCCATCACTTATTTTTTTATTTTTGAAAGTTCAACTTTGGGGTATTTTGGTTTAATGTTAACCACTCCAAAAGTGTCTGCCTCATTTATTTATTTATTTAAAATCAACTTAACGTTCAAATAGTGCTTCTCGGCTTTTGAATCAAACACTTTTTTTGGCACATATTTTTTTAAACCTTTCCTGTATGCGTAGTACCTTGTATACCCAGGTAGGACAGGCCAACACTTATTTACCTATACATCTTACCTATATCTACCATTGTACAAAATTTATACTTGAATCAAACACTTCATGAAACGGGTGTCATCAGCTCTTGGACTATTATGTGACAGCCGTTGTACGAAACGCATATCAGACGTAAAATTTAAAAGTGCAATAACTCAATTATTGACGTAAACAAGAGATAATTTTTGAATATTAAAACACATGTATGAAGGCCGTACTTTTACCGTATACATTCCTCGACTGATTCTATTGTAACGCACCTATTACATGTTAATGAGGAGATTCATTTCAAAGACAGTTTTATCGACGTCAAACACAACTGACTTGTTTACAAATAGCTTGTCGACAAGATGGTAAAAAATAAAGAGTTTGTAAAACAACAATCCATTAAATTAAATTTTAATGCGCGTTTCAACCTTTCAAAATTTGCGACCGTGACGGGAAATAATACGGATTGTAAGGGCATTGACCGAATTCCTCCAGAATTTCAATCAAAACCGGATTTCTTTTGTGTATCAAACAAAATCATGAAATGTTTTAGAAATTTCATCCGGGAAAAAAAATTTGAAATAAGTTTCAAGTAGCGAAAAATGTAAATTAAATTCGTTGTAAAAAATTATTAAAAAATTCATTGTTAATTTGAGTTTTATTATAAATATCAAACACCAGACTTTTTTTCAAATTAAAATTTTTAATCTCTAATGACCAGAATTCCGACAGAAACAAGCGACAGTGACTGTTTTCAATAGCGTCGATTAAATCTAGTTTTACATTATGGCCCTCCGCGCATGGGTCGACTGTTTCGTAATTTGAGTTTCAAACCAATTCAGGATACGATAGTTCTGTGACCTTTCATATGCCAGAGAATAGGGACCACCATATGAGTTGATCGATTGCAAATTTGTTTCAAATTGGTCGTGTGTGACCGTGTCAGGAGGCAATTTAAGTTACATGGTTGCATGTTCTAGCGAAAGTTTTACTCTGTTTTCCGTCGCAAAGTGCGGGCAAAGTACGTCAATCGATTGCAAACCAATTGCACAAGAGTTGAATCGTAAACTGGTTTGAAACTTAGTTTGCAAAATAGTCGATCTGTGTGCGGAGGGCCTTACAGTGCGAGCAGTTAAAGAAAAATGTAACTTTGATTATTAATCAAAGAGAATTATTTCGTTTTTTTTTTACATCACTTGACTTCCTATTAATCGACCAGTACTCGATTTTTAGAATATTTGTACACCCCTATTAATTAATAAACTTTATTTTTGATAATTCACCTTTGAATTAGCATTCTGAATTTTGTGACGCTTGTATGTGCCAAATAATGACTGTGTCACAGTAAGAAATTTATCGGGGACATGTTAATCTAGATAACTTTGTACTTAAACATAACTGTCTATACATAAACCTCTTGTGTTTATCAAATAACTACATACATATAAACAAAGATTTACTGTTAGTCATTTACAATTCTGTTGATTATTTATATTAAATTTTAAATATCTGGATATATCCAATATTAGTCAGATTTATTTGAATTTTTTCACAGATTATAAAGATATCAAGAATACAAGAAACACCTAAGGGCCTTAAGGTAGTTGACGTGGTTAAGGCACACGTCAGAAAATTCTTAATTTTTGAATACTTATAAAGGACATGATAATACAATTACCCTGAAAATTTGAAGTCTATCGACCGTATACAATCCGAGATAAATTTAATTAAAAATTGGATAATTAACAATGATTGTATATGATCTCTGTATAGTTCTGGACCAGTTTCTTATTTGTAAAAAAATAACTAACTGTCAGAAACTTTCCAAAAACTGACAGTCTTTTAATGCATTTGTTATGAGTTTAAAAAAAATAAGAAATTTTTTTTGACCGCCTAATTATTTATAAATAACGGTTTAAATTTAAACAATTTATAGAAAAGTATGCATGCATATGAATACTGTATGGGTTACGTTACCACGGGTACAGTTTTGCGAACAAATTATGGATCACTTAGCTACAAGCTAATATACTTTTGTGGCGCGTATAATATAACTTTTTGACAATATTGTACCACGACAACTACCTTAAGGCTGTGATGTTATAAATTTAATACAAATTAACGCACCTCTTGCTTTTTCTGTTATATTTTTGGTGTTGAAGGAATAATGGAACAGGAAGCAATGAAGCATATTTTGTTTTTTGATGAAATCAAAGTTAAGTCAGATGATCGCGAATAAATATGACAAAGGCCTGGAGAAGATTTTCTAGTTGCAAATGCAATATATCTCGACAACACTCTGCGATCTTTGAACCAAGAGTCTCCTGAGAGGCGACAACACCGAACGGGGTCATTGCAGAGATATACCAAGACGTCAATCTGTCTCCAGACCGTTTCCATATTCGTGGACGACCAGCTGATGGTTTCAACCCTATATACCCTTTAATTGTAACGTCCTGCTCAATACTAAAAAAATATGAGTTATTGATTGGTGCGTTAATTTTGTAGTCGAATGTATAAACTGTAACATTAAATACGTGTCCTTTAAAGATTCCCATCCTAAGAAAGAACTGTAAACTACAAAAATACGATCATTTGTTTAATCGTAATTACAGTCCATAATTTGTGTTTATTCTCGGAAAAACACCATTTAGTAATTTAACCCTAAGTTCTATAAATAAATCATTGTATTATTTACAAAAAAATAATAAACTAGAATAATAATATTGTTGTTCATTCAATAATAGATAGAAGTATTTGCTTATGTACAGCACTCATTAATATACCGTTTTAAAATATAGATGTGTATATTAATAGTTACAATGAAATGTCATTCATGTACAAAAAATAATAATAAATAAATAAAAAAATAACAACAAATCGCGAGTTGTTTATTAAAATTAGTATTTCATTTTTTAAATAAATTTAATGATGCATCAAACGTTTGATAAGTAAATTGCTTAATTTAAATAATCAGAAATTCATCATTTATAAAATATGATAATTCAAAACCGAACGGGGCCCAGCGACTGTACCTACATAAAATACCTGAAAACCGGGGATATTCAGCCAATCGGAACGTTTGTTACCCTGCATATATGTGGTCGAATGGCAAAATGGCTTATGTGTAATTTTTTGTAGTATCTTCAGAATAACTTTTTCACACAATATCTTTTAGGTCGCAATGATTGTAAGTCCTTATAGTCACATGCTAATCTAATCTAATCTAATAAAAAACAAGTTAACAATTAATAATAACCAATTTATGTGTGAAAATATGTTATGACCGCATTTATTTCAGGAACCGACCTATTTCTTTTCTAGTAATATAGGTGATTTATTAAACAAACTTAAATGATAAGATGATTTATTAGTCTAGAGACTAACTTTGATACATGAAAACTCATCTAATTGAAGTAAAACGTCTTTGGGTGCGATATGAGGGGTAACTAAAATCTTTTTCTAACGGAAGTAACGCTCAGTTTATGCAAAGGAGTATCGACATATTGGTAAGTTAGAAACTTTATAAGGTAACTGTTGAAGCGTTTAGTCAATAGATGCTTAATGTTAAATTAACTTTTTGTTACTCACTGTAAATTATTATCAATAAATACTACTAAATTTTAACACCACTTATTAGTGTATTTGCCATATGGCAACATACACTATTGGCGTCGGTCGGATGGCGGGACCTAGGGGTCGGACCAAAATTTCTCGACGTTTCATAACCTCCTAAACACTTTGGCACCATTTTTAAAAATGTTTATATATATATGTATATATATATATATATATATATTTATATATATATATATATATATATATATATATGTGTGTACGCGCGATAACTTTCGAAAGAGTTAATTGATTTCAACGAAATTTGGACCACGTGTTGAAATCCATCACCGCAAGAAGCCTATTTAAAATGGGCGTAATCGGGCCATTTTAAGGGTAGTTTTTAGGGGTTTTTGGGCCGCAAAATTCCGAAAAAATTCTCAGAATCGTTTCAAAATTGATATTTAACCTGTCAGTAGCAATTAAAAAGTGCCCCTAAAATTTTAATAAAATGGCCTCAACAGGACCGGACTTACAAATTTTTTGAAAACACTAATTTGCAGATAGTGATTTATTTATTGAAGGGTGTCTTTAATTCGGTGTAGACGTTAGATTGATAATAATATTACAATTAAGAAAAAAAATGTTATTTTAAGGGGTGTATTAAGGGGTTAAATTTTTTATTTTGCCCAAAAACAAACTTAATTTCACATAATAAAACTATAAAACCACACGGCCCTATACAAGCAAATACACTATATTGTCGGCAGGGTTTTGGCACTGCGACCCGGGTTTTTAATTATTACTAGCGGTACCTGTGCGAATAATTCGCACTAAAATTCGTTTCTAATTTCTCACACTCTTTATAACTTTCTTCTTTTTGTTGTATTACATTACAAAGCTCAGTGACGGTTCAAGAAAATATTTTTCTAAAACTGTCATATAAAGGCGCAAGTATCGAAAACGTTGAGCTGAAGCGCCGCCATACGAAAAGTATTTATACGTGAATTTTGATTAAAAATTAAACAAAAAAAATTTACTGACCGTCAATCATGTTGACGTTGTTTCAAAGTTAGAACCGTCAGATGGCAATATTGCTGTATATACTGAATAAATGTATAATTGTTATAATGAATTATTTTGCCAAAACAAAAGCAATAATAGATTTTTTAGTTGTTGATGTCGGTAGAGCAAGCAATTATCTTTAAAATGATATAAAATATATGTGGAGCGATTGTGTGGTTTTTTCGAAAAAGGGAGGCAAACATCTTATCCTTAGCGTATTAATATATATGATATTTAAAGTTCAATCGTAAAATATATCACAACGCCAAATAAGTTTTACTTCGATTGCGCGTAAAGGTTACACACACTGTTTTTTAAGAGATTTTTTATACTTATGAACATTTTAAAAAATTTATTTGTTTAAGGAATTATACAATTAACATTCTTTGTTTATACTAGCTAATAACAATGCAATCGTTTTTTTTTAATTATTATGCTATGACAAACATGTAAATCAAGTCGAGGATCCCCATGCAACCTTCGTTATATCTCGATCGAACGAGCGAAACGAGTCAGTTTCGATTTCAACTCGATCCTAGCGTTCGTAAGAGATGAGCCATGGAAACAATATGTATTCGACCTTTTTCAAGGTTATCTATTTTTTTTGAATTTTTTTCGAACTAAATTGAAATTCCAATATATATTCGTAATTAATGTAGTATTTACTAAATATTTATTTTTTTTTCAAAATATTTTTGAAGTTTATCTCACCTTTTTATATCCATTCAAAAATATTAGCAACAGGGCACACCTCACACTGTATCACTTAATAATATTTTTACAACAAATAAAAAACAAAATTCATAAAAATTCAAAAATCATTTTGAAAAAAGCGTATTTAACACAATTATTTTAAAAAATCACAGACCATCAATTAAATTAAAAAACACAAACGATTTGGTTGCATAATTAAAAAAAAAATTATTTTATTTAAAAATTGACCATGTTGCCTATAAATTATTCGTGTCACAATGTTCGTGATTTAAACAATTATTCCAACTTTAATTGCTTCGATCTAATAACTATCCGTCATTTAAAACATGGAGGATTGTTGATCAATTGAAAAGACAAGAAAACGACCTCTCAGGCCGTCTACCGTATCGCTTATAGGTACTATATACAGTTTGTGACAACATGTGCTCTTATATGTACATCCGCTGGTGGGAGTATAAGCGAACAGTACAGTGAAACTTCCGTAAATTGAACAAATCTTGAGCAAATCGTGGAAATGAACATAGGTTCATTGACTCTAAATTCATGGGTTATTAACTGACTTTAGTTTGCATAACGTTTCGATTTATAAAACATCATCTTCATAAATGAAATATTTTTTTGAAAACAAACCAAGAGAGATACAGAAGCAAGGGCGTACCCAGCGAGGGGCAGGAGGGGGCAGCTGCCCCCCCTGGAAGCAAAAAATAAGTCGTTATTAAATTCTGTTGCTGGAATTTTTACAATTCTTGAAATAACTATTTTAATAATCAAAAAAATACTTACACTATTGAAAATTGTTACAACCTGAACGACCATGGGTTGCCCCCCCCCCTAGTTTTGATCCTGGGTACGCCCTTGTACAGAAGTGACCATGTTTTCCTTTTTTCACAAGTACCTATAGTAAATTTAAGATTTTTTTCAAAAATTTGATTTTTTTCAATATGCCTTAAAAAAAGCAAAAATCAAAATCTTTGATATATGTTTCAATTTAAGGACCTTTGTAAAGAAATACGCTTATTCCAATGAGCAGAAGCAAATATTTTGGTTTAAAAATTATAGGCATTCGAAGATTTTTTTAGTAAATTTTGAAAGCTTTAAATGGATCCAACTGCTAAATCAGATACAATAAATCAGATACAAAGTTCTGCTTTAGTGCAGTCGGGTAAAACACTACATACAACAATTAGTTTTCAAAACGATAGCCCCAAGGGGTAGTACTCGCAGTACCGCGCGGTAAATAAATAAAATCCGCAAAAATACCTAAGTTGAAGTTTTGCGCATTAAAATAATGAAATAATCACAATTTAATATATTTCTGATCATAATTTTTTATTTCATAATCAAGGCAGTTCAGATAAGCGTAATACTACTGTATCAAAACAAAATAAAGTACTCACAAATAAGGCTTGTATTATAAACAAACAATTTATGTACAGAATTAATAATTTGTTTATTTCAATTACTTATCAACACTTATTTCATCAAGCTAAATAAATCAATACTTGAGCAAAATTAGTCATGGAACGATGGAGATTTATCGCCCAAAACAAACTGGGAAATATTCGCTATCTTCTTTTGGAAAAATTTAGCACAATCATCAAGTAAGTTATGTGTGCATATTATTAACATTCGAAACAGGCCATCCATGACTAAACGAAGTAACAAATCCTTAATAAGAATAATCAAGGACGTTTTCAAGACACTCATCTAGACTAAATTGAGGCCTATTTCCAAAACCAGACGACGTATTTAAACAGAAGTATTTCTATTTTATAGTCTTTAATTTGAATTTCATTATTAGCCTGCAGCGTACATTTTCACTTAAATGGAATATAAATGCAAATTCAGTGTTATTACGCGTGACAATTGTACACCACCACCCCGGCGGGCGATTCTCGTACCCATGCGTGTCAATTTATCTAGTTTTTGTTTTTGTTATTAAAATATTATATTTAAATCGTATAATAATAATAACAGTTCATCCTGTAGAAGGTTCCTCTTAAAATTCTATTTCCATTTGAAATTTTAATAATGACATAGTACATCGTTCTAAGTTGGGTCGATGCCTGCTAAGAATGGCCGGTGGCTACTCTTTGACCCATATCCTAATGTTCCTGTACTCTGTTCTTCTTGTGGTCTCGTTGTTTGGTTCTATATTATTTAGTTTTCCTTTAGTCTGCATTATTTCGTCCAGTATAGTGTGCTTCGGAAAACTACCAGCTCACCGGCTAATTGCTTATTAAGCAGAACTCTTTAGAATCTTAACAGTACTTTTGACCTTCACAAAATGGGTTGCTAATGGCTTCAGTTGTCGAGCCTCTATAGTCTACAATTTTTTTTCACACAATGGAAATAGTTAAAAGCGGCTTGTGCAGATGACAAGTCAACGAATCATCCCACCACATGTGTTGCTTTGAAGATCTTCAGATAAAAAACCATTGGTTCCAATAATCTTGGAACAAATTATCTGCAGGGAATTGATCTTGAAAGGAATGCTGCTTTTTATCGGAACTATTATTTATCTATTTATTTTTATTTTAATTTGTAAACCTGACAGGCTATCAGACTAAATGTTATGGGATATATCCCTACAATAACAAGCAATGAAGGTTACACATTGTATCAGACTCACATTCTTAGGAACCAAATATTTGGGAGCCAAGAGAATTATGAAATCCGTTACGAATGAATGTAAGTTGACCCAAGATTTATCGGGATCTAGAGAAAGCATAACGAACCCTTGAAGAACTAAGTGTGACAATTTTTTTCTGGCCTTGAAAATTATCTATCTATCTAAACATTTGAAACGTTTTTGAAATAAGTTGCAGGTTTTACAGAAATCTCTTCAATTGTGTTCTTTGCGGAAACAGAGTTACAATATTATATGTAACCGTTTCAAAATGTTTGAAATATTCGATATGCTGTTAATACGGTTCTGTTGTCAGAAATCAACTTTTGCCAACTATGACGTAAGTCAAAAGTGCTACAGGCTTACGGCTATTACATCCGCTTGTAGCTGTATCGAGGGTTGAGTAAAAGTTTGATATGTTTAGGATAACAGGAAACTTCTGAAGTGAACCTTTCATTTGAGCTTGTGCGTGGCGTAATGATGATGCTTTCTATTTGAGGTGACCTTGGAAGATACGTCACCGCCTGACATTACGATTTCCGTTTGAAGCTATTACGTCACATCCTCTATAAAATGTCTGCGTATTTCTTGCTGTAAATAGTTTAACCCCGTTTTGCACTGCAGTTTCTTTAGGTCGAGCTATTTGGTATTTATTAGACTTGTGGCTTCGTGTGATTTTTTCATGCAACCAATTACTTAAGAATGCGTACAGAATATCACAAACCAAATCAATAAACCTCCATTGAGATACAAATGTACATGAGACAACAAAAAAGACAACATTTTGAAAGACAAAAAAAATTTAATTGTTTTATAGGTTCTTCAAGTTGAATCACGGGACACCTATGATGGTTGTTATAGAAGAACAATGCGCAGACCACATACATAATATTACTATTTCAAAAACCGTCTTTTTACTTAGGTGCGGTGAGTCACCAAAGACACCAAAGAGTGTAAAAAATATATTCCCGTCTCTTTTTTCGAAGTAGTTCATTGGTTATTCCGACAATATATTAGCATTGAGTATATTTCTCTTTGGTATTAGTTCTATATCTTTATCTATAACAGTAGCCAATCAGAACCAACAAACTGTTACCACAAAAACAAAGACAGATATATGTTTGCACCCTAATCGTGTGATTGCGATTTTCGTACTATCCGCAGTAAATATTAGTACGCACATGGCACACTGATTAGTATTTTTCAAAGATATTTGATCAAAGTAACATTTAATAAGTTTAATATTTTGTGTGACCTTATTCTATTTAAAGAATCGTTTTTATTAATAAATTATCGACAAGAAATTAGAGATCAATGTCTTTTTTTGCAATAAATTGTTTGACTTTAGTAGAATACCTTGAATTATATACTCTATCACTTTGCATATATTTTGGATTAGTCAGAGAACCAATCCTCGCCTACATAGATGCTTCCTTTCTAAGTGGAAAAACCAATAACCATTTTAGTTGGGACCACGAATTAATATTTTCTTTTTATAATAGATTAAAAAAGCAGTGTATACTTTCACCAGTTCCTAGAGTAGAACCTGAGAATCGGGTAGTTTGTGCTGGATCAACAGAAACTCCGTAGCGTAATTAATATCGACATTTTGGCGACCTCGACCTATCAATAAAAATTAATAACTATAAATCATCGAAAGTTGACAGAGTTTATTGATGATTTTAATATAACCTATTACGTATTAGAATTTTATATCTAACACATAAATTGAGGACCTACATAAATATAAAAGTAGCAAATTGTAAGTTCTACTTAAAATTAATTGTATATCTAGGCTGAGCCTTGAAAGACGTGACATTGACGAAAATTAAATAGATTATAGTTTTATTCTTGCTAAATGTGTTCTCTTTTCTATATTTAAAATAAATATACATATCTATGTTTTATCTAAACGGAAGAAAATATTCGCCCAGTGCTAACACAGAGTCGCCGCCAGAAAATTTTTCAGAGACAACTGGGGCATACAAATAGATAATACATTTTAGAGGCAGAATGTTTGAAACTCTTTGATGGGGTCTCCTAAAATTTGTGTTACAATAATTCGGTGAAATGTCACGTAAGAGATGTACCACTAAATGAAAGAGATTATGTAGTTGTCATTGTAATTAAATCTGTAACTATAATCTTTATTTCTGGATGTTTACTCATCTCTTGAGGGTGCCGGTGACGGATTGGTTGTCGAGAAGTGTGTTAAGAGAGAAACTCAGCTGACACGCCCCTCTCTGTTCGCATAGTAGAAATAATCCTCAGGGGTACAGGGCTGAATAGTATAATGTATATAGTTAAGATCAGAATCAACATATATTAGTGTTTACACATTATACAAATGTTTATACGTCAAAGCCCTCTAAGTGCACAGCTCGGAACCGAGGCCCATCCTTTAAGTGCACACTTCCCCTACGATCTTTTTCATCCCCACTCTTCTAACTCCTATAGCTATCTTTATTCAATCAGATGATATAAACAATATCTCTAAAACTCTATGAATATGATGGAAATGGAAAGTTTGAAAATAGCGCGCTTACGGTCGCACGTGATTGGTCGCAGATTATTCGAAGTGGGGGCTGGGGAACGTGCACTTAGAGGGCGAGTTCGTGTGCAGTAAGAGAGCGTGTGCATTTAGAGAGCGTGCACTTAGAGGGCTTTGACTGTACATAAAGTTTCAGTTCAGACATATGAGATTTACACGCAATCACTTTTTTTAGCGTTTGTGTATAAAGACACATGCTAAAAACGCCGTGCCGAGAACCGAGGCGTGTTCTCATAATTTGATTTTTTGTTAACAACTTTACATGCCAATATGCTGTCAGCTTATCTTTTAGTTAAGAGAGGAAAAGCTGTAGCTGAAATTGCCGAGTTCCGAATATAGAACATAAACTTTTCCTAAACTAAAGCATAAAGTGAAAATGAGAAACGAAAAAAATTAAATTTCTTATACTAGCTTTAAAAAACTTTCAAAAGTAATGCTTTTTTATATTAAAAAAAAGAGTGTGTGTTAGTCATAGACCGATACTCCTGGACGTGATCTAATGATGTAAAAAGTGTCCTCCCCTGAAATAAAAAGATAGACCGATGGTGTAGCCAATCTCTAGCAATTGTCATTTTCAGACTATTTATCGCGTGATCCATACTACTCTACGATCCACTGCTCAGGAGTCGGGACTACTCGCGTTTACACTTTAGTTCAACACTGAATTACCAAACAGGTCAGCGTATCTTGCACTTTTGTATAACAAACACAATAGTGTCAAAAGTGTTAAATCTTTTTACACTGGAGCACGATACCAAGCACCTATCATTTGTTTCGTGCGTGTCGACAAACATTTGTAATTCTGGAGAACAATCCGTTATGATTTGTTGCTACGAGCGAAGTTTCGGCTACCATCTAAACAAAAAAAAACTTGAATTTCCGAATTTGAATTGTTATACGCCATTGTGTTATGTAATTGAAGCTTTAAGGTGACTGTGTTGTTTAAAATACCTCCTTTTTCACCCACATAGGTCTACCGTTGGATCCACTTACTAACGTTTCGGAAATCACTAATTTCTATGAAAAATCCCATTCAATCTTTGATGTTAATGCTTCAATACAAACTAGAAATACGCACCATTCTTCCCGTATGATTTTTACTCGAGTTTGGACAGTTTACTTGATGTAAATAAACGATTTAAAATCAGATAAAAACGAAAAAGTTTACTCAAGATTTTGTACAGAAAAAAATAAATTTGGAAAAAATTATTGAGTAGAAGTAAAATTGAACAAAACTGAGAAAAGTAGCATAAGTTTTATACAAATTTATGTACAGAAAAAAACTAATTTAATAAAAATATTGAGCAAGCCAAATTTTTCAGTATTTTTAACTTAATTTGTAGAGAAAAAACTTCAAAACTTTAATTTGCCTTCCCGTAATACGAAATCTTGTGACCTGTTGTAATTAAGTTTTGACGAATATCACGTTTTTTGATCCAATTTTTTGGACAAAAGTATGTATTTTTTGACATTTTTAAGCAGCAAATCAAATAAAATGAATTTTGCGATCACAGTTCAAAATTTCCCGGGAGTATATTTTACAATATGAGGGGTCAGCCGCCTTAAGTCGAAACAGCACCTGAGATTCTAATGTTTAATGGAAGTCATAATTCATACGTCATTAGGCAATTAGAGTCTTTTAAAATACCACTGGTGGTAATAAGTTCAGATGAAACGGCTTATCGTACTTATGCGTTAAGGATATGAACAATTAACTAATAATCTCGCTTCCTGTTAAAATATAGAAGTATCCATTAAGTTTTGTCAATAGGAGAAATTTAAAAGTCTACGGCATGCGTTTGTCACATGCTTTTCATAGTTGAGTCATACTATTCATTGGCAGTGGCAGAGAGATAAAACATTCTCGATGCACCAAAAAAACGGATGCGCGTCTAAAAAAAGCATCTAATACAAGGTAAACAGATACATAAATTATTATCTAAAGTTTAAGTGTGATGATTCTAAAACAAATATCTATAAAACAGCTTCTTTTTATCTCTGTATCCCACTAGTGCGTAAGTGAAACAAAAAAAATGCGATCTTACCAATCCAACAGCAATTTTCAAAAACGTCCTGTCATTTTCCGGTTATTGCTATAAGAAAAACACAGATAACTCAGAAAGTAAAGCAAGTCTCGTTTTCGTAGACAGCTCGAATATAGAATTCGCATTTTGTCAAATAATATTTTATAAGTATATTTATTGTGAGTGAAAAGTAATTACTAATAGGAGGTACGTGTAAAAAATGTAAAATGTATCTCGTGTGACTGTTAAAACTCGTCTCGTTATTATAACATGTCACAATTCGTCAATAAAATAATGCATTACAATCTAGGTACATAGACTACTTTGGATCCTAATATATCTCATTTTAGAAGCTTTTTGTGTGCTTTTGTGCTAAACGAATTCGAATTTTTTGTGTTTTTAATATATTTTTTAATACAATATGAATGAAGTATGATGGGCAGCAATTAGACATTTTTAGTTCCGGTTGGTTATATCGGAGAAAAACGATAAAAACTTAGACTTCTTCAATACATTTCATATGAAAATGTTCAGAAAAATAGCAATTTAATATTAATAATTTAATAACAATTTAAGGAAAATGAAGGTATTTTTTTATTGTCCTAAAAAATTATTTCATAACAATTGTAACGTCTATGGACCTAAAACATGGTATTAAGTAAACAATGTACTTTATATTTCTACAAAAATTATGTCTTTGACAGCTGACGTTCTCTTAAAGTCATATTAAATGCACGTTCTCCATTATTAGAAATGTTACACAGCGTAAAAAAAACTTTGAAGAACTTTTCAAGTACTTCTTATTCTTTCTTCAGTATAATATCTAATGTCCTACTTTCATGGAATGATTTACAAGAAACATGCCCATTTTACTAAAATCACAAGTAATAAGTTTTGGTTAAACGGCAAGTTTTGGGTAAATTTTTATACGCGAAATCATTATTACGAATGCTGTGATTTTTGAAAAATTTTATTGCAAACAACGCGATTACTGGCTCACTTAATTCTTGCTAATAGACGAACAAACTTATTGCAAAAAAACGTTTTTGCATTCTGGACTCCATATTAGTAATTTTTATGAAATCGTATAACCTTTACTTGCGGCTTCTCTTCGTTAATTACGTTTTATTGGCTACTACTTAATTCTCTAGTAAAAGCACGATGATAAGCCGAATATTATAGTGAAAGTTTAAGCCAAATCGGTTCGGCAGTTTTTAAGTTATCCCAAGTAAACATCCTGACACAAACGGACAAACAAAAATTATGAAAAAGACTAAATCGGTTTAGGTATCCCATAAACTATACAAATAAGTAGAAATTTCATTTGAACCTTACAAAGTTATGGTTTTAAAAAATTGTAATGATTTATGGTAGTCTAGACAATCAATCAGTACATTAATATATGTTCGGAAATAAAAAATAATTCATAGGTATGGTATACGGCTTACTTCGTTTGACAGTCAGACACCCCTGCGATCCATTGCGTGATAAAGAAAGCTTTTTATAGATTATTATTTTATCATTTCTTCAAATTGTGTTAATTTTAACTTTGTATTGTTAGACACTTTTCGTAGGTACTATTGTTCGACAGTGATCAAACGCTGACAATGAAGTTAATTAAGTATTTTGTCACTTTTAATTAATAACTATTATTAGATTTATGAGTTTTACGAACCAATTAAAATGTAGTAAGAATTTAATTGCAATTGTAATTGATCTTAAGTGTAACATGTTGAACAGCTTCTAATTGAGAAAATCTATAGTTATAAATAGAACTGAATTCTGTGTGTTATTTCTATATGAAAATAAAGTTTTTAAAAGTTTACTTGATAATGTCTACAGTGTTCGACGAAACGTTGTACGAAGATTTTGTGGAGCATTAAATATATAAACAAAAAAAAAATTCCTATTACCTAAGATATATTATTATTACACTTTTTAATGTTTTCAGCTATTTACGACGACATACAGAAGCCATTTGAGCAGTTTTCTAAATTTCTGTTTGTTGTCAAAAACTAATGCATCAATTTTATTCAAACTTTGTCAGAAGTGAAAATTTCTAATTGTGTGCTGCATTTGTTTTATCACAATTTTGCATCAGATATAGTAATGACAAATCGGCCAAAATGATCTAGCTACAAGTTGCGGTTGTTTGTGGTTGGTGTATTTATATTTTTGTGTGAATATAAAAATCAAGTAATACTTGATATTCTTGATGATAATTTATCCTTTAGCAGTTCCTATTTACCTCGACAGCGGGCAAGTGAAAAACAATGTACATATAAGGATAAAAACCTCCTTTCAAGACAAAAGTCTTTACTGATCACTGACTGTTATTAATTGCCTACGAGAAGAAGGCCATGAAGGGCAAGTTGTTATAGATATTATTATCTATAACAACTTACCCTTAATGACCTTCTTCTAAATGTTGATGCCCTTTAACCCTTTCCCGGTTGATTTTGGATCCCTGCTCTGGAGTTAGGCGAAGCATCAAGAGACGAGAGTGAGTGGTAAGCATGTGCGCCAAATGGCGTATACAAATTTAATAATCAGAAAAAAGTATGTCATTGAAACCACTGTACTTTAAACATTTTTATTTCCTAAAACAAAGGTAATATGTTATTAGACAATTTTTAAATGAATCGATAAACTATTTGAATAAACTAAATTATTAACGAGTTAGGCTACTATCGTAGTTAAGATGTTAGTTTATTCATGTACACATTACTACTCTCAAATCTCATACTTAATTTTAATTGTATTTTGATATTTTCTTAATTGTTTTTTGACGACTGTGTCCATATTTGGCTCTATAAATAAAAACTATTTTTAAAATAATAAAATAAAATATCACAAACAATGTTTTATTTCCACTTTAATTTATTTACCGTCAAAACGTTTTCGAACATTAACTGTTCATTATCGATGACAATGTAATACTGAGCAAGTTTGATGAGCTCAGTATTACATTGTCATCGATAATGAACAGTTAATGTTCGAAAACGTTCTGACGGTAAATAAATTAAAGTGGAAATAAAACATTGTTTGTGGTATTTTATTTTATTATTTTATAAATATGTCTTTCTACAAAGTTACACTCGCTAATTTCGAAAACTATTCTATTCTATTCTACAATTGTTTTCTCCACCGGAACCGGAACACGCTCAAGAATGTTTAAAAAAAACCGATCTGTCTTAGATATTTATTCACACAATAACAACGAAGCGACAGTTCAAAGATTTTTTCTTATATGGCACGTGACTTGAACGTGCAGCGATGTCGTTATTTAAATGACGTTTATATGCCTCCTTTCCTGCAAGCCTTTAGTTCTGAGGGTCTAATCTGAGAAAAGAAGCTAGCACAAATTATATTTTATTTTATTTTTTTTTCCTTTTTGTTATTGAGAATTATATTTCATTATTTTGAATACAAGTCAAATAAACAAACAAAAAAAAAACTAGTCGAAAATAAACCAGCTTTTGTCGTAGTATTCAATTAACAGTTTGTTTTTAACGAAATTAATTACAGGTTGCTCTATTTTCTGAATTTTCAGTTATCTTGTGTGAACAATATTACAACTGAATATTTAATATCACTTTACTTTGTTTTAGTACTGAAAATGACATAAAATATGACCTAGTTGTGCAACAGACATAGCAATATAAGTACGTCTGTAGTTTCGTTGAGTAAAGAAGGTATTGTTTTCAAGAATTGGGGTAAGGATTGTTAAAGTCAAGCGTTTCGCAAATTCTGTGTTTAAATAATATTTGGCGAATACTTTTCATTTTAAACTAATAAGTCAAATACATATAAAAGACAGACTATAGATTATAGACGTTCGATATTAGCGTCAATAAATGTCACTAATGCCGCAGCGACAAGAATGCAAACGCAGTTCTATTTTTTCTGATCAAGTGAAAATCAGTTGCAAATATCTTGACCCAGGAACGACGAGTAGAGTTTTGTTGTTTATAAATATTTAAAATGCCGCACTAAAATCACTCACTTATTATAATTTACCTATTTGAAATTAAAACAAAATAGTATCGTTTACGCAACATTGAAGTAGAAAATTATCAATCACGTGAAAACAATCGAACATCGTATTATTGCATGGCCGTTCTAAACAATTGAACACGATCACGAGAAAATAATAATCAATTAATGCTCATTGAAAAATAGGATACTTTCATGTAAATTGAAGATGATTGAAGCAGGGTGTAACAAAATGTTATATCCGTTTCAGAAAAATAAAATTTACGATTATGTAAATAGAAAATTCCAATTGTCGGTTGTAGAAAAATATTTAATCTGTAGTATTTAAACGAATAATAATCACCGGAAAGAAGTTAGCGCGGAAATTATTTTTTTTTTAATTATTGAAATATCAAAAAAATTGCTCCTTAAATGCTCTATCAGAATCAGTAATTGCTCCATTTCTAAGATTATTAGTTTATTTATAATTAATTTTTTAAAAAATCTAATTACTGAAAACTTGATTTTACTATAGAATGAGAAATATTCACTTTTTATACAATTTTTTTTGCTAAAAAAATTGCTCTCAATTAGCTCTATCAATTGCACAAAACAATTATTTAACTTTGACAATTTTTATAGTAATTAACAGAAAAATAATGTTTGTATGGTAAACCTACTGCGCTGTGACGTCATCAATTGTCGCTGCAACTTATAAGGGCCATATTTACATGTATCAGCACTACAGCCTTAACGTTTACCATACAAACATTATTTTTCTGTTAATTACTATAAAAATTGTCAAAGTTGAATAATTTTTTTGTGCAATTGATAGAGCAAATTGAGAGCAATTTTTTTAGCAAAAAAAAATTATATAAAAAGTGAATATTTCTCATTCTATAGTAAAATCAAGTTTTCAGTAATTAGATTTTTTTAAAAATTAATTATAAATACACTAATAATTTTAGAAATGGAGCAATTACTGATTCTGATAGAGCATTTAAGGAGCAATTTTTTGATATTTCAATAATTAAGAAAAAAATAATTTCCGCGCTAACTTCTTTCCGGTCAAAAAAATGATCTAAAACGTGAAAAAATACGTAATTATCTAGACAGTAGATGTTTTTGATACATGCTGTATTTTAAAAGTTATCTTTATGAATAATTTATGTACTAATTGTTATGTGTAACTGGATTTTTACATAGCTTTTAAAATCTATGTAGAATCGTTCAGATATGATCAACTACCTGAATATTAGGTTGAAATGTGTTACTGAAACACGATTCGTCTTTAATTGTTAAATGAATTAATAACGACCGCTTATAAATTCATATTTAATATCATTTTTGATCTTACACCACACACGACAGACAATTGGGTATGCGAAAGATTTTATTTCTTGTTGCTTGTACGTAGACTGCAGACAATGACGGCATGCGTTGATCGATATGCGGTCAACTTTTGATTCTTATTTGTCTATATTTTTAAAAACGAAAAAATACTGACAAATATTACCCCGTTAATCTATTTTAATAATCACCGAAGAATAAAAGAATACTCAGTAGTCGTTAGACAGTTTTGTAGGTAAAATTATTCATGTTTGATTCTTGTACAGTCGATATTTTTATATGGAATCGTCTTCTGGGGCAATGCGGTAAACGCATCCCAACTTTTTATTATACAAAAACGTTGCATCAGAGCAATCTGTAAAGTTCCTCCAAGAACCTATTGTCGATCCTATATAAAAAATTTAATATTTTAACAGTTTTTGATCTCTATGTGCTAGAATGTGCCAACATTAAATTTAACTTCATTCTTTTCGCGGGAAATATTCCTAATCATTCGTACTGCACTAGAATAGGTACAAAGTATAGACTAGATTACACAACTTTGACCACTGTCAACAAAGGTCTTGTTAATTCGATGCTGAAAGTTTTTAACAAGTTGCCCGAAGAGTTGAAAAATCTTTCAGACACAAAATTTAAACAACATTTAAAAGCAATGCAGATAAAAAAAATTTTTTACTCGGTTGAGGAATATTTTAATCATAAGTTTTAATTGTATACTTTTATAACTGACGCATTCTACACTGTTTTATATAGTATAAATAGAATAAAGTTTGTTATCTATCTATCTATATCTATCTATGTAAGAGCATGTCCTACTTGTTCACGTCTTGTTTATCGATGCGGCAGTTGTGTCGCTCGTGTGCGGTGCTCCGTATGATTCAATAATGAATATTCTGACTGACGAAATTGTCTATATCAGCGACTGTTTGTCGAGCATCGTAGCCGGAAGCCTTAATTCCTGTAATATATTTCAGCTAGGCTAACGTCTAATAATGTACGGTGTATCTAAAATACAGTTCATTATATATCGACAATCCGCCAGCGGTTTTCATTCAACCAATTTACATATAATTTTTCAATTGCAACTTTTTATCAAGAGGTTAAGGACATTTTATAGATTTTGACACGTTGGAATCATTGAGAATACGCGCAGTTCTATATGTAGTTTCGTTACTAAAATATAGGCGTTTTAAATTTTTAATTTTAAATAGCCATAACTTGGAAACTAGTAGAGATAAAGTTATGCGCTTGTGCTCATTCGATTCAGAAGATCAAATAATTTCAATCATATCCGTAACACTTTTTAGTTTTCAAGAAAATTGAAAAATTGATGTTTTTTCGTGTTTTTGTAAGTTCGCAGTGTCGTAGGTAAGGTCATGAACGCCCAGGAGAAGATTTGAATTTTACGCCTGCCAAAAAATTATTTTGTAGGAAGAAAAATAATACAATAACTTTAAAGTGCGTGCCTTTGAGGTTAGCGTCCCTGGCAGCCGTCCTCGCGACCAGTCCCTAGCTACGACACAAAACAGATATAATCAAATGTTAAACGTTAAAATACGTTTAAAGCAATATTGGTAGTATTGATGATTCCACTAACGGCAACATATCAGATTTTTTTGTAGTGGACGGCAAGCTATAGAAAATTCTAAAATATATATTTCTGACCAACTATTTCAACTTTAAAATGGCGTCAAATGCAGTTTTTAGTGCAGGTTTAGAGAACTATGAAATTTTATTGATAAGTGTATAACAAGTAGAGAAAACATAAAACTAGCTATAATCATAAAACTGATAAGACAGCATTGAACACTTGAATCATTCAATCTCTTGAAGTTGACGGCGCCAATAATTCGCAAGTTTCAATTGGCTGAATCACAGTTTCAAATAGTCTAAAGTTGAACTATGATTCACGCTTGAACAATGAAGTTAGAGTAAGTTCATTGTTTGTAAAATCAACTAAAACTGATCAGCAAAAATTGAACTTATAGGGTTTCACGGTCATTTTCGTGCAATTTAAGTTAAATAACTAAAGCTTATTAACCAAAATCGCGTCGTGAGAACCGGCCTTTATCATACTGGTTCAACTGCGTTGAGAAAAAAAAACTTGATGAAGTATTGAAAGCAATATATCGGTTTATTGCGAATCCCCGAAAATATAGCGTTGGATATCGACTACTTCAAATTCGGTGCGAGATTATGTCGGATATATCGTATTAGATTGTATTGTCTTTTCAACGTACCAATTTTTCTTTTCTAGAAGCTTGCGTGTTCAACGAATGTGTAGATTCTGCAACGGAATTGAAAATTGATATTTCCTACGAACAGGGAAAGCGATATTTCGCATCATTTCATTTCGAAGGGTCTATTATATGTGAAGTAACTTCTAAAAATGTGAATTTAGACTTTTCAGAACGCACACAAGTAATCACTTTTGAGAGAGAGAGAGAGAGATTATAGACGCTCGACAGTCGGGATCATGAGCGTCATGGCAACTTTTGATATATTCAGGTACAACCAGGGCCGATCTTAGCAAATTTGACATCCCAGGCGAACCAATCAATTAATAATAGATTAATGCTGGACTGCAGAAAGCGTTATCAGAAAATCGGACTTGGCAGTGACCTTAGATTGTGACCATGAGGAAAGCGTAGTAGAATTTTAAATTTTGCCCGAAAAATAATTGATCAATTAAAACGCCTTTTTTTAAATTGTGTTTAAATGTATTGAACATAGTTTTTGGCACAATTTCCATTTTCTATGCAATTTGATCAAAATTTAGCGTCGAAAGCAATCTACCTTGTGTGTAGATCAGTCATTTTTATTTTTTTTTATTGTTTATAGTCTGCCTTCTGTCTTTGGTCAGTAGATCAGTCACTTGTTTTACTGTGAGTACAATCTAGTGTTCTACATGACAAGGAGTTTCATAATGATATTAGACTACTCTTGCGTGTATAAAAATTGTATTTATGTGATCACAATTAAGGTCAACGTCAAATCAGTATTTTTGACAATGCTTTCACAACCCAGCATAATTGTTTTACTTAAAATATTTACGTTTTCAAAATTTCTATAAACAATAACGTGTTACAAAAAAGCAAAACAAAAACAGCAAACAAACATGTTTATATAGACTATAAAGCTTTGAAATATTCAAAAGATAAATAAACATATAGTCGAGACATTTTATTAGATTGCATGCACTTGAACTCTTGACCTCTCCAAGTGTTATTTTTATATAAGTACTGCTTTTTTAATAATTTTTTCTGCATTATTGATCTCAGTTTATGGACGGAACCAACTGTTACAATGCAGGTAAAATGTGAACCAATCAACGGCATGCGACCTAGGTGTTCATTTGTTCGTCAAATTACGGATTAAGAGCGATTAGTTTTAGTGTGGAACAATCTATAACCAAAGATCAATCGTGTTTTTTAATAGTCGTCTTTTATTTATCCCCACCCCTTAAAACAAAAATTCGAGAAAGAAGAAGTTTATTTGAAACAAATGAATATTGATGTGAGGGTAATAAACGACTATCAAAAAGAAAACTGTATATTTTACACTACACACTACACAAGTAAAATAATATATATATAAAAAAAGTAATAACGGCACCGATTGCTGGGACCGAATCTGTGACCGTTAGGTTACGAGGCAAGTATTCTACCTAGACTTGGGTAACTCAGATCTGAACCGGTTCAAAGAGCCGACTCCGACAGAAGATCCGTGAGAGCTGACTCACTTTTCTTGAGCCGACGGATCAACGGATCCGCATGACTCAGTGAAACACTTAACATACAGAAGCACATTTTACACTTACGTATCAGTTCTTGCTTTGATGCATCTGTCAGCTCAAATGACTCATGCATCACATGTTTGGCTATGCATTCTTGATTCTATACAGGTCGCGATATGATTGACTGAACTAGGTAACTCAGTGGCAGGTTGCAGTAACATATTCAGAACTCGGCTCTTTTTGAACCGGTTCAGTGAGCTGGCTCACATACGGGATCCAGATGCAAAGATGCAGATCACTAAAAAGACCCGTTTTTCCCATCTCTACTCTGTCGTCAGCTTTGCTTAATTTTATACATGCGGTTTTTGTAGTATACATTTGTAGTGTACATTGCGACACATTCGTTATATTTTCAATCTCAAAAATGAATTTTACCGTACGATGTCAAAATAAGTTTTACTTTAAAAAGATACCCGTTAAAGAAAAAAATTCATTTGTTCGACGATTTAGCCCGTAAAGTATCTGAATTTTTTTATGCGAATTCTTCAAAGTTATTAGAACAACATAGGTGACCTCGTTCCATGAATGACGTCAGTTGGAAGACCGTTCATATTTTTATCAATCAAGCAATATGAATTGACAATCCGCTGGATGACGTCATCCCTTCACTACTATCTAAAGGAAAGAGGTCACCTCTGTATCTAATAACTTTGACACTGTATAATGCTTGACTGATTGTTCCTCAATTATTTGGATAGTCGTCAAAGTATGTTATTCAATGATATATCTGAGTAAATAATACCATGTTATGCATGTCGGGTGAATTTATACATCTGAACATTTTACTCAAGATAAACAGCTTACAATATTGAATGCAGTCGCGAAGCAAGTGTATAATTAGCTTCAACAAAAAGTGAAAATTCATCGTGAAATGCACTTGCAAGCTGCAACCCTTTTTGTAAAACGACTGCAGTGATTTATAATTCTTTGATTATTTTTATGCTAAGTAAGTCAGCTCTACCGGAAAATATAAAGCTGTCATTAAAAGGTTGTTGTTCTCTATAATTTTAGTCTTATTTCTGTGAAAGTCGATTGCAAAAATTCCCCATAGATCTAAAGTTATGGTAGACAATGTGACTGCCCGACGATAGTTTGGTGCGCGCACATAAAACTTTAAACGCGTTTTTCTCGTGACTACTTTTTCCGCCACGGTCGGCATGATAACTCATATAGTTTTTAATATTTTTCGATGCGATTTTTTTAAAAATATTTCAAATCGTTTTCTCTATAGAGTGTCGGGCCGGATGTCTGATATTTTGATTTAAAAAAATTATAAAAATTATTAAAGTGTGAAATTTATGGCGTAAAACGCATCTTTTTTTTAAGCAGCCAATATTTGATAAATTTTTCGAAATTCAAAATTCCGGCTCGACACACTATAACTACAACTTTCTTTTACAAGAATTTTTTAAAATTTTGCAAATCGATCAACACTTACTGGACATACGATGCCGATCGCGGAGCAACTTTTTTTTCTTAGTGTTGTGAATCACGTGATTTTTTATATAGTATTTTTTGAAAAAATAAAGTCAAATATTTTTTTATAAAGCCTAAATACCAATAAACAATGTGCATTATTTATTTTTATTAATTTCTATTGTCATCTGTGCAAAAAAAAATGTTTCTTTTAGCGCATTTTTGACGTCGCTAGAACATTTCTTGTCCGTCGAATTAAAAGTTCAAATTCTAAATTCGAGCATAGTGCTCATTATTTTTTCCAGTTTACGAAGTACGAGCGTTTTTATGTATTTTTTGGAAAAATTCGTGAATCCGCACTAAAAGGTACAGGTTTATGCTGGTCTAGTGTGCGATATCGTGCAGGTTGCTGGTCGGGCCGTTCCATTGACAAGTATACACGGTCTTTTAAATTCACATCTGTAGCATCCCTGATACAGAAATACATACTACATATGGAGGGTAGAGGTAAGGAGAACCGTCTCATATGGGGGGAAAGTTGAAAAAGTGTCCCGCTGTATACTGACAACAAAGCTTCCAGTACCTACCAAAATAGCGCTGGCGTTCGAAAAGTTACGATATGAACATAGCTGTTGTAAATGGAGTGAAGTTTTTTGAGTTCAAATATTTAAAAATTTTAATGACTAGAGTAGTTAGTAAAATGCTAGTATACAAAACCTCAACTATTTACGTAGTCTAAAATGTTTTAGTAAATACGATAGAACCAAAATACTGCAGTGAGAAAGCGTAATTTTATTAGTGTGATTTTTTTAAAATAATTATTAGTGATTTTATTGTGGTGATAGTTATAAAACGTTATAAAATAATGAGAAATACTCCAATCATATATTTTGTTTGAAATTAAATTGTTATTTCTCTATCTTATTCTAATTACGTTTGGCGCTTTCTTTAAAATTTATCGTAGGCTACCGCAGCGTCACCCTTATTGGACGTGTTTTTACGGACACTTTTTCATACACAGAGGTGGTTCTCCTTACCTCTACCCTCCATAATACTACACAAATGCAAACAGAGGTGAACTGATTGTGATAACCTCTTTTAACAAAATAGATGAATGTAAATTATATGCCATAGGGTCGTTATTATTTACTATGTCCTTGTCGTTCTACTTTTCTGTAATGCAAAGCTACATGTAAATAAAGAGCACTGACCTTTAGGTTAGAAAAGGAAACGAGTTGTCTGCACGCGTCGATGGCTGGCTACAACAATACGGAATTGTTGTAGGTGCAGACTATATTATGATACAGAGAAAAATACAACAGCGACAGTCCCAGCGGAACACAGCACTGATAAATCACAATTATAAAGTTGACAGCACCGAGATTAACGCGGAATCGATGTCACATTCATTATTTATATATAAGTTATATATTATTTATATCAATGTTTGCTTTTATTAAAACTTTTTTACGCTTTGATACAGAAAGTGACTGTTGAATTCTTGACTCTGCTCTTTTCTAATCATTGCTGGAGAATAGTAGAGAATCTGCAAATCACGACGACGAAAGGTTGTCATCCGGGAAAAAATGATGTATTTTTTATCTTGATTGTTTATTGAGACTATCTTTTAAGAAGTCTTGGAATTTAATTTTATTTTAAAATGTGGTTTGTTTTATTAAAACAATATTTGTTCACACAGTTTTATTAAATATTCCGTAGCGTTAAGTTAATTATTTAATTGAAAGATCTTTTTCTTAAAAAAAAACGTTAAAAGATATAGGGCTGTTTTTTTCTGTTGAGTAAAGTATAAAAACAGTTGCTACTAACAATAATTTAATTAATAAAAGTAAATAAATTTTTCTTCAAATGTTTGTTAAAAGACACACGTCTGAAATGATCAGTTTAAAGTTTAAAGTTATCACACAAAATAAAATTCTTCAAGGGCTAGATGTAAAGTTAATACAATTCTTTTAATAAATAATCAACCAGCTAAAAATCAATTGCTACTATTTTTTTTATTTTTTTTTGTTTGAGATTAACGATTTTTTAATTATTTATTTAACTTAATTAGTTCGCGCACAAAATTATTAGTAACGAATAATAGTACTTATAAATAATTAACGACAATACTGAGTCTGTACTTTTTAAAAGAATAAAATCTAGAATCAGACTAAACTAAAAATGTTCGATGAATACTAACAATTTTAACTCGGTGATTACATATTATGCCTACTCAATACTCATTATATAATGTAAAGCGGGTGTCACAAAGCAGAAGCTAGATTCCTCTCGTGACAAGGAAATAAATATATTCTGTTGTACCATGCGGACAAATAAATTTCCATTTGGTGTAGCTTTTAAAAAACTTTGTTTCGGTTTAGTGTAGTTGGTTACATGTTACTTTAGACAGATGAAAAGTTCTGTTTTTTGTCAGAGACTTTTAGCCTAAATAAATATTTTTCTGTAGAGCTTATTTGGTTATAAACAGACACTGGGTGAATTACGATAATTTTTTTCGTGAATTTTGATATTTTTTTCGTGAATTTTGACATTTTTTTGGGTAAATTTTGATATTTTTTTTCGTGAATTTTAACATATTTTTGAGTGAAATTTGACAAATTTTTAAGTGTTTTTTGATATTTTTCCGGGCGATTTTTGACAATTTTTCGGTTATTTTTGAGAATTTTTTGAGTAAATTTATAGTATTGTTTGATCAGTTCAGCAAATTTCAACTCTGATTTTGATAATCGCAAAAATTAATTTTAAACTCAAATTTAACGTTTCTTTAACAAAAAATTGAGCCCCGTTGGCCTTCAAAAAGCTGTAAGTAGAAATCTAGATTCGCCTCCAACCACAACATTTTTTGGTCAGTATACCGACTGTCGACAGTCTAAATATAGCTTTTCGAAATTTACGACCGTGACGGGAGATACCGACACGCATGAACAGCAGGTCTTAAAAGCACCGATGAAATGGAATCAGCTCGAGATGAGCGACTTTGTCGCATAACATGTCGGTGTCAGCGCCTGTCAAGTGAGATGCGATACTGTAGGTCGTTGTCTCTCATCGCGGTCGCAATTTTCGAAAAGTTTTATATAAACCGTGATTAATAGAATTCAAAGAATGTAAGTAAATTTCAGAATTTTGTCAATAGAGTCAGTGTGACGCTGTCATTGAACTTATGCCAAAAATAAAAATATGTGGGTGTACCTACATTTGCAATTTGTATATTTTAAATGTGTGAATCTTTTTTGAAAAAAACTAGGTGATTTTAATTAGTGATGCAATTTATAAAAAGCTAAAGCGCATTAACAATTCTGACCTCGATCTCCATCAACTGTAATGCGGATTTTCATAAGTTACGTACATTTTAATATGGCTTCTATCTGCTGTTAAACACTATACGTATAAAAATAGTAATTTTGCAACGCAAATGAATTTCATTTAAGCTGAAAACAAAATTCTTTAGTCGTCATTAAATTGTTTATTATAAATTAGTTAATACGAGTTTAAGCTTCAATTATATGGGCCCGGACTTACGATGCTATATTTAAAGCAGAAGATGTTTTTTGCGCCTAGACCTTTCAGTATAGCTTATATTGTAATGATTTTGATAATATTATTTTTATTCAAGTAATTAATTTAAACTTTCCAGCTTTCTAGCTTGTGTTGTTATTTTTAAATGTTGACTCTGCTCCATCGTCGACAGGTAGTTGTTATAAAAAACTGCTATAAGAACATGCTTCTGTACAAAGTATTAGCCATCCCCCGGTGTAAAAATTAAGAGTCAAAACACATTTATATTCCTGTGAATAAAGCTTGTTAGTGATCGAACTGTTTTCACGAAATTGGCGATAGATCGCCTTGATATATGTAGTTAGTATATGTATTATTATATACACTTTTTAATAATGATTTTAAAAGAGAATTTTAAACAAAAAGGGAATTTTCTTTGATATGTGTGTTTTCTTGAAATTGTTTAACTAAAAACTAGAAACTTGAAAAAATATTTTTCTTAAACGATAATAAAATACATATTCACCAATCTTTCGAAAAATTCAACTCCAAATTGTAAATCGCATCCAGCCGATGCCGGTTACAACAGCTATAAACAATATATCGAAGTTTAATTTTACAGTTCATATTGATCCAGTGAACAACGAGCTTTAAGAAAGATCATTCTCAGAATTTTAACTCCAACTAGAAATTTCCATTATCGCGTGCATTTTCATAATGAAAACATTGTATTAGGTCGATGTTTTGGATTAAATTGGCTGTCTAACTAATTAATTGATAACTCATTCAACCTCTTAAAATTGATTCGTTTTCCATACTTAACAATACAATTATTAAACCAAAACTTTTTTTTTATGACATACAGTTACCTTTAGGACCTGCAGTTAGAAGCCACATTATTTTGTAGTGCTATTAGAAAAGCTTGTGAAATACTTTTTAGATTTTGATAACCTAAACTGTTAATTAACTATGGTTGTACAATAAGAAAAATGTTTTTCAAGAATATTTTAATGTTTAATTTTTTAAAATTTTCATTCGTAAAAAATAGTTTCAAAGTCTCAGTACTATACTTCATGGTATTATTAATTAATTCCAAACTGCTGCAGTATTAATATTTGTACGTAATTATATTTTAATTAGCGTAGGTATTGTAAATTTTATGGAAGTAATAAAATTCGCACGCTGAGACGTTCATAAGTTAATTAATCAATAACTACGTAAAAAACTTTGTTCAGAATAGTTTGGTGTTTTCATATTAAAACATATTTTTAGTGTATTTGCCATATGGCAACATACACTATTGGCGTCGGTCGGATGGCGGGACCTAGGGGTCGGACCAAAATTTCTCGACGTTTCATAACCTCCTAAACACTTTGGCACTATTTTTAAAAATGTTTATATATATATGTATATATATATATATTTATATATATATATATATATATATATATGTGTGCGGGCAATAACTTTCGAAAGAGATAATTGATTTCAACTAAATTTGGCCCACGGGTTGAAATCCATCACTGCAAGAAGCCTATTTAAAATAGGCCTAATCAGGCCATTTTAAGGGTAGTTTTTAGGGGTTGAAAAATGTTTTTCGGCCCCAAAATACCGAAAAAATTCTCCGAATCGTTTCAAAATTGAAATTTAACCTTCTGATAGTAATTAAAAAGTGTCCCTAAAATTTTAAAAAAATCGGCCCGACAGGACCGGATTTACAAATTTTATGAAAACGTTAGTTTACAAATAGTGAATTATTTACTGAAAGGTGTATATAATTTGGTATAGAGGTTCGACTGATAATAATATTTCAATTAAGAAAAAAAAACGTTATTTTAAGGGGTGTATTAAGGAGTCAAATTCTTTATTTTGCCCAAAAGCCAACTGAAGTTCGCATAATAAAGCCACACTGCCTGTGTTAGCAAATACACTATATTGTCGGCAGGGTTTTGGCACTGCGACCCGGGTTTTTTTATAATTGCAATTAGTGACCTCAATGAACAATTACATTTTCAAAGAGATAAATATACCTTGAGAGTCAAGTCGACTTATTTTTTTAAGAAATAAATTTCACAAACACATCACTTTGATTAAAACGGATTAAAAATGGAACTTAGTCAATTAATTTCGAATTGGTAAATAGAATAATAAAATATACGAATATAAAGGAAATGCAATTAAAAGCGTGAAAATTGGATACACTTTAGAAATTAGAAATGAGAGAGAAAAAAATTACGCGCATGGTGCAATTATATGCGACAATGTATTTACTGAGAAAGATAGAATTATTTAAATATAGAGAGAGTAGATAATATTTAAAGATGTTACAGAAATGGAATCGCGTCCGTATATCACGCTATCCCCGACCTGACTGCCTCTGCGCTATACAGCATGCTCGCGATATTCGCGCTGCTGTAGGCGCTATAGATGAGAGCTATACCACTTCGGGAATCACAGATCTATATTATATAAGTCTGGAGAGCTACTATGCTCAATTTATTGCGCCATGTTTTTTGTATTTAGTGCAGCGATGCTCTAAGACTGCTCCAGGAATCACTGATTTATGCTATATATGTCTGGAGTGTCACTGTGTTCAATTTGTAGCGCTATGTTTTTAGTATTTAGTGTAGAGATGCTGTAAACCAGGGGTCGGCAACCTTTTTTGGCCGCGGGTCAAAATCAACAAAAATGCGAGTATTAAAGAGACGTTTGGGTCAGAGATATTGTCGTATTAAAACAGCATTTTAGTAAATAATAAGATATATTTTATTAAGAAAATAATTACAAACATAGTTGAATAAACTTTATTTATAAACTTTCTCTACGATATCAATGGCTCCCCTGATGTTGAACTTGTGACGTCAATTTAGTCGTTTTAAGTCGAACACAAGCATCTGAATTTTCAATAGTTAACCTGCTCCTGTTTTTGCTTAAAATAAATTTCATTTGTGAAAATATTTGCTCACATTTATAATTGGACCCGAATGTGGACAAAATGGCAAGCCAATTTTTTTAATGATGAAAACCTCGTAGGAAGTGATGCCCAACATGTTGATATCATGAGTGGGTCACTTGAAATTACCAAATGGGTCACTCGGTGACCCACGAGTCATAGGTTGTCGACCCCTGCTCTAAACTCTAGACATGAGAGTAACACCGCTCCGGGAATCACTGGTCTTTACTATTAAAGTCTGGGGAGTCACTATTTTCAATTTATAGCGCTATGTTTTTAGTATTTAGGGTAGCGATGCTCTAAGTTCCAAAGATGAGAGCTATACTTTGCGAATCACTGATCTATACTATTTAAGTCTGGACAATCACTATATTCCATTTATTGCGCCATGTTCTTGGTATTTAGTATGGTGATGTTTTAAGTTTTATAGATGAGAGCTATACTGCTTATTCCAATATGTTTGTAATTCAGTTTTTTTAGTACTCATACCTTAATATTTGAAAACAATTCTACACTCAAGAGTTGTTGTAAGCATACAGATTCGACTACTGTAACAATTCTATACATAACCTTAAAAAATTGGCAGCTGATTAAGGAGAGAGAATATAGCTATGGCAGTGGAGCTTTGAGGCACACCACTTTCTTTATCGAGTCGCTTTAACAAGAATTTTTTAGGGGACGCCAGTAAAGAAGTTTATGCATATAATAATTAACTTGACAGTCAATTTCAAGGTCATAGAATATACCGACAGCTTCTATACAGAAGCGGTAGGTCATATTCTATAACCTGGAAATACATTTGCCACAAGAAGGATGAATAACTGACACGGCAGTCGGTTTCAAGCTCATAGAAAATACAAGCTGTAGGTTAATATTTTATAACCTTAAATCGACTGCCGTGTCAATTAATTATTCTTGGTTTTTGTGGCAAATGTGACTAACATAAGCTGTGGATATAATTGGGCTCTGTTTGAGTGGCTTGTGTACAAAGTCGATCACCTTCAAGCAGACGCTGCATAAGCCAGAAGACTGTCTCTGCTTGCAGAGAATGCAGCGATCGCGTCGGAGCGGTTTAACCAACAGGCGACCTGATTCATCATCAACACAGAGACAACAAGTTCAGCGAAAATGTTTTAACGGGTCAAGTTCAAGACTTAAACGACTAAATGCTTGCATTACGGTGACTGATCCCTCAGATTGTAAAATATGCTATCGGGAAATTTCGAAGCCTGGTCCCAAAATTCATTTTATTACTGTTCTTATTAGCTGTGATTAAAGAATTAAGCTTCACAAAATTTGGCTTGATGCTTAAAAATTTCAAAAAACACGCATTTTGCCTTAAAAATTGAATTAAAAAACGTTGATAGTCGTCAGGAAATTTCGAATTACGGGAAAGCAAATTAAATGTTGAAGTTTTTTCTTTGCAGACTTACACCTCAAGGCCGTAGTCAGAAAATAATTTCGGGGGGGGGGGGGGGTTGATTTGGCGGAACAGTAGAAAAACATAAAATCGTTTTAAAAGAAATAAAATGATGTTACTTATCACATATATTTATTAGAAAACCATTACAGAAATATTCACAGCATATTACAAAATTAAATTTAGTCTTCTAGCTTTCTTTGCAGCGAACAAATCAATTACCTCCTCGGTGTCGATGTCAATTCTGCGGTGGATTGACATTAACGCCAAACCGTTTAGTCTTTCCTGGCCTGTGGAGTTTCTCAAATAAGTTTTGAGGCGTTTCATAGAAGAGAAAGTCCTCTCAGGAGTACATGTAGAAACAGGCAGTGTTGCTAAGATCTTTAAAAGTTTGTGAATGTTTGGAAATAAGGCCTGGTTGCATTCTCCGAGAGCTTCAATAGCACATGTTGGTCGATCTAGTTCAGATTCTTCCACCCATTTTATTCGCCACATGTCTAATTCAGCTTTTACAAAGTCCCCCTGGCTACGGCCTTTATTTCGGGGGGGGATCAATCCCCCTTGATCCCCCCCTGGCTACGGCCTTGTTACACCTACATGTGATGGAGATGCAGCAGGAATCTATGCAGATTTTGCGAAATGAAGGATGAAGCAGCCACCCATATCGTGTTCGAATGTGAGGTTTTAACCTACACTAGAACAACCATCTTTGGCTACATTCCACAGGACAATCTAGTAGTAAATCTTCTGGAGCTCATAAGAAGATCCAGATTATTTGCTGACTAGATCCAGTAAAAGGGGGAAACACAAACATCTTTTCAGGATGTGGTGCATTTGGGTCAAGAGACCACCTCATTCAGTTTTAAATTTTACAAAGTTGTGACAGATTTGGCTTGCTCAATAATTTTTTTCAAATTACATTTTTTCAGTACAAAAATTTATGTAAAACTTATGTTAATTTTATCGTTTTTATCCGATTTTAAATCGTTTATTTAAATCAAATAAACTGTAAAAACTTTGCTCGAAGTCATATGGGCAGAATGGTACATATTTTTATGTTTATTCTGTAGTCATTACCATCAAAGATTTTTCATAGAAACTAGAGATTTTCGAAACGTAAGTGCATTTTGCATTTACACCCATACTCTAACTGCTCATAAGATACGAGTGAAAAAAGGGGCAGATTGAATAGCTGATTAACAGTTACCTTAAAACTGCCAATCGTTTTCGACCATTTTTTTGCGTTAAGCTCAGAAATCGCGTACGGGATTCTCGACTTTCTTATTTCCCAATAGTCTATACTCAGTGGTACGCGAGTAGAAGTACGTGTTTAAATCGCAAAAGATTTTTTAGATCTGTTCAGTGATACCTGAGATTACCTGCGACAAACATATAAACTTTGCCTTTTTATAATGGTGGTATAAATTATTGGAGCGTTTTATGACCCACTTGAAATGTTTTAGCTGTTGAAATGAGAGTCCATTATTATTTGGAAAATATATGTATATTAATATATATTAATACGCTATGTGTATAAGCAATGATATAGTAATTTGAGAAATGAATAGTAATTTTGCTAAATTAGGTACTATTATAGTCATTATTACTTTTTTAATAATGCATAAAATAAACAAACCGCCTAATTTTGCTTAATATTTTACTTTTATATTTTTTCTGACCTTGATATAAATTCTCACGCATAGTAGATGATTTTTTTTTTAAATTTTGTTAGTAATTTTATAGAGAACAAATAATAGAACGTAAATGTAGCTTTTATGTACCTAAGGTAGTGACATTATATTTGCTGAAATGAGCGATCAGCGAGTTTTAATAGTCACACAAGTCATAATATCATTACGTTTGAGATACATACTACATTTTTTGCAGGTAACTCCTATAAAATAGCTGATTTTAATTTTATTCTCTGTTGCTCATACGGTCTTTAAGGGCAACTGACTGGATTGTTAAAACGACATTTCTTTTGTTTTACTTTACGTATTAGTGCGAAATAGGTCATTTTACAACCACTATACAGGCATGAAAAAGAGGTCGTGCAAAAAAACTATTCTGTGGTTTTGTTCGATTTCGCGATAGGGTCGAAGGTGGAGCACAAAATGTAAAAAAAATGTCACTACCTATATGGTTTTGCCAATGCCCTCCACTCATAGTCCAAGGTCACAAAATTGAATGCTTCAAATTCACACCGGAATGACTTCGTTTATTTAATAACTAGCGGCCTGGTTCGGCTTCGCCCGGGTGTAAATGTAATATATAGAATATAACTGTACCCCACGGTTTCACCCGCCGTTTAATTTAAAACAAATCTGATTATTTATAAATAATTTACAGTACTTCGGCATAGACAATATTTTTAATCATATACTGGTTTTCGCCGCAACCTGATCTAGATAAGGGTAACATCTCTGGTAATATATTATAATTGTTCGTGGGAAACTGGTTTTTTCGGTAATGATCGGTTTTCGTCGGGGGGCCGCCCTCAATCCTCGACCCATGGCATCGCATCATTTCGTTTTCGCCTAACGTTTTTTCTGATTGCTTTTCTTTTCGCTTGACTTCTAAGGGTCTTATCGTGATGTTAAATAGCCTATAACCTTCCTCAAGAATTGGGCTATGAAATAATTTTTCAAATTAGATTGACAGTTCCATAGATTAGCGCGTTCAAACAATTTCTTCAGCTTTATTTTATTAGTATAGATTATATATATTATATTCAATATGGGTCTGAGGAGTGAGGACGTACCTTTTTGTGTCAATGAATAAGTTATTTACGCTGGACATTCTATTGGTACAGAAATCAATGACAGTAGCGTGTGAGCATAAGGAACTGGGGGCCGGCGGGACGCCGCGGCGGCGATTTGCGCTACCAGGAGGCTCGGTGGCAGTGGCGCGCACACACACACTGCCGTCGCTGCTGCCGGCGTAGTCGTTGAACGCAGCAGTGGTATTGATCTGCGAGCTTCGGCAGCAGTTAGTTCAACGAGAATAGTGGCTAACTGAATGAAACAAACGCAGCTCTATCGTTCGTCGACTTACGATTTTTCGAAACGGAACCCGAACGCTCACTTATTAATAATAGGCTCGTCCCACATATTTTTTTTGTAGCGTTACGTTACAAATAGATAATCAAAAAATTTTTTTGAGAATTCTTCTTACAAGAAAAAATTCCCAAGAGTATGCATTTCTCAATGTAATCTACACTAATATTATAAAGAGGAAAGATTTGTATTTTTGTGTGTTTGTAATGAATAAACTTAAAAACTACTGTGCCGATTTAAAAAAATATTTCACCATTAGAAAGCTACATTCACCCTGAGTAACATAGGTTATATTTATTGCTAGAAAATATTAGGGATCCTTACTAAAACTATAGTAACCTAACCCAAGGTGTAAAAAAAATGCCATAAAACATCTTTCGTCGCATGCGTTGCGGAAACTATTGATGATAGAACAAAAGTATGTTCTACAATATTAAAGAACATATCAATAACTACAAAAAACTTCGCGATACTATATGTCCAACTATTATCGTTATGTCACAATAACCACTTTTTACATTTTAATAATCTATATAGATAAAAGACGATGTATATGTAATCTATGGACTCCAAACAGGTAGACCATTTTTGATGAAATTTTCAGACAATCTTTAGATTAGCCCAGTGGGTGATCTTCTGAAGTTTGGTAGCGATCGGATCAACAGAATTTTTTAAATTTCTTTTTGGGAAATAAGATTTTTCTTCGATTTTTGAACATTCACAAATAAAAGCGATTGATTTCGCACAAATTCAATACACGTTGAGAATTTAATGATAATGATTCTCATCTTTTATATCCTATATATTACATTTACACCCGGGCGAAGCCGGACTGGGCCGCTAGTTTTAAATGTAGAATAATCTTGCTATGGAGCTAGGTCATTGCTAGAGAGCTTCAGCTGATTGGCTTCCTGTAGTTGAATCACGCTCTTTGGTTCTTTGTAGAGATATATATCTCTTTCCATAGGCATACCAATGTTTATCAAGTCGCGAAAGTGATGGTCTGCCTAGGATCACCTTTGACGTACATCATATAGCACCGTTTGAAACGAATGCATTTTTTAAACTCTAGTTTGCAATTAAGAGGAAGGAAATAAGAACGGGATATTTGGTTCAAATTATTTCCCTGTATATAAGGTTTAATGTGCACTTTTCAAATTGATCAAATTTTGATAGGCGGAACCGTAAACAAATCTACTGGACAATACTACTAAAATTTTATTGTCGAATTTAAGGTAGTTGTCGTGGTACAATATTGTCAAAAAGTTATAGATTATACGCGCCACAAAAGTATACTAGCTTGTAGCTAAGTGATCCATAATTTGTACGCAAGACTGTACCCGTGGAAACGTAACCCATACAGTATTCATATGCATGTATACTTTTCTATAAATTGTTGAACTTTAAACCGTTATTTATAAATAATTAGACGGTCAAAAATTTTTTCTTATTTTTTTTTAAACTCATAACAAATGCATTGAAAGACTGTCAGTTTTTGGAAAGTTTCTGACAGTTAGTTCTTTTTTTATAAATAAGAAACTGGTTCAGAACTACAGAGATCGTATACAATCAATGCTAATTATCCAATTTTTAATTGAATTTATCTCGGATTATATACTGTCGATCGACTTCAAATTTTCAGGGTAATTGTATTATCATGTCCTTAATAAGTATAAAAAAATTAAGAATTTTCTGACGGTGTGCCTTAACCACGACAACTACTTTAAAAACATGTTTTTTTCTCGGATAATTTTTTTCAGAAATAAATTACTTTAGATGAAAATTAAATTTTTTCGTAATTTCAGTTATAATTAGTTAATTTCATTTTTATTTTTTTTCTTAAGCCCGCGCACTTTTCAAATCTGGACAGAAACCCGGACACAGTTTCAAAACTCAGATGGTTCGTGCGAAATTCGGATGTATGACAGGCACAAATAAAATTGCTATATCAATAGGCCTATACACCGACGCATTGCTGGGTGTGTGTGTTTTCTTAAATAAAAAAGTGCTATATAAAAGGACAGTTATGATTATACAGGGTGTCCGAGAATTATCTTTACAACTTTGAAATTTAATAACTTTTGAAATAAAAAGGATATTCACATTCTGTTTTCTGCAGTTATTAGTGCAACTCATAAAGTTTTGTTCTATTTAGGCTAGCATCTCCACATGTGCACCACGTGTGGCCCGAAGCACATCCAGTCGGTAATCGATTTCTTGCCAGGTACGCTGTAATATAACGCCTGTGACATTTGGCAAAAGTCTTTGTAATGCGGGTTTTTAAGTCAGCAATGTCAATAACCTTTCTCCGATAAACAATATCCTTCAAATAACCCCAGAGAAAAAAACTTTAAAAGTTGCATTAATAACTGCAGAACACAGAATGTAAATATCTTTTTTATTCCAAAAGTTATTAAATTTCAAAGTTGTAAAGATAATTCTAGGACACCCTGTATTTGAAGAGGGATAAAATATTAATGTCCAATATTTAAAAATTGATTTCATTATCTAAAAATGTCTTTTTGGTTAATAATATAGAGAAATAGTAGTTTTATACCCTGTTAAAAAGTACACTATACTTTTAAATTTTTAATAAATTTTTAATAAAATGGTATAAGCGGACAGAAAGACGTCCAAATGAACAGTAATCTAGAATAACGTTTATCTGTCAAGATATACACAATATAAAAAGAAAGACAGGCGTGATGGGAATGATCTGAAAATTTGTATAGAGCTAGAATGAACACAACTTTTTAGTTAAACTAATAATTATATGAAATAAAAATGATTTAAAAATTTTTAACTGACTTCATAAACAGAATCAGAACATCTCTAAAAAATTTTTTTTAAATTTTTTCTTTGTTTTGTAGTCACCTCTTGCCTATTGGAAGTCGACGTAAATAAGCAGGTTAAACCCTAGAGGTCGAAGTTTTTCCGGAGATAGGACGGTTCCCAAAGCAAACCAAAAAAATAAAAAAAAATAGACAGATGTTACTAAATATTGCAAAATAATTGCGCTAAATTCTATACGAATGTCGCGGGAAAATGACCGTAAATCTAGGGGAAAAATTATTTCGTTTTTTTTAAAAGTATTCTGATTGCTTTTTTGAAGTCGATTGTTGTTTCGAATTGAATCGCCGATCGGGGAATCACCTACGACGTAACTTTGGGTATACTGCATACATGATTTTTAAGCATGTAGCATTTGACGTATTACACGTTCGTTTGTTTCAAACCTTGCTTTGTATTTTTCTTTTTTGTTGGCGCTTGTAAAAAATTAAAGATGCATGATTTGTTACCTCACAAACATTCCCGGGAATAAACCTAAATAAACTATGACGTCGTTATAAAATTTGCATGTTTGACCTACGCTGTGAGTTTTAAGTTGGACTAGAGCTCTAAAACAAACATTTCACACGCTGAAAGTTTATTCACATTGTTCAAACTTTAATAATATGTCTTCTGTTTGTAGCCAAATTTTACGCGGCGGCTATTTTCATTTTCATCAACTATATTTTTCAATGATATTTTTAGCACTGAATATTATATATTTCATTCATTTAGGTGACTGTTTATAAACTGTTCGATATGTCCCCGTTTATGAGTAGTTGGATGTGTGTGTGCATGTAAAATGCACTTACTCTCGTTTCGGAAATCTCTAATGTCTATTAAAATTGTTATTCAATCTTTGATGTTAATGCTTCAAATTAAACTAGAAATATGTTCCGTTCTTCTCATTTGATTTTTAGTCAAGTGTTCACAGTTTATTTGATCTAACTAAACGATTTAAAATCAGTTAAAAACGAGAAAACTAAAGTAAATTTTTGTACAGAAAAAATGAAATTTCAAAAAAATTATAGAGCAAGCCAAATTTGTCAGTATTTTAACATAAGTTTGGTAAAGAAACAAACTTCAAATGTTATTTTGCCTTCCCGTAATTTGAAATCTCGTAACATGCTGAAAGAAATATTGACAAATATCACGATTTTTTATTCAATTTTTAGGACAGAAATATATTATGTTTCTTGGAATTTTTAAGAAGCAAGTCAAATTTTGTGATGCTTAATGCTTAATCACAGCTATTAAAAACAGCAATAAAATTAATTTTGCGACCACAGTTCGAAATTTCCGGAGAGCATATTTTACAATCTGAGGGATCAGTTACCTTAATTGAATAATGGTGTCACATTATAAGGGTTCTTAAAGTAATGCTTTCTTCTGTAAAAATGTTTTAGGAGTGTGGGAGGGAAGTAAACTCCTCTTAATTGATTTCCATTTTAAAATACATAGTCTAATATATATCGTTGTCACTTAGGTCATTTATGTCTAGACGTCAATAACGTCCTTTGTTGAGCATTTAATATTTCGTACACATTTGAAACCAGAAGTGCTTTACATTTTGGTAAAAGTCGCAATCAAAATTTCTGTGAATAAAGTATAGAGAAAAACGTTCTAAGCAGAAATGTCTTTAGACATTTTTGATCTGATGGATTGTTATTTTTTTTTATCATCAGTACACTGAGCGGAACAGTAGGCTGTGTGTCTAGTACGTGAATTACTAGTATTATTTTATGACGTCTTGTGACATATATGGGAAAACGAGTGTTTAGCGAGTTTTAACAGTCATACAAATCATAAAATAGTATTTTTTACACATAGACACCTCTTATAAAATAGCTGATTTTTTTTCATTATAAGTAATGTATTTATTTATTTGACAGTTGACAGATTTTTTACGAAGATAAAATGGCAACTTAGAGAGAATTTACTATTTTGGGCTGGTAAAATCGCATTACTTTTGTTTACGCACTAGTGCGAAATGAGTCATTTTACTGCCGCTATGTTGTCATATAAAGTAGTTATTTTATAGAATCGTACAAGAAAAAAATATTAATAAACCACGCCTACATCGAATCAAAAAATATCTAAGGACTTTTCTGTTCAGAATATTTTTTTCACTTTTGCTGTACTGCTCCATAGACGATCGATTCTGTATATTGAGTGATATGTATTTTTGATGTCCGCAGTTTCAGAGTTCTGCCCGCGTCACTCTGAAACTGTTTGTCGCTCCTTGAAATTTACATAGAGAAAATATCAACATCGGCTTGTTTTGTTTTCGTCAAGCGTTTCGACGCCACGACTTGAACGCCACTAGCGACTATTTCATAAACAATTTATGTTTACATTTTTCTAATTCACAAACATTTTAGTTTAACAATAAAGTCTAAAAGTGTCCCAGCTGACAAGATAAAAAGAAAAATTGTTTTTCACAAAAATGTATTTGAGACGGAAGTGTATTTGCGTATTTACATTTTTGCCAGTTTTCTTGTTAGTTTTATTTTGGTTATGTTTTTGTTTTTGAAGTGCAACTTCTTTAGCGACGTATCTGTTTGATATATTCTGCGGAACATTGAAGGGAATTCTCAATATTGTTCACGTTCATATATATATTATTTTTAAATCACAAAATACAAAAAAAAAAAAAATAAATAAAAAAATAGTCAATTGCTTTTCTAAATTAATTAGTTACCACAGTTACTTTTATTATATTATAAAAAATCAAATTGTCTAGTAAAAATAAAACATATTTAGTATTTGTTTGAAATTTGTTCTAGAGAAAAAAAAATTACTTAATTTCATTTCGTTTAAATATTTACTATTTGATTTCTATTGAATTAAATATATGTATTATTAAATATCGAAATTTTATTAAAGTTATGGTTAGCTAGATAAAGGTATTATTTCAATTCTATTTATAAAAAAAAAATTGTAATTATTTCATTAAGGATGATTTGTCGGTATACTGAAAATGATGAAAATAGATTGAAAAAAAAAAATACTTTTCTGGCAAGTCTACTAAAGCTCCTCAAAAAAATTGGGATTTTTTTACAAGCCCGTTGAAAAGTTATAACATTTATTAGTTGCAAGAAATTAACACGTAGTTAAATGGAAAACATGCTATCAGACCTATTTAAATGAAAAAAAAAATAATGAAATTATGATGTGAAAAATTCCAAAAATTTCAAATCAATAGATTAAATATCCAAGAAACATAAAAGCGATTAATAATTGGTAGTTTCAATATTATTTACAGAGAAAAATAATAAAAATGAGTGATATTTGCCGTATTATTGAATAAGCAGTATGAATTATAAGAAAACGTGGCAACGTCGCAAACATCAAGTTTACGTTTCTGTGGTAATTCAGTTTGTTTACGTCGTTGTAAATAAATTTTCTTGCTGACAATTTTTCCTTTCCACCGATATTGTCTGTCAGATTTTTCTAAAATTGGATAATACCAACTATTAAAATGGTGCGGTGTTGTCACGCTTTCCTGAATAAAAACAAGAATTATTTTATTTAATAAAATAAAATAAAATTAAATTGGAAATTTACGAACGTATGTATTTGTCTCCTAATTTTTTACTTTAATTTTTGGGATAATTTGTGACGATGATCAGTGACAAAAAAAATTTAAGTTTTTATTTTTTTAAAGTTAAATTCAAGGTACAGTCACAAACAATAGTTATTTTACAATTTTCACTTATATTGAGATTTTTATGTTAACATTATTAAAATGACCACCAAATTTTATTCTTTTAGAAACTTAATATCAAAATTTAAATTATAAAAAAAAATGGTTGATTTAAATCATTTATTTCAACAGATATTAAGAGATATGAATTTGGTGCAAATGTCATTAACTTTTGTTTCCGATTGTACCGACAAATCATCCTTAACTAGTTTGTATTTTTTATCATTTCAGTTTTGCCCGAAGAAGTTAAAACGAATTAACGAAACGTTGCAAATTTTTTAATTTAGTGTACTATATTAAAATTGAATTGTCCAATTTCCTGTTAAATAATAAAAAAAACTTATATAAAGGAAATTTGTTTGCTTATAGTTTGCCTAATTAAACTCAATCGGTTCAAAACCTGTCTTAAATGAAAACAGACATTTTTACAAACATTTCGGATAATAGAATGCGTCCAGATAGTTTTTATACAGATAAAAACAGAAAAAAAAAACGATTTTATCTAATAAATCGCGAACTTTCATGACATCATTGCTTAGGTGAAACTTCTATAGCGACGTATCTGTTTGAGATTTTTGTAACGTTAAAGGGGGAATGATTCAACGGCGGGGAAATATAAGGAAAATCTTGGTAACGCAAAATGGATAATGTATCAATGAAACGGGTTCATAACTCTATAAAAGTTTCACTTCCTCCATGAGTTTATGTGGGTGAGGCTTACACTTTTTTTTATCAATTACAATGGATATTTTGTTATTACTGTAAAAACAACAAATTATTTTATTTTTAAAATTAGATGAACTTCCATCTGTCGAAGTTTATCAGTGAGCTAATGCTTTACGAACAGCTTGTATTATTTTGACAGACAAACAATAAAATTCTAAAATGATAAAATAATATTATTTTACAAATAAGGTTTAAATATTTTTTATTTTGCTTTAATATTTTTCTGTTGCATATATTTCAATACACATAAAATGAGTTATAAAACTTTTTTATTACTCCCAATTGATCACGTCATGGGAAACTCGCTATTCTTTTAAACACATCGAAATGTTGATAGCTAGTGGCAAAACAAGAGAATTCAAGGATATCTCTTTATGTAAAATAAAATCACCTTAAGGCATTTTTTAGGATAAAATGTAGCTTAGATCACTCCTGGTATACTCCTTGACCTGTCTGTGAAGTGCCATCACAATCAGTGGAGCCGTTTTGAAGATTAGCCCGAGCAAACAGACAATAGGCCCATAATTTTTATGTTTTCAATTTTCACACAGTAACCCCAAATATATCCGGGATAAAAATTAACCCCTTAATACGCCCGTTAAAATAATATTTTTTTTTTCAGTTGAAATATTATCACTCCAACATCTGCACCAAATTAAATACACCCTTCAATAAATAAATTCGGATACGCAAGCTAGACTTAGCTTGAAAGTAAGTTCGATGCTGTCAGGCTGATTTTATTAAAATTTTAGGACCATTTTTTAATTAATGCTTAAGAATCAAATTTTAATTTTGAAACGATTCTAATATTTTTTTCGGTATGTTTGGGCCCATAAACATTTTTCAACGGAAGAACGCGTATGAAGTGGGTTAGTTCATGCATAACCAATTTTTTGTATTAAAAGTTAATGATATAACATGAATTTTTTGAGAAAATTTTTAGGATTTCTGAACATCTGTATGAAGAGGAAAAGCATTTTAATTTTTAAATATTTAAATGAAAAAAAATGTCGTAAAACGAATATACGTTAAAACACTTACTTCTTTTCGAATTTGAATAATGTTAAAAGTATGTAGGAACTTGTATAGCACACAGAATGTGTTGTGAATGTCTAATAAAAGCATTTAGATAGTTATAAAAACGACTGGTAGAAAATTTTATACGTGAGAAAAATGTAAAAATTCACAGAATATTGAATATAAATCGTTATATTTTATTCACCTCCAATCTCAATCGTGTTCATCACTTTTTCTGACTCATAAACGCTACAAAAAAGTGTGTTAAGATTTTGTCGTGAATGTTTTTTAGGGTGATACTGAACTATTTCTAGTTTAGTCAGATGATCTGCAATGCCATCGGTTTTTTTTAATGACTGCTACAACAATTTTTATGGTGGAATAACAGTGTCTCAAAATTAATTCTAAAGGTGGGCGCGATTTTAAAAATTTATGCAATTTATGCTTCGCTCTAGTTACGTACATGTATTAACACGGTCAGAATACATATTTTTTTATTCATGTTTTTAATAAAAAATTGATGATCGAATTCACTAATTAGTTCAATAATTAATTAAATCAGTTCCAGAAGGCGATTTTATCGGGAAATCGACATGGATTGTATTTTGAACAATTGATATAGCACATCGATAATAAATAATTTATATTTGAAAAACTCATCTATAATATATACATATATCGAAGTTTTGATTATTACAAAATTTTTAAATTTTAGTTAAATACATATTCTTAAACAATAAATTGTAAGCAGAAATACACAAAATTTTGGTCTAATCGCAATTATCACAGCTTAGCTTATAGTTAATTTTAAAAATGTTGTCAGTTACCATATCTTTTGTAAAAAATAATTAAATATAGATCAAAACTAAGTTACGATATTAATTATGTAATATATTATGTATATCTAATAGAACCTCCTTTATCAGCCATCACTAGTCCAGCCCTACCAGTAATCCATATTGTTTCTTTAGCGTCGTAATATATGTAGGTACATCAGCTAATCTACAATCCGGAGTTTATGATACTCCGGCGTCGATAATTCGTCCAGGACCTGTCGTAATCTAACGAATTTTGTATTTTCTTTCCAGTAATCTTGGTATATTTTGATTAAAATATTACGATCAACAATCTGTTAAATTGAATAAAATAGCGCCATTCGTAATAATTTGCAATTTATATTTCTGGGGTGGAATGAACTATATTACACGAGTATGCGACATTATGTTAAAAACGAGGGTCAGCGAGTTTTAATAGTAACGCGAGTGTTAATATCATTCCGTCCGAGATATATATTATGTATTTTGCACATGCACCCTAAAAAAATTTGTTTTTCAAATCATTTTCAGTATATTTTGGAAAATTTCTGATAGTTTACTTTTGAGCAAGTCGTACGCAACTCGGCATAAATTGCTATGGAGTTGTTATAGCGCGCCTAGTTTTATTTTTCAGCATTAATGTCTGCATGTAAAAAAACTATTTTATAGGAGGCAGCACAAAAAATATTTTTATTTTTTTAGACCTATATAGCATAATATAAAAAATTGGTTAATTTTTTCGAGCCACGATTCGTTGATTTATGTATAATTTAAAATAAGATAATTTTTCTATTTTGGATTTAAATGTTTTTGAAATCACATCTATATATTATATCACCAAAATAATATTAATATTATTAATAATAATATTTAAACAATAATGGAAATTATCCAATTGTGTAGGCTTTCACGGCTGGCGTTGTTGTAAAACTTCTTGGTTTCCGGGCTTGTACGCTGTGGTCCATTGGTATTTCTACCTGACGTTTCGTCTACAACTGCGGTAGACATTATCAAAGGCGATGTGGTAGCGGGCGAAGTGTCCTTCTCGGCTGCTCACAAGTAAGTGAGCAACCAAGAAGGACACTTTGTCAGTGCCACAGCGCCTTTGATAATGTTTACTGCAGTTGAAGACGGAACGTCAGGTACGAATACCAATGTACCACGGCCTACAAGCGCGGAAACCAAGGAGTTTTACAATAATGGAAATTATTTTTATGTTAGGCATGCGTTTTTCATTGAGAATAATAGATCGTATGATGCTGCCACCGGCGAAGCAAAGCAAGTAAATACTGTTTTGAATTGATTATGGCATGCTTAGCAAGTTGCAGCACCGAACAACTTCTCTCATAACAGACTTGTGCTTCACGTAACATTTTTGTTCGAATAACATAAACAAGAAAAAATATATTACTAAACACAGCGCATTTTAAAATTATTTACAAACATGTTCGTCCACGTCATTGTGGCAAAGTTCACAAACCAAATCAAACGATTTTTCTTTCCATTTACAATGACATTTATTTTCATCCCTGCGCATTTGTGTAATAAAGCCCCTGCCACAACAAAGCGTGGCGCAATTATCTTCATCCAAACAGCGTCTCCCGGAAGTGGCACTGCAAAACGACGAACCCTGCTCTAAATACAACAACTGATCAACTGGCCATTTCTGGTCACGTGGTTCCGATCTGCGCGATGCTCTATTTCCCGGATCAATCTTCAGCGCATCCTGATATTTTTGTTTCAGACCACCAGCTATTTCAGTGAATGGTGGTACTTTTTTCCAGCACGTCTTTACGGAACAAGACCCTGAAACACCGTGGCATTTACAGTGTTCACGCAAAACAACCGATCTTAAACCAACTTCACTGTTATGCTTCAAAATGGCTTCTTGAAAATCGGCTGTTGGTTTGCGCATCTGTAAAAAATTTCTAGCGAATCTTTTTCCGTATTTTATGTTGTCACTGCATCCTCCCCAACGCCAAGTCTTCCTGGCGTTTGATTTTGGTTCGAGAATGCATTGGCACTTTTTCAGTTTTCCTTCCGCGCAAGCTTTAGCGACTGATGTTGTAATGGCGGCGGCGGCCAAAGCGTATAGGACCGCCGTTTCACGGTAAACTTTACGAAACGTGCTTTTGTTGCGAGTACAGTTCCATCTAACGTAACGGAACTGATCTTCACAATGCGCCACGCTCAGACCTCTAGCGGTGAGAAGCGTGCCAGCGATGCCGGGATCACGTCTACATTGACGCAGCTGTGGTTTTGGTGCTCGTAGCCATCTACATGGATTTTTCGATTGTGACAATAGTGTTGCAGGGACACCGAAGATAGCAGCAACTGGATTGTTTTTTATTCCGCCTTGAAATTTTGTACTGAAAGCAACAGTAATAAATTAACAATAGTATTTTGCACATAATGTGAATAAAATATACTTTAACTGTGAGCACGATTGACTGTTTAAATATGTCATTGTTGAGTAACTAATAACTCATTTCGCCGCGATAGTGGAAACATTCGGGTTTGAGATCCGACGGTCATAGTATTTGAAAATAAAATTTTCTAATATTACATTGTAACAATGGGTGTTCCTTAACCACTGTAGCAAACTGTAGCTGTCCTACCGTTACAAAAACTTTATAAAATGAACCTTCCTCGATAAACGCTATTAAAAAGCATAAAATAAAAAAAAATCGAAGCTGGCGTCAATGTAATACATATAGATATATAAAATGTTCTAGTAATTAAATTGACGCCAACGTCAAAATTCATTATTATTTTATGCTTTTTAGTTGCTTTTTTAAAGGAGGTTCAAATTTATTTTTTATTTTACAGTGGCTTAGCAATACGTAGTTTGCACGATATTAACTGAAAAATCAATAGAAAAATCGAGTTCATAGTACCGATCGTAAAAAATCTGCATAAAACAATATATTTACTAAATGCAAGCAAATAATAAATCATTGGTAAAATAAACAATTGAAAAATGACACTTTTGGATTTACGATGAATTTGACAAGTTTATTTATTGCAGTTTAAATAATATATTTCAAACATTGTCTTTTCTAATTAGTAACTAATAATGTAAAGGGTATGGCGTTCAGTTCAGCAGGAAGTTTAAACTACTAGAGAAGTGCAAACAGGAAGTGGCACAAATATGTAGGAGAGGAGTGCAAACAATGCTTTAGACGTAACGATCGGTGTTTGTTTTAGAAACAATGTTCCAAAACAATGACGTATCGTCTATAACTCAAATGGCTGAGGTTTTAAAAATTATTCTAATCTTGCCTATTGAGTAATTTTTCTCCATATTACTGTGCTTCACTATGCCTAACTATAAAGTATAAATTTACATATTAAGCCACGTTTCCATCGACATAAAATTTTATACGTGAATGTTATAGCTTGAAGAATAAACGTTTAGAACCTAAGATGTCGACCGTCTATAACCTACGAACTTAGAGTGATGAAAATGTGCGAGTTACCAAAATTAGTAATTTTTATAGTACGGTGCGCTAAATGAAGCGGAAAAGCAATAAAACAGTGTATAACCGTCTCATGCATAAAAAGTATGTCGCTTATATTGTAGTAAAATGTATAACTCATTCTTGAAATTTTGAATTTATTGTATCGGTGGAAACATGGTCTTTTAAATTCATAAATAAAATGTGATGTAAAGGAAATGATATTGAAAAAATATAAAAAATTAATGTTTGTATATAATCGAAAAAAAACATATTATTTTCAAAAAATTGTTAGCTAATTCAAAAAGAAATAAAATATTTACCTATGTACTCTGTCTGTTAACTATTTGTCAAAATTATTTAGTTTTGGTATTTTTTATTCAGCACATTAAAACATTTTTCCAAAACTATTAAACGTAAAAAACACGATTTCCCTAATTTCTATTTTAATTTAAAATAAATGGTCACTTACCTAGTCAAAAAAACTTCACTTCCACATAAAATCAAAATAATTAAAAAATTTGAATAGAAATTCATTCTTCATAATATCATCCACATAAATTTGAATTTTGTCACATAAAAGTTCTTAATTTGATACATGTGCACTAGTAAACAAAAGTTTCAAGACAAAACAATTTTTTTCAACTTTTTCTGTAAAATATCACAATTTATCCAAAACAATAACGCCGCGTGCTCTTTTTCAGAAAATGAACAAACGTTTTGGTAATTTTAAACACAAATACAAAAAAACTTTACAACCAAAATAAAATTGTTATTTTTTCCGGAAATATTAGAACGAATTGAAAAAAAGAAACTGTCTTGCAATTTTCTGGGAAATTACAAACTAGGAATAGGTGATTTTCGCAACATAATGATATGCAAATGAGAGTCGACTGGATCGTCTAAACAGTGTCTAGCTGGTTCGTCTGACCGTTGTGACGTATTGAATGTCATCTTTCAGCTTTTGTTTGAACTTTGAAAACATGGCGATTGACGAAATATGTACACAGATATCATGCCGTGCATGTCTCTGCGCGGATATAAGAGCTACAGATGGTTAAGATTATATATAAATTATGTAATGCTAAGTACTCTCAAAAGTCACGACAGTCATTATTATTATATTAATAAATTAACTGCGATTTCTGACACGTTTCTCACAGTTTTATTTTTTCCTAACTTTAATCGCGGCAACAATCAGGAATAATCAGGGATATTGCGGAGCACCGATTCCAATGGATATTAGCACTGTCAAACTTTACCGCTAGAGGCGCCAGCCATGTAATGACCTCAGTCTGTGAATAGTTCATATCAGTCTGTGCAAAATAAGTTTATTTCAAATAACATGAATTATACCTTCACGACCAGCCTTTTGTAGTTCGTGCTGTGCTGGCCGTACTGGATAAGTATGCGCGGTCTAGACATAGCAAAATAAAAGTACAATATTATGTTAATTTCAATTCCGATGTAACCCATAGAAAATCAAATTTCGATGTAATGACGTTCTGAACATCTCTGTTAATAATCTTAAAGTTTTCGAATATCTCTAATCTACAATAATAATCAAAGAGATAGTATATTAAGTTATTAACACGCTATTGAGAAAGGCACCTTTGAGAAATTAACTAGAAAAACGAGAAAAGCATTATCGAGAAAGTAACGTGAATTGTCATATCTCTAAAACTGAAACACATTTCTTTGTTTGTGACGAAAATCTGGGAATAAGAGATTATTCCAATGCATGCAGTTTTAGTTTGAGCCGGGAATAATTAGATCAAAAATATCCTACACTTGTGTGAGTACCGACTGATAATGTATCAGTTTTCTCGAAATTGGTCCAGTCATTCCTGTTCTTAACAGTTCGTAACAATTTATAAAACAAAGAAATTGAGAATCATCTTTATATAGTTCCTATTGTCCTTACCAAATGACAATAAGAAATATATGTATTTATGCGAGTGTTGATTTGAACTGCCACAAACGGTTGAATGCAATTTATGTGATGATTAAATTGCTGATTGATAAACTGCATATAGACTTAATATTTACTTATGGTACTTACGTTTAAATTCTAATATTTATTTTTCTTAGAATTAGCTGTGAAATTATTATACGTGATGCAAAAAAAAGAAATATGTTTTCCAAGATTTTTGAAAGAAACAGTGGCACAAACAGACCGACAATAATTCTGAAAACGTTTTCTTGTATTTAGATATTACCTGAAAAAGTCAGTACAAAGTATAATATAATATTGGAGAAAAGCGACCCACTGATTTGGTCATCACGATATCTCCGGAGCTATTAGACCTACCGACTTTTTTTTTGGCAGGCATGTTTCTTTTGTTAAGCAGAGAGATCCGCTCATAACGGGTTTTGAGGAAATCCAGGTGCGAAAAAACTTATATAATTATCAGCAAATCAATAACTCTCATCAGTATAATACTCGTACTAAAAACAATTTAGATATCCCAAGGGCTAACATTAATATCTTTAAATACAATCCTAGCAACTTTGGGGCAACTTTATACAATAAACTTCCTGACAATTATAAAGACCACACTATTACCTCAAATGCATTTAAAAAGAAAATAAAGGAATTCCTTCTTTCTGAAGGTTTCTATTCAATTAATGAATTTTTAAATTATAAATTTTAATGTATTACGTATTTGTTCAATTTTTGACATGTCAGATGAAATGTAATTTTCCAATTGATAATAAATAATCTAATCTAATCTAATCAAGGAAGGTTGCGGGGGCGTTATAGATAAAACATTCTTGTATGCCGTTTCTGACAAAAAATGTATTCTTAATAAATCAATGCCTTGCCGAGTGGAACAGAACCACGCGAAGCAAGACTGCAATACGGTGAAGCCGGAGGCTCTACTACTGTTAACGCTGCCGCGTTTCATCTCAATTGTGTGCGGACCCGCGGGTAGCGACTAGTAGATATACGTTTTTAAATTGTGTGTACTTAAAACCGCGCCATCGAAGTGAAAATTTTTAGAGATGCGAAGTTTATTATTTAATACAGGTCTATCGAAACAAAACATAGCATGATGTCGTTACTATTATTCTACTTCGAAAGCCAATCTGACTACTATAGTTAAAAAACACAACAGGGGCAGCTAATCTCGACTCTCCCCGAATATTTTTACATAATTTTAAAATGTATTTTCAAAACTGTATCGAAAATAAATAATCTTTCTTCATACAAAAACCAACAAATTGGTCTTCAAATCTTCTTATTGGCTGCGAAGAAAAAATCCTGCTTCTTCTACCTCGCTTAATAGCTTATAAACCGAAGCTTTTTAACGCAAATTTATAACACGTCTTCTGTAAGCATCGGCCTATAATTTAACTGTCATTAATTGATTTTAATACTTTTGGAAATTCTTATAAAAAAAATTCTCACAAAAATATCGCCGAACAAATAAAAGTCATGTTCAATTAGAACAAAAGAGTAAAGGTACGGTGAAGTAACTTAAAGCTATCCGAACAATTCTGGAATGACACGTTCTCATGCTACGTCATGACGTTATCATCGGTTATGATCTGGCGTACAGCGGTTGACAAGTTAATCAAGCGTTTGCTAACCGTTAAGGTCTGCTTATGCACTGGCAGGACGGTTAAGTTGACGGTCCTGGCATCAGGGATTGCGTCAATAAATATATAAGAATTTTTAACAGGACTTTGTATTATATGCGTAATAGTGTTTAATCCATATCGGAGATTCTAACGGGGGTGGTACGGAACCACCGTAGGCATTGGAGTCTTCCATGGGGGCGGTAGTGGATTTAGAGTCAAATGGAGGGCATTGAGGCAGTCAAGAAAGGCGATCGTCGCGTATCTCTATCTGTTAAGAAAATTAATATATGAACTATTTTGAAAGGGAAGGGAATTTTTTTTGAAAATGTTTCTAAAACGGTCATTAATGACCCTTAACATCATTTTGCGCCATTTGGAACTTTAAAAAAATCAACTTAAAAAAATTTTTTACTGTAATTTATCATTTTTGTTATTATTATTATTAGTGTAATTATTTATATGAAACATTTTTTTCAAAATCTTAAAATAAAATTTTTCCTTGTTTTGTTTTATTGTTTGGAAAAATTAAATTTTTGAAAAGTAGTCCATATAAAAAAAATAATAACAATTAGTGATAATTGTTTGCTATACACACGCTCCTCTAGTCCATAAACTAGTTTACTGTCGAATGCTGTTTTATCCACTTATGTCGTTGACAAAGTGTTTCATAGATGGCCTTCGGTACGGTATACTTGATTGAAATCTATCACAAATAATAGTGAATAATAATAATTGTGACTCCCTATTTGTCTCTCCCAATGCTTTGGGACTATATTGTGTATTCGTTGACATCGAATGCGCGTTTAAATCTATACCTGCCTTAAAACAAACGACTTATGAGATTGCGTTATGCGACAAATCTAAATATTGACAATGGTATGAGGCTATTTGCCCACGTCATAGCTAGTTGTGTACAGGACACTTGTGGTCGACGCTTAAACAACCAACCATCCGACCGAACCATTTGATTTAACACTGCACAATGCCTCCGGGCGCCGGAATATCACCGTCTGATCTGTCTATCCGATAACTTACCAAGCATCGATCTATTATGTAAAATAAGAAAAGTTTAATTATTTGTTTTCGCTACTTCATAATGTTTTGAAAATTTATTTGTTTAATACTGACGAGATTGTATTCTTATTAAAGAATGTAGTGGAACTGTTGAATTCTTAAAAATATAATTTATTGATTAATAAGCTACTTATCCACAATTATTGTAAATATTAAACCTATTTTACCGTTCCAACCCACTAGTGGGGAATGGTACTAATTTCGTTTTTATGTCCCCTACATTGAAAAAATATATTGCGCGTCTGTCTGTCAGTGAACACGATACAGGTCAAATGGATGAGTGGATTGAAACCAAATTTTTGGGAGGATATTTAGTATGCAAACATGAAGAACCCTACTGTGTTTAGGGAAAATCGACGTATGCGTAGAAGAGATGTATGCTATAGATAATGTTTTTTGTATAATGATGGTATACTTTTCCATTTTGAAGAAACGACAAAAATCTGTTCGACAAGAAAAATTTAAAGATAAAATTGTCAGGTTCGTATTATATTAAATGTACTTATAGAAAATATCACACTGAATTGGTCCCAACCACTCCTAACTTTAGGAGATTTAGCCGATAAACTAAATTATGTTGATTTTCATATACAGCAAGAGCCCGCTTAACGCGCAGGATACGTTTCATCAAAGTAGAGCGTAATGCGAAACAGCGCTAAACGAGGTTATCTCTACATGTAAATAATGGGGTTAGGGGAGATGGATAGAAAATTGGTTAGGTATTAATTATGTTTTTTGAATAAAAATAAAACCAAACATTTATTATTTACAAAAATAAAAACAATATTAACGAATTTACTTATAAAAACAAATAAAATTCTATGTCAGTCAGATCATTCAGTTTATTCTGAGTTTCCAATTTTCTGTCTTTTTGTCAAGAAGGCATCTAATGTAGTTTGCGTTTTTCTTTTGCGTTCTGTTAGAAGTTGTTGATAAGTGGATGAAGCATCTATAACACGCCGTCTTGCTTTTGGACTCCTGTCAAAATTTTGATCATTTTCAACAATTTGGTTCATAATTTCAGTTATAGTGAATCCCCGGGTTTAAATAAAAGAGCGCTAAATTGAAACAGAGCTAAACGAAACAGTGTTAAGCGGGGTTTTACTGTACTTTAAATCCCATAATTTCTAAGCCAGATTAAAACATATATTGACTTGCGCTTGGCCTTAATCGATTAAGCGTACTTTTTCCTATAAGAATCACCAAAGTATGTTAACGCTCCAGCTGGTAATATTTTACCTGCTGGTCAAACACATTTATTGTTCTTCTAGTTCAAAACGACCTCAACAAAGCAATATTTACAAAGTGCTATATTTACCTTAATTGCAAAAAATGTAAACATTGTTAGTGTCAGGGACTATAAAAAAGAATCGGTTTTAAAATTGGGTGGTCATTTAATCAAAGGAATGTTAATCAGCCCTTTTCTTATCAGTTATTTTAGTAAATAAAAGTCGTGACAACAACCTTTCTGCATTAACAGTTACAGTTTTTACTCAAACTTTAACGTTTAATTAATTAATTAATAGAAGAAATACAGTAAAGTCGAAACAGATAAGATAAAAACATTTAAAATATAAGGGCATCACATTTATTACAAAATTTATTTCGGTATGTTTGTTGGAATAAATTTATTGCCTATTCTTTTAACTGCCACCGTCTACTAGAATTTTTTTATGTTGATTTTTATCCCACCAAAAACATACATGTAAAAAAAACTGTCCAGTTTCTCATCACGACTGTGTTTTGTTATTTCCAAAAATAACGGAAATGTACAAATTAGGCCAAGTCGCTTGCTTACAAGAAGTGTTTTGATAAGCACAAAAAAATATTGTGTGAATTGACAGATCAAACTAGTAATTTGTGATGAATTCCTATTAAGTCTACAGTACCAAAGCGTCATTATGAATTATTTTAACAACGAGTTAATTGAATAACAGCATTCGACAGTAAACTGTTTTATTCAAAGAGACGAGCCAGCTGCCATGACATTATGTACAAACAAAATAACGGTCATGAATTGTTATTATTATTGTAATAATTTTACTATTAGAATTTTGCGGATATATGTTGTTGATTTGAAATTAATATTGTTTTATGATTAATAATTTTTGATAGATTTCAATCTAGTCTACCGCAGGTACGCATCGGTCGGGTAGGCTTTGGTTTGACAAGAAAATAATCAAAAGCAACATTAATTGATTTTTCTTAGTGGTACGATTTTCCTCTGGAAATTTTTAGTTTATTATCATTCACGCTAATGGTGCTTTTAATGGAAATTACCTACTTTCAGTAGTGTCACTACCATTGCATTACCCGCTCGGTTGTATGATTTAAGTATGTCAAGGAAAAGCAATATAAAAATCATCTTGCAGAAATCTTTTAACATCTTTCACAAACAGTTTTGTTGTTAATAAAAAAAAAAAACTATACTTGACTGTAGATGCGTAAAATGCTAAGAATGTTTTAACAAAAGCTTGTGAACATTCATGGTATATATGTTATTAATATCTCACTAAGAACATAATTATATGTACTTTTAGTTTTGTTAGACAATAAATATTACAAATACACTTCTTGTGAGGTTAAAAATCCTTTTTTCTTTTCTAAACGTTTGCAATTATTTTCGCATGGATTGTAATGAACAACACCGGTACACATAATTGTCTCTTGTTCGCTTGTTTCACAACATCAAAGCATGTCTGTGATTGGTGGAAACAGAGGACTTCTTTTGTTACTTCTGACACTGAGCTGGGCAAGTTTTATTTTTAAATATTGCTTCTGACATATTGTAATAAAACGCAGGTATCTTGAATTTTGCAACCAATCATTTTTAAAATACTTAAAAGGCTTTTCATTTTAGTTTCATACTCACTGACTGTGTCAATTTGGCTTTATTATTAGTGTATTTGCCATATGGCAACATACACTATTGGCGTTGGTCGGATGGCGGGACCTAGGGGTCGGACCAAAATTTCTCGCCGTTTCATAACCTCCTAAACACTTTGGCACCATTTTTAAAAATGTTTATATATATATATATATATATATATATATATATGTGTGTGTGTGTGCGCTATAACTTTCGAAGGAGTTAATTGATTTTTACGAAATTTTGCCCACATGTTGGAATCCACCACCGCAAGAACCCTATTTAAAATGGGCCCAATCGGACCATTTTAAGGGTAGTTTTTAGGGGTTGAAAAAGTTTTTGGGCCCAAAAATACCTAAAAAATTCTCAGAACCATTTCAAAATTGAAATTTAACCCTCTAATAGTGATTAAAAAGTGCTCCTAAAATTCTAATAAAATCGACCAGACAGGACCGGATTTACAAATTTTTTGAAAATATTGGTTTGCAGATAGTGACTTATTTACTGAAGGGTGTATTTAATTTGGTGCAGACCTTCGATCGACAATAATATTGCAAGTAAGAAAAAAATGTAATTTTAAGGGGTGTATTAAGGAGTTAATTTTTTTATTTTGCCCAAAATCCAAGTTAAGTTCGCATAATAAAGCCACACTGCCTGTATTAGCAAATACACTATATTGTCGGCAGGGTTTTGGCACTGCGACCCGGGGTTTTTTTAAAATTTGCTGTTTATTAATTATTGCTTCTTTTTTGTGTATTTTCAATTCAATCCTTTGCATTTTATTTTTCATTTTTAATATATAATTGGAATACGTAGTTTTCACGTTATTTGACCAGATACTAAAAAACAGCTAACCTATTTAAAGAAAATATGGATTGGAACATATCGGCATCTTTCTGAACACTCCAAAAAAAATCGATTAGCCTATTCAGCAGATATAGCTGAAAAAACATGACAAAAAATTATAAATATAGGCATCGAATTGGTGACTTTTTCTTTTTGAAGTCGATTAAAAATAAAAAGTTCGCGGTTGGAGTACAATATGTAAACAATATACATATATATTGTTAGCGACAAGAAGTATTCTTAGCCAAGATACTGAAAAGATTTACATCGGTTATTTCCATCTCTCAGCCCGAAAATACTATATTAATCTACATGCATATACTCAATTTTTTACTATGTTATGGCAACTCACAAAACGTGCCTAAAGAAGTTTTACTGCAACAAACAAAAATGATCTTAACGCCTTCTATTATTTATACTTCAATTATTTTTTTGCAAAATAGGTTTTCAATGTACAAATACAGAAAGTTTATAGTTTTTTTATTATGGTGTCCCCTCGGGAGTGCGGACAGTGTGGCAAAATATTAGACACAAGGAAGGCGCTATATTCCTTTTATTTACACCGTGCGACTCACCAGAACCGCCAAGGCGTTAGTTGGTTTCCGATGTGACGTGACTTGACAGACAACGCGTCACGCACACAAACAGATGGATATCGTTTCAAGCATACAAAGTTCAAAAGCTTTTAAGCACTGCCCGACTGTAATTTAATCGACGACGCTGTTGTTTGGAGTCCCAATCATTCAAACCAACGAATGCTCCATGAAGGGACGAACGTGATAGCTCTTTTTTAATATTACCCGATAATTTTGTATTTCGTGTTGTGATATATTTAAAATATATTTGTGTTAACTATCAGTTACGTCAGGCGTAGAATGCATATTAATTTATTGAAATTAGCAGGCATTAAGCGCTTCTAGTTAAACTGAAAAATTCATTGTAGAGTAAATTGTCTTTTTTTGTTCTCAATAAAATATTTTTTTATTATAAAACAATATTACAAGTATTCGTTAACATCTTTTGATATTTATTTTTTGATAATATTATGAGCTTCTACCGGTGTCTGATCATAATAAAATCATATATATTGTGTGCAAATAAATTCTATTCTATTCTATAGTTTGACACCCATAATCATTTGGAGCAATGAATGCTTCGTAAGGCGACGAACCCGATAATTCCGCATTAATAGTCACCAGACAGTAACCGATGCTTTTGTATGTGTTATAGAGCTTTTTATAGTATTTTTTTAACAATATTTCGAACTTTTATGGGTCTCTGACTGAAATAGAATTATGGTTTGAGGTCCTGTTTAGAGGAATAAATGCTCCATAAGACGACTAACCCGATAGCTCTGCATTAATTAGTACCCAATGTTTTTTGTATCTAGTGAAAGTTAGCTTTTCTCTAGTATTTTGTTAACAATATTGTGAACTTTTAAGGGCGTCTGATTGTAATTGAATTATGGTTTGAAAGTTTAATCGTCTGAATTCGATAAAGTGACAAACCCGATATCTCTACTGATTTTGTATGTGGTGTTGAACAGTCAACTTACGGTGTTTCTAGAAGATCTAAGTAATATTTTTCGACAAGCAGACGATAAGATAGTGGTTATTTTATAAGTCAGAAATCGGAAGCGTTTACAGTTTGATAAAACAACGTCTACTGTAGTAGTACTGTAAGTAAAGTTTTATTAGTGTATTTGCCATATGGCAACATACACTATTGGCGTCGGTCGGATGGCGGGACCTAGGGGTCGGACCAAAATTTCTCGACGTTTCATAACCTCCTAAACACTTTGGCACCATTTTTAAAAATGTTTATATATATATGTATATATATATATATATATATATATTTATATATATATATATATATATATGTGTACGCGCGATAACTTTCGAAAGAGTTAATTGATTTCAACGAAATTTGGGCCACGTGTTGAAATCCATCACCGCAAGAAGCCTATTTAAAATGGGCCTAATCGGGCTATTTTAAGGGTAGTTTTTAGGGGTTGAAAACTGTTTTTGGGCCCCAAAATACCGAAAAAATTCTCCGAATCGTTTCAAAATTGAAATTTAACCCTTTGGTAGTGATTAAAAAGTGTCCCCACAATTTTAATAAAATCGGCCCGACAGGACCGGATTTACAAATTTTATGAAAACACTAGTTTGCAGATAGTGACTTATTTATTGAAGGGTGTATTTAATTCGGTGTAGACGTTAGATTGATAATAATATTACAATTAAGAAAAAAATGTTATTTTAAGGGGTGTATTAAGGGGTTAAATTTTTTATTTTGCCCAAAAACAAACTTAATTTCACATAATAAAAGTATAAAACCACACGGCCCTATACAAGCAAATACACTATATTGTCGGCAGGGTTTTGGCACTGCGACCCGGGTTTTTTTTTATTTTATAATGTTCGATTAAAACTTAACAATAAAAAAAAAACAAATACAATTACTGAAAGTTTGTGAAAACAAACCGTACTGCGTTTTGAATAATGACAAAACATGAGTTCTGAGAAAGTTGAATATTCATCAGTTGGATCATTGTATTTAATTATTATAACAGTAACAATAGAGTCAATATTACAGTACGGTTGTATTATTATGCAGAATCGTATCATCAGTCAGTGGCCAATGGGCAGTGTACATTATAAAGTCGAAAGCGCGCGGGAATTACCCCAGGGGTCCCGTTGGTTACATGGAGTGTGATTAAACTACCGCACACGTTGGCAAATTGTACTTACATTACATATTGTAAATATATCAGTACACAAAAACATCACAGCTCTTCGTATTATGTCGGGTATTGCGTATTTTACCCGATTGCGCAAAAAAGAAGGGTATTTAATTGTATAATCTACTATCAACTAGAGATGAGAAAAACGGGTCTTTTTAGTGATCTGCACCTTTGCATCTGGATCCCGTATGTGAGCCGGCTCACTGAACCGGTTCAAAAAGAGCCGAGTTCTGAATATGTTACTGCAGTCTGCCACTGAGTTACCTAGTTCAGTCAATCATATCACGCCCTGTATAGAATCAAGAATGCATAGCCAAACTTGTGATGCATGAGTCATTTGAGCTGACAGATGCATCAAAGCAAGAACTGATACGTAAATGTAAAATGTGCTTCTGTGTGTTAAGTGTTTCACTGAGTTATGCGGATCCGTTGATCCGTCGCCTCAAAAAAAAAGTGAGTCGGCTGTCACGGATCTTCTGTCGGAGTCGGCTCTTTGAACCGGTTCAGATCTGAGTTACCCAACTCTACTATCAACCCGGTTTGTCATCGCCCGGATTTGTAGATTGTCCATTAAAGATAAATATAGGTTGTCGCGGATATTTTTAATAGAATATAGCTCTAATTACCTGGCGTTGCTCCGAAATAACACTCTCCTGTCTTAAGAGCATAATGAACTCTATTCGTGAAAGTCAAAAAAAGTCTTCGGCTAGGAGAATTTGTACACTAGACGTCGTATGAAGTTAGAAGTCGAATGAGCTGACATTGGCTGTTTCACTGGCTGTTACCGGCAACATATAATACAGGTACCGGAGAAGAGGGAATACCGGTCCGCCTTGACTTTATAATATAGATAGAGTTATAGGTATTTGTATTAGAACGAATTTTAGTCAAACATTGCGTTGTATAGAGATGTCTTATATTAGAATCGAAGTTTTTTAATGGTTATATCGGTATTAAAACTAAACTTCAAATGGCACAAAATGCCAAGTTCTTTTTGCTATATTTTCATACAGAGAGAGTGTATAGTTCTTTTAAGTTTTTACTGATTTTTTTCTAAATCAAATTATACATTTATTAAAAAATGAGAATTACATGAAGCAGGCGATATTAACCGCAAGAAACAATCGACAGCACGACGTTTAATATCTATTTGTAATAATTTCGCATACAGATAACGAATCGAATGCGAAAAAGTATCGAATTATCCGTATCTGGTGATTACGCAGTCGCAATACGAAATTACGGAACATTTGAGCACGTACCTCTTTGCTTCGACTTGTTCAATGTTCATCGATATTCCATCCGTAACGATCGGATTCGTGATTGGCATTTTTAATTGATCAATAGCATGTTTACAATATTGTAACATATTGTTTTAAAAAGGCATCGATAACTTACTCTTTATGGACTGGCGCTTCAGAGCAACTATCTTTTTTTTTTTGAACTGGACTTGTGATGTCACCAATTTGACAAATTTTGATTAAATGCCATGTACCTGTTTTCATTTCATATTCACGACACGTTCAATATCCAAAAAGACAAACAAGTGAGTAGAATTCGCGCCCTGAGGATTCCGTAACGTTTTAACAATTTCGTAATTACTTTGTTGAGATTGACAATTGACAAACTCACAGATGCATTTGAGTTTTTGTTGCCCCTACGCTATTTTATGTGCCGCCTATTATATGCGCAGAAAAAATATATATATATTTCTCAAAAAAATTAATTATCTGAGAATAGCTCGGTTAATATATTTGGACATGATTGCCGTCCCTATGCCATGACGTTATTGCTGAAGTCCGGCTTAGAACAAACCTAATAAAAATTTAGTTTCTCATCTAGTAATACTGCAGACAATTAAAATTTTCAGGATTTTTTCTTTTACTTGTGCTATATCTTCCTTTGTTCCAAATTTAAAGATTCTAGGTCAACCAGAATTAGTATTCCATAGGTTTTGAAGAGTAAGTTAGTATCAAAAGACGTACTTTTTGAGAAATCGCATTTTTTATTGCATTCAGTCATAAGCTTGGATTTTTTACAGGACTGTGGGGTTGTAAAGATTAGTATTTGATAATAATTTCAACAAGATCATTCATAGCCGGACATGATCTGCATAATCCAACAGATATTTATACATAATAATTGTAATCTACATCACGTTAATGTTGACATGTGCAGATATCGATATTACAGTAATCCGATATTATCGGTCGATTGTTGGGAGTATCCAGCTGGGAGATGAGTTATTCTGTTGTGTGCTGTCGCTGTGCGCCATGGTGTTGTGGCCTAGTTCCTCTTCCTCGCGGCATGGGAGTATCTGTTCTATGTCAAGGATGTGACGACTTGGGATAAAAATTGAATATTTTCAAAACCTGATAACCTGGGTATAATCTAGGTATCAATATTTTTGATCCGATATTTTCTTCATTAGATACTGCACTCAGTCACGTGAAATCGACAGTTTTTCAATGATTTTCTTAAGTTCGAAATCACGAAATTACGTAAGAATGGGTAAAATTTAAATTTAGTGATTGAAATTTGACCTACTTTCCGTTAACCGATTGAGTTGAAATTTTGTACGTCTATGTATTCCTGATGACAATACAGGAATCAATCGTTTTTAGAATTAAATATTTATTGCTATTTATTTATATTTATTTATATTTATTTATATGTATTTATATTTATTTATTTTTATTTATATTTATTTATATTTATTACTTTCTTCATTAAAAAAAATGTGTTCGCGTTATAGACCATAAATCTATAGAATCCTGTAAAAATAAGTCCTATAACTTTTTTTTTCTCTATATGACTATAAACTATCTTTTATTATTATTATATTAAACAACTCCGGATTTAGTTTAGCAAAGAGTGCACATTCATATGTAATGATGTAAAAAACTGGTCATTTATATTAGTAACCATTTTGACCGGATAATTTATCGGTTAATTAACCGGCTATCTATAAAACTATGTGGCGACTACCGGTTTCTCTTTTTCAGAACAACAAAAAATTATTTAAATAATTCTATATACCATTCAAAACTGGTCTGCTGTTTTGTTTTTTGTTGTTCTGCAATCATATTTATGCAGATATTGGTTATAAAACTAATATAGAGTACATTCGCTAGTCTAGCTAGCGGATGTGCAATTAAAATCTCAATCGGAAGCTACAATCATGCGCGAAACCTCAACGCAGCCTTGTATAATAATGATATCTATTGTAATTTTAGGTAGATTACCGCGGTTATTTAACTGGTTAATTAACCAGTATTTTTTTAATCAATTTTAATGGTTGCTTATGACACCTCGTTGAATTTTATCCAATCCTTGGTCTGTTAGTCAAAATGCGATGCCAAAACCACCCACGTATTCCAATATCTCGAACCAACAGTTGTACTACATTATCTATCTATAATACGTACACCACAGATCAATATCTCTATAGAAATAATATATTAAATTATGACATCTGCATGTTTCACTTCCCGGTGGTCAGATTCACACAGTTCTAAAAACTGCTCTATCCACATCACTCATTCACGAATTAGTCCGCGCGATGTTCGTTTTTTTTATTAATTAATTATTATTGTTGCATCTATTAATGCATCATTGCCAGTTGTCCGTTTAATTGATTTTTAATTTTTACAAACCACCAAGTGTCTATCTGGGTCTAGTACAAATTAATGAATATATTCAATTTATTATTAATCGTACGAACTTGTAAATTCAATTGCTAGTTTTACTAGTTCTCGGATTAGAATCTGGGACCTATATAGACGACATCTCAACGAACTCGGCTCTTCTCCAGATTATACGTTTGGCCTCAAAATAGCCGAGTTTACTTTTGTGCTAAAATAATTTGACCGATTGTCCTTTAAATTGCCACATTTTAGTCCACATTTTAAGGCAGTTAATCAAAGAGAAATCCGATTCGAATATAGGCTATCTGCGCTATTCTGTACGATCAATGTTAAAATGTTAACAGCGCTGTTAAACGTCTGTTTCACTTTAACTTATGTTAAATTTGTTAGAAAGTAAAAAAAACATTAACAGCACTGTAAATTCTTGCATTGACTATTTCATAACTTCCGTCTTAACTCGCATTTTTGGGAGGTTTTAGGTTATAATTCATAATTACAACGGCGAGAGGGTTGTCATCCTCGGACAACACTGGATCAAAGATCAGGTAAATATAGCGTCGTAGCTGGGGGCAGACAACGGAGGCGGCTGTCAGGGGCGCAAACCTCAAGAAGGCACACTTTTCAGTTATTGTATTGTTTTTTTTATACCAACTAAGTTTTGGGGAGCTCAAAATTCAAATGTTGCCTTGGCCGCTCATGGCCCTAGCTGTAACACTGGGTAAATACAGTTTTATTGATGACAGTATATACATTTCTGATGATTGCTTCCTTTCTTTTAATTTAATTCCAACAAAAATTTAAATAACAAACAAAAACATTAAAATTGTTTTAGTCAATTTTTATGACCAAACCCGTTCGAAGTATATATATGTATATATAATTAAATGCAAGAATTTTCACTTAACCAATAACAATTTGTATCATCGATTCTAATTAAAATACTTTTTGCGGATCAATTTAAGAATAACATTTTGGGTGTAACTAGTTTACCAGACGATAAAATTGTAAAGTTTCAATATAAAACCGCGAGATTTCAAATTCTTAAATCGTTAACATTTAACAAATTTATGTACTCTCAACAAACATCGAGCCAATTAATCAATGTATAACCTATCACAAATTAGCACTATAAGAAGTATTAAGTATATCAGTGTATTATAAACCTGCTTTAATACCATTAGTTGATAACAAACATACCTTCTTATAATATTAATATACTCTGTGGACACAGTCTTGACGAAACAGGAAGAAAACATATCTATTATCTGAATTTGTGAGAATATCTGCTACGAAATAGATAGGGCTTCGTAGATAACTGAGAATTTTTCGAAGGATGTGAATTTTTTCACGAAACGTCATCTGACATTGTCAAACAGCCCAGCAGTAGATAGAGATTTCCACTTCTGTAATGTGTAATGGATGGCTTTCGTATATTTCGTGACCCAGTTACAGATTGGCTAAAAAAATATATTACGTGCAACTGTCCATCGTTCGGTATAAAGGTACCTTTATTATTTTAGAAGCAGTAAGAAAAAAAAACTTCCTTCGCTGCTCGCTTCACATGATATTGTAACGTTTTAGAATTAATAAAATTTCAAAACAGTTTAAGTTTCGGATGAAGATATATCAGATAAGAAGCTACTTAGTTAAAATATACAAAACGTTCATAATATATATTCAGGGAACACATTTTATAAGCTAAATAAAAATACTGTAGAACTAGTGTATCGTTGTCGTGACGAATTTACTTATGTAATTTGAACTTCTCCATCATTGTTATTTTGTGGCAGTCACAGGCCAATCAGAAATCTTTTTACATTTTTGACTTTATTGTTTCCACTGGCTGAGCAGCAGTTTGAAAAGGTGGGATAAAAAAATTATAAATATGTGAGAAAAATCAGCTGAAAATTGATGGTGTTAAAAATGCATGAGTTAAAAATACGTGTGTATTGTAGTATTGTTGTTTTCAATGTAAACTTATTCGTAGATGAGGGAGAAACATCAGATTAAACATTAAAAAATGACAAGATCAAGTAAAGTTGAAAACACTACTCAGAGCTTCACGATTCATTTGAAAGAATTATCCAAATCGGTCAAGTGGAAGCAGCTAAAAATCATCTGGCAAAAAACGTTTTATGTTTTAAATATATAAATGCATATTAGATTTTACAACAAATATAGGTACCTTCCACAGTTTTCAATTTTTTTCTTATTTAAAAGATGCGTCAAAAATTTATTTTCCACTTCTAATTAAAAATGTTTATAAAAATATAACTTACCCTACTTTTAAGCAGCTTCCATTCACCTAAAAAAGAAATAAATCATTATTTGTCAGATTCACAATTATAACAAGAAATATATAGACACTTTAGACTGATTTTTATTCATTTTGCAATGTTAATGGATTAACATTATTATATTTATTATTATAAAGATCCCTTGAGTGTGGAAGCCCCGTAACTTTACTGAAAATAAGATCACTCGCTCGTTGAGTTTGTATTAAAAATACTTTTATTTGTTTGGGATATAAAGTAGCCTATATTCTTTGAGTTACTTACTTGAAATCGTATTAGAGACTTTAATTATTAACTATTGATTTGTTAATACCAGACATAAACGTAATTACTAATACTGGTTATCTCTTTCTATCAAAAATGCAACGAGGAAAAAAAACATAATCGACATTATGGTATTCCATTGTGAATGACGAAACATTTTAAAATGGACTACATGAAATAAATAGAGAAATAAGACGGGTATAGATTTCGTTAGTCGACGAAGTGAATGTATCTTTTAAGAGATTATATTTTAATCTGTTTGAGCTTTTGGCTGGTCCTGAATACCACAAGTGTAACAGAGCATGATATTGTTCTGTACAGCATCCAAAATAGATATCACTTTTGACCATTGAATAAAAAAACTACAAATTACATTGACATGTATTTATTATGATATACTAATCAGAAATTATCATTGTTCTTCAAAATAATATATATATATATATATATATATATATATATATATATATATATATATATATATATATATATATATATATATATATATATATATTGACAAATTTTCATACGTTTATAGTTCGTAGGACTTTCATACCTGAGCGGTATTAGCTTAATTTGCTATAATTGTTGTGAAACATTCATTGTTACAATGCTTTATTAGAAAAATTTATTTTTCAACCAGTTGTCACTGCCGGGCTTCAAACCCGGATCTTTCCACTTTCGCGGCGGACTGAGTTGTCAGTTACTCTAAATAAAAATAATTTTTTCTAATAAAGCATTGTAACAATGAATGTTTCACAACAATTATAGCATATATATATATATATATATATATATATACCCCGGGCACGCATAGATTGAATTTTACCGAAGAGTATATTTTCACTTCTTCTGTAAACTGTTTCAAATTTTTATAGGTATAAAAAATTAGACAAAAGAGGGGACAAGTCAAATTACAAGAAATTTCTTAACAGAGATTTTTTAAACTTAAGCTTAAGATTCCAACGGGAGCAGTCCCCCAGTGGGCGCTGGAGCTTTCCATGGAGGCGATAGCGAACCCAGAGGCAAATGGGGGGTGTTGAAGCAGTCAAGAGGGGTGGCTGTGGTGTATCTATCAATCTAAGAAAATTTTGGTAAAAAAAAAAATGTTTTCTGGAAATGTCTCTAAAAGATAATTTTGCACTCTTTGAAACATTGAAAATATTTTTTTTAGAAAAACCAAAAAAAATTATTACCTACTGTAATTTTATTGTTATTATTAGTATTAATATTATTACTGAAATTTGAAGTACCGAAAAGTTTTTGTCGAAAACTTTTCTTAAAAAAAATTTTTTTATCACAATTTTTTCCAACCATGTGTCGTCGGAATTTCTTGTCTTCTAAAAGGGGTGGTGGTCCAGAAAAGGTTGGAAACTTCTGGTTTATTCAAAAACAACCCATGAGCTTTCAAGATTTGCAAGTTTTTAATTTACGTCTTTACTATATTCTTCTCTACTTTCAAAGTTTCTGCTAGAGTGTTTCGATGATATGTCACGAAAGTAGTAAGTCGCGGAATTGGCGTAAAAATCCGGTGTAATTTTTTTTAGGTATTAAGTCGCTGTCATCGTAATAGAATCGGAATGTTTATCGACCTCTTGAGAGTATACCAGAATGGAATAAGAAAATCTTCCATGTATTCCTCATTACGCTTACTTATTTTGTGCCAAATATAATTTATAACTTTTTATTAATAGAATTGTGAATATTTCTAGTCATTTTATGGCTTCCTATTAAAATGACATAAGATATGTAAGATTTGTAGTTCTTTAATATTACACAAATTAATCATCGGTAAGATAAATTGCGTCCTTGTTGTTCAGAAAGTTAACTCTATAACAGACGTGTAATACTAATAGATCCCATTTCTCAGTTCAGTGGAAGGAAATAAATTCTATATACAAATTATCTACTGATTTCTTCAGTGCTGCATAATACCGATTATTTATGATAGAAACCACTTTGATCGGATAATGTACCGACTAATTAACCGGCTAACTATAAGTCAAAATGGCGGCTTCCGGTTGCTGTTTCTGAGAACAACAGCGGAATCGAAAGAATTAAATATAAAATTGAAATATTGACCGGACGTTACAATCATGCGCAACACTTTCTGCCGCGGTTATTTAACGGGATATTTAACCGGTAATTTATTCTTTCACGTCACTAGATTTTTTGGATTAATTCCTCGGACAACTCTCAAAAAATAGAAATTAGATATTTTGAAATAAAACTTCTTTAGTGAATTTGTGTTACGAACAGCTTGTGACGTTTTGCGCGGCCTAAGTCCATTTATGCAGTACTGCGCATCTATACATAACATAAAATATAATAATATATACACGCCCGGTTATTTTCAAAGCTCGATAGACATTAGAAATAAATGATTTCTTAGAAACTATAAATTGAAAATAATTGTCTAATAATAAAAATATTTGATGTTTTAAATGAATGATTTCTCAAAGATTGGTCACAGAGGTAACGTGGTCATCGACTGACTCATTGTTGAGCACTTATTAAGTCAATGATTATTTCCATGACTAAACTGACTTGTATAAAATAATATCGCGTAATGGTTTTTTAACGAACCGTATATTTCTTTTACTACTCGTTATTTATCATAAAACACCTGAGAGAAATAAAGACAACCGATTTATTATAGTTATTAACAATTATTAGTGGGGTAATATATCTTATTAATTGTTAATAATAATTAGAATATAGTAATCAATTTACTAAATTTGAATACTGCACAAGTACGTTAGTGGATTCTTGTAACCAATTTAAAATTGTTATTATTACGACTGTCAGCTGTGAAATATTAGACATTTTATAATCATTTAGTTATTCTTCTAAAATGTTAAAGATAAACGTTAGTTTTTTCAGCATTTTGTAGTTACTTAAGGTGACTGTTTACTAGTTGTTCAATATGTCCCCTTTTTCACCTGAATAGCTCTATCATACAAGCATACATATGTAAAATGCAAGTCCTTATGTTTCGGAAATTTCTAATTTCTATGAAAAATCTTTTTCAGTCTTTAATGTTAACGCTTCAAAATAAACTAGAAATATGTACTATTCTTCCTATATGACTTTTAGCAAAGTTTTAGGAGTTTATTTGCTCCAAATAAATGATTAAATATCGGATAAAAATGAAAAAGTTTTAACAAATTTTTTTACAGAAAAAAATTGATTTTAAAAAAAGTGTTGAGAATGCCAAATTTGTCAGTATTTTTAACATAAGTTCGTAAAAAAAAAACTTCATAATATTACTTTGTCTTCCTGTAATTCAAAAATCTTGTGATGTGCTGTAAAGAAATATTGACGAATATAATGTTTTTTATTCAACTTTTAGGGCAAAAATACATGTTTTTTAAATTTTGTGAAGCTCAGTGCTTAATGTGACCACAGTTCGACAGAAATTTGAGAGATTGTTCATTAGTGTAAAAATTAATCCACCGAGAAATAGTTCGTATTAAATTTGGATTTCCTCGATTTTTTAGAATTCTAACAAACAAAAAAAAAATTGTTACCCACTATTTCATAGAAATCAAAGACAATACATCACCAACATCGTAGAACGACAAAAAATAATTGTTTCTGATTGCATAGGGAAGCTCCGATTAAAGAGTCGTATCTTTTCTATAGGAACTTTTAATTAGACGTTTATATTAATATTAAAAAAAAGTACACAGTCATTTAGGAACAGTTATTTAGACTGTCATGACTCAGATTACTAACCTTTTATGACAGTAGCGCACATATTTTTTGATTTTATGTTTTTTTCTTACAAAATTTTTATCATTAAAGAACTCTAAAAGCACACTTAAATAATTGAAAAATTTAATTTAAAAAAATCTAGTTGTCTATTCTGTAATTACGTTTTATTGCCATTGATTCTTAAGTTGGGGTAAGAAATAATTATTGTCCTAATTATACAGAATGGAGGAAATAATTAATTTGAATTTGAACAACATAAGTTTATAAACATTATTATGTTACATAAGCCATCAGCGTAAAACTTGAACTAAAATTTTACAATAGAAACACTATGCTACCCACGTTTAGTGTCGTACTATGCTTGGGAAACAACATATTATTTTTCACATTTTACATCGGTTAACGCACGGTCTTACAGCTTTATAGATTTGCATACTTATAGAGGATATACCAAACGTATCACGTGATTGAAAACAAAAAATTAGCGAGTGCAACAGAGAAGGCATAAACAAAATAAATTTGGCGACAAAGATAGGGTACAATCATATCTTCTAAATCAATATGGTTACTTGAAAATAAAGCAAAGAAATCATTGATCCGTAAATATTTTCATTACAGTGTTCTCCCTATGCTCTTTAGCCGGAGTCGTGTATTTTCAACTGATTTTACTCACGTATTTTTAAATTTTTTATTCCTACTTATAGTGCAAAGTGTCTCCTCCTACACTACTCAGCCAATAGAAAAACCCGTTTGATGACGTTTAACCACAAAGTAATAAGGATTTTTTTATTGGTTTGTAACTGCCACTTAGTGAGGATGAAGGAGAAGTTGAAAACACAGGAGTCGATTAGTTCCGTCAGGTTGAAAATAAATTCATTCTACGATACTCTGCAGTGTCAAAAATTCGTATAGAATCTATACTAATAATTTTCTCACCACGTCACTGCTGGTTTATGATACAATTATCATTCGATTGAGGCGTATTAAATACTGCAGGGTATATATTAATATACCACGATGTGCACATAATTCAGGTAAGGTAACACCTAATCGCTATTAATTATAGATATCTGCCTTTAATATGACGAAATGGTTTATTGAGATGGACTGTGGAAGTGTAGAAACGTTAGTCATCGTCTGAATATTTTAATTGAAGGCTGCTCTGATCTTCCCACGCTTTGTGCTTCCGGCATTTTGTATTAACTCGGTGCTGATTTTTGCATAAAGCACCGTATTTTTCGCATGTAGACAATATTTACTCCATTTCAGATGGAGGGTAGAGTAATAATAATAAATGTCGCGCGTGGTCTTCTTTTCAGGTCGAATGTAAGCGAAAGTGGTGCCATCCTACTCGATTAGTATAAACTATATCTGAAAGTTCGCATAACCTACAATATCCGTTTACGGTGTGTTTTTTTTAAATTTTATTTGTTCTCTCATTGCACTTATTACAAAAAATACTTTATGTTACTTAGGCAGAAAGTTGACGCTTGCAGCTCGTGTGACACTCGTTCGCATTCGCCAACTTTCTGTCGTAATGGCGATCAAGACGATCGAAAAATCACCGTGTTCGAGTTCGTTCTATTAATTTTATTCTTATTATGAGTTATTTTTGTTGCAGTCATGAATTTCAAGTTTACATTTTTACCATTCCAACCCACTCTAGTGGGGAATGGTACCAATTTAGGTTAAAATTCACTTTTCAAAATGTTACAATATTTTTTCGTTTTGAGGTCTCCTGAATCCAAAAAACATATTTTTGGCAAAACTTTGTGCCTCTGTTTGTCAGTTTGTCTGTGAGTACTATACAGGTCAAACCGGATGAACGAATTGAACCCAAATTTTCGGAGGATGTTTGATATGCCAATATGAGGAGCCCTATTGTTTTTGGGAACACACTGTATATAAGAATAGCATATGTGTAAAAAGTAGGTATGGGTGAAGGTAAAAGGTGGCCATCCGGGGCAGTTGTGCAGGATCGAGAACTCGCGACATCCGTAGCAAATCGGGAATGAAGACAAACCTGTTGCTTGGTGCTTTCAAACAATAGACTGATATAACTACATGGGGGTTGCTGTCTTGCTGACGCATGGTAATTTGCTGCTTGCTCTCCGTACAGGACCGGATTTATAATTACAAAAAGTTCTTAGGCGACGTAGATACATATATCGTCAATTTTTCGTTATTTCTTAACTGATCTTGAAATCAAAAACGTTTAGTTTTCAGAGACTTTCTAATTTCATTTCTGCAAACACTGTTATAATTTTTACTTTTATTGATTTTTTAAGTCCTCGTCCCTAAAGCCTTTCTTGCTGCATTTTGTACACATGTCAGGCTTGTACAAAAAGAGTTTTCAAGTATAAAATTTAACCAAAATTGCTAGACGTTTTTGAGACCAAAATATTTCTACCAGTTTTCAGGAGGCTAGATTTGAGCTAAGATTGATTTTATCTGGCATTAACATATTTGAAGGCGAGAACTGTTGAAAGAATCAACACGAGTTAAAAATATTAACAAATTAATTGAAGACAGTTTTAATTTATTGAAAGTAGGAGTGCCTTTCTTACGCAAAAATCTAGAGATAATTACATATAAAACGTTCTGGTATATTCTGATAGTAAAAATTATTTTGTTAGTGAGAAACAGTAGTGTCAAAAATAAGTACAGTTCTGTTGGTTATGGAGCATTAGTTTACCTGGTGATGCCTCAATCAATGTGTGATTTCGGAGTATTAAGATACGGTGCGTTCAAAAAATATTACAAAAGAAAATGAAACGTGAATGCTGTTTAAACATTGAAAACAGATTAATAAGTCATTTTCTTACGGCTGCTACTTTAGTTAACCGTTAGCGCTAAAATCTGAACCTACTACAACTGCCGCCTATCACGATCTGTTTTAAAACGATTTTACTCTATTCGTCAATACTTTTCAGTATTGATGCCTGGGGCTGTTTAAAAAGCAGAGTGTATGCGAAGGACCTAGAATTCTAAGAAAACTGAAAACGACAAGAAACTAAATGAATGCATTGGATGGCACGCTTTGGGTACATTTCCGATCACCCCCAGTCGGGATGAAACTTCGGGCATTTGTTGACCTGGTTGTGGCATTCATTCTTAAACTTTTATCCTTCCAGGACATGGATCCAAGGTATAAATAACTAAAAACGGTAATAACTTTAAGTCCCCATTTGCGCCAAAATTGTCTCGGGAGTTTTTCATGTCCCATCAAGGTTAACAAAGACCCAAAGTCTCTTCTCGATCGCTGGTGACCGATATTCGGGGAAGTGTACCCAAAAATTAAGTCCTCTTAAAAATTATGACAAAAATCTCTTTAGGCATTTTCATCACTAATCGAGGTAAACACGTAAATAAAATTTGGTCCAAATCGGGGGTGACCGCTATTCGGAGGTATACCCCATTTGAGATATTTTATTGTTTACCGAGTTTTGTAAGCTATTAATATGGATCATATAATTAGCGACCTCTGTGTAAGACATATATTGTATATTACAGACGCTCAACTAACCCTGTATAAGATCAGAATGAGCATATTTTGTTATGAAGAAATTCTTTTTGGTGACGAGAATTTACGAACACACGGTATGGTGACTGCGTTTATGGTACAAGGGTAGCGTGCGGTAGGGTAAAGGCGGTAGAAAAGAAACGACAAATAATACATATACATACAATAATATTACAAGTTTCTATAATGGACTATTAGTTAAATATGCTACTTTGACGCATACACTATAGGTAACAAATAATGCCGCAAACTGACAGTTCAGGTGGTAAATTTTACCCGCCGCATGCCATGTGAAAAATTACTTCTTAATGGAATTTCCTACCACGACTTGCTGGGTGGCTAATGTATATTCGCCCCGAATGTTGTATTAATATAAAAAACCATCCGATTCAATTAATACACCGCATATTAGAAACGTATTTTTTTCAGATGGTTTCAAAATTGACGAATCGATGAATCAGTATTCAGAATCAAAAAGGTACTGTCTAGGCACGGACAGCTTGGACATGGATTTTTTTAAGTTCTTAAAACATCTAGCTTGTAGTTTTTAAGAAACGGAATACAAGGTAAAAATCAGTTCCTTACGAAGTTTCACAAAATTTCTAATATCTGACAAGTTGCTACGTTGCGATGAAGTTACGATGCAGTTCCGGTACAGTTGATAAGTTGTTTTCGATACAAAAAGTAGCAGGCGTGCTTTGGCACTTATTAGTGTTGAAAACTACTATTTTATTCCTAATAAAAAACATTTTAAAATAACTTGCACAAGTATATAAATTGATGTTGGGTCACACATTTGTTGCGTAATATGTTTTAATAATTTTGATGTTTGAAAGCAGTTAAAATGTCAAATGATTTTTCATGGAGCATGCATATTGTTCCACATTAAAAACTTAATAATATGATTCACGTGCTGAAGGGAGTTTGGTCTTTGTTTGACATTGCTATCAAACAGGCTGCCTTGTGGATGATTGATCATTTGGAACGAATACATGTCTCCGTTCAGAAGGTGTGAAATGCGTGTTTACTAACAAATTACATAACAATATTGTCATCCTTTCATCAGGCGTTATTGTCTGGAGGAAATATGTCATGTCTGGGGCTATAAGACAAAGTGGTTATCTATTTTTACTTAATATTATACAGTGCTGTTACAAATATGCTTTAAATATGAGAAATAGTGACTGCAGAGTAATAGATAACTCATTCCGCCGCGATAGGGAAACGTTTCGGGTTTAAGTCCCGACTGTGACAGTGTTTGATTTTTATAGTTGTTCCGTAAATAATATATATATATAGTTATTTCGTAAATAATGTTTCGTGCCCAAGTTGGCGATTTGTAAATAATTGTTTTTAATGTTGCATTGTAACAATGGATATTTCTTAACAATGGTAGCAAAACTGTAGCTATCCTACCGTGATTATACAGTGCGTTTGATTTCAACCAACATATTGACCTTATATTACCGTTTAAAACACTTTTTAATAAATGCTTGTTCATATGACGTCGCATCATAATTTTAATTAGTTATTTTTACTCTTAATGTTAATTATATTATATATGTATATTTTATTGTATTGCTTCTGACTTTCGCCTCCATTATGGCTACGCGAAGAAATATATATTTATCTATCTATCTATGTTAAATTTCTCCGTTTACATTGAATTCAAGTTATGGCAAATAGTAGACTTAGTCCATAAAAACCGTGACACCGTTATTCTTTAACCGAATTCAAAAAAGGTAGTTATACAATTCGACACTTTTTTATGTACTTAAGATCTATTGAACCCATTTGTTGAATTCTTTCACTGTTTTGTCTATTTTTTCCTAATCGTCTATAAAATAATTCCTGACTGAATAATGATATCAATGCACAAACAATATACTATTCTTAAAGGATCGATATATAACTCAGAACGCATACCAATTCACAATATTCGTATGGTGTGAGTTGAGTACAGACACCTGTAACTAAATTATGGGTCTATTCATAAACCCATTCTTTTTTAACACTATGATTAGCCCGCTAAAAGTGCCTAAGACACTGCAATTACCTCTGTAGATTTGAACACCTATATATAATCGGCCCTATTCTCAGTAGTATCGTTAAAAGTTTTATTGAGTGAATTTTTCAACATGGATATAATTTATGTAATTTCGTTTCCTTATTGTGGGATTTTTAGTTATTTGGACAACTAAATAGGAAAACAATCCTGTCATTTTTATCTGTCCGTTTTACTAGAGAGACAGATAAAAGTGAGAACGGGTCAACCAATTTTGCAAAAATCTTGGCATCGTTTCTTTTAACACCCAAATTTATTTTCATTTAAGTTAAAATAAGGTTTTCCTCAAAATCGATATTAAACTGTATCTAATAATCTTGAGTATACCATTTACCACCTAGGGCATTTTTAATGTTATTTTTATATTTTCAAAAAGCTTTAAACTGTTTGAACACAAATTTTTTGCTGTAAGGGAAAACTTGCAAAACCCATTTTTCTTAGCATGTACTTACACTTTAAATTTGCAGTTAAGATTTGGGCTTTTAATCAAAACAAAATATATCACTTTCCCAAAGATATTGGTGCGCTAAACAGTGGCGGATTTAGGTTCGATACCGCCGTCTGAGATGGCGCCCTTTTTGCTCTATATGGAAGTGATTATTGAAATTAAACACCTAATGAAGCCAGAGAACTGTAAATTTGTACAACGAATGATAAATTATTTAAATAATTAAATTAATTTTTAAATTTCACCTGTCCTAACATAGTGTACTTTTGAAATGTTGTCGTCTCTAAAATTTTGCCGTCCCTAAAATCATGCCGCTCTAGGCCGGGGCCTCACCGGGCTAGGCGTAAATCCATCACTGATTCTATCTGCCAGGTGACTAAATATTTGAAGGTCGGTTATACTAAATACTATAACCTTCAATTTTCGTAACAATTAAATAGATTTAATTATGTTGGGTTACCCGCGTGTCCGCTGGCTGGAGTCAAAATTTATATGGACTAGAAGTCCGTATTATTTTCATTATGTATTATATAAATTTTAATGAGAAAACCTATATGTATTTTATCTCTTAACTCCATAGTTATGAAAAATACGAAAAATTTGAAAGTTCGCAAAATTAAAGAATGTTTTTAAAAAAATTTTTAGACTAGTGGATTTTTCATATAAACCTTCGTATACAAGCTACGGCATGAAAATATATTTTGTTAAGAAGTTTCGTATTTATTATTAAATATTCCAAGAAAGCTTATTTTTTTGAACAAAAAAGTTCCTGTCCAAAAAGTCAAAGTACAGAAAATAGATAAGCTATAACGAATTTTATTTTTTTTCCGGGTTACTCGCCTGTTGAAGTCTTTTGGTCCATATAGATTTTAACGATAATATATATTTTATCACTTAACTTGTGTATAATGAAAGATATGGAAAATTTATATGTTACCAAAATTTAAGCATTTTACAGAGGAAAATTGTTGCCGGCAAATGATTTTTTATATAAAGCTTCGTTTACAAGATACAGCATGAAAATATGTTTTTTTAAGGGGTTTTGTAATTATTATTAAATATTCCAATTAAGCTTATTTTTCTGAACAAAAAAGTTCCTTTCCAATAATAGCAAAATACAGAAAATAGATAAGCTATAACGTTTTTTAATTTTTTTTTCGGGTTACTTACCTCTACAATTGTCAGTTCCTAGATTATTAATTATATAATCCCACAGTTTGGTTGATATTTCACAAAAAAATGTTTTTGGATATATTTTTAAGCTAATCAACATTCAGTCATGTACAACTCATAAGATGGGGTAATGTATACTATTTACACAATAATGTACATTCGGTAAACGTAATTAAATAATCTTTATTTATAGACCCGATATAAGAACATATCCTATCTTCTCTTCTTTGTTCTTATCTAAGGTGTTTCGTGCCTTATTTTTTTATTGTTAGTTTGCGCTAAAATAAAATTGGTCCCCAAATTTGCCGCCCTAACCTCAAGCCTACTCAGCCTACTGATAAATCCACCCCTGGCGCTAAAACAAAAGTTAAAAGTGATGTTAATATTTCGAAACACTTACTATAAGAACAGAGAAATGAGATATGTGGGAACTGTGAAGAGAATTTTACTTTTTATTTTGAAATCATATAAAGGGAATAAAGCCGACTATCTTTTCAAAGAACCCGTGCCGTTAAAAAAAGAAATTCTTAAGTGCAATTTGAAATAACTGCAACGTCCCTCCCACGTAGAAATAATATTTTTTACAGTTTGTTCTCACAAAATTTTATGTGTCAGTATAATATATTAAACAAACAAATTCATATTACCTGCCCCATTTTTCAAACAAACTAAAAATCAAGTATTTCATAAACTTTTATTGCAATTTATTTATTTCTGAAAATATATTTTTTGTTCTATAGAATTCTTGAAAATTCCTGAAAGCAAATAAAAATATTTTATTGGGAAGTTGCTAATGACTTGACGCTGCATTTGGTTTTGTAATATTTGCTTTCCAAATTATGTCAGAACATGGTCTCTCTCTTTGTTTACTGCGAGTAACTTTATTCTATTAATTTTGATAATTATATCGATTGTTGTGCTTAGGTTGAATATCATGTTTACCCAACGAAAATAGCATACTGAAAATGATCTATTAAAATAATATTATTTGATCTATTTAGACACTACGAGTTGCAAATAATTGACATTGTTATTTCACAGGACACAAAAGCCTGAAGGAGTAAAAAAAACGAAACGTCACTGAATAAAAAAAAAACAGTGTTTTTATTTAATTTCAACTATAGTCCAATTCTCCGTGATATTAAAATTTGTTAATTTTGATATTACTCTGTGCGCGGTTCTATATATATTATGTAGTTCCTGCGATTATCCGCGACAAACTTTTCTTGGTTACGATATTATTATAGATTATTTGAGTTATAACTTGTTGAAACACCCTGTATAAACAAAAAGTGCGTGAGTGCTTAAGAGATAATGTGACTCCAACTAATAGTGCTAAAGCGACAATACAATGTTTAAGTTACATAATCTGTATTGGTATTGCTGATTATATTATGTTACTTTTAAAAATAATATTAGTTACAACTTTAAGTACATATTTAAAAAACTGTTTAAGTAGGCTTTGTGTCATTTTGAAAATTGTAATTTGAATGCGTGTGGCTAGTTCTTATATTTTTTCGTATTTTCTCTGAAAAGTTTGGAACATTTCACGCATGCTTAGTTCATAAAAGAATTAGTTTTAAACGAACTATTCAGTAAACTGCTAATATTCGTAAGTAAATACTATTTTACGTTCATACAAATATAATTGTGTTCTGAACAGGTTGAGGGGTGAAATTTTGTTGTTTACTTAATTTGTTATCAACCCCAGGTAAAATATTCAAATTTGCAATATAATTTGGTTTGACAATAGACGAATGGGTTCCAATGTCGTTGTTTATATAATAAATCATTTTGTTTTTCACAGAATATTTTAGGGAAGGCACGGATGAAAGATGAATAGTCGACCGATTGATTAGATAATAATCAGAACAACGGTGTTTATGCTAGAAATAAAAATATGAAACCAATAAATAAACAAGAATTCAGTTTTAAATAAAATAACTTTCAATTCAACTGATGTGAACTCTATTCTGTCTCGGAATGTCCCTGCATCCGTTTAAAATCTCCATAATATCAGTATACGCAGTTTACATATCATAAAGCACTACACAATTCATAGAACAATATAAGACCCAGAATAAAATTCGTTTAAATACTGTAAATTAAACATTTATTTGCATCTATGAAAAAGCGTGCATGATCCTACAAAAAATCGCTCGTGCTATCTCATATTACGCCTAAGATTATTATAGATATACAGAGGTGACCTCGTTCTGTTGGATAGTAGTGGGGAGATGACGGCATCCAGTGGACTGTCAAATGAAATTGTCTGGTTGATAAAGATATTGTAGGGTCTTTCAGCTCACGTCATTCATTAATGAGGTGACCTGAGTATCTAATGACCATGCCGTGAGATCAACATTATTAGATACAGATGTGATCTCGTTCCGTTGGATAGTAGTGGAAGAATGATGTCATCCAGTGGACTGCCATTCATTAACGTGGTGACCTGTGTATCCTAATGATCTTGTATAACACCGATAACACGATAATTTGATAGGCTGATTGATTTATGTCATGTACGTCTAGCCTTATAGCACAGCTTTGCATCCACTTAATGATTATTTTTTTTACATTGGACTTATAGATCGTGGTTAATTTTTCTCGGACTGTATAGTTGAATATTAAAAAAATACAGTAATAACTGACGCTCTGTGAATGATATCAGTCACAATCTATTGCAGTATCAAATTTTCTGGTAAGCATTTGTGATATTGCATATTTTTACTATACGTTAATAAAATCTCAAATCACTGCCATATTTAGAATCCAAATTAATGAGTTTTTCAACTTATTATATTTACTTTAAACTTAAAATAAAAAAAAATGTCCACAATTTCTTACTGAAAGTAGCTAAAGCCATAGATGAGTTATAATTCATAACAAATGAAAACATAAAAAGTAAATCTAATGAGGATATAAAAAATAAATTTTGAAAACAAAAATTAAATACGTTCTAAAAGATGATTCGAAACTTGTTTCACAAACTGTCAAGCTTATAGTTTTAAAGATTAGAATTAATCTAATTAGGTTTTAATGATTGAATAATATACATTTGAACGATACTTGCATTTAAAAAATGGTGGAATAAAATTGTGACGTGAAAGCAGAAATTGTAAAACGAAAACCAAGCATTTCTTTGTTTGCAAGAACGATTCTAGAATTGTTTGGTTGAGTTGAGGAACAAAGTTATAAAATCATCAATATGTATTGTCCAACGGAAAGTACCGGCATATCTTGTGTTATAAAAATTTGCAAGACCACCAGAAATGGACAGAGTACTACTACACAAAAATGATGGGATAATTTTGCTTTTTTTATTTCAAAATGCACTTTATTTTTATTGCAGGGCAATTTCAATAAAATACGTAAATATTTGTTGTAATTGCCGTAAATCCCAAAACATGTTCAACAGGTTGTAATGGACACCTGTATTGTAAAGAAAATTTGTAAATTAGTTTATTTAGTGATTTTAGAATCTGATACCACAAACAAATTTGTCTTGGCTTTGAAAAAAATTCATTAAGGCATTTGTAGGCTTACTTTAAGTACAGTTCCGTATGAAATTCTAACGGTTTATATGATCATAAAATCGAAAATTTCTATTTTTGAAAAAAAATAATGCCTGTTTTCTGGTTTCTGGCATTTTTGTGATATTATATAGATATTTATGGACGCTTCAGTGGCAAAGATCATTAGCGTCCAGAACCATAAATTATTTAATCTATATATTTACATAGATTTTGGGGCAAATTAATTAACTGGATACAAATTTTAAGCCAGAAGAGATATAGAGCTTTTCGCGTGCTCATTAAAATCATTTAGTCTTTTTGTATAAGCATACCGAGTTTGAAAAAGCTCTGAGAGATTTAGAATTTTATGAAAATTCTTATTTTTTAAGGTAAATGCCTTAAAAATAGTAAAACATTAAATCTTTCACCTATTTTTTCCAATTGTGGAACTTTGTAGATAAAAATATGCTTATTGCATAGATCACAGGCAAACTGTAGCTCATTTAGTTTAAAAACTAGGGGATTTCGAAGTTTTCTTTTTGAAAATATTCGGAAACTATGATAAGGATACGACTTTTTTGTTTTTTAATGAAGAAATATGTGTGATCGTAATCTAATCACAATTCTGCAACTCGTACTCAGTGTTTCCTCATCAAAGTTTCCATCCCTCACCAAGAAATGTATTATCCAAGAACTGGTAAAAGTGTCAATCGAATTTTTAATTTGTTGTTATAAATAATAAATTGAAAATTTGAGCTCAGATAATTTTGCCAGTTGGTGGTCTTAAATAAATAAATGAATATTAGGAGAACATAAATCCATAGCAGGTATTATTAAAACCAACGAAGATATTTTAACGTTGTCATCCAACCTAAGTGATGACAGATGACAACTATTTGTAACTGAGAACTATCAATTACAAAGAAGAAACTGAAAGCATCAATAAAACAACAAAAATCGTCAGCAGACAGAAAAGAAAAAAAGCTTGTCACCTGGAAGGTAAAAACACCCACAACAATAAAATTTAATGTAGACCTAAAAGCATTTTTTTGAAAAAAAAAATGCACGTAGTAGGGTTTCCGGTGTAAATTGTTCGTTGTATATAATGAACACTACATAATATAATAATTATGGTCACTGTGACAATACAAAATGAAGTGATTGGTCATGGAGCTGGACCCTGAATGTCTATTGTTATTCTAGCAGCCACCTAAGATGACGTGATGGAGAAATGACGACGCATTTCAAAGACTGTCCAGTTGAATTGACATATTTTTAAAATAATAATCATAATTTAAATTATATGTAAATGCTTGTTATTTTCAAAATTAAATTACAGATAAAAAAATTTCGCAAAAATTATTTAAATAAAAAAATAAAATTGTGGAAAAGTAAATATTACGCTTTTATAACTTCTTTCCACAAATTCACCTTCATTAATGAAATTGCAGTTTTTCAGATAACTATAAACCATTATTGGAATCTAATAAAGGAATAAATAATACAATTATCTAATGTATACAGGACATAAGGCAAATAAGTCAAATTATTTGGAAATTGGGATTAGTGATGATAATCAAATTCATCATTAAACCCTTTAATTAATCTTTGAATCATTCAAAGTATGAAGGATACGTTATATAAGCATATTATGTAAATGCAAATGAAACAAATATAACACGTATCTGCTTTTTAAAACATTAAATATATCAATTAATTATTGTCTGTATTAAAAATTATATAAGCGCTCTACCTACAATCTCTCTCTCTCTCTCTCTCTCTCTCTCTCTTTCTCTCGCCACTGTCTTCATAAAACAATACTACTCTAAATTATAGACGCTCGATAATAGAGGCGTCTTGAATGCTGCAGAAGGCATTTTCTGTATTAAACTAAATCGGTTAATAACATATTATACCTACACAAGTTTCAAAACTGTATGTTCAGAAACATATATTTGAGTTTAATCTACAAGTTTTGTTAAAAAATAATTTCATTTCGATTTATTTTTCGATTTTGAAAGAATTAGAGGTGCTGGTGAAGTACTGGATTCTCAGCTTGGACAGTCTTTTCTAAAATTATAGTCAATGACTCTTCAGTTGTAAATGAATAAGACGTGTTTAACATACCACCCAGATTCATTACACCCAAAGGCGTTTTTAATTTTTCACAAAACAGAATTAAAATTTATCTCTATGTGCAAGATTCACTAAAGTGAATTCAAACTCAAAAACATAGTTATTTTGCTCGATACAGTTTCTATAATTTTGAGAAAGAATTCGTCGGTGTTTTGCGAGGTTATTAGACACACAGATTATCTCGTTAATGATTGACGTCAGTTGGAAGACCGTTCATACGTTTATCAACCACGCAATGGTAGCTGACAGTCCATTGGGTAATGTCACCGTCCCACTACTGTCCAATGGAATGAGATCACCTCTGTATCTTGGGTGTTTTGTATTTTAAAATCATTTTCAAGTTCTATATAAGCACTACTTAATTTTTTTTAAAGTACCATCTCATACTTCCAGTTTACTGTTCTTTAAATAATATATTGAAAATCCAATTGATATTTTAAGTCCCTCCCCCCCTCGTTTACGTAATATAAAACGGGACTTTTGGAAAATAATTTTTGGACAGAACGGTTCGGGAGTTCCCCATCCTCGTCTGCGTAATATAAAACAAGGCATTCTGTCTTCCCCTTCATTTTCGTAACCGTAACGGATGAGTCACAAGAAATATCAAGCAAATACTCTCGCTAAAGAAGTTTAACTTTAAAAAATGCAAGATCCCGACTTGGAAAAAGAACGAAGAATAGTAATTATTGCAAATGAAACGTGTTAAAAATGTTTTACAGCCAATAGGTAGATACAGTTAATTGATTTAATGCTGTTAAAAATTAATTGATAGTCGCAAGAACAAGAAATATTTTTCTCACCGTTCTGAATGAAATGCCTTAAGAATAAAAAGAAGAAATGGTATATACGTGGCGCCACGAACAAGACTATACAAGTTGTGGAATTTATTTATGAAAAGAATTATACATTTCGGCATTGATCCTTTGATCTTTGTATACGGGGCGCTTGTTCGCACCCTTAAAGATGCCTAAATGCCCACCCCTGAGAAAAACATAAAACACGGATGCTTTCATTGTACTTGACAACAATTTTAAAATCATTCAATTGTAAAAAAGTGACAAAGATAGATACTGATATTTCTGTTTCAAGTGTTTGTAATCTACCTGAAATAAACATGATGAAGATTTATTATTCTAGAATTTCGAATACTACATAAATAGATAACGATTTATTTGTTTTAAAATACCTCCCGCACTCTTCATCTCAAATCCTTTCACCTCGCCTAAAAACAGTTATCTCTCCCGACGCTATTTTTAAACTTAAAGGGTTCAGGTAAATGGCAAGCATTAAATATCATACTATAGATCCTATAGACGATAAATTTAAAACAAAACATTACCTGGAAAAAATTACATGAAAAATGATCAAATTACGTAATCTTTGACACAACACAAACATTTTTAAAAAGATTCGCTTATAGAATCTATAGGGTATTTGGTCCGTCATTTGGCGTTTACCCATATCATTTAACTCTTTAACGACTACGGGGACACAGTTGTCCCAAACAAAAAATTTAAAAGAAGTGAATAACTAAGAAACTATTGGGTGTGATTTTACATTTATTATTTCCTGAACGTATCTTTTCATTTTTTATATATGGCAACACTGCATCTGAACCGTCATTCTTTGATTATGATCACTGGAAATTGGATCATCCTAAATTGTAAAAAAATGGTTACTTTCGCTCCTACAATCTTATGGTCCTGAAAGGGTTAAGGCTGTCGGAACGCTCTGAATTTTGTTTGTGCTGAGACCCAGCGGTAAGGGGCGAGGTAGGCAAAAGACATATTGTGGGTGTGGCCTTCTTTAGCTCTGTCTCGCTTAAATCATCCGCCGTTTCAATTTTTGGCTGGTGCCAACTACGAGGATAAAAGATACAATTGCAAGGGTGCCGCTGTCAATTGATTACTTTAATTTTTGGAAATATTTTGAACATTTAAAAAACTTTTCCGAAAAAGGAAGAGTCACTTTAGGTTTGTGATGGAACAGTTTTGCGAAATAAGGACGAATAAGGTCATAGTGTGACACTGAAAACGAGTGTTTTTTTAGCACAATTAATGCCTACTTTTTTCTAGTAAATCGTACATAAATTGCAAAAGTAGTCCATTAGAGACCTATATTTGTCTTTTATCTTCCTTATAGAGAAAGAATTTTTGCAGAATGTTAACGAATAAATCTACAATCAGTTGACAGCCGAAGTTCTATTTTTGGCTTAAATTCAGAGCGTTCCGACAGCCTTAACTTTAAAAATAGCGTCGAGAGAGCTGCAAGCGTTTTTAGGAGAAAGAAAGGATTTGAGATGAAGTGTGCAGGGGATATTTATGCACAAAACTAGCTTCTATTAATCTGAAGTATTAAAAACTGTAGTAAACGTTTTTATGCATAAGTTCACATTTTTAAATTACCAGACATGTTTTAACTTGTTATTCCAAAGGATTTTTTGAGTTAAACCTCGTCTTTTCCGTTATTACCGGATAACAAAATTATAGACTGATACATTGCAGAAAAGAAGTACGTTGATATATCAAAAAATGATCCCAAAAAATTATTGGAAAGCTAATGGCTCCCTGTTCGCCCAAATATAATATTTAAATATAAACTCCAATAGGGCTCTTTTCTGATAGACAAATAAAGCGAATAAAAATAAACCAAGTCGATCTGTCAAGAACTACGATCTGTAGAGCACGGATTTACAGATCATCGACAATTGCTGTTCGCGATTTTCAATTACAATTTTAGAGCTTAGTTAATTTTGTGAAACAGAATCTCCTCCTTTCGAAAATCTACGATTTGAATGGATATTAATATTTGAATGAATGGAGTTCAGCAAGTGACAATATAGCAAGTAAACGATATCGTGTAAAGTTGTGTTTATGCTATATAGACATATCTAATATGCCTTAAATCAAATGATGCAATTGATAATACATCAGGGCTGGAAAATGCCGTAAAGTGTAGAAAAGTCTTCACCTAGTTAAACCAAAATTCATTCACAAATGATTTAATCTTATGCAGTTAACATAGTAAGCCAAATGTGCATTACAATGAACGATCCAGTTTCACAATGCATAAAAATCTTTTATTTCTTTATGGTATTCAAACATTTCAGTAAATTAACAGATTAATAAAAACACTTGAAAATTCTAAAAAAAAATGTTATTAAATTATAAAAATGATTTGTCGGGAAAAAGGACTTTTTAAGTAAACACTTATTTGTTCAAGCTTGAAAAAGTCCCAAGCAAGGGACGAAACGTGGCTATAAATAACAAATAAGTGTTTACTTAAAAAGTCCTTTTTCCCGACAAATCATTTTTATATTAATTACCAAGGACAAAAAAGAAAAAAGTTATTAAATTATTTCTCGACGATCGTTTCGGACAACAAGTTCATCCTCAGGGAACATAAAACATATACAGATATATATGTTTTATATTCCTGAGGATGGACAATTATTGTCCTAAAAGATCGTCGAGAAATAATGTAATAAACAAGTTTTTTTAAAATTTTTTAACGGGAAATTGGACAATTCAAATATAGTTAATGCCTCAAAATAAACTAAAAATAGATATATGTACCATTCTTCCCATATGACATTTAGCCAAGCTTTTACGGTTAATTTTATCTAAATAAACGATTTAAAATCAGATAAAAACGAGAAAATTAGCACAAGTCTTACACAATTTTTTGTACATAAAAAATTAAATTTGAAAAAAATTATCGAGCGAGCTCTATTTATCAGTAAAACATCAATTCGAAATGTCGTAACGTGCTGTAAAAAATATATTGACGAATATCACGTTTTTTATTCAACTTTTAGAACAAAAACATGTTTTTTGAAATTTTTATGTCCCAAGCCAAATTTTGTGAAACTTAATGTATTATAAAACAGTAATAAAATGAATTTTGCGATCGCAGTTCTAAATTTCTCGAGAGCCTATTTTACGTTCTGAGGGATCAGTCAAATAGCCTGCTATGAAATAACATTGTTTCTTGAATTTACCTATAATTTAGTTGCCAATGGCGAGCTATTAAATAAGCAACATCGTAGTATAGCAGATGCAAATCAGTCTTCTATATGCAAGAAGGTAACCATATAAATATATAAACAACAGTTACTCGCCTAATGTTGAAATAGTTAAGTAAAAATGCATGTATGGTCCTTAAGTATGTCTGAGTGCATTTCCAGTCACCCATGCTAATTAGATATGATAGCGAAAGGTTTAAATGAAGTTGATATGTTTGTGTGGTCCACTGGGTTATTTTGAAAAATAATGTTGTGTTGTCATCGTATAAATACACATATGTCATTAACGTGTAAAATCGCTCAGCTTTTGCATACTGGAAATGTTGCACAATTTGCATTTAAGAGGTGCAGGGTTTGAGCCCCGTTGAGGACAAATTTACACAAAATTTGTTAAAGAACATCTCGATGCCTGTTATTACAAATATTTGTGTTGGATTTTTGATAAAATAAAAATACAGAAATTAACGGAAAAGAATCAAAACCTTTATTCTTTGAGAGAAAAACACTGATTTTAGACGCTCGATAACTGAGTTACCATTATATTAGCGCCTTCATTAAATTATGTCTGTGTCAAATCCGAGAGATTTTGTAATTCGGTCGGGTTAAAGGAAGTTTACTGTACAAGCAATTTCAGTCATGCAGCACTTACGACACCCATCAAGCATGCTTGGTCACAATGATTGTAGTCAAGAATGCTTGACTGTCTATGAGCCACTTTGAAAATTCATATTAAACACACGCATTTAGATTGAAGGTATTTCCATTGCACGCGTGTGTAACATAGAGTTTGTTACTCAATCACGTCTCAACGGGGCAACGGATCTGAATAAAATTTTGCATGCACGTAATTTATGGTCAGGATCACCCATCCTTAATGATTCAGTAATTTCCGAGAGGCTCACCTACGTAGTGATTTTTCCGTGTTCGACTAGAGCATAATGAAATTGGCTTTACCTCAAACTTAAAAATCACATTCACTCATTTTCCTGAGTGCACCATACTTTGTGAAGTCATTATTAATATTTTTAAGGCGCGACCAAAACTACTCATATAATATGTTTGTTTGGTATCGTGCAACAGTTTAAAAAATGTTGACACTTTTCACACTATTGCGTTTGTTATACAAAAGTGTAAAAATGGATTATATACTTAACGTACACTTTATGAAGTTATACTTCTTTTGGCGCAATGAGAGTATAAGATTTTAGCAGGCAATGGAAGATACGCGCGCACCGCTAACAAAAATTCGACAGTATGAAGTTGGCCATAAGAGGCTCAGATGAAATGAATGTCAGCTAGAAACTATGTAATATACTAGTCGTCTAGTGGGATTTATAATACTAATTGTATTTTTGATTGTTCAATAGATTGAATAAAAAACTACAAACCAAAGTGGTTTAAAATATTTAAAGCTAATTCATCTTTAAAGTTCAATTCCAGATATATGTTATAATAGAAAACAGTATCACGGGTAATTGGAATAAAGATATAAATCAATTTAAACACTCATTGATTAAAGAAAAGACGAAACGTTGCAATCAATGACTGTTTAAATTGATTTATTTCTTTATTCCAATTACCCGTGATACTGTTTTCTATTTAAAGCTAATTTTTTAAGTATAATTTTTATACTATTTAAAGATTTTATTTCAATAAAGTATTTGCATGTATATTATCAATTCAAACTTCAAAAGTGTAAATTTCACTGAGTTATCTACATTCTATATTACACTAATATAGCAAACACACACCTAATAATTATCAAGCATGCTTGACTGTGCATGGGCTACTTTAAAATATTAAATGCATTTCCACAGCGTCTAATTATAGCGCCGTATAATTCTTCCTGGGACGGTTCTTTTGCTTGCATCTGGAAGTGAATTAAATAAGACAGACAACACGTGCTTCATAGGATAACACACATATATTAAGGGTCACGGGGGTTACTAATTGACGAACTAGATACAAACAAATGTAGTTTTGACATTAAGTTAATAGTTTTAAAATTACGATCAAAAGTCTGGCGTTAATATTGCTCTGAAGAGATTTCTACTAAAGTTTCTGTATGTATTACGATGTTAAACTACATCTATAAAAGTTATAGAGGACGATTATGAAAACGCTTCGACAAGCTAAATAATAAATTAAATAATCAGTTTGATCAGACCAAAAAAATTTTTAATGTTGATTAAACTTTCATAAGGGGGCAGTTATGGTCTAGTGGTTAGCGTACTGGCTTCTCGACCTAACTGTCGTGGGTTCGAATCCCACCTCTGATGTCGATATTTTGACCCAGCTATATTTTCAATTTCTACTGGCCATATACCAAATGGTAGTGCCACAAAAAAGGGTATTCTCTTGTATATGTGCATATGCTCTATATATGTGGACATATACAATTGGATATTCTTTTTTATAAAAAAAAAAAACTTTCATAATGTTATAACGTTTCATCGGCCATCCCGACTTCATCAGGTAATCTATAGAACACAAACACATGGTCGATGAAACGTTGTAACATTATAAAAGTTTAATCAACATTAAAAAATTTTCTGGTCTGATCAAACAGATTATTTAATTTATAATTTATATATAGACCTGAATAATACCACTATGGATGAAGCTAAATAATGTTATTGCTAAAAAAACAGTGTGAGTTTTCCTACCCGGAACGTTTGTGGAGTTTTTAGTTTGACGATGAAACAAAACAAATAATTTTTTGTCTATATATCACCCACGAGTTTGTGGCCAAAATTGCAAGAATTTTTTAAAAACTAACATTTTGATATTGGCCAGTACCTATTCAGGGACAAATAAACATATACTAAAATCAGTAAGTTAACGGTCGCGATACCTGCAGTCGGAGCGTTTTATAAAATGTAAAAAAGAGACTGTGTATTTTACACAACACACAACAGAAATAAAACTGGTATAATTGTAAAAAAAAATAATAATGGCACCGACGCCCGCGGGATCGAATCTACGTTCATCGGGTTACGAGGCGAGTATTCTAACTTGCGGCGACCTTGGCTTGATGTTCTACATCCTGTTTTTACAGTTTAATATGTTAAACGTACATAGCGACCGCGTTCGATACATTTGCAATCTCAATAATCAATTTCACTCTACCGTTACCGAAGAAGTACTTAAAAAAAACTTGTGATTTGTAAAATCTAAGATTTGGCACTGCGGGCTGATTTGGTGAATATACTTTATGAAAAAAAAAAAGACACAGTCAGACCTAATTTTGATAAAACCGACCACGTCAGCGTAGCAGTCGATGCAAGTTTCAGACTTCTTTTTTATACCACCTTAAGCTAGGGTTGTTTGAGGCTAGTACCAATTCATATTTCCGATTTATTATTTTCTAAAAATAAATCGAAAAATATAATGGATACTTTTGCCAGTTCTGAGCTTATTTCCCGTGAATTAGAAGTTTATTATTTCTACCTAAAGTTGATTGCGTTGAGATAATATATTTTTTGCACCTGTCATCTTCAGAGCGGAAATCATCTGCAGCTACATTTTTTGCTTGTGTGAATACAATCTAAAGATAATGTGAGAATCTGTAATGCGTCAACACAGGACACGTACGGTTTGATCTGTTAAAACGACATGATCCTGTCGTATTTCAAGTACCACTTCAACAGGTCTCAAGTGTTAAAATGCATTAGGGCTACTCTAGGTCGATAAGTTGTTAGCTTATCAGATCATAACGTGATAATGTGTGTGCACCAAGTGCGTACCTAAATGCCGAATGTAGAATCTTCTTTTATCTATTGTTGTATTTGACAAGTTTAATTTTAAAGATTAGGTATTGTTTAAAGTTTAAGTGTATTTAGTAATAATATCCTTGTATATCAGTGAACAACTGACTTATACTGAGTTGTAGAAAGCAATTATTATTAAAAAATTTGATTTGACAATGATCTTATGATAAATACAATTTTTATACATGCAGAAGCAGTCTAATATCGCGAAACATGCGTAGAACATTAGATTGTAGGTACTCACAGAAAAACAAATAACTAATCTACATAGAATCGCTTTTGAAAGTAAATTTTGATCAAAATACGTAGAAAATTGTTGTTTCGAATCGGTGCAAAAAACTAGGTTAAATGCACGGTTAAAAAAATATCGTTTCAATAGGGATGTTGACTGTATTCAAATAAAAACATAATGTTAACGAAAAGTAGTAGTTTCTATGATAGAAATACTAAAAAGCACTATATTTTTTCGTATTTTAAAGGAATTTAATTAATATTTAATAAATAAAATCTAATAAAATCACTTTCAAGTCATGTGACAACAGACACCAATCAGAGCGCATGACGACATATGTTCAGCCGCTGTCAAAAAACTTCATTGTTGGGTTAATATTTAGTGTGAAATTTATTATTATTTGTTTATAGGAAACGTCAAATTACATGTAACTATAGCAACGACTACGAAACAACTTTTCATCACCTCAGTTTACTAACGTTTATAAGCACAGAATACGCATCTATATAGGATGGTAGCTCCCGTGTAAACTTTTGAGCCTCCTTTGGTATGAACAGGTGACGTCAAGCGACTAGTATTGGCGTTTTGTACCGAAATTTGAAACGGGATTTAAAATACATGATTTTTAAGGCTTGAGTTGTATTTAAATAAAGATAATAAATATTTGTGGCTATATTAGGTACTTATGCACGATTTAAAACACTTTCCCAAAAATAGTCAACATCCCTATTGATTATTTATTTTTCGTGCAGGACCGATTTAAAATTCTGCAATGCTTTCCTAACGAAGAAATATATTATGTAGTCGCAATCAATGTCAAATCAGCAAGCCAACGTTAAGTTTCTATTTTTATTTTCACATATATGCAGATTTATAGGGGCAGTCTTGTCGGGGTTTCAGACTGGACTGGTCTGTCTTGTGCAGATCGTACAAAAATTCGATTTTGAGTTTTTAGTGAATTATACATGTATAGTACTAAAAAAGTGATTTGTAAAATAGGACTGTTTGTTTGTATATAGGAGTCCACTCCTTGAGTTCAGAATACACACTAGCTTTCCGGTTTTGGCTTGGGCTGGACAGATTTAGTTTTAGCAACGGAACGGAACCATTTAGCTCAGGATTGTGTGTGTGATTCCTGACTTGCTTTACCTTTTCTTGCATGGTTCATTCCCTTTCGCTTTATCATAACACATAAGCGACGTACTCGGAAAGAAGAAGGTTTCTTGAACAGTAAAAGAATTTTTCAACTTGGTTCAGTCGTTTTTGAGAATATCCGCAACAAACAAACAAACATACTAACTTTTACTGCGGTTAAGTATACATTTTTTTTATGTATCTTTGCAAATCTAGAATAGTTTGTGGAATCAATTATCTCCAAAAATCTTAACGTTCACAAAAATTGTAATTAATTGTGTTGTTTTTTGATGTTATTTTATATCGCTTATTGTAGTTTGAACGCGTGTCAGTTATAAGAAAGAAAGGTTGTGCATTCATTAAATGTGAATTTATGAAATGAGAATAAACAATTTTAATTTAAAACGAGGTTATTATTCATTGTTAATAAATGCAGTTGATATAATATACACATCTAAGTGTTGCAGTGCAAAATATATGCGATGTAGCATACAAACGGGATTTCAACGTAACAAATTATCACATAATTTTAAGGAAAACGTGACATAAGATAATATTTGCATATACATTTGGCGGTCATAATTTGCTTGTGTTGGCAAATTTTAATGCAATTTATGTAATTCTGCCGACGAATATAATGATGTTTGTTCTGTAAATAAGATTTTATTTATTGTTGTTATTTTGACTTATATTCTAAAGGAAATTTACGTCTGGAATTTACAATTTTTTCTGCAGTTGTTTTGCAGACTTGATTTTTTTAGCAGCCAGTACACGTTCATTAAAAGAACAACTTTTCAGGGGAAAAACTTAATTATTATGAAAACTTATTCCATTCTGAATATATGAAAAAACTTTTGACTGAAAAAATAAGTAGTTCTGAAAAGATTTTTTTAATTTTTTCAATAAATTATCTCAACAAGTGGCAGGTTAGGTTTCTGGAGGATCCGAAGCGAATTAAGATTTTGTGGGTTTTATCTAAAAGTTTTAGGTATTTTTTTTATAAATAATAAAAAAAACCGAATGTGTAGGGGCAATACTGATTTTTTTAATAACTCAATTTTTTAGCAGGAAAATTTAACACGTTAATCGCCAACACCTATTAACAGCAGGAAAATGTTATAACAAATAACAGTAATCATTTAATAATATTCTTATGAATTTTCGTTACTATAAGAAAAATTGTCTGTTATTAAAAGATTTAACGCGTTAGCAGCCACAAATATCCTTCCAAAAATTTTCGAACTTCACATGTATATAATACATATTATATATAATGGCGGTTATTTATAAAATATATTTAATAATTTTAAACATTAAAGAAGAAGAAAATATCTAACAGAGGCAGTCGTTTATCTGCTATTGGTTAAACTAGACTCCGCCTACTGCTACAACACGTGTATTTAGTAAACTTGTATTGAGAAAAGCACGTGGAACATATATATTTATGCGCGCGCACTCGTATATACAAAAATAATAAAAGGTAAAAAAAAGAGAATCACCTCTCCTTTATCACGATCTTCTTCTTTTATTAATACTGACCATGCAATATAGTAAAGGTACAGTGCGGTATGCGCATCTACCTATAATCTACGGAAGGTAGAAGGGTCTTTTATATATTATACATTCTTTTATTTACATCGGAAACACGAAACAAAAGAAAGACAGATGTATTGCCTTAAAGGTGTCCGAAGAACAAGAACAACAAGTAAAAAAAAGGAGACGGGCTGATTGACAGAAGAAGAAAATATCTTTACTATGTTGTACTTGCTACTTTGTTTAAGTGTTTTAACTTTAGCACGGATTGTGTCTGAATCAAGACGCGCGTGCGTGCAAAGTGTGAAATTACCGCCGTGAATAATTAATTGATATCGTCGTTGTTTTTTTTTTTTACTTCTGCTGTGATAATTAATATTCAAATCGATTTTTTTGTTTAAACATACAATCCGATTAATTGACAGCTGATATTTAAACTATCGATTTGACATTTCAAATTAACCGATCTTTATATTTTTAATAAAGTGACAATGCTGCGCAAGTGATATTGCACCGGTAAATAATTTTGATTTGGATAGTATACGTTGTTCAGTTTTTGTTTGAAAAACTCGGAGTCGTTCGTGATTTATCGTATAATTCCGGCTGTATGTAAGTTATAGACACCCCTCGGTTTTAAAGTACCTATGAGTTGTCAAGCTGCAATGTCTCTTACCTTTGCTTGAATGAAATGTTATAGGTTCACTTTTATGTATAAGAGACATCTGTGTACCTAAACATATGAAGATCGGAAAACAAATTATAATCGTGTTGCCGGACATAATACGCTATGCGCAACGTGCGGTGGAAAGCTCCAACGACAAGGGTGGTTGCTGACGTTTCTTTTTTCTTTATTGACATCTAACTGTCAACTGTTTTACGTACTCAAACATTAAAATGTATTTACGAAAGACGAGCTAGTAGTAGATTGTGGAAACATTGACGCATCTTTAAAAAATAAAGTTCAACGCCACTGTGTTTTGTATTTTGTGTGATTTTTCTATAGTGACGGTGTTTTGTTTTTTTAAAATATAATAAAAATGGAGTGCGGTAAAAAAGGTTTAATTTTTATTTGTTTGGTGTTGGTTGTGTTTTTAACTTGTTTGGATTGCGTTGGGGGTGGACAAAATACACCAAAAACTCTTAAAATTAAGGGTAAAGGAAGCAGTTGGTGGTAAGTATATATATTAAAAATATATTAAAATTTCGAAATTCTAATTGAAGGTTCGAGGAAAAATCTTTGTTTAACGTGCTAACGTTTTGAATGATTTACACTTAAGGGCAATGATTCTTACAAGCCAAGCACAGAACATTTTTCTTCGAATCTTTACATCAAAATCACTGCCAGGATTATAATTGCAGTCGACATTAAGTACATTGTAGCAATTCATTCAATTACGATACATCTTTTGAAAACGATTTTTATTCAGCAGCTTTTAAATCGTGTAGGTAGTAAAAATTTATAAGTTTTTCGCTTCTGCAATATCCTAATAAAACTTTTAATGTTAAACATTGTTTCTATGATTTAGTTTTGTGAAAATACATTTTTTTTCAAACTTGAAAACACCTGCACTGATTTAAATTTGATTTTTGCCGTCGTACAGAACATTATCCTGGAATTGCTTTAAGTTATATATTATAATAATAAACTAGGCAAATAAAAAAAATGCGCGGATATAAATACCTTGAAGTTATTATCTGACTCTTTTTTGAAATGTACAAACATCATTCCTGAACAGTATATCAAATGTTACAGTGTACAAATTATAGTACTGAATAAAATTCACATTTGACATGTCAACATTTAAGTTACGGAGATGGAGTTACATGGAATGTTTTTACGTTCATCCAGTTACTGAGATGATTGTAACGAGACTTTTCAGAAATTATAAAAACTGCAGGAATATAGATGTAACGAAAAACGAGTAAAATAGTAAGGTTACCAAGGAAACGAAAAACAATTAAGTTTATATTGTAAATTGTATTAGTTCAAGAGACAATTTATTAAAAGTAATGAATAAATAATTGCAACACACTTTAACAACTACTTTAGGACGCAATACTGCAAGGTAGCGATAATATTAATAAACTTGTAATGTTTGCGTGGTTAATTCTTAAATCTTTTGCGCAGGATAGCAGGAAGCACCGCCAGAAAATTAGAAAAATTAGACTGTGATCAGAGAATTATAGATTTTATATATACATAGCAATAGTAGGTATAATGTCGTTGTCAACTCTTTGTTATGTAGAACATTATATTGCATACTCAGAAAAACAAATTACACCTCCATTTTGAAAAAGATTGCTTTCCAAGCTAAAAATGTGCAGTAAAATGCTGTTTCGAAGTGAAGATTGTACAAAATACATGAATACACATTTTAATATAAACATCGTTTCAATCGATCAATTATTTTTCGAGCAGGATCAACTTAAAATTCTACAACGATTTTCTTATCGAGAAGTATTAGTCACAATCTAAAGTTACCTATGTCGAGGAATTAAGTTGGTCCGACCGCACACTAATTATTGTGCTCTTAGGTTTTCAGAATCGAAAATTCTACGACACTTTTAAGCCATAAAGGCAGAATTTTAACTGATACGATTTTAGTATTGGGGCATGTCAGTCGCTTCGAAATATTTTTACGTAATCGTCTTTGATCAGTGAAGATTTTGTAATATATATTGTGTCTTTGTTTGATTGACAGATGTAAGTATATATATATATAAAAGAAAATCAAGTAGCTATTGGACAATAATAAGCGACGGATACAATATACATTCGTGATTGATTGTCCTTACAAAACAACTTGTTGCCTGCCATAAAATAACAATTTGTTATTTTATTTATTGCATATACTTCCAACAAAAACAATTATATACGCATTTCACGAATTTGTTACTGATAATTTATAAGTTTTAGTCATGCCTAATTTCATGTTAACTTTTTAAATTTATATATGCTTACACTAACACGAATAGATTTAATAGATATCAAAAAAATGATGTTTCAATTTTGGTGTAAATTTAAAGAAAATATCCGTCGGATATGATTTCATTGATTGAAATAATCGCAGCAGAATTCATAGACGCTGATGACCGTCTATAATCTACAATTTCTCTCGCAGCGAAATTCCGAAAAATATGACTTGTCTAGAGCTGAGATAAAACGCATATTATAATAGGGATATATTAAGGTTTTTTAATTCCTAAGACGTCTAAATTGCACTGATATCACACGACACGCCTGTTAATGCAATTTATGTTTGCGAGAACTTATACGTAAAATTCTATAAATATTTTTTATGACGAACCGGATACAGTTTATTACTAATATTGGTAATTATATGAAATTATCAAAAAAGCAAATAGAACTAAACAATAAAAATTACTTGTTTGATGTTATCAGGACCATAAATTTTTTTAGGTTAATCTATTATTTACCAATAGTAAAAAAGGGATATTATTTATTGGTGATTTGTTTGCGAATGACGAATTTTAGTGCTTGGTAACAAATGATATCATATGAGGTACCAAATCAAATTTATATACGAGCGAAGTCATGCCTGAAAGTTTTTTGTTTTACGGTCACCAACGCTGCCAGGGTTACTTGGCCCTAGTATCACTTAATACTTTTACCACTTCTCGGATTAGAACCTTAAAACTGGGGACTTGTACTAAGAGCCATACCATTCTCAGACCCGCCGGATAGCTAACATCTGTCATCCAAGAAAATTTTATTTCATGTACAGGAATATATCTTTTAACTGTAGTACTGCGCTCATGGCTGTTCAAGAAATCGCAACAGTTTAGATAAATTCTTACTTCAACACAATGATCAAGGCGAGTGGCCAGGACACTATGTCAACCATTACAAAGATGATTCTTAACTCTAAACTTGGCAAGCACACTCAGATTGACATAATTTTTGTTTGTAATGCTTTTGCTATGGTAATTTAGACGACGAGGTCTGGTTTATTAATGCTTTAAAAATATATAAAATAAGTGTACGACACAACATAAAAATCAAAAAGTAAAATATAAATAATTATAATAAACACTTGAGATACAGTGCCAAGTTTAGAATTAGAGAATTGAAACAATTGTTTTATAAACAATTTTATTTTTGATTTGCTCTACATTTTCCTAGTATATGTATAATTAATTATCACTGATTTTCTCCGAGTTAGCTCTAAGATCCTAGCGCGTCTAAAACTAAATCGGTCCCTGAATACAGACCTGTTTATGAGAAAGAATAATGTTCTACATTTTTAAATATCGCACCTACAGCACAAAACACTTCTGATGACAAATTTCTTAAGCCTGAAACGTCAAAATCTCTCCACGGATAAAAATCATTGATAGCTTAAACTGATTTGCATGTCACATTTATTCAGCCCACACATTGTACAGTGTATTATTAATCACAACATGCATGTTATACAAGGTGTTCATTAAAATGCCGTTGTTTATATGGCGTTACGTTGGCACCTCCATCACAAACCCCCAGCTCCCACGTTTTAGCCTGAGAGCTGGTAAAAGTATCAATTGAATTTCAAAATAATACTTTGAAAATATTAATTGGTACCTACTAAATTTAAAATGGTGGTTTTCGTTTTCTGTTTCTCAGACCAATAAAAAACAAAACAATATACAGCAGTTTTCAACAGCAGAATTGAAAGAATTAATTAAATAATATACAGTCAAAACCGTGTACAAAGACATTGTTTAGAACAACATACCGGTTATATTGACCAAAATCATAGAGGTCCCGGCTGAATGCTGAACACTGCTTTTTGCGACATCGGTTATTACGACATACCGCATTAAGCGACTACTTTTAATATAATATCTTTGGAGAATTATATCTGTTAGAACGACCAGCTGTGTCGTAAACAAAATTCATACGCACAGAAGTGTCCCAAACAGACTAAAATTACAGTACAGAATGATAATGTGAATATTATTCCTATCAATATCTATGGATTTATATGTACCTATACACATTCAATAAGACTATATACTTAATAAAAAAATACGACCTCGATAACATCATCGGTTGTTGCGACTATTGGTTTTTACGACCAAATATGAGTATACCCTTCGATGTCGCTATAACAGATTTTGACTGTAGTTATATATTTAAGTCGATATTGGTTTTAAAATTAAAATGTCGACCGGAATTTACAATCATGCGCAAAACTATCAGCACAACATTGTATAATAAAAATAAATAGCCGCGGCTATTTAAAATAAATCCCCACGGTTATTTAACTGGTAATTTATTCTTTTACATCACTTGCATTTACTATCATATTTGGAAAAGTATCTTTCAAAAGTGGTAAATTTCTGTAAGAGCAGCTATATACAATTTACTAGCAATGCAAGCAGTACACTAGAGTTGGGTAACTCAGATCTGAACCGGTTCAAAGAGCCGACTCCGACAGAAGATCCGTGAGGGTCGACTCACTTTTTTTTGAGCCGACGGATCAACGGATCCGCATAACTCAGTGAAACACTTAACACACAGATGCACATTTTACACTTACGTATCAGTTCTTGCTTTGATGCATCTGTCAGCTCAAATGACTCATGCATCACATGTTTGGCTATGCATTCTTGATTCTATACAGGTCGTGATATGATTGATTGAACTAGGTAACTCAGCGGCAGACTGCAGTAACAATTCAGAACTCGGCTCTTTTTGAACCGGTTCAGTGAGCCGGCTCACATACGGGATCCAGATGCAAAGATGCAGATCACTAAAAAGACCCGTTTTTCCCATCTCTACAGTACACCCAGTATTCAACTCATACTGTTATCACGCTACCCACAGTATTTCTTCTATAAACAATGCAACAAGTAGCCGTACGGGTGTTTTGTTGTGTTGTCTTTAATATATTACATCATGATGCAAAGCGCAACCTAACAATTGTATCATTGTCTGTGCAACAGTTGTAAAGATGACGTATCCAATTGTTTCAAACCGACCTCATCATTTTATGACTGATTGTTCGTCATCAATACGATCGGTGGATCGCCAAGTTCCAGTCTACAAAAAAAGCTTGTTTACAGGAATATAAATACGTTTTCGCTTTTCATTTTACACCAACAGATGGCGTTGCTGTGTCCATTTTATGTCATAGTTTTAACCTCCTGAGACTTCTTTTCATAAATGGAGGATTTATTGGAGTTTTTGGATATTCTGAAAATGTGTTTTCATAATATTTGTCGATTTTGTGACAACTGATGGTTTTACTTTCTATAAATAGTGTTACGGTGTTAAAAAATCAAAACCAAAACACCTAATGTCATTAGCAGATTTCAACAGGTTACTGTCAACGCCATATTGAGAACTACTTTAAATGAAGAAACAAACCTCCGGTGGCTTCATCATAAAGTACGTTTAACGCGCGGCAAACACGTACAAGGGAAGTGATGACATATGCACCTAGACTCATGCATCGGTAATTGAAGTTAGTCACGTGTATGTCACAGGGTTGTAGTGTGGACGCAATGGAATCATTAATTTACACCTCAAAAACATGATCGTCGCGATATCTTCACGCGAATGTTTTTCCTGTCTTGATAAAGGTGATACAGACGGTTCCTTCCGAATGAATGTTCATTTGACTGAATGTTCATTTTTGTTTCATTTCGCGTTCACACGGCACAGACGGAATGACATAGAAATGAACGTTTATCCAGTCTTTTCCTCGAAGATGTCGTCGAATGAAGTTGTGCGCCTTGGAATTCGTTTGTTTTGTGATCATTTGATCGAAGAATTGACAAAAAAGAAGCAAAGTCTAAGTTTAAATAATTAATTCGAGATTTTATAGAATTTGTTTGTATTCGTCGAGTTTGTGGTTTCAAAGACATTGATATTTTTTTAAATTCTCCAAAAACAGCAGCGTGTTTTGGTCGTTTCATTTGAATACCATTTTGTCTCATACACAGACAGAATATATTCACTATGCGGTGTCGTAGTCTCAAGTCCGTCTGCTACAAAACACGACACAAAATGATCGAACCCGAATGAATGTTCTTTCTTGTGTTCAGACGTTTCATTTTTCGTTCATTCATAGTGCGAATGAATTATGCCGAATGCTGATAACTAACGTTGTTAATGAATTCATTGTTCATTATTGTTTCATTTTGTGTTCAGACGTTTTATTTTGAGTGAAAGATGCTGAATGAAAGACAGAAAAGAACAAAAAATGAACCGTCTGATATCACCTTAACGACGAGAACTCGACTTTTTTTGTGACCATCGATTAGGAAACCTGAGCTTATATCACCCAACTCTATTCTTATTGTTGCAGAACTACAGCCTTGTTGAGAGAGAGATATGTAATTTTGTATGCAGGTAATCGCAGTTATTATGATGATTCTGTTATTCTCTTAAGTTATACTGTATTTAAAAACAGTTTTAGATTATTAGGATGTTATTATGTGCATAATATTTATGTTAAGTATATACAAGCATTTAAAGAAATTAACATTGCATATTTTATTGCTAGTATAATTGCAGATTTCATCAGATCTGAATAATATTTATGCTATTTTAATAGCAGTCTAATTTATTTTAGTCTATACTAAAGAGGAAAAGTTTGTATGTAACCTCAGGAGCTACTGCACCGATTTGAATACATTTTTCAATATTTAAAAACCTACTTCGAAATTGGTCTATGCGTAACTCAACTGTTTCATGGAGTAATAGCAGACAATTCTTGAAGGGAGTTTAACGTTCAATCAGACGACGAACCCGATGAATTACAATGTTTGGATACTTATTTAAATGTTTTTTTTATGAAAATCTGACATATTGATGACAGTTGAGTATTCTGAAGTAAAAAAAGAATAATTTGTAGATTTACTACGCATGCGCTATTTGTAGTGGAATATTATTGGGCCATTAACCTCAAAATATACAACATTTTGATACAATACAAAGAGGACTATAATAAAATCAATCAATAAAAACACATATGCATGCGGTAGTATTTTGCGCTTAAAGTTTTCAAGTATTGATATTACGAATCTATAATCTGTAAAGAAGAGAGTTTATTCGTATCCGGAGACTTTAATTCACTTTCAAATGAGGTGAATGACATATTTAGAAAAAGCTTCTGAAATAACAGAAAAAAACAAAATGTACGAATTCTCTATCCAAAAGCTGTAAAATGGAGTTAAAAGCTAAAATAGGTCATGTTCTTGTTTCTGTATAGTTTATAAAATTATAATTATTAATTTATCATATCAGAATTGTTATATGATCTAACGATGTGGTATGATAGCTTTTTGATAAAAAAAGTTTAAAATATTTTTTAACTCGATTCTAAAAATGAATCGTCTTGAATCTTTTAAACTCCATAATGAAATCCATACACTTTTTGCTATGTAATTATTTTTGTTACCGTATTAGACCGAATATAACGCGACATTTTTCGGCCATTTATTTTCCGTTAAAAAATCGACTCGCGCTAAATTCGGGGTTTAAGTAATGTTGTTACTTACGTAATAATAATTTTGGTTTACATTACTTAACTTTATTGACATGAATGGTAACCTGTGTTATAACCTATAATTACCTAAATAAATGCTTATCTGATTGAATTTTACTTTCTTTGAATTCTTTTATAAGTATTATTTTTTTTTCTAAATATCTTTATGAAAATTTCGGAGTCGCGGTATATTCGGGCTAATACGGTAGCTTTTTATTTATAATTTGCGGAAAATTTGGGTGACGGTGTCAACTTATTGATATTTAATTTTTAGAAGAGAGATTTAATGTTTCATTACAACGAAGGGAGAGCGAGACAATTATTTAAGATAAAACGCATTTTTGAACAGTCACCGAATTAATGAGTAAATAGATAAATATGTTAAATTATAGATTCTCAAAATAAGTAGGGTCATTAGCGTGAACCAATGAGTGTATGATTCAGTAGGCACATCGAGTTTTATAAATAAGTAAAGAGTGGTTTCACGAAGAGCGATCTTATATCTGAAATAAATAATTCTTGTTGGACAAGCTCGTATTTTAGCTGGTGAGGTACATCAATAAGCGACTCACCGTTCATAGCGCTTACATGAGCTTTTGAACGTTTCGGTTATCTCTGTATTTGTGTCTGTCCGTGCTTATGTCTGTCTATACATACAAACTGAACGTTTGTTTCGCTCCTATAATTTATGTTATAAATATTATACCGTGCTGAGTATATGTATATAAGCGTGCGTTTACTGTATATGTTGTAGACGAATCAGCAAAATAAATTAAAATTCACGGTTCGAAAATCTCTAGAGATCTCTAGAAAAATCTTATTTACTTTGATGATAATGCTTTAAAATAAACTAGAAATATGTGCCATTCTTCCCATCTTCTAGCCAACTTTTTATGGTTTATTTGATCTAAATAAACAGTTTAAAATCAGATAAATCGAGAAAATTTTCAAAACTATTTTCAAAAATTTTTTGTAGATATATACAGAAAAAAATTTAATGGGCAAAAAATTATTGAGCAAGCCAAATTTGCTGTCTTTTTTAAATATAAGTTTGTAAAGAAAAAACTTCAAAATTCCCGCAATATTCGAATTCCCTGACGTGCTGTAAAGTAATATAGACGTTTATCATGTCTTTTAATTCAATTTGAGTACAAAACATATGTTTTTTGAAATTTTTAAGCAGCAAGTCAAATTTTGTGAAACTTATTACTTAATCACATATAATAAAAACAGAAATAAAATGACTTTTGCCACCACAGTTTGAAATTTCCCGAGAGCGTATTTTACAATCTGAGGGACTTTAGTTGTTGAGCGTCTATAGTCTACAATAAATAATATAGAATCAGGGATTTTACAGTACAACAGAAAAAGACATCAACAAATAGCTAATATGTATAAAACTATACGGTGTTGATTGATTAATTGATTTATGTCATGTGGAAAGTGATAAAATTAATTATAATTGAAAGATGTTCCAGAGTGACTTTAATTAATAATTTTATGTCAACGTTTGATGTAATACTTATTTTAAATGCATATATTAAACAAGATTTTACACATTAATTACAACCGATTACTGTAGAAATGATACAAATTATAATAAACTTACATAATGCACGTTTATCTATAAATATGTATATATTATGGACTATGGGTACCGACAGATTGCGTGCAAGGTGGTAGCGACTATCGTTACTTTGGCATATTACCAACAAAAAAAATAATTATAGTTTCAAAAAAAAAAAAAAAAAATCAAGCATTAAAAAGTAACGCTATCTATATTTCATTTATTTCGTTCAGTGCCCCACGCGTCTAAACGTTATAGAAGAGAATGAAGTTTATTTTCTATATTTAACTTTAAATTTTATTTTCGAATTTTTAGTCATGATACTATTTTAAAATTTACACAGCTGGAGACACGTTATCCCACCATCAATACCGTCGCTCCCACCACTTATTTTTTATTTCAGTTTTATATAAATATTATTATAGCCAAAATATCAGAATATTGTATTGTCATCAATATATACATACGACTGCAAACTTTTGCGTCCATTGGATATTTGGACCATCGTGAAAATCGAGTTGTAATTTTTTTTACATACAACGTGCACGTCAAGCTGATCTAAACATATTAAAAATCAACCTACACATCTTGTCTCTGAATGAGACGTCTATTGTAATCCAGAACCCAAAATAATAAAATTTAATATTCCGTTTTCATGATTTAGATTTATTAGATTTATCCGTAACAAATGCATAACAGTTTAAATAAAAGAGAGCAGTTTTCCTATTACTAAAGAGATGGAGTTAACAACCGGTTCAAAAGACGTGATTACAACGTATTTATAACATATTATAAGAGAACATCCAAGGAATAACATTTTGACATCAAATAATGAATTGCAATCGACTCTGTCGATTTCATTTATACGTAATCGTAAATCAATTGAATATTACGACATATCTATCCGCATTGTTTATTTCTTTATACTGGCGCTCAGTCATACAACTAATTATTGTAAAATATTACTTTGGAATGACGAAATTGTTATACTGTTTCTTATACAATAAATTTATTCGATTTTGAACATAAAAATGTCTTGTCAAGACAGATGGAAATGTTGAAAAGCACGCACATATAAAAACAAAGAATTTATTTTAGATCGATGAAAAAACATTATTGATTATGAAGATATACGACTCTAACATTATAATAATAATGAAGTTGATAGTCGTTTGTCGATATTATAGTCGTAACAGACGCTTTTGAAACAGATAAAAAGTTTTTTGTCGAATTTTTTAACGTTTCTAAAAATCATACCATCATGGTAATAACGTAAAAACTTGATAATAGTATGAAATTTTAACTTTGATTAAATTTAATTTTGTGATAATACCATGTAATTGCGTTAATTTTTAGTAACCCGTTCTTAGTACATTCTCAAAATACGCAGGGATAAAATTAGATTTTTTGTGCAGCAATGCAGAAGGTAATTAAAAATAATGACAAAATTATAGGTTTCATGAATACACTACACGTCGAACTAAGAACTTCCTTTTTTGCAATCGGTTAAAAATGTTTTATTTAAAAAAAGCAAAACGTGTTTTTGCAATACGACAATTAGCAGAATAATAACACAATAAAATTTAATCATTTGCTTGCGTTTACTTCAAAAAATTAAGTCAAACAATAATTTAATGTTTCTGCAAACCTGATATAATTTTTTTTATAAATATTTTCCAAAGAACAAAAACACTTAAAACTGCGGAGACTGGCTATAATATAAAAACTAACAAAACAAGGAGATTACATTCACAGCTAGGCAAAGCGATACGATCGCAGTAGCCGTGGACAGTTTGCGTCAGATCCTCAGACGACCTCGGCAAGAAGTCAAAGCGCTGCTGGTAAATGGACTCAGATCTACCGCCCTCATAATATTATATTGTGTTTTATACAGTCGATACCATTTTATATACGCTTACTAATAGCCCGTGAGTGCCAGACCTTCGTTATTTTATACTAAAAGCTGAAAGTTTCTCAGCGCATGCTTCCAACACAGGTAGGAACGATGGGCGACTATGAACTTTGGGTCATCGTGGCTTTGGCAGGTAACAAATAGCAAAGTTGTATAAAATACCGACTTAATTTCGTCAAATTATAAACTATAAGTTTTTTATATTTTTCTTTGGAATAATATTGGAAATCACGGCGTCCATTACCAGACACTTTATATCGTGGTAACCCCTTGCCAGACACCCTTAAACTTCAATAAATTGTAACTGTACTTACGTTATAGTATAAAAGCTGAATTTTATACAGGTTACTTGGGGAACCATCGAAAGATATTTTCCCAGTAGCCAGGCAGTTTCTATAGTTCTAACTCCTAGCCAGACAAACATATATACGGTAGCGCATTTATTCGCGCTCGCACCTACAGCTGTAGGTGCGAGCGCGAATAAATGCGAGTGAGATACTGACGTGCGCGTAGAATGGCACCATTTTCGTTTACTTTGGATAAAAAAATATTTATTCTGAAAAGGATCGACTTTCCAAATCTGTCATCCAAAATAAAAGATATTTTATGGACTTTGAAATACTTTTTAGATCTTTTTCTGATTCATAGATTAAATTAGGGACACTATTATACGATTTCTTGTTATGATTACAAACGGGCCTATACTATACGGAGTCTATATATCGTGCGCTACCGTGAGAAAAAGATCAACTTTTCTACACACTTCAAGTCAAACACGTATAAAAGCCGGGTCAGTCGACGGCATATTATACGAACAAATCTATGTTTTGGTCACCTGAATTATCGCTGTCCAACATTGGATAGTCATATGTCTTAACCCCTTATCTAACAACTGCCTACCTTCTTGACATCATCGCTCTAAATGTCTGTTGAATCAAGGATGCGTTGGAAATCTTATTTATTAACACGGTCTCTCCATGTAAGGAATGACTCACATTTTTTCATTTTCACATATTTTATGGGACATACCTGATTTCGTAATTCTTTACCAAAATGAATAAAAGTTCTTCATAAAATTAATTTTTGTTTTTAAATGTGTATTTGAAAATTATTCAAATTGTGTACCGTAAAGATTTTTTACATTTATGAGATATTTTTATATAGATTTTTAATGGTGCCCTTTTCTCCCAAATTTCTACTATAAAGTAATAGTGAAATGTTACGATAATCGTGTCACGTGTGTCGCAAGTGATGCTCAAATGTCAGCTATATTTTACCCTAATTGGTCAACTGTAAAAAATTTGAGTCTATGTGTAATGGTCATGGTATTCGAATCAAAAAGCTTCAAAATCTCAAATATGGATTTATAAAAAATATGATAATAAACTAATAATATTGAGAAATGATTATAAACTTTAGACAATAACTTAAGTTTAATAACTCGCCTTAATTTAAAAAAATCGGAACTTTAGAAAAATAATAATTATTGAAAATAATTATTTTACCTTAAGCTTTTGATTTCCCACCATCCTTGTTTATCGAAAAGCAATATGACTGAGATATATCTGGAAAAAAAGAAAACAATTGTTAAGATTGTATAAGTCACCTACGATTGGTGTTTTATTTATTGGCTTGTCAAACAATGCGGTCAACAATATTTGTATTTCATCGCAATGAGAGTTCAAAACAACCCACAATTTGATTTGGATCTGGATAGCGTCTAGTGTAAGATCATTTTCAACGAGATTTTTATTTGTAAGCTACACTACATTAATATACCAGGCACACTTAAGTCTAGCTGATTTGTGATGACTTTTGGTAACTATTTTTTTTAAATATAAATATATAAGTTACGATAAAGTTAATGAATTAATAGACAACAGCATAGATCTAGACATCTGATTATCTAAAGAAGCATGCGTTATGCGTTTGGACAGGAGTATCCAACGGGTTAGCATTAATAGAAGACATCAAGGTGCTGTCATTTTGATAAAGTGTCGCTGATAGAAACTAACTGACGAACTGCTGTTGTCTGTAGTTTTACTATTGTTTTAAATGTGTAAAGGTAGAATGATTGTAATTAATTAAAAAAAAAAGAACCCTTCCATTTGATATATCATATGATGCACTTGAAAAAACTTTTTTTTTTAGTTATCTAATTTTCCACTCAAAATTAACCCTAATTTATGACAGAGTTTTCATTTAGGTTAAATTTCCTGTGAACTCTAAGTGAGGCCCTATATATTCTCTATTTTTTCAAAATTTCAGGCTCAGTAATTTCGAAAATAAAGAGGAAGAGGATACTCGATTTTCGTATATTTTCTTTAATATCTTTTAAGATATGCATTTTAAAATTATAAAAAGAATTTGTTCGTATTTCCTATATGAACTCTTTTATCTCATGCACCAAATAATTAATCTGAAAAATATATTTCTTTTAATTTTTTTATTTGGCCCTCAAAATAAACTCCCAAAATCGGAATTCATTAACGCTATACGTCAGTGATTGAGTCATCTATATATGCACCAAAATTCAACTATTTTCGTTCAGTAGATTCAGAAAAAATTAATACTGGTTCTCTAGGTATTGCTCTAGAAAATTATCTGGTTAAGTAGTCATCAAATCTCACGAGAACCGCAAATAGATTCTGTAGTGTAGTGGTGTTCATATAAGGCAATGCTAGATAAATTTGAAGCGTCGTTCCCTTCAGGACAAATTGATTACACGCTTGCATGTCACATGTCAACGCAGCACAATACATCACTAGAACGTAACATTTACAACCGTAATATTATGGTTAAGATCTCATGAATAGTACAGGATGATCTTGAAATATAGAGCGCACAAATTAAATGATTATCCCTATTTGAAACATGTCTAACCCACGTTTAATAAAACTCAAAAAAATGTATATCAATGACAGAGACACTCAACAAGCTTTTGTTTTGCTTCATCACAGCGGGCAATATTGACTGCGTAGTAACATTATTCGCCGTTAGGGGCGGTTTGAAAGAAAATGACATAGAAAAGGAAATATGTATTTTAAAATAACAGTTGAGTATTGGAAAAGGGCTGTCATTGTACACAGGAGAGTGTTGTGTGTTCTGAATTTTCATGACTGTTTAACGGAATTTTAAAACAAAGTTTGGCGCAAATCCACCTAGAGAGCTATTCATGTGGAACTCCAAATTTAAGCAAATGGAAGGCATCTATGATCAGTAAGAAAAAAGTCAACCGGCCACCCGTTAGTAAAGAATTTTTTTTTAATTTTTTGCTTTAATAATAATTTTGTATATCTAAATTTTATTAAAAGTGAGTTAATTACGTATGTTTCAAATCTGGAACTTCATTTATGCTCAGGTTGAAATTTCAATGACTAATACTAAATATTCCTGAGGGGGATAAAAGCGTTCAGGAGTATATTGAACAAATTACTTTTTAAAACAAGACAGCCAAAACTGTAGATGTAAACCAACGAAACTAAAATTGATGCTTAGGTTGAAACTTCAATGACTGTATTACTAAATATTCGTGAGGGGGAATAAAGTTGTGACTACGAAGCGTTCCGGAGTATATAGCTGAATAAGTTACTTTTTAAAACAAGACAGCAAAAACTGTAGATGTAAACCAACGAAACTAAAAGACAGATGGAAACCAAACACACTGCCTTTTAACGATGGCTAGACAGATTCTTTAGACACAACAATCAATATTAGATTTTTGAATGATTAATGAATTTTACAAGAGATATATTTATCATTTCTATTGTTTTAGAAGCGAGATAAGTTGAATCTCACAGTAAACTGATTTTTGTTTTAAGAACACATGTAGGTGGCTTACAGTAACTTTTTTTGTATTGGGTACACTGGAAACTCTCTTATTTTAAACTAATTTTTTATAGCACAAGCATGTAAAACGGTGGTTTCGGAACTTACGTAAACAGTCGCATTATGTGTCATGTGTAAAATTGTTCGATTTATGTTTCTAGAACGTAAATGCAGTTATTATTTACGAGTTGTGAAATTATGGCAAAACGAGCTGAGCGAGTTTCAACAGTCACACGAAGCATAGTAACATTACGTTCAAAATACAACTAAATTTTTGCACGCGCCTCCTGTACAGTTCATTTTTACATCATAATAAGCATTTCTTTAATTTTTTTGACAGCTGCGTATGTGGAACCATTTGCAATATATTTGAATTGCTTAAAAAACTACGCCTACTTTGCTATCTCTGTTCTCTTATAGTGTAAAATGGAAAGCGACAAATCGCTTTTGAGAATTATTGTTGGATTGGCAAGATAGCAAATTTGTTTTAATTCATGGCACTAGCGTGAAATTTGTGATTTTATTGCCGGTAAAATAGACAGAAGAATTGCAGATTATAGACGGTCAGTAACTGAGGTTATCAACGTAACTATAACCGACATGAATAGCAGCTATTTTTCTGTACTATTTTACTTTTTACAGATGACTGCCACTTTTTAGGAATGTTCGTTTTCATGTTTTTTTTAACTCGTGCGTGATGATTTTGAAACTCGTTTCAAAAATGACGCCTCACACCTGCTACGCAATATAAATATAGCGCTTTCTAATATTTTTATTCGATAATATAATTTTTAAGAGAGGTGTAAAGATCATATTTCTGCGTAAGCTCTATGAGAAACTATAAAAACAAAAAAACCCGGGTCGCAGTGCCAAAATCCTGCCGACAATATAGTGTATTTGCTTGTATAGGACCGTGTGGTTTTAGACTTTTATTATGTGAAATTAAGTTTGTTTTTGGGCAAAATAAAAAATTTAACCCCTTAATACACCCCTTAAGATAACATTTTTTTCTTAATTGTAATATTATTATCAATCTAACGTCTACACCGAATTAAAGTACCCTTCAATAAATAAGTCACTATCTGCAAATTAGTGTTTTCAAAAAATGTGTAAGTCCGGTCCTGTTGGGCCGATTTTACAAAAAGGGTTAAATTTCAATTTTGAAACGATTCTGAGATATTTTTCGGTATTTTGGGGCCCAAAAACTTTTTTCAACCCCTAAAAGCCACCCTTAAATTGATCCGATTAGGCCCATTTTAAATAGGCTTCGTGCGGTCATGGATCCCAACATGTGTGCCAAATTTCGTTAAAATGAATTAACTCCTTCGAAAGTTATAGCCCGCACACATATATATATATATACCTATATATATAAATATATATATATATATATATATATATATACATATATATATAAACATTTTTAAAAATGGTGCCAAAGTGTTTAGGAGGTTATGAAACGTCGAGAAATTTTGGTCCGACCCCTAGGTCCCGCCATCCGACCGACGCCAATAGTGTATGTTGCCATATGGCAAATACACTAAAAATGCCATTCACAGAGATGAAATATCAAACAGTTTATTGATGGCGAGTTCCAACGGCCATTCGTACATAAACCGAAATGTCAATATTTAATTTAGTTATAGTTAAAAGAGACGAGGACGAAAATCCCATCATTTAGGACCTATATCTAAACTATACCAGTAGTACTCAAACAAAAAATACTCGTATAGATAAGTTTCTTTCTTGTGGCCATATCTGCGATTCCAATCTTGGGACATTTAGCCAAGGCGGTTCTAACTAATCATGAGTAAAATCGATCTTGATCTTACACTTTTTACAAGATCAGGACCATCATAGCACCACACCTAAGTGCATACAGAACAATCGTTTTTTAACTGTTACATGGTTATTAAAAGCCTCTGATTTTAGATTATTGAAAATACTATCAATATCAAATATGTAAATATTGCAAAACTGCAAGAGTCTTATAGCCACACCCAAGTCCATGGACTCCCTAGGGATTTGAAAATAGCAGAGGTGTAGCATGGCATGATTCTAATTCGTGGACTGGATTTTTTCTACCTATTTAAAAAAAATCTGGTTGTTGCTGACCTTGATTTTTTTTTCTTAAAAACGGGAAATGATTAATAGCCGTTCCGGATGTTGTAGATAATAAAAATTCAGCAGTGCGTTTTATTTATATTTAGACACTCTGGATTCTCTGAATTTGTTTAGCGCACCCTGTCGGTTTTTTAGTGGGTGCGAATTGTTTCAACAAAACTGACGTCTGAGAGTGCTTTAACATGATATTTACATCAGCTTTAGTAAACACCTGTGACATATATTTGCCATCTTTTCTCAACCATATTCCATCTCTTACTCAACCCATATTGTATTTTTAAAAATACTATTTACCTATGTGATCTACTATTCATCGTGGTTTAATAGCAGTGTATGTATCTAGTACGTGTATTCTGTTGTTATGTACGAGCTGGAACGTTGTGTTAAAACGAGTTCCAATAGTCACACAAGTCATAATAGCATTACGTTCGAAATACGAACTAAATTTTTTGCACGTATCTCCTATAGAATAGCTAATTTTCGCATTATAATAACTATATTTGTATTATTTTTGACACTTCAATTTGCTCATATAGATTTAAATGACAACTGACAGAAATATTACTATTGGATCGATAAAATTACATTACTTTTGTTTTGCATTGGTGCGAAGTGGGCCAATTATCAACAGCTATACAGGCATGAAAAGTAATTATTTTATAAAGGGTCGGGCAACAGCAAAATTTTGCTATTTTTTATAATTATATATTTCTAAAACATACAAAATGTGCAAGTCAATCGTAATAAAATTTTTGAAGAATAATTCTACTTTCATTCATGTTTACAGATTTTACGAATATATCTTCTTCAATTAGTTAAACACATAACACAGCTGGTATACGGTTTGAACCTTTGTCAAAGAATAAATCTAGTGTATTTTCATTTTCTTGTAAAAGATTTGTGAAATAAAAACAAACACTACTTGAACACGTTCGGTTTTGTTTTGAAAACGTCACTTTATTGCAATATTATGTGTACCTTTTACTTTTCTTGTTTAACAAGCTATTTATTTTTTAATGTTTTCAGTTGCTACAAATTTTGCTCTTTATTAATAATTAAGCGTGAGAAAAAATGTCGCAGTCAAAATAAATATTGCGAAGGGCAGCCATAAATTGAATAAATTATGCGTTATTTAATAAACAATAAAAAAGTAGGGATATGCGAGACCCTTTGGGTACGGAACCCTGAAAAAATCAACTGCGTGCTTGAAGCTATGGAATGTCAATTTTATTGTATGGTAGTTGAAAAACTCAAATGTAGGTTTTCAGGAATGAATCATGTTTTTGTTATTCAGCTTTTTGAGAGGGTTCTAATCAGTGTTGCTAGATTTTTTTTTTGCCAAGTCGGGATTTTGGAAATTTTTGAGTGAAAAAGCGGGATTCTTTCGTCGAAAGCGGGACATAGTAAAAAAACGTATATAATCAGAAGTTTTTAAATATTTATCTTTTTATTTGAGTTCAAATTACGTTTACGTGACAATAGATAGCAAAAATATTAGCCATAGAAAATGTGTTTTAATAAAAATATGATATTTTAAATCAGATTTACCCTATCGTTAAATAGTTGGGTCTTATTCCTCTTCTGAATAAAAAAAATAAAAAAAAAACAGAAATCAAAATCAAAAAAGTTTTATTCATTAAAAAAATATGGCGTTTCAAACAATAGTCTGAGGAGTGAGTGTTACAAATTGCAACTTACAATAAGAGAATAATTATTTACGCACGGTCAAGTTATCCCCGAAAAGCGGGACCGAGCCTGTCCAGCGCGGGACAATTAATTTTGATTTAAAAATCGGGACGTCCTGCCAAAATCGGGACATTTGGCAACGCTGGTTCTAATACATGTTGTCATCATTTCATTTTTGTAGTGATTGTACTCTAGTATCAATTCATTATTAAAAGTATGTAATAGACTAATTAAACATTGTGTATTATTTATTCCAGGGGGATAGCAAAAGCAGGCGAACCAAATAATCTCTCCCCTTTGTCACCCGGTCTACTTTATATGGACCCTTCTGTCCACGCGACGCTCCGGAGAAAACAGCGTCGTTTGGCGAGGGAAAACCCAGGAGCACTGGTCGCTGTGGCAAAAGGAGCAAATATGGCCATCAGCGAATGCCAACATCAGTTCAAAAATAGAAGGTGGAATTGTTCTACCAAAAATTTCTTGCGCGGAAAAAATCTGTTTGGAAAAATTGTCGATAGAGGTATGGAATTTTTTATTTTGTTTTTATTACTCCACATAGTGTCTTTACTCTATATTTAAACGCGTAATTTATAAGAAAAATTTTGAATTTAGAAGAAAAGCTCTGTATGGGATGTAGTCGCATTTTCTATTTTAGAAAATATTTTCTTTCAAAATGAGTAGTAGATAAGAATCCTGTTGTCGGTACAATATTTATTCAAACCATAGAGACAGAAAAAGCACAACGTGGAACTGACTTCCCGAAAATCGATGACGGTTTAAGGGTTCGCAAAAGTTACAATGTTTCTAATAAATTGTTTTTCCGTATTTCAAAAATTAACTTTGAATATTATACGCATTTCACTTTTTTGCACTGACAGCAACTGAATTATGTTACCTAGAAAATTAAAATTTTGATTGAAAAATATGGCAGATCGAACGAACCAATCATAAATCGTTACTCTTTGTCTTAACTCTTATTATTCAGCGTCGGAATAGGAAGCCTAATTTCCTCACTTTTCAGATAACGGCGAATGCATGGAGATTAGTCTCCTTTCTCTATATCCTCCGTGCTACAACTATACATTTTTTATCACTCAGTGCAAATGTCTCCCAATCGTAGAGTTCCCTTTTCAGGCTCGTGCTTGTCTGAACTAAATGCGTGTGTAACAACTTTTGAATTTGTCAGACATCAAAGGTTTTGTTTCGTCTATTGTGAACATAATAATGTTGAGTATACAAGTTTTCTATTATTGTGCATGGACTATGCAGATGCTTTACATTTTGAATAATAAAAATGTCTTTTTAATCAAGTAGCTTCGACATAATATACTCATTCGTATGTCTCAAAACCGGTTTTTTATATATTTATAGTGTGATTATTAATTCACCAACATTCCTGTACAAATAAGGAATGTCTTGTCGTCTGCTATTCAAATTAACACTCACCGAAATTTTAGAATATTTTGTTTCTGAAAGAAAATAGAAACTGATTACATTACTAAAAGAATATTATAAGAATAAAACGTTTCGCGTCTGTAAAAAATACATAATATATTTAGAAGTGAAATATCTGTATGCATCAAGATTTTAATCATCATCATTGGATTAAGAAATAAGAATACTAAAATCCTAGTTGATCTTCATTCTTCCAGCTTCGTCTAGGTTGTCCATGTTTTCTCATTTCCAGTTTTTTTTCTCTCTGTATCTTTGTGAATGTCATAATCTCCTCGACTCTTTCTTCCCAATCTCGTAAGAACCATTCAGTTCTGCTCTAATCTTAGCACATCTTCTGAACTTCATGGTTTCCTCAACCCCTTCTTTCCAGCTTCGTCTGAGTTGTCCACATTTACACTTTTCTGTTCTGGTGCTAATGTCAAAATTCTCCCCGTAATATACTGCACTTATCTGCTTGTACCGTACTTTCCTTTGATATTGATGACGGAGCTCCTAGTTATATTACTTCTGGATATTTTCATAAGCATCTTCCTGAAATCCATAGAGATTGATTCTATAACTAAAATTGACATCAACTACTAGTTTCATCCCAACAGTCCGGCTTATATTTAACTGTGTGTGATTTTTGCCAGTCACTGTACGAACAATTTTGCATATCAAAATACTTATCCAAGACACTGTATATGCATATCAATGTATGTTTTAGTGTATGTAGCTACATTCAGGGACATGCAGATAATCCTTGTATTGTTAACAGCACGCTGCAATATTCGTGTCATCCTTTTTGTATTGTATATTTACCTATGTACACGCTATTATTATGCTAATGTAAACGCTACTATTAGCTGTATTGCAGCCTTGTAAAGTACCGTGTTATGTGACAATATTGTTGTCTCACTTTATGTAAAACTGGCCTCGTTTTGTCTTCATTATTTTATGCGCACTTAATTTTAGTCTTGTTATTCATTTAGAGCCAGGTTTGAATGCAACCAAAACACTATTAGTCCATTATATTATTATTTTTAAACTCCGTAAACTACAATAATTATGGTACTCGAAATAATGTTAGATTGACAAGTTCACGTCTGATTACTGATAGTGATACCATGACCTCAGTTATCGAGCGTTTATAATCTACTTTCTACACACACATGGATGGGGTTATATCAGGAATTGAAGTCGTTTTTGACAGAAATCGTATTCTAGCCGGACTGTAGCTGCAGGACCAAAACAAACCTAGGTATCAAATGTTTGGATATCAATACACAAGCAGAGCATTTTTTATTGGGCGGCACTACAGCTCGTGAACTACATAGGTCAACTATGACAGACGTGACGAAGAGACTAGAATAACTTTAAAAATTGTAGATTATGATTAAACAGATGAGGACAGAATTAATCACAGGATAATATAGTGGTCAATCTTCTGGAGATCATAAGAATATTCAGAATATTTACTATCTATAGATCGGTTATCAAAAGCGGAAACACAAAAATCTTTATAGGAGGTGGTAACATTTCTTGGGTCAATCTAGAACTACCTCAAAATAACGCAAAAGATTTGACACGTGTCTTAACTATTCCACATTTTTTTGGAATTTTCAGTTTCTTTTTTTAATTGACGTATTTTTACATTTTATATTTCGGGAAGCATTTTGCGATAATTATTTCAACATAAATACTTTCAAAATTTTGAAAAGAAAAACATGTTAGAATTTTCCAATCCGACACGTTTGCAAGAGTATTTGACGTTTTAAAATCATCCTCTGTATGGCTTGAGGTATCTATTTATAAATTATTTTAGTTCTTAAAATACTCCCTGTCATTATTAAAGCGTGTGTAGCAGAAGATAAATTTAAAGTTAATAAAATTTAAGAACGTCAATAAATAATAAACACCAAAAAGTCAAAATAAAACACAATAAATACAAAATGAACACCGATAAATATTCCATGTGCATTTTCTCTTTAAACAGATGCATTAAAAGCTCCTGGCAAAGTAAATTAGTCGAGGTTATAGGTTAAGTTGCACATGTTGATAAACGTAATTACAAACATTAACAAAATTTTGTCTTTTCTTTGGTGATATTAAGCTCAAACGATTTGTTCTACTGGTTGGTATATTGATGCAATTTACATTATCGGATCCTTACTAAAAATAACTATTAAGGTGTAATTTGTAGTAAATTCTCTTATTGCTAAAAATATATTCATCTATTATGTAAAGATGCAAACATTTTTTTTTGTTTATTCTCACAAATATTAGATATTACTGAAGCGATTTAAAACATTTTCTGAGTGTTTAAAAGCATTAATACGAAGGTTGTTACGCTACAACAGAAGGGAAATGAGAGAACTAAAATATTAACGCAACTGGAGTGGAAAGCGAGTTTTTCTAAAATATTCTATTTCGGAAAAAATATAGCGTCTATTATACTGTTGATTAGAAAATAACTAGGTGTAGAATATAATCATTTCTCCTAAAATATCTTTTAACTTATAAAATATTTTTCGTGTTTGGATTGAATACTATTGCCGAATACAATATTTGTGCTCTAACAGTGCTTAAAATTTTGTTCATTGTAGATTACAAAAAAAAAGAATCAAGAATGATTATTCCCTTCTGGCTCTTACTTTAAGACGTTATCTTAATGTAGCCATACATTATGTAGATGGTTTAGCAGTTTGTTAACCGTTTTATAAAATCAGGGTGCATAGATTAGAAACTCAACTGTATCGTTTTTTACCTGTTGGAAAACTTGAAGACCGGTCATATAGTTTTAACCTTGTACCGTAAATTGTCGGCTCGCGTTATGTGTATCTTTACTAAGGACGACCAAATTTGTCTGCCAATTTAATCACAACCTCGTGGATCTTCTTCTAAGCATTCTTTTATCATTGCGTTTTTTATAATACCTAACTTGCCGAGCTGGGTAGAGTAGTGGTGACAGCACTAGACTCGCATTCGGGAGGTCCGGGTTCGAATCCCGGCGGGGGCAGATGTTGCTGGGACTTTTTCCTACTGCCTCTCGGTAATTCTCGGTAATTCCTGTACCGGCCATCTTGATTGAGGTTTTCCATGGTTTCCCTCAATTAATTCCATACAAATATCGAGATGGTTCCTTATTTGAGGCCATGACCGATTATCTATCAAACTCCTAGTTCAAAAATTACCTACCTTATCCTAATTTCCTATAATTCCTTCATTCGCCCATTGCTATTACATAAGTTGAAGTTTTAAAAATGTATCAAAATAACGGGAAGTGTGGTAGATGGAAAATAGTAATGATGCGAATAGCGTCTGTTATGACAAAGTCGAGAAACGGACGTTAAACGCACATATAATATATAATATTGAGAATTATTATCATTATTATTATAATACCTAACTTGGTTGCAGAAAACAATCTAATGTCGTTGTCAAACTTTCTGCTCACACAGAAACAAATGAGTGATCTACTTAGAAAAAAGATCGCTTTTCAATCCAAATTTTGATCAAAATGCGTAGAAAAAAAATTGTTTCGAATTGAAAAATGTGCAATGCTTTCTTATGAAGAACTATATGTGGGTACAATCTGAGGTGATTGTCAAATCAATTATCCGTCATTGATCAACGACTTTGTATCGTTGTAAGTGTAACCTCTGTTTGAAGTTATGTTTCTTTTGGGACGTTGAGAGCAAAATTTTAGTATGTAACGGAAGTGTGTGCGCTCAGACTAAAAAGAAGATGGACGAAATCAGTGCACTTTCCGTCATCTGGAAATCACATAATATACTAGATGACTCTAACCTTTGATTACAAGCAATAATAAGTGTCATTCAGCGGAAAAAAAGTAAAAACCAAAATAAAATTTTGAAAGTGTTTTCAAATATTGTAAGGACTAAGGTCTACTAAAATGCACCCACTTTTTTAAAGTCGGGTAATAAAATACGATTGAAACGTCCTTAGTGCAGTGAAGACAGTGTCTATGGGCACAATGGCTGTTCGCTGTAATAGTGAGATAAACCATCTCTTATAGATGTTGTAGTGTGTTTGGAGCAAGTGGCCTCCTATTAGTATCAATTGATTAGTGGTAATTTGAGATCTCTCGCATGCATATCGATAGATCGATCAAGTCCGCTATTTAATCATTCAATTGACCGTATAAATAAAAATGTGTCTATACCATGTCTTTATATCTCTGCCGGCATATTTTAATAAATACTTTAAATAATTTAATAAAATCATTTCTTTTCAAACATAATATTACCTTTTATTATTGTACTTCATTTAAATGCAGTTTCTTAAGATGTTGAATTTGGGGTTACAAAAATACACATCTTTCGAAAGATCTGAACGAATTCTAAATTGTAAATTGGTGTTGGGGAAGAGAGCAAGATGAACAACGAAACAATGAATAACGACAAGGAGAAAATAATTAATAAAGAAAAGAAATCTCCAAATAGTTAAATTTAGAACTATGAATATAAATTTCTTTACAAAAATCTAAACGAGTTATGGATTATTTTGGAAATTCCTCCGATTTGTTCTTCCACGTTGGTCATCCTAATCTCTTCCAACGTGAAAGAGCAAGTCGGAGGAATAATCATCATTGATTATAACTTGGTGAGCCAGCGAGCATCAAGGAAAAAAAAAGAAAACGTATTTAACGAGCACGTTCACGTTAATCTATAGTACTAATATATAAATTTTTAATTTATAATAATCGATTAGAAATTGATTTGATGCTTTCATTTGCTCGAAGATTATAACTTGGATACTGGAGGTTTGCAATTTACGACCAATGGAAACTTCGCATAAATAATGAAATTCCTGCTTCTTACATGTTTCAGAAATAATTTAAACTATTTTATTCCATTTGGGACATTCTCTGGTAAATTTAGTTTGAATGAAATCGTATTCTGAATAAGAAATGTTACTATAATTCTGCTTAACGTTCCGATATTTTCAATAATAAAAAACGTTAAGAATAGTTAACACTGAAATTGTTGCATCTCTGTAACATTAGACACGGTCTGTAGTACATACAAAGAAGACAAGGTGGCAGGTAATTACAGGTTACCTGGCCGCCTTGTAATCGTGTTGCGCCTAAATGTGAGACGGTCTATTTACAATTTACGGGATTACACTCCTCCGACTGACTTGTATCAGCTGATCGCACATATTGATACAAAATACATATGCGTAAATAATTTGAGGAATGCACCATAATTATTACAGTTTATAAAAATCATAAGGAAGTGGACATGGCGAGAGTATTTACCCCAAAACAGTTACTATTAATTATCGACGTTTTATTATAAAGACTTCCTCAGGCTCTTGCTGTGGTATTAAGAATCTGAAGAAGTCTCTGTAATAAAGATGAAACGTCGATATATTATAATAATTGTGTTAATGTCTGAACTCTAAATCGTTACCATATTAATTTTGGCATAGCTCTAATACAGTTTATTATAATTAAATTATTAATATAATTATAATAAATCATAATTATAAAATATAAACGCGCGCGTGTGCCAATTGGAAGAATTAGCGTGTTTTTTATATATATGCTTAATTTGAAAAGTATCTGAGAGAATTTATATTTTATCAGAAATGGAATTTAGAAGATATATCATCTAATTTTATAAAACAAAATTAAATGATGAGTTCTAAGAATTGATTGAATTGATAAACAGTATCTCACTTGTTTCCTATTGGTAAATCGGTAGTTAATTTTAACTTGATGGGCTGGTCAAAGCACAAATTTTAGAAGAATTCAAATTCTCGGTTCTTGATTTCTGGCATGTTAATTGATAACAAGAATTTTTAAAAACGTAACTAAATAAAAACCAAACCAATGTAACAAAAATTCCTAAAAATATCTGATCTTCATTAGATAGTAAATCACACCACTATAAATAACTTTGTGTTAAAACAAAGGGATAAATTTATCACATCGTTATCACTGAGGTATAAATTTATCACGATGTTATGTTACAGTAATCATTATATTTTATTCGCTACCGTTTCTTTTGAACGGTAAAGATGACATTTTTTTCAACTTTTCGACAGCTTAAAATGCACGTACTCAAAATTTATGAAGCGTTTACAGGTGCGAATAGAAAAATTTACTGCATGAAGAATGGAATATTTACAATTTTATGGTTAAATTTTATATCCTGTAGTTGTATTGAACTGCAAACTAATCGATCATTATTTGATGTTTATCGATTTATTGGTTTATGGTTAGTTTTGCATTCATCAAACATTTCACAGTAGCAGTTATATAACGTTTTTGACAGTGACACAATTCTTTTTGTTTAGTGCTCCATTTTTCTAAGAAACTTTTTGAAACTGTTCTTAAACGATTCCTATTATACATTTTAAGAATATCTATTGTGAAAATTGAAATACGAAATAAAACACAAAAAAATAGCTACTTAAATTTTTTTTAATACTATTAAAAAAATTGAAATTTATTGAGACGAGGTATTTTTAAAACGGATTACATATGAAACAAAAAATCGATTTTAGTCGATTAATGAAAATTAGCTTTATAATCTTTGTCCCAATTCGGTTGATCAACTTCTTAATGAATCAACAAAAGCTTATTAGTAACCTAATTATTTCTATATTTTATACATGAGCACACAATTTCTTTTTTTACATCAAACATTTGAGTGGCATTATATTCTTTGTAAAAGACGCTAATGATCTCAGTTGTCAAGCATCTATAATCTACAACGTCTCTTTCTCTCCCTCTATTCTTCACAAGATCAACTTGTCGGCTTTGCGGGAAAAGTTAACTTCGCGTATTTAAATTTTTTCTAATACGTGATGACAATAAAATTTGTGGAAAAGTGATGAAATTTTAAAGAAATGTAAAGTAAATTTGGTGAATGTCAGGAATTTTTGTGAAAAATTGCGCAACAAGAGTTTTGTGCCAACACTGAACAGATTTTATCAACCAACTTAAATGGTACATACTTGATATAAATAATTTAAGTTGATCGGAAAAGTGGAGATAACTTATTTATTTTTATATAAGTTGTTGCTAGCTACGTACGTATCACGAAAAAACTTAAAAATTAACTAGATAATCGGGAAAAGTCAGAAAAATTTGTTCGGGAGTCACAAGGAATAACTATTCCTGTTGATATTAAAAACTAAATTTTGTGTTAATATAAAAGTAACATATTCATAACTAAATCCGTTTCGTTTTGAAATAAATAATATCTAAAAAATGAAATATGACCGGCAATGAAAGTGAAAAATTCTGTGACAACACGAAGTGTACAAGCTAATATACCTAATATAAGTATTATTGCATATGTGTAACAGTGACTAAAGACACTCCGGGGATTCTCATGTTGGCGATGTACTTGTCTTCTACACTATGGGATCCAACGGGTGGTCCAATGGTCACCTGGTGCTTTACCGCATACGGACTGACCCATGTTCACTCGTGTTATGGTCCATATTACAATGTGGGATGCTCTATGGGTCCATGTTCTGCTTTATAACGTGTTGATTGGTTTTGAACTATGTCATACATGAACGATTTAAAAAAAAATTAATATAGGTACAGTCGGACTCATGTTTTTCACACTACATATTTTCATCTGATTTTAATCACGTATTTTCAAGTTGTTAAGACCTCACTTACGTAAAATATCTCCTCCTACGCTGCTCAGCGATTGAAAAAATGTGTTTGATAATGCTTAACCTCAAATTAATAAAGGTTTTTTTCTGACTGATTTGTGGAGTGAGCGTGAGGAAGAAGTTGAAAATATAGGAGTCGACAGTTTCGGCTGGTTGAAAATATTTGAGTTCTACTGTTCATGGTCTTTGGTTACTGCGTTTACTTGCTTAATTAGCCACGTTCTTCTTTTATATTATTTTTTGCTCATCCATCTGTATACTAGCTGCCTTTCGAGCCATAGAAATAGTAAAATAACACATTTCGCAATAGTGCGCCTAACAATTCGATCTTCCAACAGAACAGTAATTTACTAATTTTCAAAAACGACTTTGCAAGTTACCGTTGAAGTCTAAAAGATGAACAGAGATAGAATGCGACACACAGCAGGCAAGGTTTTCGTGGATAACCCAAATGAAATGCAATATGACCGCACACACAGCTATGACAGCTGTCAGATATATTATTGTGAAGTTTTATAGAAGGTGCGTTTAAAAACTGTAATGCTTTTGACTCGTGTGACGCTCTTTTTTCCATGTTGCACATAAACCAGAGTTGCTGGTTTGCGCAACGCATTGCTAGAAACTACAATTTGGCAGTATCCTTAGAGTATGTACATATATTATAAATTATAGATGCTCGAGAATAGAGTACCATAGATTGAGACGTTCCATATTTTCTGACCACGAAATGTGCAGCTCAGTTAGGTTTCCAACTATATAAAATTCACTTTAAACGTAGGCAATTTCTGAACCATACCGGTGAAATAATAAAAGCTATTTATGTAGACTTTTGTAGTAACATTAATGTATTATACCTTTAATAGAAAAATGTTTTAAAAATGGTTGTCCTGTCCGTCTATTTTTGCAAACTTGTCGAGCATTTAACACTATAATAAAACCATCACCACCTATGAATGACTTATAATAGTGTCTACCTTTTATACGTATATAAATTATAATAAATTTCAATTTTATTTTCTTCCTTTATTATACTTTTTTTTAGTAAATTTTAAGTTTATATACAGGGTGTTTTAATGACCGATAGAGTGGTTTCAGTGCAAGAAATAAATTAAAGGTAGTATTAGGCAGTTTATGGTCGAAAGATATTTCGTATAAGCGAACAGATTAAAACTTACTTTTTCTGTCATATTATTGAAACTTTTTTATACTGAATCCACCTTACACAGAGAGAAAGAGAGATTATAGACGTTCGATAACCAAGGTCATTTTCTAAACTAGCTAAAGAGGACTTCTCGATTGTCCCACCTTGAAAAACATAAGTTAAATAAATTTGAACAAATTGTCAAAATAATAGCATAAATAAAAATGCCAGTCGATGGTTATGAAAATTTGTCATTATTTTATTGCTTAATAAAATGGAATTTTAGGATAAATTAAAATAATATGCAATCTAAATTGTCACACTTTTAGTTGAAAATTGTGAAGCATTAATATTCAAGTTCAAATATTTTTTTTCAAATATTTATTTCTTTATTATATTAGACGATCTGATAACGAAAATATAAAATCAAATCCTTATTTATTGTTTTTACAAAATAGTCCCCGTAATAGGTAGGTAGGTTTTATACCTTATAAAGATCAAAGCAAGTTGAAACTTGACATAGTACTTAAGTTTGACATTGAGGCACTAAAAAATGGCGACCGATTCCGCATTTTTCGCTGTTATGTCAGAAACTATAAAAAAATGTTTGCCATAAAATCGTCTAGATTTTCATTTTTTTTCACATTGATTAACCAAATGCAAGGTATAAGGCCTCTTTTCACGTCTTTATTGATTGCACTACCAGAAACAACAAAAAAAAAAAAAAAAAAAATCGATTTGTGGTTTGGATTAAAGAATTGTCAGTATTGATCAAACCTTATTTGTGCAAAGTCTGTATTTTCAATTATATAAACGAACAATTGGAATCATCTAGTTTTTAATTTCAAAATGATTATATTTTCACAGGGTTAAAAAGCAATTTTTTAATGTTTCGTTCTTCTTTAATCCTTTAAATGCAGTTTCGTCATAGGAAACTTTTCGTTATTTAGATGTCAGTGATAATTTTCTATATTTCTCGTTTAATGTAATCATTATCAACACTTCTAACATGAATGAACTTGTATGGTGGGCGAAAGAAAGGTATAAAACATCCCCCAGGGGTCCACCGGTGATGACGTAATTACTCGAGTGAACAGCGGGATGCGGCCATATTAACAAAATAATCATAATTCACGCGTTATGCTTTTAGGGTTTGGTTTCATACTTACCGAGGCGTTATTAAGACAATGCAAATGAGTTTGTGCATTTCATTCTAAAGTTCTGATTTCCACAATTTTCGTCTGTCTGTCACTCGAACCCCTGAACTAATATTGAGAAAACTTGGTGCATTATCCACTGTAGATACCGACATTTAAACCATCGAGTACTTATTCAGCAAAAATTCGGATTAGATAAGGTTTCTGTCTACATAAAAACTTTATTTCTTTATAATAGTTGGACACTGCTAGACTTTACCGCTAGGGACGCCATCTATATAAGGACCTCAGTTTGTGAATAACTCATAAAAGTGTGTGCAAAATAAGTTTATTTCAAATTATAGAACATTTTCAAATTATACAGGTTTTGTATTTCCAAAGAATCCGAAACTGAAAAATAAGTGGTTATGTGCTATCAGAAAGGAAAACTGTAAATGTTATGATAGTACTTGAAAAGGCCAGTTTACTAAAGAAAATTTTCCACAAAAAATGTTTTTACGGATAGAAAAACTAATTATATTTATTTATTTATTTATTTATTTATTCAAACAAGTTTCTACAGGCATAGCCCAATTACAGAAAATGTGTTGCTAAATTTCTGATACGTTTCTAAATTCACTGTATGTGCAGTTAAAAATGTCAATATTACTGCAATTTTCATTTATAAATTTACACATTCTATAAACAGGTGAATTTGTGAACTGATACGTTCTCGGTGCAGGTAAATAAAACGATTGGTGCTTTCGGCTATTAAATTTAGGGATATGGAAAGGCAATAGGTTAAGAAAATCTTGGTTATCAATTTGATTATGCAATAATTTGAATAAGAATAGACAGAGAGCAAAATTTCTGCGACCTTTAAGCGATGTACAAGAGTGAATTTGTAGCAGGTCATTATAACTCGTATATTTAGGATAAATACCAGTCATTTTAAATGTTAAAAATCTAAGAAACTTACTCTGTACACATTATACTATTAAAACAGAACAGATTTACTTTGAAATATTTCTTATTTAAATCACGCAGCTTATGAAAGAACACGTAAATTTGGTTTTTACTAGGTCGTCGTGTCATCTATTTTACGCTTGTCATGTGGCCATGTCCATTGATATAAATAATTTTCGGTCTAAAATATAGTTTGCATTGAAATTGTGTACAACAAAACAAAATATTTGCTCATCCCTTTAGCTGAATATCTTTAGAGGTCTGTTATAAACTTTTACAGTGTGTTATAGCACGAGATGTTAACACAAAATATTTTGATCTAATGTTTATAAATTATTGTAAAAAAAGGGTGAAAGAATGCATGTTTAGTCAACAAAAAAACATTAGAATTAAATACGCACCTTACCATCACATTTATCATATATATTTTCAACATCTTTTTTGAATTGATAATAAATAAAAAAATAATTAAATGGAAATATGGGGCAACCCCCCAATTCCGCTGTAGGAGGTTATGATAAAGGCTGCGTCCCAAACAGTTTCGAATGGGTTCCTTGATCTTCGGATGAATACACGTCACGGGCCATGAGAAATTCAAAACGCTTTAATAAAGGAAGCGTCTAAAAATTGAACCGGATGTATATTATATAATGCATGTAGACATCTTAAAAAACGAAATTATATATCTAAGTAGTAATTTTTACCATGGGTGGTTATTGAGGCTACTTTTATAAAAATGTTTTATATCAACACAAATATTTACACTAAAAATAAAACTAAAAAAACACAATCTTTAGTGGGTTTTACTATTGTGGGATTTTATGAATGGTGTTGTGTGTTTTTTGTTTGTACACAACTATTGTAAAAATGCCCGTATAATATTCGTTCAAGATTTTTTATTAACTGTCTTTCAAAATATTTCAAAGGCTTGTGTGAACTGCAGTTTTTTATGGAATGAAAAATGTATGTCGTGTGCACAATAAATCAAGTTGGGCGGCAGAATAATGACGTAATTAATAAAGCTTAGTTCATTTTTTTAAATTCATAATATACTTAAAAAAACTGAAAAATTCAAAACAAACCCAAAAACTCACGCTAAAATAGACTAACCAAAAGGAAGAAAACAAGTCGGAAAACCTTCTTAACATCCTCGTATCAAAAATAGTATTAATATGCCTTAAAATATACCAATATCGAAATCGTTCATACATTTAAAAAAAAATCAGATGTTTCCAATGGGCACATTCAAATTTCCTTATCTCTTTTACTTTAGAAGCTATGAGTATTTGAAGATTTTTTTGGGAATTTCGGGAAACTTAATTAGATCCAACTTCTAAACTAGACGTGCTCATTGAAATCAATGTCTTTTGTACAAGTATACCTATTGTTTGAAAAATTCTGAGAGATTTCGAACCTTATCAAAAATCAATTTTTTTACACATCAATATCTAACAACGGAGTACTTATGCGCCTATAAAATCTTAGCGACTGATTGCGTTAGAAAATCAAGGTCAGTCATTTCGGTCCACAGTGTATTTTCTCAATCCTTGCTTTTTTAAACAGTCCATTACTCATACATGAATGTATATAAAAAGGCCTGATGCATATGATTCATTTCTTTAGATGTAGATTTTATCTATATCAGATATTTACGAGTCAGATTGAAAAGGACAATTCATAAAATGGTGTACACATTTCGTACATCTGTGTAATTAGAATAATTGGTATTTCGATGTAACTTTATATGCGTATAGCGAACGCGAAGTTGGAAACGGTATTTTATTTTAAAAGAAAATTGTAGACACGAAAACATCAGTTTCCTTATGATTATAGGCACATTTGATCCGTTTGGGGTTCGGACCCACTAAATTTCGAATATGAGTTTAATATTCTCAACACTAAATCCACTCATTCAAGGAAATTTTAGAACAGTATCGTTTAGAGAAAACAGTAGCGTCATTTCTGAGTTTCGAATTGGACGGGTCTATGTTTTCTAGCAAAGGATGGTGTTCTATGAATATGGTCATTTAGTTGTTCGTCACTGGTCATTGTCAAAATATATACCGCCCTTGAAATTACAAATCACGCCACTACTGATTCCCACTCTTCTTCCTACGTTGATTGATCGACCTTGCTACTATCTTCTCTAAATCATACTACTCGAGGTATCGCTTAGAGAAGATTGTAGCGTCATTTCTGCACTCAAACGAGTTTTGGGTCGGACGGATTTATGGTTTCTAATGAGGGGTGGTTCTATGAATTTGGTCATGTGGTTGTTCGTCGCTAGTCGAGACCCACGATTGACAGAACATATTGCCGCTACTGATCGCTTTTCCTACTTTTGTTACTGCACAGAGTCCCGACCTTGCTACTATCTTCTCGAATCGATACCACTCTGCGTATCTTTGATTCTATGATATTTGATTCAACATCCTGTACATATTATAGGGATGCTTATAAATGTGTATACTGTACTGCATACCCTTTTAAATATCTTCAAAGTGATCTAAGAGATCACTGATTAGGTACTCTCAGAGATATTCTCAAGTTGATGTGAATGGAAGATATCCCTATTGAAATTTGTCAAACAAGTTCTTACTTATATGTGTATTCATACAGTGCTGGAAAGAAATTTTTGCCCTTGACTTCACTCAACATGTATTTTGTTGTCGTGCGTCTAACTGTAGGTACAACTAAGTCATAATGTCGTTAAAACTTAGTTACGATTTTATTTATTTGTATTAGATTAGAATAGTTTTGGAGATCTTTACTATTTTTCCTTAGAACGCATCGTAACACGTCCATACTCCGGCATGTAATCCGATTACATCATGAACGAGATCTGTCATCAACGGCCACAATATGGCCATTTCTTCATTCTCGAACGAGGGCGGTTGGGATGTTCGGGTAAACTCGGCGTTTTACATTATACGAAATTTAGAGTAGAATTAGATCGGATCGCAACCATTTCGTTCCTTCAACACAAAGATATCAGCGAAATAGTAGAACGACATCGTTCCTCGGCCATGCTTCTTCCAAATAAAGGAAACATTTCGTCTTGGGAACTAATTTGTATTGTTTATCCCGATACTGTACGTTTCCATATCATCGAGATATATATATATAGAGAGATTTTGATGAGGGCCAAGAGGTTAGTTGTTTATAATACGTCAGTTAGATGTCCAGTGCTATGTAATTAGCTATAGAATATAATCGAGTACACACAAATACATGCATGGCACAGACGCGCGGAATATTGCCGTGAATGACCCTTTTATACTCGTCTCTCGACAAGAATGCCAATTCAATACACACAACGCATAACAGACCTATGAATGCTATTTGTATGTCATCTTTCATCTCATTTTGTTGTATGTTCCTTTGAAGAAAGGGATCAATAAATATGCAATGCGTAATTGTAGGGTTCTTTGCCGATCATTTTTGGACTTGATACAGGGAATTTTTTGGCATTTCTACTGCCAGAGCCGGATCTAAGAGGGTTTAAGCCCTGGACCCTGCAGTTTCAAGGGCTAACAAAAAGTGAATTATTATTATACATTTTAATACTTTATCATTAACAATGAGCACTTGTCGTTTGGTGAAAAATAGTCAATATTTGTAAATTGACAAATTTTTGAGTGAATTTTGAAATTTATTGGGGTGAATTTTGACATTTTCTTGGGGTGAATTTTGACATTTTTCTGGGTGAATTTATAGTATTATTTGTTTGGTCACGTCACCAATTTCAACTCTGGTCTTATTTAAAAATAAATTTAACCTCAATTCAAAGAATCTTAATTTAACAAAAAAATGGTGCCCCATTGGACATCAATAAGCCCTAAGCCTCGAAAAACCTACATCCGCTTTTGTTTGTTGCTACTAAACATACCGGTTACCGACATTTGTTCTTTATTGCGTATGCCAATGTTTAACCCTTGGATGCAAGGTTTTTACGTTAAAAAAGATTATGTAAAGCTTTTTTTTTAGTTTAGTGGGTCTACTGACCACATGAAATTCTCTAAAATTCTGACATTTCTATAATAGCCTTAAAAATGGCAACATGAAATTTCCAGATGTTCCCTATGATCTGTAAGACCACAAAATACAAATTCAATTTTAAATACATTGTACGTGTAAACTAAAAGTTTTTTTATCGAGAACTAGCCGTTACCCTCGGCTTCGTATGCGATTGAGATGAAACATTGTTTAGTAGCTCGGTCGGCAGCAACAACAGTAGTAGAGCAAACAGATATATTAATTTAAAACCTTTACAGGCGCGCGTACGACCTCTCATCAAAGTTTCATCGTTATAGATGAATGGTATAGGAACGTATAGGAAACGAACAAACCAATAAACAAGAATTCATTTTTATATATTATGAGGATTAATATTAAGTTCCTTTATTTCCAGGGTGTCGTGAGACAGCATTCATCTATGCAATTATGAGTGCTGCTGTGACTCATGCTGTGGCCCGTGCTTGCACCGAAGGCTCCATCGAGTCCTGCACGTGTGATTATAGTCACCAAGCGAGGTCGATATCATCTTCGTCCGGGAAACAGTCCATGCGGGATTGGGAATGGGGTGGCTGCTCGGATAACATCGGATACGGCCTCAAGTTCTCCAGGGAATTCGTTGATGTTGGCGAACGTGGAAGGAACTTGAGGGAGAAGATGAATCTACACAATAACGAGGCAGGAAGAGCTGTAAGTTTCATTTTTGCTGCATATATCTTTATATTTTGTTAAGGTTGCCGACAGCTAGGGCTGTGAGGGGCTAGTAGAAGATTTAAAGTTTAGACCCTGGGAACTGAGATCTTATAGTTATAATAAAGAAGATGGTAATGCAATGACCTCGGTTATTCACAAGTTCGGTTTGTGGATTGTCTAAAGATCCAAATATAATCTAAGACCTCAGCTGTCGAGTATCTATTATATTCAATGAATTTATCAAAACAACATCGAAAATGGACGTATTCTACGGAGTTCATACGTTACGGTAAATTTACACTCTTGGGAAATGTACACTTTTACCGTAAAATGTGTACATTTCCCAAAAAGTTAGGTATATGTGAACTGAATATAATGTATATGTACATTTCCCGGCAAATGTGTACTCTTGCCTTCACGTTTTGGTAAATGTATACTCTTACCTTCATGTTTTAAGAAAAGTTGGAATACAAATAAATTAAAAATGTTGTTGCAGTAAAAAAATATTTATTTAAATAAACATAATACAAAAGGCTTTAATAACGAAAACTATTTTAAATAAAAAATGTAAATGACAAACAAAACATACTTTTCTTTGCATATTATATAATGTCAAGTTGGAATACAAATAAATTAAAAATGTTGTTGCAGTAAAAAAATATTTATTTAAATAAACATAATACAAAAGGCTTTAATAACGAAAATTATTTTAATTAAAAAATGTAAATGACAAACAAATCATACTTTTCTTTGCATATTATATAATGTCAAGTTGGAATACAAATAAATTAAAAATGTTGTTGCAGTAAAAAAATATTTATTTAAATAAACATAATACAAAAGGCTTTAATAACGAAAATTATTTTAATTAAAAAATGTAAATGACAAACAAAACATACTTTTCTTTGCATATTATATAATGTCAAGTTGGAATACAAATAAATTAAAAATGTTGTTGCAGTAAAAAAATATTTATTTAAATAAACATAATACAAAAGGCTTTAATAACGATTTCGTATTTTGTATCCTTACATTTACCAAAACGACATGGTCATTGTGAATTCAATGTACATTTCCCTTCTTTGAAATTGTAAATGTTAGTTGAATGCACATTACCCAAACGAAGAGGCAAATGTGCACATTTACCGGAAAATGTGTACATTTGCCGCAATATCTACTTTTACCGTAACACATACAATTCAAAAGTCAATTTTGGAGTTATGATAAGAAATTCTTCTACGAATTGTGGAAATCAGAATTGCCAACAAAAAATATTTTATTACACATTGTTGTTGCATAATTGAGTAACTTTATGAGTATTAAAAAGAGCAGTATACCTATATCTTTAATGTAGTAATAAAATCAAAGGCATAAAATTAAATTATCTCGCAGTTGACGATAAGATCGAATAGTAACAGAGCAATAAATAAATTTGTAAAACTGGATACGATAATATATTTCAAAATGTTGTCTGTGTGTGGATTTGGTTGTGGTGACTCAGTAGGTAGTCCGCTACCGGTTCGTTGTCGGGTTGTCAATGTGCGACCCTCGAGGTCAGATAAAGGCGCCGTTAAAAGTTTCCTTTACATGTCTCCTTTTAAGTTCTCTATTCGACTGTTCATATCTGATTTATCATCACATCTTAAGCACATATCTTAATTATAGTTTCAAAAATCTAAAAAAACACTTTGATACCAACACACTAAAAATTAAATAGCACATTGCATGGCTCTGTAGGTACCTATATTTTAAAATTACATCACATCTTAATTATTGTTTCGAAAATCTAAAAAACAGGCTTATATCAACTCACTAAAAATTAAATAGCACTTTGATTTCTCTTCTATAACGTTTAAAAGCGTGGGTCACTCACTGTTCCTATAGATTTAAACTTCTTCTCACTCATAGTCCAATCAGAAAAAACCTTTATTAATTTGAGATTAAACGTTGTCAAACGTATTTTTCTATTGGTTGAGCAGCGTAGGAGTAACGGAACCTCTGTTTCGTTTTTTTTTTCGCGAAATTTTGAGTATGATAAAAATATATGTTTCTAGAATTTTTGTCCAGATGATTGTATATATTGTTTTTATCAGCAACACTGTCTAATAATAATGATACTTGGTATACTAGTACCGAATTTTATAGGTTAAGTACTAATTTTTATCCGTTTACGCTCGGGTGTACAGATAAGCTTCCTGTCAAAACTGGCATTAACGCAAAGATAATTTAAAATTGTAGTATTAACATGATCTAGCTGAAAATTGATTGATTGATTGATGAATATCAACGGGGCTGAATCGTATACAAACAGAGTACAAAGACAGCTGCTGGTTTGTTCCAACCAAACATCTGGATTTTGGTTATATTTTTTTGTTTTTTTCTATTTAAATGTATATTCTAGCATTCTCGTATAATCCTTTCTACAAACTTATTTTTTTATTAATTATTGAGAGAATGCGTTAATCAAGAAGAATAAAGTAACCATGTGAAATTCTTATTTTGTGTAAACTTAATCAACAAGTCACGGAATCAAATCGTTAAATACATAGTTTTAAAATGGTAATATAAAAATAACAATTTATAGACTCAACTGTTGATTTAAGATCCTGTCAGAATTTATGCATTTTTATGGACTAACGAAATTTCAATGATTTGATTTTATGATCTTTCTTAAATTTAAACATGTTCCCGAATTCTTCTTTTATCTTTAACAGTTTATTTTTCCGTTCGTTTTAACTTAGGTACCGGTAACTAAACTGTCCGAAAATAAAATTTACAAGATTTGTTTTGTGGAGGTACTGAAGTTCCGGGTTCAAGTCCCGGACTAGTCGATTTTTTATTTTTATAATTTTAAAATCTATATCTAATATCTATACGCGTATAAAAGGCAAAGTTTATATCAAAAACTATTAAAGCGACTAAAAAAATTCTTTCGCTGTTTAAAAGTGATGCAGATTACGAGAAAGGATGGAATGAGAAGTGAGTGAAAAGGTCAATTAAGTCGGGGATCACGCGATTTCTGAACTAAATTCGTGTACGTTACCCAAACTGAAACGGCGATAGAATGTTTGGGCGAATCTACGGAGCGATCTGGTATGCGAGTTACATAACTTAAGGGTGTATTCCTTAGGCAGTTTTAAGTCGAAAATTTATCGTATACATCATTATGTCCAAATCTTAATAGTACCGGAATTATCGACGATATTAAATGTAAAGAACAAGCAAACGTAAATCACGTAACGTTTTGTTAACAAATATACAAATGGACAACCATATGCACTTAAAAAGCTTTTTTCTTTTTTTATATACGCAGATTTTTCAAATTAAAATTGATAGCATTTGGGTGAAGCCGGGGAGAAAAGCATTGTGATACATAACCTATAACTTAAGTCTGGATGTATATTCAAAATGTCATTGAAATCTGGTCAGTCATTTAACGTGAAAAAAATACAACTAAATACACAACGTTTTATTTTTATTATCTGTATTATAATTTAATCTGTGCTTACCATGTATTGAAATCTCTGAAATGTCGACTAATATTATAAGGAGGAAAAGTTTGTTTTCAAAGAAAATCTCAGAAACTACTGAAGCGATTTTAATTTTTTTTCACTGTTCGATAGGCGATACTTTACTTTAGGATATAGGCTATAAAATTTGGCCGACCCGGCTTCGCCCGTGTAAAAATCGAAAGTACTTATTCTCAGAAACTATTTAAGCAATTTAAAAAAAAATTCGTTGTTCAATACGTGATAGGCTAGATAGGCTAAATATCTTTTTTATTTCATGGTACTATTTCTCAAAATTGCCGCCCTATGCCTTGGCTTACTGCGACTTGTTGTTAAATGCGCCACTGATTGCCACCAAGAATTGAAAATTGTTGTCCGAAAAAAAATACTATTCTTATTTTACCGAATTCAACTATGTCATTTGACGTATACATAAATTGTATTGAATTTTCAAGTCCGAGTTGATATTTTTTGCCTGAGTCGTTCTCACGTATTCAGTCTCGTGGCAGAGGCAGAGCGCCCGGGGGGGCGTCGGCGATTCAAGAGAAAGAGAGGGACCGGCTCGACCACATATCACACGATATTGAACGTGACACCACCTCTGAACGAACGCAACAACACACACACACACACACATATATATTACAAAGATGACGATGAAGACGGACGGCAGCACCAGAGGTCTGATACGTCGAGCGTGCCAGAGCGACTCTGTGTGATATTAATACAGACCGATATCTCTGTCAGTTTATACATATTATAATATTTTGTATCAATACGGATATATAATATTATAGCGGGTGTTCTAAAGACTTCAGAAGATGACGAAGAGTCAGTTTCTCCATAATAATAAACCCACTTGAAGTTGAAGAAAAGACAATAGGGTTGATTAAATAAAACGGTAGAAAACGGCCTTTTAAACTCAAGCTTTTATTAAAATAAAATAAAATCATTTTATTGTTGTTGACCGGACTTGAAAGGTCGAACAGAAGTTTAAATTATCATTTTTTGTATGAATATATTTCGCGACATGCTTTTAGGTCAGGTCAACGATGATGAAATGAATTTATTTGTATATGTTTCTTCGTTTTAGTGCATTTTAATAAAAGATTATTTTTAAAAGGTTTTCCTATTTATAGTTAATTATTTCCATTTTAGTCACCTACTCTATAAGCACGTATCCATCAAAATACTCCTAATTAAACATTGTTTTTATGACATAGGTGAATTTTTAAATTGTACTCAAATATGACGTCACATATATATATTATGTATTTTGTTTTTTGCAATAAATATTATTCATCAGAACCGTTTGTCGACTAAAACGAGAACGTCACATAATTGCATACTGTGTTGACTATCCTGACAGTAGTATCAAGTCATGACTATCAAATTATTGTATTATCACCGATACTACAAAAGAATGCAAAATTTCAAAGTAATAGATCAAGTGGAAGTGACTCCAAGTCGACTTGCCAGATTTGACCCAAACTGACTGACAAACATGTGAAGCTGAATAAAAGCTTGTAATCTTTTCAATCAATTCTATTCTACGATTTCTTCTGTTAGTTTTGTGAAAATAGCATCAACCACATGCAAAGCAAGTGTTTATTTTCAGCTGATTCTATGCTACGCAGTCTTCTCTTCTACGTCCAATATTTTATGAATTACCACTTTCTGTAAACTGACTTTTAGACTTAGAAGTTATCAATATAAATCTGTTCGTTGGAGGTTTGATACATCGAATGCTGAGCAATTGCATTAATAAATGAACTCAAAATCAAAGTGTTATTTGCTATATTGCATATCAGGAATCCAGGACAAATCCATTTTTCTCACAATGAAGTTTTCTATCGTTCCTCAGAAGGTTCAGACAGGAGCATTTAAAAAAAAATTGCCGTTGGAAAAAAATTTGACGTATATTGTTTAAGGGTTATATAAAGAATGTTTAAAAAGTCTACGTTTTGAAACTTGTAACTATTTTCACAACATATACAAGTATATACTATAATATGTTGGTTTATATAGTAGGTATATATGAATTGAGCTGTCCATTATGATCTTCTGACAGCTGACTTGTCATTAGTTCCACGGCCTGCTACCATCTGACTACTTAGGTTATGTGAACAAGACCAATGTTGAACCATAATCACTGGCGTGCATTCACTATTTATGGCATTTAGAGTAGTATCGTTTAGAGAAGATAGTAGCGTTATTTCTGCACACAAACGAGTTTCAGGTCGGACAATAATAAATAACGAATAATAAAACATAAATTCACCTAAAAATAAATTCTCAAAATTCAGCCAAAAATTGCCCAAATTCATTTAAAAAATTGCTAAAAATCCTCTAGAAAGTTTATTCATAATAATGATAATTATTAATATTATCTAACTTTTTTCGGTATACGATAAGTACTCATTGTTAATGAAAAAGTATTAAAAAAATATAGTAATTTTTCAATTTTTGTGGGCCCTTGACACTTGGGTGCCTCTATGCAGATTCGCCTCTGAACGTCGATTATTTCAGCATATTTTAAATAAACAAATTCCCAGTTTTACAAAATTACTGCAGTTTGTTATTTTGCTTGTAGTTTTTTTCTTTTTTTTGTTTATTTAATTAAAGAAAACTCGTTTTTAGTTGCAATGCGGCGAATCTTTAGTTTTATATCAATTTAAATAGCAAACTAATTCCAACGGGGTTTCCTTAGTCGATTTAAAAATATTGTTTGTGCGCTACTGACATGTACAACTTCATTACATAGCACTGCCATATCTGTGTAAATGCCGCTACAAACAAAACGACTTATGCCAGATTATTGGTCAAATAATAATGACGATTTTTTCTTCTTCCAGCTTAATTTAATGAGCTATTTTTCCATTTTTGCTATAATCAAAAGGAAAAACAGTACTGATTGCAAACTTTAAATATCTTGTATCTTGTCACACGAGCATCACGAAATTCATTCCGCAATGTACATTTCAATAAACCTGTAATCGTTTGCAAAACAGAACACTTATTGTGTTTCTTCATATGAACAGAATATATTTTCGAAAATTCGACATCAGTGATTTTGTCTTGTGACTACAGATATAGCTACAGTATAATATAATAATATAAAATACCAACATCATAAATACAAAAACACTATATTATAATGTGTACATTATTCCAAACTAGAAAGTTGTTTTTTAAGTATAGTTATTTGTATATGTTTCTAACGAACTTGATATCATTTGTATATTTTGTTAATGTAATTAATTAATTTTGTCATATTCAAATTATTTATTGACGCATAGAAAACTTAATGATATTATATTATTAAGATATATAATAGAATTAATATCATGCATTTAATGAACGTAACTTTATTACAAAAAAAAATAGATTAAAATGTTAACGATTCACTTCTTGAACAGGGCTGCGATTTTAACCAATATATTGACTTTTCATGTCCACACCCACTGAATCGGATCGAATTGGCTCGGCACGGCAGTATATACGTACAGTGGATGTTGCCGAATCGATCTGACCCGACTAGTGAACAGGAACTCATTTAACTTCACGTATCCAAAAACTGCCGACTGAGCCAATCCAATCCGATTCAGGAGTGTAACTCTGAAATCTACTCCAAAGTATTCGGATTTGACACAAACAATACGACAGCTGGTGACAGAAATTTAAACCATAAAAATATTACAGTTTACATTCTGTCCGTATTACTATATATATAAAAAATGGCGGATTCGACTAAACATTTGACCGAAAGTCCATAAATCAAATCCCAATAGTAACGGTTTTGAAGATGTTTATATATGATATTATTTCCTCTCACAAATATGACATGGGCCTACTACTTGATATAACTTGAATCCAATGTAAATCAAATAAAGGCAACATGCAAAGTCAATAATTTGTTAATTGAAATTAATATTGTTGGACACATCAACATAATTGAAAGAATCGTCCCTAATCAATAAACAAAACATATAAAATAAAAAAAAATCTTTTTTGCATCATTTTTGGAGTATATTCAAATTTGCTCGCGTTAATGTCGATTTTGACGAAAACTATTTTAACTCGAGTGTGTACGGGTAAAAGGCATCATATACATTAAAATTAAGTTTTAACTCATAGTGTACCAAGTTTGATTAAAATTGACCCAGCCGTTTTCCGGATGACGCTAGAAAGATAAAATTCTGAAAATGCGTTCTTACATCGTGGTGCCATCTAAAATATCCGAAAAACCTCCGAGAAAGCAAAATTACAGAAAAAAGGCCCGTTCCAATTTTATACCTAGTAGTGTTGATGGTTATGATTTATGTATGATGTGCCTACATTTGTATCATTTACCCTACGGTTTTATTGCTACCTACGCGATCGTATTTCTATTTTTTATATTATTGGTGTTGAATTTTAATGGGTCAATGATTTTAAGCTATTGGAATTTGATTACTTAAAAGTCACTTATTTTTTGCAACTATAAAAGCCATCCCATGAATACATTACTTTTTATTAAACTTATCAATAAAATATTCTTATTTTAAAGCTTTTGATACCAATACCTGTAGTTGAAAAAAAGATTAAGATTATAGAACATTTATCATAAATACTGACTAGTGCCGTTTGTTAGTTGTACGTCATATTCCGTATATATATTTTTTAAATGAAAAAAAATAGTTTTGCTTCAATGGCTCCATTTGTTATAGATCTCAACTATTGAGCGTGAATATACAATAGAACTCATGTATTTTCAACCTGTCGGGACTAATCGACTCCTGTATTTTCAACTTCACCTTCATCCTCACCAGTTCGAAAAAAACTTTATTAATTTGAAGTCAAGCTTTGTCAAATGTATTTTTCCACATTGCGTCAGAAGTAGGGATTAAAAACTTGGATACATGAGTAAAAAATAGATGATGTTGAAAAGTCTGACTGTAATCAGGCTACCTGTTGGTTACACAGAAAATAAATAGGATTTAGTAGCAAGATTTTGAAAAAGTCGCTTGATATATTTTCTCGTCTCTTAGACATATTTAATGCAAATGCAGCAGTAGTATAACATATGCAACTGGGTGGTCTTTCTAAAGCAACGTCCATCTCATTCGACTGATATTATAATATACTGGTCCAGTAATGTAATAGGTGGACCAATTCTTATATATAGATATAAAAATGAATGTTCGTTTGTTCATCTCCTATGGGTTCCTATATACCATTTATCCGATTACAACGAAAATTTGGTACATTTTTGTAGCGCGCCTGCGACGGTTTCTAACCCAAATTTTTTTTAATCTTAATAAACTATATGTTTGTTGCTCCACTACTTTTCTCATTGTCGTGAGGCAAGATTATAATACGGTGGAGCCACTACTGTTGTCACTACCGAGCGGGCTTCATCTCAATCGCGTGTGGAGCGGTAGCGGCTAGTTTTATATAGATAGATTTTTTTATTGTAACACTAATAAAAGTATACAATAATCGTCTACAAGCAAAATATATAAATCATATAAACATCAGTGTTATGATTTGATATATTTTATTCATATCTATTACCGAACTGGGTAGAGTAGTGGTGACAGCACTAGACTCGCCTTCGGGGGATTCGGGTTCGAATCCCGGCGGGGGCAGATGTGGCTGGGAGTTTTTCCTATACTGCCTCTCGCCGAGAATCGGCAAATCCTGTACCGGTCATCTTGATTGAGGTTTTCCATGGTTTCCCTCAATTAATTCCAGATAAATATCGAGATGGTTCCCTATTCTAGGCTATGGCCGATTACCTATCAAACTCCCAGTTCAAAAATTACCTATCCTATCCTAATTTCCTATAATTACTTCATTCGCCCATTGCTATTAGTTAAGTTGAAGTTTCAGAAATGTAGAAAATAACGGGAAGTGGTAAAATGGAAAATAGTAATGGTGCGAATGGCGTCTGTTATGACATAAAAAGTCGACCAACGGACGTTAAACGCATTATTGTTATTATTATTATTATTATTATTATTATTTGTATCTATTAAGTTGAAGTTTAAAAAAAATGTATAAAATGATAGATGGACAATATTAATGATGTGAATGGAGTCTGCAGTTATCACACAATGTCGAGAAACGGACATGAATTATAATTATATAAAAAGTGTCTATCTGCAATTTGTCTGACCAAACGCAGTATTCTCGCTTAAACTCTTCAATAGATTTTCATACGGTTTTCACAAATAAATAGATGATATAATATTTGAGAATGTTTTAGGCGATATCGCATTAGGCTATTTTCGGGAAACGACGCGTAAACTGGACGATTTTTTTATTTATAATGCGATAATATAAAAATGATTCACTCTATATGTTAAACGTCATAAAACGTTATCATATTAATTCCGAGGCGTGGAACAGATCTGTATTGCTAAATGTCATCCATTTTGACACATATCAATGTCAAGAATGAGTTGTTTTCACGCTTTTTAAACCACAGAATTTTATTATTTCTTAACTTTGCTCTCGTAACCTCGAAGGTATCTGTGTGAACCACCTGTGCATATTATGACGCTGTTATCTTGATGAAGATGATGTTTCGAAATATTTCGATGGATTTGTTTTTGGAATTTTTAATGAATATGGAAAAAGTTCCAACCAACTCTGATTGCAGCATTAATGGTGTATTTATTCAGTACCTAAATACTAAATAATAATGTTTTCATATTTTTAAAGCAATTGATAACTTTAAAATTATGATATATGTTATTTCTCTGGCATCTTATTTCGAGTTAATTTAACAAAAATTTCTTTTGTTCCAGCACGTGTTACAAGGCATGCGTCAAGAATGCAAATGTCACGGGATGTCAGGTTCCTGCACAGTAAAAACTTGTTGGATGCGCTTACCGAGCTTCCGTCAAATTGGCGATCAATTAAAAGACCGTTTCGACGGCGCGTCACGGGTCTTGGTCAGCAATTCCGGAAGTGCCCGGTCAAGCAACGTCCACAGCGTCAACAGTGCGTCCAGCACTCATGGTATCAACTCAAACAGTATTCATGGTCCACGCAAACGGGGCGAAGGAAAGAAAAGAAACCGATACAATTTTCAACTAAAACCTTACAATCCTGAACACAAACCGCCAGGTAAAAAAGATTTGGTTTATTTAGAGCCGTCACCGAATTTCTGCGAGAAGAACGCAAGGTTGGGAATTCTTGGGACGCACGGAAGACAATGCAACGAATCATCAATAGGTGTTGATGGCTGTGACCTAATGTGTTGTGGTAGAGGATATCGCACACAGGAGGTGACCGTCGTGGAAAGGTGTCAATGTATATTTCACTGGTGTTGCGAAGTGAAATGCAAATTATGTCGAATTAAAAAAACTATTAATACTTGTTTATAAACTGTTTCAAATTTTATTGTTGAAAGTTTTTTTTTTTTAATTTATGGACAAGTTGTGACATTATTGCGTTTCTATGACTATTTTTAGGTATGTACTCGTATTTGTCGGGTTGAGTTATCCGAAGAAACGAAATTCGGTCCGCGCGTCCGTGCCTATGTCTACGGGTATACATGCAGTCGTAGCAATGAAGAGTGTATGCTATCCCCTAAAAGTCGAAATTCTTTATTTCAAATTCCTTTTCCTTGCCTAATAATGTCTACATCTCTCTCGATGCTATTTTTAAAGCCAAAGGGTTCAGGTAAACGCCAAATGAAGAACCAAGAAATCACACCACAAATCCTAAAGGCAGATTAAAACAAATATTTTGATTATGTGTTATAGATCACGTAATTTTTGAAAGAAAGTGTTATCCAAGAATTTTTTTCCAATTTTTCGCCTGTAGACTTTGAAAGATGATCCTTGGTTCTTCACTTTGCTTTCATCCGAATTATTTAGCTTTAAAAAAAGCGCCGAGAGAGCTGTAAGCATTTTAGGCGAGGAGAAAGATTTCCGTAGCTCATATGTGGCAGCAAAAAACACATTTTCGGAACTCTCTCCACGTAAGTTCGGCTCGCACTTGACCGGTTCTTTCTTGAAATGTAAGATACAATAAATACTCGAAAATTATTGACGTTCTGTGAATGTACTGCCTTTACACGACGCACTCATACAACTTTTTCTAGTACACACGAATGATCAATTGGCGTGGTTATCGCTATGTAATCGAACTCAGAAATATGTGTTTTTATTCTTGTTCTTTTTACTTCTTGGCAAACTATATATACTTGATAAGTGAGACTGTTTGATAAAAGTAAGTTAAAAAGTTCTTTCGTAAATAAAATAAAGTAGTAAGCAACTCAACGACAAATTGCATTGTAAAAACTTGCATCACAAACGTAATTTCTAAAAAAAGCTTATATGAATGTTAGTTGACAAACTGTTCAATAATTTATAGAAAAATCTTCTTTGAAAAATGTTACATGCATGAAGTATTTTTTTTTTATAAAAAAGTGTTTATTATAACCAGTGTTTTTAAAAAATGGTACACCAAAAGCTTATTTTGTATATAACAGGGTGTTTTAAAAAGGGTTTAAAATTTGAGAGGTCATTGTGCTCATATAACAAAAAAGAAAAAAAAAACTCTAACTTCCCAGTACTCAAGGTTATTACAGAGACGACCTCGTTCTGTTGGATTGTAGTGGGGGAATGGCGTCATTCAGTGGACTGTCAATATATTGTAATTGCGTGGTTGATAAAAACATGATTCATTAATGAGGTAACCTGTGTATCTAATGATCTTACCCGCAGTACTATTAAAAAATGTGCAAACATAAAGATTCGAATCCGATGACCTCAACATTTTTTGACAAGTAATCAAGGAGGATTGAGCTGACAGTGGAGCTTTACGTCACTTCCGTGACACCTCAGACAAACAAACATTTCAGTTGTTGAGCTTCTTTATAATCTTTAATCTAATCTTTAAGGGTTAAGATTTAAAGCGTTCTGAACTTTGTTGTCATATTTTAGTGAGTATTTTGAACTAGATCATATTCTTAAACTATTTTTTAAACACCAATTTTAGGATTTACAATTTAAATCCATTTTTTAAATTATAAAATAATTATTTAAAGTGATTTTAATTTATGACATATTTTAGAATTTGTAAATAGATTATTATTTATTAAAATGAAGTTTCGTTAAGCGAATCAACAAACAGTATTATTTGTAAATTAGATAATATTATTAGTAAATATTATTATAAACAAAGAAATATATGTTTTAAATGAAAAGACTGATTGTTTCGCGTTCGAAAAGGTGACAAATTAGAAAATAGTGTATAATACATATTTTAAAAATTGTGAAACACTTGGTTGTTATCTGTAACGTCCTAACGGAAGGACTCCTGCGAATCAAACGCAAAAACGTGTAGGCAGGGGCGGATCTACGTGAGAATTAATAGGGCTAAGCCCTGGGTCCCCAAGTGGCAAGGGCCCACAAAAATTAAATTATTATCATAAATTTTATATACTCTTTCATTAACAAGGAGCACTTATACTTATAGTAAAAAAATAATGAATGTTAATGATTATATCATTATGAATATTGAGAATTTTTTGGACGAATTTTGACAATATTTTGGGTGAATTTTGATATTTTTTTAGTGTTTTTTGGCAATATTTTTGATAAACTCTGACAATTTTTTTGATGAATATTGACAAAATGAGACCCATTGGACATTAAAAAATCTTTGGCTTCGAAAAACCTAGATCCGGTCCTGCGTGTAGGAGATCGTGTATTTTTATAAATCTGTATTGCTAGCAGGACGACAGAATCCGGCTTGCAGGACACGCTTATGAGCGAACATTCTTCCTTCTAGCAGGACCTCTCTATAAAAATACACGTTCTGGCAGGAAAACGCTTGTACACTGTATCATTAGTCTTTATACCGTGTGATTATTTTATTGTCTATTTGGTGGTCGGTACCGTAAAGCGTGCGACGTAATTTTTGTTTCTGTGTATTTTAAACCTTTTTTAAATCGTTAGCTTGAAGCTTCAGAATAGGAATTGAAGGACAAACACTTTTTTTGAGATTAAATATTCTACTTTTGTAACGAAATGTTCATTTTTAAACATTTCTTTATGCTGTTAATAGAAAATACGGAATTCGTATTCTACAGAACTCACTAAATGACTATGGTCCACAATCAAATGACACATGGTATATACAAAAAATACACCCGCGTTATTGCTATTTTAAAATTTTTTGAGCTCTCGATACTTGCTTCTATTTTGTTTATAATATACTGGACAACTAGTCACCAATTTCTTGTAAATATATAAAAAATATAATAAATGTTCTATTGTTTATAATATTAAAATAATATGTGCTAAAATAATTAATTCGATAAGTTTATTTATGATCGTATTTGTAAAAATATTTTTAAATTTGTAAATAAATTTTGACCCAATTTTAAACATGTATGTAAGTGAATCAACAAAAATAGTCACATTTTAAAAAATATATCCGTATAAATTTTAAATTTGAAAAATTATAATATATTGTAATACAATTTATTGTCCCAGAAAGCAAAATATTACCGAACCTAAATTTGTCACTGAAGTTTCTGGTGAAATAAAATATTTTTTAAATTTTCTAGATCATAATTAATTTGAAATGTTAACTAAACAATAAAATTTCGGATATTTACAACTAGTAAAAGCGATATTTTTGATATAATAATTTTTTTCGAGTTTAGTAAATTATGTTACATACAACTGTTGATTCATGGTATTATTGAGAATTGTGAAACGTGTAATTTGTGACTTCTATATTGTGTAAAAAATTGTAATTTTTAATATTCGAAAAGTATAATTGTATATGTATATCATTCATTTTATATAAATACTATTTAAAACAATCATATCAGTTATTTTAAATTATTAATCCTATCCAAACCTTTCAACAACCGTATCCTATAACATCACAACTAAAAAGCAAGTCATTTACAGATATGAGGAAATTAATTTCAATTATATTTTTCAACCAATTTATAGTTCAGCTCGTAATTTCTAGACAGTGATTCAAACGTTTAACTTGACAACAAAATATAAACGGCACGGTTTCTTATCCGCGGAACGGCTATGCTTCATATTTGTCGCTCCATTTTCATCTGCATAGCTCTATCTTACGAACAGTGGGATGTAATCACGTTTCGGAAATCTCTCATTTTTATGAAAAATATTATCCAATCTTTGATTTAAATGCTTCAAAATAATCTAGAAATATGTACCATTCTTTCCATATGACTTTTAACCAAGTTTTTATGGTTTATTTGATGTATAGAAACAATTTAAAATCAAGTAAAAACCAGAAAATTTTTATATAAACTTATCTACAGAAAATGTTTGAAAAAAAATATTGAGCAAGCCAAATTTGTCAGCACTTTTAACACAGTTTGTAAAAAAAAACCTTCAAAATGTTATTTTGCCTTTCCGTAATTCGAAATCTTGGGACGTGCTGTAAAAAATATTGACGAATATCGCGTTTTATAGGTCAATTTTTAGGACAAAATTATGTTTTTTGAAGCAGCAAGCCAAATTTTGTGAAGCTTAAGACTTAATTACAGCTAATAAAAACAGTAATAAAATGAATTTTGCGACCACAGTTCAAAATTTCCCGAGAGCATATTTTGCAATCTGAGGAATCAGTCGTCTTAACACAAAAATGTTTTGTCCGTAGCTGTATTCTGCTACCGAATTTAAAGGCATGAAAGCAAATAGGCAAAGTCGACCTACCCGCATGGATAAAAGAACGCCGTCAAAATCAACAATGCATTGAGTCAATTGTATTTCTTTTATTGATATAAAAACCTTTAATATAATTTGATCGTGTCTAATCATCACACATTTATATCTGACTTCACACCTAATTTCCCGCACGATTAATGTCTTTCTTTACCGAATTTCACACTCATTTTTTATTCACTTTATATAAAATCTCCATTCTGAGAATTGGGTGTCATCAATACAGTTTACTAAGTGATTTGATAGAGAAGAGTTTGGATTTCTTTATCTGTCTAGTATTCTATAGACGTTTTCTTAGAATTTAAATTTATTTAAGTTGATTTTCATTGAAATATTTCTAAGAAGTGTGTTTTGTTCATTCGTGCGTTTAAGCATCTTTTTTTTTATATTACAATACACCATTGTATCATCATGAAATTATTTTTGTCGTGAAAGAGCTTTGCTGAGGTTTTTTGCTTATTTTAAAGGTTTCAAAAATAGATACATTTTGACAAAAAAAATAATTATTAAAAAAATGGGTGCGCGTACTAATGTACGCGCGTTAGAAGTTATGCTTCTTTGGTGTGATTAAAAAGTAATTTTTAATTTGAATGCAAATAAATTAGTGAAATAAAATAATAAAAGGACAGGCCTGAGATTAGCATGCGAACATGTCTCTACCATACTCTATCCTCCTAACTAACCAAAAAATAGCGAAGACATTCCTACTTAGAGATGGGAAAAACGGGTCTTTTTAGTGATCTGCATCTTTGCATCTGGATCCCGTATGCGAGCCGGCTCACTGAACCGGTTCAAAAAGAGCCGAGTTCTGAATATGTTACTGCAGTCTGCCACTGAGTTACCTAGTTCAGTCAATCATATCACGATCTGTATAGAATCAAGAATGCATAGCCAAACATATGATGCATGAGTCATTTGAGCTGACAGATGCATCAAAGCAAGAACTGATACGTAAGTGTAAAATGTGCTTCTGTGTGTTAAGTGTTTCACCGAGTTATGCGGATCCGTTGATCCGTCGGCAAAAAAAAAAGTGAGTCGGCTCTCACGAATTTTCTGTCACAGTCGGCTCTTTGAACCGTTTCAGATCTGAGTTACCCAACATTATTCCTACTAGTGTAAGTCAATGGTTCACTATCTACATTCTGTTGGTAATTTTTTTGTGCGCGTAACTCATTCCTGTTAATTTTGATGTTACGGTGTAACTACGCGAGTTTCTATGAGCTAATTTATCCTGTTAGGTTTGATGTTAATATCGTAAAACTTTACTCACATCATTTTTTCATGACACGTCAAAAGAAGTATGATTTCAAAAAAAAAAAAAAACACAACAAACACTAATCGACACAGATAAATAAAATACACGTGTTATGTCTGCGATTTTTTAATTTTCAGCTTTTAAATACTTTTCCGTTTGCATGTTCGGTTAGGTATCAAATGTAATGTTAAACCGTTGTTTCTTCGGCCTCTCTTGTTCACATATTTTAAGTGTGAACAAGCAAGAGTGAAAAAATATCGGTTAGTGACTGAGAGAGATTACTTCGATCGCATGGGCTTAATCGCGTTTTAGAGAACAGCTGAGCCAATTTTGATTGTACACTGTCAACTGATACTCAAATCTAATGCACAGAATCCGGATACGATTGACTTAAAATAAGTTTTCCGTCAGAGCTGACATTAACGCGAGCGAAGCCACAAGTAAGGACGACATAAATAAACTTCCAAAATTACGGGGCATTGTTAATATATTATGCATTTAGAGATTTAATAAAAGCCAAAACAAAAATATTAATGTTATTTACAACTTTGTCCTATCATATAAATATCTAAAAAATAATACCAACTAATTAATGTATAGGTGTTAGAATTCTTTCATAAACATAAATTTTCTCTATGTATTTAATGAACTGTCAAAAATTATGAGAACAAAATATTATAATTATTCAGTACCTACTCCTTGGTAGACATGTTCTTCAGGAAACCATTAGCCATAAAATTAATGTAGTGTTAATTCCCAATATAAAAACTTTATAACTGTGCTAAAGGTGTGGTATTCTACACCTACCTGAAAATCTTCTGTTTTTGTAGCAACTCATTTAAATTTACTTTTTATCACTTTTAAATAATTACATTACGTCTTTACAGTTCTACTCTACCGCCAGCTCTACTATCGCTCATACAAGCATTTACATCCAAGTTAATTTGGCACGAAATCCAATCAAATCAGGTGCGGATCTACATAGGGACTAATAGGGCTCAAAACCCTGGGTCCCCAAATTTCAAGGATCTACAAAAATGTTTAATTCTTTTTCATTAACAAAGCACTTATCGTACCTACAGTAAAAAATAGCTTTAATTATAATGACTATTGTTAACATCGTTGATTTTTTAGTAAAATTTGGATTTTTTTTTTTGGTGAATTCAAACAATTTTTTGGATGAATTTGAAAACAAAATTGAGTGAATTTTGACAAAATTTTGGGTTTTAATAATTTTTTGACTGTATTTTGACGATTCTATGCGTGAATTTTGACGGTTTCAACTTAAATTGTGATGTTATTAAATATGAATTTTAAACCCCAGTTTAAACATTCTTAATCTAGCTAAAAATAAACTTCAAAAAAACTTAGAGCCGCTCTGATTCAAATAGTAACTATTCGAAAAGGGAAGATTCTATTCTTTATGAAATTGTTAGATTGTTGTTAGTCCTAAAATTGTTATTGAAAATCACGAACAGCAGCGGATTGGCCTGTACGTAGTGACGTACTTACGTTGGAACTCTACTGTTCATAATTCTTGACGAATCGATTTGATTTATTTTTCATTTCAATTTAATTAAACATTGTATAGAATAGCCGATACGGAATCTACATATATTCAGACTTTTTTTGCATTAATCTGACGTTACTGTTTGGCAAGTTAGCAAATAGAATTCAGACCTACTGTAAAAAAAAATTAAAACACAAAATTTCAGTTCGTTTTTCAATTACGACTCCACAGCGTCCTAATTAATGCCCGTATTCATCAACAGAAAAGTGTTCATGCTGAGGACGAACTATTCTCTAACTATAGAGCAAGAAATTTAAAATTGGATACCTTATAATTTCATTTTTGATGCATGTTTTTGTAAAATACAAACGCTAGTAGGGTTGCACATATTGAAGGGTCCAATAAACGCGTTTATTCATATTATTGACTCTCAACAAAAAATAGATAGTCAAACTATTGACGATGAAAACGTAAGTTAGCCCTGTAATGTTACAATATAATATAAAATATTTTAAGGAGATACGTCGTAGTACTAGACTGCAGAGTATCCGGCTGATAGAATATAGTCATGTAGTGGCATCCGGAGCTCTGAGGGGATGCAATGGAAAACATCAGCCATTGCGGCCGTTATTATGTGAAATCGATTTTCAGAAGACAATATATTTTGCTGTTTTTAGGGTCTCGTACATTCGATCAAAAAACGGAACTAAAAGATCAGTCTCGTGTCTGTCTTATTTAATTTTCTTCGAATCTACTGGACGAAAAAAGTTGAAATTTAATACATAATATTATATAGAGTTTAATGACCTAATTACTGGCGTATAGCATAAATAAAAGAATTCCGATTTTGAGGAGCAAATTAAACAATAAAAAAAATTCTTTATTGTTTGATCTATCTGCTTTTTAAGGTAGTTGTCGTGGTACAATATTGTCAAAAAGTTATAGATTATACGCGCCGCAAAAGTATACTAGCTTGTAGCTAAGTGATCCGTAATTTGTATGCAAGACTGTACGCGTGGAAACGTAACCCATACAGTATTCATATGCATGTATACTTTTCTATAAATTGATGAACTTTAAACCGTTATTTATAAATAATTAGACGGTCAAATTTTTTTTCTTATATTTTTTTAAACTCATACCAAATGCATTTTGGAAAGTTTCTGACAGTTAGTTTTTTTTTTTATAAATAAGAAACTGGTTCAGAACTACAGAGATCGTATACAATCAATGTTAATTATCCAATTTTTAATTGAATTTATCTCGGATTATATATGGTCGATCGACTTCAAATTTTCATGGTAATTGTATTATCATGTCCTTAATAAGTATACAAAAATTAAGAATTTTCTGACGGTGTGCCTTAACCACGACAACTACCTTAAGTATGTACTTTTGGCAAATAAATGATTATGGAAAGAAGTTGCTCACAAATTATAATGTTAATGTATTAAATATTTTTTCATTTACCTCAAATGATTACGGATTTGTGTTCTATATAAAACTCCTGTTGTTTGAGTTGCAGGGTATGGTGAGCTGTATTATTGTCTTTAAATTTTATTCGATCGGGCAATCTTTTAGATAATGATAGTCAATTTTAAATAACATATGTACGTTAACGTAGGCAGTGCTCATATAAAAAATATATCTGACGAATTCCGAGACAGTGCTAATAGAGATGTCGGGCATGCTTTTAGATACTTCCTGCAGCATATTAAATTATATACAGAATGTCACACAACCGTTTAACATATTTGACATGTTTTTATCATCATTAAAATGCGTGAAAAAATCACTGTTTTGTATAATTATTTTATTATTCCCATGCAGGGGTGGATTTACATAGGGTCTAAAAATTCTTTTACATTAACAATGAGCACTACCGTATAGTAAAAAATAGCTAATATTAACGATTATCATTATCATGGGTGAATGTTGACAATTTTTTCGCATGAATTTTGACAATCTTTCAGATTAAATTTAACAATTTTTGAGATGAATTTTGACATTTTTTTCGGCGAATTTGGTGTTTTTTGGGCGATTTTAACCATTTTTAGATGACTTTTAACATATTCTTAGGTGAATTTGGTCAGGTCTGACTTGTTCCTAAAAATGAATGAAATTATTAAACCCCAATTTAAAAACTCTTGATCTAACAAAAAGCGGGATCCCGTTGAACTTCAATTAGTCCTAGGCTCCGAAAAACCCAGATCTACCCTTGACATCGTTCATACATTTTTGAAATTAAAAATATTTATAGAATAGATTAGGTACGCTGATTTTAATGAGTCCAAGCAAACGTCCACTTTTAATTTAGAAGCTATACGACCAAGGAAGAAGAATATGGTTCACGGTTGGAATTTTGCATCACTTCGCCAGAAATTTGGAGGGGTGGGTAGTAAAAATGTTTACATATCGACAATTTTGAACGAGCAGTTTAAATTAGAACAAAAACTAATTAATAGACAAAGTTGTGGGTAAAGGCTAGTATAAAATATATTTTGTTTGATGATAACAAATGTATTTTAATTTATTCATCAATTAAAATTACACAAAAAAAATACTAGAACGTTTCAACCCTTCCAATAACATCACTAACTACCCTTCTAAAAGGTAATAAGCGTTTTCTCTTTGTTAACAAAATACAATTGAAAAATTGTCCAAATTCTTTAGAAATGCTTTAGGAGCAGACATAAATCAACGATCCTAGAAATATGTAATTCTCTTAAAAACGGTTGACAACACGATTAAAATTGAACTCTAACGTAATTCTATATTCTATAAACTATATTCTTAATCCTCGTCCATGTAAACGCAACGTTAAGGTGACTGTTCAGCAGATTTTTACTCTTTATCTTACAAGCAGTTGGATGTTAGTGTGCATGTCAAATACAGTTACTCACATCTTGAAAATCTCGAATTTTTATGAAAAATCTTATTCAGTCTTTGATGTTAATGCTTCAAAATAAACTAGAAATATGCAACATTCTTCCCATACCTATGACATCTGCCCAAGTTTTTACAATTCATTTGGTCTAAATAAGCGATTTAAAATCAAACAAAAACGAGAAAATAACACAAATTGTTGTACAGAAAAAAATTAATTTAAAAAAATTATACGAGGTTGACTCTAATTAAAAGGAATTAATTAGAGTGGTAGTGATCCTTGATGAATGTTGGATAAGTTTGGATAAAATCCGTGGCGCAGGATCAATAAAACAGCAATACTGAGATTAAAATTGCATTTTCACTAACGTTTCCGTACGCTTTGCACCATTTTCAGAGAAAAAATTATTCAGCAAGTCAAATTTGTCATTATTTTCAACGTAGGCTCGTAAAGAAAATACTTCAATATGATAATTTGCTTTCCCGTAATTCGAAATGTCAAATATTGACAAATATCATGTATTTTAAAACAAAAATATATGTTTTTCGTGAAACTGTTAAGCATAATTTTGTGAAGCATAATGAATGAATGAATTTTGCGATCACAGTTCGAAATTTCTCGAGAGCATATTTTACATTCTGAGAGGTCAGTCAAATGAACTCTCCATTTTCTTCAATAATACACAGATGAACGTATTGTTGTGAGACATTTCAAAAATTAACATTCAGTATAATATGTATTGTTATTTGTATTAAGGTAGTTGTCGTGGTACAATATTGTCAAAAAGTTATAGATTATACGCGCCACAAAAGTATACTAGCTTGTAGCTAAGTGATCCATAATTTGTACGCAAGACTGTACCCGTGGAAACGTAACCCATGCAGTATTCATATGCATGTATACTTTTCTATAAATTGTTGAACTTTAAACCGTTATTTATAAATAATTAGACGGTCAAAAATGTTTTCTTATTTTTTTTAAACTCATAACAAATGCATTGAAAGACTGTCAGTTTTTGGAAAGTTTCTGACAGTTAGTTCTTTTTTTATAAATAAGAAACTGGTTCAGAACTACAGAAATCGTCTACAATCAATGTTAATTATCCAATTATTAATTGAATTTATCTCGGATTATATACGATCGATCGACTTCAAATTTTCGGGGTAATTGTATTATCATGTCCTTAATAAGTATACAAAAATAAAGAATTTTCTGACGGTGTGCCTTAACCACGACAACTACCTTAAATTGATATTATGGAATGCAACGTTGAGACTTTCACAGATGCACACACAATACTTAGTAAGCCGCGGTTTTGTTTTATATCAAAAACACGTGCGGGCGTCTCTGTTGCAGATATAGAAGCCATTTTTTGTGTGGAGCTCGTTTTTTTACAAATCAGCGCTTTTTTATTAAACGAATTTGAAAAGGGGCTAAATTTACAATTCAGCTGTGACATATATATATATATACCCACATCGGGAAACTAGTTCAGTTTTTCTTTGTTGGGGGTGTCCTCAGTTTTGATCAAAGACAAAATAATCACGTTGTTTGAGGAAAATAGAGATTGGCCATATACCATCAGTCTATTTTTTCTTTCGGGAGAGGACGCTTTTTACACCGCTAGGGTCTAACCATTAAATTAATTTTAAACTCCAATAAGCCCGAGGCCCCCGAAAAACTAGATTCGCCCCTTACATCAGTTGTCGAGCATCTATATTCTATAATCTATGTTACTGATTGTTGAATGAATTCACGATTCTTGTCTTGAGATACGTGCGTCTGAGGCGATCCTTAAAACGCAACGCGGATTGTTAAATCGTTTTGTGGTAAGTCTATGATTTATTTGTAGTCATAAACAGGAACAATAAGATTTTAATTGAAAAAAATATGAATTGTATTTATGTATTGTAGGGATACTATAGATCATCAAGTATGTCAAATAGGCAGTCAAATAATAAAATTGAATGATCATAAATTTGTGTTGAGGAAATAATCAAATGTTTCTATTATTCTACTCGGAAAAGAATGCTACTTCTCAGTAAACATCTAGTAATTGAAAAATCAAATTATATGGCTTTAATGAATATGATAATATAATACTCACTTTGAAGTTTGTAGATTACAGACGCTCGATAATCGTAATACATTATAGAGTGTATTTTTCGTCAATTTTGGTAATTTCCGGTGCACTATAATAGTAAATAGCCAATAGGTTATCTGACTATATTGAGGATTTAAATTAAGGGCGTTATCATTAACGCGGACAAATCTGCGTGTTAAATGACATTCACGCGAACGAAACCGCAACAAAAGTGAGTCTAATAAATAATTTTTATAATATAATTTTATAATAAATGCTTTTTTGAATAATTGAAAACTAGAAATGACTGTTCTGTAGCATCGCGTTTTATTCAATAATTAATTCATTTTTCATATTTTATAATAGCTATGCTATAAAATGTAAATGTATGCAATATTATTAGAAAACCCACGCTTATTTTATAGATTTTATTTGATGACTTAGGTCTAGACAATATAAAAATATAAAATAATAAAATTAATTGCGTAATTGTCGTAATTAAAAATCAACTTTATAAGAGGTGATTAACATTAAATTCACAAACATTTATTTGCATCTATCAAATAGGTTTTATGAATAAAATGGTTCACACATTCGTACGTGACAGTTTAGGTAAAAATTCACTTTTCGCAATTTTACAATATTTTCTTATCGCCCCTGAGTACCTACCTACAAAAACGCGTTTCTTGCAAAAATAATTAGGAAGAAAAAATTGATTAATTGCACAGTCGATATGTTTGTTATAGAAACTTCCCAGTCATCAGATAATATTGCGAATACAGTTTTTTATAAGTACCGTAGTTTTTAGGGTCCCGTACATCAGATGAAAAAATAGAACCCTTATAGGATCACTTTCGTGTCTTGTTATGCGTCTATCACAACTTATTTTCTCCGAATCTACTGGACGAGAAATGCTGTTTGGTATATACATAGAGTTAGATGACCCAACCACGGACGTATAGCATAAATAAACGAATTCTGATTTGGGGGGCTGATTTTGGGGACCAAATTAGAAAACTTAAAAAATATTTTTTTTTCAAGTGCATCATATATAACGTATCAAATGGAAGGGCTGGTTATAAGAAATACAAACATATTTTTTTATAATTTTAAAATGTATAGCTTAAAAGTTACAAAAGAAAATATACAAAAGTCGATATTCTCGATCCTTATCTCCGAAACTACTGAGCCTAAAATTTTGAAAAACTAAGTAATATATAGGCTCAGCCATAGTTTACAGGAAAATCTAAACAAAAATTCTTTCTTAAATGGGGATTAATTTTAGGAGGCAAATTAGAAAATTAAATAACAATCAAAACGAAGGGCTCGTTATGAGGAACACAAATGTATATTTTTTATAATTTTATTTGATTTTGGAATTCTAACATCTACTGCTGGCTTATTTATATACAGACAGAAATTTGAACCTTAAAAGGAAGATTGTATTATAAACTAGCTTTTGATGGCAGTTTTGCGTTAATTGATTACGTTAAACCAGAATAAAAATTATCAACATTGCGTTGCCACTAAATGGTCCTCATGGGGAAATTATATTTTAGATATAAATTGAACTTCAATAAGATAAACATAGGGGAAAGTGGGAGCTTTTATGCGCATATCCCTCGGCATTATGTATTGCTACTGCATTTGACCTCACGTTTCCCTACCGTAAAATATGATGTTTGTTTACATAAAAAAAGTAAGTTCATGACTCCAGTAAAATCAGTTATAACTTGTATAGGTATTATTTTATTTGCAAAAAAATGTTATATACAATTTTGCATTAAGTAGAAAGATGAAATATTAAAATTGAATTTTAATGCGAACTTGTGAAGCGCTATTAAAAATTAAGAACCAACTTTTATGATGTTTCATAAAGATAATAATTTACTGTAAATTACATACAAAGTATGTATGTTTATTTTTCCTGGAAAACTGTTTAGCTCTTACCAACTTCTAAAAGAATGTCATTACGAAAGCTGTAACCAGAAAATAATTTCGGGTATATTTTTAATTTCATTTTACCGACATTTGATTTAGTTGATTTTAGTTTAGAATTTGGTATATTTTTCTGGTTTTCTTACTAAAAATGTAAATAAATAAAAAATCAGGGATAATTGAAAACATTTTTTTGTTCATAGTGTTATTGTAGTGAAATTTCTTTAGCAACGAATCTGTTCGAAATTTTCTGTAACATTAAATGAAACGAATAATTCATAACTCAAAAGAACTTTCAAATCTTCCGTGAGCTTATCTGGGTGAGGTTCATACTTTTTTTTTAAGTAAAACTTTTTTGGCCCGGTAACGGAACGTTGTAAAGCACGTATATCGTATACTATAAAAGCCGACCGTACCTACAACATTTTGCTATAGTGGGTGGAAGCTATAGTAGCTACCTCGTAAAATAAAGGTCCTAGGTTCGGTCCCCGTGGTTTTTTTACAATTATATCATGTTGTGACTTCCGCAGTTTCTTTTTTTAACATTTTCACAATATAGGTAAGTAAGAATTTTATCAATATGTTTCATAAGCCCACTAAACAAACTTTATAAACTAACATTGTTTTCTTTATAAAAACCATCAAAGGCATTCCAAAACAATGAGAAATTAAAATTAAAAATATTTTCGATGTACATAGAAGCTCAAAGATTCCTTTCATAGTTTGACTGACTACCGTTTTATGAAATTATACAGATGTTCAGATAGTCCCTATATGATTTTACGTTTATTTTTACTGTCATCTGTGAATTATTTTCTCTATACTAGTACCGCGGTTGCATTCCTTTCTAATTACCTCCACTGTTATTTTCGTCACGATTTTATTTCATATTTGATCGGATGTAGATATTTGTTTGACAAAAAAGTTAGTACCCACTGAATTGTACATATAGAGCAGACTACTGATGGTTGCGACACGAATCGCAAACGCCAACTTTCTGCCCGAAGTGCATTGAACAAATAAAATAAAAAACACCGTAAACGAATATTATAGGTTAGGCGAACTTTCAGATATAGTTTACAATCATCCCGTAGGATGGCACCACTTTCGCATACTTTCAACGCAAAAAGAAGGGACGACAACACTTTACTTACGATCTGCGCATGCGCGACTTTTATTTTGCGTCATGGCATGCAAACCCCAACTTTCGTCCTCGAAAATAAGTAGATATATTGCAGTGATGCAATTCCAGTGCGCGTAGTACACAAAACTATTTTGACGTTTAAATTATAAAGCAATTAATTGTTTTAATATTAGTGTTATTTAAAAAAATTTGAAATAGTAAAAAAATAAAAGAACAGTAAGTTAAGAATGGAGTTGCAAAATGTCTGTGACAATATTTGACGTTCCCACGCTGTGTGTAAGCCAGACGAATGCCAGTGCAGGTAATTTAGCGGATAAGGAATTCCCTGCTAGTCAAAGAACTCAAGTTTCAAAGTAACTAAATGTCGCTGAATATCAGATATGTCATCCGTTACTTTTAAAGCGAATATTTCTAGTGACGAATTTCGTAAGAATATAGCTTCAATATATATAGACAGGACCGGATTAAGTGAGCGTGATATCTCCTAAGGACGCCAAACCCAGTACTCTAATATTTGTATGAAGGCGCCCCCAGTGGTCAAGATTTTGATTCAAGAATTGACGAAAGTATCAAATAATTTTTTAGATTTGTCGCTTACTTTACAAGAATATTTAGTAGACGCGGGCGTCAAAGACAGCGACTATGAAAGACATAGCGGTTTTTTTCAGCTTTATTTGTTGCAATTTAAAAAAAATTAAAGATACACTTCGACCCTAGATTTCGACTTCTATTTATGAAGAAAAAACATTTCTACGAAATTTTAGTATGCAGTAGGTTATGTAGTTAGATTGTAATGCACTATTTTATGTGCGAATTGTTACATTATGGAAAAACGAGTGTCAGCGAGTTTTAACAGTCATACGAGAGATAAAAGCATTACATTTGAGATACATTTTTGCACGTATCTTCATAATAATATATCTGACAGTTGTTGTGTTCTGTATGTGCGGCCATATTGCATTTCATTTGAGTTGTTTATCTTATAGAATAAAAGGTAACTGACAGATCGCTTTTGAAAATTACTATTGGATTAGTACGACCGCACTTTCTTTTGTTTTACTTTACGCACTAGTGCGAAATGAATTCTTTTACTAGTGCTAAACAGGCGAGAAAAAGGGTGTGCAAAACATTTTGAAGAACGTTGTTTAGTTCGTAGACTAATCAATATTAATACAAAGAATTCTTTATACATCATGCTTTAGTGATGTAAGAGAAGAAATTACGGGTTAAATATCCGTGATAATTTATTATAAATGACCCCGGCTATTGACTATTATTATACAAGGCTGCGTAAAAAGTTTTGCGCATGACTGCAAGATCCGGTCGAGATTTTAATTTCAATTTTATAACCAATATCCACATAAATATAAATACATTATTTAATTAAAAACTGCTTTATTGTTTTGTTCTGAAAAATAGAAATCGGAAGCCACCATGTTGTTTTATAGCCGGTTAATAAACCTGCAAATTACCTGTCCAAAGGCAAAATGGTTACATAACTGGTAATTTTACATCGCTGCTGTGCACTCAAATGACAATTTCATTTTTTATCTTTGACATTTAAAATACAATCTTACTATTATTTATATTTATGTGTTCATTGATCCTTGGTAATTGATTTCAGTAATTTAAATTCACTTTAAAACTTCCAACTGCTTGATAAATGTGTGTAAACGAGCAGGATGCATAAATTATTGTAATTCAGATTAGTCTGAATTGACAACAAATCAGTTGCAAGGTTATTTAAGCACCCCACAACGAGTAATAACAACTGCAACAAATCACAACATCAACAACTCGAGTTTCACAACACAGTTTCAACTGTCACAACAAGATTTACTTTTACATTATTCATATAAAAATATAAATACAACACACAAAGATAATTTTGCAAAAACTACAAGTAAACGAATTTACAAAAACAATGTATATTACATTACGATACATCTGAAATTGAGTGTGACACACTGATGTGGCAAAAATATCGAAAATATGCTATCTATTATGTGATGGCATGCAGGCAATCAATATTTGTTTCTTTTGTTTATTATTATTATTTATAATGGTTTCCCTCAATTAATTCCAGATAAGTATCGAGATTGTTCCTTATTTGAGGCCGTGGCCGATTACCTATCAAACTCCTAGTTCAAAAATTACCTACCTTATCCTAATTTCCTATAATTCTTTTATTCGCCCATTGCTATTATATAAGTTGAAGTTTTAAAAAATGTAGAAAATAACGGGAGGTGGTAAATGGAAAATAGTAATGGTGCGAATGGCGTCTGTTATGACATAAAGTCGAGAAACGGACGTTAAACGCATTATTATTATTATTATTATTTATATAAATAAAAATGAGGTATCTTTGATAATTTACATGATACTAAACCATAATCACTTGTTTTCATGTTTGTTTGTTTGTATTAACAAATCTCAGAAACAAAGGACAGTCTAATTTTATGGATTTTGTAAAAAAATGTACGAATATTCTACAAAAGTATTTATAAAAACGAAAATAAAATATTTACTTGACAGAATACTTTGTGTTACTTTATTACTACCGGAGACATCAACTCTCACGGAAGACAGTAACCTTACTAAATATAAAATAATATGGGATACATTTTTTTAGTGTCCCAAAGATCCATTATAAAACATTTTAGGTCACCAAAAGCTAGGGTTAGTTTCAATTTAATATTTTTAACTTCCATTGATTCTCTTATTCATTTTTATAATCTGGGAACTAGAGTTAACTCATTTTTAACCCAGTAAGTGCTAAAATTTGCAGTAAAAATAGATGGCATGATCTTAAGGCAGAAACATATAACTTTCGGTTTAAAAATCAGCTGATATGACGCCATTGTGCGGTTAGCCTCAAATTGGCTTGTTTATGGAACACATTGATTTAATTAATTTCTTGTAGGCAGATTGTGATTGACAGCCAATGTTCTCTATATAAAGATTATATACGCTATCCTCGCGTTGCAAACTGACGTGACACACAACAATTTATTGCCAACTGTCAAACGGTACGTTATTTTTTACATTTTATATACTTTTTGCACAAAATTGTCCAATACATTGTTTGATCATTCATTAATTATGCTAATGTTGCATTTTATTAATGTTTTACTAAGTATTTTAATTGTTTCAACAAAAAAAAACATAAAATATTATTCTTATTATTTATAATGATAGTAATTATTCTTAATAATTAATAATATTGACTCTACCAACAGTAATAGAATATTAAATAAAACGAAACCACTTGCGATTACTGTTTTGTTTTTATATAAACAATTATAATTTATTTTATATTTTAATAAATTGAAAAGGACCAAAATTTGGTCGAAACGTTTTGTAAATAAAAAAATGTTTTGAACAGTAATCGCAAGTGGTTTCGTTTTATTTAGTAATTATTCTTATTATATTATTATTCCTGTATAAATTAATAATTATTATTACAATTTGATTTTAGTTCGACTGAACTATATAAGTAATGCAGCCTCAGGTAGGTTATTTGATGTATAGAGCAGTTTCCAGACGAAAAGCTGAAATTTTAGTATGTTTTTAATGGTTGTTCCATACATTCAACTATTTTTTTTACGTTTAGTTTCCAAATAATCAATTATTACACCGGAAGTGTACAAATTAAATTAAAGCAAATTGACTACTGACAAAATATTCAAAAACTGATAATTAGAAAAATTGACTCTTTTAGATTCCGTAGCAATTATAATAAAAAAAAGTTCACGTACTGTTTTGGGGAATATTAGAGAAAAATTGTCGACATAACTGTCAAATTACTTGTCAGTCACATTTGAACTATAACTGTTTCTGCCAAACACATTATACTTAATATGCTGCTGTAGTCAAATTATGTTTAATGTTTAATTATTGTGTTCTTAAATATAATAATATGAAATTTTGATTTCTAGAATATAATAATTGAATAAGAAATAGTAATTTATAAAGTCATAAGGTAACAGTTTTTCTTTACAAAAATATATGGTGCTAGGCGAATAAGCTTAATCGTACTATCATACTGTTACTGTAGATAATAATATACATAACACATTTATTAATTTAGCTAACCATGTGTATTTTATCTTTGTCGCGGTAATCCTGTGATAATACGATTGTAGTACGCCACTGACTTTTAAAGAGCAAATTCCAAGAAGAATAACCTAATAATAACTACAATAAGTTAATTTACTGTGTTCGAGGGCAGCCAACACAAATACTGATTGATGTGTAGGTAATATTATAATAACATAATGAATCTCGGAAGCCGCGTTAATTTAAAACCACTTTTTAACTGTCAATACAGTGTGTAATCAATTGATATTATACAATCATATGTACAGAGAGACCCACATAAGTATGAGCCGTCGTATATCTGCTTCCAAAATAAATACTGTTTATACCATCGAAAAATATCAGAAACTTTCTTTTTCCCCCCGACTTCGTCTTCAAAGGCTGAAGGCGTGCTGTGACTTTGGATGTTGCAGTAATTTGTATGCGTGTTGGCATTACGTGCTGTAAAGCTGGATTTGGAGATGGTTCGGGTATAAACAGAAATATGATAGCCTTAAATTGTGGTTTCGATCACTTTTCAAATATTGCGTCCACTTTCTGTAGATTTTGTATTGTAAAAATTTCTGAACTATCACAAAAGTATACACTTTGATGGCGTGTTTGGTATATGTCGTTTGCTCATTTCGGCTAGGTGAAAATATACTGTTTTAAGAAGCAAGCATGAAAAATAACCTCCCCATTATCACGCAAGGGAGTCCATAGCCAACCAGAACAAGTACCAGTAGTCAAACTAGCGACGAAACCAGCCTCGTGTACAGCGGCTGTAAGGAACTGGTTGGATTCTGGATGAATCATTCAAAAATATAAAGAACAATACATTACCGTAACTCTGGAGCGACTTTAAAACCACTTTCAGTTTCAAATAGCGTCTAAATTATGTGAAGAATAAAACATAAAATGTTTAAATGACTTTTGATTTTTGCGTTTTGACAATATGACTTCTAGCATTCACCAAATTGAATTTTACACGGTATTATAAAACAAATGTTACTTGTGAGATTATGACGAATCTATCGACTCGCAAATTGTGAATTTTTTTTCCAAACGTTTGACGTGCTACAGTTGAACAAATCGCGAAAAAACAAATGTAAATAGACATCAATAGTGAAAAGGTTTGATGTAAACACTATTCTATTATGATCAACTACCACATACGAGTATCATACAAGTAAAGGTCAGGCTGCATACTTTGTATTTTAATATATACACATATGAACTTACTATAATATGTGTGTAAGGTGAAGAATTTTGATTGATGTTTTCATGAATATAGACGGCTGACGAGTTAATTATTTATACTGTACGGCCTCAAGTAAAACCGATTGATCCGCGCGCTCGTTTCACAATAATGGTGATGTTAAGGTTGACGTGCGTTATGTTTTACGCCAGATGACATAAAGTGCATTTATTTCATCCATCATTTCAGTTTAAGCCTCTTAGCCAACTTCATACTGTCGAATTTTCGTTAGCTGTGCGTATTACCTTCTTCTAAAATTTTTCTCTCAAAGCGCCAAAGGAAGTATAACGTCAAAAAAAAAACCCGGGTCGCAGTGCCAAAACCCTGCCGACAATATAGTGTATTTGCTTGTATAGGGCCGTGTGGTTTTATACTTTTATTATGTGAAATTAACTTTGTTTTTGGGCAAAAAAAAAATTTAACCCCTTAATACACCCCTTAAAATAACATTTTTTTTCTTAATTGTAATAATATTATCAATCTAACGTCTACACTATCTGCAAATTAGTGTTTTCAAAAAATTTGGAAGTCCGGTCCTGTTGAGCCGATTTTATTAAACTTTTAGGGACACTTTTTAATTACTACCAGAGGGTTAAATTTCAATTTTGAAACGATTCGGAGAATTTTTTCGGTATTTTGGAGCCCGAAAACTTTTTTCAACCCCTAAAAACTACCCTTAAAATAGCCCGATTAGGCCCATTTTAAATAAGCTTCTTGCGGTGATGGATTTCAACACATGGGCCAAATTTCGTTAAAATCAATTAACTTCTTCGAAAGTTATTGCCCGCACACACACATATATATAAATATATATATATATATATATATATATATATATGTATATATATACGTATATAAATATATATATATATAAACATTTTTTAAAATGGTGCCAATGTGTTTAGGAGGTTATGAAACGTGGAGAAATTTTGGTCCGACCCCTAGGTCCCGCCATCCGACCGATGCCAATAGTGTATGTTGCCATATGGCAAATACACTAAAAACAAGATCAAAACTGTCGAAATGGAATGTATCATAAATGGATCGAGGCATACTAAAAACAAAACAATTTAACCCTTTTTTATCATTAGGAGGATGAGGTCAACAATCTGCATTGATGATCTCCTATATCCCCCAACAAATCCACAAAAATCATCGATCGCTATAAAAACGTAAGAATAAAAATATAGTGGCGAAAATAAGCGATTGTTTAAAAGTGCGTTGCGTTACGTAACGTGATTTAGTAAAGATTTTCAAATCACGAGTAGTCAAACACCCAGTTTGACAGGATATTATAATGCATTTTGTAGGTGGCACGGCGGAATATACTCCGGTGGTCACAGCAAACACATTTAACTGTAATTAGTCAGCCCTTTTGCCGCGGCTTCAACCGACAAACTGGCCGCATTACAAGACTCTGAACAGCCGCAATAGCGGTATAACGCGCTCGAACTTAATTATCATATAAAACGTGAAGAGTTTTAAATTATATCGATACGTTTAGTGCCAAAGAGAGTACGCTTAAATTCTTGAGCGTCATACATCTTTTTTTTCATTTTTAACGCTTAAACTGAAGCACAATTGTTTTAGTAATTTTTGAAGTCTTTAGTGACATATCTGTTTGAATTTTTGTGTAACTTTTAAAGGGAAAATGATTCAACGTCGAGGAAATATAAAAGAGACCTTCGCAAATTTAAAGGGGAAAATGGTTTAACGGCAGGGAACCTTGGTAACGTAAAATGGATAACGCATCAATGAAACGACATCATAACTCTAAAGAAGTTTCACTTCCACAGTGAGCTTATGTGGGTGAGGCTCAAGGTTAGTAGAATACTATAGGTTGGGCGTATGAGCCTATAAAAGTGATTGGTTCAATCGATTGCTTTGTCATTCGAAACCCTCGGTTTGATTTTTCAATTATAATGGACGTTTGATAGCTGTGAAAAAGGTTTCAAGGCCCACTACTCCCGTCTCGACTATAGTGACAACGTTAGCGCCTAACCTTTGGTACTCTACAAGTCTCGAGTGAGCCATACATGTTTTTTTATCAGTATTAGGTTGAAGTAAAAAATTTGAATCATTTTGAATCGTCCTAACGTGTTTCAAAATATGAAACAGTGAATTGGGTCCCAAAATGTCGAATTGCCTTTAACATTCAGTAGAATTATTATGAAAGAAGAATTTGTCTCAATTTTTCGTCTGCCAATACCAAAAATTTCTTGTTTGTCACCGTCCAACAAGTATGCGTCTCAAACAAAAAAACAACGAAGAAACAAATAGCGTTTGAGAGTTTAAATTCAAACATAGTTTTGCGTGACTTGTTCATATAAACCGAAATAAGGTTACCTCTACTATTATTTTTTTAAATATAATTTCTTGAGTGGGTAGTTTTCTTTTACAAATAAATCAAAATAACCGAAACAAAAACAAAATGTCCCCGCATTTTTGTACCTTTTTTTGTATACATCAGTTTTAGTAAACGAAAGTCCATTTGATTTTGGAGACGAGTGACTACTTTAGGATACATTTTGCATAACCATGCTCGTTTGGTCTTGTACCGAAAAAATAAATTGCCTTTTGAACGCACATGTGGCAAAAAAAAAATAAACAGAAAATTGATACTTTTTTTACCTTGTACATGAGTCGCTACTGCTTTTAATTGTAACAAAAGAGATAAATTCAGCCTTGTAAAATATTCGAACAATTTCCTTTCAAAACAAACTTATTTCACGTTTTATGTGAATCATTTAAACATTAAAAATGCTTTAATTTCTGAGAAAGTTGTGGAGTTGAGAATCTCTATTTGGCGAATTTATAAATCCTTAGATGTTTAAGGTTTGTCCACACTGAAAAAATTGTTGAAAAAAATATTATCGATAAATGTTCCAGTCTAAGAGCTCGTGGTCAAGAATTTCGGGTAGAAGTAGAGACCTGATTTTTATAGATTGTATTCAGAAATTTAACACTGTACCGAATTTCAAAATTTACAAAATACTTGTTTTTTACATCTTTTAAAAACGCCCCGTCTTGTCGAGTGTAGGTATATTTATTTACATCCTAAATACAAGCTAATCTCAAAATACAGGCCTTTATAAAATTCTTAAAATTTCTGGCCACGATCGGCTCTTGGACTATTCTTGCATATAACTGAAGCGTTGAAATTTGACACATTTGTAGAAAATCAATAAATTTTTAACCTCGGTAAATTTATTAAGATCCACTGCACCCACTGGATTGGGTCGGATCAACTCGACATTATTCGCAGTTTTGGGATAGATGAAGTTAAATGAGTTCCCGCGTAATAGTCGGCTCGGATCGACACGGCAATATCCAAAGTGCGTATACATTGCCGCGCCAATCTGATTCGATCCGATTCAGACATGGACTTTAATTCCTTTTTTAACCTGGCCGGACGAGTGAAGCGATTGGTTGACGTTTAAATTTAAATTTAAACACTGCTATTCCCGGACAACGCCTGGTAAAAACAACTAAAAGGATATAAAACAAAGTTCTTAACAATTCACTATAACAGTTTTATGATTTGTTGACGTATGAATAGAATTTTATCTTTAAAATCTCATTTAATTTAAATAAAACTTTATTTGCGGTTTCTACTGGAAACTGGCTTTAAAATGATGAAATATTGTAATGAATAGTATTTGAATGCTCCATCAACGGATAGTTTATAAATTAATAAAGCGTGATTCATATTTTTATGAGAATTTACTGTAATTTATCACGTTTCCAGCTTATTTTTATACAGAGTGGATTTAAAATATTTAAAATGTTCACTAATGGAATACTTCGTAAATGTGATATCAGGCGGTTCATTTTTTGTTAATTTCTGCCTTTCATTCTGCATCTTTCATTCGAAATGAAACATCTGAACACAAAATGAAACAATAATGAAAAATGAAATCATTAATGAACCGATCCAACAACGCTAGATATCGCCATTCGGCATGATTCATTCGCACTCTGAATGAACGAAAAATGAAGCGTCTGAGCACAAGAAAGAACATTCATTCGGGTTCGATCATTTTGTGTCGTGTTTTGTAGCGGACGGACTTGGGACTACGACACCGCATAGTGAATATATTCTGTCTGTGTATGAGACAAAATGGCATTCAAGTGGAACAACCAAAAAATGCTTTTTTGTGAGAATTTCAAAAATTATCAATGTCTTTGGAACCACAAACTTGACGAATATAAAGACAGAACAATACGGACAAATTCTTTAAAATCTCTAATTGATGATTTGAACTTACACTTTGCTTCTTTGATCAAATGATCACAAATCAAACGAATTCTAAGACGATCTTCGAGGAAAAGACTGGATGAACGTTAATTTTTATGTCATTCTGTCTGTGCCGTAGTGCGAACGCGGAATGAAACAAAAATGAACATTCAGTCAAATGATCCGTCAGATATCACCTTAAGACTAAATTAATAAACAGTAGGATAGCTATAAAAGTTTGCTGCAATTATTAAGAAACACCCATTAGAAGAAAAATATTTTCAGTGTCACCGTCGGGACTTAACCCCGATTCTTTCCACTATCGCGGCGGAATAAGTTATCAATCACTCTACAGTGACATATCTAAACAGTGAATCTTTCTCTTAAAGCATATTTGTATAACTACTAAAAGTTTGCAACAGATTGATTGTAAATTGTCTTGATATCAAAAAGAGGAAACGCTTGTTTTGTTTGTAGCGAGTAATCTTAGGATCTATAAAAGCGATTTCTAAAATTTTCTCAGTGATTTTTCAAATGAAAACGGTATATTGCAATGCTTTCAAACGAGTGTTACGTACTACAAAATTTGCACATAAACACAATATTTTTTTAATATTTATGGTAACTGATACATCGCTTTTTGTAAAGTGCTGTGGGAATGGTAAGATAGTATTTATTTGTTTTAGTTCATGCACTAGTGTTAAATTTGTTATTTTACTACCGCTACACATGCATGACAAGCAACTATTTTATAGGGATGAGTGCAAAAAACACTATTTTACATGTTCGTGTTATAAAATTAATAATTATTAAATTTTGAGATGGAGATCTGACGTTTTTATAGTTCAGTCTGTATATTATAAAAGGCAAGGTCGCCTTCCAAGGATACACAAGTTAATACAACTTGTATGATTTATGAACAAAATGGGTATTCATTAGTTTATTTGTGAGTGTAATGTATGTAGATTAAACATATTTAAAGTGTAAATCATATTAAAACATTTTAGAACTAATTAATTATATTAAAAATGATCTTTAGGATCATTGGATAGCTGCAAATATCCCCTGCACTTTTCATCTCAAATCTTTTCCTATATATCCTCTGAATAATGATTACAGCTCTCCCGAAGCTACTTTAGAAGCTTCATGATTCGGATAAACGTCAATGACGTACTAAGTACTACTGAGCCTAATTTTTTGGAAAAAATAGGGAATATAGGGTCTCATAGTTTATAGGAAAACCTAAACGAGAATCCAAAATCTCACGGAAAACGGAACGGTACGGAGCCCTCTTCACACGAGTTCGGCTTGCACTTGACCGTTTTTAGTGTATTTGCCATATGGCAACATACACTATTGGCGTCGGTCGGATGGCGGGACCTAGGGGCCGGACCAAAATTTCTCGACGTTTCATAACCTCCTAAACACTTTGGCACCATTTTTAAAAATGTTTATATATATATGTATATATATATATATTTATATATATATATATATATATATATATATATATATATATATATATATATATATATATGTGTGTGTGTGCGCTATAACTTTCGAAAGAGTTAATTGATTTTAACGAAATTTTGTCCACATGTTGTGATCCACCACCGCAAGAACCCTATTTAAAATGGGCCTAATCGGGCTATTTTAAGGGTAGTTTTTAGGGGTTGAAAACTGTTTTTGGGCCCCAAAATACCGAAAAAATTCTCCGAATCGTTTCAAAATTGAAATTTAACCCTTTGGTAGTGATTAAAAAGTTTCCCCACAATTTTAATAAAATCGGCCCGACAGGACCGGATTTACAAATTTTATGAAAACATTAGTTTGCAGATAGTGACTTATTTATTGAAGGGTGTATTTAATTCGGTGTAGACGTTAGATTGATAATAATATTACAATTAAGAAAAAAATGTTATTTTAAAGGGTGTATTAAGGGGTTAAATTTTTTATTTTGCCCAAAAACAAACTTAATTTCACATAATAAAAGTATAAAACCACACGGCCCTATACAAGCAAATACACTATATTGTCGGCAGGGTTTTGGCACTGCGACCCGGGTTTTTTTCAATCTCTGTTTACTTTTTTCCAATTTGCTCTTCTGGATACGTCCTTAGTCAATAGGATCCATGGTTTTGAAAATATACGGAATTTTGTGAATATTTTGTATCGATGATTTTGTAACATCGAAGTCATCTTTTGTTATTTTATTCTTTACAATTATTAAAATAAAACTAACCAATTACAACAAAATAAATGCAGCCACATTTTTCTGCGTTGAAACGGCACAATAAATATAAGCTACGCATAGATATGAGTATTATAATAATAAAGACATTGAGATTTGAGATCATCAGCATTGAGCGGAAATGTTGGTATAATATTAGTATCTAGCAGGGCTGTAAATAGGGTCGTCCTATACTTTTTTCTTTTTGATTGGAATCTAAATTACAACTAGATTAAAAAATAATTTCTTTAGGATTCCCAAATATGTGTCTATTTTCAATAAAATTTTAAACATGTGCTGCTACCGAAATTATGTAGCTGGTGTCACGCCCACCGATCTGTGCAAACCTCAAGTAACATGATTTATATATGTCGTAGGATAATTGAAATAATCGGATCTTCGCGAAAATCATAGGACGATTGCAAAAAACCGGATTTTTTGCAATTGTCTTAGGTTTTTCGCGAAAATCTGATGATTTCGATTATCCTACGACGTATACATCTCTTTCTCTAAATAAACAAGTGTGCCTAGACTTCTGCTCAATCATAATACGGCGATTTTTTATTAATTCATAAGAGTGAAAAATTTGGTTTACAGTATTTGTTTTGTATATGCAAAATAATACGCGCTGCACTGTTTAATATTACGAAACTTTGATAGAACGGTGGGCGATCTCATGGTAACCAAAAGTGATACGGAAGTCTAGAATAAGGATGTCTTTTTCTATAAAGCCCGATTTTGCCAAATTGCACAAACTTTCCTGAATCTTTTTCAAAACACTACTTACAGAAAAAAAACACGTTGTTTCCAATAACAAGTGTCTACCTCTTTTCATTAATAGAAGCTATAGGCGCTCCATTATTTTAACTTTAAAGAACCATAGTCCCCAAATTAAGAGATACAGAGCTGAGAGGATTACATTTTTTCTTATCAAACGATTTTTACTCAGTACTGGTGCTTATAAATCAGTTATTAAGGTAGTTGTCGTGGTTAAGGCACACCGTCAGAAAATTCTTAATTTTTCTATACTTATTAAGGACATGATAATACAATTACCCTGAAAATTTGAAGTCGATCGACCGTATATAATCCGAGATAAATTCACTTAAAAATTGGATAATTAACATTGATTGTATACGATCTCTGTAGTTCTGAACCAGTTTCTTATTTATAAAAAAAGAACTAACTCTCAGAAACTTTCCAAAAACCGACAGTCTTTCAATGCATTTGTTATGAGTTTAAAAAAAATAAGAAAACATTTTTGACCGTCTAATTATTTATAAATAACGGTTTAAAGTTCAACAATTTATAGAAAAATATACATGCATATGAATACTGTATGGGTTACGTTTCCACGGGTACAGTCTTGCGTACAAATTATAGATCACTTAGCTACAAGCTAGTATACTTTTGTGGCGCGTATAATCTATAACTTTTTGACAATATTGTACCACGACAACTGCCTTAAAACTTCGTGTCAATAATTTAGCAATATAAGTAAATTAATTTTTGATCGTCGAATCCATGGAGTTCATACAAGAAGCACGAACTCAAAATGGAAAATTTGACAGAATCTAAATCGTGCATCTTACGTCTTCTTTTTTCACCACCGTTGCTAATTTCTTTTTTTCATTAATTATTTTGGTTTTTTACACAAATTTTCTTTATTTGTTTCCATAAATAAAAAAACTAAATTATTTATTTAATTTTCGAAGAATTCTACATCCCCTCCATCTTTTCAGTACATACCGAACGCCAGTTTCCTTTTAATTTGGAAAGCTATTTGTGTACATGAAGTTCGTGGTCCTTGTATAGTTTCTCGGATCGTTCCAATTGCAACCCTGATACACGTATATAAAGGTAAAAGGTGTGAATAATAGCTGAGATGGAGTTGTCTGTGTGGGGCAATTAGGGCGCCTCTGCTGCTCTAATGACGGGGCACAGTGCCCGGGGGCGGAGGCCAGTCTCACGCACACAGTCACGAGCTCTAGAAAGAGTACCAGCGGGGCCCCCTGGTATGGTGTGGTCGAGCGACCACCCGTATACTCTTCGAATCAACTGACCGAACACACCGTCCGGTCCAGCGGCTGAACCATGGATCTTTGCATTACAACTATGAATGTCGCTACTAAAGGTGGATGCAGACATGAAACAAACTTTGCCAGGAATAGGGCAAATCAAGGACCGTTAAAATGCATAGCCGTGTACGTGACGTGGAAATATCAATGAGTTAAGGAAACGCAGCGAACGTCGCCACCTTGACTTGACCAATAGGGATGTTGACTGTATTCAAATAAAAACATAATTTTAACGAAAAGTAGTAGTTTCTATGATAGAAATACTAAAAAACACTATATTTTTTTAAGGAATTTAATTAATATTTAATAAACAAAACCTAATAAAATCACTCTCAAGTCACGTGACAACAGACACCAATCAGAGCGCATGACGTCATATGTTCAGCCGCTGTCAAAAAACTTCATTGTTTGGTTAATATTTAGTGTGTAATTTATTATTATTTGTTAATGGGAAACGTCAAATTACATGTAACTATAGAAACGACTACGAAACAACTTTTCATCACCTCAGTTTACTAACGTTTATGAGCACAGAATATGCATCTATAGGATGGTAGTTCCCGTGCAAACTTTTGAGCCTCCTTTGGTATGAACAGGTGACGTCACGCGACTAGTATTGGCGTTTTGGACCGAAATTTGAAACTGGATTTAAAATACATGATTTTTAAGGCTTGAGTTGTATTTAAATAAAAATAATAAATATTTGTGGCAATATTAGGTACTTATGCACGATTTAAAACACTTTCCCAAAAATAGTCAACATCCCTATTCCATCTCCTGTGTCGGATATGTTTCGTTAGATCGCATAGTATGAGAATTCGTTCGTCCCCTATATATGTACTATATCAAGCGCCAAGCATGTTTGAATAGGCTCCGTTTAGCTCACATATTTCCAAACGGGGGAGAGACTGCACCTCAGTAGGCGCTGGAGCCTTTCGTGGGGCCGGTAGCGGATCCAGAGGCAAATGGGGGGGGCGTTGAGACAGTCAAGAAGGGCGGACGTGGCGTACCTATTTATAATTAGGAAACGAATATAATAAAAGAAGGTAAAGGGGCGAAAAGGGGTACCCAAAATATTTGATGAAAAAATTTTGTTTTTCGAAAATGTTTCTAAGGCGGTAATTAATGAACCTTAACATAATTTTACACCATTTGAAACTTTTGTTTTCGAAAAACCCTCAGACATTTATAATATGATTTCTTTCCTTCAACGCAGATGCCAATAGAAGGATAGGTTGGACCTGGTCATCGGCTCGAGGTTTCATTCAGGTATGCACGTACCTTTGCTATAACTCTGTACGATATTAGAAGATCTAAATAATTGTAGTTAGATAACCATTGACTCAGTATTCAATGGAAATCTACCGTCCTATAAAAAAAATTGATCATCATAAACAAAATTCATTGAAAACGTGTCACTGCCGCTGTCAATTGTCGTATGTCTGAAACTGCCAAGGTCATCTGGTCCTGATACCTGTAGTTATTTCCATTTTTAAAAATTATTTTTAATAGTAAGGTGAAAATGTAATTAGTCTCAGATTTAACCTGAAAGTTGAAGATTGACCAAATCTGATATACCAAGCATCAACGTCCCCAAGCAGCTTTAAGGTAGTTGTCGTGGTACAATATTGTCAAAAAGTTATAGAATATACGCGCCACAAAAGTATACTGGCTTGTAGCTAAGTGATCCATAATTTGTACGCAAGACTGTACCCGTGGAAACGTAACCCATATAGTATTCATATGCATGTATACTTTTCTATAAATTGTTGAACTTTAAACCGTTATTTATAAATAATTAGACGGTAAAAAATTTTTCTTATTTTTTTTAAACTCATAACAAATTCATTGAGAGACTGTCAGTTTTTGGAAAGTTTCTGACAGTTAGTTCTTTTTTTATAAATAAGAAACTGGTTCAGAACTACAGAGATCGTATACAATCAAGGTTAATTATCCAATTTTTAATTGAAATTATCTCGGATTATATACGGTCGATCGACTTCAAATTTTCAGGGTAACTGTATTATCATGTCCTTAATAAGTATACAAGAATTAAGAGTTTTCTGACGGTGTGCCTTTACCACGACAACTACCTTAATCTTCATTGCACAACGAAGCTTAATGAAGAGAAAATTCTGGAAATGAACATTTTCAGAATATATGATTTGAAAACTACTTTGATATTATTTATGAAATGAAAAAAAATGGTAGTTGAAACGAATTAAGAAGTCGAGACACAGCATGGCAAGAAAGAAGTAAGGAGTAAGAGAGTCGGGTAAGGTAGGTAACATAACATAAAACCGCGGTAGACGGCATAACACTGTAAACGCTTAAACATGAGTGTTGACACCGTATTATAGTATCTAGTCGTAAATCGGTGTGTGTAGAGACCGGCCAGAGGCCACGCCGACACATTCACAAAGCTCCGACGATCAATGTTACCAGTGGCAGCGTGAGCGGGACAATATGCTACATCTCGATTTTCCGAACTTGTTAGTGTATTTGCCATATGGCAACATACACTATTGGCGGCGGTCGGATGGCGGGACCTAGGGGTCGGACCAAAATTTCTTGACGTTTCATAACCTCCTAAACACTTTGGCACCATTTTTAAAAATGTTTATATATATATATATATATATATATATATATATATATATATATATATATATATGTGTGCGGGCAATAACTTTCGAAAGAGTTAATTGATTTCAACTAAATTTGGCCCACGCGTTGAAATCCATCACCGTAAGAAGCCTATTTAAAATGGGCCTAATCGGGCTATTTTAAGGGTAGTTTTTAGGGGTTGAAAAATGTTTTTGGGCCCCAAAATACCGAAAAAATTCTCCGAATCGTTTCAAAATTGAAATTTAACCCTCTGGCAGTAATTAAAATGCGTCCCTAAAATTTTAATAATATTGACCTTACAGGACCGGATTTAAAAAAAAAATTGTTTGCAGTTAGTGAATTATTTACTGAAAGGTGTATATAACTTGGTATAGAGATTCGATTGATAATAATATTGCAATTAAGAAAAAAAATGTTATTTTAAGGGGTGTATTAAGGAGTAAAACTTTTTATTTTGCCCAAAAACCCGCATAATAAAGCCACAATATATTGTCGGCAGGGTTTTGGCACTGCGGCCGGGGTTTTTTGAAGTTTAACTTCTTTAGCGACGTATCTAGGCTTGCCAACTTTAAAATACAAATTTGAGAGAAATAATGATTTCAAATGCTCGACAAGGGTTTAAAAAGCGGGATTCAACTAATTTTATTTAGAATACAAAAAAACGTGAAATTTTCTTTACAAATCAGGATGAGAAGTAAAATAAAACACTTTGTTAGATTAATAATAGTCAATATTTACTAAAAAAAAAACAGTTATAGTGTAATTTAGATTTTATTATGAAAACTATAAATTACTTTTTAAATGAGTATTTTTCTTGACATTTGGCACTTTTAAGGATTTTTTTATTTTTAAGTACAAAATTGTAAAAATCTTTGCATGGATAAGAAAAATTTACTTTAGCTTGTAGCTCTGACTTTACAGAATCCACATGAAGACGATTTCGCGCGTCGGTCCAGGCATAATTACAAAGTGAGAAGACTCTCTCTGCTGCTGCATTAGAACACAGAATAGATGCAATGTATTTAGCGTCCTCCGAAAAGCGGGATATTTAGCGTCCTGCACACACCCTGAGCGGGACGTCTCGTTAAGGGTATCAGAAACGGGACGTCCCGCGTATAGCGGGACGGTTGGCAACCCTAGACGTATCTGTTTGAAAAATCTAACAAATCCAGGGGAAGTAGAATAAACAAATAAAGGGGAAGTTAGTTTGTCCCCTAAATTACATGAAACTGACAAGGACAGAAGTTTATAGTGTGTTGCATTTTGATTCGCAAAATAGTAAGACAAGGATGTACGGCTTGAATCTGACGTTTAAAATTACGAACAATTGAAGAACAAAATATTTTCTGTAATTTGACGTACAAACGGTAGGAACTCTAAATATATATTTCATGTAAATTCAGACAGGAAAATAGTAAACATCATATTCTCTATTTTCAGATATCAGGACAATTTTCAGATTAAACATTTTTTAAATACAAGTACATGCTGAAACGTCACATAATGCGAGTTTATGATGTTGATATACTACAGACAATTCACAATAAAAATGTTTTTTCTGTAGATTATAGTATGTAAATAAAACTATGGTATGAATGTGACGATCTGTCCATGTGAGAATTTTCACATGACATAAACATCAAAGTGCCCTCTTAAAATGTGTAATAATTTCGCCGTAATTATTAATATTAAAAACTAAAGAAGTTAAACTTTTATGAGGGTGAGGCTCATTATAATTTTTTTTGTCAGGGAACCTCTGTTTTTATAAAGATTGCGCAACACATACAAGTACGTTTTACGGGCTACCTTTAACCATTTTTATTTTTGAACCTGTGCTTCTTAACGCAGGCCTCGGGACTGGCAGCGAACTGCGAAAAAATGATCGAGCGTCACGAAACAAAACTGCACACAGGGCTAGCCGTACTATTTGACTAAACGAGCTACCGTTCCAGGCGTCGAATCTGCAGGGGCGCCAGAACAGAATCTATGATTGCTTCTTTTTTTCAATTTTTCTAAAATTGGATTAACGAAAGCGGGCGTTAAAATGAAACCTCGTTTCACTTTGAAAATAGTCTAGGACCGGCTTGGCTGTGTGTTATGAACTTGAGATTATATCTTAGACAAGTAAAGGACCATAGAAATATAGCGCACATAGTACATCGTTGAGATTATATACTCAGTGCCTTTAGACCGGTACATTGGTTACCTTATTTGAGACCGTTTGCCGAAGACAACCGGTAGCTCTAGGTCGACTTGACGCATCTGTTTACAAATTATAAAATATTATGTCAAACTTCTCAAGCTCAAATCCCATATTAGCCTAAATTAATTTTTTCTTTTTTTACTGTAATGACTTTAATGCGCACAAAGAGGCTAGTATAATTATATACTTAGATATAGATTGTAAATATAAATTTCAGTTGTATCTAGAAAAAGAAAAGTCTGGCAAAAAATCGGAACTGAAACTGAAAAACTATCATTAATAATTGTTTGTGTGGACGCCGCTGGATAGATGAAACGCATACCGACAAAAAGGCTCCCACGCGTCTGTGAAACACCTTTATGAGTTTAGAAAAAGTAAAGCTGAACAAGAAATGCATTAGTTTAACTGAGATAAATATATTAAAACAATTAGTTGTCATACATGTTCTAAACAGAAACAGACAAAATACATTATACATTAAAAAGAATAAGATAGATACGTGGAATGCAGTGAGTGGAATTTTTAAAAATATTAATCGTCGTTTTAAAAAACTGAAACTTATCTTGACCACACAATCATAGATACCAGCTCACAAGTAGCAAATTAAAATTCATGTAACGAATCGTATAACGAAATATTTTGTGGTCTACAACTTTTTTATTTTGTTATTTATGTGTCTGGTTATGGAAAATAGAAATGGTGAGAGAAATAGTTTAAAATTATTTCTTAAATTCCCACTTCCATACTCTGAGATACTTGGTTCATATTATTGTCGACAATTTATTTGTCATTCAAAACATACATACGCTCTACAAATAAGTTTTATCTGGAAACTGCTTTTCTTTGCAATTTCAATAGTAAATCAGTTTTATTGCAATAATTATAGTGTATTTTTAAGAAATTGGAGGGCTTATTACCATCGTCTTGGGTGTCTTTTTCCTTTAAATATTTTCCATAACACTTTGCCGCATGAGATTAATTCTTTGAAATCAAGGTTGAGGTAAAAAATGAATACATTGGCATATCTAGAGTTATCTTCCAGTGGAGAGGCTCTGAAAAGCGATGGTCGATGAAGCTCAAGCTTAATGTATCCAATAAAAATCATTTCAACTTGAAGTATTGACGCTTCGGCCATCAATTTTGATAATGTTTCTTCACATAAATAAAAGTATACAAAAAAAAATTATTTATTAAATGTTTTTGTGTGAAATTAATTATCCTGAATTGGGCACCAGACAATTCTGGGATAAGCACGGTTCACCTGCCCCCCTTATACATGGCAGTGAATAAATAGTAGATGAGGAAATCTTGCGTGAAGCAATAATGGAAAATTATTAGCGAAGCTTCGTGTTCAAAGTTGGAATAGCTGCGCTTTATGGTTTTATTCTGATTACGTATTGTAACTATATGGATATGACACAATCTTGGAAGAAGTGAAAAAAGTCTACAATAGTATATTTGGTTTGAGAGGAATTAGTGAATAGATGGCTCAGAAAAATATTATAATGCAGTCGGTGTGTCACGGGTGTGGATGTAGAAGAAGCGATGATAATATACTGAAGGAGAAATAATGAATATAATCAGCAAGGAGAGATGATCTAGAAAGTTGTGGGAATATACACCAATTCGAAATTGGAAGATGAAAGGCGTAGAGTCAGTAGAAGAAGCAATGACTAGAGGAAGAAGATTGGAATTTAAGAATTGGAAAGATGCTAGAAACCACACGAACTCATAAGTAAACATTTTTCGAAATTGATGCATGGAACGACGAAACATTGATGTATTTTGTCTCATTTTTTTCTTCCTGTATAGAATCTTAACTGAGTGCAAGCATTATAAAAGTGTGATTTCATAATGGAAAAACCACATTGTACATCTTTTAATAGTGTCTATTAAATCAGTGTTGCGGTCAAGTTTCCATCGTGATATGTTCCATGGGAGTGGGACATTATGACAGTTAGCTAAACATGCATTGAGTCAACAATTCACGAAACGTACATTTTCTATTCATATATGAAGCGATAATAAAATTCTGTTTTTTTCTTCAGGTGAATAACGACGATTTAATCGCCATGTTCATTGAATGAAAAAAGGTACTTATCTGTCATGAGAAATTTATTCATTTGCACTTTTTAAATCTAAAAAACCCGGGTCGCAGTGCCAAAACCCTGCCGACAATATAGTGTATTTGCTAATACAGGTATTGTGGCTTTATTAAATGAAATTAAGTTTGTTATTGGACAAAATTAAAAAAAATTGAACCCCTTAATACACCCCTTACAATAATAATTTTATTAGTTGAAATATTGTTATCAATCCAACATCTGCACCAAATTAAATACGACCTTCAGTAAGTAAATTCCTGTACGCAAACTAGTGTTTTCATAAAATTAGTAAGTCCGGTCCTGTCGGGCCGATTTGCTTATAATTTTAGGAGCACTTTTTAATTGCTACTAAAGGGTTAAATTTCAATTTTGAAACGATTCTGAGAATTTTTTCGGTATTTTTGGGCCCAAAAACTTTTTTCAACCCCTAAAAACTACCCTTAAAATGACCCGATTGGGCCCATTTTAAATAGGCTTCGTGCGGTGATGGATTCCAACATGTATGCCAAATTTCGTTAAAATGAATTAACTCCTTCGAAAGTTATTGCCCGCACATATATATATAATATATAAACATTTTTAAAAATGGTGCCAAAGTGTTTAGGAGGTTATGAAACGTCGAGAAATTTTGGTCCGACCCCTAGGTCCCGCCATCCGACCGACGCCAATAGTGTATGTTGCCATATGGCAAATACACTAATAAACTCGAAACGCTCAGGATCATCATTGTTTTTGCGAGTTTTTGAAACCATGCTTCTTAATGGAAAGGGCGATAACTTCAGAAGAAATTAATTGATTTTAACTAAATTTGGTCCATATGCTGAAATCAGTCACCGTACAGACTACAGAGCTTATTCGAAATGGATCGAATCGAACCAATTTATGGGTAGTTTTTGTGGCTGAAAATGTTTTCGGGCCCCAAAATACCAAACAAAAATTTCGGAATCGTTTTCAGATTGAATAGAAAAAAGAAAATGTGCTGTTAAAATTTTAATAAAATGGGTTCGGACATACAAATTTTATGAAAACATTAGTTTGCGAACACGGATTCAGATTGACAATACTATTGCATTTAAGAAAAAAAAATATTCTAAGGGATGTATCAAGGAGTGAAATCTTTCATTTTGTCCAAGAACAAACATAAAAACCCGGGTCGCAGTGCCAAAACCCTGCCGACAATATAGTGTATTTGCTAATACAGGCAGTGTGGCTTTATTATGCGAACTTAAGTTGATTTTTGGGCAAGCTAAAAAATTTGACTCCTTAATACACCCCTTAAAATAACATTTTTTTTTTCTTAATTGCAATATTATTATCAATCGAACCTTTATATCAAATTATATACAACTTTCAGTAAATAATTCACTATCTGCAGTCATTCGTAAAATTTTTAAATCCGGTCCTGTAGGGCCGATTTTATTAAAATTTTGGGGGCACTTTTTAATTGCTATTAAAGGGTTAAATTTCAATTTTGAAACGATTCTGAGATTTTTTTCGGTATTTTGGGGCCCAAAAACTTTTTTCAACCCCTAAAAGCCACCCTTAAATTGATCCGATTAGGCCCATTTTAAATAGGCGTCGTGCGGTGATGGATTCCAACATGTGTGCCAAATTTCGTTAAAATGAATTAACTCCTTCGAAAGTTATAGCCCGCACACATATATATATACCTATATATATATATATATAAATATATATATATATATATACATATATATATAAACATTTTTAAAAATGGTGCCAAAGTGTTTAGGAGGTTATGAAACGTCGAGAAATTTTGGTCCGACCCCTAGGTCCCGCCATCCGACCGACGCCAATAGTGTATGTTGCCATATGGCAAATACACTAATAAAGCCATAATGCCTGTATTAGCAATACCATACTATATTGTCGACAGGGCTTTGGAACTGCGACCAAAGTTTTTTAAGCTTACAAAAAGAAACGCGTCTCTTTTACTATCAAAATTTGTTATCGGCCCCTCCTCGATTCTATTTTAATTTAGTGGTAGGTGTATACTATCGTTTTATCCATTAAAGCTGTGAAAAATAGATTTTTAAAGTAAAACTTCTTTTGGCACGGTAGGGTAAAATTCATTCTTGAGATTGAAAATGTGACAAACGTGTCGCAATTTACATATAGGTAGTGTATAATATAAAAACCGATCGTAGAGCATTAAGCTGAGTTGGCGGCGTGGTAAAATACTGACCTCGTAACCTAAAGGTCAGGTCGATCCTAGTGGTCGGTGCCATTATTACTATTTTTTACAATTATACCAGTTTCACTTCGTTGTCTCTTTTTTATTGAAAATAAATAAACTGACTACCTATGCGTGGTTCTATAAAGCAATCAGCGTTTAAAAGAATAAAATCTCAAGTTAATTGTAATCATTTAATTCATTTGACTGACCCTATACGGTTAATTTGGCAAGTCTGGAGTTAATCTAATATAAAATATTTGGTGAGAGCATATTAAAAATTTGTTAACTCATGCTCTGTAATATAGACATGTGGAATGTTTATACATTAGGGCTGGGTGACAATTTCTGCGTCAACATCAAATATTTATTATTATATATAACTAGATCACACATTATTTTCTTAATGTCAGATCGATTTGGCACGATCGGCATTTTTGGGATACATGAAATGAAATTAGTTCCAACGCACTAGTCGGCTCGAACATCTAGAGTGCGTCTACACTGCCCTGCCATCCGATTCAGTGCACATAGAACTTTGTCTGCAAATTAGGCTACTCATCAGCAAGTAGGCTTTTTTCAAATTGGTTCATTGGTTCTTGAGTTTAACATGGATACAACTTTAATCGGCGAGAGAGGCCTCGTAAAATAAGTACAACCCTAGTGGAATGTGTAAGTATATAGAAGATTGAGAATACAAGCTGGTGAACCTGGGATCTTTGTGTTGACTGACTAAAAGAACAATAGGGGCGCTCATGTCCAATACACATTAGCTACATAATATAATGTAATATAAGCCCCATCATCCGCGCGCTTATAATTTACAGGACCGGACTGAGTCAACATTTGAGTGTGAGAGATGAGAATGACAAATACCAACTAATTAAGAAAAAAACAGTGGAAATGTGACAGCCATTGAAGTATTATGTATGCGTGTTTGAAGTTATACTTCTTTGGCGTGATAAAAAACAATTCTTTGTAATAATTTAATATTAATATACGGGGTGTCTCAGAAATCGCGCACCTAATTGTTGGGATCGAAAGAGAAAAATATTCTGAGCCCAAAAATCCATGTTTGGAATTTTTTTATAACGTAGTTAATTAGTAATTAATTAATGAAAGTAACCAATCAGGAGCGCGCTACAGAAGAGAGAGTTGTCGGTTGATTTATTTATTAAATTCATTTATAAAATTTTAACTAAATGAAAAGTTTCGATTTTTTTTTAAACTACGCTAATAATTTTTAATGAATAAAATAACTTAATTAACGCTCGCCAGTGATTTCCACTTTTCGCATCTGTCTTGTCAAGATCCTCGGTTTTTTTAAATAAACTTTTTTTTCGAATTCATTTAAAAAATTCATCAGTTTGATTTTTTCCCACTTTATTTTAAATGGAAAAAAATTCTCTGATCAACTTTTCATTTAGTTAAAATTTTATAAATGAATTTAATAAATAAATCAGCCGACGACACTCTCTTCTGTAGCGTGCTCCTGATTGGTCACTTTCATTAATTAATTACTAATTAACTATGTTATCAAAAAATTCCAAACATGGATTTTTGGGCTCAGAATATTTTTCTCTTTCGATTGGGTGCGTGATTTCTGAGACACCCGGTATAGTAATATACCAATGTAAAAAAATGTATTGGAATAAAATCTTCTGAAAGTTTAAGAATAATACAAAAAATTACCCCAAATATTTAAAACACTTAAAATTTTATTTTGGTTTTTACTTTTTTCCACTATATGACAACAAACTGGTTGTATTGGAAGGTTATAGTCGTCTAGTATGTTATATAATACAATCCTTATCTCTGATAATACTTTCCAGATGACGAAAAGTTCATCGATTTCGTCCATCTGTCATCTCAGTCAGGGTCTCTTATGGTCAACTTCGTATTTTCGTTAGCTCGGCCAACTTCATACTTTCTCTAATTACCATCCCATACCAAAATTCAAAAAAATAGGAGCTCATTGTCTTTCATTGTTTTTATTTCGTAGAATCTAATTATGACAGATAAAGGAATATTTAGAATTTAAATCATACGAAATCTGAACTAAATTTTTTTTTACTGGGTAAGACTAGAGTATGGTTATCTGCCCTCACTAATAAAAACTGCGAATATCCTTGAGTTATCCAGGAATCCCTGACTTTCCCAGACTACTTCTCTGAGTTTGCTTGATTTTTCAGAAAGGGATCATCCTGATAATGTTCTTTGTTATCAATTATTTTGATATTTCACAAGCAAAACGATGGTTTTTTTCGATAAGGCTATATTGTCCAGATTGAACTAAATCCTATCCTGAACATAAATCATATTAGATCGACATGATATAACGTTTATATTTCACTCTGGGGATCACCACAGGTCACCGAGCATGTACGTACCTATACCTCTCAATAATGTAAGTTCTCACCAGTGGCGTACTAAAAAAATACTACATATACAATATATAGTAGCGTAACTTACAAAAAAAAAAACTCGGGTCACCATGTCAAACTTTGCCGATAATATAATGTATTTGCTGCAGTGTGACGTTATTATGCTTGTTTCTGGACAAAATTAAAAATTTCACCTCTTAATGCATCCCTTAAAATATAGCTTTTCTTAATTTCAATCCAACATCTGAACCAAATTAAATACACCCTTCAGTAAGTTAATCCATATTCGCAAACTAGCATTTCCATAAAATTTATATACGCTTTCATTTGGTATACCCATGTGGATGGGATTGTAAAGAAGAAAATAATTTGTCGTTTTTTGATCGCGGCTATATTGGATCTACCTTAACATTCAATGTAGGGGAAGGTACTTTAAAATGGGATACTTAGGTAAAATGGGATACCCTAATTATTTTTAAATATACCCAATGCCATCTTTTGTAAAATTCACGAAATACACCTCACTTGATAAGCATTCATCTGTAGTACTTTCAGTACGATAGTGTTACAAGTGTCAAATTTAAGCAAGTTTTTAAGTTTTCAACAGTTTTGTTATAAGAATACTGGTATGATAAGGTAAGCATTTTGCCTAATTGAGTAATGAGATTATGACGGCCATATTTTTACCAGTTTTAGTGTCAAAATGTATTTAAAATTTCCGCGCCAATTTTGTAGATTATAATAGTGCATGCTGTTTTTGACATAGTGTAGATACGTTGATAAAATGGGATATGGAGTATGTTGATAAAATGGGATATTGCTAAAACGCCGCAAGAAGCAAGTGGTAAAAGAAAAAGCGATAATGAAGACGAACGCAAAGACAAACGGTGCAAAAATGAAGAAGAAAATAGAAAGAATTACCATTGAAAATAAAAAAACTGATAGTGAAGAAAATCCCGTATGCTTTTATTGCGACATCGATTTTTTTAAAAGTAAGGCAGGAGAATCATGGATTCAGTGCAATTCTTGCCAAAAATGGGTTCATGAAGCATGTGGTGGAGCAAACAGTGATGATGAACACTTCGACTGTGATCTTTGTTTATAATTACGTACACTAAACGCAATCCCATTTTAGCGACATAATGAATCCCGTTTTAAACACACAGTGTTGCTAAAATGGGAAATAACCATTTGACAAAGAAAAACATTTTTTTTGTTTAATTTGTAGTCTTTATATCATTTTTGTATTTTTTAAAAATAAAGTTATGTCAAAACTGTCACGTATTAAATTTGCAATAATTAATTGTCTGTCATTTTTTTTCAGAACTTGTAATACCTTAAGTATCCCATTTTAGAGTACCTTCCCCTACTATATTGTATTGTATTCAGACCCAACGGTGTGTGCAAAATTTCAGCTGAATCGGAAACCGGGAGGTGGGTCAAATTTAACTTGAAAGATTAGATTACAGACAGACAGACCCGGGGGCGGGTGAAACTAAATAAAAGCTTGTAAAAATGGACTGGATTATATATACCAACCTTAAATAAAAAGGTTTTTTAGGTATCCAATCATAAACGATACGTCATTGGAGTGTACTAGACTTCCATGTTACTTAAATGAGATTACATTATACAATGGTATGAAGATTAATATAGATAATTAATGTTGACAGACAAAAAAAATATTAACATGTGTTATACATGATGTCTATTCAAATACATTAACGCAAAAAGTAATGAGGCACTATGTGGATTTAATTATGTAACTGGTTACAAAAACTATGTGCCTCCACCTTCTTATAATATAATAATGGCGAGTAATTAATATTGTACATTATACACGCTGGTATAAAATCACTGTAAAAAATCCCGCCAAATGCGAGCTGAATTCGAGTGGAGACGGTTCTGTATAATTCAGTTTTCCGTGAGAAGTTTAAGATTTAGGACTTTCATTTAGGTGTTCCTGTAAGCTATGGGTGAGGTCCTATAATCCCTATATTTTTCCAAAATTTTGTGCTCAGTAGCTTCGTTGATAAGGAGGGTGTTAGATGTTTTATTTAATATTTTTTAAACTACGTATTTTAAATTATAAATTGATTTTGCATTTGATACGTCACATAAAGATCTTGATTTTTTTTTAATTTTATATAATTTGATCCCCAAAATTATTCCCACTTAGGCTTAGATTTCCCTGTAAACTATGAGTCATGCCCTATAGTTCATATTTTTTCCAAAATTTTAGGCTCGGTAGTTTTTGAGAAAAACAGAGGAATTGCTCGATTTTTGTATATTTTCTTTAACATCTTTTGAGCTACGCATTTTAAAATTATGAAAAAATTATATATATATATATATATATATTTCTCATAATGAGCTCTTTCATTTGATATGTCACATGATGCACTTGAAAAATACGTTTTTTTAAAGTTATGTAAATTGGCTCCCAAAATCAGAATTCGTTTTTTTACGCTATGCGTCCGTGATTGGATCATCTATGTGTATCAAATTTTTTCATCCAGTAGGCACGAGAGTTTTACTTTAGTATTATGCACGCGTAATATAAAATATTTCTTGTTTCTTTGAAAGATAATTGTTTAATGAAATAAAATAAAAATACAGTTTACAAATCATTCTGAACTACTATAAAACTTGGTCGAGGAGAAATATTGCGTAACTTTCTAAAACAACTCAAAACCTAAAGCCAATGTAACAGAGAGTGATCCTATAAGGGTTCCGTTTTTAGTCGGATGGAAGGAACCCTAAAAACTTAAACGATCCGCCATCCGACCGACGCCAACAATGTGTGTGTGTCATATGGCAACTACACTAATAAATGTTAAAAAGAATTGTTTTTTCAAATCTGTAGGTACTAATTTAAACTAAAATGGATATGGAAAAATTTTTACTTACAATTTTGTGATAGCCATAAAGCAGCGTTTCAGTCATGAAGGATTGGAATAGTCAACGAAACCGAAACTGTTAAAAATCGCTCGAAACCACTATTTTAGTAAGAAAAAATCCGAAAACTGAAGTAATTTTCATTCGTTTTCAATCACTTATTTCACTTATTTACACACACAATTTTTATTTAATTATCGACAACACATTTAGAAATATGTAATAATAAATCATAAAAGAATTAGCGCCCTGTACTTGGATAAGTAAAAGTATTGTATTTTTGTCTACATTTTTCAATAATTTTGACTAAAAGTATACACAGGAACAGTTTTGCCTCGAAACAAGATCCTACTAGAATGAATAAAAAATTCAATAAATGACCTTTTACAATAGCGTTTGTAATAGTAACTGGTATTTACATAATGCATACAAAAAATGTACAATGTTTCAACTTGCAATATAAAATATTCTATTTATTTGAATAAAATAATATTAAAACTTTGTTCTTTAATTTTGATTTTAACAGTCTCCTGGTGAAGTTTAAAAAACTCAAAAAAATCATTGTTTTATATTTTAAATGGTTGTTTTATATTTTAAACTGTTATTTTATATTTTTAAACTGTTGTTTTGTTATTTATACTGTCATTATATTTCGTTATTTTGCTTGTATTGTATGACTTTGCGGCTTTTATTAAAATTTATAATAGTATAATAACAATTCAATAGCTTAAAGTAAACAAATCTCGCGAAAACGGTGCGCGATCAACGTATTTTTTTTTGTAAATAAAAAAAGTGACGATGTGCCTAATTTGAACAGTAATATTTAGCTCTCAACTATGACATACGTGTTTCGCCCGAACAGAAAAACAGGTCCCAGGTGAGTTAAATAATTACTTATTGATAGTCTATTGTAATAATTAATTATTTAGTTTTCGAGATAAAATCTTACTCATAAATTTCGCCATTTACGTACCTAAAGCAAATTTTATTAGTGTATTTGTCAAATGGCAACGCGTTGATCGGATGGCGGAACCTAGGGCTTGAACTAAAATTGCTCGACGTTGGACCGATTCGGATCATTTTAAGAGTCGTTTTTAGGAACTGAAAATGTTTTTGGACCCAAAAAATATATATATAAGAATCACTTCAAAATTGAAATTTAACCCTTTAGTATCTATTAAAAGATGCTCCAAAAATTTTTTTAAAATCGGTCTGACAGGACCGGACTTAAATTTTTTATGAAAAACTAGTTTGCGTATGTGAATTTACTTATTGAGTGGTGTATTTATTTTGGTGTAGATGTTGGATTGATAACAATATTTCAACTGAAAAAAATTAATATAAGGGGTGTATTAAGGGGTTAAAATTTTTTACTTTATCCAAAAACAAACTTAAGTTACCTGTATTAGCAAATACACTATATTTTGGCACTGCCACCCAAGTTTTTTTATTAATTATTATTATAACTTTTTCCTGTATAACGTTAGTCTTAAAACAATAACAAATTGAAAATATTAATAGAGAATAGGCACAGGGCCCCAAAAAATAAACCTGGTAATTTGTGGCGTTGAAATAAAGTAACAAAGAATAAGTATCTGGAACATAATATAGCACTTCCTTTAAAGGTGTTCTGACATTTTTACCGTAAATTAAAATATAATAGCTACAATTTAATCCGGCTACAAGTATTTAAGACAGGTATATTTAACACAAAAATGTAAACCCAATATTGATACAAGTTTTATACAATCTACTCGTGAGTAAGGTTTTGGTACTGGTGCTGGCACCCCGAAGCTATCATTACTAAATAATAAAGGTAATATTTTCACGCCTTCCACAAGCCGAATTAGAACACCAACGTGGATAATTGCATATACACACCGGTCAAAAAAAAAAGAACATACCGTGACCAATAGACCTGTCTACCATTTTTTGACACTAAAATTGATTTTCAAATTTCTTATTTCATTGAGTCACAGTTCTTCTGCTTTACTTACATGTTAAGTTTTGTATAATCTTCAATTTCATACTAGAAGAGTGTTTCCTAAAGTGGGTTTCGCGAGATCTATGAAAACGGAAAATTGATAAGGAATTATTTTAAAAAAGATTTAAACAAAATAAAAGAATTTTCACTGTTTTCAAATTGATAAAGCCGTATTAATCTTAGCTTGACTAGATGTTTTCCAAACGTGCATCTAAAAAGGGTACAAACGGTTTTCGCATGAACGTATATTGTTTTCCAGTGCCGTATTTGATAATTTAAGGCCTACGGGCACAACGACATGTGTATAAGGAGATCAATATCGGATGAATATTAAACACGTGGTGTAATTTGTTAAAATGAAAAACTTTTGTGTATTCTATTAATGAAAACGGTAAAGCTCAAAACTACATTTTAAAATTAGATATGTATTTAAACTGAATGAGAAACAAATATTTCTCATTTGCATATTTTTAAAATTTTAGATTGAAAAATTGATCGCAAATTTTTACTGAAAATTTATCGATCACTGACCAGTGTCCACGTATATTTTTTTCAGAAATTGAATTTCGCATTAAGTTGTGAGAGCCCTTACGTAAAGCCAGCACTGTTGTTATCGTGTTTCCAACTTTTACAAACGCAGCTGCTGTTGGGCCAAGAGGCCATTCCATTTTAATTTTTGTAAATATGAAGTTAATCATATAACAAAAAACGCAATAACTTATCCAATGCGACGTAAAAGCGGTTGATTTAATACAAAATAGGGGAGCAGTTAAGGTATATTGACAAAAAAACAGAAAACTTTTGACTGATTTAAAATATAATTAAACCTGTTTGTGAAAGAGTGTCAACCATTGTTTACACGCTACACGCAAGCCGATCATAAAAAACTCATTTCTGTAACGGTTAAGACGCGGTTACAACAAATTACGGTTACGTTGATTACTTAATAAATTATTTGTCTGCATTTAACTTATTAAATCACATTTTGATTTGTAACGTTTTTCTATGCAATCAAAATCAACTTAAAGGCAGGATCCTGATTGCTAAAGTTCAGAAAAATCAGGCATTGCAAATCGAAGAATGTTTCGTTTCGAGAATATTTTGTGATTTGATATTTGTTTCTCAATTATACTTACAAAAACATAATTTTGTATCTTTTTTATTTTGGAGGAGTACTGTTTTTCAAAACTGTTGCCCTCTAAAATCTGACGCCTATTGGTAGATACGCCGTGAGTGTTCAAATTACTAATAAATGTAATTGAATTTAAGGGTACACAAGCTAGAAACTTTGTACATTTGTGAGTCCTAATTGCATGTGCGCTGAAGTTTGTATCCACCTTTAAGTTTGTATTTAAGTGCAATAAGCGCAGTTAATGCATGATACGTCGTCGTGAATATTCTTTTACAAGAGCGACGACAGAGCATAGCGTCCGTCAATATCATGTCAAATGCAATTGTCACCAATAAATCGTCGTCAAGGTTGAGTGCTTCAAAATGACACGAAAACAAAAAGACTGATTTGTAGTACACTTAGTTGCTGCGGCGAGCAAAAAGTGTTGTATTCTTGTGATTCAGCGAACAATATGACTGCATTTTTTAAAATATACTTTTAAAGAACTTCTGAGTTCTGACTTATTCGCGAAATATTTTCAAAAGTTTCAATTGATTTTTTGGACAACCAGTAGTTATTTTGTACCAGTTTATTATTTTCATATGTAAACAGAATCCTGGTCATACTTTCACCAGTTCTCAAATTGGAATCCATGAGTCATTGAAGCGTTAATTTTATTTTTGTTTGTTAATGTGTTAATGTGATAATATGCGAGTTTATATTCGAAATTTTCAGAAATTGTGTAAGTATTAAAAACCATTAAAAGAATTAAACGTTTATTGGTTTTAAAAGTACAATAAGAAGTTAAGCCTCGTACTCAAATAATAGTGAATAAAAAACTAGACAAATTAATTATTTTTTTTACAATGCCATGACGTTGGGTCTTGATGTCTATTTTTATATACAAAGAGCTGTTTACTGTTCTTTGTTGTCATAATAAGTGAAAAACACTTCATTTTAAAGATAGCTGTAGGATTTTATTGTATGTGTTTAGATATACAGACTGTTTTCTAAAAAAAACATATCACAGTTGAAACTGATCTTATTTTATATAAAAAATAGTGTACCAACACGTAATACGTAGGTATCTTCTATTCGTCTTTTTATTAAAAAAAATAATTTTAAGTAATTTAGTTAAATTATGGTATAAAATTTGAATTAGACTGTAATTCATTATTTTCTGTACAAGTTGATATTGTTAAAACGAGTTCTAGCAGTTAAACGAGAAATAAAAGCATTGCAATCGAGATACGTACTACATTTTTTGCTTGTACCTCCTATAAATTAGCTGATTTTCATTTCATAATAAATATATTTGGAAGGTCGACTATCTAGACATGTGTGTGAATTGTTGAGTGTCTACTTTGCTTCTCTGATTTAAATGACAACTGTAAGAGATATGTCACAGTACTTTTATTTTGCTTAACGTATTAGTACCATATACGGCCATTTTACTTATTTTATAGGGGATTGTACAAAAATGAAGATGGGCACTGCCAGAAGTCACCGTTAGGGACGCCAGCTATATAATGACTTCACTCTGTCAATAGTTTATAGGAATGTGTGCAAAATAAGTTTACTTAAAATAATAAATCATGGACAATAGCGATATACTGTGTTTACCAATGTTCAAGTTATAGAGATTTTGTATTTCCAAAGGACCCGGAACTGGAAAATAAGTGGTTGTTTCATAAAAGTTTTACTGTAAATTCTGTGACAATAGTTTGTCCACTTTACTGAAGAATATTTTGCCACAGAAGGAGAATTTACCAATAGAAAAACAAATTATATTTATTTAAATTATGGTTAAAATATTAAAACATAACAGATTTACTTTGAATTATTTCTTATTGAAATCACGCAACTTAGGAGAGAACACGTAGATTTGGTTTTTACTATACTCCATAGTGGAAACCAATCATAACTTAGGTCGTTATGTACCTGCTGCCATCTGTGTTACGCTTGTCATGTGTTCATGTTCATTATAAATTTATTTTCAAAAGACTAAAATCTTATGAAAAACGTCAGAACTTTCCCAGTTGATTTTTCCTTTATTTTTGACCAGTCAAACTCTTTTAAGTACAGATTAACTTTTCAGTTTTTGTAAAACACTCGATATACTGGTAACAAACAATAGAACAAAAAGAAGTGTAACCAAAATGATCATTTACAAGTAATCAAGCGTATATTTAACTAACAACCTTCGCGTCCTTCGTATCAAAGCAGACAGAAATGTGTAAAACAAAATTAAAAACCCACACCGATTTGCGGTTAAACATCGGTCTGCGTTGTGCTGTTACAAAAAACACTTCAACATGACACCAACTGAAATGAATGGAACAAAAAACACGCTTCTTACTTAAAATTAAATATACAGTACACATTATATTATGTACCTTACGAAGTCACCGCTGAAAGAATTAATTATATAAGTCGTTTATAAAAAGTGAAAGCTACTTTGTTTCATTATTGCCATGTTTGGTGATTTTTTAATTCAATCATCTAAGTGCCGTTACACACTCAAACGGATGTTGTTTTTCTAGTATCTTCGCTTCGACTATAAGGGTTCCGTTTCTTATAATTATTTCATGTCTGTCCGTCTATTCGTATGTCACAATCTTGTAATTTTTTCATTTTTCTGCGATGCCATTTTGCATTTTGGTTGACCCAAAGACACACGTGCAATGAATTTAAAATTTAAAAATGTTCTGAGAGATTTCGATTGCTGTCTTCGAGTTAATATTTTCTTAGGAATAATCGAATGATTTTGATAGTCGAAAGGTTGCTATTCGAATTATTTTTATAATCGAATAATAAATTTGTAATGATTCCTTCAGTTAATGGATCATAATAATTGGAGTGTTGGTACTATGCATGAATGAATGAATGAATGTTTAAACTCTCGATTAAATTTTTCTCTCGGTTTCGATTGTCAGTAGGGTTTGCAATCCCGCATTCCGCATTACCGCATTACAGCGGTTTCCCGCATGCCAAGAGACCTGCGGAATTCTCGCATGTGTGCTGTAAATCCCGCGCGGGAAATTTTTTGAACTTTTTGCCTTTTTCAGGTACATATACAGAAAATTCAATCTAATATTTTATTATTTTATTTCTTTAGAAGTTTATAAATTTACTAATCAACAAGAAGTACGTTAGGTAAATAGAGACAATAATATCTATGGATAAGTAACAAAAGTCATATCATATGTTACTGATATGCTAATTTCTGTTAATTCTTAGAAAATAGTTAATATACATAGTTTTTAATGTGCATAGGTATATAATGTTTACCTGTTTGATTTCTACATACCAAGAATTATTTATATTTTTTTTGATTAAATATAAACATTCCACAATAATAGCATTATTTTCATATATAAATATATTTTTAAATCTCTCGCGGGAATTACAGCGGGATCCCGCTGTAAAGGCAAATTCACCGCAAATTTACAGCTGGAAAAAAAAGACTGCGGTACTGCAAACCCTAATTGTCAGCTTTGAGAGAGTTATTTACATGCCGTGCTTCATAGTGCAGACGCATATAAAAGACGTATGCATTCGATATGATTATTATAACGAATGAATTTTCGATTATGAGACTTGAGAGAGTCACCTGCAAGCAACGCTTCATTTTTTTTTTTTTTGTATTTCTGAACATTGAATTTTTTTCTTTTTAATTCTTATTGTGCACAGAATACTGATATATTTTGGTCTACTTATCTTCATTTTTTATGCAATGTTATCTGACAATGAAATATTTTTTCGTTTGTACTAAGAGGTGTCATTTGTATGGACCCAGAGTCCGTTTGACATCCATGTTATATAAATAAATAAAAAAAAATAAATAAAGAACTGCGGCAGATAAAAGACTGTAATCATATATTAAATACTATGAAATGCAATCTGAGAAAGACATGCAGTATTTTAAAGAGTAAAGAAAAACAGTAACAAGTATATAACTTGTTATTGGAGATTGTATTATAAAATGTAACTTGTTGGTATAAAAATTATTTGAACGATTTTGAATAGCGTCTCGAGACATCTCAAGATATTTTATTAATCGAAATAGTTCGATAATCGAAATATCCCATCTTTAATTCTATGTTTGAACACAGTATAAAGTTAGCAGAAACGTGTAGTACTTTATTAAAAAGTAAAATTGCTCAATCAATGGTCCATAAGTTTGACCGCAAGTCTGTAATCACGGGTTCACCGCGGTGGGAGTCTGTATGCGTTTCTCTAGATATTTTCTACCTATATATTTATGTACACGGGGAGGTAATAAAGGTGTTATTGGATGAACGATTCGTGGCCAACTGGATCCGTGTGTGCACTGTAGGTTTTGTAGATCACAAGTCACGACTAATAACATTACTAATCACGCTACAGTAGATCCTCGATTATTTCTGAATAATCTTATACTTGAACTTTCTAGTGCTACATAATGATTAATTTTTGCACACCTTCCTATAAAATAGCTCGTCTGTATAGCGGCCGTAAAATGACTCATTTCGCATTTGTGCTTAAAAGTAAAGCGAAAGAATTGCGATTTTATAAATCCAATAGTGATTTCCCTGTCAGCTGCCATTTGAGCAACAGAGACACCAACGTGGGCGTAGTATTCGTAAATAATTCAAATAGATTCCAGTATGGCCGAATACAACAGTCAGATATCTAACTATATACTTATTAAGAAGTGAAAATTTGTGGAAGATACACCCCAAAAAAATAGAATGTATGTTAATATGACTCGTGTGACTGTTAAAATTTTCTGGTCGTTCGTTTTAACATAATGTCACAATTCGTACATAAAAACTGCATTTACGTTCGAAATACATAAATTAGTATTTCATGTTCTGTTCTTAAACTACTAAAATGAATAATAATTATTTATTCTTTACAAATATGTAATAGATTTCTGACTTTTTTTAAGAAGGAAAAATGATTTGTTTTTAACAGACATGATCACTCAAATTGTAATATTACAGAAATAAAACGACGGTTGTATTTTGAGTCAAGTTTAATAAAAAACAAAACGACAACGTTTCGACAGCTATTTTGCTGTCTTCTTCTGGTCATGTGAAGTAAAATTATAAATAATTAATAAATTATAATAATTATTTATAATTTTACTTCACATGACCTGAAGAAGACAGCAAAATAGCTGTCGAAACGTTGTCGTTTTGTTTTTTATTAAACTTGACTCAAAATACAACCGTCGTTTTATTTCTGATTTGTTTTTAAGTTACCGGTTTTTATTATTTAAGTTTATTAAATATTGCGAAATATTTTCACAACTGACATCGTAGTTTAGAATATTTCTTAAAAATTCGCAAAAAAATAACATTTTTTAGATTTTTCACCATACTGAAAGAAAATAGCTCATTGATGCCAATGAGCTAGTATGTGTCAACATTTTAACAAAAAAATTTAATTTGCAAACATTTATATTCATTAACTTTTTTTGCATTATCATAAATGTCAACATTTTTATAAAAAACGCGTCAATTTAAAATTTATTTTAATTAATTTGTTTAGAATTTAATTTGCGAAAAAAATGATGTTGATCCTATAAAAATATGTGCAGTATTTACTGTAAAACTTGATGCAAGTATTTTTTTAAAGTGATAATAAAAATGCTTATCCAATAGAATCGTGTTTACAAGCGCTCAGCGTGTGTATGGTACAAGTTGGATCAGTTTCTGGGTGGTCTTTATTGCTTTTTGGTTGTTCAGGGCACAGCCTCTGGTGGTGATCAAAGAAAGAAAGAGACAAACTGCTAGACTGAATGAAGATAGCGAAATTACAAACACGAGTCACCGTCTCTTATATTTTTGTATCTAAATTCAAGGTGTTGATTATATGGTTAAATTAAATGTTTGGCAATCAGACATTAAGCTTTTTTTGCACGGCTCTGACTACAGTTAAGTTGCGTTTATAAAACAGCTTACGAGACCGTAGGGACCATAATTTCAGAGAAACGATCGACAGTACACAACCATTACATTTGATCTTTTGCGCAAGGTTATTAGATTTAGTTGTGACCTCGTTCTGTTGGATAGTAGTGGAGTGAACTCTCAATTGACATTGTGTTTGATAAAAATATTGAATGGTTTTCCAGCTGACGTCAGTCATTAACGAATTAACCTGTGTGTCTAATTACCTCGCTTTTGAATAAGTTTTTGCAAAACAACTTCAAATACGGAACGAACATGGAACGTTTCCTTTGTTGATCGAAATAGCTCCGTGCGGAATTATCTAGTACCACTGATGGCACATTTACGGTGAAGGAAAGAAAGAATTGAAATCTTTCTTTATTTCTAATTGTATTGGGAACGTTTAAACCTTTTCTTTTCCTTAACCACTTTTTTTAAATGTGTTTAAATCTAACAACGGTATCTGTGACTGTATCGTATACGCCCGGCTGTTTCAAGTCCTACTATTTTGTTGGCTATCTGAATTCTGAACTCTTGATGAAGTCTGTTATTCTTTATAATTTTTACCATGCATTATTACTTGCACAATCTCTAGGAAGATGATGAATAAAATGATCAATGATCAATTATTACATTTTACTGTCATATTATTTTTTACCACTTTGTAACAGGATTGCATAACATAACGTGAAACAAACATCATTATAGACTTTTGATGCTTATAGACTGTCATTTTACAGAATCATAGTATAAGTTTGTGTTTTTTCCGGTAGACAGTTTCAGAAGCATATGATTTTCCTAAATTTTGTTTCGTAGATAAAGAATTCTGTCTTAAGGTACTTGTTTACCAGCTGCTCAATATGCTCTCTTTTTCACCCGTATTGCTCTACCTTACGAGCAACTGAATATCTCTAGAAATCTCTATGAAAAATCTTATTCAACATTTGATGTCAATGCTTACAAAATAAACTAGAAATATGTTCCATTCTTCCCATTTGACTTTTAGTCAAGTTTTTACAGTTTATTTGATATAAACAAACGGTTTAAAATCAATTAAAAACGAGAGAATTAGCATAAGCTTTACACAAAGTTTTGTATAGAAAAAAAATGAATTTAAAAAAAAATTGAGTAGTACATCAAATTTGCCAGTATTTTTAACGTAAGTTTATACCGAAAATACTTCAAAATGTTAATTTTCCTTCCCATAATACGAAATATTGTGACGTGATGTAAGGAAATATTGATGAATATCGCGTTTTTTTTAATTATCAGGGCAAAACTATGGGTTTTTTGAAATTTTTAGGCAGCAAGCCAAATTTTGTAAAGATTAATGCTTAATCACATTCACACCTAACAAAAACAGTACCTAATAAAATGAATTTACGTCCACAGTTCGAAATTTCTCGAGAGCATATTTTACGATTTGAGGGATCAGTCATCTTAGAGTGTGTTTTAAGCGTGCGAAAATTAATTAAAGTTAAACAATAAAACCGTAGATGTCTAAGCATAATTCGCTTGACTATTTAATTTAAAAATAAAAGTCACTTAAAACTTAACAATGGTTAATTAGTTTCTTAATTCCCTTCACAAGAGCATCATCGAATTTTGTTATTTCATTATGCTATAAATATTGAAGGAAGATACACAAAAGAAACCAAATTTCACGCTAAAATCCAAAGAAAATATAACATTATTCTTGAATTAGTGCGCTCAGACGACCACCAAAGTTGCTCTGCAACACGGTTAAGATATTATATTCAGTTAATAAATATATAAATCCATTGTTCACATCATAATCACCATTGGCTACAAATATATTAATTGTGTATTATATGCACTGCAATAATAGGGCTGTCCAATCGGTGCATTCTTAAATAAGGTATTGTTTTTTTTTTTATTTTGCAGAACGTAATATTAAAGTCGGTTAAAATTTATGTGCTATTAAAGCAGCGTGTGATGGATAGATAGATATTTTTAGTCTAGATTTTTTTAGTCTAGATATAAATTATATGAATTTAATGAATCAAAATTTATTTGCGTCTTCTTTACACAATTCATTAACATTGCCAAAAATTAAAAGTGCTGTAAAAAATTACCAATGGCTTTGTTTTGGTTTACAAAGTTGCAATCAAGAAAATAAGCAGTTTAGATTAAAAATTTTTGGACTGATTATATTTTGCAAATTTTATTGTTTTATTTTTACATAAAGATAACGGATCACATTAGTTATCGTGATATTCGGATATTTTAAAGAGTTTAAAATAAAAAAGTTGTTAATATTTAACACATAAATGATACGACATTAAATATACCATAAAGCTTAAATGTTTTAACGGCAAGATCTTGCACTGATACAAGAATTTTTTTATTACTGTCGACGTAAATTTGGACATCCCTTGTTCGAAGTATGAATGAAGAACCATGAATCTTGATGGTTATTAAGAGGTAAAATTTAATAGCATCATAAATAAAAATCTGTCAGTGTAAAACATTAATTAGTGGAAATATTGTTAATAAAACATGTCACGTGTCTAATATTTGAAACATTTGAAGAAAACACTTGTTATTGTAATAATTCTGATCTTCATTTATTCTCTTCTGTGGAGTAATGTTTTATTAATACACTCTTAAACACTAACATTAAACATATTTATCAAGTGTAGGCTTCTGATTTTTAGAGGTTCATAGATCAGAAAAAATATGAGTACCTAACGAGCGGATTTTCATAAAAAAATTAACTTAACTTTACCGTTGCTTTGAAAAGTTCGTTTGTGTTGGGTTTTCTTAATTACTTTTGAGTAATATGTGTATTGTTTACTATTAACTTACCTGTATAATACTTACATTTGAAAAAGTTGATTTAGCCTTCATTAGGAGTTTCGGACAGCTAATCGAATTTATGAAAATATTATTTAATGGTCCCCACAAGGGGAGGGGGGAGGTCCGGCGTGACGTGTCGATATTCGTTTTGTCTCATTCTACCGATTTTTGTTTAGTCTGCGATTTATCGCCGTTCATATTCTTATTTTTTGCATACGCCCAATTAAAAAAGATTTTAAAGCTCAAATCTGCAAACACAAAAACGTGACAATCGACAGCGATTATTACGAACTAGTTAATACGTTTAATCATTACAACCCCACTTGTGGGGAATAATTATAATAGTTAAATTGTTAAAATTTATGAAGTTGGAATAGTTCTGTCGCCCAATTGGCTGGAATATTTTGTCTCCATTTAAACAGGTTCATTTTATCCTAAATTGTGTGGAGCCCCACTCTATACTAATTATAGTTTTAGCGGTAGATCTTGTCCTGATTCACGATTTGAAGACAGTGCTATTTTTTTAATTAACATAAGACTAGAAAGATACGAGTATCGGTCAAAGAACTCAGTTATTGCAACGAGTAGTAAAAAAGTATCCGAAAAAAATCGAGCTAATATAAGTATAGTAGGTGCTTAAGCGGCTTTTATGCACCGGTAATACTTTTGCGTTCACTACCTTTTTTTTGCAAAAACTGTTCACAATTATCAATTTGTAACGGCCCCACCCTCTTAGTACTATACTTGAGTATATCTTTATTTTTGCTCTCACAGGTTGACGCCTGAGGCACGTGCTTCATTCGTTTTGCACTTATTTCGGCATTTTAATTATTATGTGCAAAATAAAAATTATCAGTTAAAAAGGTGTCACGAAAATATTTCTTTATTTCGTTCCGCAAGATCGAGAAGCAAAAATATTATTTAGTTTTTGGGGTACATTTGTTTGAATAGCGTGAGAAATGTTTTTTAAGCCCTGATATTATTATTTTTAAAACTATTTTCACATTCAGGTAAACTGTGGCATCATTGCATTTGTATTTTAAGTTTTTTATTTCTCTACATACACTAGCAAACTGAAATTTACAATTTTTAAAGTAAAATTTTTTTACAGACGTATCTGTTAGAAATTTTCTGTAACGTTAAAGGAGGAATGATTCAACGACGGGAAAATGTCAGAGAAACCTTGGTAACGCAAAGTGGATAATGTATCAATAAAACGAGTTCAGAACTCTAAAGAAGTTTCACTTCCCCCGTGTGCCGATGTGTGTGAGGCTCAGACGTTTTTGTATATCATATTATATCTTCAAATTTAATTTAAAATATTGTGTTACCATAATGGTGAACAGTAAGCTAGAGGTTAGTTGTGACAGCAAAAGCTTGATAACATGGCTTTTAGTATATTCCACAACATTGCGAGGCGCTAGCTGAGCTTTTAAATCACCACAAGCAATGGCATCTCAGACAATCTCCAATCTAGTTAGTAGTATCGACATCAATGGTTTAAACAGTTGAAATACTCTCAAATTATCGTTGAATGGTTAACAAAAACTAGTAACCACACCTATATAAATATTAATTTATAAACATTAGATTGTTTACTACAAATTTATGCAACATTTTAACATAATGTTTAAAAATCGTTATTTTATTGTTTTAATATAAGTTTATTTTATTATTATATAGTCAATGACCTATGTTGATCTTTATTACAATTTTTTCCTGCAAAACCAAACTTTAATCAAGAATAAATACAATTCTTTTCTATTATATAAAAACTTTATTATTTTTTACAAACATTTTTTGTTATTTGTGTCAGTTAAGCTTTCAAGTTTTAAAGGTCCTTTATTCGTTCACAAAAATTAACACCTGATGTAAAATGATGAAGATATTGTAATAATTAACTCACCTTTGCTATGATACATTCGTTAGCTGATTGGCTGATAGTTAACGTTTTTTGCTACAATATGTTGCGTTGATATCGTTCGACTCTGTCAACATATCTATTTTTAATTTAAGCCATTTTAATTTACACTAAACGAATTCAATTAGTCAAGAAATCAATTCAGTTGGGTATACTCTTGATTCAACAAAAAAATGATCAATTGAATTGGATGGCGAACGTCCATCTTTGACAAAAAATCAATCGATTAATAAATCGATCAATAAAGGATTTATTGAATGAACGGTATTGTTTTTACTGCTAGTATGAATATGGATCCTTTCATATTTTACGTATAATATTTTATCTTTTTCTTCAAAAAAGCAAATTTATTAATTATTATAAACGGTTGAAACATTATTTAATATCACCCAAATTTTGGAGCTTTTTAGAAATTATGTATAATTATTATGTACATTAATGAAATATACATTTTTCATTTCTTACCTATATTAATTGAATTTTTTAAAATTTAATTTACAATCATAAAATCAAATTCTTTATTTATTTACGTTAAAATTCATATTAAAATAAATAATTTTGATTCAGAAAATAAGTTTTACGATACAGCAAATAAAATAAATTAAGCATCGTGGTCAATACAAAAAAAAAACTTAACATATTAGTTGTAAAGTTCGAATTTAAATACTTTCAACAATTTTTTTCTGTCATAAAAAGTTGTCAAAATTATACAATTCATATCACAAAATTAACCAATAATTTCAATCGCATTTTCGAAATTTAACAAAGATAATTTACCTTTAAGGCCCAAAATATTTCTGAAATAAAACTTCTTTAAGGTCGATTGTCGGTACAAAGCGTGACTCCGGTCGACAGTATAAGTACTAGTATAGAAAAATTAAGTAAACTTACTAACATGGCAATAAAACATAAACGAAACTAAAGCTACTAGATTTGACAGAGTACCACAATCATCCACAATTTTGGGGATTATGATTCAATTAAAATATATAAGTCTTCGTAAGAATCGTGTCTAAAGAAAAAATAATAAAAAATTCAAAAATAAATGCGATGACAAAAATGTACAAATTACCCAAATTATGCAAATTTAAATTGTGTACATGCTAGTGTAATGAGACATTTTTTTGAATTGCAACCTGAAATAAATGCTACTGGGATTCAGGAACGTGTAAGATTTAAAATCACTATTTTCTGGCAGTCAACCATTTTGGGTCGATTTGATTTATCTCTCTCTAGCACATGGATACAATTGACTGTGGTACTTGATAAATCTAGTAATTTTAAATGAAAAGACCCATTGTTTCTCCTGTTTTCCGATTTTGGCGTAAGCCGCCAACTTTTAAGTGTTAGTTTGTATTTATAGTTCTCGAATTTATTCACCTGTATAATTTCGGGCTTGAAAAGGTAAATTAATCAAACAATTAATTAGTTAACGGTATAAAAATAATTAATGGCACGTGTGTATTTTACGTGTAACATTACAAGTTTCGCATGTAACTTCACAACACCATTTAAATCTACAATTGCAGTTAATTGTTTCGTTAAGTATTCTAGAATCGTGGCCCCTTCCACAACACAACAGTTCGCAACCATCAACACCCTGTGATCCATAATTGCATTGTCTACCTTGTGTACCGAGCGATCCGGTCTTCCTGTTGGCTCTACAGAAATCAGGCGAGTCCTCGGTGTATACCAGATCGACGCGATCGGGCGGTTTGATGTTTTGACCTTCGGGCATGAAACCGCGACCGTCATTGCTAGCTATCACTTTAGCAGCTCCGTCGAAACGTTCCTTCAATCGGTTGCCGACCTCTCGAAAGTTTGGCATTTTCTGCCAACAAGTTCGTAACGTACAGGAACCAGATAGACCGTGACACTTGCATTCCATACGCATGAATTTCTTCACTGCCTTTAATAAAAAAAAATCAAATAAACAAACAATCGAGTTATAGGTACAAATCGCAATCAAAGATTTAATCAGATTTAGGATAACAATACGTCTGATTACAACGAGAGCTCGATATTCAATTCTTTATTTTGGAGCGCAGCTAAGCGTTCGTTTGTTCGTCATACATTATTTTAACGCGTGTTTTAAATGCACTATTGTTGTTAATAAGAGTTCGGTGGGTATATAACTTTTGCAATATTTTATGTTGGGTGTGAGTTACATGATGATGCTATAAAAAACAAGACGGTTTCATTTGACAATGTGGATTTATTTAATGCAGTCACTGTCATCGTATTTCAGATATTTGAATATAATAAGCACAGTCAACTATGCATTAGAGAGCTGATAGACATATCATTCCGTATTTCATTCACTAGTGATTTTCAGTTCCATTATTATTGTGAAAAGTCACGTGTGAAATTTCATTTTTGGTTGGTAAACGAGTTAGTGTAATTTTGGATAAATATCTCAGCAGTTAAAAGTTACTGAATAGTTTCTGTGCATTGCAAATAAATGGTTTTCTGTTTACTGCCCTAGCCCGGTTTGTTAAACATAGTATTGTGTTCAAGCTCTCAGAGTATTTAAGTTTTGCAGTTTTGTCCAGTCTAGAAGGGGCAAGTTTAATCCAATTTAACTGATCGAAACAAATATATTTTGGATACTTGTTTCTATGTTAATAAAGTATATTTTGGCAGTTCCAGGGGGGGGGGGCTATGGGGGCTAAAGCCCCCCCCCCCAAAGCCATAGAAAAAAAAATCATTTCTAGAAATCCTAGGATAAATTTTTCCCCAAACAAGATAAGAATACCTTATCCCCGAAAAGAGTTTTCCAGTCTCAAAGGCACGTTGCGACACTGCTACAATTATTCGCTACAGTCCCGGTGACTTCATCGTCAGCGGAGCGTGCTTTTTCGACACTCAGACGATTGAAGAGTTTTTTAAGAGTCAACATGTCCGAAAATCGTCTCAACGGTTTAGCGTTAGCTAACATTCACAAAGAAATAGGAATCAAGGTTGAAAAAGTTGTGGATACATTCTGTAAATTGAAACCTCGACGAATTGAAACTTTAGACTAGTCGGTCGATGATTCAGATGAGAATTTTGAAAATCAACACCTCGACGACTAGATTTTTTGGATAGGTCGGTAAATGATTTTTCCAACATGAAAACGGGGACTAGAAGCCTTCAGTATTAAATGAGAGTGTAATTAATGGAATATTGTAGCCTCCAAAGTGCAACATGGAAAAATCATTATTTTTATGTACCGTTACTTATATTGTAATGGTTTATAATAGGATATAATAAAACATTTGTAATAAAAATTCTATCCATTGAATTCAAATATGTATTCACACAAACTTTACCGAACAAAAAATTTTGCACTGAAAACTTTCAATGAGTAGTTGCAGTGAATCAACTCAACTGGACTTTCGAGGTTTTAACTTTCGAGCCCCCCCCCCAGACCTGGATCCTAGATCCGCCACTGTATTTTGGTGTACTCTCAGATAGACTCACGGTCGATCGACGTCGGTTGCGTTCACAAAAATAGTTTCGGGTACGGTGTAGAATTTTTCAAAGTCAAAACTCACGATTGTATAATCTCGGGTGTAAAGGGTTATATTATCACGTTTAATATATTTTGAGTTTAATACTCACCAGGCGTCCAGCTTCATGATTATGTAATTTAACAAGAGTTTTAATATCACTACGGCGCCTGTATCTCGCATCAAGAAACTCCTTGGATTTACGTATTCCAAATTTGACGTTGTCGCCGCATCCACCCCATTCCCAATCTCCGTCTGGCGAGCCCGCGGCTGGTGCAACGGCCGCCAGTCGGGGCCCGCGGCGCGACGCCGCTCCTTTTGTCATCTTTTCACATGAACACTCGACCAGGTCACCTTGAGTACAGGCACGAGTCACTGCAAACGTTATTCCCGCTGCAACTATTGCATTTACGAATCCAGTTTCTCGTGTATCTGAAAAAGAAAACCATAGTTAATCTTAGTGATTTTTTTTACACGTTAATATTATAATATTAGTAGATTTTACATACACTTGTAGCTACGTACCAGCTGAATTCATTTAGTATAATAGCTATTGTCTGCTACAATTGTTAAGAAACTTTACCGATATTAAATTGTCGTTTTCCGCATTTAAACAGTTCTAACGAAATAGAAATATTCTGTGACTTAGGACCGTACTAAATATGGAAAGTTCATCTTTGATTCATTCAAGACCCCTCGCTACTGTGAGAGTTAATGTCTAGCTACAGCTAAAAATAATTGGCTCTCGCATGTATAGTGTTGTAAATCGCTATATTATGAAGGATTAAAATGTTGAATTGTGTGCACCGTAGAGTAATTGATAACTCATTCCACCGCGAAAGTGGAAAGATTCGGGTTTAAATCACGACGGTGACGTGTTGGAATAATAAATTTTTCTAATATAGTGCTACAACAATGAATGTTTCTTAACAATTATAGCAGACAATAGCTATTATACGTTAATATTAAGTACATTTGAGATATTTGTATATTCTTCCAAATATTGAAATTCCTTTCATGTTTTCATGCGTTGCTTATTTGCAATTTTTTCTATATACTAAGTACATGATTTTTGTTACTTCACTATTAACCGACCTTATAGAGAAAGTCACGCTGAATCGATTCTAGATTTTTTTTAGATAGAAGCGTTTTTATATATATTTTTTAGTAAACTTTAAAGCTTCATAACTTCTAAATTAATAAAGATGTGGAAGTGATCAGTACGATTTTTCTGTAAGAACGACCCTGGTTGTAAGTTATATTTAAACAATATCTAAGAGATCCAGTTGTGTAAGCTTTCACGGCTGGCGTTGTTGCAAAACTTATTGGTTTCCGGGCTTGCACGCCGTGGTCCATTGGTATTGGTACCAATGAACCACGGCGTACAAGCTCGGAAAACAGGAAGTTTTGCAATATCTAAGAGTCAATTCTTCATAATAAAGCAAATTGTAACATTAAATTCACTACAAACGAGAGCTGATTAATTAATAATAATAATCAGCTCTCGTATGTAGTGAATTTAATGTTACAAATTTGCTTTATTATGAAGAATTGATTGTTTAGATATCGCACCGTAGAGTAACTGATAACTCATTCCGCGGCGAAAGTGGAAAGATTTGGGTTTGAGTCCCGACGGTGTTGGTAGATAAAAATATTTTTTTTCTGATTTAGCATTGTAACAATGAATGTTTAACAATTAAATACTGTTCTGCAGCTTGTAGAAATTAAAACTTATATCTTATAATATCTAAGAGATTTTGGAGGTTTTTTAAAAATACAAAAAGTAAGAAGCGCCCCCCCTTTTTAAAAAATTACCAAATTTTTGAAAAATAAATTCGATTTGTTTCGTTTAATATTAAGTATACTAATAAATCACTCTGAACCGATTCCGACCACCCGTGACATTGTATTTCTATCATTTTTAGAGATATAGCCCTTTTAAATCATTTCAAATTGTAATCCATGTAAAACCGTCATAATTTCAAAACTGACAAAGATGCGGACTGGCGCATTGACCTATTCAAATCAACACACTTTTTTCTACACGACACGTTTATTGAGCGTATCTGAGTTTTTATATTTTTCCAAATATCGAAAGTCTTTTCATGTTTCCATGCGTTTTGCAAATTTGCAACTTTTTGGTTACTAATATCTTTCTGATACATTTACTATTAACGGAATTTATAGAAAATGTCACGCTGAATCGATTTCAACCAATCACATTACTGCATCTTTACTAGTTTACGAAATATGAACGTTTCTATATTTACCTACTATTTGATAAAATTAGTACTGAAGTAACCAATTATACAACAGCAGAATCTGAGTAGGAATTGCGTATCGGAATACTTTCGCACAATTTGTATAGCTGCGTATTAAAAACAAAACACGGCGTACCGAAACAAGAACGAAACGCTAAATGCTACGTGTAATGTCCATTTCTTTAGCGGACGTCGCAATGCGTGGCATTTGTTTCTACATAAGCAAAAACAACTGCAACCTTCCAAAGACGAATGTCACAGCCTGGAATGTGGCACAATCTCTGTGGCAATACAAATAGTCCAAGCTCCCACCGCACAAACGTCTACTGGACAACACTACTAATCTTGTTTTTCTTGAGTTTGACAGATGATATCGATGGTTAATGTCCAAAAAAACCATAACCGACAGTTCGTAAATTTTACAGGGAGCGAAAAAAATGTTTTAAGATCCTATATTCAATATTTGCTTGTTGTAATTGTGTTTAATATTTTTATGATTATTACCGCTAATATTATTATGGAAGCTTCATTTTAGTGTAAAAATGTCATTCAGAAATTTTCCCTTAGGGAGTTTTTCAAAAGCTATATAGCAATTTTCTACGTCATCCATGGCAAATGGCGTTTTACCAGATTGTATCAGAACTGATAAAAAAATTGCCGTTTATGCTTTTTGAATAGGTATTAACCTTTTATTTGATGAATCGGTGGCAGACTAATTCATTTTTTTATCTCGCATACGGATCAAAACTACTTGAAGTTTGTGCAAAAAGAGAAGCATCAATTATTTAAAACTATTCTGGCTTCATTTTTTTTTTGCTTACCTGGCAGACCTCATATTGAAAATTTATTCACTTGAGGGAGAAAAAAATTCTATTGATTATTGTTACTAATCTTCCATTATGTAGTATTAAGCCCTTTTGAGATACTAACGACAAAAGATAAAAATATGGAATTGGTCTGTCACCGGTGTGGTATTTTTCATCATATTAGGTATCTGGTAAAATTCAATAATAAAATTTCAAAGTGTTGTCCAGTACTCTTACGGTTAGAGTTTGGACCAACAGAAAAATGTGGCCTCTTCTTCTCCGCTTGTCTTCAACAATGTTTGTCATTTGTGTTTTTTGTTGGTGCGTGTTTTGTTTTATAATAAAAATAAATGACTGCTGTAGCAGATTGAGTACAACACATTATTGTACACTTAAATAATTGGCATGTTAGGAACAGCTAATTATTAAATAACTTTGCGCAAATTAGTTGAGTAATTAATGCTGCAAATGTGAACTAGTTCAATGAATATTTCATTTTTTTTATCGTTGATTGCCCGTTTCTTGGCAACAAAATCTGTAGTTAATATCGTGTAAAAAATTGTCTATTAGAGCGATGTTTTACAAAATTGATTAAAATTTTAAGTGACTCAAACAGTCAACAAAATTAAAATTATAACTACCAAATGAACGGCAAGTTTATAAGAAATGCATGGGAACCAATAAAGTACAGAATGTTTGTAAAATAATGGTGCAATTCCATATAAATTCAACTTAAAAAACCGACACTCCTAACAGACCAGAAATGAATAGACGGATGTATTGTAGAGTATAGACGCTCGACAGCTGATGATTTATGTAACAGCTGAAATATAGAGTCGAATGTCTCATTGTTGAGAAGAATACTATTTTCATAGAAAAATCTGAAAGAATTAAAAATAGAGACAGCAGAATTGTGGTATTAAGGCTGTCGGAACGCTCAGAATTTTGTTTGTGCTGAGACCCAGCGGTAAGAGGCGAGGTAGGCAGAAGACATATTGTGAGTGTGCCCTTCTTTAGCTCTGACTCGCTCAAATCATCCGCACGTTTCAATTTTTGGCTGATGCCAACTACGACGCTAAAAAAATTTATTGCAAGGGTGCCGCTGTCAACTGATTACTCTAATTTTTGGAAATATTTTGAAGATTTAAAAAACTTTTCCGAAAAAGGAAGAGTCACTTTATGTTTGTGATGGAACAGTTTTGTGAAATAAGTACGAATAAGGTCATAGTGTGACATTGAAAACGTGTGTTTTTTTAGCACAATTAATGCCAAATTTTTTCTAGTAAATCGTACATAAATTACAAAAGTAGTCCATTAGAGACCTAGATTTGTCCTTTATCTTCCTTATAGAGAAAGAATTTTTGCAAAATGTTGACGAATAAGTCTACAATCCGTTGACAGCCGAAGCTCTATTTTTGGCTTAAATTCAAAGCGTTCCGACAGCCTTAATTGTTGAGTATATTATGAACAGCTTGTATTATGGATGTCGAAAAAATATTGATATATCGATATTTTTTATTTGATATATCGATATTTTTGGGCGATATTTAATATTTCGATATATCGATATAAAATTCCGACTATCGAAAACCGATATTTTTTTCCAGTAGTAACACTTGTAATATGTACTACCGCAACTGACTATGGCCATTTAATTACTCCGAAAATATCGAAAACTCCACTGAAAAAAAACCATATGTTTTTGGAACATACTTTTAAGTGCGTTTCAAAAACAACAACAGTGAATGAAGCACTTATAAAACACGTTTCTTTTTCACCGGATTTTTCGATATTTTCGGAATAATAAACAATCAAAATAGCTATTCATGCAATATTTCATTTCATTTCTCCAGCATCTAGAATATTTTTAATTATTTCGATTTATGCTGTACCAACAATTTTCTGTCTAATGTAACATCTGGCACGCATGCCATAGGTTCGCTATCCCTGGCTTTATTAATTGTTCGATTAATCTCTAAAATTATCTGCTCCTATATGTATTAGACGTTTGATTAATAAACAAAAAAAAATCCTCTCGTTGTTTTTGATTTCAGATAATTATTCATTACTTGATTTATTAGAAATAATGTCCGTTAATTGCCATTTCAGATTATATTAAACTAGCCAATATGTACCTATACTAAATTTCTTCGAGTGCCAATGTTCTCTTTAAAATTGTATCGTTATATCGATATTTTTTAAAAAATATATCGGTACCGATATCGATACGATATATATCGTTATTTTTTGGCACTTCTGACATCCCTAGCTTGTATCTTTCTGGTTAATGACACCCGCGTAGAATCACTATAACTACTTCTACGCGCCGGCCGTTCAACAACTTCGATCCAAAAGCTACTCACATAAATTTGCCACTGTTGCTTGACAGATGAAATTCCTTAGAGATCTCTGTTCGAACCAGTACTTCTGTATAAAACTTAGTTTCACAATCTTTTTTTAAGGTAACTGTTGACCAGCTGTTCAATATGTCTCCTTTTTCAACCCGCATAGTTCTATTTTTCGAGTAGTTGGATGTGTGTGAGCATGTAGAATGTACTTACTCACATTTCAGAAATTTCTATGAAAAATCTTATTCAATCTTTGATGTCAATACTTAAAAATAAACTAAAAATATGTACCATTTTTCCCATTTAGCCAAGTTTTTACGGTTCATTTTATCTAAATAAACGATTTAAAATCAGAAAAATTAGATAATTTTTACAAAATTTTTGTACAGGAAAAAAAAATAAATTTTAATACAAAATTCTTTAGCAAGCCAAATTTAGTCAGTATTTTTAACAGAATTTTGTAAAAATGTCTTCCCGTAATTCCCGTAAATAAGGAGACAAAAGGAATTATCAGAATTCGGAGATACCTTTTACAATTATTAATAAGTAATGTATCAAGTTACTTACTTTAAATTCAAATACTGCGACTTTAGTTAAAGAAAGAAAAAATTGTAATTTAAAAATTGTTATTTTTTTAATTTAGAATTTAAAAAAAATCGATATTCGAACAAAAAGGACAGAAAACTTTCGCATGTTATTAGATTTAAATTTTCCAGTTTTTACTTTTTTGCTCCATCTTATCTTTATAATACTACCTATTTTTTTATTTACATATAATTAAAGTAACTTTGGACTAAAGAGCTTTAAAAAATCATGTGTCTATCTAAACAAAGATTGATTTTTGCTTGTTTTGTATATTGTCGATTCATTTTTAGCTTGCAATTCCTATAAGGCGTGAAATTTTGAGTAATATTTAACTTTGTTTTTTTTTTATTACTGCATTACCACGGAAATTAATTGTCAAATGTATTGAATTGACGTCATAGCTTCTTTTGAATATCGTAGACTATGTTGAAGAATTATTATTATCCAAAAAAATAGCGAAATGTTCCTGACCTTAAAATAGCTAGACTTAGAAATCGACGAACATCAATTTTAAATTAAAATAGAGAATAAAAGTAGACTATAAACGAATCTAATAAAACTAAAGTAAAGATAAGACATGGGTGTAAATTAAATAATATCTCAATGACAGGTACAGAAGATTCCTTCATCTATCTATTCTAGTTTAACATATATCTATCTTTGTTTACGATTCACTGGACAACCAGATTAGTTAAGTAGATTTTCATTATTTATAGCCTATCCTTATAGATACAGGATTTTCCAAAAATTGTTGTTAAATAAATCGTTATCAAAAAATCTCAAAATCAAATTTCATTGCACTATAACAACACTATTAAATATATCTTTAGAATGATGAACGAAAAAGTATATATGAAATGCATACTTCCTACTTCGCTGATTTAATAAAGCTTCTATATGTTCCCTTGGGATGAAAGTATTATGATAATAGGGTCAAAAAGTCGTATCCACTGGAAACTATATTCTGAGCTTTAAATCTAGATTTAACAACGTCAATTTAATATTTTTTAGTGGTATTCGACTTTGTTTAGTGGAAAACGAATAACATTCTTAAATCTAGTTTTGGAGGTAATTGTTGTTTTAAAAACTCAGTCTAGGTGTTAACAAATGTTCTGATAACAATTTAATCTATACTATTATGTAAAGAGGTAAAATTTGTGTGTTTGCTAATCTCTGGAAGTACTGAACCGATTCTAAAAATTCTTTTACTAAAAAATAAGTAATAAGGCTATATATTTTATTATTTTTATTAGACTTTATATCGCATCCAAAATTATTATTATAATTCAATAATAAATACCTGAGATTTATAATTGAATTATTTTTATTTTTCATACTGTTATATTTATTGATATTAATATTTGTTTACCCGTGCCTAATAATACGGTGGAGCTGACAGCTCACCTAGTGTTGTCGCTGCTGAGCGAGCTACGAAACATTGTTTCATCTCAATCACGTGAGGAAGGAAAGTTTGTTTGTCGCAAGTAATCGCAAAAACTACTGAATCGATTTAAAAAATATGTCAATGAGGAATGATGAAAATGTAAGGCAAGCTTTGAATCCCGCACACAATTTCTGATCTAAATTGGTTATAAGAGATACACATTATCAGCGATTTGCCGCTTCGTTTCCAAATCAAAATCTAACTAGGCGAAGGCGTATGCTAGTTTCAAAATTGTTTTTGTAGTTCGATATACTGTTTGTTATTAGTGTATTTGCCATATGGCAACATACACTATTGGCGTCGGTCGGATGGCGGGACCTAGGGGTCGGACCAAAATTTCTCGACGTTTCATAACCTCCTAAACACTTTGGCACCATTTTTAAAAATGTTTATATATATATGTATATATATATATATATGTATATATATATATATATATATATATATATATATATATATATATATATATATATATATATATATATATATATAGGTATATATATATGTGTGCAGGCTATAACTTTCGAAGGACTTAATTAATTTTGACGAAATTTGGCACACATGTTAGAATCCATTATCGCACGAAGCCTATTTAAAATGGGCCCAATCGGATCACATTAAGGGTGAATTTTAGGGGTTGAAAAAAGTTTTTGGGCCCCAAAATACCGAAAAAAATCTCAGAATCGTTTCAAAATTGAAATTTAACCCTTTAATAGCAAATTAAAAAGTGCCCCTAAAATTTTAATAAAATCGTCCCAACAGGACTAACACTAATTTGCAGATAGTGACATTTAATTTATTGAAGGGTGTATTTAATTCGGTGTAGACGTTAGATTGATAATAATATTACAATTAAGAAAAAAATGTTATTTTAAGGGGTGTATTAAGGGGTTAAATTTTTTATTATGCCCAAAAACAAACTTAATTTCACATAATAACAGTATAAAACCACACGGCCCTATACAAGCAAATACACTATATTGTCGGCAGGGTTTTGGCACTGCGACCCGGGTTTTTTTGGATATTCTTTTATGGTGATCCAATATTTGCTATATAAAGATGGTTACTGTGTTTAATGGTAAATTCAAGCATTATTACATAACCATAAAATAAGTTAAGCGATTCGTTTTGACGACTCTTCAGTTAGCAGGTAGCTAAACGTTTTAAGAGATAAGATATCACGTTCGGGCCGGACAGACATACAGAAACTAAACCTATATACTATGCCTATAAATGAAGGAACCTGTTGTCACCTCTGTGTGGCCATCACTAATCTTTTATTTATTGGCTTTTGAATTGAGTAGCAAAAAATTTACAGACACCAAATCTTCTAATTGAGTGTGATCACGAAATTTACTGTTTCCAGTAAAAGATCTATGGAAAGATAAAAATCAATTCGTTGCAATATGAAAGGTTTTTTTTCTAAGCCAGGTATAAAATCGGCATGAAATTTATGTCTTGTGTTATTTTACATCTTAATGTTTTAAATTTTTTTCATTAAGATGAAACAGCTTATTTTGTCTATATGTCAATTTACACAAAAACTTTTATGATGCTTCTATGGTGAATCTACCACAAGCCTTTAATTATTCTCGGTAATCGAATGGTAAAATTACTTACTGAATTTTTAATTTATTATTTAAAATAATAAAGTGAAAATATGAATTGATTCATCTGAGACTTGAGAATAGTCGAGCGTGTAACATGACATGCATCTTCGTGGCTTTTCTATTACAAGACCCCGCTTTCCAGGTTCTAATCCGACAACTAAAAAAAGTTTTAATTGGAAATGTGAAGTGACGCTGACCCAATAACCCTAGTTTTCTGGTAGTTTTTAGGATAAATTAAAAATGACCCTAAAATGTGTTTCTTAAAATAATAATAATAATAATAATAATAATAATAATGCGTTTAACGTCCGTTTCTCGACTTTATGTCCTAACAGACGCCATTCGCACCATTACTATTTTTTCATTTACCACTTCCCGTTATTTTCTACATTTTTTACAACTTCAACTTATGTAATAGCAATAGGCGAATGAAGGAATTATAGGAAATTAGGATAAGGTAGGTAATTTTTGAACTAGAAGTTTGATAGGTAATCGGCCATGGCCTCAAATAAGGAACCATCTCGATATTTATCTGGAATTAATTGAGGTAAACCATGGAAAACCTCAATCAAGATGGCCGGTATAGCAATTACCTTTTCTCGGCGAGAGGCAGTAGGAGAAAGTCCCAGCCACATCTGCCCCCGCCGGGATTCGAACCCGGTACCTCCCGAATGCGAGTCTAGTGCCGTCACCACTACTCTACCCAGCTCGGAACATTAAATCTTTGCCAAAACATCGTTCAAAAGTTGCATTTAAAAATCCAAATTTTGTTTGAGCTGTTCAGGTTTCGTTGTTATTTACGGATCTTTCCCGTTTTGATAATATTTTTGTAGTCTTTGGTTCCAATTTCTTCTACGTGGTTTTGTGGTTATACAAACAGCTTGTCGATTTTGGCAAACATTTTTCCAAATGTGTCATATAAAATATTGCGATGTAAAATGAAATTATAAAGGTAACAGGACAGTCATGATTGTTGGCAGACGCATATAATTCTGATAGTCGGTGGGTAATTGTTTATTGTTTGGTTTCACTCTTTCAGTGATTTATATTAATAGGTAATTCATGTTTCAATGGCCGACTGAGCATTAGAACAAACAGTTAATTTACTAAATAATTATGTTTTTATATCTTTATTTCAACAACGTGCTATGAAACTCCAATTACTAACTTTAGTCAAGTACACTTTATTTATCGAAATAATGTTTGATTCAAATTAATCGGACGGCCTGTACTATTAAATCATCAATAAAAAGCTTCAGAAGTATGTAGCAACTTGCAGTGATACAAATACCTATCCTATAAATATTTTTTTAACTAAATGTATTTGCCGATACATATTCTTGGTGCAACCGGAACACGGAATGCGGATAATTACACTTGACACGGTAACTATTTCAACAGGCATGCAGCATTCAGAAACGTGAAAGGACTAACTGGAGCAATTATTATCCAAGCAATTAAATGTAGAAATATATTTCTCGGTCGTATTCAAGTTATTGACTTAAGATGAGCTTACCCAAGCTGAATTTCAAAGATTTAAAAAATATATAACTTTGTTAAAAAGGGTTCATGTACTTATTCACGCGTTTGAGGTTATACTTCTTTGGCGTGATTAAAAACTAATTTTTAATATACATGCAAGTAATTTATTGAAATAAAATCTTCAAAAATTTTAAGAATAATACATACTTACAAAAAAAAATAACCTCAAATATTTTAAAACACTTTCAAAATTTTACTTTTATACTCAATCTATTGATTAATCAGAAATACAATATTATAAATTCCATTGGATGACACTTAAAACGACTATCGGCTGTAATCAAAGGTTATAGTCGTCTAGTATATTATATAGTTTCCAGACAACAGAAAGTACATTGATTTCGTCCATCTATTATTTCAGTCTGAGCCAATTATGGCTAACGTCATACTGTCGAATTTTAGTTAGCTTTGCGAGCACAGCTTCCGTTGTTTACTAAAATTTTACTTTCAACGCGTCAAAAGTAGTATTACTTCAAAAAACAATCTTATTTTATTAACGTATGTATGTTTAACCAATAGCCGATTTATAACAAACATAGCCTAAAACTTGCGTAGACAATGTGCTTACTTGGGAAAGAAAACCGAATGATTTTCCCGAGTTATAAGCGAACAAAGAGACGGAGAGACATTGCATTTTGTACAGGTAAAGATGAGTACGAAATATTTACATAATCGCAATTTAAATCATGCTGCACGATTTATTTATTGATAAATTATTATAGTATGTCTTTAAATGGAATGTGAATAGTTACTTTTTGCAGTAGTAATCTCAATCTGATTGTAATAAAATTTTACTTTCAGAATTATAATTTCTATTTGCCTTTATAAATGCTTTATACCAGATTTGGTATCTGTCCATAAAATATATAACCCTAAACAATCCATATCTGATTATACGTAACTAAATAAAGGCAGGCATAAAGAACGACTACAACTCATTGCAAACAATTTTCTCTTCTTAATTTGTAGAAATTTATACACAAACATGTTCATCAGATAGAAAGATATGAATTGAAAAGAATGTGCAATATATTTTATTATTATCGGTCACTTCAGATCAAGGGTGGTGATGAATAACAATTGGTTTAACTCTTAAGGTAGTTGTCGTGGTTAAGGCACACCGTCAGAAAATTCTTAATTTTTGTATACTTATTAAGGACATGATAATACAATTACCCTGAAAATTTGAAGTCGATCGACCGTATATAATCCGAGAAAAATTCAATTAAAAATTGGATAATTAACATTGATTGTATACGATCTCTGTAGTTCTGAACCAGTTTCTTATTTATAAAAAAAGAACAAACTGTCAGAAACTTTCCGAAAACTGACAGTCTTTCAATGCATTTGTAATGAATTTAAAAAAAAATACGAAAAAATTTTTGACCGTCTAATTATTTATAAATAACGGTTTAAAGTTCAACAATTTATAGAAAAGTATACATGCATATGAATACATTATGGGTTACGTTTCTACGGGTACAGTCTTGCGTACAAATTATGGATCACTTAGCTACAAGCTAGTATACTTTTGTGGCGCGTATAATCTACAACTTTTTGACAATATTGGACCACGACAACTACCTTAAAGGAAAGTGCTATGCAATTCACTTTATTCATTCATTATTTATACAAAAAGTTTTTTAAAGAATTTTAGCGTTTGACTAAAAGAGCAAAAACGATTACTGCTGGTTCTATGTTACCTTACTAGTAGAGCTAAACAATTATAACAATTTTATTAACTTCTCAATACATTGAAAAGATGGGTCAGAAAATCGAAATCAGAATTTTTAACATATTTTTATGTTTCAAGGACACTATTTTTAAAAAGATGTCAAACCCAGTATAGGTACTTTCCGAATCTGAGTCTAGTTTTCTCGGTTCAATCGTTTACTTCGTCACTGATTAAAACTTAACCAGCCTGTATAAATGCATTAACCGGTATATTTGTTTTACCTTAATTTTGATTTGATTCAGTATAATTATTAAGTATCTTAATCATGATGTCTACTTGATCTAGATAGCGGCGAACCACCTGTTTGTATGCATTAAACCGACTTCTTATTATTATGTTAACCTGTTTGCGTTCAGAGCTTTATCGTCTTTTAATTGATTTTAATTTATTTACAAGCTTCTTCACAAAGGAACGTGCAATAGCACAATCTTTTATTTTATATCGTGTCTCAAAAACTTTGTTCAAAATCGTCTGAATAGCACAAGTTTTGTTAAAAATAGAATTAAAGTAATCCTGTCTGAAGCGTGCCTCTATAATATCGATGATTTTAAATTATAACATATTTTGTATTTTCTGACATTTCACATAGATGCATTTTGTATCTCAACTTGACTAATAAATTTATTATTATTATTATTATATAACATTGAAATTAAACTCTTGAGCAAATTAGGAGTTTGATAGTATATCGACCATGGCCTTGAGAAAGGAACCATCTCGATATTTGTCTCGAATTAACCATGAAAACCTCAACAATATGGCTGGCACAGGAATTACCGTTTTTCGTCAAGAGGAAGTAGGAAAAAGTCTTAGGCATAATCTTCCTCCGCCGGGATTCGAACTCAGTACCTACCGAATGCAAGTCTAGTGCTCTCACCACTACGCTATAGAGCTTGGTTTAATTCAGAGCAGTATATTAGAAAATCAACCGAGCTGGGTAGAGTAGTGGTGACAGCACTAGACTCGCATTCGGGAGGTCCGGGTTCGAATCTCGGCGGGGGCAGGTGTGGCTAAGACTTTTTCCTACTGCCTCTCACCGAAAAACAGTAATTCCTGTACCGGCCATCTTGATTGAGGTTTTCCATGGTTTCCCTCAATTAATTCCAGATGAATATCGAGATGGTTCCTTATTTGAGGCCACGGCCGATTACCTATCAAACTCCTAGTTCAAAAATTACCTACCTTATCCTAATTTCCTATAATTTCTTCATTCGCCAATTGCTATTAGATAAGTTGAAGTTTTAAAAATGTAGAAAAATAACGGGAAGTGTGGTAGATGGAAAATAGTAATGGTGCGAATGGCGTCTGTTATGACATAAAGTCGAGAAACGGACGTTAAACGCATTATTATTATTATTATTATTATATATTAGAAAATCAGTATATTTGGGAAATGAATTCTTACCTCTCATCAGAACTTTTCTAAGACTTCTTCTTACGGTCGTACAGTTCCACCTCCTATTTTTGAACTGCCATTGACACTCCCTCGTTGCTAAATCAACACCGTCTGTGATTTTCTCCATCAACGCACTTTCGTTTCGACACATTTCGGCCATCTTTCCACGCAACCGTCTTGATTTTTTGCATACGTCTGACGGGTCCATCAACATTTGTTTACCGGCGGCCCTGAAACAAAATAAAAGAAAAAATTAGACTAACAAAATTAACTGTGTAAATGTATTGACTCCGCTGAAGTGTAATGGACGCTGGTGAGCTCAGCTGTCGAGCGTCTACAATCGAGTTCAACTTAAACATTACATAAGTAGTTATTGTTGGAAAATAACTTTTAATAGTAGATTAAGGAATGTTAAAAATTGATAAAATTTAAAAAAATAAATTCGCTTCATTTCGTTTGATATTAACATATACTTATAGAAAAAGTCACGCTGAATCGATTTCGACTTTCCACAACCCTGTATTTCGTACAGTTTCGGAGATACTGCCTTTTTAACCTATCAAAACTACATTTAGGTAGAAATTAGTAATTTTATAGGAGGTATGTGCAAAAAATACTATATATATGTCGTCCGTGATTATTGTATGACTTGTATAACTATTGAACTCGCTGGGCCCCGTTTTACCATAATAATAGATGCATAGCCTTTATAATTTTCTAAACGTTAATTCACAACAGCATTGGGCGACGTTATGCTATTGCAAGCACCGTAATAATACGAACAGCGTTTAAGGTTATTATTTGAAACTGGCCAATTATTAATTTTGATTTTGCGTGTACAGAATAGTAAGTTTTTGTGAAACGAGATCAATATTGTAAACACTTGGATGTTAAAGTATCTTTTAGCAGGTCATCATCATCACCAAAGACGCAACCGACGCTAGCTGATGTTTGTTTGGTTAGCGATGATAGCGTTAGCGACGCACCACAGAGCGTCGGTCTGCCGGCTGACATGTCTGACACGCTGTTTATAAACATTCACCTTTAATGCTTCCAACTCCTGATTACTTAATGGTCTCATTAAACATTACTCTCATTACACTATTCCGGATAGCTTTTCTGTGATGCTGACTGCCCTACAACTTAATTTGTCGAAGTAAAACTTCTTTAGGCACGTTTAATTTCGCTAAGAGGCATCTCGGTAATTTACTGTTACGATCTAATATAACGTTTTGGTGCGGCCTATATACATAATAATAATAATAATAACTTTATTTGGAAATACATATAAAGATGTATAAATAGCGTCAATATTCTATATTTAAAAGAACTCTTTCATCGAGTAAAATGTTTTATTAATTAAAAATGTTCTTAATTTAATTTTAAATTTCAAATCATTTACAATTTTTATTTCATCTGGGATGTTATTATGTATCCGTATCATAACGTTACGGGCCCCCTTAAATGTTACAGAAAGATGTGATATATTTGGTTTTAATTTAGAATTATTGCGGGTAATATGATCATGCTTTATTTGATTTGAAGCGAACAGATATGAAAATTTCCTTACGAACTTAGCGGATTCTAAAATGTACAAACCAAAGAATGTGATTATATTGTATTTTGGGAATAAATTGCGGCAGCTTGTACGGGGAGCCACGTTCGCTATGATACGGATACATTTTTTTTTGAAGTTTTAAAATTTTGATGGTGTGTACCGAATAAATCAAAATACATTTCCCCTGTATTTGAACGTATAGGTACTATAATATAAAAACCGACTCTAGAACATTAAGCTACGTTGGAGTAATCGAAAGATGATAGGTTCGATCCCGGCTGTCGGTGTCATTATTGTTATTATTTTGGTTTTGCTTTCATTTATACCAGTTTTACATCTGTAGTGTATATTTATTGCGCTTGTGCGATAGTGAGGTAAAATTATCGGTTATTTATGACCGAACATTTTACCGGTTAATTAACCAAATATCTATCTATACAAAATGACGGTTTCCGGTTTCTAATTCTCAGAACACAAATAGGAAAAGAAAACAATACAACAGTAGAATCGAAAGAATATAATTAAATAATGTATTATATTTATATTTGCGTAGCTATTGGTTATAAAATAAAATATCGACCAGATGTTACAATTATGCGCAAAACTTTCTGCGCAACCTTGTATAATAATAACAAATAGTCACGGCTATTTAAAAATAAATTACCGCGGTTATTTAACCAGTAATTTATTCTTTTACATCACTACTGTGTGGTGATTCGTCGTGACTAGAAAAGTGTCATCACAATAAAGCTAGTTGGAATGAAGTATATATTATGCACGATTACATATTATGCATAACACAGCCAACATGCATTACATGGAATATATGTGCATAATTGCGGCATTATAGTGATTAATTTATAGTGTCATATTTATAATCGGGTTTAATTTAATCTGACGACATTGATTTCAATTAATTTAACATTTTTATTATATCATATTACCCGTAAATAAGCTTTCTTTCGCGAAAGAAAAATATTATGCATACATTATACGACCATTTCGTTTACTATGTCTTTTACATCCTTTCAGACATAATTCATTAAAATATTTTTTCATGTACACTGTTAAAATTAGTTTCTAACATTTACCAAAAAAAATATATCTAGCTAGCTTTTTTTCTTGCGGCTCTGCTTCGGCGAACGTCAGTTTTGCTTATAAATGCCGGTTTTAACGAAAAGCCTGGCTTAATCAAGTTGTATACTTTTATTCCACGGATAAAAGATACATTTGTTGGTAAATTCTGAACTGGTTTTTGACTTCCAAAACGTCTGTCGGCAATATAGAATTCCTGAGACACAACTGCGTGTTTGTTGGTCAAATTTCTATTCAGACTGTTTGAACTTGATTCTAGCAGTTCTAGGCTCACCGCAGAAGCCAAAAACTGCTAAAACCAAGTTCGCACTGTCCGGCGAATCTGACAATTTACTCAACAAACACGCAGTTGTAGCAGAAGAGTTCTGTGTTGCCGGCAGACGCTTCGGGAGTTCAGAACCAGTTCAAAACTTACCAACAAACACACGTAAGAAGCTAGAGTACTTTTCGTTCATTTCACTGAGAATGTTTAAAGATTAGATCAAAGTTTATATAAAGTGCTACCCTTTGAGTATGGAATTCCATAATACGTGTACTGAAAATCAGTTCAGCCGTTTATTGACATGAAAAAGATTTTTATTTGTATGAGACTCCTAGCTTAACGCGCGTGAAGCCAACTATATTCTATTGGAATCTGATATAAAACGATACGACATCTGGTGACAGAAACTTAAACCACAAGTACTTTACATTTTGCATGCTGTTAATACTACAATACATAAATGAAAAATGGCCGCTTCAATATTGTATTTGTCCTAAGCTCCATATGTCAAATCTTAATATAAGTGTAACAAAACTAAGCAGGCAAACAGTGTTTGTCTGTTGTGTTCCTTTATAGGTTTATTATTAGTGTATTTGCCATATGGCAACATACACTATTGGCGTCGGTCGGATGGCGGGACCTAGGGGTCGGACCAAAATTTCTCGACGTTTCATAACCTCCTAAACACTTTGGCACCATTTTTAAAAATGTTTATATATATATGTATATATATATATATATATATATATATATATGTATATATATATATATATATATATATATATATATATATATATATATATGTATATATAATGTATATATATATATATATATATATATATACATATATATATATATACATATACGTGCGGGCAATAACTTTCGAAAGAGTTAATTGATTTTAACTAAATTCGGCCCACGTGTTGAAATCTATCACCGCAAGAAGCCTATTTAAAATGGACCTGATCGGGCCATTTTAAGGGTAGTTTTTAGAGGTTGAAAAATGTTTTTGGGCCCCAAAATACCGAAAAAACTCTTCGAATCGTTTCAAAATTGAAATTTAAACCTCTGATAGTAATTAAAAAGTGTCCCAAAAATTTCAATAAAATCGGCCGGACAGGACTGGATTTACAAATTTCATGAAAACACTAATTTGTAGATGGTAACTTATTTACTGAACGGTGTATTTGATTCGGTACACACGTTAGATTGTTAATAATATTGCAATTAAGAAAAAAAATATTTTCAGGGGTGTATTAAGGGGTTAAATTTTTTATTTTGCCCAAAAACCAACTTAAGTTCATATAATACAGCCACAATAGCAAATACACTATATTGTCGGCAGGGTTTTGGCATTGCAACCCGGGTTTTTTTAGTATTGATGTAAATATTATTTTCTCTGATTTCAAAATTAAAAGTGCACACGGTAAAATATTGCACGCACTGAAAAAGTTTGAGAAGCACTGCTTTAGATTAACCGTTATGAGACAGTTTGATGTGACGAATTCAAGGCTTATTTTGATCGCTTATTTATAGACGGATCCATCAATACCAATCAACATGTATCAAGTCTATGTGACTGTACATATTTTTGACATCTACTGTACACACATAATATTATTGTATGTTTGTATTATTATGTACAAATGTGTAAATACGGATCTCTGACGGACATGAGTTCGATATCTGGTGTGTTGTTAAAAGCTGTCGATAGATGGATACCATAGGTTAGACGTAAATGGATTTCTATGTCCATAGAAATAGAAACTTAACACTTTACACAACAGTGTCTGGTGAAAATATATGACTTTTCCTTGAAAAGCAATTTTAATACTTCCTTGGAACGTATGTAGTTTTGAGTACACAAACGAAAACTTTCTGATTTATCTATGTACACAAACAGTATTGAAGACAGACATTTAGAATGAACTTTAAAACTTGAAAATTAGTACAGTAACCTGTACTAATAATATGTTCTATATAACATTTAAATTCGTTTTTCTTGAAAATTTTTAATACAATATTTTATTACATGGTTGAAAAGAGAATAAAAAGTTCTGCCAGATTAGCTAATAAATATATATGGACCTACTTTAAAAAAAAAAAAAATAGGGGCGTCGCTTTGTGAACACACAACGGAAGCTATTGCCCCTTTAATTTTATATTAATGCTATAAATATACGTATACACAAAAAACAACAATATTATTATATTTTAAATTTTTTATTTATTAATAATAAATTCAATAATAAATCTCAGGTATTTGGATTAATAATACAAAACAATCGTGTTATTGTTAATCTTGCTACGTTTCGACTACTTTATTTAGTCTTCATCAGGCTCTGAAAAATAAATAAAGTAGTCGAAACGTAGCAAGAGTAACAATAACACGATTGTTTTGTATTATTAATCCAAATACCTGAGATTTATTATTGAATTATAGTAATAATTTTGGATGCGATATAATGTCTAATTAATAATAAATATAAGAAAAGCAAAATTATCAAATTTACCAGAAAAAAGAAGAAAACATTATGCTAATTTGGGATTTAACCCTAATATTAAAAAACCCGGGTCGCAGTGCCAAAACCCTGCCGACAATATAGTGTATTTGCTTGTATAGGGCCGTTTATACTTTTATTATGTGAAATTAAGTTTGTTTTTGGGCAAAATAAAAAATTTAACCCCTTAATACACCCCTTAAAATAACATTTTTTTCTTAATTGTAATATTATTATCAATCTAACGTCTACACCGAATTAAATACACCCTTCAATAAATAAGTCACTATCTGCAAACTAGTGTTTTCATAAAATTTGTAAATCCGGTCCTGTCGGGCCGATGTTATTAAAATTGTGGGGACACTTTTTAATCACTACCAGAGGGTTAAATTTCAATTTTGAAACGATTCGGAGAATTTTTTCGGTATTTTGGGGCCCAAAAACAGTTTTCAACCCCTAAAAACTACCCTTAAAATAGCCCGATTAGGCCCATTTTAAATAGGCTTCTTGCGGTGATGGGTTTCAACACGTGGCCCAAATTTCGTTGAAATCAATTAGCTCTTTCGAAAGTTATCGCGCGTACACATATATATATACATATATATATAAACATTTTTAAAAATGGTGCCAAAGTGTTTAGGAGGTTATGAAACGTCGAGACATTTTGGTCCGACCCCTAGGTACCGCCATCCGACCGACGCCAATAGTGTATGTTGCCATATGGCAAATACACTAATAATTAACGATTTGAGGACTACGCCTATCGAGTGTCTTTAGCTGATGGCGCTCAAAATATAAACGATGTATGCGTGCCCTTTCATTTCTATGGTCCTTTCTTTGTCTAAGATATGATCTGAAGTTTGAACACTAATACGTATATGCTCTTTTATTCTACGATCTTACATGTCACTCGTTTTTTCAAGTTGATTGCCCAGCTCGAGATTTGCGTTAATAAACTTATCTTCAAAAAGTTGACCGTTGCCTTCTTGGCTTATATTGTGATATCGTCACCTTGTGGAGCATTATATCTCATTTACGAATAGGCTTTAATGGATATATTTTTAGAAAAGTAATTGAGATATAGACCTGAGGAGTCATGTTTGAGACAGCCTGTATATCACTAACGCTACATCCCAGAGTGAACCATGATTTTCCTTGTTTACTATTTTTATTAATCGTTTTTATTCACATTGTTTACATAATATATTGTCTGTTCTGTCGAAGATTAGGTGGTCGGGAACTGTAGGTTTCTTGGCCTTTTTATGGAAGCGTATGTCAAATTACTGTTGAAGGGTTAAACTTCAAATTCGTATCAATAAAAATATATTTAACACCTTTAAAATGTCACGTATATTTGTAAGAATTTGTTGTTTTATTCTGAAAATTTATGAAGGATTTTATTTCGTTTACATAATTATAATTTGTTTACGTAAATCTCAGTTATTTCTTTGCACATTACACTGCCATATGACTCGTGTCTTCAAACTTCTCTAATGAACAATGTTTTTCAAAAGGATATTTTTGAAAAAGTTGTTGAAAATCTTGTTAGCCAGTCTGCAAAATTGTTCTTCACGATTTAAACTTTAAATGTTTGCATGTTTTATTTTCAGTTCGCGGTTGGCGCCGTATTTTGTAATAAACAATTGGCAGATTGCATTCAATTTTAATAACGTATGGGTACTCAGCCACAAACACAGTTATTTGGGCTTAAATATATATTTAATTCAAATAAAAATAACGGATTTCCGGCTCAACTGGGTAAACTATGCTAGACCTCGCAATAAAATAGCATGACTGCTTTACATCCAAATTTAATCTATTATTAATATGTGTCCTCCATCTTCACTTCGTGGCAGTTATAGTTATCAGAAAAACCTTCTTCAATTTGAAGTTAAACGTTGTCTAACGTATTTTTTTATAGGCTCTGCAGTGTAAGAGGATACAATTTGCGTGAGGAAAACTTGACAGTTGAAAATACATGAGTCGGATTTAAGCGCCGGATTTAACTTTTTGGTACCCTAGGTTTTTATAGTGAACGGTGCACTAATATGTATAACAACTCTGCCTATACGTAAATTTGTTTCTTTGTTTTGAACTTCACGCTTAGGTTAATATATTCTTTATTACATAACATCTCAATTAATAGAAAAAATTGTTTTCACCTCAACTTGCATATGTTGCAATAAACCATTATTATAATTCTTATCATTAAAAAGTGCTAAAACCATAATGAAGTCATCATAAATGCTATTAGTCGTGAGTAAACATCATTTTTAATCAGAAACTAAATAACCGAAATAAGTTTAACTCGGGAAAAGTCTCTTGTCTGGTGCTTAGTGTACTTTATTATAAATCCAGCATTATTACAAAAATCAGCAAGAAAGTAGTTATTTCAGATTAAACCTTATTGACTGAGTTCGATAAATACATGTACTTATATGATGCTTCAAATGATTTTGAATCGACGTAATTAGTTAATTACTAATATCTGATCTCAGATCAGATGTGCTTACTTTAGTTTAGCACGGCAAAAATCTTGTCGTAAGCGAGCATAATAGAGTGTACGGAGTACAGAGTGGGGACCCACGGTGATGACCGTGGCAGCACCTCGACACTATATCGCGGAGCACCGGAACACTCGCGGCCACCAATGGTTGTTTAACACTGCAGCCGTCCCTCGCGCGACCATTGGTCATCTACATCTCGGTCTCTACTTTGATCTCGACTGACATATTTGCATATACGATTCCCATAATAAAGTATAGCACGATTGCCGATTTTGATGAAATTTAGACTATTGAATAGTTTTTGATCAGTATTTGTAAAGGTCCTAAGCAGTAGTCAGAGGAAATCAGAAATAATTCAACTTAAGCTAGGCAAATCCTAAAATCGAGGAACTAAATAATTCTACAAAAATTATTTTTCGAGGTATCACATTTTTATTGAACTGTTGGATATATTCATTGGATTCTTATTGATCTGATGATTAGTTTTATGTCTCCTAGAGGACTTTGGCTACCACTTCCTTACTTTAGATCTATTCTAGACAGTAATTAATATACTCGTAGTTCACTTGAATTAACTTAGCATTTTTTTTTCTAAATTAAAAAGTTAGGTTGAATTTAGTTATCTACAAAATTCGCAAGGTTTCGATGGATCCTCCTATAAGTAACTGCTTAATTTGCTTGTAGGTAAATCCGATCTTGCTTTTGATTTTTGTAATAAACTTATAAATAGTTCATCTAAAAATTTTTATTTTATGGATAATCTGTACAGATCAGTGATACCCAATATATATAACTCAAAATTATTTTTAATATGAAACATTTTAATGGAATCTGCTAGAAAGCGATGATACTTAGCCGCAGAAGGTCGTATTTCTTTACGTTTTGGACATAAGATAATCATAATCTAAAATTAACTCATGCATGATTATTCTTTACTGAGCAGTAGAAGAAGAAGTAAAAAAAATAGTGGAAACCAAGGTCATTGGAAATACACAGGTCACCTCGTTAATGAATAACGTTAAATGGAAAACCCTTTAACATTTTTATAATCATGCAATATCAATTGACAGTCCAGTGAATGACGTCATCCCTCCACTACTATCCAAAGGAACTAGGTCATTTCTGTATCCAATAACCTTGAGTAGAAACTATGTCCTAATCGGTGCTAAAATAATTGGAATCATCAGGAATTTTTTGTAGTAGTTATTTGTGGCCACTTTGATAAAAAAATGTATTCAAATACTGCAACACTGTGATACAATGTAGCTAATATTAATATTAATTAGATACTTGATTTAATAAAGTACCTAATTATAAAATGTTTTTTTAAAATCAATTGGGTGTGCGCGTCATCTTTCAAGAGTGCATCGGCTGCACTTGAAACGATGAAGAGCTCTGAGGTGAACGTCGATGATGATGATGATGCTGGTAAAGTCTCAAGTGTAGGTACTAAGCAACAAAACACCGTACACAAACGTATACGTGTTTGGTATGTTTGTGTGTGCGTGTGTACATTAAACCAAATCTTTTTTGTCCATTTCAAATATTGACTTTACGGTTAAACAGAGACTCATCGAACCAAGTTGCATTCCAAACAGAGGCGACGTTCTACTAAAATTATTCGTTTCAACTAGAAAATATTGGAAATCGAAAATATGATAACGGAGATGGGTACTGCCAGGAGCGCCACCTATATAAGCACCTCAGTCTGTGAATTGTTCATATAGCAGTGTATGCAAAATAAGTTTATTTCAAATAATATATCATTGAAAATGGCCAATATTCAAGTTGTAGAGTTTTTGTATTTTCAAAGGATCCGGAACAAAAAAAAATTGGTGGATCATATGCTATCAGAAGGGGAAAAAACTTATACTATAAATTCTGGGACAATAGTTTTTAAAAGTCCACTTTACTAAAGAAGATTTTGCCATCAGAAGAAGAAATTACATATACATAGAAAAACTAGTTATATTTATTTAAATGATGGTTAAAATATTAAAACATCACAGATTTGAATTATTTCTTATTTGAATCTGTCAACTTAGAAAGAAACATGTAGATTTGATTTTTACTATCCTTTTTAGTGAAAATCAATCACAACTTAGGTCGTTATGTATCTGCTGCCATCTACGTTACAATTGTCATGTACCCATGTGCATAATATAATAAATAATTATTCAATGTATATCAAAATTATAGTGACATTTTTGTCCGTGGCTCCAAAATTTAGTTTATTGGTCAGCGTGCTGGACTTTGAAGCAAACTGTCATGGGTTCGACTCCCATCGACGCTCATGGATGTTTTGTAATGTATAATCTACAATACATAACTATATCTACTTGCGCTTTAAACCTATTTTGGCACAATCCCTTTAAAATATCAGCGCTTTTACTTTCGTAAAATAACTCATGTAACACTAGTGCGTAAAATAAAATAAACGAATTAAACAGTAATTGGTAAAAACCATCTAAGCTTGTAATTAGAAATATATGCAAAATAACAGCAGGCGCGAATAGTAATTTCAATTAGCAACTTAATAGAACTGAAGGTTTTTTAACTATAGAACTGTCAAAAATGTTTAAAATATACGAAGTGAAAATCAGCTGCAAAAATTTAGTATATATCTCGAACGTAATGTTATTGAGCACGTGATTGAATAACAAACATTCATTAAGTAGCTATATGTCAGATTTTTAAATTATTTAGGATAATTTAAGTGAAGAGATGGACGCTACTGAAATTATTTATTGGGTGAACGAAGTAACTTCTCAATCAAATAGACTATATAGAATATAGAGTAGTGGTTTCCAAACTGTTCCACTTGCAGCTCAAACTTTTTACAAAAATTGAACAAGCGACCCACATATAGCATAGCGATCCTACGTACCTTAGCTAAACTACAAACTTGATGTAGCTTAATTTGAATTAATATATTTGGACTCAAATCTACATTTTAAAATATGAACGAGTTTTTTCAAATCTACTCACTACTCAAAATTGATTAGCTAGTAGCGACACAAAGGTTGGGAACCAATGATATGCTCTTCAAAACTAAAAAGAAAGAAAATAAAACTGAAATGGGGAAACATTCAGTTTTCTGTTTAACAAATACAACCAGATTTGTGTTATTTTAAAAGCTTTAAGTTTAAAGAACCATAACAGCGGCTTTATTCAAACAAAATGACAGACACGCTTGTTTTTTACTTGACAAATAAAAATATGTGTAGTCAATTCTTTGTAAAATCAATAAGAGTTTTTAAATCATCTCGTTTTGTTCAAGTTGACTCTGCTTTTTAATCGGCAAATAATTGTACTTAAATCAGCTATACGATTACATGTTATACCCACTGCAGCAAAGTGAATATCTGTATTCATTTTTTTTTTTTTTTTATTGACAGAAAAAAAATACATAATTGTGCATCAACCTTTCGATTATTAGCACTATTAACAATTATACAAAGGGTACAAATGGGTTACAAAATAAGTTATGTCTTTAGATATTTGTCTTAAATCTAATATGTGGGATCTGAATTGATTTTGGTTTTTGCCACGTATGGTGGGAGTGCAAAGCAGGTCAGTGAATGGGACTAATTATTATAATTTGGACATTATTTGGTGTCATGTAGGAAGCGTAATAATTTTTGGATATTCCCTTCCTCATTTTTCAAAATTTCGCGAAGGTTCTGTTTGAGTCCGGCCGCAGATCTTTGGGGTGCGTACACAGAGCATTCGACAAGGAGGTGCTCTACCGTGATGTATTTATCGCAGGTGTTGCATTTTGGAGGATCTTCTTTCAGCATGAGGTGAGAGTGCGTAATTTTTTCTTATTGTGTTAAAAATATCAATAATAGTAGGTATACGTAGGTATTTGTTCAATTGTAATTCCAATCATTTTTTGTTTTTATAGTATTTTATAAACTTATTTCGTTTTTTATCAAAACGCATGACAATTATTGTGTCAAAATATATATTTTTTAGAGCTTAGAGTATCGGAATTTTGTAATCCATAATTTTTGGCAAAACAGTTCGCATATTTTTGCGTAAAAAAATTAATATATGACGCAAACTTCGCAATTAAATTAATTAAAAAATAGCATTACGTCGAACATTTTAAAATATTTCTGCTGGGTTGCGCAAAGCATTATCAAAAAATTTGATTTGACAATGACCTTAGATTGTGACCATATTATTACAGTTTTTTATACAAGTAGGAGCAGCCTAATGTCGTATTTAAACTTTTTGTCATTAGAACATTATATTGTACTCACACAAAAACAAATAATTGATCCATACAGAAAAATACATTTCACGCTAAAATTTGACCAAAATGCATGGAAAAATGCTGTTTCGAAGTGGAAATCGTACTAAAAACTATGGTAAATAGATAAATATATATATACAGTTTAAGACAAATTTCGTTTCAATCGATCTATGATTAATCGACCAGAATCAGTTTATTAAAAGTCTAATGAATAAATATGTGTGGTCAGAGTTTAGTGTTATTGTCAAATCAGATTCTTTGACAATTCTTTCTGTAACCCAGCATTAAGAAATAGCTTAGCGCTACATTTCACATATAAATGATTCATACATTAAGATCCGATGCATTTCACAAATATCTCCTCTGCTACACTTATAGTAAACTGCACTAGAGGCATGCATCGGACTTATCTTTTACAAAGATACACTTATTTTCGTCATAAACGCATTTATAGTCACGCCAACGTAGCTATTGTTTCAAGAAGTGAATTAATGTACCTAATTACAACTTTAGAATGTATGAGGGGTATCTCAATCGCTGAAATATGAATGAAATTTTGTCTACTTTTTTCTTAATATATCTGGAATAAGTACCCATACGAATTACTAAATAGCTTAAAAAAATTATAATTATGAAATTAACATGAGATCTTATGGAAAAATCGCACATTCATACTTCAGTACCGTTAAAATACATAGTAATATCACCGAGAAAAGTTTGTAATGTTTAGTCACGCGTCTAAGAAAATTTATCTGTCAATAATGTCAATAATTATTGCTGAAAAGTGTCAAACGAGTAGACTATTCTATAAAATGCATGTTCACACTTGACAAGAGCGCACTCATGATTTATACATATTTTTACCAGAACTATCGATTAATTTTGATAACTAAACAACGAAACTTGAAGATTTAATTACTGTTCAAATGAGACGCTCTCAAGATATCTTCCATGTTACTTACAGATATACTATTATGTATTGCTGTTTAACAAACTGTACCGAAAGAAGCGTTTTGGTACAGTTTGATATTGTTGCTATACTATCTCATAATATGCGGTAATTGACATAGCTTCTTTTGTCTACGACTGTATAAGTCATACATTCTTAATTATGATAATTATCTATAATAATTAATTAAGAATGCATGACATATTATAATAGATCATTTTCGAAATAACTACAAAACATTTTAGTGATCACTTACGAGTATTATGATTATTTGTAAACTGACAGCTTTAACTGAATGAAAGATCTGTGATACTGATTTTGCAGAGTATTACTAAACTCAGGACGTCTAGAGAATAAACGCAGCTTTTTAACACTCACATGTTTGATATAATATGCAACATAGAAAGACTGTGTGCGTGTCAAAAAGGCGTGATTTATAACGCACTTGCCGTGTTTGCGTTTCACTGCTTACATAGTCTTTCTGTACATTTTCTGTGTCACATAAGATTATAATAGTGCTATACTCTGTAAAAATATACGATAAAAGGAAAACAGTTATGTCTATAAATATATCTGTGCTTAAATAGCAAAAACTCGTATGACGATTTTCTGTTGTTTTCTATGTCTATTTGCCGTCACAGGAATGCTATAAGTACTAAACATTTAAATTTAAGGAATGAGTGATACATTTGTGCTTGAATGCAGAAAGTATTGTCAGAAAATTTGATTTGACAATGACCCAAAAGTGTCCATTGTTTCTAAACTATTTTTTTTTTATTTTAATTAAATTTGTTTACCTTTCAGTTTAATCGATGATTTTATTAATAACTATAGCGTTCCAAACCGACTTCGTCCGGGTAGATTTTAACTTTGAATTAAGAGCGACCAATTACTTCACTATATCTCATGGTGGATTGCAGAAAGTATTGTCAGAAAATTTGATTTGACAATGACCTTCGATGTGACCACACATATTTCTCTATAAGAAAAGCAATGTAGAATTTTAAATTGATCCTGCTCTAAAAATAATTGATCGATTGAACTTACTTTTTCTGTACGATTTCCACTTCGAACAACATTTTTTTGTGCATGTTGATCAAAATTTAACTTAAAAAGCGACCTTTTGTTTTTGTGTAAGTACAATATAATCTTTTACATGACGGGGAGTTTCATAACGAAATTAGACTGCTCCTGCAGTTATAAAAACTGTTAAGATCTGATCACAATCTAAGGTCATGGTTAAATCAAATTTTTTGACAATGTTTTCTACAACGCAGTATTATACTTCACAATGTAATAAAATTAGGAGCCGACGAAGAAACGAAATTCTTATAAGATCAATCTCGTGTCTATTTGTCTGTCTGTCACAGTCTGAATATATTGAACGAAAAAAGTTGAAAATTAGATGGTTCAATTACGCACGTATAGCGTAAATAAACAAATTCCGATTTTGGGGGGCAAATTAGAAAATAAAAAAAAAAAATTAAGTGCATCATGTGACATATCAAATAAAAAGGCTCGTTATGAGAAATACAAATCTATTATTTTTGTAATTTTAAAATGCATAGTTTAGAAAATATTAAAGCACTCTTCGAAACTACTGAACCTAAAATTTTGGAATAAAATTCGAAACGAAAATCGTAAGTCTTAAAACTCTTACAGAGAACGGAATGGTACGGAACTCTTTCCACGCGAGTTCCAATCGCACTTACCGGTTTTTTAACCAACATAGTTTCTATATGTATATGCGCCGGGTACCTATGCTTTACATTGCTTCTTTAGTCTAACGCTCCATTACGCGAACCGTACTATAATAATTACTCATTCCAACTATTTTAGTACCTTACTATGCAGTAAACTCCATGTCATCAGATCACCAAAAATAAAAATCAATAGTGGCGGTGTTATTATTCTCATTATATCGAAAATTCTACATAAGCTGTTTTACTTTGTGGTCGTATATATTATAGCAAAGATTCACCAGCTTTGTGCCGACACAGGTGACATAATATTACGTCATTGGTTTCAATTTCTGACAGTCATGAGCTATTTTCACTACACTGCAACTGAAGCCTTACTAATACCCTGACACCGATATTTATTTTCTATTTAATTATTTTTATTTACAAAACAGGTGTTGTTACTTTGTCAGTCGTTAAGTAGAGTAGTCAAAATTGGAGTCACGGAAAGACGTGACTTTAGCGCTCAAACAAACGAATGTTATACGACAAAAAAATGTGCGAAATCAATTCCACCACTAAAAAGTAAAGAATAAAAAACTTAAAAAAAAAATATTTATCTCCTGCAAAAAAATCACTAAAAAGATGAAAATAATGAAATTTTGAGGTCGGAGCTAATTTAATTACACAAACTTTTAATTACATATCTACTTTTTTTAAATAGGCACCGACCTCAAAATTTCATGTGATTTTTTTTGTAACGAAATTAGCTCCGACTTCAAAATTTCATTATTTTAATCTTTTTAGTGATTTTTTTGCAGGAGATAAATATGTTTTTTTTAAAGTTTTTTTATTTTTTACTTTTTAGTGGTGGAATTGATTTCGCACATTTTTAAAAACTACTGAACCGATTTAAGTAAAATGTATGTGGGATCACCCTGAAGATGTCCCTATTAAATAAGAAAAGAATCATCATAATCCCTTTACAAATGTTGGAGATATGAGGTAGCATACATTAAAAAAATATGTTTTTTTGACGTCATTTAAAAACGGATGAATCGATTGTAATAAAAACTATATGGGACTACCTGGGATGTATACCCTTTCAATCAAAAAAATAATTTTCCAAATCGGTTCAGGCGTTTGCGAATAATCGGGGAACATACATAAAAAATAAAAAAAAAAATAAAAAAGATTGCGACGAATTGAGAACCTCCTCCTTTTTTTTGAAGTCGGTTAATAACAGTGAAAACTTCTCGAAATTCACCAATGACGAGTTTACGATTATCTATTATTTATTTGTTTTTTATTTTATTACTACTATTGCTCTCTTTGTTTACACATTGACGCTTTTTATCGTTCTGTGTTAAATCCTATTTTGCTTGCTTGTCTATGAGCCTCTTAAAGATGCATGAAATTGGCATACATTATGTAAGTTAATGGCTCAAATTCAGACAAATGATATTTTTTTATTCAGGGTGCTTCCGTACATCGAAAAAGGGTTAAAAAGGTTAAACATTTTGGAGACAGTTATGTGGAGTGTGTCTATAATTAAGTAAAATAACAAATAAAATCTCTAATTTGATTATTGACTCTAGAGAAATGAAAGTTAAAAACAAGCCTTATGTCTTTCATCAATTCTTCCTCCTTCTTGCTCAATTTTCATTGAAAAAAAGTATTGCTTTTTAGTTCACATGTTGAAGGCTACAAAGTGCTCAATTTTTGATACAATATTGTGTCGGGGGTGCAATATTTATTTATGATTACAGCTAGCAACAAATAAATTTCAACAAAATCGGAAACTTCGGCATAATATTACTCTAATGGAGACATTTCTTTGAATAATAAATTGGCTAAGCAAGGTTTCATTTTATTTAGTTATGCATCGCTACGTGAATACACTCAGTATAAAACGCTTAGTCATAGCCTACATGAGCCTTACTTCAGGACACTTTCTTTTATTTGAAGTGACCATCTGCAGTATCCATAATCCAGAAAGGAAATCCGGTTTTGATTAAACTTTTTGCATTGATGGTTTAGTTGTTTTATTCGGTTAATTTTTTTTAAATAACTTTTTTTGAAAATGGTTTGATGGTTGAAAATAGTAAGACGTCGAATAGAAGGAGCTAGAAACTCTAACTTAGAGAAAGATGTATCTGTTATGAAGCTAAATAAAATAAAATGAAAATTGAAAGCACAAAATTCAAATTCACGTTTTAATTGGCGAAGCATATTCCTGTATAACGTCAATTACGCGTTATCTCGAACCAAGGCCCACTGTGTCATGGTCTGTGGCATCTCAAATGTCTTATCACAGCTTTGGTATCGGCTGCACGTCACTGTTCATGTATGTCACTCGCTTTACGTGTATTTAAATCAGTGGCGTACTGTTCTTTAGTCAAAATTGACTAGAATTCAATAATAAATCTCAGGTATTTGGATTAATAATTAATAATAATCGTATTAACAAAATAAAATTACATGCAATATACTGTTCAATTGATTTTTTATTTATATAAAGACGTTTCGACTAACAGTTTTAGTCCTTTTCAATTTTCAAAACTAAAATTTATATAAATAAAAAATCAATTGAACAGTATATTGCAAGTAATTTTATTTTGTTAATATATCTATTACTGTTGGTAGAGTCAATATTATTAATAATAATCGTGTTATTTATTAGTTATGGTAATAATTTACAAAATTTTTTTATATATTTTTTACTTATTATAGTATAATTGAATTTGTATATATATGTATTTTTTAGAGCCTGACGAAGACTAAATAAAGTAGTCGAAACGTAGCAAGATTAACAATAACACGATTGTTTTGTATTATTAATCCAAATACCTGAGATTTATTATTGAATTATTGCAGTAAATGTTTTCCAAAAAAAATGTTGTTTTTAAGACAGTACATCCGTTGAAAAATACGGAACTCTTATAGAACCACTCTAGTGACTGTCGGTCTGTCACAGCTTATTTTTTCCGAATCTACTGTACGAAAAAAATTGAAATTTGGTACATATATAGAATTAGATGACCCAATCACGGACGTATAGCGTTAAATAAATGGATTCCGATTTTGGGCGTTAATGTTGTTTGTCTCTTTAGGTCTTTAGAATGCAAAGCTAAGCGATTTAGTCATTGAGACTATAGAATATATAATAAATTAATTATATACAGTGTGATCCATTTTAATTTCACCAGGGAAATATTTCGAAACGGTGGTGTTGTTGAAAAAAAAGTTTCAGACAAAAGTTGTTCAGTTTGAAGGGGGACATCGTTTGGAGACATAAACTACCCCCCATCCTCAAACCCTGCGCAGGGATGAAGGTGACTTTGACATTTTTAATAGGAACATCTATTTTTTATCACAAATTGTCATTTTTCCATAAAAAATACGCAACATTTGTCTGAAACATTTTTTTCAATAACACCACCGTTTCGAAATATTTGCCTGGTGAGATTAAAATGGATCACTCGGTATATTTTGTATATATGTGTAACTGTATCACTCATTGTTTCGAATCTGACTTTTCCTACACAATGTCTTGTCTTTGGAGCAATAAAGAATTATTATTACAAATAAACCTATTATTTTATTGCTGTTTTTTTTTGTTACGTCACTGTTTGAAGTCGGACATGGTGGGTGTGTGAACTAAGGTGTATATTTATGAATTATGAAGTTAACTTGTCACAGAGATTTAACAGACTTACGTGATATCATCGTAACAGCATGACTACAAAGTGTACTATAATAATAGGTACATACTAAATATGGACAATTATAGATATGTCTATCTTTTTATGGTACATAGGCAGCTTCAAAGGTAAGACTAAATTTGAATGAGTCGCTTAATTGTATTCAAAAGAGATGCTTTGGCACTGTGAGCAGTGTTTTTGTTATTAGCACGATTATATTAGCTTGATTTGTATGTTTTATGTATATTGCAAATGTATGTAAAGAAATTTTGCGATTCAATTTTCAATCTCTTCAAAATGTCCTATTGGCGTGAAATTTTGCAGTTGTGCATAGTTTTGAGAACAATGCAATATTGTGATATTTTGGCCATAACAATATACATATTTAAAACAAGTTAAAAAATGGAAATAAAAAAGTGGTGGGAGTAACGGTACTGATGGTGGGAAAACGTGTCTCCAGTGGTTTAAAAAATAAAATAATATGACTAAGAATTTGAAAATAAAATTTATAGCTTCAAAAAAACCTAAAAAACGCTTGCATTAACGCAGTAAAAAGTAAAAAATATATATTTGTTTCTCTTCTACAACGCTTTAGAGCGTGGGGCACCCGTTGACTTCAATGCACTAGGTGACCTTCCCACGCTTCTAAACATTTATGAAAACGAAAAACATTTATAATCTACCGGGAAAAAGGACTTTTTAAGTAAACACTTATTTGTTATTTACAGCGACGTTTCGTCCCTTGCTTGGGCCTTTTTCAAGCTTTATAACTATTAAATGTTTTGATCAAGTAGATATAAAAGTTAAAATACACATGTAAATATAAATTTGAGTTAAACAATTGTTCATTAAAAAGTTTGTAATAATTCCGTTTTTTTAAAAATATTTTTACGGTTGATGTTCAAACGTCGCTGTAAATAACAAATAAGTGTTTACTTAAAAAGTCCTTTTTCCCGATAAATCATTTTTATATTAATTACCAAGGGCAAAAAAGAAAAAAAGTCAATATTTATAATCTACTTTCTAGTGTGTTAATAATATAATTATGTTTTTGCAATGTTTTTTTCTCTCTCGCACAGCAGAGCCAATTCGATTAATTGAAAGTGTTACGAAACGCTGCAAAGAAAAAGGATTTAAAGATCAAACCATTAGGAACCCCGCCATTGTGTGTATATTGGATACTATAAAAACAGGCTATAAAACGTTAGGTTACGGTGGGTGCGAGGTATAACACAAAAGGACGTAGGTCCGATTCCGACGGTCGGCGCCATTATTTTACAATAGTTACATCAAATTTGTATAAATGACCGATGCATCATTTCTGTATGGACAGCCGTATATTACATGTAAAACATGTACACATCTCAGTAACACGTTATTTATCTACTGATTAAAAGCGTTGTGTCATAACATAGCATCCTGTTGTCATTTTAGTTTTACTTCTTCACAAACATTTTTGTAAAAGTTTGTACGAGATATGTACACAAAATATAATAAAATATCTCGAAATATAATTAAATCAATGTCTCTCAAGCGGTAGATTCCGATCTAAGGGCCGGATTTAGGACAGGACAACAGATTGAGTAATGGAGATGAACACTGTCAACCTTTGCCACAGAAAGAGGAATTACGGACAGAAAAACTAATTGTATTTATTTAAATGCTGGTTATAATATTAAAACGATATGTATGTTACAAACCTCCCAATTTCTAAGTTACCCTATGTATTTGATTTCCATTTTATTATAAAAAATAATAACAATGTGCTGAACTCAGATTGTAATGCAATATTTTATTTGTGAGTTGTGACATGGAAAAACGAACGTTAGCGAGGTTCATGTTTCATGAGTCATAAAAGCATCACATTCGAATTACATTTTTTGCACGTATCTTCTATAAAATAACTGATTTTCACTCTATATAATATATTTGAGAGCTGTCATATTTTTTTTATGTGTGCGGCCATTACAGTTGGCTTGGTAAGATTGAATTTTTGTTTTACTTTACGCACTGGTGCGAAAAGGGTATTTTTACAACTACTATACAGACACGAAAAGAAACTATTTTATAGGGGGTCGTGGAACACAAATATTTTTATGATTAAAAAAAAATAATTATAAGACGAAAGTTATATACGTGTGTTTTTTTTAAATTTACAATACATCCTTGATGCCCTGACATGTAAACCACTATTTTTAATATTAAGGAAAATGTTGCAGGTAAATTAGTGAATGTTTTGAATATCATAATCGCTACCTACAAATATCATCCAGAAATCATGTTTAAATAAATTCAACGCGTCATGTTTGGTAAATATCTAAAGTTAGATCGCAAACTATTTTCATAAATATGAATAAAGGAAATATCGTAAATATGCACGTCTTTTCAATGAAAGTAGTATTCGCGATCAGTAAAATATTCATTAAATAAATCCATAGGTACCCAAAAAATGTATATTAGACCATTTCTTCTAATAATAATAAAAATTTCATTATTGTTAAGAAAATTATTTCTTATATTCTGATGATATTGTGATATTCATATTTTTTTTATTATCTTTTAGATGTGTTTCCTCGGTCTCTTCAATAAATGGTAGACGCGTCAATCGCGTTTGGCGTCCAAACGCGGGCCAAGAAGTCTTTAACTACATTTTTTCTTTGTAAGTTCATTTATTATATATTTTTTATCAATTTGGTATTATTTACTGAAATGTATGTAAAGTTATTAATGTTCACACAATGTTACTCTTTTAATTCAAATCCTCTAGTTATTATTAGCAACCTAGTATCGTTAGCTGGACTAATAATAAATGATAGAACAATAAATGTGACATTAATGTCTGAAGTGATGGTAAATCACATTGCATTAACTTTTTCACACACGTATCTAGTATGTACGAAATGTATGCACTTAAATACCGTACTTTGGATGAAGTGTGAATGAGATATTACGGCTTTTAAAATATTTTTCTCAAAAAAAAACCTAAATATATTGCATATATTATGCCTCATAAATATTTACAGAAAACCCGCTATTAGCAGGACGTAAATTAAATAGGCATCATTCGTACCAGCACAGCTCGAATAAGAGTAAACCAACGCACATGTATTAGATCGATAAGTAATTGATTCGTTCTCTTATTGCTGCTTTAAAAGTGCCAGCTAAAGTTGATTCGTGCCTAGCGATATATTAAGTGTGTTTGGTATCATGCTGCAGTGTAAAAAGTGTTAACACTTTTGAGCAAGGGAACTTAGATTTCAATCAAGTTTACCATACAGAAGCATTATCTATGAACCATTTAATCAAGAACAAGTTGATAAAACATCATTCTATACCCTGTTTTATTGACAGAGACTACCAAGCTGTCATGGCGTGTGTATTATAAAATAATTGTCGTTTATTGTTATTATTAGTGTTTAACGTGAAAATTCGAATTTTGCGGATATATGTCGACTCTAAATTTATATTTTTTTATGCTTAATAATTTGTGATAAATTTCAATCAAGTTTACTGTACCCCTCGACGTAATTATTATACGTAAATTATACATATTGTTAGCCAACGTACTTCGTATGCACAATTCACACATTTGGCACGAATGATCGATGGCAGACCAATGACAGGGAGGAATTACTCATCCCTTTCAGACTCTGATTTGTACTCACGACACCAGATAGAAGAAGAGATGTTTCCTTGGCACAGGTTCACACAGAATGTCGTGTGATGTTAACCAGTGACTATTTTCTTAAAAGTTGATTAATAAAATATGTTCTTGCCGAGTGTGGATCATATTTTTTAATTTGGTTTATATTTTTTATTTGTTTAGTTGTAACTTAACAATATACAGATGTAGTAGAGGTATTCGCATAATCGACGGCGTAATGAAGATATCGTTTGATCTATATAATCGAAGGTTTACTGTACATTTGATACATGCGTCGCCAGGTGTTTCGAATGTAAAACGCTACAGATCATATCTTAATTGCTTGATTAGTCTGCAAGTCTGAAAGGAACTGGCTTCTCCATGTTGATATATATAATCTCCCACACATAAAATGTTTTACCACTTCATGTCATCGCTGAAAAAAATATTCTAAATTTCGGGCTAATTCTTTTATTATATTAATAGTATTTTTTGACGGTCAAGGAGTACATCTATTTCTGTAGTTACTTAATTACTGCGAAAAGCGAATCTGTGGCCAAGGACAAAAGTATAATTAATTATTATTAAAACTCAGGCCGAGTTTATCAAAACTTCTAACAATAATAAATGGTTTATTCCAAAACAAAAAGAAAATTATATTGAATTACTTGGTTAAATATCAACATTTTTTGAGGTTATAATTATGTAGCTTTGATCAACATTAACGCAACTGAAATTTAATGGACGAGAAACCACACACGAAAGAAGCATAAAAAAGTGAGTTTCCAGTACTCTCAAGGGATGTAACATGTATGTTCCAAACTCACTTTTTTATGCTTCGTTCGTGTGTGGTTTCTGGTCCATTAAATTTCAGTTGTGGTAATGTTGATTTTAATAGGAAATTCATTTTAACTCGACAACCACTAGCTTTTCAAGTTAGGTACCTAGTTTCATCAAAAGTGGTTCGGCCGTTTTCGTGCAAACTCCGAAACCACATTCTCTTGTTTACAAGTATTAGCTAGGGGTTGTCCGCAGGGGGACTACCAGGGACACAAACCTCAAGGAGGCATAGTTTAAAATAGAATTATTGTCTCTGATTCATAATTTTTTAGCAGTTCACTGTCTGTCTCGAGGCCTGCGAAATTATAGATATAATATGTGTCATTACAATTGTGTATATATAGGTATTGGTTATTGATTATAAATTCAGATGTGTGCTAAGCATGTTTCAGTCGAATCGGTAGTTATTTCAGGATCGATATAGAAGGTTAGTTCAGCTCTTACCGTAAAGTACACAAAATGGTAAAAGTAAAACGGCAGTTAAAGTCATGTCGAGGTGCTAATTGTATTCAGTTAGCGGTATGCGAAGAGACCTTGAAAGACATCGACCGCTGATCAGATTGTACCATTACGATGTGTTTTCTATCAATTTATATAAGATGTAAGAACTTATTTTTTTAAATGTTTCTCACCACTTCAAAAGCGAAAATTAATATTTTCGTAACAGTGTGTCATTTGAGACATAGCATTGTAACATGGAATTATTATGTATATTGTATATATTTTTACCTCCTCGTTAAAAATATTGTTTTTTTTATGGAATATTTTTAGTAATGATTCGTGTATTTATTTTTAAAAAAATCGGTCAAGTGCAAGCTATACTTGCACAGCTAGTGTTCCGTGCCATTAGCCTCCCACTTGTGTATTATATAGCCAAATTTTGGCTCTGTAGTTATGAAGAAATAAATTGCTTATATAGCAACTATTCGCGCGAGAATTTTGTAATCCTGATAATTACTTTTTTTGTTCTTTTTAGACTATCAAATTTTTTACTAAAAATGACATTAAATATATACTATATTTTGATACAAAATAAATCGTTTCGCGTAACAATAAAAATAATAATAATGAAAGCATATGAATTTTCAAGGTCACGAAATATGATGAATTGAATGAAAGTCAAGAAATTTGGATGTTCAAAGGTTATTAAAGTGCAATATTTCATATACCAATTGAGAAATAAATTAATAATGTTTTTTTCAACGTCAGATCTTAATTAGGAAATATAGTTTTATGTTATTATTATCACACTCACACATAAAAATAATAATAATGATGATTCAATTAAAAAAATATAAATTATTTCGTTAAATACAACTAAATTAAACTTGATTGCCAAAATGGTTCGGTCGGTTATTCATCTACGTCAGAGGCTCTTAACCTATCGGACATGGTGCAAGAGGAACATGGGGAAGATGTGAGGTCCTTCCTAGAAAAAACTTACTATCTGAACGCAGATAGAAAAATACTGTATTTCCGAAAAATTTTCTAATACAGGGTATTTAAAAGGTTGCTGATTAGTTTGAATGATGAAAATTAATATTTTATATAAAGAATCTCCAATTTCGAAACTATAGACGTCTTAAAAAACTACTGCATTCAAACTCATTAATATAATTATTACCAAATCGAGAATGTTTATACAAAGCATTGCGCTATTTTCAATGACTAAACGCAAACTTCTGTATAAAAATTAAGCGTAAAAATTCGACATAGAATTGGAAGTTAATGATTTTTAAATTTTTCTTGTGTTTTTGCTAGAGATCTTTCATTATGTTCAAGATTTTACCCTGTAGGTTTTGATGACTGAATCAGTATCATTTTTGAGAAAAATCGTATCTTTTTATAGTATTGGGTTAAAAGCTCGGATTTTTTACAGGATTATAATAGGGTTGTAGACTTTAGTATTTAATATTAATTAGTGTATTTGCCATATGGCAACATACACTATTGGCGTCGGTCGGATGGCGGGACCTAGGGGTCGGACCAAAATTTCTCGACGTTTCATAACCTCCTAAACACTTTGGCACCATTTTTAAAAATGTTTATATATATATATATATTTATATATATATATATATATATATATATATATATTTGTACGCGCGATAACTTTCGAAAGAATTAATTGATTTCAACGAAATTTGGGCCACATGTTGAAATCCATCACCGCAAGAAGCCTATTTAAAATGGGCCTAATCGGGCTATTTTAAAGGTAGTTTTTAGGGGTTGAAAACTGTTTTTGGGCCCCAAAATACCGTAAAAATTTTCCGAATCGTTTAAAAATTGAAATTTAACCCTTTGGTAGTGATTAAAAAGTTTCCCCACAATTTTAATAAAATCGGCCCGACAGGACCGGATTTACAAATTTTATGAAAACACTAGTTTGCAGATAGTGACTTATTTATTGAAGGGTGTATTTAATTTGGTGTAGACGTTAGATTGATAATAATATTACAATTAAGAAAAAAATGTTATTTTAAGGGGTGTATTAAGGGGTTAAATTTTTTATTTTGCCCAAAAACAAACTTAATTTTACATAATAAAAGTATAAAACCACACGGCCCTATACAAGCAAATACACTATATTGTCGGCAGGGTTTTGGCACTGCGACCCGGGTTTTTTTAACTTGAAAAAGAGTCTGGACAAACAAGACCAAGAGACGAACCACAAAGTGATTTTATAGGAGTCTCGTTTTTTCATTCCCGAGGTACGGAACCTGTTTTAGCAACTTATACCCAATTTTTATACGTAATGCATGTGCAAATAATTTACCGTCCATCAAAACAGAATAAAAAAACAATACGATGAACTTGGTTTTTATTTAAAAAAATACAAACAACCAGTGGTAACAACATGCTTGTTCCATTAGTTTGAACGCTGCCGGTTTAAATATTCTGACCTTTAACATACACATGTAGAGACAACGATTGACACTACAATGGCCCATTCAGTTTAATATACTAGTATACGATGTATCTACTGGCCGTATCGAAATTGTGCCTCAGCAGACAATAATTTCTCGTTAGAAAGTAGAAATATCAGTTTTGTTAAAAGACACGTCTCTACCTTGTTAGTAGGTAGCTTTCAATAAAAATATTGGTATTGAAAAACCGCATGCATGAATTGCTCTAAAATCATTTTAACCGACTTAATTCAGCCCTAATTTCGTGAAGGATTAATCGATTTAAATAATTTTTTCCGCCTTTGTGTTTAGGAATGGTTCCATAGAATATTTATTTAAAATGGTACAGGCATTTTTTTATAGTTTAGTAATCATGAAAGATGTCAGTTAATAACAAAGCCACAAAAACTAAAGAAAAACATTGAACCTTCTTTGAAAAAAGTCACTAAAAATAAATAAATAAAAAAAATTGAGATTGGCCCAAATTTAATAAAGGTGTACAATAGAATAAGTTTTAGTAAATAAATTGGCGGAAATTTCAGTTTTATTATTTTTCTGTACTTGAAGGAGGTTGGATTATTTTTTAAATTTTTTATTCAGAATATTTTTATATAAAAAGTTATTAGTATTTATAATATGAAATGTTTTACCTATAAGTTCAAAACCATTAATCCGATTGGCACTAAAATCAACAGGCCTTGAACAGACAAATATTTAATAAAGTCATTTTGCAAAAGCTATTATGAACAAAAGAAAGTCCCAAAACTCTATAGATACATTGTCACACGCATGCGTAGTCTCTATACAGAAAATCACTTTTCGTTTCGTTTGGAGGGTACCATAAAAAACCTTACCTCGGAAACGATTTTTCGACTCTACAGCTCTTTATGATAGATGTAAGTAAAACAGTAGCAGAGCGTAATTCATTCATGCATCCGTTACTAGCTCCCTGTTATTACGTTTTGTGGATGGACCAATCAGAATCGGACTTTATATCTCGAACACTATGTTTCGATCCTATCAACATACTTCAATCATCGTGAAACACAAGAAAACATGGAATACTCTTCAGCCACATAAAACTGAATGAATTTTATACATTTGTTGCGTGTGAATACTCTGGAACTATTTTGCATACATTAGTTCTGAGTCTAATCAATTAGCAGATGTATCAAATATACAAATTGTTTAAAGCAACCATATTTATTCCTCTAACATTATACGTACACATTCTTTGCTTTTATTTGTACTTCAATTTTTTCTAATTAATTAGACATTTAATGTCAACTTGTCAAGGTCACGTCATATATTCTGAATTAGTTTATTAATTTTCTAAAATCTGTTATAGTTTAGCCATTTATTAATTTGACTAAGAGCGTAAGTTCCTCGATTGAAAGTCGCCCGAATTTTTGTAAGCGGCTACAGGAGCCTGTTTCTGTATTATTTAAGCAATGGTGATCGTTTTCGTTACAAAATCGGTAGTTCATTAATCGATCGTGAAGAAAATGTTGCTGGTGTGCGATTTAGAAAGAGGAGCGGTAAGAGCTCTTATTTTATTGATATTTTCTTTAGTCTTGAATAGGAAAGTTTCCAAAATATGTTGATTCAGACATCTTTTGAACGGCGACAGTAAAATTCGAAGTTTTTTCATTTTAAGATCAATCACTTCTTAGCTATTGACAATGATAACACAACAAATGCAACCAGTTACAGGGACTTTTCGGCCGAACTGCTGTTGTTGCAGTCGCGTTGCAAGGGTCGTTATAACCACGTTTAACGTCCGACTGAAATTGCATTATTATTAACGTGTTCATTTATTTTAATAGAATGTCGTTAGAGTTGCATGTCTAGCCGCGACTCTAGTCGCTTTGGTAGCATTCTAAAGCCGTCCTCGCACGAGACAACGCGAAAGTCAGAGTTGCCGTTGGCGATATTGGTGTTTTGTGCAACACATCATCCGCACACAAGCCAACATTTTAAACAGTCAACATTTCAAAGAAAAAGTGCAAGTAGGCGTATTTTCGATTCATCACTTTAGAATGAATAGCAAATATGTGTTTACATTTGTCGAACAGATCAGCGTTGCAAACTTGCAACAATAATTTGCGTTCTGTATGTTTCTATTGCAGCCAATCTAAAAATATAAACGTATTCGCATTAAGCAAGCGTATTTTTCAGTTTATAAAGATTTCCGAAAATTATTCCAGTAATTATAATTTCTTATTCTTTGTTTATTATATTTTCTTACCTATCACGTCTATTTGGGAACACACCGTGAAAGTAAAATCGTATAAAAAGCATCCATATTTACTGATGATATTTGTAGATCGCGTTTCCTTGTAGGTCGCTCAGATCACGCCAGTCGAGTATATCACCGATTGATTGCTTTCGTATTGTCCTGTTATCATAGACATAGTAAGAAGTAACGGCGAAGGAATATCGTAAGGCCGTTGGATTGCTTTCGTGTAGCCTCGCATGCGAACGACTTAACTGTTATTACTAATAATGCGTCGCGTCACGACGGTTAATATTCTCTAAGCTTGCGTCTAACTACTGTTGGTGGTGTCCCACTTCTTTATCTAGAAAGTGACAGGGGATACCGTATCGCTGATGAATTGCTCTCGTGTTGCCTCGATGTAACGCCATGGAGTGGAAGAATCACAGATAACATTTATGAAAATTGTTGTGCTTAAAGCCGGCCCTGTACACTTTGGTGTACAAATGATTGTTTACGAACGTAAATGCACTTACGGTGAAGAAACTGCTTACAAACAGTTTAGCGAGTACTTCTCAAACAATTTAACGCGTATTTAAATATAAAAGTTACTTTGCTAACAACTAACACACTCTACTCACATACGTTTATCTTTGTTGCACCAACGTTATTATTATTATTTGATGTATTTGCTGTCAATAAACATCGCCTTTTAAGTAACGTGATAATTTGCCATTTAGCGTAGTACAGATGTTACACGGGTTTTGGAATGGGAAACATGATCGATCGCAGAGAAACTTATTGAACAGAGTTATTTAGCATGAAAATGTGACCAAGACCAAGTATTATTGAGTTTAGTTCCTTATTGGTAAATTGATTATAATTCTTTGAAACCAAAACTAAACGGAGAGAAAACAGGTTTTTTTGGGATTAAAAAATCAACCGACTTCTAATAAATTCGTTCATTGGGACAAGTACAAGCCTTCCCAGCATGATCTTAAGAAATTAGACCCGATAAATATTTTTCAAAAAATTCTGAAATACACTTTTTGTATTCTTTTTCTTAAACAAAACCTATTTAATAAGTTTTCTTTCGGATCATACCGACATTAATAAGCTTCGATTAGCGCTCTAGCGTAGTTGATATAATTTTTTGTTCTCGAGATTTCGTCTTAGAAAGAAATGACTCCGTACGTATTCACAGAGAAAAAGAGAGAGAGATCTTTTCAAAAATAAAGATAGTGTAGTAACTTTGAAACATAAAAATTGTGATTTCGAATTTCGGCACCAATGCAGTAACTTCCCAATGTATTGGAAATATAATAAAATAATAATAGAAAACAGTATCACGGGTAACTGGAATAATGAAAATAAATCAATTTAAACACTCATTGATTGCAACGTTTCGTCTTTTCTTTAATTAAGACTTTTTCAATCAATGAGTGTTTAAATTGATTTATTTTCATTATTCCAATTACCCGTGATACTGTTTTCTATTAGAACATATATCTAGAATTGAACTTTAAAGATGAATAATAAAATAATTTTTGATTTGAAAATAAAGTTGTTTAAAATTATGATGAAGCAAGATTAAAAAAAGACAACATAATCGTTATTACGGCACGTTAAATGAAAAAAAAATCTATATTTATAAAGTAGATATAATGTTGGTTTTACGTTGCTTTTCCGACAGTTCATTAAGCTGTTACTGAAAGAATTTGTCAAATTCAACTCACATAACTAATTTATTTATTACATTATGCGCATACGAAAACAATTTGAAACGCAAATAAAATGAAGAAAATTTTCTCTCAAATATTTTAGTACGTCATTAATCACGAGGTATTCAAAAATGAAACTTTAATTTTACATCTGCCTTGGTTATGAAGACTAATGCTAGATTACAGAAAACATTTTCAGAAAATTTGATTTGACTTGTTCAATTAAAAAAAAAGCTAATTCGCTCAGTTGGACAAGCTGATAATAGACATGGAAATGTTTCAAAAAACAAAATAACAATGATTTCATTTGTGTATTTCCACATTACGTTAAAATTAGAAAACATCATTTTTTATTAAAATTTTTGTTAAAAACAGTTCAATTCATACAAAATATAGGAGTTAAAAATACGTAAATATAAAAATCATAATTTCGTGACCTAGTTTATAAAGAAACATAGTAACCTATTTAAATAGCTCATCATTTGATAAATGTGTTAGGAACAACACCCATATGGTAGGTATAAGTAGTAAGTAGCGGTACATATGTAAAAAAAGCGGAGAATATATTATAAAGTTACATGTTCGGCGCTATATCAAAAGGGATCGGAGTCTAAACACAACATCACTTAACACAAATATGCGTACGCAGTTTACATGACAGCAAGACAATACGACCGCCTCTTCACAGACTTAGATGATGCTACAGTCATGGATCCATGATCATAGCTGATGCCGTTGAATGGAAATTAGAGACCCTTTAAGATGAGACTGGACACCGGTCACTTAGCATTAAAGATAGCAACCAGTGATCTATCTGTCATTGATCCTCAAGAAGGCAATCTACTTTGCATCAAAGAAAGAGATAATGAGATCATTGCAACTTGCTATTATTCTTTAAAGGCTTACTCTGCTTTAAAGAAGTAGTGAGATAATGATGAATACTCTGTCATTAATCTTTAAAATAGCAATTTTTGAGATGGCGACCTGTAAATGACTCACTCTGCATTAAAGGAAGTGAGATTATAGCGACTTGGAATTTATTTATCTTCAAGGTAGCAAGCATGTAAGTAGCTCACTCAGCATCAAAGAAAGAGACAGTGAGATCATAACAAATTATGATTGGTGCGCTCTGCATCAAAATTGAGAGACCTTTGATTGGTTCGTACTACAGATATGAGAGAGACGGTGATATGTCGTTTGTCCGTTTATACCTGATGGAATCTTCTCTTGCTTACAAAAAAGCACTCGAAAGTATTTTAGGCTCTGAAGAATACACAATTCGTGCTGAAACAGTAACCATTAATCAACTAATTAGCCTGAAATTCGGTTATCCTAAGATAAGTTTACAATTTTTGGTTGCAAATAATTTATGTTATGTTTAACTGACGTACATCTAAATTTAGCTTTATTTTCTTGAAAACAAATTCTCATGTGATTATCATTTCCTAAGTTTACAAAATGAAAAATACTTAGAAAATATCACTTCAGCAGAATAAACAAATTAAATACGCAAATATGATTACAAAAGTGTAAACAAAACTGACTGCACATTTATGATTTAATAAGTAATTTTATATTTGCAAAGTAAATATAAAATAATAAGTCAATAATTTAAAATTAATAATTTCACATAAATTTAAAAAATCCGAAAAAAATTTTTTTTTTTAATTTGACCTGATTGTTTACACTATTCTTGTTTAGTTTTTTTTTCACCTGAAAACAGAAAAAAAACGATTTTGAAGCTTTTTTTCCGTCTAGTTGAGATATGATTCCAGTCAAAATCGATATTAACGTGACCGAACAACGTTCAAGCGAACGAATTCTCGCGAGGAAACACTAGTAAACTAATATAACAAAAAAAAAATCCTTCAGAATTGTGAAAGAGTGAAATAGCTTCGCATCTTTTTCAATGAATCTCAATTGAGCCATGTGTAAGATTCTCTAATGTAAGGAGATGATATTGAAATATTGCACCGTTCAGTATAATATGGAATATTGCCAACGGTAAATTTGAGCTCAGTTCATCGTTCGAATTTGTTTAGTTTTGTGTCCACACTGGACTAAACTATTCACTAAAACCTAAACTATGCTCTATAATACTAGGTTATGTATCTAGTGCACGAATTATTTATGACGCAGTGTTACATAATAATAATAATTGCGAGTTAAGTCATAAAATAATCACTTGATAGTAATCAATTGATACTGCCTGGATATTAAAAAATTTGAACAATCTCCCAGCTAACGACATTCATTAACGAGGTAGCCTGTGTATTTCTAATGACCTTGAACATAACTTTAGTGTCTTTTACGTGTTTCTCAACGTCTTTCATCGGTATACCGCTATTGGCTGGAATCAGAACACGTTACGTCAGGCGCTAAAACTTACTCTTTGAAATGAAAATGTAATTTTAATATCACATGAAATTACAATTTTCTTATACTTTATCCTAATCATGTATGTTGAATGGTATTTTAGTCAAGAATGAGAGACGTGGATTTTAATTTCGTGGGCCGGATTTAACTAATTCGTAATCTAGGTGTGGACACATATTAATATGCTTCATTTATCTTATCCATATCTCACACATAAGAACATAAAAGTCACCTACTTTTAACCTAAGGTTACCAAAATAGATGCAGAAACCTCATTGCATAGAACATGTTATTTCAACGTGTTAGATATATCTAATTAATTTTGTTGTTTCTTTTCAATCCTGCTCACAAAGTAACAAAATAATATAGTGTTACTACACGGCTTCACTCGAGTTAAGGGTCGTTTTTTAGATCCTCTTTAGCAAAATCGCAATGGCCAATGATATATACCATGTCCTCTTCCCCGATGTATTAAAAACACAACTATGAATGTTCGATCTAAATTAATTTTGTAGTTTTTGAGTTGATTTGGTATAAACAAACCGACAAACAGAAAGTTAATGAAAATGGTGTCATATTCAACAATATGTCAGTAAATTCAAGCTTATAGACGTTCTACAGATAATCGTACCGACAAAGAAGATGGAATATGTCGGCGACTGATGTAAATGTTCAGAAAAGGACGTATAGACGTATAGACAAAAAGTGGATGATCAAATAATCGGCTGCCGTCGACCGACTGTTAGTTACCTACTTTTAGTTGGTTGCTTCCGACACAACATACAATGATATGAATAATCGGTTTGTCTGAAAAAAGGAAACGAGCGAACGCCGTGGCTGCTGTCCGTCCCTCCACTGACAATCGCCGAAAATTAAATCGGGTGAAAGAGCCACATTTTTGTCGGTTCGATTATTAATAGCATTCAGTTACTGCCATGCCATTCATTTTTACCAATTTTTCTGTCGGCCATCGATGTAGGTCGTCTATCATATGCCGTACGAAACCCTTATATACGAAATACAATTTTATTTACGTGGATTAGTGATTTATCGTTAATTAAAAGTTCTTAAAAATGTATGAATATGTTACCTACTATATTACTGAGAAATACGTAATTAAAATTCCCATGTTAATTAATGTGCACTAATATTCATTTCATGCTAATTAAACAGTATTATTATGAAATGCATATATTAAATCACTGCATTGTTATAATGTATTTAAGTCGATTAAATTACTGGTCACTTAATAATAATAATAATAATAAATTTTATTTGTGTTGACCATAAAATACAGGTATACAAAATTGTCAAAGGAAAAAAGAAAAGAAAAAAGAAATCAGATTAAATCTGAGAAACTGTAAGGGACAATACATAACAAATTATTTTTTACTTCTTTAATAATATATAATAATAATATAATAATTAATTTTATTGAAATACGACAATTAATTGTTCCTATCTCCAGTGGATGTGGGAGAAATTGTTGAACTCAGACAATCTACGGACCAATAGTGCACCCGAACCGGACTCATTAAAACCAGATTTGTTAAAAAGGGTCAAATATCAAATTGCGGAACCATTGTCTTTTATATTCAATCTAAGTATAACGAATGGAGTTGTGCCAGATCACTTTAAAAAAGCCATCGTATGCCCGATATACAAATCTGGGGATAAAGAGGACGTGACAAATTACAGACCAATTTCACTATTAAACATACTGGACAAAATGTTGGAGACAGCGATCAAAACACGACTTACAAAATATTTAGACTACAATAAAATCATATCTACTAGACAGTACGGATTCAGACAAGGACTATCAACGACGGACGCCATTCTACAACTGACAAACAAAATAGTTAATGACGTAGACAGCAACAGAATGAGTTTGGCAATTTTTCTTGATCTGGCCAAGGCCTTCGACACAGTATCACTTAAGATCCTAATCCAACAACTATCCAATATTGGGATTAGAGGGGTGGTTCTGGGATGGTTTGTGAGTTACCTTTCAAATAGGAAACAGGTTGCATATGTGAATGGTATGTGCAGTGAAGAACAAATAATAAGCTACGGTGTACCGCAAGGTACCGTTCTAGGTCCAATCCTGTTTTTAATATATATTAACGACCTTTATAACGTATTAACAGATGGTACCATAGTATCTTTTGCCGACGATACTGCGCTGCTATTTTCCGATGTAACTTGGAGTGGAGCTATAGCAAAGGCAGAAGCTGGCATGGCTTTAGTATATAAATGGCTCAATAACAACCTACTAACACTTAACGTGACACAGTAGGATCACTTTAATACTATATTGTCCCTTTTCTTATTTTTTATTTATAATCTTTTATTTATATTATTATTTTAATGGGTTCGTTTACCAAAAATACCGAAACAAACTGTACTCCCACCCTAGCACTGGCTTGCCAAGTTGGGTGGGAAAATTCTGAAAATTTTATATGTTCATATGTATATAAATAAAAAGAAAAGGAATAAACAAATAAATAAATAAATAAATGCAGATACAAACGTCAAATAGAAAATAATTTATAAAAGATCCTTCAAATCAGAAGGCACGGTGTTACAATAATGTTTTTTTTAATTTTTTTTTAAATGTTCTACTTTCTTAGTAGTTTTTATTTCACTAGGTAGTTCGTTGAATATTTTAATTCCTATATACTTATGTTACGACTTCTCTCAAAAAAAGTTGCTTTATGTTGTACGACAATATCATTCCTTCGGGTGTTATATGATTTGGGTGCGTTGTTATTTTCAATGAAATATTCATTAAAATGCATAATTGTGAGCAGTTCAAGAGAAAAAATCCCGTAAAAAATTAGTAGCTTGTATCCTTTGAATATGTTTCGACTCGAGTCTCTACATTTTAAATTATAAATTAACCTCAAAACAAATTGATAAATTGGAGTTTACAGAAAAATTTTATGGTTTGTTTTTCATCAGCATGGTTACACCGTCAGCGTTAAATATTTAACGAGAACGTTAAACTGCCTGAACTCTCATAAAAAGTCACGCTTAAATAAAAAAATTGATTCGGCAATAATAAAGAAACAATATAAGTACACACAAATAAAAGATTGGAGTGAATTTAAAAACCTGGCGACGTTATGTTAAAAGTTAAATATTAATTAACTTTGATTTAATAATGCCTACTTATTGCACTACTCGGTAAATAAAAAAGCAAGAGTTTTAAGCGTTGACCCAAACCAGACGGCACAGTATATATGTGATTTAGATTATAAATGCAAAAAGCAATTGATATGGTGTGTCAATCAATTTACAGGCATTCAGTACATCAGCGGGTTATATTGAAATTTTGTAGCTATGAGCCTGCTTTTAACAAATCATTTGATATACGCCAATAAGGGATGTGTAAAATTCTTGCTTTGACTGCCTGCAGTCGATCTATTCCATATACGATGCAATAGGGATGTTGACTGTGCTCAAATAAAAACATAATTTTAACGTTAAGTGGTAGTTTCTATGATAGAAATACTAAAAAACAGTATATTTTTCCTTGTTTTTAAGGAATTTAATTAATATTTAATAAATAAAACCTAATAAAATCACTCTCAAGTCACGTGACAACAGACACCAATCAGAGCGCATGACGTCATATGTTCAGCCGCTGTCAAAAACTTCATTGGTTAATATTTAGTGTGTAATTTATTCGAAAATTTCTTTAAAAAAACACTGCAAGGAGTTTTAACGTCATGGAAAGTGTATTTATTAAGGCTAATAGTTCGAAAACTTAGAATTCATTTTTTATAGCAAGAATTACGAAAACACTTTTCATAACCTCATTAATTTACTAGCGCTTACGAGCACAGCCTCCTACTTTTTTTTTATTTAAATAAAAAATGCTTCGGCATACGGCCATTAGCATAAAAAATACATGATAATAATAATAATAATAACAATAATAATAATTATTATAATATATTAATTACTTTGTGACCGCATCTATAGAATGGGAGCCTCCTGTGGTATGAACAGGTGACGTCACGCGACTAGTATTGGCATTTTGGACCGAAATTTGAAACTGGATTTAAAATACATGATTTTTAAGGCTTGAGTTGTATATTTAAATAAAAATAATAAATATTTGTGGCTATATTAGGTACTTATGCACGATTTAAAACACATTCCCAAAAATAGTCAACATCCCTATTGCTAATACTGAGATATATCTATTTACTTATGTGCGGAAAGCAAGGACAACAAACGGCACCAAAAAATATCTCCGTTCCTTTTTTATTCCCTCGTTATACCGGCAGTTTAATAGCATGGAGTATATCTCTCTTTATCAAAACTTCTATGTCTTTATCTATGACAGTAGCCAATCAGAATCAACGAACTGTTACCACAAAAAAAGAAAAATACCTTAATGGTGCTTACGTGATTTTCGTCCTCTCCACAGTACATATTATTTATATCTCCATGAGCTACTAATAAAATCATGGGGCGCAGTTATAAAAAAATTTCTTCTGTTTGAGCTTGGAAATCACATCTATAATTCAAGTTTCGTCTATCTTCTTCAACCTTGATATTATTAAATGCGCTTCAACCGAGCTGGGTAGAGTAGTGGTGACAGCCCTAGACTCGCATTCGGGTGGTACCGGGTTCGAATCCCGGCGGGGGCAGATGTGGCTGGGACTTTTTCCTACTGCCTCTCGCCGAGAAACGGTAATTCCTGTACCGGACATCTTGCTTGAGGTTTTCCATGGTTTTTCTCAATTAATTCCAGATAAATATCGAGATGGTTCCTTATTTGAGGCCATGGCCGATTACCTATCAAACTCCTAGTTCAAAAATTACCTACCTTATCCTAATTTCCTACATTCGCCCAATGCTATTACATTAGTTGAAGTTGTAAAAAATTTAGAAATAACGAGAAGGGGTAGATGAAAAAATAGTAATGGTGCGAATGGCGTCTGTTATGAGACGTTAAACGCATTATTATTATTATATTATTATTAAATTCACTTCACGATTTTATTTTAGCATGCGACAAAAGGTTTTTTATATAATATATTTCTGCAATAATTTAACTATCTAGAACAATTAATTTTCAAAAATCAAACTTCTAAAAATAATTTACATTTTTGTTTTAAATTGATTCCTGCTTTGTCCATCCCTGTATTAGCTGTTGGCACCAGTGGCGTAACATCTGTGTTAATCGATTTACAGCCAATCAACATATGTTCATGGTTATCAACTTGTTGTTAAAATTTAGTGACTCGAATAAACTGTACCAACATGCGTAAACTGAGTTTAGACAAATCAATTTATTACTACTCAAACCCACTGCAATGGCGTGCTGCTTATAAAAATTGTATTGGAGTCAAATTTTATATTTAAAGCCATAAAATTTTCAGATATGCAATCATAACTTTTTATATTAATTATAATTTAGTATAGCACTGTTCGGAAAAAGCATATTTTTGTTTTCTGACAAACAGTCTTTATGATCTTTTCACGGAGAGTGGACTTAAGATTTATATATGTCCTGTCCCTTTGACATTTTAGAGAATGTTCAGGCGCCAAATTTATTAAAATTATTCAACGCGGAATAACGATACAACCGGACAGACAAACAAACATACAGAACCAAATTCCAAACGATCTAAAATACGGCTTAAAAAACACTACCGCAAAAGGTTCTTATACTAGATAGGTTTATATACAGTTACTTTAGGTTTATATTGAGAGCAGCGCTATATGTGACACTTTTTCAAATTTAGAAATAAAACGACTTTTGTGCTGCACGCTTTGTTTTGTAAGCTACAGCGATTCGTCTCCTTATTATATTCTATTATGAACCAGTATCGTCGTCCAGATCACGAATATTTAAAAAAAAATATTTGAGACCCTTACTACAAGCCCTTTCATTTGATATGTCATACGGTACAGTTTGCAAAACTTTTTTTTTAATTTCCTAATTTGCCTCGCAAAAATAACCCCCATGTTCAAATTTTCATTTATTTACGTCATGCGTCCGTGTTTGGGTCACAGAAATTCATATGTGTACCAAATTTCAACTTAATCGGTCCAGTAGATTCGGAAAAAATTGGCTGTAACAGACATACGCGTGATCCTATAAGGGTTCCGTTTTTTTCGGACATACAGAACCCTAAAAATGGAACCAATTTGTTCAGAATTATGTGAAACGTCGATATTTGTGGTCCATCCTGCTGCAACCACCCGCTGCCAATAGTATATTTGCAATATACTATGTATAAGCAAATATACAAATAAGTTTTGTTGACGCGTGTAATCGGTCGATTAAAAATTTTAACGGCCACTTTACTCGGCTTGCAAAATGCACGTTCCCACATTTGGTACGGCTGGACAAATTTAGTGCCTATACATATAATTGTATTCAATAGCAGCATGTTTAAACATTTGTACATAAAGTTTCATGTACGATGTGAAGGGCTGTATTAGTAAGTTCTAATTTATACTGATTGAGCAGCACTGGTTTATGAAATCAATCCTGCAATCTATATAGTTATAAACTTTTTAAATTGTTAAACAGGGTTTATGTGTTTAATTACGGTTTTATAATGTTTACATTAATTAATTTTTTACTAAATTAGCGGAAAATTGTAAGGAGATTTTAATTTTATATTTACGTTCATAGTAATTTTAATACCACGAATTTTTAGACCTTACAAATAAAAAAAGATATATTTTTTGAAATTTTTTTAAAAGTCTTTTTAGAACAAAATAAATATATCAAGATGTTTATAAATATTCCTTATTTGTGTAAAAATTATTGTGTTGAAAAAAGGTATTTTCAACAAATATTATATAACATAAATATTCTATATCCAAACTGTATTTCAAAACGAGTATTTTTTGAGTACATCGTTAAAATATAAAAATCAGTTTTAGAACAAATTTTGCTTCAATACGTTTTGTGCGGTTGGAATAATTAGAAAGCGGTTTTAACTATAAAATTAATTATGAATACGCATTAACAGGAAAACAGTTTATAATTTTCTAACACTACGAAATGAAAAAATGTGCCTTAAAACATTTAAAACTTAAACATATTTGCTGATCACATATTTGGAAAATTCGGGATGGCCTGGAAATACTGTTTCTTGAAACCCGATACATATCTATTATACATATATTTGAAATCCTATAGTTTTCAGTAGTTGTTTTTTAATGTTTTTTAAAGAACACATGTGGTAGATCTCAACGTTTGTTAAGAAATGTAGAAATAAAAATTTTGAGGCCTCGTTTCACAAAAATCCGTATTTAAACAAAGTCACTAAAAACACCATCTGTGTAAAATGATCATTCTTTTAGGATTTTTTTGTCGGGATCGAAATTTATTAAATCGGCTAGCCCCTCGAAAAGTTATGGCTGAACAAACATTTATATATATATATATATATATATATATATATATATATATATATATATATATATATATATATATATATATATATATATATATATATATAAATATATATACATGACGAATTAATAATCTATTTTTTGGAATCGCTTAATAAATTTGCTATTATATTATGAAACACCTAAAGCATAGCTATTTATTTCGTAAAGAAACTGTCAAGTCTTTCATGAATGTCAGACGAGATTAAGACATTATAATATCGGGATCGTTTTGGATTTCGAGATAAATCCTAGTCATATATTATATAAGGTAGAACTTACCACCAGGACCCAGTGATGGGTGTGACGAGCAGCAGACAGACCGCAGCTAGGACGGTCCGCATCGCCGACCGACGCTCCCCACAATGACGTCGTGCAGAGTTGTGTGTCGCCCCGACGTATGGGGGCGAACCCCTAACACAACCAGTGATGATGCTGTCTCAATATCTTCGTCATATCAGCTATGATTTATCAATAATAAATCGCTAATTTAAGCAAATAGCTTCGATTAACGCTACTCTCGATGTACTTTAGATTGTTTTCTTTATTATCGATTTTATCGTTTGAAACTTCTGATTATTATATTAAGTATTATTTAAGCGACTCATTTTTAAATTGAAATAAATACCATATTTCTGTATTATCGGTTGCATTATTTTACGGCTGGCAAAAAATAAGTTTTAATAAATTGTGATGTTATGCTTTGTGTTTACCTTTTTTTTTTTTGTTTTTATATAAAACTTAAATGAAAATAATGATAAAATACGTATGTGAACGTTCTTTTATTATTTCTCGCACGTTTTTTCTGCTTGATTTATGATAATTAAACACTGGCTTTAAAAACGGTGTCTCATAGTTTTGATATCTCGTAGCTGGAATATTTATTCTTTTATGAAACACATAAAATAAGGTTAAACACCTTAAAAGTAAATTAAAATAAACATTATTATTATGTAAAAAAAATAGTTTATATGAACAAATTATTATATTTTACACAATATGAAAAGCAAAATGATTAAATTTACCGCAAAAAATGAGTCACGAATAAAAAACTAAGTCACTAGGTGTAAAAATAATTATACAGTTTCCGTTTAAAAATGAAGATAACCACATATTTAATATTTAGCAAAAAAAGGAATACCGCAATTCCTAAATACACCTTACAAAATTATATGTTCATTTCATAATTATATACGATTAGTACATATAAATGGTCTAAAAAACTTCACATCTGTGATTATAAAAAAGAGATAGAACTCGTAAAAAAATCACTGTTCATCAGGTAAAAGAATTTAAACTTGTCATTCATAATAATATTCAAATGTCGTGAAAAGGGGTAAAAATTGGAGGAGCATGGAGGCAGGCCACATTTTCAATGACAAAAGGGTGGTAGGGATACATGTACTTACGTCACATCTAGTACTTTAAAAAACAAACAGTCTCTAAAGAAAAATGTGACAGTAATGTTCTCAGCGACACGCACAACAAACGTACTCGGTTTTTTCTCATTTGTAGGTTATGTATCGCATTCATCAAATGTCTTTTTTTTATTATACATCACATACTTTTCACCCCATATACCATCATCCCCACCACATTCGAGCGCACTTCTTTTGTTTAGCTGATAAAATAACAAAATGCGTACGCGTACGAATGCGTTACGCACGGATCTCGAAACAAAACACACGCGCATCAAACAAAAACAACACCGCCGTTATTTTGTTTTCTTTATTCTTATCATCATTATTATTATATTATTGATAAATCTGAAGCGCGATTTTCCGTTCACACGACGCGTTGCAGGTTCGTTGTTGGTTCGTTTCAGAGACTGGCTCAGCCTCACCTGTGACCGCCGTTACTCAGTTAAACTTGGCTAGTTGAGAGCTGAGCGATCTCAAGTCTCAGACAGTATACGTTTGCGCAAGTGTGTGTGTGTGCGTTTGTGTGTTTGATCGTATAGCTTCAGGCATGCGCGTTTACATGGATCGCCGACAGAGCGGCAGCACGTGCGTGTTGATCGTGCCCCCACGCGACCCCCTATTGACCCGACACTGACCCTTGACACGAATGATACATTTAACAACAGTCATTCAATTTCGTCTCAACGTCTTTGACACATGAGATGCGTGCTTCTGAAGAATTTCAAAAATTCGAACGAATTGCTAAATATTAGAAATTCGCAGCTGTGTGAAATGTTTGGTTTTAGCATCCTTTCGACCAGTGTTTTGTACCTGTGTAAAAAAGATGTTTTACGTTTTAGAGGAGTTCCAAGCGATTGAAATTTTTAAACTTTGAGCGTCTGATGCTGAAAATCTTCTCCTCTGCCTCCACTAAACTTAATTGATGGAACCGCTAAATTAACATTCGTATTTAAAAAACGAAGATGGTTTAAAACACAAGAATTAGGTAGAAGAAAATGGTTGTATATGAGCATAAAATTACATAATTTGTTTTTGAAATCTGTTGTGACGCAATCTGATTCGAGCAGTCTAGCCAAGAGCGATATTACGACGTCATCGCGGTAAAACAAGAATCAATGAACGACGTGCGAACTAGGTGTTCGTTTGTTCCAATGATAATGAATTCTCTGATGATGCTATAAAAAATGCAGGTCTTTTGTTTTAGTTATCGCATCTTCCAGGCATCATCATGCGCCGCCAATTCGACGTTCAATAAGTTTACATTCTCTAAAGTTCTTTTTCATCTGATTCATTTTTATCCTCCATATACATCAGAGTGAATAAGGTACTTCAAAGCTATGGTTTGCCTATTACAGCTTAAACTATAGGATTCTATAGTTTGAATAGATCTTATCATGAGTTACCGGACGGATTGTCAGAAAATCTTATTTGGTATTGTTTTTACACTGCGATTATGATGCTGGGTTGCAGAACACATTGTCAATAAATCTGAGTTGACAATGACCTTTGATTGTGATCATATAATTCATGTTCTGCACGAATAGTCTAATATCCGTGTCAAATTCTTTGTCAGGTAAAACATTAGATTATATTCACAGAAAAACCAATTATTGATCTACACAGAAAAAGATCGCTTTTCTAACTAAATTTTGTTGTTTCGAAGTGGAAGTAGTCCAAAAAAATATGTTACATACACGTATACACTGTTTAAAAAAATATCGATTCAATCGAATACTTGTTTTTTGAGCAGAATCGATTAAGCATTTTGATAAAACCTAAGGTCATTTTGAACCCAGATTTTCTACACAATTTGCACAAGATACAAAAATATATTCGAAAATATATAGAAGATTGATAAACTGAAAACATGAAAATCGTAAATCATCTATTTCCAAAAGATTAATTTGATTTTATCAGAAATTTGTCAAATAAAATTAAAAGCTGTTTATAAATTATGAGACTGAAGACAGACGCATTCTAGGACTTGGTGAATTTTTCATTAAAAATTTTTGTTTGAACACCTAATGCAATTATTCTCATTGGAACAATTCTACCTTCTTAAATAACACTCATTGAAAGTTCATTGGCTAAGAATTATCAGTATTTTTTTTTATTTATACAGTTATATTTTTTCGTTTCCTGCAAAGGAATTCCTCTTGAAATTATTTTTACATATTAATTTAATTTAAGAAATTGGTAAAACAAGTTATATTTATTAAATAACTCGTCTTACGTGTAGGTATTTGATATAAAAATTAGAACTGAAAACTTTTAAGTCATTAATTTGTAATTTATTTATTTCCTTAATAAGATTTAAATTAAATCTTATTAAAAATACGGAATAAAATCTATTTGCATGACTATCTTACAATTTAAACTTTTCATTATAATTTGAAATTTGTTAGTTTAGAAATATAAAACTAATTTACCAGTTTCAACGAATGGAATTTTAAAAATAAATAGATAAATAAATAAAGTCTCTCATATTATCAAGTTGACGACTTTATCACATTCTACCTTGAATGAAACCCTATTCAAACATTCATTCATAGTTTATACACCTAGTGCCTACATTGTTTTAAATTAACATTTTCAATATAATCACGACATTCGAGTTTTATAATAAATATTATAAGCCTTCTCGCTCAGACATTTATTAACCGTATTAGTTAAGTGAATATAGGTGGGTTCAATACTAATATAATCTCATTTGTGCCTTTACACTCTGTATCAGAAAAATGGGAAATCATTAAAATGGCTAATCCCTCAAATTGTAAAAAAGTGCTCTCGGGACATTTCGAACTGTGGTCGCAACATTCATTTTAGTACTGGCTTAGCAGCTGTGATTTAACATTAAACTTCACAAAATTTGGCTTACTGATTAACAATTTCATAAAACTTATATTTTTGCCCTTAAAATTGAATATAAAAACGTGATATTCGTGCAGTACAAGATTTTGAATTAATACTGGAATTAACATTTTGATGTTTTCTCTTTACAAACTTATATAAAAACTACTGACAAATTTGGCTTGCTCAACAATTTAGTTAAATAAATAAGTGTAATTTTTTGGTAGACGTACAAAAATTCGCGTAAAACTTGTGAATTTTTTCGTTTGTATCTGACATTAAAACGTTTATTTAGATCAAATAAATTGTAAAAACTTGGCTAAAAGTCATATGGAAAGACTGGTACCTACATTAAAAAGTGAATAAGACTTTTATTTGAAATTAGAGATTTCCGAAACGTGAGTAAGTGCATTTTACATGTACTATGCACATATACATCCAACGGCTTCGTAAGTGAAAAAGGGGGCGTATTGAACACCAGGTAAACTTTCACCTCAAATAAGGCTATCTATATTGACACATAAACTTTCGAAGCTACTTGTGTTAAATAAAAAAAAACGCCCAAGTACCAACTCCATTTGTGCAGATAGACAGAACAAATATAAAAAATGAGTACGTGTGTTCATGTACATGCGTTAGAAGTTATACTTCTTTGCCGTGATTAAAAACTAGTCTTTAATTTACATGCAAATAGTTTATTAAAATATAATAATGAAAGGACTCAAGTGAACACAGTGAACCGAAAAACAACTGGAACGTTATATGGCCAAGGCATGTCCACTAATGTAAGTCAATGATGAGTACATCTATTCTTTTGGTAGCCTTATTCTTCGAGCAGGTTTATCCTGTTACATTTAATGTTACAGTGTGCGCGCGCATCGTAAAAATTCACTCTTATGTTTTTATGACGCCCAAAAGAAGCATAGCTTTTACAATACGATTCCGTTTTGGACAAAATACCAATAAAAACTTATTAGTGTATTTGCCATATGACAACATACACTATTGGCGTCGGTCGGATGGCGGGACCTAGGGGTCGGACCAAAATTTCTCGACGTTTCATAACCTCCTAAACACTTTGGCACCATTTTTAAAAATGTTTATATATGTATGTATATATATATATATATATATATGTGCGGGCAATAACTTTCGAAGGAGTTAATTAATTTTAACGAAATTTGGCATACTTGTTGGAATCCATCACCGCACGAAGTCTATTTAAAATGGGCCCAATCGGGTCATTTTAAGGGTGGTTTTTAGGGGTTGAAAAAAGTTTTTGGGCCCAAAAATACCGAAGAAATTCTCAGAATCGTTTCAAAATTGAAATTTAACCCTTTAGTAGCAATTAAAAAGTGCTCCTAAAATTATAAGCGAATCGGCCCGACAGGACCGGACTTACAAATTTTATGAAAACACTAGTTTGCGTATACGAATTTACTTGCTGAAGGTCGTATTTAATTTGGTGCAGATGTTGAATTGATAACAATATTTCAACTAATAAAATTATTATTGTAAGGGGTGTATTAAGGGGTTCAATTTTTTTTTATTTTGCCCAAAAACCAACTTAAGTTCGCATAATAAAGCCACACTGCCTGTATTAGCAAATACACTATATTGTCGGCAGGGTTTTGGCACTGCGACCCGGGTTTTTTTTTTCTATTCATCATGCCTAAAAGAAACAACTGATTTGAATGAAATGTCAGATGCAGGGAGTCTCGCTGCATCGAATATTACCTTTTTTGACAAAAATGCATATTTAAACAATTTTCCTAAAATTGCATTTTTTTACGTGACGCAAAAGTTGTTCATCGCGCGAAAAAAAAGTTTTAAACAAAACTTGTAGGTAATTATTATTTTCTATATAGAAAAGATCAAGCACATTCGAGATATTCCATAAATATCTACAAAGCCCTTAAAAATAATGTAACGTTTTCTTTTTAAATAATAATCAATTAATTAATGTATTCTTGACTAGGCTTGCTATCACAAACCCATTGCCTCACGAACACAGCTTTTTATTAGTGTATTTGCCATATGGCAACATACACTATTGGCGTTGGTCGGATGGCGGGACCTAGGGGTCGGACCAAAATTTCTCGCCGTTTCATAACCTCCTAAACACTTTGGCACCATTTTTAAAAATGTTTATATATATATGTATATATATATATATATAGATATATATAGATATATATATATATATATATATATATATATATATATTTATATATATATATATATATATATATATATATATATGTGTACGGGCAATAACTTTCGAAAGAGTTAATTGATTTTAACGAAATTTGGTACACATGTTGGAATCCATCACCGCACGAAGCCTATTTAAAATGGGCCCAATCGGGTCAATTTAAGGGTAGTTTTTAGGGGTTGAAAAACGTTTTTGGGCCCCAAAATACCGAAAAAATTCTCAGAATCGTTTCAAAATTGACATTTAACCCGTTAGTAGCTATTAAAAAGTGTCCCTAAAATTTTAATAAAATCGGGCCGACAGGACCGGACTTACAAATTTTATGAAAATACTAGTTTACAGATAGTGAATTATTTTCTGAAAGTTGTATATAATTTGGTATAGAGGTTCGATTGATAATAATATTGCAACTGAGAAAAAAATGTTCTTTTAAGGGGTGTATTAAGGAGTCAAATTTTTATTTTGCCCAAAAAACCAACTTAAGTTCGCATAACAAAGCCACACTGCCTATATTAGCAAATACACTATATTGTCGGCAGGGTTTTGGCACTGCGACCCGGGTTTTTTATGTTTATATTTCTCCAACTTTACACATCTAGTGTAAAACGATAGAGTCAACTGTACTTAAATTATTTTCACAACATAGACTGTATTTGAAATGCACGAAAGACGTTCGCATCGCAAGTGCTTATAAAAAATAAAAATGTTATCAAATATACTGTCATACATAAATTTAATTTGTCTTAATTACAATGCGCGTATATCACGGCGAACAGGTAATACGGAGGTAGATTTCCCCTACACTCAAACATGCTCACACGATTGTGTAGTTCCCCTACTGATGTGTTTAGATAGAGATAGAGAATATGTGTGTTATTGAGTACGGGATGCTTAATAGTAATATGGACAGAGCTGTGCATGGTACACCCGCGGCTTATACGCCCGGTTCTCTATAGCGTCCCGCGGTGTTATGAAGAGCTCATATGCCTGTGTCCCGATTGCATATTCGCATTATAAGCCGACGGACAAACTTCCTGTGTATCAATTTTATTTTGTGTGACGAGCGAAAGTACGTCTGCGCAGAAGTGGAATCGCGTGTAAAAGCAAAATTTTGCGAAACCCTAGACGAAGAAAGTGTTCTCGCATATGTGATGCGATTATCGACAAAGGAAAACTCTTGTAAATAATATTAAAAATTCCCAACACTAGTTTTGGAGTTTGTGGTTACTTTTTATATTATAGTTCGGTTAATAAGGAAACGTATATTTTTTCTCTTAATATCTTCAAAAATAACAAAACTTTCAAAGTTAAAGTTTTTCCGCGCTATGCCGTTCTCAGTACAGGTGACATAACGCGACACAAGTGGCATATTTGTATTTGTGGTTGGAACAATAAAAATAGAAGAATAGTTACTTCTTACCACAACAGATTTATTCAGTGGATGTACATTTCGAGAGCTCAGCTCCCATCTTCAGCAAAACACTAATAAATACTGAATACACTGAATAAATCTGTTGTGGTAAGAAGTAACTATTCTTTTATTTTTTGTCATACATTAATGCCTCGATAATTCGGACACTCAGTAAACCGGATTCTTTGATAATTCGGCTAAGCATTTCAATTACATTGTGTACTTTATAATCCGGATTTGACAGTATTTGGTAATTCGGATCTGCGTTTTTAAACGTCTATTTCATTCACATTAATAGCATTGGATACTATAGCGATAGTGAGAGATTCCCCGCCATGTATTCGGTCGGATTTGATACATATCTGAGGATTCCTATAAGCAGGCATTATATGTGTGACGTTGTTTTGATTGAGTATTAATTGTATATAGGTGCGTTATTTTATGTTCAACATAAGTATATAAAATAACTTTATACACGTATATGTTAAAATAGCTTCTAGAAGAAAACACACGACGTTGTCAATAAAACAAAAATCCGATATAGCCCGTGGTGAAAGTGGAAAAGTTTTGGCAAATGAATACAGGATAGGAACATCAATTTCCGATATAAAAAAGAACAAAAGCAAAATCAAAAGATATGGTATATTACAATGACTATTTTGGATTTTTCCTATGTATGTGTTCCTTCTTTTATTCCGGTCCCGGCGCCCGAAAGGAATTACGAAAAGCCGAATATCCAGAAATGGAAACTCATTTGTATGCATGGTTTTGTACACAACGATCAAGGCATGTTCCAATTCCCTACGAAATCTTATCTGCCAAAGCAAAACTTCTATACCGAAATCTATGGAAATGATAATTTTAGAGCTAGCAGAAAAGGGTTAAGCAAACAATAATATAAAATTTAATAAATATATTTCTATTTTGCATAATTTTTTGTTTACGTACTATTTTCTAGTTATTTTATAATAAATGTTTACCTTTACAATAAAAAAGCTGGACTGCTTCAGTAATCCGAATTTTTTACTAATCCGGATCACAGCGGTTTTAATTAGTCCGGATTATCGAGGCCTTACTGTATTTGTAGTAAATAAGAATATAGCAAGTCATGAAGTCGACAGACAATTAACATTTGACTAGATGTAAACATTAATTTCAAGTTTGACATATCTGAATATATCCTAAATTCATGACTTATTATATTTTTACTTATTAGTTACTATAACTGTTAATATGGAATATCGCTCCGCAGAAGGTCATAGTAACCGACTAAACGTCGATTAGACTCGTTTGCGACTCCAGTACAACCGATTATTATATTAATTGTGTTAATATTTCTCATAATTAAAGTTCAACATAGATTTAAATAAAACTGAATAAAAGAGAAAATATTTCAATTACGCTTATCACCATTGTTGTATAAGTTTCTTCCCTTTTGTATACTCCCTTTTTGTAACCGCGGTTCAGTTTTCTACCATTTGCGGGTCGAATGCGAACCGCGGCTCAGCAATTGCCGACTCTTATGCTATAGTGTTTGGTTACAAAGTTTAAGCTCTTAATATGTGTTTGAGAGACAAAGGTTTTGTTATAAAGCAGTCTGTTGACCAGTCCGCCCGCACGCACGGAGGTCCCGTGAGAGAGACATCATCGGCCGACAAACAGGTAAATGAGCCTCGTAATGGGCCCGCCTCGCCAGGATCGGCTTCATATATTACGTGTTTTTTTAAACAGTAATAGACGAGCATACAACACGTAGCGTGCGTGACGCGACGTTTTTCCTGCCGGAATGAGAAGAGTATGTATTCCAAAATGAAAAAAAAACACTAACGATAAACACGTAGGTGTTCGGTAGACGTTGTTTATATTGTTGCTTACATTCCAAATTTCAGTCTTCTAGGACTTCAGAAAGTACCCTGGAGGTTTTGACGATCATTATAGTCAGTGAGTCAGTGATGAAATCGACGTATTTCAGATGTCAATAAATCTGAAACCATAAAAGATAGATCATTGATATTTGGTGTATTTGATAAGTCTGCTAAGGACATCTTATCCTGAAAATTTCAGCTTTCTAGCGTTATCCAGACCGAAGCTATGACGGCTCGAAAATACGACGAAACGCTTTCAGAAAAGGTCGGTAGTGTCCGGCTTCCTTTGACTCGTCTTCGCGGGGGCACTACCGTGCCCACAGATATTTCCATATATACTATCCATTCTAAAAAAATAAAAATAGATTTTCTGCTATGAGACAGTATTTTACAATACATCCGCCATCAAAAGTTTGAATCCATCTTTAATACAGTCCTGGATACGGGAACATATTAAGTTAAGAGCTCTCTTAACTGAACTTTAGCTGCACATTATAAAAATCTTCTCTGTAGAAAACATATTATTACACACACTTACAAACACACTCACAAACACACATAAAATTGTTTACACGCATACTTATAAAACACGAATAGAGCAAAAACTGCACTTTTCTGGAATAGCATCCACATTCATAATATTGAGAACAGATTTCATTGTATTATTTTTATAAAAATGTATCCAGTCAAAAAATAGGTAACAGTATCAAGTTAATATTATAGACACCTGGTCATGCTTCAAAGCGACCGTTCTCAAACTTTTCAGATTTTTTTAAAGTACAGTCACTTTAGGAAAATTAGATTAAAAATACTTACAAGTAGTGTTGGGTAACTCAGATCTGAACCGGTTCAAAGAACCGACTCCGACAGAAGATCCGTGAGAGCCGACTCACTTTTTTTTGAGCCCACGGATCCGCATAACTCAGTGAAACACTTAACACGCAGAAGCACATTTTACACTTACGTATCAGTTCTTGCTTTGATGCATCTGTCAGCTCAAATGACTCATGCATTACATGTTTCGCTATGCATTCTTGATTCTATACAGGTCGTGATATGATTGACTGAACTAAGTAACTCAGTGGCAGACTGCAGTAACATATTCAGAACTCAGCTCTTTTTGAACCGCTTCAGTGAGCCGGCTCACATACGGGATCCAGATGCAAAGATGCAGATCACTAAAAATACCCGTTTTTCCCATCTCTACTTACAAGCAACACATTTGATATACATGCGAAATATATGATGTTAGCAGCATTCTGACATTGAGAATAAGAAACATTGTTTTTAAAAAAAAATTTGCACACTTTTGGAGATAAATTTATTAACAACCAACGATTTATGAAAGGTAGGACTCTAACCTTTCAACATGTTTTCGTTTAGTTCCACCAGTTTTTCCGATATGGTACTTCAACCGTTATCTCAATTGAGCACAAACTGGTTTGGGCACTAATTTAGCATCGTCAATAATCAAAATTAACATTGCAAAACGTTACTGGGTGAGCCATTGCGACAAAAAGTGCCCGAAACTTTAGAACACTGTGATCCATGGCGACGACGCTTGGGCACGAAAACGATGAAAAGTCCTACTGGAACAAGATTATAAGATACAGAAGTCACCTCGTTCTGTTGGATAATAGTGGAGGATAACGTCATTCAGTGGATTTAGTTGATATTGGTTGATAAAAAATGAACGGTCTCCTAGCTGACGCGTTTCATTATATCGTGGTAACATGCGTGTGTTTCTAATACAGCTGTTCGATATGCCCCCCATTTTCATCCACGCAGCTCTATCCTACGAGAAATTGGATGTATGTGTGCATGTAAAATGCACTTACTCAACTTACGGAAATCTCTAATTTCTATGAAAAAACTTAATCAATCTTTGATATTAATAATAGAAATTAGTTTCACGGGTAATTGGAATAAAAAATCAATTTAAACACTTATTGATTGCAACGTTTCGTCTTTATTAAATCAAGACTTTTTCAAGCTCTGGAAAAAAAATTTTTTTTACAAAAATTAACAATCATATAATAAAAATATAAAACCTTATGGATTAAATAATTTACTAAAAAGAAACAATAATGTGACTAACCTCAGCATGTTTAAATTATAATAAAACTATGATATAAAAGGCAATTTTGCATTACAAAGATCAATAAAATTGAAAATTGTAGAAAATAATATCTTCTTTTTTTTATTATTTTATTTATATTATTTTCACAGTCAACTACAATTATAGTATGACAGTTGCTCAGTTGATTTAATAAAGACGAAACGTTGCAATCAATAAGTGTTTAAATTGATTTTTTATTCCAATTACCCGTGAAACTAATTTCTATTATTACATATTTTGGAATTGAACTTTAAAGATGAATTTGATATTAATCTTTAAAATAAACTAGAAATATGTACCATTCTTCCCATATGACTTTGTCAAATTCTTAGTTTTTTTGATCTAAATAAATGATTTAAAATCAGATAGAAACGGAAAAAATACTTTTACACAAGCTTTTTACAGAAAAAAATTAATTTGAAAAAAAATATTGAGCAGTATTTTTAATATAACTGTGAAAAGAAAAGACGTCAAAATGTTAATTTGCCTTTCCGTAATTCGAAATCTCGTGACGTGCTCTAATGAAATATTGACGAATGTCTCGTTTTAGGGCAAAAATATATATTTTTGTGAAACTTTTAAGCAGCATGCTAAATTTTGTGACCCTTAATGCTTAATCACAGCTAATGAAAACGGTAATAAAATGAATTTTGCGATCGCAGTTCGAAATTTCCGAAGAGCATATTTTACAATCTCAGGGATCACAGTCGCCTTAATATAAGCATTGGCCAAAGTATTACAGTCAAAGCCCTCTAAGTGCACGCTCTCTAAATGCACACGCTCTCTTACTGCACACGAACTCGCCCTCTAAGTGCACGTTCCCCAGCCCCCACTTCGAATAATCTGCGACCAATCACGTGCGACCGTAAGCGCGCTATTTTCAAACTTTCCATTTCCATCATATTCATAGAGTTTTAGAGATATTGTTTATATCATCTGATTGAATAAAGATAGCTATAGGAGTTAGAAGAGTGGGGATGAAAAAGATCGTAGGGGAAGTGTGCACTTAAAGGATGGGCCTCGGTTCCGAGCTGTGCACTTAGAGGGCTTTGACTGTACGCGACTTGACAATTTTTGAACCTCTGGTACACAGCATGTCCTAAACCTACATGAATTAAAAAGATACGCACAGCTTTTCAACACTTATATGGGTACTTATACTACTTATGTTGTTAAGAATGGAGATACAAATCTCTCTCTTCTAACAACAAAGAAATACTGTTGTCGATTATTATTTGCTTACTCTCGCATAACAATAATAAGATGTGTATTCCATTCATTGTAACAAAATACTCCCCTTTTAATGCACAGTTTCGTCAAAAAACATGTTGACATGATGTTGTCTCCTGTATTTTGTATTAGTGTTTCATTTTTTTTTTGTGAAGCTTTTAAAGTAATTGTTGATGTAATAACGGGATTTATATTTCTGAATGTGCTAAAAATATTCAGTTTGAATCAATTATATTTACTTACTAGCGGCCCAGTCCGGCTTCGCCCGGGTGTAAATGTAATGTATAGGATATAAAAGATGAGAATCATTATCATTAAATTCTCAACGTGTATTGAATTTGCGCGAATTCAATCGCTTTTATTTGTGAATGTTCAAAAATCGAAGAAAAATCTTATTTCCCAAAAAGAAATTTAAAAAATTCTGTTGATCCGATCGCTACCGAACTTCAGAAGATTACCCGCTGTGCTAATCTAAAGATTGTCTGAAAATTTCATCAAAAATGGTCTACCCGTTTGGAGTCTTTTATCTATATAGATTATTAAAATGTAAAAAGTGGTTATTGTGACATAACGATAATAGTTGGACATATAGTATCGCGAAGTTTTTTGTAGTTATTGATATGTTCTTTAATATTGTAGAACATACTTTTGTTCTATCATCAATAGTTTCCGCAGCGCATGCGACGAAAGATGTTTTATGGCATTTTTTTACACCTTGGGTTACGTTACTAAAGTTTTAGTAAGGATTCCTAATATTTTCTAGCAATCACTATAGCCTATGTTACTCAGGGTGAATGTAGCTTTCAAATGGTGAAAGAATTTTTTAAATCGTCACAGTAGTTTTTGAGTTTATTCATTACAAACCTACACACACACAAAAATACAAATCTTTCCTCTTTATAATATTAGTGTAGACTAGCCCTTAGACTAAACCCGCGGCTTTGCTCGCGTTCATGTCGTTTTTTTGACTACTAAATGGATCATTTTACTACCGCTGTATAGGAGGTCGTGCAAAACGTATATTTCATGAGAAAATTTGATAACTTTAATAGCTGGTATTATTGGAAAAAATATATATTTAATTTGCGTACTAATTAAAGAATTATATTCGCTTTCATAACACTTTGATGCTTGGTTTATTGAAGCAAATGATTCTTCATGCCTTTGATCAAGATCAAAAGTATGTTAAGTGATGTACTTATTCGTGTTGCGTATAGATTTTAAACATAAAGGTACTTGGAGCGCTCAAGCATAAAATACCAAATATCACTGAAACTTGTGTTATGAAAACTTTTTTCAACTAGAGGTAGAGCTGGTATTGGTTCCTGTATCGGACCATTTTTTCGAAACGAAACCTGGATTCGAATTCCGACTCTTTTAAGAAGAGGAAAATTTCTTCACATTTTCTTTCAATTATATTATGTTAGAAATAAAATGAAAAAAACAATAAATAAACCAGAATTCAGTTATTAAATAAAATATATTTCAATTCAGCAACACAATCGATTTGAATCCTGCTCAGCACAGAATGCTCCAGAAGAATCTCCACAATATCAGTATACTCAGTTTACATAACATAAAGCATTATTATACACAATTCATAGAACAATATAACCACTGAATAAGATTCGTTTAATTATTGTAGCGCAAACATTTTCGTACACTCTATCCTGTCTCAACATAGTTTAACCCTGCATCCGTTTACAATCTCCGCAATATCAGTAAATGCCTTTTACATAACATACTATCCATAGAACAACATAACATATTCAACAAGATTCGTTTAAATACTGTAGAATAAGAAATTTTTTACACATATTACATAATTATCTAAAAATAATTATTCCGTAGTTTTAGGGAAATATGCCTATAATAATTATAGATGATGTGTGAAAATTCTAATGATGAAACCAAGATCTGATGTTTTATAAATATCTATTTTCGAATTTAAAAATTAATAAAATTTAAACGTCTTCTTATAAATGAGTTCTACTGTACTTACTTTTAATAGAACCAAAGTAATAATAATAGTTTTAATTTTCCGCTATGAAATTTGAGTATAATTTTGAATATAAGCCAAAATCTATTTTTTTGTGATTTGCTTAAAATACTGTGTGATTTTATGGAGCTGTAGGTCGTTTACTAATTAGTGGTACGATGAATTACCACAAACACGCACCGAGTGACTTAAATAGCTATTGAAGATTAAAAAGAGATAGAACTTTAGGATTGTTTATTAATGTTTGTGCATAAAAGAGAGAGAGAGAGAGAGAGATGATGTCAAGTGAAGTGGTGTTGATGTCGACTGTATAAAATAGGTATCAAGTATGTTATTTTAGGATCAGATCGCACCATATGTTTAAGTTAATCTTAATTTAAAACACTGGGGTGTCGATCTAAGTTTTTGTTCGATGAAAAAAATAAAATTCCAAAAATAAATAAAAAAATCTACATTCGTATTGCTGATCTATCGTAGAATTGGAACTGAATTCAAAAGTTAGCTCTTATTTTTCGGTTTCGCTCGCGTATCTTGAATCAAACTTAGCCGAGTAAAAAATAGAGATTATTATAGACGCTCGACACCGAGTATAAAGTGTACAATATGTAAACAGAAAAGGTGTACATGTATGAAAGATTGACTGAATTGTCACTGTAGAGTAATTAATAACTTATTCCGCCGTGATAGTGGAAAGATTTTGGTTTAAGTCCCGATAGTGACAGTGTTTAAAAGTGAATTTTTCTCATATTGGAACAGTGGGCGTTTCTTAACTATGTTGTTACAAACTTTAGCTTTCAGTTATTAAGGGGGTCGTCTTATGTGACAACTGTTTTTTTCACGCTTTTTTGGGAATTTTTTGTGGCGAACAATGAATGTATATTACCTTAATATTTTCATCATGTATTTATTGACATTTCACCAACCGTTCCAAATTTTTTCACGTTGAAATGTACAGTTGAACCGACTGTAGATCTCCGGGATGACGCCCATGTAAAAAAAAAGTCGGCTGACGGTTGCCACGATACATACTGTTCTGCTTATTTAAAGTCAACAAATCAAATTGCGTTTTAATTGGTAAGCCTGTGACTACAGCCGGGACCAGAATTAAGTCGAAATATTGAAAAATTCATGTTTGGCGAAGATTTGAAAAAAAATTACGATTTTCATCGTTTTTTTTACTATTCCAGCTTGAAGAATAAAAAAACTATTACAGTTATCACAATGATTTTGGTTCGGGCTAGAACTATAGATGTACTGAAGATACCATAAAAATTTCAACGTAATCGGATCAATAGTTTTTGAGATATCGTGGCAACCATTTTAAAAAATACAGTTTCGAGAAAAACGCGTTTGAAAAATCAAGTATGCGTAACAGATTGAAGCACTTGACTCCACATCAACCTCTGTAACTTTCCAATGACTTCGAATTTCGAAAAACTCTTTCACAAACATAATCTGGAGATCCTAAAAAGGCAATTGAAGCAAAAAAAATCTTTTCGGTTTTTTTGACCCCTCACATAAGACGACCCCCTTAATTTAGTCTTACGAACTATACCGTATGAACATTTTCTAACATAATTTTTTACTTTTTACACCCAGGTTAAGCTAATAATGATACGCAATAGGCCTATATTAGGTTACACACATGGCGTAAATATTACATGATGTGTTCATTAGGCAGTTTCTCTCTCTAACAATCGTTTCTCTCTTGAACATTACTGTAAAATAATACTCAGGTGTATAAAGTCATAAAAATTCCCAGAAAACGTGAGGATTTTTATATTTAAATGCTTTGGTAACCAAATTTGAAAAATAAATAGCAAACGTTTAGACGGTTTCTGTGGTGACGAAATTAACTTAAAATCAAGACGAGTGAGTTTAATGATTACACCATTTACGCAATATAATTCACTAATGTGATAACACTACAGTTTTTTGTGTAAACATAAAATAAAATAAGATAAGTAGGTATATCTTAAATGATAATTACATGGAAAGTCATCCCTTTGAAACATTTAATTTCCATATAACTGTCACTTTGCGATTTAAATCTGAATACAGTGTGTGCCATAAGAATAAGTGACGTGAACCACTCGTGAAACGATTTTTGTTTTCAAGTTGTCAGCTCTGGGTATTATTTACAATTTTTCCGCTATGGGTTATACATGTGATTTGACATGAACACTCGATTTATGTGATTTGCCGTTTTAGCGCGAATTTGAAAAAAGTTTTTTTAACTTGCGTTTTTTAAATGAATACTGCATATTTTTAATTTTTCGTTTTAAATATATTAATGTGAGACTTAAATCTTTTTTAACATGATGTGCAACTTCTTTGTTGAACAAATTACTGGTAAGCTTTTATGTTACCGTTTATGGTTGACGTGAATTAATGAAAACCTCAACAAACAAGCATCTTATGTCTGAGAAATTTTTTATGGTACCGGTAATTGTTAATTCACGCGCTTACTGAAGGGTTAATTAAAACCTCAACAGACACCTTATGTCATTAGCACACATCGTAAAATACTTTGTCTCCGAATTACATCACGCAAAATGAAATAAAAATGCAGTAAACGTCCGGTCGAATCAATTAAATTCTATTTAACGTATAGCCGTCTTCAATCAGCTAATTGAAAGCGTCTAATTCCGTTTTACATCTGATAAATATGAATCATTGAACATGATGACCTCTGTCGTTTTATTTATTTATAAATTAAAACGTAGCAATTTAAGAACTAATTTCCGGATACACATCTCTGCGTTCAAAATGTGGATTAATGTAACAAATGTTGATTTTTAAACATTCGTCAGTGCATATAACGGGTGATTCATTTGGAGGTACTTTTTTCAAAACTAAAAAAAAATTTAATAAAAACAAATTTATCGGATAATTTTTATTATTATACAAAAGAACTATTCTTTACATTTATTTTTTAAAGATTACTTCTTTCAAATGTTGGCCGTAACTCCGGTTAGTATAGTCCATTCTGCCGTTCCAATTTTCGATGACGCGTCCCAGCATTTCGATTGGTATTTGACGAATAACGCGAGTAATGTTGGCTTCCAGTTGCTTAATCGTATCCGGCTTATCAATATAGACTTTGGACTTTACATAGCCCCAAAGGAAACAGTCTAGGGGTGTGATATCACAGAATCTAGGCGGCCAACTCACCGGTCCGAAGCGCGAAATTAACTGTTCACCAAATTGTTCACGCAATAAAGCCATGGTTTCACGTGCTGTGTGGCAAGTGGCGCCGTCTTGTTGGTACCAAATGTCCTGGAGATCACGGGCTTCAATTTCAGGAAACAAATAGTCTGTTATCATGGCATGATAACAGTCACCATTGACAGTTACGTTCTGGTCGGCCTCGTTTTTGAAGAAATATGGACCGATGATTCCACCGGCCCATAAATCACACCAAACCGTTGTTTTGTCTGGATGTAATGGCAGCTCTTGAATCTCTTCAGATTGCTCTTCGGACCAAATACGGCAATTTTGTTTGTTGACATATCCGTTAAGCCAGAAATGTGCCTCATCACTAAACAAAATTTTTGTCGAAAACAGTTGATTTTCTTCCTCGCAGAACGCTGATTTTCGTAATACAGCTGAATAATTTGTAGACGCTGTGCGGGGCTAAGCCTTTCCATGATGAAATGTCAAACTATAGTGAACAAAAATACCATAAAATGTTATCACGACTCACGCTTCATCTGTCAAAAAATCCATAGACAAAAAAGTACCTCTAAATGAATCACTCGTTATATGTCGCACATATTCGCGAAATATGTCAATGGGATCACAAATTATTTTTCTCATAAACCATCGAGAGCGCTATCTTTAAATAGGGTTTTAAAAATCGAAACATTTACCTATATAGCGTGTTTATTCCACTAAATAAGAAAAATATTAAAACATGTTTTATTTAGTGGCATTATTTGTCAGATATAAGCCAAAAGCCTCAAAAATCGCTTGCAATGAAAAAAATTAATTATTGATTGCTAAGACACAAAATCATATTGTTGTTTTCTTCAAAATTTTAAAATTTAACGGATTTCATATGATTTTTTCTAGTATGAATTATTCGTTTCTTTTTTGCGATTTCTAAGCTAAATTAATGTACCCTTGATAAATTTCAAAAGCAGCATCGGACTGGCCATATAGTCGAGGTGGCGATTGCCAGCCGGGCCCCAGCCTGCGTGGGCCACACACGGAGCATTACGTTCCGTAGTGCGAGTGCGTAACTTTGTCTATGACAACACCAACCAATTTGTATCTTAAAGAAGTCCTAAGACGTGTTTAAGAGGCGAATTGATTTGTCCAGATCCATTGGAAAAGTTAATATTTTATACCCTAAGCACAAAGTTAAGTAGTTTCGGAATTTGCTTTCTACGTAACGTATTTTCAAAGTTCTCTGCGTTTTCGGCACGGGTTAAACTGTATAAATTGTGCTGAAATTTTAAGCTAATCATTTTTTCAATATATAGAACCATTTCAGGGGATAGCAACTCAAAAAATTTTTAAAAAATGGCTTATACAAATAAGGGCTAGTCTAATAATAGACTGGCCCCTATTTTGACAAGCTGGAAATTGTCACATGCTAACCTTTAAAATGGTTCTTTACATTGAAAAAATTATTCTCTGAAAATTTCAGCTGGAAAGATTAAAATTAACCCGTGCCGAAAACGCTGTAACAGTTATAGGTTTGTGGGGCTTGCCGCAAGCCAGGCGGTCGGTAGGATAGGGGGCCCATGCAGGCTAGGTCCCAGCTCTTGCGACCTAAATGTAAACTAGATCAGATAGTTCGTCCATACATTAGAGAGAAATGAAATAGAAAAATATCCCATCTACCATTATCCAGTCTCGTGCCCCAGGCTTGTGGGGAGCCACCTGGGCCCTTCCGGCCCAGTCCGACCCTAACCAGAAGTGATATTATACGTACGACTATGAGAGAAATTTATTAATCTTAATTATTTCGTTGCCACACCAAAACCGACTCGGTAAAGATGGTATATTTCAAATGAAAATTGTCGAAGTATTCGATAATTAAAATATCTCGAGACGTTATTGAAAAGCATTCGAATGATTTTTATACTTACGAATTACGACTTATAATACAATCTCCTGTAATAAATTATTATACTACGATCTGTCTTTACTCTTTAAAACACTGCATGTAATTATCTCTTTCAGATTGCATTTCACGGTATTTAATATATGATTAGTCTTTTATCTGTCATTGTTCTATGAGGCACTGCATGCAGGTAAGTTTTTCGAGTATCATAATCGAAAATTCATTCGTTACAATCATATCGAATGCATCCTAACCACTCGAGATGCTTATATGCATTGCACAGTATAGAATATGATTACTTACATCTTTTATCTGCGCATGTACCATGTACTATGAAGTACTGCGTAATATGGGTGACTCTCTCAAGACTGACAATCGAAACCGAGAGCAAAATTTATTCGCATAGTACCAACATACCTATTATTATTATTAATTTATTATACATCAGCTCATAGAATCATTTAGAATGAATCACTCGATTATAAAAATTGTTCAAATAGTGACCTTTCGATTATCTCAAGAGTACTACTTGGACAATCCGGGTCGGAAAACTATTTTATTATAACAATGATAACAGGTAAGATTATTTACAAATTAGATACATATTCAATCATTTTAGCTAAGAACTGTAAGAAATCGTTGAAGTAAATTCAAGAAGCTGGCAACATTGAATATATTATGTTGAAGAGGCTGTTAAGGAAAGACAGAGAAAGATTATTATCTCTATCGCAGTTTTTTTTCAAGAAGTAAAACTGGTGATATACATAAAAGAAGAGCACAAGTTTTTGGAATGCAAACTGGGAAGGTCGTTGATCTAAAAGTGAATTCAACATTAAAATATTTAATCGGCGATTCTATTTGTTTATTTATAGTATATTTTGCTGTTAAAAAATCATTTAAATAATCATCTCCAGTCAAGAAATTGATAAAACTGGTGTGGAATTTTTTCGCAGAATTGTAACATGCTCTCGTCTTATATTTTTAATAATAGATTTCAGAATGTAATCCTATTAATAATAAAATTACGTAAAGGGAGCCTTTCCTGACGCAAGTACATTTTTTATCTAATTTTTTGTAGGTATTTCTCATGATATCAAGTGATAACACCGGTCCGCGCTTGATTGATCAGCCTAGTTTTTTTTCTAAGCGCCACCATTTCGCTCGATTTTGTATAATAAGCAGTCCGTATTTCCTTTCAGTGAACGTTCATTGACTGACCATATTTTCAGGATTTAAAAGTCAAATTTTGGGGCTCTCCCTGCATCATAATAATAATAATTTATCGAGTAGACACGGCGCCTAGATCAGTTGGCGACACCGTAGTTTGAATTTATGTAATATTTATTTTATTTGCATATTTCAATAATATTTATAGATGATTGTAGACAAAACAATGCTGAAGTAAATGAAATATTTTAATTGTGTTTTCTATATATGACTGTAAAAGGATTCCATTATGCATGTAAGTCCATTGCTACATACATTTATGTAAAATCTTGCTTATGGTGACTAATGACAAACCACTTTTCACCAGTCGCGCTTCATTGTTTCGTCGTTTCGTTTCTACAGAAGCGTTCAGCGCTTCTTGTCTTGTTTCTTTGCAAAATACACATACCGGTGTTCCTAAAACATGAGGCTAAATTAAGAAGTTCCCCATTATTCTTTTCAACTTTTAATTGTTATCCAAAAAATTGCAAAATCAATGACAAATTTTTTTTTATAATATCTTTAAAAACAGCAAAGTTATGCTACTTCAAAATTTGAATTTAACAGTTCTCCGCGCTATGTGGGTGATGTCACGCGGCACAAGTGTCATATATGTAGTAACTAAGAATATAGCAAGTCAAGAAGACAAAAGAAAATTTACATTTGTATAGATATGAAAATGAATGTATTACGTCAATTAGGGCAGGTACTTGAAGATATTTTAAATTCATGACATTCTACAATATTTATTAGTTACTATATATACTAGATGGCACATTGTGCCACGAGACGTCATAATTATCGACGAGACATCGGTCAGTCTCCTTAACACACTGCAGCAATTTGGTGACACTGTTTTAAAAGTTCCTGAAAATAATAGTGAAACCAGCTTTTAAACATTTCTTGAAAATTGTGTTTTTTTTCTGATAACTTTTTAATAAAGTTTTTTTGAACATAGAAACTTTTTTGAGCTGTTTGGTCTCCTTAACAGCAATTTGGTCTGGTTTTAAGTACAGCCTGTATAAACATAGAAGTCAGCGACAATTCTTCCGATCACACAAATCAACTGGAATGCGCTTACAGCGTCACTAATATCGAACCGTCGTTGCTGCAACAGAAGCAGCGAAGACGAGCGACCGTTTGTCCTCGTGCTGGAGATATGCGAAAAGTCGAAAACACCCTGAAGATGTTTAATTGAATTAATGAGTTTGGTTTGATTGGCTATTTATAACAATCTAATGTCATTGTCAAAATAATTGGTATGTAGACTGTAACATATAACGTCGGTAAGTTAGTGTGCGACTGTACAATATGAATTTACTATAAATTCGATTTATGTTGCGTTACGAGAAGAATACGAAAAGACGTTTATTGCGCTTAATTTTCAACTTCCCTCCTAATAAATATAAGGTAGAAAATTTTGCGGGTTCGTAAACGCCGCATCGAATTTTGATTTGGCACCAATAGAAGACGGGCTATTTGAAACTTTCTTTGGCATCAAACCCTAAATTGCTGCTCACTTCAACTTCAAACGTTTTACTGACTAGGCTATATTACTAACGTTATGAATTTCCTAGACTCCGTTATTGTGTTTTCAGCTTTATATTCCATAAGATGTATCGTTTCTGCTGTAGTCTTTGCAAAAGAAGCTTCCAGTAGCCGATAATAGCTGTCTGTCAACGATGTGTTTAGAATACTGATCAATTATTACACGGTTTCTAAACGACTCACCTTGTTTAGAATTGGATCCTATATACATGTGTTACAACGCACCCATAATAATAAATCAATATAAATGCATTATGCAGTTATTTCAGTTATTATGCATTGCAACGTACAAATACTGTTTGCTATTAAGACTAGACTTCGGTTGTTCCTGATATGCTCCTGGAACTCCGTGTTCCCTCTCGGACATCCCCTAGAACGCATGTTAATACCTCGTTATATTGAACTCGAATTTCATCTATGTATCATACGCAGCGGTCAAAGGAATCGTTAGCTTCCCGAATTAGAGTGCATATGCGCTCTATCAGGTACATGACAAGTTCGCGTATACTGTGTGTTTTAGACTCTATGAAGACAAGGTGAAACAAGACGTTCACCGGACAGACGGACGCTTTAACGCATGTCAGATATTTTTCTGTGAGGAATTTAATGAAAAGCTTGGTAATGACCGTACGTTCATAAAATTTATACCTTTGATCACAAACTAAGATCATTGTCAATCTATATTTTCTGACAATGCATTGTTCAAGGTAGCAATTGTGTATTACAAGATGCATTGTACAGTATCCGGGGAGACATTTTAATGATTTCTCATTATGCAAAATAGTGCGTATCAAGCGTCTGTCCGCACGTCAGTGATTGATATAGAAGACACCAGATAGCAGCCTGGTTCATGTATTGTATTTGTGATTGATGCATATGTATTCCTCATAGTTTCTAAGAATTTGTCAGTACTAAATGATGTCGCACGAAACCCATCACGTCACATTTAAACAGACATTTTATACATACAGACGTTCACCAATGGAAAATATATAATAAGACAAACATACTACTGTTGCGTATTCAAGAGATTTACAACAGAAAAGCCACATTTCCTCAACACTAAATACTTTTACTAATAGTTGATTTCTTTACCCCTACCGATAGCTGTCTTCCTGGTAAAGAATCTGGCAGATAACTTACAATTATTATTGTCTTGTGACTTAAGATTTTTATGCTCGGTTTCTGGAACAGATTGTCATTTATTTTCAATGCCATATCAGAAGAACTTAAATGACTTTTTTGAATCTAAATTTAAGACTGAAAGTCGTGCCAGAAACTCAGCGTAAGTGTTTCTCCGATCAAGATAAAGAAGACGAAAATACGTACGTTCGTGCAAATAATTCCGTGGTTATAATTTATTAATATCAGAATAATAAGCAGCTGCTAGAATTAATATTTTATATCTATCAGATATCCACTCCCTGAACTAGCCGATAAATCCTGAAAGAAATTCGGGCCTATTCCTCTTCTGTTGTACAGGTGGAACGTAAAAGCTGGGTAGAGTAGTGGTGACAGCACTAGACTCGCATTCGGGAGGTCTGGGTTCGAATCCCGGAGGGGGCAAATGTGGCTGGGACTTTTTCCTATTGCCTCTCGCCAAGAAACGGTAATTCCTGTACCGACCATCTTGATTGAGGTTTTCCATGGTTTCCCTCAATTAATTCCAGATAAATATCGAGATGGTTCTTTATTTGAGGCCATGGCCTATTACCTATCAAACTCCTAGTTCAAAAATTACCTACCTTTTCCTAATTTCCTATAATCACTTCATTCGCCCATTGCTATTACATAAGTTGAAGTTTTAAAAATGTAGAAAAATAACGGGAAGTGTGGTAGATGGAAAATAGTAATCTTGCGAATGGCGTCTGTTATGACATAAAGTCGCGAAACGGACGTTAAACGCATTATTATTATTATTTTAAAATTGGAAAGTACATCTCTTCTTCGGGCAGAAGAGCTCTTATGTTTATTTTGGTATTTTTATGATCAGATTTATTCACGCGTGAATTGCGCCCAATAGAAAACACATTTCTTTGATGTTGGTTAAAATACGTATATAGATAAACTCCGAGTGCAGATAATATTGGCTTTACTGTAAAAACATAAGCATTGATTGACTCGATTGTAGTACGAGATCAGCTTATTCAATATGTATGGAAATGGTTGGTTTGTTTCTGTTGTTAGCAAAGTTAAAAGCTTATCGACATGTCCTGTTTGTTAACGCTCTGAGAGTACTGAGCCTTTGACTGACTTTGAATAATGAAACTGAGATTCTAATTTATGTCCCCTTGTCCTGTTGTTGTTTCGAACGTGGGTTTATTTAGGCCAGTGTTTCTTGCACATGCAATACCAAATCCAAAAGTGAGTTTTACGTCGTGGATTAAAAAACTGCACTTTTTTCAGATATTTTTTAATACGCACCATTTTAAGTAAATATTCGTTGAAAGGGAGTTTGGATGAATTGTTCCTCATCCTCAAATACTAACAACTTGAATATTTATTCTCATAGAGAATATTACTATGAATAGCCTACGAATAGTGATGCCAACTCAGTATACCTAAAAAGCCAAGAAATCCCCTTAATAAATTCCAGTTCCCAATGGCCTAAGATTGGTAATTTTTCAAAGACAATTTACCTATTAAGATTAAGAATACATATCATAGTTTGACGGAAGTCTTCAACGGGTGCATTTCCTACAGAAATGTTCCTGAACTAATTTTTTTTTTAAATTATCTAGAATTAGCTATAAATTGTAATGAATACCGGTCATTTCAACATAATCCGTGAAATAAAACCCTCAACACCTAGCGGATTTCGTTCTGTGGATTCATTAAATATTTCTGAGTTTACGGGAAAACCCCTAGGTTGTCACATACCCACTGAATCACGGTCGTATGTAGAGGTCGGGAAACTATGATGGTGTGGTTGTCCTCAATTTTGAAGACATATACGTTTTAAATCTGTTAAGTTCGTCATGATCTGCGTTTCCCGTGGAACCGAAACAGTTGATACCGTTTTATGTTGTAGAAACGAGCTGAATAGTTTTGATCTTCTGATGAAAACGTCTAATCAGTAAATACAAAATGATTCGCCTTGTTCTACTACATAAAAAGAGACAACAGTAGTAACAACTGTCTCGGTTCCACAGGAAAACGTAGACCATATCGAATTGTACTCATTCCGAGTAGTTTCGTTAAAACACGACGTTACCACCATCATTGTGGTTAATAATAAAATTAGAAATGCAGTTTAATTTAAAAAATTGAGAAAATTAAATGAAGTGGGTAATTTAGTGATCATCAACCTCATTTTAGCACAATTAAACTGGTGCCTTTTTGGCTACAGATGTTTTAAAATTGCAAAGAAATTAGCCTCAGGTAAACGACAAATAAGTAATCAAAATTACAGTGAAGATCTCCAAGTTGGTAATCTGCAATCGTTACGCTTAATTGTACCTATTAGCGTATTACAACACTTTTCATTGAGAAAGAACAATATGGGAGGTGATCCTACTTAGACGTAAGTCCCACCGTGTTGAGAAATTTTACCCTGAATTGATAGCACACATCAAAACGAAATTTATTCAATATATTCCTTCCTCTAGCATTTTTTAATCAAATGGATGAATATAGGATGCAGGATAATCCAAACTGATTTATCATATACATCTTCTATTAAAATTTCCAAATCATGTATTTTCAATACCATCTATTTTAGACTGATTTTACTAACATATTATCAAGTTTCTAGTTCCTACTTTTCACGCAAAGTATCTCCTCCTTTGCTGCTCAGTCTATGGAAAAATACGTTTAACAACGTTTAACGTCAAATTAATACATTTTTTTTCTGATTGATCTAATACTGCCACGAATTAAGGATGAAGTTGAAAATACAAGAGATTGAGAACACATGAACTTTACTGTACAGTTAAAGTTATTTTTTACTTTATATTTTACGGACTGAATGTATATTCCCGTGACAAAAACGAAGTGATTGAAAATTATCGAAACTTACCCTAAATGTTTCTTATCTCGACGAACAGACTCATGTACAAGACTAGTTTATGAAAAAGGAAATTAGTTACTGGTTAATGAATTTAATAAACGACAATACTAATTGCGTCATTAATAATAACATCAGAGCGGCACATAGGCAATGAGAACAATTAGTAATGCATGACCTGAGACAACTAACAGTCGACGGATCGCTGAAGGCACGCACGTTAAGAACACAGTCGTCACAACTTGCCATTTCAGGTCAATGGTCAAAAAAGAAAATGCATTATTTAGAAACATACAAACGCGCGCAGAATTTCAACCAAAAATATGACAACTTAAATTTAAGCAAAATCTAGACACCTGTACTATGACATACAAAACCATTGAGCGGAACGACTAACCACGGAAGAATGAACTACGACCGAGCAGAGAATACTATCACGAAAGTAAAGAGAACACTAGTCATTGGCAGACTTATCTGTGAGTCGCCAAGGAGGACACTTCATTCTCTGGCACACCGCATTTGATAATGTCTACCGCAGTTATAGACGAAACGTCAGGTAAAAATACCAATGAATCGCAGCCTAAAAACCGAAAAACCACGAAGATATAAGAAAGAGAGATAGTAGATGCTCGACAGATTACCACTCTTACAAATTGCGAAGAAATCTTTTTTAGGAAATAACTTTTTTCTTCTTGCACTGTTTAACTCGATTCGAAACAATTCCGGACATTTCGACTCATCTTTTGATTTTATTCTTGCAAATCGAACGTTATTCTTTTGTTAAATATCGGACGTGCTTTTTTCCCAGTGCTTTTTCTATTTGACTCGAGTTTTTGCAAGTTTTTTATCTACTCAAATCAAGATAAGGGACTCGAAAAGAGAAGAAAATAATATTATCTACGAATCGAATTCTATGCTTAAAATTGTTTTCTGATCTTTTGAAATGTGTAGGTAGAGACAAAAAACATTCTAATGAAAAATTAATTTTCGTTATCAATCGTCAGTTTAAATTATTTTAACTGTGCATGAATTTACACACGCATGTATGTTAATTAACTTTTATTCTCTGTACCTATTCTGGATTTAATATCTCATAATTTATTATTTATTTTTGCACACTTAGTTATATATTAATTACTGTTAACAGATATATTAATTATCAAAAAATAGTGTAAACAATATTTAAACTACCTACCGTAATTTTGTTTATAAATTTATTATATTTCTCAATTGGTAAACAACCCCAATTTAATTTTAAACTGAAAACATTACGGGTTATGAAAGACCTTCCATTGAACGTCGTTCGGCAAACAAAGATTCTATAGTCAATAGTTTGTAAATTGACAAAAACTGTTCAGCAAATAGTGAATGTTGCTTATACTACACTCGACAGAAGTGAAACTTACGTAAAATCTAAATGTCGTACATTGACATCTACAGAAATAGTATGTTTGATTTTGCCGTTTTCGATGCAATACTTAAAAGTTTCACTTGAAAAATAGAAATAAATGACTCCTGATTTACATTAATGGGGGTCCAGATAATCTTGCTAATCTTTAAGGGATCCGTAGGCGAAAAAGTTTAGAAAACGCAGCACTTTACAATTAAAAAAAATGCACACGACCTTGTAAAATTATTACTGCATAAATTGTAATAATATATTGTTCTTCTCTTGCTGTTATTGTATTTTGCTACGTGTTTAAAGACACAAGTATCAATAAATAATTATAAGTCACGACTACTAATCTAGTCATTTCGTTCACGCCTATCGTTTTCTTGAAGTCCGAATGTGTAATTAAAATATGACTAGTGAGTTAAGGCCATCGCATGTCTTTGTAATTTACTTTAATTGTTGAGTTTTATTGTTATTCGTGCACATGGAAACATCACTTCAACTGAAAACAACAATGGCTTTTTGATTTTAAAAGTATTGACATTAAACCGCGTTTCTAATTTAGATTTAATGGGAACGTCCCGCTCAATTAAAATTTATGTTCCTGATAATATAAGCCCGTCATTTTTACTTGGTTAGGATACAGTTTAACAAGGACAAATTAAACGTCCGTCACTTTTAGTCCAAACGGCGAACATTAAAACGGTTCCGATTTTAGAAAGAATGAAACTTTCAGAAAAGATAGTATACGTGAATAGATCAATCAGTACCCGTGTTTGGCTACGATTTTTTGGAATTCCAAAGCAATCATTCTCATCGACTTTCTGCAGAAAGGAAAAATAATCACCGGGCAGTACTACATTAAGTTGTTGGACAGATATAAGGAGAAATTGAATGAGACACGTCACACGGCCCTATATGGTAAAGAAAAAAGTGGTCTTTCATGATTGTCGCGGCCAAATTGCACGAGCTGCATTACGGATTGCTTCCGCACCCACCTTACTCGTCCGACCTGGCACCCAGTGACATTTTCCTCTTCCCTCACTTGAAGCCATGGGTCGGAGGAAAAAAATTCGGCTTAAATGAAGAGGTAATCGCTGAGACAGAAGCATATTTTGCAGGGTTATAAGAGTCATATTTTTTTCAACAGGTTAAACAAATGGCACGAACGTTGGGAAAACTGTAGACCTAAAAGGAGAAATAAAAAAAAATTGTTGAAAAATATTGCGTTATTATTTCAAACACGGGTACACATATATAGTGACTTCAATCATTTGCCTACGCAACACTGCGAGAATCCGATTCGACAGCGGGGAAACACCACTTCCGGTACTCATAGAGTTAGAGCTTTTATTTTTTATCAGTTTGTTGGTCGATAAAAGCTTTTTAGGAATATATGTCGCTGTGTCTTAAATAATGATCAAACATAATGGCAATTCAGTTTTCTTCATGTTACTACATGGAAAAAGAACTGAGTTAACAGCGCTGTTAATTTTAACATTGACTATGCATAATTGCTCCATATATTATCGAACAGTCGTTATATTATGAGTGCGTTATGTGGTCGTTGCACAATTCACATTGCAGCAACACTAATATGCTTTATAAGTTATAGCATGTATAATATATGAATGCTTAATTAGCGTTTGACTGCTTGTAAAGTTTTACCTTTTAGCGTTCATAACTCGTGTCAGATTTTGTTACGTGAAGTGTATTATGGACCGTGTGCTAATGTTTATATTCTTGGTCTCAAAAATATCTTTCAACACAATAATACAACGTCCGACAGTTGGTTTTGACGATTTTCGTTTTAAAGGGGTCAAAACATATGCTGTTGATGACGCTATTCTATATGACCTATGTTAAAATTAACAGCTCTAAATTCTTACACATTCTTACATTGATTATATGACAAGAAGTTGTAAAAATTTGAAACAAATTTAAATATAAAACGATTTTATTCACAAACACACTAAAAAGTAAAAAATAATTTTCTTTTAGAAACACACTATGTTGTAACGGTTATAACTAACGGCGCAAAATCGGTTCAGTAGATTCGAGAGAGATAATGTTGGATGGCAGAAAGCATTGTCAAAAAATTTGATTTGAAAACGACCTTAGATTGTAATCATATAATTACAGATTTTATACATCCTAGATCAATTTAATCTTGTCAAACTCTCTGTTATTTTGAACATTAGATTGTACTCACAAAAACAAACGATACATGCAGGAACAGTCTAATATCGTGAAACACCCTGTCATGTAGAACATTAGATTGTTCTTATACAAAAACAGATAATTTATCTACATAGTAAAAGAAAATTTTAAGTTAATTTTTGATCAATACGCATAGAAAAATTATACATACATGTACATACACTTAAAAAAATCGTTTCAATTAATCAACTATTTCTTGAACATGAACGACTTAAACCTCTACTATGTTTTTCTTATGGAAAAATATATATGGTTTCAATCTATAAGGTTATCGTCAAACTACATTATCTGACAACGCTATCTGCAATCCAACATCAGCTTAACATTAACAGTAAACATATTGACTTTTTTTCTTTTTTGTCCTTGGTAATTAATATAAAAATGATGTGTCGGGAAAAAAGACTTTTTAAGTAAACACTTATTTGTTATTTATAGCGAAGTTTCGTTCCTTGCTTGGAACTTTTTCAAGCTTTATAACTGTAATTGAATTTTTAAATACAATTTATAAATTTACAATTGAAATATAAAATATCAAATATTAATTATACACACCTAATAAATGTTTAGATCAAGTAGATATAAAAGTTAAAATAAATTCCAAGCAAGGAACGAAACGTCGCTATAAATAACAAATAAGCGTTTACTTAAAAATTCCTTTTTCCCAACAAATCATTTTTATCTTAACAGCAAACTTTGAGATTGTTTCATTCGATATTTTTCGCCATAGCTAATGCATTAGCTCTGTGAATAAAGATATTCTATTCTATTCTATTCTATTATCTACAAATTAGTATAGTAGCTTAAAGTTCGAAACAATTTGTATCATGGAGTTGGTAGTTGAACGATTTTTTTAAAACGCATTGTATAATTAAATAAATACATATCTTTCGTTATGCGATTCAATAAAAAAAAACTAATAGGAATAATCAATCATTAAATAATGTGAGCAAGTAGGTAAACGTATAAATTATTATTTAACTATGATTAAATACAGAGAAGATGTTCAATTAAAAGTAGATGTCCTTGCATTTGAAATAAATGATTTGATGGTGTCGACAGTAATATATCAGTACTACCGTTCTAAGTTCAAAAGCCGTATCTCGAGAATAGACAATTTTGATATATTGAGATTTCTAAACAGATTGATGAGATTGTTCGAAAGATATTCTTAGTGAGTGCAGCAAAGAGGTCATAAATACTTTGATTTTACACAAAATAAAACTCTCCTTATGCTTATGAACAATACGTTTACTGAATAAAGAAAGGGGTTTCGATGGCTCATTTTTTTATGATTAACATTGATTATTATCTAACTATGCGATGTTAAATAATCTGCAATTTGGTACTGTAAAAAGTGTACACTGGGGTTTGTCACACCTCACCTAAGTAGTGACGGGTTAAAGGTCAATGAGACAGTTTAAATACCTGAACCTCATACAATAAAAAATATGAGATAATCCTTTTTGTCTTAGGATGGCAGAGTTAGTAGGACGGAACGTATACATCCATTGTTTAACTAAAGCATGAGCAACAATAGAAACCGGACAGGTCTTGTTGATGCTGAGGACCAAGAATAAAGATCGATTCGCATTATAAGTAGTGACCACATCAAGTCACCGGAGTAGAAATTGAAGTGTCAAAGCAATTGGAACGTAATAATATCGATAGTTAGATTAGATGTCATGTCATGAAATGTCTAGACATACCGTTATATTTTTTTAAAATTTTCGATGTCTAGTTTTCAAGTATTTGGTTGATTTTTAATACATGTTAACTAAAAGAGTTGCCAGAAATGCCATTAATATTAAACTAAATTTGGTCCAAACAAAATTCTGAAAAACCGATTATTCTAAAGTTTGCGTAATATTACTTAAAATTGTCAAAAGAACTATCAAACCAGATGTCAGCCACGTTTGAACTATATATTATATTATATTATTATATTATATTATCTGTCTCTGTAAGATACATAGTACGAAATATACAACTGTAGTCAAATTATGTCTATAATGTTTACTTAATTATTATTTTCTTAAATATAATATTTGAATCCAAATATATAGGTAGTCAAATAAAGTTTTTTATTACAACAAAATGCGGACGCCATTACGTGGTAGTAGGCTAATAATCTTAAAGCGGTACCTAGAGATGGGAAAAACGGTCTTTTTAGTGACCCGCATCTTTGCATCTGGATCCCGTATGTGAGCCGGCTCACTGAACCGGTTCAAAAAGAGCCGAATTCTGAATATGTTACTGCAGTCTGCCACTGAGTTACCTAGTTCAGTCAATCATATCACGACCTATATAGAATCAAGAATGCATAGCCAAACATGTGATGCATGAGTCATTTGAGCTGACAGATGCATCAAAGCAAGAACTGATACGTAAGTGTAAAATGTGCTTCTGGGTGTTAAGTGTTTCACTGAGTTATGCGGATCAGTTGATCCGTCGGCTCAAAAAAAAAGTGAGGTGGCTCTCACAGATCTTCTGTCGGAGTCGGCTCTTTGAACCGGTTCAGATCAGTGTTACCCAACTCTAGCGGTACCAACAATCAGCAATAAAGCAGCTGTAAGAATTTTAAGTGTTGTAAATACGTGATGTAACGTAAAATGCGAACCGACCTTAAATTGTTGACTATAAAAAGCAGGAGACATCGCACCAGTCAAAACATCGGGTCACATTCATCATTCAGTCGAGGAGTCGAGACATCTGATCGACAAACTGCAACATTTCATGATAGCTCAAGATGTTGTCACACGGGATCTCACTCGTGTTCGCGAACGCGACTCGACTAACCTCGTCACTGTTGTGTGGTGGCATTGTTTTAAGAATTTATTCCTTTTATTAGTCTTTGCCCGAGACCTTGCATCGGTTTTTACAGAAGTACTATCTAGAGCTCTAAATAAACTATATACGAATTACCTAATAATAAAGTGGCTAAATAAACGTGACTTCAATTTGGCCCCCTTTTCACTCTCATAGCTTGCATGTAAAATACACTTACATTCTATGAAAAATCTTATTCAATTGATTTTAATGCTTCTAGAAATATGTAGGTACCAATCTTCCCGTGTGATTTTTAGTCAAGTTTTTACGCGGTTTATTTGTTCTAAATAAACGATTTAAACTCAGATAAAAACGAGAAAATTTTACAATTTTCTGTACAAGAAAAATTAAATTTGAAAAACAAATTCCTCAGCAACCCAAATTTAACAATATTTTGTAAAGGAAAAACTTCAAAATGTTAATTTGCCTTACCTTCGAAATCTCGTGACGTGCTATAAAGAAATATTGACAAATATTACGTTTTTTATTCAAATTTAAGAACAAAAATATATGTTTTTTTTAATTTTTACGCAGCAAGCCAAATTTTGTGAAACCTAATGCTTAATCACAGCTAATTAAATCGGTAATAAATTAACTTTTCCGACAGTAAATTTTACGATTTGCGGGAGCAATCACCCTAGCTAGAGGTAGAACTGTGTTTCCTAAGCTGGAATAGTTGCGGACCGCTCGCGCTAGGTGTCCGTAATTATATCCGAATTAAACCACGGACTCATTTCTGGTGTAAGTGAGCAAGCTTTAGGTACAGTTCAACCGGCGCCGGTTGAACTGTATAAATGTCGACCGACTTATCACTTATCGCATCATTGTATCATCGCATTAACGAGGTTGAACTGTATAAATGTCGACCGACTTATCACTTATCGCATCTTGTATCATCGCAGTAGCGCATTATCGCATTAACGCGGTTGAACTGTATAAATGTCGACCGACTTTTTCCCGATTTTATAGAAGAAAAAAAGTTTTATTGTTTTTTTAAAACCGTGGGAACGAACAGGCAAGTTGCCTGTTCATTCCCAGTTTTAAAAGAACAATAAAACTTTTTTTCTTCTATAAAATCGGGAAAAATATTCTTTTTGTGATTATTTCGAATAATCGATTTATAATCCCCATCCTTAGTTAAAACAAGTGTTCAAATAAGTGTTCAAATATTGTTGCTATGTCTGGCACCGGCATTATGTGCGTGCCTGTATTACAATAACCAAAAACAGGTTACATAAGAGTGTGAATTGTTTGAGGTCATTGAGTAACCTCAATACGCCAGCACTAATTCATTGGTAAGAGCAAATGCATCGGATATCTGCGAGTATTTAATGTGTGTATAGTGATAAATACTTAAGTAAATCTCCGATTATAATGACGAATTTCTTTAAATTGTCGTTTAAGTCAATGCTTGCAGCTCTTTTCCTGCGTCTTAATTGTTACAAGGTCATACTCCAATACTCCAGAATCCATTCTTGCTAACTGACTTGATAGCTGGTGGCCATTTTTTCTACAGAACAATTTTTCCCTGATATATCTGGTATTCTAGGTGATGTTTTTGTCGTTTTCCGGACAGAAATAAACAATTTATGTTTACATTTCAGAGAAATTTCTGATCAAGTTAACTATGCAAATACGTGCAATTAATAAGAAATATAAAGAAACGAAGAGACTATAATATATGCTAATTTGCAATTTGAACCTGATGTTTAACGTATCTAATACTCGCAAGTGTGCACTGAGTTATAATAATATCAACGATGTATGTGCGCCTTTGTTTCTATGGTTCTTTCCTTTTCTAAACTACGGTCAGAGCACACATGTGCGCTTTTGTTTCGTGACAATCTCACGTGTCGCTCGGTTTTTTTCCAGTCTGAGGTCAGCGTTAAGCTTTAACTTCAATAATTGTGTAAAATCCCGTGCAAATATCTATTGATCATTATCAGATAAGCATGTAATCGAGCGTTGACTATGATATCGGTGCATATAATAATATATATCGATGCATCATATAAACTCCGATAGCCCTAACATCTGTAAAACCATCTGCGGCCAATAAGAACGCTATAAGTACAGAGAATACAGATACAATTCCGACAAAGAGAAAAGCCCGAAGGCTTTGTAGTATTTAATCTACGGACTACGGATTACAAGACACTATAAAGACACTGTTTTACTTATTTTGTCCATGTATTTACAGCTTTATAAAATACACAGGCGCACGTACGAATTATTTCTTCAATAATTCATTATTATACCTAATATAAAAAGGAGTACAGTGGAACCTAATCGACTCCTGCCTTTTCAACTTCTCTTTCAATCTCACTTCGCAGCAGTCATAGGTCAATCAGAACAAAAACCTTTATTAATTTGAAGTTAAACGTTGTCGAACGTATTTTTTCAATGGTTGAGCTGCGTAGGAAGAGACACTTGGTGTGAGAAGTAGGGAACAACTTGAAAATACGTGACTAATATCAGCTGAAAATAGATAGTGCTGAAAATACCTGTCCTGCGGTCTTTAAATATAAAATTCCAGTGTGCGTGCGTTCGTAATTCTTCTCCTCCATTTTTGTACTTATGTGGTGACCTGGATGGTTCTTAGCTATAGTTGGACCCGGTAGGTGGCGCTGTATTTGAGTTCCAGAGATATATTTTCAATTTCTCATATAAAAAAATTTAATCTCAAATTTTCAGCTTCCCAGTACCTCCGAATTCAATGTCAGCAGGACAACGTCTGCCTACTGGGTTCAACAGTATTTAATAAATATAAGTGCTGCTATTCTGTATGTTACAATTTACAACACTGTAAAATTTCTGTGTCACAAAAAATTAACAGCACTGTAGTGTTCAACATTTAACCAAAATTAATAACACCACAAAACCATAAGGTTTGTAATCGAGGCGACTATTCTAGCAGAAAAAAAATTAAACCAAAACGAGATGAATCGTGTATACCGGTTAAAATCGGTTTTCCTTTAATTTTTAATTTTTCATTTTTACGATGGGAAATGATGGCGAAGATGCGCGAAAAGGGGCAAATGATGACGAAGATGGGCGAAAAGTGGCGAATACGGCGGAAAATCTCAATTCCTAGGAAAGTAAAAGTCGAGAAACGTTTTTGAATTTGAAATTTAATTTTTGTTGTTATTAATAGTTTTTATTAAATATGAAAACACAAATACTTGACAAAGTGATACAAATATAAAAATGTAAAAGTTATTTTAAAATTTTAAATGAATCGGCTTGAAAATTCCATACGTGCGCCACTGGTGTAATTGTTTTATTATGCTCGTGCTTAAACAGACGTTTATGGATGTTTTGATATTTAATTCCAGTATTATCGCTCAATAAATAAACATTCAATGAATTGCTGTGCTTAATTTTTACGTTTTGTGTTAAAGTACGATTTTATATCAAATCTATAAAAATTAATAACTGTAACATCACCTGGCTATCATTAAAATCTGCCAACAGAAACACGTTTAATTAATTTTCCTTCTCGAATAAGAAGTCAGATATTTCCGTTAGTTGAAAATATTCTGAGAAACTGGAATGTATTTTTATATATATATATATATATATTTTTTTTTTCATTATTATTAACACTAATAGTTAGGCTTTTCTTTATCATATTTTAAAATTACTATACTTAACAATACGTTAAATATGATGTTATTAAAATTAGTACTTAAAACCTAGGGATTTCTAAAAAAGATACCGTGATAATAAGGATTTTTCAAGATGGTCCGAAATCAAAATAGTTGATTTTCATTCTATTACTGATCACTGAATCATTCAATATGTTTTATATGTGAAAAAAAAACGAATTTAGAATTTTCTTCAACTTTTTTATTATTCTTCTAAATATTATTTTTGAGATTTTTTTTTGGCACGGTAGGATAAAATTGATTCATGAAATTGAAAATGTAACCAACGTGTCATTGACAATAAAAAGTGATTCTAGAACATTAAGCTAAGGTGGCGACGAGATAGAACAGGTGTCTCGTAAGTTGTAACTTAAAGTTCGAAAGTTCGATCTATGCGGTCGGAGCCATTACATTGTATGTTTTTTTTTTATACAATGATACCAGTTTTACTTTTTTGTAGTGTAAAATAACATAATTTGACGTTGCCAGTGACACTGATCGCACGCTAAAAATGACATAAACAACGATCTTTTAACAATGTCGGTTATAATTTATTTTTATATTTTTAATTATATAATTAACAAGTTAAAACTAATAAGGCTTTTTTATTTTAGATTAAATCGATTTATGAAAATAGCAGCTTCAGACATTGACTTTGTAAGTGTTTTTTCTCATTTGTTTTGTTGTATAATGTATTAATTATTGTGCAATTGTCAGAGGCAATAAAAAACGAAAGTAGGTACATCGAAATGAAAAAATTAATTGCATGAATGAAACTCATTAATACTTTATTGTAAATTGTGTTGCCTGACTTTAGGCATTTAGATATTTTTTTTTATCTTTAAAACATTTCTTAAAAAATAAAAAATTGATTATGCAATGTCTAGTATTTTGGGACGATTAATTACTGGCAATACCATATCTAAGGGTTGGCAGACATGGCCCCCGTTAGAGATCTCCGAAACAAATGAATGCCGGGAGAAGGAATATACATTGCAAAATGCAAATTTCAAACAACGCTTAAGCATTTTAAAATCTATTGTAAAAATTACGCTGTTTTAATTTTATTTTAAATAGTTTCTTATCCTAATTCAGTCTTGTGCGAATTTTAAGACCTCCTCCCGCCCGGCGCGCCAATTTCTTATTTTGCCAGGGACGTTAAACCATCCAATCGCCAGGAATGCCAAGTTCTCCTAGGACGCTTAGATACGACATTGGCTATAGCTATATTACAAGATCATTTCTTTTACGAGACCCATTAGTTAAATGTTGATTTGCTAATATAACATAAATAATAACGAGACAAAAGGCCAGAAGTTACCTTGGAAAAGACAATTTTATAAACATGACCAGAGAATGGTTTTATTGTAGCAAGGAATTCAACACCCGTCCTGATAAGTAAAAACCGGATAGTTACCCTTTATTTATGGTAACCAGCAAATACGTAGCAATGCTTTTTATGCAAACTGCTATCATATTTACATTCAACGCATAACAGAAATGAGGGATTAGAATACCTTACTATCCGGACTTTAGTAATGGGTGACGGTAGTCAGTCAACTACTAACACAACCTGACTTCAGGTATGTAATGCTCAACAGTTGGTTACACTGCCAGACTATTAATTCAATTAACACCTTAGTGTCGACCGGTCAAATTTATATATCGAATACATCGGTATCAAAACGTTTGGCATCAAAGTACTTGCTGGAGTGTTAAACATTTTTTTTTTATTTAGGCGCAGTAGGTAGGAGTGATTCCGACCGGATATGAATGAAGCGTGACGCATGCTAGCTCATAAGATAGAGCTATGCTGGTCAACAAGGAGTCTATTATTTTTCCCATATGACATTGAGCCAAATTTTTTATATAATTTAATCTAATTAAATGATTTAAAATCAAATAAAAATAACAAAAATAGCTTACTCTAACACAAATTTATATATATATATATATAAATTTGTGTTTTCAATTATTTTTTTGACACTATATATATATATATATATATATATATATATATATATATATATATATATATATATATATATAGTTTCAAAAAAATAATTGAAAACGCTCAAATTCGCAGTATTTTTAAAGAGCAACTTAAAAATTGACATTTTAAAAATGTCAATTAGACTTCCCATAGTTTGAAATCTCATGTCGGGCTGTAAAGAAATCTTCACAAATATTTGCGTTTTTTGATACAATTTTTAAGGTAATTGAAATTTTTAAGTAACCAGTCAAATTTTGTGAAACTTATGCGTAATGACGGCTAATAGGAACAGAGTAGTAAAATCATTTTTGTGACTACAGTTTGAAAATTGACTAGAGCATTTTTTCAATTTTTTTTCTCCTTTTCAGACATTTTTCTGTTGTAATTTTGTTCAATAATAATAATATTTAAACATAAGTGAACAGTCATTAATAAATAAAAAGGAACTTGGATCACCGTGCAAAACTTGTCGACAAATAATGAATTTACTAATTGATCATTATGTCATTGTGTTCAGGAAAAAGACACAAAGATACCCTACAATTTTTATTTAAATCGGTTCAGTAGTTTAAAAAAATTGAAGGTTAAATTAACGCCAACCTCAAGATTTATTAAATCGTTATTTGGTATCGCCATTAAATAGCCCAAAATATTGTTGACGAATATATAAAAGCTGAGATAAAATACGTTCCTTGACTAATGAAACACAAATGCATATTATATATTATGTGTCCACCTTTCAGACACATTATTTCATATATTTTATTACCAAATATATTTTTGAATGTTTAAGAAGCTGAAATACAGGATATTGGTGTAACTAAAAAATAGATAAAAAGCAAAGACCACCCATTAGAAAAAGGACTTTAAGAGAGGATATACGAATTATGATTTCTCGCTTCTTCTAGAACATTTTGTAAACTTAATTATAGGTACAACAAAAAATTGCGAACAAGTGTCAATTTTTATAATCTTATATTAGAGACAGGTAAAAATACGATGTTAAAATATTTTGCTATAATTTATTATTTTAAACAGTTTTATTGTTATGTATTTGCACATTTTAGTTAATTTATTAGCACATTAAATAGTAATATATTTGTATTTTTTAACCCGAGATATTAAATTGTTATAAAATATTTACCTGTTTTAGACATTGTGTTAAAATTATTCTTGATCTGAGAACCATACGACAGTCTCATTTGAATTATAAACAATAAAAAATTTAAAATATGGATTGATACTAGATAACCCCAGTTAGTGGCTTTAAAAATTGAAAAAAAAATATACTTACAGATGTCGAATAAGCGACGCTAATGATCTAAGTCTTTCCAATAAGTAACGCTTTATAAAATAAAACTGATAAATGAATATACCCATGCATATAAGGAGGAAAAATTGCATTTGTTTGTTTATGTGCGGCTAATAACCTCAGAAACTACTCAACCGATCTGAATTTTTTTCACAATTAAGATACTATTTTTTCTCAAGGGACATGGATGATATATTATGATAATTAACGACGCAACGACAAAAGAGATTTCATTGAGGAAAAATGTAAGGCAAGTCGAGAATTGCTCAAATAAATTGGCGTACGCTGGCTAAACTTCAATGGGTTGCAAGAAGCCTTGTCAAAAAAAAAATTGATTTGATAATATATTCTGATCGTATATTTACAGTTTTTATATGTGTTGGAACAGTCAGCGGCGGATCTCGGATCCAGATCTGGGGGGGGGGGGGCTCGAGAGTTAAAACCTCGAAAGTTCAGTTGAATTGATTGATTGCAACTACTCATTGAAAGTTTTCAGTGTAACATTCTTCGGTAAAGTTTGTGTGAATACATATTTGAATTCAATGGATAGAATTTTTATTACAAATGCTTTATTATATCCTATTATAAACCATTACAATATAAGTAGCGGTACATCAAAATAATGATTTTTCCATGTTGCACTTTGGAGTATTCTTGTCTTGTTTGGGGAAAAAATTTTCCTGGGATTTCTAGAAATGATTTTTTTTACTGTGGCTCTGGGGGGGGGCTTTAGCCCCCATAGCCCCCCCCTGGATCCCCCACTGGGAACAGTCTAATGTCTTCAAACTCTCTGTCGTGTAGAACATGAAATTGTACTCATACAAAAACTAGATTGATCTACGAAAAAGATCGTTTTTCAAACAAAATTTTAGTTAATATGTACAGCTGAAAAAATAATGTTTCGAAGTAGAAATTGTTTAAAAACTACGTTAAATACATGTATACCTACACAGTTTTTAAAAAATATCGGTTGAAGAAATCTGTGTGGCCACAATCTAAGATCATTATGAAATCGGATTTTCTAACAATGCTTTCTGCAATCCACCATGAGACATAGTGAAGTAATTGGTCTCTCTTAATTCAAAGTTAAAATCTACCCGGACGAAGTCGGTTTGGAACGCTATAGTTATTAATAAAATCATCGATTAAACTGAAAGGTAGACAAATTTCGCCGCAGACTATAAATAATAGTTTAGAAACAATGGACACTTTTGGGTGCCAACCAAAACCACAATTAATCATTTAATGATAACTTAATTTGGTAAAATCCATCGCATGTGGCGTGAAAAAAATACAGAAAACAAATTAAGAAGGTGTCGAGGGGAGGATCTGTCTGCATTATATGAAATACTTTCACAATTTTATGCGGCATGTGGAAAGCGTGATCTTCACATGCTTCAAGGCTGGGGAAAATTTAAAATAAAGATATCTTAGATATATCGTGTTTCTTTTTATGTTTTGACAATTGTATTGGAACTGCTATTTCATTTATGCCTAAAAAATCACATCATGTCACGAGATTGTATAGGGTTAAGCCTATAAGATTTATTTGACGCACGGAGACATCAATAGATAGTAAGCACACGAACCTGAATAAAATTACTTTTTTTATTATTTTTAATTTTTTGTTATTTTCCAATTTTGTTACATTTATTCTTTCAAATACTCGAATGTATGATGAAAAATTAAATATGAAACGTTTAAAAGAACGTTAATGATAAGATACTTCAATACACAGTAAGAACAAGAACCTGAGTAAAAAATTCAGTTTGATAATCTTTCAGCGTTTTGATAAAATCGTTGTAATACATGATGAAAAATGAAAATTTAAATAAAAAAATACAAACCACAATACGCAATAATTACACGACTCCGGAGAAATATCTTGTCTGACAATTTTTGTTTTATGAATATCTTTCAATATTTAAAATATTTTATAAGGGATGGTAAACGATGGGAAAATAATATTTACAATTTTTATGTTATCAGAAAATATTAAATAAGTACATGTCACGATAAATGTTCAATGTTGTCATTTAATTGCTAAACTCAAAATGATCAGTTGGCAAATTAACATTGAAAAAGTGTTTGAAATAACATTTGTAATGAAAATATTTTTCTCGTCCCTATTTTAAAGACCTCACACGTAGAATCAAATAACAGCCAAACCGTAAATTAGCTGACGTTGCTATCAATGTAATATTTTGCTAAAATATATTGTTTGCTGGAAACACCACGGATATACTAAGAAAGAGAGAGTACAATAGAGGTCGATAATTAACATGTTGCAGACGGACGCCATTTTTGGTAAACGTTACCAATTTTGACGCATCATTTTACTGCCATGTGATTTGCCAAAGGATATACTATATTTGGTTTTATTTAAATGCACCTATAAACTTAATGATAACGCATGCATAATACCATCCATTTGTCGACGTTGTGTCATAAATTCTACTCGTACTATTTCAATTGCAGTCAAATCACGTTATTACGAAACTTAAAGGACAACAATTTAACTTTAGTTATAGAAAGACAAGGTCATCTGATACACAGGTCACCTCGTTAATGAGTTACGTCAGCTAGAAGACCGTTCAATATTTTTATCAACCACGCAATATCAACTGACGTCATCCCCTCAGTTCTCACTACTCTTCAACGGAAGGAGGTCACCTCTGTATCTAATAACTTTATTTAGTGGAGTGCCGTAAGGTTTATACCTCGGAATCCAGGGCCAGTCAATGAATCTTCATAAAAACTGTTGGACTGCATTGTTAAAAGCTCAAATAAAAAAGTTAAAAAAATTGTTTTGCCGCTCTCGATTGCGGGGTGGGTGCCATCCCTTCTCGGGGGTGAAAAATGTTTCGTTGAAAATAAGCACGGAAATGGATAGGTCGACTAATTCTAAGCAACTTTTGTTCTACAAAGTTTTTTCTGAAAGTCTATACTTTTCGACTTATTCGCGAGTGTAAGTGTCAACTTTTCAATCAATAAACCCACGTTTTCAGATGGTTTTTCCCGAATAACTGAAAAAGTAAGTATTTTATCGAAAAAATCATTCTTAGTAAAAATGTAACTTATAAAAAAACAAAAATAGCGGTGAGTTTATAGTGTCTGTAGACCCAATATAAACGGGATACTACCTTGTTGAAGGTTGGTTCTTATTCGTCAAAAGCCAAAATTGAAAGTTTCAACGTGAAGTTACCAAAATACAATGCATTTTTCGGGGGAAACTCATGGAACATTTTTTGAAGTGCTTGAAAGAACCTTTATTTTTATTTTTTATAAAAGTCCCTACCATGAAAACTAACTGAGTTCTAACGAAAATAATGTTGGTCCCTATTTTTTTCGGCTTCAAAAAATGTGAAAGTCACCCCCTTATTACCACGCAAATTAAAAATAATCGTTACCACTTCACAATTCACTTTATTTATGTACATGTAACATGCTCGAGAAGTTTGACCGGTTTAAAGTGCTTAGATTTGAAAAAACATGAGTTTGAAGTGAAAAGAGCAGTTTTGTATTTTTGCAAAAAAAAACATTCGCGAATAAGTTGAAAAGTATGGATTTTCAGAAAAAAATTTATAGAACAAAAGTTGCTTAGAATTAGTCGACCTATCCATTTCCGTGCTTATTTTCACCGAAACATTTTTCACCCCCCGAGAAGGGGTGGCATCCACCCCGGAATCGAGAGCGGCAAACATGTTTTTTTTAACTTTTTTATTTGAGCTTTTAACAATGCAGTCCAACAGTTTTTATGAAGATTCATTTACTGGCCCTGGATTCCGAGGTTTTACAATTTTTACGTCTAACGGCACTCCACTAATTATAAAGATTAAGTATCAAATTCCACTCATAAAAATACACAGTTAAATCTCGCTATTAAGAAACTTAAGGGACAACACTTTGACTTTTGTTATAGAAATTTTTCGTTATAAAGACAAGGTCTTTATAAAGACAAGTCACCTCGTTGATGAATGACGTCAGCCAGAAGACCGTTCAATATTTTTATCCGCGCAATTGCAACCATTATATTATCCAACGGAACGAGGGCACCTACGGACTAACAACCTTGTTAAGGAAAAAAGGAAAACATCAACCAAGCTTAATGGTAAAGAAATTTAGTGGATTTGATAAAAAAACTGGACATGACCATAACAAGAATGGTTTCTTGAAATAAACCTTTTTCCCCATCGTGCAAATTTGGGACATCAAGTTGTCAGTTTTGATAGGAACCTTTTCTTAATCCGAGCATGGTAAAATGAAAAGAACCTACTTTGAATTTGTTCACCAAGTTGCCAAGGTTTTTAAAAATCGGTTGTGTCGTTCTTGAACGATGGTGGTGTAATCCGACGACAAAGGAAAAAAAATTAAAACAGGTTTCAGGTACCGTTTAGTCATCAATTTAAATATTCAAAAATCCTGTAACAGAATAAAAATACTAATACATTCAATTACTAATTTATATTTGTATTAGTATTGATATTGGCAAATTTACCGTGTGAAAAATGTAAAAGATATTTCTTATGTCAGAAATGACATACATCTACTATAATTAAACACTTAGGGAAAAATCTGACAATGCAACAAATCACTTTTTTATTCTTTTATCGAAAAGTCAATTAACAACTCTGTTGTAGACTTGTTTCCCATACTATATGTGCCATTTCAGTTTGTGAATAAAATGCAAGTAATACTTACGTATTGTTCAACTATTGTAACGAAACTGGTAGTCGCAATATTTTTACCAAAAAATCAGAATTAAATATAGAAACAAAAAACTGGAAATGGGAAATTTTTGTAGAAAAAGAAAAAGAATCTAATCGAAATTATGAAGAATAGTAGTTTATGTATCTATAGCACATAAATGCAATTATTAGTGACATTATAGTAAAACGAACAACTAGCGAGTACATACTACATTTTTTGCATGTAACTCGTATAAAATAGCTGATTTTCACGTTTTTAATATGTGTGTCCATTTGCAATGTATGTATTGGGATTGTTTACAAATACTACGCTCACTTTGTTCTCCCTGTTCCTCATATATTGTTAAATGGTAATCGACAGGCCGTTATTCAAAATTATCGTTGAATTGATAAGATAGAATTTATTGGTTTTAGTTCACAGCACTAGCGTTAATTTTACAGCAAGTGTGCAAAAAAATATTGATTACGATCTAATTTTTAGATATAGTAAAAAATAATTTTAGTAGAATCAAAAAAGTGTCTCCCGATTAAGCGCTACATTGTATATTGCCGTATTATCACTGCTTATATTTTACATATATGTACTGTGCATAAGTGTACTAGGTGTAACAAAAAGATCTGTCGAAATTTCTGTTATCAAAATTTAGAAAACAGCTCTGATGAACAGATGTTCTAAAATGCGTGGTAACAGAGTATCGTATTTTTTGTAAATTGTACGTAACTTAATTTTCAACTTTTTAACTACCCATTATACGAGATTCACAAAACTATATGTTGTATCAATGTGCACTACTTGAATTTTTTCTTCATTTCAACCCGATCCTAATCATTTCATATTTGAACATAATTTTCTGCTTCACTTTGTATATATTGTATACGAAAGTACATATTAACAGGTTTGTGTTCTCATGAATTCAGGATCTGGTTGCAATGCAATGTTTCTTCGTTTTAACATTCACTTGACACTTCGATTCTACATACAGTTAGCATTTAGTCTTCACTTTACATTGATATCCGACCCAAATTATCAATTGATTCTGCGCAACAGTCAAACAAAACAACATCGCCATCTCCATAAATTCTGATATTTCACGTTTACGAGTACAGGGAGCATATTCTCAAGGTTGTTTAGCAGCGACGTGGACCCTAAACAAACCATCATAATATGACCTAGTTTCTACCTAGAATTCTAAATAAACCATACGGATTACCTACCTAATAATAAAGTGGCTAAATTATTGCGCCTGTTCAGCAGCTGTTCAATATGCCTCCTTTTTTATCTGCATAGCTGTTGAATGTGTTGGGACATGTAAAATGCACTTATGGTTTGAAAATCTCTAATTTCAATAAAAAATCTTACTTAATATTTAATGGTAATGCTTACAAAATAAACTAGAAGCATACACCTTTCTTTCTATATGACTTTTAGTCAAGTTTTTACAGTTTATTTGATCCAAATAAACGATTTAAAATCAAATAAAAAAGAAAATTTTATCATAAGTTTTACACAACTTTTTGTACAGAAAAAACTAAATTTGAAAGAAAATATTGAGCAAACTATATTTGTCATTATTTTTAACACGAGCTTGTAAAGGAAAAAGTTAAAAATGTTAATTTGCTTTCCCGTAATTCGAAATCTCGTGACGTACAATATACAAATATTGACGAATACCACAACTAATAAAAACAGTACTTACCTAATAAAATTAATTTTGTGACCACAGTTCAAAATTTCACGTAAGTATGGGTACTAGTAGACATTGTACCAAGTCTCATTAAATGCGGGTTAGTCCTTTTCGAGTGGTTCTTCTGGCAGCTTTCTCTGTCTAGAAAACTAGAAAATACCTAACAACCCAGAAAACTGTCAGTTTCTAAACCTGACGTCTTGTTCAATCCAACAAGAACAACTCCTAAAAAAATGAGTACCAGAAATCTGGTAGTCATCCTAAGTCATATATTATAGATATCAGTAGTTATGATCTCTGCTAATAGTATCAATTGAAATGTTCAAATCATGACATCCTTTATATTTTGTACAACAAAACAAAATAACTTGAGTACATTATAGTTGGGAAACAGTGGCTCTCAAGAAAGGTGGTCGACGTTGCTATTGTTGGGTCTTTTTGAATTAAAATACGTCTAATTACAACGAGATTGAAATGCAAGTAATCTTGTGTGTTTCTTTAGCGTAGCTAATAGAAATTCATAACAAAACAATTTTGTGTTCGACAAAGCAGAGTATTAATGTTGTCTCTATATTGTCTTCTGATTGCTACAAAGAATAGATTCTCAATGATCCACACTGCACATATATCATTTAACGGAAGCTACATCGAAATTCGTCTTCAGTTACATCGTTTAATTAACACTGACGCCGGCGTATGAGGTGTAAAAAGTGTTAACACTTTGACGCTATTGCATTCATTATCAAAACCATCTCAGACATTTTTTTTTGTTTAAATAAAAATACAGCAAAAAAGTGGATTTTACATCTTTTTAAATCTTGCGAATAAGAAATTATTTCAGAGTGCCAATCGAAGAATCAGCGTATAATTCCAAAGAATTTTTTTCAAAATCACTCCAGCTTTTTTTTTGTTCAAAAAATTACAGCAATAAATTATTTTTAGGGATTTTTTAAAAAAGATTTATCGACTCTAATTTGATCTGGTGAAAAAAAAAATTTTTTAATGATTAAAATGTCCACTTTTCTGTATTATTATTCCTAATATTCTATTTTCATCAAAATGGGAACCTTAGGGCCGCTTAAAATGCTTTTAAATCTTTAAATGAATCGCCATGATGCCATGCAAATGACGCCCTAACACACTAGCGCCATCACATGGGAGCAATATCGGCCATCCCTGCCATTTTCTATCTTGTTTCTGTGAACCGGAAGAAAATTTTACCTTCGTATGGTTGAGTACTGCACGTAAGAAGCTGACAGATAAGTTAAGTTGCCCGTTTCGGTCCAGTTTGGTCTGATCTGGGCCCGGGTCGGGCCAACCCAGTGCACAAAACAATGCATTCTCGATGTGTACTTGCGATGACAGCAGCTCGTATTGTTCTCAATAAAGACTATTGTGGGAAAGCATTCTTTTGATGATACATACATATATATAACTTATCGAACGGGTGTATGCGTTCATGTAATATGTTTGCAGGGTAGTACTGTTGTCTATTCAAATTTTATAATCAGTGTTAATGGAGATGGGCACTGCCAAACTTTACCGCTAGGGGCGCCTGCTAAATAATGACCTCAGTCTGTGAATAGTTCATAGAAACGTATGCAAAGTGAGTTTAGTTCAAATAATAAAACATTGTCAATGGTAATGTGTTGTGTTTACCAATTTTTAATTTATACAGATTTTGTATTTCGAAAGGATCTGGAACTGAAAAATAGTTGTGGTATGGTTTCGAAGAGAAAAAACTTTTACTGTAAATGTTTAGGACAATAGTTTGTGAAGCCCCTTTTACCAAAGAAGATTTTGCCACATAAGGAGAAATTACAGACTGAAAACTAATTAAATTTTATTTAAATAATATATTGAAAAATCACCGATTTGCTTTGAATTATTCTTTATTTGAATCACGCAACTTAGGAAGAAACACGTTATTAATATTAAAACTGTGTTATGATACCTATTTTATAATAAAATTGATTATGTGTTTAATTTGAAATAATTAGTTCTGAAACTAAAAATTCTTATTTTTTCCGCACAGACACTGCATAAACGTGACATAAGGGCTAAATAAATGTACAAAATATAGGTAGCCACTGTTTGCTATTATATTTATTATGAAACGTCCATTGTTCACGTTACAATGCAATATTGCATTGTAACGTCAACAATGAGTGTTTCATAATTTAATAGCATATTTTTTTTAATAGTATATTTAAAAATAATTAAAATTTTACTATAAGAGTAATATTCACTGACTTGGATCGGATCGGCTGGACAAGATCGGCAGTTTTGGTATACTTGTGAAATGAGTTTCCACACACTAGTCGGCACGGATTGACTTGGCAACATCCAGTATATACACTGCCGTGCCGAGTCGATCCGATCCGATTCAGTGGGTGTAGACCTTAAGTCGTAATAACAATGATAATAAAGAGTCTTTATTGTAAGTATTGTTTATACAAAACTGCGTCCAGGAAAAGATAAAATATTAGATCCTGATAATCCTGTCTGTCGTCGGTTGGCAAGAATATTTTCTAATACCAGACCTGTTTTTTTAAGATGTCCAAGTTCATTTAAAGGCATCTTGATTGTAAAAGTATTTTATGCTTGAGGCCACACTTTGCCCATTCCAATGTTTGTGATTGGATGCATTTAATGTTTTAAAAAGAACGCGGACTCCACACTGTTGATTGGTGAAAAATAAAAAATAAAACTATTATACCTGTTTTTAGTAGACTCTATAACCATGTGGAGTATAATTCTGTTATGATTAAACGATTATTTCAATTTAAATGCCATTATACTATTGTTAAGTAATTAACTATTGAAAAGATCAATCACTTTATGATATTATATTGATATTTCTTTGTAATCTGATTGGAATTTCTACTTAAGATCTTTAACTTATCTCAGGGTCATTTTTAGAACGTTTGATCAATTAGCAAAGATCATGATAATAGCTTTGAAAATGTTTCGTCAATTTAGTGATGTTATTTCAACCTCAAGAAAGAACATTTACAATGTAAACTTAGTTCGTGAGTTCGACAAAAATAACGCATATTAAGTTCGAGACTGTAAGAACAAACATTAATAGAATGAACTGATTGACGACGAAAATTAAAATCATCATTTTATAAAACATTTATTCTTTATTGTCATCGATCGATGAGCTCGTTCTATTAATTTTGTTCTTATTACACTTTTGAAACTTAATATCAGTTATTTGTGTCACAATCACGAACTTCTAGTTTACTTCGTAAATGCTTTTTTTTGAGTATATATTGGTATAATATATACCTAATAGTTGTATAAAGTTTTTCAATAATAATTGCCAGTTTTTGTAAAATACAAAAAAAATAATTTATTTAGTACTACGATAGTAAAGATCATAAGTAAACATGAGCACAGTAAGGCCATCTCTAGGTAAAAAAATGAAAAGCCAAAAGGCATTTGTTTATACGCATTTTCTTTTCTCCTGCTGGGTAACAGCCGAGGTAAGGTTACATAAATAAATAAATAATAATTTAATGTTGATATTTTTTAAATAGACATATATAGCACCACAGACAATTTTAAATTAAGCCGTAAATTTCTCCATATATATATAGTATGGCCTCTCCTTGGGCATATTTTTTTTTCTAAATTTACCAATATAATTTGTTAATATATGACTCGTCTTAGAATGGTTGATTTTAAATATATTATTAAAACAACAATAAATTGACTTTGAAAGCATATGAGCAACGAAGCCACCAAAATACCCCTAATACATGAATACATAGATAAAAACTTTTGATCATTTTTTGTAATTTAAGAAAATACTACAACCTTAGTGAATGTCGAGGAAGATATAACACCGTTAACTAAAATGGTCTAGAAACTATATCATGTGCTAGTTTAATCGGTTTAAAAACACTCGGATTTTTCACATAAAACAGGATAATTTAAACGAAGTGTGTTTCTTTGAATTTCTAAGAAGCATCAGTTACACTCAGACCAATGATTCCTCATGCCACCCAGTGGCCGTGCTTCAAGCAGCTTATTTAAATAATGCCCATTTGTTATGGTAACAGTTCACTTCTTATGAGCATGCTCTTTCAATCGTTTTAAACCTGCGTCTCTCAAACTTTGACACGCATATGAATTTTACATACATCTCGGAGAAAGATAATTTTCAAATGAAAAATTGTTCTAGTTTAGGATTATTTGTAAAAATTAAAAACAATTTCTAATTTTTTTTAAAACTCACAAAAAAAAAACAAACAAAGAAATTGGTCATATTATTTTTTTCGATTTGGTGATTGAAAACACACAGCATTATTAGAATTGGCTTCAAAATTAGTTTGCATTTGAGGACCTTTAAAAATTCAACCTATGTCGAAAACATTCGGAAATAGTTTCGACGCGACAGCGCTAAGATTCCCGAACGTGGTACGAAAAAAGTCGAACTTTGGAAGTTCGGAATATGTTTACAGCACCGAGGCGGCGAGGCCTCAAACGTGGCACGCTGGAATGTCGACAGGATTGAGGTCTCGATCGTGGTACGAAAATAGTCGAACTTCGGGGTATGTCTACAAGGTCAAGGCCTCAAACCTGACACGCAAAAGTCGAATTTCGCTGGTATGTTGACAGGATTGCGATTTCGACCGTGGCACGCAAAAAGTCTAATTTCCGTGCCACCACAGCGTCAAGTCTACGAAAGTGGTACGCAAAAGTTCGAAGTTTTGGAAACACTATTTTTCTCCTTCATGCGTATTACTGTTAAAAGAAGATTTTGTCGTTTATTGTAAAATGCAAGAGAATCTCATTCTTTCTGGTCATTTTACACTGCCTTTTGTTTGAAAGGATCTTTCTTTAACAATAGTTATGCAGTTGTGAACGCAAAATTAACAATAGATAATATACAAAATTTTCCGTACGCTGGAATGCGCTTCGCTATAGCTTTATACAAATGATTTGCTTAATTTGGATCTTGTTAAAGATTTTTCATCACTTATGAGTTTGTTTAGGTAGTACTAAATTTTTACAGAGAGGTTTAGTTTTCAACTATAGTTTTGAATTCTTTGCTCAATCATTTTTTTCTCTTTATGAATAAAAATAGTATTTTTATGCGATCTACTCTACTTTTTAAATGACCACTTTCTGGTTGTTCTGGCAAAGTATTTTTGCTGTAGGTACGTTTCGACAATTTTTCAATGAAAGAACAGATAATTTGATAGATCAGTAATAATTTTTTTATATTAGGTATGTGTTAAGTAATAATTATTCAGTGTTTTCTCAACATAAAAATATGATCTAATTATTCATTATGCTCCACTACGTGTTTTGAGTAATGCCTAAGGTTATTTTGTAAATACTGAAATAACGAAAAAAAAATAAAAGAAATGAAATATAAAATCTACATCGCCTGTTTTCCTTTAATCTCTTTAATTAAATTTTCTTGTCAATGTAACAGCCTTTCTTTGTATGTCGTTCAACCGGAAGTTGATTGATAAATCAAAAGCTAATTATGTGAATCTCGACTCCTCGAGGGTTTCAATTAACTTGCGTCAAAATAAAATATTTCCTTCACTTACAAAAAGATAAGTAATTATTACCAAATGAAAATCATAATTAGGTAGCATATTTTTATATTTTTTTTAAAAATGATTCTCATAACCGAATTCTTAGTTTCATTTTATTAAATAATTTTTCTCAGTAAAATTAAAATAACTGAAAAATAATTATTCAGAAGATTATATAGGTAAGCAAGCAGGAATTGTGAAATTCTCTAGCAGGACTGTTAAGACAGCAGGAATTTTTAAGGTGCAATATTTTTTTTTTTATAAAAATTAAAACCTCGACATCAGATTGATGTTCAATACGTTTATAAAAAAGTTTAAATATTTTTACTCATACTTCAGAACGAACAACTAATTAAATTTGTTGATCGTGCAGGCCACAATTATTTTGCAAATACTTCCCATTTTAAAGCAGCGCTTGATATTTACAATTTAGGTCGATACTTTTATCGAAAAAAAATTATAAAAGAAAATATTAACTAGATATAAAATACATAAGATTTACAAAACTAATAACTATGAGAATTAATAAGAAGGTTTATATTTAACAACTCAAAACATATTTTATAAATAATTAAATTATCTGCTACAACTTTAGGTATACCATTATGAAAATCGGGATGTTATGTAAGCTGAGACCAATTAAAAAAAAATATTTTTTTAAAAGAAATTGCTAATAAACATTTTTATTTATAAAATAAGATAGTCGCAACGTCTTTAAATACCCAAATATTTTTCTGAAATTAGTCTTACTTACATATTTTAGGAGAAAATTTCGCGTCTTCATTTTAATATTGAATTCTTTTGACAGCTATTAACTTTGCAAGCAAAGCAACGAATCTGGCTTTAATAAATTCCCAGGTAAAAGAATGTGTTTGAACTTTGAAGTGAAGGAATTTTGGGACAATTTAATAAAAGCACAATTGCGTGGGAGTACAAAAGAGATAACTCCGCCTCTGGGAGATTGACCGGCCCCCAGTATCGTTATTAACGCCCCCCTTAAAGTCGGTACCGTACCTCCTACCATATGGACATTGAACGCTATATACAATATTATCGGATACATATACGAGTATACACAACCACAGACCTAAAGAATCATTGACTAAGAAAATAGATTGTCCAACGCTCGGCTGCTCTCTTAGGTCCTTTTCTTAATTTTGATTATATAGGCTACTAGGTGTAAAATTGCCGTGTCCGACTTCGTCCAGGTGTACTAATGACGTCAGTTATCGAGCGGTTATAATATACAATCAGTCTCTTTTGTTTGATACTGTATAAAAGTTAAACGCTTAGATGTAGGATGTATGATAACTAAATATGAACGTTTGTTTAAGAAAATGCATTTTGGTTATACCTATTTATTCATAACGAAATCGTTACAGGATTTTAAATCGATGCTATAAAAAATAATTGGTCAATCTGTGTATACGTGTATTTAACATATTTTTTGTAAAAATGCCCCTTCGAAACAACATTTTTCTGCGCATTGATTTAAAATTAACTTGAAAAGTGATCTTTCTATGTAGATCAGTAATTTTTTTCTCAATGGTACATTCTAATGTTCTACATAACTAAAATTTTTGTTTGTTTGTGGTTATATAATAATTGTAATTATAAATCAGAATTTAAGGGTACACCAGCTTTTTTGACAATGCGTCCTGCAATTCATCAAAGAAACTCAAATATACCTATATTTTGAGTTTCTTGGATGAATTTCAGAACGCATTTTTTATAGGGATTAAGTAATAATTGATTGGTGACATTATTAAAATATTTACAAGGTAAATAAAGTAATCTTGAAAAGTCAACTATGGTGATAAACTAAAGAATGTAATAACAGAGACAACGGATGTCCACCCACCCAGAATTTGTTTTTTGTCAAACAAAAGTAAACTAATTCATATCCAATTGACACATTTTATTGTTTCCAAACAAAAAAACTTGTTTTATGACGTTTGCCGTGAGCAAACAATTGATTTTTTTTAAACATTTCACAGTTATGTGTAAATGGAAGTGTTGACTTTAAAATAAGATTTAGAAACAATGAAAACTTCCTAGGGTTGGGTCTTGTTTATTAATATATATATTACAGATAGTTTTTTGACAACCTGCGAACTGCTAATGCCAGTGTGGGTAATACAGGACTCTTGGGATAAAATTGCGGGATTGATGGTTAGGTTTTCGGATTCTTAACTTGATTTTAGAGGTTCTCGACTCCTAGAAATGCTGGAAGCGTCGAACTGCAAGAACTAAGTTTTAACGGTCTGAAGAGTTCAAAAATTTTATATCGAAAAAGACGCAGTTGTGTCTAAAGTGTCCTGTATTACCCACGCACGCTTAGGAATTTTGTTGCCAGTTGTGAACTTGGCAACAAACACACTTATCTAATGTGGTATGTATAGAGTAGTATCGTTTAGAGAAGATAGTAGCGTCATTTGTACGTACAAAACGAGTTTCTAACAAAGAATGGAACTATTAATATAGTCATTTAGTTGTTCGTCGCTAGTCAAAACGTAACACTGACAAAATAGATACCGCCAATTATTGCTCCTGGAACAAGTCACGCCGCTACTGATCGGTTGTCCCGGTCTTCTTACTACACAGATCCCTCATCTTGCAATTATCTTCTCTAAACACTCTACTACATACCATTGGCGTTGGCGGCAGATAAAGCTCGAACCATAATATTTCGACGTGTCACACTATTTTAAGTAACTTTCAAAAAAACCTCGAGAACTTATCTAATCGATTTAAACGAAATTTGGGAGACATATTGGAATCCATCACCGCACGAAGCTTATTCAAAACATGCGTAATCTGACCTCGGAGTGTATTAGTGATTTATTTTTTTTTTTAAGTCTGAAATTATAATTTTGACCGTACCGATATATATTTGAATAGTAATAAAAATATGGCGTTACCAATACGTACTTCGTATATTTGGGAACTTTTTTATACATGTATAACATTAAGGACTCCCAGGATAATACAATCGTTGAAAACCAAATTAAAATCGGTTCAGCTACAGTTTTCAAAGTCTCGAACATACAGAGAGACATACAGACGCGAAAAACAATATTTAACTTTCAATGTGACTCAACCCTAAGTCTTTGTTTCTCATTCTTACATATTTCTTTGAATATGCTACAGAATTTCGCGAAATAAGAATCATATACAAACAATTAGTGAAACTGCTTTCTGATTGTAGATCATAATTTTGTGAGTTTTAAAACAAAACTGTTGGCATGTCTATTTTTAGTTATTTTATAGCAGCTAATGAAATAAGAAGCACTGTTGGTCAAATTAATAATAATTACTTATCGGTAGGTACAACCAATAAAAAAAATGGCAATGCTTCTCATCATTACATTTTTTAAAAATATATCTTTTGTATTTAAAGTAGTTTCAAATTTTTTGCTCCTTCCCAAAACAATAATTAAATTTTTTTATTCCGCTTTGAATGTCCCATGAAAAGCCACTCAGCGATTTTTGCCTGAAACCCGATTGAACAAACAAATCGCAGTTTTGTTCAAGGTTTAAAAAACAGCAATTTTTAGCAGGTTAACTTCTAGTGAATTTTGGATATTTTTCGTTGGTTTAGTAGGGGTACCGTAATATATAAATTTCAACTATCGATCTATGAATAGTTTTTTTGGACACACAAGCAAGCTTTCAGTTGTCTTATGTAAATAAACTTATATTAACGCTAAGTGACATTAAAAAACCGTGGCTAAATCTGTACTAATGAGCGTACTGCGTCGTACCTGTCAGCTATTAGGTTAAATAAAGGATTAATTTCTAGGCTACAGATAAAATAAATATATATTCTCTATTCAGCATCACGGATAAGGCGAGGTTTTATTTCTCACACAAACCATAATAATTTTATTTTTCACAAATAGATAATGATATTGATAATTTATTTGCAGTTAGTGATCATTTAAAATATGCAGTGTACAAAATGCCGATAAAATATAAAACACATAACAAAGAAAACATATTAAGTGTAAGTACATGTAGTCGTTAAAAAAATACTGAATAATGTAATAGAATTTTTTATTTAAGAAATCCTTATTTTTTAAATTTAGGGAATATATATGCACTTGGCATATGCTATAATAAAAAAACTATTAATTAAAAAAATTTTTAAAGACAGGCTTTATTAAAATGTATTTGAAAAAAAAAATTTTTTACAATTTTTGTGATTAATAAGCGATCGTATACGCTTTTAAAATTATGAACATTAAGTGATAAATAAAATATTTTTCCTTTTTAGTACATTTTAATAAAAGTTTGCCTTTAAACATTTTTTTAATATTTTATTTTGTTCTTAGTCATTCAAAATTTGTATATTCAAACATTAATTTACTAAAATAAATTGATTCCAAAAACGCTTGAATTATGTATTGTGATTAGGAATTGCACTGTATTATACAATTGTTCGTTGCGTACAAAATTCCAAATCGATTGAATATGTGTTTACAATAACGTCACATGGCTTATCGTATTCCACTCGTCAAACTCTTTTATTTGATATCCATGTCAAGAGAGCTTTGACTAAAAACGTAATCCGCCATCTTGAGTCATACGCCATATTGAATTGATATCGGACTTGTACACGGGTGCAAAATTGTAAAGTTCTAGCTTAATTAATCGAAATTTGGATTGTAAGATTTGACCCAACAGACGCACAGGCCCAGTAGACAGATTGACTGACAAGCATAGCAGGTTGTAAAAATAACGCATCATATGAAATGACGTAACGAATATGGCGGAAGCAAAGGTGCTCAATAATATTATTGTCTCTCTGAGACGCAGTTTTATATCAACGTCAATATAAACTCTAATCAGCATACGGATCAAGCTGCATCACCCTTCAACCCTTTTCAAAACAACCCAGATATTCAACAGTCCCCAGTTTAGCCTCCGGAATCTGTTATTATAACAATATACATATATTAACAGGCCGTAGGATACGTTGACTGGTCCTTTTGGTGATAACATCAGAATCTGTCAACTGCATATGTGCCTGCCGATCAGGGATGCAGCTCTGTCGCGATACAAGATCTATTTATGTAGATTATAAACGCTCGACAACTCAGGTCATGAGTGTATTTATATCAAACTAGCATGCGATTGAGATGAAGCACGGCAGCGACAACAGTAGTGGAGCCTTCGGCGCTACCCGGCACCATCTAGTGGCGAGTTACAACAAAACATTCTACATGAAAAAATACATATTATATGTACCAGTTTCCATGGTGATTGGTCAAACGATGTCGAAGTCTATTAATCTAAAACAGACAAACGTCCATTTTTATATTTACATAATATATAGATTAAATTAATAAATGCATATGCCGAGGTGGGATTTAAATCCACGACGATTTGGTTCAAAAATCAATTGCTGTCCTCTGGTAAATAGTAATAGGGAATATGCATGTATTTTTTTTATATTTTTAATTCACTTTTTACATCGTTATAAAATAGTAACAAATATAAATACTGTTGGAAATGCTCGAATAATTTTTTTAAATAATATTTAAAACATCGCTTAAATTTGATCTGTTTGAACGTCGCCATTTTTCGCGGGCCTTGAGTGACGTATATTCAGACACCATAGAAACAACGACGCCTATAAATCCGATAACGTGGTATTTGACGTTCGATCAATGGTGATGAGTTTCGCAAACTCGAATTTCCCTCGCATATTTTGCATTTTTTAATTAATATTTTATGCAATTAAAAACAAACTAAATAAGGAAATAATGGTTCAGATATAATTTCAGGATAATATGGATTCAGGGAAAAAAAATCAATTCAATTTAATCCAAATGCATATTCCCTATTCTGAACGCGTAAAATCACCGATCGCACCGCTATGGCTACACCCCAGCAAACTACGCGCACAGCAGTCATGATTGATTTTACTTACGCTGTACAAAATACAAACAGAGAACATTGGCTGACTTTTTTCTCTTCCAAAGATATAAATCAAATTCTCTATCTTAATTATACAATCATATATACCTACAACTTGTTTATCTCAAACTGATTTGTCTAATTAATGAGATTATTGATCGAATGAATTAGTTCAAACAAAAGCTTTTTGGTAACAGAATCATTTACTTGTGCTTAAATTTGTTTTGACTATAATGAGAGATTTTTTTATATGAAAACAAATTGTTGTTACTAATATCGTACTAATTAAGGTCAAAATTAACTTTGCAAAATTTAGGATATTTTTTTCATTTTTCATTTTGAGTCCACAAAACATAATTTTGGAAAAAGTCTGTTCGTCTTTTACTGTTATTATGTTTGTTTGTCTATTAATCTATTTGTTTGCACGATACAGGTCAAACGGCTGAACAGATCGGAACCAAATTGTGGTAAGATGTTTGACATGCAAATATAGAACTCTATTGTTTTTGAGAAGTACAGAAAAAATATGCGCTATAATGTTACTTTTCATGTTAAAATGGTATATTTTTTATAACGATTAATTATTCTATTTATTTTTCCAAGAAAGTTTTATTAAAAAATTTTCTAAAATTTTTAGCTTCAGAAATATTTTGAAAATAAAAAAAAATCAAGTGTTGTTTTGCTCTGAATGTTAAAATGAGACTAGTTAGGTATAGCTGACAAGCATGCTTTGGTTAATTTTTACATGTAAAACTACATTATGTAACCATGGAAACAAACAACAAATGCCATATGTGTTACTAGCCGTTAACTATATAACCTCTCGCGTTAACTAAATTTTATTGTATGTGTTATAATATCTCAAATGTCAATATTTTGAAAGTTGAAATGACTCTGTCGTCCAATTGGCTGGACTTTTTTTTAATAAAACAGCATAATATTATACTTAACAGATTTGTTTTTTCGATATTTTATTATTTATTACCTTAACTTATTCTACATGTAATGTAATTAAATCTTTACCTTTTCGTCAAGAAAGTTGTCTATGAAATTACAAACAAATTATGCGCGAATAATATTTTAATGTACATTCTGTCTTATTAAATGTACTCGTACGACTATGCTACGTAATATAAAAACAATGTAGATTTAATAGTACATTGTCATGTTAACTTTTGTCAGCATTTTTGATACTTTTCGTCTCTGCTAATGACCTTAGCTGTTAAGCGTCTATAATCTATAATCTCTTGCTCACTTCGCGTCAGACCAACCTTGTTTGCCACGTTCTTTATCTAGAGGATCAGTGTCCTGGGGTTCTTGAAGCGCGAAACTTCTAATAAACTGTATTTGAAGTATCTTCGAAACATTTTTAGTGATAATTTGATCCATTTTGAATCCTACAACTCAATTTAAATAAAAGTTTTGTGAAAAATTATAAATATCCATGACATAATTTTTTTCATATTCAAAATGCATAAATTACCCAAATTATAAAAAAATCAAATTGCGTAAATGTTAAGTTGTAATTTTTGAATTGCAACCAGAAGTAAATGTTACTGGAAACATGTAAGACTTAAAAATGACTATCTCCTACCAGTTAGCGGGGCGGTTTAATTGTTATCTCTCTCTAGCACATGGGTATACAATGGATTGCGGTACTTGATAAATCCAGTAACTTTCAAGGCATGGCTTGATTACTTGCAAAATTCCTATACACATACTTACAAAATTGATTATTACTTTCCTTAGTTCCTTATAATTTCCTCACTCTTCCACTGCTATTAACTAAAATGGCCAAGCCGACCAAGAAGGCTACATATTTCCATGACATTTCCCTGTCATCTAAAATTTTCCGTTACTTAATAAGCGCCGTCCGAGTAATCTTCGTCCCTGTTAACACATCAAAAACTTCTAGTCTCGTAATACGGTCAGTTACAATGGTTTACTTAATGAAATGTAGTAAATGCACTAATATTTCTTTGTATAGAAGCTGTTTATTGTAGGCACCTACTTGTATATACTGTTTTTTGAAAGTATTATATACTTCCCTCTATATATACAATGAGTAGGATGAATGGTGGGCCAAAAAAAGTTTTTGTGTTAGGTATATTCTATATACATAATAGGTCCCTCACACATATATACTTATATAATAATATGTTGCAAGGCTCACGATCTTTCTGACGTTTTTACATTAGTATTTATGGTACATATGTATAGTTGGTATATAGCAGAGATATCAGAGATGCGCTGCTTTGCTGTTTCATCTATCGTTTTATGTTTCTATATTTGAAGATCCCGCGACAAGAATCCGGTTCTGTAAATATATTTAGTTTTTTTTTTTTTTGATCCGCTAATAATGTTTTAATATTTTAATGGTGATTAAAGATTTGGTTTTGTAAATTAAAATTGTTGTCGTTGATTTTAAATGTTATATATTGGAAATGTGAAGGTTTGCTATCTTATTTAGTGATTTATAATAGTTTTGTGATGAAATTTTTATGAGTGCGTGTACAATTATTATTATAAAAATTCGATGGTCGTTTTTAAAAAACGATCAGGTTTGTTTAAAAAATATATTTACTTTTTTTGTTATATTGTAGCGTAAAAGTATTTGAAATTTGTATATTTGTAATATCTCGAAAATTATCAATTTTTAACTCAATTTTTATCTTCAAACTGAGAAATCTTTAATTAAGTATTGTAAATTTTGGAAAATTGTTGTGGTTTTCAAATTTTGTATATCAATGACATATTGCAAGTACATCACAAGCAATGACATTCGTAAATGAACACAAAAAAGTTTTTTCGATTTTACAATTCCAAATATGGAAATATTGTCGTTACAATTAATAATTCAAATTTTGAATAATGTTATTAAAAAAAATAAAAGTAGCAATTTAAAATATTTAAATACTATCGCATATTTTATAAAATATAAATTGTCATAGTCTAAATATACATAACATAAAATGTAGTGTCAAAGCAGAGAATAATTTTTACATTGAAATCAAGGACAAATATAAATCGACCAGTATTAAGGGGCCTTCAGACGATCAATGTTTTTGTCAATACGTCAAAATTGAAGGTCCAAGAACAAGGTGGAATAATGTAAAAAAAGTAGGTAAATATTGATTGAGCCTAAGAATAGCTGACCTTGCAAAAAATGCACTGTTTTTGTGTTGCAAATCTCCAGGTGTCAGAAAACTATCAATTCGAGAAATGCTGAAAATATAGCAATTAGACATTAGAAATAATTTAAAATAATAATAAATTGAAAATACTAATTGCGATTAGGCTTACATAATCTGGATCGTTGATGGAATTAAACAAATATTGAACGTTTGAGGATCTAGGAAAAATGTTAAAAAAATTATTTTAAAATCTGCCAAATGCAAACAAATGTTCAAAATAGTGCTCATATTGAAATTTTCTAATTAGTTTTAAATTACGCAATAAAAATTTTAAAGGTTTTTGTTCTTATTTTAAAAATTGCAAAAGAAATTTATTTGCATATATGCGGAATCATAATAAAAAAACTATTAAAACAGCGATAAAATTTCCTCTGCCGCGACGAATTAGTTTTTATCGTTTGAAAAATAAACAATACTACACACGGGAATAAATACACGGTTTGCTTTGTACAAAGTGCATGTAAACGTGTAGTACTTAGTTACTACTGTGGTTGGTACTACGTGTACCTACTCAAAGTGTATTAGTGTAGATTCAATAGTTCAAAGCTTTAGATCATTCAGCTGCAGACAGACTCCAGTCAAAGCTTTAATGTTTAAGTTTACACATAATAATCTATCTGATTGGTGAAACGTTTTCAGATAGTTGATTTAGACCAATAGGAAAACTCATGCAATTTAAAATTTTGGCATTTTCCCGGCCCCTAGTATTTATTTTGACTGACCATCAAAATTGTAAGCTACCTAGAAATGGTTTGCAGTTTTAGAAAACTTCAAATTGGCTCGGGAAAATATTGATTGAAGGGAAAAATTTGAAAAAAACGACGAGTTCGCTGACATGTAATTTTTTCGGCGCTTTTAACGTTTTAAATAGGGCCTAAAGTCTAAACTACAAAATAGCTATCTATAGCTACATGATCCAAGCTGGGAATCGTATGTGTGGGGTTGTTGGTTCGAGTACCTCTGTGTAACGCGAATATTGTGGCTTACAAACGGCCTTTTACACCACTTGACTTAAAATTCACATGTAGGCACATAAACCACTTGTATATTATGTACAGACGATCGATAAATAATTTTTAAGAATGAATTTTATGTATTACGCGAAGTCGAAAAGGATAGACTAATGTTGGCAAGAAATATCGTTAAATAAGAATGTTTTTAAATTCATCTAAAAATGGCAGATATTTTCAAATTTTATTTAAATGTACCACATTATCAAAGAAAGACACTGATTCCAATGGGGAATATAAAGATTTTTTTTTAATTTATGAAAAACTTTGGAGATCAATTTTAAACCAAAACAGATAAAGACGTTTGCTTGTGTTCATTGATATCAGCATAGCTTTTTTGCAAGCATGGTGATTTCAAAAGTGAACATTTATTTTTCATAAAAAAAAATCAGTCAGAAAAACGAACATTTTTTAAGTCCGCTCCAAATTTACTGTTCAGTGTTCTTAAAACTTGTAGCAAAAAGGCACGTTGATTCTAATGAGCAACAGAACAATTCTGTAATTCTTTTGGTTTAGAAACTTAGCCCAGAAAAACGGCTAGCGTCTAGTAAATACAATTTTTTTCATAATTTGAAACATTAGAATTTTAAATTCGTAATTTTCAAGAAAAAAATCTTTCTTAATGTGCATATTTTAGATAGCAATTTTTATACATAACTGAAAAAAAATCTGTTTTTAAATTTCATTAGACAAACAGAAGCCTACTTTTACTGTGTCGTATCTTTTATTATGACGTTCGTAATTACTACACACATTTCAAACATACTACAGTTTTACTTGTAATGATTTCTCAGTCACCTGTCTATAATATTAAAACTGTTTGGATAGTGTCACATAAGCGCTCATTACTTTACGTTTATGATTTTTTGTTGCTAAAAGACATAGTTTGTTCGCATGCTCGATTGAAATTATTGTTATTTTGACACGCAGCTTCCTCCATCTTTCTCTTCTACTAGATAAGTTGAAAGCAAATGACGTACTTAAATCTAGATTTAAAGCTACATGTCGTATCACAAACAGAGCATAATTGATTTCCATTGAACTTTAAAAAACATAAATTTTGTAGTCCCTTTCCTCAGTACGGATTCACTAACGAATTTCCTTTACCTCGATGTTACAAAGATGTTTACGAAAAAGAACGCGTGATCTCATCCACATAAACTATGAAACTATGAACTCATTCATTGTTGCGTTTTGCGTTACCACGCTTTCTCTCATATTTCGCCGCCATAGAATCATTTCTCCTTAATTTTGTGTTACCAAGGTTTTTCTTATAATTTACATCCGTTCCATCATTTTCCTTTAACGTTTCAGAAAGTTTCAAATACTTCGCTAAAAAAATTTCGCTTCAAAAAATGTCTTGGTAGACATTAACATTTTGTCGTTATATAAAGTCAATTATTGTGACGTTAATTGCAAAATAGTTGTCTAGAAACCGCATTTCGCTACTAGAAGAAAGGGACTATAAACATTTATAGTTATTCAGAACTTCTCTATTTCAATTCCTTATTTAATTATTTTCCATTCCAATTACAAATTCCTTAAGCTAAGCCTAAATGGGAAACCAATAGCGGAGAAATTTAAGACCACTTAATTTAAGTGTGATGATTGAAAGTAAAGGAATTTCATGGAAGAACGTTTAATACCAGACATGTGACCGTGTCTTGCGTGAAGCTAGCCGTAAATGTGAAAGCAACGTAATTATCAGAAATTCTAGCGTTTAACAGGTTAACACAAACCGCATTCACCATAGTGTACACCGTAAACATTGTATTAACCTTATTTACTGCACCACATTTGAATCAGAGTTTAATTGTGGAATTTTACTACGGAAAAGCTGGTAACACACGTGGAAATTATATTTCTTGCAAAAGAAACCATCACAATAAAAATTAAGGTAGTGGAGCTGCAACGAATATCATGAAAAGGATATGAAGGCCTTGAATATACTACTGAACAGTTAACTTTGATATTCTTAACGCTTCGTGTTTCAAAATTTTTATAATTCAAAAACCCATCTCATCACCGGTCAGTTTTTTTCTGAAAAACCGACGAGCCTGTTTTTGTATTTTTCCCGTGTTTCAAGAGATAGACGAATGTTTCAAGATTCGCACGTCTTAGGGAGCATATATCGAGAATTTTTTAACACGGATATCTTTGATTTTGGAAAAGAACACTCTTGTCAAATTTCATGATTCGAAGTAAAATGGTTTCGGAAACAACTCATGCTGGCTTGCAAAAAGCGTTGCCAGAAAGTTTGATTTGATAATGACCTTAGATTGTTACCACATATACTTCTCCATAAGTAAAGCAATGTATAATTTTAAATTGATCCTGCTCGCAAAATATAATAGATCGATTGAAACGATATTTTGTAACGGTGTATATATGTATTTAACATATTTGTTGCACAATCTTTACCTCGAAACAACATTTTTCAATGCACATTGATCAAAATTTAGCCTGAAAAGCGATCTTGTTCTATATAGATCCATCGTTTATTTTTGTGCGAGTATAATCTAATATTCTACATGCCAGAGAGTTTCACAACGACCGTTCCTGCATATGTCTAAAAACGGTAAATATGTAATCACAATCTTATGACATTGTCAAATCAAATTTTTTGACAGTGCTTTCAGCAGCACAGTCTTGTTCTTAACAAGTTTTCCAAAAGCCTTTTTTTAGAGTCGTAAGTGGAAAAGATTTCTTCGTACTTTTTAAAAAAATTTTCACCCCTTAGGATAAAAATATTGAAAATTCATTGAATGTCAAGTGGTTTTGGAAATGCCTATTCGGTCAATTCCTTTTTTCGCCGCTTTAGGAGCTAGATTTCCAAAAATATGTTCTTAATTTTAAAAAAGGATTCCCTAACGTTTTAACATCTTAGGTTTTGGCTGTGCGTCGTTGAGTCAGTCAGTGAGGATACTTATTTGCACATACAAGAAAGCAACGATGAAAATATGTCGTTACCATTTTATTATGGGACATCATGTGCATTGAGATTGTTTTGTCATTGCGGTATGCTTTCGCTCGCGGTTATACATCAAGGTAATTATGACATCGCGACGTCGATGATAACTCCCTCCTCCAGGGTGTCCTTTGTCGGCGTCACGCCGCTAAACTACCCCTCAACAACCCTCTGCATTCTGCCTACATGTGGGATACTGATTACATCAGCATCCGTTTATACATATGAGCTGTTTAGTGTGCGTTTGACATTGGCAGATTACGGATGTGATAAGGGGATGTCCCGTTTATTATCAGCTGAACGAAAGAAACGATTCAATTAAGTTTGTATAAAAACGTTTCAACTATCAAGATTTTGTTGAATTTAATTCCACTGTGAGTTTGACATTGAAAATATATACTGTGAAAAACCTTCTTTTTCATTAATTGATCAAACAGTGAAATTGATTACTCCTGCCAAAAAATTATCTAGAATTTGTTGATTTAAATTGTTTTGTGCGTTTGACATTGAATTATGCGCGCTGATGACCTCAGATGTTGAGCGTCTATAATCTACAATCTCTCTCTTGAATTATGCGTGTCATATTAACAAATGTGTTCCTTCAATTGATCAAATAGCGAAGTTGATCATTCAATCGTGTTCAAGAGTCAAGATTATGCCGTTTAAATTCTTTGTGCGTTTTGACATGATTTGATTTTGAAGAACCTTACTTATCGTCATGCCATCAGTTGGGTATTGTGAAATAATGTCAATTATACAAGTTAGTTACGCTACTCATACCAAAAACTTTGAATTCTTTGAAATAGAGGTATGTGCTCCACCGTTATTTGATTAAAATCGTAACAAAAACTTTACATATTGAAGAAATTTGGATAAAATTCGTGGCACAGGACCAATTAAGAAGCAATACTGAAATTAAAATTGCATTTTTACTAACGTTTCGCCGCACTTCGTATCAAATTAATCATTAATTTGAAAGTTTTGATTTGATCGGAATTTAATGCAACGTAAATAAACATTTTCATATAAAATTTGAAATATTCAAATTTTGATAGACTTTTTATTGAATCGACGTTGGGTGAAGTAATCTGTTGCGTAAAAGACATACACCATGAAATAATTTGTTACGACATTTTGCTACACTTGTTTAAGAAAGTGATCAAGAGTAATAACGATTGTGATATTTCTTTGATTTATTTGGTATTGTTCGATTGCAAATTTGATAAGAGGGATATTTCTAAAAATATTTCAACACTCATTTATTCTGATCGACACTATCTCATTACATAGGCGTGTTTGTCTAGTTAAAAATAACAATCAGAAAGTAATAATGGTTTCTGTATGCTATAGAAATAATGGTAACGTTTTGCAAAAAATTTGAATTATTAACAACGATACATTTGTTTGAAAGTAATATTAAAAAACAAACGAATATTAAATGATGTTTAAATTGTTTATAATATATATAAAAATTAAATAAAACGCTGCAATATAACAAACCATAAGGCAAGTTCTTTATTTTTATTTTCCAGTAATGAAATATACCTCTGACAACTGATTTTTTATGTGAATATCATAAATGTGCTTAAATTTTATCTACACTAAAGACATTATGACAATTTCTTGTAAATTATGTTATTTGTGAGTTCATGAAAATGGATATTAAAATTAAAATAGACACGGGACAATTAAAAAAAAAGTGTAGGTGAATCTTTATAGTTAATTGTGTATGTTTTTAGTGATATAATTAATTTATTTATAATAACAAAATGTCAAATATTAAAATATTAAAGCTGTTAATATTAATGCCAAGTTTATTTATTTCTTGTGGCGGGTGAGTACAATACGAACATTTTTTTATTTATTTATACATAGACTAACCCATTTATGTTGGGTTTCAGATACAGCTTTCAGCTCTAAATTTAGATTTAAGAATGTAATTTGTTTTCAACTAAAGATGTATCTCTATTTAGTTAAAACAAATCGTATACTTAAATCTTAATATCGAGAACAGAACAAAAAAATGTACCAATTAGCACCCTATCTTTTTTTCGTTTTTTTTCTGAAATCTAATTAATCATTACGACATCGAACGGTTTGGAATATGGTTAAAAACAACTCAGAATCAATTATATTAGTTATATCGATTAATAAATAAAAATTATTTATTCTATTGATTATCATGTCGATCCTGACTATATAAGAAAGAAATTAACGGAAACTTGAACCGTGGATAAAATAAATATCAGTTGCGGAATTAAAGTTTTATTTAATTTACGGCCCAAGTACCCGTTAATCTCTTTCATAAAAATTATTTATATTTTTAGCATAAAAGCTGCGACCTACTAAGCGTCTATAATCTACAATTTCTGGCAGACTATAGAAACTGCGCCGTTATCTAATTTTGTTTCTAAAATCACTTAAAAATTAAATGGTCCAAAATAAGTGCAGTGTTGTTTGATTATTAATACGGTTTCCTACTTGGTAATGAAGAGTTCAAAATGAACGAGCAAACATGATTGCATACTAAAAGCTACTTACCCCTATTCCCAAAAACCTTTTTAGTGTATTTGCCATAAGGCAACATACACTATTGGCGTTGGTCGGATGGCGGGACCTAGGGGTCGGACCAAAATTTATATACGTATATATATATATATATATGTGTGTGCGGGCAATAACTTTTGAAAGAGTTAATTGATTTTAACGAAATTTGGTCCACGTGTTGAAATCCATCACCGCAAGAAGCCTATTTAAAATGGGTGTAATCGGGGCATTTTAAGGGTAGTTTTTAGGGGTTGAAAAATGTTTTTGGGCCCCAAAATACCGAAAAAATTCTCAGAATCGTTTCAAAATAGACATTTAACCCTTTAGTAGTAAGTAAAAGGTGTCCCTAAAATTTAAATAAAATCGGCCCGACAGGACCGGACTTACAAATTTTATGAAAACACCAGTTTACAAATAGTGAATTATTTACTGAAAGTTCTATATAATTTGGTATAGAGGTTCGATTTATAATAATATTGCAATTAAGAAAAAGAAATGTTAAGGGGTGTATTAAGGAGTAAAATTTTTTATTTTGCCCAAAAACCAACTTAAGCTCGCAAAATAAAGCCACACTGCCTGTATAAGCAAATACACTATATTGTCGTCAGGGTTTTGGCACTGCGACCCGGGTTTTTTTGTCTTGTATACCAAACAGAACCGACATTAAATAAAAACGAAAATAAGACAGTTTGTTTGATATATTTGACAATGATCCTTTTTTATTTAATAATATGTACCTACTTTGAATGAATTACAATTAATCTAGAATTACCTACAAACTTAAATACAAAGATTTTCAAAAAAAACAGTAATATGAGGGAATAATTTAATATTAAAATATTTTTTTAGAACTAATAATAAGTAATAAAATTTCACGTCCGGTTTATTACGTCAAATCAATTTCAGAAAAAATGGCAATAAATAACGAACCCTATGTTATTAATCAATTAAAGATTTATATTTAATATGCCGTTAAATTAAAATGCGTTTATTTATATAAGATGGTTCACGATATTACGACTGAAATTCATTTCACTTTATGGGTTCGAAAAATGTTTTTGAAAATCGTTTGCTGAGATCTGTATCCTGTAGATATATAAATAATAATCAAAAGATGCTAGTTAAAAATTTTCTGGGAGTTTTTTTTGTGTAATACTTAGACGGGAAATCAGATATTCAGATTTTTTAATGATATCTCGTACAGTAGCAAATGAGGATATTGAGGCTAAGAGAACGTTGACTTGACGGCAGCTTCTTCTTTTTATTTCTTTTGAGTCTAAACTAAACCAAACACTGTGAATTTTGATTATGGCAATCTATTGAAAACAGGAGCAGAAAAGGAAAGATTAGAATTGTATTTCGTTACAAATCCACTTCATGTCGTCGTTATCGACAAAGCAAATGTAAGGACTCCTAGACACGGTACTGCGACCGTGCTTTTTGCACATATTATACAAAAGAAAATCGGAAAATATTTCTGAATCACAGTGTATATGTTACTAGTGCATATTATTAGCGAAATAATTAGTGTAGTAGTATTTAATTAATATTATCGATGTCGTATTATTAATTTATCATAGAATTTTAATTTACCGGTTAATGAATATCCAATGTAACCATACCGCTGTGAGGCATAAAACATGTTTACATGAAGATATAACAAATTTATTGTTGCTCCATTTTAAATACGTTGTAATATTGTTATTAAAATTGACATGTCAGCAAGTCTATATATAATAAGCTAATTCTTTTGCATGTAATTATTTTTGTTAGACCTTGTCTTATTTTTTTATCACGCGTATTTTTACCTGACCTCTACGTTGTATGCAAAAAATTTTGCTACTCGATGTTCACCCTCTTCCAAATATTCCAATTGACATAAAACTGTGAAGTCATATACAGTTTTGATGACAATACAATATACTGATATTTGGGTTATAATATTTATATAACAGGTTTAAAAATGGAAATAACAACCATATGGTGGAAATAACGATTTTGATGGTGGGAAAACGTGTCTTTAGCTGCTTAAAATTTGAAATTATACACAAATTGAAAACAAATTTTCTAGTTTTATATACATAATCATTTTATCTTCTATAACCTTTAGAAGAGAAAAAAATTGGTTTCTACTTTTTAATCCGTTGATATACCTAAACCTAAGTGTGCGTGTTTTTATTATATTGAGCACATTATAAGTTAGGACCGAGCTGGGTAGAGTAGTGGTGACAGCACTAGACTCGCATTCGGGAGGTCCGGGTTCGAATCCCGGCGGGGGCAGATGTGGCTGGGACTTTTTCCTACTGCCTCTCGCCGAGAAACGGTAATTCCTGTACCGGCCATCTTGATTGAGGTTTTTCATGGTTTTCCTCAATTAATTCCAGAGAAATATCGAGATGGTTCCTTATTTGAGGCCATGACCGATTACCTATCAAACTCCTAGTTCAAAAATTACCTACCTTATCCTAATTTCCTATAATTCCTTCATTCGCCCATTGCTATTACATAAGTTGAAGTTTTAAAAATGTAGAAAAATAACGGGAAGTGTGGTAGATGGAAAATAGTAATGGTGCGAATGGCGTCTGTTATGACATAAAATCGAGAAACGGACGTTAAGCGCATTATTATTATTATTACATTATAAGTTAGGAATGCAATTTTACAGACAGCAGTTTTTTTAAATATATCTTAGACCTCATCCAAAAAGGAGGGATGAAAACGACTGCGCCAATTTGGATGAAATGAATTAGTACACTATAATCAATTACCTAGATTTAAAGTAGATACCGAACACTTTTATCTAGCTATGTTCATATTAAAATTGGGTGTCTATAAAAACTGACGTAAAGGCTGGAAAATATTACTTCTTCGATCAGTGGCTGCTAGATGTCAGGAATAATTTAATGTTATGACTGGGTTCTTTTCAATACCAAAATTAGTACGAGTAAATTCCTCTGGATAAATCTATCATCTGCAGTCAGTGCTTACTTGATGTCAAAAATAATTTTAAAGCTAAGATAGAGCACTCCTCAAAACCAAAATCAACACGAATAAAACTGCTGTTAAACGCTAGTTTTATACAAATGAACGTATATAAAAGCGATCGCTTGATCAATCACATGCAAAACGTTTGATATGCAAATCTCGATTCGTTTACATACAAGTAATAAACAAACACGTGGTATCCACAAACAGCGACAGGCTTGTGTTCTTTAAAGAGATTTCACAGATATCAACTATTGGACAGATGTGATGTGACGTAATGACTTCACGATCGATTGATATAGTGATGGAAATGTATAATTGAATCGATTCCTTTCGTTTAGATACTCGATCTGATGATTTATAGAAGAGCTTGTAGATTTTAACCGCGGCTTCGTTTGCGGTAATGGTTCTGACAGGAACCTTTTCTTAATCAAAATGCGACCGGATAAAAATTACTTTATATTTTCAAGTTTGGGTATCAATTGGCAGACAAATTCTTGGTATTTTGTATACAACATGTTTAATTGTTGACAGGATCGTGGCAAACAAGCATGGCGGATCACTGGGTAATTGTGCGGCGTTTTATGGAACTGCCAAAAGATAAAAAGAACTATGATATTTTTGAGTGTCTACTCATTATTATACCGGGGCAGATCTAGGTTTTACGAGTTTTGGACTATTGAAGTTCAATGGGGACACATTCTACCAAAATTCATAAAAAAAAAATTTTCAAAATTCACCTAAAAATTGTTAAAATTCACTTGAAATTTGTCAAAACTTATACAAAAAATTTTCAAAATTCACCAAAAGGCATCAAAATTCACCAAAAATATTGTCAAAATTCATCCAAAATAATTTCAACGTTCACCCATGATAATGATAATAATCACTAATATTTACTATTTTTTACTGTACGATAAATGTTCATTGTTAATGAAAAAGTGTTCAAAATTTATGATAATAGTACAATTTTTGTAAGCTCTTGGCCCATGGTTTTTGGCCCTATTAGTCCCCATGTAGATCCATCCCTGCCTAAAGACTATTTCAATTGGTCGAATCGCGTCCATTAATTTGCCGGTAAATTATTGCAAGCGATAATGCTGTCGATCGACTAATTGCACGGGGCTACTAGGCAAGATGAACGACGTGCAAAAGGACTTCACCAGTGCTAGTTGACTAAGTTTCGATTACTCCGTAAGCGGTAAAAATCTAGCAAATAGTCGACTATCCAATCGGTCTCGTGTCGTGGATCGGAAATCAAAAGAAGTAATGAGGATTGAGGAAGAACAGGACACTGACGTTATAGTAACTGGTTTCTGACATTTTATGTAAAAGTCGCTCCTACTAAAGAACAAGTCGAATATCGGTTGACCATCATTGAAACGGATTGGAACACGGCAGTGGATGTTGCCGAGTCGATCCGATCCGACTAGTGCGTGGGAACTCATTTAGCTTCATGTATTCCAAAACTGCCGATTTGACTGAGTGAGTGTGGCCCTTAAAGAAGACTATATAACGTGTCGAGGAGTTGACTAGGGTATTGTTCTTAAACTTTTGGTGCCTCATGTAGATAATATCTACTTTAAAAAAGGTATGGTAGCTGTAAGGTGGCCGATATTTCACAATTGACGTATTACAGTATGCATCACAATTCACAATATTGTCAAGTGAAACGAATAAATAGTCGACGCGTATGCAAATGTCTTTTCGTTGCTCTTATGCATGCATTGTAAAATGCAATGAACAACACACAAAGTACATTTGCACTGACACACTCCATCACCGTGACAGCAGCTGGTGAAGTACTTTCAATGCCTACCGTTGTTGCCCTGATCTCACAAAGATTCAGATCTAAATAACAAAATGTACGCTGATCTTGGTCAGGCATCGTGAATATTAATGCCAATCGATACATTCATCGTCTAATTGAATACAATTTATTTCAAAATAAAATTTGAGCTAGCATGTTGACCATTGTGGTTAGAAGATTATAGACATTATTGCCAGAAGATTTAGGATATGTTGCCCTCGGCATAGTTGTCAGAAGAGTTTGAATATAATGTTGGAAAACCTTCGATGCTGTTGCCAATAGATCTTGGATAAATTGAAATTTTTTTGTTGTCAGCAAATCTTAGCTATACCGTTGGAGATTCTTCGACTTTGTTCTCAGAAGATCGTGGATATATTGTTGAAAGATCTAAAATTTTCTTGGGTCGTACTACCCAAGAAATTCTAAGATCTTTCAACAATATATCCACGATCTTCTGAGAACAAAGTGACTTGCATTGACTCTCTGAGGAAATGTGTAGGTAGATAACTATTTGACAAGATGCTATGATTTTTGTCAGAAAATCTTGGATAGGAGTCCAATAATCATGATCATCATTGAAAATAAAATTTATTGAACATATTTTTTTACTTTTTGAATCAATGCCAAACTCATTTATTAATGTAAATATAAAATCTAAATTAAAAAAAAAAACAATTTATGAGAACTAAGATCTATATCTATAAATTACAAAACGGAATGAATATAAATTATTCTTCTAGAGATTTAAATCAGGAATTTTTATCTATGATTTAAATAATTAAAAAATACAAATAAATCCACAGCGATTAACACAAAAATATCCGATTTTAATTTACATTTTATATTTAAAAAAATGTTCAATAGTGTTTACGCATTATAGTCCAAGCTCCGACCGTATAAAAGTCTACTGGACAACACTACTAAAACTTTATTATTGAATTTAACAGGTAATGTAATGAAAACATCAAACTAATTTTCTTTATCATTTTTTTAAATTTTATTAAAAAGAGAAAGAAATATAATTGATATATTGATATATTTGATGAAATTTAAATCAATTATTTCCAATTATCATTGTCTGCCTTGCAAATTCTTTATTTGTATCCTAGCAGATCAAATAGATAAACGGTCAATATGAGGTCTGCCAGGTATGTAAAAAAATTGCAAGGCAGAAAATGATAATTATAAATAGTTATACTTTTCTATAATTTTCGTCAAGTAATTCAAGTATTCGAGATACTGTCCACAATAAACTATACCGGGTGTTTTTTTCAAAACTTTGAATGGATTTTTTTGTTGATACACCGGTTGAATCAAAAAAAGTTTTAGGCAAAAGTTGTTGGGTTTTGAGGGGGAAATAATTTACATGTAATATCAACCCCTTCCCCCCACCCCTCAGCAGGAGGAGGGGGTAACTTTTGTTTATTAAATGAAAACCCCCGATTTTTATGATTAATTTTTTTTTGTGTAAAAATGAACAACTTAAAATTTAATTTAATTTAATCATAAAAATCGGGGGTTTCCATTTAAAAAACAAAAGTTACCCCCTCCCCTGCGGGTTGGTATTACGAGTAAATTATTTCCCCTTCAAAACCCAACAACTTTTGCCTAAAACTTTTTTTGATTCAACAGGTGTATCAACAAAAAAATCCATTCAAAGTTTTGAAAAAAACACCCGGTATAAAAAAAAAATGAATTTGTCTCTTACCGATTTGATGTTTTTCATTAAATTCATGAATTAAATTTTAGTGGTCCAGTAGACTTTTGCGCGGTCAGAGCTTGGACTATTACTAAAGACAAGTGGTCGCGGCATAAACTAAATTATACTATTTAGTTTTGCTCGCATAATTTAATCTTGTTTTTTTAATTCGGTGTCCATGTTTCTTTCAATAAGAACTGACAATAAATTTATAAAACAGTAAATGAAATAAACATAAATAAAAACAGTATTTTTTTTTCAATAAAAACCAGATTTTTCATTTAGAACATATCAATAAATTTTTATCTGTATCTTCCACATATTATCTGTGAATGATTTGATTAACACTGAACTCAGTAGAATTGCATTTCAAAGCCGGTATATCATGGGAAACACTCAAACGTTTCATTCCCAAAATATCAAAACTATTTGTTTGTGTACAGTAGCGGATTCGACGGTGAAAATATTAGCTGCCATTATAAAAATACAACATTGTAAAAAACGTCCAAAAACCGCATCCTGATTTAGACAAATTCGCATACAAATATGACCAACATTTTATCAGCTTGGATCAGTTTTCCTTATTCGTCTGCGTGTTTTTTTTCGATAATCCTCTTTTAGCAGTTGGTTACGAGGCACATTATAAGAAAAATGTCATTTTTTTAAATCATTTTTTCTATTTTTGAAGTGTAACTTTTTTTAGCGACGTATCCATGGCTTAAATATTGCAGTTTTTCTCTAATCATATAATATTTCCGTCATGGACGTATCTGTATGATATTTTCTGTAACGTTAAAGGGGAAATGATTCAACGAAGGGGAAATATAAGTGAGCTTTTGGTAACGCTAAATTGAAGGACAAATGATTCAACTGCGGGGAAATATAAAAAAAACCTTGGTAGCGGAAAATGGATAACTCATCAATAAAACGAGTTCATAACTCTAAGGAAGTTTCATATCCCCCATCAGCTTATGTCACTGAGGCTAACAAGTTTTTTATTTTTATTTTGTTAGATCGTACAGTTTTCGTTGTTCATCATTCAGGAATCTTTTTTTGATTATAATGCTTGTAAGGATAAATCATCCATAATTTGAAGGTATAGATTAATTCGTGGCCAGCCCAAAATCTATCTGGGTGAAATCAGGTCGAGAAGCTAAAATGAAAGCAAAATAAATTTTAATAAATTGTCCTAGTTCTACCCTGTATTCATTACCCTTCAGGTTGATAAGAGAACAAGGAATTTCGATTTGTAAATAAATTCGTGTCTCAATAAAATCTGAGCCAAGTCAGTTGGGATCTGAGACATCCATTGCTGCCACAATTCAGTGTTTTGTCTATAATTCATTCATTCTTTATATGAGACGACGTTTTCAGTCCTTTGGCTTTTGCTGTTAAGGTAACAGTTAAGCTAATGACTCGAGATATTCAGCGCATCGATTTAGTATACGAATAATTTTGTTTGCGAAATATTCAACAAAGATATAACGATTAATTGTACTGAAAAAATATTGCTAGAATTCTTCTATAGGTAGGTACTAGTACTTGCTACGATTCTATTCGTTTCTTTTTTGGTACCCACCAATTAACTACCGGAAGTTTGCCTTCAACAAATCTTATGAATAAATAGTCTGTTTTTTTAATTGTTCTTAAATGTGAATGTTCCAAATAGTTTTCATCTGAAGATTAAAAAAAAATGACCTTGATAGTTGTTAACTGTGGAAACTTTTTCTAAAAAATAAGCTATTGAATTCAAATTCGTTTTGTAGTTCTCGCGTTTTTAACCAACATACAAACACACAGAGCGATTGAAATGATAATACCCATAGTACAGTTAAAAAAAATGTCCGGCCACCTTAAGAATTTCATTCATTACGTCTTTTTAAGCTTTTATCATCAATCGGATTGAGTCCACCGGACGTTTCGTACGGGATGCAGCCCAGCGCCTGCACTAATTTCCCAATTTCTAAAATCCCAAAGCTTCTTGTTTTGTAACAAGAATTAAAATAGAATTATCGAATCAACGGAGTCCTTAAAGAATGTGATTTTATATGTAAAACGTGCAGATCAACCATTTCAGATTTGGAATGCAGATAACGTGTCGTCTTGGATGTTAAAATGTGATTATAAATTTATACACATGAAGGAGCTCTCGGTCAGAAAATTCTTCTGTGAGATATTATAGCTAACTCCATACAGCCATTGCATTTAACCCTTTACTTTCATCACGTGGTCTTAGCATTTTATAAATCTAGTAAATGAATTATTTTGTTGGTTACTCGATTGTTATTGAACGTTTCGTTACTATATTAAAACTCCCTCATCGCCTCAGTCATGTTGACAAGGAATAGTACATGCTTAATTTGCTGAGGATTACTTAATATTTGTTGTCCAAATCCTTATAACATCTGAAATATATTTAGAAGTGTAATGCCTAACTACTGATTTTTAGTGTTTTGAATAGTCAATTTTTTATAATATTCTCGTTTTTTATTGAAATAAATTGCTATCACTTATTAGATTTCTTCGCAAGAAAATCATTGCAGAATTTTAAATAGAGATAATATTTTTATAAACTTAATAATTAAACTTTTATCTCTAATTGAGATTTGGATGGTTTGTCACCGCTTCTCAGTTCCTCCAATTTTCTCATTTTTTCCATTTTTTCATCGCTTCATTTACACCAGCTAAGTCAAGACTAAAATAACTTTGTAGAATAATACGTAAAATAAAACATTCTAAAGTATACAAAAATTACGAAAATATCTTCCTCAGCAATATCAGACGTCTGAAAGACATTCTTTTGTTTGGTAGAAGTAAATTTTAACTGTTGAGGGAAAGTTTTGTTGAAAAATAATGTAAAAGGATTGTGACTAACGTTTCGAACAATTGATTTTCATCATCAAGGTCTATGAACATGAAGATATGCAATAATGACGATGGCCACTGGCGAAACATCGACAAGTCTTCTTTTTAAATTGTTCTTCAACTAACCATTCCCTCTACGAATAATCTGTTGGAACAAAACTACTGACTACTGACGAATTTAAGTCCAGGTGTGTATAAGGGTTTACGATTGATTTTGTCAAAGAACCCCTGTCGAGACTGTTGATACATTGACCACTAAAGGGTCAACGAATGGTCTGCATCTTTGTTAGTTCAATGGGCTTCCAGATGTTTGATCTTAACCATAACCGTTTATCAACGCATGCTTCATGTTATATAACTAATTAGAAGAGCTTCTTCCATACCGTTTTATACATTATGCTGACACTTATTTTAAATTATAAATATTTAAAGAAGAAATACTAGATGTTCTCTTAAGAAATATTTGCGGTTTAAAGGATGGAATCTTTATATTATCTATTGTTATAAGCAAACAACTCAAAATATTAGTTAACCACAGAACTTTTTTTGATATTAAATTATTGTTACCAATCAATTATTATCAACACAATTAATTTTGATGAAAACAAAAATAATGTATTGAATCGTACTAATAGTTACCGCAAACAATTTTAAGACAACTCCCGTAATAATGAAGAGGGCTTGAGAACAGCCGAGTTCGTAGGGATACAGCTGTTTATATGACATTTCCATCGCTCATCTATTACAAATCTCTAGTTTTTAGATTCTAAACTAAGAACTGGTGAAAATTTCAATAGGATTTTCAGTGTTATAAAATGGATTGCTAGTGGCTCGAAAAAGTGTAATAATTAATTTGTTAAAACTAATAATAGGACGAATTATAATATCTGATTAAATTTCTGTCAGAAGCAATCTTTTAACCATCTAATCTATTACATATAGAAAATAAGTATCTAATTATATATAAATTGTGAAAAATCGTTAAGATAATAATGTCACATTACGAATATAATTAGATACTTTTCACAATAAATCAAGTGTGCGGCACATGACAATTTGCATATGTCGTAAATAAATACTATAATTTCATATCTGCATAACATACTCTTTAACTCTTCCAGTGGCGCAGAAAAAAATTAAAAACATTTCGACACGTCGACTAATCTAATAATCTGGTTAAACATAATATTTTCATAGGAAACTTTTATTAGATATAACTTCTAAACATCAGAAGAGATGCAGAATCAGCGTTCTTTTTTGCACAAGCATTGTCGACTTTTCACTTTTGCATTTTGACAATAATATGGCGTCTAGCGTCCGGCAATTTTACTCTCAATTTCACTTTCAGGACTATATAATAAAGTTATCGACACCTCATTTATCAAAATCCAACAAGCTGATTACAGACTATATGGGAACAAAGAATTTTAGTCAAAAAAACTCGTAGATGATGGTGGATAATACTTGACCACAAAAAAGAAACTGTGAACTTTTTAAATGTGAAATGGCTTGATGAGGCCCAGATCTCTTTCTGGCTTGAGATAACTGATCGGAGTCATTTATCAAGAAACTCTTTACTTACGCCAGTGCTTTCAGTTTAGTCTACGACGCCTACAAAGTGACAACTGTAACAAATAATACTGTCACTTTAAGACAATGGTATTATCTCGTTAATATTATAAATTATGTTAATTATAGACAGACGTTAATGTTAACAGTGGGTTGTAGTCAAAGACCGTTGAATTAGTTACGGATTATTAAACATAACTAAGTCCATATTTCTACTTTTTATGCTGGATCGCAAAATACATTATCATAGAAATTCATTTGACGATGACCTTAGATTATGACTACATATATTTCTTCATAAGAAAAGCGTTTTGGAATTATTTTAAATCGATCCTCCACGAGAATTCGATTCGCACTTGACCATTTTTTGTGTGTAGATGTTCTACAAAATATAGTTTGACAACTGCATTAGACTGTTCCTGTATATATATATGAAAACTGCAATTATGTGATCACAAGCTAAAGTCACTTTACACGTCTTAAGGTAGTTGTCGTGGTACAATATTGTCAAAAAATTATAGATTATAAGCGCCACAAAAGTATACTAGCTTGTAGCTAAGTGATCCATAATTTGTTCGCAAGACTGTACCCGTGGAAACGTAACCCATACAGTATTCATATGCATGTATAGTTTTCTATAAATTGAGGAACTTTAAACCGTTATTTATAAATAATTAGACGGTCAAAAAATGTTGTTATTTTCTTTTTTAAACTCATAACAAATGCAATGAAAGACTGTCAGTTTTTGGAAAGATTCTGACAGTTAGTTCTTTTTTTATAAATAAGAAACTGATTCAGAACGACAGAGATCGTATACAATCAATGTTAATTATCCAATTTTAATTACATTTATCTCGGATTATATACGGTCGATTGACTTCAAATTTTCAGGGTAATTGTATTATCATGTCCTTAATAAGTATACAGAAATTAAGAATTTTCTGACGGTGTGCCTTAACCACGACAACTACCTTAAGTCATTTCAATACAAATGAATCGCCAATCACTGAAAATAATTTTTTAGGATTGTTTTGAGCTTTTATTCTGAGATTTTTGGATCAGACCTTTCAGGTTGTGAGACTACTCTTACATAGCACCAGTCGCACCATCCTTTGTACAACCCTTCTCTTGTCTCACTTCCTGTATAATACACTTAATATTAACTGTCGATACAAGAATCGTTTAATATATCGATGTCATTTCTAATTCAACACATGTGTTGGACAAATTACAGTCAATTACTACACCTATCTCGGCCTACTCGATCGGTTCACCATTTATTTAGCTGTCCAAGCGGTCATCTTATCATTAAACACAATTGCATACTATCAATTAGTCACCTGTCTATAAACTATTATTACTTTATTTTATCGTCTTATTAATTTATCAAATACATGTGTTTATAAAATATGTTATTACGTAAGTGTGTTCTTGTTATTTTTACGATTTCGTACCAAAATGGTGAATAAAGACACACGTATACATTTTAAATTAAATAGAAATACGTTTTTAATTGTTGACATTATTTACTGTAGATAATAGACGCTCGACAACTACGGTCCTACGAGCATTAGCGTCTAATTATGTCAAACTATTAAACGACATTACAAAACATTCATGGGAGGAGGTGGGATTCGACATATATTCCACATATGCACATATCACTTAGGGATTTGGCTTCCGCCATAAGGCATTTTGGCCAGCAACATTAAATATGAAATAAATATCAAATAAATCGACATCACAAAACATCCCCTTCAGAGACTTAAAAAGATATAAATTGTGAATTGAAATCGGTTCACCGAGTATAACAACAAATAATGCCACAATTTTACATCAAAATCTTTTAACTGCAATGGTAGTTTAGAAACAGCAAAATATTTTCTCACGAGCAATGCGTATATATAAGATAAAAGAAGATCGCCCAAGGGGTATCGAAACAGGAGAGAAATACGCAACAGCGTTACACATTCCAGGAGTAAAGAGAAGAATCTGAAACTACTGAAATGGAATGTTGATGCATAAGTGGAGTGAACCAAAAATAGTTATTATCGAAATAAATTTAACTACATTTTCGCACAAAATTCAAGTTTTGATCGCGTGAGTAGTCTAGTAGTGAGAAAACCAGACTCACATTCGGAAGGTGCTTGGTTTGAATACCAGCGTGAGCAGGGTTAGATGTGACACGCTCAGAGAAGATAGTCACCTCATTTCTGCGCAGAAACGAGGGCTCTATGTTTAATAATATGGACACTGTAGTTGGTTACTAGTCATGTATAGCTGAATAGATTCCGACCATCCGAAATCCTGTACATCATTTAGTTTCAGAGATTCGACCGTTTTAAGGTAGTTGTCGTGGTTAAGGCACACCGTCAGAAAATTCTTAATTTTTGTATACTTATTAAGGACATGATAATACAATTACTCTGAAAATTTGAAGTCGATCGATCGTATATAATCCGAGATAAATTCAATTAAAAATTGGACAATTAACATTGATTGTATACGATCTCTGTAGCACTGAACCAGTTTCTTATTTATAACAAAAGAACTAACTGTCAGAAACTTTCCAAAAACTGACAGTCTTTCAATGCATTTGTTATGAGTTAAAAAAAAAATTAGAAAAATGTTTTGACCGTCTAATTATTTATAAATAACGGTTTAAAGTTCAACAATTTATAGAAAAGTATACATGCATATGAATACTGTATGGGTTACGTTTCCACGGGTACAGTCTTTGGTACAAATTATAGATCACTTAGCTACAAGCTAGTATACTTTTGTGGCGCGTATAATCTATAACTTTTTGACAATATTGTACTACGACAACTCCCTTAAATTATTTAAATTTTTATACATTTTAAAGCATCATAATTTTTGAACCTATCCTTATTTGGAGTTAAAATTGTATTTTCGGAAAATTTGATTTCTGGAACTAAAAAAAAATTTTTTTTGTGTGTAATTTGAGCCTTTGTGACAAAGTGAGACGACCAGTCTGAAACCACGGTGGAACTAATTAGTACTAATTATGTAGATCTGAGTACTATACCACAATTCATTTTTTGGTAGGTACTGATTTTTGAGAGGGCCAGCGTGATGGACACGCGTGGGGCAGTAGTGTTACCATTTTGGGCCAGATTTACATGTATTTAAAATTTTATAGTGTTTGATCTTTGTTTAGTTTTGAAAAGCTCCAACTTCTGAGTAACCATAACGACTGTTATTCAAACAATTAAAACTTTACGGTAATATTAAATATGTTAATTCTATACGCAGCTACATTTAATTTTATGTAAATGGTTACTTCTTCGTTAAATAAGATTTATGTGGTAATATACGAAAAAATATGGGAAATCATGTGTGGCCATAGGAATCTTATCGTTTTATTTTATTAGGAATAAATTAAAGAAATAGTATAAATATTGTGACAAAATTAATTTGAATACTTTTCACTACCATTAAAAAATTGACTTTCACTATATTTTTATTCTTGAATTTTTTTTCTAAAATTATACATTCATAGATTCTTTTAATAACAAAAGGAGAATAGTATTAACGTGGGTCAAAAATTCGCTCTTCATAATTTTTGCAATACTTTTTTGAGGTTTCCGGAATGTAGTAAAAATGTTTTTGTAAAAAGTCTGTTTGTTAATAAACACATTACCGGCCAGATAGCTGAACGAATCAAAACCAAATTTTGGTAGAATGTAACAGTGATGCTATAATCCAGAAGTATCCGATTATCATAAGTTCACGGTGTTCTCGAATACTTTTTTGAAAGTATTCGAATACCGAGTTCTCGTAAGAAGAATTGCAAATAAAGTCTGAATCGAGTGCAATCGGTACTAATCGGTAGAGTCCGTACAGATTATGGTATTATGACATTGTCGCGGTGCAAAGAAATAAGAATATCACAATATGAGAAGCGAGAACCGAGAATATTATGGAATAATATAGGTATTATATTATTCATAATATTCTCAGTTCTCGGTTCTTGGTTCTCGAATACCGGGTTTTCGATTCTTAAAAGAATTCGATTCTGCCCATCACTAGAATGTAACATAAATAGGAAGAGCCCTATTATTTTTGGGAAAAATCGGTGAATACGCAGAAGAGATATGTGCTTTAGTTTTGTTTGTGAAACTATGCTTCTTAACGCAAGTTATGGAAGTAGACGGAAAACACCAGTTACAGATAAGCAATAAACAGAAGAAATGAGCAAATCGTCACGGTCTATCACCGTCTTACTTAAATAAAGATTTAATATAGAAAAATTCCTTTCCATAAAACCTATTAGTATTACTGAAACGCCAATATATTTTTATTATTGAGTATAACACTCAGAATAACATACCTAAACGAAGCACGTTATGTGACCGAGCTGTTTAGGCCAACCTACCTTGTAAATTTTCTAAACTTGGTAGTTTCGCAAATGTTTAAAATAAAGTCAGCTTTTCTTTTGTTATAAAGTAATTGATTTTTTATTTTCAGAATATCAAATTCAATCAACGCCCGTCCGTCTCTCGGTAGAGGCAGCACTGTATGTCGTACAGTTGGCGGTTTGACGAAGAGTCAACTGGAGTTGTGCCATCGTTATCCGGACGTGGTGGATAATGCTCTTCGAGGTCTCCAGCTGGCCGTGGAGGAATGTCAGCATCAATTTCAATGGCATCGATGGAACTGTTCCTCGCTTAACACCAAGAACAGAAATCCTCATACCAGCGTCATGCTTCAAAGAGGTCGGTGCAAACATTTCATCACAATTTTTTCTCATTTCAACTAATTCCAACTAATTTAGGTCAAAATTCACTTTTCAAAATTTAAAAAAAAACTTCGTTTTGAGGTCTCCAGAACCCAAAAACAGACTTTCGGAAAAAGTCTGTTCGTCTGTGTGTTTGGCGTTATTTTTATACTGTTATAATGGTATAATTTTCATAACGGTTTATTAATCTATTTATTTTTTAGTCTCAGCTTTAAATAAAAGAAAAAACCCGGGTCGCAGTGCCAAAACCCTGCCGACAATATTGTGTATTTGCTAATACAGGCAGTGTGGTTTTATTATGCAAATTTAAGTTGGTTTTTGGGCAAAATAAAAAATTTTACTCCTTAATACACCCCTTAAAATAATTTTTTCTTCTTAATTGCAATATTATGATCAATCGAATCTCTATACCAAGTTATATACATCTTTCAGTAAATAGTTCACTATCTGCAAACTATAGTCTTTCTTCAAATTTTTAAATCCGGTCCTGTAGGCCCGATTTTATTAAAATTTTAAGAATACGTTTTAATTAATATCAGTGGGTTAAATTTCAATTTTGAAACGATTCGGAGAATTTTTTCGGTATTTTGGGGCCCAAAAACATTTTGCAACCCCTAAAAACTACCCTTAAAATGCCCAGATTGGGCCCATTTTAAATAAGCTTTTTGCGGTAATGGATTTCAATACGTGGACCAAATTTAGTTGAAATCAATATAACTCCTTCCAAAGTTATTGCCCGCACACATATATATATACGCATATATATAAATATATATATATACATATATATATAAACATTTTTAAAAATGGTGCCAAAGTGATTAGGAGGCTATGAAACGTCGAGAAATTCTGGTCCGACCCCTAGGTCCCGCCATCCGACCGACGCCAATAGTGTATGTTGCCATATGGCAAATACACTAATAAAAGACGAATAGCGACATTTATAACATTTCGACTTCAATTCCAATTAGAGTAGGTACATTTAAATTTTAACCTGAATGTACAATGTACTCTTAAGCCATAAATACTAATAAAGGTAGTGTCACATTGTCACGGCTAATCAACACCACACTTTTCATTTAACACAAAACGGTTTGTAGGTTAAAACCTACAAATATTTCTGCACAATCATTGACAATTACTGTAAACAAGAAAGATCGTTTATTTTTCAAAGCACTGACAGTTCTGTCAAGTACAAATTATTATTCTTCACTTCTTTGCGGGGGTTCTAAATATTTTTGACTCTTCAAAAAATATCCGAGATCAGTATTATAGTATTTCTAGTCTCTATACATTCCAAATCCCAGTATACTATATATAAATAAAATCCTAACTTTGCATGTCCTTACACGATTAATGATTTTTGTATCATATAATTTATTGTAGCCTTGACAATTTACCTATATGCGAAATGCATTTTGTCCCGGAAAAAATAAAATTTATTGTTATTATTTATTTTTATTATTATTATCTCCTACAATAGAATTTTGATAGTGTAAATCATGTGAGGTTAATTTAAATATTATCAAAACAGCAGTGATGATTGCGATATTAAAATACATATTCTCGATCAATTTTTACATCCGTACCTACTATACCTAGATAATCCTAACAATTGGTGACTTTTACTAAAACATATTTGCACAAAAACAAAGACTATTTGAGGACTTTTTATTTAAATCTCGATTCACAAACCATCGATTGAGAACTTTTGACTTGTATATAACATAAAAGATACTTTCCAGGTGGCACTCTTTTCAAAGCACTAAAGGTATACCTTATAGCCCTTGGTTTGATGACAGTTAAAGCATTGTCATAGTGACATATTCATCACAGGGGTGTACTAAGCACCCGTAACAAATCCGCCACAAGTTTAGGAAGCGCGACTAATTCGTTCCTGTGTTATTGAAAAGCTGACAACTCTATTTCAAATGTGCAGAAGTCTTATTTTCTTTTGTTACTGAATCTTTCTTTATTTATCTATTTCATTTTTGTTCAATTTTATCACCCGGATGTGCGAATGTACGCTAGATTAAAGTTTCTTAAACGTTTCAATGACATCGTTTTATTTTGTTAAAAAAGAATGTAAGTAATAAGAAATCATGTTGAGAGAATATCATTTATATATTTCAAATTCCAGGTAAGAAAAGGGGAAAACGATAATTTCTGAAAGTATCTATTCTGTTTTTACATAAATTTTTGGGTTGATATTCTGGATTACAAAACTACGCTGAATGATCGCATAAGCGGACACTAATGGTTCCAAACTATTTTGTCCGCTTATAAACGATATATTTTCAAGGAAAAAAATTATAAAAAGTTTGTTTGATTTTTCATAACGAGCCTTTTCATTTCATACGTTATACGATACAGATGAAAAATAATGAATTCGTTTATTTAAGCTATACGCCCGTGATTAGGTCATCTAATTCTATATATGTACCAAATTATAACTTTTCGTTCAGTTGATTCGGAGAAAACTAGCTGTGACAGACGGATAGACAGTCACGAGAGTGATTCTATAATGGTTCCGTTTTTTCATCGAATTTACGGAATCCCAAAAAAATGATTTTTACAGATTACAGCCGTATAGATTTAGATCGCGCCAAAAAAAATTATTTCAATGTAGGTAGGGAAGGTGGTTGTAAAACAAAGCAAGCTATTTTTAAGGTTTAAAAAAACTATGAATTAATTTTGACATTACTTAAAAAAATAACAAAGTTTGTATTTTTCGATCGAAACAAATATTTTAAATTCTTTCACACACGATTATATCAAAATACAAAGACATTTAATGACGTAATATTCATTCATACTTCGTACAGAAATAAACACATTTTTTCACAAAAATATGTAAATCAGACGTGTTCAGAATATTCCATTGAAGGAGTCAGAATGCCATACGGGTTCACCTGAGGTACACTGAATTGTCGTGAAATGATCCGACAAGATCTGACCCATTGAACTCGCCGTGTAAAAACTTCATGTTACTATGACGTTTATTTTAATCGCTGACTTTCAAAAATGCCGCTTTTGGAACAAAAAAATAGTACTGATGTTTAACAGCTTTTTTTGTCCATTTAAATAAAATGACAACTCTTAGAAATCAGTTGGTGTTATTTTTAAAACACACACATATTATTGTCGTATTAAATGTTAAATTTCTTTTAATAATTTTGAAACAAATTGAACTATTAGCTTTATGGTCAATTTTTATACTACATAATGAAACAAAATGAAGAAAAATTTGTATTATTTCATTATAACTTTAGAAGCTAGCACCATGACGCCCACTTATTTATTTAGCTGTACTATTTGATACGTTTCTGGTAAAAATAATTGATAAAATGGTCATTAGTCATTTAACGTCGTTTCAATGCCAACTATTATATGTTTTTGTGTATTTAAATGTAACGATTGTAACGATTTATTATAGACGATGCAACGTTACTTTTGTACCCTTCTTATCATTACAATTACTAATTAAAAAACCCAGATCGCAGTGCCAAAACCTTGCCGACAATATAGTGTATTTGCTAGTACAGGCCGTGTGGCTTTATTATGCGAACTTAGGTTGGATTTTGGGCAAAATAAAAAATTTTACTCCTTAATACACCCCTTAAAATTACATTTTTTCTTAATTGCAAAATTATTGTCGATCGAAGGTCTACAGCACATTAAATACACCCTTCAGTAAATAAGTCACTATCTGCAAACTAGTATTTTCAAAAAATTTGTAAATCCGGTTCTGTCGGGCCGATTTTATTAAAATTTGAGGGACATTTTTTAATTACTACCAGAGGGTTAAATTTCAATTTTGAAACGATTCGAAGAATTTTTTCGGTATTTTGGGGCCCAAAAACATCTTTCAACTCCTAAAAACTACCCTTAAAATGGTCCGATTGGGTCCATTTTAAATAGGGTTCTTGCGGTGGTGGATTCCAACATGTGGACAAAATTTCGTTACAATCAATTAACTCTTTCGAGAGTTATAGCGCGCACACACACACACACACACACACACACACACATATATATATATATATATATAAACATTTTTAAAAATGGTGCCAAAGTGTTTAGGAGGTTATGAAACGTCGAGAAATTTTGGTCCGACCCCTAGGTCCCGCCATCTGACCGACGCCAATAGTGTATGTTGCCATATGGCAAATACACTAATAATCACATTTCATTAGATAATGAATACAGGTTACACCTTGTTTTAATTAATATATGTCGACTATTGACGACATAAATTTAATAAGATTTTTTTGAAGAAAACTTTTGTTGCACGCGTTATTTTAAATTGAAAATCAAAACAAGCGAATAGAGCAATGTCCGATCAAGAATTCTTGTCTGTGTATATTTATGTATGTTCATACAAATCAATTGATCAATATGTAGAGAGTGACCACCTAAATACGGGAGGTTGAACAAGTAACGTTTGCTTATAAAACTGTACAGATAACAACTGAATAAAGCAAAACAAAAGACGACGACAACCACTGTGAACTTAGAATCTGACATGTCTTAAGTCAGTTGCGAGAAGTCCTGTGTATCGGCCAACACAGGTTATGCATTATTCATTTGATACAGTATTGCAACATCGAATTGTAAAGCTTCGGACAGATATAACTACGAACCGTTATCTAAAGTTTGGCATAAAATTGCGTATAGAGTATGGGTGACCTTCTTTGCACAACAATTTATTGTGCAACGTCAGTTTGCGCAATTTCTTTGCGGGTGTATGCAACATACACAAATAAAACGCACCCCTTCACATGTAGAATAGACTGGACTGAATGCACTGACTAATATCAACGATGTACTATGTGCGCTTTGTGTCTATCGTCTAAGATGAGATCTGAACACAAATACGTATAGGGTTGCCAACCGTCCCCGCTATACGCGGGACGTCCCGTTTCTGATATCCTTAACGAGACGTCCCGCTCAGGGTGTGTGCGGGACGCTAAATATCCCGCTTTTCGGAGGACGCTAAATACATTGCATCTATTCCGTGTTCTAATGCAGCACTTTGTAATAATGCCTGGACTGACGCGCGAAATCGTCTTTATGTGGATTCTGTAAAGTCAGAGCTACAAGTTAAAGTATATTTTTCTTATCCATGCAAAGTTTTTTACAATTTTGTACTTACAAATAAAAAAATCCTTAAAAATGCCAAATGTCAAGAAAAATACTCATTTAAAAAGTAGTTTATAGTTTTCATAATAAAGTCTAAATTACATTATAACTGTTTTTTTTTAGTAAATATTGACTATTATTAATCTAACAAGGTGTTTTATTTTACTTCTCATCCTGATTTGTAAAGAAAATTTCACGTTTTTTTGTATTCTAAGTAAAATTAGTTGGATCCCGCTTTTTAAACCCTTGTCCTGCATTTGAAATCATTATTTCCCGCAAATTTGTATTTTAAAGTTGGCAAGCCTAAATACGTATGTGAGCGCTTGTTTCATGGCTCTCGCTCATTCGTTTCTTCTAAGTTCACAGTCGGTCCCGAGGCCTGATTCAAAAACAAATTATAAATCGTGAAAATTTTCATTAATATCAACTACTTTCCATCTTTCAGTACATGTTTAATTGTATGGTGATAGAGAATAAGACCGTTTATGTATTTTAGATATCGTGTTTAGGATTTTGATATTCAACTGGGCATCACTATCATGTGTTGTGCGGTTTGTAAGCTGACAGCCAGCGGTGAAACTCGACGGTTCCAGCTCGATGTCTGTCTGATGCCGTGATACGTCTCTTGTCATGTCTGTCAACTGTATGTTTTAGCTCCGTCTGTGTGGTACTTGATACAGTGGCGTACGGCACAAAAAATGAACATTATTTTATTCAAGCCTTTAAAAACATCACGTACTAATAGAAACCATAAAGAAGAAAAATTTGTATGCTTTTATGGTTTGTTTACGAGAGATAATCTCTAAAACTACTGAACCGATTTAATTTTTTTTACAGTTTAAAAGCCTACTTTACTAATTAGTTTAGAGACCACAGTTTATTAAATAAAATGTCTATTCAGACGGTATATTTAAAAAACTATATCTATTAATCTGACGTAAGAAATTGATACAATTTTATATTACGTAATTATTAGTTTTTTATATTATGCTTAAAATTAGTATTTTGTTGCAGTTAAAAAGAAACTGAATTTTTTGTTCCGGTTTCTACGTTGAAATTAACAACTTAATTGTTCTTAATTATTTGAATATATTTTTTTCTGTACTGACAAAAATTTTCATAAAACATATAACAATAGCTGTACATATTTTTAATTAACTAGACGCTACCCGCGGCTCCGCACGCAGTTGAGATCACACAATGTTTTTTATAGCCCACTCGGCAGTGACAATAGTAGTGAAGCAAATAAACATTAATTTAGTAAGAATAAGATATTTGGTCGGAAACCATCGCAGGCGCGCGTACAATAACTCACTAAAGTTTCATCATAATCAGATAAATGATATAGGAAAGCATAGCAGACGCACAAGCAAACAATCATCCATTTTTGTATATAAGGATTTTTTTGTAGTGAATGACGTAGTATTGACAGAACTGGAATTATATTTGAACGATACCGAATTCAATATCCGGAGAAATATGTCATTCCTGTGATGGATTAAAATTTTCTTCTGAAAAAATATATTTGATTCACAATTTAATTTTTACAATTTATATATTGTGCCTCAATAAAAAGATGCCAATGATAAACTTTGTAACTTGAAAATGCGATATATCGTTCGCTAACCAAGCAATAACCGAAGACTTGATGTGTCCATGTCACAACGATGGTGAACTAGTCAGACGTTATGGTAATACCCATCAATATACATAAATGTGTACTATGTACGTAGGTAGTTGTTTAGTGCCTATTCTGGATTTTTATCAAAATGTACAAATTGAATCGATCAAATGCAGCTTTTAAATCGATTTGAAATGTTGCAACCGTTTACTTAAACAAAATAGCAGACTTCTCAAGAATATGAGTAAAAGAGTAGTACCTAAGGACAAAATTTCTACTCGTACAGCAATAGTCTATCTCATGAACCAATCACCTATACTCTATAGTCTATAGCAATCAAATTACGTGATGAACTTGAAACTCAAAACAGCAGAACAACCAATCAGATGCTTTCTGCATCTCTAACCAGCATGTGCTATTCACGTGATAACTATATCTGTTGGTGGAAAAGACTGTAGGTAATTATAACAATTCAATCGATTGAATTGTTATAATTTCACTTATATGCGTGTTCAAGGGAATCTTTATAATACAATTACCACACACGTACTAACTTCCATTAAAAAAAACTAATGTTATAGTCTGAAAAACTTTAATTGAATTAACAATAGTGTAATTATTGATTCTAAATGCACGGATTCTTCACGTATTAAGTAATCAACCGTTCAGGGTGGTAAAGAATGGCAAATGCTTTCTAAATAAATGCATTTTCCCACAGGGATTTTATAAGAATTTCTGTAATATAGATGAAAGGAAAATATTTTTATTTGTTTTCATTATTTGTTTAACCTCTAGACTAATGGTAAAGTGAGTTTTTCAACTAATTGTTTGCAGTCATTGAATAATTCATCGATATCATGATGCTAAACTGTCCTGTAACTCTGCTTTATAAAATTGCGTTAATGCATCATCTAACCGAGCTGGGTAGAGTAGTGGTGACAGCACTAGACTCGCATTCGGGAGGTACGGGTTCGAATCCCGGCGGGGGCAGATGTGGCTGGGACTTTTTCCTACTGCCTCTCGCCGAGAAACGGTAAATGCTGTACCGGCCATCTTGATTGAGGTTTTCTATGGTTTCCCTCAATTAATTCCAGATAAATATCGAGATGGTTCCTTATTTGAGGCCATGGCCGATTACCTATCAAACTCCTAGTTCAAAAATTGCCTACCTTATCCTAATTTCCTATAATTCCTTCATTCGCCCATTGCTATTACATAAGTTGAAGTTTTAAAAATGTAGAAAAATAGCGGGAAGTATGGTAGATGGAAAACAGTAATGGTGCGAATGGCGTCTGTTATGACATAAAGTCGAGAAACGGACGTTAGACGCATTATTATTATTATTATTAATAATGCATCATCTAAAATTTTATCCAAGTGTGCAGGTTTTGACGGACAATGTTGTTCCAAATTTCCTTGGTCGTCTCGTCTACAATTGCGGTAGACATTATTAAAGGCGGTGTTACAGCGGGCGAGGTGTTTTCCGTGGCAGCTCACAGGTAACTGTGTCGATGACTGGTGTTCTCCCTTCTTTTATGCTTGGCGTTATTCTATTTTCTGCTGGATCATAGATCGTACTTCCTTGTACGACTGAGCAGAAAACATACTAATGCTCTGACACCAGTCTTTCTGCTACCACAATGCCTTTGATACGTCTATCGTAATTGTAGAATCAAAGTCACGCAGTAATACCAGTGGACCACGGCTTATAAGCCCGGAAACCAAGAAGATTTGGATTTAAAGTTTTATTTAAGAGACGTAAACATCTCTACTGTCTTTCCCACCGCAATTTCTATTAAAGTGACTCGGTCTTTCATGCAAGTGTATGGTGCAATTGACTTCTCTATCGCACGCTTAAACATATATTTCTATTTTTTTTTTAGTCTTTACTGTTGTGATGTGTGACACGCCACAAAAATTATGTTTCGAATTTCAAAATTTTGACACATCGAGCTCAAAAGGTATAGACATACCCAAGAAAATATCACTTGGGGAATGGCTCCACTATCTGGTCGATATTATTAAATACTAAATCCCATCACAAAATATCCATTTGAACCCACAACCATATCTGATTCAAAGGCCAGTACGCTGACCATTGCATTACGCCGTCCTCAAGAAAAATACTTTTTTAAAAGAAGTAACGTTTGCAAAAATAATTTTGTAATTTTCTACTTGATTAAGTGCAAGCAATGCTAAAGGTAATTTTCATAAATATTGATTAAATGAATTAACATTATGAATCTTAATTAGTCTCGGTGCACGTGCCAAGATTACGTATTAAGATGTTCAAAGAAGTAATTAACAAAAGACATTTATTGTGTTTTAAATCATTTCACAATACACTCATTGCTGTATAACTAGTCAATTAATTCCTTGTGGTGTCTTTGTACGGGGATGAACTCAAAGACTCAAACGTGAAATTAAACAATTAAACAATGTGCAAAAATCACAATTAGTGTTCGGTAGGAAATTATAATTTTTCATTAATGGACTTTCCATAATCAATGATTTTACTTAAGCAATACATTTTTGTTTCGGACGATTCTTTAAAAATTGATTGTAAATTTTAGAATAAACGTTTTTGCTTTCATATCACGACCTGTATAGAATCAAGAATGCATAGCCAAACATGTGATGCATGTCATTTGAGCTGACAGACCAAATCAAGAACTGATACGTAAGTGTAAAATGTGCTTCTGTGTGTTAAGTGTTTCACTGAGTTATGCGGATCCGTTGATCCGTCGGCTCAAAAAAAAGTGAGTCGGCTTTCACGGATCTTCTGTCGGAGTCGGCTCTTTGAACCGGTTCAGATCTGAGTTACCCAACTCTAGTCTGTATGTCTGTCAATGAAACACTCCATATATTTGCTGTTATGATATAAACAGCAAAAATGTTTTATTAAAATAAAAAATCGATATGAAATATTAATGAATGTTATAGAAAATGTCTTCATCGCTACCTTTTGAGTACAATAAAATATTATTAAGATGTCGCGTTCAATTTTTTTATGAAAAATGTGAACTAATAGTCTATAAGGATTGTTTTATTTGAAAATGTTGTTTTATTCATGATTTCATTTATAGTATCTATTTTCCTTCTCAAGAAAAATATATTTGTGACAAAAGTATTTTTAAAAAATCTAGCAATCCGGGCGCCAGGATCATTCCTAATTCAAGAATATTGACATTTGATATTTTATATAACGCGTGTGGTGCTGCGTGTAACAACTATTAATAAATATTCTGAAATTCGCTATTCGTTTGTTTGTAAAAGTTAAGCAAAGTATGCTTATCAGCCACTTAAGTAATTTATTTTTGACCGATCTTCAGAACAAAAGAACATCTGATTTTTTTTATTTTCAAAATATTTCCGAAACTACGAAACTTAGAAAAAAAATCTATGAAACTTTCTTGGAAAAATAAATAGAATAATAAACAGTAATTATGGAAAGCCATCATTAGATAAAAAACAACATTATTTTTGTACACACGCCGGTTTTTCCCTAAAACAATAGGACTCGTCATATTTGTATACCTATTAAAAATCCTTCCAAAATTTGGTTTCAATCAATTTGACCCATATCGTGCTCACAAACAGACGAACAGACTTTTTCTAAAAATATGTTTTTTGAACTCGGGGGACATTAAAATGAAAAACATTGTAAAATTTTGAAATGAAAATTTTGGTCTAAATTAGTAAAAAAAAACATTGAGCCGACTTTTGACTTCGTTTTACAGTTAGCTTTCCTGCCAACATTTAATTAGTCGGCACAATTATTTCTCTATTATAATCAACACTGACGTCTTGTTAATTGTAAGCTGCATCTAAATTGGATCCGATGTTGGCTGACATCGGTCGACATCGGAAGAAAAACAAACAATGTAGAAGCATATACTAATTTTGGTAAGAGCCTACATTGGAAAGAAAATCTTGGTGTTCGCTTTTCTTTCGATGTTGTCCGACGTCGACCGACATCGGATCGGGAGAAATACGAATCCAATGTAGGTGCAGTTTAAAACGAAGACATTTTTTTATCCTTTTTCATATACACATTTTCTGTGTCATCGAGCTAGCATTTTAATCTGTAATTTCTTGAGGCAGTGCCGCATAAGAAGTTGCGCTTCAAAATCTCTTTTGAAGAAAAAACTTGGTTAATGATAATTTTGTGACGAAAACGGTACTTTTATTATATACGTTATCGTTGATAGTTTTTACCATGAACTGGATTTTTTCTTTGGTAATATCGCTGTGTCAGTCGCAAATCCTTCAAAGCACCGACAGATCGTTATATTTCACTTTGTGAACTGACACTCTGTACTCTGCACTTATATAGACATGGCCACTTTCTTGCCACCGGTTGGAAACGGAATATCAATGTTATTTGATTTTAATTGATATTTTTTACCAGGTATCTTACAACGAACATAAATGGCTTTTAAAAAAGAAATCATCTTCATAGCTATGTTTTTGTTTGTAATTATGGGGTCGTGCCAATTTTTTTTTTTTTAATCTATATTGCAAAAAGATTACGAAACATTTTTTGAGAATTTATTGGAATTTTTTTGTATAATGAAACGTTTTCCAAACATGCGAATTTTTAAAGCAATTTTAAACATAAAAAAATGAAAATTATTACCTGTTTAGGATTCGATTCTTACCGAACGTTGAAGTTTCCAGTCTGCATGTGTTATGCACATTGTTCTGATGCTTTTATTAGCTTTTTTGTCAAATCGGCATATTTTCGTGTTCTAAAATCTTAATGCGACTTTTAGTTAGTAGATTGAACGCTGAGACATTAATATTTCACCCTGTGATGATGGAAGTTGCGACAAAAAATGGTTGCACGTCTGGGGGTGCAGACAAAATTGACAAACTTTTGTAATTTTTTTTCGATTCAAATGAACATTGTGCAGTGATGCACAGAAACGTTATTAGGGAATGTGAATATGATGGTTTTGCCCGTTAAATTGCTGTACCTATTACCAAGAAAAAAAACATTTTTTTTAAATAGAAATTTTTTTACTTCGTGAAAGTAGAACTCTTGATTTTTTTGAGGTTAATCCTTTGAGAAGTTATAGCTAAATAAACAAAAAAGTCGCCTTTGGAAGTTGGTTTAAAATAAAAATTTTGAGGTACAGAGAGATGCTCTTGTTCCGTTAAATAGTAGTGCGGGCTTGACGTCATCCGGTGGACTGTCAATTACTATTGCGTGCTTGATAAAAATATTGAACGATCTTCCAGCTGACTTCAAACAATATTCAATATGTGATGAATGATAGATGTGCTAGGTGGTTACTAGTAAACTAGTCACTTCTTTTATGTCTAATGGCTAATTTAAAAAGCGTGGAGCGCTTTTTGGTGATGTGTATTTTAATTAATATAGACAAAGCTTTCCACACTTTTTGAATTAGTCATTGAACATAAAAGAACTGACAAGTTTACTAATAAGTACCTAGCATAATCATCCATGACATAATGAATTAAAAATAAAAGTTAATTTGATTATTTTATAATTTTAGTGCGTGATAAAGTTTTTAGTTTTTTACTATATATCATTTTTTTCTACCCGTCGTTTTCTTAGCGTTGCTGTAGTTTCTGTTTTGTTTGTACTCATTTTTTTCCCGCACGAGTAGCGGACAATCATCAGATCAGTTCGACGGATTTTTTAGTGGTATTTACATACATTTGCAAAGTTTCATATCAATAGAAGCTGGTTAAATTTGACTTCTAAGATTTATTTAGACAGTTAGTTACAGGTTAAGCTAATAAAAGCATGTTAATGACCTTGGTTAAAAACGAACTCAATTTAACCTGTTATGTCTTGCTACCTATTATGATGTAAACCATTCTGTTCCAGGTTATCGGGAGACGGCATTCGCGTATGCAATTTCAGCTGCAGGAGTCGCTCACAGCGTCGCACGAGCCTGCAGTCAAGGAAAACTTCTGGAATGCGGTTGCGATCCGGTGGAACGACGGCAACAAGACAACATCCCGGTATTCACGGAACCCGCCAAGGGCTATCGTAGTGCGAGCGCAGCGAGTCGATGGAAATGGGGAGGTTGCTCGCATAACTTGCATTTCGGTATCGAGTTTTCGAAAATGTTTCTCGATTCGCGTGAAAAAGCTGGCGATATACATTCGCAAATTAATTTGCACAATAATCAAGCTGGAAGATTGGTAAGCTAAACTGATTACTTAAACTTTACTTGCTTATTAATTTTGTGATATTTATTTTTTAATAAATATTTCCTTTATTTTTGGGCGCCACCTGTGTTCTACTCGTTAATCTGTTGATCATGCTTTTTTGAATCACGTATAGGTATAGTCCAAACAGCTTTTTTTTATTCGATTCCATCCAACGTTTCGTTGTGCAAAACTATTTTCATCAAGTTGCAAAATGTTTTCCGAATCGATTTTTGAAAATCTTACTGGTTGAATTAATTACATCATTTATAATTTCATTTCACACACACAAAATGACTGTAAAAAAATATTGTTTTAATAATGTTCCGTTCAGTTTGTACAATAAACATTTATTATTTACTAACCGTATTTACATTTGGAAACATTGCACACAAAAAACTACTTTTAATGCATATTTTTCTAGATTTAGTGTAGATAATTCTATACCGTTTAAAATCAAGTAATTCTTTATAACATATAATTTAACTTTAGGTAACAAATGAAGTAAGCATATCTCATGTTACCAGCATGCTAATATCACTTTAAACAGATAATAATGTTTTTCACAAAACACCTGAAACTGATCTGCTTTTCAAATAATAATACGTTATAAATGTACAGTACTGGAATAACGTCATTGCTTAAAATTGTGATATTATTATATTTATTATATATTATATATATATCTAAAAAAAGATCCAAAAACCGTTTTCTGTTAATCTAGTTTTTAGCAAAAACAAAAAAAAAACGGTCATAATACTTTTCGTTTGTCCATCGTTTTATTGCGGCATATTTTTAAAGAACATTTACAAATTAACTTGTAATAATTGTGTAGTCAGGACCTGTAAATGGTAAACATGTTGCAAGTTTGTTCATTGAGCTTACCGGCTTACTTCAAAATAGCAATTTTTATCTATCTAAACAAATCGTTTAAAAGCAGATAATTTCGTTCGGCAAAATCGCTTTTTCAAAAGATCAATAGGATTTAAATTGTTTAGCACAAAGCAAGTACTTTTAACAGATACTGATAAGTCTCTTTATGCTCATCTGCTTGTACATTTTCAATTTGTTTACCATATTCATTGCAAATAGGCAATTACGAACATATTACATAATATGAATTATGCTTGAATACATTTTACCTTGCCTTTTTACTTTTAAATTTAGTTTTTATACTTATTTCCTCAAAATACTAAACTTACTTATCGACTATTTATTATAAAGTAGCTTTTACTATACAAGTAATCTACACTAATATTATAAAGAGGAAAGATTAGTATTTTTGTATGTTTGTAATGAATAAACTCAAAAACTACTGTGCCGATGTAAAAAATTCTTTCACCATTAGAAAGCTACATTCACCCTGAGTAACATAGGCTATATTTATTGCTAGAAAATATTAGGATCCCTAATATTTACTTTAGTAACGTAACCCAAGGTGTAAAAAAAATGCCATAAAACATCTTTCGTCGCATGCGCTGCGGAAACTATTGATGATAGAACAAAAGTATGTTCTACAATATTAAAGAACATATCAATAGCTACAAAAAACTTCCCGATACTATATGTCCAACTATTATCGTTATGTCACAATAACCACTTTTTAAATTTTAATAATAGAGAATAATAGCTTATGTCTGCTATAATTGTTAAGAAACATTCATTGTTGTAGCACTATATTAGAAAAATTTATTATTTCAACACGTCACCGTCTGGATTTAAACCAGAATCTTTCCACTTTCGCGGCGGAATTCCGCCGATAAAGTGGAAAGATTCTGGTTTAAATCCAGACGGTGACGTGTTGAAATAATAATTTTTTCTAATATAGTGCTACAACAATGAATGTTTCTTAACAATTATAGCAGACATAAGCTATTATTTTCAATTAATTCAGCAAGTACGTAGCTATAACCGTACGAAAAATGTCTACTAATATTTTAATAATCTATATAGATAAAAGACGATGTATATATTGTAATCTATGGACTCCAAACGAGTAGACCATTTTTGATGAAATTTTCAGATAATCTTTAGATTAGCCCAGCGGGTGATCTTCTCAAGTTTGGTAGCGATCGCATCAACAGAATTTTTTAAATTTCTTTCTGGAAATAAAATTTTTATTCGATTTTTTTACTATTTTAATTTTGGCGTAATGTAAACATCGCGTCAGCAGTTTCAACTAACAAGTTTGAGAGTGATTCTCTATTAGTCATATTTAATCCATGCGCAGTTAAAAAGTCAGAAACTTGTCAGAGACAAAACCGTGATTGTCAGTAGAAACAAACCTATAATTCAATATAATAACCAGAAATCAAATAATTTTACTGAACATAATGTGCTACCTAAATATAATAGAAAGTATGAAATGAGGCCACAAAATATGTTATACTAAAAAATTACATTGACATATACAAGGTGTTCTCAGAAAATGCATTAAACTATCGTCCATCTTGTACTAAGGTTATACACTAATCGTCTAATTTTTTGATCTGTACTATCTACCATTTAAAAAAAGTGACCCGTCAGATATTCACGAGTAAAATGCCGAACACACTACCTCAGATGAAAGTAGTGAATGTGTAGTGTAGTAGAGAGAGCAACGCTCAGTATAGGTCTCGAGATGGGAGTGCCAAATTGGAAAGAGCCGGCGAGACGCGAGGCTGGTTGAATGAAATGTCGCAAAGTGTAATCTTAAACGTTTTTACTCTCATCCAAGCGCGCCATTAGATAACCACATCAATCAAATAAGCTAGTAGACTGACAACACTGTATAACTTGAAATATTAGATGCATACGCAAAATGACGAGTGGTAGTAGAGAGGGAAGCGCTCAGTATAGGTATTGAGATGAGAGTGCTAAGTCAGGAAAAGTCGACGAGACGCGAAGCTGGCGAAATGGGACGTCGCAACGCGCAATCTAAAAAGTATCGCTCCCATCTAAGCGCGTCTTTAGATGTTTTACATCAATAAAATAAGTAGACCGAGAACACCCTGTTTAAATTGAAATATTAAATGGAAAGAGTGTATAATTAATGACCAGAGGGAATTTTCAAATTATAGGCAAACCGTCTTTATTTATTTTTTATCGTGAATTCTTAGAAACAAGTAAATAATATCACCTATAAACTGTAATAAACGCCTACATTTCCAACTAAATAACGTAATTATATTTGAATAGATGAAAACTTTATATACCAATGGCATTTAATAAATTGATACGTATTGATCTTTAGGCTTTAATAAATAACAATTTGCCCTGCCAACATACAACAATCGCCTTGAATAAACCCTGTGTAAAAACAGATTTCTATTGTAAATACAGTATTACAAAATTAATTCCTATTCATTTACAAACATTGTACTAATAAAAATAAGCGTATAATAAAAGTGCAATAGGCTTTAAGGCTTTTGTATGACTAATGTCTATGCAATATCCACGAATTATTTGAAATGTGTAGCCAATCGCAAATTAACGCGTATTGATTTCCAGGTAGGTAGGCTTCGTTACAAAAATTGTTACAGATATATCCCCGAAGCTGTTGTTATAGTACTTACGGTAGAATCCGCATTTATCGAACTAGTTTTATTTTGCAATTTATTGAGGCAGGTTACATCTAAGTTTCAGTCTTCTTATTAACCGAGTGACCATGCTTATAAGTCCAGATTATTCGAGCAATGCATTTGTTTTTGTAGAATTAACATGCAGATTTTGTCCTATAAATATGTGGTCTTTTTTAAATCTTTAAAAAGTCCGTATTTTTTCGAGTTTTTCGAATATTCGATCTAGATTTGGTTCACAATAGTTCGTATTATCGAGGTCCCATTGTAACTCAAAATTTTGGACCTTTTCTCGTAGCTTAGGTACACTAGCTCACCTACAAATAGTGAATTGACGTTAATGCTGGGCTAAGCAACTCATATCGGAAAATCTTATTTGATAATGTTAGATTATGATCATATTATCTCAGTTTTTATAGGTGCTATAGGAAAAGTCTAATGCTGTCAAACTATTTATTACATAAAACATTAGACTGTACTCGTAGAAACAAACTTGATCTAAGTAGAAAAAATCGTTTTTCAAGCCACATTTTGACCAATATTTCTAGAAAAGTGTTGGTTCGAAAAGTATGTTAAAAACATGTACCGACACACAAAAAAAATTCTGTAATGCTTTTGTAAACAAATCATGTGTGGTCACAATATATTTTATGACAATGCATTTTCGATATTTCAAATTAGTTTTTGAGTTTACTTTTTTGTTTTTTTGATTTTCATGGCGAGTTTCGGTATAGACGGAATTTTTCAATTTATGTTTATTTATGATAAAAACCTGTCTGGAGCGAGAATAAATTGCGCTTATTTGAAGACTTTTACACAGTATCCTCATTAACTATCATAATTCATAACAAATGGTTGTTATTCCCAAGGAAGTGCAGCTAGTGAAATGCGAATAGTGAAATATATTTTCTGAATCCAAGTATAATCGCATAATGACGTTGGCAATAGGCTACCGTGTAGGACGTAATACCAACCCCTATTACATATAGTACCTATTTATAGTCAAAATAAACCTATTGATATGCTTTATTGAATTTGCCGCTCTGAACGTGGATTACCGCCTTTCAAATGCAATCTGATTATGGGTTTATAATAACATGTACTATTTCCAAGGGCTATAATATGTATGTGCATAATATATATTGTCTTTTACCTCACATATTTATTAAGCCACCGTAACGTCATTTTGTAACTCACATATTTAATGTTATATTTATTAAAAAATAATAATAATAATAATGCGTTTAACGTCCGTTTTTTGACTTTATGTCATAACAGACGCCATTCGCACCATTACTATTTTCCATCTACCACACTTCCCGTTATTTTTCTACATTTTTAAAACTTCAACTTATGCAATAGCAATGGGCGAATGAAGGAATTATAGGAAATTAGGATAAGGTAGGTAATTTTTGAACTAAGAGTTTGATAGGTAATCGGCCATGACCTCAAATAAGGAACCATCTCGATATTTATCTGGAATTAATTGAGGGAAACCATGGAAAACCTCAATCAAGATGGCCGGTACAGGAATTACCGTTTCTCGGCGAGAGCCAGTAGGAAAAAGTCCCAGCCACATCTGCCCCCGCCGGGATTCGAACCCGGACCTCCCGAATGCGAGTCTAGTGCTGTCACCACTACTCTACCCAGCTCGGTATTAAAAAATAAAAAGTCGGTGCGTATTCTTATATACGCGCGTTTGAAGAATATTTCTCTGGCGAGATTAAAAAATAATTTTTAATATACATACAAATAATTTATTGAAATAAAATCTTCAAAAAGTTTAAGAATAATACTCAAAAAATTAACCTCAATTATATTTAAAAAAAGTTTCAAAATTTTATTTTGGTTTTTACTTTTATATTTAATCCACTGAGTAATCAAAAATACGATATTATAAATTCCACTGGATGACACTTAAAACGAGTATTGGTTGTAATCAAAGGTGACAGAGAGTGCATTGATTTTTTCTATCTATCATCTCAGTCTAAACCTCTTATGGCCAACTTCATACTGTTGAATTTTCGTTACCGTGACCATTCATACTGTTGAATTTTTGATAGCCGTGCGTGCTCAACTTACGCCGTCTACTTAAATTTTGTTCTCAACGCGCCAAAAAAAAGTATTAAAAATGTTCATCGAACCCATAAGTTTCGTGTTCCAAAATCATTTTTAAAATGGAATATATTAGTGAAATTTTCCAGATAGATACTTAGACAATATAGGCACCAGTGTTACCAAAATATTTTTTTAGAGACCACTAGTGTCGACTCTCTTTTTGCTTGTATAAATACTCGCGTAAATGAATGAAGCAAAGTTAGAAGTAAGGCAATCGCTCTGTGTAAAAACTAAAACTTTTAACTGACTTTTACCTAGCTTGTAAATCCTTTCTAACAAATTATCAACTCAGATTTTTTAACAGAGCATTATGCAATCCAATAGTGTCTTATAAGAAATTCAAATTACTAGACAGATATAGTTAGAAGTCAAACAATTGACTTTTACGATATTACATATATTTATAAACTGAAGTATTGAATAAAGTAGCGAGTTTAAAAGCGTATAAAGATAAAATAAATCATCTGCGCTTGTCATACTTTCATTGTGCTCATGTCACATCTTCCAGATAATGTCATGTCGTGTCATTAAACGCCCAGGCGACACTTTTCTCTCTTCATTTATCTGATCTCTACTTATGACAACATGTCACTGGATTAAATACTATCTTTATTATTATTACTCAGTCGGGAGAATTATTTAAATGGGATTCCGAAACTTCTAGACAATGTTTACGTTCTTTCTGGGCCACCAACTTTTAAGTCAAACATAATATTACCAAATATTATTGTAGAAAACAGCAGTATTTAAACTCAGTTCCGCTGGGCTCGTACTAGGGTAATATTTTAACATTAAATACAGTTACAATTCAGTTAGCAGGAAAGTGGACAAATTGATGTAAACCAATAAACCAATTATTAATTTAGCGACGTTTCGGTCATTTATTTGATCTTCATCAGGCATCTATAAAGTACAGCAAAATTAATAATTGGTTTATTGATTTACATCAATTTGTCCACTTTCCTGCTAACTTAATTGTATCTGTTTGAAAAAAAAAATTATGGACGCAACAATTTCTAATGTAATTAAATACAGTGTTTTATATGAGTGCCTGTAACCTTTGCGCGCGGTTAAAGTGAAACTTCTTTCAAGTTGAGCAGGATTGATATAAATAAAATATGCGTATAGTCACATCCTAAGATCCATTGTCAAATCATATTTTGTGACAATACATTTTGCTACCCAGCAATAGTATCACTAAAGAGATAGTGGTCTCCGTACTATCGGATGGCTAACTATAGGTAATTCTAAATAGTCAACATGGTTTTCGTGTTGGTCTAGAAGTTTACTAAATGACGCACGTGATGCCTAGTATTTAATATTTTCTGTTATCGACTAACAAAACAGACGAACATTTTCCAAAAATATGTTTTTGGACTCGGGGAACCCTTAAACGGAAAAAATATTGCAAAATTTTGAAAAGTGAATTTTAAGTTAATTTAGTGGAATGATAAAGGAAATGTAGCTATACTTATTTTTAAAAACTTCGAGGATAATATTATATACTCTTTTCGAAAGTTTAACAACGAAACAAAGCCAAGTCATTTGCAGCCAGTTCTCTGATTTACAATTTTCGATATCTCCCTATTTTTAACCTAAAATTGTTTTACAAATTTATACGTATTATTACGTAGTCAGTACATTATTATCTGTGTACATAAAACATTCATATATTCGTATATACAACACGAATGCTGTTGGCAAGTGGCAACATACATGCAACAGTTAGTGTGAGGTGCTCCGCCCCCTTCGCGGTGGCCCTCAAAGGCCACCGACACCTTCATTCCTGCTGTCCGGGTGCCCTGGCTTCGCTTTAAGATATTAATACCTGTTCTACAACCCAATTGTTTACGAAAAGGGAGTTTTGACTAATTTATTTATTTTTATCACACATTGCTGCCGATTTGATTACTTCTGAGTCTTGAATTTACAAGCTTATGGCGCTATTATGTGTTATAATAATTAGTTAAAATTAACAGCCATATTAAATTTTTATTACTTTCTCACATGCTGCATAAGCCAAAACGAAACAAAAACATAACAGCGTTGTTGATTTTTGCGTAAGATCAAACTAAGATTTATAGGAGGAATTATTTCCTTTTTGAAATTTTGAATATATAAACACTCGCTGGGATTACAAATGAAGATTAGAAAAGTTGATACCTCTTCGTTGAATGGAATATCCCTCTCCCCCTCCCCTTCAAAAAAACGCCCAGCAAGGTGACATGGCGGCGTTTTGCGCATATTTTTCAAACGGTTAATCGGGCAATAAAAACATACATCAGGTAAAATGGATTTTAAATTTTACATAAAAAAGCCAAATAAAGGCAATGTAATGTCGTTGAATCATCGAATCAGTTGTCGGTTCATCAAAGACCAGTTACAATTTGAAGCTTTCGTGTGATCGAAATATCAAGCATATTGTTAATTGAAAACTCAATTGATATTTTGAATTCTCGAATTAGAACTTGGAAATTGAGGGTTTGTTATTGTGGGTTCATGGAAACGTCATATAAACAACGGCATTGCTACGTGCCCGGCTATTCTCTAGTTGTGCGTCAAATTTAGAGCTGAAGTTAACTTGTCGACAATAGGGAATATGCATTTGGATTAAATTGAATTGATTTTTTTTCCCTGAGTTTATATCTGAACCATTATTTCCTTATTTAGTTTGTTTTTAACTGCATAAAATATTAATTAAAAAATGCAAAATATGCGAGGGAAATTCGAATTTGCGAAACGCATCACCATTGGTCGAACCGAAACGTGACGTCAAATACCACGTTATCGGATTTATAGGCGTCGCTGTTTCTATGGTGTGTGAATGAAAAATTGTTTTATTTGTGCTTCTGTAGTGTTTTTCATTAGCGTGAAATTTCTAGTAGCATTAAATCATTTAGAACGATGACTGAAAGTGGCTTTGTCAAAGCACAATCGGATAATTTACCAAAAATAGATGCATTTATGATGACAGCATATTTTACATCAAATCCAGATACATTATCTCTTCTCATAACCTTACACCATTGTTTTCGTGTATTCGCATCTTTTGGAACGGGAAAAAACACTTTATCAGGTGTACTTCTAATAGTGTTTTTGCATATTGGTACAAGACAATATCTATAAAATGGTTTTTTAGCTTTATCCATGGCGTAAATAGCTTTTAAAACTGAAAATTTCTATAAAACAACCAATAGTATCTGTCAAACTTATAGTCAACAAACACTGGTCGTGGCTTTTGACGTCGCTCAAGGCCCGCGAAAAATGGCGACGTTCAAACAGATCAAATTTAAGCGATATTTTAAATATTATTAAAAAAATTATTCGAGCATTTCCAACAGTATATATATTTTTTACTATTTTATAACGATGTAAAAAGTGAATTAAAAATATAAAAAAATACATGCATATTCCCTATTAGGGTTTTTCTTTTGTTCTGTTTATGCAAGTTTTCGAAGTGAACAAGATGTACAATTCAATAGAGCCGTGTTATGTTATTATTGTTGTTGTTATTATTATTATCCAAGAAGCGGGCCGATGTTTGTTGGTTCACAGACCACCCGCGAGATGGAACGTGTGTTTCAGACACCTCGCCAGGTAACTCAGGTATTTTCTCATTATAGAATATAAGTTGCTGTTTCGATGCAAAAAAAGCAAGAAAAAAACGGTACCCACTACGTCTGAACTAAAACGGTATAGTTGGGTAGAGGCTACACCTCGCAAGATATAAAATGAAGGGTGATTTATAAAGAAAACAGAATAATAAAAGACATTTTTAATATAAGCCATGTCGTTTAATACAATCAAGACTACCGCGATTTTTTTTCACAATCTCTTTTCTCAAGGTCGTCAGAGAATATATGTGCTACATCCGCCATTTCGTTTCTTAAAAATTTTAATACAAATGTTGGCTTATAGAATACATTGTCAGAAAATATGATTTAATAATAGCCTCAGATTGTGATAACATATTTACTAATATCGTTCTCAAACTCTATTAGAAAGAACATTAGATTGTACTCACAGAAAAACAATCTTACTAACCTATACAGAAAGATCGTTTTTCAAGTTAAATTTTAATAAAAATGTGTAGAAAAATATTGTTTCTAAGTGGAAATTGTGCAAAAAACTATGTAAAAAAATCTTTAAAATGGGGTTTAAAATTTTTAGTAATATCAAAATGAGAATAGTGACCTGACTAGACAGTTAATATTATAAATTCACCCAAAAAATATCAAAATTAACCCAAGAAAAATTGTCAAAATTACCTAATAACTAACTAACTAACTAGTCATTATTAATGAAAAATTATTAAGAAATTTAAGATATTGACTCAATTTTGTGTGGGCCCTTGACTCTTAAGCCCTATTAGTCCCTATGCCTTTGACTGCTTCCAAGCAATTTGAATAAAGTTTAACATTGAACTGATTTCAGGCCGTCGCAAATAACATGCAGGTTCGCTGCAAATGTCACGGAATGTCTGGCAGCTGTGAACTGAAAACATGCTGGAAAACTGCTCCAGATTTTCGAATCGTCGGAAAACTCCTGAAGGATCGTTTCCGTTCAGCCATACTAGTCGACCAATCAAACTTGGGCAATGGTACACCACTCCTGTACAATAGATTGCGCGGTTCCAAACGAAGGAGGCAGCGAACCCGCGGGAAACCTCGTCCTAAACCACGTTTTTCGAAGAAAGTCAAGCATAAGAAACGCGATCTCAGCAGCGACTTGCTCTACTTTCAGAGATCGCCCAATTTCTGTGAGAAAGATACCAGTGTCGATGTTCCGGGAACTGTTGGTAGGAGATGTAATCGGACGAGTACGGGAGGAGATGGCTGTGCATCGCTCTGTTGTGGGAGAGGTTATAATTTTGTTAGACAGAGACGGACCGAAAGATGTAATTGCCAGTTTCATTGGTGTTGTTATGTGCACTGTCAAAATTGTACCATAGAAGAATGGATTACTGTTTGTAAATAGACATTTTCAAAATATGATTACGCTTATCATGTCAAAGAACTAAGAGCACGTCTCAGAAAAGTAGATTTTATGTAAGTATGTTCTTAAACGAGGCTTTTAACTATTCCCAGGAGCAGGACCGGCTGTAGCGAGACTGCTTCCCCGGGCGAAATTTATTCCCATGACAGGTTTTCCTATTTATTTAAGTAATTTCACTAGTCTAGTTTATGGAGTCAGCTGGCAAAATCTCTTCGAAATAGCTTTTTGTAAAAATTGTGTAGATCGTGAAAAAATCATGATAAGACACTAAATATGTGTTTTAGTGTCATAATTGTTAACGCTTTAGGAATTATTGCATTTGTTATACAGATGTGTAAAATACACTGATCTACTATTTGGTATTTTAGTAGGTGTGTTTGGTATCGTGTTTCAGTGTGGCAAATGTTGACACTTTTGACACTAGTGCGTTTGTTATACAAAAGTGTAAGACACATTGACCTGTTTAGTATTTCAATGTCCGACTAAAAATGTCAGTTCCGACACTTGAGCAGAGGAACCTAGTATAGTGTCGTGATAGATGTTTGAATTTGACAAATTGATACGTTTGATAAACCTAACGTACATTTTTCAATGTAAATTTCACAGAGTTATCTACACTACACAAATATACTAAACACATCTTATCTGTGTTGATAGGGTAAAACAACTTGCAGGTTATATACCTTTAGTTTTATTAATACTAGATTAAAAAAACTAGCTTTTCGCCGCTCCTACGGGTCTGTCGTCTTGAGCAGTCCCTCAAATTTATTCGCTCTTCCTAATGTCGATCCTGTCTAGCAGGAAAAAATCCTGCAAACGATGTTCAATATAAAATACCTTAATAAGAAATGTTTAGTTGAATTAATGCTCAATTCTTAAACAGATTAAAGCAGGTTATCTGTAGGAAAATACTATTCTTACATCGGAATTTATAAACTGTGTTCTTTAGTCTTCGCTAATTGTGCGCAGAAATATTCCTTCAAATTATATTGAAAATACGTTTTCAACAGAAAACCGTGAGAAATTGTTTTTATTAAGAATCTGTAAACTAACGATTAATATTAGTTTTATTTGAAACCGGTATAATTTGGAAATGCAGTTGACATAATTCTTGACATGCTGGTTATTAGTGTATTTGCCATATGGCAACATACACTATTGGCATCGGTCGGATGGCGGGACCTAGGGGTCGGACCAAAATTTCTCGACGTTTCATAACCTCCTAAACACTTTGGCACCATTTTTGAAAATGTTTATATATATATGTATATATATATATATTTATATATATATATATATATATATATATGTGTGCGGGCAATAACTTTCGAAAGAGTTAATTGATTTTAACGAAATTTGGCCCACGTGTTGAAATTCATCACCGCAAGAAGCCTATTTAAATTGGGCCTAATCGGGCCATTTTAAGGGTAGTTTTTAGGGGTTGGAAAATGTTTTTGGGCCTCAAAATACCGAAAAAATTCTCAGAATCGTTTCAAAATTGACATTTAACCTGTTAGTAGCAATTAAAAAGTGCCCCTAAAATTTTAATAAAATCGGCTCAACAGGACCGGACTTACAATTTTTTTGAAAACGCTAATTTGCAGATAGACTTATTTATTGAAGGGTGTATTTAATTCGGTGTAGACTTTAGATTGATAATAATATTACAATTAAGAAAAAAAAATGTGTTTTTAAGGGGTGTATTAAGGGATTAAATTTTTTATTTTGCCCAAAAACAAACTTAATTTCACATAATAAAAGTATAAAACCACGCGGCCCTATACAATCAAATACACTATATTGTCGGCAGGGTTTTGGCACTGCGACCCGAGTTTTTTTAAATTTTAGACTAATTACGTTGCATAAATTAACGATTATTGACACTTAAAAAATGAACGTATTAATATACGTAGAATCATTTCATTTTATAAAACGGAAAAAACGCACTTCTAGCTTTTTACTAATGTATTTTTTGAAAATTATTGAAGCACGTCACTAAGTACTAACTTTATTATAAACTGGTTGACCGATCCGTGTCTTCACCGAATTGAATAGTCTATAACAAAAGGAAAACGTTGGTGAAAGTTTCATTCAAATCGGTACAGTGGTTTTGAAGATTAGCGTCAATATGCAAATTTACTTTTTTATATGAGTATGAATATTAAAATTAACGTTACATTTAAATCAAGTAAATAGAAAAAATCTCTGTATAATAATAATAACGAAACAAAATGATTTACTCTTCAAATGCAAATTAATTATTTTAGAAACTTTAGAATAAGTTCTGCCGAACTAATAATAAAGACGTTTATATATTAAACTTTGTGCAAATGAATTATTGATAACGATTTTTTGAGATAATCCAGTCCAAAAATAAGTAAAAATGCAATTTTACGACAACAATATCATAACATTAATCATTTTGTGCATTTTACTATTTTACGTATAAATTATTGTATAGTGTAATATAGTTAGTATACAATAGTTTAATATTAGAATTCGTAGTATCGTAATAACGTCCGCAATGATTTCAAAATTGATCTATTTTGTAAATATAGACATGGTCTTCATATTCTATTTAATATTTATAAATACAATTAATTTATCTGAAGCTTGCCACAGACACATGTCATAACAAGTGAGGTCATTAGATGCAGAGGCTACCTAGTGAATGAGTTACGTCTTGACGGTCAACTGGATGACATCATCCCCCCACTACTATCCAACGGTCACCTCTACATCTAATTACCTTGTATAACCAGTAAATAGGCGCTTGATGTATCTCCGTCGCACATGTACGTTAAATTTTGTCGCGTTTCCACTGAGATACTAATTTATTAATGTGCTGTTTTAGACACATAATTGTCTTAAGGTAGTTGTCGTAGTTAAGGCACACCGTCAGAAAATTCTTAATTTTTGTAAACTTATTAAGGACATGATAATACAATTACCCTGAAAATTTGAAGTATATAATCCGAGACAAATTCAATTAAAAATTGGATAATTAACATTGATTGTATACGATCTCTGTAGTTCTGAACCAGTTTCTTATTTATAAAAAAAGAACTAACTGTCAGAAACTTTCCAAAAACTGACAGTCTTTCAATGCATTTGTTATGAGTTTAAAAAAAATATAAGAAACAAATTTTGACCGTCTAATTATTTATAAATAACGGTTTAAAGTTCAACAATTTATAGAAAAGTATACATGCATATGAATACTGTATGGGTTACGTTTCCACGGGTACAGTCTTGCGTACAAATTATGAATCACTTAGCTACAAGCTAGTATACTTTTGTGGCGCGTATAATCTATTACTTTTTGACAATATTGTAACACGACACCTACCTTAACTTCTAAGTCATGCACATGCGCCTGTAGCAAGTTTAAGAAGCTCTCTAATAATTTATTAATTTTAGATATTAATATTTATATACTACTGCATATTTAATACTTCTTAGATTAAGTCTGTTAAATTTTTGTACTGTCTTAAGAAAAAGTAGGCATACTTCTCAAACGATTTTTAAATAAATTATTTAGTTTTTTTAGAAAAAACGATGTACTGAATTGTAATTGCATCCAAATCAATCACAAATGTTTTTATTTTTTTGTCATAGGTAAACAAAATAAACAAGTGCTACAGACGGACAATTGCCCTAAGTTGAGTTCTAAAGAAGTTTCACTTCCCCTGTAAGCTGATCATTAGATACACAGGTCACCTCATTAAGGAATGACCGTTTAATATTTTTATCAACCACGTCAATTGACAGTTCCACTTCTATCCAACGGAACGAGATTACATTTGTATCTGATGACCTTGGGCGAAGGTCACACGTTTTGTTTTATTTGAAAGGTTATAGAAAAAAATACTGTCCCGTTAAAAATTTCTGCAGACGCCCCTGTCGAAGTGATTACGCAACTGATCGTGCAGACACGTAATCGCCTTTTAGTAAAGAATAAAAAGTATTGAGATAGTAATTATTATTAAAGGTATTAATAAAGCGGAGAATTACACCTTTAAAATCAATTGACTCCTCGAGATTTTGAAATTGGAAGACCTGTAAGTCAAAATAAATTATGTGTAAGGATCAGAACTTTCTAATCAGTTAATCGATAAAATAAAACTAAGGAAGTTTAGTCGTCATCATGGGTAAGTACTTATAGTAATGTGAAGTATTTACAGTGTATATAAAAGCTATGTAAACAGTATAGCAAACAATAGTTGGCTTTACAGTACATACTTGTACATCAAAGAATTTTATGCGCCTATCTTGACTCGACTGTTGACAATGTCCACACATGCGCATAGAGTACAGCGACAATAAACAAAAGACATGAGTTTTGTATACCTTCAACTTTTCTAAAGTTTTTTCGATAATGCGCTTCTAACATACTGAAAAAGTAAGGTAAAACAAGCGAAAGCTACTATAACGACTGGAGAGATTGTTATGTCCGAAGAATATTAAGATCAGGCCTTCTCTAATTTTGTTTTGTTACAAAAATAAGAGAAGCATAGGGAGGAGGTGCCGCAAACTGTTAAGTGTGAAAACATTTTGCAAATTAATTAAAATGAGCCATAAAACATGTCTGTAGCAGCACAACTTGTCACTGAGATACGAATCTCGCACTGATCGCGCGGCGCAAAAATTATGACAACTTTGCACCGCTCCCCGCAATATTCCAGTGGCTTTGCAATACATACTTTGCACGTTAATAAAAAAACTGATGAAGCGAATTAAGTAAAATTTATGTGAGACCACTTTGAAAGTATATCCTATTAAGAAGAAAAAGAATTAACAAAATCGGTTAACAACTGTTAAATTTAAGAACAGTTAAAAACTAATGAACCGATTTTAAAAAATATATATCGGACAAATCCGCAAACATTCTGATAAAGATGGTGATAAAGATGATTGTTTTAAATCGGTTAATTCCTCAAAAAGTCATGGCTGAACAAACATTAAATAGTATATTGCGCAACTACTGCGGGAAGTTGTCCATTGCCCACGAAAGCGAAGTTGAGCACACGAACGAAGTGAGTGCGCTCATTCGCTTGAGGGGACAAATGGACAACGCCGCACGAATTGCACATACTATTTTTATTGCGAATTAATTTTAAAACTTTTGTAAATTTTTATTATCAGTATATTTTAACCTTGTTTTATAAATTAAACTATGTCACGTCAACCTCAATTCAGTTATTATTTCGATTGTATTTCCAATAGTGTTGGGTAACTCAGATCTGAACCGGTTCACTTTTTTTTGAGCCGACGGATCAACGGATCCGCATAACCAGGGGCGGATCTACTTCAAGGCTTTTTGGGCTGCAGCCCAGGGCCCCGTGAATACAGAGGGCCCCCAACCGAACTGAAAACAATAGACGATATTGTCAATAATAAAAATTATCTAGAATTAAAAAAAAATCCGATCATAAGGTTGGCAACGCTGCGATCAATCAACCCGTGTGCACATCTATCAAACGGAACGGGAATTCCCTGTCGCTTGTTTTCGGTCGGTGTATTTCGTTTATTGTCTATTACTGGGGACTTCCTCCGCTTATCGCCCGACGCAGTTTTGTTATTTTTCCGCACTTCTGCTATCGTCGACTATATTAACGAATTGACTTTGTTATTGTTAGAAATGTGTTTAGTGCGTGTTCACTGTTCAGTTTGCTAAGTGATAGATAACTGAAAAGTTATAAGGACCGGACCTTTCTTTTAATTTACTAAAGTTGAAAGTATTCAGCATAACTAGACTTCCTGCTTTTAATAAGCAATAGGTAAGTACAAAGAATTATAAAACATGACTTTTTTATTTTTATTTCAGTTTTCAAAACTAAATGAATCGAACTCGTTCGATATTTAATGATAATTTGTGAATTGCTACACTCATTACAAAGTAGGTATTAAAAGTAAAAGTTCTATCCAGTTCTTTGTTTATTTTCAGAAAAATATCTTATTTTACAATATGTCTGCTAGAAAATATAAAAGTGGAGCTGAAAAACGAAAATTACAGTTTGGTCGAGAAAAAGAAAGAAATAAATGCGCAAAAATTGAAACTTTTTTTAAATCAGAACATATAAACGCGAATGAAATAGCTATAAATCCATTAAAAAACGTAAAGAAAGGTATTTTATGCGAAGAGAATCTAACCGAAGGAAGCAAAAAATCGCAAAACCAGGAAAAAAATACAAGTGATGAAAATATGCAAGATCTTGAATGTCGAACTATCGACTAAATCATTTATCAGTTCTTTCCATAAATTGCGATTTAACAAAGGACTTACAGTGCGATGACCAAATAAAAGAATTTGCAGCATAAAAATGCAGAAAGGTTGCTTTATAATTTATGTAACATAACCATTCATAACCTGTCAATTTATTTCGCAATAAATAATGTTTTAATAAATAAATAAAATATTTTGTTTTCCTATTTTCTTCCTGTACTTAACATATATTACATATACCTACATCACGACAGAAAACAGTTTCTTGTCAAAATGGCAATTGGTTGAGTAATTAGGTAGGGCCCCTCAGCAGTATTAGCCCAGGGCCCCACAAATTCAAGATCCGCCCCTGCGCATAACTCAGTGAAACACTTAACACACAGAAGCACATTTTACACTTATGTATCAGTTCTTGCTTTGATGCATCTGTCAGCTCAAATGACTCATGCATCACATGTTTGGCTATGCATTCTTGATTCTATACAGGTCGTGATGTGATTGACTGAACTAGGTAACTGAGTGGCAGACTGCAATAACATATTCAGAACTCGTCTCTTTTTGAACCGGTTTAGTGAACCGGCTCACATACGGGATCCAGATGCAAAGATGCAGATCACTAAAAAGACCCGTTTTTCCCATCTCTAGTTTCCAACGCTACTTTTTTGTTTATCTGAATTTCAGTGCGCAAAGTAAATTTGCGTACGCAAAGTAAAGATATGGACAAACAGTTACTTTAAAACCGTAGCTTAGGTTGCAAAGTTGCTATTTTTCTGCATGAGAAATAGAAAAAATATATACACATATTGATTATCGAATTAATATCCTCTTTTTGTTGACTCTAAGCTTGTGGATTTCCTGGCAGACTCAAATTTTGAACTTATATAACACTATCCAATTGTATAGGCTTTCACGGCTGGCGTTGTTGCAAATCTTCTTGATTTCCGGGCTTGTACGCCGTGGTCCATTGGTATTTCTACCTGACGTTTCGTCTACAACTGCGGTAGACATTATCAAAGGCGATGTGGTAGCGGGCGAAGTGTCCTTCTCGGCTGCTCACAAGCAAGTGTGTCGACCACTGTTGCTCCCTCTTCTTTTATGCACCGTTGGTTGTCGTTCTCTACTCGGTCGTAGTTTGCACGACGGACCGCTTAGGTAAGCTTCTGGAAAAATACAACATAAAAACTACATACAAACCAACCAAAAAGATTCAGGAGTGCCTAAGATCGGCCAAGGATACTAGAGACCCTTTGGCGACACCGGGAGTATACCGCGTTCCTTGCACCTGTGTTGCAGTATATATTGGGACAACAAAACGCACTATAAAAACTCGTATAGCGGAACATAAAAGAAGCTGCAGACTGGGCTATGTTGAAAAATCTGCAATAGCCGAACATACATTAACGCTGGACAACCACAAGATCCTTTTCGAAGATACAGAAGTAATAGACAAAACAGTGAAATACTATCCGCGCATATTCAGGGAAGCCATAGAAATACAAAAACACACACACAATTTCAACCGAAAAGAAGAAGATCTGCACCTCAGTAAAACTTGGACACCAGCACTGAGGCACACTAAGCTAATGAGCCCAACGACCAATCAGAGAGGAGCAAACTACAACCGAGTAGAGCACGACAACCAACGGTGCATAAAAGAAGAGGGAGCAACAGTAGTCGACACACTTGTTTGTGAGCAGCCGAGAAGGACACTTCGCCCGCTACCAGATCGCCTTTGATAATGTCTACCGCAATTGTAGACGAAACGTCAAGTAGAAATACCAATGGACCACGGCGTACAAGCCCGGAAATCAAGAAGATTTATATAACACTATTGTGGTCCTTTTTTGTTGACATTTTAAATTTAAATTTTTCAGACATGAGCTAGAGCTCAATACTAAAAGTATAATTAATACTCGTATACACTATAATCTCATTTTTCTGGAGCCGCATTCTGTCCAGTAGTGTATCATTGTTGTCATTAGGTCGAGGCCGGATAATGCTGAAACCCAACAAACGATTCAGAATACACCTTGTAGGGCTTCCGTGCTAACAAACTCAATCACCTTCTTGGAGGTGATCTCGTGAACAGATACTTTTCGCCAGTTCTTCAGTTATCTGTCCAAGGTGCACTGCGATTATAAACTTCACAACAAATGGTAAGACTGTGTGTTTAATAAAATTATTATTATAATTAAATTATTAATGCAAGGATTTTTATTCACCAATTAAATTTATAATTACTGATTAATTTTTACAATCGTTGATAATAATGAATACTTCTTTGATTATTGATAGTTAAGAAGCAGTGAAAATATTCGCTGAGATTTTTTTTTTATTTCGAAGCTTTAGTTAATGGTTTATGAAATCAATATAAAATTTTTTTACTATAATGACACAGCTTCTGTTAGTTTACCAAAAATGGTATTTTAAATTCCCAAACATTACAAAAACAGAATATTTTTTTGCAATCATGCAATGTTCTCTTGAAGAAACTTAAATACTTATTTCTTGAGACCAAATTCGACATACGTACTTATAAAGACTCTGAAATCGCGGATTTGAACGACTTTAAACTATTACTTTCAGGAGTGAATAGATTACATATAAAGACGAGTTTAAATAAACAAAAATATTATTAAATCGGTGATTTCTTTTAAAGATATTAAATGTTACCTTGACATATTGCAAAGCTTTAATTAAAATAATTTATCAAGTTTTACGAATCAATTCATGTCATAATTTTTAATAATAAAGCACACACTTTTTAATACGTTTTAAATTAAAGTTACCACTTCTAAAAAATGAAAACTATGTAAAAGATAAAATGATATATGCTCGGTTTCAGCTTTTGGTTTCTGAAACGACTTTCAGTTTGAAATCTAGATTTAAGAATTACATTTATTTTCAACTACATAGAGAAATCCAAATCTAGATTTAAATTTGAAAATTGCATCCAAAATTCAGATTTAATGCACAATAAACACCATAATTCCGTGTTATAAATTATGTATTTAGAACATCTTCCAAATAAAGATAGTTTTAGATTCAATAAAATACTCAAAATAAAAATGGATATCTGTTTTTGTCTCAGAGAAATATCTCGAAATTTATATTTTAGGAAAAATGGAATCCCCAACTCCGCTCAAATTCGGTAGCATCTCAGATCCAGGAAACCGTTACCAGCTCCAGGAATGTGTTGGAAGCGGTGTTTTCGGAAGTGTATATGTTGCAATAGATTCGCAAGCTGGTGGGAAAAGAGTGGCCATTAAAATACAAAAACTTGTCCCAGAAAATGAACAGTTCATTCAAGAAGAATATAAAGTCTTAAGAGATCTTTCCGATCATCCAAACTTACCGGATTTTTATGGCGTTTATCGAAAGAAAGGCGATCCTAATTACATTTGGTTCGTCATGGAGGTAAGCACCACCTCAGTACTGAATTTGTGGGAAGTCTTCTCCCCAGGAACAGAAATATTTTTTTAATTTACAGGCTGAATTTGTGAATTTATAGGCCATGCATATTTTATATGCAGAATGTATGTCAGTTTGAACAAATCTCTAAAACCTAAAGAACCTAGAATTATTTTCTGATTTGAGTTTTAGTCAATTTGACGTACATTTTCGGTCTACATAATAAAAATACATATGAAGAAAAATTTTATTAACGAGATAGATTTGTGCGGGAAGGCATGCTCTCAGAACAGAGCCTTTTTGAGATAATTGTAAATTAAAACAAGCAATATATATTGTCAGAGCATTAAAATCTGCAAAAGATGACTCTTAAATGATTTCTAGAACTTGATCCATTTATTAAATAAATTATGTAAGCGTTTTATGCAAGTAAAGTTTAATCTACAGGTCAGAAAACGAAACCATAGAATTGATATTCTTATAATTTAATTTATGTTAATTAAATTATAGATTATTACAATTTTCCTCTAACAAAACCATTGATCTGAAAAAATGTATAGAGTTTTTAGTCTTTCTTTCATAAAAAATATTTCACCTAAATTGTATAGTATTAAAGTATTTGCACAAAATTAACGTGCAAATTCTCAATTTTTATTTTATACATGATATTATGATTTAATCCGCGCATCAATAATTCAGTCCCGATATATTCGGGATTAGAAATAGTCTCTATTTCTGGATTAGAATTTTCTGTGGGAGTATTTGTCTTTTTAAATTTTAAATAACCACTATATATTGAACAAAATATTATTAGTTATGAATCTAGGAACCTGTAATACAGCCAAAGTTATTCTTTGGAAATAGGAACAAAGTTCAACTTACGTGACGTGAACTTATTCAAATACGAACTGACCGATTACTGTATGTATTTACGAATTCCAATTTTGGCGTGCGACTTGGCATTACAGAAATATAATTCCAGCCTTGAAACATGCTGTAAAATCAATTAACTTCCCGACATTGGAAGACTTCAATTCATTTCTGAAATCTGTCCAGGACAACTATTACTTATAACTTTAATTTTCTTTTGAAAAAACTAAGATGACTGTTTTCAAAGAAGTATATAGAAGAAGTATATAGAAATCAAGACGAGAAATAATTATAATTATTGTAATTGCTTGAGTTGAATGCAATTAAACTTCAATACAGATAAACTATCATGAATTTCAATTAGAGTGCAAATCTATACTTTATTTAATGGAGAGAAAGTCAATTGATACCTACATGATTTTACCATCAATGCAAATAATTAATTTTATAACAGTATCAGAAGTTCCATTATCAATAGTCGTAAATACATTCCATTTTTTTATAGAATACAGGCTACTGTCTGAGGTGTTTTAACGTTTCTGCCACCCAGCGATAAAGGTTCACATCCACTGAATCGGTTCGGACCGGCTCGGCACGGCAGTATACACTAGATGTTACGAAGTTGATCCGAGTCAATTAGTGCGTGGTAACTTATTTAATTAACTTCATATATTCCACAACTGTCGATCATGCCCAGCCAATCCGATTCAGAGGGTGTGGACCTTAAGTTGAATAAATGCGCATCAAATTATTAATATTATTTTGAAAATAAAAAAGATAGGACACTTATTTCAAATTTGTTACGATGCCTAACTGAACTGGTTGTCTATGAAAACACCAAAAAATTAAAACACAAAATGTTAACTTACGACTGACTGCTTACAAGTTATTAATTTGAAACCACCGATTTTTGGCATCTATAATAATGAATTATTTTTTGTTCAATAAATGAGGAGAATAGTTAATAAAAATCTTAAACGTTTAAATGAATAATTTATTTATAACAGTCGTAAAATTCTTACAAGTTCGTAAGCAATAAATGTATATATACATAATTGATAACACAATATGATGTTTAGATATTATAGGTTATAACTCAACGAAGTACATGGCAGGATTCGAACCAAGTATATTCAATATGCATGTATGAGAGTTACAAGTACCTCCTTGTACATTGCTTCCCAAGTGTAACATATTTCAAAACTTCAACGGACCGTAACGGTTAATGACCATCTCAAGCATTCCGTAATGATTTTTTCTTCTCAATTTTATTTCATACTAGTCTTTACCTGCGGCTTTGTTTGCATTAATATCGGTATTTTGACTATCACTCAACCTTTCTCTCTCTCTCTCTCTCTCTCATAGACGCTGATGATTTTAGATGTTGAGCGTCTATAATCTATCTATCAACCTTTCTCTCAAGACTTCCTTCAAATAAGTTGTTTAATTGCGGGATTCCACACACTTCGTTCGGTTCAGTCGAGTTAATACTTTACACAGTCGCTTGGCTAGCTCGGTCAAGTTAATAATAATTAATAATTACGTTACTCACTCGCTTTGTTCATTCGATCTCCAATTTAAAATCAATCTGAGTTGCACTCGGATGAATCCGAGCCTATAAACCTAATAGCTAGAGAGATTGCGTCGTAAATTCTTTGTAACTCACAAATGGAAGAAAAGCAGGTTTTTGTATAGTTCGAGTCTCCTTCTCGAAATCCGGCTTGTCGAGTAGGGGTCTGGCGCGTTGCGTTGAGCGGCTACAGCGTTTTGACCAGATTTGCCAGAGTGATTTCAAAACACATTTACAAAATGGAAGAAAATTACTGAAGGGCAATCTAAGCAACCTTCTTGCAAAGATCTCTTCCAGGAACTCCAAAAATTTTGAGGAGATATTTTGAATGTTGACTCTAGTTGATGGCGTAACAGTTTATTTTGTAATTGTTTCAGCTGTGCGAAGGTGGATCAGCTCTGGATCTAGTTTTGGGTTTACAGTGCCGTAATCGACGCATGTCCGAAGAACATATTGCTTACATTCTTCGTGAAACTATAAAGGTACTATGCTCCTAATTATTTTGTATTTATTTATTTATTTTTATAGGGTATACATATTTGTGAAACATTTACGCTGGGCTGCACAAAGCATTGTCAAAAAATTTGATTTGACGATGATCTTAGGTTGTAATCATATAATTACAGTTTTTATACAGCAGGAGTAGTCTAATGTCATTTTCAAACTCCCGGTATTGTAGAACATTAAACTACACTCATACAAAAACAAATGTTTGGTCTATTTAGAAAAAGGATCGCTTTTCAAGTCAAATTTTGATTAATATGCGAAGAAAACAGTTAATCGAAGAGGAAACTGTCATATGTCATGTATACACAGTAATTAAAAAAAACCCAGGTCGCAGTGCCAAAACCCTGCCGACAATATAGTGTATTTGCTTGTATAGGGCCGTGTGGTTTTATACTTTTATTATGTGAAATTAAGTTTGTTTTGGGGCAAAATAAAAAATTTCACCCCTTAATACACCCCTTAAAATAACATTTTTTTTCTTAGTTGTAATATTATTATCAATCTAACGTCTACGCCGAATTAAATACACCCTTCAATAAATAAGTCACTATCGGCAAACTAGTGTTTTCATAAAATTTGTAAATCCGGTCCTGTCAGGCCGCTTTTATTAAAATTTTGGGGACACTTTTTAATTACTACCAGAGGGTTAAATTTCAATTTTGAAACGATTCGGAGAATTTTTTCGGTATTTTGGGGCCCAAAAACATTTTTCAACCTCTAAAAACTACCCTTAAAATAGCCCAATCAGGCCCATTTTAAATAGGCTTCTTGCGGTGATGGATTTCAACACGTGGGCCAAATTTCGTTGAAATCAATTAACTCTTTCGAAAGTTATTGCCCACACACACACACACACACACACACACATATATATATATATATATATATATATATATATATATATATATATATATATATATATATATATATATATATATACGTATATATATATCTATAAATAAATATATACATATATATATAAACATTTTCAAAAATAGTGCCAAAGTGTTTAGGAGGTTATGAAACGTCGAGAAATTTTGGTCCGACCGCTAGGTCCTGTCATCCGACCGACGACAATAGTGTATGTTGCCATATGGCAAATACACTAAAAATATCGCTTCAATAGATCGATTATATTTCAAGCAGGTTCGATTTAAAATTTTGTTCTTATGGCGAAATATGTGTGATCACAATCTAAAGTCATTGTCAAATCAGATTTTTTAACAGCGCTTTCTGCTACCCATCATTAAAAATGTGACCAAAGGGAAAGGTCTGACATTTTATATATTTATTTTACCTTCAGTTTAATTTGAAAAATGTATGAGATAATAAAAATATTAAAGATACGCAGTTTTGTTACATTAATTATGAACTTCTGATTTACACCATCTTTTGAATTATTTTAAAGAAAAATAAAATGCATAATATTTTAAAAGCTCACTTATAAACAGCATGTCAGCAATTAGTAAGACAAGGTGTTTTTTATTGCAAGAAAACTACTTATGTATATCCATTAATTAATACTAATGAAGCTGATATTTATAAAAAGAGATGAAGATATGCAAAGACCACCAGAGCAGACTGAAACACAAATGAAATCATTAAAGAACTTAATTGCAACCTATAATAACTGATTCATCACACATTACCTATATAGTTGATCCATTCAGTAGCGTAGAAGAAGTAGCACTTATCACAAATGGTTCAAGTAAGGATCATATTTTGGACGAGAAATACAACAAAGGATCTGAGTGATGTCAGATGTCGTGTAAATAGCGCAGCACTTTTTATAAATCATTGCACTTCAACGTAATCCTTAGTGTTTCTCAGATGTAAGAGTTTTGTTAAAATACATGTATATTTTCCGTTTTGCTGAGATGCAGAAATTTTCAAAGTTTGAGAAAATAATAAGTTTAAAGACCGAACACACTTGTCAAGTATAAACCTGCACGACCAGCACAGCACAAATCTACACAAACCAGCAAACTTTAGTGCAGGTTTTGTACTATGCGGTAGATATTTTTCAGTTTTCAACTAGTTTAATTATGCTACCACACTAGATCGATCCAACATGGCTAGACGGAAATTGCAGGCAACCGACTAACGGTCGTTTTGATTGCTGGTTGCAGGTGCTGGTTTAATGTGCGCTACTCCATTAAATAACACGGGTAGCTTCGCGAACCGTGCTGTGCAGGATGTGCAGGTTTATGCTTGACAAGTGTGCGTTGTCTTGTATCTTACGGCAGTTCTTTGTCATCAGTAGCCCTTGAACCTTGATTAAAGTTTTCCTCAATCACAATATTAGAGGAACATTTTATTTGCTAAATTTTGACCGATTATAGAGTATATATTAATATGAAACAATTCTGCACGCTCCTGTAAATAAATTAAATCCAATCAACAAAATAGACTGGCTATGGTTGTAATTCTCATCACTATCAATGCACTTCACGTATGAATCAACTAAACCTGCACGAACCAAGAAAATTGAATTTCAATTAAGAAACTAATAGACGCATCAGCTAATGGTTATTTGTAAACAGAATGACTGCACATATTTTGTTAAGATTCTGCAAAACAGACAACTATTTTTTTAATATTGTGGATTATATACGCTTGACAGCGTAGGGCAAGACAAAAGCATTTTAAAAGAACATAATTCATCAGCTCAATGTGGAAGCAACGCCATGTCCGGAATTTGTATAACGAACAATTAGAGAAATTAATGTAATCGAAACCATATCAAAATTAACTGAAAATTAATTGTGATCTGTAGTAAACCAATTGGTTTATTAGTCAAAAATCGGACAATTTTTTATTGAATTTGTTTAATTTTATTTTCATTGTCCATAAAAAATTTTAAGTACAGCGATAGATAAGGTCAGATTTTGATTGTACTACCTTCAAACAAAAATTGATTTGCTTATATATATATTCTAAGCAACTTCTGCAAAAAAAAGTTTCTATATTTGTCATAATCGAAATTCTAGATCTACTGATTTTGTTGTTAATTTCACAAACATTCTAAACCTACTTGATCTAAAGTAAGTCGCAAACAAAACAAAATTTATTGACGATACATGCAAATCACAGTTGTAAATAATACAAAAGCGTATTGCTGACATTTATTGCTATAATTACGAGCAATTTATGGAAATAAAACAGAATAGTTAAATAGTAAAGAGCTGCATTTAATGGACGATGTAAATTGACGGTGAAATACGAGCTACATGATGCATTGCTTTTCTTTTGTTATGCTTTCGTCACTTCATGAAGTAGGTGCTGCTAACATAGATGAAGATGTCTATGTTTTAACGGATACAAAATATCAAATTTCCTTTTAAATTAACACCTCCTCTTGAGTCAAGCTAGTTGAATTATCTGTTAACTGTTTGTCATAGAAAAATAGCTTTGCTCTAATTAAAATCATAGGCGAGATTTTGGAGAAGCAAAGATCTATAGATTTTCATTTTTTTTAATTCATTGAAATATTTTTCAAATTGGTCGATACTTGTTGAAAACGTCATTTTGATTCGAACGGTATCTATTTTAGTTCGGAAGTTTTTATAAAAAAAAATCTTCTAATTTTCATAGGTTCTAAACTTAAAGCGATACAGAAAGTTTCTTTCGCTTATATAAAACAGATTGTCCTTTTCTGTAGAGTAGTGGTGAGAGCACTGGACTCGCATTCGAGAGGTAGTGAGTTCGAATTCCGGTGGGGGCAGATGAGGCTAGGACTTTTTCCTACAGCCTTTTGCCGAGAAACGGCAATTCCTGTACAGGCCATTTTGTTGGGGTTTTCTATGATTTCCCTCAATTAATTCCAGATAAATGTCGAAATGGTTTTTTATTCAAGGCAAACTCCTAAGCACAGTTGACTACCTTAACTTAATTTTCTGTAATTCCTTCATTCGTCCATTGCTATTAACAAAGCTGACGTTTAAAAATTCGACAAAATAACGGAAAATACGGTAAATGAAAAAATAGTAATGGTGTGAATGACATCTGTTATGACAAAATGTTGACAAACGAACGTTAAACGCATTATTATTATTATTAATATTAAATAAGTTGACCATAAAAAAATCCTTCTTTAGCTATTAGCAACTTTTCATTCTTCTAATGTGTTGCGGCACCAATAGGCTTTGGTTCATCTTCACGAGCATCACACAGTCCACCGAGATGTTAGAGCTAGCAACATAATGCTCACAAAAGAAGGAGAAGTCAAACTTGTCGATTTTGGCCTCACATGCGTACTAGATGGTCCTAGAGGGAAACGAACCACCTGCATAGGTTCGCCTTGTTGGATGGCACCGGAAGTCGTAACTGGAGGAAGTGACATGTACTTATCTTTCTTTTAATAATTAAAAAATATGTTGATGAAATTGTTATTGCTCTATTTTTTCGTTTTCTTATAACACATGCGTAAATTTATTGACTAATTTTAGAGCAAATCCTGGATATGGAAATCGGGTGGATGTTTGGGCGTTAGGAATAGTAGCTATTGAACTTGGAGATGGAAAACCACCTTTTGAAGATATTCATCCAACAAGAGCTATGTTTCAGATCGTTCGAAATCCACCGCCTACTTTATATAGACCATCTAACTGGTCACAAATTTACAATGATTTCATAAACGAGTAAGATGAAAATAAAATATCTTATAGCCAATGTCAAATTAATTCAAAATAATATTGTTTTAGGTGTTTGGAAAAAAATCCAGAATATCGTCCATATATTGTCGAAATAATTGATCATCCATTTTTTGAAAATATTCCTGAAAATGATTATTATGTACGTACGTGAGACAATAATACTAATTATTCAAAGATTTTAATTCATAAGTATATTTTCAGTTGACTCAAGAACTAAAACAACTTACAATGGAGTTCGCATCAAAAGGTAAAGATAAACGTAAACCTGAATGTGCAGTACGAAGAAATTTACTGAAAACTGGTCAGGACACACAACCTGAACGAATGTTGGTTGAAGATTTAGCAGCTTTGGATGAATTGACTGAAGACACAATCATTTATGAACTTGAAGAACGCTTGAGGTTGAACAGATTTCAAACATTTGTGGGAGACGTTTTACTGATCTTGAATCCTAACGAAAAACAAGATATTTACGGAGAAAACGTAAGGGAACATTAAGTGCAGGCAGCTTCTTTCTTTTGTATTTATTTACGAAGTTTCATCAACCTGAAGATGAAATAATTCTGATTTAAATTGAAAACTTGACAACATAAAATAGCAGTCGGTAGCAAAAGCTGTATTTATGTTCAGTTTAAAACATTTTTTTAAAATCACCAATTTTCTAAGCTGTGTTGTATTGAAATGAAACACGTTTAGTTAAAAGTTCTCATATTAAACGCTAATGTTAAATAAACGACTTAATTAATTACTAAACATAATTTTACATAAAATTAATAGTAGTTTGCTATAATATTATGAAACACTCATTGTTTCAAATATAATACGATATTAGAAAAAATTGCTATTCAAAAAGGTCATTGTCGAGACACGAATGACATACCTTTATAAACAACCAACACTTCTCATAATAAAGCACATTTGCAACAGTATTCCACATCCTACGAGACCCAATTTTACATTAGGCACCATTAGAATATGAATTACTTCCATTTAACCGAGAGCCAAGTGTAATTGTGAAACAAAGATGAAATTTTATCATTAATCTTTGGGTAATAGAGGTTTTTAATTTCTAGTATCATAGCAAATATAAATGCAAATCCCGCTCCGATAATGCACCACACATCTACGCCGTCGCAGACAAAGCGTTCCAAGATGTCCAGCATCACGAAGAACCACAGCATATCATCCTAGCTGGTGAAACTCTATCCGGTAAAACAACTGCAATGATACATCTAATGGAGCATTTTGTATTTTTGGGGGAATCCCTAAAAGCTAGTACAGGACAACAAATCATGAAGGCATTGGCAATAGTTCATTCGTTAGGAAACGCATCCACTCCGACAAATCCAAATTCCACAAGATGCATTCTGCATACGCAATTGACATTCGGTGGCGGAGCTGGCAAAATTAGCGGAGCTCTATTTTCATTATACCAACTTGAAAAATGGAGAGTTTCAACAACAAATATGTAAGTTAGAATCCGGACGATTCCAGTTAAATCGAGATAAAAAATAAAATGGAATAGTAATATTATTTTTTTTTGTCATTGTAGGAGTCAATCAAATTTCCATATATTCTATTACTTCTATGATTTTATGGAATCTGAAAACAAACTGATTAAGTATGATTTGGAACCAGGAAGATTATATCGATATTTACGAATCGTAAAATCAAAGTCGAATGTCCGTCCGCGAGACAATCCAAAAAAAAATCATGAAATGTTTAAAGGCATTCAGCAAAATTTGAAAGATTTATTATTCGACGATACACAAATTAATATTATCTTCAAAACGCTCGCAGCAATATTAAATTTAGGCAATGTACAGTTTAAAGATACTGAAAGTAAAATAGCTGAAATTGAAAACCCCGAAGTAGCTGTTAGAGTTGCTAGACTACTGGATATAGATGAAAAGAAATTTTGTTGGGCATTGACGAACTATTGCTTGATAAAAGATGGGGCTGCTACTAAAAGAAAACATTCAAGTGACGAAGCTAGAGATGCCAGAGATATTCTAGCTGGAAATATTTATACCAGACTTGTTGATTGGATTGTAAATATAATTAATTATAAATTGGCTTTAGGAAGAGCTGTTTTGTAAGTTAAACATTAAGTTGCGACATAGCGTAGATTAAACCAGGGCAGATCAGGACAGCAAAAAAAAAGCCGAGTTATGTTCATTGGCTGCTTAACTCACTGAATCAGATCGGATCATCTCGGCACGACAAGCCGACTAGTTAGTAGGAACTCATTTAACTTCATGATTCCCAAAACTGATCCAATTCGAGTCAGTGGGTGTGAACCTTATCAAAGTGTTTACTGGAGCACAATTATAGCTTATCCTTCATTTAGCTATTTACAAATAAGCTTCTAAATTTGATGTCTTCATTTTCACGAATATTAATACCATCTCCCACACGCTGAAAACTGTCCTGTGTCGCTTGTTTTATCTCCAATATACCCTAGGTTTTTTGTTTTTATTCAATAATCTTCACTTTATTTTTACAGCGGTGATAAATACATTATAAATATTCTGGACATGTACGGTTTCGAGTGTTTTCAACGCAACAAATTCGAACAGATTTTAGTGAATTCGTTCAACGAACAAATTCAATATCATTACACTCAACGCATGTTCGCTTGGGAAATGCTGGAACAACAGGAAGAACATGTTCCAGGATCCTCTTTAACCTACTGTGATAACAGGCCGTGTGTGGAAAGTCTTATGGGAACAGGAACTGGTATCATGGCCTACTTGGATGAAGCGGCGAAAAATTATCATGGATACGATCATGTTATTGGTACTACTGTGACTTTTAATTTTATCGTGAAAAACTAAATCTTTATATTGTATAATAAGTCTAATTAATATTTTTTGAACTATAAGTATAATGCAGATAGCTGTTCAGTCCATTTCTAAAGTATCTATCTTCTCGTCTTAGCAGTCAATTCAATGGCTTTTTTTTATTTAATTTGTGGCCGAGCGATGTACTGTAGTGGTGAGAGTATAAGACTCGAATTCAGGAGATACTGGGTTCGAATTCCGGCGGTGGGCAAATGTGGTTGGAGCCTTTTCCTACTGCCTTTCGCCGAGAAACGGTAATTCCAGTATCGGCCATCTTGTTGAGGTTTTCCATAGTTTCCCTCAATCAATTCCAGATAAATATCGAGATGGTTCCCTGTTCTAGGCCATGGCCGATTACTGTCAAAACTCCCAAGATCTAAAGCTTCCTACCTTCTTAACTTTCTATATATTCTTGATTCGCCCTTTGCTATTAAGTTAAAATTTAGAAATGTAGAAAAATTACAGAAAGCGTAGCACCTGCTATGACATAAGGCCGATAAATGGACGTTAAACGCATTATTATTGTATTATATTTAATTTGTGGTAATTGCAGAGTGCCTCCGCCGAACAGACAAAAAAACTCATGTCAAAATTATAAGTGATCACGAATTTGCCGTTTGCCATTTTACTGGTACAGTGCAGTACGATGTCCGAGAGATGGTTGATAAGAATAGAGACTTCCTTCCCCCGGAAATGGTTGATTGTTTGAGACTGTCGAAAAACGATACAATACGTCAGTTCTTTACAAACGCTTTAAGTAAAACGGGAAATCTTACTTTGCATGCTGATGAGTTTAACGTTGCCAATACAGCCAAGAAAGAAAGATGGGGTGCTGCTCTTGTTAAAGAAACTCAAAAAACAAAGGTAATTTTAATTTTCAAAACCCGAGTATTAAAATTATTTATTTGATTCACGTGTAAATAAGTTAATCATATGACCACGTATTTTTATAAGACAACAGAAAAGTAATTTAAATAATAATTTTGGATATTTTTTGACCACAGAATGTGGATTTTCAAAACAGACCTGGTCAGTACTCTCAAACTCGACGCATGCGTACTGCAGCGTCGGTTTTTCGCGCAACAAGTTTAGAAGTATTGCGTACTTTAGCTATCGGGGCCGGAAGTGGAGGCACACATTTTGTGCGCTGTATCCGGTCAGATCTGGCCAATCAGCCAAGAGGATTCAGACCGGATATTGTTAAACAACAACTCCGCGCATTGTCTATTCTGGATACGGCAAAAGCTAGGCAAAAAGGATATCCCCATAGAATTCCATTCCAAGAATTTTTAAAAAGGTATTTATTTGTTTGAAATATCTTCAAACTGTTACCATTTTTAATTTATTTCCAAAAGCTCTAAAATGATTTAAATAAAAGAAGACTACAATAACGCAATGAAACATTTTTCTATGTATAGATATCAATTTTTGGCGTTCGATTTTGATGAAAATGTGGAACTAACAAAAGATAATTGTCGTCTTTTATTAGTAAGACTCAAAATGGAAGGTTGGGTTATAGGAAAAACAAAGGTGTTTCTAAAATATTACAATGAAGAATTTTTGTCAAGGTAAATTTATATAAAGTCATATAAAAAAGTGACTTTTTGGTCATCTGTAAGATAATAAATAATTTTGTTTTAGATTGTACGAAACACAAGTTAAAAAAATAATAAAAGTTCAAAGTATGATGCGAACTTTTTTAGCAAAAAGAAATTTTGCCTCAAAACTGAAAAAACTAAAGAAAAGTTCATGTGGGTATAAATTTAAGCGAAATATGGCTGAAATCGGTTTTTGTATTTAATGTTTTATGAATATTTCAGCTGTAGAAAAAACCGAAACAAAACCAGCAAAACCAGCAAAACAAACAAAACAAAAAACTGAAAATGTAAGTCAAGAATCAGCCGCTCTTGCGATACAAAAAGGTATCTTAAATTAAAATTATTATTTAACAATCTATATAATATTGTATGTAAAAGGCTTATCTGTAAATTAAAGCATCATATTGAGTTGTTTAATTCCAAATTTATCATAACTTCCAGAAGTAAACGTTTCATAGTAACAAAATATATCCCCGGGATCAGATATAAAATTCATTTACTATAACAATCCATTTTTCGTGTCTACCTGTATTTTTTGAAAACCACTGAAAAATTTAAATTTAGTTTTCACGTTTGTCTAGACTCTAGAGCAATATCTTGTTCAAGCTACACCATAACTTCACGCTAAAGATGGGGGACATCACCGGAATTGACAGATAAAATTATTAGAAATAAAAATTCATTAAAATTTTATTTTGTCCATTAGCTTACAGAGGTTACGCCGCTCGAAAAAGATACGGTCCACTAATCAGCAAAACTGGAAAATTAGATCAAAATACTGCTGAATTTCTAAGACCATTCGCATCAAAATGGAAAGCAAAAAGTATATTTCACGTAATCTTATTATATCGAGCAGCCAGATATCAAGACACGGTTTATTTCTCGCAACAAGTAATAAATTTATATTACAATTTTTTTTCAATTTCCGTGAAATTATCTTTTTTTCCGGTTTCAGGTTCACCTTTACAATCAAAGTGTAATAAAAAATTTGATGGCAACCAATCACGCAGTTCCGCTGAACCATGTTGATCAAAGAATACGATCAGCAGCTTGGCTTGGCAAACGGAAACCAGTCGTTTGGAAGCTACCATTTAACTTTGATCAATTGGATTATTTTGATACTAGTTATATGTGTGATCCATATTTGGCTGGGTAAGCATTCATTAATACACCTGCAAAGCTACCAATTTATAAAATTATAAATATATTTCTGTTGGGGACTTAAACACAATCATATTTGTGACGGAAATATCTTCTATTATAAACTGAAAATGATAAAAAAACACGTCTGTATTAATTAAAAAAAATTCCTTTTTCTTCGCAAATGACTTTAACATACATTTAGCATTTTCAATAAAATTATAATTCTGACTGCTTTTAGAGGAACCAGTTTTTATGAAGACGATCAGGAAGCATGGGATAGTCCGTTACGTTGGCGCAATACAGTAGCTAGTCATATGGCTCAATCTTTAAATTTTCATGAATCCAACATGCCATCACAAATCCCGGGTGCTTATTACAGCACTGTACAACCAGCGTACATGGCAATGCCATTCTGTCGTGAAACCATTTCAAATCCAGGAAGTCGCTGCGGCAGTCAAACCAGCAATTATAATGCTGGACATATTCCTTATCATACTCCTGGTAATATAAATCACAGAAATATGTATGGTGTTACACCTCATCAGAGTGCAGGAAATCGTTGCATAAGTCAAGGAAGTATGTACCCACACACTTCTCAACATAGCCCTGGACGTATAGGTTACGGTGGTGCCTATAGAGGATGTCACAGTCCAATAGCCAAAAGTTGTGACGATTTGAGGATAAGTCCACCAAACCGCAATACTTCTGGGATTACTTCTCATACCCCTTTGAGAGCACCAATAAACACGGCCGCTAGCAATAAAACCACACCTTCGAGAGATTCTAATTACGACTTTGATTACAATAAGTCGTCAGCAGTAGCTCCATCTAGATATGGAGTTACTAAATCAAGTACACCAGCAAATCCAATAAAAGAATTGGAAAGAATTGGGAAGAAACATACTGATGACAGTGACGATGATGATCCACCATTTAACTTTCAAGGGATGTTGAGAAAAACTAATTTTAACAGAGATTCAATGAAAAGAAATAAATGTAACCTTGATGTATCTATTTCTCAATATAGATCTTCTACTCCACCGAAAATATATGCCAGTGACGAAGCAAGTGACAATGAAAATAACGAATCGAGAAATAGAAACAGTAATGTCGTTTATCAAAGTAACAGTATTAACAGTAGACGATCTAAATCTTGTCAAGATCTTACTAAAAGAGATCAAAATAAAAACGAAACACTGAGTTGGGCAGATGAAATTGAAGAAAATGGGCCCGATGGTCCTTTGGATATTGTATCAACTGAGATTGCGCCAGGAGTTATTGTCCAAGGAATTGTTTCTGACTTGTAAACTCTTATAATTACAAGTTAATTAATACTTACGTAAATGATGAAAGCATAATTTAAATGATCAACGGAGAACCGTAATTAAAATTTGGAGATATTCCGATTCATAGAGTCTTGTCGCATTGTCATTATCAAGTAAAATTGATTTCAAGGTTCTTAGACATTTACATGTCAAAATGATTTCAACTATAAACTAATTTTCTACTTAGAAAAACTATAAGAACCATAAATCACTATTAATGAGCAATACATTGGTGCTGAAAATGATATAATTAAAGGATTAAAATCAGAATTTTCAGAATTGTTACGAGTCGAAGGTGGAGCGCATATTTTCATATCTTTCTACTTGCGCTATATAAAAATATTTTTTTGTACAAAGTATGTGTATTTTATTTTAAAAAAATGATAAAAAAATTTAGTGAATAGCAATTATTTAATTAATTAATATATTGATTACAAAAATTGTTGTTATATTATTAACACTGTATTATTGTTGTCACAAATAAAAAAAAATGTTCTTCACGGATTACGTAAACACACTATAAAGTATAATATTGTCACCAATGTTAAAAAGAAAAAGTTTAGTTAACTTTATCAGTAACTAACTGAAGTCGATTATCCTCAACATTAATTTTGCGTATTAAATAACTCTAAATATATTTATTCTGTACATTTATTAATGTTGTGTAAGTTTAAAAAAACTGTTTTCTTTTTTAGGATTTTGCGAAATACCATGTCATTATTGATCATTTAGAAACTTTTTTCTCTCTGTCTGTTCATAGTTTTTAAATCTCTAATTCTGTTGAAAAACAAATACTCAGTAATCGCGACCCCACTGTAGTTAGATCTTTTTACGTAATTACGTAATGCGGACAAAAGGACGTGTCTTGCAATACTGGCCACGATTACGAACTGTCTAGTAGGGAGCACAGAATCAATTTGCAATCATATAAAAATGGTAGAACTGTCAAATTTACTTGAAAAAGGTGTCTACGATTCTCTCGTGATTTGTGAAAACATTTATTAGTATTCGAAGAAACTCGTGTGTTAGTTTTAAATAGTGTTTAAACTAATTAATTATTATTACATTTTTGTTACCTAGTGGTATAGTGAGGCTGGAAGAAATTAAATAGACAATAACTATATGTTATAAAGTGTTCGGAATAAAATCCTCTGACTTTCAGAAGATCGCAAATAATTTCATCAGAGTGAAACGGGATATAGGAAACAACTGACTTCATTTTAAAAAGTGAGTAGTTTGTTTTTCGATTTTATTTTTTTCTTTAAGATAAATAATGTGAGTTATTTTAATGATTTAAATAAGTCGGCTGTCGCAAACGATGTAAATATTACAGGTTTTTTAAGATTCGTCGAAATATGTAATAACTTTAAGATTAATTATTTTTATAGTTTTCGGAGGTGATAGAGTGTAGGTTCTTTAATTCATAGAAATAAAACTTCTTTTGGCAGAGTATGGTAAATCGATTTGTGAAATCGGGTTTGCAAAATTCGAAAGGTTTTATTAGATTTTGAAGTCAATAAGACCATTTTAAGGGGAACTTTTAGGGCTTATAAATTTTTTTTGGGCTGCAAAAATACTAAAAAAAACTTAGAATCATTGTCAAATTGAAATTTAACCCTTTAGTAAAGATTCAAAAGTACTGCTAAAATTTTTAACGAAATCGGCTCGAAATTTAATGAAGACACTATTTTGCGGATATGGATTTACTTACTGAAGGATGTATTTACTTTGGTGCGGATATCGGATTGACACTAAAATTGGATTTAAGAAAAAAAATATTATTTTAAGGAATTAAATTTTTTATATTGTCAAAAAACAAATTGAAGTAAACATAACAAAACCACAATGCCTGTGTTAGCAAATACACTATACTGTCGGCAGGGTTTGGCACTGCGACCCGAGTATTTTTTTTAGTTATATACGAACTAGTTCTTTTATACACGGCCTACTTTTAAATATTTGAAAACTAGTTCTTCTTAAATATGCTCAAGAAACCCTTCTTTTGTCCTTCAATTTTCTTCTTCATCTGACAAAACTGTCCATAATATTCGTTCTTATGATCTGGTGTACACTTGCACTGACCGCATTCGCACGTACCATGTTCCGAACAGATCTGGTTAGTTCCGGGCGTAATGCACGATGCGCTTGAGCTGCTGCAACTACAGTCCGGACCGACCCAACCGTTGGTACAACGGCACTTGCCGCAAATGCACTCGCCGTGGCCCGGCCCGCCGCACAACTTACCCTCGTGCTTATCGCACGAGAAATTGTCGCATTCACAATATTGGCCGTAGACGCGCTCGTTTGATTTGTCGCGCGGAAAACATTCACATAATCCGCAAGAACATTTGCCGCGGCCGGAACATACTGATGTATCACCTGGGGCTCGACAGCCTTTTTCAACATCTGAAATATAAAATTAATTTTTTCATTGCTTAAAATTCGTGTTATACACTGACGGTTCCTTTATGAGCGCTGCAGAATTTTAGAATGAATTATATTTTCCATATTTAATCAATATTTAATATTTGAAAATAGTGTAAGAGACTAATAGTTCCACAATAAACAACAAGAATTCTCAATATTGTTCACGTCCATTATAATGAATAAGTTTTTTTTTTATTTTAAATAAATAAAAAAAAACTTAAAAACAAGAATCTCCGCAGCCAAAGTTTTAACAGTCACTGAGAGACCAGAAAAGATATGTGTGTTCTGTGTGACAGACTATAGCGCTCAGGAGCTGTAGCACATGAATTCTGTACCTATATCATTAGCTTAGAACAGGGGTTTCCAAAGTGCGGCTCGCGGACCAAATGCGGCCCGCAAAACCAGTGAATTCGGCCCGCGATATCGATATGATATGTTATATTTTTATTAAAAAATAAATAAGTAAATAGTAAAATAAATAATAAATATTACAAATAAGATACAATAAAATATTTTAATATTTTAAAAAAAAAATTTACAGAACTTTAACCATAAGTAAAAATGATTTGTCGGGAAAAAGGACTTTTTAAGTAAACACTTATTTGTTATTTATAGCGACGTTTCGTCCCTTGCTTGGGACTTTTTCAAGCTTTATAACTATTAAATGTTTTGATCAAATAGATATAAAAGTTAAAAACACATGTAAATATAAATTTTAGTTAAACAATTATTCGTTAAAAAGTTTGTAATAATTCCGTTTTTTAAAAATATTTTTACGGTTGATGTTCAAACTATTTTATTTTATTGAAAAAGTCCCAAGCAAGGGACGAAACGTCGCTATAAATACCAAATAAGTGTTTACTTAAAAAGTCTTTTTTCCCGACAAATCGTTTTTATATTAATTACCAAGGACAAAAAAGAAAAAAAGTCAATTTAACCATAAGTGTTTTGTATTAATAATGAATTTCAGTTATTTTTTTATTTTAATAAATATATAATTAAAGATTTATAATTATATTCAATTTAGCATACTAATAAAAAAAAATTAAAAAAAGTAAGAAATAGTTAAATATATTTAAAGCAAAAAAATCGTGGTTATTGTTTTGATTTTATTCCGTTTTTTTCCCCACCAAAAAATTCGCCTAAGAAACATTTTGGGAACCCCTGGCTTAGAAGATACGACCTTTCAAACGTTTTTTTAAACACATATAACTTCTAAATCAGAGAAGATACAAACGTTCGCTTGTCGTTTTAGAATCAGCATGGTAAATTAGAAACAATGTTGATAGACTTCAATTTTCATAAAAAAATCGTGTTTTTTAAATGTTGCCAAAAGTTTTTGAAATTTCTCTGATTTCAATGAGCCAAGGAGGATGAATACAGTTCACAGTTTAGTTTTGTATAATTTCCGCGATATTAATATACAGGATGTCCGAGAATTATCTTTACAAATTTAAAATTTAATAACTTTTGAAATAAAAAGGATATTCACATTCTGTTTTCTGCAGTTATTAGTGCAACTCATAAAGTTTTTAGGTAGTACCTCCACATGTGCACCACGTGTGGCCCGAAGCACATCCAGTCGGTAATCGATTTCTTGCCAGGTACGCTGTAACATAACGTCTGTGACAGTGGCAAAAGCCTCTGTAATGCGGGTTTTTAAGTCAGCAATGTCAGTAACCTTTTTCCGATAAACAATATACTTCAAATAACCCCAGAGAAAAAAACTTCATGAGTTGCATTAGTAACTGCAGAACACAGAATGTGAATATCTTTTTTATTTCAAAAGTTATTAAATTTCAAAGTTGTAAAGATAATTCTCGGACACCCTGTATTATACCTTTGTCACTATGACCAGGGGGTGTCAAACATTCGCAATTTCTGCCAAAATGTCCTGGTGCACAGGTGCAAGCTCCACACTGGAGCTTTCCCTTGTAGTTGCATACTTCAGCTTCCAGTTGAGGTCTCAGTTCACACGGACATTTGTTAGTGCTAGGATCCTTTTTAGATGACTCGATCAAACTGTCGGGGCACCATGAATTAGAACCGGAACTACTGCGACAGCGACTACCCGACTGCAGCTTCTACAAAACAAAGATTTTCGTAAATGATTTTAATTTTTTCAAAACATTTTGTTTTTGAACAAAATAAAAAAGAATCATCCACTAAAATTATGATTTTTTTTCTTAGTTAAAATATTGTTATCAATCTGCACAAAATTAAATACACCCTTCCGTAAGTACATTTTTTTAAACAATAAAAATGTGCATAAGCATTTTGCCACTAGCACTAATAACATGGGTTCGGGTTCGAATTCCGGCGGGGGCAGATGTGGCTGAGACTTTTTCCTACTGCCTCTCGCCGAGAAACGGTAATTCCTGTACCGGCCATCTTGATTGAGATTTTCCATGGTTTCCCTCAATTAATTCCAGATAAATATCCTTTCTTATTCGAGGCCATGGCCGATTACCTATCAAACTCCTAGTTCAAAAATTACTTGCCTTATCCTAATTTTCTATAATTCCTTCATTCGCCCATTGCTATTACATAAGTTGAAGTTTTAAAAATGTAGAAAAATAACGGGAAGTGTGGTAGATGGAAAATAGTAATGGTGCGAATGGTGACTGTTATGACATAAAGTCGAGAAACGGACGTTAAACGCATTATTATTATTATTAATAACATAAATACAACATTATTAAATATACAGTAAATGTTTTTTTTCTTGTTCAAGAACAAAAAACATTTATTGTATGTTTAATATTTTGTCAAATTGGGTTAATTTGCAATGTAATAAATTGTATTACATTATAATGTTTATTGTGAAGTACCTCTTTGATGCCTGATGAAGATCGAATAATGATCGAAACGTCGCAAAAATAATTAAAGTGTACTAATTATAATAAATATTTTCGTCGTCCACGTTCCTGCTATTTTATTTTTGAACTTGTATAAATCATGGATGCTATTATCAGTTTAAAAATAATATAAGTAGGTACATCCGTTAAAAATAGAGCGACTTAATATTCAGGAAATAATCTATTTAAAATATTTTAATAGCAAAAACAAACTAGCTTACCTGACTGGCGCACCAAACGCAATCAGAATCCTGGATGCAAGCACCACAAGTGTTTTTCGTTTCACAGTTAGCCGCAAAAATTTGCGAATCGCACAACAAATAAGCAAACGTAAAACCTATTATAATCCAGCGCGCCATTTTTCAATACAAACACTGTTCTTTCGTCAACTAATTACAAGAAACTGATGTTTTGATGTGAATTATTTCAAGATCACAAATGTTATCAAAGTGGGTTGCATCTGTCAAAGATCATGAAGCAGAAGGTAAACATCTATGACGCAGTATTTGTTATTAAAACACGTACTCGTTCATTATAAACATGCAATTGATAGTTTTGACCTTAGATCAAACAGAGGACATGAAATTGTACTGGAGGTTAATAATAAATGGAGTAACGGACACTAGGTAAAAATCGGTCATGTGCGAGTCAAACTCACGTCGAGAGGGTTTCGTACCATTTTGATTTCCGTGAGAGCTTGAAGACTCAAAATTTTCGTTTAAGTTTTCCTGCGAAATGTGAGTGAGATCCTATATTCCTTTTTTTGAGTTAGGTACGCTCAGTCTAGAAAAGTTCAATATCTAAGGTGTTTGTACAAAACAATAGCAAGTGTATAACACGTGTTTTATTTACTAATTCAATTCTTAATAACTTTCAAAAATTAACACCAAGCAGAATAAAACGTAAAACATAGTTTTCTTTATTCTTGATTTACAAAGAACACACGTTTAGATAAAAAAATCAGTATTTTTCCATACTGTAATTAAAAATATTTCTAGTTTTCACGCTTACTTAAAATTAAAAAAAGTATGTAAAATACCAGTATATACAATTTAAAACCATGAAATTAATCCTTTTTTTTAAATTAAATAAACTAAATGTTTACAGACGAATTATTTATCAAAAAAATTACCTCCTGCTATATACACTGTTTTTATCTCATTTAAATCTTATTTTTATTTGAATAAAAAAATATTGCTTTTTTAATGCCGGAAGAATTTCATAAATCATCCGGTATAATGCTTATTGTATGCAAAATTTATAGAATGACTCACGAGTCATGACACGAATATGCTGAGAAAAGTACCAATTGTTTCTTGGAAATATACATAAATTAACAAACAAACTTTTTGCGACTTCAAATAAGTATTTCAAAACTATGCAGACTACTTTTTGTTATTTTTAATTTCTACTTCAAATCAGAAGGCAAAATGTTTGATTTTGCTGAACAAAATAATCTTTACTGTGCTTTCTTATTTACTTGAGATCACTAATTTTCAAATTTATCTATAGCTATCCCGGTGTATATTTTCATTTTGTATTTTCTCACGATTGCAGTCACCAAAATTGACGAAAAATACACGCTATAATACATGAAGTTTGATGACATCTGGTGCACTACAATCGTGAATAGCCAATTTAATGTTAAATTTGTTAGACAGTAATAAAAAATTAACAACACTGTAAATTCTTAGATTGGCCATACTGCATACAGAATAGCACCATGCGTTTAAGCCGGGTCCAGACGTGTGTAACGTGTAATGTAAGATTACGTGTAATTTAGCATCAACAGTGTGGACAGCACACGAACTCAACGCGAATCGTGAAAGCGAATCTTTGTAAAGAACTGTTTCCACTCAGTTGCTACGAACATGCCAAATAGAAAGTCATGATAGCTGGTGCTGCTTTTTTATTTATATATATTTATTAACTGAAGATTTAAGATTTTTTTTTAAAGTAATCCAAATTTTTTTGATCCCAAATAACACGTTTTTCTTGATACAAACTGATAAGTTCAAGCGATTGTTCGTATCATGAACGTACACACGACACAATCGTCACGAACGTCCTCCAAACGAGTACTGCGAGCGCTTTTGTGTTCGTGCTAAAAACCGACAGCCGATGGATCACGGCGAACGCCGGCGCGAGCGTTACATGTAATGCTCGTAGTGCCGTCCACACGCAGAATTCGTGTTACATTACATGATAGATTACATTACGCGTTACACACGTCTGGACCCGGCTTAAACTTCAAAACTAGTTTTAAAATGTTGGCTTGAACGATTTTGAAATTAAATAACAAGGAAATTTTATAATCTAAACAATTTTAAACTGGTATTTTTGAAACGTTAGCGTTAATTTTATGGATATAACGATTTGAAACAGAAAAATAAAAAGAAGGTAACTTGGGAATATTTAACTTAATATCGTATTTAAACAAACTTTGAAGAGTAAAGGCAGTTACGCAATATGTTCCATGGCCTCTATCGCAAATACATTTACCACATTCGCACTTTCCGTTACCAGAGCAAATTTTACCATTCGATGGAGAGACACACGAATCATTGGAATCGAGACAACTACAGTCTGACCCGGTCCAATTAGTTTTGCATATACATTGACCACAAAAACATGTACCATGATCAGAACCGCTACACAAAAGACCATTATGTCGATCGCATGAAAAATTATCACATTCACAAAATTGTCCAGAAATCCTCTCGTGAGGATTGGGTAATTCATTGCATTGGCAATAACCGCATATACATTGTCCTCGACCAGAACAAACCAACGAATTGTTGTTCTGTTTACAAGAATCCTCCGCATTGTATTCTAAAATAATTAAATTAGATTTTATTACATGCACGTTATAACAACTTATAACAAAAAAAAAACAAAAACGATCAATTGCGAGCCGAACTCGCGTGGAAAGGGTTTCGTACCATTCTGTTTTCCTTGAGAATTTTAAGATATGATTTGTGTTTAAATTTTCCTGTAAAGTATGATTGGGCCCTGTATTTCCTATTTTTTTCAAAATTTTAGGCTCAGTTGTTTCGGATGCTCCATTTTCGTATATGTTTTCTTTAAAATCTTTTAAACTATGAATTTTAAAATTATAAAAAAATATAGTGGTATTTCTGATTTTGAGCCCTTTCATATAATACCTTACATAAAAACGAGAAAATCAGCGCAAGTTTTACACAAATCTTTGTTCAGAAAAATAAATTTGACGAATATTACATTTTTTGATTCAATATTTAGGGCAAAACATATTTTTGAAATTTTTAAGCAGTAATCAAAATTTTGTGAAGTTTAATGCTTAATCACAGTATAATAAAATGAATTTTGCGATCAGAGTTCGAAATTTCCCGAGAGCATATTTTTCGATCTGAGGGATCAATCACCTTAAAGTCGTTGTGGCACAATTTTTGCAAGGAATACACTTTCATATAGTTATTACATATTTCTCTGAAGATTTGACTCTTTTGGTAAAAAATAGTAAACGCCACGCTTTAAAAAAATGTATCTGTTCCTTTCCACTTGATATCAGCATAATTTTCGTCAGTTCTAAAATTAGACGATTCAAGCATATTATAGAATTTGGAATAACCTGGAGCAATAGAATATGAAGGTGGATACGATTGACATTCGCAAAACGGTCCGTAATGTCCGCTCTCGCAATAGCAAATTCCACATTTGTAGGCACCATATCCGTGGCATCTTGGAGAACTTTCTTCATATGCACCAGGGGTTTCACAGACACATGAAGAGTTCTCTGTTTTATGCCAATCCCAGATATTAAGTTCTTGGCACCAGTTTGAAGTCAACGATGTTTTCTCTTGGCATCGATTCACAGAACTGTTGAGCCCCTGTTCAAATCAATCGCCAAATTAAATTACAATTAAACACAAATTATTTTTTGTACTACCCCTTATATTAATTATATTAGAGCTGGGTAGAGTAGTGGTAACAGCACTAGACTCGCATTCGGGTGATACCGGGTTCGAATCCCGGCGGGGGCAGATGTGGCTGGGACTTTTTCCTACTGCCTCTCGCCGAGAAACGGTAATTCCTGTACCGGCCATCTTGATTGAGGTTTTCCATGGTTTCCCTCAATTAATTCCAGATAAATATCCTTCCTTATTTGAGGCCATGGCCGATTACCTATCAAACTCCTAGTTCAAAAATTGCCTACCTTATCCTAATTTCCTATAATCCCTTCATTCGCCCATTGCTATTACATAAGTTGAAGTTTTAAAAATGTAGAAAAATAACGGGAAATGTGGTAGATGGAAAATAGTAATGGTGCGAATGGGTCTGTTATGACATAAAGTCGAGAAACGGACGTTAAACGCATTATTATTATTATTATTATATTAAGTAGCTGATTATCATCTCAGTCCTAATTAGTAAACGTAGATATTTATAGACGAGTTCTAATTGTTAAGAAAACACACATTGTTACAATGCTATATTAGAAAAAAATTATTATCAAACACTTATCAAACATTATCAAACATTTCATATGAGGATGCACGCATTTAAACGTCCGAATTTTAAGTATGCCAACTTCCATTTTCAAATTTTAAAAAATCGGTTATATAATGATTAACTAACCTCTTGGGAGCACCATACACAATCATGATCTTTGACACAGCTGGTACAGGTTTTCCCAAAACAAGCCGATTGCCGAGTTATGTCTTGGCAAAAGCATAATTTAAAATAAATTATAACAAATACAATGCTGATTCGATTCATTGTTACAGCCATTTGATATTGTTTTTCAGAAATATCTCACTTTCTTGTTTTTTTTTTTTATCTAAATTTGCACCGCATAATTAAATATACTAATTATTATGTTTACCGTTACTTTGTTATCAGTTACGTATCAGGTATAAGGAAGTTCTTCTTAAATTAATTAAGGAACTTTATCCACAGTTAAAAATAGTACAGTTAAGCCTAACGAAAGCCTCAAGTTCAACGACTTTTGCCTTTACCGTTCGCTAATGTTTTGTTTTATATAAAAATGGTTTTCGGTTGTTCGGTATTCCTAAAACTAAATTTTCTCAAAAATGTTAATTAGCTAAAACATTAATTCTTCACATTTCACAAGCTATTACTAGGCTCAATAAGCAATAACTTACCACCTTTCCAGGAAAATATTACCTATTAATTGATAATAAACCATGTAACTCATTTGTGTTCTTTAGTTACACAGGTTCTCTTATAATGCTACGATAAATTCACAAAAATTTAATTAATTTAAGACACTTATAATCTGCGTTGCTGAGCGTCTATAATTTTCAATATCTATGTTTTTTTATTACAAAATACTACTTCAATTGTTTATTTATAATCTAACATTTAGCAGAGCCATGAATAGAAACTAAATTTATTGAGTTTATTTCTAGAAAAAATTAACATTTCAATTTATAAAAGACTGCACACACTTGTCAAGCATAAACTTGTACGACAAGCACAACGACATCGCACACTAAACCAGCATAGACCAACACAGACAAGTAAATTTTAATGCGGGTTTCGTGATGTGTGATAGACATTTTGAATTTTTCATGTAGTTTTATCAATAAAAATGAATTATAAAACGACACCAGTAACTAAATCGGTCTAGACTAGATAGAAATTCCAGGCGACTGACTGACGGTCGTTGCTGGTTGCTGATCTAATATGCACTACTCCGTTAAATAACATTCACGAGTAGACTTATCTGTTCCGTGATGTGCTAGTAGTACGCGGTCTTTAAGCAGAGCTATACAAAATAAAAAAATTAAATTTATTGAGATTATTGTTAAAAAAATAAATTTAACAAAAAATTACATTTCAATATTTTATATACAAAAGAGATTTAAACTTGGACCGTGGATTAAATGAAACTCAGTTTCGTTTCGTCTGTATTCTAGATTTCATGTAACTTTGTGACGAAACTTAGTGGGTTAACTACTTAATTGAATTTCATTGAATCCACAGTCATAAGTCCTCTTTTATATAGTTAAGATGGATATGATAAGCAATAGACTATATATGTATTATAAACAGGGCCCTCTTTTCCACTGGGCACTCTGGGCACGTGCCCAAGGCCCCGCGATCGATGGAGGCCCCTAGTTCCAGATGAGCATCCAATAACCGATATATCGATATATTTGTTAATTATTGATTTGCTTAGTAATTATGCTCTTTTTTTAAGAAAAAATAGTCCTCTTTAATAGTCATGGGGGCCCCATTATCTGAAAGTGCCCAGGGCCTCCAATAATTTAAAGACGGTTTATAAATATGTTTAACCCATTTTATTCCTAGTGTTCCAAAATTGGAACTGTGTACGTTTGTCCCAGTGTTCCAAAATTAGAACAAGCGTTTAAAAAAATTATAATTATGTTGATAGAAATGTTCAAAAAATTTGCCAGCCTGCATTATTTTAAACAGAAAAATCACACTTAATTAAAAAAAATTCTGTTTTCAAATACTATTTATAAAAAACCCGGGTCGCAGTGCCAAAACCCTGCCGACAATATAGTGTATTTGCTTATACAGGCAGTGTGGCTTTATTATGCGAACTTAAGTTGTTTTTTTTGGGAAAAATAAAAAATTTGACTCCTTAATACATCCCTTAAAATAACATTTTTTTTCTTAATTACAATATTATTATCAATCTAACTTCTATACCAAATTATATACAACTTTCAGTAAATAATTCACTATCTGCAAACTAGTGTTTTCATAAAATTTGTAAGCCCGGTCCTATCGGACCGATTTTATTAAAATTTTAGGGAAACTTTTTAATTACTATTAAAGGGTTAAATGTCAATTTTGAAACGATTCCGAGAATTTTTTCGGTATTTTGGGGCCCAAAAACATTTTTCAACCCCTAAAAACTACCCTTAAAAGGCCCCGATTACGGCCATTTTAAATAGGCTTCTTGCAGTGATGGATTTCAACACGTGGGCCAAATTTCGTTAAAATCAATTAACTCTTTCGAAAGTTATAGCCCGCACGTATATATATATATATAATTTTTCCAAAAATGGTGCCAAAGTGTTTAGGGGGCTATGAAACGTCGAGAAATTTTGGTCCGACCCCTAGGTCGCGCCATCCGACCGATGCCAATAGTGTATGTTGCCATATGGCAAATACACTAAAAATATATATACGAGTAATATTTGTACAAAACTCGGGAAAAAACGGGTTAATTAATTAATAAAAAAATAATTACAAAATTGAAACCTTCTCTTCACAAAACATGCCTTGATATTTATACTTTCGTCCACTATGGCAATTGCATTTGCCGCATACGCACTTTCCCTTGCCAGAACAAATTTCGCCATTTAACGGCGATATACAAGTAACAGTTGTGTCCATACAACTGCAGTCGGGTCCACTCCATCCAAGTTGACATTTGCATTCCTTGCAAATGCACGAACCACGATCCTTGCCGCCACACAACTTCCCATTGTGTCGTTTACAAGAAAAATTGTCACACTGGCAGAACTTTCCGTAAATTTCTTCACCTTGAATGGTGGATTTCAAACAATCACATTCGCCACAAATGCACTGGCCACGCCCAGAACATACCAGTGAACTGTTGTCCATTTTACAAGAATCTTCAGATCTGAGACCTGAAAAAATATTTACGATAAATTGGGGGACAGACGCAAAGTAATTATGTTCTTAAATGGTAAGCCGATTTTCGACTGAACTATGTTTCGAAAACGATATACATCTTAGAGATGGGAAAAACGGGTCTTTTTAGTGATCTGCATCTTTGCATCTGGATCCCGTATGTGAGCCGGCTCACTGAACCGATTCAAAAAGAGCCGAGTTCTGAATATGTTAGTGCAGTTTGCCACTGAGTTACCTAGTTCAGTTAATCATATCACGACCTGTATAGAATCAAGAATGCATAGCATGAGTCATTTGAGCTGACAGATGCATCAAAGCAAGAACTGATACGTAAGTGTAAAATGTGCTTCTGTGTGTTAAGTGTTTCACTGAGTTATGCGGATCCGTTGATCCGTCGGCTCAAAAAAAGTGAGTCGGTTCTCACGGATTTTCTGTCGGAGTCGGCTCTTTGAACCGGTTCAGATCTAAACTCTAATACATCTTAATGACTCGACTATACGCACCCTCAAATTTCCACTACTAGTTTTGATACAAATATAAAAGCGTTCGTTCAGTTGACGGTTCTATCAGAGTATTATTAAAATGTGATAGAATTTTTAATAATACTAGTGACAGCTCACAAATTTTACCCTCATTCCGGGACAGTCGGGTAAAACAAGTTTATTCTAACCTGGTACAGTTTGAAAAGGATAAAAATCGCATTCGCAGAATTGTCCGAAATGTCCGGGGTAACACGAACAAGCTCCACATTTGTAATCACCGTTTCCTCCACACATTACGGCATTCTTTTCAAATTCAAAATGGTCTGGTTGATCACAAGGACACTGTGAGTTCACCAGGCGTGTCCAGTCCCATGTTTGAGTTTTTTCACACCAATTATTGGAATTCACTGCTGATTTACTTTCGCATCGATTAAAAGAATATTGGAATACCTACAAGTTTCAATTACAAAACTCAGTGTCGTAGTTAGTCATGGACGCCCAGGATAAGATTTGAGCTTTGCGCCTCTCAAAACGTATAGGATCATTCTCATGTCTGTTACCGAGCTGGGTAGAGTAGTGGTGACAGCACTGGACTCGCATTCGGGAGGTACGGGTTCGAATCCCGGCGGGGGCAGATGTGGCTGGGACTTCTTCCTACTGCCTCTCGCCGAGAAACGGTAATTCCTGTACCGGCCATCTTAATTGAGGTTTTCCATGGTTTCCCTCAATTAATTCCAGATAAATATCGAGATGGTTCCTTATTCGAGGCCATAGCCGATTACCTATCAAACTCCTAGTTCAAAAATTACCTATCCTATCCTAATTTCCTATAATTCCTTCATTCGCCCATTGCTATTGGTTAAGTTGAAGTTTTAGAAATGTAGAAAATGACGGGAAAGTGGTAAATGGAAAATAGTAATGGTGCGAATGGCGTCTGTTATGACATAAAGTCGAGAAACGGACGTTAAACGCATTATTATTATTATTATTATTCTCATGTCTGTTATAGAGAGTTAGATGACCCACTTATGGACGTATTGTCTAAATAAATTTGAAAAATATTAATTTCCATAAAAAAATTACGGAGTCTAAAATTTTGAAAAAAAATAGGGCCACACTCATAGTTTACAGGAAAACTTAAACTTCAATTCGATCTGTCTTAAAGTTTTCATGGAAAACGGAATAGTACAGAACCCTCTTCTCGCGAGTTCGACTCGCACTTGACCGTTTTGTTTTTTAATTATTCCCCAGTAAGAGTTTCAAGATTCATTATTTTGTTGCGAGTGGTATATATTTGTATCTACCTAACATAATAATATCGTCTAAGTATGTAATTTTTCATATCGAAATTTATTTCGAAAAATGATTTTGGAACAATGAAGTCAAGTCGGCATGGTTCTCCACACCAATGTCTTTTTCATCTTTTTTATTTCTTAATTCAATTTAAAAAAAATATATCAACTTACCTGCTGTGAGCACCAGACACAATCATGATCTTCGACGCAACTACTGCAACTCTTTTGTAAATGACAATTCGATGCAAAAATTGCAATATTGCAATTACATAAAAAGCAAATTATTACAAATATAATGTTAAAACGATACATCATTACAAAATTGATGAATAATGTAATATTATTCTATTTATGTTACTTTACGTGTGCCTATCACATTTCCTTTTTTGATAATAGAAAACGTATCTTTTTTTATTAATTATGTTGTTGTAATTACCAACAGTAATGAAATACTAATTAGGCACATTATTTGGCGATAATATTACAAAAATTCCTAAACCCATTAAATCTGTTTTTTTTAAGTAAACAGGTCATGATAACGCCAAATGAAAATTGCTAATCTAAGAATCTCTGATAGTTTATAGTGCTCTTTTATATTATATATATAAAATTTCCACTACTGTTAAATTTTAACACGCTTTTATTAATTTCACCTGTATGTTTGTATGTAAAGGAATCTTTGAACGTGAAATTCACCTACTTCAAAACGTCAGATTAAACTGAAAATTTGCAAACTTATCAAGGACCGACGACAATACAATAATTTAATAAGTTTGTCCCATTATCCTGACCAGGACTTTCAGGATAAAAAAAACTTGAAAAATTACAGCAAGCAATGTAACAAGCTGTACAGTAAAGGACGTTGAGTTGCCTACCTCACAGTTTAAGTGCAGCTTGCTTTTTAGTCTTATAATTAAAATTAGAGTTTAAAAAAACTAAAACAACACGCTTTTATGAACTAAAAAATGAAAAATAATTTGGCAACAAAATTAGCTTTACTGTAAAAAGCGTGGGGTGCTATCTACTTAAATTTTCATGATAGCTCTACGTTCACAATTAGCTAGTAAATAAAAAATTTGTTACCGATATTAAGCTCTCCATGCTTTTTACAGTAAAGCTAATTTTGTTGTCTAGTACTTGTTTTTATGTTGAATATTATATAACGTAAAGTAAACATTTTAAATTATTAAGTAAAATTCCTTTAAATCTTTTTAAGTATAACAAAATTAAACCCATCAATCGTCAATATTGACCGCAATCCAAACCATAAGATACGAGTATTGTATTATAACACCTCGTTAGGATGTTTCGGGATAACTGCCTCTTTATATTCGCAATATTTTCCATAATACGTGAATTTCTTTCCTTTCTGGCATTTGCATTGTCCGCATTCGCATGTCCCCTTTTTCGAACAAACATTTCCGTTCTTCGGAGAGATGCACTCGATAACGGAATCCGTACAGCTGCAATCCGGTCCGATCCATCCGTAATGACACACGCATTTGCCGCATTCACATCTGCCGCGGACAGGACCGCCGCATAATTTGCCGTTGTATTTGGGACACGCGCGATCGTTGCATTCACAGTAGTGGCCGTAAAACAGATTTTCACCATTTTTACCGTAATCGCATTCACACTTGCCGCAAACGCATGCGCCCTTGTTTGAACAAATTGACGAAGTGTTTGATGCTCGGCATGCGTGAAGAGCTTCGACTTGATCCGATATACCTAAAGATAAATAAATCATTTAAGGTGCAATTATACAGGCTTGCATAAAACAGTTCCAAAGTCGAGAGGACATGTTTTCGAGTAACGACACTAATCCATGGAATAGTCCAGCAGCCACCGCCTGTTTTTTTAAGTGATTAATAACAAGCTGAATCTTCGTGAGTTCGTTCGGTTCGACGAGACGCCCAAGTTTTTCCTCTGTCCAAATTCTCAGAGGTAGGTAATGAACTGCGCAGATGTAAAACATGTCGATTTGGTAGGGTGTCGAAATTGTCTGACTAACAGTAAATTTTTCATTGAAATTTTAAGATAATATGATAACAAACTCGGAAAAACAATTGTACTACAAAATCGATGGTTTGAGTTGGAGCGTCCTCCACGCCGAATATGTCGAAATAACGAGGTCATAAAAATTATTAATAACCAGCTGATTTTTTGTAGGCAGCTTACTAAATATTAGTATAATTGAATGGCCACAAAGTCCTACAAATGGAGTGGCAGGTTTTCCTAGTGGTAAAATTGTGTTCTATACTTTATTCCCGATAGAACAAAATCAAACCTAGGTTGTTATTAATGAAAAACGTGTTACCGTGAAATCGACAACTTCCAAGCGTAGGACTAGGAAAGCTTACCACTACATTTGTAGGACTTTGTGGCCATTCAATTATACTAATATTTAGTAAGCTGCATACAAAAAATCAGCTGGTTATTAATAATTTTTTTGACCTCGTTATTTCGACATATTCGGCGTGGAGGACGCTCCAAATCAAACCATCGATTTTGTAGGACAATTGTTTTTCCGAGGTTATTATCATATTAACTTAAAATTTCAATGAAAAATTTACTGTTAGTCAGACAATTTCGACACCCTACCAAATCGACATGTTTTACATCTGCGCAGCTCATTACCTACCTCTTTGAGAATTTGGACAGAGGAAAAACTTGGGCGTCTCGTCGAACCGAACGAACTCACGAAGATTCAGCCTGTTATTAATCACTTAAAAAACAGGCGGTGTCTGCTGGACTAGAGCCGTTGTGTTGAAGAAAAGAAATTGAATAATAATAGTTAGGGATCTAGTAATGATTTTACTCATAGTATTTCCTCAAACCTGAGTTTTTGTGGGTTCATTAAGGACACTATCCTAAAACCTGAACATAAAAATCGCTGTCTGGCAGCTGACCCGGGGGAGAATGCGTGGGTGGACACGGTCAGAGATGTCAAACTGGAGGTTTACAGCTGCCATATTACTGTACCGATATCTTAGAAAATCAGGGCTTTAGCGAACAAAGATATGCATTGTAGGGCAAAACGTCGTGTCTACCCGAATATTTGTATTTAACACAACAAATAAATGATCACTTTTTGATCTAAAAATAATGTCTGTACGTACCTGGCTCAATATTACATTCGCAGTGTTTCCCATAATGCTTTGGAGAACAGAAACAAATTCCGCACTTTTTATCGCCACTTTTAGCACACATCAAAGCATTCTCCTCGTATCCTGACTTTCCTGATATTTCACAGGGACATTGTGAATTCTCCAATTGTCCCTGATCCAAAATGTTACCATAAAAGCACCAATCTAATGGTATTGATTGTCTGTGTTCACAACGATGAGGAAAACGGAAAACCTTAATAATTTTCAAAAATTATAATTAGGTGCATTCCTGCTATAGAACATTATTGAGATATTAATCGTGATGAAATAAGTCAAAAAAGATTTACGTCATTAAGACAGCGACAAATTGAACACTAGGCAAGAGATACTCTCTATTACGGGGTTTACTCGTGCTTGTGATCCCGGTGCTCGGTTAACCTGAAACGGCCAGCGCTTGTACCGTCTCGAGTGTTGGAAGATTTACAGCGAATTGTTTCTTACGCGTCGGGTTTAATAAGACATTTTATTTATTTACTTTATCCAGCAACTTATTAGTGTATTTGCCATATGGCAACATACACTATTGGCGTTGGTCGGATGGCGGGACCTAGGGGTCGGACCAAAATTTCTCGACGTTTCATAACCTCCTAAACACTTTGGCACCATTTTTAAAAATGTTTATATATGTATGTATATATATATGTGTGTGTGTGCGCTATAACTTTCGAAAGAGCTAATTGATTTTTACGAAATTTTGCCCACATGTTGGAATCTATCACCGCAAGAACCCTATTTAAAATGGGCCCAATCGGACTATTTTAAGGGTAGTTTTTAGGGGTTGAAAAAAGTGTTTGGGCCCAAAAATACCTAAAAAATTCTCAGAATCGTTTCAAAATTGAAATTTAACCCTTTAATAGTAATTAAAAAGTGCTCCTAAAATTTTAATAAAATCGATCCGACAGGACCGGATTTACAAATTTTTTGAAAATACTGGTTTGCAGATAGTGACTTATTTACTGAAGGGTGTATTTAATTTAGTGCAGACCTTCGATCGACAATAATATTGCAATTAAGAAAAAAATATAATTTTAAGGGGTGTATTAAGGAGTTAAATTTTTTATTTTGCCCAAAATCCAACTTAAGTTTGCATAATAAAGCCACACGGTCTGCATTAGCAAATACACTATATTGTCGGCAGGGTTTTGGCACTGCGACCCGGGTTTTATTTTATTTCATTTTAAAATTGTACTTGCTATGACAGTAAAACATATTTTTTTAAATAAAACCGTACATATATTATTTACGTCTATGGAAAAGAAAAAAAAATCATCTTTTACTTGGAACCAAGGTTTCGTATCTGTCGGTAGAAGCATTAAAGACATCGTCTCCGAGTTATGCTTCTCGTTTTAATTCATTCTTGTGACTAAAGTAAGGTACAAAAATTGTTAGAAACCTAAAAAGAAATTAAAAAATTAAAGATTTTTACCTCCTCGGAACACCAACGGCAGTCTGGTTCTTGAGCACAACTGCTGCATGTTTTTTTTGAATTGCAATTAACAGAAATCGTGGATATTTGGTCAAAACAATACAAAACGTATATAGCAAAAATAAAAATATTTGCTCGATCCATTGTGTAGTATCTCGAAGTAAAAACTATGAATTTGAACTGCCACTTCGTAAATTTGGCGCTCTGTGGTTATATAATACTTAGTATTAATTCAAGTGATAAACTGAGTGTTAATAGTAGTTCGGTGCTATTTTATTTAATAAGATATTCGTCAATACAAATAACCTCAGTATAATTAAAATAGAGTCCTGCAATAATTCTTGCAACTTCCGTTTTCCATCAATGTATTTTTAATTACTTTCAATTTTATCATGTTAATTACTTTTAAATAGTTCTGGTTCTATAATAATAAAAACCCGGGTCGCAGTGCCAAAACCCTGCCGACAATATAGTGTATTTGCTTATACAGGCAGTGTGGCTATATTATGCGAACTTTAATTGGTTTCTGGGCAAAATAAAAAATTAGACTCGTTAATACACCACTTAAATAACATTTTTTTTTCTTAATTGCAATATTATTATCAATCGAACCTCTATACTAAATTATATACACCTTTCAGTAAATAATTCATAATCTGCAAACTAGTTTTTTCATAAAATTTGTAAATCCGGTCCTGTCAGGCCGATTTTATCAAAATTTTAGGGACACTTTTTAATTACTACCAGAGGGTTAAATTTCAATTTTGAAACGATTCGTAGAATTTTTTCGGTATTTTGGGACCCAAAAACATTTTTCAACCCCTAAAAACTACCCTTAAAATAGCTCGATTAGGTCCATTTTAAATAAGCTTCTTGCGGTGATGGATTTCAATACGTTTTTAAAAATGGTGCCAATGTATTTAGGAGGTTATGAAACGTCGAGAAATTTTGGTCCGACCTCTAGGTCCCGCCATCCGACCGACGCCAATAGTGTATGTTGCCATATGGCAAATACACTAATAATATTTTTCATATAATTAATTAGTTATCAATTACAAACGTGATAATTTATTTTCTTGTTAATAATACATAGCCTAGAATAGAGGAAACGTTCTTCTGTATAAACAAGAAACGGTCCGACACATAAACACACTCGTTCTCTTTGCATTTTTAGTAAGAGAGCTCTTAGACATTTTTGGGTAGGTATTTGAGGCACAGTGAAAATTTGTAAAATATCTTTTTGGTAATATCCGAATACAAAAACACAGACCTGACTGAAGGGTAGAGAGGTTTAACTGACCCTCAAATATTTAAATTAGCAAACATTTTTTCGTAATGAAAAGTCCTTGAGACATTTTTAAATTTTGATACCTTGAAATTTAGTATTTAAGGAGTTGAAAAATAAATAAACCAGATTTCTTAATCGGGTCTAAAACTTAGCCAGTTGTTTGAAAAATTATATTTTTGAAAAATATACTTGAGGCACGCGGCAATTTAAACAGAATAATATTGGGAACTAAAAGATATATTCAAAAAAACAGGTCGTTTCGGTGGGACATTCTACCTGCCAGGTGATTAAAAATTTGGGGGTCGGTTAAGCCTCGCTTCCCTTCAGAGGTATTTTCAGAATGCCCCAAATACCAACCCAAAAATGTGTAACAGCTCTCGCGCTATTTCTAGGGGAAACTAGACAGACATGCCTTCTCATACCGGTTTAATAAAAGAATATAAATACTGTAAAATCTATTCAAAATTATTCGAGCTGTTTTTGAGAAAAAATATTTTTTAGTTTTTTAAACGTGTTTTCAGTGAACGGTCGATCAAAGTCAGTTAAATAATTTTTGAGTTAGACTGGAACAAGCAAATTAAAATGCTGAAAATGACTATTTTAATCTCAGGTCAAGGTATCAGATTGTACATCTAAGGCGAAATTTCGTTAAAAAGTTACGTTTACAAAGTTAGAGATTTTTACAGAAAGTTCAGCTCCTTATTTTTAATTAAAATAAATAATTCAAAGGATATTTTATGGAGCAGATAAATTAGTTAATAATATTTTGTTTAACACAACGTTTCGTAATAATTTATTACTTCATCAGGTGCTCTATAAACAATAATATAAAATATAAAATTTTTTATATTTTTTATTATTGTTTATAGAGCACCTGATGAAGTAATAAATTATTACGAAACGTTGTGTTAAACAAAATATTATTAACTAATTTATCTGCTCCATAAAATATCCTTTGAATTATTTATTTTAAAGTTAGAGATTATATTTTGTTTATGATTATTATTTCCCTGAAGCGGGCAGAGAAACGCATACAGAAATAAATATGAAAACACCTAAAAGTATATTTTATTTATAAAAATAAAAAGTTTTTTTTAAATGTATAAATTATTTACAAATATGTATTATCCGTGTTATAAGAAATTCGAGACGTACAATTCAACTAATCTATTTTTAAATTATTGTCTATTTTTATTAGAAAAAATCAAAACTTATTTTATATATTTACAATAATCAGAAAAATTATTAATGACGATTCAAGATTTCTTATAACTATCTCGTTTCTCAAGTTCCTTAAAAGTAGGATTTCTGAACTCTGTTGTTGATGGTTTATATAAAGGATTTTCCCCACGATCCCACCTAGCCAAACGTCTTTCTTCTTCAAATTTGGCGTATTCTTTTCGATCATGCATAGTTGTCAATAATTTCCAAATTATTAATACAATCAGTCCAGCCAATACTATAGTTCCGATCAAACTAAATATTACCTCTGAAAGTAACAAGTTAGTATTAAAAACATTTATAGTCATCTTAACATTGAATCAAGGAAGAATGATATCCGTTAATCAATTTTTGTCAATTTGACTGAGTCGATTAAGATAAGCGAACAATAAGCTTAATGAAAATCTTTATGCAGAATCACTTTTTTTTAATCATTTAGCGATTTAAACACTACTTAAATCCTTTTTATGAATATGATTTTTGATACAAAATACGCTTTGGACATACGACGTTTTTCCTTGTGTTGTTTAGTTGGAATTTTGCAACTAAGTTAGAAACAGACAGTGACTTCACGCGGTACACTAGCCGCGATAGTTCAAACAATTAACTTCTGCTGACAACAAGATTAGTCGATAAAGATGAGATATAGAATATATTATAATACACGTATGTTGCGTCTTAAGTGAAATTTTCTGTATGTTTAAATAGAAATGAAAAAAATGAATATCAGTAACCCGTGCTGCGTGACGTCACGCGACACGAATTGTCTTCTCTTAGTTTCATTAGTCATTCACTCACAAAAAATAATTATTTTGGTATCTTGATAGTCATCCTTATTACAATATGTAGAGCTAACATTATAAGTATTTGTGTCAAATGGAAACTCTTTAATTCCAAAAACAATTGAAATATAAGAATCTTTACAAATTATCCTGCAAATTAGATAAATAAGTAATGAAAGAAAATATATTACGTTTAACAGGGGCCGGTATAGGAACAACGCATTCTTTTTCCTTTTGAATAGTAATATTGTAGATCTCGTTTATGTATTTATATTTATATTTAATTGCACAATTTGATTCGTCTGGTATGGCGCATGATTTAAATTTATCATCTAACTCGGACTCATCATCATCGTCGTCGTTGAATGATTTCTCTTTGTCAGTTATCTTATCAACAATCATTATGTTTGAAAATTTAGGACATTGTTCTGTGCAATTATCAATATTTGTCGCATTCTTCACTTTGCATTCGACACAAGTTTTTAATTCGTCACATTTTTGTCCTGGACAATCCAAGCATTCTTCACAATGCTCGCCAGAATATCTAACATGAAAACAAACAATTGATAACATTAAGAACTATTCTTTCAGACTGTCTTAAATATCTAATAAAAACGAATAACGTAACAATATGTATTTTCCCATAAAATGTTTTTCTTTCGCTCAAAGTTTTAAAGTAAGTAAAGCACGTAATATCAAATATAGAACGTAGAATTATTATAATAATTATTGGTTAACCACAGTTGATCTTTTACCAAAATATTATTGAGAAAAAAAATTCTAAAAAGTTCTAACTAAAGTCCCGCCGTAGAGGGGCTGCTTTAAGCAATCAGTGGCATATCAATAGAAAAAGTTTCGTTGACTGCTGAAAAAGTCTGTGTATGGCGGGCTTGAGTTGGTGAATTAATCTGATTTCATACAATATTAGTTGGCTTTAGGTTTAATAAAAAATGTCAAACTTCTGTGACATTTTCCGGGTCAATATTTACTGAAACGTTTAATTTTTTGAAAAACGAAAATTCGTACCCATCATTGCATTTGCATTTCCCACATTTACATACACCATTCCCCGAGCAGACATCTTTGCTACCGGTTCGGATACATCTATCTAATTTATTGTAACAGCTGCAATCACGAGCGGCCGATCCGGTCCAATCCGGATGACACTGACACTCACCGCAAACGCACTGACCATTTCCGGCACACAACTCGCCCTATTAATAATTTTGAATTAAATTTGAATTTAAGCCACACTACGAGGCTAAAAAATGTTGTTGCAAGGGTGCAGCTATCAGTTGATTACTCTAATTTTTAGAAACATTTTGAAGATTTAAAAAACTTTTCCGAAAAAGAAAGAGTCACTTTAGGTTTGTGATGAAACAATTTTGTGAAATAAGTACGAATATAAGGTCGCAGTGTGACTTTGAAAACGTGTATTTTTTGGCACAATTAATGTCAACTTTTTCTAGTAAATCGTACATAAATTACAAAAGTAGTCCACTAGAGACCTAGAGTTGTCCCTTATCTTCTTTATAGATAAAGCATTTTTGCAAAATGTTGACGAATAAGTCTACAATCAGCCATCAGTCGAAGCCCTATTTTTTGCTTAAATTCAGAGCGTTCCAACAGCCTTAAATTATAATTATAGACAAAATACTTCTGTAGATATGTCATTTTTAATTTATTGGCAGTATCCAAAAATTCTTTTCAACTCTACCTGGTATCGATTGCACGAGAAATTGTCACATTCGCAGAAACCGCCACTGTATGACTCGGCGCTATTTTCACGTTTGTAACAATCGCACACGCCGCATATGCAAGATCCCCGGCCCGAGCAATCAGGTGCCGAAGGTGACATTTTACAACTGTCTTTGTTTGAAACGTCTGAAAAAAGCGACCATATCAAAAATAATAAATGGTTCGACACATTTTGAATTAAGAGTCATTTTACAACTCCGTCACGAGCGACGTATTTCCAGTGATGTCATATGACTAGACGCGTATCTAGGGTTTTCGGGGTCTAGGACGTATTGAAGTCCTACGGGACCCTATTTTTTGTTAGATTAAGAATCTTTTAATTAGGGCTTATAGTTCGTTTTTATTAACATCAAAATCGGAGTGTAAATTTTGTCACCTTACCAAACACATAACACTATAAATTCACCCAAAAAATTGACAAATTTCAGTCACCCGAAAAAATATCAAAATTCACCCAAGATTGTTCAATTTCACCAAAGAATATAATAAAATTCATCTAAAAAATTTCAAAATTCATCAAAAACAAAAAGTCAAAATTCACCCATAAAATTGTCGGCATTGAATCATTGATATTAAATATACAAGTGCTCACTGTGAAAAAGTATTAAAAAATTTATTATTATAATTCAAGTTTTGTGGGTCCTTGATACTTGGCGGCCCGGGGTTAAAGCCCTATTATTCCCTATGTAGATCTACCTCTGCATACGACGCTTTTCACAGTAATCTGTATTACCTGCGGACTGGTCGAAACTTGCCCGACCGGTCGACGCGCGAGCGTTCAGAACGAGGCGTGTAATTCGCGCGCTCGTAGCACAGTGATGGCAATTGATATAAGCGCTTAATCTGTTCCCTCGCCTGAACTAGAGATGGGAAAAACGGGTCTTTTTAGTGATCTGCATTTTTGCATCTGGATCCCGTATGTGAGCCGGCTCACTGAACCGGTTCAAATAGAGCCGAGTTCTGAATATGTTACTGCAGTCTGCCACTGAGTTACCTAGTTCAGTCAATCATATCACGACCTGTATAGAATCAAGAATGCATAGCCAAACATGTGATGCATGAATCATTTGAGCTGACAGATGCATCAAAGCGAGAGCTGATACGTAAGTGTAAAATGTGCTTCTGTGTGTTAAGTGTTTCACTGAGTTATGCGGATCCGTTGATCCGTCGGCTCAAAAAAAAGTGAGTCGGCTCTCACGGATCTTCTGTCGGAGTCGGCTCTTTGAACCGGTTCAGATCTGAGCTACCCAACTCTATCCTGAACACGAGAAACTGTAAAAGCAAGAACAATCTGCGAAATATTGACGCGACCGACGACACTCGAAACTATGAAAAGGGGGCCGTACGTGAAGTATAAGAAACAAACCTGATGAGCTGAGTCCATTTTTGCTTTCACATTCACATTTTTTGCCATAATATCCAGAACGACAAGCACAAACTCCACACTGAAGATTTCCGCCATAACTGCACGATGTAGAATTTAATTGAAAATTGCCATCCTGTTCGCAATCACAATCACAGACAATCTTTAGCCGTACTGTTAAACTCTCATCAATTGCAACTGGGTTTATTTTGAACACCTGAACCCAGTCTTTCTTATCGGCCGGACATTCGGTGACGGTAATTGATGCCGTAAATTTAGTTTTATTGTCAAATTTGATTCCATCACAAGTTTTGGTTTCTTTTATTTCTGTGCCCAAGCAAGCTGATTTATATTTTATGTCTACAAACCTCGGGGCGTCGTCTGTCATTGTTACCGATCCAGCAAGTTCCTTTAATTGATAAAACATATTATGATTGACTTATGTCTATTTTTGAAATTTATCGCTCATTGGTTTTCTTAAAAAATCCGATACGGAAAAACATGAAATTAGTTGAGTTATAACGTATTTTTCCTACTGATAAAAAATACTTGGATATAACAGGAACTCGACGAGTATGTATAAGTATGTAAAATTTTAAAATAAATACTTCTGTAAATTTGATAAAAAGTTTTATCAGATTCATTCATAATAAAATGCCAAACAAATAAAACTATCTTAAGGTGTATTTTTAATGTTATCATAGGATTTGTATATATTTTTGTCATAACACTGATTAAATATTTAACCTGCACCGGAATTACCCATACCGCGAGTAATCTAGTAATGTCAAGTTTCCAAAACTCAAAAAACCAATGCTCGACATAATTAGTTTAGTTTCTGGTGGACAGAGTATTCGATATATTTAACGGCACTCCCTCCCGCCCTTCCTTTTCTTTACTCTGAGCTAACAGTGCCGAAATGTTGGAGGAGACCCTCTTTATCGATGGAAAATAAATTTGATAATCGTGCAGTCACATTTTGAAAGCCCTTCTACTCCACGATAAATACTTACATCATATACTCCTTTGACCAAATCGACAACATTCGATGAATCACGTGAAAGAATTCCCATTGACGCACCGTTAATTCTTGATTTCAATTCTTTATATAGCTTTTCCTGTTCTTGTACAATCGCAAAGATGATATTGATGTTATTCTCCTTGGCAACCCGATTTATTTGGGCAATTGATGGATAATCAAAATCTAGAGCCTTTGTATAAAATCCTGTACCATTAAGATGACATTTAGCATCGTTAGGTTCAATTATACCAGCTAATTTACCATCGCCAGCAAAATGAAAACCAGCATCAGTTGAGAACACTAATAAATGCCGTGCGTCCGGACGCCACCCAATCTCTTTTTGACAAACCATTGCTTGCATTAAACCATCGAAACCACCTTCCGGTGCATCCAGGTTCCCGGATACTGGCGTGTTTTTGACATATTTCGAAAACTGTTCTGTATCATCGGTTAAACTGAGATGGTTTTGAAAACTATAGGGACTAGCACATGATTCCCCTCCAGCAAGCACGCATGGTTTCTTTAGCCTAAAAGTAATTAGCAATTATAAGTCTTTTCAAGGCTACCCGTAAACTCCCTACACACGACACACGAATAAAATAATCAGTGGGGATAAATCGAATGCTACTCTTGACACAACCTAGCATTGCAAGGAGGCTAGACTCGCTCTGTTGGGAACGCATATATCATCATGACTCCTTCAATGTTAAGATGTTAATGATAGCAAATCGTCTTACATTAGGCTAACCGAGAGATGATGTGGTCGCCCAAATCAGCCGTGTGATATCGAAATAAATAATTAATAATAATATGTCGACTCAAATGATCGACAAATCACCCGATTTTTTAAATATGCATTAATTAAGGTTAAAGAACAACACATTAGCAAAAATAACACTCTAGTGAGACTAATTGCAAATTTTTTTTACATTTTTTTTAATTTGAATAACCAACTGATAAGAGATAGTAGAATGAAAACTTACTTATCTGGAACTGTACTTGTAAATGGTAAATCAACTTTGTCAACGAAACTTCCAAAACCTAGTCTGAAATTTTTCGTAACCTTCTTCATAACTTCAGCTAGCCTATCACCTAATCGAGAAAGATTAATTTTATCGTCAGCCATTGAAGCTGATAAATCCATCATATAATACAAATCAACAGGATAATCTTCAGCTTGGGAATACTGGAAATCTATATCGATTGTTGTGCCACGCCGAACAGTAATTTCCATTTCTTGAGGTTGGACTTGAACTGCATTTCCTCCACTTTTCTGTAGCGGTCGTAATGGTTCATTTTTTATAAAAGTTTTCTTTGAATCTGCGGAGACTATATATTCAGGACTGCACCACGATGAAGAGGCGGCCGATTTGTTTGCGCAGCGTATAAAGTTTTTTTCAAGTTGAAAAGGCTAAAATTATCGACAAGACATTAACAATGACGAATTTTCTTTAAATGACCCCTCTTTAGCGACGTATCTGTTTAAAATTTTCTGTAACGTTAAGGTAGTTGTCGTGGTTAAGACACACCGTCAGAAAATTCTTAATTTTTGTATACTTATTAAGAACATGATAATACAATTACCCTGAAAATTTGAAGTCGATCGACCATATATAATCCGAGATAAATTCAATTAAAAATTGGATAATTAACATTGATTGTATACGATCTCTGTAGTTCTGAACCAGTTTCTTATTTATAAAAAAAGAACTAACTGTCAGAAACTTTCCAAAAACTGACAGTCTTTCAATGCGTTTGTTATGAGTTTAAAAAAAAATAAGAAACATTTTTGACCGTCTAATTATTTATTAATAACGGTTTAAAGCTCAACAATTTATTGAAAAGTATACATGCATATGAATACTGTATGGGTTACGTTTCCACGGGTACAGTCTTGCGTACAAATTATGGATCACTTAGCTACAAGCTAGTATATTTTTGTGGTGCGTATAACCTATAACTTTTTGACAATATTGTACCACGACAACTACCTTAAAGGGGAAATGATTCAACGGCGGGGAAATATAAGAGAAACCTTGGTAACGCAAAGAAGTTGAATTGATTCGTTTATAATAGACGTTGATTTCAGGTGTTGAGCAAATTTCTTTATTTGAATCTACTAATTAACAAAACAGTCTATTGTAATACATCTCTGCAACCTACTGACTTCGCCCCTACTAAAAATTTCTTAACTTTTAAAGTAGTTAAAGTGAACGATAAACAATTTCATTTTGGCCCGACTAATTATTATTCCCTTTGTTTGTCATTTATTATAATAAAACTTTATTCATTTCAGATATTTGAGGAATCAGAAACCGCGGACGTTTTTAAAGATGTGGTACGTAAAATATATTTCTTTTATTATAAATTCTTTGTAGTTCTACTTTTGAACATTTCTTAAATTACTCACATTTATTATGTTTGCATAAAGAAATACTTATTTTAAATTTATTCACCTATATTTTTCTATAAGAATTAGACAAAGAATTAACAAAAAAAAAACTAGTGTCTGAAGTGAAACCAAATAAAAAATAAACGCAAAGGAACCTGTTGATCAAGTTTTCCCTTCAGCTCCACTACCTGTTAGCTAATCGGGTTCGTTTTTCCCCTAGCACCTAATTTCCCCCAGTTTTAACGGTTTCGTTTTATATTTTCGTTACGTCGTTGAAGAAAATTACTCTCATCACGGCTAAATAAGTTTCACTTCAGAAATGCAAAACGAAGCATCCAACAACTATCGAGTGGTTGTTGTTAGTATAGACCAGTGGTTCCCAACCGGTTGGTCGCGACACTAGTGGGTCGCGGAAGGGTTATAGGTGGGTCACAACTCGATCCTAAAACTATCAGAAACCATCAAATAAGCTATCAGAAAAGGTTAGAAAAATCGAAACAAATCGAATTATGCTTTGATTGATTTCTTGGTTTTGGCACCTGGGGCAGACAACAGAACTAGTATATCCCTCCCAGATTTTTTTTTACTCCACCATGGATCGATAAGGAAAGGTGGGTCGCCAGCTGAAAAAGGTTGGGAGCCACTGGTATAGACAATAGACATGCGTTGTTTAAGGCGTATAAAATAGAAGAATTTAATAAATTCACATTTTATCCAATGGCACATCGTTTTGCGATTAAAAATATTATCTGATGGAATTATTCTTTGCATCTTTTACGAATTGCTTATTAAGAAGCGATTTTAATATTTTATATCTCTGAGGTCGGAGTTTAAAAACCACACTTCCTTGAAACAATGCAATTACATTGCGGTGAATCATTTTAACGTAATTTCATGACACTTATATTGATACACTTTAAAATTTTCCAAAAATATTCTTATAAGATTGCATCTATATAATTACGAAACAATTCTACTAATGGCATTTGACTAAATAAGGTATTTACAAATCTAAGTTATTTTTTAATCTATACTAATATCTTCGTTAATATATATACTACAAAAGAAACAGGTTGCGTCTATATGTTACCTCAAGATTTGAGAACTACTAAAACGATAAAAATCTGCTAACGAATAACAAAGGTTATGTTACTCTACAACAAAAACGGGGAGTTAACTGACATAAACAGCTAGTTAATCCGAAATTGTCAAGTATAATAATTACGTAGATTTCATGACGCAGAGGCTCACTGTCGGAAATTTTTTTTGTGACGGACAAATACATGTATTTTCTATTTTATAGGCAAGATAAAATAATACAGTCGTTAACACAACACGTGATATTGTTGTATTTCTCTAGACCAAAATCTTTAGATCAAAATCAAGCAAAATATGACTAAGAAGACGGTTCGAGTAACGAGTATTTTTAACTTTTGAGAAACTTTGATAACTACTTCTAAAATATGTGTTATATATTTAGTGGTTGAATTATTTTGATAATGTCATTCGTTATTTAATATAACTTTAATTTTCTCTAGAGGCGGCAGAAATGTAATGGCCTACTCCTAATGTGTTGATAAATTCGTCACTAATTCTTTTTAAGTTCAAAATAAAAAAAAAATGAACTAACCTTTTTGCACCACACACAGTCGGGTTCCTGGATACAGGGGCCGCAATGTTTTTTGGAGGTACATATTGATTGGCTACTGCTTTGATTAAAAAAATATAAAAGTAACACAAGAAAAATATCCAACCGGTTCTTCATTGTGATCTTCAAATATACTAAAAAATGTTATATATTCAGTTATTCATACAGTTATGATTTAAGCGTTTATCGCAACAATTATTATCAGTGTGTATTCACCGCAGGCGCATCCTGCAAACTACAGCGTTTCTCAAACATTAAAAAGCAGTGACTCATAGCTAGACATTTCAAGGGAATTTGTCGCAATGTTAAATACCTATCGTTTAACACTTTTCAAGTCAAACGAATTCGTATGTACCTTTCAATAATCAAGCAGCACACAATAATAGTTTATGTATTTGTTAGTAAATGAAGGTATTTTGTAAAGTAGTCATGTTAAAACGAACGATAGCGAGTTTTAACCATTAAGTTGTAGATATAGAGTGCTCTAATGTACCACTGCGCAAACAAACCGACAGGAAAAAGAAGAACATAGACACGGTATATGTATATCTCTTTCTGACCCGTCTTGTTGTATGTTGTTGAATAACGACGGAATGGCTGCCGCAATAGGGATGTAGACTATTTTTGGGAAAATGTTTTAAATCATGCATAAGTACCTAATATTGCCACAAATATTTATTATTTTTATTTAAAGCCTTAAAACTCATGTATTTTAAATCCCGTTTCAAATTTCGGTCCAAAACGCCAATACTAGTCGCGTGGCGTCACCTGTTCATACTAAAGGAGGCTCAAAAGTTTACACGGGAGCTCATAAACGTTAGTAAACTGAGGTGATGAAAAGTTGTTTAGTAGTCGTTGCTATAGTTACATGTAATTTGACGTTTCCTATAAACAAATAATAATGAATTACACACTAAATATTAACCAAACAATGAAGTTTTTTGACATCGGCTGAACATATGACGTCATGCGCTCTGATTGGTGTCTGTTGTCACGTGACTTGAGAGTGATTTTTTTAGGTTTTATTTATTAAATATTAATTAAATTCCTTAAAAATATGGAAAAATATAGTGTTTTTTAGTATTTCTATCATAGAAACTACTACTTTTCGTTAAAATTATGTTTTTATTTGAATACAGTCAACATCCCTATTGTCGTTATCTTTTTTAGTCATTTTGCGGCGCGTAGGTTTTAACAGTCGTAATAGCTTTACGAACAAAACATATAGATTTTTTACCCGTCCATCCTTTTTCGAAATTTTTAACAGTTTGATTTTGTAGGCTGCGTTCAATTCTAATGCGGTTACACTATGATTAATTATGTAAATCGTAGAGCGACTACGTTTTATTTTATTTTAGTGTTAAATATGTAATTTGACGAGCGATATCCAGGTACGAAAAGTAGCTATTTTATAAGAAGGTGTGCAAAAAATGTTTTTACGGTTCCGTATCCAAAATATGGAACCCGGATTTTTTCCTTATGCTCTGTTTGTCATAGCTGTCTAATTACTAGCTTTCAAACTTTGATTTTAAACACAATTTTGAAACATATTTTGTCACAAAAAATAATTTGTAAGAATATGTCATTATTAGAATATATATAATTAGAATCTCAGAGCGTTTAAACTGCGAAAAAATCAAACTAAATAGATTTTTAGCGGCAGTTCAATAGTTAATACTATCAATTTATTTATAGTAGTTTTCGAAATTAGCTGCTGATAGTGAAAAAGTTGCGATATCTTTTACTGAAAATAAAAAGAAACACGTTTTTAAACATCAGTTTAAATATAAATATAATTTAATAAAATATTTTACATAATTTATACAATTTTTTTCTTTTTATGAGTTTGGTTAGAACATATAATTTTAAAAACAATTTTTTCGTGAAAATTTCACGGCAACACTATTTGAAAGTATAGCATCTGAAAATATCGTTCTGTTCATCAATTGTTCTAATTATTAGTGAATAAATCGGTAATTTAAACTAAAATCCATAAAAATTTAACACTAAAACAGGAAAACGTATAATATAGGTCAAACAACGACTTATGGAACGATAATAATAAATTCAAAAACACTTTTTGAAATTAACCTCTACGAATGAAGATCACAATAAGAAATCTCACGATTTGCTATTTTTTCAAAAATTAAAAAAAGAACTTAGAAATATTCTTCTTCATAAAAAACGCATGCCACAACTCAAAATTTGAAACAATATTTTTGTGGTCATTCTGTTCAGAAAGTTAATTGATAATTTCGGAGGAAAATCCATAAAAAAAAACTCTTTAAAGCAAACAAAACAAAAGACAGAGACAACGAGTTAAAATTATACACTATGAACAATGATTGCACGAGCACGATCGCTTGCTTTCTCCTTCTTTCGGATTGCTGGTTCTAATGCTGCAATGGTGCACAAAGTGTTCGGTTTTGTCGGCATCGCTGTACCGCATCACCGTGGACCTCGTCCGTGTCGTCACAGAATTATCGCGACTCGACACTGTCCCAGTGGTAGAACGGCGGCCACGTTGTCTTACCACCTGTAACTGGTTGCGAAGCGTTGTTTCGCTGTTTAACGTGTGTTCCAGTTTCCTACGCATTTCCTAAAATAAAAACAAAGAGTCAATTTCGAGCTGAACTGGCGTGTAAAGGATTCCGTACAATTCCGTTTTCCGTGAGAACTTTAATATTTAGGATTTCCGTTTAGGTTTTCCTGCGAACTATGAGTGAGGCCCTATATTTTTTCAAGTTATTTTAAAACTATAAAAAATATATATCTGTATTTCTCATAAAGAGTCCTGTCATTTTTTTTGTTATTTGATTTGGCTCCCAAAATTAACTGTCAACATCGGAATTTGTTTATTTACACTATACATCCGTGACTGGATTATCTAACTCTTTTCGTCCAGTAAAATCGGAAAAAATAAGCTGTGACAGACAGAGGCGAGAGTGATCCTGTAAAGGTTCCGTTATTTCATCGGATGTACGAAACCCTAAAAAAACGACAAAAAACTTGGAATGTGTCGTGGGATACGCGTTTGGAACGAAGTCCCTTTCTTATAAGACGTTTTTCGCAACGCGTTTTATATAATCTAAAAACACCCGGTATAATCTAAAAACATCCGGTATAATCTGAAAACACCCGGTATAAATTAAAAATACCCGGTATAACCTAAAAACACCCGGTATAATCTAAAAACACCCGGTATAATCTAAAAACACCCGGTATAATCTAAAAACATCCGGTATAATCTAAAAACACCCGGTATCACCGTATACCAGTATAGAGATTATACGACTGCCGGTTTTTCGTGACATATTTTCGTGACTTGTTACATTTTTTCTCGGCTAGGTCCCCTCGCTAACCCGCGATAGGGAACTTCGTTCCAAAAATTAGAAAGTGGAGATCGTAGAGATCTTAATAGTCAGGGGTGATAATGATAATGATTATAGTAACAGGCTAGATTTTTGCCAGTAGCTTGCTGATGACGAGACGCCCAACTTTTCTATCTTCGAAAATTTTCGGAAATTGTGTCCAGCGACGGGTCTGACTGTCTAACATGTTGATTTTATGATTTCGGAAATTTTATTAGTAACAATAAGTTTGTTAGTTTAATTAATAAATAATGTGATAAGGAGCCAAAAAACACTTGCGACCTACAAAATGAATGGTGTCACTACTAGTAAGAAGCTGATTTTTTTTCTATTAATTAATCATTATATGTATCATTTAAAGGTCATATTTTCCTACAAATTCAATGGTGTGATTTTTCAGTCCTACGCTCTTAATTTCATGATAACATTTTTATCATTCTAGCCTGTTACTAGTCATTAAAAAAAAGATGCCTGTACCCCTTACTATTACGGTTGCAGTCGAGGAATATTAGATCAGCACGTGATGCCAGTTTGTGTTCGTTCGCTTAAAAAAAAAACCGGGTCGCAGTGCCAAAACCCTGCCGACAATATAGTGTATTTGCGAACTTAAGTTGGTTTTTGGGCAAAATAAAAAATTTGACTCCTTAATACACCCCTTAAAACATTTTTGTTTTTAACTGCATTATTATGATCAATCGAACATCTATACCAAATTAAATACACCTTTCAGTAAATAAATCACTATCTGCAAACTAATGTTTCCACAAAATTTGTAAGTCCGGTCCTGTCGGGCCGATTTTATTTAAATTTTAGGGGCACTTTTTAATTACTACTTAAGGGTTAAATGTCAATTTTGAAACGATTCTGAGAATTTTTTCGGTATTTTGGGGCCCAAAAACATTTTTCAACCCCTAAAAACTACCCTTAAAATACCCCGATTACGCCCATTTTAAATAGGCTTCTTGCGGTGATCGAATTCAACACATGGGCCAAATTTCTTTAAAATCAATTAACTCTTTCGAAAGTTATTGCCCGCACACATATATATATATATATATATATATATACGCTTATATATATATATATATATATATAAAAAATTTTAAAAATGGCGCCAAAGTGTTTAGGAGGTTATGAAACGTCGAGAAATTTCGGTCCGACCCCTAGGTCCCGCCATCCGACCGACGCCAATAGTGTATGTTGCCAAATGGCAAATACACTAAAAAGGAGAAGAGGTACCTCTGTTGCTTGTCGTTCTTTACGTTTCATTTCACTTGATCGTTGTCTTTCAGCTTCAAGAAGAGCCTTCAGATGCTTCACATTATTTCTTTCTTTTTGAAGATCATCCTCAAGACTTCGTACTCTTGCTTTTTCTTCTTCCAAAGATGCACTGCAGGATTAATAAAATAAATTTTAAAGTTTGTGTATATAATATATTAGTAGTGACGATGTAAGTAAAACGATACGTAAAATGTAAATATTTTAAGTAATCATACATAATTAAGTTAGCAGGAAAGTGGACAAATTGATGTTAATCAATAAACCAATTGTAAATTTATTAAATTGTTAAATTAATAATTGGTTTATTGATTAACATCAATTTGTCCACTTTCCTGCTAACTTAATTGTGTATGTTTAAAAAAATATGGACGCAACAATTTCCAATGTAATTTTAAGTAATATTTTTCGAAACGTACAATGATTCTTGTGCCCTGGCTTCATGCAAAGATGCCTGCCTGTGGAGTAGTTGGCGCTCCAACTCGACATCCGAATACTGTCTCACTTGATTTTTAAGTTCAGTTTGTAAATGCATATTCTGATTCTTTGTGGTTTCTAGTTGTCTCTTCATTTCGGCCAACCGTTTCCTTTCTATGTTTACAGCTGTCTCCAAATCATTCACTGAAATACAAAAATTATAAACAAATAGACGATAAATAGTTAGAAATTTAAAAGTGTACTGGAAAAAGACAGGTGTAATTCAATTTCGTATAATTTAAAATCTTACTAAATTAATATTGTATGGTTGTAAAGTCAAGATTCTAGATGATCGTGTAAATTACCTACTTCCACTTTTGATATATTTTTGACATTTAGCTATTGAAAATTTTCAAACAAATTGGTTTTGATCCGATTTTTGTTAATCGAATTTTCACCAGATCTCAACGTTTTGGGGTCCTGAATGCTATTCTGACTATTTTTTGGTGGACGTCCATTTGTGCGTATTTGTAAGTGAGAAAATTCTGGCAGTTATATATATGTATGTCAAAAAAGGAATAAATTAATAAAATAAAAACCCGGGTCGCAGTGCCAAAACCCTGCCGACAATATAGTGTATTTGCTAATACAGGCAGTGTGGCTGTATTATATGAACTTAAATTCGTTTTTGGGCAAAATAAAAAATTTAACCCCTTAATACACCCCTTAAAATATTTTTTTTCTTAATTGCAACATTATTAACAATCTAACGAGTGTACCGAATTAAATACACCATTCAGTAAATAAGTCACTATCTACAAATGAGTGTTTTCATAAAATTTCTAAATCCGGTTCTGTCCGGCCGATTTTATTAAAATTTTAGGGACACTTTTTAATTACTACCAGAGGGTACAATTTCATTTTTCAAACGATTCGGAGAATTTTTTCGGTGTTTTGAGGCCCAAAAACATTTTCCAACCCCTAAAAACTACCCTTAAAATGGCCCAATTAGGCCCATTTTAAATAGGCATCTTGCGGTGATGGATTTCAACACGCGGGCCAAATTTAGTTGAAATCAATTGTCTCTTTCGAAAGTTATTGCCCGCACGTATATATATATATATATATATATATATATATATATATATATATATATATATATATATATATACATATAGATAAACATTTTTAAAAATGGTGCCAAAGTGTTTAGGAGGTTATGAAACGTCGAGAAATTTTGGTCCGACACCTAGGTCCCGCCATCCGACCCACGCCATAGTGTATGTTGCCATATGGCAAATACACTAATAAATACATAAATATCTTTAGAACGATCTAACCGATTAAGATCGCAAGAGGGTTTATTGAAACTTAGATCTAATTAGATTTTGGAGTTATTCGGACAACTTTAAAGGTGTTTTTTAGGGGTTTAAAAATATTTTTGACCCAAAAATATCGAAAAAAATTTCAGAATCGTTTCATAGTTGAAACTTAATACTTAAAAAATGTGTTGCTAAAATTTTAACAAAATCGGCCAGACAAAACCGGACATGCAAATTCTATGAAAAAACTAGTTCGCGATCCTGAATTACTTACTGAAGGATTTATTTAATTTGGTGCAGATGTTGGATTGGCAATAAAAACATTTAAAAAAATTCAAAGGGAGTATTAAGGGTTTTTGTATAAAAACAAATTTCAGTAAATAAAGTCAGAAGCAATGTCTGCATTCGCAAATACAACTATATTGTCGGCAGAGTTTAGCACTGGAATCCGAGTTTTTTTTTATAAACTTCTTTAATGCAAATCTTCTTGGTTTCAGGGCTTGTACGCCGTGGTCCATTGGTATTTCTACCGGATGTTTCGTCTACAACTGCGGTAGACATTATCAAAGGCGATGTGGTAGCGGGCGAAGTGTCCTTCTCGGCTGCTCACAAGCAAGCGTGTCGACTACTGCTGCTCCTTCTTCTTTTATGCACCGTTGGTTGTCGTTCTCTACTCGGTCGTAGTTGTAGACGAAACGTCAGGTAGAAATACAAATGAACCACGGCGTACAAGCCCGGAAACCAAGAAGATTTGCAACAACGCCAGCCGTGAAACTTACACAATTGGATAAAACTTCTTTAATGTTTATAAACATAATATGTAGTATCAATTTATTGTAATTAACACTGAGCAGAAAGTTTTAGGTTTGTCCCACACAGGTTAAGAGGTTTCCATATTTTTTCTCCACTAAGGTTTTTGAGAAGAAATAAAACTAAACGTACATTTTTGTGCCGCATGTTGTTGTTTGTTAACCACTTCTTGTTCCAAAAGTTCGATGCGGCTGAGTAATTGCATTTGATTCGCCGGACTTGTTGGCATTTCTTCTTCTTTGACTTTCTTTGAAGCTATAGTGCAAGTTCTAGCATGTAACATCGACAACTCATGTAGATCTAACGACTGAAACAATCATTTCAATATAAAAACGCTGAAAAATTGCAACATATAAAATATATAAAGGTAAAAACGAGAGAAAACTAGAAAACAGATATCTATGAAAATTAAAAACAGTTTTTTTTTTAATTTTTAAATTTACGCGAAATTGACATACCTACGTTACTTTCGGGATATTCTGTACATTAGCATTAAAACAAGCATATATATAAAAAAAAACAATAATCATACCTCCATGCCATTATCCAGAATTTTATTTAAAACATCAAGCATACTAGGGCTAGCTCCGATTTTCTGGTTTAGTTCGTTTTCAACGTGAAGGGGTTTTTTTTTAGTACATCTGCATTTCTTTTTAGGTTCTTCTGGTGTTTTACATTTTTCCTAAAAATAAAATGAAAAATACTTTTGTAGAAATTCATTTAAAAAATATATATTTGTTAAATTTACCAGTTCCTCTTCAAGAGATTTGATTTTTTCTTCCAGTTCCGTAATTTTTTTTTTCAAATTTTCATTTTCTTTCATTAACTCTTTGTTAGTTGCACGTAAATTGTCTAATTCCCGTTCCAGTTCGCCTGTAACATCATGCAATGATTCTTCGTGAACTTTTGATAGTTTAGCAACACTGTCCGTATGTTTCGTGTGAACATTTTTCAGATCTCTGTCATACTGCGCTTTGATTGTTTTCAAATCATCTTCATACTGTTTGGCAGCTTTCTCCATAGCCGCTGCGTGTTCTGCTTTAAGGGAGTTAATTTGATCTTCGTATTGTTTTCTCAATGCATCCATATTGCCAGCCGCTTCTAAAGCTTCAGCCAATTTCTTTCGTAATTCATCGAGTTCTGATTGCAGCTCTTTATTTTTATTATCCATATCTCCACATTTTTTCATCTGTTCTTCACAGTTAGCCTTCTCAGCTTCCAAGGCCTTTATCTGAGCTTCAAACTTCTTCTTTAACGCTTCCAACTCATCATTTGATGCAGCCGATAAATCATTTCTTAATTTATTCATATCACTTTCGCATTTATTTTTCTGATCTTCCAGCGACTTCATTAAGCCATTTATTTTAGCTTCACTGTCTTTCTTGAACGATTCTAATTCATTATTTAATGCTAATAATTCGTTCTTAAGTCTGCTAATTTCATCCTCGTAACTCTTTTTCTGATCTTCCAATGATTTGTTCAAATCTTTAATTTGTGATTCATATTTAGTTTTTAATTCACCACTAGAAGATAACTCGGCCTTTAATTGATCAATTATCTTTTCTTGTTCGTCATATTTCTTCTGTAGATCTTCTAGTGCCTTAGATGCAGCCAAGAACTGTGCCGTTATCTTAGCGATTTCATCTTCCAAACTCTTTTTCTGATCTGCCATCATTTTATTTAAATTATTGATTTTATCTTCGTAGCCCTTCTTTTGATCTGCCATGGCTTGATTTAAATTGCTAATTTGATCTTCGAATTTTTTCTTTGATTCATTGTCGCTTTCAGCTTGCTTCTTTTGTTCTTCTAACTGTTGTTCGAATTTTTTCTTCATTGACTCCGCTTCTGCGTTTGCTGAGTCTAGTTCCTTTTTGAGTTTCGCATTTTCCTCCTCACACATTTTTTTTTGTTCTTCTAAAGATTGCCTCAATTCGGCAAGCTGTGCTTCGTAAGCAGCCTTCATAGCAGCCAAATCTTTATTGGAATCTTCTAGTTGTTTTCTTAATTTTTCAAGTTCACTTTCGTACTGTGACTTTTGATCCTCTAAGGATTTTTTCAAATTATTGATTTCCTCCAAATTCTTAGTTTTCAACGATTCTAATTCACTGGTCAAAGCAGCTTCTTTTTTTAAATTATCTATTTCTTCTTCACATTTTTTTCTTTGCTCGGCCAAGAAATTATTCAAATCTTCCATTTGGTCTTCATATTTCTTTTTTATTTCTTCCAATTTAGCGATTTCCTCTGCACACTTTTTTCTTTGATCATCTAAAGCTTGGTTCAAATCACTTATTTGCGCTTCGTACTGCCGTCTCAATTCCTCTAAATCGTCTTGTGTAAAGCCTCCTTTAAGTGACTCTAGTTGTTTCAAAAGATCTTCGTATTTTTGTTTTAATTCTTCAAATTCTTTTGGTCCTACAATTAAAATGACAGTATCATCAGAAACAATAAAAGTCGCATAAGCTACAAGAAATTAATTATTTCGAGTAAAAAACTTTATTCATCAACTTTGAAAATAGATATACTATAAAATTATTCAAAAGAGTTAGTCGTTAGATAAGCAGTTTAGATTTTATGCATGGCACGGGTATGCTTTGCATAGTTTCAACGATTTGGCGCTTCATTAATCGAACCCTACTATAATGATGACTTTTGGTCACAGACTATAGTAAACAATGAATTCATATATGCTATTTAGTTTATATGAACTACATTTTAGTACGAACAGTCAGTGGTTATACAAGTCAGCACAGGTTTAAAGTCAAAATTTAATAATGCAAAAGATGCGTAACCTTTCAATAGATTGCATATCTTTTTTTCCACCCCGTCAACAGCTTCTTCTAATTTCTTCTTTTCCTCGTCACATTCTTCGTCTTCAAACACCATTGGACCACCGATTTTCTCAACTTGCGTCAATACCGCTTTCATTTGACATTTCATCGCATGTCTTAATTGACATAGTTGTTCTTTTAGAATTTGAATTTCAAGCAGCGAGCTTTTATTTTGACACTCGAGAGCATAAAGACGATGAATTAATCTATCTTTTTCGGTGACTTGATCGATCAACTTCGAAATTTTATTTTTCAGATTCTCATTTCCCTCTTTGAGTGCATTTACTCCATTACTGAGCTGATTACACGTGCATTTAAGCTCTGAGTTTTCTTTTTCGGCAGCTTCCTTTCCTTTCAGAAGGATTGCATTTTCACTCATCAATTTTTGTTTTTCGTTTTCAAATTTGCTTATCATGTCTTGTTTTTCTTTTTCAGCTTTTTGCGCTGCTTTACATTTTTCTTTTTCATACGTATCCATCATTTCTTGTATCGCTTTTTCATACTTGTTCACCATTTCTTGCTTCTCTTTTTCATAGTTGTTCATCATATCTTGCTTCTCTTTTTCATAGTTGTTTATCATATCTTGCTTCTCTTTTTCATATTTGTTCATCATGTCTTGCTTCTCTTTTTCGCATTTCTGCATTATTTGACATTTCTCGCTTTCATATTTGTTAATCATATCTTGCTTCTCTTTTTCGTATTTGTTGATCAAATCTTGCTTCTCTTTTTCATATTTGTTAATCATATCTTGCTTCTCTTTTTCATATTTCTTTATCATATCTTGCTTCTCTTTTTCATATTTGTTAATCATATCTTGCTTCTCTTTTTCATATTTGTTTATCATATCTTCTATTTTTTTTTCATATATCTGCGTTATTTTACATTTCTCTTTTTCATACATATTTATCATTTCTTTTTTCTCTTTTTCATGCATATTATTCATCTCGTTTTTCTCTCGTGCATTTTCCTCTCTTTCTTTATTGAGTTGTTTTTCCAGCTCCGATTTTTCTATTTTCAATTCAGCAACCTGTTTCTTTAACCCGTTAACTTCAGTTTGAAAATTTTCGTTGGCCTTTTTGAGGCTTTCAACCGCAATGCCCAATTGCCCTCTCTCACACTGCAATTTGCCAACTTTAGTACGAAGAAATTGACAGCTGGCTGAATTCTGTAATATTTGCCTATTGCCCAAGATGTCTTTCAAACTTCTGGATATTTCCATGTTTTCTTTTCTCTGCAAACCAAGAACTGATTTTATGCAATTCACTTCGCACAATAGATGCTCATTTTCACCTATCGTTACTCTTAGCTGCTCAATCAGTTTGCGAATTTCATCTTCAGCCAAACGTTCGATTTCATCAGAAACACGACGAAGTTTATCGTTTTCGTTTTTCAGTTCATTGATAACAGACGCACTAAGTAGACCGCTCGTGCTAAGTTTATCAATACTTTCTCCGCCGATTTCATTCAATAGCATATCAAGCATTTCTTTAGTTTCTTGAAATAGTTCTTTCATATGTCGGTCTTCTGAATTTTTCGCTTTTTCGAGTTCACCTTCAATTCCTTTAATACTATTTGCCAACTGTTCTTGCAGATTTAATGTTTCCGTCTTTATTTTTTCCATTTCCTCTGAAAGCTCTAAAATTTTGTGATCCTTTTCCTCAATCTGTTTTCGAAGTTGCCTTATCGCGAATTTCATTCTATCCTGGAAGGTAAAATATAAAGAAATAATATATAAAACTATTGATATCAACCTCCGTACATTACCTGTTGACAGTCGCAGCTTCTTGATACATGTTCCAATTCTGTCACTAATTTCCTTATTTCATTTTCCATAGCGGTCATTCCTATTTCTTGTTCCTGTATTTTTTGTTGCATGAACGAACGTTCATTTTTTAAATTCATATTTTCTTCAACCAATACCTTGTACTCATCTTCAAGTTGGAAAAGCTGCATTTGTTTCTTTTTCAACGCGTCTCTTTCGGCACGTAGAGGAGCCAGTTCATGAGTCATGAATCTTGTACGTTCTAATTCCTCTTTTAATCTTACGGAATCAGTAAGTTGCATTCGTAAAAGCCGAATTTCATCCATTGCTCTTCTAAGTTTAAGTTTTAGTTCCTTCATTTGTTCAAATTGTATTTTGCACTCTGCGTCATCTTTTTTACCTTTTGCTTTTGTTACGCGTCCCTCAAGTTCATCGCGTTCTTTTATTACTTCATCTAAGGCTTGCGATCTTTGCCGATGAACATCTAATTCTGGTTGAAGCTCGGTTATCATACTTTGTAGATTTACATTCTCGCATCTAAGATTGTCAATGATGCATTCGTATTCCTCCGGAGTTAAATTACCCCTTGGTGTTCCAAAATCTTCGCCGTCGCTTTGTTCTAAATTTCGACAAGATGTTGACGCCTCCGATTTATGGGTAGAACATGATTTTATTGAGACACATTTCTTAGACCCAGTTTCTGATTTAATTGATTTACCACAGCATGAACCTTTCGACTTTTTAGCTGTTGCTGACTTTATAGATGACTTTTTAGATAGTATCGATTTTTTAGATGTTGTCGACCCTACTGATTTTTCATCGTCACTTTTTATTATTCCATCTGTTATCAATTCACTGACGACCGGACTTACACCAGTAAGCTAAAAAATAAAGAAATACAACATCTAAATAGCACTTTTGTTTGTTATGCCAATATTGAGGCAGATACGTAAATTTTGATGACAAGTCATATTTTTCTGGATACTTAAAAATAGCTTTTAAGCACGTGATTATCAGGGGTTATCTGTATACGAAATGAAAATCATCAATATGGCTTACTTCTTTTATTTGTTTTCTTAAATTTTCGCGATCTTCGAGTAAAATCTCATTTTCTTTTTCAATATCTGAAAGTTTGTTGCAATAGCTTTTCAACTCTGCCAATTCACTTTTAATAGCTTCCGCTTCGTCATCAGGTTTTACGCGTACTTTAGCCTAATTTAATCAGACAATGAAAAGGATATATCTATACTAAATTTCAGTAAAAAGGACATGGATTTTACCTTATTGTTATTTATAAACAACAAATTGTATGACGCAAATAAAGCTTAACTGCAAACTGGATGTAAAAATGTGAAAAAGTCCTTTTCGAAATTCCATATGGATACGTCTTTAATTTAATTTATATTAACTATATTACTGTAAATTAGTTGCTCAAAATACAAAAGGTACAAATAAATGAAGGTCTTAGGTCTGTCAATTATATTAAAAATAAAAAAAAAAATAAAAAACAATATCACACTTGCTCCATTTTATGCTTCTATATAATATACTAATAAAAGTTATTTCATTTTTGCATGAAAATCGTGTGCGTCACCCTAATACTTAATATCGCATTATATATGGCAGCTTGTAAAATACTTTAGGTTGCATGTTGTATAGCCTGCTGCTGGCGGCTCTGACGTCACAAAATACGTTTCAAAAAAATTTTGTTATCATGACAAACTAAGGTTAGTTTTGTATTTTTAGATAATGTACAGAATATCCTATGAAGCATATATAAAAATATATCTGCTAACTGATAAAAAAAATTATAAACCGAGGCAGTGAATTATTTTATAAAATGTCAACAATTGAACGAAATTGTTTTCCATTTTACTTATTCACCTTCCCGGTCGGTAACGTTTGTAATAGGTCCTGCGATTCGCTTAACATAGATATCTGTTTGTCCTTTTCCATCATCACGTTATTTATATGCTCCAATTTACGTATTGCTAAAATGGCATATTTAGTTTTTTCTTCGACTTCTTGTTGCAAAGCCTAAAAAATTAAAATCAGTAAACGAACTCAAAATACACATCGATTATTATTATTTTAATTATTTAGTAATAATTAATTTCGGACTAAATATCGCATAATCAAATCCTAACACTTACGACCGCTGCGCTATTGCGTTATTATAACGTAAAACAAATACCATTTTGCTACCATTGTTAAGAAACATCCATTGTTGCAATGCAATATTAGGAACAAAAATTCAAACACTGGCACCGTCGGAACTTAAGCCCGAAACTTTCCACTATCGCGGCGAAATGAGTTATCAAATGTCTGAAAATATATTTTCTCTAATTTTGTATTGTAACAATGAGTGTTTCTTAATATAGGTTGCAAAACTGTAGATAATCTACTATGGTTAATTAGACTTACGAACTATACCGCTGCTAACTTTACTAATATGCTTAAAAAAAACTTTTACAAAAAAATTGAGTATCCTTCAAAAAAAGACACTGAAAAGCGTAAAGAGTAGTATCTTTTTGCGACGCAGTTCTAGTCCAGAAATCATTTCTTTTGTTTAAAAATGCAATCAGACCGCTATTATACCACAAGGGCAGAAAGTTGAAATTCCTGCACTGCGCGACACATGATGTCTGAGGCGAAGCAGTGCAGGAAATTCAAATTTCTGACCGCGTTGTGTATACTACTTTTCTTTATATCCGGTCGAAAGTAGGTATTTTCGTATCAGTGTGTACGAAAAAACTGTTTCGGCCCGCTGTTATAGATGGCGTGCGAGTAATTCTAGCAGAGTATAAAGGTTAGGTTTTCTGCCTTAAAATCGAAGCCGAAAGTATGTACTTTCGACCGTGTATAAGGAAAAAATATGTTTTGCAGTCTCCCTTTTAAAATAAAATTCAGCATTTTAAATGCGATTTTCGTCTTTGGGTCCAAGACTTACATATTATGTATTTGTGAATTTCAAGTTGATATCTTATTTCGTTTAAATGTGAGAAACCTCTGACAGACGGATGGACAAAGTTGCCACAACAATAGAATTCCGTTTAGACCTTTTGGGTACGGAGCTCTAAAAAGGTAGACAACAGAATAAATAGGAATTCTTACTTGAACTTTTTTCTGCAAACTGAAGATATCTGTATCCTTCTTAACAATCATTTCTCTCAACTCGGTCACCGAAAAATCGTTGTAATCTTGATTCATCATGCGATTGTGCATATCTTCTTCTTCGACTTCTTCGGCAGTTTTACCAATTTCTGAAAATTCTTCTTCGGTTTCAAATTCGTCGCCGTCCGTAGTTTTATATGAAACACCACTTTTTGTTGAAACACCACTTAATCCTGAGCGAGGAGTTTCACAGGGCTGCAGATTTCAAAATTGATGAGACGCAATGAAAAATCATCGAAATCATGAAATATTTCACATTTTAATCAAAGTGATTTTGGATTTATAATATCAGAAAAAAACTTATTTCTAAAACATGATTCAAGGATGACATTAAGCACTTTGTCGTACAGATATTTTCTTAAGAATAATATATTTTGTTTACTCACCCCTGACATCGCTTGAAGATCATCTTCAGAGTCTTTGAGCTTACCCACCTTCGAAAAAAAAATTATTGGCCGGTTACATTAACAGCGTTTTTTTAACCATGATAAATATGGAGTGAGTAATATAAACGGCATCGTTTGCATGCACGGTATGGGTATGCTTTGTTTCGTTGCTTTGCCGCTCCATTAAGCGAACCGTTAACTATAACGATGACTAACTCCGTAAATTTTTGTGCCTTACTATAAATTAATTCGGGGAGATATTTTCCCAAGTTTCTGTGTCCATTTTTATCGAAAGTCTCGGAGAATTTTGTTTGCACTTTTTTTCTCGAATAATTGTCCCTCGGACTAATTACTTAATTTGAGACAGAATTTTTAACTTTCAGGAAAATAAGTTTTGATTTTTTAAACCTTCAATATGATTCAAATTAATTTAAATTTAAATCTAATTTAATTTACGTACATATCAACTAAAGTTAAATTGTACAACTGAGTTCGTACAAACGGTAATAAATATTTAAATTAATTTTAAAAGCTTACAACTTACCATTTTTGACAACTGTTTTTTCTGTTCATCAGTCAAATTTAATTGCTTGTAAGCTTCAAGCATTTGTTCCAGTTTAGACATTTTCTGTCGAAGTTTCTCAATGTCAGCATCTTTATTTGCTAAGAGTAAATCGATTAATGCTTCCAGGGGAACAAATTTACCAAGGGAAACTTTCTGTAAATCAATTTTAAACAATAATAAGGATTCTCAAACGTGCTTTTTACATTGTTGAAGATCATGATCGATCGCTCTAACTCTTTCATTAACGACGCTCATGAATTAAACTGTCGAGCGTCTATAATCTACGATCAAACGACCTTTGGATCAAACCACACAAAATACTTGCTAGTATGAAGTGTACAAAACATATGGAGATTCGACCAAATCTTTTAGGCAAGCTTTTACAGTTTATTTGAACTAAATAACTGATTTAAAAACAGATAAAAACGAGAAAATTAACACAAGCTTTTGTACAGAAAAAAATAAATTTGGAAAAAATTGTTAAGTAAGCCAAATTCATCAGTATTTTTAACATAAGTTTGTAAAAAAAAATTTCAAAATGTTAATTTGCCGTCCCGTAATTCGAAATCTCGTTGACCTGCTGCAAAGAAACATTGACGATTATAACATTTTTATTGAATTTTTAGGGAAAAAATATGTTTTTTGAAATTTCTAAGCAGCAAGTCAAATTTTGTAAAGCTAAATGCTTAATCACCGCTAATAAAAACAGTAATAAAATGAATTTTCCGACTACGGTTATCCATTTTCCGACAGCACCTATATATACAATTTGGGACGCATCTTCAGGTAAAATATTGATATGGAAGAATTGAGTTTTCCTTATGTGAAATGTAAATTGTTATGATTCGTTATGAAAAGCAATTAACCTGAGGTGAAGAAGAGTTAATGAGGTCAATGAGATATTGCCTCCTCAATTCCTCACTGAGGATCCATGCGCGAGAATCCGTGGCTGACTGGTAGGTTTTCATGCGGCCTTCGCTACGTTTGGGCTGCACAACAATTTCCTGCTCACCCTCGCCACCTGCACTTCGGAAAAGCTGATTCCATCGCGCTATGTACGACATTTTGACAAATAATTAAGACACAAATCACACAAAAACAAAACTAAAATTTTTCCCAGAAATTATCAATGACCATCACCACTACACATTATGTAAACAGTATTTTGTATTTATTAATTAACTGAACATTCTCTGTTTGTCTTAATTATTATTTCATACATTTTACGTTTTCGTGAATTATTATTTGACATGCGTTTGTTTAGACTATTTTTGTTTTTTTCATAGCTACTTTGTTGGAAATTAATTTAAATAGTGGCTTTAGCCGAACTCGCAAAAAGCCTGTTGTTTATATGGCGTCTCCATGGCTAGTCTATTGCAATTCTCACAGCTCCCGAGATTTTCAATTCTATTATTTATTTCTTCCTTTTATATTAGGCACATTGAAAAGCAATTATAATATGCTTAGAGTTTTCCTATCCAAATTGGCAAGCAATTTGTTTATCGGATATCCTAAGAATAAAGAAACGAAAAAAATGTAGTAACTCGATTTATTAAAATAACAAATTGAAAATAAAACATCGATTCTAAATTATAGACGCCCGATAGTTGAAAGTATGAATTAATGATACGTCTAAATAACTAGCAGTTACTAGAGATGGAAAAAAACGGGTCTTTTTAGTAATCTGCATCTTTGCATCTGGATCCCGTATGTGAGCCGACTCACTGAACCGGTTCAAAAAGAGCCGAGTTCTGAATATGTTACTGCAGTCAATCATATCACGACCTGTATAGAATCAAGAATACATAGCCAAACATGTGATGCATGAGTCCTTTGAGCTGACAGATGCATCAAAGCAAGACCTGATACGTAATGTGCTTCTGTGTGTTAAGTGTTTCACTGAGTTATGCGGATCCGTTGATCCGTCGGCTAAAAAAAAAGTGAGTCGGCTCTCACGGATCTTCTGTCGGAGTCGGCTCTTTGAACCGGTTCAGATCTGAGTTACCCAACTCTAGCAGTTACCGACCTACATTGTACAAACATATTGCAAATGTTATGCACAAAAAAATCATATATACATGTTTCACACTATAACGTTTATGCAATAAATTATTTATTTTTTGGACTTGAAAAAAGAACTCGAGAATCCGCGAACTCGTAAAACAGGAGCTGTTTATATACCCATTTATTTGTTTACACCATATTTTTTCATGATGCATGTGAAGAAGTTTGATCTAAAAATTATTCAATTTGAAATATTTAAAGTTAACAACTTTCTTTACTCATAAATCCTAAAGTATACTTAAAAATAAAAAAAAAACGGTCAAAAAAAATTAACGATAAATTTTATTAAAAAATAATTTATAAAACAGCATAATACTTATCAAAAGTAATAAATATAAAATCTCATGTAAAAATATATAACAACAGAAATAATTTAAAATACAAACCAAAAAAGTAACAATGATAAAACTTAAGACACGAAACTAAAACATTAAACAGGAAAACACATTTTTCAAAGGACAAATTTTAATAGCAATGACAACGTTTAGGTACCATCATATGGGTGGTGGTAACCTGTGAATAATGCCGTTCCACGGAGTGAACCATTGGTACTTGTATTGACCCAGTTGAAAATGCCTTAGAATAATTAGGTTGGCCAAACTGTTGAAGTTGATTTTCCAATTGTTGCAAACGAGCTTTCGTTTGGGTTTCATCGTTGATAGCTTCTTCGAACTTTTGTCTCATTTCCTAAAAGCAGAGATAGATTGTAGATTACAGACGCCCAACATCTGAGGTCATCAGCGTCTATTCCTAAAAGCATGTTTATACTTTTTTTTATCTTGTACAGAGTAGTATCAAAATTGGAAAACCAAAAAAAAACATGGTTGTCTTTAAAATATAATTCTTATATTCTAATAAGTTAGTGATAATATCAAAATAATTTCAAAAATACTTTTTCTTTGTAAATATTTATGGACAAAAATAAAGGTTAAGGCCTGCCATACATGGATAGCTTCAAGCTGTTGAAACTGACCACTTCAAGCATTGGCTGCAAGACGAACTACCAATATCAACAAAAAATATTCCACTGACATATAATCGACCGCCCGAGCCATCACGATCGCACCGAGCAATCAGCAGCTCGCCGATATTTTGTCCTGTAGTCGAGTCGAGTAGTTGCAATATATATACAGACTGCTCGAGCTGTTGACTGATTGGTGAACATGGTTATGTAGGAAACGCAACACAGAACGAGGAAAAACGTGTCTCAAAATTCATATTGCAACAGGGTTTAAGTGAACAGTTCGACGACGTTTGCAGGAATGATTGACAAAGACTGCTCGAGCGGTTGACAATAACTGCTTGATGTTTGACAATTAATAGCTAAAGCTGTTCGTATGCGGCTAGTCTTAAGTTTCAATCTCAAAAACAGCTTGATCCAAATTGTAACTACAAAAATAGTAAAACACCTTTATAATCTGCGATGTTCGTGTCTTCGATGCTCTTGACCTTTCTTGTTCTGATTCAAGAAGTTCCTTCAACTGCTGCAAATTAACTTCAAACGAACGTGTTCTGGCTTGCTGCTCTTGCCTGTAACAATATGATTAATTAAAAAAATAAACAATTTACTCATTTCTCTGTCCTACGTGATTACGACTCCATTGTCACGATATGTTTATATATTTCAAAGAAAACTTCTTTACACTGGACATATCGAGCTGGCAGACTCTTCGCCTGGTTACTAGCGATTTGCTTTCATTTTAATACCGTTAGGTGCTATAGTGTCGAAATTGAGTTTTATTGATGGAGGATTGACCTAACAAATTCATTGCAAAATTACGCATGCATTTTAAAGCTAACTGGCTCAAACGAAGTTTGAATTTATCGAGCGATAAAGCCGAGAGAAAAGAAGAAATCCCGAAAATTTCGAATAATATTCGACCTTGAAATTTTACGAAGAATTCCCGGGAAACGGTCCAGTCGGAATTTATTGTTACAGGTTAGTTTAACCAAGTATCCTGGGCACGTTAGTAATCGTATAGATAGGTTTATGCACTGTAACATGATTAGCATTAGTAGATCGCTCATTGAACCCAAAATTGTAGTTCACGATAGCGACATTGCAGTCAGGAAGGCAAATAATTTTATTAAAAAGAGATAATAAATCAAAGAAAAGACGTAAACCAAAATGAATTCGCATAAACAAACGTTGCACATTGCTTTTTACTTGCGCCTTCCTGATTGCAGCGCCCGTGTTATAAACTAAAAATTTGTCTTCAATATTGATAGCGCCATTCATACATAGCACTAGACTCGCATTCGGGACGTCCGGGTTCGAGTCCCGGCGGGGGCAGATGTGGCTGGGACTTTTTCCTACTGCCTCTCGCCGAGAAACGGTAATAGGGAATATGCATGTATTTTTTTTATATTTTTAATTCACTTTTTACGTCGTTATAAAATAGTAAAAAATATAAATACTGTTGGAAATGCTCGAATAATTTTTTTAAATAATATTTAAAACATCGCTTAAATTTGATCTGTTTGAACGCCGCCATTTTTCGCGGGTCTTGAGTGACGTCAAAAGCCACGACCAGTGTTTGTTGACTATAAGTTTGACAGATACTTTTGGTTCTTTTATAGAAATTTTCAGTTTTAAAAGCTATTCACGCCATGGATAAAGCTAAAAAACCATTTTATAGATATAGTCTTGTACCAATATGCAAAAACACTATTAAAAGTACACCTGATAAAGTGTTTTTTCCCGTTCCAAAAGATGCGAATACACGAAAACAATGGTGTAAGGTTATGAGAAGAGATAATGTATCTGGATTTGATGCAAAATATGCTGTCATCATAAATGCATCTATTTTTGGTAAATTATCCGATTGTGCTTTGACAAAACCACTTTTAGTCATCGTTCTAAATGATTTAATGCTACTAGAAATTTCACGCTAATGAAAAGCACTACAGAAGCACAAATAAAACAATTTTTCATTCAGACACCATAGAAATAGCGACGCCTATAAATCCGATAACGCGGTATTTGACGTCACGTCTCGGTTCGATCAATGGTGATACGTTTCGCAAATTCGAATTTCCCTCGCATATTTTGCATTTTTTAATTAATATTTTATGCAATTAAAACAAACTAAATAAGGAAATAATGGTTCAGATATAATTTCAGGACAATATGGATTCAGGGAAAAAAATCAATTCAATTTAATCCAAATGCATAATCCCTATTCCTGTACCGGTCATCTTAATTGAGGTTTTCCATGGTTTCCCTCAATTAATTCCAGATAAATATCGAGATGGTTCCTTATTTGAGGCCATGGCCGATTACCTATCAAACTCGTAGTTGAAAAATTACCTACCTTATCCTAATTTCCTATAATTCCTTCATTCGCCCATTGCTATTACATAAGTTGAAGTTTTAAAACTGTGTAGACAAATAACGGGAAGTGTGGTAGATGGAAAATAGTAATGGTGCGAATGGCGTCTGTTATGACATAAAGTCGAGAAACTGACGTTAAACGCATTATTATTATTATTATTATTATTATTATTATTATAGATAGAAATTGCACTAACAAATAAGGATCTGTGTCTATAGCCCTTCTGTCCATTCCACAATGGCAAGTTTTCTTCATTGGCATTCTGTAGTTGCCACCTGTACAGCAGTCATTAGCATTCGGTCCTCTTATTTCACGCAATCGTTTACGTTCTTGTTTCACGGATTGTTGCAGTAAACGTACTGAAATAAAAAACATAAGGTAGGACAGTGCATGACAAATTAGGTATCATGTCAACTACGGCGTTTATGATTTCAGAACTAGTTCTTCAGTCCTACGCGAAAATACGTTTTAGTTTTATTTGCTTGTCACATTTCAAACAGCCTTCTGACTACAAGGAATTACTTATGCTGGATTCCAGAAAGCATTGTCAAAAATTTTGAATTGACATTAACCTTAAGGTGCGCTTACACGGGCAACTAAAATTGCTCAATTCCGGGCAATAGTGGTCAACTATGTACATCAGCAATCCACGGCGATGGCGACATGTAGCGATTGTTGCCAAAGATACCGCCACACCATATCACGCGATATGGAGCAACTTTGAAAAACTAGGCAATACAAGGCAATCATTCATACACTATAGCAATTCAGTTGAACTGTCGCTGGCTATGGACGAGGTTTCACTGGCAGCGGCGTGTAGTGCTTTTATTATAATAAGTTTAAAATGAAAAAAAAAGAAAAGGAATAGACAGATTTGGGTGCGAACGTATCTAGCAAGACGAAAGCCATCTTTATTGTGTGATGATATGGACAATTATTTATTCAAAAACTTTATTTTTTCTTCATTATTCCACGCCATTTTTATTAATCCACTCACAGCTGTACTGCACTGTACAATAGAAGCAAAGAAAATGAAATGACAGCGGCGCATCTCATCCCTGTCACCACACGAAAGTGAAACCATAGATACGTATACGTATAGAAGGAAAATTGACTAAAATTTCCAAACCGTGTGGATATTTGGCAATTCATGTCGGCCACTTTAGGCAATAAGGAATATATGGAGCAATTAGAAGCAATATTGCCGAAACAATTGCCGCATTTTATTGAAATTGGCCCAGATTGATCCATTAATTGCTCCATTCTGTTGCCGGGCAATTATTGCTCAAAAAATTGCTCGTGTAAAGGCACCTTTAGATTGTGATCATATGCTTATAGTTTTCATACTCTCCGGCATTAGATTATACTCACTCAAAACAAACGATTGTTCTACATAAAAAATCGTTTATAAAGCTAAATTTTGATCCATATACGTTTCGAAGTGGAAATTGTCCACAAAACTATGTCAAATACATTTGTACACAAAATATCGTCTAATAGGGTTTAAGCCCTGGACTCTCAAGTATCAAGGGTTCATAAAAATTGAATTATAATAAACAAATCTGCCTCTGTCACCATTCCGTACGGAAAATGGAGGTAACGATCAGTATTGATCTTTAATAACACAATATTTAGGAAAAAGCACATTTACTAGAGGACATAGGTTCACTCACATTTGTTAACTGCTAATGCCTGTTTTTCTAAGAGCTCTTTTTCTAGCGAATCAATTCGTGAAACCGGTTTCGGTTTTTCTATTTCTATTGGTTTAGCAACAACTTTATGAGATGCCGCAGAACACGTTCTTGAATGTAAAAATGACAATTCTTCCATTGTCAATGCCTACAAAGAATCAAGTGATGAAATTAATTAGTCTGCATTAATTAACATTTCATTAGGCAATTGCTTGATGAGCTTAGACGAAGTTTTAATAAACAGAAAGAGATCACCGGTTGAGTTCATCAACGAATTTTTTATAAAATGCTTTGGTTAAGTTCTTTTGCCCAGAATAATATTATATTACATAATATTATACTAGCGACTCGTTCGTGATTCGTATCGTTACTGCTATATTTTAAAAATAGATATAATATGCTGGCGTGAAATTTGTATAATAAAAATTAATCGCCGTGATTTGATGTCACAAAAACTCGAAAATGGCTTGACCGATTTGAATATTTTTTGTTTTGTTCGCCTCAAAAATTAACAACTTTAAAATTTAATTTAATTTTATCATAAAAATCGGGGGTTTTCATTTAAAAAACAAAAGTTACCCCCCCCCTGTCGAGGGGTGTGGGGAGTGGGTTGGTATTACGTGTAAATTATTTCCTCCTCAAAACCCAACAACTTTTGACTAAAACTTTTTTTGATTCAACCGGTGTATCAACAAAAAAATCCATTCAAAGTTTTGAAAAAAACACCCGGTATACTTTATTAAAGGTATGCACGATACAAACAGCACCAAAATTGAGAATTTTTTCATTACTTTTTTTAACTATTAATCACAGTCCAAAAAATTACAAAATTAATGCGGAGAAAAATGTTTGTAATATTTTTTAATATTTTTAATGCTGCTTCAAAATTTGAATTTGACAATTCTCCGCGGTATGTCATACTCTATGCGAGTGACGTCATGCGACACAAGTTACGTATTTACTAATATAATATAGCAAGTCATTATGGCATCAGATAATGAACAGTTTAGATATGGAAATTATTGTAATGTCAATTAGAAGTTTAACATAATATTTGAGTATATTATCTTAGGCTAGGACTAGACGAGCGTACAACACGCCGCGTGCTGCACGCCGCGTTTTCTCCGCTGGAATGAATATAATGTATTTTAAATTGAAAGAAATACACAAGCGTTGAACACGTTCGTGTCCGCTGGCCGAACGCTTCTGTTTGCGTGTTGCACGCGTCGTGTCAAAAACGCCGGCAATAAGATACATTATTTACTATGCATTCGTCATTTCAACTCGGGCAGTAGGCATCGGTACTCAATTTATGTACTATCGTATATTCCTGGCCTGTGACACAATATGTTCGACACCGAAAAACTTATCATAGAGGTGGAGAAAAGACCAGCACTTTATGACCAGTCTCTAAAAGATTATGCTAATAAGGACACGAAAATTAAATTGTGGAATGAAATTGGCAATGAATTATATGAAAACTGGGATGAATTAAGTATCGAAGAACGAAATAAATTGGGTAAGTAACGTAAAAACGTAATAACGTGAAAATGTCCTGTTTGGAGTCTAGTACTGTTGAGTGGATGTACCCACCAACGACGATGTCTACGTTTTCGTTTTTTTAATAATATGCACAATGCTGCAACACAGCCAATTTGCAGTGTCCATTTTTGCCTGAGTGTATCTGCCGCGCGAAATTTTACACACCAAAAACACGTTCGTGTATTCAAAAGCCGGCAACGCGGAGCGTGCAGCACGCGGCGTGTTGTACGCTCGTCTATTCCTGGTCTTAAAGTCATGACTTACTATATTATTACTTATTAGTTACTATAACTACTAATATGACACATTGTTCCGCGGGACGTCGAATATTTGAATATATTGAATATTTCCGTTGAATTAAAAAAAATAGAGTTTTTGAAGTTTTTATTATTATCACCCAGTGATTCTAGAATCTAGAGGTTAGCCTGAACGAATAATTAGTAAGACGGGCGCGTAGCATTTTAAAGTAAACGATGCTGTATTTGGCAATAATCTACGGTTATTAGCAATCGGTGTTACCTCTATTCCTTCCCCCAAAATCTTAGTCATCAATTTAGCCATGCTTGGTGAAGCTTTAACTTCTGGTTTTGAACACGTGCAACCCTTCTTCTCAACTTCAGGTTCCTGTAAAAACGAATAAGTATCATTACTAATTTTAAAATAAAAAAATTAAAACAACGCTGACTGGCCCATACCAATTTTTTTTTTCGAAGTGATATTCCCGACGGCTAAAATTAAACACAAGTTGGACATAAGGTTAGAATGGTATAAGAAATGCGAATAAAATAATAAATACAGAAAAAGATAACAAATTAAAATTAGTTAAGACTTTTCCATTCAAATTCTGCAAAAAAAATAATAATTAAACAAGTAACGATAATACAAATACTGTCACATAATTTTAAAAATATTAAATAATGCATCACATTAATATTTTTCAGATATTATTCTAGTTCCTGCCCTAAAAAGTTTGCCATGCAAATTTAATAATAAAGCATTTAAATTGTTATCAACTAAGATGATAGTGCACTTATTTCCTAACGGTATTAAATTCAATTTTAAAATTAAATGTATCTTAAGTGTACCGTTATTTTGATTTCTCTTTCACTGAAAATTTTCTTCTGCACCTCCTGATATAAAAATCACTTCACTTAATTATTTTATATGCATTACCCACTTGCTAAAGTTTCATAATCAGAGCTGGGAATAATCGTTGATTTTAATACTTGCAAGGTTGCTATTCGATTGATTTTGAAAATCGAGTGATTCATTCGAAATGATTCCCTCGCATGATGTATGATAATAATAGGTGTGAATGAATTCAACTCTCGATTTCGATTATTAGTTTTGAGAGAGTCAACTGCATACAGTGCTGCATAAAACAGATGCAGATAAAAGAAGTAAGCAATCGTAATCAATAATGTGCATTGCTCAAGTGGTTGAGTGAAAACAATTCATTCGATCTCTCCATGCATTCGATATTTCGAGTATTATAACGAATGTATTTTCGATTATGAGATTTTAGAGAGCCACTTGCGAGATAAAAGACTAATCATATATTAAATACCGTGAAATGCAATCTGAGAGCATGCAGTGTTTTAGAGTAAAGACAGATCGTAGTATAAAAATATTTTATTACTGGAGTCGTAACTCGTAAGTAAAAAAATCATTTGAATGATTTTGAATAACATCTCGAGACATGTAGAGATATATTAATAATCGAATAGTCCGATAGTTTTCAATCGAAACGCCCCATCTCTGTTCACAACATAATATAAACGACAAAACATTCATAGTTTATACATGGGACGTGTATGCTTTAGCTTGTTTCATTGCTTTGCTGCTCCATTCAGCTTGTTAGTAACTATGTATGCCGCATTGACAATTATTTTCATACGGTACTGTAGTTTCATTTAATATATTATATTTACTAATAAAATAAGATCTTTAATTGTTTGTTTGTACCGTGATATTGCCTTGAGTATCCTTGAATGGTGCCTTTTGAATATTCTAAAGTAAATTAAATTAATAAAAATGAGAACATTAATAACTTAAATTGTAGAATATAGATGCTCGACAACAAGGGCTATAAGCGTCTAATGTATTTATTGGGTATAAAGAAAATCATGACGCTTGTTCCACTTAAATCTTATAGTAATCCTAGCTAGCAATAGGATAAATCTGTATTATCAATATTTATGTTAAATTCTCGAGATTTTATGCAGTATTTTATATTAATTAATTAAATACTAAACATTGTTTATATATTAATTTTATATGTACCGACATATTCGCGGAAAGTCTTTTAACATGGTCCATACTAGGTTGCTGAAAATAAAGTATTGCATTTATTAAAAAAAAAAACACCGACAATTGATTGACGTAGATTATTCCAACTTCACAAATTTTGTCAATTGATTTATTTTGTATTAAAACTCTAATTACGGTTTTATGAAATTTTTTTAAAATTTTCAGAAATATTTTATAAACAGATGAGCATATTTTTGCAACAAACATTTTTCTTGCACTCTAGAAACTCAATAAATGAAAACATGAAATTGCGAAAAGTGAATTTTGATTTAAATTGGTAACCATTCCGCACTGTGATGTTGTAATAATAAAATAACGTCATTAAAGTATACCTTTCTGATTAAGTTACTATCGTCTTCGGTTATTGGATCCTGAAAAATCTTATAATTTTAAAATGACCTTTAAAACGTCAACATTATTTTATATATTGTAATAGTGTATTACCAAATTCATAGTGGGGAGGTATTCTTTTAATTGTTTCTGAAAAAAGAATTTAGTTTTTAGTATATTCACTATAACGCAAAAAATAGTAGTAACCATCTATTCATCTTACCGCATTCTCTCTGCTTGATAATCTAGGCTTCTTCACTTGAAGCTGCTAAAAAATTATTCATATTTTAGCGCAATATATTTTTCATTGAAAGCACTCAGAGCTTCCAAAAACATGTTTTACTCGAGGCTGCGAAAAATAGACAATTAATCGTACCTTTTTATCAACTGGACTTTTAATCCCAATAAAATCCGCTTCTCTTAGCACAGGTTCCTGAAAAAAAATGTACTTGCAGCATAGAAATACAAAACGGAAACTAATTTTTGTTATATTTTGATGAATGTATACCTTAATTAAATGTTTCTTAGTTATATTTTTTTGTAGTGGCTGGAAATAAGCAAACCATATAATTCAGAATATTAAAACAGCTTTGTAACACATTCACAAAAACCGACTGTGTATCAAAAAATTGTTTTAGATTCTTTAACTTCGTTCTCCTAACAAATATGTATAGAATTGAGCTTAGAAAACAACATACTATAATAAAATATAAGTTACTACTACCGGAGCTTTGGGAGGAATTGTTTCAGCGCCCAATTTTCCTGATTTCTGAAATAATACAGTATTCATTTTTATACTCATATAACTAATGACAATTATTTGTAACTTTATATCTACCGGAACTTCAGGTAGAAGTGCTTGTCTGACCATTTTTTCCGATTTCTGAAATTAAACATTTTTATTAGTGCGCCTTTAATCCTTAATTGTTATTAGTATACATTATTTATAACATTTTATGTACCGAAACTTTGGGAGGAACTAGTTTTTTCATCAGTTTTCCAGATCTCTGAAATAATTTTTTTTTGTTACTACACCTATAATATTTGAAAAGTAGAATTATTTAAACGTCGTTTATACCGGAATGTTGGGAGGAACTGTTTCTTCTAGCAATTTTTCAGATTTCTGTAATAAAACATTTCTATTAGTGCACCTATATGGTATTTAAGATTCCTCAGATGGTAAAATATGCTCTCGGGAAGTTCCGATCTGTGGTCGCAAAATTAATTTTATTTAGCTGCGATTAAGCATTAAGCTCCACAAAATGAGATTTGCTGCTTAAAAATTTCAAAAAACATATATTTTTGCCCTAAAAGTTGAATCAAAAAACGTGATATTCGTCAATATATCTTTACAGCGCGTCACGAGATTTCGAAATATGAGAAGACAATTTAATATTTTGAAGTTTTTTTCTTTACAACCTTACGATATGTTAAAAATTCTGACAAAGGTTTTATAATTTTTTTCAATTTTTTTTTCTGTACAAAAACGTATGCTAATTTTCTCGTTTTTATCTGATTTTAAATTGTTCATTTAGATCAAATAAACTGTAAAAACTTGACTAAAAGTCATATGAGAAGAATGATGCATATTTCTAGTTTATTTTGAGATATTAGTATCAAAGTTTGAACTAGTTTTTTCATTGAAATTAAAGATTTCCGAAACGTGAATAAGGGCATTTTACATCATACCACACAACCAACTGCTTGTAAAATAGAGCTATGTGGATGAAAAGAGGGGCATATGAACAGCTGGTAAGCAGTGGCCTTAGTATTAGGTATAAAATGAGTTTATAACATTGTGTATACCGGAACTTTTGAAAAGGTCTTTTCAGCAATCAGTACTTCTTTTTCCTGAAATAAATAACTTTAATTAATTTCACCCATAAAATCGAAAAACGCAAGATATATTATTTATAAAAACATAACGGGTATTTACTGAAACTTTCGCAAAAACTGTATTAACTTTTTGTATTTCGGATTCCTAAAATGTCGAAAAATAGGATGCAAAATTATTAGTAACTATAAAATTATATACCGCAACTTTTGGAGCCATTGTTTTAGTTTTCAATATTTCTGGATTCTGAAATAAAACGTTATTATTATTTCACTCATAATATCGAAAACCATATAATATTACTTATAAAATCATAATAATATACCGAAACTTTCGGAGGAACTGTTTCAACATTCCAGATTTTTGAATCCCGAAATTTAACAATTTTATTATTTCACGTATTGGTAAATCGAATATAAATTATTATTAAATTTAAAAATTATCAGGAAATTGGACACAATAAAAATATACAATCAATTCAGCGACGTTTCGTTTTTGTTATTAAAACTTTTTCAGGCTTCTGAAATATACATATTAAGAAACGTCGCTGAATTGATTGTATATTTTTATTGTGTCTAATTTCCTGATAATTTTTAAACTTAATAAAATTATGGATGATAATATTAATATAAATTATTATAATCAAGATATATACCGAAATTTTTGGTGGAACGGTTTCATCTGTTGGTATTTGTGATTCCTGAAATAAAATATTTTGTATTTTTCATTTATAATATTGCGAAACATGACACAAAGTATTTATAACAACACAAAAGGTGTATACCAAAACTCTTGCAGGAACTCCATCTACTTTCAGTATTTCTGATTCCTGAAAAAAAATGTTTATTATTTCATTCATAATATCGGAAAAAACAATATAAATTATTTATAAATACATAACAATGTATGTGGTATATACCTACCGAAACTTTTGACGGCATTGTTTCAACTTTCAATATTTCTGATTCCTGAAAATATTTTTTTTATTTCACTCGTAATATTGCAAAACAATACAAATTATTTATAATATCATAATACATAAATACCGAAACTTTCTCAGAGATTATTTCAGTTTTCAATGTTTTTGATTCCTGAAATAAAACATTATTATTATTTCATCCATAATATTGGAAAACAGAATATAAATTATTTATAAAAACATCTGTATACCGGAACTTGGGAAGGATCTGTTTCAACTTTCAATATTTCTGTGCCCTGAAAAATATATTTTTATTATACCATAAATATAATGCATATAAATATAATAAATGGAAAATAGGATACAAAATTATTATTTATAAAATCATATACCGAAACTTTCGCAGTCACAGTTTTTGGATCCTGAAACGAAATATTTTTAGTATTTAACGCATAACTTCGGAAAATATATTTATTATTTATTATATATATATATTATATATATTTAATATATATATTATTTATAAAATATTCAAATATACCAAAATTTGCAATGGCACTGTTTCAGCATTTATTTCCGATTCCTGAAATGAAATATGTTTATTACTACTATTTCACTTTTCAATGTTTCTCGCTCCTGAAATTAAATATTTTATTTTTTTCACCTTTATATGCATTGAAAAATTGATTTATAAATTATTTTAAAAAATCTTAATATATACCGATATATTCGATGGGACTGCTTCCACGTTTAGAATTTCTGCTTTCTGAAATTACATAAGTTTATTATTTCACCTGTTTTCGAAAAAATGAATATAATAAACATTTATAATATTGAAAAATAAGATACATAATTATTATTAATAAAATCATATACCGAAACTTTCGGAGTAACTGTTTCAGTTTTCAATATTTCTGGATTCTGAAATGATATAATAATATTTTCCTCATTTAATGTCGGAAAACACAATATAACTTATTTAAAAAACATAATATATACCGAAATCTTTGGTAGGACTGGTTCATCTTTCTGTATTTCTAATTCCTGAAATATTTTTTTTATATTACACTCATATATTATTGCAAAACAAAATACCTATAGATGTATTATTAATTAAAAAATAACAGGTATTTACCAAACCTGTCGGAGGTACTGTATCAACTTTCACTATTTCTGATTCCTGAAATTAAATTATTTGATGTAATTTGATGTAATGTCGGAAAAATAGATATATTAACAAATCTTAATATATACCGAAATCTTCAAAGATACTTTTTCAACTTTAAGTGTGTCTGTGTCCTGAAAAAAATGTTTTTTTTTTGTATTTGTCTTATAATATCGGAAAAAAGTAACCAAACGTATTATTTATAAAATTATATACCGAAACTTTTGGAGTGACTGTTTCAGTTTTTAATATTTCTGGATCCTGAAATGAAATATTTTTATTATTTAACTCATAATATCAGAAAACACAATATAGCCTATTAAAAAAAGGTCAATATATACCGAGACTTTCAGCGACACAATTTCAGCATTCAATATTTCTGAATCCTGAAATTAAATTATTTTATTATTTCACGCATAATATAAAAATATACAATATTATTATTATTAATAAAATCATATACCAAAACGTTTGGAGTAACTGTTTCAGTTTTCAATATTTCTGGATTCTGAAATGATAAGTATATAATTATTTCACTCATAATAGCGGAAAACACAATGTAACTCATTAAAAAAATCTTAATATACAGGGTGTCTCATCGAACGTTGGCTAACATGGGTAACTTTGTTATTAGTGGAGGTAGAAAGTCGGTTAAATGGGCAAAGTAGTGCAGAAAATTGGGCTCATTAACATCCCGTCGAAAAAACAATTGAATTTTGACACCCTATGAATTTATTCAGAAAATAGTGAAAATTGCCATTTATGAAAACTAGCCATAACTTTTTTATTTATGAAGATATTTGAAAATTTCATTAACCATTCTTTGATAACTTTTTAAAGTCTTTTCAGTGGCGTAGGTTTAATTTTTTTATTTCCACTACATAATGAGATATTGACATGAACTTTGGTTTTTCTTATGGACGGTATTTTTGATTTTCAGATATTCGAATTCTACTTATTTTTCTGAATAATTTGACATAGCATATCCTATATCTAACCCAATCAGAAGCTACAAAACTGACAAAAATAGCTTTTTGGCGTTATCAAAGTGTGCCGTGTAAAACGAAATTTGTTGAAACAAATACATATCGACAGGTTAATAATCTGTCGAGCGATCGCTACCGTTTTGCTAATTCATTTTGTTTGATTTACTCTCTAAGAGATGGCTCAAGCATTCTCAAATTTGGAGAAACAGGCTATTTTTGCGCATACATTCAGCGTAACAAAAATACCACGTGGGCTCAAGCAGAATACTTGAACCTTTATCCAGAAAGGCGACAGCCTTATTCAATAACTTTTAGGAACTTAAATAGAAATTTAAAGGTATACGGTTCATTTTCAAAGAAAAAAGGCAACATTCAACACTGTGAAGAAGAATTAGGTTTAGCAAACGTTGAAATTAATGGAGAAAAGTTCCTAAAAGTTATTGGATAAGGTTGTCGCCTTTCTGGATAAAGGTTCAAGTATTCTGCTTGAGCCCACGTGGTATTTTTGTTACGCTGAATGTATGCGCAAAAATAGCCTGTTTCTCCAAATTTGAGAATGCTTGAGCCATCTTAGAGAGTAAATCAAACAAAATAAATTAGCAAAACTGTAACGATCGCTCGACAGGTTGTTAACCTGTCGATATGTATTTGTTTCAACAAATTTCGTTTTACACGGCACACTTTGATAACGCCAAAAAGCTATTTTTGTCAGTTTTGTAGCTTCTGATTGGTTTAGATATAGGATATGCTACGTCAAATTATTCAGAAAAATAAGTAGAATTCGAATATTTGAAAATCAAAAATGCCGTCCATAAGAAAAACCAAAGTTCATGTCAATATCTCATTATGTAATGGAAATAAAAAAATTAAACCTACGCCACTGAAAAGACTTGAAAAAGTTATAAAAAAATGGCTAATGAAATTTTCAAATATCTTCATAAATAAAAAAGTTATGGCCAGTTTTCATAAATGGCAATTTTCACACTATTTTCTGAATAAATTCATAGGGTGTCAAAATTCAATTGTTTTTTCGACGGGATGTTAATGAGCCCAATTTTCTGCACTACTTTACCCATTTAACCGACTTTCTATCTCCACTAATAACAAAGTTACCCATGTTAGCCAACGTTCGGTGAGACACCCTGTATATCGAAACTTTCGGCGACAGTTTTTCGGCATTCAATATTTCAGATTCCTGAAATTAAATATATTTATTATTTCGCCCATAATATTGGAAAACAAAATAGAAATGATTTATAAAATCATAATATGTACCGAAACTTTCGGCGATACTATTGCAGCTTTAGATATTCCTGGATCCTGAAATGAAATCTTTTGATTATTCTACTCATGCTATTAGAAAATTATTTATTTATTATTTATAATATCATAATATAATATACCGAAACTTTCGGCGCATCTGTTTCATTATTCAGTATTTCTGATTCCTAAAATGAAATATTTTAATTATTTAATATTAGAAAACAGAACAAGTTACTTATGGTATCAATATATACCAAAACTGTCGATGGAACTGTTTCAGTTTTCAACGTTTCTGATTCCTGAAATTAAATATATTTTCATTATTTCACTCTTAATATCGGAAAAAAGAATTTAAATTATCTTAGTGAAAATAAAAAAATTTCGGCGCATCTGTTTCTGTATTCAGTATTTCTGATTCCCGAAATGACATTTTTTTTTTATTTCACTCATACTATCGGAGAACATAAATTATTTATAAAATCATAATATATACCGACACATTGGGAGGAACCTTTTCTAGCACAAATGTATCTGTTTTTTGAAAATACACATATTTATCATTACACCTATTACTTAAAAATAATATAATAAATAGTTTATAATATTATATATACCGAAACCTTTGGAGAAACGTATTTCCTTTCCAGCGTTTCGATTTGCTGAAATTGAATACATTCTAATTATTGCACCTGTTATAACCAAAATAAAGAATAAATATATTAATTTCATTATACATGGACATTATACAGAGAAGTTATCAAATAATCTAATAATTCAACATAAAGTAAATTATATAAGAATATACCGAAATCTTAGAAGAAAGTCTCGGACTTTGTAATCGTTCATAAATCTGAAAATAAATACAAGAAAAAATAGTTTCCAAAACTAAACTTTTCAAGTGCGTATTTAATTTATAGAAGAGAAATATTTCAGGTCTTATACTCAAGTCGAAAACTCTTTTAATAAAACGCATTTAACTATGTTTATGGAAAGTCTTGTACACTGGTACCTAGACATACGAGTTTAATTCGTTCCGCAACCTTGCTTGTATCTTGAATTACTCGTATCTCGAAGCAAATTTCCCCATACAAAACAATTGAACTACCATTAATCCGTTCCAACCCCCAAAATGTCACCCCAGTTATTTTTGTTACGTGGTTTTGAATAATAAAAACGTATTTATAAATGACAAATATTTATTGTACAAAAACAAAAAAGAGAATGTAAAGAAATAAATTAGATATCTTCACTGGTCTTTGCCTTTTTCGCTACATTTTTCTCGCTTTCACCTGTAGGCCGTTTAGAAAAAAACATGTCCAAGGAGGTTTGTTTCTTCCTCCCTCTCAGAATGTTCCGGAAATGAGTTAGGCAAGTGTCATTAAAAAGATCAGATGAACGACCTGTTGCAATTTTTTCTGGGTGTTTCTTTTCCACAAACTGTGAAACTCTCTCCCACATTCCTAAGATCTCCTTTATCTCACTTGTAGAAATAACCTCCTCCTCCTCTGACTCCTCGAAACCAATTTCTTGCATAGCCTCCGTATGCTGCTGTGCCTGTAACTCTTGTATCTCCTCAGCCGTCAGTTCCTGGGTGTGCTCCTCGACGAGCTCGTTCACGTCTCTCTCTTCCACCTCTAGACCCATGGATTTCCCCAGAGACACAATCTGCTACCGGCCGACCTGCTAAACCGAACTCGTATCTCGAATTTCGCTCGTAACTCAAAGCAAAAAATCACTCGCTCGCCGGCTCGTATCTCGAAAAACTCGTATGTTGGGGCACTCGTATGTCGAGGTACCACTGTATCTGATTTCACTTTCGATTGGTAGGGTGTTTTTAACAAACACTTCTGAAACGCGTTTATCTCGATCAGTTCTTCCCGACATATTTTTTTTGCTAGGTACACGATCTATATTATAACATTTTTAGTTTTGAGACTATGACGGTGCGTCAGAAACAATAAAAAACTAAATAATAGAATTGAATTAATTAATTAAATAATGTATTTATATTTATATTTATATTTATATTTATATTTATATTTATATTTATATTTATATTTATATTTATATTTATATTTATATTTATATTTATATTTATATTTATACTTATATTTATATTTATATTTATATTTATATTTATAAGTTTTTTATTTAATCACGGGAAATTGGACAATTGAATTTTAATATAGATCAACTAAATTAAAAAATTTGCGACGTTTAATTTAGTTTATCTATATTAAAATTCAATTGTCCAATTTCCCGTGATTAAATAAAAAACTTATTAATTATAATGGACGTGAACAATATTGAGATTTATATTTATATTTATATTTATATTTATGTAGGTATTGATATTAAAATTAAAATCTCGACCGGAAATTACAAACATACACAAAACTTTTTGCGCAACTTTGTATGAAAATAATAAATAGTCTCGGTAATTAAAGATAAACAACTGCGGTTATCAAAACGAATTTTAACCAGTTAATTAACCAGTATTTTTTTTTAAATCATTAGTATCAACCTCTGCCCGTCATAAAGCGCGATTTTTAAAATTGTTCTTTAAAAAAAGTTAGCTAATAAATAATTATATGATAGATCAATTAATAAAATGTGTAATTTTTTATTTTAATATATACCGGAATAAAAGAGGAACGAAATTGGATTTCCTCGTTGGGTTCCTAAAAATAAAAATTAATCAATAATATTTCATTATACAAAATTACCGGTAAAGATATCTTGTTTATAAATAAAGTAAATGACCCCTAGAAATAACTATCTTATTAATTGTGCAACTGTATGACTAAAAACAATTAATCTCTACAGGCAACATTTTGTTTTTATTATATTAAGACGTTTGAATCACATCTTTTCGAATCTGCTGCTTTAAACAAAGTCATTAGAACCTTGCAAGTTCATTTTTTTTCAGTTTGTTGAGTCGGAAAATAATATTAAAAAAATGTTTCCCTGCAAATGCATAACTTTGCTATACTTCTTTTTACGTTTCGATATCTTAGAAAATAGGATGTTTTTAAATGTGTGTGTTTTGGGAACGTATTAATACTATGTACCTGATACTTGCTGGAAAGTCTTTTAAGTGATTTTGTTTCGGGATTCTAAAAATTAGAATACTGAGAGGTAATAAATAGAATAAAAATTTTCATTGTCAGAATATCAACTAGATTAAAAATATCGATCAGAAATTAAATATTGCTATCGACATTAATTTTAGCCAAAAACATAGAAAAAACGACTGGGAAAGGCAAACCGATGGTTTTGTTTCACAAAAATTATATTTTTTAAATAATGGGTTTGCAAATTTTCCCAACTCATTTCAACAATCCTGAATTTTTGAGCCATATTTTATCAACCTGTATTTCTGCATAAGTTATATTATACTTATGCAGAAATACAGGTTGAAAAAATATGGCTCAAAAATTCAGGATTGTTGTCTTTGACAGAAATCGTTTCAGTTTTTTATACATTATTATAGGCTCCTGAAGTAATACATATATAATATATTTATCGGGAACGCAACACTGAAAAAAAAGTAATAATTTAACAATTAAAATTATGTATACCATATCATTGGCAAGAAGTTTTCCAGACTCCTGAAATAAGACATTTAAATTATAATATATCCAATATTGAAAAACAAAATTTCAAAAACTTATGCTATGTACCGAATCTTTAGCAGAAAGTGTTTCGTACGCCTGAAATGAGACACATAAGAATTAATGAACAAACACATCGAAAAACCATCTACAATAGTTATACCACAATTTAAATTCCTGAAACGAAAGCTGTACTTTTTCACACATCATTTTTTTCATCGACTTACTTTTATTTCTGGAACTGGTTCTTCTTTCTTGGGTTTTGGCTTGGGCTTAGGTTTTGGCTTAGGTTCTTCCTTTACTGGTTCTGGCTCTGGTTCTGGTACTACGACAGGTTCCGGTTCTGGTTCTGGTTCCGGTTCTGGTTCTGGTTCTATGACAGGTTCCGGTTCTGGTTCTGGTTCAGGTTCCGGTTCTGGTTCAGGTTCTAAATTCACTTCAACTATTTCTTCTTCTAGAATTGATTTAATACTTTCATGTATTTGTTCTGTAAGTTCTTCAATTTCTTCTGCTTCTATAGCAAAGTCCGATACCTTTTCTTTAGTCAGCTCTGCAATTTGTTCAGCTGAAAACTGAGATATTAAAATATCAAGAGCTTCTTTTGATTTTTCTGCTTGTTCTTCTAATTTATCGACTTGTTGTTGCAGTTCTAAGTTTTTATCTTTAATTCTCGAAGCTTTACATAAACATTTAACTGACTTTCTAACAGCTCCTTCCATTACATGAGCTTCTGAAGTTTTAATGGCTAATTTTTTATTTAACTTTTCACTCTGTCTCGCCTGTTTCTGATTATCGTCGACTAAATTCTTGACTAGTATACTCAACTGTTTATTATCTTCTATAAGTTCCTCCACATTCAATGTTTGCAATGCTTGCAGTATACCATTAATAGTGTTTTTTACCGCGGATGTTAATAGTTCTTGATGCTCACTGAAATTTAGACTTTCAAGGTTTTTAACAGCATCTACTACCGTCGACGCTATCTGAACCGATGTTTGTTGTTCAGATTCAAGATTTTCAGATTGTACAAGCAGTTCAGGGTGTTCAGGTTGCGCAGACTCAACATTGTCAGAATGTACAATGTCTTCAGGCTGGGCGTGATGCTCAGGTTGGGGATGTTCAATTCCAGCAAGTTTAGAAGCATCATGCTCAGGCTGGGCATGTGCAATTTCAGCAAGTTTAGATGCAGCATGCGTAGGTTGAGGATGTCCAATTCCAGGTAGTTTAACACTAGGCTGAAACTCAGGATGTGCAACTTCATATTGTTTTAAAATGTTTTTGTAATATTCCACCATTTCTCTAAGCTGAGTGTTTTCATTTTGAAGATAGTTAATATCGTCCGCTTCATCACCGTCGTCTTCAATGCCGGTGATACGTATTTCTCCAATTTTTTTGCAATAATTAGATATTGCTATGTGATTTTTCTTTAAGTGATCTATCAACTTATCCATATCTTTCTCAGATACAATTTGTTTATATTCGTTTACATCTTTTTCCTCAAGATTTTCGCGACTTTCTTGACTTTGAATATCGAGAGAAGATTTCGCAACTTGTTTCTGATCAGCAGATACTTGAGTTTTCTTGGGACAATCGTCTTTGTGATCGGCAAGCTTTTTTATTAAACACGTACATATTGGACAATATTCCTTGACGTTATTTGAAATCAATTGTAATTGACCTCTAACAGCATCCACTGTATCTTTTGTAGCCTCCATTAGTATTTCCATGTGCTCATTATTCTGACTTTTATCTTCTTCTTTTAATTTTTCAATTTCTTTGTGCAAGAAATCAACAACTTCTTTAAGTACTCGAATAAGTTCTTTTATGTGCACTTGATGTTCCTCTTGTTGAGCAATCTGATTTTTCAAGTCGTTGATTTCTTTAGTTTGGTCCTGTGACGGAGAATCTGACATTTCTTCTTTCTAAAAAACGATAGATGAAATTATCAAATGAAGTAAAAATTTGAAAATTAATAAAAATAAATTTCATCTAATTCATTTGTAACTATCACTACTGAGAGGGTTCATGTCTAGCGTTACCGAGTTAAAATCGGCTCTCGCATGATGTAAATTTAATGTTACAATTGCTTTATTATGAAGGATTGACTGTTGAGTTATCGCACCGTAGAGTAACTGAAAACTCATTCCACCGCGAAAGTGAAAAGATTCAGGTTTCAGTCCTGACGGTGACAGTGGTTTGAAAAATTATTTTTTCTAATATAGCATTGTAACAATGAATGTTTCTAACAATCATTGCAAATAAAAACAAGGTCATAACTTACTAAACATTCAATTTGTTTCATAGAGGAGGCATTTATTCTGTTGAGGTTTTCGTTGTCAGTTTTTAAATCCGAAATTGTAACCAATAGCAAATCCTTTTCTCGCTTGATTTTTTCCATTTCAAGTAGTTTTGCCCGCAGAGCAACATTCTCGGCCTCTAGAGCCTTTCTCATTTCAAGTAAATCCTGTTCGATTCCTTGCGTTCTTTCAATTCGTTCCAGTAGTGTCATCCGTTCGTCCATAACTTCATCAAGTATCATCGATCGTTGAGCGTGAATTGAATTAGTATCTTGCAACATTCCAATTTCATTTTGTAACGTATTAGCTTCTTTGTTCATTTCCACTTGTAAATTATCTTGTTTAGATATAATATTTCTATAATAGTCCAGCATTTCTCTAAGTTCAGTGTTTTCATTTTGAAGATAGTTAATGTCGTCGGCTTCATCGCCATCATCTTCAACGCCAGCAATGCGTATTTCTGTCATTCTTTTGGAATAGTCACACATTGCTATATGATCTTGCTTTAAGCGCTCTAACAAAGCAGGTTTATCTACTATTTTTTCATCCTCGTCTATCTATAACGAAGAAACCTAAATTATTTTCAGAGATTAAAGCACAAAAGTATCTTCGATAAAAAATACGAAATAGTTCTTAAATTGAGAATTATGTATATACAAAATGTTATTTAAGGTGACTAATCCCTCAGTTTGTAAAATATACTCTCGGGAAATTTTGAACTTCTTTAAATACTGTTTTTATTAGCCGTAATTAAACATTAGGCTTAAAAAAATTTGGTTTGCTGCTTAAAAATTTCAAAAAAACGTATTTTTGTCCTCAAATTTGAATAAAAAACGTGATATTCGTCAATATTTCTTTACAGCACGTCACGAGATTATGAATTACGGGCAGGAAAATTAATATGTTGAAGTTTTTTTTTTACAGACTTGTGTTAAAAATACTGACAAATTTGATTTGCTCAAAAATTTTTTTCAAATTTAATTTTTTCTGTACAAAATTTTTTCCGTTTTTATCTGATTTTAAATCGTCTGTTTGGATCAAATAAACTATAAAAACTTGTTTAACAGTCATTTAGAAATAATGGTATATACTTCTAGTTTATCAGAAGCATTAACATCAAAGACTGAATAATATTTTTCATAGAAATGAGAGATTTCCGAAACGTCTGTGCATTTTACATGCACATCCAACAGAGCTACGGTGGTAAAGAAGGGAGAATATTGAACAGCTGTTATGCAGCCTTAAGAACATAGAGAAATTTCAGGAGGTTATATTATATTACCAATTGTACTACAAGCAAATAAACTATCGTGGTTACGCTACTTTAGAATTCCACTTTCCAACCTTGTTGCAAAGTTTTGCTATTACGTCGTATTTTGCGTAAAATAACGACTAAATGACTCAATGAACAAATGATGCAATAAAAATATACATAATGATTATAAAATTATTATCGATAATTATATAAACTGATTGCAAAACATACATCTTCAGTCCCAAATAATGCACTTTGGGTTCTCAAATTTCCAAGTCCCTCAGCTTGTAGATGATTTAGTTCATATCTTAAGCTTTCAACTTCATTTCTCAGGAATGGAACGTCGTCAGCCTCATCGCCGTCATCCTCAATATCGTTTACATGCAACTCACCAATCTTCTGTTCGTATTTACATAGTGCCTCGTGATCAAGACGCAGACGTTCTAGTGTCTCTTCACACTTATTAAAAATTTGTTTGTTTTTTTATTAGTAAGTGACCAAATTATAGCTACATTGCAATTTTATGTGTAAAAATCTTATAGCAATTAGCCCCTGGTTTGCAATGTTAAATCCCTTTATTTGTTTTTTTTTATTTTTTAATAATGATTTACCAAAATTTGTTCAATTAGACTGTTTTTATCATTGGAGCCGGTCTATTGCCGAGAGCACTGCAGCCTCTAGGGCTTATTGTGCTATTCTATGAAACAAAAACGAGGATAATTTCGAACAAATTCTGTGCATATTTGATAATGACATAACATATTTCCATAGTGACATAGCATAACGCCAGGACCGACCTCTTCTATTTTTGAGTTATGATAAAAAAGATACTTGAAATATTTGTTCATCTATTTGATTTATGTTTTCATTTGAAAAATAAAAAAAATTGGTCGGAAAAATAAAAAAATATTTCTGGATCTCAACAACAGCACCACCTACTGGGTCCAACTATAGTTGGGAACCATCCACGTGACTCCATAAGTACAAAAAAAATTTCATCAAAATGTGACCCGTTTAGTAGGGCAAGAATTACGGACACACGCACACCGAAATTTTATATAACTCCCCCCCCCTTCTTAAAATGTGAAAATACAAAAACTCTGCAACACGTCATTATTTATTTACGATGCGTAGCTACAATTGCAATTTTCAAGTTCCTATCTTTAAAAAAGCCAACAGTCTTATACAAATTTTCAACCCTCGTTTCCCCCCTTAAAATGTGAAAATTCAAAACCCCTGAAATACGTCATTATTTATCTATGATGAGTAACTACAATTCCAATTTACAAGTTCCTACTCTTAAAAATAACCTATGCTCCCATACACTACACGGGCAGAAAGTTGAAAGCCCTGAACTGCGTGACATGATGGCTCGGCTTCGCCTCGGGCATAATGTCGCGCAGTGCAGGAATTCCAACTTTCTGCCCGTGCGATGTAATATAGATACAGGTAAATTAATACGAATTTTTCTTAAAATATCGTTAATTGGTAAATAATTAAGTATATAATTACAACAGCATCGGCGAAGCCAGTTTTCTGGAAAAAAACAAAAACAATGTATAGTAAACACATATATCTCATTCTATTTCATGTTTACAATCTGTCTAAAATAAAAAACTAATTGTCAAATTTTACTGTACCTATTAAACATTAACTTAATATTTTGCGTCTCTGATAAATTTTACAGTTTAGACAGATCTTCCAGAGAAATTATTTAATCGGTTTTTTTTTACATCTATCTTCTAAAAATTATCATATTATTATTATATTTTCATAAGAATGTCAGTTTTTAGGGTTCCGCGCCCAAAGAGTGCCTACGGAAACCCTATTACTAAGGCACTAAGTCTGTCTGTCCGTCTGTCACAGGGCTGTATCTTTTGAGCCGTAATAAGAAGGCACTTTTAAGTTTCACAGCATCTGTATTACTATCGCCGCTATAATAACAAATAATAAAAATAAAATAAAGTTAATAAATATTGCATGGTGATACGGAACCCTTCGCGTGCGAGTCCGACTTACATTTGGCCAGTTTTTTAAATGTAAGTAAATGCAACAAAATTTAAAATATCTCAAACCAGCACTTACAATCGTAGGTTCTGGTTCTCCTGTAGTTTCACCGGCCTGAATAATATATAAGTAGATAACAAACAAGATTGAATGGTATACAGCACGAGAACTATCAATTTATATAAAATTTTGTAATTATTTGCACAACAGTGAATACCCAATTTTCAGATCTTTTTGGTATTATGCGAGCATATCAAAAAATATAAATAGTGCTCAATATTGTACATACCTCATCTTCTGCCTTCTCTGCTTCTCCGGATACCTAAAACAGACAAAATTTAATAATATTAACATTATATATTGACTTTTTTTCTTTTTTATCCTTGGAAATTAATATATAAATTGTCGGGAAAAAGGACTTTTTAAGTAAACACTTATTTGTTATTTATAGCGACGTTTCGTCCCTTGCTTGGAACTTTTTCAAGATTTATAACTATATATGAACAATTGTTTAACTCAAATTTATATTTACATGTGTATTTTAACTTTTATATCTACTTAATCAAAACATTTAATAGTTATAAAGCTTGAAAAAGTTCCAAGCAACGGACGAAACGTCGCTATAAATAACAAATAAGTATTTACTTAAAAAGTCCTTTTTCCCGACAAATCATTTTTATATTAACATTATATATTTATGCAGTCGTGCGTCGAAATTGTCATTTATAATTTAATATTATATTTAATATGCTAGTGATTAATTTTATAAGTACCTACAGTAAATTTTTTATGTTCAAAAATTAGTTATGCTCCAAAAGTATAGCACTGCAGGAACTTTCTTTTTCTATGTATTTATTTTTAAAAGCAAGTTTTTATGTAGATTAACAGTTTTACATAATAAAACGTTGGACTATTCTACATGTATAAACAGACTCTATCTATCTATCTCTTGTACACCGTCATCTATATAGCCCATATGTCCGACTTCTAAAAGGACAGATACATAATTTCGCAACGGTACCGGTACTGTTATCATATAGACAGGTTACTTGGGAAACTATTAGAAGATGTTTCCCCAGTAGCCAGACAGTTTCGACAGTTCTAACCCCTACCCGAACAAACATATAGGTTAGCTGTAGGTGCGAGCGCATCAGTATCTCACTCGCATTTATTCGCGCTCGCACCTACAGCTACCCTATATGTTTGTCTGGCTAGGGGTTAGAACTATTGAAACTGTCTGGCTACTACATCTTCTAATAGATTCCCATGTAGCCTGTATAAAATTCAGCTTTTATACTATAACGTAAGTACAATTACATTTTCTTGAAGTTTAAGGGTGTCGATATTAAGTGTGTGGCAATGGACGACGAGATTTCTAAAATTGTTCCGAAAAAAAATATAAAAAACTTATGTTTTATAATTTGACGAAATTAAGTCGGTATTTTATACAACTTTGCTATCTGCCAAAGCCACGATGACTCAAAATTCATAGTGAAACTATCAGCTTTTATAAAATAACGAAGTTCTGGCACTCACGGGCTCTTGGCTAATAGGTTCATAAAACTATGGTAACAGCATCGTCAAAAACTTTTGTGCATGTCGTTTCAGAAGATGAATATTGCGAGGTGCAGATGTGGAGTGCTAGATTGGACTGAACGAGTAAAATGACAGGAAGAAATAGCGATAATTGCGGTAGCCTTTCCGTCTTTGTTTAACAACATACAATAAGACGGACTAAAAAGAGACACACATATACCGTGTTTATTGCCTTCTCTTCCCTGTCGATTTGTATGCGCAGTAGTAAATTAGCATTCCATGTCTATGTTGAATGATATTTTATTTTTTTTGTGTATGTATTAATTCTTTTTCTTTTTGTTTTCAGTTTCTTAGTACAGCTGTATACTACTTTGAAAAACTGGCACTGACTAATTATGTATTAAAGTAGACGTAATATGGGAAATTGTTCTAATTCGAACATTCTTTCGCATGCGTAAGAATCTGGATCGGGAAATAACTTTTTACAATCATTTACTAAGAGAATACAAAGCAAGAAGGAATACCATATCTTCAACAGAAGCTCTAGCAGATGCAGAAGTTCGAGATACCTGTAAGAAAAGCATTCATACGCATCCGTTTAAAAAATGTTTTGCATTTAATAAACATAAGATACATTTTTAATCGTCATTAAATACATTAATTTATTTTAGTACCTGAAGGGAAGCTACCAACGCATCTCTACATCGACAGACCTAAAGGAAAAAAGTCGTAAAGTGTCAACAAATCAGCTATTTATTTTATCGTCGTGTAAAAATGACGTGTCGATGCTAAGCGTTTGTCGTTCTGTTTAAGAATGATATTGAAACAGAACTGCAGAAGAAATAGAAGAATAGAACCTCGATTATAGGAGCTACTGTGTACCGAACCTACCTCGAAAAATATATATTTCTATAACAAAATCAACATTTACTCCATGGAGTTCGGCAACGGAGCAAAAATTTCGGAGGGAGGCATTTTTCGAGAAATACCTCAGACAAAAGTTGTTTCTTTTGCAGAGAGGACATTTCTGGTGGTAAAAACTTCTCACCGCCCCGTGGGGATAGGGGGTGACTTTTTATTTTCCTAATTTTTTTGACAGATTTCAGTTCCTTGCAAAAAATCAAACAACTTTTGTCCGGAACTTTTTTTCATCCGATGCCTCTCGCATTCTCTAATATTCAAATCAAAAATTAATTTCCCAAAGTACCATTCAATCTTCCATGCCTAAACAAAGGTTTTAATGAGAAAATTTCGGAGAACGAAACTCGTGAGAAGCGGGGAGGGCCAGCGGTTGAAGAAAAAAAAACACTCAGCTCTGAGTTAGAATAATGATTAATTAATGCATTATACCATTTCAGTCAGAGAAAATCCTTGTGTTTCTTTTGTTACACATATCTGAAATGTTATGAACTTAAATATATACTGGGTTTCAGAAAGCATTGTCTGAAAATCTGATTTGACAATGACTTTAGATTGTAACCATACATATTTCTCCAGAAGAAAAGTATTACAGAATCTTGGATCAATCCTGCTCGAAAAATATTTAATCGATTAAAACGATGAATATATTTTTAGCTGTGTATACATCTGTTTAACATACTTTTTCACAATACGAAAATCGAAAATGGCGGCTTCCGTAGCCTGCGAAAATGGCGGTATGCAGGTGCCTCTTATTACAAACCCTAGTGTTTGTAATAAGAGGCTTGGAAATTCTAGGATTTGTAAAGTACTTTCGCACTCGCTTACCTGCATACCGCCATTTTCGCAACACTCCGCAGGCTACGAGCCGCCAATTTTCGATCGATGTTCTTTTTGTGAAAAATAGTATACGCGGCACGGGGCTGAAACCTCGCGAATGCAAACTCGCGTGAAGTAAGCTGCACTCGCCCCCTCGTGCTGCCAACTTCACGCTCGTTTGCATTCGCTCAGTTTCGCCCCTTGCCACGTAATGTACTATTTTGCACAATCGCCACTTGAGATAGACGTTGATAAACTCAGCTGCTTAGCGTCTATAATCAACAATCACTCTCTCACAATTTCCAGCTCGAAACAGAATTTTTCTACACATTTTGATCAAAATTTAGCTTCAAAAGTGATCTTTTTGTATGAAGATCAATAATTTGTTTTTGTGTAAGTACAATATAATTATTTACATGTCAAGGAGTTTGACAGCATTAGACTGCTCCCGCATGTAAAAATACTGTGATTATATGATCACCATCTAAGCCCTAAAGTGATTGTCAATTTAATTTTTTTGACAATGCTTTCTGCAACCCAGCATAATAATAAAAAATTAAATCTTTCGCAATTAGTTTCAAGAAGTAACTGTAATATTTCTCTAAGAAATTTAAACTTGAAATCTGATAAATTTAATGATTTTATGATACTAGTAAAAAAATACCAACTAGATAATTTTACATTTTTTATAGAAGCATCTTTAGCTCCAATATCTGCTTCAGCTTCACGAAAAGCGACTTTTTTCTCCTGAAAACAATGAGTAGTGCAAAAAATTACAACGTGTAAATCTATCCTTAACTTGAACACAGAAAAAGTAATGGTTATTACGGAAAAACGGATGGAATTATTTTTTGTAAATCGTCTAAAATATATTCTAGAGTATACGCAATTAAAAGCAAAATGGCTGATATCTAATATTCGAATCGGAAACCATCCTATGTGAGGCCTACAAAGAAAGAGTGAAATAGTAATGCTCTCATAATTCCATTCTCTGCTATAATATCTAGTAATTGTCATAACAGTAATAAAAATAAATGTTGTCAAGTGTTGTTCATTTAACGCACAATCTGAAATTATTGACATGCACATAACGATCGATTAGATTCCACATAGACTCTCTCATAGACGTCCGGTGTGAGGACTTGAGTAAAAAAGCCGTTAAATTTGATTTTTTACTAGCCTTACGTCTAAATTGTATTCTCTTTCGTTTAGTATTAACGCCTTAAAACCTTGTTTTTTCGACTTATGTCCATATATACCTGACACCAAAGAACTAATTCATAAAATTCAATAATGTTAAAAAATAATTATTAAGGTAGTTGTCGTGGTACAATATTGTCAAAAAGTTATAGATTATATGCGCCACAAAAGTATACTAGCTTGTAGCTAAGTGATCCATAGTTTGTACGCAAGACTGTACCCATGGAAACGTAACCCATACAGTATTCATATGCTTGTATATTTTTCTATAAATTGTTGAATGTTAAACCGTTATTTATAAATAATTAGACAGTCAAAATTGTTTTCTTATTTTTTTTAAACTCATAACAAATGCATTGAAAGACTGTCAGTTTTTGGAACGTTTCTGACAGTTAGTTCTTTTTTTATAAATAAGAAACTGGTTCAGAACTACAGAGATCGTATACAATCAATGTTAATTATCCAATTTTTAATTGAATTTATCTCGGATTATATACGGTCGATCGACTTAAAATTTTCAGGGTAATTGTATTATCATGTCCTTAATAAGTGTACAAAAATTAAGAATTTTCTGACTGTGTGCCTTAACCACGACAACTACCTTAACGACCATCTTAAGTTGGTATCGAAAAAGAATATTAATAATGGCTTTTGAAGGAAATCGAAGTCTACAAAAGTTTGTATTTTATTTTCAGTGTTTTCTCTGCTAACATCATTTTACTTCTAAATTTTTAAAAACCAAACTATTATTTACCTTTCGTTTGCCCGCGGCTCTGCCTTCTTTGCCTTCATCATTTTCATCATCTATATCACAGGTGCAGCCACTCTAAAAAATGTCTTTTATTAGCGGTTTAAACGATCTTATATTATTATATAATTTACCTCGTCCTCGTCTAATTCATCCTCGTCTAACGGAGTACAACCACAGCTACTCTCCTCAGACTTCTCACCTTCTTCAGCTTTTTCAAAAACGGCTTCAACAAGTTCTTCAATTATACTTTTAATTCCTTCAATAACGTCCTCCGCAGTTTCAGTTATTTCAGTTATTTCAGGAACGGAAACCTAAAAATAATATATTACACCGTAAGGGCAGAAATTTGAAATTCCTGCATTGCGCGTAACATGACCTCTGAGGCGAAGCCGAGGGCATCATGTGTCGCGCATGCGAGTAATTACAGTAGTGCATAAATTTTAGGCTTTCTGCTTTAAAATCTAAGCAGAAAGTGCAAAGAAAAGACTTTTTCTGGCATATATTTTAACTTTTAAAAAACCTGTTTATTATAAAACTCGCTGTATCCGCGGCTCCGCTTACGTGCATTTCGAATTGCTGCTGAGTTATTTTTAACATATCACAATAATAAAATTTCCCGTACATGGCAGCCAGGGGTGGATACAGGCTTTCATTCGTCTTTGAAATTAAGTATTTCAACTTTTCAAATATAGCCCCTATTTCCGCGTATATTATACCAAAATAGTCCTGTTCATGTTTCCATGTTTATACTATGTTTGTGTACAGTTTCGGTGATTTTTTTCACTGTGACAGTAGTTTATAATAACAAAACAATGTTTCTGATATTTTTATAGCATGCGAATGTCAAATAACTCCCTATCTCCGTAATTTTTATCCGCGATGCAATACTTCATAGATACGCAATAGGCTTATATTTATTAATTTTTAGGAAAATAAAATTTCTTAATGTAAACTTAAATTTAAAAAAAAACGCTTACCTCCTTAAAAATTGCTCCACCAAAAAGATTTAATAAACTGTCTTGTGAGTATTGTAAATCATTCAACTAAAACAGTTACCATTAGATTATAATTAACAGATTTCTAAGTATTTTTTTTTATTCAGTACGAGAAGAGCTGTTCGTTAAGTGCAGCGACGGGAAATCTAATTAGCATATTATTAAAGTTTTTTCTTTACAAAATTATTTTAAAATACTGAGAAATTTCAAATTTAGCTTCTTCAACAATTTTTTTGAAAGCTATTTATTTCTGTATGTGAAACTTTGTCATTTTTACCTAATTTTAAATCATTCACTTAGATCAAATATACACTCGCAAGCGGCTGAATGGACTCACCCCTTCAAAATGTACAAAGTGTTTTTTTTTTCAAAAATGGCTCGAATAATGTGCATAAACATATTATTTTTAAAAGTTTAATCCTTAAGGCTGTCGGAACGCTCAGAATTTTGTTTGTGCTGAGACCCAGCGGAAGGGAAGGCAAAAGACATATTGTGGGTGTGACCTTCTTTAGCTCTGTCTCGCTCAAATCATCCGCACGTTTCAATTTTCGGCTGGTGCCAACTACGAGGCTAAAATATGTTATTGCAAGGGTGCCGCTGTCAATTGATTACTCTAATTTTTGTAAATATTTTGAAGATTTAAAAAACTTTTCCGAAAAAGGAAGAGTCACTTTAGGTTTGTGATGGAGCAGTTTTGTGAAATAAGTACGAATAAGGTCATAGTGTGACATTGAAAACGTGTATTTTTTTAGTACAATTAATGCCAAATTTTTTCTAGTAAATCGTACATAAATTACAAAAGTAGTCCATTAGAGACTTAGATTTGTCCTTTATCTTTCTTATAGAGAAAGAATTTTTGCAGAATGTTGACGAATAAGTCTACAATCAGTTGACAGCCGAAGCTCTATTTTTGGCTTAAATTCAGAGCGTTCCGACAGCCTTAAGCTTCAAAATGATACCATTATTTTAAAAATTTTCCCAGTACTTTTTAAATTAATCGGGTTTGAATGGAAACGCAACAAAAGTGAAGTTAATTAAAGTGAGAGTTGATCAAAATTAAAATAAAACGGAAAATGTATATTTAGTACTCAAGATTTATTGTCTCAATACTCGGTGTTGCCTTCCCTAGTTTTGATAACAACTCGAAGGCGGTTTCTCATAGACCTGATAAGTTATTTAATGCTTGTAGGCGCCGGATTTCTGGCTCGTATCCTCCGTTTGAGCTCGTCTCATAACCGTTCTATGGGACTGAGGTCAGGACTTATTGCTGGCCAGTCCATGGTTCAAGAACTGACGAGTGATTCGCGCTGTATGACACCGGACATTGTCATGCATTAAATGAAAGCCATCCTCGAAGAAACCTCCATAAGACAAGACATGGTCCAGAAGAATATCTTCCACATATAGCGCAGCAGTCAGGCCGCCTCCTCGGCGTCCACCAGGAATGAAAACGAGCTCCGTTTTTCCTTCCAGCGAAATGCCCGCCTACATCATACACGAACGGAGGCCGCAGAATATTTTTAAAAAAGAACTGAACGAATTTAAATAAAAAATAATAATTGTATATACATTACTCAAATTATTTTTGAAAAATGTTAAACTTTATACTTTTTGTAGGGGTGAGTCGATTCAGCTGCTCGCGAGTGTATATAAAAAAAAACTAACCAATCCCATAAGCTGAGCTCTTTGTTCAGGAGTAAGGTCTAGCTGCTTATATACGTTAAGGATCTCCTGAAGCTTCTTGATTTGATCTTTTAAAGCTTCAATATCACCACATTTATTCGATACTAAAAGATCAAGCACGGTGTTGAAAGGAATGTAGGCACCGGATGAAAATACCTAGAAAATTAGAAAGTCTAAGGGCGCTATATTTTTAAACAGATTTTATATGTACAAAAACACGTACATGGAAATTAAATTATTATTATTAAATATTGTTTGTATTTTTCTTTATGTGGTTGCAATTTTTAGCGCTATAATTCTATAATCAGCTTTTTATTAGACAATATTATGTACTCGTAAAATTTTTCAGATCTTTTTTTTTACTGTAATGTGTAAAATGTATCTGTATTTTTAAAAAATGTGTATATGTTTTACTGAATTTATATCTGTCTGTAATGAACTATTGAGTTATAATAAAAATTATATTGAAAGAATAGTAATAAGCCTATTAAAGTAATAAATACATATTTTTTTCCCTACTGTTCTGCTAGAACATCAACGGAATTAAAATTGAATGGAAAAAATAGGGTCACCACCTTTAAATCATTACGCATTTCTTTCTTAATCGGTACATGAGGATTCTGATTACTTTTTATTAAAAAAATAAAGCATCAAGGAATATTACAGCACATGCCTAGATTCAACTTTGAATATTTTAAATTATTCAGTTGTTGATAATTTGTTTTATCAACAAATGAATAATTTAATATTTTGCAGATTTGCAAAATTTAGAAAAAATTACTTCCTGATGCGATCGATTTAGATATTCAATCAAGAATTGATGTCTGCGCCAATCTTCCAAAGTCCATTGTCGAACGTCCGTTACTGACCCATATGTTTTCATCCGACCTTCGCTCCTTTTGCGCAATAGTTCTCGTGCACTGTCGCCAGCATCTCGGAACAAACGATCTCTCCGAATGATGTACGACATTATCACGAATAAAGATTTTGACTAGAATTTTATATTTAAAAATATATTCACTGTCGATTATGTTTCCACTGTTATTATTTACTTTCTATTTGACATGTTGTTACTATCACCATGGTTTTCTTACGGTATTTTTAAGCAAAAGTCACCAGGTACCAAACTTACTTGGACCTTTTTTAAAAATTCCAGTTCAGATTGTACTGAAAATAAGAATTAATTTTCAGAAATTCCAGATCAGATAGCCCGCAAACATTAGAGTACAATCAAAGTATATAGTCCGCGAAATATATCTTTTTATATAGAACCATGGCGACTTTTTATACCAAAAATGCTACACTACGGAAAAATCACCGATTTTTAAGAAAACTCAAAAAAAAAATGTTCTGGATCAAGGATCTATTTTTATTTTCACTTTTTATAAGACATTCTCAAGTAGCTATCATAATCTCTCTGTATCAATCAGAATATCTACATAATACACAGTAGCATTCACGTATTTTCAACCTGTCGAGACTAATCAACTCCTATATTTTCAATTTCATCTTCATCCTCACTTCGTGGTAGCCATAGACTAGACTTTATTAATTTGACGTTGATTGTCGTCTAACCTATTTGTCCATTGGTTAAGTAGCGTAGGAGGAGACACTTTGCGTGAGAAGTAGGCATTAAAAAGTTATGGGTCGATAGGTAGATGAGTCGATGGGTAGATAGGTAGAGGGATTTTCTAAAGTTTGCAATCCTAGGTGATTTAAATTTGTAAAAAAATGTCACTATCTTTGCAACGGTAATAAATAGCTCAGTGAATTTAGAATGTCGTTTTCTGTCAGTGTACAGAATTTGAAAAGCATCCGATACATATTCTAGAATTTCCAGACAAAATGTTGAAACGGACCTACCTCCGAAACGGTAAGTGATACAGTGCAACGGATGGTCTTGTTGGATCATTTTCTATAAACCGATTGAATTTGAAAATGATCAGAGAGATTATCCAATTTTAACCAAAAAAATACTAGGGTGCTAAGAACTCGAATTTCAACAAAATAAAAACTTTGAAAAGCTTTAGACTAATACAAAATAACTCATGAAAAAGCTCAAACAAAATTAGAAAGACGAAAAACGTTTGAAAAATATGTTGTTAAGTTTACGGCAGAATTCATAAAAAATGTAGTTTAGGGGCGCCATACAACTGACGAGGTTTTTGTATGTTTTACATTTGAAAATTACGACAATACGTGTTGAAAAATGTTTTCTTCAGATAAATACTTAAAAATTGTAATTTTAGGAGTAGAGCACCATACATACAAAGATGTATATTTATTTATACGATTTAGAATACGCTTGACCTGTGTTGTCGAGCGTCTATTACATTACAATAAATAATTGATCATAAAACTACAATCGTATGGAGAAAGATAAAAAAACAAAAATTTTGCTAGAAATATTGAAATAATTTCAACAAACCGACAAATCAGAAATTTGGTATTCAGCTCCCAGAAGTCTTTAAGAGGTATTTCTACTTCAAATAGAACACAGCACTACTAATAAAATGCAGTTACACAAGTCTTTATATACGGGGTGTTTAAGTAGACAATCATTTAAAGATATTATTTTTAATTTATTATTCGGTGTGCTTATAAAAAAGATTGATTGCAAATTATAGACGATCGACAGCAAAGGCCATCAGTGTCTATGCCTCCAGTGGGCCAGAGATTTTAGCATTAAATAAAAGGTATTCAAAAACGATACATATTATAAAATTTCCTTATGAGATATATTTGTTACATTCAGGCTCGGGAATTCATGTTCGGCGGGAGTAACTAGTTGATCGAAAATATATGTGGAATTTTACAGGAGTATACATTTCAAAAATTGAAAATACAATTGTTGAAATTCCGTTTGTCAAATTTCCAACAACAAAACTGTTTATAAAATTGCATGAATATGTCTCAGTCAAGTAAGTATAAGATTATATCCGTACATATTTTGTAACATTTGACTTCTCAAATTGTGCTCACGTGTGTTTTGTTTAATATTTAAAAGTCCAAAATCTATTCACTGACCTTGTTTTATCACACACTACGTATAATATATTTCCTTTATAAGCATTGTCTGTTGACTTCGCCCGCAGTAAAAAAATTGTATTAGGATTGCAGTTCGAACAAGTTATAGGTACATAATATTTAATTATTTACGACTCAGTGGCGTGTGCAAAATTATAATATTTTGGTCAAATCAAAAAAGTGAGTTTATATTTTGCGTTTTACAACAAAAGATTTATTTCGATAAAATATGATGCAGAAACAATATTAAGACTGATCTCATTAATTAATGAAGAAAGTAAGATCCCCGTGAAACGCACATGTACCCTTAGAATATACATACTTATGGAAAACTTATTTCATTTAGTTCACATTTATTAAATTAGGGCTTTTCCAGTCTTCGAAACTGAAAGTGCACTGTATTACCAAGAATAGTAGATTACAGAGGCTACCTCGTTCTATCTGACCAATCAGCGTAAGCGCGGGAATGACGTCAGCTGGGAGTCCGTTCATGTTTTTATCAACCTAAAGACAACATCAAAAATGTCATTTATATTTAACTAGGCCTATGTAAATGTACACTTGATATGAAATTCAAAAATTCACAAAAAATTAAGCAATGAAAGTATGGTTTCAAACAAACTAAAATACTAATAACAGCTATTAAATAGGTAAAAACATATTATTAATTCACTCTTCTCGGGGTAACTAAGCCAAGTAAACGAGAAAAATAATAACTGAAGAAAATATGGAAATACTGCGCGGTAAAAATTGCTTTTTTATATAAGAATTTATAATAATCGTATAACATTTTGAAGACGTTTTTATGTCTGTTATTCTTTTTTGGTGTGCCGCTGGAATAAACGACAGTTATCTAATTACTTAATTTTTTGAAAGAGGAGTGTTCTAATAAAATACGATAAAATAAAGCCACTCCCATTGCAATTGTATTAAATCATGCAGTACTCAAATTTTTAATTATTTTAATTATTACTGAGCTCCGTGGAATTACACACGCGTAGAGCTAATATGAAAAAAGAGCGCTTCCACGCAGAAAATGTGTTGCTGCGTGACAAAGTGGGAGTGGGGGTAAAACATATTATGTGAATTTCGCGTGACGTATTTTATGGATGACCCCAAATTGAAAAACCCACACATTTACATTTATAATTTTTATAACACACATACAAAATTATGTTTTTACATAGTTTACTAAGCTCCAGTTCGTGTGTAAAAGCCCATTTTACGCACGAGTTTGAATATCATCGCAAGATTTTTAAAAAGGCGGTACCTTCTCACATTTGATACGTATTATACTATTATATGTTCACATAAGTTTGATAACGAAATAAAATGTGTCAGAGAACATTTTAACTTTTTAAGTCTAAATATCTCAAAATTATAAAAAAGTTCTTGGTTTGGGACTGCAGTATACAGCATGACATAATCTTTAAAAATTCGTCTATTAAATATAAACACAAAAGTATCAGGCGAGCAGCAATTCAGATAAATCAGTTTTTAATTTTATAAATATAAGCATGTCACATTTAAATTTTTGCATAAAACAACAAAACATTTTAAACCTTAAAAACATTCTCTGTACTTTCCGTTTGTGTTGTTATGAAAATGTCTTTGATTTTTTATTGTTACAAGTAACTTAAAACCGTACATAATGGAAAAAAATCAATATTTTATTGATTTACCAAATCTTGATTCAGTAACTGGCTTTTTGAAAGAAGAAATAATTTCCCACATATAATATGATTGCGTTTTATATAAATGAAAACAAATAAAAAAAAATCAAAATGAATGTCGGATCTGGTATTCTCAATCTATAATCTAAAAACTTTGCAAAAATCACAGAGTGACGTGTATGTAACAATGTTAAAGAAATTGAAAAACAAAATAAATGTTCTCTTTATTACAGACAGACCTTCGAAATCTTGGCCCGTCACGTTGCTGCAACTTCGAGATTATCAAGTGCCTGTGATCTTTTGTTGAAACTTCCAGACCTTCAAGTGCCTGCGTCCCATTCCTGCACAATTTCCATGCGTCAGGGTATGATTTTTTTAAATTACTTTTTAAATACAGTGTCATACTTTTAAAAGTAAATTAAATGTTCAAAGAGAAATGAAGACAAAAATCCTTCTTGCTGTAAAGTATTTGACTCCTGAAGAAAAAAACATTAATCAAACAAATTTTTGTACAACAGCAGTAGCCTATCTTTGGAGTTGAAGAGCTCTATATACGGTGTACTAAAATGGGATTATAACGTCTATAAGCTACTGAAGTGCTAGGCGATGCAGTGCACCGGGGTCCTCAAGCTCAGGGAGCGCCTCGACCTCCTGAGGAACATTCAAAAACATGATTTAAATATCCTAATCGAATAAAGAATTTTTGACTTTTGACTCTTTGGCTTCCGTATGTTCAGAAGTTGTGTTAATTTTTAATACTGCGAGTTAAAATACGTGCCATGGCTCATTGGATTTGTAATCACCTCTAGAAAAATGTTCAAAAGTTTGAAAGCCGCACATAAACAATTGCAAAAGCCATTAACAATAAATTAAAGAATCTCAAAAAAAGTTTTGCAAATAACTCAAAAACTATAAATGCTAATGAAATTAAAAATACGATTCCTAGAAAGGAGGAAATTCCCGAAAAAATTGTCGACATCCGGAACTTCATCCTTATTATTAATACTTTTGATTTAATATTGAAAATAGGGCTCCATTTTCATTTTTGCACCGGAGCCACTGGGGGCAATACCCGTTTTCAAATCATTGTCCCGATTGTTCCCGAGTCCAGGAACCTGTAAGCCATGGGAGGCCTGTGATAAAATAACAATTATAATTTCAATAAAACTATTTTCCTATATGTAAAACTTTTTTTAAGTATATTTTCTTTCTAAGTGAACATCTCTCATAAGCAAACAAAATATTTGGAACCGTTAATGTCCTCCTATATGGGATCTTTCACTTTATACTTTTATATTTGAGTTTAAAATATTGATTTTCATTATATACGGTTTTAAGTGACTTGTAACAATAAAAAAATCAAAGAAATTTTCACAAGAATACAAACGAAAAGTGCAGAGAATGCTTTTAAATTTTAAAAAGTTTTGTTGTTTTATGCAAAAATTTAAATTTGGTATGTTTATATTTATAAAATAAAAAACTGATTTATCTGAAATGCTGCTCGCCTGATACTTTTGTGTTTATATTTGAAACACGAATTTTTAAAGATTATGTAATGCTCTATACTGCAGTCCCAAACCAAGAAAATATTATATCTGCTTTTTTTACAATTTTGAGATATTTAGACTTAAAAAGTTAAAATGTTCTCTGACATATTTTATTTCGTTATTAAACTTATGCGAACATAATAGTATAATAAAAAAAAAATGATTTGTCCACAAATCATTTTTATGTTAATTACCAAGGACAAAAAAGAAAAAAGTCAATAATAGTATAATACGTATCAATTAATGAAAGAAGGTGCCTCCTTTTTAAAACTCTTGCGATGTTATTCAAACTCATTAAACATCGCGCGCGTTTAAAAAAAACGTGCACTTTCTCACATTTTATAACGAGAACACGTAAACGTATGTACGTAAAAAGTGACAGCCTTGTAGGTATAAAAAGTGAAACAAAAGAAAAACTCGTGCGTAAAAAAAGCTTTTGCACACTGACCACAGTTATGTAAACTATGTAATAACACCATTTTGTATGTGTGTTGTAAAAATTATAACATGTGAATGTATGGGTTTTTTATTTGGGGTCATCCATAAAATACGTCACGCGAAATTCACATAATATGTTTTACCCCCACTCCCACTTTGTCACGCAGCATCACATTTTCTGCGTGGAAGCGCTCTTTTTTCATATTATCTATACGCGTGTGTGATTCCACGGAGCTCAGTAATAATTAAAATAATTAAAAATTTGGGTACTGCATGATTTAATACAATTGCAATGGGAGTGGTTTTATTTTATTGTATTTTATTAGAACACTCCTCTTTCAAAATTTTAAGTAATTAGATAACTGTCGTTTATTCCAGCGGCGCACCAAAAAAGAACAACAGACGTAAAAATGTCATCAAAATGCAATGACGATTATCATAAATTCATATATAAAAAAGCAAGTATTTCCATCTTTTCTTCAGTTATTATTTTTCTTGTTTACTTGGCTTACTTAACCTGAGAGAGTGAAATAGTCTATTTTTACCTAATTAATGGCTGTTAAGTATTTTAGTTTGCTTGAAACCATATTTTCATTGCTTAATTTTTTGTGAATTTTTGATTTTCACATCAAGTATACAAAACTGTCTGAGAAACACTGATTTACATAATGGAGTGTACTTAACTTGTTTAGGAAATTGTAAAATTGCTTTTTTTATTATACCTACTTCAAAAAACCTACTTATATCTGGGAATATAATTTTGGGAGGCTCATTCCTATTCCTAAATTGTAGTTATTTTTATATTATGATGGATCGCGCTGCTTAATCAAAGTGCACCAAGGTTAGGAGATTACAGAGGCTGCTTCTCTTCGTTGGTAGTGGTAGAATGACGTCATCCATCGAACCTGTCAATTGATTGCGTGTTGTTCATAAACAGTATTTAACAAATGTCAAAGAAATCAAAAGACAGAATATAATGATATTATTTGCAATAAATTGAATTTTTAAGATAAGAGATTTACATAGACCTAGTTAAATATAAATTACATTTTTGATGTTGTCTTTAGGTTGATAAAAACATGAACGGACTCCCAGCTGACGTCATTCCCGCGCTTACGCTGATTGGTCAGATAGAACGAGGTAGCCTCTGTAATCTACTATTCTTGCACTTTCAGTTTCGAAGACTGGAAAAGCCCTAATTTAATAAATGTGACCTAAATGAAATAAGTTTTCCATAAGTATGTGTATTCTAAGGGTACATGAGCGTTTCACGTGGATCTTACTTTCGTCATTAATTAATTAGATCAGTCTGAATATTGTTTCTGCATCATATTTTATCGAAATAAATGTTTTGTTGTAAAACGCAAAATATTATTTAACCAAAATATTATAATTTTGCACACGCCACTGAGTCGTAAATAATTAAATATTATGTATAACTTGTTCGAACTGCAATCCTAATACAATTTTTTTACTGCGGGCGAAGTCAACAGACAATGCTTATAAATGAAATATATTATACGTAGTGTCTGATAAAAAAAGGACAGTGAATAAATTTTAGACAGAAAAAATTAAACAAAACACATATGAGCACAATTTGAAAAGTTAAATGTTACAAAATATGTACGGATAAAATCTTATACTTACTTGACTGAGACATATTCATGCAATTTTATAAACAGTTTTGTTGTTGGAAATTTGACAAACGGAATTTCAACAATTGTATTTTCAATTTTTGAAATGTATACTCCTCTAAAATTCCACATATATTTTCGTGGTGCCCCCCGTCCAACTAGTTACTCCCGCCGAACATGAATTCCCGAGCCTGAATGTAACAAATATATATCTAATAAGGAAATTTTATAATATGTGTCGTTTTTGAATACCTTTTATTTAATGCTATAATCTCTGGCTTCTTTGGAGGCATAGACGCTGTTGTCCTTTGCTGTCGAGCGTCTATAATTTGCAATCAATCATTTTTATAAGCACACCGAATAATAAATTAAAAATAATATCTTTAAATGATTATCTATGTAGTAGAAAACACCCCGTATATAAAGACTTATGCAACTGCATTTTATTAGTAGTGCTGTGTTCTATTTGAAGTAGAAATACCTCTTAATGACTTCTGGGAGCTGGATACCAAATTTCTGATTTGTCGGTTTGTTGAAATTATTTCAACATTTCTAGCAAAATTTTTGTTTTTTTTTATCTTTCTCCATATATTGTAGTTTTATTATCAATTATTTATTGTAATGTAATAGACGCTCGACAACACACGTCAAACGTATTGTAAATTATAGACGCTCATATTATTATATTTAAATTTTAAACTTAGAAAATTTCAAAGTTTAAGACAAAAAGTTGTAAATGTGAAGATGCGGCAATCTCATAAGGAAATTTTATAATATGTAACGTTTTTGAATACCTTTTATTTAATGCTAAAATCTCTGGCTCCTTTGGAGGCATAGACGCTGATGGCCTTTGCTATCGAGCGTCTATAATTTGCAATCAATCTTTCTATAAGCATACCGAATAATAAATTAAAAATAATTCATTAAATGATTGTCTACGTAGTAGAAAACACCCCGTATATAAAGACTTGTGTAACTGCATTTTATTAGTAGTGCTGTGTTCTATTTGAAGTAGAAATACCTCTTAAAGGCTTCTGGGAGCTGGATACCAAATTTCTGATTTGTCGGTTTGTTTTTACATCCTATACGTGTAAATTTTATAATTAATATAGATATTGCAATGTAATAGACGCTCGACAGCACAGGTCAAGCGTACTGTAAATTATAGACGCTCATATTATTTTATTTAAAATTAAAAATTACAAAATTACAAAATTGAAGACAAAAAATTGTAAATGATGCGGCAATCTCGGCGCACTCAGTATGTCCAGTAGTCTAGAACTTTGGAGATCTGGACCAAAAATTTATTACAATACCCGATTCTCGTCTATGGACCTTAGAGCGTCCACAATCTACAAAATGTTGAAACATGAATGCGAATTTTGTGTGTAATCGTGGAAAAATAACATTTTCTTTTTTTTGTTGCCGATACGATTGTATTGAATCGACATCAAGTAATTGAGCGACCCTCATTCCTGGAACTTCCATGCCTACATTTTAAATCAAATATTACTTTATGTATTTTTTAATATTAATATTCATTTAACAATAATTATTGTATTAGAGTGATTGTAAATTATGTTTGTATTAGTAATTTTTATTATGAGATAAACACAAATTAAATAAAAGAAAATATTTTTCAATTCCAAATCGTATCAGTACCTCTTTCTTTGTATGGTGCTCTACTACTAATTTTTAAGTATTTATCTGGAGAAAACATTTTTCAACACGTATAAATTACCTCTTCGTGTCTATGATGCCCTATTCCTAAAATGACAAATTTCAAGAATTTCTGTTCAAATGTAACACGTATAAAATTGTTCGTGTTTCTGGTGCCCTGCTTCTAAAATGACAAATTTTAAGAATTTCTCTGTTCAAATGTAACACGTATAAAATACCTGTTCGTGTTTCTGGTGCCCTGCTTCTAAAATGACAAATTTTAAGGATTTCTCTTGTTCAAATTTAAACTTACCTCTTCGTGTCTCTGGTGCCCTAGTCCTAAAATGTCATATTCTGAAAATTTTGCCACTTCGCAAACGAGAAATGGTTGTTATTTGTGGTCTCTGGAGTAATAACAATTTACTTCATGTGAGCTAGGCTAGGCTACACTTTATTAACTTTAAAATTATTTCAAAAACAAAATTTTCATATGATGCAAGACAATATTAAGGGTCAATGAGCTTTTTAAAAACATTTTCGAAAAAAAATGTTTCACCAAATTTTTTGGGTATCTTGTTCTGCTCCCTCCCCTATTTTCAAAGTATTTTAGTACATTAAGTCTCTAAATAGATAGGATTCGCTACCGCCCCCGTTGGGGTCTACGACGTAGACTATATACCGACTTATTCGATTTCTGAAATGATTGTAAATATAGACAGGTGGGCTCACTGAACGGGACATCCAGTTTAAATAGAAAATGAAACGAACTGGTAATTTGAATTTCTTTATTACAGTCTGTACAACCAGATCTCAAATTTATTTATTTTACTGATTATTTTTAGACATATTATAGTAATATATTACATAGTATGTTATATTCATTACTAATACTAAATAAGAGTTTTCTAAAAGTACTTAAAACTCGTTATTTTAATAATATTATATTGTTAATTGACTGTACAATGTGAAATGTAATATTATGCAGTGATCCTTTACGTTCCGCACACATATAACCAAAAAATTATCAACCATTGGTCTTCCTAATTGATTATTTGTTTTTAATTGGCAGTCTATCGAAAAAAACAAAAACTCGTTTAATTAAAATTTCTTTTCTTTAACAATTTAAAATTCTAACAATTATTGTTTGTCATAGTTTAAATTATTTGGCAATGCTGAAATTTAACTAAACAAAATTGTGTTCGAAAAATTTGTAAATAGTGTAATGCTTAACAGATATTTTCAATCAGGTCATTCAATTAGTAAATAAATTTGCAACGTCATTATAATATTATTTAATCATTATTATTTGAACGGTCTAGTTCTGATCAGTTGATTTTGTATTCACCTAAAGCAGTTAAATTTACTCCAAGAACTATAAGTTTTAATTAAAATTAATAAGACAGAAAAAACGTAATTTAACTGCTTATATTGTAATCGCAAGACATAAAATAAGGCGGGTAAATTACAATCAACTAGCAATGTAATTGAATAGGTAATGGTTTCATCCACACAGAATTACGTGTTTTTAAACGAAACAAAAATTCGGCGTTAATCGTTTATGACATATATATTCCATATAAATGACGACAGTGGCATTTTTCCGCAATAAAATTATATTAAAGTAATTGTAAAAGACAGCTACGAACCGCAAAGGATCAACGCATAATTTCTCCCTTATTTAGAAGAGAGATTTACGACGTTTATTATTCACTAACTATATTAATTTATAACAATTTTTATATATAAATCTTAAATTAAGTTGTAAACATATTTTTGCTCTTAAAATCAACAAAGTTTTACATAAAATAGTTTTTAAAGATTTAACATTAAAGCGCTTGCATTTACTTCAAACAGTCTACATGGGTTTTCACAAATGTTACTACAAAAAACTAATCGGCTTAAAATATTTAAAAACGATATCAATTTCGAAGTATTTTCAAATTTTGGAAATACAGCAAAGAAAAAAATATATTTGTGAAAAACCATTTTTTTTCTAGAAAATATTTTCAAAGTTCAGTTCTTTATTTCCTACAAGAAACGTACAACAGAATATATTTGAGTTTTCTCCTCAGAAAACACATTTTCAATTTTGTGATTTTTTTTTTAAATTTGCATCACAATATCACATTTTGCAATCATTTTTAATAATCCTGCCATATTCTGAGGAAATTCGTACATTTTTAAAATAAAGAAGTACCAACATACGAAAACACTTGCGAAATAAACAAAAAATCAGGCGTGGAATAATTAATTTAAATAAAAAATGCACTAAATCACCGCTGAGCATTTTTTAATTATACAGTCCTTAAAATCGGAATCATTAACTAAATCACAATTAAAGGTCGGCGCGCATCTGCTACTTTTGTAACGAAGACGCGCGATTCGGAACCTCACAAAAAATTTCTCGTTCAATCGCGAGGTTTGACAACAGCATCGAGACTAAAATCGCATTGTCGTTTTTGAGAATCGCACTTTTGCTACCCATTAGTTGTGAATTACTTCATGTGACGATTCACAAGAGACTAAGTCGCACAATCGTAATACAAAAAGTAGCGTACATGCGCTGGAGCTTTTTTTTTTGTCAAATGTACTTGTTCTTTTTTCAGTAACGTTTCTTTATTTTCAGTACAAAAATAACCAGCCGTTTTTGGCACACTACGAAAATTATTTTTTTATGTGTTAAAATATAAACATTACATTTCATAATACTGAAAAGTTCAACTAAGTTTTTTTTTAACTTAAGACTAACATTCTGCCTTTTAAAACATAAGAAACAATGGTAAATAATGGATCAATTCAAAATTATTTCACGTTTGTACTTTTCTAAATTTAGACATTTCAAACCTTTTGTTTTAGGAAAATTACATCATTCACTTTTTTACCTCGAAATGATTATAACTACCTATATTAAAATGTATTGATTAATTCTGAAAAGAAAATAGAACTAAAAAAAATATGCACAAAATGGCACGATCAATTAGAAAAACAGATGTATGGCAGCTAAGAAATAACCAAAGCAATAATTATAATCACAAAAAATACATATTCCAGGTAAACAGTTAAAATATGGTACAATATTTTAATGCTTTTGGTTTTGCCCAACAGTATTCGAAACTGTACACTCTCCAAAATTAAAGAAACAAAAAAACTTCTTGAGTCCATTCGATTTTATCGTAGTTCATTTTTTCTATAAGAACGGTCAAAATAAAAACTATTTAAATAATTTTTTGTCTCAAGAAAATTTAGAATTTTTAAGAAGGATCACCCTTATATAATGGTGACTTTTACAACACAAAACAGTTAAAATTAATTTACGCTGAATTTACTGTTCACACACGAAACTCTTTTTTGTTTACAAGATATGGGCAATTGGAGATTAATTTTTTAAACGCTGAACATGATATAGAAGTTCATATTCAATTCTGATTGGTATCAGATAGTTTTGAGCATTAAAATCCTTGGGATAATTTTCATTTAAAAATAGGAAGCAGCGGAGATAAAAAAATCAATACATTTAAATATTAAGAATGAAAAGAAACTTGAATTTCAAGAATTATCTAAACAAAACAATGTTAATTTTTATTAAAATAAATATTGTCATTTGCAAAACAATATAGGAAAAACATATTTTATTAATTATATTTTCTACTATTTATATTATGTATTATAGTATATACACCTAAAAAAATACATCATATTCTCATAAATATTTCTGCAAAAAAAAATATTTTTTTTTAATAATTGTTAATTTATCAATTTCTAGATATACATATATACACATTTCAATAATAATAGTAACAAAACCACTTAAAACCATAATTTTAAACTAATAATTTACAATTACTGAAAAATACTTTGCGTCATTTTTCTATAGACGGAGAGCTGGCGACGGTTTACTCAAGTCTCAATATAAGTTAAAATAATATTAAAAATACCTGTAACGCGTTCCCATTTGAGAACATGTACGTCTGGACAGCCTGTCTTCCGTACGTTTTAGGTGGCAAGTAAAATATAAATTGTTCATGTAACTAATAAAGCAACAATTTAATAATTAATAACGTAGTATATGAGGGAAAAAGGCTGCCGGACGACAGATTCTCAAATGGGGAACACTTGCACAGATATTTTGAACATTATTTTGCCTTACGCAGCCACTTAAAATCCGTCGCCATTATTAGGAAAGAAAACACAAAACGACACAAGAAAATGTTAAACTAGCCATGTTTATTTTTGATGGCATTTTAGTACACTAACTAAACTTTTGATTTCTAAATTTTATAACCCTTTTTAAACGTTATAAAAGATAAAGTATATATAGGGCGTAAAACTGAGATAGTCGCTGGAACTCAACTGTCGTCGATTGATGGAATAGCAGTAAGTTATTTTAGAGAAAAGAAACGGTTCCAAAAATAAGTTCCCAAAACTATGCTACTCAAAAATAACAGTATTACAACTGTTACCAATTTTGTCCCTTAGTATTATTAATAAACTAAATGCTAAGCGATTGGAAAAAATCGGGGTGTAACTCATCAAAGACTTTCTTAATTAATATCTGGTTAATGGGAAATATATATTACGTTCCAGTGATTATCACAGTTTTTATACCTGTAATAATAGTAAACATGGCAGTTTTTTAACAAACGATTGTAGTTCACATTTTGTAAAAGAGATGTACCTGTCGCAATTTTTAAAACCAGAACTCTCATTCAAGGGTTGCATTCAACAAAAAAAAAAAAAAATAGGATCCTATTTACAGTTCTCCATACTGCAGATGCACAAACAGAGATGCTCTTTTAAAATATATTCGTTTAACTCTTGGAATATACATACTTATGGAAGCTTCGTTTCCCTTAATTCACATTTATAAAATAGCGCTTTTCAAATCTTTGAAACTGTTCGTGTACAAAGGATACAATATAAAATGGCTTACAGTAGTAAAGGGAAAGAAATAATCCTTCCATAAATATGTATATTGAAAGGTTTATGAAACAACAACTCAGGATTCTCACATCTTTTTATTCAATGCATTTGTTGAAATGATAAAACGAAATTTTTAGAAACTATCGTTCAATTGTATTTCTACGCCGAGGACACAAAGCTGCTTGGAAAAGTTTAACTTACCTTGGAATTCGCAACCATTTGACTAAATTCTGAGAGTGTTCCATCTAAAAACAACGCATCACAAACCAAAAATATATAATTTTATTTATATTTTCGCAACGAAATCAATTTAGAAAACCATCACAAAATTCACAATTCAGGTAAATTTTATATAGTTCACGCGAAACCATAAATTTTCTCATACTTTTTTCAAATGTGAATTAAAATCACTCAATTTTATTTAAACACTTTTGTCAATTAAAATAGTATGGCTCATAATTTCCCTTATTAGTTAGTTGTTTTAGTTAATTATATGTTTCATTTTTTTATTATCTACATTTTTTCAAAGTGACTATTAGGAATTGAATACTCAAGAAGAAGATATTATTACAACTGTTACGAAATTTCACATCCCTAAAAAACTGTTTTCGTAGTGTTTGTTTCACACTACAGATAAAAAGTTACATAAAATTTAAACATTAAAACATTTCTTGAGAAATTTAATAATACAGTCTAAGGATAGGTACACACTTGAGCTCGCGCGTAATTAAAACGCATAATCATCGTACTTACTCAACTTGTTTGCTCTGAAGATCTGTGCGATCAAACTTTTATCGAGCACATGCGTTTAATGCATTCGCAGTCGAGATGTTAAAACACTAATCACTCCACTAACTCTTCAGACACAAACCATATTCAAATCACAAAACATTATTTCGGAGGAATTTGCAAATACACTGTTGACTTCTCGCATTTTATTTCGTAACCAGCTTAATTTAAAAAGGAATCAGCTTGATGTTGAATAATTGTTGAAATATTTAAATTTTATGCAACAATATCTAGAATCGATTCAAAAAGCTTTCCGCGTTAGTTCTCTCTTTTTTTCAAAATCTAAGTGTACAATAATTAAGCTCAGAATAAGTTAATAAGATTGTTTTTTTTTTCTAAATTTATATTGTCATGTGATTCAGTAATATTTTATTATTTAATATTTGTAAGTTCTATTGTTATAAACAGACGGGAAAGTTTCTTAATAGTGTATTTTTTTTGTAAATTGATAAAATTTGTTCCTACCATTTAAAGAACACCAAAATAATAATCTTCTATGACACATCCCTGAAAAGAAAAGAAACGTCAATGTTTAATATAAATAATACATATTTTTCAATTCACTTGAAATCATATTAAAATCAATTATGGTGTGTTAGTCTGGGCTGCCTGAGCAAAATGACAAACAGAGATAGCGATAGCTGCGGTAGTCATTCCGTCTTTCTTTAACAACATACAAGACTGGTCAGAAAGAGATTTACATATACCGTGTTTATCGCCTTCTTTTTCCTGTCGGCTTGTATGTGCAATAATACATTAGCACTCCATATTTACAGTTCAATAATTAAAACTATGTCTTTGAGATTTTGGGAATCGGTCAATTGAGACAAAAAAATATTTAACATTTATGATAAACGTTCTGCAAACAGTAAATAAACAGAGTCTGATTTAATTAATGAACCTCGTTTTGGCTAATACCATGATGATTTGGGTTCAGTAGATTTGTTCCCGGAATTTCTTTAGACATGTTTCTTAACATTGGCTAAAGCGTTTACGCGAAGCCCTTAACTCACGTTAAATATAGTTAAAATCACATTTACTAAGGTAACCGGCAGGTTACCGAACTAATGTTAACGAAAATTTATGCAAACAAAGCAAGGCATGACTTTTTAGAGTGAAAATGTTTTCAATTTTAACTTTTCGTCATCTTCTCTAAATTATTAAAACGAAAATTCTCACCTTACTATTTTTTCCATAACCGTCTTTAAGCGTTGTTCAGAAAGTGAGGGTACTAATTTCTGAATCATTTCTTTCACGAACATCTCACTAATGCCTGGACTTGTACGTTCTGCTAATTCAAAAGCGTTTTTCAATTCTTCTATAGCGTCCGTGTTTTTGTGTGAAGACTCTTGCCCTCGGCCGTTGTAATGCTGTTTTCTTTGAAGCTGAAAGCAAAAAAAAATCTATTACAATAACTATCTCGCAATATTTTCAAAACCGAGCCGCCATATAGTGAGGTCGGACTGCAAGAGCGATAAAAAAATTATCTTTCTCTCATGTGGAAATTCAACAGAGAATGTCCTTACCTCAGACATAAGAGGATATATGACACCGGATAGGCAGGGCGATCGTGCTGATGGTTTAGAATTGGCGTGTTCTTTCGATGATTCGTTGCGTTTAGAGCATTTCTTCTCAATGGGCGTTTCAACAACCGTCACGTCTCCTCGATGATCCAAAGGACTAAGTTCACGAGAAATGCGTTTATCGCGCGACTGCTCTTTTATCTCCCTTTCTCTTTCGCGATCCCGCTCTCTGTCGCGATCTCTTTCTCTCTCTCTTTCTTTGCGATTATCAGTCGGCGGAGGTGGCGCCGACGACAAAGGACGGGACTACAATGAAAAAAATTCACACAATCAAAAATAACTTACAACCTGAGACAAAATGCATAATGCCTAGTTCTCACGAAAATAGTTAATAAATATTAAAAAGAAAAAATGAAATATAAGAAAGCCCAGTACAGGATCTCTGGTCACGCGAAATTTTTCGAGAAGAAATTGTACACAAAGGTCATTTCAAAGCGAAATCAATATATACAAACCTTAATCAAACATTCCAAGCAGACTAAGATAAGTACTATGTTCCATGTAACTAATAACGTATACAGCGGACAAAAAAAAAATTGCTAAAGAAAAAAAAACAAAAAAAAAAAAACGGTGGTATATTTTTGAGTAAAAACGGTTTACAATTCTCAACACTTTCCAAGAAAACGCTGATGATTTCAGCTATGGAGCGTGGATAATCTACAATCTAACTTCCGAAGAATTTCCAACAAAAATGTACCTAAAATTCCCGGAAAATTACCTGCTTGAGTTTGGTTCTTATTAATATATCAATTTTCGAATAATTATTATTTAAATCTTCTTGAATTCCGGGCTTGTAGTCGTTGTCCATTGATATTTCTACAAAACTGCTGTAAACACTATCAAAGGCGGTGTGGCAGCAAACGAACTGTCCTTGGCGGCACTTAGATAAATGCGTGTTTGTATTTTCTCCTTGGCCGTAGTCGTCGCTTCCTACTACGACCGAGAAGAAAGCACATTCACGCTTAGACACATTTACCTGTAAGCCGCGAAGGAAGACACTTCGCAGTTGTAGGCGACACGTCGGGTAAAAATACCAATGGACCACAACCTACAAGTCCGGAAACAAACTATATTTGGAACAAAGTTGGCCGTGAAAGCCTATCCACTTGAACTATTATTTAAGGACACAAGGAACGTGATGAAGAATATTAGAAAGCATTGCCAGTCAATAATATTACATAAAAATATTGTTTACTTACCGGTGCTGCTTTTTCTGGACGATAATGATTAAGATTAGAATCCTTTGGCGGCGATTTGGTAAGCGGCGATTGTGGTCCAGAACCGTTTTGAACTTTGCCTGTTGGAACTTTGTGGTTGGGTGTTAACGGCAAATCTTCTATTGATGGTTTTATTGCGTGATGAGGTATTTTCACGGTCATTATCCATGGCTCGTCCATATCACTTTCGGGTTTTGATTCCTCACTGAAAAAAAGCGAAATATTTCAATTTCATGACAATTCGGATTTCTTCTCAGATCTGCAGTCGCTTCGAGGCGCAGCAGGGCGTTGCCTCGCCAGTGTTACATCTATCCATATCTGAATTTGACAATGTTATTAACTCACAGAATACATCTGAATACTTACGAATCCGAATTTTCTGATTCAGTCTCGCTTTCCTCATTCCGTTGTGATTTCCATTTCTTGTATCTATCAATTAAGTCGATCAAATAAGAATTCTTCTTTGCTTTTCTTATGAATGGAAATTTTAATAATTCTTTAGCAGTCGGTCTCTAAAAAACAAATATATTTATTAAACTTTACAGTATTATAACTTTCAGTTACAGAGCTCACACGTTTCCGCTAATTGTTGCGACCAGTTTTTGGAAACAGAAATCGTGTGAACTTTATTGAAATATGCATTCTGCTCCAAGCAACTTATTTTAGGGACAGCTTACTAGTGTTAAACAGTTCTAGTGGTGTAAAAGAATAAATTACTAGTTAATTAATAAAAAAAAAAAATATCTGGTTAAATAACCACCGTAATTTATTTTAAATTACCGCGGCTCTATTATTCTAAACAAGGTTGAGCAGAAAGTTTTGCGCATAATTTTAGCTTTCAGTCGAAATGGTAGTTTCAATATTATAACCAATATCTACATAAATATAAATACAGTATTTAATTATTTTTTTCGATTCTAGAGTTGCAAACTGCTTTACTATTTTGTTTTTGTTATTCTGAGAAACAGAAACTGGAAGTTGCCATTTTGTTTTATAGATAATCGGTTAATTAAGCGAAAAATTATCCGGCTAAAATGGTTACTATCATAAATAATGGGTAATTTTACATCACTAGTTTCATCTATATAAAACAGTAATATTTTATTCATGTGAACGCAGTTATTCGCAGCAAACAATCAACTAAGGCAACAGGAAACAAAATCAACAAGTTCGACTTTGTTTCCTGTTCCCTTAGTTAATCGGATCACAAAGACTAAACTTTTTACGTCATCTCTAATTTATTCTTTTGAAAATAAGCATCTTACGGAAATGTTTGCTCCTGATAACACAAAAAATTGAGGAATATTTAGAAATATAGAATAACTCGTTAACAGAAACCAGCAAAGTCAACCGAAGGTTCTTCTTCACATTTGTTTTAATGAGAGCTTTAAGATTAAGGAAATGAATACTCACATTTTCCGGATCTTTATTTAAACAAGCTTCGACAAATTCCTTAAATTGTTTCGTATAATTTCCAGTTAACTGCGGAGGGTTATTTTTCGGTATTAAAAATAAAACTCTCATAGGATGTAATTCTGAATTTGGAGGTTCTCCTTTTGCCAATTCAATAGCCGTAATTCCTAAAGACCATATGTCCGCTTTTGAATCATAAGCTGATTGTTTAATCACCTCCGGAGCCATCCAGAAAGGCGTTCCAACAAACGTATTTCTTTTACTAGTCGTATTTGTTAACTGTCCAGCTACGCCGAAATCGGCTAATTTCACGTCTCCCATTTCACTAAGCAATACGTTGGCCGCTTTGATGTCCCTGTGCAATTTTCTCTCGCTATGTAAATAGTCTAAGCCTTTTAACACTTCTCGAAGAATTATTGCAATGTGCATTTCTTCGAAACTTCCGGCTTTCATTAAATCTAGGGCGGATCCCCCGCCCAAATATTCCATGATAATCCATAATTTCGTGCCCTGCAACAAAAATACACAATATCAGTTATTAAAAAAACGACGCGTTCTTCGGACTATTTAAAGAAATATAAACACAAAACAGTGGCTGTATGGCATTCGATCTAATAAATTCCTATTCTTTGTCTGATTTTTTATCTCCGAAACTATAGTTTCGAACACAGAGAGGGATAAGACTTTGTAACGTCACTGTGGTTAGTCCTGCTGACGTCATTACGGTTAAAATGTATTCCAAAACTGTCGATCGTGCCGAGTCGATCCGACCCGATTTACTCTTCATCTCGTTAGATATAACAGATGCAAGTACGGAACTTTCTGTCAGCTGAATTGATATATGACCGGGGTTTTTTTTGAGGTAGCTGTTTAAATCGCAATAAATAAATAAATAAAAAAGTAATTTGACAATGTTCATTTTGTACTAAAAACAATACAACAGAAATAATTTAAACGCAATATCAGACTGTTTTAATTTAAACAGTGTTTAAAGACATAAAAGTTTATTTTTAACATGTTGCAAAAAAAACTCACTGTCAACTTCAATTAAAGCAACGACGAACAAAAAGAAAAAAATGAAAGAAAAATGTTAATCCCACGTCGGACCATGTTCTCAACGGGATTCGAGCTCGGTTAAGTAAATAAAGCAATAATATTAAAACAGCTACGGAAATAATGAAATTATGAAATATGAATAAACCTGGACACACAAAAAAAGACACGCGGGCATGTTTTGCGATTCGAGTTTTTATTACTGGCGATGTTAATAAGTAGTCTATGTATCACATTTGTAAATAAATTATACGAGCAAGTGATATTATGTTAAAACGAGTAACTAAGCAGTTTTAGCTGTCACCAGTGTCACCATTATTACGAATACGCAACGCATCTACTTTTCTGCACGTACCTCCTATAAAATAGCGATTTTCGCACCTAATAAGTATATTTGTAATATTTTCGACACTTCAGTTTGGTCATATTGGATTTATATGTGGTTTGTTTACGATGGAAACGCCTACACTATACTTGTCTCTGTTGCTCATATAGATTTAAATGGCAACTAACAGAGATATCAGCGTGGATTGACAAAAACGATTACTTTTGTTTTACTTTACGCACTAGCGCAAAAAGGGTAATTTTACAACCGCTACATACGCATAAATAGCTGCTTATTTTATAGAGGGCCGTGCAAAAAGATTTATTTTCACAAAATAAGAATTCGGCTAACATAACTTTTACATCGTCTAAGTTGGATATGAGATCTCTTTTGCTGGGACGATGTTGATAGCGTCTCAAGTTTAATAAAATCGGTTCAGCCGTTTTTTTCAATAATGTCGATACTAAAGTAACAAATTCTAGAAACAAGTTTTCCCCGTCTAGGTATCAAACAAAATATTACGAAACCTTCAAGAATAGGAAATAACTGACAGATGTCCCGTTTATTTATTAGTTTTGATTAGATCCAAAAGAGCAGAAATTGTCTGTAACTGTTTTCCTCTTGCACAAACGACATGTCATACCCACGTTTTTGAATCTGATAGAGTAGGAAGTGAAAGTCGGTATTTATGGAATCGAATCATTGTTCTTTATAAAGCAGAATTGTAGATACTGTAGGATGTATAAGTTTATGTAAAGTTGATATGTCTATATTTAGTCATTACCGTACTTTAAACTATAAAGTCATTAGATTTTAGATAAGTCAAGACAACATAACAAAAACTAGCAAGCAAAAATATACAAGTTGTCTGTTTAACTCTTTAACGACTACGGGGACACATTTGTCCCAAACAAAAAATGTAAAAGAAGTGAATAACTAAGAAACTAGTGGGTGTCATTTTACATTTATTATTTCCTGAACGTATCCTTTCATTTTTTATATATGGCAACACTGCATCTGAACCGTCATTCTTTGATTATGATCACTGGAAATTGGATCATCCTAAATTGTAAAAAAATGGTTACTTTCGCTCCTAAAATCTTATGGTCCTGAAAGGGTTAAGGTAACTGATCTCTCAGCCCGTAAAATATGCTCCCGGGAAATTTCGAAGTGTGGTCGCAAAATTCAATTTATTACTGTTTTATACATATTTACATATATATATTTTTGCCCTAAAAATTGAATAAAAAAAACGTAATTTCTTTACAGCACGTCGAGATTTTGAAATACGGGAAGGCAAATTAACATTTTGAAGTTTTTTCTTTACAAACTTACGTTAAAAGTAAGTACTGGCAAAAGTGGCATGGTCAATAATTTTTTTCAATTTTAATTTTTCTGTACAAAAATGTCTCGTTTTTATTTGATTTTAAATCGTTTATTTAGGTCAAACAAACTGTAAAAACTTGGCTAAAGTCATATATGGGAAGAATGGTACATATTTATAATTTATTTTGAAGCATTAACATCAAATATTAAATATAATTTTTTATAGAAATTAGAAATTTCCGTAACGTAAGTGCATTTTACATGTTCACACACCCAAGAGAGCTATGCGAATGAAAACAGAGGCATATTGAATAGTTTTAAAACGGACCGTCCTCCAAACAGCCACATCCCTGATACTGTATACATTACGCCTGGATCAGTGATTATGATCACGTCGTCGCTCCTGAAGGAACGTGTCGCGTAATGTCATTAGATTATATACACAAAGACGCATATTACAAGAATCTGTCAGCCGAGTGTTACGGATAGAAGCTTCCCTTCGACGACGACAGAGCCCTCTATTATCATTATCATAGCAAAGAGGATATTCTAGTCATTTCGGCGGTCTCTCTGATGTTCAGCGTAGTTTCATTAACCTTGAACTTTCAGTGGGTCGGACACAATGCACGTAATGTTCAAATGGCAGATTTTAAAGTACTGCTACATTAATCATGTAATAAAAACAAATATGCAATGAAATTGCAGCCTAAATTTCCGTTAAAATTTAACAAAGATTAGACCGGATGCAACAAAATTAATTTCAATGAGACCAGCATAAAAATTGATTAGTTATTAAAGTATTCGTTATATGTAAATTATGCCATTATTAGGGATTGCAATGCTGGATCCTGCACATTTTTAACCTTGCTGGATTCAGCATCTGGCGCTAGATCCAGCGGTACGGATCCGCTATCAGCTAAAAACAGGTAATTAACTGGATCTGGGAGGGATTATGATAAAATACTGAAGAAAGAAATGGCACTTTATGAGAGTGAGGGAGTAAGAGGTGAAAACCCAACGAAAGTGGAAAGTTTGGGGTTTAAGTCCCGACAATGACAGTGTTTAATAATATTTTTCTCATACAGCACTGTAACAATGGGTGTTTTCTTAAAAATTAGTGCTATCCCCACGCTTAATAATTTAGACTTACGAACTATACTGTAAACAATCAAATAATTATTTATATCAGATTTTGTTTGATCTATATGTATATATTTGTCTTCGATGTCAGCCACTGGCAAATCTGACAATATATTAATCCTGCAGGCAAAACAGCGCCAAGTTTCGTCATCCTTTTTATTATTACTGTATGCATGAAACCATGTCGACACAATATATCACCAACAGCTTCGGAACACGTCCGACATAAAAAAACTGTGCATAGCGAACATGTTTTCATTTCATTTTTCAACGAAAATTATGCAAATTTTTTATTTAAAAATAAACGATGAATCTATACCTATATTCTCACACATTATTTATAGAAGATTTTAAAAATATTAAGGTTAACAAAAACAATTAAATTAACCGAGCTGGGTAGAGTAATAATAATAATAATAATAATAATAATAATAATGCGTTTAACGTCCGTTTCTCGACTTTATGTCATAACAGACGCCATTCGCACCATTACTATTTTTCATTTTACCACTTCCCGTTTTTTCTACATTTCTTAAACTTCAACTTATATAATAGCAATGGGCGAATGAAGGAATTACAGGAAATTGGGATAAGGTAATTTTTGAACTAGGAGTTTGATAGGTAATCGGCCATGGCCTCAAATAAGGAACCACCTCGATATTTATCTGGAATTAATTGAGGGAAACCATGGAAAACCTCAATCAAGATGGCCGGTACAGGAATTACCGTTTCTCGGCGAAAGGCAGTAGGAAAAAGTCCGAGCCACATCTGCCCCCGCCGGGAATCGAACCCGGACCTCCCGAATGCGAGTCTAGTGCTGTACCACTAAGCTGGGTAGAGTAGTGGTGACAGCACTACTCTATCTCGCATTCGGGAGGTACCGGGTTCGAATCCCGGCGGGGGCAGATGTGGCTGGGACTTTTTCCTACTGCCTCTCGCCGAGAAACGGTAATTCCTGTACCGGCCATCTTGATTGAGGTTTTCCATGGTTTCCCTCAATTAATTCCAGATAAATATCGAGATGGTTCCTTATTTGAGGCCATGGCCGATTACCTATCAAACTCCTAATTCAAAAATTACCTACCTTATCCTAATTTCCTATAATTCCTTCATTCGCCCATTGCCATTACATAAGTTGAAATTGTAAAAAATGTAGAAAATAACAGGAAGCGGTAGATAAAAACTAGTAATTGTGTGAATGGCGCCTGTTATGACATAAAGTCGAGAAACGGACGTTAAACGCATTATTATTATTATTATTTAAAAACAATTAAATTCTCAATAGCTTTTCCTACGGTATTGTTCGCGCGAACACCCCAAAAATCAATATTCAGCCAATGAACATTTTTTGAATGCAATATAAGTAATACAAACCAGCTAACTTTTGAGACGTGCGCAAAATCAACTCAATTAAGTGTTTTCATGGTACCTAACTCCATTCATCCGGATGTGTCATGTTATCACAAATTTCTGCTAAATTTTTTTGAAAATAGGATCACAAAATTAACACGGATTTCTTGCAAGAACTGAATACGTATCAACCTTGAAACATACAAACTTATGGAAAGCTCATTCGCTTTAGTTCACATTTATGAAATAGACAGCGCTTTTCCAGTCTTTGAAACTGAAAGTGCTCTGAGATACAATAGAGGATATGATATTATATCACCTAAGGCTGCGCACTTTGACTGAGCCGCGTTACCCATCATAAAAAGCTAACTACAATATAGAAATAAGTGTATAGAGATGGGAAAAACGGGTCTTTTTAGTGATCTGCATCTTTGCATCTGGATCCCGTATGTGAGCCGGCTCACTGAACCGGTTCAAAAAGAGCCGAGTTCTGAATATGTTACTGCAGTCTGCCACTGAGTTACCTAGTTCAGTCAATCATATCACGACCTGTATAGAATCAAGAATGCATAGCCAAACATGTGATGCATGAGTCATTTGAGCTGGCAGATGCATCAAAGCGAGAACTGATACGTAAGTGTAAAATGTGCTCCTGTGTGTTAAGTGTTTCATTGAGTTATGCGGATCCGTTGATCCGTCGGCTCAAAAAAAGTGAATCGGCTCTCACTGATCTTCTGTCGGAGTCGGCTCTTTGAACCGGTTCAGATCTGAGTTACCCAACTCTAAATGAGTCTTCCATTCCAAGATATCAACCCGATTCCGTGCGCAATTCGAGGACGCCTGACTTTTGTAAATTAATATTACATTGCAAAACCGTGCTCGTTTGGACGCAGTACTGCCTCTCACTGAACACACAATGGGTCATAGGCGCCGCTGTTAATTTTCGGATGGGTACGCCACTGGCAAACGTGTATGCCTCATACACACACGAAGCGACGTAATATATAGAGCGAATCGTGACAAGGTTGTCGTCGCATGCAATACAAAGGAGACACGTAAAAGTCGGTAAGTAAATGAGAAGAAGAAACTGTAGTTATGACTGTACCCGATTTACGTCACACCACCGCAGTAATGCACATCTAGTGCAGCATTACGTATTATTATTATTATTAGTGAGCGTAATGTTGGTGCAGCGCCAGTTCTGGACTAAAGTTTTGTTTAAGGTAGTTGTCGTGGTACAATATTGTCAAAAAGTTATATGTAGATTATACGCGCCACAAAAGTATACTAGCTTGTAGCTAAGTGATCCATAATTTGTACGCAAGACTGTACCCGTGGAAACGTAACCCATACAGTATTCATATGCATGTATACTTTTCTATAAATTGTTGAACTTTAAATCGTTATTTATAAATAATTAGACGGCCAAAAAAATTTCTAATTTTTTTTTTTTAACTCATAACAAATGCATTAAAAGACTGTCAGTTTTTGGAAAGTTTCTGAAAGTTCTTTTTTTATAAATAAGAAACTGGTTCAGAACTACAGAGATCGTGTACAATCAATGTTAATTATCCAATTTTTAATTGAATTTATCTCGGATTATATACGGTCGATAACTACAACACGACAACTACCTTAAGGCCACCAACGCACCAACATATTCTTAGTTATTTGAGCGTAAACACAAATTCATAGTATTTGCTTGACTATAAAAATATACGTCAAGTTTATCCTTAAAGATGTTCTCAAATGAGGATGTGAGAAAAAAAAACCCTTAGAAATTCTCTAGGTTTTCTGTTTCAGATATCCCTTGGTATTTGATGTTGAATTCATGGAATACAAAATAAAAATTAAATCAACTAAAAATAAAATTTATAGACGCTTGTATCAATGCACTAAAAAGTAGAAAAATGTTTTTCTTTCCCCGCTATAACGTTTAAAAGCTAGTATGTAGGTTTTTACGTAAAACTCAATTTGATTTTTTATCACTATTTAAAAGTATCTACTATGTAAATAGGCTGTATTGCTTTTGAAAACCGATCTGCTACTCTCCAAACAATATTTTTCTATGTTATTTCGGATACAATAAGCTCATTTTTATTTTGATGTGGCGCTTACCAAAGTATTACGCACGTCTATGAAGTTCAATTGTAACAATAACTGCATATTACACAAAATCTTATCAACAACTTTATATCAAGATATTTCTACTTTTATGGAAGAACTTTTATTTGCATACAAATATACGAACAGTGCTCCGAATATATTCATCAGATAAAAAAATAAACTGCATACATCAAAACAATGCCTTAAAAAAGAAAATAAAACATTTTCAGTCTCCCATACGGTGTCGATTTCGTAATATTATTCATACGAAAATGTTACTCGTTTATAGCACGCAAAGAATCGATGTACAAGAAAACTTTTGGTTTAGTTTGTTATCTAGCCTAGTTGATGATAATAGTAGTAAAAGATTAGATTTGGTATATTTTATATTATTCATTTTTTTTCATTACTTGGGAACTTTGATAAAAAACCATGTAACTATTTTCACTACGCAAATTTTCATTGGTGTTTTAAATCTTCCTAAAACTTTCATTTCATCCTGGCTTTCTGTCGGGTGTTGCTTTTGACATAAAAGGCATTTTTGACCACGGGTTCTCATCTTAATTTCTTTGTTTATGCGTTTTCCAGATCTTCTAGAATAGAGATTCCCAACGGGAGCGATACCGCCCCCAGTAGGCGCTGGAGTCTTCCATGGGAGCCTTGTGGTTTTTTATAGAGACAAATTAGGTACAGACAATATGCAACAAGATTTTAATATTTCAAATAAAATTAACTATTGTAGACTGGATTTTTTTCTTCTTCTAAAGGGGGCAATGATTCAAGAAAGGTTGGGAGTCTCTGCTTTAAAAAATTGAATATTTATATCTTACATATTATTTAAACTTCAAAACAATTGGCAATGACATTAGACTAATCCTAAGTCCACGAAAATTACAATGTGCGGTCACAATCTAAGGTCATTATCAAATCAGATTTTCTAACAAAGTAAATTTAGTGTTAAATCCGATCGGTATTCACTATTCACCATCATAATGATGAATGGATGATAATTATAAAGATGATTTAATTCAACTTGAAACATGAGGTCATCGTTCCGTAGCCGGCAAGTATAATCCAATATATATAATAATAAATAATAATAAAAATAATCCATCAACTTTATTTTTAAACTATAATTTATTATGATTACGTAATTTACTCTTTAAAATAATTGCACTTTTATATATAAAAAAAATGAAATACACAACAGGGATGGATTTCAACAAAAAAAAATTCACTTTCAACGTAAATTATGCGATCTTGCTAAGGTTTCAGAAGTTTCCACTTGACGAAAATACTAATAATGACGTAAGTTTAAAAATGTTGTAAAAAATACTTCGATATCTTTGAATCATTCGGAGATATTAAATTATTTGCACGTGTTGATCGCAAACGAGACTGATCAGATCTGATCGGCCATTCTGACGTACCGTGGCACAATGTGTCCTATTAGTAGTTATAATAAGTAATAATATAGTAAGTCATGAAAGCAGAGTTTATTTTGATATGTCAAACTTCCTAATCGATAACACATTAATTTTTACATGTATTTAACTGTTAATTCTCTCCCGTCTTCATGACTTGATTTAGATTATTAGTTACTACAAATATGTCACTTGTGCCGCATGATGCCTTAACAGTATACGCGGAAAAATTGTGAAATTTAAACTTTGGAGTAGCATAACTTTGTTATTTTTAAAAGATACCTATTAAAAAAAATTTGCCATTATAATTCTGTAATTTTGAAGATTATATGATTAAGAATAAAAAGAAAGAAAAACTGGGAACTTCGTAATCGTTGAGCTCAATCAAGTATATATTTACAAATAATTTTTATGACAACAGGATAATAGGCTAGATATTGTAGACGCTCGACAACTGAACTGAATTGAATGTGAAATCAATTACCCATCCATATACAATGATGATTGACGTTGATTATGAGGATTCATACATTTTTTCAATCTTTTTTGAAAAAATAAATTCACAGCCATTAATTCTTTTATAGTAGATACAAACTGACTTCAATTTATATAACGAACGTAATTACCAGCGACCTAACAGTAAATTTGAGCGTCAGCTGTCCAACGCCATTTTCAGACACAAAAAAAGTAACCATTGACATACGTAATTACAGAGTTATGAGTCATTTACAACACTATGATGAAGCAGAAAGTGAATTAGAAAGCTTTTCTTATTAAAACTGGAAGAAAACATTGTCAATGATTGTGTAATTTCCATAAATGAGTATTTAATTTTCCCAGAAATATGCGATCGCGAAATAAATCTGAATGTTTTGTAAACAAAAAAAAAAAAAAAAAATAGCAAACAAATCTACTTAATTCAAATGTGTAAACTTTTACAGTCGGTGTTGTTCCAAATCTTCTTAGTTTCCGGACTTGTAGGCCGTGATCCATTAGTATTTCTACCTAGCGTTTCGTTTACAACTTCAGCGGTACTATCAAAGGCGGTATGGCGATGACTAGCGTTCTCCCTTCTTTTATTATTTGTATTTTCTGCTCGATCGTAGTTCGTTCTTCCGTGGTTTGTTGGTCCGTTCAACTGTAGACGAAACGTCAGGTAGAAATACTAATGGACCACGACCTAGAAGCCTGGAAGCCAAGAATGCTTCAACTTAAATCTGTTGGATAGTTTTACAGTAATGGGAATCTTAAGACGAAAATAGAGTTATCAATTAACTTAATAATTTTTATTAGTGTTGATTAGAATATTGCACATTTAACACATTGACTGCCAACTACGAGTTAGTTGATTGCGATCTGATAGGTGTCACTTGCAAGTTCTCGTAAAAGGCCATTTATGAGTTTATTGTTGCAGATATGTACAAATTATAGTATATGGCGTCTGAAATAAGAATAAAAAAGTTATCTAGCGTTAAGAAAACAAAAATTTATTTTCTGATAAACAAATAATAAATATCGAAACGATATAAAGTCAACATAATGGCATATGAAAACCGAGTAAGCATATGGCAGTCAAAGTGTTAGCTATGTTGTCAAAATAATCTTTTAAATATTGCAAGATAAAAACATCAAATAGGTACGCTTTTGTGGAATACGGAAAGGAATCTGGTTATAAATAGAACATATGGTAGTCAAAGTGTTAGCTATCTTGTCAAAATAATCTTTTAAATATTGCAAGATAAAAACATCAAATAGGTACGCTTTTGTGGAACACGGAAAGGAATCTTGTTAGAAATAGAAAAATTCAAAATTTGGTACCTATAGAGAAATGCTCATACAGAATAGTTTGAAGTCTATATCATTTTTCATTGTACCCTAAAGCGAGCGATAATATTGTTATAGAAGGCAACAAAAGACAATGGAAATTAAAATATCGGTGCGTAATTATAAAGTTTGTTCATTATTTCATATATACCAGATTTCCAGTGATAGCGTCAGTCATAACTTGTACAAAAGATAAATGGAAAGTTATGAAGCAGACAAAAATATCAGAACTAAAAATAGGTTAGATTATGAAAACTAACAAATATTAAACCTCGAATTTCCTAATTAAATAAAAACATGTATACCTTGTACATGTTTTTTTTAACCGTCACCAATAGCTTTAGCATCTTATTCCCATAAATGCGGGACCAATACAAACAGTAGAGTCTTCCATGTATTTGTACATGATTTGATTGGGTCACTGAGACTTGCCGATAGACGGCTCATTCGTTTCCATTTTCCTGGTTTTACAGTCACAATAAAAATCTACTTAATACGTCGATAATGGTTTTAAAAAAACCCTTAGATATCTCCTAAATGAGAAGGAAAAATAGGAAGAAATGACAGCAACGACCGTGTTTGAGATTGATTTTAACAGTGACGCATTTAAGGGTTAGAACAAATAATCACGTTCCACCGAATTACGAGTAAACTCTTAAAATAATGTGAGACGAATTTCTATAATATGAAAAAATCGTTAATAAATTCACGTGAAATTGGATTTTTTTGTATCACGTGTTCACTTTCGCTGGATATCATTTGTTTTAATTACACCGAATGTAAATTGTTTGGGATCTTTAAACTGTGAACGAATATTAGTAAATTTGATTAGACGGTGCCTGTATATGATTATTTATGAGAATATCGACCTACATTAGACTGTACCTTCGGAAATAGAGACAATCGCATCTTCAAGTCAGATTCACACGACAGCAATTCTTCCAAATTCAAACATACTATGAAATTTTTGTTTACATCGTTTTGCTTTTATATATTAGCGTACAGTGTAAATTTTAATCATGAAATAAAATATCTTTATTGCTGTCAAATCTTATCTTATCTACAACATATAGCTAGCTTTTTGCCCCTATTTCGCCCGGGAAGATTTTTGTTTTCTATGCTCAGCGTGCTTTGATAATTTCTAACGCAGTTATAACAACAGGTAGAAAAACCAATTAAAAACGAGAACAAACCCGAAAAACAAGAAGATTTGGAACGACCCCTGCCGTGAAAACCTACACACTTGGAGGAAAAAAAATTCAAATTGTTTTTTGAAGTAACATAGATACAAACTGGTTCTTTTTTCTGAGAAATTCATTTTTATAGAAATGTCCAGCAAACTGTCAGGTGATGGACCTGTGAGCAGCATCTCTCAGATTGGGACCTGGCTTTAGGCAACAAACATGGGAAGAAAATGCTTGCAGGTCCTTCATCAAAGGACTTAATTAGACTTAGCAGACCGATACTCAGAAAGGTGATTTGGCTTTTAACCGGTCATGCTTTCTTGAGAAAACATCTACATGTGATGGAGATACATCAGGAATCAACACTATGTAGATTTTGCGAAATGGAGGATGAAACAGCCACCCATATCGTGTTCGAATGTAAGGTTTTAACTTACAGGAGAACAACCATCTTTGGTTACATCGATGAGGATGGAATAGTTCCACAGGATAATCTAGTAGCAAATCTTCTGGAGCTCATAAGAAGATCCAGATTATTTGATGACTAGATCCAGTAAAAGGGGAAGCACAAAAATCCTTTCAGGATGTGGTGCATTTGGGCCAAGAGACCACCCCATTCTATTTTAATCTTTTTTTTAACTGGTTCTTTTAAGTGAAAGATAATTTGAATTTACAGAATATTGTGATTATGTGTCTGTATAAAACAGGCTTTGTGTATACCTACACGTAATTGAAACGGGCCTATTATATTCAAATTACATGCCATATAAATACGCGAATACAATATGAAATTGGATGAACTGTTATAATAATCAGGGTTGGGAGAAAGTGTATACACAGAATAAATACAATGAGGCCATTTCCTCGTGTTTTACTTTCTTTAAGATAGATACAAGAAAGATCACAATCAACATGTTTTCATTAATTGTTATTAATACACAAAAGAATAATTTCTTTCAACAAATATGGACAATTAGAAAATAAATTATCCGTTAAAAATTATTTTGCTAGATGTCTCCTGCCACCTTATCTAACAGTATTAAATATACCCTACACTTCAAGTTTTGGAGTGACAGACAGAAAAGAATTCTGGTATCATCTATATATAATATAAAAGGCGATGTACGTTATCTATGGACCGATTTTGATGAAATTTTCTGGCAATCTTTTAATTAAGCCGTGGGGTGATCCTGTGAAGTTTGGTCGCGATCAAATTAACAGATTTTTTTTTGTTTTTTGGCAATTTTGATTTTTGAACATTCACAATTAAAAGCGATTGAATTCGCGCAAATTCAATACACGTTGAAAATTTCATAACAATTATTCTCTTTTCTGGCTATAGATAATTAGATAATTAGTGCTACCCGTGCGAAACCGGATCGGGCCCCTGTAGATTATAATATTTTAGGAAATATCACAGAATAAACTACTTATTTATATTAGAAAACAGTATCATAATAATAATTGTTTTTTGTAATGCCAAATTGCATATTATATCATAGTTTTACTATCATTTAAGCATATTGAGAGCTTGAAAAAGTCTTAATTAAAGAAAAGACGAAACGTTGCAATCAATGAGTGTTTAAATTTATTTTCATTATTCCAATTACCCGTGATACTGTTTTCTATTATAACATATATATGGAATTGAACTTTAAAGATGAACTTATTTATATATTTAATTGCATCCCGGCGAAGCGGGACCAAGTCGAAATTAGAAAATATTCCCAATGTCCAGACATTTGTAGGGTCAGTGCTCAGACTATTTAGGCGCTGAATTAATGGAAGTGTTGTATTGATTTACTCGGAAAGGTTCCCCTTGCATTCGACGAAACTTCATCTGCATTGTTTTGCGCAAACTATATACTACATCATCACTAACTTGTAAGTGTAATTTGTATCTGATATGTGCGAGATCCGTATCCGGTCATTTGGTATATGGAATCGATAGAGAGTTTGTCGAAGTAAATTAATGTTTGCTTTGTCGAGAATATGATACCTTAGCCGCATCGCACCATATATGGGTTGCATAACACCACGAACACACAAACTCATACACGTATTTACAATTCATATGCTTATTCAAACATCGAACCGTCACAGATGGTCCAAAGTCAGAATCGCGCTCGGTCAATAACAGTTGATTTTTCACATTTTTTTTTCTAGATGTTCACCACTAATATTATAGTTCAAGCAGCAGACTTAAAAAATGGGTCCGATTTTATAGAGGATGGCATTTTCAGAAAAGCTAGGACATAAAATGACTTCAATCACTTGCGTATAGGCAAACCTACGAGAATCTGATCCGACAGCGGGGAAATATCATTTCTGGTAGTCATATTGATGTAGTACTGGTCCCTTAGAGCTTTTAATTGTTACGAATGAGTTTTTTTTTAATATGTATTATATAAAAAAACTGAGTTGTTATTATGTTTGATCATTATTTAAGAAAGCAATCGTATATATATACTATTTAAAAAGCTTACTGACCAAAAATGCATAAAAATTGAGAGTTCTAACTCTATGGGATCAATAATTACATTAAGATGAATATCAGAACTGGTGTCTGCTCGCTGTTGGATCAGATTCTTGCCTAGGCAAGTGATTGAAATCACTATATCTTTTCTGAAAGTTTCATCGTTTAAAAAATTGGAACCATTTTTTACATCCGCCGCTTGAACTCGCTTGAAACCCAACACAGCAGAACAGCCAACCAGATAGCCAGGTAGCATATTATGCTGTCCACGTCATAACTATGGTGAGAAAGCCATTAACGCTTCTGTAGGACAAAAATATTTTCTTTATGGAAATCATGAACAGGCGGCAATAACCGTTATTAATGCCATCATCATTTCCACATTAACAATTACATGTGCGACATCTACTTGTGTACAGAGTAATGCGACTCCATTTCAGGAGCAGATGCGTTATCTTTACACACGAAACTGCACATAAAAACGCTATTTTCCACGTAACATTGCACTGATCTTTAATCGGTATATATCATTTCTCAAAGGTGTTTTTTTTGTCGGTATAGGAAATATCTCCCTTAATACTATCATTAATCTTTGATTATTTTTCTCTCTAATGACGAAAAATTAGTTAATATATGTATATCTTCAAATTAATGTTTTCATTAAAAATTACAGTTTAAAACTTGTAAAAATTTCATCTGGTGGCAATCTGTTTATTTTAATAAGTGACGTAGTGGCGCTAAAGTCTTTGAATAGAATATAGAATAAAATTCATTTCCACCCTATTATATTACGCAACTGACCATTAACTGTGCGAAATATTCGCCCGGGTCCGCTAGTATGTAATAATAATAAAAATAGTTTATTGTGAACAGCGGACATAATGCGACGCCAACGTCTGCAGTTTCATATTTATGCTGTTTGAATCTTTAGTTGGATTGGCAGACAATCAGCACTCCAATGGTGACTGGATCTGAGAGATCCATGCATTAGTAACAGTGATGAAAAAACTGATCAAGTACCAAAAAGTAATATTATAAACAATAATTGTTGTAAATGTTTTTAGGGCAAATTTTAATAGAGTTTCTGAAAAAGAAGGCTTATCTGTCATACCATTCTGCCCAGACAAAATTACAGACAGAAAATTCCTCAATTATCACTGGTTATCGTTCGCGAACCGAGCTGGGTAGACTATAGTGGTGACAGCACTAGACTCGCATTCGGGAGGTCCGGGTTCCAATCCCGGCGAGGGCAGATGTGGCTGGGACTTTTTCCTACTGCCTCTCGCCGAGAAACGGTAATTCCTGTACCGGCCATCTTGATTGAGGTTTTCCATGGTTTCCCTCAATTAATTCCAGATAAATATCGAGATGGTTCCTTATTTGAGGCCATGGCCGATTACCTATCAAACTCTTAGTTCAAAGATTACCCACCTTATTCTAATTTCCTATAATTCCTTCATTCGCCCATTGCTATTACATAAGTTGAAGTTTTAGAAATGTAGAAAAATAACGGGAAGTGTGGTAGATGAAAAATAGTAATGGTGCGAATGGCGTCTGTTATGACAAAGTCGAGAAACGGACGTTAAAATGCATTATTATTTTTTATTATTATTGAGAAGGAAATATTCCTTAAAAAAAATTTGCATCCACAAGCACCCAAACTTCAGGTTCGTCACCGTCATACTAGGGATACTTGTGGAGCAAGTTGTAACTGTAACCGCGTCTCAAACCATGAAATGGGCGATTACAGTGAGTTTGGGTCATGCGCACGGAGTACACGGAGCGACCCAATAAGCACGGCCTTTTGCATACGGCAAATTAGTGACTCAGCAATACGCTGACATGCCGGAATAGTTTTCATATTTGCCAACAGTGACGGTTTTGCCCCTCCAAGAACACCAATTATAAGGACAATTAATTTAACAGTATACTCTGGGTACTGCTTTCTGAGCTCAAAAAGAAGATCTTGATATTTTGTCCGCTTCTCAGTCTCCTTGGCGGCTATTATTATTATTATTATTATTGTCGCTCGCGGTCTCAGAGATCCGACGCCACCAAGTATGTCACTATAAGGGGTGCCACCATTGGAGTGTTAACTTGTAACGGGCTCTCAGGATCGAGTCCTGTCAGCCCCACCTCCACAGAGCTTTGTATGTTGTTTCCGCGTGTTTCTATTAGACAATGCGGTCAACACAAATATTCTCAGAACCTTATTGTAAATTCATATCGTGCTTTTTTCTTCTTTTTCTTGTTAATTTATACATTCAAACTCACGCAACGTAAATACATATATATAAACGTACGTATGCGAAAAAAACACAAGGAAAAACGCTAATAAATTACATTCATAAATTACAAACGTATTAGCTATAGTGTATTCTCAGGATTTTACAAATTGAACAATAAATTACTCAGACTTCTTTATATTTTTATAATAATACAAAATTGGTGTTTTACGTTTTAATACAATTTTGTGCATTTGCATTTTTCACATTATTTGCTGGCCTTTACCCGTGGCTTCGCTCGCGTTACTGTTAGTTTTTTCACAACCGTTTTTTTAGTAGAACTACGATTATATCCAGCGCGGGATTTACCGAGGGCGGCAAAATTTGGACCATGAGAAAAAAAAATCCCGTTATAGAATTTTTTTCGGAAAGTAATCGTGTTGAAAACATTCTAAATAAAATACTTTTTCTCTTTATTTAGTGTCTAAAATTTTACACATATTTTTAGTAAAGAGAATAACAATATAAGTATCTTGTTATTCCCAAGTTTTGAAAGTTTTTGGCTCGATTACAATTTGTTTGACATGATCATTATTTTAGTTTAAATTGGGCGCTGCAAAATGCACAAATTGTCCACTTTGAAAATCAAAGAGTCACAACGCGTTTGCCTCTGTATAATATCTCGCAACTTATAAGCAATCGGTTTGTTTGTCAGTTTATGATTTTTAATACGAAAAAGAATGTTGTTTGTGTAATTATCCCGTTTATAATAAAACAAAATTTCAACTATAAATTAATCATTTCATTTATTTGAAAATTGTATACCGCTGTAGGTAATGGGGCGGCATTTTTTACTGTGACTCAGGGCAGCACTTAGGGATAAATCCGGTCCTGATTATATCTATAGTCAATTCTGTATCAAAATCGGTTCGCTTTTTAATTAATCCGGAAAAATATTGTGGTTAAAAAGGTGGATTTTTATAATACTAAAAAAGAGAAACTATGTTCTACATTACACACTACAGAAGTAAAACTGGTATAACAAAAACACAATAACCGGCTACCGTGATCGAACCTATGACCTTTACGTTACGAGGCAGCCACTATACCTCTCACCCACCATAGCTCAGCACTGTATAGTTGGTTTTATTAGTATACATGTATTGCAACGTTTCGTTGCATTTTCAATCTCATGAAACTATTTTACCTTGCCGTGCCAAACGAAGTTTAACTTTAAAGACACAATCTGAAATAGAATAACACACGACTATAAGGCTGAATCAACTCACCTTAAGATAAGAGCCAAAATATTTGGTGACGAATGGACTGTCGCATTGCGACAAGACCATAATTTCTTGCTGGATATCCTCGATTTCATCTTCAGCTTCTTCCAAATCAATTATCTTGATAGCCACAACTTGCGTACTACGGTTGTCAATACCTTTGAACACCTCGCCGAACGAGCCCTTGCCGATGCGTTCCTGTTTCGTGAAGATCAACTCCGGATCCACCTTCTGTAATCAAAAAAAAAAACAAACATGAGTTAATGAACAGCGCCAAATAAACTAAATCATTCACGGTTCGTTTGACTTATGTACTAAATTAATTCTTTCATTTAAAAATACATTTAGATATTTATAAAAGAAACGTGTAAGCTTCACCAACATAAGCTCACGGGGGAAGTGAAACTTCTTTAGCCGTTTGTGCTGATACGGAACGAAATACACACAACACGCATTTTTATACGTTGCCCCTTCCTTTCTCAAGGTTTCTCCTATTTCCCCGCCGTTGAATCATTTCCCCTTTAACGCCACAGAAAATTTCAAACAGATGCTACTAAAGAACAATAATTTTAATTACTGAAGTGAAACTCGTTTAGCAACGTAACTGTTTTAAATTTTCTATGACGCGAAAGGGTGTCGGTTTTGATATGAACCATTTACTCTCAAATTTACGTACCAATTGAATGTGTACCAAATTTATTAGTAATAATTATTTTTGAGAAAAATATTACGTGTTTTCTTTAAGGTAGTTATCGTGGTATAATATTGTCAAAAAGTTATAGATTATACGCGCCACATAAGTATACTAGCTTGTAGCTAAGTGATCCATAATTTGTACGCAAGACTGTACCCGTGGAAACGTAACCCATACAGTATTCATATATGTATGTATACTTTTCTATAAATTATTGAACTTTAAACCGTTATTTATAAATAATTAGACGGTCAAATTTTTTTTTTTTTTTAACTCCTAACAAATGTATTGAAAGACGGTCAGTTTTTGGAGAGTTTCTGACAGTTAGTTCTTTTTTTATAAATAAGAAACTGGTTCAGAACTACAGAGATCGTATACAATTAATGTTAATTATCCAATTTTTAATTGAATTTATCTCGGATTGTATACTGTCGATCGACTTCAAATTTTTAGGGTAATTGTATTATCATGTCCTTAATAAGTATACAAAAGTTAAGAATTTTCTGACGGTGTGCCTTAACCACGACAACTATCTTAAGACACTACCACGCACAAAAAACCGCCAATTTAACGATACTAAGATTTATGACATAATTTCATTCATTAAATTGTTGTTTTTATATACTTTCTAAGAAATTCAACTGTCAACATCTTAATTTTAAACATACTTGTCAATATTTAATGTTTTATTTATAGTGTTTTGGTTGTATCAGAACGTACCCACAATAAAGTCACGAAGGCCTCGGGCACATAGTCAACACACGAGGTACAAGACATTGAAGATCGCACAATTATTATTAATGATGCTCCAAACCAGTTTTGACAGATCTGATTTGTATTTTGTTTTACACTGATTTATTAAAGTGAGAAAGGGTATCATGGCAGGCGCCGAAATGATTTAAGAAACCATGGAGTGCATAAAACTAAAGGAGACACATCTGTGTACATTAGTAGACACTGACCAAAAAGGGGAACATTTTTTATAGATTCAGCCGATCTTGGCTTTTTTGGGGGCCTTTTTTTGTCAAAATGCATCAAAAGAATTGTCAACATTTCTCAAAAAAAAATGTCAAAATTCACACAAAAAATTGTTAAAATTCACACAAAAATTTGTCAAAATCTACACAAAAAAATTGTTAAAATTCAACAAAAAAGTTGCCAAAATTCACCCATGATAATGATTAATATTAACTGTTTTTTATTTTATAAGTGCTCATTGTCAATTAAAAAGTATAAACAAAATATGATAAATCAATTTTTGGGGGCCCTCCATGTAGATCCGTACGGATCAAACGCCAAAGTGCTACGAATCGAAATATAAGAACTGTCATTGACATGCCATGAATATGTTAACAAAGATAATAAAAGCAAAATTTCATGAAAAATTATAAATTCTTTAAAATGATAAAATTAAAAGCAACTGCAGAGGGTTCTTATGCTCGATAGGTTCGTACTGAGGACAGTGCTACATGTAGCAGACACTTTTTCAAATTTCGAAGAACACCGTTTGCTTTACAGAAGGCGAAGATTCGTCTCCTTAGCCTTTATACTCCATGCAAGAAACATTGAGAGGGAACAATCAATTCTGGTCAATTAAAATCGATGAATATAAAACTGCAATATAAGACAAATAATTATAATTAGAAAAAAATTCCACGTTTCGGTCAATGCGACGTGGTGGTCCTTTTCAAAAATATGCTAAAATAAAATTTTTTTTTATTTTACTTTCATCTATACCTAACTGTTATATCTCCTTTTTTAGTATATTCTTAAAAAGGGGCACTCCGTTAACCGAAATTTTTAAATTATAAATTGTCTGTTGAACTGATTGTAAATTTATCGAAAAAAATGAATAATTATAATTTACTCTAGTTAATTATTTGCTTGTCTTTTTTCTTTTCTCCGTTTATATTTTGTTATTGTTAATAGTTTAATTTTTTATTTAAGTGTTTGTAAATAATTTTATTATATTAAATTTTTGTCTTGTGTTTAAACTTTTTCTTTTAAAACTCTAATCAATTTTTCTGAGATAAAAATATTATGGGCCAAATTTTGTTTATAACATCTGATTAGAGCAACCATTTTTCATAATGGTTGGTTAAAATTGATAATTGGCTAAAAAAAAGAAGAATAAAGCGCTGGAAAATTCTTTAAATATTGTCCTTCAAACAATGGTCTATCATCGCATACATTTTTAACTTCAATATGCTGTTGGAATTGCGGTGATTCAAATTCTCATTTCAAAACTTCTGGTAATTTAATGTCAGGCATAAGCTCATACGTTGATCGTGTCGTTCCATTTGGGATCGACAGAAATCAATTCCAGAGTCGTTGGAAAGCACCCAGAAAAGTGTAAAAGAAGTTCACTAAAAACGAAAGAAAATTTGATAAAACCATGAAAAAGGTTATCCGACCGAATAATATTATAGATAAAACAAAGTTTTGTGATTCAAACAAAATTAGGAAACAATGACAAAACAACTTGAAGCACGCAACGTTCTAACATCGTATAACAAATAGATAGCATTTTTTCTGAAATATAAATTTAGTTTAGTGAGTTTTTCTTTCCACTTCGAATACAAAGCAAACCACGTTGGCAAAACGAAATGGGATTGAGCCATAACATCTGTCAACAAACACTGGATACAAATAAACTATGTGACATTACAAGACCTTAAATGTTCTACAGGATGCGTGTTTTTTTAACACTTATTCTAGAAAAAAGTTTATTTTAAAAGTTCTGTACCTTAGGCATTTATTTTAGATCAAAATTGAGCTTTACACCATAGCATTTAAATGAATATCTTAGCAGATATCAGATTTAAAAATTACTCGCAACTAAATAATTATGGTTTACTTTATTGGTGAGACATGCGAAGCTATTTTGACCGACATGATATTAATCCCTATTCAATGAAATGTGTTAATCACCTTAGGTATTTAATTTAGATCAAAATTGATCTTTACACCATATCATTTAAATGAATATCTTAGAAGATATCACAGATTTAAAAATTAGTCGCAACTAAGTAATTATGGTTTACTTGGTTGGTGAGACTTGCGAAGCTATTTTGACCGACTTGGACCAATTTATCCAAGCTATCAACAGGGAATCTACAAATCCCAGCGAAGCCGGATCGGGGCGCTAGTTTTGAATAATAAGTCAAAAACCCGCTGTTTATACTTTCACTACTTTTTGGATTAGAAGGGCACTGGAAGTTAGACATGCCATTGAAATTCCATGTAAACGAAGACATCCCTTCTCTAAGAGTTCGAATATTCTAATGCCCGTAAAGTATCTATATTTGGATCTCAATGTCAGTCAATTACAACCTGATGAAATATTATAAAAAAGAAGCATTTATTTATTTGATAAATTAATATAAGAAAACTTTATCGCACCGAACGGCGATTTCTTTTTTTGGTGTCAACAACACTATTTTGTTTGAAACAATTCTGAATTCTTGAGGACGAAAAGTTTCAACAATTTAATATAAAGTTTTATTTTCTAAGATGGGGCATCGGATATAAAACAGTCTTTATATGTCAGGAACCGAGGAAAACTACAAACGATTTTGTGTTTGTTGTGAACGAGTGTAGCAGATGTGACCGTAGTACATTTACAATCCGTCAGAGGCGACACCATCGGCCCCAAAACGCCGTCGTATTATAAAACAATTACCAAGAATGAACTTAGAATAGTAGTTTACGTACTAAATAACGCAATTTAAGTGAGTAAATGACAATATGTTAATAACAGCGAGTTTTAACAGTCACACGAATCATAATATCATTACTTTCGAGGTATACGCTACACTTTTTGCACGTAAAAATGTTGATATAATTTTCAGTTAAATATTTTTTTCAGTTCCAACTTCACATCCGCTGGTAGTTTATGAAAATTACGCCTATACTATACTATACTTTTAATGTAGATCTGCATCTTTGCAACTGGATCCCGTATGTGAGCCGGCTCACTGAACCGGTTCAAAAAGAGCCGAGTTCTGAATATGCTACTGCAGTCTGCCATTGAGTTACCTAGTTCAGTCAATCATATCACGACCTGTATAGAATCAAGAATGCATAGCCAAACATGTGATGCATGAGTCATTTGAGCTGACAGACGCATCAAAGCAAGAACTGATACGTAAGTGTAAAATGTGCTTCTGTGTGTTAAGTGTTTCACTGAGTTATGCGAATCCGTTGATTCGTCGGCTCAGAAAAAAGTGAGTCGGCTCTCACGGATCTTCTGTCGGAGTCGGCTCTTTGAACCGGTTCAGATCTGAGTTACCCGCAACACTATTTTAATGATAAATTGTAAGTAATTTACGGAAATTACTGTATTGATTAGATCGCATTTTTTTACTTTACGCACTCGTGCTGAATGAGTCATTTTACGACCGGTATACAGACATGAAAACCAGTTATTTTATAGGCGGGTGTGAAAAAGAAATATTAATCATTTCATCAATGAAAAAATTAGGTATGCAAAGACCTTGATGAAGACTACAGGAAAACTATAGCGAATGATGTACGCAATCGGCGCATGAAGTACGTTCACACTTGACCTGTTGCTTAATGTAGTTGTCGTGGTTAAGGCACACCGTCAGAAAATTCTTAATTTTTGTATACATATTAAGGACATGATAATACAATTACCCTAAAAAATTTAAGTCGATCGACCGTATATAATCCGAGCTAAATTCAATTCAAAATTGGATAATTAACATTGATTGTATACGGTCTCTGTAGTTCTGAACCAGTTTCTTATTTATAAAAAAAGAAACTTTCCAAAAACTGACAGTCTTTCAATGCATTTGTTATGAGTTTAAAAAAAATAAGAAACATTTTTTGATCGTCTAATTATTTATAAATAACGGTTTAAAGTTCAACAATTTATAGAAAAGTATACATGCATATGAATACTGTATGGATTACATTTCCACGGGTACAGTCTTGCGTACAAATTATGGATCACTTAGCTACAAGCTAGTATACTTTTGTGGCGAGTAGAATCTATAACTTTTTGACAATATTGTACCACGACAACTACCTTAAAACATTTTTACTGTGATCTGAAAACGTAACGAGTCATCACTGACTGCGCAACGTTGACGACAAAACGTGAAGATGTAAAAAAATGTGAAAAAGGAAAAAAAGCGCGAGGACGCTTTGGTACACATTTATTCCCCACATACAACGACTGGTTCGATTTCAAAAGTAAACATAAACGTGACATCAATTTACTGTATTTATATTGGGTTTCAATTGTGTCTGCAGTCCTGATATCCTACACATGTTTACTCCAAGATTAAAAGTCTGTTTTATATTTTTTTTTTGTTCATCTGCTATTGATTTTAAGGTAGTTGACGTGGTACAATATTGTCAAAAAGTTATAGATTATACGCGCCACAAAAGTATACTAGCTTGTAGCTAAGTGATCCATAATTTGTACGCAAGACTGTACCCGTAGAAACGTAACCCATACAGTAATCATATGCATGTATACTTTTCTATAAATTGTTGAACTTTAAATCGTTATTTATAAATAATTAGACGGTCAAAAAAAAATTCTAATTTTTTTTTTAAACTCATAACAAATGCATTGAAAGACTGCCAGTTTTTGGAAAGTTTCTGACAGTTAGTTCTTTTTTTATAAATAAGAAACTGATTTAGAACTACAGAGATCGTATACATTTAATGTTAATTATCCAATTTTTAATTGAATTTATCTCGGATTATATACGGTCGATCGACTTAAAATTTTTAGGGTAATTGTATTATCATGTCCTTAATAAGTATACAAAAATTAAGAATTTTTTGACGGTGTGCCTGAACCACGACAACTACCTTAAGGTGGGATGTTTCTGTTTAATTTGCTCGCCAAAATAAATAAGTGATGTTTAAACGGGAAGTAAGAACCCGTTACCTTGCGTCGTTTAACAGTCAATCATCATTCAGTTTTTAGGGGTTCCGAGTTAGCAACATTTTGGAATACCTATTTTCGTTTAGAAGAAGTCCATCAAACTAATTAACAGAAAAAAAAATTACAGCACGTTCTAGGTGGCAAAATGGCTTCTGTTGGACCTACGGCTATTGCTTACTTTTTTCGCAAGTAACATAGTTTAAGGTGGATGTTTACCAGCTGTTCAATATGCCCACTTTTTCACCTGCATATCGCTATCTTATGAGCAGTAATGTGTGCGTGCGCACGTAAAATACACTTACTCAGGTTTCGAAAATCTCTAATTTCCATGAAAAAACACACTTATTTTTTTATGTACCTAACTGTTTCAAAATAAACCAGATATGTGTACCATTCTTCCCATATGACTTCTGGCCAAGTTTTTACATGCTGTTTGATCTAAATAAAAGTTTTAAACATAAAAACGAGATTTTAGCATAAGTTCTTCTACAGAAAAAATTGAATTTCAAAAAAAATTATTACGCAAGCCAAATTTGTCAGTATTTTCAACATAAGTTTATAGAGAAAAAAACATCAAAATGGTAATTTGTCTTCCCGTATTTCGAAACCTCGTGACGTGCTGTAAAAAAATATTGCCGATTATCACGTTTTTTATTCAATTTTTAGAGCAAAAATATGTCTTTTTTGAATTTTTTAAGCAGCAAGTCAAATGCCAAATTTAATGCTTAATCACAACAGTAATAAACTTAATTTTGCGACCACTGTTCTAAATTTCCCGAGAGCATATTTCTTCCAGGTAAAGTGCAAGAATGCATTATTATTATTATTGTTGTTGGTCGTATGGTGGAACCTAGATATTGGGCCATAAAACCCAGACGTTATTGTTCAAATCTATGATCTTGACTGTTTTCAAACTCAATATCATCTTTACAAAACTATCTAGAAATGAGTCGATCATTGGCGACAATTACACACAACAAAAAAGTGATTCAGTATAACTACATTAAAATTCTTTTGTAAAATGCCATTTTCTGGGAAAATGTGTTTTAAATAGGCATTATTTGATTCGAAAGTTTTCTGTAACTAAAAACGTTTAGATTACTTATAGTTGCAAAGTTAAGATGGTGGATAAAGAAGATAAAATACAGAGCTAATCTTTTGATACATTGCACAAAACAAAAACCCGGGTCGCAGTGCCAAAACCCTGCCGACAATATAGTGTATTTGCTTTTATAGGGCCGTGTGGTTTTATACTTTTATTATGTGAAATTAAGTTTGTTTTTGGGCAAAATAAAAAATTTAACCCCTTAATACACCCCTTAAAATAACATGTTTTTTTCTTAATTGTAATATTATTATCAATCTAACATCTACACCGAATTAAATACACCCTTCAATAAATAAGGCACTATCTGCAAATTAGTGTTTTCAAAAAATTTGTAAGTCCGGTCCTGTTGAGCCGATTTTATTAAAATTTTAGGGGCACTTTTTAATTGCTACTAACGGATTAAATGTCAATTCTGAGAATTTTTTCGGTATTTTGGGGCCCAAAAACATTTTTCAACCCCTAAAAACTACCCTTAAAATGGCCCGATTACGCCCATTTTAAATAGGCTTCTTGCGGTGGTGGATTTCTACACGTGGGCCAAATTTCGTTAAAATCAATTAACTCTTTCGAAAGTTATTGTCCGTACACACACACACACACACACACACACACACACACATATATATATATATATATATATATATATATATATATATATATATATATATATATATATATACACATATATATATAAACATTTTTAAAAATGGTGCCAATGTGTTTAGGAGGTTATGAAACGTCGAGAAATTTTGGTCCGACCCCTAGGTCCCGCTATCCGACCGGCGCCAATAGTGTATGTTGCCATATGGCAAATACACTAATAACAGAATAAACTAAAAAGACAACGAGAAACTCTGCAAGCTACAAATCTCTTAAATTCAATTATTTCTTCATGAATAAATGAGCTTAAAACAAATGCAGTAGTGAAGCATGGAACATAATGACAAATCTTTACACAAAACATAGACATTATCAATAAATAATAGTTGGGACAAAAATTATATTTTATTTTATGGTGACTCCCGCCTTCCACTATCGCGTATAAATCAATATTGATATCACTGTGTATTATTTACAGTATTGTATACTGTTGTGGCTGTTGCGTCAACAATTTTTATTTATTTTTTTCTCGGGGAAACTCAAAACAAAACAATGTTATTTTGATAATACAATGTTGATACAAAAACTAACACAACGATCAGATAAGAATGAAAAATAATTTTACAGTGGGTAGGGTAAATCTCTAAGCTAATGATCTTATAGATCACGTGCGTCTATAAAATACTATTAAAATCTCTAGTGCTTGATTTCTGATACCACTTTGAAAGTAAAATTAAGATTAAAGTAATTAGCATTGAGTTTTACAATGGCTAAGCGAATCGAAACCAAATTTTGATCGGATGTTTGACAATTAAATAGGAAGAACTCTATGGGTTTCGGCTGGAATTTTTTTAGTTTTAAATGTAACACTTTCCTTTAGTTTTCTGGAAAAAAATGCAAAAGCACTCTAAAACTTGCCGCAAATGCGTTTCGATAAAAAAAGATCGTTTGCTGACAACAGTTGCGCTAAGCACGTTGAAGATAAGTGGTAAGTTTTACGTCCCATTGTGTAGTGTGCATAATAACACGAGTTCAGTGCAACGACTACTTGATTCAATTACATCGCTCCATGAATAAATAAAAGCAAATGTGCAAGTCCACTGTCGGTGGGGCTTCTACTGCAGATGAGTTGAACGAAATTACGTACAAAAATATAAATACAGACCTATCATTCCATGGAACGTTTATAACGGAATAGCTGAATGCCTTAGGACAAAGTGTAACCAGCACGCGAGAGAAATGGATAAAACATAAATGTACCTTGCATCAACCGTTTCACGTCTCGGGCAGATCCGAAATACTTCGGTTATTTGTGAATCGACTAATTCAGTTGCAGTGGAGTTTCGTCCAGAGAAGAAGGGGGGGGAATCTGCGTAATAAGAAGAGTGAGACAAGTTTGATTTGTAATTTTAGAGGTAATCATAGGTGGTATCTGTTTCGACTAGCGACGAACGACTGAATGTTAGTACTCATAGACCTACACGGCTTGTTAAAAACAGGAGCACTTTCCCAGGGCCCAAACCGAAGGGGGTCCAGAAGGGCCTCTTAAAAATAAAAATATTCGTCTCAGTTATTTTCTCTGCTTATTTTGATATATAGGATGGATGTAAATATAAAATGAAATTCAAATTACGGGCAGAAACAAAACGGAATAGTCTAGTGGCCAATTTTTTGGAGATCAAAAGAAGACTCAAATTACATGTGGACTATATCCAGTAAAAAGGGAAAAGATGTTTTCATAACTTTTGAGCATAAGTGCTTAGAGCTGACAAACCCGAGTGAAACTAATAAATGTAGCAACGGTTTGAACATCATGTTCTCATTCCTTTTATAAAAGTTCTATGGCTATCATTCGAGTCCGATAAATTACTGTTATATTTTTTTCTATATATATACGGACGTCAAACGGGACTGTTCTAGGTTACACACACCTGTTTGACAGGCATAGACAGCCTATTGTTGACAAAACGGCATGCATGCAAATGAAATATTGCAAAAAGGAGGCGTTGCTGTAACTATGACTTATGATTATTTTAAAAAAACGAAAAGATATCCTCATCATGTCCGGTTTCCAAAAAAGTTGGGAAACTCTTCTGAAACATAGCAGGTCTTAAGCGTGTGTTTTTCTACAAAGTACTAGAACCGTTAAGAAAAATCATCACAATTTAATTATTTTTTAGGCGAGATTATACGGATTAAGTTTATGTGATGTTTCATTTAACACAAACATCTAGTGAAAGTATCAACTGAATTTTCAATATCGTGGCCGTAAATATATGTCTATGGGCCGTAATTAATTCCACAAATCCTTGGATATCATTTAAGATCAAAAGTAAATATAACAACGAATTCCACATCATTTGCATGTCAAACATGTCTACAATTTTATTCACACATACAAATCATGGATCAAACAAATCCCATGATTAGATTAAATAAACGTCAACCCGTCAACGTAGTATTCAGTTTATAAGAGATTTAACCAGTTACGTGAACAGGTGTATTATAATATTGTGTTGTGCCAACAAGACCGGCATTCAAATACAAATACTGTTCACAATTTAATCGTCTATAAAATTCGACACTACACTAAATCAACACGTTGACATTTATAAACCGTTAAAACATGCTAATGTCTGAGTCGATTTCGATTGATTTATACCCTCAACCAATTCAAATTTGCTAAACGATCGATTAAGTTGTTCCGCCAATAAAACATTAGATCTGGTGTTACTTTAGTTGCAGGAATTTCAGATAATCGAGAAAAAAATATGTCGGGGTATTTTTGATTATATTTCTCTATGCTATCATTCCTGTCATAGTGTCTCGTACTGAATACGCGTTTTGTAAGTTAATGTTTCACTGCAAAACCGTGCTTGTTTGAAGGCAATAGTGCCTCCTACGGAATACGCAAATTAAAATACGCTTCCCGGGACATACTACAAGTAGTGTTTTATAAAATAGTCTATTTTTAAAATGTCATAAACAGCGCAGGTACTATATTAGAAACCTCCTCTTTAATTAAATTAACATTGTCAACTACCGGTACGTTTTGCATAGTGGAAAAGCCTGAGGGTCTATTAACTAACACTATAGAATATATTATGCACTGGCACACCGTGTTCGTTTATGATCCAGTACTTTTATTGCACAACATGCACGACAGCGCTACCTATAAATGAAGTAACAGTTGAAACAGGTCCGCACGGCGTTCCGTTAAAATGCTCAATGCTCATTGCTCACACAGAATTGCTAGATCGAAAATCAAATTTTCAAATCCATTGTCCATAATAGTAGAAGTGCTAGTTTCTATTTAAATCTATTATTTTTTTAAAATACCTTGAAAATAAAATTGATTCGTTTATCAATTCTCAAATTCGAACCTGGGAACCGGGAATTTTTTATCCAGGAATTGATTGGAAATTACATTTAAACAAAGCTCGACCAAATGCCTTCGCTATCGGCAACCTCAGGTGTTGAGCATGTATAATCTACGATCAGGAAAGATAAAATTTCTGTCTAAACCGACTTTAACACAAGTGAAACTGATTATTATTTATGAATCCCTAATCCGTTACTCACAATACGCTATTTCATTCCAGCTATAATACGTAAATGAATAATGGCGCATTTCCAATATTCCGCGACGACCTCAGGTGTTGAGCGTCTATAATAATCTACGATCAGGAAAGATAAAATTTCTATCTAAACCGACTTTGACACGATTGAAACTGATTATTATTTATGAATCCCTAATCCGTTCCTCACAATACGCTATTTCATTCCAACTGTAATCCGTAAATGAATAATGGCGCATTTCCAATATTCCACGAAATATCGACCGTTATCACGGAACACGTGTTACTCGTTTAAATACACGGGAAAAACCCTACCATGTTGGGTCATTACTGCATTGTTGATAAAACATATTTCGTCATTTTATGTTACATTGTAAATATTAACGGTTTACTCGTATTTTTCTCACTATCATGACTCCGAATTAGTATAAAAGTCCCACTGAATCGATTCGAATCGGCTCGGCACGATCGGCAGTTAAATGAGTTCCCACGCACTAGTGGACTCGTCTCGACTCGGCAACATCCAGTGTGCATATACACTGCCGTGCCGAGTCGAGTCGATCCGATGGATTTTTATTTCTGCAGGATAATTTATCTACAGTGCGATCAATGAATTTAATTCAGCTTTGCTATTAACAATCGGACTCATATTTCTATTTTCAACTGATTTTACTCACGTATTTTCAAGTCTCTTCTTCTTAAACTGTCTTCTGCTACAGTCAACAGAAAAAGACGTCTGACAACGTTTGACCTCAAATTATTTTTGATTGATCTATGACTGCCGCGATATGAGGATGAAGGAGAAGTTGTAAATACATGAGTTCTACTGTAATTTATTAATAGTGAGTGACCAATTGAATAAACAGCTGTTTTATTATTTATTTAGCCCTACTATTTATACATAGTCTATATTGGAAATTTAAGGAATGAGAAAACGGCATGAAATTCTAGTCAATATAGGGTTTGAGATGGGAGACAAAAGATATTTTAAATGATGAGAAGAGCAATACAAGTTCAAAAACTTAATGCATTTGATATTGAGATTATTTTAAAATATCAATTTTGAAATTAATCGATATTTTGGGTCTTTTAAAGTCAGCTAGAAAAAAAGAAACAGGAAAGAAAGTCCTAAGAAATACTGATAAAAAATGCAGAACTGGTGTAGAAAATATTGTAGCCCACTTGAATTACGTTCATGGAATTCACAACTTGAAGAGAAAAAATAAAATTTTTAATTGGCAAGAACAAGGATAAAAAGTATGATTTTCATTTCAGTTTCAAATTAGAACTGTCGTCGCATATGAGTTATTTTTGTTCGAAATCCGGCATCAAATCATTCCAATGGCGACACTGTCACATGCACATGTAAAACAAAAACATGTAGGTCGACATGAAAATGTATGGAAAAGTCGGAAGCATTTTAAATGGTGATTTAGTTGCACGCAAATCCAATTCCCTTGAATTGTGGCTGTTCTCTCTACACAGAGTCGAAATCAGTACAGATTTTGTACAATGAAAAGAATACAAAAACTGACTTACGTCGGTCAAAATCCAAAGTATACAATCCGCGAGTTGTTTTAACCTAACCAAAATAGTCATATCATGATTTACTCAACGTTTGCAAAACACATTCTAAAGAAAAATTAACATCTACTCCATAAAGGGTTCTCATAGCCAGTTAAATTACACAAACAGATAGAAAATGTATTTCAAAAAATGTTCTTTGGTGGGAAGCCAGCTAAAAAAATTTCAATCGAGGCTTTAGCTAAGGCCGGTCCTTCAGACACAAATCCGGTTACTGTTTTGCATATTCGTGTTGATAATATTCCCTTCTTCCTCATTTTTGAAAAATGTCTATTAATCGAACCATTTTATTTTCTTTGCAATAATTCAAGCCTTTTTATTTTAAATAATTGTCTCTATATACACGGTTTACTCGTTACAAAAAAATAGTTACGCTATTGTTACACGTAATCCTCAATATACGTATTCCCGTGGGACGACTGTTTTCAAACAGATATTAACGTGAAACTCCTCCAGACGAAAGTCTTTATAATAAGATTAGCGTTTCAACTTAGAATGTAAATCCCGATGTACTACCAATCTTGCTTGATTCTCCTACACCAAGAATCGCAACGTAGCGTTTACCAACTTTAAAATGCTTAATTCATTGTTGACTTAATTACTTACGACGTAAATGGGATTAAGTTAGACATTTACAGTTGTTCAACGTGATATACTATTATAAGTCGAAGAAATTTAACTTTGCAAGCTCATATATTAAAGACCAGAACAGACAATGGACATCAATGTTTTCCCGACAACTCATCACGTAATCTTGTTTGAATCTTCGCGGCGACAGCTTCGTACCGTCGTAATATTTTCTCTATCTTTTTGCGAAAGTTGCATTAAAATTGGTTGAATGGTTCAGGCAGAGGCGGGCCTTGAATTTAACATATTAGTTGGATTATACGCATCCAATTAGTAAAAAACAATCCGTTTGTTATAACCATCATAATTAAAACAGTATAGCTCATTCACAAAGAAATGAAGAAAAACAAAAACCAATTTTATGATTATTAGTGTATTTGCCATATGGCAACATACACTATTGGCGTCGGTCGGATGGCGGGACCTAGGGGTCGGACCAAAATTTCTCGACGTTTCATAACCTCCTAAACACTTTGGCACCATTTTTAAAAATGTTTATATATGTATCTATATATATATATATATATGTGTGTGCGGGCAATAACTTTCGAAAGAGTTAATTGATTTTAATGAAATTTGGCCCACATGTTGAAATCCATCACCGCAAGAAGCCTATTTAAAATGGGCGTAATCGGACCATTTTAAGGGTAGTTTTTAGGGGTTGAAAAACGTTTTTTGGCCCCAAAATACCGAAAAAATTCTCAGAATCGTTTCAAAATTGACATTTAACCCTCCAGTAGTAATTAAAAAGTGTCCTTAAAATTTTAATAAAATCGGCCCGACAGGACCGGACTTACAAATTTTATGAAAACACTACTTTGCAGATAGTGAATTATTTACTGAAAGTTGTATATAATTTAGTATGGAAGTTCGATTGATAATAATATTGCAATTAAGAAAAAAAATGTTATTTTAAGGGGTGTATTAAGGAAATTTTTTATTTTGCCCAAAAACCAACTTAAGTTCGCATAATAAAGCCACCCTGCCTGTATAAGCAAATACACTATATTGTCGGCAGGGTTTTGGCACTGCGACCCGGGTTTTTTTTTTCTTGTAGTTAAATAAGATTTATTAATAACTAGAAACGATACGCAAATGTGGTTTAAATTTATGCAAAATGCATTCTTTGATCCAAAAACAAAAAAAAAACCCGGGTCGCAGTGCCAAAACCCTGCCGACAATATAGTGTATTTGCTGATACAGGCAGTGTGGCTTTATTATGCGAACTTAAGTTGGTTTTTGGGTAAAAAAAAAATTTTACTCCTTAATACAGCCCTTAAAATAACATTTTTTTTCTTAATTGCAATATTATTATCAATCGAACCTCTATACCAAATTATATGCAGCTTTCAGTAAATAATTCACTATCTGCAAACTAGTGTTTTCATAAAATTTGTAAGTCCGGTCCTGTCGGGCCGATTTTATTAAAATTTTAGGGACACTTTTTAATTACTACCGGAGGGTTAAATTTCAATTTTGAAACGATTCGGAGAATTTTTTCGGTATTTTGGGCCCCAAAAACATTTTTCAACCCCTAAAAACTACCCTTAAAATGGCCCGATTGGGCTTATTTTAAATAGGCTTCGTGCGGTGATGGATTCCAACATGTGTGCCAAATTTCGTTAAAATAAATTAACTTCTTCGAAAGTTATAGCCCGCACACATATATACCTATATATATATATATATATAAACATTTTTAAAAATGGTGGCAAAGTGTTTAGGAGGTTATGAAACGTCGAGAAATTTTGGTCCGACCCCTAGGTCCCGCCATCCGACCGACGCCAATAGTGTATGTTGCCATATGGCAAATACACTAATAATACAAAACTGGATTTAAAGTCAAACAAATAAAATACATAAGTACGTCCCAAGTTATTTTTTATAAGTGCGCCACTGTGAGCCAGCAATAAAAATCAAATGAAAAATTATAGATATTGTACACAAATAAATATTCAACGAACACGAAAAAAAAACATATATTTCACAATTTTTCATTCAAATGTCGCAGAGGGAACACAAGAAAAACTTTTTGACAAAACGTACTTGAAAAATTACCGGTAACGCCCTCGCTATACAGATTTTATAATTCATCTATTGAAGCATGAAAAAAGTAAAGTGACACGAGCTAAGGAGTGGTCTTTTGATAAATTTTTTGTTTATAAAAGGCGCGTCTAAAAATAAAATAAGGTATAATTTTTATTATTCTGTCCATTTAAATACACACACCTACAAATATATAGTTAAATTATCATTGTTAAATTATCTATACTCATATTTAGGCATGTCAAAAGTCACCAAGTGAGGCAATATCTATTTAATAACAGTACATTTATTTCACAGATGAATAAGAAATACCACACGCGTACAGTACAATATCAACAATTAATATCTTATTTGTTCAAGCGTCTAATATATTTTAACAAATTTACACATTTTGAAATTTGATAGTCCTTCTTGAAATACTTATAGAGTTATCAATCATTCTGGTTTGAAATTACTGACAGATTCCAGTACTACCATAGGAAAGGTATCTAGCCTTATTTTAAATCATTCCTAAATATAAGCCCACAGGGGGGCGGTACCGCCCCCTTTAGGAATCTATGGTGTACATCATAAATACATTATGACAACATAGTTTCAAAAAATATGTTAAATCTAGTTTAATATGTTTGCAGCTCACCACAAAACACTATTTACAATTTTCTATTTCAAAGTCACATTAGTTGATGATTATGATAATTTTGTACGTCCTTGGCATACACATTACTAAAGATTCCAACACAATCACATGATATGGCGGTTATCGAAAGCCTAAAAAAATTGTATATTCAATTGCGTAACCATAATGAAGTGATCATAAATGTTATAAATCCTGTGCAAACATACTTTTTCATCAGAAATATTAGCAACTGAAATAGTTCTATCTAGAAAAAAAGGTAATTTCTTTTTGTGGTGCTGTCCGTGCCTAGCTTCATCGATTGTACAATAGAAGCGTTTAACTTGAAAAGTTTTTTTTTTTTACCTATTTTATTTTAAGTTCTAGTTTTTAAAATATTATTTTGGTAGCCCTCAATACAAGAGATACAGAATGTAAAGAAAAATATAAATGTTCCAAAATACATATACTGATCTCTACCTGAATTGTGGCTTGCATTAATAAGCGTGTTTGGTATATTACATTCATTTTAAGTAAAAAAAAAGTAAAAACTGAATAATGAAAAATATATTTAACTAAATTTTGTGAGTCGTTATGCTGAATGTCTCTGTAAGTTCATTATTATTATTAAACTAAACTAAACAATTGTCCTGTGATCTACTATACTCTACGTATTCCTGTTCAAGAGTCAGGACTCCTAATAGTCCGACAATGAGATAGCAAACAAATCAATGATCTTAATCTTTTGTACATAACAAACGCAATAGTGTAAAAATTGACTCAGTGCGAGTCGGACTCGCACACGAAGGATTCCGTACCACATAAAAACTACATACTTTGTATAATAATTGTTGTTAGGAATATTGTTCAATGTATTTCATTCAGGATATATCTGTGAAAAACGACTAAGGCGCCGAAATGCTTTTAAGAGATTCTGTCCGATATCGCTAGCAGTGGCGAATTTAGGTTCGATGCCGACCTAGGCTCTATAATCTATGTGAACCGTAAATTTGGACAACGGATGATAAATTAATTAAATTAACTGTCCCAACATTGTTTACTGTTACAATTTTGTCGTCTCTAAAATGTTGCCATCCCTAAAATCATGCCGCCCTAGGGCCGGGACTCACGGGCCTAGGCGTAAATCCATCACTGGTCACTAGTATGCACTATTTTGACGTTTATAGAAAAATGCAATATTTAATACCTTTATTTTATTTTTATATTATTTGTTGTTATAGCGGCCACAGTAATACTCACTCTGTGAAAATTTCAAGTGTCCTACCTATTACGATTCAGAAGATATAGCTCTGTGACAAACGGACGGAGAGACAGCAGAACCTTCGTAATAAGGCTTCCGTTGGTACTCTTTGGGTACGGAACCCTAAAAAATGTGAACACTTTTGGAACTGGTGTACAATACCAAACACCTAACGTCGTGTCACACGTTATAAATAGCCAGAGCAACTGATTAATCTACACTCTACAGTCAACACAAATTATTTTTTGCCAATTTAATGATGAACAGAGAAGACATACCTGATAATTTCCCGTCGTAGATTGTATTTGAATTATTGTTACACCATTCGTAGCACTATGCACAGTATCGCGTCGCCATAAGTGTGAAAGCATACCTATTTTAATAATAAGGTATAAAGAGTAGAATTTCACGGTCAACGGTATGGAAATGTTAAAAAAAACATGTTATGCACGTATGTTATTTTGTATAACGAAAATACATCCACAACAATTCATTTTTAATTAAAATGCCGTTGCGAATTTTAAAACTGTAATGACATTTTTTTTATTGTCTTTTTAGATTATTTTCGAATTTCGCACAAAATATAAATACCTCAATGAATTTAAATTGTTACGAATTTAAAAAAATGAAATCTGAAATGACATTTTATTTTTATTGTGAATTACAAATCAAAACTAGTTTTATTTCAAAAAATAATCTTGTTACTATAGTATTAATAAAACAGTATTCTTCGCCCCGGCCCCCGATGTTCATTTGAAATTTTAAAATAGTCTTATTTGAAAAGTTGATTCGAATTTCGAAAAGCCAATTATGGAATCGTGTTTACCGGTTTAAAAGCTTCCAATCAGATGCGGATTTACAGTCCTAGCACTCTAGAACGCAGCAATTTTTGTAAGTTTTTTTACATATTTTTTTAAAGTGGTTCCAAAAATTGCATGTATCAAGCTGAGACCCTTTTTTTTTTAGATTAACCCTACTCTCCAAGCTTAAATCTAGAAAAACTGGAAAACTAGGTCAAATTTATAAGAACAAACTTCGAAAAAATTCTGACCAAAGAATTGTGAGAAAAATTTGTTTGTACAGAAAAAACTTCCAGATATTAATTTGCCTTCCCGTAATTTGAAATCTCGTGACGTGCTGTAAAGCAATACTGACGTTTATCACGTTTTTTATTCATTTTTTATGGCAAACTATATGTTTCTTGAAATTTTTAAGCAACAAGCCAAATTTTGTGAAACTTAATGCTTAATCGCAGCTAATAAAAACAGCAATAAAACGTTTTTTTGCGACCACAGTTCGTAAATTCCCGAGAGCATATTTTACGATTTGAGGGACCAGTCACCTTAAGGGACTTTTAAAATATATATTTCCTAACTTCCTGTGATCTATGATCTTATACTAAAGATTAGATCAACTTTGTTGAGTTGCAACATAAAAGTGAAAGATTTTAATTAATGTTAAACAGTTTACTTAGTAAAAACATAACGTTTCGAAACGAAAAAAATTTATTAACTTAAAACGCTTAAACATTTAGTTCAAGGCCACTCAGTTACGTTTCATTCTGCGTGGATATCCTGTGTAAATTGGTTCTTTTTATTTTTGATACGATAACAAAACCTACACAGGAACAAAACAATTAGTAATGCATGTTTTATTATCTGTCAATTCATTTTATTTACCATACGATACACAGAATTAACGGTTTTTGTGATAATACGGAAGCAAGTTCCGTAAAATCGATAATTTTCAGTACGCTATTTTGCGCACAAAAATTTATCCATGTACGAAAATAATTGTCAACGAGTCATATAGTTCCTAAAAATTTGAATGAAACGGCAAAGCAATGAAACAATGTAAAGCATATCCTTCCCACGCATAAAAACAGGCGCGACTCGCACCATTACCGTTATCAATTAAGCAGTTTCTTCTTATTTGCTACATTTTTAAACTAAATTAATAACAATGTGCGAGTAAAGGAAACCTCAACAAGATAGCTAGTTTCCTCTTCTCGGAGTAGGAAAAGTTCTAGCCCCATCTTCCGAATACGATTCCAATTCTCTTACCACCGTGTTACCTTGCTCACCGTTCTTCTAAGCTGGTAATATTCCTATGAAGTTTTTATTTCAACACTTATTCAACAAGCACGTATTTGATTTCACTTCCTATTTTTTGCTCGCATTTATGTATAAAAGTACTTGTACAGAGAATTCCAGTAAGAAAGTAATTTGAAATAATAAATCCACATAGCGTGACATAAAGGCAACGAAAGAACCACAACCATTTTAATATATACACAAAAATCAATAACCAACATAAATCGCATTTCGCTTGACTAAACAAATTAACCAGCGAAAACGTGTGATATTTTTACGCAATAAAGTATAATATTATTAATGTAATTTAAAAAAGAAAAACGCATTGTCTATACTATTATATAAAATTCTTTGTATATATGTGTGTGTGAACGGGAACTAAAAAACTATTTGATAAATTTTGATGATACTTTTTTTTAAATGTTTCTTATGATTCTATTATATATTCATCAAAATTTCCAGATCTTAGACATCGTTTGTCGGTTCTTAGAACCTGCAAAAGATGAAAGTTGAACAAGTAAATTCTTATGAAATAGATATAGAAAATAAACGCCATAAAACAATATATAAATTCACTAACGATTACGATAATTAAAGTAATTAACCTTTACCTAGCATTTATCAGACGTCATTTTTAAACATGTCGAGCTAATGTAGATTTAGAATGTAAAAAAATATCGAAATTATTACCTAAAAATATCCCACATGATAGCATTTATTTATTTATTCCTTAATAGGCACATTTGTGTAACACAATCATAAAATTACACATATTGACTCTTCCGACAGTAATAATATATATTAAACGAAATGAACTACTTACTATATTGTCCAATTTTTTATTGAAATAATTAAAAACAACGTGTTGAGTAATCTGTCTATATAGTTTTAATATGGAAATTTTTTTTTCGTGGGAACAATAGACCAATAATGCACTGTATATATTTAATACATTTTATTTGCCAACGTTTCGACTTGGAGCAGACTCAACAAAACAACGAACGAACGAAACGACACGAAAAGAAATAAAATAAATAAAAATTAGTGTTTTTTAAAAAAAGTGACATGTGCTCAAGAAAATAAAATAAATTATCTTTCTAGAATAAAATAATACCTTATTACATTTGTATGTTATGTTAATAGAAAAATTGACTTTAGTGTAAAATAATATTTTAGGTATGTAAGCTAATTACAGAAAAAATGCATGGTTTTATAAATTAAATCTATTAATATGTTACAGCGCCTTGAAAAAGACTAGATCCAAGTCGAAACGTTGGCAAATAAAATGTATTAAATATATACAATTGGTCTATTGTTCCCAAGAAAATTTTTTCCATATTAAAAACAACGTTTCAACCACATTTGTGGCCCTTTTCAAGTTCGAAAATTTAAAATGCGTCAGGTCACATAAAATTGAACAGTATAGCAAGTAGTTCATTTCGTTTAATACAATCATAAAATGTTTAGAATTTTCCTACCTAGCTTCTCAAACCAAGTGGATTTTTTTGAAATTTTGATGTAATTTTTGTTTTTATTGTACACTCCAGTGGCAACTCAAAATACGAATTTGATGTAAGATCTAGTAGAATTTTTAGTCTGAGACAAACATTTGCATTTGATTTCATGTCATAAATAACTTACCGAATCCGGTTCACGCGAACATCGCGAAGATCTAGTCGTCTCATGTACTTCGCTATCTGGTAATATTTTGTACGATGACCCGTAGACCGGGACATGGGGCTGGTTCGAATAGCGGAAGCTCTTGGCAGTCGTAGGTGAAACAGGTGCCTCATTATTAATATTGCCATTTCTATGCAAACGAGGATTCGCCCCCAGTCCGTTGTATTTTGGGGGCGTTGACATTATAGCTGCTGAGTTCCACATTTCACTGCACTAATTTATATACACTAAGTTTCTCACATATTGATCTATAATATACGTACGTACATCCAGCACTAATAACAATAAACCTTATGCTTCATTTTTACACTTTTTTATTTTAAAAGAAAGTCAATAATAGAAAACTATGCAAGTTTTGTTCAAAACTTTTATTTAAATATCAATAATATCGAGGAATGTCGCGCAGTAACTAATCACAGATCTATTAAAGATCATTCATCAAGGTCATTAGATACACAGGTTACGTCGTTAATGAATTGCGTCAGTTAGGAGATCGTTCATATTTTTATCAATCAGACAATATCAATAGACTACACGACGCCATCCCCCCACTATTCTCGAACGGAACGAGATAATTTCTGTCTCTAATAACCTTGAAATAAACTTCAAAGTTGGTTCCGCTTACAGCTTATCTATTATCAATATTTTCACATTTTTCAAAAGAATCTTTTTATCGAAAAAGTACGCTCTACTGAATTGTGAAATAATAAGCAGGGCGTTCCATTAAAAAAAACTGAAAGTCATACGGTATCTTGTAAATCCGACTTTCCATCGAAAATTTGTTGACACCAAAAACATGCCTCATATCATATAGGTCAACTTTAGTAACTTACAATTTTTTATATTTTTTTTTTAATAACAATGGACCTAGATGAGAAATTTTGAATAAATTATATGTGGAGACTTCAGCATTGCGACGCGCAAAATATTAGAATCTCGTTGTACCATGATCATGTCACACTGCGTTATAAAATAATAGCTGACGCATTAAATACATAACGTAAGCAAAAATAAAATAGAAAATGGAGAGTTTTAACAATTTTAATAGTGTATTACATCACAAGAGCCGAAAGTTGAATTTCTTGAACTGCGCCACATGATGCCCGAGGCGAGGTCGCGCAGTGCAGGACTTTCAGCTTTCTGCTCGTGTGATGTATACTATTTTTCTTCATACCATGCCGAAAGTGCGCACTTTAACCAATATATAAAAAACTACTTACTTTCAAGTGAGCAATGTTGAGGTTATATACGTAATATGACACATGCATCTAATAATGTACATATAACAAGCAGACGGCTACCTACAGGCGTACGAATGTACATCTATGGGCGAACATGTGATGGCAAACGCCATCAGTGCACATAACAAAACTGTTTAGATCCGCCTATACAGACGATATGCGTGTAACAACAATGCATAAATATTATACTTTCGGCAATAAAATCGAATCAGAAAGTACGTACTTTTGGCATAGTATGAAGAAAAAAACTTTTAACGCACTATTCAGTCAAAATATTCCTTTACGGTAATTTTTATTAGTGTTTCATTTTACAATAGCCCTATTTAAATTTTTTCGAGACAAAAATAAAAATCTTTCTACTACTGTGTACTGAAAGTACCAACATCGTTTGTTGGCAGGTGATGATAACAAAGAACAGAGCTATATTGAGTGCACGAAAGCGCATTGAGTGAAAAACGGTATAAATAATACTTTCAACACACAATTCCCTCGAATCTATGAAATATGAAACCACAACAAGAAAAAAAAAACAACTCTATAAAATTGAATATATTGAGCACGAATATGATCACAATATATTATTGACCTTTTTGTGCACAAAACTAGAAGTTATTGAATTTATTTGTATACATTTTTGATCAAAGAACTTCGTGGAACGGCAGAAAAGAACCAGTAAAACGTATTTGTATTTTGTACAAAATATATTTTTTTATTCATTTTTAAAGTTCAATTCCAGATATGTGTTATAATAGAAAACAGTATCACGGGTAATTGGAATAAAAATAAATCAATTTAAACACTCATTGATTAATTAAATAAAAGACGAAACGTTGCAATCAATGAGTGTTTAAATTGGTTTATTTTTATTCCAATTACCCGTGATACTGTTTTCTATTATATTTTTTTCTATTTGTGTATTTATGTAATTCTAAAACTGTATCAAAGAAATGATATATAATTCTTTGTAAATAAATTTGAATATTTTCCGGTATTACCGAAAATTTACATTATCAATAAATAAACATTTACTTACTAGTTTCTAAAAAAGTTTTTTAATTTACTACTTCAACGTCACAAATTATTTAATTATGTAATTATAACAAAAATATATTTCAAATTAGACATTCCCTGTAAAACATCTCAAGAATCAACGTCGCACCAAAATCTTTCTAACGGTTTTTTTTTCATTTGTATCTATATTTACGTTAGAGATATTAATGAAAAAAAATGAATACCCAAGTCAAGTGACGTAAAATGTACGTAAAAATATCTTTATAACGTATCTTATGTCTGATTTGGCAATAGCAGTTAAAAATCGTAAGAACACTGATATACTGTTCTTAAATATACGCAATTTATCAAAAAACAAAATATACTGCGTAAAAACCGCGTCACTTTTAATTACTTATTTGCTATACGCAACACTCTCATAATTAGTCAAACTAATTGTCAGCCATAAACTAAACTAACACAACCTATTATTAAGCAGATTAGACAGGAATGTCGAATACTAGGTATTCAATTTATATACTATGGTCGTACAACATACTATATTAGGTTATAGTCTTCCAGAACTAGCAACAGTAGAACAATTTATTTATTTATTGTAGATTATAATATATTCTCGAGAACTTAGGTCATTAGCGTCTTAATTACATCAAATAACATAAAACATACAATTAAACGACATCATAAAACATCCATAAGCAAAGGCAGGGTTTGAATCCACGACAGTTCTGCAAGAATCCAGCACGCTAACCACTGGACCACACTTTCCTCAACAGTAGATACAGGCATGGATGATAAGTTATAACATACATATTATGTAACAAGGATAATTAATAAATTACGATATTATCATTTTAAATATGTATATCCATTGACGGTCCTAAAAAATGAACCAGTTAAGTTTTCATTTGTTACTAGCATTTGTTTGCGAAAAAAAAACATCAAAAAGCAGACAGGTGTTTGCAATATTTACACGCACATTAATATTACAACCGTTTATTACATATTTGATTATTCGAAATATTTCATTGTTTGTCACCGTCTGATGTCATACTTGGTGTAGATACTAGACTACGATATCCGTTAATAATTTACCAGTATGGAATCGAGTACCCGATAGTTATTTATTAGACACACATTAAATTAAGTTAGTCATATTTTTTAGTAAAAAAAGGTATTGTTTTAGATATGTTGGGTTGCATAACCAACTAGGAAATCTGGATTGGCATTTAGTTTAGATTGTGATCATAATAGTTCATAGACGTTAGAACCCCAAGTGTACTGAATTCTTCAAGTATTAGTTAATAATCAAAGATACTTCATTAAAACAGCATGACAAATGTAAAACTCACTTTAGAACATGGACCTTTTAAAGTCTTTTCCCGAATTCATGAATTCTTTAAAAGAAAGCTACGCACCTACTTTATGGTACCACTAAAACCTGTCAAAAATTCCAAACCAAACAGATTTATTAGTCTACACTATTTTTAGATGGACTACTTGAATCAAGTATTAAGTATTAATCAAAGATACTTGATTAAAACACCATGACAAATGTGAAATTCATTTTAGAACATGGAACCCCAAAGTCTTCTCTCGAATTCATGAATTCTTTAAAAGAAAGCTACGCACCTACTTTATGGTACCACTAAAACCTGTCAAAAACTCCAAACCAAACAAATTTATTAGTCTACACTATTTTTGGATGGACTACTTGAATCAAGTAGATTTTTGCAAATAGGAATTTCGCTTTTGAACCGGGTAGTACCTGATGAATGGATCATCATTTCTACAGCGCACATCACACGAATGGTACTTTAATAATTGTGTCCTATTTATAGTGTTCATACTCAGAATAAACACGTATGAATGTGTATAATTAATAAAAAGCAGGTGTAAACATTAGATTGTTCAGTAAACATTGTGTACGTATATTTTATATGATGACTGTAATGACTCCGAGCTGTTGTTATAGTTAGTATGTTTACAAAATAATACAACGCAATGCGGAACAAGTGTATTTGCGATAAAAATATCTAAATATTTTGTCACTCACTTTTTAACATTATTAAAAATAAGTTTACACAACTAGAAACCTTCCTTCCGTTTATTTTTCAAAACAGTTGTTTATAAGGGTTACTCAATTCTTCTTTATTGATTTACTAAAATGAATGCGACAAACAGGCAGACGAACAAATGAAAATTATGGACAATACGGAAACGGCGAATGCGTCAAATGATCGAAACATAGTTTAGTATTAAATCTCTTGTCGCTTGACGTGACGCAATGGTACGAAACTGTCGCCGCGACCGCGACAGTTGACTGTAACTCTAAAGACAGCTTTTCGAAATTTTCTACCGCGACGAAACGCAACAGAAGCATGACAGAGCGACAGGTCTAAAAAGCACCAATTAATTAGAATCGAACATGAGTTCGGAATGAACAATTTCATCAGGATAGGGTGTCAAGTCAGCGGACTTTTCATTTATTGTAACATTGATATTGAGTCAGAAGCCTATAATGGGATGGCATCAGATTTGGGAAGGTACTGGCGAGGGTAGATGCGGCTAGGATTTTTTTCCACTCTCTGAGAAACGGTTATTCCTGTACAGGACATCTTGTTGACGCTTTCCATGAGATTCCCTTTAATAATTACAGATAAACATAAGCCACTCCAAGGAATTATGTAGTGCCACATAATTTCCTATTATACCGAGCTGGGTAGAGTAGTGGTGACAGCACCAGACTCGCATTCGGGAGGTCCGGGTTCGAATCCCGGCGGGGGCAGATGTGGTTGGGACTTTTTCCTACTGCCTCTAGCCGAGAAACGGTAATTCCTGTACCGGCCATCTTGATTGAGGTTTTCCATGGTTTCCCTCAATTAATTCCAGATAAATATCCTTCCTTATTTGAGGCCATAGCCGATTACCTATCAAACTCCTAGTTCAAAAATTGCCTACCTTATCCTAATTCCTATAATTCCTTCATTCGCCCATTGCTATTACATAAGTTGAAGTTTTAAAAATGTAGAAAAATAACGGGAAGTGTGGTAGATGGAAAATAGTAATGGTACGAATGGCGTCTGCTATGACATAAAGTCGAGAAACGGACGTTAAACGCATTATTATTATTATAATTTCCTATTATTTAAAAAAAGCTTGCAACTCGATTTATCTCTCTTCTCAATGTTCATTTGACATGAAACTTTGCAATCGTAAGTAGTTTTGATGGCAATACAATAATCAGATTTTTTTTTAAATTTATCAAAGATTAAAAAGTTAAAAAATAAAATTTATAGTTAAAAAAAAACGAAAAATCGCGCCTATATCAAAGCACTAAAAAGTAGAAGATTAATATCTTCTTCTAAAGCGTTTAGAAGTGTGGGGCACTCGATGAGTTTGAGTGACTCACGCTTAACGTTATAGAAGAAAGCGACATTTATTTTTTACGTTTTAGTGGGTTGATATAAACATATTTTTTAGATTTTTTTTTAAACAATTTAATTTGAAAATGTAGAAAACAACGGGGAAATGGTAAACGATAAATAGTATCGGTGTGAGTGGTGTTTGTTACAACCTAATACCAAGGAACAGACGTTAAACATGAGTCAGACGTACATTTGAAAACAAAATGCAGCTGAGGATCTGAAACTTCAGATTAGTATTCCTCTGTTTAAAAATTCTAAACACTCGCTTTTGACTCGCACTTATAAACAAGTATGATTCAACACATCGCCAGCTTAAACAATACCTTTCTTTGCTACATATAAAGGAAAGGTTACATTGTTAAAGGTCGCAGATGGTCAACCGTAATGACGAAACAATCACAATTGCATTCATAATAAAAAATTACCCATTTCTTGCGCAATTTCTCTGCTAATCCTGCAGATGTTCTTTTTGTTTAGTAACGAATTGTCAGATGATCAGTAAATATTAATATATAAAGATATGTGAAAATTTAATTGTGTAGGCTTTCATGGTCGGCGTTGTTCCAAAACTTCTTGGTTTGTAGACTTGCAAGCCGTGCTCCATTGATATTTCTACCTGACGTTCTGCAAATGCAGTAGACATTATGAAAGGCGATGTGAAGTATCTTAAGGTAGTTGTCGTGGTACAATATTGTCAAAAAGTTATAGATGATACGCGCCACAAAAGTATACTAGCTTGTAGCTAAGTGATCCATAATTTGTACGCAAGACTGTACCCGTGGAAACGTAACCCATACAGTATTCATATGCATGTATACTTTTCAATAAATTGTTGAACTTTAAACCGTTATTTATAAATAATTAGACGGTCAAAAAAAATTTCTTATTTTGTTTTTAAACTCATAGCAAATGCATTGAAAGACTGTCAGTTTTTGGAGAGTTTCTGACTGTTAGTTCTTTTTTTATAAATAAGAAACTGGTTCAGAACTACAGAGATCGTATACAATCAATGTTAATTATCCAATTTTTGATTGAATTTATTTCGGATTATATACGGTCGGTCGACTTCAAATTTTCAGGGTAATTGTATTATCATGTTCTCAATAAGTATACAAAAATTAAGAATTTTCTGACGGTGTGCCTTAACCACGACAACTACCTTAAAAACTTAACTGAACGATAAACTGATGCTGTTTTTTCCAGTCACTGTTTTTAACAATTAGAATTTGTGCGTGAATTAAGAAATCTAGAACAGGAATTACGAAAGACTTAAGCAAACCAAATTGTGTTGGCACGCAATATTCCGACAGCGTTCCCAAGTAATTAATTCATTAATAAATTATCAGCATCTCCGGAGGCCTTGTCTTCGTATAAAATTATTCAGTCACCATTGATTTAGTCGTTAATTTTTGTTACGTAATACGGTAAATATTTACATTTGAACATACATGTATACATAATATGTTAATAGGATACATTTTGCAATGGCACTGTGAGCATTATAAACAATTAGCATATTCTTCGTGCAATACCGATCTTTGAAAGACATCTCATCATTAAATAAACATTAAAGCCGGATTTACACTACGCAAAGCGTTACGTCATTAATTTAATGGCTGTATGCAGATACGAATATAATTAATTTAAAAAAATTAACTGTTTAATAGACAGATAAGAATGGTTTTGTCAAGCTTAAAATTGCAAAAAGGGGCCGTTCATAAAATACGTCACGCTACAATCAACTTTTTTTGACTCCCTCCCCCCCTATTGTCACGTTGTGTCACACTTTCTGTGACCCCCCTGTAAATATTTCGTCACAAAAACTAAGACCCTCCCACTGAATATAATAAATTTCAATGGATAGTACGTTTAAAAGTCTATCTATTTACTAAATACGAAATAAATGACTTTGTATCATAATAAAAATTGAGAAAAAAGTATTTATTGAAAAAATATTAATTTAAAATATTTTAATGAACAGCGAACGTCACGTTGCCGTAGACCCCCCGTCCCCCCTTGTCACACTCAGCAAGACCCCTCCCCCCCCCCTTGTATGTGAACGTATTTTATGAATGGCCCCAAAGCTAAAAATCAAATTTACACATAACTAATGTGGAAATTTTTTATATGAAACATCTAATGGCGCGCTTGGGTGGGAGTGAGAACATTTAGATTGACGCAACGCCCCTTTCAGCCAGCCGCTTTGTCTCGTCGACTCTTTCCGACTTTGTACTCCCCGCTCTACTACAGTACACACTCCCTACTTTACGTGTCGGCATTTTATTCGTGAAAATCTGTGTAATGTTTCACATCTGCCAGGCTCATAATTTTTTTATTCCCAAAAACTATAAAATGGCGCAATCAAATTGGAGTAATACACTCAAAAATGAAACAATTCTTTTTTAAATATGAAGGAAAAAATTATAATGAGCCACACTCTCATAAGCTCACATAAGAAGTTTAACTTCTTTAGTTTTTAATATTATTCCCAAGTTTAATTTTTTGTTACGTTAAACTAATTAATAATATTTACAAATACCTAAGCAACACACTATAAACTTCTGTCCTTGTCAGTTTCATGTAATTTAGAAGACAAACTAACTTCCCCTTTAGGGGTCGATTCTATGACCCCTCGATTTTTTACTTTTTTTCAAACTTGAAAAACATCGGCACAATTTCAAAATTCTCAAAAAATAAAACATTGGCATGTTTTCAGCACTGAGAACTGAAATGATATCAGATTAGTTATTAGATTATAGACACTCAACAACTAAGGTCATTAGCGTCTAATTAACAAACTACATTACATCACAAAACAATCATGAATGACAGTGGGATTCGAATCCACGACAGTCTGACCACAGGCCAGAAGCCTACTCATTACATCACGCTGTAATCTCCCTTTGATTTAAATACAATGGCTGCCGATTTTTTTCTCGTATGAAAAGCAGAAAGCGACGAACGGAAATGCAAGTCAAAATGCAACACGCGAACGTGTCAATATTACAAGCGACGTGGCTTATTGCACAGAAGACAATCAGTGACATGACTGGGCAAACGGTAATTGTCTGAATTTACATCAGAGGCGCACCTTATTTTGTTTGTCTCTTTGAACTGCGTTCACTGAACATTGCCGACATTATTTATGTCAAACCTATTTATTGATGCAATACCGTCACAGATGCAACGCGAGAAACGATTACTATTATAGAACGCAAAATGCAACCGTACACAAAAATTCTTTGTATGTATGTCATGATGTATGTATGAACAAATTTAACTTAAGAACTATTTGACGAATTTCGATTAAGCTTTTTTTTAAGTTTTTTATGATTCTAGAAATGCTATAGGCTATGTTTTATTTCACTATTTTAATGCAAAGTTAATTAATTTAATGTCTTTTTTTGGCATACCTCTATAGTTCATACAAATATAAAAAATTGTAACGTGGTCCAGTATGTTCACAGTAGACTTTTGCAACTACTACTACAGTATCGCGTGTTCTCCCACGACTGTGTTATATGATTATAAACCGTGAAACAGCCAGTACAGTGGAGAGGCATTCGACATTCGGCTTCTGATTTTGCATGACGTGCAGTGTCCAAGCTCCTAATATGTGGAATAACTTTAGACTATATCTCATTATGCTATCATAAGAGGGGGCTGTTATTCCCGGACAACACCGGGCAAATATGACTATATTCCTATTAAAAAAAAATCGTACCAACAAAATATGTGTATCTTTAATAGGACCGGGCTATTAGTGTATACAAAATAATTAAATATACCCACTGATGGGAAAACGTAACCTAAAGAGTGGAAAAAGGGATTTGTCGCGGCACACACGGCGGAAGTGAAACTTCTTATGAATAATGTAAACTAACTTTTGCGATTTATTGCATTTTGTTTTTATTTATTTATTTTTTTCTTTAGCAAACAAAAAAAGAAATATTGATACTAAAAATTTATCTGACATAAATGCATCGAAATATTCTTGTGCAGCTAACCGAAAAACGTTCATTAATGACTCTGAATATGTATTACGTAATCACTAAGTTTGGTTACGTCAAATAATTCGTTGCAACAAAAAATATTGGTAACATCATGAACAGAAAATTAATGTAAACTTATTTTTTATTTATTCTTCTTTGAAGGTTAGATTTCGAGATATTTATTGCTATACGTAATTTCAATTACTCAGTTTCGTAAGCGAATAAGAAGTCCAATACAGTATATTTTTAATAATACAGATACGTATCGAAGATCGAGATATTAATTATTTGAAGAAATAATGTAATTGCTCTATAATCAAAAAAACAAACTATAATATACTTTCATATTTAAAGGCATTTGTTCTCCGCTGAGTCTGTATTAAGACGAAAATAAAATGTTAACAAATTACGTTAATAATTAATGTTGCAAAATAATAAACACAAATATAATACTACAGTATATATAAATCACTTAAAGAAGTGATATTTTCATCCTTGGTCCTTTTTCTCCTACAGCCCTGCTTATTCGTTTCCTTAATTTAATTTTCTTTTTCGATTTCGAATACTATATTCAAATTAACATATTTTTGTATATATTACTTTCATTTCTCCTTTTTTAATAGCGTATATTCCGTAAGGTTGGATGTCTGAAGATAGACGTATTAAAAATTTCATATAGGCTCCAATTAAATGAGTCAAAACAGAGATCAAGTTCTGCCATCACAAACTTAAAAAATTAACTTCCCTTTTGCAATTTGTAGCTCCATATAATTACAAAATATTGAGTGAATCATTCAAACTGGACAATTTATTGTTAATACTTATCGATAATTATAAAAGTTTAAAATTATCGAACTATAAACAATCCAAAATAAAACTCATAAAACCGGTTTCGTCCAAAACCGGCCGCGTTATAGTTTCTATTTATATCAAGACGTACATAATCGGGGAATTGTTTCAGCAAAAGAAATAAAGCCCGCCAAAAATGAAATGTACATAATTTTATACAGTAGAACATTCTTAATAAAGTTATTCAAATATCAATCATCTGTTTTCCATCCTTGCAAAATTTAAGTTAAAAGATTGTTTCGTTTCTCTACTATTGTTATCATATACATGAAAGAATTGCGCTTGAGTATCTCCATTGCAAAATTTTAGCACCAAAATATTACGTCGATTGAAACTAGGTTATAAAATATTTCGTCAGTTACCAATTTTAAGGGCTAGAAAATTGCCGTAAATTCTTAGCAATGTAGTCCATAGAAACACTTCCGTCGTTTGTCTATTAAAAACCTGCAGTCATCTTATTCTAATCTGGGAGAGAATGTTCAAGTTATTAAAAATAATACAATATCTAACCGTACTAAGTTGGCAGTTGGTGACATAAAAGAAAAAACAAACAAATCAAATCAGTTTGGAAAAGTTGGGTTCGTTGGTTTGAAAAATTAAGACATCTGTAAAACTTTTTAACAACAAATCAACAAAATTACCACAATTCAACCAAGGATACAAACCGGATGATGATGTAATTTTGTATTTGATATTGGTATCAATTTGATAACATTTAATTTTTTAATATAACCGCATGTTATGTTGACAAACAGTTGCCAACAATGAGAATGTTTTACTGCTTTGTATTTTGCATACCACTATTTAGTGACATGGGTAGTTATTACTCGAAATAGCCAACTGTATACTCTCGAATTTTCGTTAGTTGGGTGCTCGCAACTTCCATTGCCTGTTAACGCGCCAGAAGAAGTAAAAACTTCAAAAAACTTCCTAGTTGTAATTCTCTTAAATTTTTGTTGTTTGTTACATTATACAGGGTTAGAAAAATTCGAAGGAGGCGTTTACTCTCGATATCGGGTAAAGAAACAAATCTAAAGTAAACTAATTGACCATGGAATTAAAAACCCGAACATCCCATTTATAAACCCAGGTTCTAGAATCTAGGGTATTCCCGCTATACTGCGACTGACGTATGCATAGAACTGTTGATTTACTGTAGTATCAACGACATTGTTAATGTTGTTCTTGTTGCTATAGTCCATAGTTCGTAAACAACCAACATTACTTTAATGAAACAATATATAATGATTGCCCGAGAGACGTCCAGGCAGAGCTGCCATATAGCCTCTAAGTTATATTGTATTTATTTACGTTGTAATAAATTGCTGTAATAACCAGACATTAGAGTTTCTCGACCACCGCTCTCTCAGATCGCCCAAATAATTTAATAAAAGCCACCCACGAAATGATCTACAAGCTGTCTCGTATATTACCTTAATTAAATGTTAACGAGAAAATTATTATTATAAGCTTTAATTTTCTGTATTGCAAAAGTTTCATCAAATCGAGAATTTGATTTTCGAAACCTCTGCTGTCGAGAATCTTGACTCTTCGGTTGAAGTGAAACTACTATACTATGTTACTCGGCTATGATCTAATCTAACTCGTAACTGTCCGATTTCCCCCTCAACGCGATTAAAGAAGTTTCACTTATAAAATTATATTCCATTGATAAATGATTGAAGAACTATTTAATGAACTCACTAACTACTTACTTAAAAATCCTACATTTTAAAAACAATTCATGCAGAAATACAATAGTTCAATAAAACGTTGACCATGAACTTTCCAAATATGTCTTAGAAACTCATTATCGTAAAAGTTGGAGTCCACTGCAAGCCAAAATTACACGCTTTTGTTATTTTAAATTTTAAATAGTTGCCGAAGGTCATACCCTCAAAACTATGGTTGTGCTGATTCGATTCAGCGGACTTATTTTATAAGATCAAGTAATCTTAAGCATATCCATAACAGTTTCATTTTATTTTCAATTTTGCGTTTTTCTTCTTTTCCAGAATCAGCTACACTTTTTGACACTAAGAGCTTTCAGATACATTTAATTAATGACCATGTCTATAGAAAAAATCTCATTGAATCCATTGCGATCATCCGCAGCGCAGTATCTCTTTTTAGGAGATAGAGGCGTTTATATTATTTTTTTCTCCAAAATATTTCAAACGCAACTACTAAACTATCACAGTTAGACATTTTTACGAGTGCTCATGTAATTCAGAATGATTTTTTCCAACATTAAGTCACATCCAACCATGTATTAAACATCTGGGCGATTTCTTACTTTTCTAAAACTGAACATTTTTGTGACGATCCCCGTCCCTATAAACAAAATCGAGAACATTCCTAAAACCAAAATCTCTAAAATCGGTTTGATATTCAGGAGACCTTATAGATTTTGACACACGGAATTCAACGAGCACACACGCAGTTTAGTATTTCGTTTCGTTTCTGAGACATACGCATTTTATTATTATTTTATTTGCAAACAGTCTGTATATGCATGTCCAGACATCAAGGTCAATTCTTAGTTATTAACTTCTTCGTATACTTATCAATCAACATTTATGAACGCCTTTAACCTTATTTAGTCACAATATCCACGGCATATATAAAAACAGGAAAAAATATAGCAAAGGCGTTATTCACTTATTACTGCCAAATAGATTATTTTTTTATAAGGACTAACGACGAGTACCAGTTACCCGAAATCAAGGAACGAGATGATTTTCTCCGACCCTGAAATTTTCTAGGGGCTCGGATTTTCCGACCGAAACATTGTTTTCGCAATTTAGTTTTTTTTTTATTTTTGACATTCAGTGTTTTTTCAACAAAGATACCTTCACCCTTCAAGAGAATCACGAACTACATTCAAATGCAATAAAATGAATTAATTTCTATCACAAAAATTAAATTTGGATAAAAAATTACAGGCATATTCGGCTTCTGGTACGACTTTCAAAGCAAACATTTAAAAGTTACCGGTAAAAGTACTGTGAAAGTAATTTCTTGTTTGGTTACTGATACGACTTTCAGTTTTAAAAGTACATTGCTATCAACTAAATGGAGACCTTCATTTAGTTGAAATCGACATTCTTAAAATGAGATCTTCATTTTGATTTTAGTTGAAATCGACATTCTTAAAATGAGATATTCATTTTGAATTTAGTTGAAATCGACATTCTTAAATTGAGATCTAAAATTGAAAGTCGTCTCGGAAACTCAGCGTTTTGCATTGAACATTGTAAGCAGAAATCAAGCATAAAATGAAGTAAATTCAAGACGTGTCGGTGGAATTATTTAACTTCCAGAATTCAAAACAATATCCTCATTAATTTTACATAAGCCATGTATAAAAAACGCGTGCACTAAACGAAAACAACATCCTCTATTTTAAATTTTAAATTAATAAATCAATAACCAAACAAAAGAGAGCACATAACACAAGCTATTTAACTCACAATAAATCATTAATTTATTATGTACCACACACTGTAATTATTTCGCACAATTTGATACAAAAACTAATTAACACATTCATTAATTATAAAACATACAACTGATAAATTTCCCAACAGAACACAAATACAATATGGAGTCTAAAGAAAACTGTGTTTTCACTGCAATAAAAGTAATTTTCCGCAAACGTCGTGGCACATAAAACGCGATTGACTAAACGTTAATTGCGTACGCGAACAAAAAACAAATGCTATATACGCGTCGAGTTAAAACAATCGACTGTCGGAAACAAATGCCCGGCAGTATAATGCGTGCACACATGTGGATTAATGCTTGTCCCCACTTCTTTGACAATACTCAATTCCGATGTTACTTTTGACAATGACCGTATGGTTTTCGACTTTCGCATCGTCATTTTTTTTTACCTACACTATTAAAAACGCAAACATTGTCGTCGGAATGCGTTTAAAGTACGCCATCGCCATTAAATCACACACCCGCATTCTTCGCTGTCCGTGATTCATTTGTTTATTATAAACTTGTTTAGATAAATGCTTGTGTTTTGTTATTTTATTACGCGATGCGTTACTTACATCGATTCGGCGGAATATACCGGGATTTCGTTAAGCGCTGAACGAAATAGAAAGTATAGAAATATGGTTGGGTATATTTTACACTCCCCAACTGTACTGTATTTTACGGGACAATTTTCAACCATTCTTTTCAAAATCCTTGCGGGACGCAATTTGCCCCGGTAATAAAACAAACAGTTTTTCGTCGCGTCAACAGAGTTATGCAAATATAAGTCAAAATAACCAAAGAGAACTTATAAAAATTGTCTCTACGCAAGCTTTTCGTGCTACTTCGCATAACTACTCTTTGAGTGGTAAGCCCAATAAATTGATATTTTGTTTTGAAGAAATATTCATAGATATATATTCCTTAAAATATTTCCATTATTAGGAAGTGAGTGAGAAATTCAGTGCCTATTTGTGTATGAAACATGAAACCATGTAAGGAATCTCTGCTCCCCTTGTCGGTATCATTCCTTAGAATTTTGTTTAAAGTAGCTGTATATAAATATTTTTGCATACGTGATTATGTCCCGCGAAAAAAATTTGAGTACCGCTTCATCCAAAAAATTCCGGAGTCATTTTTTTACGATTGGAAATCCTATTCAGGCAGCACTTGCTGATTTGTTATTTCAAAACAAAAATGTTTTGATTGACTTATTATCGAAATATCGTCAGGTGGTCGAGATTTACGCGAATGATAACCTAGTAAACAAGTGACCGAAGAAAAAAAGGCAAACTATTAAATGACGTAATTTAGTCCTTGCTGCGTTCGTCTGTCTTTCATTGCTTCGATTCCAACGAAAATTAACACACAATGTATTTTCGTGTCGGTCATGTTATATTATCACTATGTATATCAAACTTTGCTTCGCTGTCAAATGGTAGTAATATCTATATATGTATATTTTAAAAGTCGTTGTTGTGATACTTTTCATCCTGTTATCAGGTTAATATAAGGTTATTGTGCGAACAAATCGCGGATAAACAAAAAGCGAAAGTAATTTTCAAATAAATAACAATGGCATTTTGGATGGAAGCAATTTTATACCGCACACTGTATATTTAAAAAAGTGTTTTTCTTGTGTTTTAAAGCATTACTAAATAAATAAGTTCATTAACAAGGTTTTTATGTTCGTCGCGTTTTTGTACATAATTTAATAGAAAACAATGTAAATATTTTAACTTAAATTTTGCGCGTTACAATATGAAACAAATAACCTTGTATATATATATCTTTATTTTGTACGGTATTTAGCTTAAAATTAGTATGCATGGGTAAACGTAATTTAATTATGAATAAGTTGGTTTTCTTTGGTAAAACAATTAAACTCGGAATAAAAGCGTATAATTACTAAGTACCAAAAATAAAGATGACCTACATTATATTAATCAAAAACTAGCTTGAAGTCCTATTAGTTTTTACTTTCAAAACACTATATAAGACTCTTGGAGAATGTCTTGTAATGACGAAAAAAAATTCAGCCCTTTTGGCCCTATCCTCCTGCGTCTTATTGTTTTCAACCGTTACGAATTCTCGTGTGTAAAGTGTTGTACACAATACATGAAGTTTTATAAACAAATCGAATTACAACAAACCTTTAGAAAAGAGAGTTCACTAGTGCCACACAACATACCTGAAACAAAAAAAGAAAACGATAAAAATTAAGTGAATTTCGAAAATATTTTCACTTTCGGGCGATTACATAATAAAATGTAATTCGTGATTCCGTGTGAATTTAGACCAGAGATGCAAAACATTCTCTTCTAGACCACCGCCTCCTTCAGAAAAAACAAATTCCAGCGGCTTGCAGTCAATAGTTAATTAGTGTATTTGCCATATGGCAACATACACTATTGGCATCGGTCGGATGGCGGGACCTAGGGGTCGGACCAAAATTTCTCGACGTTTCATAACCTCCTAAACACTTTGACACCATTTTTGAAAATGTTTATATATATATATATGTATATATATATATATATATATATATATATATATATATATATATATATATATATATATATATATATATATATATATATATATAGGTATATATGTGTACGGGCAATAACTTTCGAAGGAGTTAATTCATTTCAACGAAATTTGGCCCACGTGTTGAAATCCGTCACCGCAAGAAGCCTATTTAAAATGGGTCTAATCGGGCTATTTTAAGGGTAGTTTTTAGGGGTTGAAAAATGTTTTTGGGCCCCAAAATACCGAAAAAATTATCCGAATCGTTTCAAAATTGAAATTTAACCCTCTGGTAGTGATTAAAAAGTGTCCCCAAAATTTAAATAAAATCGGCCCGACAGGACCGGATTTACAAATTTTATGAAAACACTAGTTTGCAGATAGTAACTTATTTATTGAAGGGTGTATTTAAGAGCCCGTTTGCCGATCTCAGAGGGGAAATTGTACTTTGCAACGTGTGGTGAGGAAACATTTTGAAACATTCCATTCATAATAGTACAATTAATATATTGTGGTCTATGAGAATTGAATGCTCTCTCTCTATCTTTCACACATGTGAGAAGTATTGACAAAGAGAACCGAATATCAGATGCCCATGCTACAGTGATTTACATACTATTATATGACATAATATACAGAAGGTATCAAATAGGGATGTGCTATGTTCATTTTATATACAGAATTACAAAACGTTACAACATAAATTATCTGTAAAGAAATATTTTACAAAAAATAGAATGTTAGTAAAAACCACAAAAATATGAAAAAAACTTGAATTGTATAATATTTATAATAATAATTATAATGCCTTTCACCTTACATAGTAAATACTTATGACGTGTCAAATGGATGTATGTCTCGATTGACTTAATAAATATCTATCTATCTATAATTCCCGAAAAATAAAAAAATATTACGCAAATGAATATAAAAATGTCAAGTACATAATAATTATCACGTTTCTTAATTCAGACGTTTCCTTTTTTTATTTTGAGCGTCTGTTATATATTTTGGCTCTCTTATTTCCATGTTACGAGTATGTCGTGGATCGATTATTTCTGGGACTAAACAACTGAAATAAAATGTCTTTAATTTATTTACCATTTCATTTTCGAAAAAAATACTGTCTCTTTCAATTTTCATTATTATACAATCAGCCAGTGTCCATACAGCAAAGACACATACATTTTTTTCGCAGATATTTAATTGGCCTTGAATCTGATAAAAATATTCATGATTTTTTTTTATTTCATATGTCCCATTAGTATTTTTAATATATTTTATCACTCCTCCTTGTACACCGTCAGCAACTGTCATATTTTTAGCAGAAAACGGGCATTTAATTTCAACAATTAATCCGTCTTGTGTTACACCATCTGGCGTTGCACCTAAATACGGCCATTTTGGATTAATATACAGACCACAGTGGCTTATTTTAGTTTTAAGGATATTCTCAACTGCTTTTTTTGCTATGTCTTCGTTATTTCTGCCCCACATAATAGATTTCACATGTAAATCTTCCTTATATAAAAGAGATTTTACAGTGGATCTGCAACTTGTAGTGGGACGCATTTTACAGATTTTCCCGAAGTTAGAAGCTGTCAGCACTTTTTTCCGATATTCTCGCCACTCCATACTATCTGCTTGCAATCTAGTCCGCCTTTCAATATTTTGATTTTCTTCGGCCATTTTGGATAATTGATTATTAAATTTACGGCATTCTGCGTCAAACTCATCTTTATCTAAATCCAGTCTTTGACATACTTCACCGTAATCTTCATCTGGTCCTTTGGTATTTGAAGAAAATGGCAATCGTCTTTTCTTGCCGCTTGCTGAATGCCGTTTTTTAGTTTCTTCAAATTTTTTCAAAATGTTTCCGGGACTAGTATCATTATTTAAATATTTATGTACTTTGTACAGAGGTCTTCCATCCGAATTTCGGGACAGAGTGGCAGCCATACATCGCCCTTGATAGCAACGCCTCATAGTAAAATTGATTCGTTTACCACCTGTATATTTGGCTATAATGGAATTAAATTGTTCCACCGTATTGTTGTCAACGTTTTCAATTAAACTTTTTGCGTGACTGGCTAAATAGCGTACCGCTACCATCAAACGTTCTTCTAAACCAAAACTTCTAAACTCTGACATATAGTTTATGGGATCAGGGTTTTCTTTTAAACAAAAATATTTTAAAAGTGAACATGCCTTATGTTCGCCAAAAATGTGACTAACACTGTTGATGATATCTTTTTTTAAAAAGAGAATTTTTTGATTTCTGTCTGTGTCTTCATTTCTTCTATACAAAATTGCTTTTGTAACAGCGGTTCTTGCTTTTAAAATGCTGCTATTAATTATGTTTCTTAGAGGGATAGGTACATTTCTTGTTTTTCCAATTTCCTTTAATTTATTGCTGTAATTGCGTAACAAATGATTGCGACATTCTATTTTTTCTGCTGTATAATTTTTATATGGCCTGGAATCTAATATCTTACGGTAACAACTACTGTCTCCATCAGCGATCATTTTGTGGTAAATTATGTTATACATTTCTAAACTCCTAGAGAAGCCTTCTGCAATTATATTAGATTCCATTGCTGTAGATGAACCGGAACAATTTTTATAGCAAGAATGTGCATTGGGTTTTTCATTTTTATTCGCTGCTCGTTGGCATATGGCACAATATTTATTTTTTATGCCAATATATAAAATTTTTCTTGTTTTAAATCCAATAATTGCGGCTACTCCCGACAACGAATTATAATTCCCTCCACCACGATACGAACGTTTAGCCCAGCTGCCATCACACACTACGGTAATAAGAGGTATTCCTTCTTCTGTAACACTTCCACACTGAACTGCTAGCCTCGCTTCTTCTTGGGCAGCTTCATGCATTGACTGGATTGCTGTTTCTTCCCAAGCATTACATGCTGCTGTGTGCGCAGTCTTAAATATCTTAAACCCCATTGGAGGAATTTCCATAGCACTCTGTAAAGACTGCATTTGTGAATGACCGATGCCAATATTCATACTTCCAATCACTGCAGCTGTATTAATATTAGAATTTGCATTTTTCTGAGGATATGTTGACACAGAATCGACGTAATTGCACATCTTGCACTTAAAAACTAATTCACTTTCCAGTCCATTCCGTTTTTCAGCTACAAGCTGTAAAGTATTAAAATTACACCCAAAGTGTGGCGCATGATCGCTTAATTGTTGGAGGGATTTCAAAAATTGTTGCATAAGAACGATTCGCGCTCCCTCTAAAGCAAATTCTGATTCTGAACTTACTTCACCTGATATTACAGTTTCTGGGAATGTTTGTTGAATCGTACAATTAGTTGTGGTTTTTATTTCAATTGGTCTTTGAAATGAACTACTATCTTCTTCATCTATTGGATGCGAATTGTTTAGTTGATTATTTTCATGTTCTTTTCTGCACATGTTACCTTGCAATATTTCCCTGGTAAGGCAGGGTAAATCTAACCGACGAGCTCTAAAATAAAATATATAAGAGTTGAGAAATAATATATTTTTATCAACAATAGATTGATGAAAAAAATGTTTGGACCCATCCCACAGCCAAAACCGATCTCTCTATTAGAGAACTACTGCCGATCAATTTTGATAAAATTATTATTAATCGTTAGCTTAAGTATAACTTAAAATTTAAGCTACAAATCATAATGTTAGGTCAACAATAACACAGAAAAGGAAGCACTTTTTATTTTTTTTATTTGTATTTCATTTAGTTTCAAATAGTCTAAAAATACTGTATTGATCTTGAAACATATCATTTTCGATTTCTATTTTCTGACCCATTACAATAATTTCCTATTGGAAGTTAAAAATAAATATATATAAGTACAAATCAATAAAATAATTATTATAGATAAAATATTTACCTATTATATTTGGCAATGTTGCATTTTTTCTTACGTACTGCTGACAAACGTAATTTTGATTTATTTCCACAGCGATAATCCATGGTATAGTCACAAGAATAAGTAACAATATTATTAAAAATAAAAGAATAATTCTTCTTAGCACAACAGATTTATTCAGCAAAACACTAAATTAACTAAATAAAACAAAATCCTTAATTTATATACAATACAGGTAAAAATATAATAGGTATCGTTTACTATAACCTAAACCATAGACCAAAACATGTGAAACGGTCAGGTAACAAAAAACTTGAGATCCAAACATCTATGGGAATACTAAATCAAAAGACACTAATAATTCATTACTATTTATTTTATATCGTTAATCTTATTTACTAATTTTTTAATTGAGAATTGATCATAAATTTGTTGCATTTTACTAAATTCCGTAGTTAACCATTTAGATAAATTATAAGTAAGGGAGTCTATGTTATTAACAATAGGTCTCATTAATTTGTCCGGTTTATGGATTTTTGGTAAGCAGTACTGCTAACCAAAAATCCATAAACCGGGCATTTATTTTTATTGTTCCAACCACAGTGCTCTTAATATTTATAACAATATTATTATAACAGGTAAAAATAAAACACCTCTTCACGCTTTCAAAAGCTAACTTGTAATAATTTTATTAATACAGTGTTCATAATAATTGATTTGAATCATATTTTTGTATAACATTTGTTATACATATAGCAACGAATAAATCAAACGCGATAAAACCACTATCTAGTACACACTACACAGCCCTAAAGTTTAACTGCACAGTGTAACACAACTTCTTTCCGTAATGACAGCACCAATCAGTTCGGCATATTACGATATTTTTTCATTGCAGAGGCGCGGGACATCCTATAATCTAGGTTGTAATTTTGAAAAACAGGCTACAGAATATTTTTTTCTAGTTATATTAAGGATCAATCTACAGCCGTATTGTAACAAATTTTTCATTTTTTACGTTGTTAATTAATGGTGAATGCTTTTAAAACACATTTTTTACGGTTTTTAAAATTTTTTAAAAATTCTTCCGCTACAAAAATTGAAAAAGTGGTACAATAGGGAAATAGATGGACCCTTAATCTTCATAAAAATAATTTTTCATAATTTTATCCCTTGTTTTACGATCAGAATTATAGGACGCCGCAGACCACTGTATTGCATTGAGAAAACCAGGGGAAACGGGCTCTTAATTCGGTGTAGACATTAGATTGATAATAATATTACAATTAAGAATAAAAATGTTATTTTAAGGGGTGTATTAAGGGGTTAAATTTTTTATTTTGCCCAAAAACAAACTTAATTTCACATAATAAAAGTATAAAACCACACGGCCCTATACAAGCAAATACACTATATTGTCGGCAGGGTTTTGGCACTGCGACCCGGGTTTTTTAAAAATATTGTTGCATATTATCTCAGTATTTACCTATTATCCTAAAGCCCCCAGTGCCGACGGGAGGGCGAGACCGCCCCCGTTGGGAATCTATGATTTAAACGTTTTATTGTACAAAAAAGTGACTTTTAGTTGTCCGTCTTTTCATAGTTCAACAGCTCGTGGTGAAAAATAGAACGTATTTAGGGTGTATATAAACATACTGTCAGCAAGTCAACGATCAGGAGCGCACTCAGTGGCGGGGCGTTTTAAAAATGCAAAAAAAACTAGTTATTTTTAATAACTGTTTGGTAGAGAAGTAATTTTAATGAATAAAATTTATGAAAACCTCACTTTGATATAGAACCGACCTAGAGTCAACAGTTGGTAGAATTTAGAGTTGCGAGTAACTCAGATCTGAACCGGTTCAAATAGCCGACTCCGACAGGAGATCCGTGAGAGCCGACTCACTTTTTTTTGAGCCGACGGATCAACGGATCCGCATAACTCAGTGAAACACTTAACACACAGAAGCACATTTTACACTTACGTATCAGTTCTTGCTTTGATGCATCTGTCAGCTCAAATGACTCATGCATCACATGTTTGACCATGCATTCTTGATTCTATACAGGTCGTGATATGATTGACTGAACTAGGTAACTCAGTGGCAGACTGCAGTAACATATTCAGAACTCGGCTCTTTTTGAACCGGTTCAGGGAGCCGGCTCACATACGGGATCCAGATGCAAAGATGCAGATCACTAAAAAGACCCGTTTTTCCCATCTCTAGTAGAATTTCAACTTCCCCCGACTGTTATAAAAGATCCGATAAAAACAGATCGATATCAAAAAGTAAATGAGCATCTGGTATAATAGAGCGTTTCGTCGATTGTTATTTCATGAAATGATCAATTAATTTCATGATTAATAAAGATAACGAGTTATGTATTTTAAGAAACAGGCGGAATAAAATATTTTAAATATCTATTATTTTATCAATCCGCTTTGACAATAAAAATACAGTTGTATCAGAATAAATAAAAATTGTAGATATCCGCTTATAATTTCTAGATAACAGCCACTGATAATAAGTGATAATTTATTGATACATGAACCAATTTCGATTTTATCAATTATGACTTCAATATGATGTAGAACACAAATATTCAAAAGTATCAACAAAAAACAAACAAAAAAATGTAGTTAGGTACTTGAAATATTTTACGATAAATCGCCAATCAAAAACAGTTCAGTCGCGGTACTCGGGCTCTCGTCTAGTTGGGCAGGGAGAAATTCGTTTCTGTTTTTGTCTTGAAGGTAGTCAACAGATATTAAAAATAATTAATATGTATTACTTGGTTTATTATTCTCACAGTAACTGTACACATTTCGTTTTGAGCAGTTCTACGAAAAAATTCATACATTTAAGAGACAATGCAAAGAAAAAAATGTGAACTTCTTTCTCAATGTTGTACCTATAGTCAAATTACTGAATAGTTAATCATAAACTCGTTTTTCCGTGCATTAAAATCGGTCCAGCTGTTTTCGAATACGTCGGCAGACGAAAATTCTGACCACGTTCTCCCATCCAGATATCAAACAAAATAATCTAAAAATGTATTTAATGAACCGAAATCACACACCGAGGTGACGTTAGTTTTACTAATTAAAACTGATAATGTAAGTCGCATGCCGTTTTGTACTTTAGAACTGTCAAGATATTTCATTTCGTTTTCGGAAGATAATAATTATTGAATTATAACACGTTTCGATGCCAATTAAAATAAAATATTTCAAACCCACAAAATGATAGAAAAACGTTTTCAATTCGTTTTTGACGAGTTGTAAATTTCATGATCAAAATGTTGTGATCTTGTTAGACAACTAATTTCGGTCATCTAACACACTTGTTTCTCAAAATTTACACTTTTTATCATAAAAAAGGTCCACACCCACTAAATCAGATCGGATCGACTCGGCATGACAGGCAGTTTTGGGATACATGAAGTTACGTGAGTTCCCACACACAAGTCGGCTCGGATCGACTCGGCAACACCGCCGTGCCGAGCCGATCCAATCCGGTGAATGTGAACTTAATTTTAACAGAAATTCGCTTTAATTTCAAACCGGAATAACTAATGAACCGCTGATCTGATTTTGATTAAGCATGGCCTATACTCAAGTTAATGAAATTTTCTATCCTCTAGTAAGTTTCACCGACATCGGTCCAGCGGTTCTCTAGTTTATCGTGCACATGTAACGTACACACATTACAACATACGCTACAATTTTATTAATAGTAGGTAGTGTATATAAAAATTATAACATCATTATCTCTAGCATGCAATTTGAAAACAAAAAAAAAGCTGTCACATCTGAGCTCTAATTCTTTTAATTAGCCTACAATTATATAATTGCATGGCTGCGCCCAAAATTACCAAAAAAAAATCCAAGGTCATTCGATACGCATGTCACCTCGTTAATGAATGACGTTAGCTAGAAAATCGTTCGACATTTTTCAAGCACGCAATATCAATTGACAGTCCACTGGATGACGTCTTCCTTCGTACTACTATTCAACGGAACGAGGTACCCTTTGTATCTAATAACCTTGCAAAAAACCAAGCTGCTTTCATAAGGTTTTTTTTTTATTTAAAAAAAGCGATTCGGCTTCTTATAATGTTTAAACTCGTTTTTGGATCGAATTTTTACAGAACTATGGGATTGTCGATCTAGCCGTTCATGAACAAAAGGGCCTTGACGGACAAACAGACAAACGAACAACATAATGAAGCGCGAAACTCTAAAAAATACAAAAACAAATGAAATAACAGACTATTATTTTTAATTATTAAGACGAAAAAAAAAACAAATCCTATGTCAAATAACGACGTATCATTAATTATATCTGAGAGCAACTATATGTACTTATTTGATTCGCGCCCAATGTTGTTCTGTACGACAAACAATGGATTGGATTATAGCTATATGTATAGGAGAAATAACTTCATGAACAATTGAAAAACCCAGGTGGAGTATGGCGATGACGAACCAATCTAACGGTACTTATAATAACTCTAATTATATATATAACCAACTATTGTGCCATAATAAAATGTCATTTAAGCATTAAGCATTCCCTATTTACTCAATGTGCGGTGAACAAAGGCAACAAAGACAGCAAAAAATATATTCCCGTCTCCTTTTTCGAAGTTAATTCCTGGTTATTCCGACAAAATATTACCATAGAATATATTGGTCGTTATCCAAAGTCTTTATCATTGACCACGAAAAATAAAATCATTGTTTAATAAAGCATTTATTATATTGTGTTGTCGATGGAAGAGTTCGTTCTATTCATTACATTCTTACTACATTCTCGAACTTGATATCAGTTAATTTTATCGCACTCACAAATTTCAAGTTTACTATGTGTTTTTTTTTCTGAGGATCATATTTTTCCTAAAGAAATGAAGAGAAATGAAATCTTTGTTGTAAAGGCACTGAATATATTGATAAATTGACTTTTTTTCTTTTTTGTCCTTGGTAATTAATATAAAAATGATTTGTCGGGAAAAAGGACTTTTTAGGTAAACACTTATTTGTTATTTATAGCGACGTTTCGTCCTTTGCTTGAGACTTTTTCAAGCTTTATAACTATGTATTAAATGTTTTGATCAAGTAGATATAAAAGTTAAAATACACATGTAAATATAAATTTTAGTTACACAATTGTTCAATAAAAAATAGTTTGAATTTTTTATTGAACAATTGTTTAACTCAAATTTATATTTACATGTGTCTTTTAACTTTTATATCTACTTGATCAAAACATTTAATAGTTATAAAGCTTGAATAAGTCCCAAGCAAGGGACGAAACGTCGCTATAAATAACAAATAAGTGTTTACTTAAAAAGGCCTTTTTCCCGACGAATCATTTTTATATTGATAAATATTTCCACAAAAAACTTATCATTCTCTTCTCGACGTACGTTTCGCTAAATCATCATCAAGAAATGATTAACAGTGAGGTTTTAATCATCTCCTGATGATGCTAGCATGATTATCGAAAGGTACGTGCATTAAAAATACATGGAAGCATCCTTGAATTACGAAACCCTTACAACATACCAACTATGAAAAGTGTAGTAGTCGGTAAATTCTAGGTAAACTAGACAACAAATCTCTTAATATAAAAAACCGCGCCTACTCGATATTGTACCGGGTCAATAAATAATGCAACAGATATTTTATTATTTATTAATGCATAATACAGACAGACAGCTGACAATATTGCAGGAAGAAATTGAATTGGTTCTTTAAGACAATATCAATGTACTTATGTCGCAGACTTCATTTCAATCAAGGTTACGTTATATTGGCTATAAGAATCGAGGCGCTTTGCTTGTTTAAGTGAAAGACACAGTATAGTACAGCTACTATTATCAGCAAAATATAAATCGGCTCATGTTAGTTACTGGATAACAAATACACCAATACCTCACTTTGCGTCGGGGTTACGTTCCAAAAAAACACGACACAAATTGAAACGACACAAAGTGAATTAAGATGTTCTTTAGCAAACCATGTAAAGATCGAAGATAGGTTCCAGGGTTACGAAAATACTACTTTTTAAAAAGAAAATTGAACAAAGTAAACATTTAAAAAACAAAAATAATATAAAATTTTATTACATACATACAAAATTCTCTTTTAAAAAAAGCACAACACACTAATTGAAACGTTACAAAAAGCACAACACACTACATAATTGAAACTGAACTCTAAAATTAGCAAAACAAAGTGAAAATAAAACTGTATTAAAATAGCGTTGATTTTTAGTTAGAAAGGGAATCCCCGAGTTTTGATGGCATGGCGCAATTAGAAACAAAAGTGGTGAAAAGTGGTGCCATCTTTTAGAAAAAAAAGAAAATTTCAAAAAATTTCAAAAAAAAATATTAAAGACTCGACCCAAAACAACGCAACCTCGAAAATCTAACGACGCACAGTGAAAACTAGTACTAATTAAGCAGCGACGCAACTTCGAAAAAATGCAAAACGAAACGACGCAAAGCGAGGTTTTGGTTTATAAGTAAAATAGTTACAATGGTTACAAAAAATCAATCAATTTTTTTTAATGAGTTAAGTTAATAAAAAGTTTGTAAAATATTTTAAAAGGCATTTTTAGTAGGAAGAATATTTTGCCATTTTCTAAGCGAAACTTCTTACGCGGCACCTCGCCGATTTGGGGGTAAAATGGTTGAAATGGAAAACATATTCTGTGACGACAAAGCCATTCGCAAAGCAACGTGGCTGACATCTGGTGTTCGAATCGGAAACTATTCTATGTGAGACCTACAAAGAAATCGTAATGCTCTCGGAATGCTATTGTCTGCAACTGTAACTTCTAGTATTGGTCCAAACAACAATAAAAAAAATAATGACCCAAAAATTATTGACCTGACACTATTGACAGACAAATTTAACCTCATTGTGAAGCGACCGATTGGACCCCACATATACATGTTATCTACATTCGCTTTTAATTGCGAATAAAACCACGAGATAAAGAACGTTATTTTAATATCTATTGTCAAAAATGCATTTTGAATACACGACGCACAATGGAAAATAAAAATTAAATAAAACGGAAGTAAGTTTATATTACGCATAAGAAGTTTCTCTTCAGTCATGTGTGCCGCGGCAAATGCCATTTTTTTATAAATATATATATTTTTTTTTTATTTAAACAAAAATGTGCATCGACTGCTAAGGTCATTAGCACAATATACAAAAAAACAAAAACGTTATATGATAAACATATTGTACGATAGACTATAATAAAAACGTTAACATAATGTGACATAAGGTAAGTTGAATTTTAAATTTTATTGATCAATTTCGTAAGGTCTAAGAATTCTATTAATTTTTTAATGTTTGATGTAGTGTTCCCAAGGATTTCTTCAATGTTTTCTGATAAATTTGTGATCAGTCTTTCGGCTTCATATAATGGACAGTCAATTAAAAAACGCGTGTCATGCGTATAATCGGTACTCGACTATACGTACAATAAAAGTAACTTCCTAAGTATGTTTAGTACAACCCACGCCGATGACTTTTACGGTAAAATGTCAAATTTTATTATTCTCAATACAAATTCAAGTAATAAGTCTGTGGGTTCGGCATTCTTAACAAGATATATCGTATTTTCTCTATTTCTTTATTTATCTATAAACATAATAGATTTATTAGGAAAGTTGTTTAGCATACCAGTTTATTGTACTCTGTAATCTAACGTATCGAAATCATAACAAATGTAACAAGAGCTACCTCATAGCTCGACTACATTCCTACAATTTGGTAAACTTCTTTCAGTTGGTAAGACTGAACACCTTTTTACCGGTAGGGTTATTTGGGTTTCATACCAATTTGAATTACCAATTGATTACAAATGTAATATTTCACAGTTTATAACAGGTAGCTTTCTGAAATCTGCGACCGCAACGGAAGACAATAACACATGAAGGAGATCTTTTTTTTTACCTGATTACAACATATAGGAGCGTTTATGACTTCAACAGTCCATACTTGCATGTACGTAGGGCCTAATCTACTGGGCCGATTTTTATAAACGTGTCATTCGATTTGTGAGTGTTCCAAGCTACAAAGTACTTTTATGAATGCAAAATGGAGGCTGGGAAAATTTCCAATAGATGCGCAGATGTCTAGTAAAAAAACGAGCTGGATAGAGTAGTGGTGACAGCACTTGACTCGCATTCGGGAGGTCCGGGTTCGAATCCCGGCGGGGGCAGATGTGGCTGGGATTTTTTCTTACTGCCTCTCGCCGAGAAACGGTAATTCCTGTACCGGCCATCTTGATTGAGGTTTTCCATGGTTTCCCTCAATTAATTCCAGATAAATATCGAGATGGTTCCTTATTTGAGGCCATGGCCGATTACCTATCAAACCCCTAGTTCAAAAATTACCTACCTTATCCTAATTTCCTATAATTCCTTCATTCGCCCATTGCTATTACATAAGCTGAAGTTGTAAAAAATGTAGAAAAATAACGGGAAGTGTGGTAAATGGAAAATAGTAATGGTGCGAATGGCGTCTGTTATGACATAAAGTCGAGAAACGGACGTTAAACGCATTATTATTATTATTATTATTATTAGTAAATATTGCACTGTTTTAAAAGTAGATAGCCTTTCGAAAATCGCGACCGCAACGGTACACAACGACAAGAAACGCACAGATGCACAAACGCGATTGTGTCACGTGACAAGGGATTCGAAAAGCTTACTCAGTGCTGAGATTATTTTGTCAAACGTGAATCTTAGTTAAGTTATCTCCATCTTAAATTCTGAACGATTTTATATTCGTGTGGTTTGTATAATAATTAATGGCATCTAATATTTAAGGAAGTATCTTAAAATTATATTTGCATCAGCCGGGAATCAACCCAGGCCGTCCGCACTGAACCACAAATCCACCGATGCTTACAGCAAATCAGTCTTTACATTGCATTTCTAAAAAAAGTGTGAAACCAAGACAGAAGGCCAAAGACGATTTCAATTCAAAAAGCTCGAAAAATTTCCAAAAATAAATTAGATCTAATAAAACATTAAAATATTATTAATTTCAAATGCCGCAAAAATATTTATACGTTCAGCACAGCTTTTCTTTCTACGTTTAATTAATTTAACCATCTAACCTATGCATGGTTGCCGTGCAAAGTAGAAATGAGATTTCACAATGTCTTTCGACACGTGCTACAATCAAAACGTTCCGTGCTACAATTATTCCCGAGAAGTTTCGTGAGTAGTCACGACGAACTCCCAAATTTAATGAAGCCGCTATCCAAATCTCAATCAAAGTTCTCAAGACTACGTCATTTACAGCGTTGTGCAAACGAACAATACAAAATTATAAACACATTAGACACCAGCATTTTAAAAAGTTTTCGAAGTAAATCTCCATTTGGCACGGTAGGGTAAAATTCATTCTTGAGATTGAAAATGTAACGGACGTGTCGCAATGTTCTTCAAACGTTTTTTTATAGTATACGGTTACTATAAAAAAACGTCTGAAGAACGTCAAGTTAAGATAGGGTCGCAAGCGAGAACACCTAAGGGTCGTCGGTAGAGATGGGAAAAACGGGTCTTTTTAGTGATGCATGAGTCATTTGAGCTGACAGATGCATCAAAGCAAGAACTGATACGTAAGTGTAAAATGTGCTTCTGTGTGTTAAGTGTTTCACTGAGTTATGCGGATCCGTTGATCCGTCGGCTCAAAAAAAGTGAGTCGGCTCTCACGGATCTTCTGTCGGAGTCGGCTCTTTGAACCTGTTCAGAACTGAGTTACCCAACTGTAGTCGTCGGTCGGTTCGATCTGAGCAGTCGGTGCCATTATTATGTTTTTTTTTACAATTACATATATCAGTTTTTCTTCTGTATAGTGTACTGTAAAATACACAGTCTCTTTTTTATAGACGTTACTTCATATCACAAGCATTTGTGAACCGATTTTGATGATTCTTTTTCTGTTTAAAAAGGCATACCTTCGGGGTAGTCTCACACAAACATCCTGACGAGTTGGACTATTTTCAGAACTATAGTTAGAGAAATCGCAAGTCGCATTATTTTGAGCCCTAAAGCGATAATAAAAATGCGTCGTACCGTTCATTCCAAACTTTTTTAATATACGAATATGCTGAAACTTTTTTTTTACTGATGACGAAAAACAGGGCTCTATAACAAGCAGCTTTAGGCGAACCCAATTAAATTTACAATGATCGCTTGTATACTTATTTCACAATATCGTACGCGTATTTGTATGTGTGAGAGAAACAAAGATAGAAGAGAGAGAGAAAGGGTCACGCAATGCGTCGTTACGGAATCCCGTTAATCAAACGTTATATTTGTGCTGACTTCCCAACACACGTGTTTCTAACATACATTTCTGTGTGTGTGCAACCTGATGTTCTAGACTTTATTTAGTTGTCATGTAAGAACTTCTCCTTATATGTACGATTTAAACTACAAGATACACCACCTTAAGAAAGTCACCAGCGGGTTAATTATTTAATAAGTCTTATCTTCTAGCAGGAGACCCGACGAGAGAGTGAAAGGACGAGGTTATTACCCTCGTAACTGAATTTTTTTTTAACTAAATTCAACTTATAAGACAAGTAGCCTATCTACACTAATATTATAAAGAGGAAAGATTTGTATTTTTGTGTGTGTGTATGTTTGTAATGAATAAACTCAAAAACTACTGTGCCGAATTAAAAAATTCTTTCACCATTAGAAAGCTACATTCACCCTGAGTAACATAGGCTATATTTATTGCTAGAAAATATTAGGGATCCTTACTAAAACTTTAGTAACGTAACCCAACGTGTAAAAAAAATGCCATAAAACATCTTTCGTCGCATGCGCTGCGGAAACTACTGATGATAGAACAAAAGCATGGTCTACAATATTAAAGAACATATCAATAACTACAAAAAACTTCGCGATACTATATGTCCAACTATTATCGTTATTTCACAATAACCACTTTTTACATTTTAATAATCTATATAGATAAAAGACGATGTATATGTAATCTATGGACTCCAAACGGGTAGACCATTTTTGATGAAATTTTCAGACAATCTTTAGATTAGCCCAGCGGGTGATCTTCTGAAGTTTGGTAGCGATCGGATCAACAGAATTGTTTAAATTTCTTTTTGGGAAATAAGATTTTTCTTCGATTTTTGAACATTCACAAATAAAAGCAATTGAATTCGCGCAAATTCAATACACGTTGAGAATTTAGTGATAATGATTCTCATCTTTTATATCCTATATATTACATTTACACCCGGGCGAAGCCGAACTGGGCGGCTAGTATAATATATACCTAATGAAATAAATTCAACTTGATTGGAACAACTCCCTCGAGGTTTAATTTTCTTTCCAGATGATTTTTAAAAGTATATATTTTTAAACGTTAAATTGTCTTCACACAACCGGCAGAAGATGACTGCTGGATGTCTAAAACAATTCTCTTGCGGATTTGACCAACAACGTTTTTATTTAATAATAATAATAATAATAATAATAATTTATTTCATCCAAGGACCATACAGCAGGTATAGGATAAGTCAATATACATTAAAATTAATCATTAAAATAATCATCGACACTGTAATACATCTTATCAAGTAAAAATTTTTTAAGTGCTCTTTTAAATTTAAAAACATCAATAAAACATTTAATATTGGCTGGCAATTTGTTAAACAATCGGGTTGCCATGGGCAGAGGACCATTTTTAGTAACTGTAAGTCGACTAAAAGGAACACGAATCTCTTTTTTAATTCTGGTGTTGTAAGTATGAATTTCCTCATTACATTTTACATCTATGTTAACGCAATATTTTTTATAGAATGTTAATAGTTTATATATGTATACACAAGCCACAGGAAGGACTTGTAGCTCAGCAAATAGAGGTCTACTGGAACTGAGTCTTGTTACTCCACACATATATCGTATTGCACGTTTTTGCAAAATGAAAACGTCGTAGATTTGGGCTGATCCCCAAAAAATTATTCCATACGACAAATGTGACAGGAACTGGGCATTGTAAACTAAGAGTAATGAATCCATGTTCATAATTGGTTTTAATCTTCTTAACAGGTAACATGATTTAGTATACAAGCAAATATTTATACAAAAATCGTTTTCAGTTTATGTTAATAGTTCAAAACGTCGAGACCAAAAATTGCAAAAATTCTCTTGGACCTCTTCGATTCTAAGCAAAGTTTCTTAAATGGAATCTACAATATTTACTAACCAGTGTAACTATAGTTAGAGGCAACATCATTTATCAATGGACAGTTATAAAAGCTTGAACTGTTATGTCAAAAGGCATTGTGCGGGTGGGAATTGGAACAGTCGTTTTTTTTGTGAACATACGCGGAAATAAAATAAAGACGCGTTCGTTTTTCACATTATTATAAAATACTTTAAAAAATTGTTACTGAAGTCTAAAAATAAGATGAAAGGTGTGCAGAAGCATTTAATGTTTACCTACTGTAGCATGACTGTCGTGTCTCAAACTTTATATTTTATAATATCCATTTAGCAAGCTTACAAAGCTCTGCCATTTTCTGTACGCTTGCGTCATTAAAAATTAAACTTTTTAAGGGTATACCATCTGACTTTAAAATTTGCAGACACAAAAAAACGACGGTACAAAACAGTATACACTAAAGCAGAGATTCCCGACCTTTTCTGGACCACCGCCTCCTTTAGAATTAAAAAGATACCAACGCCTCGTGGTACACAATAATTAATTTTATATGAAATATATCTTTTCAAAAAATAAATTTTCTCTAAAAAATAAAAAAAAAAATTTGACAAAGTTTTCGGCACTTCAAATTTCATACAAGTAATAATATTTATACGAATAACTATAAGTGATAAGTTACAGCAATATTTTTTTTTATTAGACATTATATCGCATCCAAAATTATTACTATAATTCAATAATAAATCTCAGGTATTTGGATTAATAATACAAAACAATCGTTTAAATAAAGTAGTCGAAACGTAGCAAGATTAACAATAACACGTTTGTTTTGTATTAATTATTAATCCAAATACCTGAGATTTATTATTGATTTTTTTATTTTCTAAAAAAAATCAGAAACAATTTTTTTTTTTAAGTACAAATCCGAATGCGACCGAAAATTCACAACCGAGCATTGACATTTTATATAAATATCTATTCTTTATTTTGACGTATTTTTAAGTACAGTTTGACCTTAAGTGACTGCTTATAAATTAAAAAATACATGGAAAATTCACGTTGTTTGAATTTTCCTTTAAGCGAAAGTAAACTCAGATCACAGTTGTCTGTCCGCATATTTTACACGTGAATGAAGTTTGATATTAAAGACTCTTTCATCGTAGGTAATAAAATCCTTCACTTCTCTTCAACAAAACCCAATACAAACTCACAAAAAAAACAATAAAAACACATGTCATATATTTAAAAATATTTACAAAACAAATGATTCAATCAAAATAAAAAAAAATAGAGCCGCGGTCACCAATAAATTTCGACGATTTAATAATAAAAAGTTTATCGGTTTTAATACAGTCATTAATACAGCGCTATATTAATTAGAAATTATTTATTTACAACTAAACATCTATGTAAAAACGTTATAAACAAATTTTTCAAGCTTTTTTTAACCCGATACGGAATAAATCGAAAAGACGTCGTCACTTCAGAAACTTAAGTTCACTCAAGCGTATTCTACTTATCGAATAATTATTAATTTATCGGTAAGTTAATTGTATAAAAAGTTTTAAAATACGATCATTTATACTACGTGAATTAAACATAACATACAGGTGTTCTGAAATTTATTTCTAAATTAGCGACACCGTTATTAAAAACCATGTCTTCGGATGTTTGACAACAAGATCAAAAAATTAATTTCAAAGGAATATACTAGAATGCCATTGAAGCAAAAATGCTACAAAATAGCTAAGTATAAATATTTCTAAGATCATCAATCCAATTAACACCAAAATGAATACAAAAAAATGAAAGCAATGCTACTAAAACAAAACTAAAGTTATTGCGAAAGAAAGAAACTGTCATATACTCAGCGTTGCCAGACGTCCCGATTTTGGCGGGACGTCCCGATTTTTAAATCAAAATTAAATGTCCCGCGCGGGACAAGGTCAGTCCCGCTTTTCGGGGATAACTCGACCGTGCGTAAATAATTATTCTCTTATTGTAAGTTGCAATTTGTAACACTCACTTCTCAGACTATTGTTTGAAACGCCATATTTTTCTAATGAATAAAACTTTTTTGATTTTGATTTCTGTTTTTTTTTTTTTTTTTATTCGGAAGATGATTAAGACTCAACTATTTAACGATAGCGTAAATCTGATTTAAAATATCATATTTTTATTAAAATAGATTTTCTATGGCTATTTTTGCTATCTATTGTCACATAAACGTAATTTGAACTCAAAAAAAAAGTCAAATATTTAAAAACTTCTGATTATATACGTTTTTTTCTTTCGACGAAAGAATCCCGCTTTTTTCACTCAAAAAGTTCCAAAATCCCGACATTGCAAAAAAAAAAAATCTGGCAACGCTGCATATACTGGACAAAGACGGACAGCCCCTGAGCGGAAAAGCATTTTCCTTACGTTTCGCGGGTAGTACTACAATAAGAATCTGGCATGATCTTTTTCGACTTTATCACCGTACTTTCTTTACGAAAACATAATGGAAATAAAAGATCACCCTATACACATCGCAACCTCATCACGTTTGTGTAAGTGTATCTAATTGAACGAAATTTACCATATTTTATACAACACTTTCGCTCTCATGAAATTGAATAAGTTTTTGTTTCGAGTTCAATTTGATTTATTTTTTTATACAGAGATCACGTAATTCAATCTAATTGAAAATAAACATGTTGTGTAAAATGATACGTGTTTTACACTCATTCATAAAAAAGTCTAGACCAGTGGTGGACAACACGTTTATCTTCACACCAATTACCTATTACGTAAAATATATAATTAGTAAACATTTCCGGTGGCCATTGGTAATCAATTAAATGTTAAAAATATTTATAAAAAACAAACTTTAAACTATGCCAAATTTTAAGTCTCTAGATTGTACTAATTAGCTCTAGGACCGAGCTGGGTAGACTAGTGGTGACAGCACTAGACTCGCATTCGGGAGGTACGGGTTCGAATTCCGGCGGGGGCAGATGTGGCTGGGACTTTTTCCTACTGCCTCTCGCCGAGAAACGATAGTTCCTATACCGGCCATCTTGATTGAGGTTTTCCATGGTTTCCCTCAATTAATTCCAGATACATATCGAGATGGTTCCTTATTCAAGGCCATGGCCGATTACCTAGCAAACTCCCAGTTCAAAGATTACCTATGCTATTCTAATTTCCTATAATTCCTTCATTCACCCATTGCTATTAGTTAAGTTGAAGTTTTTGAAATGTAGAAAATGACGGAAAGTGGTAAAATGGAAAATAGTAATGGTGCGAATGAAGTCTGTTATGACATAAAAGTCGACAAACGGACGTTAAACGCATTATTATTATTAATTAGCTGTAGGAGCTTGTGACAAACAGACAAACGGTCACCGTTTTTCCAATTTTGGTACGGAAGACTAAAAAATATAAGAGTTCGTCCGCCTTTGGCACAAGCTATGTGCAACGTCCTAAAAACTGGTTGCCGACAGTCGAGTGAATGTGCTGGACTTTTTATTTTCTATATGCTGTGGTACTATGAAAGTGAACGAACTTTAATAAATAAATAAAATTACAACAAACCTTTAAAACAGAGAATTCAGTATAGTCACACATACCTGGAACAAACAAAGAACACAATTAAATTAAGTTAATATTGCAAAACAACTGTTAGGGGATTGTTAAATGAAATTTAGGAAAAATATTTTTTACTTGGTTCATTATAGGGATTTGAGATTTGACGCCGATATCTGGTAGCAGAAAATTAAAGTTTAGCAAAATATAGTCTGGCGATCAGCCCACGCCTATATGAGAAAATCCCTATAATAAAAAACACGTTTTAATATTTCAATAACACTATTTTAGATTAAAAATAATAACAAAAAACTAGCGACGGTTACATTTAAGTCATGAGTAACTACAAAAAACCCGGGTCGCAGTGCCAAAGCCCTGCCGACAATATAGTATATTTGCTTATACAGGCAGTGTGGCTTTATTATGCAAACTTAAGTTGGTTTTTGGGCAAAATAAAAAATTTGACTCCTTAATACACCCCTTAAAATAACATTTTTTTTCTTAATGGCAATACTATTGTCAATCGAACCTCTATACCAAATTATATACAACTTTCAGTAAATAATTCACTATCTCCAAACTAGTGTTTTCATAAAATTTGTAGGTCCGGTCCTGTCGGGCCGATTTTATTAAAATTTTAGGGACACTTTTTAATTACTACTAAAGGATTAAATGTCAATTTTGAAACGATTCTGAGTATTTTTTCGGTATTTTGGGGCCCAAAAACATTTTTCAACCCCTAAAAACTACCCTTAAAATACCCCGATTACGCCCATTTTAAATAGGCTTCTTGCGGTGATGGATTTCAAAACGTGGGCCAAATTTCGTTAAAATCAATTAACTCTTTCGAAAGTTATTGCCCGCACACATATATATATATATACGTATATATATATATATATATATATATATATACGTATATATATATATATATATAAATATATATATAAATATATATATACATATATATATAAACATTTTTAAAAATGGTGCCAAAGTGTTTAGGAGGTTATGAAACGTCGAGAAATTTTGGTCCGACCCCTAGGTCCCGCCATCCGACCGACGCCAATAGTGTATGTTGCCTTATGGCAAATACACTAAAAATGGCCTTAGGATCGAATAAATAAAATGAAAAATGTCATCTAAACAATATTTTATTGACGTCTAGCCACCACTCCACATTTTCAATATTTACTTTTTTTTTTTAGAACAATTTAAAAACCCGAATGATACTTCCACCAGTGCACAGATTAAAACCTGGAAACTGTAGGCTTGTACTAGATAAGCCATTGAAACGCCATATAAATGTCGAATCTTTATTAACTTTAAAACACTCCTTGTTGTCAATTGTTGTCTTTCAACAAACCTCGCTAGGAAAAACAATAGAGCATGTCAAATTAATTTGACCTCTAATCGAGTACAATATCATTTCTGTTTGTTTCAACGTCACTGCACGAGTTGTCATACATAAAACATACTAGTTATTTCATAGTAAACAAAACGAAAATATTTTAAAAACACAACTAAATTGATTCATCAAGAACAGGGGCTTTCAGGGCTCGGACGTACGTAGGGACCAATCGAGAACTCCTAGTCACAATTTTCAGTTGGCGTTTTAAGTCTTAGTATGAGCTCGAATCAATTCAAACATGGTTCCATTTTAGAGAACATAATCTCCGCTTTTCACAAAAACACATTTTGATTTGATTTCTTGCGAGATTAACCTAATAGATATAACCATTTGATTGAACGCGCAAAGCGATAATAGAGCACATACATACTGCGTTGACGATGTGTGCAGTACAAAATATTATGCGACATTAATTAAGGTAGTTGTCGTGGTTAAGGCACACCGTCAGAAAATTCTTAATTTTTGTATACTTATTAAGAACATGATAATACAATTACCCTGAAAATTTGAAGTCGATCGACCGTATATAATCCGAGATAAATTCAATTAAAAATTGGATAATTAACATTGATTGTATACGATCTCTGTAGTTCTGAACCAGTTTCTTATTTATAAAAAAATAACTAACTGTCAGAAACTTTCCAAAAACTGGCAGTCTTTCAATGCATTTGTTATGAGTTTAAAAAAATAAGAAAAAAGTTTTGACCGTCTAATTATTTATAAATAACGGTTTAAAGTTCACCAATTTATAGAAAAGAATACATGCATATGAATACTGTACGGGTTACGTTTCCACGGGTACAGTCTTGCGTACAAATTATGGATCACTTAGCTACAAGCTAGTATACTTTTGTGACGCGTATAATCTATAACTTTTTGACAATATTGTACCACGACAACTACCTTAAACAAGTGGCATATGTATAGAGAGCTTACCCAGGCATTTCCTTTTTTCAATTGTGACCATAGTACCTTTACATAACAGACAAAAATGGGGTAGGATAAAATGAACACCTATATAATATTATAAATAAGTGTATTCATTCATAGATAGGACAGGTATTCATTTGTTTGAACTCTGTGACGTCAATATTTACTTTATTAAAATATACCAAACATAATAAACATATTAATAACACTGACTCAGCTTTTAGAATTTTTTTTTTTTGGGAGGAAAATACGCAGTTTCCAAATTACAGGAAAATTTTAGCATTACATAATACTGTACAGTAATCCCTCTGTAAGTCGTCAGTCGTTAAATCAGCAGTTTAAAACTTCCACTCCTGAGCCTTGTAATTGATTGTAGCCTCACTTCAGCTCACACTACATTTAGTTTAGAGAGAAAAACTAAAAACTATAAAGAATAAAACAAGAAAATCAAAATTTAAGACGATATTTTTTATTTTTTATTTTATATCAGCGGGACCAGTCCGGGAACTGTAGAAAAAAAAATCGGTATGTGAGTTTCCGACTACTGATAAAAATAAAAAAATCTGTCTCACGTTTTGATTTGTCATGTTTTCTTCTTTTATGTAGTTGGGTTTTAGTTTTTCAACATTTATTTTAATTTTAGATTTATTTATTTATATTATAGATAAGTTTTAATATGCTTCAATGATTAAAATGTATTTGAGACGCTGGGCGATGCAACTTCTATAGTCGATCAAGGTCATACCTACAGCGAGTCTGCACGCTATAGTTAGTATAGGTACGCATAAATTCGTAAACAAGCATTAACACCGTACGGTAGACCCATGTTGACGATAACTAGAGATTACTTAATCTAGACTTTACTAAGACTGTGTTTAAAACAACGGCATAGTATATAAGTACTTTGACAATGTGATGAAAGGGCTGAGATGGTGGGAGTGGAGAAATTTACAACGATTTCGTCCCTTCCACCATCTCCATTCCTTTGTTCCTAATTGACTGAAGCACACATGATATGGCTGAATTTTCGTTACGGTAAATTTATTATTTATTACGTACATATAAATACAAGGTTATCTGGGCCAAGTAGCAGTTAGTATTTTCAAAGATGCTTATAAGCTTGCTTTGGCTGTTTATTACAAATCTTGCAAGTTGATTTTGACGCTCTTTCGGTTATCCGGTTGAACTGAAATTTTACATGCGCGGTTAGTTCCGATGACAATATGTATACTTTAAAGATTTTGCGTATTACAAATTCAAGATGGCGGCTCCATTATGGCGGACGATTATTGTCGTTTGTGTTCCGATCTGATTCAAAGTAGATACCAAAGGATTACCGGTGTTGCGGATTTTAAATTCTTCATCAACATTTAGAAATTCAAGATGGCAGACGAATGTTGTCATTAACGTTCCGATTCAACTCAAAATCGATATTTTAGGCTTTATCAAAAATATTTTGTCCTTTTTAGTACATTTCAAAAAAAGCTTATTTTTAAAAAGTTGTTTTATTAATCAATTGAACATTTAAGCGATACTTCCACTAGTTTTTAGATTAGAAGCTAGGGTTCTTGGAGTTTGCAATAAATAAGCCATCGAAATGACATCCCTATTTTCACGACTAAATTTTCTATTTGCGAAAACTAAAAAATAGCGGAATGATTTTGATAACACTATAGTCAGTGACAGATTAAGGATTTAAAGACACCAATGGCAATTTTTAAGCTCCCTTCTAAAAATTAAAAACATTGTTTTTGATATATAAACTCTACCAGCGCTCTCCAAAGATTTCTGCCACAAGGCCACTGAAATTATCTGAATGTTTATAAATCTACTAAAAATATATCTACCCAGGAATCACTGGTTCTTTCTTCTTTTTTTAACAGAATTTGTATTTAGTATCATTACTACAATTTATGTCTTTCATTAATTATCAAAAAAAAAAAAAAAAAAACAATTAGTTTTCTCCTGCAATAGCGAAACTTGCAACGCTCTTATTAATGCATGCGGCAATTCGTCACTGTCAAGGATTTTCAAGATTTTATAGATCGTCTGTATGAAGATTAGAGTTCATAATTGTTCGATTACAACCCTGCACGAAGGGCAGAGCATTATAACAATCGAGACTATAGATATAATATGTAAAACATAATCCTATCATCATTTAAATTGCTTGTTTTGCATGTCATTTATTCCTTTTCCATTTGCGTAAAGGTATATGAGGAACATCCACTAATCCATACAGTCTGAATAAAAAGTAAAAGAGCACTACATGCAAGCAATTTGAATTTTTAAAAACCAATATTCAGGGGCCGATCTAGGTTTCAAGAAGCCTAGGGCTTATTAAAGTTCAATAGGGCTTCATTTTGACATAATTCATTAACAAAAATTATCAAAATTCACCCAAAAATTTGTCAAAATTCACTCACAAAATTGACAAAATTCGTCAAAATTAACAAAAAAAAAAAACTGTTAAATTCACCCAAAAAAAAAGCTCAAAATTAACCCAAAATTTGTTAAAAAACAACAAAAAAATTGACAATATTCATCCATGACATTGATATTTATTAAAATTAAATACACAATAAGTGCCCATTGTTAATGAAAATGTATTAAAAATTCTTGATAATAAATCTATTTTTGTGGGTCCTTGACACTTTAGTTCAAGCCCTATTAGTGCCTATATTGATCCGCCTCTGCCAATATCTACTATAATTTATTGACAAAAAGTGTATAGAATTCAAATGGAATATTTCGCACTAAAAATAAATCGTTTTACGTTTTCATTTAAGCTATAAAATATAAATTTCCTAATTTTCAAAGTACCTATCACCATAAATCGTCACTACAATCACGAAATGGCGAATCTCATTTCGAACAATTTTACAGCACAAGCGTTTAAAATTTATGATTCCTACTACAGACTTCTAAAGACTTCGTGAAATGACAACAAATCATGATTTGTAATGACGAAATATGCAATTTACAACGATGACAATTTTTTGCAATTTTTTACCAACGTACACTTTTGTGAATATTATGAACAATCGAACCTCGTTCAATCTTAAGCAAAGAACAAATAATAAACGTATGGAAACATTTTGTTTGAAGCTGTCACAAAATGAACGGACTGTATCTGCGTAAATAAATTCCGCCCCTGTCAGACGACAAAAAATATTATCGAAAAAAGTCGATACATTTTTATTTAAATTTATACGACGGCAAAAATATATATAAGAGACTTTATTGATATAAATACACATGAATTTGAAACAAAAAAATGCATATGCGCACAAAACAAGGTCAGAAATTCAATAAGAAAATAATAAATTACAAGGTCTAAACTCTAAACGTTAAGTCAGACTTATACAGTACTGTGCAAAAAGCATAATTAACATTTAGTAATCATCAATAATAATTTTCATAGAGATTTTAAAAATAGACATTATCGTCGATCAGTGATCTAAATTACAACATCTACGGAAAAATAGATATGATATTTGATTTCATCCTAACATCAAAATGTTCAGTCATTTAGACACAACACTATTTTTCAAACTGTAATGTTATTTGGGCCTAGTCTCGATTAATATGGTGAATATACAATTATTTTAGGAAAAATCAGGTCTTGAAATAAATCAAGTAAAAAGAATCAGGTGAAAAGACCGATCTGTATGTTTCAACACATTTATTCGTTATATGACGTTTCGTCGGTATTATTCCGACTTCCTCAGGTATCTATAGTTTTGTATCTATTTATATGTCTGTTAAAACTAGATACCTGAGGAAGTCGGAATAATACCGACGAAACGTCGTATAACGAATAAATGTGTTGAAACATACAGATTGGTCTTTTCACCTGATTCTTTTTACCTGATATACAATTATTTTTAATTACTTCCGAAAAATTAGATCCACGTAAAATAGTAAGAATATTTTTTACGAAACTTAGGTAGGTCGATATATTACAGTAGATGATCCCCTTCCCCCTAAAATTGAATGATCAATAATACGGATCAAAGAATTTGTGTTAATACTGATCAAATTAATAAACATGAAATTGCCAAATTGCATCAACACAGGTATACTATACTATATTACAGTCTAATACAATATTAAAATTGTAATATTATAAAAGCAGTAAAACCAGTAAAATAATTACATATATACTGATTACTGATTGTGATTACATCAGCGTTAGTAAAACAATTGTGCACGATAAAACAATTGCATTCTGACACGCAAACAATGCTAAAATATGTATAATCAAAACTGTCAATGTTTGGTTTCAGGACAGACTAAATTCCACAAAAAGATTCATAAAAATAAATTAGGATATATTTTATACGCCGTATAATTTTTGTTTTTTTGAACTTTTTTATTAGTGTATTTGCCATATGGCAACATACACTATTGGCGTCGGTCGGATGGCGGGACCTAGGGGTCGGACCAAAATTTCTCGACGTTTCATAACCTCCTAAACACTTTGGCACCATTTTTAAAAATGTTTATATATATATATATATATATATATATATATAGGTATATATATATGTGTGCGGGCTATAACTTTCGAAGGACTTAATTAATTTTGACGAAATTTGGCACACATGTTGGAATCCATTATCGCACGAAGCCTATTTAAAATGGGCCCAAACGGATCACATTAAGGGTGAATTTTAGGGGTTGAAAAAAGTTTTTGGGCCCCAAAATACCGAAAAAAATCTCAGAATCGTTTCAAAATTGAAATTTAACCCTTTAATAGCAATTAAAAAGTGCCCCTAAAATTTTAATAAAATCGTCCTAACAGGACCGGACTTACAAATTTTTTGAAAACACTAATTTGCAGATAGTGACATTTATTTTATTGAAGGGTGTATTTAATTCGGTGTAGACGTTAGATTGATAATAATATTACAATTAAGAAAAAAATGTTATTTTAAGGGGTGTATTAAGGGGTTAAATTTTTTATTATGCCCAAAAACAAACTTAATTTCACATAATAACAGTATAAAACCACACGGCCCTATACAAGCAAATACACTATATTGTCGGCAGGGTTTTGGCACTGCGACCCGGGTTTTTTTCTTTTTTGTCCTTGGTAATTAATATAAAAATGATTTGTCGGGAAAAAGGACTTTTTAAGTAAACACTTATTTGTTATTTATAGCGACGTTTCGTCCCTTTCTTGGGACTTTTTCAAGCTTTATAACTGTAATTGAATTATTAAAATACAATTTGTAAATTTACAATTGAAATATAAAATATCAGATATTAATTTTACACACCTATTAAATGTTTTGATCAAGTTAATAGGTATGTATAATTAATATCTGATATTTTATATTTCAATTGTAAATTTACAAACTGTATTTTAATAATTCAATTACAGTTATAAAGCTTGAAAAAGTCTCAAGAAAGGGACGAAACATCACTATAAATAACAAATAAGTGTTTACTTAAAAAGTCTTTTTTCCCGACAAATCATTTTTACATAAGATATAACATTTCAAAAGAAAGCAAAAATATAATTTAACGTCAATCTATTCGTCAAAAAAACAATTTCTCAACAAATTAAATTATCCTTGAGATATAGTAGCTACTAACTGAAATATCACTTTACTCAACGGTTGCGAGATGTTGGGGATGTTTTTTTCTGGTGGCTCGATTACGCTAAGACCTTGGGATATAATATGACCTTAGTTCATATTTAATAGTTTGCTGAATGTGCATTTACATTCCTTTGACTTTGACTAAGCAGCAATACCCATCATAAAATGAACTGGAATACTAAAGAGATAGGAATGAGACTTTCAAATTGCAGTACATTTACAGATTAAGACAGGTTCTAAAAGAAACTTTATCTTAACATGGACTTTCAATTTGGATACTGTACCAAATTTTATCAAAATGGGTCCAGAAATTTTCGAGTAATTCTGGTATACGACACATTCTGGAAACACGTTTCCTTATCTGGGTGTCATATTAAAAAATACTCAAAAAAAGTCACAAGAAAACAAAATTGCAGACAAAGGTCATTTTACAATTTTATATAAGAATACTGATAAAGGCAGTATCTGCAGAAAATTTATATCCATAATATCCCTCTCCTTTTAATGGCGAATACTAAACAAAGATAAAATGTGTGTTAATATAGAATTCTGATTGTTGAAATGCAAACATTCGAGACCCGTTTGTTCTACTCTAGCGTTGTACATTTATATATCAGCAGACAGTATGTACATAAAATTCAATTGCCCAGTAAAATACATCCACTGTGTAAAAAGGGGGAGATATGCAGACGATGATAATAATAGTAATAATATATAAAGGCCGTATTTACATAATATACAGTTTGTCTAACATAGGTCTGCAGGCAGTGCGTGTATGCTAAAGTTTCTCTAATAAGAGTTAGGACAAAGACGCCATATTTGCCACAAAGCAAGAGAAGGAATTGAAGTGAACATGAATATATTTTAGTAGTCAAGATCCTAGGTACTTGGATTTAGAGGACGGAGGATCAGGATTTCTGTCAAAGCGAAATATTTACATTTCACGCAACGTTTCGTTTAAAAAAACCGCAATCATTACAGTGAACATGAATTTTCATGGTAGAGAAAATACGCACGTGCTTTTGAAAGCTTTTAAAAATGTAACGAAAATTATAAAATTTATAACATAAACAATAAACATGAATAAAAATTAGAGACAATATCACATAATCACAAATCACTGTCATTTTCTTTATTTTAAATTTACAGACTTTGCTGATTTTTTTCATAGGCTCAAAATAAAGTTTTTTAATAAATCCTGAAGTTTCAGAATTTTTGACCGTTTAGAACGCGAGATAATTAATAACAAAGTTCGCAATTTTCATATGCTGACCGTGAAAATTGCGAACTTTGTTATTAATTATCTCGCGTTCTAAAAGGTCAAAAATTCCGAAACTTCGGGATTTATCAGAAAACGTTATTTTGAGCCTATGAAAAGTGATTATTTTTCATTATAGCACGCTAGAACTACCTTAATTTAATTTATTAATATATTTTAAGTAAATTAAACGCCTATATTTTAAATAACGATATTATCGTTCCCTACATTCGCGATATTCAGATAATTCGATTTATATTTTTCCAGAATAAACTGACGTCACGCGGCATTGCCGCACTCTGTACACATCCGAGTACTGAATCAGCTGTTTAAAATACAGGGACCTCTCCGTGTGTCTGCCTACATAATGACGCATTTAGGTACAACGTTACAAATTATCGTTACGTACATTTAATGACCTGTTCCTTTTTAATGGCACGGCGCACGGAGACATAACGACTGTTGTGTAATCGTCACGTGCGAGATCGTACGATCGGATCAAATGACTCATTCCGCGCTCTGGATCTACCGACTGACGGCCTGCGTTCACACAAAACACTATAAAAGAGCGGTTTCAACCGACTCGAAATATCCTCAACGGGGTCGCCCCACATTTTTCTAAGGTTGGAAACTACGTTACAAATAGATTAATAAATATTTTTTTGAGATTTTTTTGTACAATAAAAAAATGTGTACTTATTAAGTACTGTAATTTAAAAAACGGAAATTTGTCGCTACTAAAATGAAGTAAAATGCAGTCAACCTGTAATTGGCTGATTTGATCTACTGGTCTGTCAAATTGAAAGCAAATCACAAGGAAGAAAATTTATACTCAAAATCTGTTATAACGACATCGAAGGGTCTACTCATATTTGGTCGTAAAAACCGATAGTCGTAACAACCGGTGATGTTTTCGAGGTATGTAGTATTATTGAATATGTAGGTACATATAAATCCATAGATAATTAATAGAAATAATATTCACAGTATCATTGTCATTTTTCTGTATTCATAAAATCTGCAATTTTAGTCTGTTTGGAACACTTCTGTGCGTACGAATTTTGTTTACAATACAGCTGGTCGTTCTAACAGATAAAATTTTCCGAAGATATGAAAATATTACATTAAATGTAGTCGCTTAATGCGGTATGTCGTAATAAGCAATGTCGTAAAAAGCAGTGTTTTTTATTAGGACGTCATATGCCATTCAGCCAAGACTTATGATTTTGGTCAATGTAACCGGTATGTTGTCCTAAACGATGTCGTCGTAAACGGCAGTTGAGCGTTTAAAATACATGCATATATATTTATTTCTTGTATGCATTTAAGAGGAAGGATATTGTATTAAAAAAGTTGGTTTACATAATTTATTTATGTATGAGAACTGGTTTCAATATTTGATTTTCAGTTCCGAAATTCCAGAACTAGTTTCGATATCGAAAAAATGTATAAAACACCAAGATTATTAAATACAGAGGTGACCTCGTTCATGAATAACACCAGCTGGAAGACCGTTCATATTTTTACAACCACGCAATATCAATTGACAGTCCGCTGGATAGCGTCATCTCCCCACTCGACAAAACAAGGTCTAATAACCTTGCAGAGCACGTATTTTTTAAAATCGAAGTATGTTTACTGACAGAAAATACTGAATGGAATTTGGAATCAAATTAATAATATCCGCAACCTTTTTAGCCCCTGTTTTTTGTTTTGGGTCTGAGTGAGTTTCATAAAACATACGGTCATCCCCCGACAAAACATCCTACAGACAAAATATCCCCGACAAAATAACCCTCAAAAGATAGCATTCGTTATAAATATGATATGTTACATCCCTTATATTGATTAAAATAATAGATTTTCTCAGGAAGATGGATAAAAAGTTCAATACTTCTTTTTAGTACTTGATAAACTCTCCAAAGGAGACGGAACGTTGTACAAAAATTAAAATAAAGTACTGACCTTCTGATCCATCTTCCTGAGAAAAGTTATTATTATTATAATTCGTGATAAATGTACATTTAAATTTTACGTCAAAGTTTGCCAAATTATTCATACTCATAACACAGCATTTTGTATGTACCGTGTTATAGGAGGTTTCAGTGATTAAGGTTAGGTTATGACATACGGGCGTTGTTTCTGAACGCATTCCTTCATTGAGAGTGGGATAATACAGAGTATCTGTGATTAGAACACGCATACAACGAAACACTGATGTCCGCCATATATAGGTCAAACGGAGTTGTTGTTTCAATTGAACGTTTAGTCACTAATCGTAATGGGGCAGTTTCATCGTGCTTAACTTCCCGGTCTAATTGCACTGTGGAATGTGGCTCCTTTCTTTTATGTGTAAAATAACCATAGCTTTTAGGAATTAGGGGAACTGTTTGAAATAGATTTTTTGAATCTTATTCCATGAAATACTTACTTTTCATGCCTGTATAGCGGTCGTGAAATGACACGTTTAACACTAGCGCTGTAAAGTTGCATGAATTAACATAAACGTAGTCATTTCCATAGTAAATCATAGTCCAACCGCATAAGAATCGAATCCAGTTTACAATTAGAAGTGGAGATCTCAAAATTGGACTGCCAAAAAATTTTACAATTAGGTGAAAATCAGCTTTTTTATTGGGACTACGTGCCAAGAATACTATTTTTGGCATATTTAATTTTTAACTTTTTATTTTAGAATTGCTACAATTAGCACGAAAGATGTCTTATCGAACTTTTTCAGAAATAAAAAAACAATACACCGACTAATCATTTAGACACACGCTTGTGAAATCGACGGAATAATGGAAGACATATTTCCGCCGTTACTTTTTCTAATTTTTCTTATATTTATTTTCCAACAAGTACAATAAAACTGAAAATTTTTAGAATGCATTTAAGTTCAAATAAATTAAAAAACTTTTTTATGCACGATTGACATCAGCGAGAAAGATGGAGAAAGGCTTACCTACTGTAAAAGAAAGAGATAGAAATATAACTATCGAAATCATTAAACAACCTTTTTACTTAAATAAAAATTAATTACAGATTTTCAAGCATATGGTATATTTATGTAAATTAAAATTATAAATTTTCATATAATTCTTAAAACAACAACAAAAATTAGACACTGTTTTGATTAACTAGTTCCGCTTGAACTTCCTTAAAACAGTCAATGTCAAAATACAAAGTGACAGCGGTGGAATGCTAAGCTAAGAGGTTACAACAAATTCCGTCCGAGGACCTAGCACCATTCGTGTAGTCCGTCATGACAGTGTGGTGTAATATAGCTCTGTACAATCGTGAAAACCAAACTGAAATCGGTTCAGCGGTTTTTAAGTAAACCGTAACATACAGACGGGCATGAAAAGGAGATATTATATATAACAAAAAAGTACATTAATTGGTTTAATCCTTATTTAGTATCTATTGTATAAGTTTATAACTCTGTTAGACTGAAAAGAGCAATTTCATGATTTATGAATACATTGTATACATAAAACCGTGCAAAGATGAAATTTGATAACTTGCATCATTTATTTTGTATACCTTGCACATTAGCCTTTTAACAATAGTGTTCGCTTGGAAACGGATATCCGTATCTATATACGAGGTGCATAGAAATAGTTCTTGTGTCTTGGCGCCCCTAGCGGTAAAGTTTGGCAGTGATCATCTCCATTCGAAAGGGCACTGGAGTCATTTACGATAAGTTGCTGAACGCATTGTCAAAAAATCTTGTTTGACAATAATCTTAAACTTGTTACCACCGCACATATTTCTTCACTAGCGGCCCAGTCCGGCTTCGCCGGGTATAGGATATAAAAGATGAGAATCATTATCATTAAATTCTCAACGTGTATAGAATTTGCGCGAATTCAATCGCTTTTATTTGTGAATATTCAAAAATCGAAGAAAAATCTTATTTCCCAAAAAGAAATTTAAAAAATTCTGTTGATCCGATCGCTACCAAACTTCAGAAGATCAGCCGCTGGGCTAATCTAAAGATTGTCTGAAAATTTCATCAAAAATGGTCTACCCGTTTGGAGTCCATAGATTACATATACATCGTCTTTTATCTATATAGATTTAATTAAAATGTAAAAAGTGGTTATAACATAACGATAATAGTTGGACATATAGTATCGCGAAGTTTTTTGTAGTTATTGATATGTTCTTTAATATTGTAGAACATTCTTTTGTTCTATCATCAATAGTTTCCGCAGCGCATGCGACGAAAGATGTTTTATGGCATTTTTTTTACACCTTGGGTTATGTTACTAAAGTTTTAGTAAGGATCCCTAATATTTTCTAGCAATAAATATAACCTATGTTACTCAGGGTGAATGTAGCTTTCTAATGGTGAAAGAATTTTTTAAATCGGCACAGGAGTTTTTGAGTTTATTCATTACAAACATACAAAAATACAAATCTTTTGCTCTTTATAATATTAGTGTAGATAAAAAAAACATTAACGAAATCGATCCCGCTAAAAAAATAACAAATCGACTGAAACTATTTTTTTTAAACTCTGTGTAAATTTTCTCTTCATTACAACGTTTTTCTAGACATTATATCGTAATATTTTTGTGTTCTTCTCGCGTGTGTCAAAAAAGATTCTACACCTTGTATATAATATGCACGTGTGGTTTGAATGCAAGACTTTATATAACGATACATATTTCAGGAAATATGGGAGTTCCGCATATGTGAACATTTATGTACAAAAGGGCGATTGTGTTTACCACTGTTTATCCATAAGCCACCGCCATTATTAGAGGAAGTTCTGTATTTTTATACTCACCACGTCAACCTGCTTTACTACTGTAAATATACGTGTATTATTAGGTGTGTTTGGTATATCAGAATAGAGTAGATAACTCAGACAGTGTAATTTATTCTGAACAGTGTACGTTAGGTTTACCACATGTGTACATTTATAACAAATGGGCTAGTTACAGATTTCACAACAAACTTGGATTTAGGTTAAAGCTAGAACAGAAAAACAAGCTGTTTTTACATTTTATATTTTTGTATTGACACTGATCCATTTTAAGACACAAAAAAGTAAAAAACGGATTGTAAGACATGAAATTTTTTTTCTTTTACTCATATATTATAAATATAAATAAATATAATATATAATAAATATAATATCGTATCGTGAACGATGACATACAATATCGCATATATACATACTGTATTGAGTCTTACGGTCAATACAGCATAATAGTAGTTATATAATTTTTGTCAGGATAACCACATACCATACGTAAACACATATTATTGTCAGCACTTGTCAGGATCCTTGCGTTTGCCCAGACGTGAGGTCAGATTCCAGCGGTCATCAACATGTCCCTGTCACAAAACGCATATGAGTATTCATAGATTCAAACTACATATTATATCATCATAATTTTATAGTTAGTCATTCAACCCTTCACATCATTCCGTCCTCAAACACAACACAATCATACTCATCACACATTACAGCCTCTGTCAGCAGAATTGTGGTCTCTTTTCAACCATGATGATATTACGGACAAACCATAATCTTCACATATAGTACACAACACAATGTGGAATTAAGTTTATGGACACCCCATAAACATCACGGACAAACCATGATCTTCACATATAGTACACAACACAATGTGGAATTAAGCTTACGGACACCCCATAAGCGAGAATATATATATATCGGACACACCAGATATTACTGACTGTATGAAACATCAATTGCACTTCGAGGTCATAAACACATTACTTTATAGACAGCCTGTATAAATGAGCCATTTATAGCGACTGCTTCCAAATCTCAACTTCATTTCAAATGAATCTCTATTTACGAATTATTTAACTTTTCACATCCCTGACCCTCGAAAGCCACCTGATATAGAAATCTATCTATAACAGTTGTCTGACCAGCACCAGGCCCTAAACTAAGTAGTTCCACTGAAGTACTTTCCATTTCTGCCAGTAACCACATTCATACAGCATTCAGTTAGTATTCCATTACTTATAGCTCTCAGTTACTTCAACAGTATTTCAATCAGAATCACATAAACCTCACATTCATCCAACAATACGTTATTCTTATCAAATTGATATCCTATAGGCCCATGATCATGTATACCTTCATATAAAATACTCAATAAGCTTGTACTCGCAAACATAATTAAATCTATGATATCAACTCAGTAGGTATGGCACCTACCTTAATTTCTGGAAATGCTGGCACAATATCACAATACAATTTACACAGATTAATTACAATTATTATTGAAATATAACACATTCTGAATAGAATAATATGCAAAGACAAGCACAACTGTTCACTTCCAAATCTCATCAGTAACTGTTAAGCGTCTCCGAACTGCCCCTTCGTCTTTCTGCCCTTTTCAAGTACATCGTTACATTTTTAACTAATAATTTATTATTTCTGAGAACGGTATCCATCTACGACCCCACGCATTCAGAACAGACCATCTCTGTGTAATGTCTGTCAACGTGTTCTTTATTATCTAACGTTTGCTAATTTTACATCTTAAGTGCTGGGAACAACTATATTTAGAGAAAATATTACTTTTACCAACATCAAAAATAATATTATCTTACAGGATAATGAAAAACGGTCAAATTCAGACATATGTCACGTGATCTACTCTACTCTACGTAATCCTGCTGAAGAGTTGAGACTGCTAGTGTTAACTCCTGAATACTGAAATACCAAACAGATCAGTATATCTTACTTCTTTGTATAACAAACGCAATAGTTTTATAGTGTTAAAACTTTTTAAACTGGAGTATGACACCAAACACGCGTATTATCAGGTACACTCAGAAACTCTCAATATCATAAACAATAAACTTAACACAGTATGACCTTTCAGATAGATAAATTGTAGATTATAGACGCTCGACAGCTATTAAAGTATATGTTGATCATTCAGAAAATGAGCATAAATCGGCAAAAAACAGCTGTTTTACGTACCGTTTTTAAATGCGTAGGCGTCGTCGTCATCGGCGACGCGTTGGCAGCATTATCCTGCACTTTGTGTTTGTGCAACACCATAGTGGAGTGCACCAGGACAGTGCGCAATCGGTGCAAGATATTCGATAATTTCCAAGCCGTCACAAAAGTTTTATTCAATCACAAGAATCACTTCATATTATTTGTTATCAACACAAAAATCACGACTAGTTTTAACTGAAAAGATTAAAGAGTTCGTTGAGGTTATTTAAAACAACGTGTCATCAATCGTACTTTTTGCAATCGCGACTACAGAATCCTAGATATGATTCGAAAAGTCGATCACAATCGATTTAAATTGTCTAAGTCAGGTTACCTTTCCTAATTATTTATTAATCATAAGGTTTCTGCTATATAGCTTTCAGTCTTAATATTTAGTTGAAAACAAATGACACTCTTAAACCTTTATTTTAAACTAAAAGTCATACCAGATACACAGCATAAACACTGTTTTTCCTGTCGTCGCAAAACACAAAATCCAAGTCTAAAAATTCATGATAATTTTTGACATCTTAGTAGAGAAAGCAGAGGAGCTAAAATAATTTTGAAATTATGAAATTTAATATGAATTTTTCGACTCCTTAATCCGCGGTATAGAAAGTCCAGCTCAGTTACATTCCCATGGAAGTTTCTAGGGTTCCCGCTATGTTAGATTTTGTTCTGTCGTTTAATTACATAACGTATGTAAATTTTATTGTAGTAGTCCCTACAATTTAGAATCTGGAATGTTTACAAATGGAATAGTAAGAATAATAATACGGGTTTACTCTTTGGATATGGAACTTTAAAACGACAAAAAAGCTCCGCGCCTGACTGAAAGTAACGTTACTATTTTGAGGTTTTTTGTTTATTGTATTTGAAACTAGCGGCCCAGTCTGGCTTCGCCCGGGCGTAAATGTAATATATAGGATATAAAAGATGAGAATCATTATCATTAAATTCTCAACGTGTATTGAATTTGCGCGAATTCAATCGCTTTTATTTGTGAATGTTCAAAAATCGAAGAAAAATCTTATTTCCCAAAAAGAACTTTAAAAAATTCTGTTGATCCGATCGCTACCAAACTTCAGAAGATCACCCGCTGGGCTAATCTAAAGATTATCTGAAAATTTCATCAAAAATGGTCTGTCCGTTTGGAGTCCATAGATTACATATACATCGTCTTTTATCTGTATAGATTATTAAAATGTAAAAAGTGGTTATTGTGACATAACGATAATAGTTGGACATATAGTTCGCGAAGTTTTTTGTAGTTATTGATATGTTATTTAATATTGCAGAACATACTTTTGTTCTATCATCAATAGTTTCCGCAGCGCATGCGACGAAAGATGTTTTATGGCATTTTTTTTACACGTTGTGTTACATTACTAAAGTTTTAGTAAGGATCCCTAATATTTTCTAGCAATAAATATAGCCTATTTTACTCAGGGTGAATGTAGCTTTCTAATGGTGAAAGAATTTTTTAAATCGGCACAGTAGTTTTTGAGTTTATTCATTACAAACATACACACAAAAATACAAATCTTTCTTCTTTATAATATTAGTGTAGATGTGTAAACTGTAACGTATATTACATAAAATTTCAAAAATTCATTGTTTAGTACTTTATAGTTGACAAACACACAACCTGATCCTATATTTCCATGGGTCATATTATTGTATCATGTTTTGGTAGCTTAAGAAATGTTATAATATGAATTATAAAGTTACGTGCGTTTCGTGAGTGTGAGTGTGATTGAGAGTGCGTGAGTGGGCGTGAGTCTCGAAATATAATTATTATCGTGTGTGAACGTGAGTGAGTGTTGAAACCTAGTCGTGAGCGTGCGTGAGTGTGATTATAAAAAATAGGAACAGTGCGTGAGCGGGCGTGAGTTGAAAATGATTTTCGTGAGTGTAAGTGATCGTGAACAAAATACTACTCACGATTGCACCTCTATCCTAAATTTCTGTCACAAGCTTCTACATACTTGCAAAGATGAGCGACTTTACTTTCCAACGGCTTGACTTTACGGTTTCGGCGTAAAAATGCATAAATCATAAAAAGACAAGCGACTAAAAAAAAGAATAATAAGGCGCTCACGAATTCATAATATACAGCGTAAGTTGTACATACATAATAATACGAATAACCCACCACTACAATAATTGTGTACATAATGTCTTTAGCGTTGACCCAGTTTCCAACGTATAACAAAAAGAATGTTATAATTTCATATTATTGTTTTAAATAAGACACTCTGAGAATGCAACACCCGTGTTAATTTTTTTTTAAAGATAACTATCACACTTGCGCATAAAAATATCATTGTTTTAATTAAAATATTATAATTTATATTCCGAAAATAAATAACAAAACATAGTTTGTGTCAAAAAATCGTCCGATATAATTTTTCATACAGACTGGGGGTTATCCAAAAATTACGTCGCACGGTTTTTAAGATTTCTAGACCCCCTTCCCTCTATGTCACATTTAGTCACATTTTCATTTAGCCCTCCCCTGCCAAATGAAGTCACACTATTTAATAATTCGTTGACATTTTTTTTTAATATATAGCTACATATCGTGTATTACTGGCTAAAATAATAGACCAAGAGTCCGTGAGTACCAGACCTTCATTATTTTATAAAAGCTGAAAGTTTCTCAGCGCATGCTTCCAACATATAGGGTAGCTGTAGGTGCGAGCGCGTGTAGATGCGAGTGAGATATTGATGCGCTCGCATCTATAGCTATCCTATATGTTTGTCTGGCTATGGGTTAGAACTGTGGAAACTGTCTGGCTACTGCGGAAACATCTAATAGTTCCCAAGTAACCTGTATAACATTCAGCTTTTATACTATAACCTAAGAACAGTTTCAATTTATTGAAGTTTAAGGGTGTCTGTCAAGGGGTTGCCACGATATTAAGTGCCTGGCGATGGACGACGTGATTTCTAATATTATTCCGAAGAAAAATATTAAAAAATTACGCTTTATAATTTGACGAAATTAAGTCGGTATTTTATACAACTTTGCTACCTGTTACCTGCCAAAGCCACGATGAGCCGAAGTACATAGTCGCCCATCGTTTTTACCTATGTTGGAAACATACGCTGAGAAACCTTCAGCTTTTATAAAATAAAGGTCTGGCACTCATGGGCTCTTGAACTATAAAGTACAACAGGAAAAGTATTTGAATCGCAGATTTTGTTTCTTAAAGATTTGACTGTGAGACAACACAACATTTAAAATCCTTCGAACCTCCTGTCATAGTTGTCTCACAAATGGTCACTTGTCCGAAAGCAACTAGAAAGTTTCCGATTTTTTCACTTTTAATTATAGTCCTAAAATTTCAAACTGAGTGGCGAAAGAATTTTTGTAATAACTTTAAAAACAACAAAACTATGCTACTTCAAAGTATAAATCTGACAATGAATACATTTTGAAAACCCTACACAAATCATAAAATAATACGTATATAAATAAAACGTACATACATCATTTTATTAACATTATTACAAAAAGGTTAATGAGACTATATACAACATAAAATGCATGTATTTTCGATTGCTTGCGTGCCAAAATGTTAAGGCATTAAAAAAAACTCGTAAAACAGGTGTGAATATTTTGCTACAAAATATATATATATATATATATATATATATATATATATATATATATATATATATATATATATATATATATGTATATACCCACTCACTTATTCTTATATTTGCATATTCTTATCGTTTGGTTAAAAAAGATAATAAATGAGGAAAAAGAAAGATTTATATTTTGAAGCAAGTATTAATAAAGCAATTTATAAATGTTTACATTTCTGTTCGATTCACGGCTTCTTTTTCGAAAAACATCTTAAAATATCTTATTAAGTATATCTTCCTCTAAGTTATGTTTAAGTAAGACTTTAGCTTAGAGTTAACTGCATCGTTAGCTAGGGAACTATGTCAGTACTAAGTTCTAAATCCATAACAATTTGTCTAAAACAAACGTATCATAAATTTCACTCGACGAAAGAACAATAAAACGAATGACATTTCAACTGAAAGTATTATATATTATGTAGACATTCATTATATACATGACTTTAGCATAGCTGTATGAATAATTCCATAACATTGCAACAGGAAATTTTTTTATACCAAGTTTAGGATTTCAACACACATTGGAGGAAAAAATTAATTTGCTTATTTTTGCCTATTTTTTTTTTTTTTTGACTCCTAGGAATGGATGCATGCGTGATTCTGATTTGTCCACCCTCAAAATGTAATAGATGAGGAGCTAGCAACGGATATGTGAATGAACTACGCTCTGCTATCGTTTTAGTTCCATCTTCCGTAAGAAAAACTCCTGTTCGAGATAAAGTCAGATTTTAAATGTAAAGAATATTTTTTTCCGTAAAGCGTCTTTGAATGAATGCCGTTGTCTATAGAATTTCTTTCTCCAAAAATGTACCTTTTTAAACGATTTTTTTTTTAGTTGTCCCAGGAATGATTCAATATTTTGGTGTCAGTCGGATCAGTGGTTTTGAAAATATACGTAATATTGTGTAAATTTTCTTCCAGTAAACTGCAATAATTGTTTTTTCGCTAATAAATATCGTGTTAGTTTTGCGCTGACTACAGCCCTGTCATTCTTCTATTAATAAATGCTCACGTGCAATTCAGAAAGTGATGAAAAAGTGATGAATAGAAAGAAAAGCGCTAACCAAGTAACTTTCTCACTTAAAAAATTAAACGAAGGTCGGCAATTAATCAATTATTAATCGAACTACAATTAGTCAACACTTCAACAAGTACGTATTATTTTCAATATTTTAAATGTTTTCCACTTCATTTCACATCGAATATTTAATTATAATTTATTTGTTTAACAGATGAACTATTCGAACAACTATAAACAAATGTCAACAAATCAAATCAATGGATTATACATTAGCTTTTACACGTGGCTTCTTTCGCGTTAATATCTGTTTTGACGGAAATCTTATACTAATCCGACGCAGTCGAGTAAAAAGTATCTCATACTTTACAATTCGCTTTCAACTGGATAGTTCATTAAGAAAGTGTAGTTTTAGCTCTCGGAAATATACATCCAATAATAAAATTATCGTGGTTTAATTAAGAAATCACTAAAATGTTGTTATTTATAACATACATCAAGATGTATCTCCAGCCATTTTTGATATCGGTATAGATCTTCCAAAAACGCCTATTTTAATAGCAAATCAATACAATTATTGCACCTGAATTTAATATCTGCGACTTGTTTCTATAAATTAAGCACAAAATCGAATCGTAATTCGAAATCTCGAGACGTGCTGTAAAGAATATTCACGAATATTACTTTTTTATTATTCAATTTTGTGGGCAAAAATATAGTTTTTTTGAAATTTTTAAGCAGCAAGCCAATTTTTGTGAAGCTTAAAAACAGTAATAAAATTAATTTTCTGAGAGCATATTTTACAATCTGAGGGATTAGTGGCCTTAAATCAGTCAGCTGAGATTCCAACATAGCGATAAACATAATTCCCGATCAACAAAAAAAGACGCAGTAAACATTTTCGAAACCATTAAAGGGTTTTTCGTTTAAAAACTTTGGGAAATAACACTCAATATAAATCGAACAATTAATTATCAGCTTCAATATTCTCAGCAACTAACATTCTGGTAGAGCATTAAAACATGCTAGAAACAATTCCTGATCAAGTTTAAAAACAAAACACAATAACTGCACATAAAATTTTATTTCGTGTGTTTGCCACATACACTGTCACTAGTGCTGCATACATATTTCACTCTTGCAACAAACACAGAGTTTTAGGTAACACAACAACAAAACACGCCACAACAACAACTGGAGTGCGACCGTCGCGTCGTCTCGACTCTCTCACAGACTATGCAGCAAAGTCTCTCGATGCAATAATTCAAATTTCGCGTATGTAAAACAATTTTCGCAATGGAGCGCCACATTGCTAGCATTTAGAGGGGACGATGCCAACGGAACGGTAATGCAGAAGTACATTTTAAATGTTAGAGTAGTCGATTATTAATTTTCCAGGGCTGTGAGATCTGATTCCGACAAGGAAAAGTTCACAAAATTTAAGCGACCATTGACCCAGTTTTAGCATCTACTACGGTACATGCATAAAAATTATTCCGCTTATATATACTGTGAAGTGTAAGTATATAATAATAATAATAATAATATTTATTTGCTTTGCCAATAAAAGATACAAAATCGTCACGGTGGATCCATCAAGGACAGTAGTAGGTCCATCAAGGACTCAATCATTCATAACTTAGAAACTCATTCAATTTGTAGAAAGCATTTGATAATAAAAATTCTTCTAAGTATTTTTTAAACTTCGACAGTTTATCGCATTGTTTAATATTTTGAGGTAATTTATTATAAACAGCAATACCTAAACTATTTGGGGATTTCATGGAAACAGTTAAACGATTAAAAGGAACTCTAAGTTCAGATTTTGATCTGATATTTAAGTTATGAATGTCCGAGTTCTTGATGAACCTACTAAGGTTCTTGAAAACATAAATTGGCAGTTCACAAATTAGTATGCAAACTAATGTGAGTATTCTATATTTCTTAAATATATCTCTGCAACTTGTTCGCTGCGATACACCGGCAATACATCTGACAATTTTCTTTTGGCAGATAAATACACCATTTGCTTGAGAAGACATACCCCAAAAGCAAATAGTGTATTTTAATCTTGAATAAACTTGTGCGTAATAAAATGACTCACTGTCTAGAACAAACGAGCCATACATTAGATGAGAATAATATATGATAAGTAGCCGGGTGAAGATATTTTAGTGCCTTCTAATTATTAGTATACTGAAACGTTGCTTTCCCGCGGCTACTTTTCATACTGGAAACTTTTTTTGTAATTATGACAGTCGCGGACAGATTTTTTTTGTTGGTTTGTTTCCTTAAAATGTTTGACAAGTTCGCATTTTACTGTTTTAAACGAGTGTGTGTAAATTAATTTACATTCTAATGTAACATTTTGCATATGACAAAAAGAAATAAATGACACTTGGCACAATTTATGTCGGTAAGTTAGAAATTTTACAACTGTGTGGCCATCTATTGGCTAAAAGCTTCAACAGTTACCTCACAAAATTTCTAATTTACCAATATGTCACTCTTTTGCATAAACTGAACGTTACTTCCATGAGAAAATGTTACTTCCGAGTTCCGTTAGAAAAGATCGGAGACCCTCAAATTGGGCGTAAAGAAGTTTAACTTCAAAAATCTAGTTGATTGTTTATTCGTTCAGTCGTTGTTGACATTGAGTGTAGTGCTAATTTCAGTGAAATAAAATAAATTAATTTCAGCGACGCTGCAGACAAATTTCACGTTCCCGATGTGTAAAAGTTGGAATCCAATCCGTGTATAAATTGTATGCGTAAAAGTCGATAATATTTTATTTTAATAAGTGCTAGTCGATTAGCATGCTAGGGTTTGCTGAGCGGCAATTTTATCGCTTTCATTTATTTCATATAGAGAATCTGCATGCTTTGCATCGGCAGAATTTCAATTAAAATGATAATTTATGTAGTTATAACCCAACCCTAATTATTAACATATTACAATAGTTACATACATCGTTCCAGTCTATGAATATTACAGTTTATGGCTGGATCTGTAGTCTATGGAGAACACCTATTAAAATTATACACCAGAGCACTGAATAATAAAAAAACCGGTTAAGTACGAGCCGAACTCACGTGGAGAGGGTTCTGTAACATTCCATTTTCCAAGAGAGCTTTAAGACAGGATTTTCGTTTAGGTTTTCCTGTAAACTATGAATGAGTCCCTATTTTTCCTATTTTTTTTTCCAAATATTAGGTTCAGTAGTTTCGTTGATAAGGGGGAAATGCTCGATTTTCGTATGTTTTCTTTAATATCTCTAATTTGGCCCTCAAAATTAACCCCACAAATCGGAATTCGTTTATTTACGCCATACGTGTGTGATTGAGTCATCTAACGCTTTAAATGTACCAAATTTCAACATTTTTCGTACAGTAAATTCGGAGAAACTAACCTGTGACAGATGGACAGACAGATCCGTTTTCTCAACAGAGAACTCTATAAGCAACCATAAAACATGCAAAATTCTAAAACTTTTTTCTCACCACATGTTAGCATCATCAGAAAATGATTTAAAAATCATCTCATAATGATGCTTACATAGCGAAACGTACATCGAGAAAAAACTGGTAATGTTTTGTGATTGCTTTTCCTAGCTCGAAGGTTTGTAATAACTTTTAAAACTTTTATTAACCTTTTTTTAATTTAAAAATAGCAAGTTGTCGATGAAAAATCGCGTGAACATGAGTCAGTATATTACAATTTACACCTAGAATAGCATAAGTTTATTGATTAATAATTAATTTATTACACATATATCTGGCAAGTGGCAAACAACCGTTTATTACTATAGTACGGTTCATTTATTCTAGGTGGTGACACAATATAACGGGTATGCTCTGCATTGTTTGACTGCTACGTCAGTCCATTAAGCGAATCGTACTATAATGAGTCACCCTCTACTATTTCAGAATCGTATTATCTATATAAATATACCAAAATGGATGTTGGTATATTATCTGAGAATAGGCACATCAAAATATTTTTTAGAGTCATCATTTAATTTAAGAACCTCTCGGGTGGCCTAAGTTTTTTTCAACTTTGGTTACACGATTTGAATCCCGTCATGACGGATTCCATATATTTTGCCACTTTTTTGGATTAACAAAAATAATGTTCTCTTTTGGAATATTTTTGTCAAAATTCGTCGACTAATTTACTATCCTACATTTATTTATAAACAGATAACTGACGTTCACCGTAATCATAAAAAAACACAAAATGTCCTCAATGATTTCCTGCCATCCAACACGATTTTGATATTAGTGAATCCAAATACAAGTTGATAAATTACATTTAGTCACAAATATGCATATGTAAAATGAAGATTTGACATATGGGCGGAGTTTGGGTCAAACGCAACATGTAAAATGTGATCAGCTTATGGTTTAAATTTATATCACCAGACGTCGTATCGTTTTATGTCAAATCACAATATCATCATTGAACTTATTCGACGTGAATGCGGATCGATTTATTAGTGAATTCAATTATAAGCGAATAAATGACATTTACTGTACTCACAAATGCATCCAAAATGAAGGTCGTTGCATTTACATGCATGTTATTTATACTATGCCATGTTATCAGCGTTGCCAGACGTCCCGATTTTGGCGGGATGTCCCGATTTTTAAATCAAAATTAAATGTCCCGCGCGGGACAGGCTCAGTCCCGCTTTTCGGGGATAACTCGACCGTGCGTAAATAATTATTCTCTTATTGTAAGTTGCAATTTGTAACACTCACTCCTCAGACTATTGTTTGAAACGCCATTTTTTTCTAATGAATAAAACTTTTTTGATTTTGATTTCTGTTTTTTTTTTTTTTTTTTTATTCAGAAGACGAATAAGATTCAACTATTTAACGATAGGGTAAATCTGATTAAAAGTATCATATTTTTGTTATCTATTGTCACGTAAACGTAATTTGAACTCAAATAAAAAGATAAATATTTAAAAACTTCTGATTATATACGTTTTTTCGACGAAAGAATCCCGCTTTTTTCACTCAAAAAGTTCCAAAATCCCGACTTGGCAAAAAAAAATCTGGCAACGCTGCATGTTATATCCAGTATGTACAGTAATTAACGTAAAAGGCATAGTTTCAAAGAGTAATGCAAAGCGACTAAATGTGCAGAATTGAGCAAAATTACTTTCAGCTCAATGTTTACTATTTATTATATACGAAAATTGTAGTTTCTCAAACGGCTCACAGATAGACTGAAATTTACACAGAAATTTTTACGTCACACTTGTTTTTTTGCCGTTTCATTATCACAAAGAATCGGCACCTTTATCCTAAATAACTACTTAGTGTTTACCATATGCAAGTCGGCCATATTTCATTTCTAATCCTATTATAGATTCAATGAACTATGAAAATGTATACATGTGTGCAAGCACAGAATAGTTAGTAATAAGAACAAAATAACTACAGTGAATCTTCTTAGTCGCAACACCGTTTAATAAGATATATTTTCGTCATACATGCGATATTTAAAAAAAATCTGAAATATTTTTCAAATTAATTGCTTTTAAAAAAAGACATGCCGGTCTCAAGAAACTAAAGAAAATTTCATTTTGAACACTTCTCTATAAAATAAATATCTATAACTTAAATATTAAGACCACTGTGGTTGGAACAATAAAAATAAAAGAATAGTTACTTCTTACCACAACAGATTTATTCAGTACATTTATTCATGTACATTTCGAGAGCTAAGCTCCCATCTTCAACAAAACACTATACACGAATAAATCTGTTGTGATAAGAAGTAACTATTCTTTTATTTTTATCAATAGCTTATCCATAACTTTGAAAAAGATGTAAAAAAATAAGTTTTTTGCGATTCTTTAATTTATTGCAAAAGACAAATCATCAACGATCAATCCATCAGCCTGATAATTATCTACACTGAAATAAGTTTAAACTTTAATACCCCAAGGTTATAACTCTCTCTATCTATCCATCACGTTCAAATATCGAAACATATTATTACACTAGTTACGACAACAGCAGTAATAACTTTAATATGGCAAAGAGCAAGTCAACAACATAAGGAATACAGCTGAAGAAGCAGCCAGCTTTATATTCCTCAAACACGTAAATTGGAGTCACGGGGGTGTCATAAAGAGGACCGCGACCTCCGCCACTATTAAGAAGGATCGTCTGTCCCTTGTATTGCATAAACCAGGGTTTGTGTACTTAATGACGTCATCCGGTAAGCAAAGCCATGGGATCATGGATGACAGGAAAATAACTTCGAACTTTGTTACCTTTGTTATAACCAGAAAATGCCTTAAGGTAGTTGTCGTGGTACAATATTGTCAAAAAGTTATAGATTATATACGCGCCACAAAAGTATACTAGCTTGTAGTTAAGTGATTCATAATTTGTACGCAAAACTGTACCCGTGGAAACGTAACCCATACAGTATTCATATGCATGTATACTTTTCTATAAATTGTTGAACTTTAAACCGTTATTTATAAATAATTAGACGGTCAAAAAAAATTTCTATTTTTTTTTTAAACTCATAACAAATGCATTGAAAGACTGTCAGTTTTTGGAAAGTTTCTGACAGTTAGTTCTTTTTTTATAAATAAGAAACTGGTTCAGAACTACAGAGATCGTATACAATCAATGTTAATTATCCAATTTTTAATTGAATTTATCTCGGATTATATACGGTCGATCGACTTCAAATTTTCAGGGTAATTGTATTATCATGTCCTTAATAAGTATACAAAAATTAAGAATTTTCTGATGGTATGCCTTAACCACGACAACTACCTTAAATAGCGTCGATTTATTTTAAATAGACAATTAATTATTTGTTTTTCTATATCATTTATCTTCAATTATTTGTTTTATTCTGATTAGTTTATTATAGTCTGGATTTCCGTTCCCAATAATAAAGGTGAAAAATTCAAAAAAAGTTAGCTTTATAAACATAAACTCCAATTTAACATAGAAGTATAAAATATAAAAAAAAATCTTATCTCTATATAAAGGGTAAATGTGTCGTAAAAAGAGTTTATTGTAATGGATATAAAAGTAAAAAAACAAACTTCCGTCGCTATAAAAATTTAATTATGATTAATATTTTAAATTTTACGAGAAAAAATACGAAATATTTTTTCAGTTCCTTAATTACCATTAATACAGAAAACACTAACGGGACATCGGTCTGTACATTCTACCAAAACTGTCATTAATGCAAGTGAAACCGCGAAACCTCAGCTGTTGAGTGTCTTTAATCTACAATCTCGCTCTCTCTCTCTCTTTCAAGCTGTAAAAAGTTAGTTTTTATTATAAATATTAAGAGTATTTTTGATAATGTAAACTTTAGGCAAATTCTATAATACTATTAAAGTTGAAGACTGAAAATTCTTAATACGGTCAACGTATTCTTATGTTATCTTGGACAAAAAATATATGTATATTGTTGACAGTCGCATATGCAAATTATTGTTGAATTATGTCATTTGCCGATATCAAGGCAACTACAATAAAGAAGGGGAGATTGAACTATACAGATATACATATACAAATATCACCACGAAAGAAATTATTTCAAACTAGAAAAAAATACCTTTAAATTCTGCAGAACGTTTTCTAAACACTAAATTCTTTTTAAAAAAATTTCTGATTCTTAACTGCAATCACAGAACATTTCAAAGAAACAATTTTGCAATGTTTTATGAAACAGCATAGTTTTAGAGAAGATCAAAAAATATATTTTGTAAGCTCCAAGTAAAAAATACAAACGGCCAAAACAATTCGAATATCACATTTCAATTTATCAAGCTATAAAAGGTTAGAGCTTTGCCTTCCTTCTCTTGTTCGTAGCGTAGGTTAACCCTTAACGATCTACCCTAGAACTAAAGCAATGTATCATTGACTTGCCCCGTCCTCAATTACTGCGGCACTGCCTTCTACACTTAAAGTATCAGTTTGCAAACAGTAAATTAAAAATCGTTGTTGAGTTAGCTTACCACTCAGTGCTTTGAAGTACTAGCCGATTGATTAGTTTAAGGTGATTGAATCCTCAGATTGTAAAATATGCTCTCGGGAAATTTCGAACTATCGTCGCAAAATTCATTTTATTACTGTTTTTATTAGATGTGGTTAAGCGTTAAGCTTCACAAAATTTTGCTTAAAAAGTTCAAAACACATATATTTTTGCCCTAAAAACGTGATATTCGTCAAGATTTCTTTACAGCATGTCATGGAATTTCGAATTCCTGGAAGGCATTTTAACATTTTGAAGTCTTTTCTTTACAAACTTATGGTACAAAATACTGACAAATTTGGCTTGCTCAATATTTTTTTTAAATTAATTTTTTTCTGTACAAAAATTTGCGTAAAACATTATCTCGTTTTTTATCCGATTTTAAATCATTTATTTAGATCAAATATACTGTAAAAACTTGGCTAAAAGTCATATGGGGAAGAATGGTACATATTTCTAGTTTATTTTGCAGCGTTAAAGATTGAATAAGACATTGAACAGTCGGTAAATTCTATCTACCGAACGCTACCCATGTTTCACGCCATTCATCTCTGCACTTTCATTCAACATTTCAAGAACATTTAAATTTTCGTTTTCTCGGTCAATTTGTTAATTGATCATTCACACTTAGTAGGCACGGTACTTTACGACGCCTTAATGAATACGAATATATCATTGACCTTCATTATCATATCTTAGGTCAAAACCACTACGACCTCGATGTAGACTATTTTAATGAAATTTTAACAAAGTCCAATTAAAAAAGTGTTATTGATTTTCCACAAGGTATAAACAAATCAAATTGAAAATAACGACAAAAAATACATATAAAAAGTAATCTTGGCTCCAACATTAAAATCACTATGACCTTGTTTAATTAATGTCCGATAACAATAAAAAGTAGGTTCTAATAGCTATCAAAATAGATTTATGGCAAAACAAAATCAAACTAATGAAAACTTTAAAAACTGTCACCATGGAGAACTATACAAAACGTACAGCCTTCTTCCATGCTCCAGAATAAATTTTAATTAGAAACATTTCAATGGATTTTACCAGAATTATAGGCTTATACCATGCGCGGTGATGGATCCGTATGATTAGAAAGTCCCTTTGAATGACTAAGGTTCATGGTAAAAGTCAGTTGTCCTTTTCCAGTAATATTAGTACAAACAAAAGTCACGGAAATATGTTAGGTATTGTAGCGGATCACTCTGTATATATAAGATACACTCTATGTATAGAATGTTCTCGACCACACGACACAAAACAGCAGTAACAGAGCATTCTGGAAATATCGTTCTTAAACGGTGTGCTTGCCGCATATTTTATTTCAATAAATAAATATTTATAACTCCACGGCAAGTACTTTTGTAAAAGAAAATTAAATTAAAGGCGTTTCTAACATCTATAGTATAAAAACTTAAAAAAAAGCGAGATTTACATAAAAGCCTCCAGGGACAAATAGAGAAAATTCTCGTCGTCATATCTCGAGATAAGGGATCATACGGGCCTGTCTTTTCAGCGCTTACAATGGACTCTATAAATACAAAGACCAAAGGTAATTCAAAAGCAAAAAAGAGACGACAGCCACTTAAATTTCAAATATTCGCAGGAAATTTAAAAGGCTATAATTTATAATTCACAAACACGTGAGTTGTTAATAAACGAGCTTTGGCACGCGATCACGAAATAACACAAACACCTCTCAAATCACATCAAATCATTTTTGAATACAAAAAGATACGCGTGTCAAAAAACGGAAATTAAGAAAAAAAACGAGTTTGCTTGTTAGAAGGGCATGCGATTTTTTAATGCATATTTTAAACGTTTTATAATTGTAAACAACAAAAAATACCACGTCCTTACTCGAACTAGACGTCAGAAAAAATATAATACAGTAAACTCTCGTTCATCCAGATTAAAATAATCCTCGGATCGGCGAGTTTTTAATAACAAAGGTTTTAATTACTTAAATGCAGGTATTAATAACGTTCAATAAAATACAACAATATGCTAATGTATGATTCATAAAAAAATCCGTACTACTAAAACGTCGCGATAACTTCGGATTACCCATGCGTCAATAATCCAGATTACAGCAAATTGGTTCGAATCACTAAATAATCCTAATTACTAAAGTTAGGATTATTGACTTTATCACAATTTATTTCAAAACAACTTGCAACAATTTTAAAGACGTGTCAAGAAAACAGTATATACGGGTGATTCTATAAAAATGGGGATTTTGGTATCTTAGTGAATTTTTTGCTACAATATGAACAAATTATTTTGTGCTAATTACTTTTTCTAACGGGTTGGTACTCAAAAATATTCAAAATACATTTTTTATCAACCTAGGTAATTTATATAATATACCTAGAAAGGAGAAAAAATGAAATACTACGTCAATAGAATTTTTTATCATAACAATAGTTAACCAGCATTGTTGCATTTTTAGACATATTATTTATGTGTAAAAATGAGCTGACTTTTCTCAGTCAGTCTCTTGGCACTTCTTAAATCAATGATTTCGAAATAAAATCGTGATTATTTCTATGTTCATTATGTAAAAGAAGTAGCCTTTGGTAGCATATTAATGTTGGTTTCTGATACGACTTTCAATTTTAAATCTAGATTTAAGAATGTCATTTGTTTTCAATTAATAGATAATATTGAGGCAAACTAGTTTTTTGTTCTATGGATATACTCCAATTTGATTTGAAAAAATTCCATTTTTGTATAATCCTCAAGAGCAGATCTAGATTTTTCGGGACCTGGACAACCAATGGAGCCCAATTTTTTGTTAGATTAAGAATCTAAATTGAGGTTTAAAATTCATTTTTAATAACATATCTCAAGCAAATGAAAACAAGTGATCTGAATAAACAAATGATACTATAAATTGAAAAAAAAAACAAAAAAATTGTCAAAACTCATCCAAAAAATTGTCACAGTTGATCTAAAAAATTGTCAAAATACATCCATAATAATGACAAGCATTAATGTTTACTACACGATCATTGTTAATAAAAAAGTATCAACAATTTATGATAATTCCATTTTTTTGGACCCTTGACATTTGGGGACACAGGGCTTAAACTTTGTTAGTCCCTATGTAGATTCGCCCCTGATGAGAATCATCCTCATCAAGCCCAGGTAACTTTTTTCCAGTTCCCTGCAACGAACAACATTTTACAATACCGTTTCGTACACTGCACAATTATTAATACCGGACACGCAAATACAATCAGTTTACCGAGTCAATTATTGTAGCCGAACAAGTAATTTAGGTTTTTAATCACGCAAAACGATGAGTCACGCGCACGCACAACTCCTACCTGTTACGCAACACCGCTATGGTGAATAATTGTGTAAGGATGATGACGTAGAAGCGGTCACTGTCACTTGGGATTGTCATAGAAACGCGTGCAGTGATGCAATGTACACGACTGTACTACAGCAATAATCAGTATAATGCACCCTAACACTGTCGCGGTCTAAAGAGAGAACGCGCGACGGCGCCGTCCGTCGGTCCCTGACCTTGACGTCACGCCATCGGGACGACACACAGGACAACGGCACAGAGACTGCGTATCGCAAAAGGCGACTCCTCGTATCTCGTCATCCATTACACAAAAAGTTCTGGACATTATTCTGCTAAAAGTAATCGCGATTCTTGTTATGATATACTATATAGTAAGGAATATTTCAAGGTTGCCTCGTTCCAATGGATAATAGTTGAGGGATGACATCATCCGGCGAACCTTGTCAACTGATTGTGTAGCGACGGCTGCTTTAATGACAGTATTTAACAAACGTCAAAGAAATCAAAAAACAGAATATTGATATTATTTGAAATAAATTGAAATTTTAAACTACGAATTTTGCATAGTCCTAGTTAAGTATAAATTACATTTTCGCAGAAAAACCAATAGCTGATCATCGTTTTTCATGTTAAATTTTGGTCAAAATATTAAAATGTTATTTCGATGTGGAAATTATACCAAAAAAATACTATGCTAATTTTCCGTATACAGTTTCATAAAAATATCATTTCAATCTATCAATTATTTTTCGATCGGTTTGAAATACCGTAATGCTTTTCTTATGGAGAAATATTATATGTGTACCCGTAAGCTACCATCGAACTAGACCCTCAACGTGTACGTATTGCTGGGGTTCCTTATCTTATCAGTTGTTACAGAGCATTTACCACACATTACATTTTTAAACTATCGTTGGCTACACTGATCTCAGCGTTGCCAAAAAAGAGAATTTATTAATTTTTTTTTCTTTTGACAACTTCGTACCAAAACCATGACGGTGAGGAGTTTTTGGTCCACTATAGTCTAACAATTGTTTTTTTCTTATTATAACATCGTGTCTTCTCTAGCTAATAAAAAATTGAAATCTTATACGTAAAATAACTAACAAAAAAATATTTAATAGTTTTTACGCGACTATTAAACTATTAAATCTAATATTTTCAGCAGACGAAAAAATCATGTAACGAGCAAAGAAGAATTTCAAAGCGATCTGCTTATTTTCGCCAATAAAATACGTCATATAAAAATGAACATATTACTATTATAAAAATATATAGTGAAAATAGCTTTCATGAAATAGAAAACTGAGATTAACTTTAAAAAGAAAAAAAATCACTTCAATTTGTCAGTTGTGATGTTCCATTTAGTGCAACATCACTTCGAAATCTCTAAGGATCACTTTTTCTAAGTAGTTAATCTACGAAAGACGGTTCACGACGAATACTACAGCACAGTTATTACACTAAACGCACAGAAGTGAGCTCACTATCGGTTGGTTCTCAAAGGTGGCGCGATACACACTAGTGAACCGACGCCGGCCGTCGCTGCCAAAGTCCCGACGCCGCGCACTGAACCGACGCCCTCCTACTTTACATCACTGTATGTGGCCGATAAGCGATTTAAGTTCAGATAGCTTTTTAATACATTTTTTGCATGTAGTTTTAAAGGTAGATAAGCAGAAATGAAAATATGATTGAAAGGAAAAATATAGATAGGGATTTTGATGATAGATTACAGCAGCGTTTCCCAAACTTTTCCAATGACGCGACACTTTTCAAATCCTGAAATTTTCGCGGAACATCATGGCTATTTTATAAAACACGTTTCAAACTTTTCTCAACTTGACGCCGCAATATTATTCATTTTCACAATTTTTAAAGGAACATAGTTTGAGAAACGCCGGATTAAAGCTTACGAGTGGTCAAAGTGGCTAGTGATGCTCGTGCAAGATATTAGAGCAGTGCTCGCGTGCCATAAGGAACCTAATAAAAATAGATTTACTCTTGTGGTTTCTGAAATTAGATTTAAGATAAAAAGTATTTTTTAAATTACACAATTGAAATCTACCGTGGTTTAATTTAATTTCTGAAATATGTCATTTCATTTTTTCCAAATCTGTTAAACCTCTCTGGTATATTTTTTATTTGAAATAATCATTGTACTCAGCTTGTGTGACCTTCAAAACAATTATTATTAATTAATAAAAATGCAGTAATTGCATTCCTAGAAGCTAGCTTATGGATAAAATTAAGTACTTTCACGCTAAAAGACCTCATAAAAACACGCATTAGTTGCATTTCTAAACACTTCATACATCTAAATATGAATTGTTTAATACGTTCTACATAATACTACATTTGACGACATTACACTGTTCCAGCAAATATATAAAAAAAAAACTGCAGTTGTCTGATCACAATTCAAGGTCAGTGGATTTTCTGCCAATGCATTCTGCAACCCAGAATAACTAAATGTATTGGCAGATACGTTTTACTAACCATTTCTTCGTTGACTTTGAATCCCTACTCTGGAGTTAGGCGGAGAATTTTGAGACTAGAGTAAATGGAAAGCACGTACGGACAGTAGTGTATGCAAATATAAGAATCAGAATAAAGTATGTTATTAAAATAATTGTACTTTAACATTTTTATTTCATAAAACAAACATTTTTAAATAAATTATGAAAATAAAAGAGGATTTTTAAATGAATTGGTGAACTATTTCAATAATCACCACCTTTTTAACGAGTTAGATTACTGCCGTAATTATAGAGAGTTAGTTTATTCATAGTACGGTGGTGCCAGCGTTGCCAGATTTTTTTTTTGCCAAGTCGGGATTTTGGAACTTTTTGAGTTAAAAAAGCGAGATTCTTTCGTAGAAAGCGAGACATAGTAAAAAAACGTATATAATAAGTTTTTAAATATTTATCTTTTTATTTGAGTTCAAATTACGTTTACGTGACAATAAGTAGATAGCAATTTTAATAAAAATATGATATTTTAAATCAGATTTACCCTATCGTTAAAAAGTTGCGTCTTATTCGTCTTCTGAATATAAAAAATATAAAAAACAGAAATCAACATCAAAAAAGTTTTATTCATTAGAAAAATATGGCGTTTCAAACAATAGTCTGAAGAGTGAGTATTACAAATTGCAACTTACAATAAGAGAATAATTATTTCCACACAGTCGAGTTATCCCCAAAAAGCGGGACATTTAATTTTGATTTAAAAATCGGGACATCCCGCCAAAATCGGGACGTCTGGCAACGCTGGGTGGTGCATAAAGTGAAAAGTAGTGGGCGGAGTGGAAATCTCACGTACACTCTATTACTCTCAAATCTCACAATCCTCTACATCGATGTTCACTACACCGACACGTCTCGTAGTTCCTAACCGGAAACGGGCTATTATAGTAAGAAACCTAAGTGTATTATGCAGAGGGAACAAACATTTTGTTCAGTCCTGAAATACCATCGAAACTATGACCCTGAGTCCTTGACACAGCTATTGCTGTGTGTGTGTGTATTGTTTGAATATATCAAACGCAGAAAAGCTTTTTCAATATGAAAGAGAAGGAGCATTCAGCATTCTGTGTTTATAACTGGTGAAAAGGAGAAATCATTTACGTAGAATTTCTAGTGTTGCCGCCGAAACGAGGAAAAACTATTTTTCTCGTCTCGTACTTCGAGATGAGAAAAACGCTCTCGAGAAAACACTGAGTTGTAAAATTTCTCATACAAGACGGAAATAACGCCGAATCTCTATTAATATGAAAAATCTAAATTTTCGAACGCACAGTTAGCTGTCTTATCTGTCTTTTGATATCTGTTTTACCAACTGTATAATAGTTGCTAATTTAAATTTAATTTTAATTTCCGTCAAAACTCATATATGTTTTTAAACCAGAGATGGAAAAAACGGGTCTTTTTAGTGATCTGCATCTTTGCATCTGGATCCCGTATGTGAGCCGGCTCACTGAACCGGTTCAAAAAGAGCCGAGTTCTGAATATGTTACTGCAGTCTGCCATTGAGTTACCTAGTTCAGTCAATCATATCACGACCTGTATAGAATCAAGAATGCATAGCCAAACATGTGATGCATGAGTCATTTGAGCTGACAGATGCATCAAAGCAAGAACTGATACGTAAGTGTAAAATGTGCTTCTGTGTGTTAAGTGTTTCACTGAGTTATGCGGATCCGTTGATCTGTCGGCTCAAAAAAAGTGAGTCGGCTCTCACGGATCTTCTGTCGGAGTCGGCTCTTTGAACCGGTTCAGATCTGAGTTACACAACTCTAGTTCTTAGTTATTTTATTATTAGAAATACAGGGCACGTTCAATAATCCGCTGCTCGTTAATCCAACACGTTCAGTAATGTAGAGGTCTAGAAAAATCGCTCTATAATCCGACATTTTAACTCTATTGCGCTATGTAATCCGACACGTGTTTACTTGACAAATATTTCTCTATACTGACGTTTCGTGCTATAATCTGACGTTTCGTGAAGTCGTTCGCTCTGTAATCTGACAATAGACATGGGAAGGAGAAGACGTCACGTTGTTTGTTATAAAAGTTCAAAATTAAAAATGGTTTTATTGTTAAAACCTTCAATAATGCATTATGTATTATAAATATGTATCATATAAAGTCGTTATTAACTTTAGGAACAAAAAAAAATAAAAAGAATTTTTTTTATAGTTAATGTTTTAGTCCGTGCTAACATCCAGAAATTCGACATTTCCACTAATTCGACATATGCGAAAAATTGTATTGTCGGATTAGTGAACATGTCCTGTAATAATAAAACAAATTGGTACCAGATTTAGTGAAACGTAGCAATGGTTATACACGTGAATTCCCGAGAACTCCGGCAAACGTAAATTTGCGACATTTTAACTACTGTAAAAACATTATTTTTGCCACTCATGCTAGAGAGATGGCATGTTAAATTGTCAAGACGAGATTTTTTGAGAATTCTCACTATCAAAACGGCAAAACTATCATTTTTAGAATTAGACTTTATTTATCCACAAAATATGTAATACAATTTACAATAGTGTTTAAAGGTATACGTTTTAAAACAAAAGAAAAAAATAATTTCATCGAGATATACAGACAAGTCACTTAAGTACGCCATTTAAAAATCCAACTCAAATTATCAATTTATCCGTTTCTATAATTAATTCAACTTATCCCACTGGAAGAACAGGTGCTGTTACCATAATTTCCATTACCGATACCTTCGCGAAGTTCCGTCCCTGTCTTTTCAAAAGACAGACATATTAAAAAGCCGTTATATGCAAATGATTTTTTTTTGTAAAGGAAAAAAACAAACATAATTCGTTATTTAAACAAAAGAGTTCAAATAATCTACCAGATTTACACAATCTTCATAAAAGTAAACGATGAAAGTATCAGTCCATTACCCATGCTGTAATCTATTTATTATTCGAAAGTTCTCCGAAAAAGGAAATATACACAGAAGACCTTATATAGCTTCACTTTCCACTTTTTTACTGTATTTTGGTGCGCAACACATTCACACAATGTGTCATGCGCAGTTCAGTATAATATGAAAACCCTTTTCGTGAAATGATAAATAACATATAGGTTAGGTATGAATGAAAGCTTACACGAAAGCTTGCGCTTGAACATTGCAAACTAAATTAAATTAAACTTATTCCCCTGGCCACGTTTTTTTAGTAGCATATACCTTTACTATAACAAGTTACACTTCGGGAGGCGATAAAACTAAACAGCGACGTGATAGAGACAGATAGATTGAGAAAGAAAGAGGTCGAACACAATCAATTTACGCACTATTTATGAACTGAACAACGCGTTTGGTTGGCTTTGAACGGTGACTGTACTAAATCAAAAGTTCTAGTTGCTTGCCTGTATTTCCGTGAAGTGAGTGATAGCTAAGAGATTTTTATTTATAGCGCTATATATAAATATATTATATTTCTTGTTCAACAAAACTTTTGACATGTAAAACAAAAACAAGAACTTCACAAACTACAAACAATAAGAGTCTGCTGTTGCAGTATATCTGATAAATGAAAAGAAGACAAACAATAACCGTTATTAAATGGAAAAAGCATCAATCTTATCAGTTTTTCCAATTTTCTTTATTTGTGTACAGACGTGATTGAAATTGTGTGGTACCGTCGCCAAGAAATGCAATATGAATGCTTGGAAAAATATTACTTATTTATCTATAGATTTATACTTCCGAACTTTTGAGTTTAGAAAGATTCTAGGTGAGTTCCGTAATGTCACTCGTCAATTAATAAACCATTTTGAAATAAAAATAACAAACCTAAAAAAAATAATAATAATAATGCGTTTAACGTCCGTTTCTCGACTTTAGGTCATAACAGACGCCATTCGCACCATTACTATTTTTTCATCTACCACTGCCCGTTATTTTCTACATTTTTTACAACTTCAAAAATTACCTACCTTATCCTAATTTCCTATAATTCCTTCATTCAATGAAGGAATTATAGGAAATTAGGATAAGGTAGGTAATTTTTGAACTATGGCCTCAAATAAGGAACCATCTCGATATTTATCTGGAATTAATTGAGGGAAACCATGGAAAACCTCAATCAAGATGGCTGGTACAGGAATTACCGTTTCTCGGCGAGAGGCAGTAGGAAAAAGTCCCAGCCACATCTGCCCCCGCCGGGGTCCGAACCCAGTACCTCCCGAATGCGAGTCTAGTGCTGTCACCACTAGTCTACCCAGCTCGGTAAAAAACATACAAAATGAACCTCCTTCAAAAAAGATCACTATAAAGCGTGAAATCATGAGGTTTTGAGGTTGGCGCCAATTTAATTACTAAAAATTTGTATGGGCCTATGTACTTCATTAAATTGGCGCCGCTCTCAAAATCTCATTATTTCACGCTTTACAGTGACCTTTTTTAAAAGATGTTCAATTTTGTCAAAAAGTTTTTTATTTTTAGGGGCTTTTTATTAACCACCTTCTTCCTTAATATTTTATTACTTAACTATTGAACCGATTTAAGGGGGTCGTCTGGTGTGAGAGGTCAAAAAAACCGAAATTTTTTTTTGCTTAAATCGCCTTTTTAGGATCTCCAGATTATGTTTGTGAAAGAGTTTTTCGAAATTCGAAGTCGTTGGAAAGTTACAGAGGTAGATCGTGAGTCAAGTGCTTTTTTCTGTTACGCATACTTGATTTTTCAAACGCGTTTTTATCGAAACTGTATTTTTTAAAATGGTTGCCACCATATCTCAAAAACTAATGATCCGATTGCATTGAAATTTTTATGGTATCTTCAGTACATCTATAGTTCTAGCCCGAACCAAAATCGTTGTGATAACTGTAATAGTTTTTTTTATTCTTCAAGCTGGAATAGTAAAAAAAACGATGAAAATCATAAATTTGTTTTCAAATCTTCGCCAAACATGAAGTTTTCAATATTTCGACTTAATTCTGGTACCGGCTGTAGTCACAGGCCTACCAATTAAAACGCAATTTGATTTGTTGATTTTACATAAGCAGAACAGTATGTATCGTGGCAACCGTCAGCCGACTTTTTTTTTACATGGACGTCATCCCGGAGATCTACAGTCGGTTCAACTGTACATTTCAACGTGAAAAAATTTGGAAAAATTGGTGAAATGTCAATAAATACATGATGAAAATATTAAGGTAGTATACATTCATTGTTCGCCACGAAAAATTCCCAAAAAAGCGTGAAAAAACAGTTGTCACACCAGACGACCCCCTTAAGAAAAATTTAAGTGAGACCACCCTGAAAGTATGTGCTATTAAACAGAAAAAGAATTATCAAAATCGTTTCACAAATTCACTTTTTTTAAAGTCAGTTGAAAATGACTTACCAATCGGTAAACATTCTGAACAAAATCGTGTCGAAATTTTTCAAATCGGTTAACTCTTCGAAAAGTTATAGCTGAACACACATTAAAAATCGAAATTTGTTTCTTTACACTATACGTCCGTGGTTGGGTCTAAGTCTATATACATATACCCATCAAATTTTAACGTTTTTCGTCCAGTAAATTTGGAGAAAATAAGCTATGACAGACAGACTCGAGATTAATGTTACGCGGGTTCGTTTTTGTACGGAACCCTAAAAACGATCTGCCAGTTACCATTCAAGACTATCAGATAAACAGAGACAGCAAAGCAGCCGTAGTTTTCGTAAGCAACCCAAATAGATTGCAAATTCCTATACAGCAGTAACAGCATTAATGACACAGTTACATCTACAAAATTTTAATAGTTGAATAATAAATTAAAAACAAAACATGTTGTTTTTAAAAGCTATTAGTATGGCGCCAAATAAACGTTCTTGTCAAAAATATTAATGCCATATCTGCAATCAGTAATCACTATATAATATTTAATAAGGCGACTGTTAACAAAAAAGTAACGTCTTAAAAGTTATTAGAGAAACTCTGCTAATGGCAGATAACATTTTATGAAATACAATAAAGCACGTAGTTCATTGAGTCACTCCTCTGTCAACAGTTTTAAAGGACCAAAACTGTTGGTCGAAACGTCTTTTAGTTAAATAAAAATATTGAACAGTATTGCAAGTAATTTTATTTTGTTAATATTCTATTGCTGTTGGTAGAGTCAATATTATTAAACTTTAAAATACTTAAAATAAGTTTTTAGAAAAAAAATTAAAGTTTTTTTAAGAAATCATAAAACTGCATTTCGCATGACGAGAGAAATGAAACATTTATGATAAAAATGACGGATAGATATACGAAAATTTGGAAATATTTTATCTGAAAATCATACTTATGATTTGCAAGCACACCCAACCACTTTTTCATAAAATTGACATAAAAACATATATTTATACGACGTTCCCAGAAAACATATAAAATTACAAGCAAAAGGTACAGTTAGTTTGTAAATTTGTATAAAACAAAATTTAATGAATCAAGTAAAATAAATATGCAAATTTTATTAATAGGCAAGCAATTGCTAACTGCTGTGACGCATCAATTTATCAAAAATAATCTTTCGTTTCCTTCTATCGAATCGAACACACGCCAACTTATAATCAATAGTTAATAACGTACCATGCACGGTAAAGCTCCATTTATCAATACAAAGCGGTTATTTACTGTACAACGGGTTCACAATTTTGATGTTTCTATTACAGATTACTGTCCCTAAATGCCTAGTCAAACAGGCAGCGACACAAAAGCGAACCAAACTCTGAAAAGTGTGCATTTTTCTATAATTTTAAACATAGAATAATCCCGCTTCGGAGATACGTTTTCACTGGATGGCTTCAACTGAATGACTACACCTGTAGCTGAATCACGTCCACTGGTTCTTTAAGGCCCCAGTACACAGTGGTCTGTAGTGGGCCATGCTTTGCAATGTGCAACTGTAGGCCACTATCACTTGGTATTCACACAATGGCCCATGGCTCATTCCTGCCTGGCTAAGCACTTGCGATGGACGTGGAAGTAATTACGGCTGCGGCTATTTATTTCTATACTATTTACAAGTATTATAGTATTATAAACCTAAAAGTCTCTTCATTGCTCCAGGATACTGACATTTTGGGCGATTAAAAATTTAAATAGTATAGCACGCAACAAAAAAAGTAGGTACCTGTCCAAACAATGGGCGACTGTGTGAACACCACAGGCCACGCCACGCCACGATTCCTTTGAAGTGTGTCAAAAAAACCGACAACAAATGAATTGCGCACCACGATTCACAATTGTCCGCCACTACAGACCATTTACCCCCTGTACACAATGACGATGGTCTACAATGGCCCACTATAGACCACTGTGTACTATGGGGCCTTTAGACTTGGTACATGCGGTCATGGTATAGAAACATCTCTTTCCATAGGCATACCTCTTTTCACCTAAACACGAAAGTGACGTGCTGGCTAGGTCCAGCTTTGACGTCATCAGCCGTTTGAAATGAATTGAGATAAAAGATGTAAGAATGAAATATTTGGTTTACGTTCATTATTTATGTATAAGAAATAATGTGCACTGTTCAAAATTATCAAATTTTGATAGGTAGATTCACCCTATTGGCTTTAAGCCAGCTCGTTCAAAATTAGTTTGTCCCAACCACACTCTATAAGCTAATTACAAACGAACATACTTATGTTTAAGTATGTGCACGTAATTTTATACAGGTAATATTTTGCATTAAACAAACACATTCTCACGTGTTCGACCTTTTGAACCCAGCTACGGCAACAAAATCAATAGCATATTATGCATTTTCAGTACGTTTAAAACGTATTAATGTTTTTGCCTATACATATCAAAGACACACATACTATTAACGACGGTCGGATGACGGGATCACAAAATGTCTACATTTCACATCACTCGCAACATTTAAAAAAAGTATCTATACGAATATATAAAATTCATTAAATATGTATGTGTATTTGAGCGGATTTAATTAAAAAACTATTTGACAACTTTTGATGAAAATTTTTTGAAGTGTTTCATATGATTCCAGAAGTGCTATAGGCTATGTTTTATTTCAGTATTATATCGCAAGTGACTTAATTCAATTTTTAGCATATACAAATACCTATATAAAATCATAACGTGTTGTCAACAGAGACCGGTACTCCCTCTTCTGCCGTGCGTTTAATGCGAATCATTTTTGCGCGTGACGTCGCTGGTAATAGGAGTAGTTAAAGGTGCACTTGGGCATATTTTACCCGGGTTCATAAATCGCGGGATTAACATTTTTAACGGCATTTTTATATTTTCTCTTATTTTTTCGGATTGTACGTAATAAATAAGACTTGATTATTCTTATTTTGTTCGTGATGGAAGACGAAATGATAATACGCCATTTGGAAGAATGTTCTTCGGACCAAAACTATCCATCAGAGTCGGATATTGACGTAGACGAGAGCATCAGTTAAATTTCAAGTTTCTTCATAAATAAATATGTAATTATAATATTAAACACGTTTTTTATTATTACGTAAATTATAACACTATCCTATTAGGAAATTTATCTAGATAAGAAAAAGACAATTTCAAACTAACTATATTGAAATCGATAAACGGATAAAATTCACCCTGGTTCATAGACGATGTACTTGAAATGAGGTTCATTTACGCCGGGTTAATAAGCAATCTACAAACCCGAGCGAAGTCATATCGGACTAATAGTACATCAACGTCTTATTTTAAAAATCGGTTAAAACAATTTGCACAGCTGCTAATTTTACAGGTAAAAGTACTTACTCTAAATAAGTATTCTAAGGTTCTTTCTAAAAAGAATCATGAGACAATTTTGTAGCCGGACGGTCAATTGTTAAAATTTTCGAACATATTTAAAATTAATGCATGTTGCTAATTAAATTCAAAACCGCTTAATGAAGAACATCCTATGATGTCACAGCTCTATGCAAGTTCCCACTGCATTGAATTTTATTGATTTCATTGTATCTAAATAATCAGCGTGTTACAAGGAAACATTATTATTTTGTTGCTAATTAGACAGTCCTAGTAATGAGAAACTATTTATAGCAACGCTAATTGCTATACTTATCCTGTATAACATAACAAGTCTTTGTCTGCGACTTCTCTCGCTTGAACGTCGACCATTAGATTCGTATAATATGAGGTAATGTCGATTTTGACAGGAGCATTACTTACCGATTAATAGGGGCGGATCTACATTGAGACTAATAAGCCTTAAGGTTTAAGGGGGTATTATCATGTGAACGCATAAATTTTACCTCTTTTTGGGAATTTTTTTTAGACGACAATAACATTCAATCATTTTAATTTTTTTATATGTTTTTGATTGTATCTTTAACTGTATAAAAAAAAATTTTCTCTTATTTTACATTTTTTATATATATATTTTTTTTAGTTAAATTAGACACTAAAAAAAACCAGGTCACTGGTCATGGTAATAGCGGCTGTTCATGTTGTCTGAAATAAAAAAATCGAATGGATCATTGTTCAGTAGGGATGTCGCTATCATCCCTACCAAAATTAATCAATTTCATTAAAAAAAAAAAATGGCGGACTGTAGAAAAAAAGTTTGTGTTTTTTGTTAAAAATCGTTTAAAAAAATAAGAAAATATTTTCGAAAATAAGCAATTTTGGTACGGACGATAACCATTAATGAGTAGAAGAACATATATAAATTTCAAAGCAATCGGTTGAATACTTTTTTTTTTTAGGACCATGACAGTTTTAGAAAATAATGTTTCCAGATAAATGCGTTTTAAGTTTCAAGAGCCAACAAAGTCGCCAATACGGCTTGTAGGCGACTATGAGTTGTAATTTATTTAAAACTAGGAATTTCGGTCTCTATTTTTCACAGCATATTTTCGATAGGTTTTACTATTGAAATATAAAAAAAAAATCGATTTTTCGAAGTGGTCACATGAGAATACCCCCTTAAGCTCTGGGTCCCCAAGTATCAAGGACCCACAAAAATTGAATTATCAATATAAATTTTTAATAATGATTATCTTTATCACGGATGAATGTTGACATTTTTTCGGGTGCATTTTAACATATTCTTGGGTGAATTTTGGCAATTTTTTGAGTGAACTTATAGTTTGATAAGGTCTGATTTTGTTGTTAGTAAACAATTTGCATATTTTTATTTGTTTCCATAGATTAATGATAAGAGATGTTAGTAAGTATTTAGACAGTATATTTTTTTTGATGTTACATTAACTTTACGTACGTAAGTTAATGTAACATCAAAAAAAATATCCAGTCCAAATACTTAATACTAACATCTCTTATTAGTAAATAATTTTAGTAGCTGAACTTATAAGTAGGTACTATAAACTTACAAAATATCTTAAAAGTAAAACTTACCGAAATTACGAGAAAAAAGTTTTTTTTTTAATTAGATTTATGAATTTTACATTAATAAAACTTACCTAATTATTTTAGTAGAGAAGTTATGGGTGTTCAAAGATTTCTTTCAATTTTCGAGATACTTTAAACACACATAGCTTCTTAACCAAAACAGATATAGAAGTGCGCATTAGAGTTAACATGAAAGCATGATTTTTCTGAATTATGATCTTAAAAAAAAAGAATAATGAAGAAAAAAGCTAGATGAGCTTCTATTTCTTCTTTTGTGAAAGCACTGTTTTGTTGCCTCCCTATATATGCACTTTGCCACATAGACGCGAAGCTGATCAAAACGGACAAAGTACATTTATTATTACAGAGCATAACAAATAGGTCAGATTTCATTCGACATACTTTTCGACCCTACATGGTTTTTTCATTTTTATCAAACAGGGTCACAGTTTCCCGCAGAGAGAATCATCATTATTGAGAACATAAATGGCACGTTTAAAAACATCAAAAGCACGAAAATAACGCTAAACCGCTATCACAATATTGCTTTTACTGACAATAAATACGCAAACATGCAGTTACTTTTAATCTGCACGTTTTATTACCAAAATACAGTTCAGTGATACATGGACATTGTAATGGCTAATCGCGTCAAGCATGAATTTAAAATATATTTAATTCATACTAAGTTTACGTATCGATTAATTTTCCGGCCTGGTTTCGTCCGGGTATAGATTTCGGAGTGGTAAAGTGATACCAGAGATAGAGATAAGTTTCGTCTTCCGAACCACCGATTGGCGAGATCACGCACCGCACCTGACTATTGCGCCTTAAAATTATACAACAACCTACCTTCCTCAGTTAGAGTTTAATTTACAAAAATTTAAAAAATATGTTAAAAAATTGCTGACAGATAATTGTTTCTATTCTGTGGAAGAGTATTTAATTCACGTATTTTAATCTGTGTTTTTAAATCTTGTCTTGACTTGCAACTATTGTACATTCTGTACCAAATGTTGTAAATATATATCTATCTATATATCTATAAAAGACCGCGCAATCTATATCAAGCAAGTAATCGCGTACGGGATCCCCGATTTGCTTTACACTCGCTACCCGTCCCTCACTTTAAAAGAAGTTTTGTAAACTGTAAAAAAACTTTTCAAGGCGGTTCAGCAGTTCATGAGTTTATTCGCAATCTAAATATTACGCAACGCAAGTGTAAAATAAATTAAATAATACAAGTAAAATTACGAGTAAATAAACTGAAAATATAAATTTGTGCCCAAGTAACTCGAATTAACTTTTAAAAAAACCCGGGTCGCAGTGCCAAAACCCTGCCCACAATATAGTGTATTTGCTTATACAGGCAGTGTGGCTTTATTACGCGAACTTAAGTTGGTTTTTGGGCAAAATTAAAAATTTGACTCCTTAATACACCCCTTAAAATAACATTTTTTTTCTTAATTGTAATATTATTATCAATCTAACGTCTACACCGAATTAAATACACCCTTCAATAAATAAGTCACTATCTGCAAATTAGTGTTTTCAAAAAATTTGTAAGTCCGGTCCTGTCGGGCCGATTTTATTTAAATTTTAGGGACACCTTTTAATTACTACTAAAGGGTTAAATGTCAATTTTGAAACGATTCTGAGAATTTTTTCGGTATTTTGGGGCCCAAAAACATTTTTCAACCCCTAAAAACTACCCTTAAAATGCCCCAATTACGCCCATTTTAAATAGGCTTCTTGCGGTGACGGGTTTCAACACGTGGACCAAATTTCGTTAAAATTAATTAACTCTTTCGAAAGTTATTGCCCGCACATATATATATATATATATATATATATATATATATATATATATATATATATATATATATATATTTATATACGTATACGTATTTATATACGTATATAAAATTTCTCGACGTTTCATAACCTCCTAAACACATTGGCAACATTTTTGAAAATGTTTATATATATATATATATATATATATATATATACATATATATATAAACATTTTCAAAAATGTTGCCAATGTGTTTAGGAGGTTATGAAACGTCGAGAAATTTTGGTCCGACCCCTAGGTTCCGCCATCCGACCAACACCAATAGTGTATGTTGCCTTATGGCAAATACACTAAAAATTGAGAATCGCTGAAGATAAAATGAAACCTCACTTGGTTCGCTAGGCGAATCAACAAATAATAAATTCTTCGTAATGTACCTAGCAAACGACATAAATAAAATTATTTCGCAATTTTCGATATTTATGGTGATTAACCATTGCGTCTCCCCAGTGGTTAATCATCATAAATACCGAAAGGAATGGCGCAATAATTTTGTTTATTATTCATTATTTCGCGTTGAGTATTATGAAACAGGAGATGTACAAGATGTCCCGTGAGAAATCTGCCAAACTATAGGGGTGTATTCTTTAAGTCAAAAAAAGCTATTTAAATATAAGTTCGATTCGGAAAGGTTAGCGAGTTATGGCTTGTTGAAGAATTTTTTTAATCAGACAATACTGTTTCATTTAAGAAAAAGACCTACATGAAATATTTAAACTGAGAGGTTAGATATACTTTTGAACACGATTAAATACAAAGTTTAGAATAGAATAGAATATTTTGTTGTATCGTTGGTGATTCTGCAGTATTTGAGGTTTAAATTTAATTTCATTTGCACCATAAAAAATTCTCTGAGTTAATGCGTCGGGGCTACTAGCCCGAATCGACTATTACTCCGAATCAGAATTTGATATAACTTTTTAGTGTATTTGCCATATGGCAACATACACTATTGGCGTTGGCCGGATGGCGGGACCTAGGGGTCGGACCAAAATTTCTCGACGTTTCATAACCTCGTAAACACTTTGGCACCATTTTTAAAAATGTTTATATATATATGTATATATATATATATTTATATATATATATATATATATATATATATATATATATATGTGTGCGGGCAATAACTTTCGAAAGAGTTAATTGATTTCAACTAAATTTGGCCCACGTGTTGAAATCCATCACCGCAAGAAGCCTATTTAAAATGGGCCCAATCGGGCCATCTTAAGGGTAGTTTTTAGGGGTTGAAAAATGTTTTTGGGCCCTAAAATACCGAAAAAATTCTCCGAATCGTTTCAAAATTGAAATTTAACTCTCTGGCAGTATTTAAAATGTGTCCCTAAAATTTTAATAAATTCGACCTTACAGGACCGGATTTAAAGATTTTAAGGAAGACTAGTTTGCAGATAGTGAATTATTTACTGAAAGGTGTATGTAACTTGGTATAGAGGTTCAATTGATAATAATATTGCAATTAAGAAAAAAAAATGTTATTTTAAGGGGTGTATTAAGGAGTAAAATTTTTTATTTTTCCCAAAAAGCAACTTAAGTTCGCATAATAAACCCACACTGCCTGTATAAACAAATACACTATATTGTCGGCAGGGTTTTGGCTCTGCGATCCGGGTTTTTATTTGCTTAAAATGACCTAAGGAATACACTCATCAAGTTAAGCAGATTCCTCTCGAGACATCCGGTATAATATTTTTGTTTACGAAAAGCTAATGACATTTCAGTAATGCACCAAAACAAAAATCGATCAGTTCTTCATTCCGGGAAACCTTACAAGACACCAGATGGCGGGGAATATATGTAGGTTGATTACATAATTGAATTACAAATGTAAGTTTACAGGTTACATATTTCAACGTCAGATTAAACTTAGTACACAGATGGTTCATAAAACATCCGATATAGATGTGTCACAAAAAAATATTCATTACAAGTTTACATACAGGTTAAAAAATAATCATTCGCTTATATAATGAGGAAAAAATTACGCTGCCAAAATATAAATGTGCGAGAAAATGAACCAAGTTCTTGTCTATCAGTTTGGTTAGTCGCCAAAAAACCCGGTCAAGTGAAAACCAAACTCTCGTTTTCCATGAGAAGAGTTAGATTTAGAGTTAGATTTTCCTGTAAACTATGAGTGAGGCTCTCCCTATATTCTTTACTTTTTACAAATTTTAGTCTCAATACTTTCGGTGATAAGGGAGGAGGAGATGCTTGATTTTCGTATATTTGCTTTAATATCTCTTAAGGTATGCCTTTTAAAATTAAAAAAAAACTCGGGTCGCAGTGCCAAAACCCTGCCGACAATATAGTGTATTTGATATACAGGCAGTGTGGCTTTATTATGCGAACTTAAGTCGGTTTTTGGCAAAATAAAAAGTTTTACTCCTTAATACACCCCTTAATATAACATTTTTTTTTCTTAATTGCACTGTTATTATCAATCGAACCTATATACCAAATTATATACACCTTTCAGTAAAAAATTCCCTATCTGCAAAATAGTGTTTTCATAAAATTTGTAAATCCGGTCCTGTCCGGCCGATTTTATTAAAATTTTAGGGACACATTTTAATTATTACCAGAGGGTTAAATTTCAATTTTAAAACGATTCGGAGAATTTTTTCGGTGTTTTGGGACCCAAAAACAATTTTCAACCCCTAAAAACTACCCTTAAAATGACCCGATTACGCCCATTTTAAATAGGCTTCTTGCGGTGATGGATTTCAACACGTGGGCCAAATTTCATTAAAATCAATTAACTCTTTCGAAAGTTATTGCCCGCACACATATATATATATATATACGTATATATATATATATATATATATATATATATATATATATATATATATATATATAAATATATATATATATATATATACATATATATATAAACATTTTTAAAAATGGTGCCAAAGTGTTTAGGAGGTTATGAAACGGCGAGAAATTTTGGTCCGACCCCTAGGTCCCGCCATCCGACCGACGCCAATAGTGTATGTTGCCATATGGCAAATACACTAAAAAAGCTTTTAAATTTTTTTTTTATTTTCTAGTCTGGCCTCCAAAATTAACCCTCAAAATCGGAATTCGTTTATTTCCGCTATACGTCCATACTTGAGTCATCTCTATATATATATGTACCAAATTTCAACTTTTTTTTCGTCCAGAAGATTCGGAGAAAATCAGCTGTGACAGACCGGCAGACAGACGCTAGTGTGATTCTAGACTTCCGTTTTTTCATCGAATGCATTTTATTTTCAGAAAAGTTGAAAGTCTGTATATTAAAAACTAATGGGGTATAATTTTCTACTTTTTTATTCACAGAAAGTTTAACACGTCTAGACAAAATCGTCGATGAATTGAATAGCAATTCAATTCTGTCAAAGTAAAAGGTAAATGCTGACTCAATAATAAAAATTCAACTCCGTATAATATTTCTGATTCTGCGAACATAAGTAAAAAATTATTGGCACATTTCTGTAACTCGGTTCACCTGAAGATAGATTTCCATATATCTCATTCCGTATTCAACGCCATACTGTCCCATCATATCCGCATGATCATCTGCAGTCTACACCAAAGCAGCATTACCTCTGGAGTCCCAGTGGAACATAATATACAGGGCGAAACAAGCATTAATGGGGGATGATTTTAAAAAACTTTTAAAAATCTCTCAGATCTGATTTATATCTAATAATAGTCCAGCAGCCACCGCCTGTTTTTTAAGTGAATAATAACAGGCTGAATCTTCGTGAGTTCGTTCGGTTCGACGAGACGCCCAAGTTTTTCCTCTGTCCAAATTCTCAAAGAGGTAGGTAATAAACTGCGCAGATGTAAAACATGTCGATTTGGTAGGGTGTCGAAATTGTCTGACTAACAGTAAATTTTCCATTGAAATTTTAAGATAATATGATAATAAACTCGGAAAAACAATTATGCTACAATGTCGATGGTTTGAGTTGGAGCGTCCTCCACGCCGAATATGTCGAAATAACGAGGTCATAAAAATTATTAATAACCAGCTGATTTTTTGTATGCAGCTTACTAAATATTAGTATAACTGAATGGCCACAAAGTCCTACAAATGTAGTGGTTGGTTTTTCTAGTCTTACGCTTGGTAAAATTGTGTTCTACACTTTATTCCCGATAGGACAAAATCAAACCTAGGTTGTTATTAATGAAAAAAGTGTTACCGTGGAATCGACAACTTCCAAGCGTAGGACTAGGAAAACCTACCACTACATTTGTAGGACTTTGTGGCCATTCAATTAAATATTTAGTAAGCTGCATACAAAAAATCAGCTGGTTATTAATAATTTTTATGACCTCGTTATTTCGACATATTCGGCGTGGAGGATGCTACAACTCAAACCATCGATTTTGTAGGATAATTGTTTTTCCGAGTTTATTATCATATTATCTTAAAATTTCAATAAAAAATTAACTGTTAGTCCGACAATTTCGACACTCTACCAAATCGACATGTTTTACATCTGCGCAGTTCATTACGTACCTTTTTGAGAATTTGGACAGAGGAAAAACTTGGGCATCTCGTCGAACCGAACGAACTCACGAAGATTCAGCTTAAAAAAACAGGCGGTGGCTGCTGGACTATAAGGTATCTAGTTTCGTTTCAGAGATGTAGTTCATAGTTTTTGTTTTTTTTTTTATTTTAATTGGCCACAACTTGGAGACTAGTAGAGATACAGTGCTGCGCTTGTGCTCATTCGATTCTGCAGACTTTTCTCTGTCATTCCGGTAATTTCAACCATATTTGTGACACATATATTTTTTTTTTAAACTGAAGAAATGGAAGTTATTTCGTTTTTGACACCACAATCTTTCAAACGGTTAATATTTACCTTACTTATAGGAAAATCACGCTAAATCCTTTAGGAGATTCTAAACTATAATAGTTATAGACTTCTACGTGTGCTCATTCGATTCAGCGTGATTTTTTCTATAAAATCAGGTCACTTCCCACCATATATTCTATAAACTTCTGGACGACGTTGCCCGCTTTTGAAAATGAAAATTTGTGGGACGCCCTTCCACCCTCCCGTCAACAAAATCGAAAAAAAATCAAAACAATAAATCTCTCAGATCGAGTTTAATTTGATGTTATAACCATAATCATAATTTTATCCGTCCAATAAAGCTGTAATTTCTATTAGTGTAGCTTGGCACATTTTGGTGGAACTGTAGATGACGAACACACAAAGGTTTTACTGTATTTAAAAACAAAAAAAAAAACTATGCAAATGAAACACTCTGTATATATCGTTCAAACCTCTTTGATTAAACATTTATATATTACGTAACGTCTGAAATAAATTAACTCTATTTCTTCACAATTTAAATTTTAAATACGCTCCACAAAAATAAATTAATTTATCAAGTTTATCAAACTTTTTTAATTTGTATTCAATAAACGAATTTTTCATCGATGAAAATGGTTTTCATCGTTTATTTTCAATCTCTAATCACAATTAAGTGGTCTATTCAATTTAATTTAATATGATCTATCTTTTACTCAAAACTGAATACTCAAAACTTTGGCAGCTCTTCATAATATGTGATACAAGGCATTTCATTGGTTATTCTGTTAAGTGTTGATAGTACCGTTCTTAAATGCCTTTCTAACAGAGACAATTTGAGAAGATTTTCTTTCATAGAGCTCCATCTTCTTAGAGAACTTTTACTTTATACACATTTAGGCTTAAAGATCTATTTAGGCATAGTTCAAACACTGTAAGTTAAACACCGCTACGTCATCAGCCTAATGGCACTCTAATGCCGGCTGTACACACTCGGCGAGAGCCTCTCGCCAAGAGTCTCGGGCGAGAAACGCTCGGCGAGAGCGCACCATGTACACACTCGATTTATCAGCTGAATTGCGGACACCCAACGTGATGAACCTCGAAACCCTTTGACTCGGGCACGAAAAACCGACTCACGACCGAGAGGTGGCGAGGCGAGAGAAGAGACCGCGAGACAAGGCGAGAGCACCATGTACACACTCGCTCTCGGCCTGCCTCGGGATGTCTCGCCGAGTGTGTACAGCCGGCATAACAGTCTTTCTCCTTGTTATGTAGAACATTAGATTGTAGTCACACAAAAACAAACGATTGACCTACATAAAATATTATCGCTTTTCAAACCAAATTTTGAGCAAAATGCGTAGAAAAATGTGGTTTCGAATATAAACGCAATTGAACTTTGCTAAATCGAATTGTTACCACGAATCTGGATGTTTTAGATTTTTATAATACCTATACGTATTTTTTCTCCATAACTAGATTTTTTATGTCCTTTGAGATTCGACTTAAGGAAATACAACTTTATATATGCGAAGAAGAAGAAAAATAAAGCGGAAACCAAAACTGACAGAAAAAAGGTACACTGAATCAATATTGTATTTCATTCCAACAGCAATTTCCTACACACAGAAACGTATATCATATGAGAGAATCAATCATCTATTCAAATAAACTTCTTGCATCGTACATAGACTATAGCACTATGCTATAGCACCTACCAGCACAAAATGATTGATCAGTTAGCGGTTCGTAAACTTTTTACCTAAAACTTCATTAGCATTTCATTTAAAAAACCTGTATTCGTATACTCAAACTTGGGACACCATATTCAGAAATCTGACAGATTTTTGACGATTCTTAAAAATGGCAACAGTAACTGCGAAAAAATTGCCTATTTTTAAAAATAAATTGTCGAATCCGTTTAAGGCCTTACATACGTCCAGCAGCGCCAAAAATGCGCTAAAAGAAACAATTTTTTTAGTAGGGATAACAATAGAAATTAATAAAAATAAATAATACATATTGTTTATTGGTATTTAAACTTTATAAAAAAAAATTATTTCACTTTTTACAAAAATTACTATATAAAAAATCACGTGATCCACAACACTAAGAAAAAAAAGTTGTTCCACGGTCGGCATCATATCTCTCGTAAATGTTGATCGATTTGCAAAATTTAAAAAAAAGCTTGTAAAATAAAGTTGTAGTTATAGTGTGCCGAGCCGAAATTTTGAATTTCAAAAAATTTAGCAATTTATGGCAGTTTAAAAAAAATATGCGTTTTACATCATAAATTTTATATTTTAATTATTTTTATAAAATTTTTAAATTAAAATATATAGAGAAAACGATTTCGAATATTTTTAAAAAAATCGCATCAAAAAATATTAAAAACTGTATGAGTTATGCCGACCGTGGTGGAAAAAGTGGTTTCGACAAAAACGCATTTAAATTTTCTACCATAACTTTGGATCTATGGGGAATTTTTGCAATTGACTTTCACAGAAAAAAATCGATTTTTTGAAAATACTGGACGTATGTAAGGCCTTGATATTATATAGTATACTTATAGAAAAAGATCCCGACCATTTGCACCGCTGCATCTCTTGTAGTTTAATGACACAGTATAGCAATTTTAAGTCACTAAGACCTCAATAAAATTTGCGCAATATGTTTTATCTTCAATACATTTTGGAAAATGCCAGTCTGTATGCTGACACCTCGATACGAAGAGGACTGTATAATTCGAAATATTTTTTATTTCCCCTTGGATCTCCGAGTCGGACTATAGGCCATGTTTTAAACTGAACTGTTTGTTAGGGAGTTAAAAATAGCGTCAGTTCTAGTTACACAATACTGCACTGTCCCACGGGCCGATATGACATGCGCCGGCGCCAACTGACAAAGTCCATTGTACCGCTTGACACTGACTTCTTGAACCCCGAGAAGGAAATACGTAAGTTCCACTCGTCCCCAAGGACCTGTATTTCTCATACCGCATGTTCAAGAGGGTAGCTGTTATATAAGCCGTTTACATAATATACACTACGTACACTCAGTTTTTTTCAAATGCAATGATATGTACATAACATCTTATTTCTTTTTAATTTCCGGGCTTGGTGGCCATGTTCCAATGCTATTTCTACCTGACGTTGCGTCTACAACTGCAGTAGACATTATCAAAGATGATGTGTCCTTCTAGATGGCTCATATGTAAGTAATACGTATCTACGAGGAGAATATATAAAAATGTGCACGTTAATCTTATGTTTTAATTAAGCAAAAGGATTCGAAGTTCTCGATAAGTAATATCATTTTTTTGAGTCGATAAAGAATTGTAATTCAGGTAACCAGGGCTATTCATAAATTCATAAATATTTAAAGGAAAAGAGATACATAATTCCGATTATGAACTATGCGCGTATATATACTGACGATAACAAGAATGTTGCCTGACTAGATATCGAATTAATCGTTACAATGTCAGGCCTCCAGGTACGAATTCACTGTGTCAACTCTGCCATTAAAATTAAATAACCTACCGTTCTACGAATATATATACAATATATATATACGTAATTTTTGAAGTATAATATGGAAGTTCAATATAGCTATTCATAATAATCTACACATGGGAAGTCATAGAGGTATCAAGTTGAAATTAATATCAAATGCTAAAATGTATAGTCCTGTAAACAAGACAAACTTCCAAGTCATTGCAATAAAAAGATATATATTTTTTTTTGGTACTGCTTCACTCAACAAAACTTATAGGATACTTCCCGTTGACCTAGAATCTTAAAATATGGCAGGAAGCAAGGTATTATAGCACAAGTAAAAGAAAAAAAATCTAATTCTATGTGGAATTACCATGTACCACACTCAATTTTTAGGGTTTCGTCAAGACCGTTTTTCTCACAAACGAATAGAGGTATCGAGTTGAAATTAGTACCAAATACTAAGATCAATAACTCAATAATCTTGTAAAAAATTCAAACTTCAATTCAGTGCAATAATACGGCCTTTAACTAGATAACTAGTTTTTGTTAAACGTGCAGCAATGAAAATGTCAAAAATAAGTGAAATGGCGCCATATATAAAATTGTTACGGAATACTTAAGACGCGAGTTCTACTCGCAATCGTCTAACTTTTTTATGCATCGAACGGGCACATTGTTTCGTTGTTAAATTTATCTTCTTATAGACTTCAAATCAATGGTTGGTTTATGCTTGCAGGAAATATAGCCACTTGAAGGGTTCATATGGAAGCACTACATTATAAAACTCGTGTGTTTGTTTTCTCGTATATACATAAGATAAAGATAACAACTATACCTACATATTGTGTGACCAACGAAAATACGTCTGCAGAGAAGTGGATTAGCGTGTAACAGCTAAAATTCTACGAAACTACAGACGCAGAAGATGGGTTATGCGATTATCGACAAGAGAAAATCGGTGTAAATGATATGACACTAGTTTTAGTGTTCTGTGGCTACTTTTTACATTTTGGACATATCTCATCAACTGCAAGTTCTGTTAATTAATGAATCAACAGCCAACTTTGGTAGAGCTGGATATTGTATAAGAAACACCCCAGATTACCATTCAAATATGTCTCTGTTACTAGAATATCATATTGTGAGAGACACGTTTTGAATAACTTAAGGTAGTTGTCGTGGTTAAGGCACACCGTCAGAAAATTCTTAATTTTTGTATACTTATTAAGGACATGATAATACAATTACGCTGCAAATTTGAAGTCGATCGACCGTATATAATCCGAGATAAATTCAATTAAAAATTGGATAATTAACATTGATTGTATACGATCTATGTAGTTCTGAACCAGTTTCTTATTTATAAAAAAAGAACTAACTGTCAAAAACTTTCCAAAAACTGACAGTCTTTCAATGCATTTGTTATGAGTTTAAAAAAAAATAAGAAAAAATGTTTAACCGTCTAATTATTTATAAATAACGGTTTAAAGTTCAACAATTTATAGAAAAGTATACATGCATATGAATACTGCATGGGTTACGTTTCCACGGGTACAGTCTTCCGTACAAATTATGGATCACTTAGCTACAAGCAAGTATACTTTTGTGGCGCGTATATAATCTGTAACTTTTTGACAATATTGTACCACGACAACTACCTTAACACAATATATATTACCTACAAATCGTTCGCTTATTTTCATGCCGCTTTCCCTAAATAAGGGATGCACATTCTTTTGGTACACGTACTTTCTCCAGTCAGACAATATATACATAATATTATAAATGTTGCATAGTGCGCCTGTTTTAATACAGAGTAGGGTGGTCCCTAGTAGTGTTATTTACAGGCCTCTTGTGCCCGAATGTTAATAATAACTCCACAGAAACTTGAATCGTTTAACTCCTCAGTTTCATTATTATCATTATGGATATAAACAGACCTTAAGGTTCGCAGTGAACTGTGCTGAACAAGAAAACCGTCAAAACAATACAAGGAAAGCTCCCACACGCGGCCATCAACGTTTTCTACTATATTTTGTCCACTTATGAGAGACTTGTAAAACGCAACGTCTCTTTGTCTGTTCGCTTAAAACTCATGAGCCGCTAAACTGATTTTCATGCAGTTTCGGGCTGTTTTGTTCCCTAGTTCTCAAGTAAAGGGCAATTAAGAACCATAATTTTATACACTTAAATTTTTGTACTTCATCAATCTACAAAAAAACTTTTACTACTGGACACGCCTGCTCCATATATCGTTGCAGTTGTTCACGAGCAGCGTTGCCAGACGTCCCGATTTTGGCGGGACGTCCCGATTTTTAAATCAAAATTAAATGTCCCGCGCGGGACAGGCTCAGTCCCGCTTTTCGGGGATAACTCGACCGTGCGTAAATAATTATTCTCTTATTGTAAGTTGGAATTTGTAACACTCACTCCTCAGACTATTGTTTGAAACGCCATATTTTTCTAATGAATAAAACTTTTTTGATTTTGATTTCTGTTTTTTTTATTTTTTTTTATTCAGAAGACGAATAAGACTCAACTATTTAACGATAGGGTAAATCTGATTTAAAATATCATATTTTTATTAAAATACATTTTCTATGGCTATTTTTGCTATCTATTGTCACGTAAACGTAATTTGAACTCAAATAAAAAGATAAATATTTAAAAACTTCTGATTATATACGTTTTTTTACTATGTCCCGCTTTCGACGAAAGAATCCCGCTTTTTTCACTCAAAAAGTTCCAAAATCTCGACTTGGCTAAAAAAAAATCTGGCAACACTGTTCACGAGTGAGGACGGTTTTTATCCTTTTTCTCTGCACGCACGATTCAGGAAAAGGTACTATTTTGACACAGATAGCGATGGCCTCAACATCGTTCTTTGGGGATGTCCAGTAGTAAAAGTTTTTGATACCCCTACTATTAATAATTACAAGCAACCATCGTCTACTCTGTCCTCAGCTAAACAAACTAAATAACGCAAATCGTGTAGTCCACGCGGACGGAGCCGCGAGCAAAGGCGGGCGTTAGTACAAAATATTCCGTAACCACGCTCATAACATATGCGCGAAATTGTTAAGGTCATCCTAGAAGTAGATCTGCAACTTGTTACATCTGTACTAGAGTTGGGTAACTCAGATCTGAACCGATTCAAAGAGCCGACTCCGACAGAAGATCCGTGAGAGCCGACTCACTTTGTTTTGAGCCGACGGATCAACGGATCCGCATAACTCAGTGAAACATTTAACACACAGAAGCACATTTTACACTTACGTATCAGTTCTTGCTTTGATGCTCAAATGACTCATGCATCACATGTTTGGTTATTCATTCTTGATTCTATACAGGTCGTGATATGATTGACTTAACTAGGTAACTCAGTGGCAGACTGCAGTAACATATTCAGAACTCGGCTCTTTTTGAACCGGTTCAGTGATCCGGCTCACATCCGGGATCCAGATGCAAAGATGCAGATCACGAAAAAGATCCGTTTTTCCCATCTCTAATCTGTACACACACACACACGATGACAATAAATATTAGCACCGTGCGAATATATTATTTTTGTCGAAGACTGTAGCACACATCACGAAGCTGTTATGCAAATGATGTTAAAATATTACGGCAACCGAATATTCGGTATCGATGAGCTGTCATGTTCCAAACACACGTACACTACATTTATTAAGTAAAGTTCAAGACAACCGCCATAAATCCACTAAGTCTACCGCATCGATCTCAATTCGCGTCTGATCAGAAACGGAAATGGAACAAGTAAATACTAAACACAACCACTGCTGGCTACATATACCTAGATAAAACTCTTCGACTTCGAAAACTTTATTTCCAACCATACACAGAGGGTGGTTATTAAATTAGATCTATAGACGGGAAAAACGGGTCTTTTTAGTGATCTGCATCTTTGCATCTGGATCCCGTATGTGAGCCGGCTCACTGAACCGGTTCAAAAAGAGCCGAGTTCTGAATATGTTACTGCAGTCTGCCACTGAGTTACCTAGTTCAGTCAATCATATCACGACCTGTATAGAATCAAGAAAGCATAGCCAAACATGTGATGCATGAGCCATTTGAGCTGACAGATGCATCAAAACAAGAACTGATACGTAAATGTAAAATGTGCTTCTGTGTGTGTTTCACTGAGTTATGCAGATCCGTTGACCCGTCGGCTCAAAAAAAGTGAGTCGGCTCTCGCGGATCTTCTGTCGGAGTCGGCTCTTTGAACCGGTAGTTCTGAGTTACCCAACTCTAATTAGATCAGAGATGCTTAACCTTTACACTGGATACCATCGTTTCTCAATCTTTTTAGTGTCGCGATCCCCTAAATAGTCAAAAAGTTAAGTAAAAAAACGGTCATGTGCGAGTCGATCTCGCGTCAAAGGGCTCTGTACCATTCCGTTTTCAGTAAGAACTTCAAGACTTAGGATTTTCGTTTAGATCTTCTTGTAAACTATGAGAGAATATTCCGTATTTTTTTCGAAATTCTGGACTCTGTAGTTTTGGAGACAAGCTCAATTTTCGTATATTTTCTTTAATATCTATGCATTTTAAAATTATAAAAAAAATTCATTTGTTTTCTCAAAACGGACTGTTTCATTTGATACGTCAGATGATGCACTTAAATTTTTTTTTTTAATTTTCTGATTTGTTCTCCAAAATTAACTGCCAATATCGGAATAATTTACTTACGCTTTACATCCGTGTTTCGGTTATCTAACTCTATATACGTTCCAAATTTCAACTTTTATCGTCCAATAAATTCGGAAAAAATAAACGGTGACAGACGAATGGACAGATAGACACGAGAATGATCCTATAAGGGTTCCGTTTTTTCGTAGAAAGTACGGAATACTAAAAACTTTGCGACCCCTCACTACAATATGTTTATAATTTGACGTTTGTCAAAGTTTTACATCGATCACGGTGACGATTCGTCCTTTTTTCAGTATTGTGACTTATGAACAATTGCTTTTCTTTTTTTTTAATAACTTATAAACGTATTCACAAAAGGAACATCTATTAACAATATTTGTCTGTGAATTAAATGACGAAGCGTCAATGAAACACATTGCGACCCCCCTAATTCCTAAACACGACCCACAGGTTGAGAATCGATGGCGGATATTATCCAGTGGTGGAAACTTGGCACCTTCTCAGATTTCACTTCTTCTTATTCTTTGTATCGAACTTGGCCTTTTTTTCACATTTGTATTTTTAGTGGGATAAAACATTAGAACAAAACGTTATTCAAATATTTTGTAGGTGCAGAGTCAATTCAAAACAATAAAAGAAGTACATACAATAACATATAAAAATATGTTTCATGTAACTAAAAATAACACATTACAAAAGATAAGTTAAATAGTTGAGTAAATACAGAATAAAATTTTTATAGAGACTATTCAGTATATTTTGTACGGGTTCGTTCCACCACAAATTTAAAGAGCTTATAATAATAATTTTAGCAGGTCATAGTATGGCTCCTTCAAGTTTGAGGTACGATTCTCACGTCACATATTTTATAAGAAATATTAATTTTATATTGTAGCAGTAAAATAAATTGTTACAGTTAATTTTAAATATGAAAATCAATAGGATTATCTCAAAAAGCGATTAAAATGGCTCGTTTTATCGAGATATTTTTCAAGTCTAATATACATGCTGACAATATTGATAAATCAGATATTAAAAATATCACATCCCAGATAAAACCTTACTACTAATTTAATCGTAACAAAGGTATTTACCAATTGATAAGCTATGGAGTACGAACAAATAATGTTTCTACTTTAATTAAGATAACAAAACAAAGAAAATAAAAACTGTACTTCACTGGTTTCATTAGATTGCCAAAGACAATTAATTGACTTGTTAATTAATTCTTAAAACGTTAAAACATCTATGTATTTCAGTGAAAATATAGACAATTAAATTAATAATTTATAACTTTTACAATTATTTTATTATAGTGTGAATAACATCGAAAAGTTTCGCTAATTTTAAGCATTTTCGAATTGCTCAACAGATTCAATTACAATGTTTGAATTAAAGAATTTAATTTCGAAACTTGCTATCGGTGAATATTATTGGGAATACTTTGAATTAAAAAAAAGAATACTTATCTAGGTATACCAAAATTTTTGTAAGAAATGTTATATCTATTTCAAATAAACAAGTTCGGTAAAAATTATATTAATTTTATCCTTATTATGATTAGAATTATAATTTTTGATACGCAAAAAATGGCAGATGTGCCTATTTTGAAATAGTATGTACGTAACGATAAGACCGCTTGTTTTAGCTCTTCAGTTAAATAATGCAATCATGATTACAAACCCCCGCAATTTTTTATTATCTCAAATGTAGATGGTAGCAACGATGAAATATCCTAAATAAAATATTGGATTATCAATTTTCCTATATATTGTACAATTTTCATGATTTCGTTTTTTTTTTTTTTTGTTTAAAACAACGGTCCTCAACTACTCGGGATTTATGCCTTTTTGAGCTATTACATCAACATTTTTTTGTAAGCCTGACTAAAAAATATTAAATTTTCCAACGTACATTTCGTCATTTGGCTTTTTAACGTCAAAAAAGGGTCAAATACAAAATTTAAATGGTTCATGAAAGACAGATGAAGGATTGTATAAATGTCAGAAAGGTCTTTAAATAAAAAAAAAAACACATGGATAAAAGATAATAACGGAATATACAGTGTCTGCTTCAGTTCCCAAATTCTTTTAACATATTCTAAGCTATTGTCTTCGTAATACCTGTCAAAAACGGGCTATTTTCGGGAGGTTATATTTTTATATTTCAAAATGTCTCTGTGCAGCTCAAAATTTATTTTTTAAATGTTCTCTTGTTGCACTGAAATGACAGAATGTTGGCGAAGTCAGATTGAACGGACGATGACTGTAATAATGAGAAATAAATAGATGCGTACGTGGGATTTAAAAATGAATCCAGAAATGTGTTAAAAGTGGTCAATGAACGTAATCAACTTACCTCATTGAAGGCCATACTTCCAGCAGAAACTGTGTGATACAAGCAATGCGGTCACCTACCCAAACAGTAGATGCGAACTTCTTAAACGAATCTTCTTGTTGGCAAACAAATTCGCTGAATGTTTTTAATTAAAGTACACATCGGAAGAAATAATTTACAATATTACTATAAAATAGGACACAACGCGTAACATTAAAAACAAACTATAACACAACAGCACGATACATTTTATAATCATAAACTACTTCAACGTTCATTAACACCTGATTATATCACAAATCAAGCAAAACCGTAACATTCCTCAGGTGGGATAACCAATGGTTTATATGTACGAAAACAATAAATTGGGAGCAAATAATATTTATCACAAACACTGAGCAACACTTTAATTAATGTTTCGCCTTAAAAATGAAAATAACACTCCTATAAAACTCAAAATCTTACAATATTTTTGTCCACATCAGAGATACGAACGTACCTGTCAACGCCATATTGCATCTATTGAAATGCAATACTACCAACATAAAAATATACAGCAACATTTTGACAACTTACCAAATCATAAGAAAACGAAAATTTATTAATCCTACATTAATTTAAATTTAAAAATTTGTTTGTCTAAATAATCAAGACGTAATTAAAATTCGTTTTGTGTTTATTTTTGTTTAATATGCCAAAATTTAAATTATTCACATATTTTCAACCGTCGACGCCAATCGATAACTGTATTCCAACTATGTATTTCTAATAGAACATATCAAATATAAGTTATATTAAACAGGGCAAAATTACTGGACGCAAAAGTACAGTAGGTAACGATAAAATGTCAGAGGTTAAATAATATAGGTCATGTCGCGAAACGACGCGTTAACTCAGCGTAGAACAGTCTAATAATAAACTAAAGAAGATAACCGCCAAACGATCTATAAATATACTGACGTCATAATTAATTATCGTGCAGTTTGAATCCTGGCACAACGGCAATGCAATGAAAAAGGACTCGACGGTACCTGGCGCCAAATGTGAAGACAGACAATATATATGTAGGTTAGTGCCGGAAGCGGGCACGGGGAAGTGAAATCTAGGTAATGCAGCTCTATTGATGTCATAAGTTGAGATATTACAGGGTTTTAGTATCTATTCATCCCCTACGGAGTGTATAACAAGCACAATGCACTCGCGGGTCGCTCTTTTCAAATGAACAAAATAAAATATTTAAGTACCTGTTGAGAAACAATGGCTACTTGATGAACAAATCCGTAACAATGGGACAATAGTCCCGTTGCGCGGAAACTCTGTATTTTTGATTTTGACGGGCAATTAATTCAATTTTCAAAAAAATACTAAATAATGGAGCCTCAGTGTTTGCTGAAAAGACCAAACTCATCGTTGTACAAGCACAGAGATAAAAACATCTTGTCTCCGCTGTCGGACTCCATTACCAAAATTGAAAATGCGGGTTTAGAAAACAGTACTGTAAATAAGGGACATTCAGATGCACTTTCAAAATTAATAGATTTCAAGTCTCATCATCAAGAAGCATTAAAATTAAAATCAAACATGAAAATAGCAGAAAGCGTGGTGCTAAAAGAAATTCAAGATCAAAATTTAACAAAGGATAAAAAGAGAGAAAAGTCAGAAATAATTAAAAAATCGGTCGAAAATGGAATGACAGATTTCAATTATTTTCATAAATGGGACACGGACAATTTAAGATTAAAGTTGAGTATAGAAAACGAAATGAAAGAGTTGCAAGAGAAAAGAGATTTGGAATTTTTTCGTAAATGGAACTCTAATTTAAAACAAAAATGGGATCAGAGGAAAAGTGAAAATAAAATTAAAGAATTGACCTCGGAAACAACATATACGAAAAATGAGTACAATAATATTCAATCAGAAAACGACAAAGTAACAAAGCAAGAAGATTTAAAAACTGAGAAGGAAACAAAATTGTTAAAGCTGGAATATCAGAGAGTAACAACGCAAGAAGATAATATAAAAACTGAAAAGGAAGCAAAATTGTTAAAGCCGGAATATCAGAAAGTAACAACGCAAGAAGATAATATAAAAACTGAAAAGGAAACAAAATTATTAGAGCCGGAACATCAGAAAGTAACAACGCAAGAAGATAATATAAAAACTGAAAAAACCGAAAAATTGTTAAAGCCGGAAAATCAAAAAGCACAGGTAGACGAAATTAAAGTAATAGAGCACTGCCGAAGTTGTGTAACTATTTCCGATCCCACCATAAATCTGTACCGTCAATACATCACTTCCGAAAGACTGTCACTATTGCGGAGAAACGTTGAACGTGCTATAAGAGAACATAAAACATTCACGATTAAGGGCGGCTACGCAACTGTCCGAAAAGCGCTTGTAAGTAGGGGATGGATTGAAAAATCGGAGAATAAAAACACAAAAATTACAAGTGCCGGTCAAGCACAAACGGCTATCATAAATCAATCGGCCGACGATATTTATAACGACCTTCCGAAACAATTAGAGGGAGAATCGGTTCCAGCGCATATAGATAAATGTGAAAAAACAATAATGTCACGTTTGCTTCAACCCTACGACGTGGATTTTTATTGGAACTTAAAACGAGACACTAACGAGTGGCATCATCGCATACAAAAAGGTATAATTTTAAATCGATATGCCAAATCACCATTCACTTCGAAGGAAGGTCTCTGCGCCATACTGCAACAGATTTACTGGCATAACGAGCCAGGCATCGCCTGTACATTGTTCCCTCGATCTTATAACACGGCGCATCCAGATCAGCTGTCTATGTTCATCGATGATTACCGATTAACGGCATGCATGGGTATTTTAAAGTGGTTGACGGAAACTTTACAGAAAGAAGGTGAACTCGCAGTTAGTTCTTGTGAGGGAAAAGTACCGTACACTGCCGTTCAGTTTGCAATAAAGCGCTGCCAAGAATTTATTTCTTCGAAGAAACACGAAGATATCGATAAGGATGATGCTCACATTTGGGATCATGAATGGGAAGTTTTTATAACTAATTATTTGTTGCTGGTACATGAAAAAAGTAGGCTTATTTGTCAGGCTGACATGTCGGTCAGGTGTTTGGAGAACACCGCTAAAAATACGATACTCGAAATGACTAAATACTGGCCTCAAATCAGTTTAGACGGCATGAGAAATATTTGGATAGTGAAACCTGGAAATAAATGTCGCGGGAAAGGAATTCATCTGACACATAATGCCACGGATGTTTTAAATATTGCTGCAATGACGCAAAGTAGAAAAGCAAGATTTGTAGTACAAAAGTATATCGGTAAGATGAATTTGTTTTGATTTTTTTGCATATGCATAATTTGTAATTGCGTTTAAAAAGAGTTGAAAAGAAGACAATGGTAATAATAAATTGGTATTGTACCTAGACCTAGATACCCAAAGCGTAATTTCAAAAATGACGGCATTAATGTATTTATTATTTACAGAAAAGCCGTTACTGATCCATGATACGAAATTTGACATACGACAATGGTTTTTAGTGACTTCGACACAACCTCTAGCAATATGGATGTATAAGTAAATAAAACCACTTTAAATTATACTTCAAATAATAACTCCGAAATTACGAATTAAAAAACTTTCTTTCAGGGACAGTTATTTAAGGTTTAGCTCGCAAAAATTCAATTTAGAAAATTATCATGAATCGGTCCATCTTACGAATAATGCTGTTCAGTGCAAATATAAGAATGCAAAACGAAACACGGCACTGCCCGACGAAAATATGTGGGACTGTTTCACATTCAAAGCATATCTGAAACAAATTGAACATTCTGAAAGCTGGGACAGTATTATTTATCCCGGTATGCGAGAGAGTATCGTCGGTAAGAAATATTGGTATCGGTTGAATTAAAATAAACTATGTGTACACTGATCACGATTTACATTCATAAAATCATTCTTAGTACCAAATTTTTAATTTCATAGGTGCGATGCTGGCAAGCCAAGATTATATGGATCGAAGATTGAATAGTTTTGAATTATACGGAGCAGACTTTATGCTAACTGAAGATTTCACGCCTTGGTTGATAGAAATTAATTCGTGTCCCGATATGGCGCCGACGACTAGCATAACTGCAAGAATGTGTCCGCAGTGTTTAGAGGACGTAATTAAAGGTAAGGTCTCGAAATTGAATAAGCATGCTTAAAAAAAGCACTGATAACGTTGCGTTTGTTTAGTGATAATTGACAGACGACAAGATTTAAATGCCGATACAGGAAGATTTGAATTAGTATACAGACAAATTTTGCCACGCACGCCACCATATTTGGGCTTAAATCTTTCGGTTCGCGGGAGAAGAATACATAAGGCTCGTCGAATGCATAAATACAAAAAAGAGAAACACGCATCGCCTCCGGTTTCGTTGGCACCAAAACCGCCGAAAGAAATTCCCATAACGGTTCCAGTTAAAAGTAATTGTTATTCGGGTCCTGTTATTGGAGATTTGATGGATGAACTAAAAACAACGGCGCACGTAATGGAAAATTTTTCTACCACGAAATTGAAATCGAAGAGAAAACCTATGCCTATAGAGATGCAGCCGTTTACAAAAAAAGTATCTATTAGTGATAAAAAATTGGTGACTAGCAACGCCTTCCGCAGAAAAATAGAATTTGATAAGAAAAGTGATGAATTTAAGCAAAAAAACGCTACGAACAATGCGGGATATTCTAATAAAGTCGAAATAAATCAATCGATTAGTTTATTTAATGAATGGAAAAAAAACGTTGAACAAATGCACAACGCTCGTTTGACGCCAAATAGTTCAAACGGAAGATGGGGCAAAAATACAGCGAGTATATTACAAGCAAATAACAATCTGGCGGAAACAAAATTAAAAACAAAAATAACAGAAAATAATAATGTCGTCAAGACAAATGACAAACAAGATAATATTTGTACTCTGTCCACTTCAGATCTGAAACAAGAGATTAATATAGCCAATTCAAAAACTAAAATTACTCCGAGAAAATATACATTTGTGTCTACGTTCGGCAAACTATTTCCGAAAGAACATAGAACAATAGCATCTGCTGATGAATTGTGTACAAGTCTTTTAGCTGTCGGTTTACGACTGAAAACTTACGACAATACCAAAACGAAACTTCTACTGCCAAACGGTGTTCAAAATACTTATGTCAATTCGGCCGTCAACAAATGTTAAAACTTAGATCGTTCCATAGATATTGTTGTGTTCATATTTTATATTATGTTCATTTATATTCTGCAAAAATATACATTGTGAATTATTATATCAAACTGTTTAAATAAAAAATATTATAAATGTTTTATTCAACACATTGTTATTTTTAAAGCAGGAACACTATAATGACTTCAGGCGTCAATCGCGTGTAACCTGCATAATCAATTCGAATTAGTTTTTTAATTTAAAATTTCTTATTTTCCAATGGAGCTTTATAGGCAATCACGAAACAGGAACTGAGCCTTTTGTAAAAAGTTTCAATTAAATTAATCGAAATATCTGGCTTGAAGTAATCAGTTTCGACAGCTTGAAACTATCCGTGTACGACGGACATGATACTCACCTCAATATTATTTAATTAAACTCTTGGTTCAACTTGTGACAGTTCGGAATAATTTTTGTGTAAATGACTATTAGAGCTGTTTTGTTTTTCTGTAACATTTAAAGCAGTAATAAGACGATTATGACCTCTGTTGTCGAGCGCGTATAATTTACATACCTATCAAAACAGTAAAAAAGTCGATATTCATTTTTTTTTTATTACCCAAAAGTTATACAAAACAATATACCGAAATTCAATACGTGTTTAATGATAACAAAACTATTTTATAACAACAATAATAACCGTCAATAATGAAATAATCAAACTTAATAATATTGGTGATCTCAAAATCAGTTATATCAACGGTCCAGAATGACATCTTAGTCCGCCATTGATTCTATAGCATCACGATTTAAATAACGACTTACTACATCGTATATACGTCGAAGGATAATTAAAAAATCGAATTTTCGCGAAAATCCTAGGACGTCTGCAAAAAACCGGATTCCAATTAAACGTTTTTTTGCAATCTTCTTAGGATTTTGGCAAAAATCCGAATTTTTTAATTATCCTGCGGCATATACATTTATTAAAAAAAGTTTTTTTGATCAATGATTCGTAAACATATCAAAACTCATAAATTCTTGATTATGTATCACATTAAGTCATTTTTAATAAATCATGAAAAGATGAAAGTTCATTATTTGTTAATTTGAAAAACGCATTTTATCGTAATGTTTACTGAAACATAGGCACTGTTTAAAAATTACAAATGAAAAGTGAGATCTAAGAAGGCGACTTAAATTCTTTGTATACTAAATCAAATCGTCCCGGTGATGCCGTAGGATTGGTTTGTTTATCGACAATAATTTTGATACAATCTTCAATAACGAGGGGGCACATCGTAGAAGTGATTTTAGTAGAATGTGTCATTGCGGGATCTGCATTTATTTCTATTAACCACGGATGAAAATCTGACGCTATCATAAAATCCGCACCAAACAATTCAAAAGCATATTTTTCATTTTCTATAAATTTACGATACGGTAATAGAATCGCCATTATAGCTTGTTTCATTCTAGGATAAATAATCTTATCCCATGCATCCGAATAACCTTCTTTTTTTAAATAATTTTTAAAATCGTCGGAATGCCACATATTTTCCTGTGGCAATTCAGAGCTCCGCGATGAAGAATTTCTATATTTGCATTGTACCGAATTATTCGTCAAATGTACAGATTCGTGGAATAGCGTGAGATCGAAAGGCTGCGAACTAAACCGTAGGTAACAGTCTCTAAAAAAAAAGTTAAAAATTTATATTCCATGGAAAACAAACATTTGGAAATGAAAATTTACCTGTACATCCAAACGGTTAATGGAGATGATCGAGAAATAAGAAACCATTGTCGTATATCAAACTTGGTGTCATAAATAAGGAATGGTTTTTCTAAAATCAAAATTAATATCTAAATATTAGAGACAACAAAACCGAAAATACGAAGTCCCGCTCTATGAGTTGTCATTTTATGAACTCGGTACAAAGTAAAATAAAGTTGGGAACTTTCTGGAGCTAGGCGAGTTGCGGAAAAATTTCTGTACACCAACCATTACTTTCTTTTGCACTATGCATAGAAGTATATAATTTACATACCTATATATTTCTGTATAACATATTTAAAATGTTTGTAATATCCGATGATTTGTTTTATTCGATCGAGCCTTCTGCAGACATAAATTCCATTGCCTCGATTAAATCCGGCTGGTTTTAACAGCCAAATGTTATGCATTCCTTCGCATTCCATTTCAGGTCTGTACTGTTTGACTCGATTCAACGTTTGTTCTGCTTGCTGTAATAAGTTGAGTGCAGTTTCACTTTTGTCCGGAAAGAAACGATCACCCAAGTACACAAACTGATAGAAATGGTCCATGAACAGACTCCACACCTCTACCGGATATACCACGTTTTCCGTATTTTTTATATAACCGAAAATTTGTAACAAAGCAAAATTCAATGCAGATATTGGAATTGTTCCATTCTCCGAAATTAATATTTGTTTCTGTTTCATGCCAGATACAAAACACTGCACCATTCCGATACAAGCGGTGATGCGAAAGTGTTTTAAAAAATCTTCCCATTCTCCGTGACCAAGAAGAAAGGAAGTAGGATATTTAACGTCCGCAAGTCCGGGCATAATATACGACGGTAATTGTCTTACTAAACGGACAATTCCAATTTTTGACGTGAAATCATTCTCACCTTTTCTTATGTAATGATTGATCAAGAATGGCTTTTCTGAATTTTTAAAAGAAGCATTTCTTGGTGGATCCCAATAAAAATCCACCGGATTGACTCCGAGCAACTTAGATTTTAATACTCTGGTATAAATATAACCGAATTCTTTGTTTTCTAAGACTGGTAGCAATTGATTCATTGTCATACATGCCGCCGTTCTAAGAACCTGTGGCGACCGATTCGTTATAGTGATTTTTTCTATCCAACCTCTTTGCATTAAAGCTTTACGAACAGCCGGATGACCTGCCAATGCAAATGTTTTACAATCCCGAATTGCGTCGTCTACAAAGTCTTTAACTTTTTGGAATTTAGCTAGACTGACAGGATCAATTGTAGCTACCTCTCTGGTAACGGAATCTGTTGTGAATGGCTCGTTAGATAAAATTGGAATCGGAATCGTAATTGAAATTTCTTTGGTATTTGTTGTTTTTGAAACTGACACATCTATCGGAGCTTTATATTTAGTCCTAAATTGTTCGAGGGTGCTTTTTTTATAAGATTCACATTTCTGATATTCTTTCGAGTATTCGTCCGATTTTTCTTCCGTCGAAGTGTTATTTACAAGAGCAGCTCCATGAAAGTCCGCTGATATATTACCGACTTTGTTGCTACTTGAAACAGACTTAATACTTAATTCTACCGGACTGCTGTTTTTCACAGATGTTTCAGCATCTTTCTTTTTTGAATCAGCACTATGTTTTCTTGTTTTACTCGAAGAACTTCTCGGCACTTCTTGCGACGGACTGTTATCATGTTCTTTTGAAGTTCGTTGTTTTGAGTGAAAAGAAAACAACGGTAATAAAATGTTGGGTACCTGAGACATTGTTTTTTCTTTGAAGATTCTGATTCTTTTTACTAATTGTCGGGATCAATTAAGTACAATAATTATGCGATTCTGTACATTTCCTTTGTAACTATTTTTACTTTTATAAGTTTTTTTACTGCATATAGTCCCTTAATGTTCACTAAAAAAATTTTTTTTCTTTTTTAAAATTACGTTTAATTGTACTTTAACTTTTAAATTTTGTTCATTGCTCGTAATATTTCATTTGAACTGAGAATTTTGACACTTTTACTTAATAAAGTCAGAAATATTGCCGTTACCTTAGTTCCATTTATATAAAATATTACACATGATTAAGTGTCACTTGTTAATAATGAAAAAGGCTGTCACAAAAAAAAAATTAAATAATGCATTACAAAACTTTCCAAGATTTTTGAAACATCAAACTCGCTACATGTACGGATTGTTTCATAATAACGCAGTCGATAACCAAATATCTCTTTACTTTTGACTGCGCCATTTCTCTCCAAAAAGGTTCAGTTAATATACCTAAGTGTAAAATTTAAAATTGAACACTTATTTGAAAAATAATTGCGACGTTAATAATCTTGTTCAATTTGAAACAAATAAAAATAATAGTTTTCTTTCCAGTAAAACATTTTTTAAGGGCATTGATTGCTATTATTATCATAATGTTTTTAAATTATTATTTTCAGTAATAAATAAAACGAAAAGAACACTGTTTAAACTACATCAACAAAGCTGTGTATTCAACAATAAAAATTGTTTATTTGTTGATTTTCAAACTTTATTCACCTTTTTTAACCTAGGCAACAGTTTTAGTTTTTTATTTTTAGACAAAAATGTCAAAATTTTCAGTGAACGGAAGTTCCAAAATTTTATGTATAAACTGTTCGATTAATTATGACAAATGATAAAATTAAGCAAGTAGTACAAAACTCTCTTCGAGAAGAACTAGTGCAATCATTTTTAAAAGATATTCAAAAAACTTATTATGAAGCAATAAAGAAGAATCAACATTTAGACAAAGTAGAATACAAGAAAGAAATACGTAACAAATTGATTCAAATCATCAGTTCTGAAGCAAATATAAAAACATATCTTGATAAAAAGAAAGATATGCTGGATCCCGCGATACTAACAATTGCTACTGCTATACTACCAAAACCCAATGTAACAGCCCAACAGCCAAAAGATACAAAAAATATTAAAAACCCTGAAAATAGTTCGTTATCACATGATGAACGTAACAGATATGTATCAACCAGAATAAGTACAAATTCTGCTGCGTCTACAAAACAAGCAAATATGAAGAACCCTGAAAGTTATTGGGTGCCCCCTAAAGAACAAAATAAATTTATATCTATTGAAACTTATAAAAATTCTGTGTCGTCTACTAAACCAGGAAATTATAAAAACTTCGAAAGTAATTATTCTTCGTCATACAATAAGTCTGTATCAAACGAGACCAGTAAAAAGTCTGAGATGTTTACTAAACAAGCATATAATAAAAGCCTCAATACTAGTTCTTCATTACCTAATGAGCAAAATAATATGTCTAAATCGAATGAAATAAGTAAAAATTCTACCATGTCTACAAAACAAGCAAATAATAAAGTACTCGAAAGTAGTTCCTCATCACCCAATGATCAAAATAAATATGTATCAAACGAAACCAGTAAAAATCCTGCATTGCTTAATAATCCATCAAATATTAAGAACTTCGCACAATCAAAGAGTAACAACATTAATGTTATCAATATCAATGCAAAATTAGCTGCTATTAACAAAATTATAAAAAATGATTACAAAAAAATAGGACGAAAATCGAGCGTATCTTCAACAGGTAGTAAAGTTAGTACAAAGAGCGTAACCAGTACTAAGGGATCGTATGTAAGTACAACGAGTTTAAATAAGTACAAAAATAATATGACATGTTTATCGAGTAATTGCAGTACTAGTAGTTTATATAAAGCAAGAAATTATGTAGCGAGTTTAAATATGCGACAACAAAGCTCAGCAAATTTAAGTATTGATCCAAATGCATTACAACCAGCACATGTCAATCAATTCCGAAAACTAAAAATTTTCGTCGACAATGCGATAAAAAATCGCAAAACATTTGCGACGTATGGTCATCCGGCTGTACGTGTTGCTTTAATGAAACGAGGATGGGTTGAAAAAATACATACGGGTCACACGGTGCCGGAAATTTTCAGAGCGGCAGCAAATATGCAAATACATCAATTGTTACAAATGTCGGAAGACAAAACCAACGGTTACGTTTATAACAGAATTTTGAAATCAAAACTGATCGGGACAAATCCCGTGGATTTTATTTGGGATGCTTCAAGTCATACTATAAGTACCAGAAACAATGGAAGAGGAGTTCTTGTAAATCACTTCTTAAGACGAGGCGAATGGGATTTCACATCAAAAATAGGAATGTTACGCTACCTTCGACAATTAAAATGGTATTATCAACCGAATATTGCCGATGTCAAATACCCACGCTCTTACGTCCTTTGTGACGGTGAATGGGACGAATTTTTAGATGACTTCCGTATAACTGCATGCTTGGGGATGCTGAAGTGGTTTCTGGAAGCTTCGGAAAACAAGAAAGCGCTCATTTCTGAAAGAGGCACCATACCAATATCGGCGTTTAACTTTGCATTGTTGCAGTGTATCGGTTTTGTAAAAAAATGTAAAGAGATCAGTTTTGAAATGTCTTATTCAGTGCAAATGTGGTCTGTGTTTTTGGATCATTTTTACAAAACAGTTTATTTAGGTGAACACTTCTATCCTAACGGTACAGACAATGTACAAAGCATGATTCAACAAGCCAAAAACATGTTGGCTCGCGCTACACAATACAGATCCGACGTAGAATCCGACGGAATATTAAATATCTGGATTTTAAAACCGGCCGGTTACAGCAGAGGGAACGGTATACATATTTGTAGACGTATAAGTCAAATAAGAGAACTGATGGAGGCTAACAAACATTTGCGATACGTCGTTCAAAAATATATAGGTAGATATAAGAATAATAATTTTTGTAAGGGCCGTTATATAAACATGCAAATAGGTAGCTAAAGTTTATTATTATCATATGTATTATGATACGCCCATTGTTGACTTTACAATGGAATATTAGGAAAAAAATACTGTTTGAATATTACACAATAAGTGCGCCTTATTACAGTGCCGGATTAAGCTAGCGCGGGGCCTGTGCCAAATGCTGGCCCTTGGTTTGCTTTAGGTTCTCAAGTTTAGGGTATTAAATAAAACAAAACTGTTACAAATAAACTTTTCTGGATTTAATATGGGCAAATTTAGAGATAACACTTTCAATATCGACTTCTTTAAGCAAATCATGCTCTATATTCAACAAAGTAGATTGGATCGTGACAGTTAATAAAATTTAAATAGTTCGCCTGTTTTCTCGAAATACTTATAATCGATATTATATTAAAATAGATTAAAAAAGTACAATCTCGGCTACGTAAACTCACAAAATAAATGTATACCTATATAAAAAATAAAAATCTGACCGCTTGAAGGGTAGAAATGTGGTATAGATGCTAGTCTAAATATATCGATTATAATTAAACATTAGAACATTAACGTTAAAAATTTAGTAAAATACCTACTTATTTTTACGATTTAACGTGACGAAATCGAGTTTTAGATTTTCAAGTGGAAGTGAGGCATAGCCTAAGCGCTTCGCGTTTAAGGCATGCAAGATATTTTACGCTCCTATCTAAATTAATATTTTTTTATTACGGTCAGACAGGCGTTGGAGCGCGGGGCCCCCAAATTCGCGGGGCCCGTAGCATTTGCTACTCTTGCTACGTGGCTAATCCGGCACTGCCTTATTATAATAATAACCTACAGCTATCTATTTGGCAAATATAATTCAAATTGCGCATTTAAGTTCTTATAGCTTATGATGTCAACTGTACATAATATGCGTGTGGTCATTAAGCTCGGAAATGTGATTTTCTACAAGCACAATTAGTTTCAAAAGAAGTATTTAATTTTGTAAAAAATCGTATTTTAATCAAATGTCTTTTAAATATTTTAAAAAACAAATAGGAAACAACATCTCTTTTCAGAACGGCCTTTAATTATTTACAATACCAAATTTGATATTCGTCAATGGTTTTTGATTTCAAGAGCAGTGCCTTTGACGGTGTGGATGTACAAGTAAAAAATTTTTTTTTATTATATTATAGAAAATTATAAAAAAAAACGAACAAATGAGATTTACACCCGCGAACCGAAAGTTTTGAACAACCAACTTTGCTGTTGAAAAAATTGTAATAATTTTCCTCTAAAGTATTCGTATACCTCTAGCATCGCTAGCTTTTTAATTTTAGTTATACTAGCTTTGGAAACACAGGGGGGTATCAGTTTTTTTCAAGATAAACTGGAAAACTACGAAACAAAATTCTGAAAAAAGAAAAGCTCTTTTGAATGTTACACCAGCTACAAATTTTTTTTTTGTGTGACACCCTCCACTGTACGAAAATGACCTGTTCTTTTTCTTTTTGAGGTAGGGATCCAAAAAATTAATAATTTTAATATATTTATTTTCAGGGAATGTTACTTAAGATTCAGTTCTCAAAATTTTGATCTGAAAAGATTCCATGAATCAGTTCATCTAACAAATAACTCAGTTCAGTGCAGATATAAAAACGCTGGCACTAGGCATTCAGCGTTGCCCACCGAAAATATGTGGCATTCCAATGAATTCAAAGACTATTTAAAGAAAATGGAATATCCCGACGCCTGGGATAAAATTATTTACCCAAAAATGAAAGAAGCAGTCATGGCAGTGCTTTTGCCAGCTCAAGACAACATGGATCATGGTAAAAATGCATTTGAATTATACGGTGCCGATTTTATGATAACACCGGACTTTCAACCTTGGTTAATAGAAATCAATTCGCATCCGGCATTAACCCATTCGACAAAAATCACGTCTGAAATGTGTCCGGCAGTCATTGAAGACGTCATGAAAGTCATCATAGACCGAGAACGAAATAACACTAATTCGCCGACAGGAAAATTTGAACTAATGTATAAGGAGAACTTAGAAAAACGGCCCTCAATGCCAAAAGAAGGATTTTTCTTATACGGTGAAACAATCGAAAAACCATCGAATGATTATTTACCTTTAACCAAGTCGCAAAAAGAAATTTTGTTTTACGTGCGTTGTTTAACCGAAACTATAGAACCCGAAAGTTCGCCGGAACAAATGCAAATCAGAAAAGAACTCGAGGCGTTCCTCAGAAAATCTAACAACGTTATTCCTGAAAACCTTCTATGGAAATTGCAGGCAAGTTCAGTTTGCAATGTAAAATCAAATGCAAATGTGGAAACACAATCACGAATTCCAAACACGCGTTCGGGTTTTACACAAACAAAAAATGAAGGAGAGAACGATGTTGTAAGAATCGAGGTAGATAATAAAAGGCATCCAATTACTGACGACTTATCTGATCCAATCAGCAAAACGTGTAAAGTTGTTAAGATGCAGGCTACTTTAAAGTCGTTACTGGAATTTTTGGAACAGGAAACAAACAAGCACCAACAGTCAAGCGAACCTTACACCAAAAAAAGCTTAGAAGATATCACCTGCGCAGTACACCATATACAGAATGCAATCCGAAGTGTATCGGGGAATCACACAAATAATAACATGGCTACGAGCACGAGTTCTTTACATGGAGTGCAAAAAGTAGTTCTCAGGCCAAAAACACTTCAGAAAATTATCAACATAATTACGTTAGGCTTGTATAAAAATAAAAAACGGACATAGTTCACTGGGTAGTAACTGAAACTATTTTTTTATATAGAAAATATATTTACAGTTTTATTGTTTCTAGTAATAAACTTGTACAGCGAAATAATAAAGCACAACTAAAAACAATGTATTCGTTTTATGTATTAATTAATGATTAAACAGTAGTAAAGTAAAGAATAACACATAATTTAATTCTAACCTTACTTATTCTTAACCTGTTTAACAAGTACATAAGTAATTTATATATTACTAAATCGTCTTTCAAGCAGCTATAATAAATAACTCACTTTCTAGAGTTCAATTTGATGAAATGTCCACTTTTTTAAAAATTTGTTACAGTTTTTTTATATTTATACATACCTACAAAAATACATAAAATTAAACTGCATTTTTTAACGTGAACGAAAGTTTTGGTCGCGAATTATTCTTTCCCAAAATCTTTTTCTGTTCTTCTTTAATGCGTTTTTCTTGTTCTTTTTTCAACTTTTGCCTTTCTTCTTCTATTTTGCGTTGTTCTTCGACCATCGCTAATCTTTCTTCAGCCTACAGACAAGAACATCGGGTCAGTACAAACGGAACCAAAACACAATCGATTGACTATTCTTTGTTGGAAACTTATTTTATAATCGAAATCTTTAAATTTCAACTGATTTTATTATGCAGTATTTTATTATACACCATGACGCTGACATTGAACTGTCATTGAAAATAATAATATGACGGAATTAACTCTTCAATTCCCATGTCCAAGTTAACAAAGATTTTTGGTTTCTTTTTAAATAAAATACCTTATATACATTTGGTTATGACAAGAAAAAATATAAATAAAAAATAAACTATCCCAATTTTCTTTTATGGAGGTGTCACCTGCAGGTGACACTGGGCGTTGTGAAATTAAGACTTTGAAGCAGACACAGATTGTTTCTTATTGTTACGGTAAGAATAAAACGTTAGAATTTATAGTGATATTCATTTATATTTCGATATATCAGTTTCTTTATAATAAAAATAGTTTATCTGAAAGAAACAAAACACTTATCTATTCTAATATCATAAAGCTGAAGAGTTTGTTTGTTTGTTTGGTTGTTTGAGCGCGGTAATCTCAGGAAATACTGGTTTGAATTGAAAAATTATTTTTTTGTTGGATAGTCCATTTATCGAGGAAGGCTATACGCTACATAATATCAAGCTACGACCAGTAGGAACGGAGCATCAATAAAAAATGTTGCAAAAACGGGAAAAATTATTCCTTTTGAGAGCTTCTGTTGCGGCGTAAACGGTTATTATAATGCCCAGTGTCACCCGTAGGTGACACGGCATATTTCCAACGTCGTAAAAAACGTGTTCAAAGTTATTTTTACCAATAAAAAAATTTGTGCAATAGCTTATTTATTACACGCAATAAGAAAAAAAAGCAATAGTTACGTTTAGGCATTTTTATTTCACTTTTTATCGCAAGAGATTACACGAACACAGACTGCTCGAATTTCGCGCGAAACATCTGATTATATTTGACAGATGACATTTGGCTAGTGTTGTTAGAAAAAAAATATTAATAGTTTTACTTATTGGCTTTGCAACAATAGTAGTGGAATTAAATAATAAAATCTCCGTGTGGTAGAAAAAAAATATTAAACTTCTGTCACCTACAAGTGACACTGGGAATTGAAGAGTTAATTAACGTCTTTCCCCTTTAGTTATCGAATGTACAATCTCTTAGCTAGTTAGTAAATGTTTAAAAGAACATTACCAATTTCTTTTGCGCTTCTTCGATTTTTCTGTTGTTTTCAGCCATGATTTGCTCGAGCTCCTCACGTTTCTGTTTCTCTTCTTCCTACAAGAACAATAAGCAAATTAGCAAAAGAAGTTTACATAAGTCACTATTACTATACTTACACTCAGTATTCAATCGTACTTAAAAGAAGAGGTAAAAAAAGCAACGAAAAAAGATTTCTCTTTGCTTTTCGCCCTTTACTTAAACAACCACACACATTTTCAACTCACAACAAAAAAAAAATTAAATTATACACAGCATATTAAAATTTCAAAGAAGTGCATATGTTTAAAGAAATTATCATAATTACAAGATGTTCAAATATGCACGTTCTTTGAAACAATTTGACCTAAATGAGAAAATCAATATTTCTGTCCTAAAACACAAAACAAGATGTGTGTACGGAATTAAAGTGTTTTGTGCAAAAATCATAAACCGCAGAATATATGTAAAAATTACAACAATATATCTACGATTTTACCAATCCCTATACCAATGTTTTGTACACAAAAATGTTGGGGTACGCTCAGTTTTTTTAATAGTTTAAAAATCTCAACATTTTATAAATGAACCCATGAAAATAAAATACAGTCCATTCTACCAGTTAGCATCGATTGCGTAATTTCGACCCCTTCCATTAGCAGACAGTTAAAGGCAAATTAATTGTGTAAAAAGACAATTAATCACAAAAAATATTTCTGATATCTTTAAAAAAAGACACGCTAATTCCAACAAGTAAAAAAACTTCTTTATTTCTTTAAATTTAGTAGTAGTAGCGGATTTTTTTTTAATTTATAAGCGACTAGTTCGTAGATATAAAAGAATGCGTGTTCTCATTGGAATGAGCTAATCATGAAAAGTTAATATAAAACATAAAATCGCTTCGAGACTTGATGTCAGCAATTAACTAGTAAATCCATTATCTGTTTGAATAGAACAAAATTATGTTAAGGGCAACAGAGTACCTATAAAAATATATAATCGAATATTCAGAAAATCTAAACAAAACCGCCTGGCAATTCAATTACACTGTGAGATTGTTAATTAAAATAAAAACCGAGATACCCCGTTAGGTCTGAAACAGAGCTGGGACAAGCACAAAAAATATGTACGTAAGTACCAAGTACAAGTAACAAAGTACATTAAAACGAATATACTTAAGTAGAAAGTGTGAAGTACTTTTTAATAATGTAAGTATTGAAGTTGTAATTCAGTATTAGAAAGTGTACTACGACTTAATTTTGAGGTTATAGTAGCGTGTACGATAGCTATAAATAAAATATCGACTGATATTAACAAAACTATACCGAGGGCGTCGACTAATTTTTACATAAAATTTAGTTCTTCGGGCGCGTAAGAAATGAGCGAGATCTCATATCTCAAAAATTGTTACTTGATCGACACCTTTGCTCTATACAATATAAAAAATTGAGGATGATGTTTTAGCTAAAAATTCTTTTGTACTTATTTCACGCAAGGATAAAGTGTACTGACACTGTTTGTACTTAAGTAGTTTTAATGTACTTAAGCACCGAATATACTTAGGAACCTCCCAGCTCCGGTTTGAAATGATGGAGATATAATAAAAGGTGGATAATACCTTACGGCGATAGGTCAGATTGAGATCGGTGACGCTGTGAACGGTCCTTCTGCAAACTGTAAAGCCTTAGAGTGAGGAGGAAGGCCGGTCTGTCTCTGACCAATGAAATGCATTCTTAACAGAAAGGAGCATCATGCTCTCTTTGTCTCTAGTCTCTTCATCATACACCTCACTCACTCACCGGACCTGTCTAAAGGTCGACTAAGAACTGACTTAATTTGAAACTGAATATCGTTTGCTTTTACATATATATGATTGTGTCTTGCTGAATTAATTACTTAACCTATTGTTTTTTTTTAAGAGACCAAAACCATTCAAAAAACAAATGCTTAAGTAATTTTGTAAACTTGGAATGTTTCTATTTTTACAGCAAGTGTTTGTTTGAAGTTTGGTGAGAGCCGGAATCTGAGCGAAAGGAACTTTAAATATCGCGTTTTCAAGATTATTAGCTACGTTGCAATGATCAACGTAAACAATATATAATATTAATATCAGCTGCAAGAATATAACATTTACAATTAACTTTTTCAGTTTCAAAATTCTTCGCAAACGTTTAAGACGAGCATGAAGCTTAAAACATTTTTTATAATATACATATATAAAAAAAAAATGAATAGTAAAATACATAATCTGAATAATAGAAAAATCCATTTTTATATATTATTGGTTACTATGTATTATAGTAAAGAATTGTTTATAACAATATATTAATAAAAAGCTGTGATACATAAAAAATTGTTTAGTAACAAAATATATTATTAAACTTTTAAAATACAATCTATATTGCCATATACTAAAAGATTAGTTTTTTCGTTTTAAAATGCAAATTTAACTTTCATTTCAGAACTAATCTTTTAATATAAAAATTAAAAAAAAAAGAAAAACAGAAAAATACTTCGATGTATGTACCATACATGCAACTTAATATTTTTTGCCTATTAATATAGTGTCTTTAAACAAAAACTAAAATAACCAACGCAGTACAAAATTTGTCATCTAAGCTCTCCTGAAAATGTCTTTGCATTATTCTTACCTCACGTTTCTTTTCTTCCTCTAATTGTTTTTGTCTCCTCCTCTCCATTTCTAGCATCATTTGTTTTTCTAAGATTATTTTAGCTTCTTCGACGCGTTTTGCTACTTCTCGTTCAATTTCATCTTTACGTTTTTCCAGTTCTTCTTCTACTCGCTTATTGACAAGTTCTTCGATTCGTTTAGCCGTTTCTTCCTCTACTAAGCGCTGCTCAGCTTCCCGCTGTCTTCTTTGCCTTTCCATTTCTGCTAGCCTTTCGACTTCATCCATTTTTCGATGACTTCGTGATTTTTTGTGATTGTGTCGAGCAAGTTCAACTGAAACATCACTACTGCTACTTGAAGATACCGAATGTGAACGTTTTCTGCAATTAATAAAACCGAGTATTAATATTACACTTTTTGGCATCTACTAGAAAACTACAGTACACCAAAAGACTTGCATGTTATAAAAACATTCAACGATCAAATATTTATGAAAATAATTTCAGACAAATACAGTATTATGTTTTTCCTTAGTACATACCTTGATTTGGAACTTCTTTCTCTACTCTTTTCTCTGTTTTTTAAACTTCTGCTGTGGGACTCTGATCTGTCACGAGATTTACTTCTCTTACGAGAATGTTTACTTTTGTGGTGTCTTCGAGGTGACTTACTTCTAGATCTTGATCGTCCCATTTCAATTTTAAGTATTATTTTTAAAACAATTTATTCACTTCACATGAAAACAATAATTTTCCGCTATAAAAGCTTCAAACGTCAGCCATTTGCTAATTTACAAGTGATAAATAGCAACCTGAAGTTGTTGGTTTCAGACTTAAGATAAAACTACCACTACAATAAAAAAAAAATAAAAAAACCCTGAACTTCGATACTAACCTTTGGCTATAAATCTTATAGATTCAGTAATAGACACAAAATGCACAAAATAATCATAGAACAAAAAATAATTTAAAATTTTTCCGAAACGACTACCTCTTGGCCTTTAACTATCCGTTATTTAAAAAGTTAGAAATAATTTAATTTTTTTTCCTCATAATATGAGGAAAAAAAATTAAATTATCTCATATATTATATGAGTGATTCATGATCCTGTTGGGTACATTTTACAGCAGTCTTTAATACGCATTCATGTATATCAACAAATCGTACATAAAGAATATATGTTTAATACTTTTTAGACAACTGTATGGTTTGATTGCGGGGCTGTTTAAATTTAATTTATTTTGTTTTTTTAATAAAGATATTTAATTGTTTACAAGGCAAGCAACCCACTATACGTTACTGTATGTTGCCTGCTTGTCTGCAACTTTTCAAATTAAATAATTATTGTTTATTTGTCTTTTGCTTTTTTTTAAATTACACTCTATAGCTGAGAACTATTTCAAACAGAACAAACCGTACAAAAATTAGACCAACCGTTGATAAGCTACGATGTCGATGCCATAGCAGACATGCGCACATAAACCACGCTTCAAACAAATCGAATCGTTCAAAAAAGATCAACTGATATATGTATCGTAGGTAATATGTCGATGAGAAATATTTGCCGTGACAACGCAACCAAGAAGTCAGTACGGTATTGGGTGGTGTAAACATTCACGAGTAAATAATATATTACATTATTATTGTAATAGAACACAAGATGAATAGTCATCTTTACTTTTATAATTCTAGATTCAGAAATTTAAATTTTAAAAATACATATTTTCTCATTTTGTTATATGTCACTTTTCTTGATGCCAATATAAAAATGCCGTCAATATCGTGCCAACATCCAAACGACATTATATTATTTACTAAAATATCATATTCTAATAAAACGCTTCCAAAATTTGAAAATACCGAAAATATTTACCTATTTTTAAATTATTGAATGTTGGAATAAAAACAAGAAAAAAAATACAACCTCAATAAATTGAAGCAGTGATACTTTGGTTTGATACAAAATATGTATACTTTATTAATTTGGTTGTGGATTCGATTTCACGCAGTGAACTTTTATGCATTGAATTGTGTTTCCACTATCGTTATCAAGTGAGAATAAAAAAAAACTGAGATACATTCATTGCATAAAAGGGAAAACGCATTTTATGGGAAACGTTATGAGCTTGGATAGTATTGTACAGGATTAAAGTGTACAAGCCAAATACCAAGTTCTTATATTGTATTTTTGTAACGTATATAACATGCAATACTTAGATCCGGGTAATTTTATCATATATGGTATATAACATACACTAAGACCCCGTTTTACGTTGTTCAAATATAGTTCAACGGTCGCCATAAATATTTTAACACAATTTTTGAATAAAAACGAACTATTAGCTATCTAATTAATAAAATTCCAGCAGTAACTCCGAAATATTTTTTTTCGAGGTTTTTCGGAGTTCGGATATTTTGTATAATAATTAATCATTTCGTTTTTGGAATGTTTTTAATCTGTCTCTTTGCATGTGTATTACTTGAAAACGATTAAATGATTTAACTGAAATAATAATAATAAGGTACTTGTCTCCTAAGTGCGCTAATACGATTTCCTTTAAGACCAACATCGGCAGCTGGCAATAGCCATCATAAAAAGACGCAAAGAATTGACCGAAATGAATTGAAGATAAAAATACTATCATCAATACATAAAATACTAACTTGATTTTTATCTGCAATTTCATTTTAATACAAGAAAACGTGTCTGTTCATTTGAACCAGCACCATTCGAGAACTACTGAACGCTATTGACTTTAGTTATTGAGCGTCTACAGATTTAAAATATTAGAGCTAAAATAAAGTTTCTGTGAAAACCGAGTGAAATCATGAAAAATAAGAAAACGATAGTTATATAGTAATATGAACGACGTAAATCGAATCGACGCAAGACGAGATCTTGCTGTCTTGTGGAGTAAGTTGACCGCTAATCAAAGGCTGTTAATGCACGGCTGTTCATACAAGTTATTAGTTACAGTAGTAAATAGTAATCTTGTACCCGGACCTAGAGTAAAGCAAAGATACTTGAAGACGGTGTAGACATGAACTTTATAAACAACTGCCAATCGATTAAATAGAGATACGTTCCTCACTATAGCCGGGTTGTAAGAGGACCTCGAGTTCCTTCTCCTCAAGCATTTGTAAAAATTACAGAAAGACGGGCTGGGGTCAAATGACCCATTCTGAAGTTATACTGCAAATAAATAATGTACTATTTATTTATATGGCTTGGCATTTCGTGACTTTTAATGAAATTGCTTCAATTTCACGACAAACGTGTTTATATAGTAATATTACTACACAAATGTAAATAAATAGAACATCTACCTACAAAGACGGTTGGGGTCATTTGACCCACAACATACGGTGTAACCTAATTACCAGGTCGTCGAGCAAATCATAATATTTTGACTGAACAGCAAGAGCCTACTTCATTTGCACGAAGGCAAATTGGAGTAAAATTTATTTCAGCTTGGAAACTTTTGATTGACGATACAATGTTACGCCATATTAAAAAATGTAGGTACTGAGACTGAAGCACATCGTCAGCTTGGACATACCAACTTTTCGGTTTCTCTCGAAGAACTTGAAAAATTTAAATCTATTTTGTACGTAAGGGGTGCTACTGGATCTAGAAATATATCTGTAAATGATTTGTGGAGTAAAATATGAGGAATGCCATTTTATTCAAAAGATCGATTCAAAGAACTAATGAAATATATACGATTCGACATACGATCAGAAAGATCTTCAAGACTGACAACAGGCAAATTTGCACTGATTTCACAAGTATGGAATCGTTTTATTGACAACTGTGTGTCATGCTACAAACCAGGAAAAAATATGTGGATCTTGTAATAAATGCAAACCTTTTATTTGTAATAATTGTATGTAGTGCTAAATAAAAAATATAATTCAAGTGTATTATTTTATTTATTCTTAATGTGTCTATAATAATTTGTCAGTATTTACATACGAAATTAATTAAGAATGACTATTTATGAAATAAGGGGTCAAATGACCCCAGCCGTCTTTGAATGTACGCCGTTTTTTCAGTCTTTCTAGTGTTAACGGTAAAATTCTATAGCCGCGATAGGTAGAAGTGATTCCGATCGGATATGGAAAAATCGAGACGGAAGCAGTGGCATGGGTAAGAATAAAGGACTATTGACTGCGTCGACTGCGATACTAGTATAGAGGAATATTCCGCTGAATGAGTGAGAGTGTTTTACTTCTACTCTCTTTTTGTTTTTTATACTGAAGAGCCATGAGATTTTCACTATAGTGTAACTGAAATCAACGGCGTAAAAGAACACTGTCATACTTTTCTGTTAAAGGATGAATTATTTTAGTACAGAATGATCTATATAATTCAATTAAACAGAGAAGTAATTTTTTTTGTTAAATGTTCTAAATATTGCGACTGAATTGTTATGGTTAGTGAAAAATAAAAAAAATGTTTATCTAAGTAATTTATAGGAATGACACATTTTTATCTATCAGCTTAAAGAGGACCTCAAATTAAGTGTTCTTTTTTATATGACATAAGAAAGAATAATGGTTAACTTTTAAAAACTAAAAAAAATGGGTAGGAAAATACTTCTTATGCATTTCTCGACAGGAACCAGTAAGAAAAAGTCGAAACAACAATACGGTTATAATAACATTGACCACACTTTACTGTGAAGAAATTAATCATAGGAACTATTGATCCTAAAACTTAAAAAATAGGGAATAGGATCTCTCTCATAGATTACGGGAAAACCTAAATGAAAATCATACGTCTTAAAGTTCTCACAGAAAACGGAATGGTATGGAATCCTCTCCACGCGAAATCGGCTCTCATTCTACCAGTTTTTAGATGCTGAATGTACCCTAGCGTCATTACTGTTTCATACTGTATATATGCGAAGTGAAACCTTGTTTTTAATTAATTCCATTTTAATAATATTGTACTAACAGCTATTACTATAAGCACAGAAAGATAGACTATCCGTCTACTATATAGTGACCCCAAGATCACAGCATGGATCACATAGAGTGCAAATGGACCAATAGCATTTAACAGTGAAAAACGATTATAGCAAAACATGGTATATATTGGATACGCGCAACAAACAATTCATTGTAACATCTATATAACCCATGCGGATTAACGAATATTGAAATTTTATAACCGCTCTAGACTGCATTTGTTTCAACAGAGTATCTGATTGGACAATAACAATCGCAGTTGTGTTTTGTATACAGATACTCTATTGTTTTGTGCGTATGCAGTCGTCATCACTATAAGAACATTTGAATACTATTAAACTATTTATTGAATAATATTAGCATAACATTATTGTTTTGTTTACATTGTGTTATAATCACCGATACTAACAATCATAAATGTAAATTATTTATGTGCATTTAGACAAGTGCATTCTAAAAAAAATATATAATTTTATTAAAAGTCCATGGATTTAAAATTGTTTTTTAAAAAATATTTCAGTGGAAGAAGTTTGTTTAATCCGTTTGTTACTTAGTTTTAATGAAAATAATGATTTCGTTATTATTTATTATAATTATTGGTAAGTGTAATACATTAATTAAATATCTAGTATTTTAGTATAACTTAATTACTGATATTCTTCAAAAGTATTTTAATTTTTAGAGATAACGAAGTTTTTCTCAAAGCAATTATTTTAGCGTAGAGTTATACCACAATGTTTAAAAAACAGTGTTTTGTAATGATTTATAAGATTCTTTATCACCGCACTTTGCGAAATATGAGAGTTTTCTTTTATAAATTTTAAACATCGTAATTAAGACTGAGAGAACAAGATCACAACAAAGCATGCGTCGCTGTTACAGTGGACAGATTTTATCTAAAGTTTTTCGTAATAAAAAAAACGAGTGTTGATACGCGTAGGTTTACTAGCGAATAGCAATACCGTAGTATAGCGCCCGTAACATAACGGTGAATTACGTAATAAAAAACGTTTGCGTAGTAAATGAATCTGATTTTCTCAGTAGCAGCGGCATTAACATAAAAAGCGGCATTCATTTAGTTCTATATTCAAACGTTTTTTGTTACGTAATTCGCCGTCATATTAGGTCCACTACACTACGGTACCGCTATCTTAGATATGTTTTACATTCGGGTTAAGACTGCAGCATTCCAATTAAAATCGAAGGGCCATTTTTATTGGAATGCTGCAGTCTTAACCAGCGGTCAAAAATCAACGCGAACAACTGCGATTAATAGTGCTAGCAATTTTATAAAATCGCAAAACATTATTGTAATACTTATTACTTAACATATAATTCACATTTTAAATACCGGATCCCTGATTTTCTGTCTACATGTTATTTTTTCATACTATCTACAGAGTGTTGAAAAACTCTACCAACACATTTCTGTAAAAAAACATGTGTCGAAAATGCGCCATTATATTTAAGCTCCCTCCTTAATTATAATGACGTATTTAGCCCCCTTCTTAATAATAATGATGCATTTTCGACGCATGCATGGTTCCTTACACAAATATGTCAAGCTTGTTTTAAATATTCTTCACCCCTAGAAACTTGGTTTTCTAACATCCTGTATTATCGTAGACAAATAAATTAATTGCACGTGTTTGAATAATAATTAAACAGACTAATTATTATTAATTTTGTTACATCAAATTAATTACGGAATGTTGGATTTTACGTTTTGTCTGGCTTAAACCATTCTCTCGAAAGTAGTTAAGGTTTGATACAAAACTATGCTATGTTTAAATTGTATGCTGTTCAATTTCGATGGCTGTGACACTATTTTTGTATATTATATATGTCGCAGGATAATTGAAAAAATTGGATCTTTGCGAAAATCCTAGGAAGACTGCAAAAAGCCGGGTAATTAGAATCCGGTTTTTTTAGTGTATTTGCCATATGGCAACATACACTATTGGCGTCGGTCGGATGGCGGGACCTAGGGGTCGGACCAAAATTTCTCGACGTTTCATAACCTCCTAAACACTTTGGCACCATTTTTAAAAATGTTTATATATATATGTATATATATATATATTTATATATATATATATATATATATATATATGTGTGCGGGCAATAACTTTCGAAGGAGTTAATTGATTTCAACGAAATTTGGGCCACGTGTTGAAATCCATCACCGCAAGAAGCCTATTTAAAATGGGCTTAATCGGGCTATTTTAAGGGTAGTTTTTGGGGGTTGAAAAATGTTTTTGGGCCCCAAAATACCGAAAAAATTCTTCGAATCGTTTCAAAATTGAAATTTAACCCTTTGGTAGTGATTAAAAAGTGTCCCCACAATTTTAATAAAATCGGCCCGACAGGACCGGATTTACAAATTTTATGAAAACACTAGCTTGCAGATAGTGACTTATTTATTGAAGGGTGTATTTAATTCGGTGTAGACGTTAAATTGATAATAATATTACAATTAAGAAAAAAATGTTATTTTAAGGGGTGTATTAAGGGGTTAAATTTTTTATTTTGCCCAAAAACAAACTTAATTTCACATAATAAAAGTATAAAACCACACGGCCCTACACAAGCAAATACACTATATTGTCGGCAGGGTTTTGGCACTGCGACCCGGGTTTTTTTTTATTTGTTACATTAAGAACAAGGAGCTGAACTTTTCGTAAAAAAGTTTAAATTAACTGTGTTAATATTTTGACGTGTGGTAAAATTTTATATTGCACTACATAAATGTCTTAGTAAAGAAAATGGATTCTTAGAAATGATTTTTTCTTATTATTATGTAAATAACAAATAGGTATTAAAATATGAAAATCCAATATTCTATATTTAAAAAAAAGAAACAAAAAAATTGGAAATATTTAAAGTACATTAAACTTAATATCAAGGTAATCATATCGATCTTTATGCAAATTTTGTGGCTAGTAAATTTTTATTTGCGGATGTTAATAACGAAAAAGTAATCATCTTATCAAAATCCCGTTTATTAATACTCCGAAACCAACAGAATGAACTTCTTGTGGATTCTTTCGTATTTTTAGAACCATAAAGAGTTGGAATTATTTTTAATTTTTCAAAAAAAAGAAAAATGAAATTTTTACTAAAATTCGAAATTTCTCAGAAAGTTTTCAAACTCAGTTTTCTATGCAAAAAGACACACGGGTTCCAATAAGCTCAAGCAAAAGTTTTTTTTTTAATTAAAAGTTTGCTTTGAAAAATGTTCGTATATTAACATTATTTCAGGTTTCGTTTCTTAAGTATCGTTGAAGTCTCCATTCAATTTATCGCTACTGTATACTATATTGTATACGTTTATTATTACGTCGAGTTTTAGAATATTTTGTCGTTGAATTTCCTATAACTTCAATTGTATTTATTTTCGGTTCATTTTATATATAAGATGTATATTTTTAATTCATCTTTAAAGTTCAATTCCAAAATATGTAATAATAGAAATTAGTTTCACGGGTAATTGGAATAAAAAATCAATTTAAACACTTATTGATTGCAACGTTTCGTCTTTATTAAATTAAGACTTTTTCAAGCTCTGGAAAAAAATTTTTTTTTACAAAAATTAACAATTCCAGAGCTTGAAAAAGTCTTAATTTAATAAAGACGAAACGTTGCAATCAATAAGTGTTTAAATTGATTTTTTATTCCAATTACCCGTGAAACTAATTTCTATATTTTTAATGTTTGTATTTAAATTGTCGTTTCGACTAATAAAAATAAATTAAATCTTTGTTATCTAACTTTTCCAAATAATTCTTAGATATTGGTGGTTTGAATTTATTTGGTACTATTCATTATAAAAAAAAGTAATTTGAACTATCGCTTCATCTCACATCTGATCAGGCGCTACTGGCGCTACAGATAGGTATAGAGCTGACCCTGATGAGTAATTTTTCTTTATCCACTATGACTAGCTCATGGCCATTTCTATATAGTTTCATACTAGATCATCAAACTACAGAGCGTCCCACAAATTAATCGAAAAACAGAATTATATCAAGACGTCTGTCTACAATTTAGTTATCTTAACGCGTCTCCCAAAGGTTTATCTTTTTACTCAAAATGTTTGTCACCAATGCTTCAGTTATGAAAGGGTTTCCGTTGAAATTAATAAAAAACACAAGCGAATTGGTGGGTCAAATTGGCGTTTACTTGAGGGAAGTCGTAACAGTTAGTTTCTGATTCAATGCCGTATCTAGGAGTGCTGGCGTTCGTGGTGAAAAAAGGATGTGGCATCCTATCAAGTAATAAAATTCACACAAGAGAGAAAAAGTACTAGAATTATTTTTAAAAAAATGAAAAAACGGCGTAATTTTGACAAACAGCTTAAAAATACCTAAGCGCTGTTTAAATTTAAATTTTGCTATTTTGAATTTTAACCGGGGATTTCTTGCTTTGGCCCTATACGTACGTCGTTGAAACAAAATGTTTGCAATTCACCTCCTTCATTAAAACTGTGTGAACGATCTGTAAATATATTGATTTTTTAATATAATACGTGTACAAGCATTTATTAATGACAAGTACATAGATATAATTCTACACATTCATACAACCCGGATTTTATAGCGAATACAAAACTGATTTGCATATAAAAGTGATTTACTATGAAAAACAATCGAGTAAAACATACCTTCAACTGTTATTTGCCACCAATTTTATTCGAATGCTTTTTTATTGCTTATATAGGAATCGTGTATAGGTACTTAAGAATTTTTTATAGCTTCATAACAGTCCCGAAAATACCTGCGTGTAATGAATAGCTATCACGTCAAACTCTTTTCACATATGTAGAAGTACTATTTAGAATTAGGCAATTAATTATAATTTATGGGTTATCGTCGACTACATTGATTCGTTTTATGTGTTTATTAAATTTGGGGTTTCCAAATGAAAGGGGGATTCCCGTTTTCACTAAAATTGAATACCGCCAGGGGCCAGTGTTTGTACGACTCGAAAATAATTATAAAATACATACAATCAGTTTGTACTGGAACTAAAAACTGACATTAACGATTTTTAAACAATAACAGTACCTACTATAATAATAGAAATATCAATTTTTCGCAGAAAATATCTCCACAGGGTTCGTGAAGACCTTGAAAAGGGTTCCCAGTAACATGATCGTATCTTATAGCTTAAAGCACAATGTAGTCCAAACATCCGTGGGTCCAAAGCAGTGGTCGTAGAAATAAACGGTTAGCTATTTCGTGACTTTTTGAAGACCTACATATATCCAAGATTACTAGAACCCTAATAGGTTTGGCGTACGAGGCTACAAAAGTTGGTTGAATCGATTGCTCATTCGAAACCCGTGGCTTGATTTTTCAATTATAAAGAATGTTTGACAGAATTGAGAAAAAGGTTTCAATGCCTACTAGCTCCGCCCTCTCACCCGTCTCGCCTGGTTACACTTTCAACAATGTCAATACTCAATCTGTAGTATCTTAATAACCTTGACCTATACCCATTACCAAATTTGTTTGGTAGATTCGAGAAAACTGATACTTTACATTTCTCATAGCTTGCGAAACTAAAATACTAACAAAATGTAACATTGAAAAGTAAAATAATCAAATTTTTTTGTTTCAGCTATTCTTACGTTATCAGAGACGTCGCAGATAGACTCAGCTAATAATGATGCATGCGCTGGACGCATTAACGGTTTTTATGCAAGAACTTCAACCAACTGTCAACAATACTATTATTGCGATAAAGGTCGTCTAGTACAAAATTATACCTGCGAAGATAATTATTCCTTCAGCATACTTAAACAGAAATGTACCAAAGAAAAAATAGATCATTGCCTTGATGTGAAATGTCATCAAAATGAAATTTCTGACGGAAAATTATATACTTTTCCCGGAACTAAGTGCAAAATGTATTATCAGTGCGTGTCGAACATAAGGTATGATTATATCTGTCAAAACAACATGACCTTCAGTACAGAATTACAGATCTGTGTTAAAAACGGTATTTGCTACGAGCCTATCTGCACGGGTCGTGTTAATGGATTATATCCAGACACCACCGAAAGATGTCAAAGATCGTTCGAATGTTCTGGTGGCGTTATAAAATCAGTAAAAAATTGTGGTAACAATCAATACTTTTCAACTACAATAAAAGAATGTACCGATAAAGTATATTTAGATGAAAAATGCGACACCCCGCAAACGACTGCGATATCGTTTTCAGCGAACGATAAGGTTTCAAACCAGTGCATGGGATTTCCATCAGATGGCGCATACGTCGTGCCCAATACACGTTGTAAAGAATATTTCGTGTGTAAGAATCGCGTTAATTTGGGTACACTATCGTGCACTGACAATCACATATTCAACGGACAACAATGCGTTCCAAAATCATCTTCAGCATGCAGAAACGAATGTGAAAATCGAGAAGACGGAGTTTATCAAGATTTCGAAACGGGCTGTCGTGCTTACACTTTTTGTATGAATCAAAGACTTGTTTGGAAGAATACCTGTCCGCCAAATACACTGTATAATGGCGTAATCTGTGAACACGTGACAAAATATAGTTGTCCAATACAAGAAAACATTTTGAATATTTGCAACAATAAAAAAGACGGTTATCATAGAAATTATTCAAACTGTCGTGAATATTTTTATTGTAATAAAGGTGAAATTGTTTTAAGCGGTTCTTGTCCCAAAGGACAAAACTGGAATGGAGAGACTTGTGTTGAGAAGGCGTGGTTTTATTGCGAAGGACCTGAGCCGTGGATTGGATGCTTGATAAAAGACGGTTTATTCCAGGATAAATCGATAGGATCGCGTTGTAGGGATTATTATTATTGTTTGAACGGGAACAGAACTAAATATTCCTGCCCGCCGACCGAAGTGTTCAATGGGGAAATATGCGTTCGAAGGGATAAGTACGAATGTCCCATGAATGAAAACAATCCATGTGAAACAAAAGATGACGGTTATTACCATGAAGACAATTCAAACTGTAGATCGTACTACTTCTGTTCGGGTGGTCACAAAAATTCGTTTATTTGTCCTGCAAACAAAATATTCAATGGCGAAAGTTGCGTAGAAAAAAGTTTTTATCAGTGTCCTTATTATTCAAATGATTGTTTCAATAAAAGTGACGGATATCATTACGACGTTAAGAGCGGATGTAAAAAATATTATTATTGCTCGAGCAACGAAAAAATAATAAGTTTTTCATGTGAAGTAGACAAAATATTTAATGGCCATAGGTGCGTTGCAAGTAGTGAATTTAAATGTATTACTGGTGAAAATCTGTGCTGGAATAAAACTGGATTTTATACGGTTCCTGATAGCGAGTGTAAAAAATTTCTGGAATGTAAAGACGGTAAAAAAGTCGACGAATTTGAGTGTCCAGAAAATATGGTGTTCAACAATAATAATCAGTGCGTGTGGAAAAATTGTACAAACCAGTTGCCTAAAAAATGTAAGAAAGACGGTTTTTTCATAGATTTTGATTCAAAATGTAAGAAGTATCACTTCTGCCTTGATGGCAGTATAACAGTATTAGAATGTTCCGATGGTAAATTATTTAATGGCCAAATATGCGTTGATGAACACAGTTTTACGTGTGAAGATAATTGTGATCGATATCAAAATTGTGAAAATTTTTTATAACGAGTTTTGTCTTTTGGTCTTTGTAAAAAGTTCCAATTTCAATTTAAATTATTTATTTATATTTTTACTTTTTAAGCGCATTTGATATTTTCAAGTACAAATTATAATAGCTGACAATAGGGCTATATTGAATTTTTCGTCACATTATTATGCAGAACGAAAATATGGATCAATTTAAACCAAACTGTAAAATCTGAGAAACATTGAACGATTTGTTGACGTTCTATTTGAACGGCATATGACGTCACTCAATTACATTCGCGTCTGGCTGTAGTTATTATTAGACGTACGAAATATGACGTCACGTGTGGTTTAAAAGCACAATTAATAAATTTTTGCGCTTTACCAGATCGGTCACCGTTTCTCAGATTTTAGAGTTTAGTTCAAATTGATGCAGTGCATCTTCGTTCTGCATAATAAAAGAAATCCATGAAATTTCCTACTTTGTGAGAAAATATGTTTATCAAAACACACATTTAAACTTTATTATATTTATTTATTATTTAAATCTTTATTTAGATATTCTATAATACATTATAAGTATTTTTCTTAATTATAGAAACATTTTATCTTTTGTAACATATAAAATTATATACACTGATACTTTTTATCAACTTTTTTTTATTTTAAGCTGAATTCTTTATAAAATGCTTCAAACTGACAGCAAAATCCATTTTTATCATACAATTTCTTTAAAATGCTATTTGTTTTTTATCTATTCTACACACTCGTTAATTTTTTTTGAACACATTTAATAAAAATTGATGTACCTATACTTTGAACGTTCTTAATCACTTTCTATTGTGTTCTTGAAAATTACATCATTTAAATAAATTTGAAAATATCGCGTTTCATTATTCAAATTTGTTTTCGGTTCACGAACTTTTGGCGACCGTGTATTCTCTACAGGATAAATTATTTTAATTAGTTACGTATTTTTAGTACTTATTAGTTGCCTTTGAATAGCTATACGCAAGGAGAAAAAACAATTAATTTTGACCCCACGATTATAACATTTCTTTTTTTGGAAGGACATCTTTATAACGAACAAGCATGGATAAGGTAACAAGTACAAACAGTTCTCCACACTTTGTCAACTTATCGGCCGCCATGTTTAAATCAATATGGTGGACGATCAGCACCTTTCACAAGGAACTGTTTATATTTGTATTTTATGTTACAGTGAGGATATGCCTCCGTATATTTGGATTCGCATTGAAGCCCCAGTATCATTTAACGCAACCTTACTAACACCTGGCGTTGAAAAAACAAACTACCTGCGTAATACTAAAAACAATGAAAATCACGTCTTGAGAATGCATAAAAAAATAAGTGTTTTTTTTATCAACATTTTCACACCACATGTATAAAAAATGGTCTTCACTTCCGGTTTATGTAATATGTGATTTCAGCCTAAAATATTTATACAGATCTAATAACTTTATAATAGCATTGAAATACAAAGGAAAGTGACATCACAAATAATCCGAATCAGTTAAATATTTATGGTTCAGTGAAGTCTTGATTATCCAGAAAATCGAATAAAATGTGGATTCAAATAAAACCAATATTATTATACACATTATTTTGTCATAACTGCAAGATCATATTACCTACGTGATTTTGACTACGAGATTACGAAACTCATCTGCATTTACTGTTTTAAAAACTAATATCAGTAACTTTATAACAAATGAGATTCGGACAACATTGTTTTTTTTCTAAAAATCATTTAACGAATACAGGCTCAAATTTAGATCGCGGACAACTTGTATAAATGAAAAAAATAAGCACACGAAAAATACACTAAATAAAAATGGCAGTGTTGTGTAAGACGCAAAAACGGAGAAAATGCTACGCTATATCAATGTGACTTACTGTTTCAGGGTTTCCGAAATAAAATGTTCAACCCTAGATTTTGTAAGATTGTGGTTCTTGCCACGCTGTAGCTACATGCAAAATATATAAACAGAATCTTCAATCATGTCCTTTATTGCATTTAATACTGAATAAGCAAGACTGCACTGCAAGTTGACTAATATTAGATTTGTTACACCGAATTCTAACATTTTTATAGGATACCATTGTTTTTTTCAGAACCGGACTAGACCCTAGTTCCGAGTCGATTTTTATTACCTGCGTATTATAATCAAATTAAAAAAATCTACTATAAATTTTCATCTATAATTTTGTACTGTTAGACATCAGTTACTGTGAGGGTCAATATACATAGTTTAATAAAAATTTGATTTTCTAAAAAAAATAATTACTGCTTAGTTTTTGGATTGATTAAACGCAGTCTTGGTTACAAGGTGTTTCAACAAGAGAGGTCGATGATCCAGGTTTTTATAGGAGATCTGATATTCTTAATTACATTAAAATAGTACATTTAGGCCAGTTATCGAATCCATAAATATTTGTCTTAGTTTTAGAGCACTAAGCCATAGAGCGTTTCGTGCTAAATCAGTCGTCGATTTGGTAGAGCAGCCTACGTTGTTGCGTGCAGATAATTGAACACACATTCTCAGATATTACACAAACACATTCTAAAAGCTTTCAATGCTTCAAATTTGAATGTGAAAATTTGTATGAACGATTATTATGTCAATAAATTTCGAGTTAAAAAGAGTATCGTAATTATACATGTACTGACCCCAAATTTTATATATTAATGTACCTAGTCGTGATTTCTATTCAAATTCTCGATGCCAAACGTTACATATAAAAAAGTATATTTTATTAAAAATTAATATTCTACTTATTTTTAAGCTATAATAATTCAGAAACATCTTAAACTTGCCTTAAGCCAAAATCAAATACCTCATATAGTTATCCGTTTTAGGTGTATATTTTTAATTGACAAATTTTAGAGTGATTTGAATTTTAAGCCCCTATTTAATTTAAAAAAATAGTAATAAAATTCTTTAACGGTAATTTTTTAATATGAAATTTTCAAGCTAGTAAAACAATTTAAATATATATTAGTGTATATTTTATTTCTATATTCAATTTGAAAAACAAAATTATTATTGGTCATTTGGAGAGAAATTTTTTTTTTCGGAATCATAAAAATTGCGAATACTTACAAGATTTTTTTAAAATAAAATCACGATTTGTAGGAAATTTCGAAATTCTTCAAAATAAACTTTCACCATAGAGACGCGTTTATCGGAACGTTCGAACCTGTATATATTCAAACCGAAAACAAAAGAAAAACTTTAACAAATAACTGAAGACGCATTTACGTATTAACCGATTTCACTTACAGAAAATATTTAACTAAGTGATATGTCATTTTTTTTCTCCAAATCTTACGTAAAGTATTCAAATTTTTATGTACTTAACCTAACTTCTCTGACTCATTATTCTAGTTGACATTTTTTTTTATATATAAAAAATAATTGCGAAGAATAATTAATTCAACATTTAAATTTTTAGCAAAGTTAACAGGAGAATTTTTTAAAAATATTTAATAGAAATAACAACTTGAACAAAAATAAATATTATAACCGGAAGATCGAACACAAAAGTCACTGAATTTAGACGAGGTACTATTCAAGTTTACAAGTTTCACTGCATTTGTTTTTAGGGTTCCTTACAAAAAACGAACCCTTATAGGACCACTCTTGTGCTTGTCTTTTCTACAAATCTACTGGACGAAAAAAGTTTTGTTATATTTAATACATTTTGCTTAAAAAATATTATACCGATTAATTTTGCTAAAAATCTATACCCTATAAAAATTATTATTTAGATTCTAATTTCTTTGTATTACCAAAAAAATTAAGAAAATTTAAAATAATAAGCATAAAAAATATAGGTATAATATATTATATGACTGAATTATATTAATAAACAACAAAAAAAATATATATATTGAAATCACATATATTAGAGAGTTTCTCAAACTTGACTGTTATATTTTGATTAATTTATTTTACAGCACCTGTTAAGAATCTGCAAAGTTAAATTTGAGGAACTCTGACACATTAGAATACAAATAGATGTTCACATTAAAGCCGATATATCCCAAACTTTAATAAGTCGATCTTGACCGACGGTCAAAATTCTTTTTCTCGCCTCGTCTAAATGCATCGCGACGACTGGATGTTTGACATCGTGAAACGTGGCTCTCGATGGTCTTTCTTGACTTTGTAAAGTCGAATTACAAGGATCGCAAACTCTGACATTAAATTCAAAACCCATAATGGGAATGGCGATTCTAGACGCCGAACATTTATCACAGACCGCTTTTCCGCAATGTCTACAATGATGTTGCCGTAACCCTAACTGCCTTTGGTCCATCATGCCTTTCCAATTCCAGAAGAACGGTCGGTTACACAGTTGGCATGTATCAGATTCAACCCATTCGGGTGTTTCTTTGCGGGACTGACTCATGTCCCAAAATACTAAGACGCCATCTTCTCCTGCACTTACCAGCTCTCCGCAACTTGGAATGTATGCTAATGCCGAAACTTTATTACTACAAGAAGTAAATAATTAATATTTTTAGTCGACATGAAAATTACGCCAAGTTTTTATTGAATTTGGAAAGGGTTATTGCTTCTGTAGACTTCAAAATATTGTGCTGTTATTTGTTTCTCATGAACTGTGGAGGAAATTTTTTTACGACACTAAACAAAATCAAAATTATTTTTCATTTTATATTTTTTATGGCTGTATAAAAACTGTAATTTATTCTGCACAGATCTGGACCAAAACGTTGATTGCTATAAACACAATCAGTTTGAAGCCTACAAACCCATACACATTTCCAAATTTTTGAGGTACAATAACTTACTGATGCCCTTGTAGTTCATAAGCTGTGCCTTGTCGGCCACCGATATCCCAAACAATAACTGATTGATCGAAAGATCCACTAAATAACATTTGTTTTTCTGAATCCCACGCTAAAGTTCTGACAGAACCCGTATGAGCTCTCAACGTGGTTACCACAGTTGCGCCTGCGTTATCGAGTTTAAGCATTGTTATCTGACCAGAATAATCACCTACAAACGCATGTTTCGACTGAGCATCGAATTGCAATGCAGTACACCACGCTTCGGCAGTAAAACCACCCAACCGATGTCCGGTTTGTGTACAGTGGTATGCGAACATTTTATCTCGACCGATACTTAAAACCCATTCACAATTAAGAGCAAACAAGACTTCGGTAACTCTTGCTTGATGAGCAAGATACTCTCTAACGGGTTGCATTCGATTAAAGTCTGAAGCTAACGTAAATTCTGATACAGTCCCATTCTCCTGACCGACAAAAAGCTGCCTTGTTTCTACTGTGTAATACATCGAAGTTGCTCCCGAGGGCATATACTGACAAATGCTGGGCCAATATTGGCCCGAATCACGTTTCAGCCATACTCGTACAGTTCTGAAAACGATACGTAGTTAATATTAATCAGTGTTCAAATATGACGTTTGACAGTTGACATGTCAAATATTTAGATGTACTAACTTGTCATCGCTAACACTGATTACGCCGTCTTCACCCGGAATTAAAACGGCTGCATTTATTTCATCATTGCAGCCTTCTAATTTCGACAATAAGGCTGGTTTCTTTGTTGTACAAAAGCGATCATTCGATGGCCTACTGGCCGGTTTGATTTCGGCAGCCATTTCTATTTCGCCCAATTAAAGCAAACACTAAATTTATAGTTACAAGTATGTCATATAAAACACAATTGCTGAGTTTGTTTATATATGAAAACGAGATAAGAAGTTGTAAATAATAACTCTATAGACAAAATAAAATTCCAGAAAAATAACGTATGACAAGTTGAAGCACCAAACGCAGAAAACTATTGCTGCGACATCTAGCAGCGTGTCTTAAAATAAATTTGGTATGTTGGTGCAACTGTAAAATATTACCAATGAAACAAGAAATGTAGACCACTCAATATTTTTCAAATATTTTTTCAAAATATTCTTCTACATACACACACCTTGATATTCTTTATTATTTCATAATTTATAAGAATGCAATTGTTATGTTAATAATGTCAAACGGTATTTAATACTTGGAGCAAATAAATTCAATAATTATTTTACACGAAAATTGAGAGCATCATTTTGTTTTCTTGGGAATAATTGAGGACTGTCGATTAGAGAATTTTTGGAAGATAGTTTTGAATAATTATATAAAAGCTTAATACAGGGGAGTGAAAATTTTACAATAATTATGTACAATCAAGATCAAATTTTGATACATTTTTGAAGACTCTATTTTGTTTTTTGGAAAACAAAAACTGAAAGACGAAATCTGTCATTTAAATGAGTTTGTAGTAATTAAGTTCTACTCAAAGAAAATAAATTACAATGAGCTTAAAGAAAAAATCAAGCACTATAGACAAAGAAGTGAGTATGATCATTAAAAATTAAATACACTACGACAATATATAAAATTATAATTAAACCGAAAATTGTTTTTAGGACAAATCTGCCACAAAGTTTGATCAAGCAGAATACGAACAATTCCTTGATAAACTAAAAGCGGAATTTTACGAAAAGTTTAATAATGTTGAACCGCCAACCCGCGGTTTAAATGATTTTGAAATACTTAAAACATTGGGAAGCGGTTCCTTCGGCCGTGTGGTAAATTTTTTTTATACACTTTAGAATGTTATTGTTGTCGCACTTTTATTATTCAAATAGTTTAAACTAAAATATAATAACAGCTTCCCGTTATGATTTTTATAGATGTAATTTAAAATAAATAAGTAATAACAAAATTGAGATAAATTAATAATGCATTCCTATTTTAGGTGTTGGTGAAAAACAAACAGAATTCAAATGTGTACGCAATGAAAGTGTTAGACAAACAGAAAATAGTAAAATTAAAACAAATTGAACATACATTGTACGAAAAGAAAATTTTAATATCTATGCGCTTTCCTTTCGTCGTTTCAATGGAATATTTTTTTAAAGATAATTCCAACGTATATTTCGTTATGCCATTTGTATTGGGCGGTGAAATGTTTACACATTTGCGAAGGCAAGTATAATCGACCCAGTAAAGAATTTGCGAGAAAAAGAGTTTTGGAAAAATGTCTGCTATTTTCAAATTCAAAATGACATATTACGGCGCATTATTAAATCTTTTCAGAATTTAAGAGTCGCATACTGTTTGCTCATGAGAAACCAATTGAAAATTTTAATAGTTAATTTAATACTACCCGTTTTTAAACGTTTATGTAATTATTTCTAATAATTCCATTTTAAAACTACAAGCAGTCTTCTTCTACCGATACATTTTTTTAACAGAAGCTTTTTGAACACATAAGCGTTTTCCATTTTATTATTGATGTCTGCATTGTTACAATATACAAGATAGATTAGATTATAAACGTTTGTCAACTTAAAAGTCAACATGTAAATAATAATTATTATGTTGTATAGACTAGGCAAGTTTGAAGAAAATCATGCCAAATTTTATTCGGCCCAAGTAACATTGGCGTTGGAATACATACATCATCTGGATTGTGTTTATAGAGATTTAAAACCCGAAAACATTCTGATAGATAAAAATGGCTATTTGAAAATTACTGATTTTGGATTCTGCAAGGTATTTAAATATCGTTAGTAGAATACAGCAATGCCCCGACTTGCACGAACTCGAAGTTACATGATTTCTTATCAGTGCAAACTTGATAGAAGAGTTCATTAGAAAAAAAATTAAAATTTTTTGAAAACAAGCTCCAACGAAAAGCACTTTTCAGCTACAAAGCAAGGATTAAAAAAAATATTAGAGTACTACGAAAAAATTCTGCGCGAAAAGAAATTATTATCTCGTCAGACGAGTTTGTTGAATTTGATGAAAAACTAGAATTTTATTCCTTATTTTTCCTCTATATGTGCACATATTTTAGTTAGCCATGTAGAGATGTACTCCGATCTACGCAATTTCGACTTACGCGGTTTTCGTCTGTCCCATTATTGCGTATTCGCAAGCTATTACGCAGATCCGGTCTTAGACCGATTTGGTCCAAATAGATTTTGCATTCTCAGCTGCCTGGTCAAATTTTTTAAATATCGATATATTAATTACATCTATTAGTTTCAAATCCACCAACAACAATTTCGTTTTTATTTAGCTATAGGTACGCTTCCTGTTCTACGTAGGTATGTCTGAATTTTAACATTTTATTTCTATTAATTACGAAGATATGGGATCGATGACAGGGTTCTTTGTTGTAGTCGAGCTCAAAGTAATTTTCAATATTCCAAACAGCTCGTCATAAAAACTCACCAGGGTTCCCAATTTGTAGTTACACCACTGGCTCTACTTATTTATTCTACGATCATTTCGGTATATTAAAATGCTCTAATATTGCGATTTCGAGTTAACTCTCGTATTATAGAGGCTATGACTTTCTTTTCAACAATATTAACAAAAAATACCTCATTAATAATTTCGTTTTATAGATTGTAAAAGGTCGTACATGGACTCTATGCGGAACCCCGGAATATTTAGCTCCGGAAATAATTCTCAGCAAAGGATATGGAAAATCGGTCGACTGGTGGTCTTTTGGTGTATTAATGTTCGAAATGGCTGCGGGTTATCCCCCATTCTTTGCTAACGATCCGATGAAAATTTACGAAAAGATTGTTTCAGGGAAATATAAATTCCCTCAACATTTTAGCACGGAGTTAAGGGATATTATAAGAAACGTATTACAAATAGATTTGACCAGAAGGTATAATAGTAGATTGTATCTACGCCCTAGGGTGTAATGCCGATTAAGACCAGTGTGACGTTCAGTGCCGGATTACCCTATACGCTAACTACGCTGAAGCGTAGGGCGGCACTCGTTGGAGGGGCGGCAGGGACGGTCGCAATAAAAAAATAAAATGATTTCTAACTAACGAAATGAGGGTCTGTCTTGAACCTCCAATCGGAATCAGATATTACTAACTGATATAATATACACAGCACGTTATCAGGGGCGGGAGGCGACGTTTTCCCTCGAACATGAATCTTGGTAGGATAAATGAGAACCTGGTTCAAACCTGGTGTATTTGCGGGCTACTAAAGCAATCATATGCGAAATGATGGAATGATTTGAAAGTTTGACGCTATACCGTGTGTAACATATCTTTCCTCAGTTTTAACACGCGCAGTATAGGGCGCTTCTATGCTGACCAGGGGAAGGATGTGTTACATATGGTATAGGTGTTATGCTGCAGGAAAAGAATTTTTAAAAACAAGTTACAGGTAGAGAGTATGTAATTAATAAATAAGCAGAAGTTTTATGAAAGATAACGTTGATATATGTAATGATAATCAGTTTTTTCTTTATGTTAGTCGATTATAGATATTCGATCATAGGCAAAAAATACCAAAGAATTTCATTAGTCGCGAGCATGAGTCAATTTGATGTATGAAATAGATTAAAAATTTGCAACTCAATGTACAGTAAGTAGTCGCTGTCCAATGCAACAATAAAGAAATCTTATTTACGCTCTTCAATGGAAAAGCACTTTTTTCTCCTTCCTCAAATTATCCAATCCGGAAGTCATCACTTCAAGCTCGACTCTTCGAACAGAAATACCCCTATGCCATGCAAGGACTTAGTAACTTCAATGAAAGAAAAGATAACCTAGAGAAACTCGGGAAAACGCTAGCCTTAAGTGGGCGGCAACCCTGTTTTAGCGTACAGGCGGCACTTGGTATAATCCGGCACTGGTGACGTTCCTTGTACTCAAATCAAAATTGCATTGCGCCCTTGATAGGTTTTTTCTTGTCCTACATCCTGTAAAATAATGGCTTTGCCCTGATTTCCAGTATTTTCAACACTAATTTTTCATGTTGTTTCACATTTCACTTGTGTAGCAAACTTAACTTCAATCATAGGCTACTTTAAACATTATGTTTAAGTACCCTCAATAAATCATCGCACGCCTGCTTTCCGTGGCTCTGTGAATAGTTTTGTGTCATTTGTCTTGTAATACTGCTCACAACGACAAATGTACATGCATTTTTATAGGGGGTAGGGCAAATAACTAACTAAAAACTGCTTAGTTCTTAACCATATCGTAAAAATCCCAAAAACTAACGCTTTCGATTTTGTATCAGATACGGTAATTTAAAAAACGGCGCTGTCGATATAAAAACCCATAAATGGTTTAGAAATATAGATTGGACACTGTTACTGAATAGAAAAATGGATCCTCCGTACGTTCCAAAATGTAAGAATGCCATTGATACCAGTAATTTTGACATGTATGACGAAGAACCACTTCAGATTTCTCCTACGGATTTGTATGCTGACTTATTTTCTGATTTCTGAATTGATAAGTTTGTTATTGTATAATATGACAAAGACTTAAAATTGCTGTACATACAAATGTTCAAATATAACTTAGAAATTGTATTTTGTTGTTTAAAAGACACAAGCGGCGAGAACACTGTAACCGATTGGTTAGATTACTCCTCCAGCCACAGTCGTAAATTATCTAGATTATTACAAGCCCTACTTCTCAGATTGTAATTCGAGAACTGACAAAAGTATGCCCAGATCAAGGTTAGTAGAATACTCTTAGATTCGGCGTTAGCACTGTTGAAAATGAGACATGGGACGGCGGGGGCAGTAGGCCTTGAAACCTTTTTTCCATCTGTCTAACGTGCATTATAACTGGAAAATCAAGCCAGGGATTTCGAATCGATTCAACCAGTTCCAGACGTGACCATTTTTATATCCTCTTCCGCCCAACCTAACCTAGGGCCCAGAAAACTCAGGTAGTCAATGGCCTTAAAAAACCATCAATGTTATAAGAAAGACAATTGAGTAGTAAAAAAGAATACACTTAAAATAAATGCAATTTATTGTTAGGGCATAATGCATTAATTTTTTTTACAGAAATAATAAAAAATATTACAAACAACACTTTGATTGGTATATCCAAAAAACTAAAATATCACGATTTTTACACTACATTAACTTCTAACACTCACAATATTTTATTCTTTTTGAGTACACAATTTTAGAAGAAAAGTTATGCAACCACAGTGCATCACCAAAGTTTTAGCGTAATCGCACTGTAAAGTATTATGTATAATTTTCTATAGTAACAATGGCTTTTTGGAGTTGCTTCAATATTGGAGCTTCATTGCAAAATATTATCATTGTCTTCTGAAACAGTGGTCGACCATAAAATAGGCTATTAAAAACGTCAAAGGTGCTTTTTATGTCGTTATTACAGTCGGACTCATGTTTTAACTCATGGTCATGAAAGTTAGTTAAAAACACATGCATTTTAATGTAATCACAAATCATTTTTCAAAAATATATTTGTCTGTTTAGTTTACTGATGGCTGTTTTCTCGCTGCCAAGGTACCTTACCTTGGCATGAGACCTGCAGTCATCAAAAATTATTCTCTGTAACATTATGACGCCATATGCAGGCCCGGCAGGTCATGTTCAGTCCGTGTGGGTAGTGAGATGAAAAAAAATTTTTTTTCGATCTAGCGGTGATTAAATTAACAAACTTCAAAGCAAGCCCCCCTCCAATTAACTCATATTTATTAATATGTGAAAAAAATGTTGTCAAATTCCATGTGGGTAAATACCCACATGGAATTTGACAACACGGAATTTTTCGTATGGGTATAGCTACCCACAAAACCCTGGTCATCCGCCGGGCCTGGCCATATGATTAAAATAGACTGCAATATAATGGAACCTAGCTTGCACTAGAAGGCAGCCATAACAGTCTAAAATAATGCAATTATGCAAGGAACAAAATTTTGATAAGATTGAAAAAAAAACTAGATTACAAATTATCATTTTTTTCTTGACCGGTGTTGGAAAGTCTGTTTCAAAAATTGAATCAAACTGCCAAATTCTTAAAAAAAACATTTACCATCATTTAAGGCATTCTACTGACGACAATAATAAGTATTAACAGCCACAATTATCCAAATATTATATTACATTAAAAAATAAAACCACACCTTTAAATATAAGTTTCAATTATTTCTGAAACATTTTTTGAATTAAACATTTACTTGCATACTCACAAATTATGCTAATATTTACAGTTTTATTTTTTAAAAATAAATTTCATTGTTAAAATACTGGTTTCACGCTTAGGTAATTAAATACCGACAATTTGAGCACATTATTTTATAAAAAAAAACTTGAATAATATACACAGAATTTTTTTTTAAAAACATTCTTACAATCAATGTTTGCTTAGATACTTAATTTCTATGGCACAACCAGAATTTATCTATATATGTATTTACTCTCAAAATGTAAAATTCGATTTTTGTCTTTAAAAAGGTAAAGTGAACAATGAATGTTAATTTCGTTTAAACGTGCAAAAACTAGAAGAAATGCATTCCTTTTTCAGATACTTTGTAATTGATGTCTACTGTTTACATATTCAAGGTTTTTCGATTAATATTGGGCAGCTAAATTTACAAAACAAAGTTGCAGTGTAAAGCACGTACATTAATAACAGAAATTTATATATAAAAAAAACATGACATATTTCTGCTAAAAATTTGTAAATTAAGCTACCAACATCTCAAAAGTGTATTTACATTTTACTGTGGTGGCGGCTGATATCCTCCATATTGATATTGACCTTGAGGTGGCGCACCTTGTGGCGGAGGAGGCATTTGCCCAGGAGGCGGTCTCGGATATTGATAGCCTTGGCCAGGATATTGTCCTTGAGGAGGATAGCTTTGTTGAGGACCGTGAGGATAACCATGACCATAATTCGGAGCACCAGGGGCAGGACCATAACCTTGAGCAGGCGGTGGATTGTAAACAGACTGTGGCGGAGCACCTGTAGTTGCTGGTGGCTGATTGGGCGGTGGTTGGAAATTTGGCGGTGCCGGACTTGACGGCTGAGAATTAGGCGCCGGGGGATAACCGCTTGGCTGACTAGCCGGGGGATAGTTTGGTGTAGTTTGTGGTCCACTCGGACCAGAGGGTGTGTAGCTTTGACTTGTTGTTGTTGAAGGTGTGGTCGTTGTACCGCTTTGAGAGTAAGTGCTTGCAGGCGATGCAGAGAAGGGTGGAGATTGAGTGGAACTCGGTGGACCGTATCCTACTGGTCCCGGGCTGGGTTGGCCTGCATAGCCAGAAGCAGGAGGCTGAGATTGAGTCGTTGATGGGGGTGGGTAAGGTTGTTGAGCTGGCGGATATCCTTGAGGTGGATACGGACCAGTTGCGGTTGGATAACTATTTTGCGGTGGAGGAGGAGCGTTACCGGGCGGAGGACCATAATTTGTATTTGGACCTGCTGCAGTATAATTTGGCTGACTAGGAGCACCGGGAACGAAATTTCCTTGCGGAACAGGACCTGACGGTGGATAAGGTGGCGTTTGGTTAGGAGGGCCGTTAGTAGGAGGAACTCCGTACGTAGGTTGTCCGGGAGCCGGAGAGTACATTTGATTCGGTTGGGGAGGCGCACCGTAATTACTGTGTGTAGTTGTAGTCGGAGGTTGACCGTAAGCGGTTTGCGTGTTTGGTGGAGGATAGCCCTGAGGTTGGGAACCAGGTGGACCGTTATACGCCGGTTGCTGATAGCCTGCTTGACCTTGGGGAGGGTACGCGCCTTGTTGATTTGGACCGGGATATTGAATGGGATATTGATTTTGCTGATAGCCACGCTGAGGGTACGGTGGAACACCACCTGCTGAACCAGGTCTTTGAGGCATTGCAGGTCCTTGTCCCTGTACACCTGGACCGCGATAACCACCCGGCTGCTGATGATTAAAATTACCCATCGGGACTTGACTATTTGGAGGCATGTCACCGCCAGGGCCTTGGTTCGAACCAGGAGGACCATGTAAAGCCTGTGGTGGCTAACGAAATTAATAGATTAGGTTAATTTACCACAATTATCTTTAATAAAATAGATATGAAGATAAATATTGATATAAAACTAAAATTCAACTCTAATAATTCTCAAGAAAAATAAAGTATTTTAACAATTTTGATATAGACCCATATTCCATATTATTTTTTTCTACCAAAAATTAACAATTTCTTGTAAGTAGTGAACACAAAAAATAGGTTATTTTCGTAACAAGACTACAATAAATTATAGTGAAAGTGTACATAAAATTACTTACAGGTAAAAGTGCTTGAATATTTTGATTGGCGTCTGCTATGCTTGCAAGGTATACCAAATTTCTGTGCAATATTTGCTGGTATTGCAAACATTCGTGTGCTTTTCCCTTATTTTGACATTCTTGTATAGTCTGAATTAGATGTCCATTTTCATCTAGCATTTTTTGTATTTGAGAAGGATTTAACTGTGGCCGACCACCTCGTTGCGCGAAGGTTAATGACATTTTTTATAATTCTTATTTATCACCGTAATAAAAACACAAACAATAGTTCAACCATTACACGTCTCACACTTTCACAATATTTCTTATAAATTAAATTATAATAAAACGTTTTATGATAACTTCAAAATTGATAATTTCCTCTTTTCAAACATCAGTCAAACTAAACTCAAACATCACTGCTCGCTTCGTTTTTGTCGCTACCAACGATAAAAACAGTAGACAATACCACCTACCAATTGCTACGTGCATAACTTTTAAATTGCTTGACACTTTGTTTTTGGAAAGCTAGCTGTTATTAATAATTTGCCGTTACATAAATTTGACAGGTTTATTTTACATAACACTATTACAAATGTTTGTATTAAAACAAAAAGGTAATCAAACTCTACGACTGTGTAGATATGCGTCAGTAAGACGTTTCGGTGAGGGGCGCATTGTGTATAATAAAAGCCAAGGCAGTTCTGCAAGTTCATCTGTTCATGGGAATGTGCCAGGGTTAAGTAAAAATGTAATTATTGAAAAATCTGAACCTTTAGGACCGGGAGCCGCGAAAACTGCGGAATATAAAAACCCTGAATACTTCTCCTACAATAATATAAGTTATTTTGAAGCTGAAATTGAAATGCTGAAGTATCGTTGTCCACAACCGTCTGCTGTAAAGAAAGAGTAATATTTTACATATATAATTAATATATATTTATAACGCAGATTATGTAGCCAATAAATAAATAAATATTAGATTATAAACTTTTTCAGCGAGTGTATTTTTTAACCACGCATGAACTTAGAATATTTCAATGTTACCCTTATTCGCTTACCTTGTTAAGTACCGATTTATTATTGGATTATTAAAGAAATCAGTAACACCTAAAAAAGCGCTTTCTCTTTATTTTGTGAAAATACTAGAAAACGATTATTATTTTAAGAAATTGAAATAAGGGAAAATCCACAAATTTTAGCACGTTCCTTGAATGGAAAGGATAAGATAATGATCACTATTTCTCAGTTTACAGTTCTGATAGTTTAATACAATGTTTGCACATCGACCTTTGTCAATTTCACAGAGATATTGTTTTTCTCGGAATTTGCAATATACTGATTTGTATCGTGATCTTTAAATCCTTAAAACAGGAGCCAGGCAGTAGGTTTAGGTAGTTTTGAAATAAAAGCAGTGAAATAGAAATTTATATTTTTATTTATTACAAACGTACTTTTCTTCAAAAAAATATTGCGTTTTGTTCCATTAAATGGTTTTATCACAATCATCACAACATATTAAAATATATAAAAAAAGAACATTTCATAAAAATTAGATGTATTAAATACTTAATCTAAACAATTTTAAAATTAAAAATTGGTACAAAAACCATTACAAGCACGGTTTCCATAATTTTATTGTACGATCGTCACCTCCCGTAACTATTTTATCACCTGTAGATGACACTGTAATGCATTTTATTGGTCCTGAAAATATGTATTTTATTACAAAAATACATTTATTTTTGTTCCAAAACAATATAGCAGGAACGTGGAAGAATAAATGCTTATTATAATTAGTACATTTTATTTACTTCAGCAACGTTTCGAACACACATTATTTGATCTTTATCAGGCTTCTAGAAAGTAAAAAAACGAAATACGTTGGTTTTTTGACTTCCTGGAGGCCTGATGAACATCAAATAATCTGTGATGGAAACGTTGCTAAAATAAATAAAATGTACTAATTATAATAAGCATTTATCTTCCACATTCCTGCTATTTTGTTTCGGAATTCGTATAAAATCATTGATGCTAAAATCAATTTGGATTTATTTTTGTATTTACCTTTATGTGCTTGAATCTTTTTAATAATTTTTACTTGTATCATGTCCCATAAATAAATAATATCACAGTCAGTTCCAAGAAACATGTTTGAATTTAACCACGTAACACACAATAACTTTTCTTCAAGTTGTTTTTCATACAAAATCATTGTTGTATTCATATCTATTACTCTGAATACTCGATCTTGACCGCAAGATACGAACTTATTACCGTCTGGACTAAACCCGACCCCATAAACCGATCCTTGATGATTTTTTAATTCGTGAGCTTTACTATAAGTAACTGTTTCCCAAAGGAATAATTCACCATCTTCATTACCAGAAGCTAACAATCTATTGTCCCTACAAAGAAAAAAAAACGATAACAGAAAAGTGTTCGCTCTTAAAATTTAATGCAGAGTTTAGATAGATGTAGTATTGTAGATTATAGTTAATAGTGGTCATAAGCGTTGTATCAGAGAGTATTAAATTAGGACTATATCAGAAGTCCCAAAAGTAAACCATAGTACGCCAACAATGGATAGAAAATTCAGTGCGGAATAAAAGAATGTTTAATTTGCTGTGGTTTACGACATGTGTAAAAAAGTACGTCCAACCAAAAACTATTAGTTGTGGTTTAGAATATGTATTTTAATTAGTAGAAGTTATGTTTTAGCGTAAAGCGATATTTTGACTTACGGACTAAAAGCCAATGATGTTATTGAAGAATCTTGTTCAATTCTCGTTATAAGACATGTTGCAGGTCTTGGATGCTTTGTTTTTGCATCTTTCACTGACTTCCATACTAAAATTGAACAATCCCAACTTCCAGACGCAAGAATTTCCAATTCATTCGCCCATGCTAATACGCAGACAGCATCTTCATGTGCTTTTAAGTCTGTACAAATTCTAGCACAATCCAAGTCATAAAATAATCTACAAAAATAATGTTTGCAATAAGTTTCTACTTTTGACGTGCAGTCCTACGACTGATTCTGTTTATGAAGTTATGAAAATAGACATTTTATTATTAATTGTTATTATATTTGCTAGGTTGTTTTACTAGACAGAAAATGGACGTTGAATTACTAATACCTATTTACGTGCTATAATAAGAGAATAGTGTCTAGACTTGTAAAACACATTAAATTAAATTTATGTTTATTGCAGAAATCATTTTTTACAATAAAAATCTACAAACGGTACAGAATTCAGTCTAAGAACTGGTTTTCAATTCTGACCATATCTGAAAATAATAAATTAATATTGAATATTGAAAATGAAATATTAATACATATGAAAATGATTTGTCGGGAAAAAGGACTTTTTAAAAAGTCCTTTTTCCCGACAAATCATTTTTATATTTATTACCAAGGACAAAAAAGAAAAAAAGTCAATTAATAGATATGTTCTAAACTCGCCCGTCTACATGCCGGTCAGTTAAGTAGGCTGGGTGCGGGAGACGCGAGAAAGGGGGCTACTTCGCACTGGACTAGCTGAAAAATAGGATCGCGATCTATTCAACTCAACTTAGGCAACAACTTAGGGGCCGTTCATAAAATACGTCACGCTACAATCAACTTTTTTTGCCCCCTCCCCCTATTGTCACGCTGTTCACACTTTCTGTGACCCCCCTGTAAATATTTCGTCACAAAAACTAAGATCCCCCCCCTGAATATAATAAATTTCAATGGATAGTACACAAATTTTGAAAATCAAAAATATTTATTTAGTTTTTATACTTTGTATCATAATAAAAATTGAGAAAAAAGTATTTATTGAAAAAATATTAATTTAAAATATTTTAATGAACAGCGAACGTAACGTTGCCGTAGACCCCCCGTCCCCCCTTGTCCACTCAGCAAGACCCCTCCCCCCTTGTATGCGAACGTATTTTATGAATGGCCCCTTACTACTTAATTCGCTTTTGCCATTCAAATGACAATACAAATTAATGACTCGCCACAAGTCGCAAGTTAACTCGCTACTGTACTTATTGAAGCGTAAATCGGCCTTTAGCGTGACGGTGACGCAGTGACGCGAAATCATAAGTTTACACACATACAAAAATTGCATAACGCGCCTAAAGAAGTCTTCACTTCAAAAAACCCTTTTGAAAAAATGCGACTTGACGAAATTCGCGTTCCCTCAGATATTTTTCAAAAATCTTTGATTGTCTATAGCTCCTAAACTAAAATAGATATATAAGAATATGTTAATTCTGTAATGCTTCAGAACGAGTTATTAATTATTATAATCATTCATTGTTACAATGCTAAATTAGAGAATTTTTTTTTTTAACTCATTCCGTCGCGAAAGTGGAAAGACTCGGATTTGAATCCCGACGGTGACAAGTGGATAAAAAATAAATTTTTCTAATTTAGCATTGTAACAATGAATGATTATAACAATAAAATAGATATGGCAGTTATCTTTTGCGCTTATTGGCTTCAGCGCATTTTTTCTGCAAAGTTTCATAATGACAGCTTTCATTCACATAAATAACATTACGATCTCTGTGAGGAACTTACATTCTATTATCCCAGCATCCGATAATCATTGTTTTATCAGGTAATTGTACGCAGCTGCTTAATGCCATGGTGCCAATTATAAGACTACGCAATTGCTTTTGTTCTTCTATAGAAAATATTTTTAAACATGCATCATGCCCTACTGAAATTATGGTATTATTTTGTTCATCTAGTATTACATCGCCGACTAATGCTTTATGACCAGTAAAAGAATATATAAGTTCTAAATCCGTTAACGATGTATCATCTAAAAGTACAAATGGAAATTAAACTAACTATCGAACTATATGACTGCATTATTGGAAATACCTTCGGAAAAAGAGCTTCCTGTTGACAATCGTTGTGGAATACTGGTTAATTTATGAGGGTGAGGAACAGTGAATACTTGTTTTGGAATCTGTCCAAATTCCATGATTTGTACCTCTAAAGCATGTCTTTCGTTCAAGTCTTTGATTTGACTTAAATCTACTGAGCCTTCATAACATACATGGTGAAAAACTGCAAATCAACATTTTCTTGAGATTATAGTACATGTTTCAAATATCATGTATGAATTTCTACTTTTCAGTCTGTTGGATTAGTCAATAAGATACCCATTTTAAGTGAAATTTTTGAGGCTAGACTATTTTTTTACAGATGAAGAAAGTGAACTATGCAAAATTAAAACAAATATAACATAATTGTTGTTACTAAATGAACAATTGTTTTGAGGATGCATTGTAATTCTTCCAATTTGCTAATTAGGTACACACCGTTATTTGCTCGAATAGCTTCTTCTCCTCTTTGTTTATATCCAAAAATTAAATCAATCCAATGATGTAAATTTTTCGAGACATAATCTGACTCCAAAGCATCACGTAATATCTTTATGAAATTAGCAGGACTGTCGGCCCATGGGGGCAAAGTTACATTATTGACTCTACTGCCATCATGTCGATATCCGAAGTTTATAGCTCGAGTGTTAATGAGAAATGAACCACCTTCATTTAGGTCATAAAACTCTGGTATGAGTTCTTTAAAATCCGATAAGTTAGTTAAACAATTTCTAAAAACATCAGCTACTGAATTGAACATGCGATCAGGATGATCGAATCTTCCATTTTGTAGACATAGCATATACTGAGGATATTTTCGCACTAAATAAAATAAAACTAAACCAGGCGCAGAATAATGCGATCCGTAAAGAAATTTTGGTTCTGGCATTTCATCGTAACGAGCCTTTAATTTTTCAAATCTACTTTGATTTAGTGCTCCTACAGGTTTTTTTAAATCTCTATAATTTCTTTCATCAGAAAGGTCTATTTCACTAGAACTATAATTTGTTAGAACCCACGGAAAAACAGGATACTGAGTTAAATCTGATTTAGTACGGTCTCCCAAACTATTTATGTATAAAAGATAATCATAATTTGAAATGAGACCGTTCTGCCATCGTATTGTCATTTCTCTTTGAAGAACATCAACCAGTTGCAGTTGTTCTTGTTGTAATAACTGATCATAGAATTCATCTCTATCTCTCGGTGTAGAAAAAGAAATATATAAATGCTTTATTGTATCATCCGAACACAAAATTTCAACGCCCTAAAAATTATTCAACTTATTTTGGCAGAGCTGGGCAATGCCGAAAACTTAGTGCTTGTATTAATGCTTTAAACAGTTATGCCGGCCACACACGTAACTGCATACTTGTCAAGTATACATGCGCTTGAAGTTTGATCAAGTTTGCATGATGGCCATAAGGGACACACACGCACAAGTTTGTTTGAAGCGGCGTCAGTTCTACAACCAGAAGTGGCGTGCAAAAGTAAAGTTATCGACTATGGCATCCACATATTATGATGATGCTTTAGCAATAATTAGCTTGGTGTTGGCTACCGAAATGGTTCAGAAACGTAGAATAAACCATACTGTTTGGTGTAAACGGTGGCTGAAGAGAAGAGAACAGTTTTTGTAGATATTGTTACGAATGTGTTTGCACTTTACGAATTCTCTACCGCTAATCTAAAAATAATAAATCACATATTGAAATTAAAACATAAACAGGGCGGTAAGCATAAATTGACGATAGGAACACGCAAACAAATAGCAGTTGTAAATATTAAATATTATTGATAGTTTTTGAAAACAAAGCAACCAATGTTTATAATAATTAGTCTTTTATTTACATACGTTTCGCATTTTTAAAATTTATGTTAACAATTTATTATCAGCCATACTAGCTTCATATCGTATATTAAATATTATATTAATAAATACCTAAATAATTTAATTGTTGAAGAACTATAATAATGCGTGTATTTTCTTTAGAATTCAGAAAGAAGCTGCTACTGTAGACTGTAGCGGCTTCTATCAGAATTCAATAAAAATACAGGCATTTTTGTAGTTCTTCAACAATTAAATTGTTTGTTCAACTTTTCTTTGTTTTTGCTGTCCTTGCCGCTAATTTATGGTCACTGCTGTTTATGTTTTAATTTCAATATGTGCTTAATGATTTTATATAACAGATTCTAGTTAATAATAAACTAAATTTATGAAAATGAAAATTAGTTTTATGTAATAATATATCAATATATCAATAAATTCTTCAAACACTTCGCGGAAAGCTCTACGAATATCAGTTGACATAGTAGTATGCACGAAACACACGTATAGACAAAAGAGAAGTCACAACAGATTATCTATAAACGCCTGATTGTCACGTCACAATACTGGTCGCTTATCAAGTCTTCAAGTACGCAGATTGTAAATTCGTTCGGCAGTCAAGTCAAAAGATTTGATCAAAATCATCACACACACGTTCATGCAAACTTGATCAAACGTCAAGCGCATGCATACTTGACAAGTATGCAGTTACGTGTGTGGCCGGCATTATAATGCTTAAAACATTTTGAAAAACAGATGCTCGATATTTAGAGCACTTCCATAAAAAATTATTAAGCATGTAAGCATTATAAATTGCTTAATAAGAATTCAACAAGGCATAAGGACTACTTGATAAGTATTTGAAATGCTTAATAAGCACTTTCAATGCTTAGAAAGCACTTTCAAAGTTTAATAAAATATATTTCATCTATCTTTTATAATTCTTATCTTGTTTGATGTTAGAGACACGTTCATTGCCAAGCCAAGATGTTGGACTTACACAGATGGCCAAAATTAAAAAATTGTTAAATTTGTTTTTATTTGTGCTAATTAATAATACTTTTATATATTGAATCTACAATTATATGATATACAAGGTCATTTATATATATATTATTATCATAAACAAAACTAAAAGCCGATACGCTGTGGCCATTGTTCATCCATCATCCATCACGCGACGTCGCGTTACCGGCCATAGCGTAATAGGCCGTTTCACGCGACGTCGCGTGATGTGGCAATCAACGTGTTTAGTGCAAACTTTCCTATAAATTTGAAATATTGTTCATGTCTAAAATTCATATTAGAACTCAATTTTGGACGATAAGATTTAAATTGCATTAAAATGCTTCATTTTTTAAGCGATTTAGTAAGTGCTTGATACTTTTAGATTTGTTGCTTGAATAAATCGTGCATTCATGAAAGTGCTCGATGCTTCAAGCATTTAAGTTCAGTGCTTTGACTAGCTCTGTATTTTCGTAAACTGAATAATGTCAAATTTATTGAGACTACTTACAGTGTGTTGTAATAAAAATCTCCTTTTGATGATTTTTTTAATATCTCTTAATTCAATTTTGTAAAGTTTCAGCTAAAATAATATAGGTTTGAGAGTTTTATAAAAATGACAAAATGGTTCAAAACTAATTCAAGTGGTTATCCACTTACATCGGCATTGTTGAATGACTGGAAATATAGTTTTATGTTTGTTAGAACGAGTTTACCAGGGTTTGTAACCAACGGACTGACTTTTTCACAATTCCATTCATTGACTCTCACTTCATCGATGGCATTCATCCAATGACGATCATCAAGAGCTCCACGAGAATGCCGTGAATGTACTATTGCCGCTATCTGTTACGCAACAAATAAAAAAAGAAAGAACTCTACAACCATTTTTGTTTTGCTTTAAACAACTGCTAGTTGCTACATCATATCTCAAATAATTGCCTCAGCGTTTTATATTAAATATCTGTTACGCAAAATAAAAACTACTATTCGTTTCATGCCGCACCATAATTCAACAAAAATAGCTAGACACCTTAAATAATTTGAAGTTAGCGATTTTTAGTAATCATAAAATATGTTATTAATTCGGATTTCAAATAACTGGCAAGTTGGGTTTCTAAATCTGTACAGTAAAAAACGCGAGAAGATTAATATCTAGGGAAACAAATCGCAAACGAGTTATTACATTTAGACTACATTTTTAGCAAAACTAAAAATGTTTGAGCATTTTTATGATAGGCAAATTTGGTAGAAATGTAGTTTTTTAAAAACATACCATTCCGTTATGTTCCGCAATTGGTAACGTTGAAGCGCGTTGCAACTGATTTAAATGTTGTAACAACGTACCCATCTTTGCAAACTTAAGATGAAATTGAAATGTAGTGTTTTTGCAAATAAACTTATAAGGTGTCAATTCATTTCTTTCGAGCATTTCAGCATATTGCTTGCATTTTATCGATAAAACATTACTAAAAGTTGCCATTTCATTTTGTACAAACTTTTCGCATTCTTTGATGTGTATTTTTAAAATAGGATATGTTATTTCTCTCGGAACAAAAATAAGAGATTTGGAACACATTTTCAGACTACCGGTTTGTTTTTCAATTTGCGTATTATTATCAACTGCTATTAAAATACAGCCATAATCTTCAAAATACTTTTCATTTGGTTCTAGAAGTAATAACGAAAACCTGGAAAACAATTCCGATTTAATAAAAATACCACAAACGCCCATTGTAGAATGAATATTTTAAGGCGGACCTTTCTCTCTCCATATTTAAAAATTATAAGTTAAAATTACTAAAACAATCTGAAACTAATTATCTGAACTGACGTCTGACAGCCACCGGCTGTCACTTTTATTCAACCATTTGTGACACGTGACATTTAAACAGTGTCGACAATATTGAAACAAAAAAAAAAGTACTAGAAACTTTTCCTTCGCTGCCCGGTTTTTTCAACGTGAAATAAATTTAACCGAGAAATAAATTTATGTCTAATCGAAACTGGAAACTTTTTGGGTTAAAAGTATATTAGCACGTCAAAAATGTATCTGTTGGGACATAGGATGATTGAAGAATAGTTGCTGTCTTAATATTTATTAATAGTTATTTTAATTCACCATGATGATAGTAAAAAATACACTTTGAATTCATTTATAGAAATACAGAAATTATAAATTAGCTTCATAAACATAAAAATGCCTATGGAATACACTAACTACTGTCGTCCTTACGGCCATTTTCAATTTAAATATTAAGAGCTTTAAGCAAACTATAGACACTTTTTATCTTCTACCTTTTCGTTTTTTCAGTTGTGAGGTATGTAAATTTTCACTTTTTGAATAGCTTCGAAAAACTGAATCGTTACTAACTGAACAAACGTTAAAAAATTACATAAATACATTGTCTTACGAACAACAATTCTGCGACTGAACTACTGAAAAAAGAAAAGAGACTTAGTAAAAAGAATTTTGAATAAGCAGCGATGGTTCAGTTGTTTTTATAGATTAATATTAAGCGTTCGGGATAATTCGAATAAAAACGAAAAAGTAGACCTTGCTGTTGATTTTATAAAATAGACAGTATAGCCAATTCAATTTTTATATTCATAAAGCTATTTTAACATAACTGAATTTATTATTTTTTCTGTTTTTTCTTCTCTGCTTCTTCTTCCTTTTCTTTTTCAATTTCAGACACGTATCCATCGATAGTATCACAATCCAACATAACTAAAGGTTGCCCCCTTCGCATGACAGCTATCTCAAGGTTCTTTTGGCCAGACTGCACGACTTCCAAAAGAGCCTTAATAGCCAATTTCACAGCACCTTTTTCTGTCGAAACTTCTTCGCGAGTATAATATTTTTCAAGGAATTCACGCACAGTTTTTGCAGATCTTCCTGTGGCATTTGATTTCCATTCATAATAGATACCTGAAGGTTCAGTCTGATACAAATGTGGGATACCATCATCATCGAAACCACCTATAAGGCAAGAAATTCCAAACGGTCTTCTGCCGTTGCTCTGGGTGTATTTTTGTTTGAGACTTGCTATGTATCGAGTAATATATTCCAGAGTTACTGGATCTTCTACCGTTAGTTTATGCGACTGGCATTCAATCTGTGCACGATTGATTAAAATTCGAGCGTCGGCTGTTAATCCGGCGAATGCCATTACAACATGATCATCTAACAAACATATTTTTCGAACTGTGCGTTCCTCTTGCAATTTCGCTACTGATTTTTTCTCAACACCCAAAACGACAACATCTTCGCCCCTTACGCCTACCTAATAAATATAAAAAAAATTAAAATAAAATAAATACTTTGAATACATTGAAAAGTGCTGAGCAATAATGAGTTTTTGACACTTACTGCTGTGGAACCTTTTCTGACGGCTTCTTGGGCATATTCTACTTGTAATAAATGACCGTCCGGTGAGAAAACTGTTATAGCACGATCATAACGTGAAGAACTCATATTAAATTTGTTTTAAAACGTTTAAGAACTGAATATTTTCACAAATTAACCTCAATTCACCAAACAAACGCCAGAAATTGAAGTTGCAGTGTAATGTGATTGCATGACGTTCAATTCTCAAACTTGCTACCAGTTGTATCGATAAATTACCAAAGTATTCGACAACAAAGCAACACGAAAGGACTTCACATATGTATAGCGTATACTTTGAACCTAGATAGCTGTCATCGTGCCACAAAAGTAAATTAATAGCATGATAATTGTAAAGATGAATTTGAATGCAATGTATTCGTTACTAATATCATAAATGCATTTCATATAATATCGTGGTTTCTACATTATTCTTTGGGAGTTTGGTATAAAAATATTATCTTCGGACAGCATTTCTCGATGGATGTTTAGTAGTAGTTTGCCTATAATTATTTGTTAACCAATCAAATCATTCCACACACGAAGATAAAAGTCGACGGCGATGGCATCGTCAACAGTGTGTTTTCTAGTTTTAGTTAATTTATTTTTTTTAATTGTGATAATATTAGCCGATAGAGATTTTTATTCAATATTAGGCGTATCTAGAAATGCAAATACACATCAGATAAAAAAAGCGTATCGTAAATTAGCAAAAGAATTACATCCGGATAAAAACAAGGATGATCCTGATGCATCTCTCAAATTTCAAGATCTGGGGGCCGCTTACGAAGTGCTTTCAGATCAAGAAAAACGTGAAATGTATGACAGATGCGGGGAAGAATGTTTGAAAAAAGATGGTATGATGAATAATGTTGATCCTTTTGCACGATTCTTCGGCGATTTTGGATTTCACTTCGGGGGTGATGTACAAGAGCACGAAACTCCTAAAGGTGATAATATCGTTATGAATATTCAAGTAACGCTAGAAGAATTATATAGCGGCACTTTCGTAGAGGTGAGTCCAGAACTATATAACAGTGTATTGGGTAAACTTCGATTCAAGTAGTTAGCTTTTTTAATATGTAATTATTTTTGTTTCCTTTCAGATAACCAGAAATAAACCAGTCATGAAACCTGCCAAAGGTACCAGAAAGTGTAATTGCCGTCAAGAAATGGTAACTCGCAATTTAGGCCCTGGGCGGTTTCAAATGATTCAACAGACAGTTTGTGACGAATGTCCAAACGTGAAATTAGTCAATGAGGAAAAGATGTTAGAAATGGAAATTGAACCAGGAATGGTGGATGGACAGGAGACGAGGTTCGTCGCTGAAGGAGAACCACATATTGACGGAGAACCTGGTGATCTCGTCCTTAGAATAAAAACAATGCCGCATCCTGTATTTGAGCGCAAAGGAGACGACTTATATACAAATGTTACAATTAGTTTACAGGTAATTATAATAATAGATTATTTAATGACACTATATAGATAAATATTCCTAAGGTTCCCTGGATTTAAATTAAACTGCTAATTAAGTTCATTCACAGACCATTAGGGTCTGTGGAAAAAAAGAAATAGAAAAGAGGACAATTTGAAACTAGCAATTAGTCTGAATGAATTTGTAGAAAATTATCAGTGGGTAATACTGTTTCAGATTGTTCAAGTTTTTGGGTGATAAAAGGGATTGTAAATAATAATAGTTATCAATTTTGTGGTAATAGGGATGTTGACTATTTTTGGGAAAGTGTTTTAAATCGTGCATAAGTACCTAATATTGCCACAAATATTTATTATTTTTATTTAAATACAACTCAAGCTTTAAAAATCATGTATTTTAAATCCCGTTTCAAATTTCGGTCCAAAACGCCAATACTGGTCGCGTGACGTCACCTGTTCATACCAAAGGAGGCTCAAAAGTTTACACGGGAGCTACCACCATCCTATAGATGCGTATTCTGTGCTCATAAACGTTAGTAAACTGAGGTGATGAAAAGTTGTTTCGTAGTCTTTGCTATAGTTACACGTAATTTGACGTTTCCTATAAACAAATAATAATAAATTACACTAAATATTAACCAAACAATGAAGTTTTTTGACAGCGGCTGAACATATGACGTCATGCGCTCTGATTGGTGTCTGTTGTCACGTGACGAGAGTGATTTTATTAGCTTTTATTTATTAAATATTAATTAAATTCCTTAAAAATAAGGAAAAATATAGTGTTTTTTAGTATTTCTATCATAGAAACTACTACTTTTCGTTAAAATTATGTTTTTATTTGAATACAGTCAACATCCCTATTGTTGCGTCAAAGTGATTGTTTTATACGCGGTGTGATAATAGTTGCCTATACGACTGGCGTTACACTTGATGTTTCTTTTATTTCAGGATGCTTTAACGGGATTCTCGCTAGAATTGAAACATTTGGACGGACATATGGTAACAATTGCAAGAGAAAAAGTTACTTGGCCAGGGGCACGGATACGCAAAAAGGGCGAAGGAATGCCAAGCTATGAAAACAACAATTTGCACGGATTTTTATACGTAACGTTTGATATAGAGTTCCCCAAACAAGATTTCTCCGACGAGGAAAAACAAGGTTCGTTTGAATTATAAAATATCTTTATAAAAAGATCGCAGGGCGGTTGGCATCTTTGGGAGATTGTGAAAATTGGTTTAGGTTACTGGAACTATTTACTTACTAAAAATATACATATTTCATACTGATTTTTTTTTTGAAAACAGACATTTACCGATTTATGAGATTTTTTATATTGAACTCAATACGACATAAATTGAAATAAATACATGTTAAAAGATGACGTATTCGCTTTTTACGAGTTTTTGTTGTATGAATCGGAAATTAATATTAGAATCTCAAATATTCCAGAAATACGCTTTCCAAGTTTAAAATCACGTTCTTCGAAATTCGGTCACAAATTTTGTACTCTGTAACTTTGTCGAATTTTTTGGTGATGAAATGCACTCTATATTAATGTTATTTTTTGTTGCAGCTTTAAAGAAACTATTTGACCAAAGCTCAAATAACAGAATATATAATGGATTACGAGGATTTTGACATTGCACTATGCAGTTAGAATGATGTGTGATTTTGGAATTTGTTACTATTCATTTTTAGCTAATTACATTACTTTATAATAAATTATTATATATTTTGTTGGTTTTCTTTCTGTTGTAAATACTTTTTTTACAGTAAAATAGTCTTTCTAATTTCCAAAATGTTTAGTTTTTCATCTAATCATCCTCTTTGCAAAAAAGAAAATCGAATAAAAGGAATTTAAATTTTAAGTTGCCTACCTTTTGTCAATTTGATATAAATTGGCGAAATAATTATTAATCATGGATAAGATTACTGAATCACGTGGATTTAACCGGTCTTTTTTAATTGTCCCGAACCAAACTCTAACGAAACCAACTTTCAATATGAACAAGGAGGGTTGTTGGCTCGATCGTATTGAAATAAAAAAAAACCCGGGTCGCAGTGCCAAAACCCTGCCGACAATATAGTGTATTTGCTAATACAGGTATTGTGGCTTTATTAAATGAAATTAAGTTTGTTTTTGGACAAAATAAAAAAAATTGAACCCCTTAATACACCCCTTACAATAATAATTTTATTAGTTGAAATATTATTATCAATCCAACATCTGCACCAAATTAAATACGACCTTCAGTAAGTAAATTCGTATACGCAAACTAGTGTTTTCATAAAATTTATATATTTATAATTTATAAAATTTATATATATATATATATATATATATATATATATATATATATATATATATATATATACATATATATATAAACATTTTTAAAAATGGTGCCAAAGTGTTTAGGAGGTTATGAAACGTCGAGAAATTTTGGTCCGACCCCTAGGTCCCGCCATCCGACCAACGCCAATAGTGTATGTTGCCATATGGCAAATACACTAATTATTAGAAATCACTCACCAATTTTCCGTAATACTTTTATCAGCATCTGTAAAAAACAAATCATTATTAGTATTATACTTAAACAGGGTTTAATAAATTGATCATATTTGTACCCCAGAAGTAAACTATGATCAGTTCATAATGTTAAATTTTCAGGAGAGTATTTTAAAGTTTTTTTTAACTTCCCGTACGAAAATTGAAAATTTTCAAAAATTGGGAAGTTATTGGTTTCACCTCGATTTTCGAAATTTGAGTTTTTTGTCAGATCTCGACGAATTGAGGTCCTAGGAAGCTATTCTGACCATTTCCACAATGATGTCCGTATGTCTGTAATAATGTGTGTATATGTAATCCTCTCATAACTTTTGAACGGGTGGACCGATCGAAACGCGGATTGCGGCATCTGAAAGGGTCTTGCTGAACTTAGATTTTCTGAAAATTTGAACTGATTCAGCCATGTAGATTTTGAGAAATGTCAAAAATAAAGCTTTTTGGAAAACAGTTTTTTTAAAAATATTTTGCAATATCTTCGAAACTTCTGTACCGATTAACTCCAAAATCTAATCAGCTGTATTCCTCATGAAACAACGTCGAACGCCGCAAACCGCATCAAAATCGGTTTATTCGTTCAAGAGCTATAAGTTTCATAGTTTCGGAAATATTTTGAAAATAAAAAACAAATCTGATGTTCTTTTGCTTGAATATCTGTAAAAAAGAAATTAGGTAGCTGACAAGCATGCTTTGATTAATCTTGACGTTAAACCAGATTATGTAACCATAGGAACGAATACCAAATATCATATTTGTTACTAGCCATTACCCGCGTCACTGCGCGCAGTAACAGAAATTTTATTTTATTTATTATAATATTTCAAATGTCAATATTTATGAAGTTGGAATAGCCCTGTCGCCCAAATGGCTGGAATTTTTTAAAATAACTTATAACAAACACCGTAGGGGTAAGCCACATTTCAATAGAACAAAAACAGTGGGATGTACCAGAGATGGCCGTTTTTCAGATTTTTTTAACAGTTTTCACTATACATATAACGGACTTAACAATTAACATACTAGTAAATTGCCATTGTTTTGTCAAAAAAAGAGATAAGGTAAAAATAAAGTAAATATCTTTTATCAATAAAAGTTATTTAATTTATTCAGTTTTTTCCCCGCCGAACGGGACCTGGTAAACCGTTCCCGCTAAAAGGCAATATATAATATGATTGTATACTCAACACTTTATATTTAACATTACATTATTATGATTATATAATGCTGAATGTCACTTGTTTGTGAAATTGTCACGTGTGGGTGGCATAAGAACAGAACCGGATTTCAGACGTTTTTCAGTCTATTGGGATCCGAAAATATGGAAAAAGTTTACTCGTGAAGTCAATATGGTGACATGAAACGGATAAATTAAAAATGTAAATTGGAATTAGGCCGAATTAACTCTGAAAGACAGAGGTTTTTATTATATAAAAAATATGCACATTATCGCGATCGTAATGCACCACTAAAATCTGCCATGTTTAGAAAAATAACCCTTTGGCCAAGTTCAAATTTTGTTACCAGACGTTGCCGTCGTAGCGATATATTATGTAAGATTCAGGGGCGCCGACTTTTATTTCTAGTGTTCGTGAACAAGCCATAATGAGCATCCCATTTGATGACTCGTTTGAATTTGATTTCGGTGTGTATTTGCAAATCAACGACGGTCGACGGTTCTTCTAATCTTCATTGAAAACGGACAGATATTTTTGGATCCTTTTTTTATTTTCTGTATGCTGGAGACTTCAAACACCGACGGAGTTGGCGCCCTGGTCAGATTTCAATAGGTATTCGAAAACACGTAAGAAAATTAAATTGTAGAGATCCCGGCACAAATTTAGATATAAAGAATTATCTATAAAGCAGAAAATGTCCTGTTAATCACGAATTTCAATTTTCGTGATTGAAACTTTAATTATAAGTACATTATCAGTTTTTTGATTTTATATTTTTTTGCTCACTGCTCATCTCCCTTTGTCGTAGGGTCCAGTGTCGTAGCTAAGGTTGTAATCGGCCAGGGCAAGATTTGAGTTTTGCACCCCCCAGAATTTAAAACTTATTTTTTAGGAAGAGAAACAATACAACCCTTTAGGTTAGCGCGATAGGTAGCCGTCCTCGTGTGTCTACGTTGTCCCGGGCAAAAATACAAATTGCCGCCCCGTTAGAATATAAATTTATTTTTTAAATAAAGGTACATATTTTTTATTTTCCATAAAAATTAAATCATTTCTTTAGCCGGTTAATTAACCAGATCTCTATAAAACAAGACGACGGTTCCGGTTTCTGTTTCTCAGAACAACAAAAAACAAAACAATCAATAATAATGAATTTAATAATGTATTTATATTTATGTAGATATTGGATACAAAATGAATATTAAAATCTCCAGCGAAATTTACAATCATGTATGCGCAAAGCTTTTTGCGCAATCTTGTACATAAGCCATAAGGATCAAGTTGATACTTAGAATCGCGAACAAAGAATTGATATGTGAAATTTTTTATTAATTGGGTATTTAACACATCAAAATTCCGCGTACTAATTTTGACGCCACGGATAAATGACCGGGTTGCCCGCCCTTAGAACGAGCGCTGCGGCCAGCCCCTAGCTACGACGCTGCTAGGGTCAATAATCTATACTACTTGTCTAGACGTAGACAAGATTTAGGTTCATGATTTTCTAGAGTCGTCAAGCGTCAGCAAATAAAAATTGAACTTATTACGGATGTTATTGTGTAGCTATTCTTTTATTTTTGTCAGTTATATTAAATTTAATCTTATCTCTAGATTACAGTATGCTTTTCTAAAAACATAATACCTATAGATTACTTTAGGCTGAAAAGCGAAAAGTTTCCTTGCAAAATAAAATTTTTATTCAACAGGTATGAAGTAGTAAACATCAATGTCAAATCGTACGTAGGAACTTAAAGTCTGTATGGGAATTTTGCAATTATTTTTGTGCAAAACTGTTACGCGTGTATCAACAATGAGGTAGAGTATAATAGTAAAATTCTATTTTGTGTGCCACGTTTTATACAAAGTATGTTTCTGCTTGAATAATGAATTAGAAAATGTTGGTTAATTTTATTAACATAACATTTACGTCGGACAACAATTCATTTGTGCATAAAATAAGCGTTCATAAAATTTGGATTCAAATTATCACCAGGTATCAGTTCAGCATCAAAAGATATTAAATACCCCGAGTTGTTACTGAGTAAGTAAAAATTAAAAAAATGTAGAATATAACTTGAAAGTGGTAAATGGCAAATAATATTAATACGAGTCGCTGATCCAATGTAGAGAACACTGATAGTTAATTATAGACGCTCGACAACAGAGTAACGTCCAGATATAAAACTTGTTTGTTGTTCCTGCACTGATAGTTTCGGATTATGGCTTGTTGTTTGTTGAAGAATTTGGATTAATTGTCTTTAGTGTAAATACTGTGTTACTTTAAACGTCGTTAGTTAGATGTCATCGCTACGAACAGGTAAGATAAGGTTTCTGTCAAAACAAATAAATAGACATTAATCTTTAATTGCGCTAATACAATATGTTATCTAGAAGTCATTGATTGATCTGCGAATTAATATCTTTAAATTTCTTATCGTACTGATAGAATTGTGTTATTGGTAAAAACAAAACTAGATTTAAAATAATATATAATTTCCTAATGTACGTCTCAGAAGCGTAGCGTGCCTTGGCGGGGCCCTGTATAAAAATTAATTTGGGGGCCCTTCCCCCGTTGAAGTAAATGACAAACGAGGAAATCCCGCAGCCCGCGATAACCGATGTAGGGTGTTGCCAACTTTTGAACGCACCGCGTTTTACGCTTTTTTTGACTTTTGTCATTTCTGAAATAAAAAAAAATTGGAAAGTTTTTATTAATTTTTGCTTACGTACGTTGGGGGCCCCCGTGGTCCGGGGGCCCCGTATAATTTTTACGGCAGATACGGCGGTAGCTACGCCCCTGGTACGTCTTTCTACGTTCTCTCGAAGAACCGCGTTGACCTATGCAGCAGAAATTTTGTACAGTTATAGTAAAGAACACGGAATATAACCTAACGGAGTCGAATTTTAGATTTTCTTTTCCTGGCGACAGAAATAGGGAAAGTTTTTCGGAAAAAATCATGAACTTCCACATTTTAATGAAAGACTGTATTTAGAAACAACAATTGATTTGTTTGTTGTAACTGTTTCATAACCGTCATGTATCTGTTGTATTTTTATTTATTTATTTCAACAACGGGGTTAAAACCCCAATCGCACTTGAAACCTATTTCAAATAACCATAGCTACGTAGAGAAGACATGCTTAAAATTTTGTTTATACTTTGTAAAAATAATCTATTGCTGAAGAACTGTGTTGACAATCCAACAATTAAATCTCTGATTGTTAGGTAAATTGCAGTATTTCTTTGTATTACCTCTCACAACAATACGCTCGTGTCTGCAATGCAAAAAATAAGGACACGCTTTTAATTAAATGTACTAAAAAACGCAAAAAAAAACAATAAAAAGTGTACTATACACATAATAAAATCGTGAAACGCATCACCTAACTAGTGTATAATAAATACTTGTGTATAATAAATTAAAGCCTATGCATCCACTGAAACGCTGCTAACCTTCGCTGTTGAGCGTCTATAATCTACAATCTATCCATTAAATAAATACAATAATCAATTAGTTGGTTTTAAGATTAGTAGCATACTTGCAATCCTTAATTTTCGCGCCTACTATATTATATTGATCCAGTCGACACCCCAATGTGCTCTACGCATGGTTAGAAACGAGATAGAATTATTGTGCATCTGAACAGTCCATATATACTATGTAACTTTAATCGTTTGAAATATGAGATAGCTAACACCCACTGAAAAACTGTAAATTGTAATAAAATTTAAGCGTTTTGTAAAATTAATTATTTATAATCATGGAAACAACATTTTTACGCCATACAGTAACGATGCAATAAAATGGCAAAAAAGCAAACAATTTTGAGAATAATTGTTAACAGTAATACACTAATTTGACATGAAGAGAAAAATTCTTGGATTGTTGTAAGTGCACGCTTTTATTTCAAAGTAATTTTTGGAACGAATATGCGGTAAGTGTTCAAAAACATTTTTAATATGCATTTTTTCTATGTAATTTGATTGTTTCATTTTTTGAACGTATACCTAAAACGTGTAGTGTGTACCGAATTTTAATTAAACGAGCTTTAAATAAACGAAAAATAACAGCTGTTCCAAAAAAATCAGTTAATTTTTACAGAAAAACGAACACTGATGACCTTAGTTCCTGAGCGTCTATTATCTAGAGATAGGTTAGCTTTGGATTTGGTAATCTCAGGAACTCAATACTTTTTTTTACTGAGTGATATAAAAAAAAATATTTCGTTTTTATTTAAATAGTCATTGTTTTATTGAAAAATTAATTATATATATTTTTTTAAACTAAAATAAATAAAATTAAACGACTAATGATAGACAACTGAAAAAAATTTAATAGTAAATGTTTCAGTTCGGAAAAATATATAATAAATATATATTATTATGTGAATTCAAATTGAATTTTCAATTTTTTAATTTATATGTATAATTATTTTTTTAGAACCTGAAGAGGATCCAAGTCTACACTGAAATGCTCATTATTAAATTTTTTCATTGTCTATTATTAGTTGTTTATTTTAATTTATTATTTGAAATATACATAATATAGAGACGTTAACAAAGTATAAAATTTAAAAAACTAAGTAAATTACTTTTTCTGAAATTCATATTATTTCAACACCACGTAGTGAAAATTTCCGTTCACTTTTAAAACGATTTACTTTTTGTAATTTGACGAAAAAAATGATCTAAAAATACGTTATAACTATTACAGTGAACTCACAAGTGTATTAGAAGAATATTATAATAGCTGTAATAGTATAAAAAAACCCGGGTCGCAGTGCCAAAACCCTGCCGACAATATAGTGTATTTGCTTATACAGGCAGTGTGGCTTTATTTTGTGAGCTTAAGTTGGTTTTTGGGCAAAATAAAAAATTTTACTCCTTAATACACCCCTTAAAATAATATTTTTTTTCTTAATTGCAATATTATTATAAATCGAACCTCTATACCAAATTATATACACCCTTCAATAAATAAGTCACTATCTGCAAACTAGTGTTTTCATAAAATTTGTAAATCCGGTCCTGTCGGGCCGAATTTATTAAAATTGTGGGAAAACTTTTTAATCACTACCAAAGGGTTAAATTTCAATTTTGAAACGATTCGGAGAATTTTTTCGGTATTTTGGGGCCCAAAAACATTTTTCAACCCCTAAAAACTACCCTTAAAATAGCCCGATTAGGCCCATTTTAAATAGGCTTCTTGCGGTGATGGATTTCAACATGTGGCCCAAATTTCGTTGAAATCAATTAACTCTTTCGAAAGTTATCGCGCGTACACATATATATATATATATATATATATATATATATATACACATTTTTAAAAATGGTGCCAAAGTGTTTAGGAGAAATTTTGGTCCAACCCCTAGGTCCCGCCATCCGACCGACGCCAATAGTGTATGTTGCCATATGACAAATACACTAACAATTCGAGATTTTCATTAGTGTATTTGGTGTCGCGAGCCCTGGCTAGCCGTGGGCTCTGAAACCGATTTGGCGTGGTCGAAACTGCACCACAAAGAGGTAGCGTACCACCACCACGTTTATGAGCGTCGTGGGCCCTAGCTGTAATGGTCATTTCTCTATGGAAAATCCTTTTTATCTTAAGAACTTAAAGTCTGCTAGGTCCGATGTCGATCTGCATAAACTTTGCAGATCAAGTGGCTTGTAGATCAAATTGAAAAAATAGGATCTTTGCGAAAATGCTAGGAAGATTGCAAAAAAACCGGGTAATTGGAATCCGGTTTTTTGCAAACATCCTAGGATTTTCGCGAAAACCGATTTTTTTAATTATCCTACGACGTATATAACTTATTATTTTGATTTCCAGACTACACGACTTTTCAACTTCAATATTCTGTTATACGTAGCTCGTAGGACGGTTGAGCCGATTTGCCATACTTACACGTTTTTTCAAAACTCTAATCGCTAGTCTGCTGCCAAGTTGGGTTGCGCATAGATCGTGTGACTTATAGTACTCGATTTATTCCCTTCTACCTTGCAAATTGAATTGTGTCAATGTCGATTTTAGCGTTTAATATCTCAGAGAATCGAAAATGTATAGATTTTTTAGAATACCCGTATTTTAGTATGTTCATTTGAAAATTACTAAACATTATAATATTGTAGTTTCTTAAGTGACAGCAGTGTCTTAAATTGTGTATTTTTAAAAATTGAACATTAATACTCTAAGGGGGAAATTATCATTAAATCAATAATATTATTTTTTTAATTGTTGTCAACAAACTAAAACCGCGGATAGTCGAATTCGTGGTTGCCGAAACCACGGTAAGCGATGGATTAATATATATTATTTGTGGCATTTCAAATCAAGGAGACTATATTATAAGGAGCCCGAACTCACATGGGAGAGATTGACAGAATCTGCCCACTAAATCTCACAAATTAATTTAATTTATGACGGATTTCCATTTTCATTGTAATTTTGCTATGGAAACTTTCGTTATTTCTTTACTTAAATTTAAGCAGGCTAAATTATTTATTTAATTTTCGAAGAATTTCCCATGGTTTCGGTACCCCTTCATCGTTTCGATACATACAGAATACTAGTGACCTCTTATTTTAGGAACCTTTTCATATCAAACGTGGAGTTCGCACTCTTTGCATAGTCTCCATGTTTCAAATGGTCGATTAAAAAAAAATAAAAATAGACGAAACAATATTTGTTACCAAAATAGAAAATTGTTGGGGCTATACAAATTGCTTTAGAAATGGTGAGTATTCTTCCCTCGTGGAAAGTCGCAATAATGCATTCAACGAATACAATAAACAAAGACTTTTAATAAGCCGCAAAATTAGATATTTTTTTATAAGTGAAAATACAATTTTATCTTTACTTTAGCAAATGCCTACTTATAAGGATTAGATTTATATGCCAATATATCGGTTAATTTAAAAGCGTTGAATATATACAATATACATATTTAACTATATTAGGTGCATTATAATTGAGATTATTGATAATATTAATAAATCATAAGTAAACTGATAAATCTAGACTTGACAGCAATTTGAAAATGTGTTTTGGTACTATTATTATAGAATACCTAATTCGAATTAGCCTTGTTCATAATTTTTGTTTGTATGTTTTGTTGCAGAAACTAGGAAACTAAAAATCGCACCTACTTTGATCGGATTTTAGTGTTTGTTATACATCAGGGAGATAGGCTATTATAAATTATAAAAACCCGGGTCGCAGTGCCAAAACCCTGCCGACAATATAGTGTATTTGCTGATACAGGCAGTGTGGCTTTATTATGCGAACTTAAGTTGGTTTTTGGGTAAAAAAAAAATTTTACTCCTTAATACAGCCCTTAAAATAACATTTTTTTTCTTAATTGCAATATTATTATCAATCGAACCTCTGTACCAAATTATATGCAACTTTCAGTAAATAATTCACTATCTGCAAACTAGTGTTTTCATAAAATTTGTAAGTCCGGTCCTGTCGGGCCGATTTTATTAAAATTTTACGGACACTTTTTAATTACTACCGGAGGGTTAAATTTTAATTTTGAAACGATTCGGAGAATTTTTTCGGTATTTTGGGCCCCAAAAACATTTTTACACCCCTAAAAACTACCCTTAAAATGACCCGATTGGGCCCATTTTAAATAGGCTTCGTGCGGTGATGGATTCCAACATGTGTGCCAAATTTCGTTAAAATAAATTAACTTCTTCGAAAGTTATAGCCCGCACACATATATACCTATATATATATATATATATATATATATATATATATATATAAATATATATATATATATATATATATATATACATATATATATAAACATTTTTAAAAATGGTGGCAAAGTGTTTAGGAGGTTATGAAACGTCGAGAAATTTTGGTCCGACCCCTAGGTCCCGCCATCCGACCGACGCCAATAGTGTATGTTGCCATATGGCAAATACACTAATAATAAGTCATCGCGTTTCTGAATTCTGAGCACTAACAACAAATAAATATATAAAAAAAAATAACACTGTAATAACGTAAATGCAGTCGCGGGTAAAGGCTAGTTATTAATATAAACTGTTTCATATTCTAAAATGCTAAAATGCGCTCTTTTACTGATAATGTTAATTCACTACGGATTTTGAGTTCCGGCTTGATAATTTACTAGCAAGATAAGCTTAATGCGGTATGAAATTTAATAATTGGATTAAGTCATACTTAATGTGATTTTTCCTCAATATCTGACACCGACTTTAAAAGTAGATTTAAAATAAATGTTCTACATCTACCTTCAAAAATACGCGTTTTCAGTCGAACCCGCTGTAAATTAGTTAGATTTTTTTATTGCAGTTTTCTTGCGTTCTGGGCTACCTTCCATTTCCCATAGTCGGGGCTTGCAAGATATGAAAGGTCGGAAAAAATCATAATGAAAGTAGAAAAATAAAAACGTAAACAAATATTAAAAACCCGGGTCGCAGTGCCAAAACCCTGCCGACAATATAGTGTATTTGCTAATACAGGTATTGTGGCTTTATTAAATGAACTTAAGTTTGTTTTTGGACAAAATAAAAAAAAAATGAACCCCTTAATACACCCCTTACAATAATAATTTTATTAGTTGAAATATTGTTATCAATCCAACATCTGCACCAAATTAAATACGACCTTCAGTAAGTAAATTCGTATACGCAGTGTTTTCATAAAATTTGCTTATAATTTTAGGAGCACTTTTAAATTGCTTCTAAAAGGTTAAATTTCAATTTTGAAACGATTCTGAGAATTTTTTCGGTATTTTTGGGCCCAAAAACTTTTTTCAGCCCCTAAAAACTACCCTTAAAATGACCCGATTGGGCCCATTTTAAATAGGCTTCGTGCGGTGATGGATTCCAACATGTATGCCAAATTTCGTTAAAATGAATTAGCTCCTTCGAAAGTTATTGCCCGCACATATATATATATATATATATATATATATATATATATATATATATATATATATATATATATATATATATACGTATATAAATATATATATATATATATATATATACATATATATATATATATATATATATAAACATTTTTAAAAATGGTGCCAAAGTGTTTAGGAGGTTATGAAACGGCGAGAAATTTTGGTCTGACACCTAGGTTCCGCCATCCGACCAACGCCAATAGTGTATGTTACTTCGGTTTTGCCCAAGCTCTTTCAAATCGTTAAAAAATAGACGGGGGGGGGGGGGGGTGTTTTGAGACTTTTTAAGACAGTTTACATTTAAAAAAATCAGATGTGTCGTGTTTACAGTCGGTAGAAGTGGAATTTGTTACTTTTTATATACCTGGCAATTTTATTATTAATTATTAAAAAAACAACACAGAATTTGGTCTGTGAACCTAGAAGCAGCCGCGCTAAGGAATATTCTTAATGTATGTTCTTAAGACTTAAGTGCAGTTATAATTTTATTTTTCAGGATGTGGCGTCACTTGTCAATTTCCGTTACAGAAAATTCTTGGTTACTTGAGCTAAAAAATTTCACTCAGATTGTTGTGAAAGAACTCAGTAAAACATAAAACGCTTTTTATCGTCCTTGAAACAGACTGCAAACTATCATCTAATATTTATTAAATTGCAATGTATACAATTTGATTTGAATAACGATTATTGTACCCTACTTAAGTAATTCATGTTTAATCCATCATGTTTAGACAGTTTAAATATATAGTTCTAATTAGATTCTTATCGTGTTGTTTTGACAGAAATCTTATCTACCCGAACAAAATCAGATGAAAAGTGGCCGTACACTTAAGCTTGGGTTCTAAGTTCTGGTTCATCAGAATTTAACCAGTCGTTCCCAAGTCTTGTTGGCATAGAAAGATAGACAGTTGCAAATTTTGGAAACACTATTTAATTACAACTATAATATTGGAACCTTTTTAATTTCAGAATGAAAAATCCGCTAAATGAAACCACGATCGGAGATGAGATTTCTATGTGCCGAAGTTCATTTTTATGTATATTATTGGCGGTATCAGCTGTCGTTCTTATATTACTGGATCTTGTTGAAATCAACTACTATTCGTATTTACCAACAAAAATGTCCAACGAAGAAACCAATCAAGTTGTCCAGATACAAAATATTCAACAGCAACAACACGGCTTCCTAGTGAGAACAGAAGGGTGCCGTATTCCAGCGTTTGATCCGTTCGATTCAGCTATCCAAGATTACATAGAGTACCCTTCTGCAATAATCTGTCACAATAAGACAAATCCACCTTTAATATTGTCTGATCTTACAACAATATTCATTAATGAAAATGCAATGGATGTTTATAATTACACTAAGGATAAATTAAAATGTTGTTATTCACCATTCTGGCGACGAGAACCAAAAAAAGATGAGGGTGATACAAAAAGTGTAATGAGTAAAAAATGTATTACTTTTTACGGTTCAGCACAAATTAAAGATGAATTTATAAAAGTTATGTGTAAAACAGAGGAACGAACAGTTTACACTGATGTGTTTAGTTTCGTAACTCCATCTAAAATTGAAAATAAAACTGAACAAATTCGTAAATCCGATAAAAAAGACTATTTAAGTGTTTTATTAGTAGGAATTGATGCAGTGTCTAGAATTAATTTGCACCGTCAGATGCCACGAACTGTTGATTATTTATTAAATAAATTAAAAGCGAAAGAAATGCTAGGTTATAATAAAGTTGGCGATAATACATATCCAAATTTGATGCCAGTGTTAACTGGTTTATCTGAAGATGAAATAAAGAATGTTTGTTTATCAAACGTCCTCAAATCGAGATTTGATTCATGTCCGTTTATATGGCAGAATTACAGCGATGCGGGTTATGCAACAGCGTATGGTGAAGACGAGACGTCGATTGGATTATTCAACTATTTTAGAAACGGTTTTCGCAAACAATCGGTAGATTACGATTGGAGAATATTTAATAAAGTGGCTATTGACACAATAGGCCATAATAAAAATTTAAATACGCATTTCTGTTTAGGATCCCGTTTTCAATTTGATGTTTTACTTGATTATACAACAAAATTTGCAACGACATTTAAAAATCAACCATATTTTGGTTTTTTTTGGCAAGTTTCACTCAGTCACGATTTTCTGAACTATCCAGCATTAGGTGACGACAATTACGCAACATTTTTTGAAAATTTATCACGTGATGGTATTTTAAAAAATACAGTTGTGATATTTTTGAGTGACCATGGAATTAGATGGGGATCAATAAGGAAAACGTATCAAGGTCGTATGGAAGAACGGTTGCCTTTTTTGTTCTTTATATTTCCGGACTGGGTAAACGAGAAGTATCCAAATGCAATATCGTCTTTAGTGAGAAATACAAGAGCTTTGACTACTCCATTCGATCTGCATTCAACATTACATGATTTATTGCATCTCGAAAATCTTGAGCAAGACATTTTACGTAAACGAAGTGAACTTGTTACGCCTCTTCAGAGAGGTATAAGTTTATTTTTGCCTATAAGTAAAAACAGAACTTGTGAAATGGCTGGGATAACAGATCATTGGTGTACGTGTCAAAAGCAAGTACAGGGTAACACTTCGGATAAGTATGTGAAGCAAGCATCTAAATTTGTAGTTAGTTATATGAATAATTTATTGAAGGGATATGCTGAGTGTTCAAAATTAGAACTTAATGAAATCATTAGTGTCTATCAAAGTGATTACCACAAAGAATTAATTGCCGATAGAAAGGATACTATGATTGTTGATTATACGCTTGTTCTAAAGACAGAGCCCGGTCAAGGACTTTTCGAAGCAACTGTTAGACATAAGAAAAATGCAGATTATGATAAATGGGATTTTTCATTAACGGGGACAATTAGTAGAATTAATTTATATGGATCCCAAAGTAAATGCATTACAGATTTTCATTTAAAATTGTATTGCTATTGTTTATAATAACAATAATACTCTAGTCATTATGGAGTCTTATAATGCCATTAAAAAAGGAAAAGTCCAGTGCCATAACTAGAGCGTGGCAAATACGACATTTGCTATAGGCGTCAGTTGCCCGCAAATCTTTCTACGGCAGTGCCAAAACCGGTGCAATCTAATGGTTAGAATGGTACAAATGAAAATTATTTTTTTGTCCTATCCCCTATAAAATTGCTGCTATTCATCCATATATACCGTTCGTAAAATGAACTATTACATCGAGCGCTAAAGTAAAATCCAATAGTAATTTAATGTTTTTCAATTTATTATGTTTAATTCTGAAGAAAAATTCAATAATTGTAATATTTCATATTACTCCAAGCCGGACGCGCGCCTGGGATTTTGTGTACAACATAGGCAGAGCGTTGTCTTTACCCGCGCAGGCACAGTCACTCGATGTGTGCTGCTGCTTTAGCAGACTACTTACACATACTATGTGCGCTGTAGAGTACCCAATTTCTAACCTGCTATTAAAAGTTAATTTTGCTACATAAATGAAATTTTAAAAATACTGTAAACAAGGACTAAAATCTCTATTTTATATAGGATCTAGGACAAAAAAATGCTGTGTATATCTAAGGCGCAATGGTATTTTAACTCGTCAATAATGTACATCATTACGCCCTAGGTATATTCTATTCTTTGCCAATAACTGGTCGATGTCTATCGACTTTTCAGAATTTATTACTTTTTTGTTACCTATCAAATGTTCGACACTATAAATTATTTTTTTATTTAATTTGTTATCTAATGAACATTAATAATTAATTATTTTTACGATTAATAATTTAAGAATTGAAAAGCCAAAAATGTTGAAAAACACTATTTGTTATTATATTTTAAGTGAACTTAGTTTTTTACGTTGTATTATTTATTTTTATAAAGTTGATTGAATATTTGTTTTCTCGTTCAAATTGATCGATATATGAAAATCATGTTTATAAACATACAAGCTATGGCGGCACCGCGAGAAATCTTAGGGAGTACATGTTTCTTCTGAATTATTGAGCGTCACCTCTAAGAAATCTAAAGCATAACATAATTCAAGCTCTATATAGTATCCAGTTTTTCACGTTCCCTTTGTAACTTAAAGGCCGAATGCGTTTAATTGTTATTATTTTAACAGACGAAAATACTATTACGTATCATTTACACAAAACATATTTTTTTTGATAAAAGTGTTTTTAGTGTATTTGCCATATGGCAACATACACTATTGGCGTCGGTCGGATGGCGGGACCTAGGGGTCGGACCAAAATTTCTCGACGTTTCATAACCTCCTAAACACTTTGGCACCATTTTTAAAAATGTTTATATATATATGTATATATATATATATATATATATATATATATATATATATATATTTATATATATATATATATATATATATATATATATATATATATATATATATATATATATATGTGTACGCGCGATAACTTTCGAAAGAGTTAATTGATTTCAACGAAATTTGGGCCACGTGTTGAAATCCATCACCGCAAGAAGCCTATTTAAAATGGGCCTAATCGGGCTATTTTAAGGGTAGTTTTTAGGGGTTGAAAACTGTTTTTGGGCCCCAAAATACCGAAAAAATTCTCCGAATCGTTTCAAAATTGAAATTTAACCCTTTGGTAGTGATTAAAAAGTGTCCCCACAATTTTAATAAAATCGGCCCGACAGGACCGGATTTACAAATTTTATGAAAACACTAGTTTACAGATAGTGACTTATTTATTGAAGGGTGTATTTAATTCGGTGTAGACGTTAGATTGATAATAATATTACAATTAAGAAAAAAATATTATTTTAAGAGGTGTATTAAGGGGTTAAATTTTTTATTTTGCCCAAAAACAAACTTAATTTCACATAATAAAAGTATAAAACCACACGGCCCTATACAAGCAAATACACTATATTGTCGGCAGGGTTTTGGCACTGCGACCCGGGTTTTTTTAAAACAAAGTAGGTCTATATAATTTCCTATTTTCAATTTTTTATTTTTGATAACATCTTGAAAATCCAATTGACATTTTAGCAGATCAAAATCTAGGAACTAGGAGATTTGCAATACTATGCAAATTATTAAATTTTAACATATTTAAAAAATCGGATTTTTGCGAAAATCCTAGGAAGATTGCAAAAAAAACCGAGTAACTGGAATCCGGTTTTTTGCAAACGTCTTAGGATTTTCGCGAAAATATGATTTTTTTAATTATCCTACGACATATATATTATATACTGCCCCGCACGAATTAAAATTAGGATGGGAACCGCGCGCGTTACTTAAAGAAAATGTGTAAGTTTGTGGCGGTAGTCGATAGTAGGCTCATTTGAATCCGTAAATTTGATTTTAGTTTGAGAGTGACTCTAGTGAACGCTTCAATTTATTACTTACTTATTCTGTGACATCAGGCAAGAAAAGTTGTAACTTAAAAAAATTCCGAGCCTCTAGGGGGGATAGCTGTCCTACCTGCTCCCCTTGGCGACGTCCCTGCAGTCATGTATACTTATTCGCGGTGACGGATTGTGGAAGGTTCGACTGTATTTGTTAAAAAATATGAAAATTCGACTTTTATTTTAAATTTTGACCGTTAAAAGTGTGACAGTTTTCCAAATATTTTTTTACATCCTTCCTTTCAATTGCAAACAAGAATTTAAAAAAATGTATTCATTTCAAATGGCTTAGTTTAGGCGGCACATCATTTTCGCACATAAATGCGTCTATGAAAAGCAGAAGCGTAGCGTGCCTTGGCGGGGCCCCGTATAAAAATTAGTTTGGGGGCCCTTCCCCCGTTGAAGTAAATGACTTAAACGGGGAAATCCCGCAGCCCGCGATAACCGATGTAGGGTGTTGCTAACTTTTGAACGCACGCTTTACGCGAGAAAAAAAGAAATTGCTTTTTTTGACTTTTGTCATTTCTGAAATAAAAAAAAATTGGGAAGTTTTTATTAATTTTGGCTTACGCACGTTGGGGGCCCCCGTGGCCGGGGGCCCCGTATAATTGATACGGCAGATACGGCGGTAGCTACGCCTCTGATGAAAAGAGATGTATACACCAGTTATCTGTACCACTACCGCATGATTCAAGTATAAATAATTAGTGGGCGTGATTCAACTATAGACAGCCAATTAGCTAAAGCTGTCTAGCAATGACGTAATTCCGTTGTTTAAAATAATGGGAAAACACACACTTGGCAATTTTTTCTTGTAGAAAAAGTTTCTGAAAAGTTCTCAAAAAAATTGTTTTATTGTCTACTTGTAACGTGGATTCCAATAATAAAAAAATGTGGGACGAGCCATTTAATTCTTTCTAGATAGTTTTTTTAAGTAGGTATTGTCTGCAAAGCAACTCTGACAATTTTGCCAAAATTATATTACTGCCATAGTTATGTATTGTATTATATTTTTTATTATTATATTAGTTGTATTGTTGAGTTAAAAAGTGTAACGATTTATTCTCGCTCTGTTAAAGAATTGCCTAAAATCTCTTAGTGTTGTCAGTAGAGTGCTATTTTCGTTTCAAAATCGAAAACGGATTTTCACTGAACTGCCTTATAGATATTAAATAACGCCTGAAGCCTTGAGTGAAATAATTTATTCACTCAACGACTGACGTTTTGTACTACCTATCAAAATAACTAGCGCCTCTGTCCACGGAGTATTCGGTCCACCAATCATCGTTGAGGAAAAGGATGCGCTCCTTAATCATCATTGAGTAAACAGGTACGTCCACCAATACTAATTGAGTAAATGATATTGCCGAACATCAGCGCTATTAGTGCCCAAAAAATGAACTATCAGGTTTTGTGGAACGAAAAATCATGAAAAAGTCTGTCGTTTAAACTTCCTTAAAAATCTATACTCCGTGGAAAAATTTATTAAGCTAATGTTACACTATTTTATCAATCACAGTGTTGACTGTTGTAAAACTATCAAGACATTGTTTTTTTTTTTTAATTTCTCGTTCCTTTATAAATAAATGACAGCACTAATGAGATAAAATGTAAAAATAAAGAAACTGAAGATAATAATGTATATAATAAACAAATCAATAAAAATATCAAAATTCGTAACTGATTCTTTTTTCTTATAGACCCTATACACTTGCGAACAAATTGCGCAGACTGACGTTGCACAATAAGTTGTGCAAACAAGGTCATGTATACATCATACGCAATTTTATGGATTCCACTGAAAGGTCTCAGACAAAAAACGGCTTATGTTTTAAATAATATATAGATATTGGGACTTTGGGGAGAAAGGATTGTAAAAACTGTTTTAAGATAAAGAGTAATAGGATACCTATGAAAGTAACTTTGAAAAAGAACAAATATTTTTATTAATAAAAAAAAAATACATTTACGATTCTTCAAACTCTATAGTGGGTTCATCAAACTTATGTAATTCATCATCCCAAATATCTTCTACTAATGGTTCTTCTAATTGTGATTCAAGTAATGTAGGAAAATGTGGAGCAGTTTTGTGTCTCTTTAATGGTAAAATTGTGTCATAAATATAGCAATAAGAATTTGTTTCACCTGGTACTGATACGCCACTAACATACAAAACATTATATTTGGTATTAATTCTCCATATTTTTACTCCTTTAATTATACGCCACCTATTTCCCATATGACCAGGCATTTTTTTACCAGGCCAAACTCGGCCCTTTTCGCCACCACCTCCTATATTACCAGGCCTACGATGCGTTTTTGTTTGACCATGAGACGCTGGTTGACCCTTGAATCCCCACCGTTTCATTACGCCTTGAAAACCACGGTCAATTCTAAAAACAGTTATTTTTTTAATCTAATATGATTATTAAATAAAAAATAGCTAGTTTTTATTTCTATCAAAGTAATATTAGCCTCTCAAAATTTTATTTTCTTGAACGGTCAGCCTTTCTATGTTTGAATATTGTGTAACTTGCCTGCTTAGCTTTGGCAAAAAAAAAACTATCTAAACGTAACGACTTTAAATCACATTTTAATATAAATTTGATAGCGCCTCGCAACTGTCTCCATTCACGGTTGCTACAGTCCTTTGGATGAAAAAAGATTGAGGCTTACTTTCTGGATTAAAAACTTTTTGAAGTTTAACTTCTTTAGCGAAGTATCTGTTTGAAAAATCGAGGGGAAGTAGATTAAACAAATAAAAGGAAGTTAGTTTGTTCCCTAAATCACATGAAACTGACAAGGACAGACGTTTATAGTGCGTTGCATTTTGATTCGCAAAATAGTAAGACGAGGATGAACGGCTTGAATCTGACGTTTAAATTTACGAACAATTGAAGTACAAAAAAATTTCTGTAATTTGACGTACAAACAGTAGAAACTCATAACATATATTTCATGTAAATTCAGAAAGGAAAATATTAAATATCATATTCTCTATTATTAGATATCAGAACAATTTTCGGATTAAACATTTTTTCAATATAAGTATATGCTGAAAAGTCACACAATGTGAGGTTATGATGTTGAATAACTACAGACAATTCATATTCATAATGTTTTTCTGTAGATTATAGTATGTAAATAAAATTACGGTATGAATGTGATTATCTGCCCATGTGAGAATTCTCACGTGCAATAAACATCAAAGTGCCCTCTTACAATGTGTAATAATTTCGCTGTAATTAAAATATTAAAAACTAAAAAAGTTAAACTTGTTATGTGAGTTTATGAGGGTGAGGCTCATTATAATTTTTTTTTAAATAGACATAGTTATTTGTTTGCTTATTTCATACACAAAAATTTATAATTTTTGTTCGCGACCCGAGAAAATTTTTCTACGACCCGGTGCTGGGTCGCGATCCACAATTTGAGAAACGTTAACCTAATCTACGTCTGGCATAGCTACATTTTTATATATTTTTTTGTTTTTCAATAACAGAACTATTAAGTACATGCATATTATCTGCCTTCCTCTCCACAACATTCTATTTTTGACGATCCCAGGCCTGCACCAGACTAATTAAACTTAAAATAACAACTTACGTTTTGCCTCTGACATCGACGATATCTCCGACCTTGAAGTGAGCAGCAGTCAATGGAGTGCCTGTTTGCAATGCAGCTTCCGGTGAAATTAAAAATCTAGCGAGAATTCTTTTAGGCATTATACCAGCCCTTTCGAACAGTCCACAATATTCTTTTGTGTATAACGAAGGATCGACACTTTCTGCTCCCACGAGTAAACATCCCTTTGGATATTTACCTCGCGTAGGGTAAGGTCTTTTACGTGGCGGTTTATATTCCTCTGGCGGTATGTATTTTACAACATGGTTGTCTACGATCTGCAAATAAGGTAATTCAAAATCAGTGATCGATTCGTTTGTAACTCATCGGTGTAATTGGAAACATTTTTGTATGACTACTCGGTAAATAAAAATAAAAATTTGAGAAATGTAATATTTTACTTTTAATTTTTATCAAAAAATGTTCATTAATTTAAAATTTTCAAACTAAAAAAGAGTCGAAGATTCGTTCTTTGGCTGTTTGAAATATTGGGTATTTCATGTTAAGTTATCGTATGCTTATCAAAATGTTCCATAAGTGTGATCTATTTTAGTTCGTGATTCTAGGATTAAATGGTCCATTAAAAGGCGATGGTTTAACTGTGCTTTTTTAAATTTTTATTTTAATAAGCCATTCGAGTTCAACTGACAAAAAAAAAACTTACATGAAGAAGAGTCGTTAAAATCTTGGTGCCATCTTTAAGCCATAATGGATAAACTCCAATTTTTCTTGCAATGACTCCTGTTCTTTTTAAGCCCGGTTTCCATTCTTGAGGTGATGGTGGTTCAACTTTTAACAGTGATTTGTATGTGTTAACCCCTCCAATGACGGCTGGTGGCCCGTAGGTGTTAGCAACTACGTCTTTAACGAAATTTATATTTTCTGGAGTCACTTCATCATTGCGAAGCTGAAAATAGTAGTTCAAAGCAGTGACATGGGTTTATATAATAAATTAAAAATTTATAACAGAAAATCCACTTACAATACGTTCTTTTTTAACAAACCAGACAGGATTTCGCAATCTGGGTCTGGGTAAATGCCCATATCCACCTTTTTTTCCACGCGTTTGTGTATACACTTGAATACTACAAAATAGGTTATGATAGGTTATTCTCAAATTCACGCAATAAAAGAAAATATCTTCAGAAACTATTGTATTACCTTAATTTCATAAAATTTTTCTGTACATTGTAAAGTTGATTAGTAAAAGAGAACATGGTATTAAATATTAACTATTTATTACAAAAAAAAAACTCTTAAGATTGACACTTCACATTCATAACCTCACCACTTGAATAATATGCTCTACACGAATTATGTCGAATCACAAAACCGAGTATATTTGTTTCGTATAGTAAAGTAATACAGTATACAGTTGTAAGTTGTAACCTATTTTAACCGCACTGACGTCAGCGCGGCTATAACCATAATGCCGTCCTCATCTCCGAAACTAGTGCGCCAAAAATTTTGAAAAAAATCAGGCACAAACAGTCTGATAAAAATTTCAAGAAAACTGTGATTGACACCAAAACTCTTAAAAAGTATATGAAAAACAATTTTTTTTGAATTTTCGCGCCGAATGTAACATTTTTTATGGTCTTCCTGTGATCTTATCAGTTTCTTTGTAGGTCTCATTTTTTTCAAAATTTTAGATCTAACAATTTCAAATATAGAGAATGGGGAAACATGGTTTTTTGGTTCATCAAACATTGAAAAATTACGACTCTCTCGACATATCTCTGAAAGTATTAAGTTCAAAATTTTGAAAAAAATCAAACGTATACACATCACAGGAACACCATAGAAACGATATATTAAGCGCCAAAACTCATAAAAAAAATTAAAAATATATTTATGATGAGTTTTTGCAACGATCACATTTTTTTTGTAATCTTTCCCAGTTTCTTTGTTGCTCTTTATTCAGAAGTTTTGACCTACTAATTTCGGATAAAAAGAGATTAGTTAATAAGTAAGAGCAAAAATTTGCCCTTCTGTACATATGTATCGATAATGGGTGGCACCGACCCTGGAGAGATCTGCCAGGTATGCAAAAAAAAAATCAAGACAGACAATAAAAACTTTAAATAATTAGCAAGGCACTTCTTTATAATCTGTTGCGCTGTATTTTATAGATACTGAAAACAAAAAATAAAAAAAAAAATGAAATAGTCTGCCACCGATTAGACGTTTTTCATCATATTTGTTAAATTCAATCGTTAAATTTTAGTAATGTTGTTCAATAGACTTGTACGCTCAGAGCTTGGAGTATCTATATGAGTATCTATATATACAGAGTGTCCTAAAGATGACATCTTAGGGCTGTATTTCGATTATTTTTTAATATTAACCCACCAAAGCTTATATATATTCGTACATTGGATGAAATTCTCTACAAGATGCAGTAAATCATCCACGGTATCTCTGGAGAAGCAAGAAAGGCCACAGTTAACTTTTTTCTAAAATGGGGCCATAGATATTTCTTAAACTATTCTGATAGAATTTTTCATTCATATTACGTTATAAAATTTGTGAGATAAAAACAAATAATATTTAAATCAAGTAGGTACATAGTCATATGTATAAGTAAAATTATATATAAAGTTTAATTGTTTTAATCTCGAAAATTTTCTAATGCAACACTGATACTTTATTACATTCTAGAAAAGTGGATAAACATTTCTCTCAGAATAGCATAAAAAATACTTATGGTTCCATTTTAGAAAAAAAAAGTTGACTGTTGCATTTCTAGCATATAGGTACAGATGATTTACCACCATCTTCTAGAGAGTTTTATTTCACTTAAGGAGACGTGGGCTTTGGCAGAGTATTTTTAAAAACGATCGAGATCCAGGCCTGGGGAGACATGTCTGGGACTCTCCGTATATCGACATGATGTACTTAATACATTTATTTATTGACACTAAAAGAAATATGTTAGAAAAATACATATAACATGATGTAATTTTATCGGTTTCTTCAACTTTTCAGCTATATATTAATAATTATATTAATGATTAATAATATTCAGATCACGCAGGAGATTTATTGACCGTGAAACCATTGACCGTATTACACTTAATAAGTACTGCTTATCTGATTTGATTATGTATGTGTTACTCCAGTATATAATCATTTATTATGTAAACCGTCTTCACGTTGAACATTATAATCCTCCCTCCCTGACCCTGATTAGCGTTGCCTGTTAACTCTAAACGCGACGCTAATCAGTAATTTGTTAGGTCTTTCAAAAACGAAAATACCGTAATATCAAAAATATGTATCGGCATTACAAACTGTAACTAATTTTGTTGTGAACTATATTTGTATTTTAAAATTTTGGTATTTAATCATCACAACTTTTTGTGGTAAATCCGCGACAGTAAGTTTTAAGCTTGTAAAAATAATTTTACAGTTTTCTCTTTATTATTGCAATCGGTATGCTTCTGTCTAGAAAAATTTGAAAGAGATAAAAAAACGTCGTTTCATCCAATTTTTGGAAAATAAATTCCTTCACATATTTCGATATCCATGTTTGTAGAAAAATTCTGCATCGAATTGGGTACACCAATTTTAACAACGCTCTTTTTTAAATTGGAAATAAAAAGTGAAGTGAGTTCTGAAAATTCAATTATGTTCATCATCAGTTCGCATCCAAACAAATTAATAAATGATTTCTTACATTTTCAATATTCAGGAAGTCAATTGACTTGTTGAGTTGCTTGATAAAGTCTTCATAAAACGAAACGTCGCATACCAACAATTGTTGAATTGTTTTAACATTGAATTGCCAAATTAGCCATGTAATGACAATATTATCATTTATTAAATTGTGTATTTTGGAAAAAAAATATGACCTCAAAAGTTTGAAGAAAAAAAATTAACTATTATCATTTTTTTTAAATTTATTAATGGTGATATTAAAGTATAGAAATAATTGGTATTTATATTACTCTTTTTTTGTTTTTGGTTCCAGTGCCACGCTTCCGTGAAGACAGAGTGTTAATTAGATTCTTCTTTATAACATCATTTACGTTTAACACGGCATAATAAATAATTGGCAAGTATTTGCACTTGAATTATTTATATGGAACGTTTACGGCTATTCATAACGTCATAAGTCGTAACGATAGACTATGTTATAATAAATTATGTTGAATTTGCACGAGTAGGCACCTACTAACTATTTTAATGAGCCGTTAAGTGACGTAAATAGACATAATTTTTATACCTACAAAATTGTAGAATAGTGAATCAGTAAATTCTGCCATAAAACATATAAGGATCAGATAATGCACGCAATACTGATGATTTGTAATTATTAGATACTAACGTCTCGAAAGTGGGTAGAGAATGCCAGGAAATACTGTCGAAATATTAGTAATAAGTCCAGGTAAATAATTCCAGTTATTAAAATTGATATTTTTTCGAATCCTTAAGGTCCACATCCATTGAATTAGCTCGAATCGACTTGGCAACATTCAGCGTGGGTTTATACTGCTGTGCCGATTCGATCCAATACACTGGGTGTGGATTTTTATGGATGATTTTGTCCCGAAAAACGTCATGAGCAAATGACTTCGCCCGTCCGTTTCGAGAAACAACTAAAACGCAACATAAACATATGTAGATAATTTTAGTATTAGTTGCTACTAGCTTTCCCTGCGGTATAACTCGCGTGAACGTCTAAGCCATCGGAAGTAACACACGTGCTTCATGTCTATTGAATGAAAAATAAATATATTATTCACATTTTGTTGCTTTCAGCATGCTTTATTTATTACTAAACTTGTATACGATGAGGTCAATTGTAATCTAAGCGTTTGTTCCCTTTTCATATGTAAAATTGTGATTAAAAGAAGAAGAAAGTGTAAGGTAAAAGTACCAGTATTCGTCAGTTTAAGGGAAACCGCAACTTTATATTTGTTGCATCACATGTATTTCGCGTGTCAAGATTTGAAAAACTTGGGTTTATTGTCGTTGAAATTTGTATTTTATGTTAAATACAAATTTATTGCACTAAATTGCTTCAAAAATAAAACAATAAAGAAAATACCAAAATACTGCCGTTTGGCCTAGTAATCGTCATATCCAAATTACACCTATACCAGTATTCGTCATAGAAGTGCTCGAATATCCGTCAGTTGAGAAGGGTTTGCTAAAAACATGCTGATTACTTAATATATGAATAAAAAATCTTAATCTTAATTTTTTGAAGTACAAGATGAGCATAAAACTTGTTTGCACTCATAGATACATTAGCACATACATCAGTTACCCAGCATTTGCAGGATAAGTACTGTATCATATCTTGTTCAATTTCATCTTCACAAATCTTGCTTACGAAATCAGGACATGACGTTTTAAGAATGCCTTATACCTATGGCGACCAGGTCTACCATTTATAAATGTATCTTGTTTTCTCAATTGCTTTGATAATATATGTACGCAATCTCGAAGTTGCTCTTTTCTTATTGGAAAACGCATGGATGCTAGATGGAGAATTCACCTTTCCAGGAACATCTCTTCTTCGCTTGATAAAATTGAAGGTGGTCCCGTTTTCATACTAACCGGTGTTTTTGCCTTATCCGATAATGTCATTCTTGGTACTTTGTCAGTCTTTGCGGCTCATTAGAGTAACATATCTTTTGCTACAGCCAAAAGAGCTATACGCATATCATCTTCAGAATATTTTAATCATTTTGCTACCATTTCCAGACATACTACTTAATGAATGGCTTATTAAGCAAAACAACTTGAAATGCTATAACGAATATAGGGACTAACATGTGACGAATATGTCAGTTCCTATATTCGTCATAGCATTTCAGGTTTGTTTGCTTAATAAGCCATTCATAAAGTAGTATGACGATTACTGATCCTCGTAAAGTTTGAAATTTAATAATCAAGATAGTGCATTAATATCTATAGTTATTGTGTTGAAAATAAGAAATATGCGAGATTAAACTTAAAATGCATTTGTCCCAGTAATCGTCGGTGGTGACGGTAATTGGTCCGTGACGGCGTTTATGATGTACCAGTGCCCGTCATAGTAAAATTATTATGTTCTTGAAGGACCATCCTCAAAATTGTATTAAAAATAGCCTCATCAATGTCCTAATAACACGATTAATCTATAACACTTTTAATATATGGTGTATGCAAAGTATAGTGTCGGTAACAAAGTAAGCCCTTACCTTAACCAAACCACTACGTAATGACGTCAAATCGTATCTTTCGGCAACAGTGATTTTTGAACAATTTTAAAACTATACTTCTGCTGACAATATAGTAACCATTTTAAATAAACAAATAAATGTTAAGATTTTGAAATTCAAACCTAAATAATGCGTTAAATGCTAGTTGTCCTCAGATGCTTAATATTAGGCAAAATTGTCGTTTTGTGACGATCACTGGGTCACTGACGGAGATTGGTACTTTTACCTTATAATAATTGAGTTGAAATCTAAGCATTTATTCACTTATTAAATTGCAATTAAAAATTTTGTGGACGATTGTAAAACAATAATAATTACTTTTTAAAATAAGAAAGTGTAAACGCACCACCGATCAATTTAAAGAAGACGATATAAAATAAAAACTATATACACATAGATATTATTAATAAGCGTGACCAGTTTTAATGATATCTAGCGTTCCGGTTGTTTAAAAACAGATCACCCACTTATTTACACGAAGTAAATCATTAAAATACACGCGTCGGAAATTTAAAAACTCATCGACCCATCCGAAAACTTCGCATAATACTTTAAACCGCCGAGCAGTAATCATCTATAACTTCAAATCAGTGCAGTTTCTTAGACAAAATGTGTTCGTTGAAGAGTGTTTTGAACAGTTCATTTTTAATATTAATGTGTTTAAAATTATCATCGGCCGGTTATGGGTTTTCTTCTTGGTTATGGTGGCCAAAGGCTGAAATGTCAGTTCTTCAACATATATTCGATGCTTGTCATAAAAATCAAAAAGATCCGTCATATTGTTTGAAAAATAAAGCAGCCACGGCTGTTGAGAGGGCATTAACAAGAAACATATCATTAACTGGTGGATTAGTATTGGTAAAAAATCGCAATTCTCCAAGTGTAGATCTTAACAGCATCAGCGATGGTGATCCTGATCAAAGGATTGCAGGTGCTTTGAACCGTTTGATAAAAACGCATACATTGACTCTAGATTTAACTAAAGATTATGTTGTGGAAGAAGAGGTTGATGAAGACGTGCCGGAAGGACGTGGTGATAAAGGCGGCGGTTTTGGAGGCGGTGGTGGTAAAGGTGATAAAGATAAAAAGAAGAAAATAAAGAAATTGAAGAAAGTGTTTAAGAAGATGCCGCATGCTATAATGGGTATGGCAGCGATGGCAGCTGTCGTTATAACAATGACTTTACAGACGCTGGCGTTCATTGCTGGGAAAGCGCTGCTTGCAAGTAAAATAGCTCTAGTTATTTCTGGTATGATTACGTTGAAGAAAATCTTCTCGAGCGATCATAATGAAGCATCATCGTCAACGGTCCAGGTCAGTTTAGATGAACATCGAAGACAGTATAATATGGGTAGTTATTACAGCAGGTCTCAAAAAGATTATGAATATGATGATAATGCAGTTGATCCATACAAAGGGTACTATTATCAACGTTAATTTCGATATTGTAGCGAGAAAATAAACAGGTATTATTTATCGACGTAAAGGACTTTTGCTAACTGAACTTGCAGTCTTCAAGCCTGCCGTAATTATGAAAATGTGCATTAAGTTTTAAATGTCCATATGCTTTTATTTAGTCTTTTTTATTTATTTAAATTATTATAAATTTCATTATAACGTAGTATTTTTTTATTGTTCTCGAATTTTTATTACCAAAATATTGGCGATTATTTAGGTTATATTTCACTTATTCGTATGAAAACCGATATTAAAAATCCTAAAATTATTCAATTATATGTTGTAAGTACATAAAAATGATTATTGATTTTTTGAGATAATCAAACTTAATAATAATTCATTATTAACTTCGATTAGACAGTTGAATGATATTTATATCCGTTTTTGAATCATTGATATGATAAATATGTCAAAATCGATCGCTTTTACAGAAATCATTCACATGTAAATATAGTTTATTACGGTACTTTTCAAATAATTAATTAACAATGCCAAATTTATAGTGTTTTGTCCAAAAAATCTCAGGAATAATATTAATCAATATTAAACAGGGTCATACATTTATACATATTTTAGTATACTTTTATTCTATTAGTCTTGCATACGTGGCAAATAAAAATGAACGGTGATGTATAAAAAATAAACAATATTTTTTCCCTAAACAACACAAACCAATAAAATTCGCTAAAAATTTTGGTATCATCAAAAAATGATCATACTACATTTTGTGATTTGATTGTTTAAAAAAAATTGTGTGAATGTTTCGGGGAAAATTGTTTATTTTTTTAGAGACTGATTTACTGATAAATGTTAAGATTATTTATTGAAATATAATAATAATTAGATGTATAAAATAACATTGAAATTAAATAATTTATTCTCTACTTATAAGCTTGTACAAACATTGCAGTGTAATATTTATTTATGTAAAATATAATTAATAATTATAAATCAGCGTAAGAATGTTTCAGTATGATTATCAAATAATGGATAAATAAAATATTTTATTGTTTTTCAGTTATCTATACTATTATATGTTCGTAGCTTCGTAGTCGACGTGCTAATGATAAATTTGCTATCTATCTGATTCCTAATTAAGGCTGTCGGAACGCTTTGAATTTAAGCCAAAAATAGAGCTTCAGCTGTCAACTGATTGTAGACTTATTCGTCAACATTCTGCAAAAATTCTTTCTCTATAAGGAAAATAAAGGACAAATCTAGGTCTCTAATGGACTACTTTTGTAATTTATGTACGATTTACTAGAAAAAATTTGGCATTAATTGTGCTAAAAAAACACACGTTTTCAATATCACACTATGACCTTAATCGTACTTATTTCACAAAACTGTTCCATCACAAACCTAAAGTGACTTTTCCTTTTTCGGAAAAGTTTTTTAAATCTTCAAAATATTTCCAAAAATTAGAGTAATCAGTTGACAGCGGCACCCTTGCAATACATTTTTTTAGCCTCGTAGTTGGCACCAGCCAAAAATTGAAACGTGCGGATGATTTGAGCGAGACAGAGCTAAAGAAGGTCACATCCACAATATGTCTTTTGCCTACCTTGCTCCTTACCGCTGGGTCTCAGCACAAACAAAATTCGGAGCGTTCCGACAGCCTTAAGCATACATAATAAGAAAACACGGGTCGAAGTGCAAAACTCTGTCATCTATAATGAGTCCGTATTTCTCCGGATTCGTTGTCAGCTGACATCGGAAGAAAAGCAAACACCAAGATTATAATGCAGGTGCCTATTGGAAAGAGAAACTTGATTTCCTTTGCCATATTAGGCATCTACATTATAATCTTAGTGTCTGCTTTTTTTCAATGTTGGGCGACGTCTATCGACAACGGATCGGGAGAAATACGGAGCCAATGTAGCTGCTGAAAATAATTTGTGATATGTTGTGATTTGTGTCATTATACTTAAATTGGTTTTTCACCCAAATACATTTTTTACCCCCTAACGCGTCTCTTAAAACTAGTAAATTTCAATATTCGTCTAGTATTTTATCAATCCAGACATGTGCACGAAAGTATGTACACCTGACAATGGTTTCTGGTACGACTTTCAACGCTAATGCTACGACTTTCAGTGCTGTTTCTTTTCAAAGTATGTTTAGCACTGATATGAGTTACTTAAAATTCAATGCTAAAAATGCTAAAATTTTTGTCTTATATCTATTTTCAGGGTCGTACCAGAAATTGATCACGAATCTTTCGAAATAAAAAATTTGGCCAGAGTTCTTGCTGTTTCCAAGTAGTGATCATTAAGGATAACGTTAGGTTGGCTTATTTGAGAATTTCAAATGAATGTCATATTTTATCGCTTGACGGCTCAACCAGTCGTTATAACTCGATACTTTTGTATAAACTCCGTACTTATTTCTTCTGGCGCAACCATCTCCCCAAGAAACAATTCCGATGAGAACATTTCCCTGTACAAATGGACCACCAGAATCCCCCTGACATGCATCCCGACCACCTTCAGAAAACCCAGCACAAAATTGTTGATCAGTTATGTTACCGACATCCGGAATGTTTGACATTGTTTCACAAGTTGCACTATCAGTAATAGGTAAAGCCACAGCATTTAGGCTATCCGGATATGTTTGTGATCGTCGTACAGGTCGTAATCCACCCCATCCATAAGTGATTCCAAAAGATAATGGAATCAATTTATAATCGGCACCTGCCAAAGCTATTTTATTGACATTTGGTAATCCGAATAGAAAAGGAATATATACTTGAAGCAATGCAATATCATTATGAAGAGTTTCCATGTTGAACTTTTCATGGATTACAGTCTTATAAATACGATGGGTGTAACCACGAAATTCCCATAAACTACTTCCGCTGTGGACAGCATACATTTCTAAATTATATGTTATTGGTTCTGCACAGTGTCCGGCTGTTATTACCCAATAAAAACTAATGATTGATCCGCCACATAGGGACATTTTTTCTTCACCATTATAAAATATTGAAACGGTGTAAGGTGCTTCTTCAATGGACACTTGATGACCACCTATGATTCTGTTCCCGATTTCTAAATCTGCATCTGTAACTGTTTGTTTATCTTTTGTAGACAGATTTGAAGTATTTCTTTTATACAAAAATCGTATCTAGTTTTTATTGAATTTGAAAAAAACAAGGTGCTGTTAACGGGTACTTTTGCCACATGTACCTTCAGGTAAGGAATCAGTTTTGAATGTGTTTTTCGGTCGCTAAATAACAAATTGACTATAGTGATCCATTCTTGGTACAGTTCTGTAGTCAATAGTATTCAAAATGAGTATTGTGTCGCTTTCATTTAAGAATATATGAAGCTAAAGTGAACTTTTTTGTTGTTAATTACTGTCATCCTGCTATCTTACTGGTAAAATAAAAAAACCCGGGTCGCAGTGCCAAAACCCTGCCGACAATATAGTGTATTTGCTTGTATAGGGCCGTGTGGTTTTATAGTTTTATTATGTGAAATTAAGTTTGTTTTTGGGCAAAATAAAAAATTTAACCCCTTAATACACCCTTTAAAATAACATTTTTTTCTTAATTGTAATATTATTATCAATCTAACGTCTACACCGAATTAAATACACCCTTCAATAAATAAGTCACTATCTGCAAATTAGTGTTTTCAAAAAATTTGTAAGTCCGGTCCTGTTGAGCCGATTTTATTAAAATTTTAGGGGCACTTTTTAATTGCTACTAACGGGTTAAATGTCAATTTTGAAACGATTCTGAGAATTTTTTCGGTATTTTGGGGCCCAAAAACATTTTTCAACCCCTAAAAACTACCCTTAAAGTGGCTCGATTACGCCCATTTTAAATAGGCTTCTTGCGGTGATAGATTTCAACACGTGGGCTAAATTTCGTTAAAATCAATTAACTCTTTCGAAAGTTATTGCCCGCTCACATATATATATATATATATATATATATATATATATATATATATATATATATATATATATATATAAATATATATATATATACATATATATATAAACATTTTTATCGAGAAATTTTGGTCCGACCCCTAGGTCCCGCCATCCGACCGACGCCAATAGTGTATGTTGCCATATGGCAAATACACTAAAAAGAGTGTTTTCCTGTAAGGTATTTAAAAAAAATATTTATACGTATGCAATTTGCATCATACGAAGACTGCTTTTTTTCTATGGCTCTTTCACCATAATCTTAATCCTCTATAGTTTATCCTATTCAACGTTTAGTACACGTAGGTATATAACACGACTTCTTAAATGATAGGACTATATACGGCTTCGCTTGCGTTGGCATAATAGAAAATAAAATAAAGTTTCTGATGCCACGAATAGCGGGGTAATAAAAAATAAAAACTTACAGCCATCCGTTTCAAAATATGTTGATCCTGCTTGCGAAATGTAAATCTGAAAAAAAATAGCTTAAGTCAATAATATTTCCTAAACTAACGTTCACTTTTTTTATTTTTATTATTAGTGCTCTACAACGTTTCGTTGAACGTTGCCAATTTTAACAGGCACTGCAATAAAAACAAAAAAATTAAATAATAAATAATAAAAATAAAAACAACTATATGTGTCGTCTGTCTATATGCAGGTTAACATTAATTGTTATTAATCACTCATTTCGGAAGCCTGTGAAATATAATTCTTTTAATAACCACAACTTCTAATTATTTATTTTTGACATATCCGTTCATTTGAATAGTATTATAGAAAAATATTTTTTCATATTAATGTTAGATCATTTATAAAGTAAATTCGTTGATAATCTAGAGTTAATTAACAAATAAGATAAAATTAAAACTTGGGGGTTAATTGGCATGTACAAGTTTTAGAAAATAACGAAGAACAAAAATAAAAGAAAATGTCTTTTTTTGAGTTTTGAGATCAAACAATTATTTCATTTAGGGAACCCAAACGAAAAAATGTGTAGTACGACAATATTGTTAAATTTTGTTATTTTTGTGCAGATTTATAGTTTGAAATTTTGTCACTGGAGAAATATCACAGATTTAAGTATATTATAAATTGAGATTATAGAAATGTTAAAAAAATGCAGGTACAAAAAATGATAGTTAAAAAAACTAAAAAACCACGCTTTAACAGCAAACCGACCTAGAAAGTAGAAAATTATTTTTAATTATTAAGATTTTGTATCGAGTGAGTGGACTCTCTATCACTGTTAAACAAAATCTTAATAATTAAAAACTATTTTCTAATTTTTAGTTAGGTTTGCTATTATGCGTGTTTTTTTAAATTATTATTTATTTTTCAGTCTTATTTTTTATCCTATTTATATATATATATATATATATATAGGTGAAGCTAATAAAAGCGTGTTAAAAAAAATGAATATTTATATTTACCAAGATTTTTAATATAAAACATAATGTAAAGATAATTCTGGTGAGCATATTTTTGCCGTTGTGTTCTTAACTCAAAAATTTCTTGAGCAGGACAGATGTTTGTATTGACGCTATTTAAATACAACGAATAATTAAATATGCTCTTAATTTATGATATTATTGCAATACTATAAAACAACGCCGATTTTTAACATTCGGGTGATAATACGAATCAACCATTGACATGCTGCGTAAACTTAGATTTCAAAATAATAATTTCGTTTTATTATTCAGTAAAGTCATCTATATCCTACAGGATAAAAATTAGATTTTTTATGTTTGACACTCGTGAAATGTGAGAGATAGATTATAGAAGCTCAACATCTGAGGTTAACAGCGTCTATCCCTGGAATGAAGATATTTTATAAGATGTATTTTTACATGTTAATTTGCTTTGTTGAATATTATACGTATAAGTATGTATTTAAAAATAATTATGCAAGTATGTTACGCTCTGTTTTACTGAGCTCAAAATAAGTTGCATAAAATTTTGAACGATTTGTAAAATTTATTTTAATAAGTCGCTTCAAATTATATCCGGCTTATTTTGAGTGTAGCAAAACCGGGCGACGAAATTAAAATTTAAAATTAGTGAAACATTGACAGGTAAAATAAACAATGTAAGAGCGGTCGTTAATTTCAACATTATAGCATTTTTTAATTAATTCACTAGTATTGTTTCTTTATCAATCAAATTGTTTTCTGCCTTTGAATAATTATTTCAGTAATGTAATTATATGCTTAAAGCAAAAATCATATCGAATGCATTATGATTTAGGCTTTATTATAGCGCAATAAAATTTTATATCGTTATAAAATAATATAAAAATCGAATATGTAAACATTGCTATGTGAAGATTAACTTATATTGAAGAAAAAACAAGAAACAAAAATGTAGAGTTTCAAAAAATCTAGAAAATACGCTTATATCAACGCAATAAAATGTAAAAAATAGATTTCCTTCTCATCTATAACGTTGAAGCGTATATTTTCATTCCACGCTTTTAAAAGTTATAGAATTTATCTACCTTTTAGTGCGTTGATGTGTGTTTCTTTAAATACATTTTTATATTAAATTTCGTACTTGTTCAATAGAGTATATTTTTTCCGACGTGGCTTTGTCCGGGCACAATAATTCAGTATTTTGTCATCTGCTTATCCCCATTTTGCCGTTACGTAGAAATATATAACTTAAGTTACTCCTCATGTTAATACAGACTACTGATACCTACCACTCATAATAAGTTTTTTTTAAAAGTTTTTAACTTTTATAATTTTAATATCTCATTTGTTTGGATTATTGAAAGCTCTATGGTCAAGTACAACATAATTTAAAAAGTCAGTTTCACTCGAATAAACTTTGTTGCAGTGTAAATCTGACTTGTTTTTACATCCAGGTTCAGTCTGATTTGTTTGCAACAAAATATTAGTTAGTTGTTGAATTTTTTGATAAAAACGAATTTGTGTGGAAGGCCTAATTGTTCTTATTTTTTGAGTTGTATGAGAATGGCGCGGAAGGAATAGCATTAATTTAATTGGATGTTTCATCTACTTACATTCAATGAATATTCAAATTTCTAATTTCGAGTGAGCACTGTCTGATGAAGTTGTTAAATATAATAGGCCCGTACCTCAAAATATTTTCAGTGTGGAAGGTACGTGTAATACATGTACAAAATGGCACCTAAATCACTTAATTTCAATTTCTACTAAAAAATAAATTATGAAACATTTATGCGTTGTTATTTTTGTACAAATCGTGACTTTAAGTGTTGAGGGGACAATTAAGATATCTAAGAGTCACATTGCAATTTGCATTTTATTACTCAAGATAGTCGTCTTTCATGATACGTGACATGAGGTCACACTAACAGCTGTTGTTTGTGATTTATATGATTTTTTTTTTTAATTTATTCATATTTTAAAGCTGTTCATTTGGTTACTTACGACTGTACTTTAAGGGGTTATATACAAAGTTGGGGCTTGAAAAATCGAATTTTTTTTTGAATATTCTGAAAGTACATACTTTCGAAAATATCTGTGCAAAATTTCATCCAGATCGGATCACTAGTTTTCAAGTTTTGTAAATTTGACTGAACAAATGTTTCGCACGAATGAAGTTGACACAAAACTTTAAACGCGATTATCTCGAAATGCGTTTTTTTCAAAAGTACTGTTGCGGTGAACGTGATATCTCAAAAACTTTTCAACCGATTTTCAAACTTTTTTTTTTAAATATTCGTATTTAAGATCTCGTGTACCTGAACGATTCGTTTTTCATCCGAAAATTTTTATTTTTTTGCAATGAATTTTTTTTTGAAATTTTGACCACTAAAAAATCGATTTTTCCTGTCAACGTGGTTTTTTTATTGAAAAAAAATTTTTTTGGGAAACCGAATCGTTCAAGTACACCACAATACATTTTTCTTAAATAATTTTTTTACTTTTTTGATTTCGGTTGAGCGGTTCCCCTTGGAGAATGTTCACCGCAGGCCTCTGCAAAAAAAAAAGCGCTGCGGGGCATGGGCCATAACTCCGACAATTTTCAAAATTTTTTCGAAACTCAAAGTGTTTTTATTTCTTCGATAGTACTACTAGAACACTGTGTTTTGCTTTTTGCGATAAAATTAGCATAAAACCCTTTTAAAAAATCACGAACTTACCTCACTTTTTCGCCCCAACTTTATATATAATCCCATCGATCAAATCAATATTATTTCTGAAAATAATGAATAAAGTTTTGCGTGGTTAAGCAAATGGTTAAGCAATACGTGTTTTCATATCTCCATGCATTATTTTATCAAAATAGAAAATAAGCGGTCGAAATTTTAGTGGGCTTTTAATTAAAAAATTCGATAATTAATTATATTCTCTTACAACCATTACAAATGTTTAATCGATTTCTTTTTTATTACTTTTCATAGCTGTGTTACTACGTAAATAATTATTAATAGTAAAAGTTATTAATAATAAAAAACGGGCATATTATAGCAATTTTGTTCGTCTGATTGTTCATTTCTTTTGACGTAGTACCTACTACAGCGTTGTAGAATCTGCAGAGTTTAAAAAACTACTATTAATAAACTGTACAACTAAAAAGTCAAACGATAATTTGCAAATATTTTTCCACGTGGTTTTAAATTTAAATAATGCTTGGCAAAATTTCAAGGACATCCAAATTCAAGGGAGCTCATTATAGTGACAAAAAACTTGAGCACGTTATGGAAATATTTTTTGGCGACAAGTTCAAATTTTACATATTTTAGAGAGCCACAAAAAATGCCAAATATAATTTGTAGTTATTCCAACTGGAATTAGGAATAAAATAAAGAAAAAACAGGATAATAATTTGCTTAAATTTTTTTATGGTTAATGTTTCGACCACCGGTTTCTGTCTTCTTCAGGAACGTCCAATCGAAAAACATCTATTTTAAGATATGTTTATGGTTAACGGGTACTTGGACATAAATAAATAAAAATCCTAAGTTTTATAAATTTTGCGACGTTTCGTAGGCAGTTTTCCTACTTCTTCAAGCAATTTTATAGTTTAGAATCTTTGTTATGTTTTAGTAATATCTACTTGTCATTTATTTAAAAAATAACCATGGACGATATCAACTCGAAGAATTTATTTTAAGGTAACTTTGAATAGCAGAAAAATAAAATAATTGGCCTCGGTCGTGAATAATGTATAATGCGGGCCTGTATGAATTCAGGTGTATGTAGAACATTGTGTAATAAATTCATTAACGCTAACTCGTAACTAAAGTTGTTATGTTGGTACGTATGCATTTACATCTTCAGCTATACCAAAGCTCTTTATATACGTGGTGCCCAGAAATTGTATTTCTCATGAATTTGAGATGAAAACTGTTTCAATGACAAATTGATTTACAATTAGTACGAGTATAACTACAATACTGAGTTTGGAAGTCGAAAAATAATTTATCAGTGACTTATTTTATTTTTGCTCACTTATTGTCCCCATTTTGTCGTTAAAATATAGTTTTTTAAGTCGTCAAAATTATTGTAAGCCGCAGAATGCCAGAACATTAAGCTGTGATAAAATTAAATAGAAAAAATTTCTTCATGGGTTTTCCAAGGTACAAATTTATGTTACAGCCTGTATGTTCATTTTCGATTCAGTCAACAGAATATTATATTTACAGTAATATCAGGGTTGGAGCTATTATTAATTATTATTGGTTGTTAAATTAAAATAACAACTGCAAAAAAAAGTGTATGAAACTATAAAAATAAATATTTACTAAGACATTTTTACGTATTTATTTCTAATTATTTACGTATAAAGTTCGTTTTTTGTAAACAATGGTGGACTAAGCATTTCCAGGCTGTTATAACGATTATAAATAATTGTTTTTAACATAACTAATTAGTATAAAACAATGCGATAGGAGATAATCGGATAACAGAGTCGGAGAAGACAGGGAAGGCAGACAGTCGTTTAACAGAGAGTAGGTAGTAGGATAATATAGTGCAGGATAATAGACAGTCGGAGTCCGATATCTGAGAGCAGGATAATAGAGATTTAGGTTTCAGACACTTGAATAACAGAGGGTCAAACAACAGAACGTTTGAAAATTTACAGGCTGATAACAGAGAGTATATAGGAAAATAGAGACTCGGATAATGGAGCGAGATAAAAGAGAGTCGGATAATTGGGACTGCACTGTATAACAATACGCAGAGTTGGTACACACTAGTGCATTTTACTATGGTGACTGCTGTGAATTCATATTCAATTACGTTTTGATTAGATTCTGAAGATTAAATTTAAATACCGCACACGAATTACTGTGGAGTCTAAATTCAATTTCTATATACTGTACTAGAGACAATGTGTTTTCTCTTCTACTATTTATAATGTAATATGCAGTGGAAAATGCGTGTACAGGAAACAAGAAGATTAGAGAGGAGAAGAACTTGCTTTTATCATTGGAAGTCTGAGAGAAAATACGGCGGGATATCAGCTGGCCCTGCGAGCGTTTTCAAACTTGCGCACAATATGAAATGTAGTCTTCTGCGTAGAAACACACGCTCATGACATGCGCAGATTGCACCGAACACGTTCGCGGACGTTCGCAGCATCGCTTGGAGTACCGCTGCATTTTCTCTCAACTGAGAACTTGGAGTTCGGTCTCCACTACTCTAATCTCCTTGACAGAGAGGAATTATTGGAAAATCTGTACAGTTTTATTTGTCATATGGATTTAAATAAAAAGATACAATGAATTTCAATAATAGTTTATATATTTAGATTGTGATGCCATATTATATTTGATGTGTGAATTGTGACATTATGGAACAATGAGAGTTAGCTAGTTTTAAGTCACACGAATTATCAACCACGCAATATTAATTGATAGGTCCGCTATCCCTACATTGCTATCCAACGTAACGAGGTAACCTCTGTTCTACTAGTCTTGGGTACTGCTATCTTAGAAAGCCAGGCCTTCAGCGATACAGATCAAAGGAAACGTACTTTTTGGCAACACAATTCAACTTGTGTTACTTAAAATGAAATGCACTCATTGTGGCCGCGTGGGTGTTTTTCGAACAGCATGTGCAACAATGCTCCAGTGTGCCAACAATCACGTTTAAGAGTGATAGACAAACAGATTGTCGTATCAATCTAGGACGACATTGAAATAGCAATATAGCTCGTGCAGGTTCCTAGCGGGGTTCGATTGCTGACCCGAGACATAAAAACGGTCATCTGTACCATTGTTGGATGCTGGACACATTTAACTTGCCGCTGCAACGCGCTAGGAGATGCCTCTCTGAGGTACCATTTAGCTAGAGCGTGCGGCTATCAGTCTTTTAACGGCGTTAACTATATGTACACCGGTTTTAACTATTAGGGATGATTCAAATTCGATTAAAGCTAGATATAACACTTCTTAAGTCAAACTGGAGTGCGGTGCGGAAGTGGGATATGGATAAAGAGGGACAGAAGTACTGGAAGGGAAAGGGAAAGGAATACAAGCGCGGTACTAGTATAGTGGAAGTACGCGATTATGTAATCTCTGTTAGATGTTGTCAAATTTCTGTCTCACTTTTACTTAAATTTGTTAGAAAGTGACAAAATATTAACAATAAAATATAAACCAAGATTATCTGTCAAAAATTGCGATCTATAGAGCTCGGACGTACATACGTACATATAGACCAACCGACAAGTGCTTCAATTACAGTTTTATAAGTAATTATGAACTCGAATCAATCCAGAAATTGTTCCGTTCTATACAACAGAATCACCAACTTTTTTTTAAAAACTATAATTAGAATGTATTCCGCGCAAAATTAACCTCATATAACTTCTTGCATGAACGAAAGGGATATCAAGGTAAATTCTTACATTGGCATCATAACTCGGCAACAAATGCGATAATAAAAAATAAATGGAAAGGCTTATCATTAGTTACGATAAATTGTTACAAAAGTGTTTGAAAAACAAAGCGATATTATCCGCGGACCCCTAAATATTTATGAAAAATATAAACTGTAATAATTTTGCGCCTGGCTTATACAAAATTGTAGACCTTGATGTAAAATTTTTTTTTATTATTTTAATCTTTTTTCCATCCTTATATTTGTCAAATATAGCGTAACTTTGACATAAAGTTCTCATATTTTTGGTTGGAAAATCAGATTATTTTGTATTAATTTCATTAATAAATATGTGTTTAAATGTCTTGTTTTTAATTAACAAATATAAAAAAAACAACAAGCAAAATAATAATACAAATGAATCACATTTTTTTTTGTAATTGTAAACGTACTTAGTTTATTTTTTTTTTTTAATTCAAATTGACGTCTCAGTGTTAAGTTATGCATATTGAGGGAACCGAATTTTATGAGAACCAGTTATTTACTTAAATTTAAAATATATACTACGTTTTTATGAGATCTAAGTACGATTTGAATCGGAATCGAACGCAAGAAAACGGGTATTTTTACTGTTTTTAGTTCTTTACTCCAAGGCCACTAATTTTAGGATCGTATCGATATCGAACCGAAATTTTGTGTCCTGTAAATGCTTTTCGAATTCAAATACACTTCAGCTGAACGTCTCAATTTATTTTTTTTTTTTTTGTAACAAACATCACACGATAAATTGACTAGCTGAAAGATGAGGTTAAAGACAGTTTAGGAACGGGAAAGGTGCATTTAACTTTTGGCAATTTTGACGCTGACAGCTGACAAATCTCAAATATTCAAGTCGTATTGAAGTCGATTTAAAAACCACAATGGGAAGTTATTTGAATAAAAAATATTCAAATCGAATTCAGAGAACGTAGTACGTTTCTTGGCTTAATACACGATTCGTGTTAAAATCTAGATATACACGCGCGAATCCGCGGGTAAAGTCTAGTTGGTAAGATATTCTGACAATGAGTGGATTGTAGATACATTATTCTCTCCCATTCTTTGAATCGTTATAAGCGAAAATCCGAAAAGCTCTCCTTTTTTGATTTATCAACATAAATTTAAAGTAAATTAGATCGGAGCATTCTGACTAATGCTGTTACATTTTACTGTAGCATGGCTTTGCTTATTTGACCTATTGATGAATATTTTTCCATTCTCTAGTTCTATCGATGCCTTGCGTCATTGTCGTTCGATAAAACGGTCAGCGTTGGTGATCAGCGCTCTTCAACATGTTGCCAGTGGACTTGCATGAATCAGGACGCAAGTAATGTTGTAAAAGCGGGACATTCTCGTTTTTCAGCCGTCTCAGGACACTTTCTAAACGGAATGCTCAAAATCCCATTCGTTCATCTAAGCAGCAAATTTGATGCGGTAGGTAATAAAAAGAAATTTAACAATAGTTGATAACACCTAATCTCGGGAGATACTAAAATAGTAAAAGAACCTCTATTTGCAATTATTTTTTCTTTCGGAACTTTTTAACTTTTGGGATATGTTACATCGAGATAGAAAAACGCGTTTCTACTATATTTCTCCGTCTGTCTATTTGTACCACTATTAGACGTGAATAATTTAAATAGCGGTAGAGTCGTGGTGAGAGCACTAGACTCGTATTTGGGAGATACTGAATCCCGGAGGATCGGATGTGGCTTGGACTTTTTTCTACTGTTTCTCGCCGGTAAACGTTAATTCATGTACCGGCCATCTTGTTCAGGTTTTCCTGAATTAGTTCCAGATAAACCTCGAGATGATTCCTTATTCAAAGTCATGCCTAATTATCTGTCAAGCTTCTATGCTCGGACAGTTGCCTAGCTTATCTTAATTGTTTACAATTCCTTCATTAGTCCATTGCTATGAATTAAGTTGAACTTCAGAATCTTAGCAAAAAAATGGGAAATGTAATAGATGGAAATTATTTGTTATAACACAATGGTCAATGACGACAATCGGACGTCAAACATATTGTTCTTATTATTATATTACTGTTATTATTAGCAGGGCCGACTTAAGCTATAGGCGAACCCGGCGCCCGCCTAGGGTGGCATTTTCAGGGGGGCGGCAAAATTGTAAACTGCCAATGTCTTACTGTGAGTGTCAGTTGCTTTTTGAATTATACTTGTAGACGATATAAATACCTTTTGATGGAAAATATAAAATATGTCCATTGAACTGTTAAACATATTATTTAGAAATATTCCTTTTCACCTTGATATGAATTGCTGAAAAGGGGGGTGCAAATTCAATCTTGCCTAGAGCGCATAGTTAGCTTAAGCCGGCCCTGATTATTAGTATAAAGTACATTCAAATGCGTCATTAACATGAGAGAAATCGCGAACAAAAACCTGTACAGAATTTAACTGTCTCGAGAGAAATATTATTTGAAAATATACCACTGTTAGTCAATCGCTGAGATAAGGGATAGAGGTAGGTGAAGAGGGGGACAGGTTTATACATGCTGCTGACTGCCACCCAACGGTCAGCGGCAAGGTGCAGGATCGGGATGATGTCCCTCGGATAATCTAATTCGGCCCATTATCCGGGACTGCTCATTTCCTAGCTGCATATGTCAAACTGAATATATACACACATACACACATACCTACAGATAATACTGTACCTATACGCTATCATTCTGTTTTACTTGTTCTTTCTATGGCTCGTTACAAGATTTTGAACCTATACCAGAAATCACGTGGCGCATACAGTTGGATAGATGTATTTTGAACACCGTCTATTTCCAATTGATTTTACTCACGTATTTTCTGGTTTTTAGTCCCCATTTCTCATGCAAAATGCCTCTTCTTTCGTCGTTCAGTGAACGGAAAATGCATTTGATAATGTTTAACTTCAAATTAATGAAGTTTTTTTCTGATTGTTCTATGACTGCAACGCAGTGAGGATGAAGGAGAAGTTGAAAATAATTGAGAAATAATTAGTCCCGATAGATTGAAAAGTACATGAGTTTTACTGTACTATGTTTCGAAAATGTGTTTCATTATAATTCCAATTTTGAGTAAATTATCTGGATAACTCGAGAGTTATTGAACGGACTACTTGAATGCGGTTTTTACCAATCGAAAGCTAATTTCGATATTGTAGCGAGAAAATAAACAGGTATTATTTATCGACGTAAAGGACTTTCGCTAACTGAACTTGCAGTCTTCAAGCCTGCCTTAATTATGAAAATGTGCATTAAGTTTTAAATGTCCATATGCTTTTATTTAGTCTTTTTTGTTTATTTAAATTATTATAAATTTCATTATAACGTAGTATTTTTTTATTGTTCTCGAATTTTTACTACCAAAATATTGGCGATTATTTAGGTTATATTTCACTTATTCGTATGAAAACCGATATTAAAAATCCTAAAATTATTCAATTATATGTTGTAAGTACATAAAAATGATTATTGATTTTTTGAGATAATCAAACTTTATAATAATTCATTATTAACTTCGATTAGACAGTTGAATGATATTTATATCCGTTTTTGAATCATTGACATGATAAATATGTCAAAATCGATCACTTTTACAGAAATCATTCACATGTAAATATAGTTTATTACGGTACTTTTCAAATAATTAATTAACAATGCCAAATTTATAGTGTTTTGTCCAAAAAATCTCAGGAATAATATTAATCAATATTAAACAGGGTCATACATTTATACATATTTTAGTATACTTTTATTCTATTAGTCTTGCATACGTGGCAAATAAAAATGAAAGGTGATGTATAAAAAATAAACAATATTTTTTCCCTAAACAACACAAACCAATAAAATTCGCTAAAAATTTTGGTATCATCAAAAAATGATCATACTACAATTTGTGATTTGAAGGTTTAAAAAAAATTGTGTGAATGTTTCGGGGAAAACTGTTTATTTTTTTAGAGACTGATTTACTGATAAATGTTAAGATTATTTATTGAAATATAATAATAATTAGATGTATAAAATAACATTGAAATTAAATGATTTATTCTCTACTTATAAGCTTGTACAAACATTGCAGTGTAATATTTATTTATGTAAAATATAATTAATAATTATAAATCAGCGTAAGAATGTTTCAGTATGATTATCAAATAATGGATAAATAAAATATTTTATAGTTTTTCAGTTATTTATACTGTTATATGTTCGTAGCTTCGTAGTCGACGTGCTAATGATAAATTTGCTATCTATCTGATTCCTAATTAAGCATACATAATAAGAAAACACGGGTCGAAGTGCAAAACTCTGTCATCTATAATGGGTCCGTATTTCTCCGGATTCGTTGTCAGCTGACATCGGAAGAAAAACAAACACCAAGATTATAATGCAGGTGCCTATTGGAAAGAGAAACTTGATTTCCTTTGCCATATTAGGCATCTACATTATAATCTTAGTGTCTGCTTTTTTTCAATGTTGGGCGACGTTTACCGACAACGGATCGGGAGAAATACGGAGCCAATGTAGCTGCTGATAATAATTTGTGATATGTTGTGATTTGTGTCATTATACTTAAATTGGTTTTTCACCCAAATACATTTTTTACCCCCTAACGCGTCTCTTAAAACTAGTAAATTTCAATATTCGTCTAGTATTTTATCAATCCAGACATGTGCACGAAAGTATGTACATCTGACAATGGTTTCTGGTACGACTTTCAACGCTAATGCTACGACTTTCAGTGCTGTTTCTTTTCTAAGTATGTTTAGCACTGACATGAGTTACTTAAAATTCAATGCTAAAAGGATTTTTGCCTTATATCTATTTTCAGGATCGTACCAGAAATTGATCACGAATCTTTCGAAATAAAAAATTTGGCCAGAGTTCTTGCTGTTTCCAAGTAGTGATCATTATGGATAACGTTAGGTTGGCTTATTTGAGAATTTCAAATCAATGTCATATTTTATCGCTTGACGGCTCAACCAGTCGTTATAACTCGATACTTTTGTATAAACTCCGTACTTATTTCTTCTGGCGCAACCATCTCCCCAAGAAACAATTCCGATGAGAACATTTCCCTGTACAAATGGACCACCAGAATCCCCCTGACATGCATCCCGACCACCTTCAGAAAACCCAGCACAAAATTGTTGATCAGTTATGTTACCGACATCCGGAATGTTTGACATTGTTTCACAAGTTGCACTATCAGTAATAGGTAAAGCCACAGCATTTAGGCTATCCGGATATGTTTGTGAACGTCGTACAGGTCGTAATCCACCCCATCCATAAGTGATTCCAAAAGATAATGGAATCAATTTATAATCGGCACCTGCCAAAGCTATTTTATTGACATTTGGTAATCCGAATGGAAAAGGAACAATTACTTGAAGCAGTGCAATATCATTATGAAGAGTTTCCAAGTTGAACTTTTCATGGATTACAGTCTTATCAATACTATGGCACCAACAAGGAATTTTCAATAAATTACTTCCGCAGTTGACAGTATACATTTCTAAATTATATGTTATTTGTTCTGCACAGTGTCCGGCTGTTATTACCCAATAAGAACTAATGATTGATCCGCCACATAGGGACATTTTTTCTTCACCATTATAAAATATTGAAACGGTGTAAGGTGCTTCTTCAATGGACACTTGATGACCACCTATGATTCTGTTCCCGATTTCTAAATCTGCATCTGTAACTGTTTGTTTATCTTTTGTAGACAGATTTGAAGTATTTCTTTTATACAAAAATCGTATCTAGTTTTTATTGAATTTGAAAAAAACAAGGTGCTGTTAACGGGTACTTTTGCCACATGTACCTTCAGGTAAGGAATCAGTTTTGAATGTGTTTTTCGGTCGCTAAATAACAAATTGACTATAGTGATCCATTCTTGGTACAGTTCTGTAGTCAATAGTATTCAAAATGAGTATTGTGTCGCTTTCATTTAAGAATATATGAAGCTAAAGTGAACTTTTTTGTTGTTCATTACTGTCATCCTGCTATCTTACTGGTAAAATAAAAAAACCCGGGTCGCAGTGCCAAAACCCTGCCGACAATATAGTGTATTTGCTTGTATAGGGCCGTGTGGTTTTATAGTTTTATTATGTGAAATTAAGTTTGTTTTTGGGCAAAATAAAAAATTTAACCCCTTAATACACTCTTTAAAATAACATTTTTTTTCTTAATTGTAATATTATTGTCAATCTAACGTCTACACCGAATTAAATACACCCTTCAATAAATAAGTCACTATCTGCAAATTAGTGTTTTCAAAAAATTTGTAAGTCCGGTCCTGTTGAGCCGATTTTATTAAAATTTTAGGGGCACTTTTTAATTGCTACTAACGGGTTAAATGTCAATTTTGAAACGATTCTGAGAATTTTTTCGGTATTTTGGGGTCCAAAAACATTTTTCAACCCCTAAAAACTACCCTTAAAGTGGCTCGATTACGCCCATTTTAAATAGGCTTCTTGCGGTGATAGATTTCAACACGTGGGCTAAATTTCGTTAAAATCAATTAACTCTTTCGAAAGTTATTGCCCGCTCACATATATATATATATATATATATATATATATATATATATACGTATATAAATATATATATATATATATATATATATATATATATATATATATATATATACATATATAAACATTTTTAAAAATGGTGTCAAAGTGTTTAGGAGGTTATGAAACGGCGAGAAATTTTGGTCCGACACCTAGGTCCCGCCATCCGATCAACGCCAATAGTGTATGTTGCCATATGACAAATACACTAAAAAAAACAATCATGGTCCTTAATTCGTAAAATCTTTTGAGATAAATCTGCGGTGGAATAATTAATATCTATTTGAAGTGTACTATAACGGTTGAATTTACAAATAGTTGAACATTTTGCAGCACTGCAGTATATTAATACGTCAAAAAAAAACTTTATAAAAATTGAGTGTTCTTCAAAAGAGCATTGAGGTCGGCGTTAATTTAATTACTATATCGTTTTATGTATTTATGTCTATGTACTTCTACTAAATTACCATCGACGTCAAAACTTTATTATTTTATGTTTTTAGTGGCTTTTTTTGAAGGAGGTTTAATTAAAAAAAAAATTTTTTTTAGTGGCTTTGCATACGCAGTTTGCATATTATTGGTCGCCTTATTTCTTAATATTTTAAAACTACACTGGAAAAAAAAACCCGGGTCGCAGTGCCAAAACCCTGCCGACAAAATAGTGTATTTACTATATACACCCCTTAAAAGAACATTTTTTTCTCAGTTGCAATATTATTATCAATCGAACCTCTAAACTAAATTATATACACCTTTCCGGTCCTGTCAGGCCGAATTTATTGAAATTTTAGGAGCACTTTTTAATTGCTATTAAAGGGTTAAATTTCAATTTTGAAACGATTCTGAGAATTTTTTAGGCATTCAACCCCTAAAAACTACCCTTAAAATGGTCCGATTGGGTCCATTTTAAATAGGGTTCTTGCGGTGGTGAATTCCAACATGTGGGCAAAATTTCGTAAAAATCAATTAACTCTTTCGAAAGTTATAGCGCACACACATATATATATATATATATATATATATATATATATATATATATAAAATGTTTATATATATATGTATATATATATATATATATATATATATATATCAAATCCGTAAACATTCTGAACAAAATGATGTCGAAATTTTTCAAATCGGTTAGCCCGTCGAAAAGTTATGGCTGAACCAACATAAAAAAATATACGTGGCGAATCGATAACCTTTATTTTTTTGAAGTCGGTTAAAAGGAACATAAATCACTGCTAATAATAAAAACCAAAAAACAGTGTTTTCCTGTAAGGTATTTAAAAAAAATATTTATACGTATGCAATTTGCATCATACGAAGACTGCTTTTTTTCTATGGCTCTTTCACCATAATCTTAATCCTCTATAGTTTATCCTATTCAACGTTTAGTACACGTACACGACTACTTAAATGATAGGACTATATACGGCTTCGCTTGCGTTGGCATAATAGAAAATAAAATAAAGTTTCTGATGCCACGAATAGCGGGGTAATAAAAAATAAAAACTTACAGCCATCCGTTTCAAAATATGTTGATCCTGCTTGCGAAATGTAAATCTGAGAAAAAAAAACTTAAGTCAATAATATTTCCTAAACTAACGTTCACTTTTTTTATTTTTATTATTAGTGCTCTACAACGTTTCGTTGAACGTTGCCAATTTTATCAGGCACTGCAATAAAAACAAGAAAATTAAATAATAAAAAATAAAAATAAAAACAACTATATGTGTCTGTCTGTCTATATGCAGATTAACATTAATTTGTTGTTATTAATCACTCATTTCGGAAGCCTGTGAAATATAATTCTTTTAATAACCACAACTTCTAATTATTTATTTTTGACATATCTGTTCATTTGAATAGTATTATAGAAAAATATTTTTTCATTTAATGTTAGATCATTTATAAAGTAAATTCGTTGATAATCTAGAGTTAATTAACAAATAAGATAAAATTAAAACTTGGGGGTTAATTGGCATGTACAAGTTTTAGAAATTAACGAAGAACAAAAATAAAAGAAAATGTCTTTTTTTGAGTTTTGAGCTCAAACAATTATTTCATTTAGGGAACCCAAACGAAAAAATGTGTAGTACGACAATATTGTTAAATTTTGTTATTTTTGTGCAGATTTATAGTTTGAAATTTTGTCACTGGAGAAATATCACAGATTTAAGTATATTATAAATTGAGATTATACAAATGTTAAAAAAATGCAGGTACAAAAAATGATAGTTAAAAAAACTAAAAAACCACGCTTTAACAGCAAACCGACCTAGAAAGTAGAAAATTATTTTTAATTATTAAGATTTTGTATCGAGTGAGTGGACTCTCTATCACTGTTAAACAAAATCTTAATAATTAAAAACTATTTTCTAATTTTTAGTTAGGTTTGCTATTATGCGTGTTTTTTTAAATTATTATTTATTTTTCAGTCTTATTTTTTATCCTATTTATATATATATATATATATATATATATATATATATATATATATATATATATATATATAGGTGAAGCTAATAAAAGCGTGTTAAAAAAAATGAATATTTATATTTACCAAGATTTTTAATATAAAACATAATGTAAAGATAATTCTGGTGAGCATATTTTTGCCGTTGTGTTCTTAACTCAAAAATTTCTTGAGCAGGACAGATGTCTGTATTGACGCTATTCAAATACAATGAACAATTAAATATGCTCTTAATTTATGATATTATTGCAATACTATAAAACAACGCCGATTTTTAACATTCGGGTGATAATACGAATCAACCATTGACATGCTGCGTAAACTTAGATTTCAAAATAATAATTTCGTTTTATTATTCAGTAAAGTCATCTATATCCTATAGGATAAAAATTAGATTTTTTATGTTTGACACTCGTGAAATGTGAGAGATAGATTATAGAAGCTCAACATCTGAGGTTAACAGCGTCTATCCCTGGAATGAAGATATTTTATAAGATGTATTTTTACATGTTAATTTGCTTTGTTGAATATTATACGTATAAGTATGTAGTGGGTAATTTAAAAATAAATATTCAAGTATGTTACGCTCTGTTTTACTGAGCTCAAAATAAGTTGCATAAAATGTTGAACGATTTGTAAAATTTATTTTAATAAGTCGCTTCAAATTATATCCGGCTTATTTTGAGTGTAGCAAAACCGGGCGACGAAATTAAAATTTAAAATTAGTGAAACATTGACAGGTAAAATAAACAATGTAAGAGCGGTCGTTAATTTCAACATTATAGCATTTTTTAATTAATTCACTAGTATTGTTTCTTTATCAATCAAATTGTTTTCTGCCTTTGAATAATTATTTCAGTAATGTAATTATATGCTTAAAGCAAAAATCATATCGAATGCATTATGATTTAGGCTTTATTATAGCGCAATAAAATTTTATATCGTTATAAAATAATATAAAAATCGAATATGTAAACATTGCTATGTGAAGATTAACTTATATTGAAGAAAAAACAAGAAACAAAAATGTAGAGTTTCAAAAAATCTAGAAAATACGCTTATATCAACGCAATAAAAAGTAAAAAATAGATTTCCTTCTCATCTATAACGTTGAAGCGTATATTTTCATTCCACGCTTTTAAAAGTTATAGAATTTGTCTACCTTTTAGTGCGTTGATGTGTGTTTCTTTAAATACATTTTTATATTAAATTTCGTACTTGTTCAATAGAGTATATTTTTTCCGACGTGACTTTGTCCGGGCACAATAATTCAGTATTTTGTCTTCTGCTTATCCCCATTTTGCCGTTACGTAGAAATATATAACTTAAGTTACTCCTCATGTTAATACAGACTACTGATACCTACCACTCATAATAAGTTTTTTTTAAAAGTTTTTAACTTTTATAATTTTAATATCTCATTTGTTTGGATTATTGAAAGCTCTATGGTCAAGTACAACATAATTTAAAAAGTCAGTTTCACTCGAATAAACTTTGTTACAGTGTAAATCTGACTTGTTTTTACATCCAGGTTCAGTCTGATTTGTTTGCAACAAAATATTAGTTAGTTGTTGAATTTTTTGATAAAAACGAATTTGTGTGGAAGGCCTAATTGTTCTTATTTTTTGAGTTGTATGAGAATGGCGCGGAAGGAATAGCATTAATTTAATTGGATGTTTCATCTACTTACATTCAATGAATATTCAAATTTCTAATTTCGAGTGAGCACTGTCTGATGAAGTTGTTAAATATAATAGGCCCGTACCTCAAAATATTTTCAGTGTGGAAGGTACGTGTAATACATGTACAAAATGGCACCTAAATCACTTAATTTCAATTTCTACTAAAAAATAAATTATGAAACATTTATGCGTTGTTATTTTTGTACAAATCGTGACTTTAAGTGTTGAGGGGACAATTAAGATATCTAAGAGTCACATTGCAATTTGCATTTTATTACTCAAGATAGTCGTCTTTCATGATACGTGACATGAGGTCACACTAACAGCTGTTGTTTGTGATTTATATGATTTTTTTTTTTAATTTATTCATATTTTAAAGCTGTTCATTTGGTTACTTACGACTGTACTTTAAGGGGTTATATACAAAGTTGGGGCTTGAAAAATCGAATTTTTTTTTTGAATATTCTGAAAGTACATACTTTCGAAAATATCTGTGCAAAATTTCATCCAGATCGGATCACTAGTTTTCAAGTTTTGTAAATTTGACTGAACAAATGTTTCGCACGAATGAAGTTGACACAAAACTTTAAACGCGATTATCTCGGAATGCGTTTTTTTCCAAAGTACTGTTGCGGTGAACGTGATATCTCAAAAACTTTTCAACCGATTTTCAAACTTTTTTTTTAAATATTCGTATTTAAGATCTCGTGTACCTGAACGATTCATTTTTCATCCGAAAATTTTTATTTTTTTGCAATGAATTTTTTTTTGAAATTTTGACCACTAAAAAAATCGATTTTTCCTGTCAATTTTTGACAATATTGTACCATGACAACTACCTTAATTAAAAAGTGTGAACAAGAGAAGCGACTTAGTGGCGTATTAATTAATTATAAATTACCACCCGGATGAAACCAGACGAGCCATCTGTAGATACAGTCGGACTTATGTATTTTCAACATCGTCAATTTTCAACCAATTTTCCCCATGTATTTTCAAGTTTTTAGTTCCAACTTCTGGTGTAAATTGTCTCTTCTTACGTTGCTCAGTCAATGAAAAAATACGTTTGACAGTCTCAAATTAATAAAGGTTTTTTCGACTGCCACGAAATGAAGATGAAGAAGAAAATGAAAATACATAAGTCTGTTAGTCCCGACTGATTGAAAATACATGAGTTCTATTGTAGTTGTTTGTTGCATGAACTAAGCTATAGACTGGGAATTATAGGTTGTACGTGTGAGCGATCACGAGACACAATCGAGTGCCCACTGTCCAGAGTCATATAGCTCCTGGTTTGTGTATAAACGACTATCTCTTACTCTCTTTATACTCAAACGCTATGTCTTACACCAAGCAATTATTTTTCTTTGTTTAATTATGATTGGATAATATTTGAAGAGTTTCATTGCAATTATAGAATCAGAAGAGCTGAGTTTTACCACTGTTGATATGACTACACTATTACAAATTTGACACCTTATTTTTTCGGCAATCCTTATTCTTTGTACCGAACTTTTGTTTACATTTAAGGTGTCTGTTTACTAGCTGTTCAATATGCTCCCTTTTTCATTCACATAGTTCTATCTTACGAGCAGTCTCAGAAATCTCTAATTTCTATGAAAATCTTATTCTATCTTTGATGTTATTGCTTACAAAATAGACTTGAAATATGTACAGTTCTTCCCATGTGACTTTTAGCTAAATTTTTACAGTTTATTTGATCTAATTGAACGATTTAAAATCAGATAAAAACGAGAAAATTGACATTCGTTTCACACAAATTTTGGTATAGAAAAAATTAAATTTGAAATAAATTATTAAGCAAGCCAAATTACCCAATATATTATTAGCATATGTTTGTGAAGAAAAAAATTTCAAAACGTTAATTTGCCTTCCCGTAATTCGAAATCTCGGGACGCGTTGTCAAGAAAATATATTGACGAATATCATGTTTTTTGGTTCAATTTTTCGACCAAAAATATATGTTTTTTGAATTTTTTATGAAGCAAGTCAACTTTTGTAAAGCTTAATACTTAATCAAAGCTAATAAAATGAATTTTGCAACCACAGTTCGAAATTTCCCGAAAGCATATCTTACAATTTGAGGGGTCGGTCAGTTTTGTTTATGTATGACTTGTATAGGGAATAAAATGCGCTGCTTTTGGCGCGAAATTTATATTCTTTAACAGCTGTATTGCGACTTTGAATGTACGTAATTAGTGTTACACAAGCCGGCCTATACAGGGATTAGATTTATGATGCGACGCATCAAACCTACATATATCTATATTTTCCCGCTGTGAAACGGTCCTTCAGTTGGCATTATTATAGAGAACGATGTTGAGAACGGCGAACGACTTCGGTGGACGATGTTCACTACTATATATACGTAGTCAGAATCCTATCTGTAATAATGGTCAGTTAGGGTCATTCCCAACTAACGAACATTGTCTTATATATACTGTATACAGTAATACATTCCCGAACGCCTCTTCCCTCTTTCCTTTCAGTTTCCTCCCCCTTTCGTCTTGTTCCCGCATCGCCACGCCGTGCCGCCGCTGATGTGCCTCTTTACGTCACTTCGACAGTGGCGGCGCATCGTTTAGACTTTAGAGCATTTTTCAAGTTAAATTTCTTTCGGTAAAGTTTTAGCAGCCAACGGAAGTTGAGCGCGCGCAGCTAATGAAAATTCGAAAGTATGAAGTTAGCGGCGCTAATAAAAATTCGACAGTTTGAAGTTGGCCACATGAGACTCCAACTGAAATGAGATATGGACAAAATCAATGCACTTTCTGCCATCTGGAAAGTATACTAGATGACTGTAACCTTTGATTCTAACCAATAGTCGTAAGTATCAACATCGGATAAAAGTAAAAACCAAAATAAAATTTTGAAAATGTTTTCAAATATTTGGGTTAATTTTTTGTAAGTACTATTATTCTTAAACTTTTTGAAGATTTTATTTCAATGCATTATTTGTTTTCTTAATTTGACATCTCCTTAGCTTTTCTCAGATTTGAATCATTCAAGTCAGCAAAGAGGTTTTTATAGTATTATCATGACCTTGATAAAAAATGTTAATGATCATATTTATATTTGTACAGAAAGACTATCTTTCGTAGCGCTACTGAATATTTATACGTTTACAACATCCACAGTTAAATATTACTTGCAGATAGAGATACTATATTTTTGAAAAGTTTAGAATTAAAAGTAATTTTCTTTGTCTTTTCAAGAACCGTATTTTAAAATTTAAACTATAAAATGCTTTTCTAGTGAAACGACAAATAGGGATTTGGAGTATGTGGTTTTTATAAAGGCAAGATTCTTTTTTGAATTTTTAAAACATGTAAATATTAAGAAACAAATGTTGTCTACTGATGGAGTAATTATTATTTAAAATGGTTGCCAAATGAACATTTTTTTAATCCGATAATCGTAGTAATCCTCAGTTATAATGCAGTTAAGGGACTCTATTGTTCCTGAGAGTTAGATACCATTCAGTCCGCACCCTCTCCTTGTAAGGCAGAGGCCAGTCAGTGCGGGACGTGAACCTGCGGACCCAAACTCCAACACGCACCACCTACCGCACTCTCTGACTGACTCCAATAATAATTCTCATTCCCGCGTATACCCCGTATAATACTACGTACTGTGTCTTTCGAGTCTACCTTTGCTATACTCTCGTATGTCCCATCTTTGTTTCGTTTACTCATCGATTCACACTATACTTATATAGAGCCACGAAGTATAGAGCAGTTTAATCACAATGTTAAAAAAACCCGGGTCGCAGTGCCAAAACCCTGCCGACAATATAGTGTATTTGCTGATACAGGCAGTGTGGCTTTATTATGCGAACTTAAGTTGGTTTTTGGGTAAAAAAAAATTTTTACTCCTTAATACAGCCCTTAAAATAACATTTTTTTTCTTAATTGCAATATTATTATCAATCGAACCTCTATACCAAATTATATGCAACTTTCAGTAAATAATTCACTATCTGCAAACTAGTGTTTTCATAAAATTTGTAAGTCCGGTCCTGTCGGACCGATTTTATTAAAATTTTAGGGACACTTTTTAATTACTACCGGAGAGTTAAATTTCAATTTTGAAACGATTCGGAGAATTTTTTCGGTATTTTGGGCCCCAAAAACTTTTTTCAACCCCTAAAAACTACCCTTAAAATGGCCCGATTGGGCCCATTTTAAATAGGCTTCGTGCGGTAATGTATTCCAACATGTGTGCCAAATTTCGTTAAAATAAATTAACTTCTTCGAAAGTTATAGCCCGCACACATATATACCTATATATATATATATATATAAATATATATATATATAAATATATATATATATATATATACATATATATATAAACATTTTTAAAAATGGTGGCAAAGTGTTTAGGAGGTTATGAAACGTCGAGAAATTTTGGTCCGACCCCTAGGTCCCGCCATCCGACCGACGCCAATAGTGTATGTTGCCATATGGCAAATACACTAAAAAACGCCGGGTTGCAGTGCCAAAACCCTACCGACAATATAGTGTATTTGCTTATACAGGCAGTGTGGCTTTATTATGCGAACTTTAGTTGGTTTCTGGGCAAAATAAATAATTAGACTCCTTAATACACCTCTTAAATAACATTTTTAGTGTATTTGCCATATGGCAACATACACTATTGGCGTCGGTCGGATGGCGGGACCTAGGGGTCGGACCAAAATTTCTCGACGTTTCATAACCTCCTAAACACTTTGCCACCATTTTTAAAAATGTTTATATATATATATGTATATATATATGTATATATATATATATATATATATACATATATATATATATATATATATATATATATAGGTATATATGTGTGCGGGCTATAACTTTCGAAGAAGTTAATTTATTTTAACAAAATATATATATATATATATATATATATATATATATATATATATATATATATATATATATATATATATATATATATAGGTATATATGTGTGCGGGCTATAACTTTCGAAGAAGTTAATTTATTTTAACAAAATTTGGCACACATGTTGGAATCCATCACCGCACGAAGCCTATTTAAAATGGGCCCAATCGGGCCATTTTAAGGGTTGTTTTTAGGGGTTTAAACATGTTTTTGGGGCCCAAAATACCGAAAAAATTCTCCGAATCGTTTCAAAATTGAAATTTGACCCTTCGGAAGATATTAAAAAGTGTCCCTAAAATTTTAATAAAATCGGCCCGACAGGACCGGACTTACAAATTTTATGAAAACACTAGATTGCAGATAGTGAATTATTTACTGAAAGTTGCATGTAATTTGGTATAGAGGTTCGATTGATAATAATATTGCAATTAAGAAAAAAAATGTTATCTTAAGGGCTGTATTAAGGAGTAAAATTTTTTTTTACCCAAAAACCAACTTAAGTTCGCATAATAAAGCCACACTGCCTATATCAGCAAATACACTATATTGTCGGCAGGGTTTTGGCACTGCGACCCGGGTTTTTTTTTCTTAATTGCAATAATATTATCAATCGAACCTCTATACCAAATTATATACACCTTTCAGTAAATAATTCACTGTCTGCAAACTAGTGTTTTCATTAAAATTCTAGGAACACTTTTTAATTACTACTAGAGGATTAAATTTCAATTTTGAAACGATTCGGAGAATTTTTTCGGTATTTTGGGGCCCAAAAACATTTTTCAACCCCCAAAAACTACCCTTAAAATGGCCCGACTAGGCCCATTTTAAATAGGCTTTTTGCGGCTATGGATTTCAACACGTGGGCCAAATTTAGTTGAAATCAATTAACTCTTTCGAAAGTTATTGCCCGTACACACACATATATATATATATATACGTATATATATAAATATATATATATAAATATATATATATATATATATATATACATATATATATAAACATTTTTGAAAATGGTGCCAAAGTGTTTAGGAGGTTATGAAACGTTGAGAAATTTTGGTCCGACCCCTAGGTCCCGCCATCCGACCGATGCCAATAGTGTATGTTGCCATATGGCAAATACACTAAAAATGGCTTCGATAATCTCTAATTCGTGAGTGGATATGCATTGCGCTGCTGTGCTTAGATGATTCGTAAAATGTGGTAAAACGCCACGTTTTAAAGCTCCTAAATTAGTAGATTTACGAAGTATCCATTGTATAATTTGGGTAATTTACGTATTTTTGAATATGAAAATGATTATTTGTCATCCATATTTATTTTCGAACTTGTTATTATTTTTCCGTAGTCACGAACACATTTGTATTTTGCTGTACTATTTTTGTAATGTACTTGTATAACCTGTGTAAGGTCAACAAGGAATAAATTATTATTAGGTATATTATTATTATGAATTGAATCTTTTGTCTCAAAATAATGGACGATTGATTGTGGTATTCTGTCAAATCTAGGGACTTTAGTAATTTCCGAACATTAGCGTTGTTAGTGTTCAAAACACTATCGTGTGTACTCGTTTTTGTGGAGGCAAACATGAAAAATATCTTCTGTATATCTTACTTTGTGCCGTAACGTAACGACGCTTCAAAAATATGGATGCGCTCGTTGTCGAATGGTGGAAAGAGAACGAGAGACCACTTCACACAGAACTACCAAAATGTCCGTATCGGTATTTGTACTCATCGATGTAAGTTGCACATTGAAAGTATCCGTCCTTTTTTAGAACATTTCAAAGAGAGTTCCCTGAATATTCGTAACACAACGCGCCTCATCTCAAATGTCATAATCCAATGGAAAACTCATATTTCTTTATTTCATTTTTCAGTGACGATGACGCCACAAGAAATAGAATAATTTGAGAAGAATTTATCGTTAAAAAAGAATTTATTGTTTTGTACATACTTTTGAAACTATGAAATTTATTTATATTTTTGTAATTTTTGGGAAACTTAATATGCATATAAGTTCTAAACTAAAAAAGGTACTGACGTTTCTTTGTGGTTACTGGAATTAATGTGTCTTTTTCTATAAGCATAACGATTTTGCAAAAGTTATGAGAGATTTCGATTTTACTCAAAACTCCCCGTGTGTATGTTTTAAGAAAATGCAAAAATCGAAACCTTTCATACAGAACACATGAAGAAACGTACTATTGTACTAGTGTAATCCTTAACCGCCAATGTATTTTTAACTAAAACAGGCATTTGCCTCTCTGCAGAGTTATAACTAGAACTCTCTGATGTTTAAGGTCTATTGCTATAGAGGGAACTCATTTTCCTGTTCCGAATTATATTCGTTACTCTTGGTTTTGGTAATAAATGTTCATCTCCACGTACATATATACTGCGCTGTTTCCATCTCTCTTATCTTCTCTCCTTCTCCAACAATCTCCTCACCGCCCCCTGCTGCTACATGCTGTTGTGAGCGTTTGGTAATAAATGTCCAGTAGGACAACATTGACCAGTCTTTTTGATGCAGGGTCGGATTTTCTTTTACTTCTCATTTTTAGGGTTTTGTACATCTGATGAAAAAACGGGATCCTTATAGGGTCACTTTAGTGTCTGTCTGTCTGTCACAGCTTATTTTCTCTGCATCTATTGGACGAAAAAAGTTGAAATTTGGTTCATAGAGTTAGATGACCCAATTACGGACGTAAATAAACGAATTCCGATTTTGAATGAAAAAGTTAAAAAAAATTCAAATTAATTTTACTAATCATAGGAACTAGAAACATTTCAATATTCAGTTTTGCACAGAAGTCTGAAACAAATTGCGTATCTTTGAACTATTGAAATTTTGGAAAAAAGTGCTCTAGTATGTAAATTTAACGATTTTTTAATAACATTCGCATAACATATTATAATGGGAACCGGCCCGATCCTCATTTTGCCAACGGGCCACTTTTTTGACCTAACCTTAGCAGCGCGTCAGTCTGTATCGATATTTATCCGATTGCTAGTCGGTTTACTTCGGATTTGCCTAGTTTCTACTTATCACTATGTATATATAAAAAAAGTTCCCAATCACGTGACTGTGTGTTCGTTAAAAACTATTGAACGGATTTAAATACGGTTTTTACTATTTGATAGCTTATTTCTTAGGGAAGGTTCAGGGCTATAATTACTGTCCGCTTCGGCTTCGTCTGGGTGCGAATCGAATTGAATCAATTATACTGAACAAACTACATATATATAATGAAAAATTCCTTTCGCGTGCTTCTCTGTGTTCGCTAAAGACACGAGAATCTATCTATATATTAAATTTGCACTCGAGCGAAACAGGAGCGAACCGCTTGTTATAAATATTAAAATAGGTATATATAGCATACAATCTTATGTTTAAACTAGATCAATCCAATCGTTTTTGGAAGATATTAGAACACAGACCTGTTATTATAATTATATTATATATACTTTAAATCATTTTTATATTTGTTAAAGCATTTATAAAATAAATAAAATCTTCAGATTGTTTATTCAAAGATTATTCATTATAAATTCGCCAAATATGAATTTTGTGGATTACCTATGTTTTATTTTAGATTTAAACACGTAATTTTCCTTATTACGAATCTGTATAAATGTAGCTGATAGTAACAAGTGCGGGATACGATGATCGAAAAGTGTTGACATTTTCAACTAGATTGCAAAATGACTTACTTTGATAGTTGTTTTTTTTTCAAAAATACTGCAGACCGAATATGTATTTCGAGGCTCAAAGTGACGGTATTTTTGTTCATTGTGTAAAAACTAATGGCGACATAATTAAAAATGGTTGTTAAACAGTAACAGAAATTTACGATGAGGAAAAACTGGTGGTTAATAATGAGATTATAGGAAAAATTCTTGTAAAAATACCTACATAAAATTGGAATATTTAACAGGACAATTTAAAATTATGTTTGAATATAAATTCGTTCTGGAATAGTAGTATATTCCAAGAAAATAATAAAAAATCAACATTTTATAACCCATAGGATACAGAAGGTAATATAAAAATCGTTACGCAACTTATAACAGTGTATATTATACAGGGTGTCTCACGACATGACTGCCATAGCCTGGGACTGTCTTGCTGGGGCGATTTCAAGTCAAAAATATCTAATGAACATATACCCGGAACGCTATCCTAACTTAGCTAGAAGCATTTGAAATTTTAAATAAGTAAGCCCACTAATGCAGGTATTAGGCTCGGCTGTTGGTTTTGTTATTATTAAAAAGATCAGGTGGCTATGAATCACTATTCGTGCTGATCCTGAGACTCTTCGCAGAGCTACCACTTCAATTCTAAGAAGAGCTAGACTATGTATACAGCAACTGGGTGGAAATTTTGAGCAACTAATTCAATAAAGCGATTTCTTTTTAAATGGTTTTTAAATTAGTAGGGAATTCCTACTACTACTTATCTAAAATTTCAAATGTTTCTAGCACAGTTAGGATAGCGTTCCGGGTATATGTTCATTATTGACTTGAAATCACCCCAGCAACACAGTCCCAGGCTATGGCATCATGTCGTGGGACATCCTGTGTATAAATGAACAGTCGCGCCTTGTAATTGTCGAAATACTTGCCCACTTACTCCAAAAAGGTTGTTCAGAGACTTAAGAGCGAACTGTAAGTGTGTAATGTAATACAATAACATGGAGGCAGAAATAGTGAATGACGTGGAGAATGTAGCCATTGTAGCCTATTATAAAATTGGCTGATTGGCATATAACCAGTGGCCATTTAGTTCCAACTGTCACAATGTTTAATACACGCATTGTCCAGTAAAACGTACGGGATGTCCGCAGATGTCTCTTGTCAGGGATGTACTGTACTTCAGAGTCTCCAAATACTTCAGTCGTTGTTGATTTATTGTAGCCGCTTGAAAAGTATAGTCTTTAGCGTCGAATTACGTGAAATTAAATTAAACATCACAATAGTGTACCGGGTACCGTGTCCTAGTACCTTACATCAAAATTCGAGAACCACTCAACCGATCTACACATTTTTTTCAGTGACAAGCAGGCCATACTTTCAGGGATGGTGTGTTATGTGCTACAGATGATGAATAAGCAATGGACGCAAACTGAGATTTGTATCCGGACGAAAAATAAATAATATTAATATATAAAATAAACTTTGTCGACTTGGAGTGTTAACCCACTAGCTCCAGCTTTGAATGAATATCATTTTTAAAGTTTAACTTCTTTAGCGACGTATCTGTTTGAAAAAACTAAAAATCGAGGGGAAATAGAATTGTCCCCGAAAGGGGAAGTTAGTTTTTCTCTTAAATTACATGAAACTGACAAAGACAGAATTTTATAGCGTGTTGTTAAGTATATGTGTATGTATAAATATTATTAATTAGTTTGACATAACAAAAAATTAAACTTATTAAAAACTAAAGAAATTAAACTTCTTATGTGAGCTTATGAGGGTTAGGCTCATTATATTTTTTTTTTTTGTACGTTGAGTATCCTCTTTTGAACGTGCGAAAAAATTATAATTCATCCAAAAGAAACGTTCGACGGTTAATTTTAGTTGGTTGGAACGCACCTATATTTCAACTTTTGTTGATTAATTTCACTTGATTCCACAAAAGCTGGACTGAGTCTAACTTTACCCTTCAAGTATGAGTCATAATTCAACTTCAGATTAGTTGAAACTGTGATTTAGCCAATTGAAACTTGTGAATTATTGTCGCAGCCAACTTCAAGAGATTTAGTGATTCAAGTGTTCAGTGCTGTCACTTGTCGATTTTATGATTATCGCTCGTTTTATATTTTCTCTGCTTGCAAACAGCAATTATCTCTAGACCTTCACGAAAAACTGCATTTGACGCCATTTTAAAGTTGAAATAGTTTGCCAGTTTTCATTGAAACGTGTGGACGAAAAATTCAATTCAATTTCAGTTTTAGTTGATAAATTAAAATCGCACCGTGAGATTCGATCTTAAGCCGACGACTTGTTGATGGAGACATAATTTTTTCGACATACCGTGTGCAATAATTTGTATTGTAGGTGTACGGAGAATGAATTTTCAATATTGCTACATATTTGCTACACTGCCGCATAAAACAAGGGGGGAAACTGCTATGATATATATCCATACGTCCAGCTGACCAATGTCCAGCTCCGTGTTATGGCTGTTTTCAACATGTATTAATGTGTACGGCGTTTATATTGGATTTATGCAGTTAATTTATGTTCTGGATATTGGAAATGGCATATCTCTGTTATGTGTTTGCAACTAAATTTGTTAACCCTCCACTGGACGCGTGAATTGTGATCCAGTAATCTATTTTTCGAAGAATTGAACATCGAAATAATAGTGATTCAGAATTTCAGTCATTAATTATTTGGAGATTGTGGACTTCAATTAACTATGTTTTTATAACACAAGAACGTATATAGGTACTAATATTAATTTTTGGATTAAGGTAGTTGTCGTGGTACAATATTGTCAAAAAGTTATAGATTATACGCGCCACAAAAGTATACTAGCTTGTAGCTAAGTGATCCATAATTTGTATGCAAGACTGTACCCGTGGAAACGTAACCCATACCGTATTCATATGCATGTATACTTTTCTATTAATTGTTGAACTTTAAACCGTTATTTATAAATAATTAGACGGTCAAAAAATTTTTCTTATTTTTTTTAAACTCACAACAAATGCATTGAAAGACTGTCAGTTTTTGGAAAGTTTCTGACAGTTAGTTCTTTTTTTATAAATAAGAAACTGGTTCAGAACTACAGAGATCGTATAACATCAATGTTAATTATCCAATTTTTAATTAAATTTATCTCGGATTATATACGGTCGATCGACTTCAAATTTTCAGGGTAATTGTATTATCATGTATTTAATAAGTATACAAAAATTAAGAATTTTTTGACGGTGTGCCTTAACCACGACAACTACCTTAAAACTCTCATTTATTAAGGACATTTCTTATATAGCATTGCATACATTTTAAATTTTATAAAACAGTGTTTTGTTTAAAGTAAAAGAACATTATATAAATAAAACACTGTTGGATTAAGCAATTATGATTGCTAGAAAAGTAACATTTTCAAATTCAGATACCATTTTCTATAATTTGACTCGAACCAGCCAGTTTTAATCTTTTTTTATAACAAAAAGGTTATACATTTTGACGCGTATTTTTTTATGTGTGTTTAGCGATAGCTCCGTCAGTTGTGAACCGATTACAAAAATTACGACGCCAATTTATTAAAAATATTATTGCATTGATACCATATATTTTTCTTGAAATATGTTCATTCGTTTTTAAATGTATGCAACGTCTTGCCTCCAGCATGTGTGGACCGATTTTGATAATTATTTTCCTATTTAGTAGGGCATGCCTACAGGATGATCCCATGTAAATTTCACTTAAATGGGTTTAGTAGTTTTTAATCAAATCCGCTAAAAATTAAAAATAAAAAACTTAAAAAAAATATTAACCTCCTTGAAAAATGTCACTAAAAAGAGGAAAATAATGAAATTAGTAGATACGTAAAAAGTTTCAATAATTAAATTGGCGTCGACCTCAAAATTTCATTATTTTTTTAAAATTTTTTAAATTTTTTTTTTTTAATTTATTTATATAACATGGATATCAAACGGACTCTGGGTCCATACAAATGACACCTCTTATTACAAACGAAAAAATAGTTCATTATCAGATAACATTGCTTAAAAAATGAAGATAAGTAGACCAAAATATGTCAGTATTCTGTGCACAATAAGAATTAAAAAGATAAAAATTCAATTTTTTTAGTGACGTTTTCAAGGAGGTTAATTTCATTTTCAGTTGAACTCATTTACCTCATTGTTTAATCGAGAGGTTGTTAATATTTTTCATGCCGTATTTTAAATTGTGCAACTGTCTAAAGTAAATTTACAACTACCTAAATCAACTTCACTTACTTCTTGGAATAAAATTTAAAAAGGTTTCCATATTAGTGAATGAATTTCATTCAACATGCAGTTTGCAACGCTCGAAGGTGGGAAGGTACTTAAACGTGTATGATCGGAAACGTGATAGATAGATAGATTTATTGGTTTCCGTTATACAAAAAAGTAATTGTTAAAAAACACGTCAAAGAATACAACGTGTTAGGGAGCATTGTTCACCTCTAAAAAATCTTTGTACACTCTTTTATCAGATATTTGTAAATTATTTTTTTAAACATTTTTAGACTTTTGCTTCGAGTGTTCAAAGATAATTTATTAAAAAATTGTAAACCTAAATAATTCGAACCATATATGGGTTTTTTTTGCCGGAAAAAAAGGAACGACAAGATCCTCTTTTCTTCTTGTATTGTACTGATGTGTTTTCATTACAACGAAAAATGGATTAACGATATACTATTGCAAACCACGCGGCTACTCGAGGGTTGAGTTGTGTGTGATAAAATCAATATTAGACAGCACTTGGGCAATTTAGATAGAGAGCAGAAGAAAACAGTCATTAAGCGATGCGACAATAATTAAAGGATGGCTTTTATTTCGAAAATAAAACCGCGTGAGTAGCCTTCGTAGTGAGAGCACTAAACTCGCATTCGTAAGGTACTGAGTTCGAATCTCGGCGGGGACAGATGTGATTTGGAAAAGTACTAATTTCTTTACTGGGAATCTTGTTGAGGTTTTTTATGATATCCCTCAATAATTCCAGATAATTTCAAGAGCTTTTACATAGCATGACATGCGAAATCAGAGACCAAATGTCATATAACAATCGCGGGAGAAGAAGGAATACCGGTCGGCCTTGACTGCAGTGAATATACTACACCACGTTGCGATTTTGTATATTTCTACAGAAGTATGCCAAAAAAAAAATAAATTAATTAACTGTACGATAAAATAGTTATATAAAACATAGCCGATAGCACTTCTGGAATCATAAGAAATATTTCGAAACAAGTTTCATAAAATTTTTCAAGTGAAATCCGTTCTATCATACATATATTATTACATACATACGAAGAATTTCATATAATAATATAAATCAACAGTGGGCAACCCTCGACCCGCGAGAAGCTTAAATATGGCCCGCGAGATCTTTAGAAGAAATAAACATATATTTTTCCGTGTAATTCGTCATAGCGACATGTATGTTCATAATTTAGTACTAATGTTAAAACTAACATCTATTAAAGCATCTGTCACTTATGATTATTAGTTATTTTTCCAATACTTTGTAATTTGTCTAAAACGATAACTGAAATAAATGAAGTAATGAACTTTTTTTTCATATTTAGAGACTAAAAAAATTACAGATCATATGAAGGTGCCAATTAACTACTACGGTCCGCGAAAAAAACGCAAAATGTATTCTGGTCTATCTTATAAAAGAGGTTGTCCACCCTTGATATAGATGCAAGAATTCAAACGATAATTTTCTACAAGCGCCTTATTTTTCAATATAGATCAAGAATTTAATAATAAATTCCGACATTTTAATATCATCCCACGCGATCTTCGTGCTGAAATATAACAAACACCAATCATAAAAGCGCGTCTTACGATTCGTTGTCTTTTAATAACGTCGTTTTTCATAACGCCAACCAATCATGAACTCGAATATTAAATCATAACGCCGTTTTTATTGGTCTACGCGAGCCGACGCCTCTCTTTATACGTCTGTATGATATTAAAGCGGCTCCCTATGACGCTCCCTGCTAGCGTCCCGACGCACTTATGTGTTATAATAACGTATATGAAGAAGGCGGAACTTAGTGACAGCTATATGTTTTGTGTATGATATTATATTTGCTCCAGGAGTTTTACCTATGTATAAAGTAGATAAGGAAGACGTTCACTTCAAATTTATAGTCGATTCACAAATTGTTGTACGTAATAAAATTTTACTTTACGCTGATTTTTTTATTCGAGACTACACTCGCGTTAATGTTGCGTTGATGTATAACTGGGAGTGTCGACTAGTTTTTAGATTTATTTAAGATCATTACTTACTTTTCCAGTAAAATTTCATACGCGATCTACTTTTTCAAAAATTAAGGCAAAAGGGTTTTTTTCTATAAAGAGTGAGCATTTCTAAAGTTTGTATAGATTTTGAAACATTTGATTATTGCTTTAAATGAAGTACGTTTTGAATTTCACGTTTAAATAAAAGGAAAAAATAAATACAAAAATTGCGCGATCAAATATTCATTGCTCTATAACAATTAACAAAAACTTTTAAACTACCAAGAATTAAAAATAGTTCAATATATCTTCTTTTCAGGTTAACCTGGAACAAATAAACTGACAAACAGACAAATAGGATAAAAGTGTTTAGTTTGTTTTAGGTATCTTATAAACTGCACATTGTACCTTCTGTTACAAAAATTACAGTATTATAGACAAAGCTACGATATTATTTTTGTGTTTTTGATATTTTTTTCCTACTGTCTCATCAACTTTCTGAGACTACATATCCTCTCTTTGATTCCTTCTTTAAAATGTCCTGCATTTAACCTTGGCGTTAGCTATTTAAAGAAAAATGTACTCGTTCAACCGAATGATAACTACAAATTAGAACGTCCCCTGTATATGATATAACGTTGACAAATGTCTTTACAACTATAAAAACTTTCTGGAGTAGATTATATCTTATACGAATTGTATATTTTGTTTGTTTGTTGACGATTATTGTATACTTTTATTAGTGTTACAATAAAAAATCTATCTATCTATCTATATCGTAAGGCAGGTTCGAAGAGTGGTGAATAACTAGGTATCTCCAACGTTCTAAAATAAGAGAAATATAGATTCCCAACGATTTAATATGTCCATTCACAGTTAAACTGGAAAGTTTTTGAAAAAAAAATTCAATCATACTTATGGAAGACGACAACAAAATTCCAGCTAAAATAATTTTTCTATCTCGTTTAGTTTAGAAACTACGGACGTAAAATTTTTTGAGGAACTTTAAAAACTCTACATTTCTAAGCCAAAAATATAATTGTATTATCACACCAGCATGTCTTCTATAAGTCTGTATAATTAATTTGAAAAAAATAGCCATTTTCGTTTATTCAAAAATCTTATTTTTATGAAATGGCACGCATGTCGAGCAAAGGTCCATCACTGTCAGTTGAAAAAACAACCTGTAAGGCGATGTGTTTTCGTTCTCAATATTGTTAAAAAGTATAGGCTGGATGCCGGATGAAGACGTTACCCTGTAGCAAAATGATTATCAGTCCGTGTCTGTCTGTAGGTATAGAAGTGCTTGGCCCCCCGGCGTCACCACCCCCGCCGGAACGGTTATAAGCGAATGTACAATATTACATACATACATATAGATCCGGCATATAACTGTTCAGAGGGTGAGAGATGTTGGTCTGTCTGTCTGTCCGTCCGTCGGTCGGTTATGGTCGACGCCAGGCGTCCGTGGATCGATAAAATATAACGTCGTATAACCTATACACACATAACACATCCGTGTTTGTGTGTGAACATGGGCACAAGTCGAGAAGGTAGTTGCTTCATATTATTTCATTGCAATTGCGTTTATATTCAGCTAGTTGATTTTGAAAAGTTTTCATGTGAACAGCGCTGCGTCTCTTTCATGACACTTGATCGTTTTCAGTTTATTCAGATTTATGTATATTTTGTTTACAGTTCTTAGATCGATAGATATACGCAAAAGAATTTCAAGACTTTTTCAATAAAAACATTAAAACGCGTGTTGACATAAGACATATTATATTGCAACAAATATTATCGAATTAAATTCTAACTAGAAACTCTATTTTTTTCGTAAAAATATTAAAAATGTATTTAAGTGTTACTACAACTGGGTATATGAATTATTAAAAAAAAACCCGGGTCGCAGTGCCAAAACCCTGCCGACAATATAGTGTATTTGCTCGTATAGGGCCGTGTGGTTTTATACTTTTATTATGTGAAATTAAGTTTGTTTTTGGGCACAATAAAAAAATTAACCCCTTAATGGACTCCTTAAAACATTTTTGTTTTTACTTGCAACATTATTATCAATCGAACATCTACACCAAATTAAATACACCTTTCAGTAAATAAATCGCTATCTGCAAATTAGTATTTTCAAAAATGTGTAAGTCCGGTCCTGTTAGGTTGATTTTATTAAAATTTTAGGGGCACTTTTCAATTGGCACTGAAAGGTTAAATGTCAATTTTGAAACGATTCTGAGAATTTTTTCGGTATTTTTGGGCCCAAAAACATTCTTCAACCCCTAAAAACTACCCTTAAAGTAGCCCGATTAGGCCCATTTTAAATAGGCTTCGTGCAGTGATGGATTCCAACATGTGTGCCAAATTTCGTTGAAATAAATTAACTCCTTCGAAAGTTATAGCCCGCACACACACACACATATATATATATATATATATATATATATATATATATATATATATATATATATATATATATATATATATATATATAAATATATATATATAAATATATATATATATATACATATATATATAAACATTTTCAAAAATGGTGCCAAGCTGCTTAGAATGATATGAAACGTCGAGAAATTTTGGTCCGACCCCTAGGTCCCGCCATCTGACCGATGCCAATAGTGTATGTTGCCATATGGCAAATACACTAATAAAATGATTTCTAATCACAAAATCCTATTATTACATTTTGAAATATATATAAATTAACTTATTAAGCAGGAAAAGCATGTTATAACTATGCTGATATTTGAACGGCTCGGAATCTGCCAATTTCTAAAATGACGACAAAAGACTGCGATGCTATGTGTCCATAGCTGCATAATACATAATGTCTCTAGCTATCTGTGCAAATTTATACCTGTCATTATTAATACGCTTATAAAAATTCAGTATGTTAATAACGACTTTATTTTGACAGGTAAGTTCCTTTTTTTGCTTGTACGTAGACTACAGACAAATGACGTCACGCCTTGTTCGACAGATGATTAATTTTTAATTAACAACTTATATTTATATTCTGAGAAACGAAAAAGTACGGACAAACTATTTTTCCCCATTAATCCATTTCAATAATCAGTGAAAAATGGAACAATACCCAATTAAGGTAAACCGCTACAGTAATTTCGTTACTTTAATTCTGTATTATTATTATTATTATGCATTTTTATACTATTTCGTCTCGGGCACTAAGCTTACGTTTCGATATATATTTAAGTATATACGAATTCATATGTACTATCGGGTAAATGTACAAACAGAGATACGCTGAGTCCTGTCGAATATCCCGTGGGATATTCGTCCTGGATGGATGTTTTTTATGGCACAGCCGCGGACCACCCGTTTTCTATACTATATACTTATGTTATGTATCTATATATATACCTAAGTATGTATTTGACATGTAGGTACTGTATATTTAGCTTCTTTACTGTCATTTACAGACGGTTTTTTAAAATTTTTTCCCATATTTTTAGTAGATATTCAATTTTTGATACGATGAAAAAAGATGCCTTATGTCCTATAACGGCGATATCTTAATAACAATTTAATAATAACTACTTATCGTTTAAAATTGTTCTTTTTTGACGAAGTCATCCTCCGACGAAACGCTTTCCGCAGAATATTTATAAAACATTGATTACTAATCTGAAATTATAAAAAGGGCAGCCGTAACATTTTTTGAAAACCAAGATGCTGAAGAACGAAACATCTTTTGGTGTGTTCATGTTAGTTTCTGATTAAATTATATTAAAGTTAATCTTGCTAAGTTGGCCACCTGTCCAAGTTCGTATTGAACCGGACGAATTGCCTTTACTGAATCGGTTTGAACATTTCTTTCACTGTTTAAAAGCCAACTTTCTTTTGAGTGACATTTACCTACATGTTATTACGCCAAAACAAAAGAAAGATGAGCAATTATCAAAGCAGTAAAGTAATTCGAGGATTCCGTAACCGATTTCTGAGCTAAATTGATGTACACTGATTAACTGTAGTAAAATTTGCTGCCGTTAATTATTTCGCTGCCAAATAAAAATCTATCCGGGTAAAGCCTGAGCGGAACGCTACTTCTTAATAATTCAAATGTGATATATTTGACACTTGGACGTGTGCTTCCTTTGTATAATTTCCATATAGTTTCTCTTTAAGACGTTGGCTGTTAAATGTATCCTATGATCAATCATGTTCATGTGATAACTGTATCTGTTGGTGGAAAAAACTATAGTCCTTACTATAAAATTGATTTGTCGGGAAAAATGACTTTTTTCGCACGGTTTTCTGTAAATCAAACTTGACCTTTCCTTCATATCTACCTTATCCTTTCATTTTGTGTAATAATTTTGAATTGTATGGATATTATACAGTGCTAATTTACAATTAAAAGGTTTAAATACTTCTTCTATTTTTGTGGATAATCCCTTTATGAATGGAAACTTCATGTAATTAACCGATTGTTCACTTTTTTCTGTATTGTCTAATACTCTAAAATCTCTTATACATTTGTTAATAATCATTTTCGGATAATTGTTGTTTCTTAATAAGTCATTAATTCTTTTCTTATTGATCTCATGAAATTTCGTGTCACTCAAACTTTTCATGACAAATCAATTTTATATTAATTACCAAGGACAAAAAAGAAAACAAGTCAATAATAGTCCTTACTATTCATATCGGTAAAAAATAATTGAAACGCAATAGAAATAAGAATCACTCGTGTGTTATATAATATCGGATATAGAATTATAGAGGATGACTCGACCGATTTCAGAAAGTGGAATGACTATGGATGTCCAGCAGGAGGTGAGGCGAAGGCGGTATCAGAAGAGGGAGAGACGGACGGACGGACATTCGGGACGTCATACGGGGTGAGTGTCGAGTGGGTTGTTGTATATATCTGGAATTCTGGAACGATCCGCTGTCGCGTGTTCTCTTCTGTATTTGAGGAACGCGCAGGAGATGGACATCTGGGAAATGTCCTGAACGCCAGTACTTATATGCGAAGCGTTTCACTTGGCGTGTGTATAGGTTATGTATGATTACAGTATTGGAAAAATATTCAGTGCACAGCCAAGGTCATTAGATACACAGATTACCTCGTCAGCTGGGAGACCGTTCAATAGACTCACCTGACTTCATTAATCTAAAACAAATATTAACACCACAACAGCTATTAAATTTTTACTACGCACAAGTTTATTCAAGATTAAAATACACTATTTGCTTTTGGAGTATGTCTTCTTAAGCAAATGGTGTATTTATCTGCCAAAAGAAAATTGTCAGATGTATTGCTGGTGTGTCGCAGCGAACAAGTTGCAGAGATATATTTAAGAAATATAGAATACTTACATTAGTTTGCATACTAATTTATGAACTGTCAACTTATGTTTTTAAGAACCTTAGTAGGTTCATCAAGAACTCGGACATTCATAACTTAAATACCAGATCAAAATCTGAACTTAGAGTTCCTTTTAATCGATTAACCGTCTCCATGAAATCCCCAAATAGTTTAGGTATTGCTGTTTATAATAAACTACCTCAAAGTATTAAACAATGCTATAAACTGTCGAAGTTTAAAAAACACTTAAAAGACTTTTTATTATCAAACGCTTTTTACAAACTGGATGAGTTTTTAAGTTATGAATGATTGAGTCCTTGATGGACCTACTACTGTCCTTGATGGATCCACCGTGACGATTTTGTATCCTTTATTGGCAAAGCAAATAAATATATTATTATTATTACTTACTAGTGAGATTTTATTTGTCTGTTCCCATCTATCATACTAGGAACAAAGATTTATTTATATGCCTTCAGTTACGACCAATTATGCCTTCAACTCTCCACTCTTCAGGATGGCGTACGTTTTAAACGATGTCAACAATAAAACGGATATAGATATTTTTGGGGACTCTCTCTGTTTTTTTTGAGGTCAATATTAATACAGTTCAGTTTATCCTTCTTAGTTCTTTTATTTACTAATTACTTAATATATGTTTTGATTTCTCTCTTTTCTGTATTTTATTTTATTTTTTATTTTTTTGAATGTAGATACTCTGCTGAATCGTGTAAAGTTATTATAATATTATGTGCAGGCTTAAAACTGAATATTATAGTCTGTTAGCTTGCCAGGCTTACAAATTAAAAAAAAATAGTTTTATCAACCACTAACCAGGCAATATCAATTGATAGCCATCCCTCCTTTATTATCCAACGGGACAAGGTCATTGCTGTATGTTTTTGAAAAAAATATTGTTTGACATTGTTAAATCCATTAAATCAATTTTTATATCATTAAAGGCACATACCAGCTCATTTTGTCAAGATCTAGAATAAGTCATTATTTTAATTTCGAATGTATTTTATTATTTATTCGAGAAAGTAGATTATAGATGCTCAATAACTAAGATAATTGACGTTTTACTTAACAAATGACATGAAATTAAAACGACTTCACAAATCATCCATTAGTGTAGGTGAAATTCGAACTCACGACAGTTTGATTCAAAAGCCAGTACGCTAACCATTGTACTAACTGCCCCTTAATTCCAAGTGACAGAGCTCGTTTACAATAACCGGAACGATTTTTATTGGGGTTTATTAGTTTATATGGCTTAGTTCACAGACACAGACGCACTGACTATTTCCAAATTTTTTTTTTTTTTTATTCAGGGGACTTCAAAACGAAAAAATATTGTCAAATTTTTAAATGTAAATGTTGACCTAAATTAGTATTATTTCCCGCAAATTGGAGTAAAATGCGGTGAAAATGGTTTTGGAAGTACAACACTGGAATTTAAGGTAGTTGTCGTGGTTAAGGCACACCGTCAGAAAATTCTTAATTTTTGTATACTTATTAAGGACATGATAATACAATTACCCTGAAAATTTGAAGTCGATCGACCGTATATAATCCGAGATAAATTCAATTAAAAATTGGATAATTAATATTGATTGTATACGATCTCTGTAGTTCTGAACCAGTTTCTTATTTATAAAAAACGAACTAACTGTCAGAAATTGTCCGAAAACTGACAGTCTTTTAATGCATTTGTTATGAGTTTAAAAAAAATAAGAAAAATTTTTTTACCGTCTAATTATTTATAAATAACGGTTTAAAGTTCAACAATCTATAGAAAAGCATACATGCATATGAATACTGTATGGGTTACGTTTCCACGGGTACAGTCTTGCGTACAAATTATGGATCACTTAGCTACAAGCTAGTATACTTTTGTGGCGCGTATAATCTATGACTTTTTGACAATATTGTACAACGACAACAATTTGTTTTTTCCAATACCATATTATTTATAACATTGGAGAGTGATGTTATGCCATTCCCGATATATTATGGACATGTATGTGTGTCCTATGCGTGTTTCTCTCTCACTCTCTGCTATTCGCTACTGCTCTTTTTCTGAATGTTTTCCACCTTTTCTGTTATACAAGATATCCACAAAATAACTTCTGAAGAGTGATGTGCTCTTTCTAATATTTTATGTGCACGTTTGCACTTATATCTCTTTTGTATTTCGTTCTTCTTTTTGTGTTTTTTTGTTTACTATTTTGTATACAGTATGACTGTCCTTTCACAACTTGGCCTTTAGATTTTTTTTCATAACATTTTCCAACAATAACATCTTTATACATCTATAATATATGCTGGTACAACTTTATATAACTCTCTCCCGAATCGCATCAAAACAATAAATAAGTTTAACAATATTAAAAAACATTTAAAACAGTTCTTAATAGATAATGTTTTCTATAACATAGCAGAGTATTTTAACCTCTAAGTTTTAATTTTATCACTCTATATATGTATATGTAACGCTGTTGTAACCCCTATGGGGCCAAAACTGTGATTCTTTAGTACTGTTGACGCTATAATACAGACTTAAGTCTGTCAAAATAAAGAAATATCTATCTATCTACGTATGATAAGGTATATAATCATGGGCGTACCCAGCGAGGGACAGAGGGGGGCAGCTGCCCCCCTGGAAGCAAAAAATAAGTCGTTATTAAATTTTGTTGCTGGATTTTTTACAATTCTTGAAATAACTTTACTTCTACAAATCCAAGAAAAATGATACTAGTATAAGACATGTAACTAGAATAATTTTTTTTCAAGCAAATAATTGTAATAACTTAGTTGATAAAGCACTGCTATAATTATACATAATTTTCTTAATATTTTGGTTTCATTCACCTTTTCCGTGATAAAATGTTACAACCTGAACGACCATGGCTTGCCCCCCCCCCCTAGTTTTGATCCTGGGTACGTCCTTGTATATAATATCAAGTAGGAAACTATGTTCTTTAATTCTTTATTGCAGACTAGCCGCTACGCGCGGTTTTGCACGTGATTGAGATGAAATACAGCAGCGATAACTGTAGCTTCATCGTAAGTCTCGCGTCGCGGGGCTGTGGCCCTCTGCAGGGGCGGACTGGGCCGGAAGGGCCCGGCTGGCTCACCACAAGCCCAGGGCCCGAGACTGGATAATGGTAGATAGGATATTTTTCTATTTCATTTCTCTCTAATGTATGAACGAACTATCTGATCTAGTTTACATTTAAGTCGCAAGAGCTGAGACCTAGCCTGCGTGGGCCCCCTATCCTACCTACCGCCTGGCTTGCGGCAAGCCCTGCAAAACTATAACCGTTACAGCGTTTTCGGCACGGGTTAATTTTAATCATTCGAGCTGAAATTTTCAGAGAATCATTTTTTCAATGTAAGGGACCATTTTAAAGGTTAGCATGAGACAATTTCCAACTTGTCAAAATAAGGGCATGTCTATTAGACTGGCCCTTATTTGTATAAGCCAATTTTTTTTCAAATATTTTGAGTTGCTACCCCCTGAAATGGTTCTATATATTGAAAAAATTATTAGCTTAAAATTTCAGCTCAATTTATACAGTTTAACCCGTGCATTTAATAAGTAGTGATTAGTTTTTATTTCATATGACAGATTATGCTCGGCCATATTGTAATCTATTTGTATTGTTTACGAAGACAACGCTTATATTGTTGTCTCTGTTGCTCATTTGAATTTAAATGGCAACTGACCGGCAAACCAGTATTAGATTGGTAAGATCGCATTTCTTTTGTTTTACTTTAGGCACCAGTGCGAAATGAACCATTTTATTACCGCTTAAGTCTTAACAGACATGAAAAAGCAGCTAGCTATTTTATAGGGGACCGTGCCAAAAATAAGATTATGCATTCAATTTCGATTCTTAATTTCATTAAAATGCTCAAGGTTTAGATTTAATTTCATGACGGATCAGAATTATTTTTTATTAGACTCGAGTAGTATAAAAAAATTGGCATACACGCGAGTGAAGCCACGGGTAAAGGTTACCAATTAATATATAGTTGCAAAAAAAAGAACAAGGCTCTACATAAAACGGATTTCATCCATCTTCAAAACAGTTAATGTTTGTTTTGTTTCCAAGGCAGGTCTCGCCAATTTGCTTTGATGTAATGGCACACAGTGTTGTGTCATCTTTGTCTATCCTGTTGCACTTCTTAGCCGTCGACTAGGACAGACACATATAAAATATATACGAACATCTAAAATTATATAACAACTTTTACTACTGAAATACAGTATGCCTAATAATGATGTAGTTTATATTAACAATTGGAGTAGCGACTAATATTATGCAATAGTAATTACTACCTGACATTGTTCAAGAATGACAGCCCCTATATAGCTTGATATACTAGACTAAAATCTCGATATTTGTGAAAACCACATAGGAATAGGTTGAATAATTTTTAAATTATTCGCGTGTTAATAGGCAAATAGTAAACAGACATATCCTTTTATGCGTATGTAGCTTTTTCCCACGACACATCCGTTTAGATTAGAGTTTGGTAACTCGGATCTGAACCGGTTCAAAGAGCCGACTCAGACAGAAGATCCGTGAGAGCCGACTCACTTTTTTTTGAGCCGACGTATCAACGGATCCGCATAACTCAGTGAAACACTTAACACACAGAAGCACTTTTTACACTCTCGTATCAGTTCTTGCTTTGATGCATCTGTCAGCTCAAATGACTCATGCATAACATGTTTGGCTATGCATTCTTGATTCTATACAGGTCGTGATATGATTGACTGAACTAGGTAACTCAGTGGCAGACTGCAGTAACATATTCAGAACTCGGCTCTTTTTGAACCGGTTCAGTGAGCCGGTTCACATACGGGATCCAGATGCAAAGATGCAGACCCGTTTTTCCCATCTCTATATTATTATATTTCAGGTCAAGACGACATGTATTTAAAATTTTTGAAAATAGTCACCCTACTAAGATGAGATGCTGTTTTTTTATAGAAAGAAAATAAAAAGGAAAACGGATGTAATTTGATATGTTCGTAGACACTCTGTACGAGTATAAGGATGTTGAAGAACGCTGGTGGCAGGCTATGTCCGTGGATTGCATTATAGGGAATGGAAAATGCAATATCAACATCTGGACTCCATTCGGTCAGTACTGATGTGTGTATGTTATGTACATACATACATCTAGTGGTGTGGTGTGGGCTTTGTCGGATGTTCAGAACCGGACCGGTTTAACAAACCGACAAAGCAAACCGAACAATCTGCACCGAATGTACGATACAGTAAAGAATCGCTAAACTGAACCCTTGTGCTGGGTCGCGAGCGCATTGTAATAAAATCCGAGACCTTACGTTATAATCACACATGTATTATAATAATAAATTTATTTATTTATTTATCAACGGACCAGTAGGTCCAATTACAGATAAAAATATATCGATACGTGCAGACAGAATTAAAAAAGTGAGGAACAGTAGTACTTAAGCCTAAATGTACATAAAATATAAATATTTAATAATGATTTTAAAGATTTAGTTTTTAATTTTGGTGTTAATTTGACGATATGTGTCATTAAAAAAGTCAATACTATATTTCTTAGAGTATATATTACATATATTACACATGCGTTGGACTGGTGAATTACACGTATACGTTGTATGAACTGTGGGCAGATCATAAAACATTATTTAATCGTAAACCTGGACGCGGAACCAAAAACCTCAAATACCCAAGAAACTGAGTGTCGACAATTTGATTATTTACAAGTTTAAAAATGTACAGCACAGTTGCAACATTCCTTCGTGTACACAGTGACACAAAATTGAATCCACTATTTAATATTTCACTTGACAGTGACCTATCTGGATAATAACCAAACTGTTTAAAATATAAATATGATAGAAATCTTTTTTGAATAGATTCAATTTGTGCTATTAGAAATTGTTGCCAAGGACACTAGAGAACAGAAACATATTCTAGAATGGATCTGACTATCGATATATACAATCTAATCAACGTTGTCGTATTTTTAAAGGAAACACTGTTTCTCTTGACGAACCCAAGTGTCTTTAGGGCACGTGAAGTAATGTTGTAGATATGATTATGAAACGTTTTAGGGTTAAACATAACTCCCAGATCTGTTATTGTATCAGAACGCGCTAAAGCCGTACCGTTGGCACTATAGACATACTCAACGCTCACACTTTTACAAAAAGACATGACACAACACTTTTTGACATTTAAGTTAATTTTGTTAGCGACAGACCATTCCACAATATTATTTAAATCACCTTATAAAAAGTAAATCATTGTGGAATTTTAACTGATCGATTAGATATTTTTTTAGATGTGTAGACACACATGCATTTACAGTATATAACAACACAAGGACAGAAAGTTGAAAATCCTGCACTGCGCGACATGATTTCCGACGCGAGTCGAAATTACGTACTTTCATCATTATATAAAAAACTAATAACTTTCAATTGAGTAATTTTTAGGTTATACGTAATAACTGCTTTTAGCTACTACTGGCTGGCGGCAGTCTCACGTATCAGTGTGCACGAGAAAACCCTTTTCGTCCCGCTGTTATAGATGGCGTGCGAGTAATTCCAGCAGAGCATACAAGCTAGGCTTTCTGCCTTAAAATCGAAGCCGAAAATACGTATTTTCGATCGGGTATAAAGAAAACATATTTTTTGCACACCCTCCTATAAAATAGATGACTGTATAGCGGTAGTAAAAATAAACCATTTAATTCTAGTGCTGCATGTTAAAACAAATAATATTCAACAGTAGTTTCAAAAAGCGAACTGTCAGATACCATTTAAAACTATAAGTATGAGGAAAAGAGACTGCAAAGTAAGTGTTGTTTTCCTGAACAACCCAAATACATAGATTGAAAATGGCCTCACATACAGTTGTCAAAAATATTAAAAATATACTGACTTTATTTCTTTTTCGTCCTTGGTAATTAATATAAAAATTATTTGTCGGGAAAAAGGACTTTTAAATAAACACTTAATTTTTCATTTACAGCTGCAAATAAAAAATTAAGTATATATATATTATGAGCACTGTGGTTGAAACAATAACAATCAAAGAACTATGCTTTCTTTGATTGTTAAAAAATTAAGTGTTTATTTAAAAGTCCTTTTTCCCGACAAATAATTTTTATATTAAAAATATACTTATTATGATATGAAAATCAACTACATGTTCTATAGGAGCGACGTGCGAAAAATGTAGTGTGTCTTGTACGTAATGCTATAATGACTACTTTAACATAATGTCACTTATTCGTCAAAATAACTACTGCATTTACACACAAGATTCATAAACTACTATTTTTGTACAATTTCCCGTTCGAAATAATATTTTTATAAATAGTTTCATCAAAATTTAGTTTTTTTTTATATATTTTGTTTTTTGGTAAGTTCTGCATAAATTAACACTGTAATTATACGATCATAGTCTAAGGAAAGCACTTTGTAAAGTTAAGAAAATATAAAAATGATTTGTCGGGAAAAAGGACTTTTTAAGTAAACACTTATTTGTTATTTATAGCGACGTTATAAATGACAAATAAGTGTTTACTTAAAAAGTCCTTTTTCCCGACAAATCATTTTTATATTAATTACCAAGGACAAAAAAGAAAAAAAGTTAAGAAAATATAGTTGACTGAAAGATCGCCTGTCTATGAAATTTTTAGTAAATCTAAACGTTTTATATTAAACTCGTATCTGCATCACGGTTTCATAACTTGACACCTCGACACAAAAAGAATGTCAAAAATTCAATAACCGACAGCAAAAATAGAGAATCCGATCCTGAATATATGTACATACATCAAGAGATTCCATTTGATTCAAAGAATGGAATCGTCTTTACAGGAGGCAAGGTGGCACACCGTCTTATTCTTCGTCTACCATTGATATTCGAACAAAATTCAGATTATTCATTTCAATGAAACCAGTTCAGAATCGGGGAAACAATGAAAACGATTAAATATAAATAAAAAGACTGCGTATTTTACACTACACCAACCGAGCTGGGTAGAGTAGTGGTGACAGCACTAGACTCGCATTCGGAAGGTTCGGGTGCGAATCCCGGCGGGGGCAGATGTGGCTGGGACTTTTTCCTACTGCCTCTCGCCGAGAAACGATCATTCCTGTACCGGCCATCTTGAATGAGGTTTTCCATGGTTTCCCTCAATTAATTCCAGATAAATATCGAGATGGTTCCTTATTTGAGGTCATGGCCGATTACCTATCAAACTCCTAGTTCAAAAATTACGTACCTTATCCTAATTTCCTATAATTCCTTCATTCGCCAATTGCTATTACATAAGTTGAAGTTTTAAAAATGTAGAAAAATAACGGGTAGTGTGGTAGATGGAAAATAGTAATGGTGCAAATGGCGTCTGTTATGACATAAAGTCGAGCAACGAACGTTAAACGCATTATTATTATTATTATTTTACACTACACCAGGGTTGTTCAGAGTTATAGTAACGATGAGCTACCACAAAATATTCAAACGGCAAGCGACCGACTAGACTAGGACATATTTACGAAAGAAAAATATGCATTAGAATTAGATATAATACTTTTATTTGTGATACATCTGTTTACCTAAGCAAGCGCAGTTAGGTACACTTATATTACTAAGATGGTGCTGAGGCCTGTTGGTAATTGTGTGTGACAAAGCGCGATTATTTTGTAGTCTTTCAGGGATTGTAGATACTTTTCCGCTATCGACCCCAATAGCTTTACCGATTGATCCCTGCACTACACATTGCAAAAATGTGAAATTGGTATAATTGCAAAAGAACAAAAAACAAACAACAAAAGTAATAATGGCAACGGCCATCGGAATCAATCCTTCAAATCTTAGGTTATGAGGCAAGAGTTCTAACTCGCCACTAAATTAGCAAATATTCTACAGCCAGTTTTTATAGTATACTGTATAGATAGATAGATAGATATATATTTATTTTATTGTTAGCAAAAATTGATAACAATGCGTCTTAAATTACTACATAGTGTGTACAATATTTAAAATATAACAATATTAAAAACTTATATATTCAATGATGCTATAAAAGCACCTATTTATTAAAAAATCCCGAAGGTTACGTTTAAAAATTTAAAAATTGTCAACATTTTTAATAGACGGAGGCAATTTATTAAAAAGTTTGATACTTGCACCTAGTGGACCCTTGTTATACATAGATAATCGGTTTTTAGATAAATGAAGGTCGTTTGCCTGACGCGTGTTATGTCCATGTACATCTTTGTTATGCGTGAAATCAGATATATTTTGTTTGACAAATTTGCATGACTCGTAAATGTAGATTGATGGGAAGGTTAGTAGTTTGTAGTTTATGTATCTATACTGCGGTTTGCGACACGTTCGTTACGTTTTCAATCTCAAGAATGAATTTTACTCCATCATGCCGAAGGAAATTTTCCTCCAAAAATGAAATTTTTCAAGGAAGACAAAAACAATGACAAAATAAACAAGACCAAGTATGTAAAGTCAAGACCAAGTCCAAGGTTAAATACGCAAGACCAAGACTAAAGGATTAAGACCAAGATTACCACGGTCTTGGCCTTGGACAATTCGAGAATTTTATTGAACCATCTGCATTGTAGTGGACATCAATTGATAGTTACACACTGGAATATAGCAGAGCTGGCCATCCTTCAGTGAGCTACATTTTTCACTGCTGTGTCCACTCGGATGGGTTTGAAGAAGGAACTCCCCCCGGTATACATCCATTGGGATGGCCTCCGTGGATACTCACACTATGACATTATCTTCTGCCGCCTTCGCATCTATAGAGAACTGTCCTCTGCGTTAAGGATGGACTTGATGAGCAAAAAATGTCCGAATTGTAGACTTACCTCTAACGTTGATAATTTTTGTTGAGAATTCCTGCTTATTTACAATTATCATTGTTTGCCTTGATCATTTTTTTCATAGCCTCCATTTAAGAAGAGGTTTGCAAGGCATGTAAAAAATTTTGACAGACGGTTCAATGCTGATTGTAAATAACTAATATTTCTCCATAAATTGTATGAATCTCATCGAATAGGGTTGAGTTGTCTTTGAGATAATGATTTAAAAAAAAATCTAATAAATCTTCCACTGATTTGATGTTTCTATCATAATAATAATAATTGTATTTATTTTTTTGTTGCCAGCAGGCGTAAAAAACGTCGTAATACATTAACATGTCAATACAATAACCATAAAATTGAGAATAAAATTACATGAAATCGGCTGTACAATAAAATGTTTTCTCGATGAGATAATTCTTCAATTTGGTTTTGAACTGTTTACCCGTAAGTTTTTTTATTTTAGGTGGAACAGCATTATAAATTCTTGTTAGAGATGATGTCATATTCTTCCTAGTCACAGAAAATTTGTTTCGCTGCTGGTAGAGCTCAGTCTTTCCTCTAGTGTCATGATTATGTGACGTTCTTTCAAAATAAGTGGGATTATCTTTCACAAAACAGGCTGCTTCTAAAATGTAGATTGAAGGTAGTGTTAGCATATTTAGTTTTTTGAAGTGTTCTTTATAAGAATCTCTTCGTCCAATGTTGACAATGTGGCGTAGACATCTTTCCTGTAGCCTAAATAATACATAAAGCTGAGAGCCACCTCCCCAAAAGATGATACCATATTTCAAGGCTGAAAAAACGTAACCATAATAGGCTGTTAAGGTTTATTTGCTGGGTTGCACAAAGCATTGTCAAAAAATCGGATTTGACAATGACCTTAGATTGTGATAATATAATTACAGTTTTCATACATGACGAACAGTGTATTGTCGTATTCAAACTCCCTGTCATGTAGAACATTAGATTGTATTCACACAAAAACAAATGCTTCATCTACACAGAAAAAGGTCGTTTTTTCAGTCAAATTTTGGTTAAAATGCGTAGAAAAATGTCGTTTCGAAGCAAAAATTATGCAAAAAACTATGTTAAATACACGTATATACAGTTAAAAAAAAATATAATTTTAGTTGATCAATTATTTTTCGAACAGAATCGAATTAAAATTGTACAATGTGTGTTCACAATCTAAGGTCATTGTTAAATTAAATTATTTGACAATCGTTTGTGCAATCCGGCAATTATCTATTAAATTCACTAATAAAATTTTAATAGTGTTGGCGAGTAGACTTTTGTAAGGTGGGAGCTTGGACTATAAATGTTTTTTAGAGAAAAAAAACGTTCCTTCAAATGTGGTATGTAACATTTAAAAACGTATCCATCCCTGTTCCCAGTATTTGTCGCCATCATCCCTTTCCGTAGAGAACTGTTCCACGCCGGACAAACTTCACTCCCAATAAGATGGACTTTCTGTATACCTAGCATAAACCTATATTGTAACAGGCAAGGTGTTGTGTGTTAACAAGTCGGCTCACAAATCATTGTATTATTAACTTCCCAGTATTGTCGGAAGTTATTGTAATTGGTTCGAAAATAGAAATCAACATTGTTAATATATTTTTTGTTTCAAGGTCACTACAGTGTTTTTAAACTTTTTTGGAAACAAGCACAAACTTTTGTGAATAAAAAATGATATCTATCTCGTTAAGGTGCCAATCGAAGCATGTTAACATGGATGGTGTATTATGCTCAAATGCAGGATTTGCAGGAACAAGGTTTGAGATACTATTATTATTCTAAAATAGTATTAAGAAGAACCGATCAATCCTAAATTGTTGTTAGTTATAACAAAAGAAAAACTGGTGTACCTACTCAGTTTCAACGAAAAAAAGAACTTTTTTAAGATGCTGAAGTTAAATTATAGTAGCTAAATAAACTAGTTTGGTGCTATGTAATAGGTATTTAATTATTATAGATGAAATCAAATACATCTTATTGTTATTATTCAAGCATAAATATTTTACGAAAAAAAAAATTGTCAGCTCTGTGTAGAATATACAGTCAATCGTCACGGTTTCAGAGTTCCGTTGTCTAGCTTCTATAATTTGCAAATGTTGAGACGACAACTTCAATTTGGTGCGTCATTTCGAGGCAACGCAATGGTACGTAGCCCTCTCCGCGGCTCTTGCCTGTATATCTCAGATAGGTAAAAAAAAAAATTCTCCGCCTATTATTATTGACCCTTAAGTCGCACTTTTCGTTATTTCGTGTAGATATTTTTAGATCAAGTTGTGAGGTAAATTTATAAGGGTCTATAGTGAGGTTATGTGAACAAGGACGATATATACCTATATATACTTTAATCTTGTCGGCTTTCAAAAACACTCAGCTTTAATGGTGTGTCTTAGGTGAACAGTTATGGACGTACATGATCAGTGTTTAACATTACAATAGTTCCATTGGGGGCATTGGGATTATATTTATTATGTAATGTTGAGATCAGGTCTTTTTGAAAACGTAATATTTCGGTATCCGTCAAAGAATTCTCATGTTATTCAGAATATGGCTTCATCAATGTTAAAGATCACTGGCCTTAACGTCTGGTTTTGCTGGGCTTCTATTAAGTTGGGTGTAATTTTAATCAGCTTGTTGAATAAAAAAAGCCTAAAATATGTCGGTTAAGTGACGAATGACATCAAACAAGATATTTCGCTTAGTTAGTTACCTCGACAATAAATTTTTACATGGCTTAATTGATTTAAGTGTTTAGGCCGTTTTTTTTTAAATTTTTAGTGCCTTGGGACTACTCGATCGTTTAACGATCTCGTTGTTTATATGACTCCTATATTACAAGCCCTCAGCTTCTAGGTTTTAATCAGACGTACCTTTATTTTTTTATTGAAATATATACAAATTGGAAATATGATTTTTATTTTTTATTAATCCTAGCTGTTGGAAACTTAAAAAAGCAAGCGGATTAATAAAATCGGGTTTAAGTATTTGCGGTTGGTACGATACTGATGCATGCATGTCGGCTCATTGTTGGAATGGGATCCAACAGAGTGAGTAAAGGTGGATGACATAACTCCCATTCTCGTTGGGGTGTAGCCACTGCCAACTTCTGCTGGTTACTGCTTTTACTCTGCCTTCAAGCATTTCTATCAATTTCTCTGTTTCTAATGTTCTTCAGATTAAATGATTCGACTTTCAGTTATCTTGATTGCTACCTGAACAGTTTTTGACTTTTGAGAAAGAATTTTTAGATGTGACTGAAATCTACGCGTTTTGTTTTTAGTCGTTTGGAATGTTTGGTTGAGGAGCAATTTAAAAAATCAGTTCGGTGCAAGGTATACTTTGCACAATTAGTGTTTTGTGCCTTCAGCCTACCGTTTATGTGCTCTATAACTAAAGTTTAATTCTGCAACTGCCGAGCTGGGTAGAGTAGTGGTGACAGCACTAGACTCGCATTCGGGAGGTACCGGGTTCGAATCCCGGCGGGGGCAGATGTGGCTGGGACTTTTTCCTACTGCCTCTCGCCGAGAAACGGTAATTCCTGTACCGGCCATCTTGATTGAGGTTTTCTATGGTTTCCCTCAATTAATTCCAGATAAATATCGTGATGGTTCCTTATTTGAGACCTACCTTATACTAATTTCCTATAATTCCTTCATTCGCCCATTGCTATTACATAAGTTGAAGTTGTAAAAAATGTAGACAATAACGGGAAGTGGTAGATGAAAAAATAGTAATGGTGCGAATGGCGTCTGTTATGACATAAAGTCGAGAAACGGACGTTAAACGCATTATTATTATTAATTAGAGTCAATATTATTAATTATGCATTATTATTATTATTATTATAAATAAATAAACAATTAAATTGTTGACAACAATAATTGGTCGCGCTATAGAAATTTTCAATACTGCTAATTTTTCTTGTTCAGTTTAGGCTTTCTAAATGCTTGCTAAAAAGGACATTTAATATAATAAAGAATAAATTAACATAAAAAATATCAAAAATATATTTACGTTCAACGTAGGGTTCGAGCTTATACTGTGCAACAGAATTAATATATCGCTATGTAAATTTCTGTAGTTTTTGAGTTAACTACGTTCATATAGACAGACAGAAAAAAAGGTGTAAGCCTTACCTACATAAGCTCACGAGGGAAGTGAAATTTTTTTAGAGTTCATTGATGCGTTATTTATTTTACGTTATCAAGGTTCTTTTTATAAGTGTCTGGCGCTGAATCATTTCTTCTTCAATTTTCCGTGCCCAAGGTTTTTCTGATATTTTCCGACCGTTGAATAATTTTTCTTTTCAAGTTACAGAAAATTTCAAATAGATAGGTCGCCAAAGAAATTTGACTTCAAAAACATTTTTTTGGAAATTAGATCTGGCTTGTAATCGAGAATGCAAACAAAAAATTGAAAATTTGACACTTCTGCTTTATTTATCTGTATTGATTTATTGAGGCATTGTAGGTACTAATTTATAAGAAATATAAAAAAAATATTTTATCTGTAACGAAAATGTTTACCTTACGTCTGTGTAGATAGACAGATAAACTAAACATATACATAAATCGATAAACATTACGTGTTCATTGAGTCGAATAGTCTACCTCTTCACCTTACCCTACTGTTAACTTGTGTTAAGTATATGAAGTTAAAAGACATCCGGTCAATTTGCATTTCCCGTTCCGTTCTCTCTCTGTGTGCATTGAGTCGGTCACATCGTTACCGCTTGCCACACCGCAGAACGGTTCAAGACAACTCTACAGGCCGCACGCCGGGAACTATCGGAACTAACGTCTGTCCATACTACAACATAGTTTCTTTTTTTTTTTTTGTTGAAATTATTGCTAGTTCAGCACACATGGGCTATTCATAGCAGTGTTCATATGCTGATATAACATAGTTTCTATAACATCCCATAAAGCACCGAGCTGGGTAGAGTAGTGGTGACAGCACTAGACTTGCATTCGGGAGGTACGGGTTCGAATCCCGGCGGGGCAGATGTGGCTGGGACTTTTTCCTACTGCCTCTCGCCGAGAAACGATAATTCCTGTACCGGCCATCTTGATTGAGGTTTTCCATGGTTTCCCTCAATTAATTACAGATAAATATCGAGATGGTTCCTTATTCAAAGCCATGGCCGATTACCTATCAAACTCTCAGTTCAAAAACTACCTGTCCTATCCTAATTTTCTATAATTCCTTCATTCGCCCATTGTTATTAGTTAAGTTGAAGTTTTAGAAATGTAGAAACTAACGGGTAGTGGTAAAATGGAAAATAGTAATGGTGCGAATGGCGTCTGTTATGACATAAAAGTCGACAAACGGACGTTAAACGCATTATTATTATTATATTATTATTATTATTATAACATCCCATAAAGCAGTGATTTTACTGCTGGGACTTGTTCTGGCTGCGAGGATGGAAATGACGTTATTGCGGGCTCTGCTGCGTGGTTACAAGCTGAATTTCAAAATCAGAACCGGCTATTTTCTTGTTTGATTCTCTACTGGTTTTGAGCAAGAACTAACCAGTTACGTGAGCGACATGAACACACATGACGTCATTGTGTGTTTTGTTCAGAAGTAATAAACGTTCACTTTTGTAACCATCTATAAATCTAGCTCCAAAACTCGCATCGTTTGAAGCGGCCTTGAAATTTTTTGAAGAGAAATTTCTTAACGCAGGTTTGGACTGAAAGTGAAACGAAAAAAATGATCCAGTTTCCCAAAATAAAGAATATTTCACATCTTTCGAGAGCTTTGATTCACAATTACACTTAGCTTTCGGTTGAATGAAGGTTCATATTCTAATAATGCCTAATGGAAAATTAGTCCTAGGAGAATGTGAAATACTGTTGCAAATATGCCGTAATAATGGAGAATTCATTGTTTGGATAAATTTTGCTCTTTAGTTTTCGATGATAGTTCTGAATCGGATGTCGGTGCTAAGTTCAGGCATTTTCCTTCTCGGTCGCACTGTCTGGTTCAATCTTAACGTTTGTCTCTTTACGCTCTCTTCATTTCACTCGCAGCATCTTCATGAATAACGCTGTGCAAAGCTTGAATTTGTGATGTTCATTTGGAACTTGATATTCGGATCCCGATTTTCTGATTCAGTTTCGGTATACAGAGAGTAAATAAAGCAGCGTCGTTTAGCGTCAAGTGTAAATGACCTTGGAACGTTTCATATACATAAAGAATGCATATTCTGGTATAAGTACTTATTCGTCAAATACAGCGGCATGTTAAATCGGCTGATTTACACTGGAACTCGAAATTTAAATTTTTTTGCCAACTGGTGTGCTTCGCTTTGTACTCGTGTTAGAATAGAGTAATTTATTGTATTAATGTTCTCATTATAAACGGCACTTAGTTTTAGAATATTGATTTAATTAAAAGTATTTATTAATTGTTTGCTTATTTGACATTACTGATTACATTACTAGTTGTAGAGGTAAATAAATCGTATAAAAAACATTTCTTGTGGTCAGTTCATAGATATTAGCTATAATTACAATTTTTTAAAGTTTCTAGGCTTGTCCACCATGTTGGAGCTTATGATCAAGCAAATTTTATATAAATTTTCTGAAACTAAGTGAGATATAATAACAACTTCAAAAATAAATCGATATTTATTTTTGAACTTCCCAAATAAATATCAATGTTAGGTAAAAAATCATTTTCATATTAAAAAAGACATAAATTATACAAATTTAAAATTGTGTAAATGTTACTATAATGTAAAATTATTATTTTTTGAATTTTATCCTGAAGTAAATGTTTTCTGTCAGTTACCCATGCTGGGGCAATTTTATTGCTATCTTTCTCTTTAACACGTGGGTAAACTCGTAAATCTAGTATAATTAGTCTATTCTACAGAGCTCAGGAAACATGATGTATTTTTTTATTGAAACTTAGTGTGTGTCAAGGATCTTCTAAAGCATCAACTGACCTCTGAACGTGTTTTAAAGCTCTGTCAACCGATGTCGCTAGTTTCGACCGGGGTTTTCCGAGCATTGGTTGTATGTTTTGAGTACATATCATATATATTAATATCATATATATTAATATCATCATATATATTAATACGCTAAGGTTAAGATGTTTGCCTCCCTTTTTCGAAAAAACCACATAATTGCTCCACATAAATTTTATATCATTTTATAGATAATTGCTTGCTCTACCGACATCAACAACTAAAAAATTTATTATTGCTTTTGTTTTTGTAAATTTATTAATTATTAAAATTATATAATATATAGATATATATATAGATATATAGATATATATATATAGATATATATATATATATATATATATATATATATATATATATATATATATAGATATATATAGATATATATATATATACATATATATATACATATATATATATATACATATATATATATATATACATATATATATATATATATATATATATATATATATATATATATATATATACAGATATACAACAATGCTGCCATCTGACGGCTTTGATTTTGAAACAACGTCAACATGATTGACGGTCGGTAAATTTTTTTTGTGTAATTTTTAATCAAAATTCACGTATAAATACTTTTCGTATGGCAGCGCTTCAGCTCAACGTTTTCGATACTTGCGCCTCTATATGACAGTTTTAGAAAAATATTTTCTTGAACCGTCACTGAGCTTCGTAATGTAATACAACAAAAAGAAGAAAATTATAAACAGTGTGAAAAATTAGAAACGAATTTTAGTGCAAATTATTCGCACAGGTACCGCTAGTTATTTATTACTATTATATTTATTATACGCGGTGTTTCTCCGGGCACATTTCATTGCCAAATACATGAAATACACAATACATAAAGTGATCTATAAAAAAAAACCAAATCATGAAAAAAGTAGATAATTGTAAAAAACAAAGCTTTTCACGATTTTACAATAACATTTTCTAGTTGTATGGCTTCGTTCGTGTGAATGCCGGTTTTTGATTACTGCCTAGTCTTCTTTTGTACTTGTAATGAAAATTCCGCGGTTTATTGATGGTTCCAAATACAACGAATGAAGATCGAGCGCAGAATAAGGAAGAAGTCTGGAAACTCAGACGGGACACTAAGGCGAGTTTATTTTCCGGTACGTCGAATTTTCGACAGTAACATATACGTGTATACTACTTATCAATATATACAAATAAAATTGTGAAAGACCTCTGTCTGTAATTTCGAATTCTTACAATTTTTTTATATAACCTTCTCCAGATTTTTTGTCTGTATGTTTGTACCGGCTACATTAATTCCCATTAAACAAATTTACACCGGCAAAGTCGGCATTCACGCGAAGAAGCATATGAAAATATGATTTGAGTGAAGATGTATTTTTATGGTGGGAGACGGGTCTATATGGTGGAAAACGGGTCAATACGGTAAGAAGACGGGTTTATATGGTGGAAGACGGGTCTACGTGGTGGAAGTAAAGTGTTTTAATATACAGAATAAACGTCCTTTTATAAATCAAATGATATAAAACTGTGTTCAGGAAAAAAACCGTAGCGTATCGTTTCGTATATTTCGTATTTGTAACAGTAAAAATAAGATTTTTTGTTTCAAATCTGTAATGCCGATTGATATTAGTTTGTTTAGAAAATCTGCTTTATTCTACAAGAACGAGGTACATTTTTTTAAATAAGTTTATTGAAGATTTATCGAGAAAACTGATGCTGGGTTGCAGAAAGCATTGCCTAAAATCTGATTTCAAAATGATCCTTAGAATGTGACAACATGATTACAGTTTTTATGTATATAGGGACAGTCTAATGCCGCTGTAAAACTCTGTGTTATGTAGAATATTTTACTGTATTCACAAGAAACAAATGAATGATCTACATAGAAAAAGATCACTTTCTAAGCTGAATTTTGGTCAAAATGTATAGAAACATGTTATTTCGAAGTGGAATTTGTACAAAAAACTGTATTACTGCATAGTTAAAGAAAATATCGTTTCAGTCCATCAGTTATTTTCTGATCAGAATCGACTAACGATTCTTTAATGCTTTTTTCACAATCTAAGGCCATTGTTAAATCAGATTTTACAGTTTTAATTTACAGAATGGATTCATCTTACATAAAATTTTCAATATCGTAACGCGCTGTTAGCTATGTTATAAAACGTCCATGTTATGTATTGGATAGCATTGTTTGTTGGATATTATTATGTAATAAACGTATATAATATTGTTTATGTAACTGTCTGTATATAGGTACATAATCTCCAGTGTATAGAATGAGACAGATAGATATAGCCGCAGATATGAACACTGTCGAGGTATGTTTCGTTGTATTGTGAATTTATCACTAACGACGGTATTGTACTGTGTACGACTATTTCAACATAAAGGATAATAATATCATCCTAGGGAGTCTCGGTATGCGTCTATCTCTGTCTGCCTAGATAATCTCGAGAGCTACTGAACGGATTTGAATGCAATTTTTACAATTCGATAGAAGATTATAATCTCACCGGATTTTTTTTATAGAATAAAGTGGTCTTTATCCGGACATACCCGAAAATAACATCCCTTTGTTATGATAGCATAATGAGATCATTCTACATATTAGGCGTTTGTACATTGCGCGTTGAGGGAACTGGGAAACCGAGTGTCGAATGACTTGCCATTCCACTGCCCTTTCCATGGTTTATAATTATATAACACAGTTGCAGGAGAAGAAGAGATATCGGACGGCCTTGACTGCAGTGGCAGTGGAAAAAGTCTGCTGTGAACATACTGCATACACTACGTTACGATTTTATATATTTGTACAGAAGTATGCTAAAAAAGATATTAAATTAATTAGCTTTGCGATAAAATAGTGAAATAAAACATTGCCTAAGGCTTAGTGAGATTTCAAGAAAATTTTCATCAAAATTCGTCAATTAGTTTTTAAATTAAATACATTCAATGGATTTTATTTTAAATTTGAAATGTTTTTGACAAAAGTTTTTCTTTAAATAATTTTTTGAAAATTTTGTTTTTAGTTTTTTGAAAAAAATAAAATTTTAAATTAACTATTAATGACTAAGGTTGAATTTTTTTTTCTTCAAAAAAAGGCGGTGGTCCAGAAAAGGTTGGGTGCCTCAGCTATAGATTAAGTATTATGTAATCCTAATTTTGAAGTACGTTTAAATTGAGATTTCGGGATTGAAGGCTCAGTTTGAACTCTCGCAGACACTTATCTTTAACAAAGATAAAATAGTTTCGTTCGCAACACAATAATAAACATGTAGAGGCAACCGTCCGCACAGTCTAGTTGTTTGCGTTGTCTATGTGTAAGCGGCGGTTTATATTATCTGTTATACTCCACATCCCGGCGCGTGTATAACAATATTTCACAATATTCCAACCCTGCCCGAGGCGAACCTCTCCTATATCCACCACCAATATATGTGTAGCAGCTCCGGCAGACTTTATACCTTCACAGTTATGCCGACCAATGGCAACACGCCTTTATATTAGATCCATAAATTCATCATATCCATATAGCGGTGGTAGAGTGAGACGATAGTATACCTAGGTCGTACGCTCTTATTGGTCGAGGTAGAGCTTATATGGAGCTATATCCTGTATATGTATGGGTTATCGTTAGAACTCTGCCGACTGACTCAACGGACAAAACAACTGATCGGGGGTTGGGGAAGAGCTTTGGTTGGTTCGGGATGAAAGGTGTCTAATGATTTGCGCTGAAACTGTGCTTAAAAGTTATTTTTATTTCGTACTCTTAAGGAGCTTCGAGCGTAATTAATGTTTGAATTTTTCTGTTCGCTTAATTCTTCTAATAATTCTTAAAACTCATTATTTTAATATATAATGACATAACAAATTTACAAATTGACAATTGTTATCTATTTAATTAAAGAGGGTACTGAAATGACTTCGTTATTTTTGAAATTATATTGCGAAACCCTCAGTATTATGTGTCATTGTCGATATATGAGATTAAAAAATAATCATTGTTGGGATAACAGTATATTGTTTCAATGTCATATTTTTTTACAACTATTCAAGTTTTATTATATGCGGTTTTTATTCTTAAAAATTGAAAGGTAAATATAAAAAAAAATAATAAAAGACGTGATGGAAGCTTGTCAGTCACAAGAGTCAGTGTATAAGAACTTTAAAAATGTCTTCGAGTTGATATCGTCCATTAGTAGATATTACTAAAACATAACAAAGATTCTAAATTATAAAATTGCTTGAAAAAGTAGGAAAACTGCCTACGAAACGTCGCAAAACTTATAAAACTTAGGATTTTCATTTATTTATGTCCAAGTACCCGCTAACCATAAATATATTTAAAAATATTATTTTTAAAATGACTCCCCTAAGAAACTCAACAGTGGATCGTTTTCAATTTTCGAGAATACGACATCAAAGTATTCAATTTATATGTATACCAAGTTTCAAATCTTAAACTTGAAAAATTCGTTTTACGTAAGATTCGCTCGAAAGTTTTGTAATACACATTACTCTCAAAGTAGTGTATCTAGAAGGCCTGGCGTTTTTGGCAAATGGAACGGGTTTAACACAAAAGTGTTTAGGATCTGTTTGCGATGTCGGGATGAACAATAGATTCCTGTAGGTCTGAGTGCAGCCGAAATAGATAGGTGTAATCTTTATTAAGAACCGATATAAATAGCGTCAAAAAATTTCCAGTTTTCAATTCCATCTGTATATCTATACTTTGGGTATCAACTGATTGTCAAGTTTCATCAAAAACGTTATTGACGTGATTTCAGTGCAGAATCACACTATGATTTGATTACGCTAGGCATACGCATTGCTATCTCTTAAATGAGTATTGATTTTTAATTGCTAATAATGCCAATAACATTAAAGTTTGTCTTTGAAACACCGCGTCCTTTGACAAGCACTATTGAATAGGTAAATATTTACAGTAGCCACAGAATGATGATTCGAAAAGGGCATCGCGTGCGAGTGAGACAAAGATAGATTCAACAAACGACGTCCAGCGTCGGTGAACTGACCGTAGTCTGACCCCTGTACATGTATGTGGTTGTGTGTGTGTGTGTGTGTTCGTGTCCCCTCCGCCACACACACATTCACATACTAGAGGGAGACTAAGGAATACCACAAGGCTCTGTTTTGTACGAGGGACTCACACTGTACATGCCGTTTGCTGCCTGCTTGCTTCGTCTTTGTCGTTTCTTTTTATTCACTTCGGACAGCGGCGGCTAGCGACTTACAACCATTAGCGATGGAAAATATGATTCGTTTTTCGCAAAGAATCGATTGCAATCTGATTTTTTATGAGTCCCTGCGTCTTGTGAGTTATTATTTAGATCAGTGACTTGCAATGAAGGTATTATGACGTCCGATAACAAAGATCGTCAGCATCTATTAAAACTAAACAGAAATTATATATTATTTTGCTTTGTTCAGTATGAGAGCGCAGATAGCGTTGCGAGACGGGTGACGTATAAAGCTTAGCAGTAGCTTAAAGGATGTAGGTTTTAATAAAGAATGCTACGAAAAAAGAACAATTCATTTAGACACTTCTTAACCACAACGATCTTATCAATGAATGCACATTTCCAGAGCAGACGGCCGTTCATTCATAAAATAGTTGTTTTTCATGCTTGTACAGTGATTGTAAAATGACCAATTTCGCATTAGTACGTAATATTGTATAATACAAAAGAAATGCGAAACATAGTCCTAATAGGCTTCTCATCGTTTTCACGCGCAAGCGTCGTCATCATGGTTATGATCACAAATTTTTGGGGACTTTTTGAGGCAATGGCTGACTGTAACGTTTTTCAATGTTAATTTAGATGAAAATATTGACGATGCTAAATCAGTGCACAAAACAGTAGAAGAACACGTGATGGTTGAAGTGCCACGGTAAGGAAAAACTGGTGGAAGTAAAAGAAAATTGTTTTTTTTTTTTTTTAAAAGGTATATCCAATTGTATATGTCCACATATATATAGCATATGCACATATACAAGAGAATATCACTTGGGGAATTGGCTTCCGCCGTAAGGCATTTTAGCCAGCAAGTGTGAGATATATCAAATAAATCGACATCACAAAACATCCATGAGCAGAGGTGGGATTCGAACCCACGACAGTTAGGTCGAGAAGCCAGCACGCTAACCACTAGACCATAACTGCCCCCCGAAAATTGGTTGAAATGCTACAACCTGCCATTCTTACTAAAAAAAATCTTCAAAGGTAGTGAAACATTTTTCTACAGCATTGTATCATTTATTTAAATAATATTTCTCATTTAATTACAATTTACTTTTCTTCAAAATCAGTCATTTGTCAAAATAAAAAGTTCCCGAAAAATATGACGGATGACAAGCAATTTTATGTTATGAAAAGGACTATTGTACTTGCTAATCGACAATATTTTAGGTCGTACGCTACTGAGTGAGCCGTTGTTGTGTTTTTAAAGAAATCTTGAATGAGTCATCACACGAGTCGCGTTGCTCTGATTTGAACGAGGAACGATGCACGTATAAAACAGGACATGGCGGCAGGAGAGTGTTCCGATGGCCAGTACTCCTGCTATAACATACAGTTGGTACCCCTTCATATATCCTATATCACTCTGTCTATATTCTATATCTACGTGTTCAAGTAGAACCTCTTGCGCATTGCGGCGTATCCTTTTTTCTCCGCCTTATATGGTACCTGTATCTCAGTCGTCATATCTCGAGACGCCATATTTTTTATTCTCCACGAAACACTGAATCAAATAAGTTTCAGATTGGTTATGTATTGAATTTTCTTAAGATCGTAGGATCAAATCAGCAGAACCGAATGCGATCCGGTAGATTATTTATTATCATTTTGTATCACGAACAATAATTTCGTACACCGTTCCAATTAAGAAAAAACTGAGACACTGCTAACTTAATACAACCTCAACAGAGTCAAGGAAATAAAATAAAAGAAAGCAGGTACAAAATATTGTTCAATTTGTATTATTTTGTACCACCAAAAATAATTGAAGATATGCTTCTTTTGACACGTTGAGAGTAAAATTTTAGCAGTTTGAAGTTGGTTGCGTTAACAGAAATTCGACAGTTTGAAGTTAGACATAAGAGACTTTGACTGAAATGACAGATGGACGAAATCAGCACACTTTCCATCATCTAGAAACTGTATAATATACTAGACGACTATAACCTTTGATTACAACCAATAGTTCAATAGTCGTTTTAAGTGTCAACCAGCGGAAAAAAGTGAAAACCAAAACGAAATTTTGAACGTGTGAGTTAATTTTTTGTAAGAATTATATTTAAGCTTTTTGGAGATTTTATTTCAACAAATTAAAAAAAAAATTAGTTCGGAATCACGTTAAAAATGTGTAACTTCAAATATGCGTACCTACAAAAGTACACGCAGCCACTTTTTTGCCTCTTGTCATTTAAGGAACAATTATGGCATGGCTTAATTAATATTAAGTTGGCAGAAGTAAAAAAACTAAGGCAGATAAAAATAGTAAATACGCATATTTAAATTCGGCGTCCACTAGCGACGTACTGTTTTTTTACAACAATGTTACAAATGTGAATTTGTATCAAACATTTATTATTTAAAATTTACATTTGTTGTCCGCAAATTATTCAAATTTCTTATTTTAAACAGACTTTAGTTTTAATATATCAGGAAAATATTTATTTAAACAAAGAAATATATAGACAGAGTTTTAGAAACAAACAAACTGTATTTTTAAAGCGTAATTAGCGTCAGAGAGAAACTAATTAATTAATTAAATTCTTTCTGAGAATAGAGAAATGCATTTGCACATCCAGTATTTTAAAATTCACATGGTACAGCAAAGCTAAGTTACATTTAACGTAAATTTAAATTCCATCATTATATGTTAGTGAACAAAATAATAAATTACCCCTGATAATTCCAGCGTACCTACATATACCTCCCTCACACTCCCACTTATTGCCAGTCAATGTGCATTAAAAAGAGACGGAATCGGTCGACTGTGAATCTAAAGATAGAGAACGAAAATATAACATCTCTCGCGACATCGCCTGTTGTAGCATTTTTTTATTTAAATTGTCTCACAGCAATGTGAAATGACATTAAGGCCATAAATTATTAACTTGAGCCCCAGAGCTCATTACTACCGACCTACGCCCACGTGGGGTGAGGGACGAAGGGGAAAACGACGGACGCCCGACTGTGTTCGATTAGAAATTCAAATATTTTTCGTTTAAGGAAACAGTTGAGACACGACGATATTTCCTACCTCATAACCCCCCTCCTTTCATACTTTGCTTCCTTGTCTCATTCACCCTAATTCTTTTGCATATTGCCATTTCGCGGTCGTGTCTTTGTCAAAGTTCTGTAATTTTATTTACAGACTGTTCATCTATTATATCGATGGATTTATTATCACGAAATATCTTTTTCATTGTTTTTATCAAGTGTCTCAATATCTAAGTGTGTAAGCTTTCACGGTCGGCGATGTTCCAAATCTTCTTGGTTTACGGGCTTGCGGACTGTGGTTCATTGGTATCTCTACCTGACGTTTTGTTTACAACTGCAGCAGATATTATCTAAGGCGATGTGGTAGCGGGCAAAGTTTCCTCCTTGGCGCCTCACCGGTAAGTGCGTTTGATAAAGCCCGGAAACCAAGAAAATTTTGAAGTATCTGAATATATTCATGTTAAACATTTTCCTACCCCATAATGTTTTTTTTGCACGACACTGCTTTTCATATCTGTATGGCGGTAGTAAAAAAATTCATTTCGCACTAGAGAGTAAAGTAAAACAAAAGAAGTACGATTTTATCAATCCAATAGTAATTTCCTTGCCAGTTGCCATTTAAATCCATATGAGCAGCAGAGATGACGAAATAGGCGTTATCTTCGTAAACAGTTCAAATAGATTCATATATGGCCCAACACTCCACTATGAATATATATTAAATACTCATTATGAAATCAGCAAAAAATGTAGTATGTATTTCGAACTGGTCACTCGTTTTAATATAATTTCATAACTCGTACATAAAATATTGCATTACAATCTCCAGACACGTTTAGATAATATCTAGTTGTAATAACTTACAGGTTTTGATGTATTTTTTTCTGTTAATGTGATCGAAAAAACTCACCTAGAACCAAAGAAAAATCAACATAAGTTATCAAACATTTACAATAACTGAATAAATAATTCTAGATTACGGGTATTAGAAGTTATGAATTGGTTTTAAATAATAGAGCTCGTAGCGATGCAATTCTCAGTTCCCAGATTGAAATATATGGATCAATTGACTTTTCAAGTTATTCGAACTCTAAAGATGGTGTAAAGCACACCGAAACGTTAGTGAAAATGCAATTTTAACTTCAGTATTGTGTTTTATTGATCCTGTGCCACGGATTTTTTCTAAACTTATCCAATTTTCAATTTATTATTGAAGATACTAAATAAACTAAAAATTCAGATAGCCCAGATAACTCAGATTGATGACCATAAAAAATTAGATGCTGAAAAATAACCTTTTTCAGTAGGGGAAGTTTTCTCTCCGTACAATTCGAAATCAAAAATCGAGTATTTATTAAATGCTGTGATACCTCTGAAGATCTTAGCTGTCGAGCGTTAATAATAATCTACAATCTATCATGCCTTTAAAAATAGGTATGAAGGGGTGGCCAAGCTCCTTCATAGTCCGAGCCATTTCTCAAATTTTGAAATTTTTCGCGAGCCGTAATTAAATACGTATTTAAAAGGTATGCGAAAAAGGTGTTAAAAAAACACATACGGAACGATAATGATTTTTTAAAATATAATAACACAAAAATGAAAAGGGAACTCGGGTACATTTATCGAGAGCCACAAATAATCCTTCAATGAGCCGCATGTGGCTCGAGAGCCGCAAGTTGCCCCCCCCCCCTGATATAACTATCTTGTCTCAAAATCATTTACAACTGTGTGCGGTGTTGCAAGAGATCACCACTGTTTATCGGATTTTATAATTCTCTATGACAGTTCATAACTACACGTGGGTATCATGGGTTGAGTGCTATTTTAATTATTTAAAAATTTCACTTTTTAGTCTGTATAATGCGTAGCAGCTAGTTATTATTACTCATTATTCATAGTTGAAACACTTTTATTTTTAACAGTACTTAAAAACTCGTCTGAGTGGCAATTCACGAATGATATCGTCACACATTTAAAAAAAATCAGTGGAATTGGCCAGAAGCCATTCGATACTTAGGTAAAAAACCCGGGTCGCAGTGCCAAAACCCTGCCGACAATATAGTGTATTTGCTTGTATAGGGCCGTGTGGTTTTATACTTTTATTATGTAAAATTAAGTTTGTTTTTGGGCAAAATAAAAAATTTAACCCCTTAATACACCCCTTAAAATAACATTTTTTTCTTAATTGTAATATTATTATCAATCTAACGTCTACACCGAATTAAATACACCCTTCAATAAATAAGTCACTATCTGCAAACTAGTGTTTTCATAAAATTTGTAAATCCGGTCCTGTCAGGCTGATTTTATTAAAATTTTGGGGACACTTTTTAATTACTACCAGAGGGTTAAATTTCAATTTTGAAACGATTCGGAGAATTTTTTCGGTATTTTGGGGCCCAAAAACATTTTTCAACCCCTAAAAACTACCCTTAAAATAGCCCGATTAGGCCCATTTTAAATAGGCTTCTTGCGGTGATGGATTCCAATACGTGGGCCAAATTTCGTTGAAATCAATTAACTCTTTCGAAAGTTATTGCGCGTACACACATATATATATATATATATATATATATATATATATATACGTATATAAATATATATACACATATATATATATATATATATATATATATATATATATATATATATATATATATATAAACATTTTTAAAAATGGTGCCAAAGTTTTTAGGAGGTTATGAAATGTCGAGAAATTTTGGTCCGACCCCTAGGTCTACACTAAAAATATTCATAAACCGATTGGTACCAAAATTAATACACTAGGAATCCTTTGGGTCCAAACTCCACAATATATGGACTGTTTCAAGCGGTCAGTGGAATATTTGCTATGGAGATATGTAGCATATAGGTAGAAACTATTCCTCTGACTATGATTAATCTAAAAAAAAAATTGGCAGAAGTGATACTTTCATTTCCACATGAAACTGCGGAACAGGGACGAAAAAAATATTGAAAGGTATGTTGATGTATTTGCAGATTTATCTTTTAGAAAAATAATAAAATTATTTTACGAACAGTTGATACTTTCATTTCTCTTCTTTATTACAACGGCCTGGGTTTTTAAATTGTATCTGTAGTATTTCTACCGCCCACAACGACTTTTGTTATATAATTTTCTTTCTACTTTGTAGGTTTGGAATGAAATTTTATACAAATGGCTTTGAATCCATTATAACGTGGTTTTTATACAAATTTTTAGTACAGTCAAACGTCAATTAATTACACTTCTTTATTCATATAATATAGATACGTCCGAAGAAATACTCTCCTATAAATGAATACGTTTGCCAAATTAGAAAATGTGTATTGAGTTAATGTGATTTATTTTTTAAACGTGTTGTAATAGCAAGTGAAAACAATTAGTTAATTTTTTTATAAAGAAACCACCTGAAATAAATTACAAACAAATAAATAAAAATATTTAATTATATTTACATCGATAATCCCCTTCTTGAACCAAAATAAAAATTCAACAACTATACTTCGAAAGAAAGCCAGTAAAAACAGTTTTTGAACTGAAGTTTCTTTAGCGACGTAAATTTTCTGTAACGTAAAGGAGAAATGATTCAATCGCGGGGGAAACATAAAAGAGACCTTAATAACGCAAACTGGATAACGCATCAATGAAACGAGTTCATAAATCTATAGAAGTTTCAATTCTCCCGTGAGCTTATGTGAATGAGGCTCACGTTTTTTTATACTTAGGTAAATTTCAACATATGCAAAATTATATAACATTCAGACATAGAAAAAACAAGTGCATATAATAGTTTATAGTTGATCAATATTCTAATTGACAGACGTTCTAAAACTGTCGCATTCTCATTATAGTTAAACTACGGGAGGGAAATTTTAACAAATATTTAGCCTATATTCTACCATTTTTTGCTCTAATTACTGTTCTTAGATAACCATAGTGATTACAAAATTTATAAGCACTGCTTGTAACTCATGCTAAACATGCTATCAGATAGTCACTTTGCTTAGCAGAATAAAAAACAAACAAAAATGGTTACCCAGAGTGAGCATGTCGCTAAGCACTTGGTAATTACTGTGGTTATCAGGTAGAATAGGTCTGATTATCATGATTTTTTTTCTGAAAAGAACATAATTTATTTTGATTTCAATGAATGGTGTTTTGATTTAATGTCAATAACTTTCTGTTAAATCCGGTGTTTCGTAACGGAAAAGGCATTTTTCTGTGTCTACTTGAAGATCAGATGATTTTTATTCTTCAGATGTGATTTGTCGGCGAATTTTTTAATCATTAATGAATGTACTTCTCCTTGCTTTTTCATGTACCTTTTATGTATAACGTTTGTGATTTTAAATGATTTGAATTAATTTACAATTTCTCAACGAGTTTGCATTGAGATTTCGTTTCTATCGACAGACGTTTTTTTAAATGAATATTTGAATATAAATATTTGATTAATGTAATGAACTTTTGCTAGTGTCTGTTTATTTTCAAGATTTGGATTTCAATTCATTCTATTAAAAATTATTCTGTGAAATTGTTTTGTATTAATGCAAATATTATTTCATCCATCTAAAGTATCAAATGGTTTTTCACTTTATTATTAAAAATAATAAATAAAACATAATATTAATTGGTATTAGGTCCAAATAACCCTAATTGTTTTAAAAATACTAACACACAAAATAGTAACAGAACTTGTTATTTGAATATTTTCTATTATATCTAGACAAAAAAATATTTTTTTAGATTATTTTTGTTTGCCTATGGCAGTATAACACTCGAGATATTATATATTAGGGAATACATACTTGTGGCAGTAAAAACATTTTTATTATTTAGTTTTATTTAGTTTAAATATTTTGGCACAGAGAAAGTCATTACTCAAAACACAAACGACGCTTATATTAGTAATAAAATAACTGTTTCTTTTGACAAAGAAAAAATAACATTGTTTTCTTAACATAAAATGTAATAAATTTAATAAGGAACATAACTTTTTTGAAGATAATAAAAATGTGACGATAGGTTATTAAAACACAAAAAATATCTTCAAAGGTTCAATGTTGTTTTATTTTTATATTCTGTGTCGTTTTGATCTATACGGTGATTTTTATTAACATTGAAAAAAAAAGTTCAGAGTTAAAATATTTTATGTTTTTGTATTCACACTTACTAATATAGGCTTCGAAGTACTAACATAAGATTTTTTATTGAAAAACTGTGAGTGATATCTCGCAGAGTGTGTGCAATCCTGTAGCAGAGAAGCACAATCGTTTTCTGGGCGATGTTTTCTATGATAACATTTATTATGCTTTAATATAGAAATTTTTAAATTATGTTCGCCCCTTCGTTACGTTTCTCACAGCGAACCTATGACGTAGATTTCAAGGTCAAATGTCGCCCAGTGAAAATTGCTTAAAATATACTTCGGGTACCGAGCTACATCTCGTTTGAAAAATCCGGCAGATTTATTCTGATTGATGATTTAAGTACAGAAAGATCTAAAGAATAAAAATCTGAAGTTGTTGGAAAAAATCGGTGTTCCTAAAGTGATCATCAATCGGGATCAATCCACCGGATTTTTCAAACGGGATGGAGCCCAACGCCTGCATTATTTGCTAAAGATTAATATAAACAACGAGGTACATAAGCGACGCTACTGAGTTACACGTTTTATAACAAAGTTATAACAAAAATGAAAAACAACAGGCGTCACAATAAATTAAATGTCAGTGGTTTTTAATAAGCGGTCCATTACTATATTTTATAAAAAAAGTAGGGCATTAACTGTCATACTTGACACGGGTGTAATAAATAACCTGTCGGTTGTTCTCTTTCTTTATATATAACTTTCTTTGTTTTTCGAACAGAATCATTCGCTGCTCTTTACGACATACCAGCTAAAAATATTAAAGGATTAAACATTTAATTGTATCAACTCTTGTCTACGGCAGCGCTTGCGTAAAAGTCGTTTTTACTCGCGTTAATGTCGGTTTTAACGGAAACTTCCTAACTGTCTGTATTATCGCAATTTTGATTCCATATTATATTCAGACGGAATTTTTTGTGACTGTTATATCTATGTAAAAGAGTTAACGATATTACTGTCATAGTACTATGGTTGGGGTACTTTAAATGACGTAGCGTCACGCCGTCACTTCATAAAAGCCGCTCGGTTTATGAGGCACAGAGTTACATATTTTATGTACAGTATCTCTCGTGCCCCGCACGCTCTTTATTTAACAGCTGTCTTCAGCGTCGTTCTGCCTCATTTCGACTAAAGTCATTAACGGACGTCGATTCAAACATTTCAATCCATTGGACGACGGGATTATTCAAACTAAAAAATGTCGTGTTTTTTATGACACTGTTTGATTAGTTCTTGCTCAAAACCAGCAGACAATCAAGCACGAAAAATAGCCCCGGTTTTAATTTTGAAAGCTAGCTTGAAACCAAACAACGGAGCGCGCAGTGTCAACATTTCCATCTTCGCAGCCAGCACGGTAACCAGCACAAGTCCAGCAGCAAATCCAGCCTCGTGTGCAGCGGTCTTTATGCCGGATCGCTACAGAATATCAACACATAATGTTATGTACAATATATTATATTATAATAACATATGTCGCATATGAAATATCAGACGGCGTCTCGCGGTACATTGCCTCTGCCGCGACGTCGATTCCCCTCCTTCTCACTGGTATACACCAGCTATGCTGTTGACATATTGGACTGACTTGCCAACATTAAAATGTAATATTTTGATGACTCTTTGAAGCATCTGTATCAGTTATAACGAGTTTACAAGATTTATTGGTTTGCACATGAAAATAAAAACGCATAAATATGTTTTTTTTTTTTGATTAAGGGGGTATTCTTATGTGACCACTTCGAAAAATCGATTTTTTTTTTTCATATTTCAATAGTAAAACCTATCGAAAATATGCTGTGAAAAATAGAGACCGAAATTCCTAGTTTTAAATAAATTACAACGCGTCGTAAGCGACTTGTTGGCTCTTGAAACTTTAAACGCATTTTTCTGGAAACATTATTTTCTAAAACTGTCATGGTCCTAAAAAAAAAGTATTCAACCGATTGCTTTGAAATTTATACATGTTCTTCTACTCATTAATGGTTATCGTCCGTACTAAAATTGCTTATTTTCGAAAATGTTTTCTTATTTTTTTTAAACGATTTTTAACAAAAAAATTAACAAAAAACACAAACTTTTTTTCTGCAGTCCGCCATTTTTTTTTTTTTTAATGAAATTGATTAATTTTAGTAGGGACGACAGCGACATCCCTACTGAACAATGATCCATTTGATTTTTTTATTTCAGACAACACGAACAGCCGCTATTACCATGACCAGTGACCTGCTTTTTTTTTAGTGTCTAATTTAATTTAAAAAAATATATATATAAAAAATGTAAAATAAGAGAAAAAAATTTTTTGTTATACAGTTAAAGATACAAACAAAAACATATAAAAAATTAAAATGATTGAATGTTATTGTCGTCTAAAAAAAAATTCCCTAAAAAGAGGTAAAATTTATGCGTTCACATAAGAATACCCCCTTAAACTGTTTAATTTGCTCAAGTAATGATTGAGTCATTTGCAAAAATGTATTAATTGTTCTTTTATAATTTTTAGAAGAGTTCGGGCATTGTGAATGATTTGTGATGAGAAGTTTAATAGTACTATTTATGAATTTATTTTTGGAAAAAATATAGATATGTTTGTGAAAATTCTTTGTTTGTTTCGTTTCTCATAACACTCGTTTAATTAGTAGTGTTGTTGAATACTGAATTATTGCACTATTCACTATTTAAATTATAAATACTTTTGGATTTCAATATTTCTAAAAAAAAAGTTAAACCGTTTACACGTAATGCTTGCAAACCCACAATGTTTATTAAAATAGATCCGAGGAACAAGAGAAATGCTATTATATTTTGTAATCTCAAAAAAAATATTTTATTTTTTGAACAAGTTATAAAAACGTGAAATGTGGCTATTTAATGTTGTAACAGCTTATAACAAGTAACTGGTTTGTATATTAAATTTTTGACAGATATATTTTGTTTTGGTTTAGTTAAAGTTTGACAGAATTATGAGCGGTAATGATGTTGCGAAGAGATCGTTTGTCATTTGTATGGAACATTTTGCAGGGTTGACTAAAATACACATATATATCAAATATATAAATTTTGAGTAAAAAAAGTTAAAATTTCATTACGGAATATAAGTTTATAAATAGACAAATATATAACTTAAGTTTGCTATTGTTGTTATGAAACAGCCATTGTTACAGTTATAATGAAATATTAAAAAAAAATATTTTCAAACAACGTAACTGTCGGTACTTAAACCCGAAACTTCCACTATCGCGGCGACTGAATTATCATTTACTGTGCAGTGATAAATCTATAACAACCAGTACTCATAATAAAGCATATTTGCAATCGTATTCAGACGTAGCTCTCGGTTGAGTGAAGGTTTATATTTTAGTGGTACCTAATGTAAAAATTAGCTCTCGAAGGATGTGAAATACAGTAGCAAATATGCTTTATTATCAGGGTTGCTCATGATACCTTAATGATACCCTAACTGCCGCGATACTAGAAATTTCGGATTAAGTCCCGCTGTGACATTGTTTGATAATTGTAACACACATTTTCTAATATAGGATTGTAACTGTAACAATGGGTGTTTTATAACGACGATAGCAAACCAAAGCTAGATATTGGTACAAATAAAGTTTATGATTAATTAAGCTTCGTGAATTTCTTGATGAGAAGACACTGAGTTATAAAAATAACCACAAAAAACACTAACACTTTTTCTCGGCAAACGTTTTGCTAGGCATCAAGAGATGATCAAAACTTTAAATCATCTTCTGATTATGCCAACATGGTTAAGGAAGGTTAGTGTTTGGCCGTGTTGCGGTTATTTTTAATATTAGCGAACAATTATGCTCGGTAAAAGCAAATGTTGTTTCACGACGGTATCATTTAGTTTTAAGTATAAATTTTCATTTTCAAGTATTCGAACATGAATTTAAAAAAATAATACAGTCATGTTATATTTCGAAGCTGTTTTGGTCACCCTTTGCTTTGCACGACTATTTATTATTAATGGACCAGCTTCTGTTGTCATGTTTTTAACACTTCATATTATTAATGAAATTTTAAACTTCAGGGCGGCATTGCTTTGAAAATGTTATGCCTGTTTTTATTAGCGCGTGTTTACAATATTTATTTAATAATTGTGTACATATTTTGATATGTATTAATAAATGTTGATGGACATAATTACTTTCTATTCATATTTATTATTAATAATGATATGTTTTGTTGAAGGCAAATTATGCATGCGACGCAAATGTGTATATTAATTTATTTTGTGATATTCTTTAATTAATAGCTCGCGTTGACTGTCCGAATATTTACATTTTTCAGATCAATTTAATTCTTAATTAAATATAGTCCAAACTCTAGCTATACAAAAGTACACTGGACAACACTACTAAAATTTTATTATTGGAAAATATTAAGTCGACGGCAGATTTATTCCATAATTTTTATCATTTTTTTGCTATCAGTATCTCGATTGCGACTCAGCACTGTTTGATGTTTATATGGATTATAATAGGGAATAAAATTTCATCATCTGTCTTGCAATTTTTTTTTTTGCATACCTGGTATATGGAACGTTTACTTATTTAGAGTGAGGCTTGTCAGGTATGTAAAAAAATTTGATAGGTAGACGATGATAATTGTAGTGTAGAGTCTTAATCCAGATACCGACAACATACATTTATTTAATCTGTCACCAGTGCAATTTTTTTCATAACATTGTTTGATAAATCCAATAATAACATTTTAGTAGTGTCAAAATTTTCGTGAACGCATTTGTATTTTTAGAATTTTTTTTGTCTGTCTGTCTAGTCGTCAGTAACAACAATTTTTACAGATAATATGAAATCGGCTATATGAAATTTGATCAATATCAACAAACACCTAAGCTTAAGGTAGTTGTCGTGGTACAATATTGTCAAAAAGTTATAGCTTATACGCGCCACAAAAGTATACTAGCTTGTAGCTAAGTGATCCATAATTTGTACGCAAGACTGTACCCGTGGAAACGTAATCCATACAGTATTCATAAGCATGTATACTTTTCTATAAATTGTTGAACTTTAAACCGTTATTTATAAATAATTAGACGGTCAAAAAAATTTTCTTATTTTTTTTAAACTCATAACAAATGCATTGAAAGACTGTCAGTTTTTGGAAAGTTTCTGACAGTTAGTTCTTTTTTTATAAATAAGAAACTGATTCAGAACTACAGAGATCGTATACAATCAATTTTAATTATCCAATTTTTAATTGAATTTATCTCGGATTATATACGGTCGATCGACTTCAAATTTTCAGGGTAATTGTATTATCATGTCCTTAATCAGTATACAAAAATTAAGAATTTTCTGACGGTGTGCCTTAACCACGACAACTACCTTAAAATATATTGCAACTTTTTTGTCTTAAGATTCGTTAATGATTACAAAGTAATATTTACGCGAATGAAACAAGAAGAAAATCAACGTTTATGCACGAACCCGCGGGCAAAAGTTAGCAAGAAATAAATTTGTTGTATTCATAAAATGAATAGTTTGGATGATTACGTTAAAATAAAAAAGAGATAAGTATATTTAAATATACTCTATCTCGCTCATACTGTCTTTTTGATTAATGAGTGTGGAAATTCATCTCAAAGTTTTGTTCGTCTCTTCTGCTATTTGACGTTTAATGAAGGCATTCTAAAAACATTTCTGCATAGATACGATGCACCACAGTGCAACGATGCAGAAAGGAAACGGCAAAAATACAGAATGTCTCAAGATGAGAGGTTTCTAGTGTTGTGATTTTTTACCCTATAATCCAGCATATGACCATGATTTTCAATCAGGATTTCGCCGGTTCGAATCCGGATCCCGTGAGCCTTTATATGTTATACTTGATAAAAAAAAATAAGATCAGTAGTTTCGTATAATTTCTTGAACATCTTTTAAGCTACGGATTTTAAAATTATAAAAAAATATATTTGTATTACTCATAATATAATGAGCCCTTTCGTTTGTCACATAATGCACTTAAGGTAGTTGTCGTAGTACAATATTGTAAAAAAAGTTACAGATTATACGCGCCACAAAAGTATACTAGATTGTAACTAAGTGATCCATAATTTGTACGCAAGACTGTATCCGTGGAAACGTAACCCATACAGTATTCATATGCATATATACGTTTCTATAAATTGTTGAACTTTAAACCGTTATTTATAAATAATTAGACGGTCAAAAATTTTTCTTATTTTTTTTCAAACTCATAACAAATGCATTGAAAGACTGTCAGTTTTTGGAAAGTTTCTGACAGTTAGTTCTTTTTTTATAAATAAGAAAGTGGTTCAGAACTACAGAGATCGTATACAATCAATTTTAATTATCCAATTTTTAATTTAATTTATCTCGGATTATATACGGTCGATCGACTTCAAATTTTCAGGGTAATTGTATTATCATGTCCTTAATAAGTATACAAATATTAAGAATTTTCTGACGGTGTGCCTTAACCACGACATCTACCTTAAACAATATATATTTTTTTAATTTTCCAATTTGACCCCCAAAATTGGATTTCCTTTATTTATGCTGTACGTGGTCATCTAACTCTGTATATGTACTAATTTTCATCCAGTAGATTCGGAGAAAATAAGCTGTGACAGATGAAAAGGCACGAGAGTATCCGTTTTTTCATTGGATCTACGGAACCCTAATAATACGTTGTATAACAGCGATAAGAAACACGAAAATATTGTGTGCTAGGTTTTATTTAAATAGCGACACTACAACGACGAGGTTAGTCTTAAATTCTCATTCTTTAATTAATTCAATATTTTATCTTCTGTGCTTCGTGAAAAAACAAAAATTTCATTTAAATCGTGAGCACGTGGCATTTTAGAGGATATAGTTTAATTTCAACCTTATCTAGTATTCAACGATTTCCATAAAATCTTATAATTTTGTAGTGAAATTAAAGATTTAAGCGGTTGAAATTTATTAATTTTGTAAACAGCTAACTATCTATGTTTAGATGTATAGTCTGTGTTCAGTAAATATATTTACGTAAATGCATGTATGCATATTTACCATGTCTTCTTCATTGTTCTCAAACTTCTTAAACTTTCAACATATATAATAAACGTAAAGTGAAGTCTCAAAAGAGCCTCAAACTTAGAAACTCATGTTCTAATATTAATTTATTACATTTTTGCGTCTATATATAACTTAGTTATGAACATTAAGATTCAAATAGATAGCTACAGTTTGCTGTTGTATTATGAAACATTGTTGACATTGCAATGCATTATTAGAGAAAAATATTATTCAAACAATGTCACCAAAACTCGAATTTTCCACTATCGCGGCGGCTGAATTATCATTTACTCTGTTTAAACAATCACATTTTTCACACTGTTTTCCACATCATGCGAGAGTTAATTTTTACTTTAGGTAAGCCAGATATGAACCCTCATTTAAGTGACAGTTATAGGTAAATCAAAGATGAAATTTATCCTATTAATTATTAATCTAGTGTAAGTCATATAAAATATAAAGTTGCTATGCTTTAATATGAGTTGATTGTTTGAATATGACACTGTAGAATAAATAAAAACCCGGGTCGCAGTGCCAAGACCCTGCCGACAATATAGTGTATTTGCTTATACAGGCAGTGTGGCTTTATTACACGAACTTAAGTTGGTTTTAGGGGAAAATTAAAAATTTGACTCCCTAATACACCCCTTAAAATAACATGTTTTTTCTTAACTGCAATATTATTATCAATCTAACGTCTACACCGAATTAAATACACCCTTCAATAAATATGTCACTATTTACAAATTAGTGTTTTCAAAAAATTTGTAAGTCCGGTCCTGTTGGGCCGATTTTATTGAATTTTTAGGGACACTTTTTAATTACTACTAAAGGGTTAAATGTCAATTTTGAAACGATTCTGAGAATTTTTTCGGTATTTTGGGACCCAAAAACATTTTTCAACCCCTAAAAACTACCCTTAAAATGGCCCGATTATGCCCATTTTAAATAGGCTTCTGGCGGTGATGGATTTCAACACGTGGGCCAAATTTCGTTAAAATCAATTAACTCTTTCGAAAGTTATTGCCCGTACACACACACACACATATATATATATATATATATATATATATATATATATATATATAAAATAACTATTTTAACGTTATCAGAAAAAACTTCCGCAACATATTCATTGCATGCTGCGTACGCAACTTCCGTAACCGAGAAAATTTTATCTTCAGTGCGCCAAACGAAATATAACTTCAAAAATAAAAAAAAAATGATATTACATTGCAAGGATTATTATGGATCATACTTTACGTAATGCAATTTGAACAGAAAGCTGTTGAACAACAAAGTTGTTTAATCTTTCAGCAAGATAGACCAACCGCAACTCCGTGTTTGCCGGTGGTCGAGAGTTTGAGACCCGGAACAGACCAGAAACCTTAGTTATATAAGTAGTTGCACAAGTACTGAAAGATTACAAACATCTTCCAGACTGAATGATATTATATATTACGCTGTTCCCTCAACATTGCATTATATAGAGAATCATCCTTCAGATACTACTGTTATTTTCTAGGTTATTCTGTATACAAATCCGGTTATTATAATAAAATTGTAACGCGATTAGAGATGGGAAAAACGGGTCTTTTTAGTGATCTGCATCTTTGCATCTGGATCCCGTATGTGAGCCGGCTCACTGAACCAGTTCAAAAAGAGCCGAGTTCTGAATATGTTACTGCAGTCTGCCACTGAGTTACCTGGTTCAGACCTGTATAGAATCAAGAATGCATAGCCAAACATGTGATGCATGAGTCATTTGAGCTGACAGATGCATCAAGATAGAACTGATACTTAAGTGTAAAGTGTGCTTCTGTGTGTTAAATGTTTCACTGAGTCATGCGGATCCGTTGATCCATCGGCTCAAGAAAAAGTGAGTCGGCTCTCACGGATCTTTTGTCGGAGTCGGCTCTTTGAACCGGTTCAGATCTGAGTTGCCCAACACTAAACGCGATCCTTTGGCTCGATTCTGTAGAGTCAATTACACAGGTCTTAAATTTCTGTCACTTTCTAACATCGGAATTAAATTCTTAAATTAATAACTTCTTTTCTAGAGATCTAAATTTTTGCGTTTAAATGCGGATGACAGACATGCAAAAATATCTTCTCGTTTACTATTTCATATCTTTCAACTTTAATTTTATTCAAAGTAACAGAAATAAGTTTTCAGTGATTTATATCTAAAAAAAAATGAGCAGTTGGCAATTAATTATATTTTGTGTCTGTGATGTAGGGACATTTGTTTTCTTTAAAATTTTGTTGCCGGTGTAAATAAAATCGTGTGGGCGTAACTGCTTCTGTTAAAGGAACACGATATGTCTCAATTTTTTTGAGTTATTTCAAAAGAAAATAAGTTATGCGTTTTCTATTTATACTCAGGAATATATTTAAGGTAAGACTTTAGGATCAATGACCGAGAATAAAACAAAATAAAATAGCAGAGGTAGCTATTTAATTGTATAATTCCATTTGGAACAAATAAGTCTTAATAATACATTTCGAACGATTTTTTTTAAGTCACAAAAAGTCTAGGTAAATTAGGAAAAATTTGAGGAATAGTGTATTAACAAACATAATTTTAGGGAAAATTGTCGAAAGTAGTCTTCTAACTAATATAGCAAAAATATTAATAAATGTGAAACGTATATGAAAATTTATTCGTTCTAATTAAATTCAACTTGCCAAGAAAATGGTTACTTTTGTTATTTTGTATATGATAAAAAATAAACTAACTCATTCGTAAACGTGGGGCGTTAAATTTATATATTATGAAGATTTTCAAGTAATTATTTTTTAAGTGAACTAGTTCTTCAGCAACCACTGTTCGAGTGTTTTCCTTAAAGAAATATAATAAAATCTTTAAAATATACCCACAGATAAGTGTCGTAATTATGTAATGTATGAATATTTACATGTAGTTATTGTCGCCACAAGAATAAAATAAAAAAAAAGATTTAATATAATTAAATAATACAATTTCAAACGAGTTTGAAACAAAAACCCTTTTTGAAACCAGAACACAATAATGAGTTAATAACAAAAATCTTTTGTAGGGATGCAATTAATTGAAATTTAAAATTATTCCACAAATAATTTTTATAGTTAATTTTTATTAACAAAAAATATTAAAAATAGTTAAATCTTTTTCAATTAATGACACAGTAAATGAAAATTATAGAGCACGAATTATAGAAAAAAAGTGGCTCCGTGTAGTTATGTATGCGCGTTTGAAGTTATACTTCTTTGGCTTGATTAAAAACCAATTATTAATATACGAGTACATGCAGATAATTGATTGCAATAAAATCTTCAAAAAATTTAAGAATAATACTTAATAATATATAAATAATAATTAACCTCAAATATTTGAAAACACTTTGAAACTTCATAAAAGTAAAAACCAACGTAAAAAATGAACGTGTTTTCAAATATTCATCAATCAATCTATTAAGTTATCAAAACTATAATAAGTTCCGCTGGATGACCCTTAAAACGAGTATTAGTTGTAATCAAAAGTTATAGTCATCTAGTATATTATATATAGTTTCCAAATTACAGAAATTGTATTGATTTCGTCCATCTGACATTTTAGTCTGAGCCTCGTATGGCCAACTTCATACTGTCGAATTTTCGTTAATTGTGCGCGTGCAATTTCCGTTGCCTGCTAAAATTTTGCTCTCAACGCGCCAGAAAAAGTATAGTTTCAAAAAATCTGTCAAACTATAAACGAAGTTCCAACTTATATTATGTTTTCGACGGGGGGCATTTTTTCATTGGTCAGCTAAGTATGTAAACACATATATTGTGTACTATAATATATATTATAGGTACGCAGCTGTTATAGATCGAGGAGCTTGCTTGCTAGTAACGCTGGCCTCTCACTCAGTTGGTCTTCTCTTCTGTATGGCCGACGGCTGAAACTTAATGGCCGGATCCCGGAAATTGTGAGCACATATATCTCGCGGCAGATTTATGAAAGTGCTTTTCTTCTTCGGCCAGTTCTGCTGCACTATAACACGAGCATAGCGAGCATGTTGCTTATGGTCCAGTGTTTGTAGTCTTATTACAGCCGTTTACCAGGTCCGTGTCGTTCTACCCGTTGGCTACCAGAATCCGTTACACGACTGATCAGTGCTGGATTTACATAAGGGCACTTGGGGAGTTCAAGGACCCCGCTACCTAATGCAAATTCAATTTGTAAAAAATATAACAAAGAAATATATATGTGCACTGGTCGGTTATCGAAACAATAAAGATTTTTCAGTAAAGATTTAATGTTCATTCAATCTTGATCTACTTACAGGGGCGGGGGGTTACAGCTTTTGTGCCCATGGGTTTTGACTTATCAAAAACGCCACTACGACTAAATACGAAACATACAGTCAGTGACATCACTTCTATTCGTTTAAATAGGGACCGAAAGGAAAATGAAATCCCTGATAAACTGTAATTGAAACTGAAAATCTTAAATGTAAATTTCAGAAAACGAAATCTTAAATATAAATATGGTTACGTTGAGGGCTTGAAACCGAATTTAGGTGATCATAAAAACTGAAACCGATAACCGAACTGAAATGAATTTTGGTTTTGGTCCCTGCTTTTATACAAGACGGTACCAAAATCCACTCAATCGAATGAATCCTAGTGGATCTTTTGATATTTTTGAACCACTAAAAATTATTTTGTGTGCCGTGTCATTTAAGAAAAATATCTTGGTACTTAATATGAAACTAACAGACAAAAACGAAAAATTAAAAAGAATGTTTAATAATATGTAATGATTAAATAATATAATAAAATGCATTTTAAAACATTTATTTCTCTTTTAGAAAAGGTGTCATAGGGTATTTCACAGGAAATATCTACCTGCCTATAAAAAAATACCAAAAATGTTTGTTGAATTAAATTAAATTTAATTCGACAATTTTTTAAGTGATTGAATGAACGCGGTTAAACTTTAAAAATGCAAAAAAATGTTGATTTTTCGTTTTGTTTGTGATTACGATTTAGTTAATTTCCTTCAAGGACAATATTTGAAAATGTGTGGATGTGAAAGGGTATAATTTTGTGGATATAATTGTAGCATGTAGAATGAACGGGCCTGAAAGAAATATCGTTGTTTGTATGCAGCCAAGACAAAATTATAGTAAACTGCTTACATAGATTGACTTCTGGAGTTTTATTTCATACCTTCTACTCAATGAAATAATTTATTATAATAATAGGCGTGTCCAAATTTAAAAAAAATTTTGAACATGCGCAAACAAAAAATGTTAACCAAATTATTTGTTATATTATTCCTTTTAATTGCAAACAAGAATTAAAGTAACATATGTATTTTAAACCGCCATGCTGATGATGTCGAGGACAATCATACTTGTTTACCTTTGGAAAGAGATGTATATAAATTATTTTTCTTGTAGGTTGCTTTCAATTTGACAGATCATCGTTCGTGACATAGTACGTTTAGTCAGCTAATCGCAAGCTGAATATTAACCACGCCGTTGTATATTTTTAATTTCCATTGAAAATTCAACCTTTTGAGAATTTTTATATTATTAAAAAATCTTCAAGAAAATTCTCAAAAAAACTGTTTCGAGACAGGTAATATGATTACCTAGTGAGGGGGAAAATATTTCAAGATTTATATTGTACTGATTTATATTGTATTGAAAACAAAAGAAAAAAAGAAAAGAAAAAATCTATTTGTAGTATAGATTCCAACAAAAAAATAAAGCATGCGGGACGATCTCAATGTGTGGAGGAAGTATTGACAAAATTCGTTAATTATTTTTAACACGTGATTTTATTGATGGCGGCCTATGCTTTGTAATGTGTGAACGAAGAATATTTCAACTAGTAACAAGTCTTAGTTTTTTAAGGAGTATGCGCGTACATTCTATGAAGAAGTTTTCGTTTTGTTGTTCGCGAGAAATATAGGTGCACGTAATATGTCTGGACCAGAGTGTTGTTCACGCCATTCGCCAGCCTGGGTAAGTTATGACTCTCACAAAACAGAAAACTTGCTGGAACCGAGTTTGAAAGACTCAACACTCGTTTATAATTTTACTATTCTAACTTACTAGTGGGGAATATAGTACTAAATCACTATTCAAAATATTACAATATTTCTCGTTTTGAGGTCCCGAATCAAAAGAATACATTTTTGGAAAAAGTTTGTGCGTCAATTTGCCGGTTTGTCTGTAAGCACAATTTTGGGTGGATATTTAGTATGCAAATATGAAGAACCCTATTGTTTTTGAGGAAAATCGACGCATGTGCTGAAGAGATATATATATATATATATATATTATAGGCGTCGTTCGGCGTTGTTCGAAAGTATTCGGAAATATTCGAATTTATTCGAAATTATTCTAAATTCAGTAAAACTTGGTGTAGGGTTAAGATCTTTCATTTGTAACACCGAAGAACCATTTCAACTGAATCCGAATCTAATCGGTTACGCGGCTAGCTTCAGCTGGCGCTGGGCCATGGGTTAGTATAAGAAATTTTAATAAAATAATCGCATAAAAAATACCCAAACACAATTACGAAACACGAATATACTATACTTAAGAAAATGCCTTAAAAGGCGCTTAAAAATCCACCACCCACCACACGACACAAAGGACAGCACAAAATAACGAGTTCCCAAAATATATCCCAACGGGAATGACCGTAAAACGGCCTGAAAAATCCTACCACCTACCACTCGAAAAATTAACAACCACAAGACACGAAAACACGTAGCTGACCAAAATCGGTTCTGATATTCAAAAAAAACATTTACGTATTCTCCGACTGAGTTACCAGGGCGCCAGGACACGAATCGTAAATAGCCACACCTAGATAGTCCAGACTAGGAAGCTTAGACCCAAATGGTTCAACTACAACCCTGGAAGGGCAAGACAACAGACACAGTACACGAAACACTATGAATAACACGTTAAAAACTTCTGACTAGAACGCAAACACATCTCTTACAAAATACTTCATCCGGGAATTATCGGACACCCGGTATATTAAATTCTTGCCATCAAGATACACTTAAGATAGGGTTGAGATAAGCAGAAACAGTTCGCAGGGCGATAATTAATCCGTAATTTTTCGTACACCCTGTATATAGGATCTCTGACGTCACGGGAACGTTAATCTTGGCTGGGATAAACGTAACAACATCCAATTATAAATCCGGTAATTAATCGTAAGATCGTAACGTATATGGAACGTATGTAGGTACCAAATCAAGAAACTGTATGCAACAAATCCTGGAAAAACTTAAAGCTGAGTCCAACGGGATAACTCTGGCAGGTTAGAGATTGCCCAGAATCACGTAATAATTCTTAAAGGTAGACACCATGTAGCATTGTGGCTTAAGTGAACTGAATGCAAATATTTTCTCGGTCCAGATTCCCGAACTGAATTTTATTAGTCCGACAGGACAGTCGGGAGTAGTTCGCCAGAAATTTTATTCAAAAGAAACCGATGCACAGGAATGTTCGAAGTAAAATAGAATAGTAACACAGTTTCAGAAAACTGTAGAATGTACTCCTGTATTCCAGAATCCAGATCCACACAAGTACGAAAATCTAAAAGATCCTTGATGAATAATTCACGGTTAATATTCCCTATTCACAAAAAACGCTCCTAATTCCAGGTATATAATGGGCACACGGAAAGCTTGCACTCCCTAACATCAATCACAACAATCACTAACAATCGGAATTATCCAAAAATCCAGAAATCCAGGGAAATACAGGAATTACAATAAACGGGATAAGACTTCAGGATAGTTACGACAAAGCTGGAGTCAACAATAAAAACTAGAACGATACATCTCCAGAATAATGTCAGATATTAACAATCGAAATTTGTGAAAAAGATAATTGATTATTGGCGATGTTAAAATATCATTTCTTCGTGCTGTGTAAAAATATCCGTTCTATTTTTTCTTTTATTCAACAATAACGCGATCTGACTTCTGCTCTCGTTGCTTGTCCGGACAGAAGTCCCTATCTTTTCGTGTTACGAACTTATACCAATATATTCCAACCATAACATCACCACCTCTCGTCTAACACACAGCTCGCTATGTCTGTCTCATCTTAAGACAGTGAACTACGTCACAGACGTCGCTCACGACTCAGGCAGCCGGCTTGCACTTTTTTCTCTCTCACCTACTCTCATTACTGTATACCCCGCGCGGTGAGTCCTTTACCCACTCATGTAAGACCATTGCCTCTAATCATTCAAAATGGAATGCATTTTGATAACTTGAAATCGCGCGTATAGTGCGTTTCATAAATAATCATCCAACAATGCGAATGCCTTTATTTAGTCTTAGATTGTTCAACAATGGTATGGAGCGACTCATACGCAAGACTACAGACTATAAAGGTGGTTGCACACGCTCAAATTTTTATTTTTCAATTTTTGAAGCCAATTGTTGTCCTAGAGTTACGGGAGTTGTCGCTATGGATCCGGGTCCTCTAGACCTTATTGTTAGGCATAATTTGAACATGATATACACCCCTTCTTCCTCCAAAAGAAAAGGACGAAGACCTTTTCTTCTATTCGAAAGTTCGAAACTAAAACTGGATAACTGAATTCGCAACAAGAAAAATTCGCAACTGTACCGGTAACGCACGAAAGCAAAATTCGATAATCGACACGATCACAACCGAAACTCAACGAAACAATACGAAACGAAAACGATACTGCAATATGCCTCCAATCGAAAATCCTACCCTCTAGAGTAGTCGATTAGGCACACTGCAAGCTCAATCAAATAAGGCGAAAGCGGAATCGTCACTAGCCAGAGCGTCAGATTCGTCACGATCAGCTTCCTGAGCCAACTCTTCATCCTCGTTCTCAGATCCATCGGATGCGTCGGTAGCAGAGTCGTCGGAGTAGGGCTTCAGATCCTTGATGTGCCAACGACCGATTGGTTGACCATCCTCTTTAACAAGTTCATAGACGAGGGGCGAGATTTTCTTAGCGATTCTACAGGGGACGAAACGAGGCGCCAGTTTAGAAGAGAATCCATGCGCGCCGCTAGACAAAATATAGTGCCGTTTCCAAACTCGCTGTCCAACCTCATACACATCTGGTGCACGCTTATCTCGATTATACGCAATCGCTTGTCTCTGATATGCTTCATCTAAATGCTTTTGAACCTCTTGAAACACAGCTGGATGTTCTTTCATTTGCTTCGCGTAAAACTCACAAGACCAGTCTAACTCTACCACATCGTGTTGACCGACCTCACCATAATAGCTTCCGTCAAGGGGTACGAAACGACCGAAGTTTAGAAAAGAAGGTACGAAACCGGTTGACTGGTGCACGGCGGTACGCAAAGCACATGCTATTTTAGGCACCATGACATTCCACTCATGGTGGTTCAGGTCAGAGAGGTAAGAACGGATAGCGGTTCCCAAAGTACGATTGACGCGTTCTACGAAATTAGCTTGAGCGTGATATTTAGCAGTCAGCAATTGTTTAACGTGATATTTAGCAAGAAGATTTTTTATTGGGCGGCCGGTAAATTCAGTGCCGTTGTCGCATAACAGAAACTGTGGCACTCCAAACATCAGAAAGACTTGATCCTCCAGGAATTGGGCAATAGAAACCGCATCAGCGTTTTTCAACGTTTTAAGCAAGACAAATTTAGAAAACCAATCCGCAACGACTAAAATATACCGAAAGCCATCCTTCGTTCTCGGGAACGGACCAACAATGTCTGCTCCTACGAACTGCCACGGAAATTTGACCCTTTTTGGTTGACCCATAAAGCCAGGTCGCGCAGTATTTTGAACCTTTTGAGCACCACAGACACGGCAACGAGACACAAAGCGACACACATCAGACCTCATCTTAGGCCAATAATACTGCTCAGAAAGGCGGTAGAGAGTCTTGGCGATGCCCAAATGACCAGCGGTGGGTTCAGAATGATGCTGCATCATCAGTTCCTGTCGGGAACGTTTTGGGACGACCACTTTCCATTCGTCCTGATTAGGTCCTTGGTTAATATCAAGAGCAAGACGTTTAAAAAGACGACCGTCAACCACACGCCAACACGAATAATCCTGAGGAGCGAGATTGACATTTTCCAGCATTCGCTGATACCACCTATCAGCTAAACAGGCATCGTCATTAATTGTAACAGCGGAAACTTGGACGGGAGAACGAGACAATGCATCGGGTACTACATTCAATGATCCCTTGCGGTGAACGAAGTCGATGTCATATTGTTGTATTTTGAGGGCCCAACGCGCTAATCGACCAGTGGGATCCTTCAAATTTTGCAACCATAGTAGAGAATGGTGGTCTGTAAGAACAGTAAATCTAGTGCCCTCAACATAAGGACGAAATTTCTCGATTCCGAAGAGAACGGCTAAGCACTCCTTCTCGGTGGTTGTGAATTTTCGCTCGTTGGCAGTGAGAGTCCTGCTGGCGAAGGCGATTGGGACTTCCACGGATTCGTCGTTACGTTGAGTCAAAACACACCCTAATCCACAATCCGATGCATCACACTGCACAGTGAAGGGACGAGAAAATACGGGACTGGCGAGAACAGGGGCGGAAACTAAAGCTTGTTTTATGGCCTGGAACGACTCTTCAGCCTTAGCTGACCATATAATCTTCTGACCCTTTTGTCGGTTTTTAATTAATTCTGTTATGGGAGCGGTTAAAGAAGAAAAATGGGGAATGAATCGCCTGTACCACGAACACAAGCCAATAAAGCGTTTAACCTCGGTGGTATTTGTCGGTTGAGCGTACTTGAGCATTGCTGAAACCTTGTCGGGATCCGTCCGAAGACCCAGCTTATCTACCACGAAACCAAGAAATTTCAGAGAGGGTCGACAAAATTCACACTTCGACAAATTAATCGTTAGGTTAGCGCGCTTAAAACGTGACACAATTTCTTGTAATACGGAAAGGTGTTTCTCGAAGGTAGGAGTAGCAATAATAATATCGTCGAGATACACAAATACGAAAGGTTCGAGTTCAGGACCCAATACGCGATCCATCAGACGCTGTTGAGCTTGCGGGGCATTACGAAGTCCAAAAGGCATAACTTCGAATTCAAAGAGTCCGCGACCGGGGACCGAAAAAGCGGTTTTCTCGCGGGACGCAGACGACAAAGGAATCTGCCAGAAGGCGGATTTAAGGTCGATACTAGACAAAAATTTAGCACCAGACAGCATGCTAAGAATATGGTCGACTCTAGGTAAGGGGTAAGCGTCAGGTTTAGTTACGGCATTCAACTTACGCCCGTCAAAACAAAATCTTAAATCACCATTAGATTTCTTGACTAATAATACGGGGGACGACCAGGGACTGGCGGACGGCTTCACAACGTTCATGGACAACATTTGATCTAACTCATGGTTAAGATGCTGCATCATATAAGGCGAAAGAGGGTACTGACGTTGTTTGATCGGCTTAGAAGTGCCAGTGTCAATATCCATTTCGATTAAAGATGTGCGACCTAGCTTTTGTCCATCGCGCCAGGACAAAGATTGAAAAAGATCAATGGTAGCAGAAAGCTGTTGTTTCTGACTGGTAGAAAGATCAGAGCTGTCATGAATAACGTTAGGAGGGTCCAGAAGACAAACCTGGTGTCTAGAAGACGGGACTGGAATGTGGTACACATTTTTCGGGAAATCAACGGAAACGTTGAATTCTTTAACAAAGTCCATTCCTAAGAGAATGGAATGACGAAGAGACGGGACGACAACGAGATCTAACAGCTTGACGACACCACCCACAGTAATTGGCAGTAGAACAGATCCTGTAACTTGCTGCTTAGCACCATCAGCCGTTGAAAGTATGAGTTTAGATGGCGTTACCTGAAGAGAGAATAAATCTAGAAATTTTAAACCGTGCTGTCCTAACACAGAACGGTTAGCACCGGTGTCCAAAAGACACACTAAATCATAATCGAAAATTTTAAGTGTAACATATGGACGATTATCCCCAGCCTTATACGTAAAAACAGGAGAGACATTGGACGATATGCGGGGCGTGACGGGAGAATAACGAGATTTGCGAGAGTCATTCGGACCGGAAGCTGCAGTGTTACGTGAACTTATAACGCGACGAGAAGATTTAAGTGTACAACGAGACGAGACACGAGATTGGGACGGCATGCGCGAAGGCACTGGTACGGGTTTCTTACAAAAATCTTTAACAGTAAAAAGCCATTGCTTCCAAGCAGTTTTATTAAAAGAGGGACGCATGGCAACCTTAAGGCGATGACGGAAAGTGCGTTGCCGAACTACTGACCGCCTTTGAAGTTTGTCGACGGCTTAAGAGAGCAGGCGTTAGCGAGGTGAGCCTTATTACCACAACGATAACAAAATATTTTCTTGGCTTCTTTACACTGATTATAACGGTGACCGGGCTGAAGGCAATTCCAACAAGTAAAAGTAGTAGCGACAGTATTTGCCCTAAGGTTTGAAGGTAGTGGGGTTGCGTCATTAATAACGGTACACCTAGCGGTAGAACGGGTTGCCTGGAAGGCATTTGCTTTCAGCACGGTATCCTCTAAGGATACTAGAAAATCGACCAGCTCTCGAACCGTATTAAATTGTTTTTTATGTAAATGAGGACCATAGGGAGGTAATAAGTTTCCTATGATGATGTTAATAAGTTGTTCGTCTGCTAACGGAATAGATAATTGAAGCATCATATCATGAAGACTAGTAATAAAGCAAGTAACGGATTCGTGAACACCTTGGTGACGAGCATACATTTTCTGCGTTAGAGAGAAATCATTATAAGACGGCAAGAAATGCTTCCGAAGAGCCACGACGAGCGAATCCCAATCCTGGACTCCTTGTGAAACGATCATGCGGTACCAGGCTAAAGCATCTCCAGTGAAAATATCAATTGCTGACTTAAATAGTGTCTCCTTAGAGCAATGTCGAGCTACTCGTGTAGCTTCGAGGCGCAAGAGGAATTCACCAAGCGGTTGGCTTCCGTCAAAGGAGATGTTCCATTTATAAACCGGTACAAAATGGTTCGAGCTGGTCCTAGTGACGTCATGTGCAGAAGGATCAGTCCTTACTTCGGTCATATCTGAGGCGGGAGCCACCGCAGGACTATTATCACAGAGGACAGCGATGCCAGAACTGTGGCGCTCAACCAGCGACAGACCCCCCTCGGCAGGTGCTGCATCCAAGAGCTTAGCACAAAAGTCGTCTTCTAGGGCCATAACAGAAATCAAACGATCATTTTTAAATAAAAGGATAGCTTCGTCACCACTAATAATTCTAGAAAGTCGACCCTTCAAGTGGTTTAACCGACTTCGAATTTCTATCACGTGATCGTCAGCCGCACCCGAAAATGACTCAATTAGCAAAGAAACCGAATTGATACTGCTATCCACTTCGGCTCCATCCGTGGCCAAGACAAACGAACTACAGGCATACGATATTCCGGGACGCTTAACGTCAGAGGCTAATAATCGTCGAAGACACTTCCGTTTCTTTACTTCTTCAAACCCGCGCGCAAATCCACGAATAGACAATTCGTAATTCATCTCATACGTCGTCAATAAATCAGCATCTATTTCATACGAGATATCCATTTTGGATAGTTTTAACGAAAACAAGCGTAATACAACCTATACGAAACGATAAGGATACAGCGAAAATACGAATTTGACGAGAAAAGTTATCAGACTTAACAATCTATGTTCAAATCGCAGCCGACCTAAAAACCCGAAATTTAACAAAACGAAAGTCGTATAAGGTACCAACCTATTGCTAACTAGATACTAAGAAAAAATGGGTTCCCCAAAACAAGAGAAGTAAACAAAGCCCCGAGCTTAAAACAACTAAGTCCCAAGGACCAAACGAACAGCGCAAAAGACTGAGAAATTAGGCCCCACGTTGGCAGGCGCCAATTTATAGGCGTCGTTCGGCGTTGTTCGAAAGTATTCGGAAATATTCGAATTTATTCGAAATTATTCTAAATTCAGTAAAACTTGGTGTAGGGTTAAGATCTTTCATTTGTAACACCGAAGAACCATTTCAACTGAATCCGAATCTAATCGGTTACGCGGCTAGCTTCAGCTGGCGCTGGGCCATGGGTTAGTATAAGAAATTTTAATAAAATAATCGCATAAAAAATACCCAAACACAATTACGAAACACGAATATACTATACTTAAGAAAATGCCTTAAAAGGCGCTTAAAAATCCACCACCCACCACACGACACAAAGGACAGCACAAAATAACGAGTTCCCAAAATATATCCCAACGGGAATGACCGTAAAACGGCCTGAAAAATCCTACCACCTACCACTCGAAAAATTAACAACCACAAGACACGAAAACACGTAGCTGACCAAAATCGGTTCTGATATTCAAAAAAAACATTTACGTATTCTCCGACTGAGTTACCAGGGCGCCAGGACACGAATCGTAAATAGCCACACCTAGATAGTCCAGACTAGGAAGCTTAGACCCAAATGGTTCAACTACAACCCTGGAAGGGCAAGACAACAGACACAGTACACGAAACACTATGAATAACACGTTAAAAACTTCTGACTAGAACGCAAACACATCTCTTACAAAATACTTCATCCGGGAATTATCGGACACCCGGTATATTAAATTCTTGCCATCAAGATACACTTAAGATAGGGTTGAGATAAGCAGAAACAGTTCGCAGGGCGATAATTAATCCGTAATTTTTCGTACACCCTGTATATAGGATCTCTGACGTCACGGGAACGTTAATCTTGGCTGGGATAAACGTAACAACATCCAATTATAAATCCGGTAATTAATCGTAAGATCGTAACGTATATGGAACGTATGTAGGTACCAAATCAAGAAACTGTATGCAACAAATCCTGGAAAAACTTAAAGCTGAGTCCAACGGGATAACTCTGGCAGGTTAGAGATTGCCCAGAATCACGTAATAATTCTTAAAGGTAGACACCATGTAGCATTGTGGCTTAAGTGAACTGAATGCAAATATTTTCTCGGTCCAGATTCCCGAACTGAATTTTATTAGTCCGACAGGACAGTCGGGAGTAGTTCGCCAGAAATTTTATTCAAAAGAAACCGATGCACAGGAATGTTCGAAGTAAAATAGAATAGTAACACAGTTTCAGAAAACTGTAGAATGTACTCCTGTATTCCAGAATCCAGATCCACACAAGTACGAAAATCTAAAAGATCCTTGATGAATAATTCACGGTTAATATTCCCTATTCACAAAAAACGCTCCTAATTCCAGGTATATAATGGGCACACGGAAAGCTTGCACTCCCTAACATCAATCACAACAATCACTAACAATCGGAATTATCCAAAAATCCAGAAATCCAGGGAAATACAGGAATTACAATAAACGGGATAAGACTTCAGGATAGTTACGACAAAGCTGGAGTCAACAATAAAAACTAGAACGATACATCTCCAGAATAATGTCAGATATTAACAATCGAAATTTGTGAAAAAGATAATTGATTATTGGCGATGTTAAAATATCATTTCTTCGTGCTGTGTAAAAATATCCGTTCTATTTTTTCTTTTATTCAACAATAACGCGATCTGACTTCTGCTCTCGTTGCTTGTCCGGACAGAAGTCCCTATCTTTTCGTGTTACGAACTTATACCAATATATTCCAACCATAACATCACCACCTCTCGTCTAACACACAGCTCGCTATGTCTGTCTCATCTTAAGACAGTGAACTACGTCACAGACGTCGCTCACGACTCAGGCAGCCGGCTTGCACTTTTTTCTCTCTCACCTACTCTCATTACTGTATACCCCGCGCGGTGAGTCCTTTACCCACTCATGTAAGACCATTGCCTCTAATCATTCAAAATGGAATGCATTTTGATAACTTGAAATCGCGCGTATAGTGCGTTTCATAAATAATCATCCAACAATGCGAATGCCTTTATTTAGTCTTAGATTGTTCAACAATGGTATGGAGCGACTCATACGCAAGACTACAGACTATAAAGGTGGTTGCACACGCTCAAATTTTTATTTTTCAATTTTTGAAGCCAATTGTTGTCCTAGAGTTACGGGAGTTGTCGCTATGGATCCGGGTCCTCTAGACCTTATTGTTAGGCATAATTTGAACATGATATAATATATATATATATATATATATATATATATATATATATATAAATATAAGAGATATATATTTTAAAAAAGTTGTCAAAAAGCAACTAATGGAAATTTGTTTGTATAATTTTAAGGATTTTTTTTAAAAAAACACAAATGTATATGACGTTTTTGTCAACTTTCAGTTGTGACAAATAAATTTGTATTCTATTCTATTCTATAATGTTGTTTTTTGTATACCTAATGATGGTTTATTATTTTATTTTTTCCAAGAAAGTTTCGTGGGAAATTTTTTTTTCAAGGCTCACAGTTTCAGAAAAATTTTGGAAATAAAAAAATCAGGCGTTCGTTTGTTCTGAAGAGCTGTAAAAAATAAATTAGGTACCTAGCTGACAAAAGCTTGCTTTAGTTAATTTTTACATGTAAAATCACATGTAGCCATGCATATGAATAACAAACATAATATTTATTACTAATCATTACCCGAGTCACCGCACGTTTTAACACAGTTTTTATTTTATTTATTATAATATGTCAAATGCGAATATTTTTGAAGTTCGAATGGTTCTGTCGCCAAATTGGTTGAAAATTTTAAAATAGGTATAGCTTTTTCATATATTAACACATAATATTAGTTATCGTCATTTAAAAGCTAGGTTATCTTGAAAAAAGGTTTCAAACTGTTCATAGTTCCTAAATATTTTTCAGTGCTTGGCTAAGACTGTAGATGTTTTGAAACCCCATCTTTGGAAGCATACAGTGTTTTGTTATGTGTAGCGAATTGCTGCGTTCGTTTGTTTCGATTTCTAATTCTTTCTCTCTCTATCTCTTTGCAAGACTAGTGGATACCTTAGGAGTATTTATTGTTTAAGAGATAAAGAAATTTATATGGTTGAGAGGTCAAGTGATATTTCTACTGTTTATTTCGTACGGGGTTGGTACCTATATTATGGCGCGTGTGCTTTTAAACCATTTATGTACATACATATATGTGTACTATATATTCTTTTTCTTCTTCTATTCCTGCTATGGCCGCCCTGTTTTAATAGCTGAATGGCTTAAAATTATGATAGTGCACTGTTCAGTGTTACAACTGGTGTTTCGGAAATTCTTATATTTTGTCTTTCAGTATCTGGATTTTTTTAAAAAATAAGTTTGGAGTGAAAAATAATACTGTAATGATGTTTTACAATTTTTTAAATTAATTTAGGGAAAATTTCGATCCTTAGATATGTTGAAAAAGAGCCTTTGCGACATAGCAAAACTGATTATGTAACACTGCATTGACTCTGAAAATGATCTGAAGGACATCAAAATGTAGTAAAATGCAATTTTAAAGAAACACTAAAGATTTTAAATTGACCCTGTGCCATGAAGTTCCTTTTTCCACTCTAATTTAAAAGACTACAGTATTGTTAAATTTAAAGTCTTTAAGACGTCTTTTCTCGTAAGTACTATATTTTTTTTAGCTGCCAGTTGCCTGAGATATCTGAGTCTATTATTTTGATTTAATATATAATATATAATAATATAAATCAAAAATCCAATTGATTATTTTTCCATTTCTCATATTACAACCTGGAAACTGGGCGTCATATGAGGTCTAGCTGTTCTTTAGCCTTACGGAATTTTTTTATGGAAACAACAAATGCTCGTTATCTGTCAACTGTTGTCAATTGCTGAACAACTGTATCTTTAAAAATCCATGAGGTCAAGACTCAACTAAGTGTAGAAAAAGTTATTCTAAGAAAAAAAACGTCATTTTATTCTTAGATTAACTTTTTCTACACTTAGTTGAGAAAAAAAAACTTATTACAGAAGCATATTGTTCACTTATAAGTTCAAATAAACATTAGACGAAAAAAAATAATAAAAAACGTCATTTTAATTTTTTTTCGTCTAACTTATAAGTGAACAATATGCGTCTGTAATAAGTTTTTTGTTTCGTATCAAATTTATAGGAATTGATATTGTTAAATAAATATGGATTCGCATTACATTTTCAATCATTATGAATCAAGTAGGTTTTCAAAAATATGTGTGCATAGAGACAGAAAAATAATTGAAACGAAAAATAACAAGTCAGATGTTTTCTGGAACGTTCGTATATCACGTGGAACATTATTCTTTGTAGTCCATAGTCATATAGGAACATATCTAGGGCTACTGGGAAAACTTTATATCATATTAAGGTAGAAAGCGTATACTGTTATAATATTTTCTTTCGAAAATTCAATTGAAAGAAAAGAAAATACTTTTTATGATTTATAAATCATAGTCAATAAACAGTATAAAAAATATAAAAAACAAACTAAAAGCTCAAAAACTAAAAGTATGACAAGAAAACAATCTTCCAGCATGAAAGTTAGCTTATTATGATGGACTATAGACGCTTGTTAACTAGTTATTAGCATCTAATCTAATATGTCGGAAAAAATATATTGATTTTAGTGTCATCTCACTGCAAGCATATACTAAGACGTTTGGCACCAATATATTTTATCGTCTACTGTTTATACTGGATTAGATGCTAATGTCTTAAATTGTCGAACGTCTATAATTTACAATAACTACCTTTCTTATTGGAAGCTTGTCTTTTCTTTTTCCGTAACAGTGTTGTTCTAAGCAGAAGCGTAGCGTGCCTTGGCGAGGCCCTGTATAAAAATTTGTTTGGGGGCCCTTCCCTCGTTGAAGTAAATGACTTAAACGGGGAAATCTCGATGTAGGGTGTTGCCAACTTTTGAACGCACGCTTTACGCGGGAAAAAAGAAATTGCTTTTTTTTGACTTTTGTCATTTCTGAAATAAAAAAAAAATTGGGAAGTTTTTATTAATTTTTGCTTACGCGCGTTGGGGGCCCCCGTGGCCTGGGGGCCCCGTATAATTGATACGGCAGATACGGCGGTAGCTACGCCCCTGGTTCTAAGTTCAATTTAACGACTGTACCAATATTGGTGGCCATAGTAGTCGAAATAATTTTCCAGCTTTTATTTTTATTTGATATTCAGTCTTAATCTATACGATCTAAGGGATAAACAGTGCGCGGATTGTGTCTGTATGAATGTGTGTGTAAAGTACTTAAGTTTAATGAAACGACGTCTCGTTATGGCCGGGTTCGTGGCCGAAACGGTCGAGGATCATCTTCTCCTGCGTGTGCCGACGCCGGCCCGACACCCGATGCCTACATGCAGTGCTCACCGGTGAATCCCATTCCATCGAGAGTCCGACGCATTCCCTTCTACACATTCGAACGCACTTATTTTATATGTATGGATGTGTGCGTGCAATATATTGCCTACATAAATCGCTCGCTATTTTTAAACCGTTTATGTGCTCATGTAAAATGGTCATTTTAAGTTTGGTTTGCGTTAAATGTCCCGTGGGTATTTCTTAAAAATTAGTTTGCAATGTTTTTGCGATATTTTTATATCACGTAGTAGATCATGTATCTAGAACGTAAATGCAGTTTTTAAATACGACTTGAGACATCATGTTAAGACGAGCGATCATTGATACATTGGATTTTCTTATAGAATAATAGTCATAATAGTCATAAAAGATGAGAATCATTATTATATGTTTAAAAATCGAAGAAAAATCAAAATTGCCAGAAAACAAAAAAAAATCTGTTGATCTAAACCTGAAAATTTCATCAAAATCGGTCCAGCCGTTTTGGAGTTCATAGACAACATACATACGTACATCCTTTGAAAAAATAAATACTGGTATTCTAGATTGTGCTGTTAGGTACAAAAAGGTTGGGGATCCCTGCATTAGATGATAAGATAGTTGATAGGCTATATCATTGCGCTTCATGATGGAAATTCAACAGTCGCGGGTAAAGGCTAGTACTATTTAGTAGCAAAAGTATTGTGTATCGAGGATTGTGGTTTAGATATATCTATATAACACTAAAAAGCTTATAAGATAGCGTAAATAAAGGCAATTGCAGAGTATAACACGGCGCTGTATTTCATTCTATCTAATCACTAATATGTCCATCGCCGGGAAGGATATTTCTTTTGATGTGCGTGCGGTTCGCGTCTCTAAACATGAAATTGGACTCCTAACTTCTTTCATTCGGTCGGCTAAATTGTGTTGTTTAACCCCTGGCTTTTGTTTAGTATTGCAACTGTTTATTGTAGGGAAATAAATAACTTTATTGTATAAAATAACATAAAATGAAACAATTATATTTCTGCAGTGATACTGCGAGATCTAATATATTAATTAATAGTTTATTTATTTAAAAAAAATCTAATACGAAATCCATACGTAAGTTAAAATAAATAAATACAGAATATGTGTAGTTTCGTCAATATTTAAGGGGTAACACCACTGTGACAGCCTAAAAAAACGTGTTTTTTTGTCATTTTTTTTTGGGTGGAAGGAAAGGTAATAAAATTATAATATTGGAGGAAGTTATTTAGCGTATATTTAAGTAACAAAATAGAAAATTATTATAAAAAAATATTCAGAAATGACGGCACCACAGCCATTTTCGCGAGGCACGTAGAATTTGAGGCGCTCTGCGGCACGTAGTGTAGCTGCTGCAAATTTGGATTTAGAAAAAAAAGACACTTATTGTACATGCTTATAGCTAGAGAAATACGTAGGGGATTTTAAAAATATTGATTTTTGTGTGATTGGCGAGTATTTGAATTAAATCGTTAAATTTTCAACAAAAAAAAAGATAATCATTTGTTGATAAATAATGATTAAATTAACTTATCGAAAATCCCCTACGTATTTCTCTTCAAAATCTTATTTTAAAGATATTGTAACAAATTCGAATGAAAAGAATAAAAATTGTTGGAGTTATGCTGCGTGCCGTTTTGAAAAATCGTGTTTCGAGAAAAACGCATTTAAAGTTTTGAAATGCATTATAGACATTATAGACGCGCTTGGGGAAGAGCTCGAAATTACAAGAAAAAAAAATACTTTGAGGTATGAAATATTTTTCCCCATATTCTAAGAGGTTCAAAGTATTTTTTAAGCCTAAAAAAAAATCGATTTTTTGAAAAATTTACAGTGGTGTTACCCCTTAAAATAGGTTAGGTTTGATTTTTACAATAAAAAAAACTTCCATAGTTTTTTTTTATATTGTAAACATTTTATCTAATAAACAATATTATCATCCGCATTGAAATTACCTATCATCAACACATGAAAATAGTGATATTATGACATTGACAATCAAACAAGTATTACTGATTTAAATAAAAGTTATAGGTGTTTGAAACTATTAAAAATTGTTTTGTTAAACTTAGGTTGTAATGAATTGTCACTATTCCGTGGTGATTACACTTTTTTTAACTATTTTTAGGGATCCGCAGTAAAATATGAAAAATCTAACTCTTAGGTGAACCTCCGTTCTCCGTCCGTTCGTCCGTTTGTCAGTTTCACTCTGTGTAGGATTGGTAGGGTAGGTTGTTTATTGAAATAAAAATTTTATTACATGATAGCGACGCTGCAATCAAGAAGGCAAAGTAAAACAAAGAAATTAATTTATCTTTCTCCCAGTGAATTTTTTATTAACACGTTGTATATTTTTCAGTAAAGATGTTTAGTTCAATGCACTAACGCCTACTATATTATTTTCGTTTAATTTTATAGCTTTTTAGTGTATTTGCCATACCTATGGCAACATACGCTATTGGCATCGGTCGGATGGTGGGACCTAGGGGTCGGACCAAAATTTCTCGACGTTTCATAACCTCCTAAACATTTTGGCACCATTTTTAAAAATGTTTATATATATGTATATATATATTTATATTATTTATATGTATATATATATATATATATATATATATATATATATATGTGCGGACAATAACTTTCGAAAGAGTTAATTGATTTCAACTAAATTTGGCCCACGTGTTGAAATCCATCACCGCAAGCAGCCTATTTAAAATGGGCCTAATCGGGCCATTTTAAGGGTAGTTTTTAGGGGTTGAAAAATGTTTTTGAGCCCTAAAATACCGAAAAAATTCTCCGAATCGTTTCAAAATTGAAATTTAACCCTCTGACAGTAATTAAAATGTGTTCCTAAAATTTCAATAAAATCGACCTTAGAGGACCAGATTTAAAAATTTTAAGAAAGACTAGTTTGCAGATAGTGAATTATTTACTGAAAGGTGTATATAATTTGGTATAGAGGCTCGATTGATAATAATATTGCAATTAAGAAAAAAAAATGTTATTTTAAGGGGTGTATTAAGCAGTCAAATTTTTATTTTACCAAAAAACCAAATTAAATTCGCATAATAAAGCCGAACTGCCTGTATTAGCAAATACACTATATTGTCGGCAGAGTTTTGGCACTGCGACCCGTTTTTTTTTTTGTTTAAACAAGAATTGTTTATTGCAGCTTTGTCCGTAACTAAAATCCGGCAGTGTATTCACATATAAGATTCTTATATGACGTATTTCTTTTTCTTTCCTATATAAATGTGGGTTTACGTACGCGTACAAAAGTAGTGCGTGCGGGCATATCTTTTCCCTGTGTGTCCAGTATATCCCGTCTTATCCCACTTCTGCCACCCTTTCTTTCACCCGCACCCGCAGCACATAGTAGCGTGCGTGTGTGGTGGTCGGTGTCTTCTTTAATTCACTGAACGGGGTCCTTTTCAAGATCACAATCATTCTCAACATAAAAAAAAAATTACTTGCTATACTGTTCAATATATTTTTTTTATTGATATAAATTTACAACGAACGTTTCAACCAAACTTTGTGGTTCTTTTCAAGCATTCAAAAATTTTTGAATACTTGAAAAGGACCACAAAGTTTGGTTGAAACGTTCGTTGTAAATTTACATCAATAAAAAAAATATATTGAACAGTACAGCAAGTAATTTCATTTTGTTAATTTATTACTGTTGGTAGAGTCAATATTATTAATCATTCTCAACATAGTTTCAAGCTATGTTGCAGAGATTAAGTTGCCTCTCCTAATTTTGGCATTTTGAAATTTAACTATTACCTCAATCGTGATGAGTGGGTAGTAAAATCTGGGCTCAATCTGCGAGAAAAAAAAGGGGTAGTAACAAAAATCAGGTGTTGGATAAAAAAAATTGATCTTTTAAAAAACGGGAGCACGGGAGTTATCTTAGCTTTTTTATCGCAGAAAATCATAATTTTTCGTCGCATGCACACAACACACGAGACATAACTCCAATCGTACAACCTCCTCGTGGTATGTCTGGGGTAACGCTAATGATGAAGGTGGAAAATTATGATTTTCTGCGGTAAAAAGCCTAAAAAAAATTGAATAATAATAAAAATAGTACTTTATTCAATTGTATGACCATATCTAATATAAAATCGTCAATAAGATACAAAGTTTACATATTAAAATACATAATATACATTTAAATAGCAATTGATAACAATTTTTCCCTCTTTTTATTAGGGCAATAAATACATCATTGGTCTCATTTAGAAAACTAGAATTGATAAAACAGAGACGAAATATTGAAATTAAGAAAAAATATGATATTAAGGGGTGTATTAAGGGTTTCAATTTTTTTATTTTCTCCAAAAACAAACAAATTCGTATAATAAATTCGCGCAGCCTGTATTAGCCAATACACTATATTGTCGGCAGGATTTTGACACTGCGACCCGGGTTTTTATTATTATTATTATTATTATTATTATTATTAAGTCTTTTTATTATTTCCCAGGAAATTGGACAGCTAAATTAGTTATACTAATTTAAAATTGCAACGTTTCGTTAATTGTTGTTAGCTTCTTCAGGCACAACTTTAACTAGTTAACCATAAACATATGAATAAAATTTAGATATTTAATAAAGACATAATATACATATAATAACTACCACAAATATTAAATAGTAAATTATTCAAACAAACTGAAATTATTCCATATTTTCAGTTTGTTTGAATAATTCGCTATTTAATATTTGTGGTAGTTATTATATGTATTATTAAACATCTCAATTTTATTAATGTTATGGTTAACTAGTTGAAGTTGTGCCTGAAAAAGTTAACAACAATTAACCAAACGTCGCAATTTTAAATTAGTGTAACTAATTTTAATTGTACAATTTCCTGTGAAATAATAAAAAAACTTAATAATTATATATATGGACGTGAACAATATAGAGAATTATTAATTATTATTATTATTATAATCAATTTTTTGACAATGCTTTGTGCAATCTAGCATAAAAGTGTCAAGCAATGTAACCCTTTACATAATATAATATCTCGCGAAGCAGAAGCATCGGCTAACAGCGGCGATGGCACAGTGTATGAGGTTTTTCTTTTTCTTTTGTCTGCACGCGGCACATTCTCTTTATCAAAGTTTGATTAGTTCTCAGTTGGAGCGAAGTTGTTATATAACCAGTCCGTCCTGCCGGACCCACTCCGTGCTTCGAGTCCGAGTGGTGCGGATTGAGTTCAGACCACCGACACCCACCGCCGCCACCATCTTCACAGTCACTTCCACCATCCGACCCCACACAATGCTGCCTTCAGTTCTGTTTCTGAACTCACACACGTATTCCACTAGGTCCACTATTCTGTGTGTATATACAGAATGAAACGAAAGACAAATAATAATAATTGAAGTGCAACTTCTTTAGACGTGACAAGTAAATCGTCGACCTAATTAGTTAACCTGCTAAGTCCATTTTTGTATAATTTACAGGACGAAGAAAAAACTGAATCATATTTATCAAATATATTGAAAGTCAACAAAATGTTCTCTGCAACGAATGTTACATATTATGTAACATTCGTTGCAGAGAACATTGTTGACTTTCAATATATTTGGTAAATATTATTCAATTTTTTCTTCGTCCTGCAAACTGTACAAAAATGGACTTACCAGGTTAACGAATTAGGCCGACGAAATGTGATTTCATCGGATAGGGCTATCAATAAATAAATAAATAAAAAGAGTGAATATTGTATTATATTCATCTTTAAAGTTCAATTCCAAAATATGTAATAATAGAAATTAGTTTCACGGGTAATTGGAATAAAAAATCAATTTAAACACTTATTGATTGCAACGTTTCGTCTTTATTAAATCAAGTCTTGATTTAATAAAGACGAAACGTTGCAATCAATAAGTGTTTAAATTGATTTTTTATTCCAATTACTCGTGAAACTAATTTCTATTGTATTATATTGTCAACAATGGATGTTTCAAAAATGCAGTAGATAAATAATGTCCATACTTATTTGGCTAGACCAATCTGGACTTCAATAGCCCTATACTCGAACTATACTATACTATCCAACATTAACAAACTTATTACCTTACACGCATATAGCCTTCGCAGCTGAGCGTGTTATTATATATGTCGTAGGATAATTAAAAAAATCGGATTTTCGCGAAAATCCTGGTACTTTGCAAAAAATCGGATTACAATTAAACGGTTTTTTGCAATCTTCCGAGGATTTTCGTGAAAATCCGAATTTTTTAATATATAATAATATGTAATACAGTAGCATACTATAGCTATAAATTTGTATATTTAAAACCTATTTTCTTATTCTGTAATGAGACTATTAATTTATAGATCACGATGCAGACGAAGACGTAGTTCACGATGTAGACGACGACGTCGCAGGTGTTAAAAAATTGAGAACATATTTTCAGATTATAAATAAAAAGGTTTTTCCTCAGTATCAATAAAATGTCCTTGATGGAATTTATTTAAGAGTTTGCATGGTCACAAGTGCGCAAAAATAAACTGGTAAGTGATTGAGGGAGTTTCATTTCTACCGTGTGATCTTAAGCACACACTATTTTTTATTATTTTTTTATCCTGATATTGCTTTACTATTTACATATTTGTAAACGTAAGTCGACAAAATATTATTTAAATTTGTACTGTTAACAGACCGCGCACACTTGTCAACCATGGACGAGCACGACCAGCACAGCACGGCGCTGAATGCCTGTTCGTGAAGGTATCTATGTTATTTAACATTGGACCAGCACCTGCAACCAGCGGCCGTAATTATTGTCTATTGACTTTAGAAAAATACCAAATTTAGTGTGGTGTCTAGATTTAACCCTGTAGCTTTTTCGCTACATCCTGTATGCATGAAAGTAGAACGTGTGTGCCATCTTTCTCCTTCTAACCTCTTCTTCTCCGTATGTATGCTAACCCCCCCTCAACAGATGAACGGCCAGTGGTCATTTTTCTCTCGTTTTCAATCTACTAGCGTTGTATAGTTTTGCTCTCGCATAGCTTCTGTTATAGCTATATATTTGTGAACGCAACGAAAAAGTGGCTTAAGTCGCCATTTTATTAATTTTTTTCACAACTCTTTTGTTTATGTTGTATAAAATTAAGAATAATTTTATAAAAATACAATTTTTTAGTACCCGTAACTATTAATAAAATTAATATTAATACAAATCAATAGCCTTAGTTTGCTAGTACTCTTTACAAACACCCAACGTCAGACGTAAAGTTAAATGGTTTGAGTCTCGACAGTGACGTAATCATTAAATTTTTCTAATAGTGCATTTGTTACGTTACGTCAGCAAACGGAGAATTATCTAACAGTAATAACAAATTTAATTTATGGTACAGTCATATAAACAAAAGCACTCTAATGATCTTGGATGCTCTGAGTAGGTACTTAAGTAAAGTATTTACGTGATTTCCTTAAAACGCGGATAATCTCTTGGCGGGCCGCACCATTTTAAGGAGATGCCTCAAGGAATTTTTCGACAGTGTTGTATTTTTTATTGCAACAAAAATTAGTCTGCCTACTCAATGAGTTACGCGTTCACTGCACTGATAGATAATACGTTATCTGTATATTATTGTTTACTTGTTTGAATATTCATCTAGGTCCTATGAAAATAAATATAATTTTTTCTAACGGTGGCAATACGCGAAACAGCGGTACAGTTTCTTTTTAAAGTGTTTCTCAACAATGGATAATAAGCTTTAAAATTAATTTTAAATTTTGAAACGTTTTTGCACACTGTACCATAAATAGGGTCAAAAACTTTTGTAAGAAGGTAAAAAACAGCAAAAATTCGACATAGCTATTTTGTCTTAAAGCCAGAGATATGCACTAAAATTCATTGTATGATCGGTACATCAAAAATTTGTAATTACCCTGATAAATGTACATATAAGGATATTCATTTTTAAAATGGAGGATGGCTTGGTGTACAGTTAGCATCTTGGATTTTATATCAAACTGTCGTGTGTTTGAATTCCACCTCCGATCATTGTATTTTGTGATATTGTTTATTTTAATTTGATATAATTAGAGTTTATAATCTACGATTAAAAAATACAACTGGTGAAAATATCGCGAAAGGAATGAAAATATATTTAAAAAAACTACTGGACTGATCTTACTAAAAGTTGTATGGATCATCCTGAAGGTATGCTTTGTTAAATAGAACAAGAATCATTAAAATCGGTACACAACTGGCGCAGATATCGTAGAACATAGATAAAAAATACTTAACCGATTTATGTAAAATTTATGTGGAACCACCCTGAAGGTATTCTCTATTAAAAAGAATAAGAATAATAAAAATCGGTACACAATTGGCGGAGATATCTTGAAACATACGTAAAAAAAACTACTGAACCGATTTTAATAAAATTTATGGTGGACCACTTTGAAAGTATGCTCTATTAAACAAAATAAATATCATTAAAATCGGTTCACAACTGGCGGGGATATCGCGGAACATACATTTAAAAAAACGCATCAAATTGTACAAGTCGGTAAATAACCGTGTTCCAATAATACTTTTCTGTACCGTTCACAAGGTTCAGCAGCAGTACTTAGACTAGATGGGAATCCCCACACCATTCATACCTCACACTATACAACTTACACTGACCAAGACTATTCCCCTCATACAGCACCACGCTGTTTCCACTGTGCTGAGAACTTCTCTCATCCTTTTAAGATGTATTTTTCTTTCTCTCCTCGAAGCAGCAGCAGAAGAAGAAGAAGAAGAACTGAAGAAAAGATGTGTGTGTTCCAGCCATATACTCTATATGAAAGGTTTGGGTTTAGGTGTTATGTCGGACAACCGCGCTCTCGGTGCTGCCTTAGCTACCACCCACTTCTCGGACACTGCGATGTGTTTTTCGTGCCTCGTTTTTATTTCAAGCTATATTTTTTCACTTTCAGTTCTTTTAAAAAAAAATTAGAGCTGTGTTTTTGAAAATCACTGCGACATAATTATTACAGTGTATGTGAACTAATTTGTTTTTTATTGTCGCATATAGATGTTTATTTGCTGTATTTTTTTTAGATTCTTTCCCGAGTCATTTATTTTCAATACCATCGATTTTAAACTGATTTTATGCACGTATTTTCGTCTTTAGTCCATACTTCCCACGCAAGGTGTCTCCGCCTACGATGCCCAGTCAATGGAAAAATACGTTAAACAACGTTTAAGCTCAAATGAACACAGTTTTTTATTCTGATTGGTTTATGGCTGTCACGAATGAGGATGAAGTTGAAAATACATGTGTCGATTAGATTATTTTTTCTTTTTTTGAAAAAGGTGACGTTCTTCTGTTTATTTTAATAATTTTTAAGGTTTATTATTTGTTATGTTTGGTAGTGATACAAAAAACATTATAGTAAGACTCTCTAAATAGAGCGGCAAACAATGTAATGCAAACCTGACATGTATAAAGTCTATGCCGCTTATATTACATTGTAAAGTTAAGTGTATGTCTTACACCTTAAATTTTGAATATAGACTACAGTTTTAATTTGTGAGAAAACTTGTATGCAGACAATTGAACGTTTGTTAATTGTCAGAAATTTTTTGAAAAATGACATTCCAAATAGTAGTTATATTGTAAGAATTTCTAGCAGTTAATATTAGTTTAAATTTGCTGTTCAAATTAAACTGAAAAAAACGTAAGCTATTTATAATTGAATAATTGAACGTTTTTATATTTTCAGTCTAACAATTTTTTTTGACAAATTATTTTTGTTCGCAAGAGTTGTCAGACTTTTTGTTTGTAGGAAGGAAGGTTAGCTGGCTGACGTCCCGGCGTCCGCTCGTCCGAACCGTCACTCGTCAGTCGTTCGAGCGTAACGTCAATAGATGGGAGTGTCGGCGACAGAAACCTTCGAATTTGTCGCATGTCGTGAAAATAATGTTATTAGGATTTCAGCTTTACTTATATCATGTGTGTATGTTGAATTACTATTGCATGCTATAGCTTTAACTTTTCCATTTATTTAAGACTATTCTTCTTGTTATTTATCGAGAGAATGGATATAATCGAGCGTCTATAATCTGCAATATGTAAATATTTATCAAATATTCATTGAAAGAGTAAATAATGATTGTGAAAGCTCTTCGTTGTCATAAAACTTTATGGAAAGTCCATTGAAAAAAAAAACATATTCTTAATTACACAAGATAAACAGAGAAAAATAAAGCGAGCGAAGTCACTGCGTAGCATATCTCTATTTTTAACGTCGCTCTCCACGTTTGTCTGTTTTCACTGTTTTCACTATCATTTAGAGAATGTCTTCCGGAACTTTTGTGTGTACAATACATTCATATTAAATTTAAAGGTAGTACGTTGGCTAAACCATAAAAGATACATCAAATTAATGTAGCACATAGTTGTAGGTTTTAAAAAGGCCTACGGAAAAGTACGCGATAGCATATGTTCTACCCTCTAAGGATGACCCACAGTAACCTTTTTCATCCTTCAAAAATTTGCTAAAACATAATCAGTTATTTTGACCAACACTTTATTAATTTTTATCCAACTAAATAACTTAATTATCTTAAACATTTATTTTGGAGCAAAACTGGCCTTTATTATTATGCAAATGAATATCTTAGAGGATATCACAGACTTAAAAATTACTCTCAACTAAATAAGCATGGTTGCTTGGTGAGACTTGCGAAGTTATTTTCACCGACATAGTTTTTGAACTTGTTATCTTTAATTAGAGTTGGGTAACTCAGATCTGAACCGGTTCAAAGAGCCGACTCCGACAGAAGATCCGTGAGAGCCGACTCACTTTTTTTTGAGCCGACGGATCAACGGATCCGCATAACTCAGTGAAACACTTAACACACAGACGCACATTTTACAGTTACGTATCAGTTCTTGCTTTGATGCATCTGTCAGCTCAAATGACTCACGCATCACATGTTTGACTATGCATTCTTGATTCTATATAGGTCGTGATATATGATTGACTGAACTAGGTAGCTCAATGGCAGACTGCAGTAACATATTTAGAACTCGGCTCTTTTTGAACCGGTTCAGTGAGCCGGCTCACATACGGGATCCAGATGTAAAGATGCAGATCACTAAAAAGACCCGTGTTTCCCATCTCTATCTTTAATAGACAATCTACATACCCGAGCGAAGCCGGGCCGGGCTGGTAGCTAATTAAATATAAATTAGAGCGAACGAGCGAGGCGAGTGCACTCGGACGAAGCCGGAAGACGCATCTAGTACTGTATATAATATCCGATTATACATGACAATCCGGTGTACAGATTTCTATTATATAAACGCGCAGTGGAATATATACACAAACTAGTATACACTTCGTTATGGATGAGCTGGATTACCGCAACACTAGCCGGTTATTAATTGTCGGTTGGTCCAGAGACAAGAACTGATGCCAAGATTTTCATGCGCCGCCACAACTGCCGCCTCCTCTCTTCCTTTTCCGCTTGTCTGTCCTTCAGCCTTCCATGTTATAACTTTGCTATTTATTATAACTACAACACACACCCATCAACATAAACATATGAAGTATTCCCCGGGAATAACAGCTCCCTGTTATGAGATTATAATGAGATCGTTCCAAATACACTCATACCTCGCTATACGGCCGCTCTTTATACGGCATTTCACTATAACGGCCCTATTCAATTAAGGCACGTTTTCGATTTACGGCCTAAAATGTTTCGCTATAACGGCAAAAAAAACTTTTTTTCGATGTCGATATATCTACATGTTGCAAATCTTGCAATTTAGAATAATTGATTCCTTATACGGCTTTTCGCTTTGCGGCCAAGTTTCGTGGAACGTATCTAGGCCGTAAAGCGAGGTATGGGGGTATTTTTATTCGATATTCGTGAAAGTTAAAAAAGGTCTCCGACTTGTACTCGGCATGTCGTGTGAAGTCAGAAGTCGAATGATTTCACGGTTCTGCCTTGACAACACGTTACGATTTGATGTAGATATTTGTATAAAGGTACATGCCAATAAACTAAATTAATTAATTAATTAACTTTGCGATCAAAAAATTGAATTAAAGCATTGTCTATGGTTTTTCTGAAATCATAAGAAACATTTACATAATTTTACATAATAGTATAGATTAACGGAACATTTTCTTTCGGGTTTTTTTTTAGTTGGTAAAGAACGTTTTTAGAATTTGTATCTGTCTGTTTGTTTGTTCATTCGAGAAACGGCTGAACCGATTCTGAATCTTGTAAATTGGTCAAAATTAAAGTATAAGTCTAAAATTTGAGACAACACGAGTCAATGACAAATTGTTTACACGCTTGTAAAAAATACGATTTTTGAGAAAATACCAGATGTTTTTCGGATTAATCATAATTATAGAATTTTTAAGATGCTTCGCTGCTTGTAGAAAAAGTCAAGTTGATTCCAGTGGGCATATGGTCTAGTTGCAAAATGCGTTGAAGTTTTCAATTTGACAAGAAGGGAGTATTGTGAAATTTCCCATATGCACTGCCAGTGAATAAGTTGTGAAGCTTTGAGTGCGATTTCAATTTCCTACGTGTTGTTAACTATCATTTTCCATTTCCTTCGCACTGCTTTTCTTTTTTCTTTCATGTTGATTTGTCGATAACTGTTAATGTAAGATATAGCCAGAGGCTATCGTGTTTTCTTATTTCTCTGATGGAGTCGTTTCATTGGCTACTCTCTATAACGGGTGTTCAAATAAAAGTTTGAAAAGTATTGTAGAAAAAATAGGAGATTTCGAACGTATTTTTATAAACAATAAACAGGTCTTAATAATATCAGAGCATGTAAAGAGATGCCGAGACTAGCATGGATAAAAAAGCATAAATTTGTTACTTCTGATTAATTTACGATCAAGATCTACTCGGAGTAAACCGACCGAAAGGCTATTAATAAATAAAAGCACACTTTGTTGGTTCACAAGATCTTTAATATCATAAGTGTCATTATAATATAAAACATCGCCACTACAATTTAATCATGCTATCCCCAATAAAATAGCTGGTTTACATGCATGTATGCAAGCGTGTAAAGTGACCCATTACGCACTAGTTTCAAGATAATTTCTCAAATTATTTTATTATAATTCATTCTATCATACTGCTATTAATGGTACCATTTACATTTTAATTATGATGGATTTGAAGCAGCCATTTTGAAAAAAAAATAGGAAACATTTTTATTCACCAATCACTGTCGGAACTTTAAACCGAATCTCTTAGTGATTTGTTAATAACATTTTTTCCTATTAGCTTCGTAATATTCTAAAAATAAATATTTGGCTTCAATTAATTATTGTAACTATAGATATTTTAGCCGTACTAAACTCAATTTTCTATATTTACTTCTACTATTTCACCAATTTATTCTAAGAACTCTAAGAACTGACGATAAAGACAGTTTTATGCTCGCGGTACATGTTTTTTTAGTTCACATTGTAAAGTAAAAATCAAACTCTCAGTTCTGTGTATTTTTTTGTTGTGTATATATGAGAAGGATAGGAGAAAGAAGAAAAGAAAATACTCTAGTGTCCATCGCGGGAACTTTCATATCTACAGAATGTCTCAAAGAAAGAATTTTCTTCAAACTAAAATTCACGAGTTCTGAGTTGAATGATAAATCAAAGAAATTTTTTTTTGTTGATGAAGAACAACAATGTTGAAAAATTATCAATGTTTTTTGCAATATTATTTGTGGACAATGTGTTAAGTCCTTTTTGAATGAAAATACACTGTGGTGACATTTTTCTGCGCGGTCATATGAAAATGTCATACTTACTGATGTGGTTTCTTCTTTTTTGTGTCCTATATATGCACAAAAAAAGGACAACACATGTGAAAACGAACGTTCAATGTCGCTCAAATATTTAAGTTTTGTTCTGTATAATGAAAGTGTCCTATTGTTTTCTTTTTAGTGAATAAAAAAAAATTAATTCAGTTTTGAAGCTTACAGTTACTTGTGTATCACTTTAAACATGTTTTTAATGGATTTAACTTTGTTCTAAATTCGTTTCTTATAATAGCTCGCGGCATTTGTTTTTCGTTTTACATTCATCTTCTGTTGATAATCCATCCACCAAACGATCTTTATTATATAATAGACTCAGTTTTAGTTCCAATCCAAGGTTGTTAAAAATATTTCAAGCAATGATATTGTATAATTTACGTATTATTATTTAAGTATTATTTAATAAATTACCTGTGTCATAATGTAATATGGACGTATTAAGTTTGAAAATAAAATGAGATTTGAGTCGTTCTTTGAAGAGATGCCAAGCTGAAAGATCGGAGTGTCTTAAATAATCCATTTGAGCGTTTCTAGCACTTAGTTTATCAAACTGTTATATTTAAAGCGATGTTTTATGGATTGACAATTTACTGAAAATAATATTATTTTAGAAACATTTTTGAAGAAAACTTATTTGACTATAAACAATAATAAAAATATGTACCGATGGTTTTTAAAATATAATCAGTCAATATAAAAATGATTTGTCGGGAAAAAGGACTTTTTAAGTAAACACTTATTTGTTATTTATAGCGACGTTTCGTCCCTCCTTGGGACTTTTTCAAGCTTTGTAACTATTAAATGTTTTGGTCAAGTAGATATAAGAATTAACATACACATGTAAATATAAATTTTAGTTAAACAATTGTTCATTAAAAAGTTTGTAATAATTCCGTTTTTGAAAATATTTTAAAGCTTGAAAAAGTCCCAAGAAAGGGACGAAACGTCGCTATAAATAACAAATAAGTGCTTAGACAAAAAAGAAAAAAAGTCAATAATCAGTCAATTTTTTGACTGGTTTTGAAGCAATATTACTGACTATTTTACAAAAACCGGTGTAGTATTTTGATGCAAAAAAGACGGTCTAAGATTCACTTTGTGATTCAAGATCAATTTCGAACTGGCTGTAGTTTAGAAATGTATATCGCAAAGCTCACGAAGCTTTGTTTTGTATGTAGTGTATGCCTTGGACATCATAAGTGGTCAGTGTATTCCATTTTCTCTTCTTACCTTTCAGTTTTAATACAGGATGTATGCAACGTGTACACTTGATAAAAGAACATAGATTAAATTCTACTGCTCTAGTTCGGATTTAAATCAAACTATCATAGATAGAAAGAGAATCAAATCCTCACTTCACGTCAGTACCAGATAAGCATTTATTAAAAAAAAAAAACAACACACGTTTCGGATGTTAGTTTGAATTTAGTTCGAGGAAATCAAAAACTTTTTTACGCGTTATGAAAAATGGTGGGAATGAATTTTTACAATGCAATATAAGAAAAAATTATTTCAAATACTTTACACTTTCACCGCCTGGACCGGAAAACCCAAACTTTCCGCTATGGCGGCGGAATGAGTTATCCCTTACTCTACAGGGACATATCTAAACGGTCAATATTTCTCATATTTAAATCATATTTGTCACAGTTAGCGAGAGCTCATTTTTATTTTAGGTAACGCTAGGCATGAACCTCACAGTAGTGATAGTTTATGGGTGCTAGCATCTTACTTCAATCGTTTTATTTTGTTATTTCAATAAATTATTTGCAAATTAAAAATTAGTTTATAACCACGCCAAAGAAGTATCTTTGACTTTTAACGAGCTCCACTTTTTCTTTCAGCTTTTTGAGCTTAAAAAATTAAAATAAATACTGATAAATAATAATTTCTATTGAACCGTAAAATGAAAACTTTAAATTTCCTATTGTAGTCGATAGACCAGTGTTGTCGGAACACACTGTATTTAATATAGGTGTGCAGTGGTGATGCATCATCCCTGTGATGTGGTATTGACACAAGCTCTTCAGTGTGTTTCTCCACCAAACAAAGTTTCCATCATAGTTTTGTTGATATCTAACGTTACATATACAAGCTATAATTGCACTTTGTTGATACAAACTAAAATATACATAATGGATTCCAATACTATATATAAGGCTTTAATTATCGACCATGTAAATTGAATTTTTTATGTATTTATCTTTTCACTCGTATATTTTTATTTCATAACACAATGCCAATGCATTGCGTTTAATTTCTCTTTTATTTAGTTTTCAGCTAAATGAAATATTACAGACATTACTGCGAATGTAATCGTACTATTAAACAAAACGCTGAACCGATTCACGAATTCACAATTTTTAAAGTACACAGATCCGTTTGATATTAAGTATACCAACCATTCACATCTTACTTAGTTTCAAAGATATTCGCCATAACTTCTAAAGTAAAAGAGATACGGACTTATAAAAGTGTGTAGGCTTTTAAGCCAGCGTTGTTGTTAAACTTATTGACAGCTTCTGGGCTTGGACACTGTGGTTCATTGGTATTTCTACCTGACGTCAGGTATAAATACCAACAGACCACGCGATTTTTTTCATATTTTGATGCGTTTTGCAAATATGCAACTGTTTTGGAAAAAATGCGTAAACTTTTTAAAGTAAAATATATTCAAGCGAAATCAGGACGGTAAGCTAGTTTTTGTAAAATGCATTAAGAAAAGTACTTTATGTCGAAGAAAACGTCTTTCAAGGTCGATCAGAGAATACTAATGTTTTGTTTATGTACATCTAGCACTTATAATACAAAGGTGGATAATACGAAAAAGGCGAAGGAGGAGGAGACGTGTGCGTCTATGTGGTGGACAGTAATGTGATCAATACCTCTACCGCGATCGTCTCGTGTGTCCTCTTGTATACATTCGCCTGCACACTTCTCCATTTTGGTTCGCCGCCAACGCCGTGTGCCGTCTCAGCATTTTACTGCCCCCGAGACACACACATACACGTGCTCACACATATCAGTGGCGTATCGTTATTAGGATCGAAAATGTAAAATAGTAAAATATGACAGATATGTCAGATGATGCTTTTAGTTTCGGATATAGAAGAGGGGGACAAACATAATATGTTTGAATATTGATAACAAATTATTTAAAAGAAATTTATTAAAGAGTTCTTATTTTTCCCTCCCAGTCACAAACAATGCCACTCATTATATGTTTTTGAGTTTCTAGCAATTTATCCCAAATACTGGAGAGAGGGGGCGCCAATATCAAGTTTCTGTCCCGGTTCGAAAAAATCGTCGATCCGGGGCTGGGTGTTTTATTTCAATACCGCAATAAAATAGAGTAGCGATGGTATCTAACTCCAGTCCTTTTTTTATTATATTTCAATAATTTATTTGCATGCAAATAATCACGTCAAACACGGGGCTGACCAGTGATTTTAGCATTCACAAGATTTAATTGATTTTAATTGGTTTAGATGCTAGAATCTGTCACCGTATTTAAAATGGGCCCAATCGAACAAGTTAAAGGGTGTTTTTCAGGGGTTGAAAAATGTTTTTGGAGCTAAAAATTCCGAAAAAATTATTAGAATTGTTTCAACAATGAAATTTAATACTTCAGTGAAGATGAGAATGCGCTGCTAAAAATTCAATAAAATCAGCTCGACAGGATTGGATTTACAAATTTTATGAAAACACTAGTTTGTGATGACTTTTAATTACTTCATGACAGGCATGAACATTATAAAAATACTAAAACATTTTTTTCAAATCTAAAATTGAACGTATGCTTTGTAAAAACATTTAATAGACATTTTTGTTTTTTCCTTTAGGATCAGGTGTCCAGTTATATGTTTGTGGATTTACTTACCGAAACGTGTATTTAATTTGTTGCAGATCTTGCATTGAAAATAATATTGCAATTGAAAAAAACAAAAACTATTACTTTAAGGGGTGTATTAAGAAGTCAACATTTTTAATTTGTCAAAAACAAATTTAAGTTTTTATATTGTCGACAGTGTTTAGCACTGCAACTGTAGTTTTTTAATGGTTTGTTAGCGTTGTTTTACGAAGACGATTACATAGCTCCTGGGCACATTATGTTACTGTTAAAATAGTAGATAAGGAATTAATATTGATATTTGCGAAGGTGTAATAAGGATTCATGGAGATCATTAAGGTGATACAGTGCAGCGGCAGACTAACGTGTGTGATTAACGCCCTCAAGGGATGGCGGCGGCTGGTGGTTGGGGGAATGTTGATGTTCGTCGATCAATACACGTGTTATTAGTCAGCGCCAACTGATTGATTGTACTACAATGTGTGTTGCTTCTAAACGTGAACTAAAACATCTCTGTGTTGAATATAATCTGTTTTATAAGACCTTGAACTGAGATGTTCATCTATTTCGTTCCTAAACAAGCAGTAATAATGACAATTTTTTATGTTTCAGCTGCTAGAATATAATCGTTTGAAGCAGAAGCGTAGCGTGCCTTGGCGGGGCCCCGTATAAAAATTTGTTTGGGGGCTCTTCCCCCGTTGAAGTAAATGACTTAAACGGGGAAATCCCGCAGCCTGCGATAACCGATGTAGGGTGTTGCCAACTTTTGAACGCACGCTTTACGCGGGAAAAAAAGAAATTGCTTTTTTTGACTTTTGTCATTTCTGAAATAAAAAAAAATTGGGAAGTTTTTATTAATTTTTGCTTACGCACGTTGGGGGCCCCCGTGGCCCGGGGGCCCCGTATAATTGATACGGCATATACGGCGGTAGCTACGCCCCTGGTTTGAAGGCTAATAAAGACAGACAAGTACGAATGGAATAGAATAGAATAGAATATATTTATTTTCTGTGTTGTACAAAGAAGAACATAGAAAATTGTCTATTTGAAAGAAAAGTTACAAGAAATCATTTATATTATAGTGACATTGATCACAGAGCATGTTTTTTAATTGAATTTTGAATTTGTGTAGAGGCAGTTTTTTTATTTCCAACGGAATTTTATTATAAATTTTAATTATTGAGTTTATTACTCCTTTCTGAACTACAGTAAGACATGATTGCTGTTGTTTCCAGTTCTGCTTATGTCTCGTATTGTGCATATGCGCAAAAGAATGTATATTAAACAGTTCTGGATTTTGCTTAGCAAAGAGTGCACATTCATAAATGTATATATCAGTGAGAATAATGCAATGGGACTTAGGGTCCAAACCAAACTTTCTCGACGTCTTATAGCCTCTTGAACAATTTGGCACCTATTTTAAAAATTATATGTGTGTGTGTGTGTGTTAGCACGATAACTTTCGACAGACTTAATTGATTTAAACAAAATTTAGGCTACATGTTGGAATAAATTACTGCACAACGCATATTAAAAATAAACCCAATCGGGTCATTTAAAGGGCGGTTTCCAGGGGTTGTAAAAAAATTTTGGGCCCAAAAATACCGAAAAAAATCTCAGAATCGTTTCAGAATTGAAGTTTGACTCTTTATAGCATCAATCAAAAGATGCTACTAAAATTTTTAAAAAATCAACCCGACAGGACCGGACTTAATAGTTTATGAAAACACTAGTTTGCGTATACGAATTTATTTACTGAGGAATGCATTTAATTTGATGCAGATATTGGATTGATAACAATATTTTATAATCTGAGAAAAAATTAAGGGGTGTATTAAGGGGTCAGTTTTTTATTTTGTTCAATAACACACTTAAGTTTACGTAATAAAGCCACAATACCTGTATTAGCAAATACACTATATTGTCGGCAAGGTTTTTTTAATCTAACATCCTTTCCCAGTCTCCCCAAACAAATTAAAAGATTTTTGCACCTAATTTTGCCTCTTCCGTAATGAAGGTGCATATCACGTCACATGTCATGTCACACGTAATGTCACATGTCAGGCCACATGTCATACCAGTGTTGATTTGTAGTAACCGTATAGAAACATCATTCGAATCAGTTCAGTACCAATCCAGTAAATATATTGTTCAGTCTGTTAGCACTATTTCCAACACAGACCTATTAATGACTAAAAAATGTTTGTCAGTTTTGAATGGATACGTGTGTAATAATAGGAGAGTTGTTAGGCATTTAAGGCACTGTGAAAAGTTGTACAATGCCTCTTTAGTAATATCCGAATACAAAAACACAGACCTGGTTGAAGAGTAGCGGGGCTTAACCAACCCTCAAAATTTTAAATTGGCAAAATTTTTTTCGCAATAAAAAGCCCTTGAGGCAGTTTGAAATTTTAATACCTTGAAATTTAGTATTTAAGGAGCTGAAAAATAAAAAAAATACATTTCTTAATCGGGTCTAAAACTTAGCTAGGTGTTTGTAAAATTATATTTTTGAAAAATTTTAATAATAAATTATAGGCACGTTGTTTAAACAGAATAATATTGGTAACTAAAAATAGAAATATTAAAAAAACCCGGGTCGCAGTGCCAAAACCCTGCCGACAATATAGTGTATTTGCTTATACAGGCAGTGTGGCTTTATTACGCGAACTTAAGTTGGTTTTTGGGCAAAATTAAAGATTTGACTCCTTAATACACCCCTTAAAATAACTTTTTTTTCTTAACTGCAATATTATTATCAATCTAACGTCTACACCGAATTAAATACACCCTTCAATAAATAAGTCACTATCTACAAATTAGTGTTTTCAAAAAATTTGTAAGTTCGGTCCTGTTGGGCCGATTTTATTAAAATTTTAGGGACACTTTTTAATTGCCACTAGCGGGTTAAATGTCAATTTTGAAACGATTCTGAGAATTTTTTCGGTATTTTGGGGCCCAAAAACATTTTTCAACCCCTAAAAACTACCCTTAAAATGGCCCGATTACGCCCATTTTAAATAGGCTTCTGGCGGTGATGGATTTCAATACGTGGGCCAAATTTCGTTAAAATCAATTAACTCTTTCGAAAGTTATTGCCCGTACACACACACATATATATATATAAATATATAAATATATATATACATATATATATAAACATTTTTAAAAATGGTGCCAAAGTGTTGAGGAGGTTATGAAATGTCGAGAAATTTTGATCCGACCCCTAGGTCCCGCCATCCGACCGATGCCAATAGTGTATGTTGCCATATGGCAAATACACTAAAAACGGTCGTTTCGGTGGGACATCTACCTGCCAGGTGATTAAAAATTTGAGGGTCGGTTAAGTCCCGCTATCCTTCAGCTTGGTCTATTTTTTTGTAATCGGATATTACCAAAGAGGTAAGTATTATACAAATTTAACAGTGGCTCAAATACCTACCCAAAAATGTCTAACAGCTCTTGTACTATAATATAGTACCACAGAACTTCAGGACAGTGTTTAGTCGTGTATGGTTTCAGCATTTCAGTTTTTAGTGAACGGGCTATGTGTCGCTCATTTTGACGAACTGGGCGCTTCGTTCTTTCAGAGTTCACTATGGCACTCTACGACAGTGCATTTACACGATTGCTACTGTAGTACCTGACAAATGTTGTGTGCCTGCATGCTTGTATGTACAAACACCTGCAGTTTACCTACCGAGCAAACGGAAACCGATGATGCAGTGTCAGTCATCGTTGTCTCCACATTACTCTACCACTATTATAGTGTACGATAAATTTAATGAAGCACTGATTGAATGTGCGGTGCGCTGAATTATCAGCTCTTACATTGTGCAGGCTGATAAAACTTTTTTGAAAATATAAAGCGACCATTCTTTGTGGCTATTTATAAACTATTTTTAAAAGGAGGAGGTTCTATATTCGTCTGCATGTTTTTTTACGTGAAAATGTCTTTCAATTTGTTTCTATGAGAGGCAATTAAAAAACTTATGGTAACTAAATCGTGGGATATAGTTTGATGTTGCAGCAACATATCTATCAGCTGCATCCAAAATTTAATTATACCACTCGATAGCTAAAGAATCAAAGAATTCTTTATGCTGAGTGAGGACTGAGACGCATCGCTTGTGGTGGAGGGGGAAGCAGCGCCATTTTAGGTCGTTTTTAAGTTCACCGATATTTCCGTCAATTGTAAACCGATTTGAAAAATTACAACGTCATTTTGTTCAGAACGATACCGGATTGGTACTATATAGTTTTTATTAAAATCGGTTCATTCGTTTTTAAATGACATTAAAAAAACATATTTTTGAATGGATGCTACATCATATCTCCAACATCTGTAAACCGATCCCACATAAATTTTACTTAAGTTGGTTCAATAAAATGTGCGAAATCAAATCCACTAAAATGTAAAAAATAAAAAAAAACTTTTTTAAAATAAAAATATTAAGGTCACCAAAAAGACGAAAATAATGAAATTTTGAGGTTGGTGCCAATTTCATTTTATTAAATTGGAACCGACCTCAAAATTTCATTATTTTCATCTTTTTAGTGTCTTTTTTGAAGGAGGTTAATATTTTTATTTTAAGAAGTAGGATAGCTATAGTTTGCTACAATTGTTATGAAACACCCATTGTTGTACCTAATGCTATATTAGAAAAATGTATCAAACACTGTCACCGTCGGGACTCAAGTCGAATCTTTCCACTATCGCGGTGGAATAAGTTATCAGTACTCCATAGTGACAGATCCAAACAGCCAATCATTTAAATATTTTAAACTACGGAATGTTTTCTTAGTAAATAGTACAATCAAATTTGATTCAGTTTAATTCAATTAACAAATCTATATGTATATTCGTTTAAAACTGATATAAAACAGCATGTCGTGTTTATGTAAGCATTGTTATATATGTATATAATATTAAATTAATAAAACAGAAGACTTAGATATTCTACATTTTCTTGTATATAAATTAAGAGACATTAAGTGAAAACAAAAGGTTTATGGTGCGTCTGTATAGGCGTATAAAACCTTTTGTTGTCATCACTGTATGCATAAAGCGACGCAAACGACGTAAAATATACATAATATAAAATATTGTTTCATTTGAGCAAACATTATTATCTCACGACGCTGTTCTTCTGTCTTTTGTTTACGTCGAGTTGTTCGTTTAGGGACCGGAAATCTATATATAGTATGTGTTCCAGCAGCTATCTTGGTTGTTTCACGAAATGTTTAGACAATTCGTCAAAATGCTCAGTTATACCACTGACTATTTTCTGAAATGTCTAGATATTTCATAAGATTACCAGTTACACTAGATGGCTGTGATATTTATGAAGCGGAATATTTGTTTACGTTTCCGGATTTTTTTTTCAAATGAACTGGATAAAGACATACAGTGGAATCCGTTTATAATGACATCGAAGGGAATTGAGAAACACGTCATACTAAGCGGACGTCATACAAAGCATTTTTGTGAAAAAAAAACTTTCTTTTTTTAGGTAGCATAGGGCCGCTGACGGGTATTCCTTTGTTTCGCGTGATTTTAAACTACTGAATTAACGCTTGATCAACATTTTCTTGCGCGATTTTCGAAGCCTCTTCGGTTTCAAAACATTTGAATTGAACGATCGCTTAATCCGGTTCTTGTTTTTGAAAATCATTGAGATTGTCGAATGACCCACGCCCAATTCCTCTGCGAGAGATGAGCTTGATTCTCCATTTTCTAATCTGCATATTATTCACCTTTCTCCTCAATCGTAAATGCTTTACGACGTTGAGATGACATTTTTTACATAGGATATATCACTAAAAACAATGCGTGACGTTCAACTATCAATTACTCACTGAGATTCAAAACAAAAACAAGCCACGTGCCGAACGTCGTCGGGAATCAACGAACATTGCCGAAGGTGTAAAGAATCATGTCGGTCACTATAGACGGACAAAATTTATTAAAAATGGGTCATAATAAGCGACATGTCACTGTAAGCGAAGTCATTATATCCGACTTTGTTACAAAGAATTGTATATGAAAACCAAACCTCGTTGTGTAATTACGTCATAATAGGCGGTTGGTCAATATAGGCGAAGTCATAATAAACGGATTCTACTGTATTTATAAATAGTCTAAACCAAGAAGAAAATTAATTTTAAGACTAAGGATGGGGCAAAAAGGAGTCGAACTAAATACTTTTGGCTGCCTTATTCAAAGTATACTAAAACTTATAAATTAACGAGTCAACACGACTGCGCAATTTGAAGAATGTTAATTATTTATTTAAAAAAAAATGGGAATGAATAGTTACGTTGAGGAAAATAATATACAAAAAGATGTTTTTTTGGTTAGCTCAAAGAGAAACAAATTTCCCGATTAATGAAAAAACACTCACTGTCGGGAAGAATCTTCCACTATCGTGGCGGCTGGATTATCATTTATTCTACAGTAACTTATCTTTACAATGAGCATTACTCATAATAAATTATTTTTGCAACAGTAATTCACATTATTAAGAAACTTACGTTCTTGTGACTGTAACGAAACCGTAGTTTTTACTTATTAATGAAAAATATTTCGCGCCACACAAAACAGTTCGGTGTATATTTTTCTTTAAGCTTTACATTTTATAGAACAGAGGAAAACTTTGAGATTTGTATAGACGCTGAAAGTAACAAAATTCTTAAGAAAAAAAATAGTAATTACAACATTATACGTCCAAATAAATTAAAAATAGTTAAGACTTCTTAATTTTCATTTTAAGTTATTACAACGTTAAAATTTCATTAGTTGAGAGAGAATCCGCACCCTATTATGTAAGAGGAACAATGGCTATGATTTAATGAGGCCTTAAAGGGAGTGCGGGGACGTGTCGAGGGAGGGATGATGGAAGAGAGGGGGGAGGGGGAACGGGATAAAGGAACGGGCTTGTGCTCTACTGCGACAAGACGGGGACAGAACTTAATGTGTCTTAACTTTCCTCGGCAATTGCTATTTTAATTTAATATTCAAGATGAAAATGGTTGCTACCAGCTACATGTATATTGTACATACACATGTACAGGCTGTTCAAAAATATAGGTAGCATGTACAATTTATTCTAAAATCGTAAAACATCAATTGCAGTGAATATTATAAAAAATATAAGTAATAAACATTTTATTATAATGTACTAAAACGAAGAAAATAACCGACAGTCAAACAAATAAAAACATTTTATCATTGTTGACTTGACCTTAAAGCTTTTCGCGAGAAGTTTAAAGTATGATTTTTTATTAATGTATCTCGCAACAAGTTTTTAGGTCAAGTCAACAAAAATATTTTTTTTTATTTGATTGTTTGCTATTGTTTTCGTTTTAATACATTTTAATAAAAGCTTGTTTTTAAAAGGCATTTTATTACTTCTGTTTTAGTTATCTAGTCTATAAATATATAGGATGGTTGGTATTATCATCACAACCGTCTGCCGAGCAAAAAATTAGCCCAAAAACGGTAAGTTACCATAGACTGTTAAAAAGTTGTAAGTGAGCTGACTATCCGAATTCCATCATCAAGTCATGGTTATCAGGTATTGTCGTCGATTTGAAATTTTGTATACTTACGCAAATTTCAAATTAAAAGATCAAAATAAACTTGCAAGATTTGATCCAAACTGACTGACTGACTTACAAACATGTGAAATGGCATTACGTGCACCGTTTTTTTAGAAAATGTTAATTTATCGGTATTAGTATTATAATGAGGAAACGTTAAAATGTTTGCTTGACGCTGGTAGTATCAGAAACTACTGAAATTCTTTCACTTCTCTTAAAGTAGCATAACAAAATGGCGGAGATATAAAATACGTTATGTGACAATTTGTAGTAAAGAATTCAAAAGATGATGGCAAAGGGCTGGCATTATATGAATACAGCGTAATATTGTAGATAATATGAACTAATTCCGTATTCAAGGAACGCAGTTCAACTCTTGTTCTGCCGGCGGCAGTTTGTTGAACTTTTGACTTTGTTCATTTTATGATATTTTTCGTGCTCTGTGCCACTGATGAATAATAATTAGGTTTAATTTCATTAATGTCTGAAATTTAAGATGAAAGAAGTTTGCTTAAATTATATAAATGTAAAACAAAGAGGGAAACTAAAAACTGCAGCGTTCGTTGAAAATGTATTTTGCAATATTGTTTCAACTCCATATACATCACAAAAAAGGGACACTACACGCTACAGTAGTAAAAGTTCTAGTAGAGATTATTCTGGATAGAGATACTTTCTGGTAAAGATTCTTTCGGGTAGAGATTCTTTCAAATAGAAATTCTTCCGGGTAGAGATTCTTTCAAATAGAGATTCTTCTGGGTAGATATTCTTCCACGTGAAGGTTCGTCTTATTCCTATATTCTTTCGCTTAGGGATTTTTCCGAATAGAGATTCTTCTTTTAGAAGCTAACGCATCAATATTTGGCTTATATTTTGAAGTTTTTAGTTTTACACACATTTTATCTTGTTATTTTTGAGGCGTGCCACTAAAAATCCTACCACCTAGTGGCTAGCGTAGCGTAGCTTGTCAGGCGTTGTACTAAGTCAAATATTATTTCTTTTAGTAGAGAAATAGATAAATAATTTACAGCATAATTTAATTAATTTTGCAACGTCTAGTTTAACGACAATCGTATCAAGAATACAATGATAACGGGTTCAGCGATAATTTTTAAATATCAAAGAAATCAATACGATAATAATTAAATCTGACACATTTCTTTTGATTGCGTAACAACGTTGCACTTAAAACATTTGTAATAAAACAAACTTCCCCCAGAGGAAATAGCGACAAGACATCGACAAGACAAAAAAAAAAGAAAAAATAAAATGAATGAGACGTGTCTTCTTATATCCTTACATTAATTCTATCTCGCCATTATAAATAGCATTTCCGACAAAGAAGGGACGATAATAATCCTACTCTTTCTTTCTCTGCGCGTTGCGAAATGAAAATGATATTCCAACAAAAAAATATATTATATCCTCGCTCTTCTTTTGTCATGTTAGAGAATTGGTTTTGTCAGCGCAGCGAATTTAATTATTTCCATTTTTTATTTTCTTTTGCTACTCTTGCTGACAGTCAGTGGCGTTTTTTTTAATATTTCCATAATTTTCTTAGATCAACCTGGAACATTATTTCTTTCTTTCTCTAATCATTCAAATTATTATTCTTATTCTTATTATCCTCGACAGGAGACACTCATAATTGCAATACACAACACAAAGAGAACCTGCGTAGTGCGTATTCCCTTGCATATTATATTTGCATAAAAATTTATAATATGCTACCAAAACATTAATACGAAATTCACCAGAATTTATTAGAAACTATCGTTTACAATAACGAACAATTCTAATGCAACGTACAACTAAGTTTTAAATATTTTATATTTATATATTACTTATTTCTTTTATTTGTATTTTATTTATATATATGTGTGTATTTACGGTGTGTTCTCCATCTCTATGATACTATGTAGAATAAATAAAATGATTGATTGATTGACTAATCCGGTTTAAATCGATTTGATGATAGTGCGTTAAGAAAAAAACATTTATGCATATATTCTTAAAAAAAATGTTACAATGGTAGTTTATAGACGTTCGGCAATATATATCATTGTCGTTTCCCTTCCATTTGTAACACTCGCTAGCAATGACGGATTTATATAGAAAAATGTCCCAGTGGTAAACGTTCTAAGTTCATTTTAAAGCATTTGATAGCCCGTTATTAAAAACATTTTTTTGAGCGTTTTCCATAATTTTTCTGAATCGGAATTGAGGACGATACCAAAGGATAAGGACTAATCTCCAGGAAGTAGCGATTTTTTTGCATTTGAAAAAGCACTTGTCGCTAAATAACGACCTCGGTCTGGGAATAGTGTGTTTATCAATGTTCACATCATAGAGTTTTTGTATTTCCAAACGACCTGAAACTGAAAAATAAGTGTTGATATGCTATCAGAAGAGAAAAAACTTTTACTTTAAATGCCAGGACAATAATTTGTGAAGCCCACTTTACTAATGAAGATTTTGCCGCAGAAGGAGAAATTGCAGATAGAAAAATTAATTATATCTATTTAAAGGATGGTTATCACCGAATTAATTTAAATTATTCCTTTTTTAAATTACACCTCTTAGAAAGGAACACGTAGATTTGGTTCTTACTATATTCCTTAATGAAAACCAATGATAACTTAGGTCGTTATTTATCTGCTGCCATCTACGTTACGCTTGTCATGTACCCGTGTCCATTGGCACAAAAATATTAAAATGGGAGAAAATGTCCGTTCTGAAATCTAGTGAAAATATGACAAAGATGTCAGTAAATATTATGTACACGGCACTGTGAGATGCTTACTTACGTGGTGCAAAAGACGTTATATTATATTATGGGCGTCGAGTGCTATGCGAGAGGGGAATGAGTTGAGGGGGCGGCACAGTGCGGGGCAAACGGTCTCTGGCACGCGCGGGGAGAATTCTGTGATGCGACACTTTCATAAGAAAATGAAATGAAATTCTTAAGTCGTGTCTTTTTGTGCGCCGGATGAAGTAAGTGGTAGATATTGTAGATATGTATTATGTCTCGGGTGTGAGAAACGATTCAATTGAATATTGGGCTGGGAATATCAATACTTTATATGCCTGCAAGGCTAGTAGATTACAGAGGCTGCCACGTTTCGTTGGTTAGTAGCAAAGGATAACTTTATTCAGCGAACCTGTCAATTGATTGCATGGCAACGGCTGTTACTGATAAACTTTAATGCAGTATTTAACAAATGTCAAAGAAATCAAAAGGTTATTGGTATCATTTGAAATACATTGAATTTTTAAGGTAAGATATTTATACATAGTCTGTTATATATAGGGAAGAAATTTATATATAAATTCTAGTTAAATATGAATGGCATTTTTAGTGTATTTGCCATATGGAAACATACACTATTGGCGTCGGTCGGATGGCGGGACCTAGGGGTCGGACCAAAATTTCTCGACGTTTCATAACCTCCTAAACACTTTGGCACTATTTTTAAAAATGTTTATATATATATGTGTGTATATATATATATATATATATATATATATATATATATATTTATATACGTATATATATATATATATGTGTACGCGCAATAACTTTCGAAAGAGTTAATTGATTTCAACGAAATTTGAACCACGTGTTGAAATCCATCACCGTAAGAAGCCTATTTAAAATGGGCCTAATCGGGCTATTTTAAGGGTAGTTTTTAGGGGTTGAAAAATGTTTTTGGGCCCCAAAATACCGAAAAAATTCTCCGAATCGTTTCAAAATTGAAATTTAACCCTCTGGTAGTAATTAAAAAGTGTCCCCAAAATTTTAATAAAGTCGGCCCAACAGGACCGGATTTACAAATTTTATGAAAACACTAGTTTGCAGATAGTGACGTATTTATTGAAGGGTGTATTTAATTCGGTGTAGACGTTAGATTGATAATAATATTACAATTAAGAAAAAAAATGTTATTTTAAGGGGTGTATTAAGGGGTTAAATTTTTTATTTTGCCCAAAAACAAACTTAATTTCACATAATAAAAGTATAAAACCACACGGCCCTATACAAGCAAATACACTATATTGTCGGCAGGGTTTTGGCACTGCGACCCGGGTTTTTTGATATTGCCATTAGAAGTTGATAAAAATATGAACGATCCGCCAGTTGACGTCATTCTTGCGCTGACACTGGTTTTCTAGATAGAACGAGGTAACCTCTGCAATATACTAACCTTGATATATAAATGCAGATAAAACGATTTAACGTAGGGTGCGTTTGCATTTTCATTTATGTTTTAACGGTGTAAGTGACATTATAAGGAAAATTAAGTCCGTTTTTTTTACAACGGTTATTATTGTGTTTATAGTAATTATAGAATAATGCAATCGATAAATTTTCAATTTTTAATCTTTAATCGAAAGAACGGGTGTTTATTGCACATCGTCCTAGCGAGATTTGCTCTGTTCTCTTCTGGGCCGACGCTACCCTATATGGCAATTTGTTTTTCACTAATTTATAATCAATAGGAACAAAATCTCAGACAATAAAGTTTCATACGGCGTACGTTATAGTTCGCTTCGACCTGCCTGAATCAATTCCGACCAATTCCGCACCACTGACTGTATCTTTTTTAATTTTCCAGTATATTTTAGAGAAAAACTTGAGAGCGCTATAGCTTCTAAAATTGAAAAGTTATAGGGGTGGGAATTATTTGAATCGATTCAATGTTTTTTCTTATATATAACAGTTACCTCAATTGAAAGTTATACAATATCTAGGAAATTTTTAAAAATAGGAATCTTCTGAGAAAATGTTCTTCCGGGATAGAGAATCTTCTCAGTAGATATTATTCCGGGTAGAGATTCTTCCGGATATAGATTGTTGCACGTTCGATTTTATTTAATAATAAGTCTAACGAGCGCTTGACAATAATTCGTTGTTCTGAACCTCAGTTCTTATGCGTTTATGAGGACGGATAGTGAGGCTTTGTTAATCCCAACACACAATGTCTTGTTCTTGTCGTGGACTCAGGGGGAGGCCGAGATTAAATCTTCAGACCATATAAATCCGTGGTGGCGGGAGGCATGCAGATAGCGCTGAGCTATGCAGATGATTCGCTAATGCCCCGTCTCGCCACCTTGTGCAGCCTCCTCCCCCTTTCGTCCCACAATATATAAGCTAGGGTGTAGACTTTATATGTATGAAGTTATAGTTATGAAAACTTAATAACGGCTTTGTCTTGGAATTTCTGCCAACTAAATGTAAATTAAATGTATATATGTATGTTTTCAATAGGTTGGTTATTGCACTTTTTATGTATTTCTAGACAACTAAGGGACGCAGTCACACAACCATTTATCGAATTTTTGATAGAGAAGAATCGCCATTTTGAAAAATGGATTAGGTATTAAATAAAATAAGCTGTTTTAGTAATTTTGTGTTTTTTACTTAATTTTTATTGCGTCCAGTATTGCCACTGTTAAAAAAATTATCGCAATTATTTAAATTTAGATTTTTTATTTGTCGTATAAATTATCAGTTTCAGTTATGGGTTTTTTAGGCTTTTCGTACGAACCTTGATGTATATAAAAAAAAAATTGTTTAAAATTTATTTTTGACCGTATCTAGTAAAATGTTTTTAGATGATTTCGCGGTCACTAATTTATATTTTCGTTCAGTTAAATTTATCCCTCAAATCGGCAAAGAGCCGCACAAGAAGTTTCACTTTAAAAATCTGTATCGAGAACCAAATATAGTCGCTATATTTCAAGTTCTAAAAAAACGTATATTTCCAAAGCTAGTTTCCTGAACCCTAAGATCAATAGGATTGGAAATATTTAAAAAGCTATCAAATTGGGATACTTTGTAGAAATAATTGTGAACGAAAAAAATTCCGTAAAGTAGCATACACGAACAAGTATCATGCAAAATTATCCTTTGTAGTATAGTAAAGTATCTTAGTATCTTACCTTATCTGGGAGACTGGGATACGATTATGGAACCTGTAAGTAAAAAGAATAATTTTATACTGTTCAGAGTTTATGTTTAAAATATTTTACAAATTATTACGAAGAGAGATTACAGTCACTTACAGATTAAATATGTAATAAAACTAACAGTTATGGGCTATTTTGATATTCAGTTGTCTACTAAAACGGAAAGTAAACAGGAAGATATCGTTTAACGACTACAAGAGTTACGTAACATTTTACATAATCGTTTCAACGGTATTTAGCTGGCTTTAAGACGAATTCGTTATCCTCATTCAAAGTACATCAGAAGTTCTCAAACTTTATTTTTTTAGGATAGCTTGTTAAATTAGATTAAAAAAAACATTAATGCATTTTAATACAAAATAAAATATGAGTAAAAAAAACCTTTTATTAAAACGAAATATTCAAAATAATAATAATAATAATCAAATATTCAAACCTTACAGGTTTTTGGTAAGATGTTTAAATTATGAATTTTTTATGCGAATATACCTTGTGACAATCTTTGAGGTCAGGTGATAAAATGATATTATTTGTTTGATTGTTTGTTATGTTTTCGATTTAGTATTTTTTAATAAAAGCTTATTTTTAAAAAATTTCAAAAATAAATTGAGAGAAAACAACGAAAGCTTTATTATTAAAATGTAAAAACAGTAGTGAAACCTTCGGCTCTACCGTATTAATAATAATAATAATAATAATTTTCCTTTATTCATTTGTGCCAATTACAGCGTAAACAGCGTCAGGAAGAACATATTATCTACAGATAAAAGCTTTTTAGGCACGGCTAGTATAATATATACCCGTACTCGATGTACCTACTTAAATTTGGCCACTTTAATTGAGATATTTTTTATCGAGATATCAAGGATAGCGTGGCTTTTTATTAGTAAAACATTTTTAGTGTATTTGCCATATGGCAACATACACTATTGGCATCGGTCGGATGGCGGGACCTAAGGGTCGAACCAAAATTTCTCGACGTTTCATAACCTCCTAAACACTTTGGCACCAATTTTGAAAATGTTTATATATATATATATATATATATATATATATATATATATACCTATAATATACCTATATATATATATATATATATATATATATATATATATATATATATATATATATATATATATATATATATATATATAGGTATATTATAGGTATATATGTGTACGGGCAATAACTTTCGAAGGAGTTAATTAATTTTAACGAAATTTGGCACACATTTTGGAATCCATCACCGCACGAAGCCTATTTAAAATAGGCCCAATCGGGTCATTTTAAGGGTAGTTTTTAGGGGTTGAAAAAAGTTTTTGGGCCCAAAAATACATAAAAATTCTCAGAATCGTTTCCCCTTTAATAGCAATTAAAAAGTGCTCCTAAAATTTTATTAAAATCGGCCCGACAGGACCGGATTTTCAAATTTTCTGAAAACACTAGCTTGCAGATAGTGAGTTATTTACTGAAAGGTGTTTTTAATTTTGGTGTAGACGTTCGATCGACAATAATAATGTAGTTAAGAAAAAAAGTTAATTTTTTTATTTTGCCCAACAGTCACCTTAAATTCACATAATAAAGTCACAAGGCCTGTATCAGCAAATACACTATATTGTCGGCAGGGTTTTGGCACTGCGACCCGGGTTTTTTAAAATTTCTTCAGTAATTCTAGAGATTACCCTCTATCAATAAACACAAACCAACAAATTTTCCCTTTTTATATAATAGTATAGATTATAAATGAAATTGAACTTTTTTGGTCTTTTTGAAACAACATTAATTCTCTGCATTGTTGACCACAACATTGTTTTGTTTTGAGTTTCTATTAGTAACGCGTAATAAACAAATAAGTTTAATATAATTTTCAATCTCGTTGTGATCAGACGTATTTAGATTTAGTCTTGATTAAATCAAATATTATTGTGTGTTATTTATTTATTTTTTATTTTATTTCAATAGATCATTGTAATATGTTCACCTACAATGTATTTTTTAGAATTAGATAAGCTAATCACCTTGAATATTTTGTTTGAATGTAAATCAAAAACTTGAAAGTTTTCGTGAACGTTCTGTATATAATACATTTCGTAACGCTAAACGCAGTCCATAATGCATGAGACGTTAATGAATTGACAGGATATTTACAGGCAGGTCAATAATGAAGATCCATTTGGTCGTGCAAGAGATTGATGGTTTGCCCAGACGGTCGCATGAATGTGGTATCCCCCCTTTCCCCACCGTGCCCTTCTCCCTTGTACTCGTCGCGGCGCCCTTATTACTAAATCCGCAATGTGTAACGCAATATCGCAAACGATTTTGTATTTCTGTGCTTTTATTCTTGTTAACGATTATATTTAAGCGAGGAGAATAGTTCTGAGGACGGAGAGTGCTAATGACACGCTGATATATTTATGTTTAATTTTTTGAAATATTTTCACTTAAGGATTTTAATTTTCGGTACGATGTTTATTTGTTTGCTAGCTATATATTTTTAAAAAAGCGTACACAGTTTGGAGTTATTTATTCTAACGTTTAATATACAAGTAAATAATTTATTGAAATAAGTTTACAGAATATTGTTTACAAAAAGTTAACCTCAAATATTTTAAAACACTCTCAAAATTTTATTTTGGTTTTACTTTTTACCACTGGATGACTCTTAAAACGACTATTGGATGTAATCAAATGTTATAATCGTCTAGTATATTGTATAATTTCTAGATAGCAGAAACTCCATTGATTTCTTCCTTCTGTCATTTCAGTCTGAGCTTCTTATGGCCAACTTTATAGTGTCGACTTTTCGTTAGTTGTGGAGCGCACTTTCGGTTCCTCTCAGCGCACCAAAAGAAGTATAATTTAAATAGTTTCGTCGTCTTGTTGTTACAAGGTTCAAGGTTGCATTGTAAACTTATATATTTTGAGACTTTAATATCACATTGTTGTACGTGCTCAAACGGTTCTTTTGATATGTTCCAATAAATTGTAGCACTATTATAACCACTATTCTAGACAGTTAATACGGTTAATATTACTGCTATAAAGCATTATTTCATATTAATTGTGTATCGTGTCGCGTGTAGCGGCTAGTTTATTATATATCTAGTATTATATACTGAATACATTTTCAGATTCTTTATTACAAAAGGCAAATTTTGTAAGCAACTAGAAGTGTACATAAATTAAATTAGTTTTGTAAGTACAGTTAATTTATACAGATATTTATCCTTGGTTGGTCCATACTCCATAGTTTAGCCAGGAGGATATCTAGTTGCAGACAGATTACTCTATAAATCAGTCAGTGCGTGCAGTAAAACAAATTTTAATGTATAAAAGATGCACAGAGTAATTTCATCCCCGTTTCGATTCGCCAGCTTCTAGAGTAATATATAACAATAAAAGAAAACATAGCTAACATATTTCTGACTTAATTCCTGTATACGAAAGATTAATTGCAGTTAGAGGTGAGTTCAGAAAGTAAACATATATTTGAATTGGTTTTGAACTAACGTCCGTCCAACTTGCATTAACAATAACTAATTTCTGACTAATATTATTCGTTGAACCGCTAAGTTTTTTTTTTGTTTTTTTAATAAAAATAATAGCTTTGTGTCCCGAGTAGATTTTAATTTAGGTACGGGATAATTTCTTATAGATCGCTTTACTGTATTTGTTTTTTAATTCACTTTTTAATATTCCAACTTCCTACGACTTGAAGTAATTAGTATAGAATAGAATAATTTTTGTGTCTGTTATTCAATTTCTACCATTTGTCAAATATAGCTATAAAACCCGTTTTTTTCTCATTTATTTGCGCTTGAAGAGCTTTAAACAAAAGTCAAAAAGCGAACACAAAAAAGAAAAAAAAAACCCGGGTCGCAGTGCCAGAACCCTGCCGACAATATAGTATATTTGCTAATACAGGCAGCGTGGCTTTATTATGCGAACTTAAGTTGGTTTTTGGGCAAAATAAAAAATTTGACTCCTTAATACACCCCTTAAAATAACATTTTTTGTCTTAATTGCAATATTATTATCAATCGAACCACTATACCAAATTATATACACCTAACAGTGTAAATAATTCACTATCTGCAAAATAGTGTTTTCATAAATTTTTAAATCCGGTCCTGTCGGGCCGATTTTATTAAAATTTTAGGGCCACATTTTAATTACTGCTAGAGGGTTAAATTTCAATTTTGAAACGATTCGGAGATTTTTTTCGGTATTTTGGGGCCCAAAAATATTTTTCAACCCCGAAAAACTACCCTTAAAATAGTCCGATTAGGCCCATTTTAAATAGGCTTCTTGCGGTGATGGATTTCAACACGTGGGCCCAATTTAGTTGAAATCAAATAACTCTTTCGAAAGTTATTGCCCGCACACATATGAAACGTCGAGAAATTTTGGTCCGACCCCTAGGTCCCGCCATCCGATCGATGCCAATAGTGTATGTTGCCATATGGCAAATACACTAATAAACTTAGGAGATAGTCACAAATCACAACAGATGTTTTTATGATTTCAAAATATTCTCTTTTATTATTACACAAATGCTGATAAAATTGCTTTAAATATTTGAAGACGGTTTTGTTTGGACATGGATTAGTAAACAAGCCGGTTAATAATTCCACTAGCGGTGTTAGATATAAATTACATCTGTTATATTCTCTCCTATTTCACTGTCGACGTCGGATCGTCGCGAACGGCAAAAGAATACAACAGCCAGTTGTATCTAATCGTCTGTTTCTCAAGTTCCGACCCCACAAACAGACCCACGGACCCACGCAGTTATTGGAGAGAAATGCAGGTGTAGCTGAAAGATAAGCAGTATTCTCTCTTCTGCAAAATTAGCGCCGAGTTATATTGCCATTGTTCTCAGATGTAATAGCTCTAAAGCTGAAACCACACTAACGACATATACATATGTTCAGAAATTTAACAGTTCGAGTATTATGGCAATTAATGCAAACAGTTTTTTTTTTAAAAAGTAGGTGCTTGTAAGAGTGATTCATTTAGAGGTACTTTTTTGTCTATGGATTTTTTGACAGATGAAGCGTGAGTCGTGATAACCTTTTATGGTATTTTTGTTCAGTATAGTTTGACATTTCATCATGGAAAGACTTAGCCCCGCACAGCGTCTTCAAATTATTCAGCTGTATTACGAAAATCAGCGTTCTGCGAGGAAGAAAATCAACTGTTTTCGACAAAAATTTTGTTTAGTGATGAGGCACATTTCTGGCTTAACAGATATGTCAACAAACAAAATTGCCGTATTTGGTCCGAAGAGCAACCTGAAGAGATTCAAGTGCTGCCATTACATCCAGACAAAACAACGGTTTGGTGTGGTTTATGGGTCGGTGGAATCATCGGTCCATATTTCTTCAAAAACGAGGCCGACCAGAACGTAACTGTCAATGGTGACCGTTATCGTGCCATGATAACAGACTATTTGTTTCCTGAAATTGAAGCCCGTGATCTCCAGGACATTTGGTACCAACAAGACGGCGCCACTTGCCCCACAGCACGTGAAACCATGGCTTTATTGCGTGAACAATTTGGTGAACAGTTAATTTCGCGCTTCGGACCGGTGAGTTGGCCGCCTAGATCCTGTGATATCACACCCCTAGACTTTTTCCTTTGAGGCTATGTAAAGTCCAAAGTCTATATTGATAAGCCGGATACGATTAAGCAACTGGAAGCCAACATTACTCGCGTTATTCGCCAAATACCAATCGAAATGCTCGGACGCGTCATCGAAAATTGGAACGGCAGAATGGACTATGCTAACCGGAGTTACGGCCAACATTTGAAAGAAATAATCTTTAAAAAATAAATGTAAAGAATAGTCCTTTTGTATAATAATAAAAATTATCCGATAAATTTGTTTTTATTAAATTTTTTTTAGTTTTGAAAAAAGTACCTTCAAATGAATCACCCGTTATTTATGTACGTGTGTTATACATCTTTGGCGTGATTAAAACTAATTTTAACAAATATTCAAATAATTTATTGAAATAATATCTTCATAAAGCTTAAGAAAAATAATAAATAAATAAACCAATCTCAAATATTTGAAAACATTTATTTTTATAATCAGTATATTGAGTAATCAAAAATACGATACCTACTATTCCACTAGAAGATAAGTCGTTTAAGAAAAATACTTACAAAAAATTAACCTCAATCATTTGAAAACTCTTATTTTTATAAATACTCCATTAAGTAATCAAAAATACGATAATATAAATTCCACTGGATGGCAAGTCGTATTATAAGTGTCATCCAGCGAAATTTATAATATCGCGTTTTTTATTATACTCAATGGATTGGTTATAAATGCAAAAACCAAAATAAAATTTTGAACTTGTTTTCAAATAAGTATTTGAGGTTAATTTTCGTAAGTATTATTCTTAAACTTTATGAGCAGTTTAGATCAAAAAATTATTTGAATGCATGTGTATTAAAAATGACTTCAAGCATACGCGCGTCAATCTTTTTTTTATTGAAGCTTCTTCAAAAAAGGCCACTAACAAGCGTCAAATATTAAAGTTTTGAGGTCAGCGCCAGTTTAATAGAAATATATTAAACGTTATGGTAATTAAATTGACACCGATCTCAAAACGTTATTTTACGTTTTTTGTTAGCCTTCTTCGAAGGAGATTCAATTTTTTTATTTTTCCAATTTGAAATGGTGCAACGAGTGTTAGTCTACACTGCATTGTGGTAAACGCGAGTAGAACGAGGTCCACACATAGTAGACGGTAGGTGTATCTTAATGTAGCTAATATATCCTCAGAATGAATAAGGCAAAATTAATGTTCTTTAGTTATGTACACGTTTCAAGCAGAAGCAAGGGCATATACTGGCCGCCGCCGCTTCTGTGCTTTGGACTGCAGGCTCTCAGGCTACCTACATACTCGTATGTGCCAGGTCACAGTGTGGAAGGTGTGTGCACAAATAATATGATTCTTACAAAAATATTAGAAAAAAAACTTTTAGAAAGACAAGCTTTTATTGCAGTGTACTAAAAGGTATAAAAATCAAATATATTAATACACTAAAGTTAAGGGGGTATTCTTAAGTGACCACTTCGAAAAATCGATTTTTTTCCCTATTTCAATAGTAAAACCTATCGAAAATATGCTGTGAAAAATAGAGACCAAAATTCCTAGTTGTAAATAAATTACAATCCATATAGTGGCCGACGCGCCGTAAGCGACTTGGTTCTTGAAACTTTAAACGCATTTTTCTGGAAACATTATTTTCTAAAACTGTCATGGTCCTAAAAAAAAAAGTATTCAACCGATTGCTTTGAAATTTATATGTGTTCTTCTACTCATTAATAGTTATCGTCCGTACCAAAATTGCTTATTTTCGAAAATATTTTCTTATCTTTTTTAACCGGTTTTTAACAAAAAAATTAACAAAAAACACAAACATGAACAGCCGCTATTACCATGACCAGTGACTTGCTTTTTTTTAGTGTCTAATTTAATTGAAAAAAAAAATATATATATATAAAAAATGTAAAATAAAAGAAAAAAATTTTTTTATACTGTTTAAGATACAAACAAAAACATATAAAAAAATTAAAATGATTGAATGTTATTGTCGTCTAAAAAAAATTCCCTAAAAAGAGGTAAAATTTATGCGTTCACATAAGAATACCCCCTTAAGATGTTTGCCTCCCTTTTTCGGTAACACATGATTTTATCTGTCCTTCAAAATTCAAATATTGTTTATAAAAAAGTTTTGTAATAAAAAATAAATAATATGAATAATTTTTGTAATTTTGTAAAGTGATAATTATTATACTTATTTAGTGCGAATTATTCGTACGGGTAGTATAATATAATATTTTAGGGTTGTCGAAACGCTCCGAATTTAAGTCAAAAATAGGGCTTCGGCTGATAACTGATTGTAGACTTATTCATCAACATTTTGCAAAAATTCTTTTTCTATAAGGAAGATAAAGGACAAATCTAAATCTCTAATGGACTACTTTTGTAATTTATGTACGAATTACTAAAGAAAAGTTTGCGGTAATTGTGCCTACAACACACGTTTTCAATGTCCACACTATGACCTTATTCGTACTTATATCACAAAATTGTTCTGTCACAAACCTAAAGTAACTCTTCCTTTTTCGGAAAAAATTTTTAAATCTTCAAAATATTTCCAAAATTTAGAGTAATCAACTGACAGCGGCACCCTTGCAACATCATTTTTAGCCTCGTAGTATCAAAGCGTTCCGACAGCCTTAAGTTCATAATTATAAAAACGTGGGTTGTAAGCTCTATGATAGTCACGGCCCACGCTTTTATAATTATGAACTTAAAATATTAAAAATTATTTGTATCCTTTTTACTACACTACACTTTATAAATAAATATATATAGTTATATATAATTTTCAAATTTGTAGTTACACCTATTGGCTGCCATATTGGATTTTAAATAACGTCGCAGTTTACTGTATTTTAGTTGCCATAACCTCTCATTTGATACCTATGTGGAGGGGATTGTAAATAAAGAAGGTAATCCGCCATTTTGTGATGGCGCCCATATTGGATCTACCATAATATTCAATGTATTATATTGCACCAAGTATTCATATTTATATCAATAAATAGCTATAGTTTGTTGCTAATATAAAATGAAACACTCATCTGATGACGTTAGTACTACAATGCATTATTAGACAAATTTATTATTGACTTTCGGGACTCAAACCTGAATTATATACTATCGCGTCGGCTTAATTATCATTTATTCTACAGTGACATATTTAAACAAACAACATTTTTTATAATAAACCATATTTGGAACAGTAATTCACAAACGGCGCGAGCTAATTTCCTTAGAATATGAACAGTCACTCAACCGAGAGCCAAGTGTAGGAGTGAAGGTGAAATTCTTCCGATGTTAACAAGAAAAACATCTATGATTTACACAAAGTTATAATCTTTGTGTAAGTCATAGATGTATTTCTATATCATTGCACATGTTAACATCGGAAATTTCCGTTAATTTATGATTGATTAATTACATAAATATCATAACTTATAATCTCGTTACGATCACAAGAACTTAAGGTTCTTAAAAATAGATATAAGCAACTATATTAGCTGACACACACACTTTGTTGCGATATTAGAAAAAAATTATATTCAATGTCACTGTCGGGACTCAAACTCGAATCTTCTACTATCGCGGCGGCTGAATTATGACTTATTCAACAGTGACACATCTAACAATCAACATTTATCAAAATAAAACATATTTCCAATAGTATTTCACGTCCTCCGAGAGCTAATTTTACGATAGATGTCATTAGGAAATATTTTTTTTGAATCTCAATAAAGAATACACCTTATCCACAACGCACACTGTAGCTTAGTTCCTATTGTTTATGTGATAGGTGTATGCCTTACGTCTAATTGTGTGTGTGTGTGTGTGTGTGTGTAGCAAGAGAAATAAATTGTTCACAATACATTAATTACTGCCGCGGTCAGTCTCTGTGTATTACTATTGCTCCAGTGTATTGCAGTGACGTGCTTAGGATATTATAGCGATATACGATAATGATGCGAGTTACCGAGCGTCTATAATTTCAACTTCTTTTTTTTTTGGTTAGTGTAAAACATCTCTATTTATTTGTCGATTATTCGACGCTTGTACTTCATACGAAACTAGTAATTAGATTCATAAACGCTAAAGACACGAATTGTCGAGAGTTAATGTTCGTTTGATAAAAATTATCCTCTGCGGTAAGTTTGAGTTCGACAGCGAATCAAGTTCAATCAAAATTGGTTCAATCACTTTCGACAGATAAATAGAAAAATTTTGGGAACGCACTCTTTTGTTTAGGTAATATATTATCGTTTTTCAGAGAATCTTCAAAAAACCCCGCTGAAAACAGAACTCCCATTACAATTTTATACGAGTGTTCGATATGAGAAAAAATTTTCATAAAAGCGCTACTGTAAGTTCGTACAGAATCTTAAGCTTATATAATAATAATAATAATGGTGATAATGTGTTTAACGTCCGTTTCTCGACTTTATGTCATAACATAAGCTATTCGAATAATTACTATTTTCCATCTACCACACTTCCCGTTATTTTTCATTATTTTTAAACTTCAACATAATTAATAGCAATGAAGGAATTATAGGAAATGATATTCGTACCACTGCTCGAGTGCTTTTTTAATTAAATTAAAATTTTGATTTTTTGTATTGTGATTCAAAATTTACTAAAATAATATTTTCGCAAAATATCAAGTATAAATTCTCTGGTATTAAGTATAAGAGACTTAAGGTAGTTGTCGTGCTTAAGGCACACCGTCTGAAAATTCTTAATTTTTGTATACTTACTAAGAACATGATAATACAATTACCCTGAAATTTTGAAGTCGATCGACTGTATATAATCCGAGATAAATTCGATTAAAATTGGATAATTAACATTGATTGTACATACGATCTCTGTAGTTCTGAACTAGTTTCTTATTTATAAAAAAAGAACTAACTGTCAGAAACCTTTCCAAAACTGACAGTCTTTCAATGCGTTTGCTATGAGTTTAAAAAAAAATAAGAACAATTTTTGACCGGCTAATTATTTATAAATAACGGTTTAAAGTTCAACAATTTATAAAAAAGTATACATGCATATGAATACTGTATGGGTTACGTTTCCACGGGTACAGTCTTGCGTACAAATTATGGATCACTTAGCTACAAGCTTACTTTCTCTCTAACTTTTTGACAATATTGTACCACGACAACTACCTTAAGTAAAAAAAATGTTAAATTTTATTTTTACCGGTCTAAATTCTATTCTCTTTCGTTTTGTATTAAACTAGATTTTTCGCCTTAAGTCCCTTATACATGTTCCCACAGAATTAATTTAATTATATTTTTACCTTCAAAGTTTATACCATTTCAAAAATTATGAAACGGTATTTTCATCTTAACTGCATGCATTTCTCTCGACCAAAAGAATTTACTAGTTTAGTAATACTTCTTTTCATGCTCTGCAAGAATTCTTTTTGAAAATTACAACTCATTGATCACACATGTACACAATATGTTAGAACCAGGAGGAGTTTCTCCGTTTGTGAAGAAGGAGGTTTCAGGAGGGTGGCAGTTGCGGCGGTAGGGTAACACGAGATATGCTGGACTCCGGAGGTCATATATTCCGTTGTGTAGAAGCCGACGTGCCAAGTATTATAAACGGGGCACGTATATACTCTTTTTCTACTTGTCTCTTTCTACTGCCCTACGCCTCATTTCGCTCCACCCGGACTGACCGGACTTGCGGCTTGCTAAAAGGAGTGAACGGAATTGGACTAAGTATATATAGAAAAAAATTGCTGCATTTTTTTACCCTACGTAGACAATTTTTAAGCAAAATTCATTTTTCAAAATACCACAGCATTTTCCCATGTTTACGAAGTTCAAAAAACATATTTTTGCCACAAGACCATTTTTAAGTTAGCACGATACCGGTTAAACGGCTATATGTATCGCAATAGGAAAGTTGACTATTTTTGGGAAAGTGTTTTAAATCGTGCATAAGTACCTAATATAACCACAAATATTAATGTTAACATCCACAATTTTTAGTGTATTTGCCATATGGCAACATACACTATTGGCGTCGGTCGGATGGCGGGACCTAGGGGTCGGACCAAAATTTCTCGACGTTTCATAACCTCCTAAACACTTTGGCATCATTTTTAAAAATGTTTATATATATATGTATATATATATTTATATATATATATATACGTATATATATACGTATATATATATATATATATATACGTATATATATATATGTGTGCGGGCAATAACTTTCGAAAGAGTTAATTGATTTCAACTAAATTTGGCCCACGCGTTGATATCCATCACCGCAAGAAGCCTATTTAAAATGGACCTAATCGGGTCATTTTAAGGGTAGTTTTTAGGGGTTGAAAATTGTTTTTGGGCCCTAAAACACCGAAAAAATTCTCCGAATCGTTTCAAAATTGAAATTTAACCCTCTGGTAGCAATTAAAATGTGTCTCTAGATTTTTAATAAAATCGGCCCGACAGGACCGGATTTACAAATTTTATGAAAACACTATTTTGCAGATAGGGAATTTTTTACTGAAAGGTGTATATAATTTGGTATATATGTTCGATTGATAATAATATTGCAATTAAGAAAAAAAAATGTTATTTTAAGGGGTGTATTAAGGAGTAAAATTTTTTATTTTGCCCAAAAACCAACTTAAGTTCGCATAATAAAGCCATACTGTCTGTATAGCAAATACACTATATTGTCGGCAGGGTTTTGGCACTGCGACCCGGGTTTTTAGTGTATTTGCCATAAGGCAACATACACTATTGGCGTCGGTCGGATGGCGGGACCTAGGGGTCGGACCAAAATTTCTCGACGTTTCATAACCTCCTAAACACTTTGGCACCATTTTTAAAAATGTTTATATATATATGTATATATATATTTATATATATATATATATATATATATATATATGCGTATATATATAAATATATATATATATATATATATATATATATATATATATATATATATATATATATGTGTGTGCGGGCAATAACTTTCGAAAGAGTTAATTGATTTTAACGAAATTTGGCCCACGTGTTGAAATCCATCACCGCAAGAAGCCTATTTAAAATGGGCGTAATCGGGCTATTTTAAGGGTTGTTTTTAGGGGTTGAAAAACGTTTTTGGGCCTCAAAATACCGAAAAAATTCTCCGAATCGTTTCAAAATTGACATTTAACCTTCCAGTAGTAATTAAAAAATGTCCCTAAAATTTTAAAAAAATCGGCCCGACAGGACCGGACTTAAAAATTTTATGAAAACACTACTTTGCAGATAGTGAATTATTTACTGAAAGTTGTATATAATTTGGTATAGAGCTTCGATTGATAATAATATTGCAATTAAGAAAAAAAAAAGTTATTTTAAGGGGTGTATTAAGGAGTCATTTTTTTTATTTTGCCGAAAAACCAACTTAAGTTCGCATGATAAAGCCACACTGCCTGTATTATCAAATACACTGTATTGTCGGCAGGGTTTTGGCACTGCGACCCGGGTTTTTTAAGTTTAAAATTATCAGGAAATTGGACAAAATTAAATTTTTTAATCAATTGAGCAACGTTTCGGGTTTTTTATTAAAGCTTCATCAGGCTTCTTGATTTATGTATTCTAATAGTAATAACTTATTATACATTCGTTATAAAAATCATTAAAATTTCCAAAATTCTTTCTTACTTTATTTTTATTAAATTAAATTAAAAATTAAATGACAGAAATTTTTTTTTAAGTTATTCAAATAGTAAATAAATAAAAATAAAGAAAGAAAGAATTTTGGAAATTTTAATGAGTTTTATAAGGAATGTATAATAAGTTATTACTATTAGAATACATAAATCAAGAAGCCTGATGAAGGTTTAATAAAAAAAGCGAAACGTTGCTCAATTGATTAAAAAATTGAATTTTGTCCAGTTTCCTGATAATTTTAAACATAACTACAAATATTTATTATAATTTTTTAAATACGGCTCACGCTTTAAAAATCATGTATTTTAAATTCCGTTTCAAATTTCGCTCCGAAACGTAAATACTTGTCACGTTATAGTTATATGTAATTTGACATTTCCTATAAATAAATAATAATAAATTACATACTCTAAATATGATGCCTTTTGACAGCGTCTGATAATGTTTATGACTGAGTGACGTCATGCACTCTGATTGGTGTTCGTTGTTACGTGACCTGAGAGTGATTTAATTACGTTTTACTTTGTAAATATTAAATAAATCCCTCAAAAATAAAGAAAAATATTTTGTTTTTTAGTATTTCTATCATAAAAACTACCACTTAACGTTAAATTTATGTTTTTATTTAAATACAGTCAACATCCCTATTGTCATGTAAATTTGGAAGAAAATCGGCATACGCAAAAAACGAAACAAAAATGTTAGTTTTCATGGAGAAAATGCAGACCTTACGGCGAAAAACGCGATAAACAATTTTTCCTTTAAGCTACAAAAGTAAAGGCCATGAAATTCTATTTAACATGTTAATCCATAATTAATGTGTTATTTTTGTGAGGTTAGAGAGCAATGTTTTAAAAATTGTATATGAGTACATATGGACACTGACAGTATATGTAGAAAAGATCTATATACGGTCGCGTTTTGACTGTGCTGTCCGCCTCCAGACTGCCGTCACCCCCTGCCGTCCCGATGCTTTCTCGTCGTCCGTCCATCTCGAGGAATTTATATGATGCTGATGGTGTAGGTATTGGTTTGCCTCGGTATCCAATAACTTGACGCCATTTTCATTCTTCACTCAAAGGATACCGACATGCGGATATGGCTATATCCAATACACAGGGGTCAAACGGAAAGTTTTTATTTTTTTTAGTAGAAAACTAATGTGTTGAAAAGAATATTAAAAAATAAAAATGATTTTTCGGGAAAAAGGACTTTTTTTATAAGTAAACACTTAATATTTTATAAAAAAAGTCCTTTTTCCCGAAAAATCATTTTTATATTAATTACCAAGGACAAAAAAGAAATAAAGTCAATATTAAAAAATATTTTATAAAAATAAAGTAAAATAAATTATTTGAAATATTGTTATTCTTTAACTGTGAACGTGTTTTCGCTTATCTATTTACTTTAGAAAAATAGCATTTCTTTTTATTTTTACTAAAATCTCTATTTTAATAAATTGTAAACTTTTTTCTATTTTACTGCTATTACACTCAAGTACCTGATATACCCGTTTTCTCTCCATAATTCTGCCACCATAATTGTAATGCAATTCCAGGAAATATTAAGGGACTAAAAAAGATTGAACAGCATATTTTTTTTATTAAATTGGTTTTAAAATAAACACAATTATAAAAAACCCGGGTCGCAGTGCCAAAACCCTGCCGACAATATAGTGTATTTGCTAATGCAGACCGTGTGGCTTTATTGTGCAAACTTGAGTTGGATTTTGGGCAAAATAAAAAATTTAACTCCTTAATACACCCCTTAAAATTACATTTTTTTCTTAATTGCAATATTATTGTCGATCGAAGGTCTACACCAAATTAAATACACCCTTTAGTAAATAAGTCACTATCTGCAAACTAGTATTTTCAAAAAAATTGTAAATTCGGTCCTGTCGGGCCGATTTTATTAAGATTTTAGCAGCACTTTTTAATTACTATTAAAGGGTTAAAATTCAATTTTGAAACGATTCTGAGAATTATTTAGGTATTTTTAGGCTCAAAAACTTTTTTCAACCCCTAAAAACTACCCTTAAAATAATCCGATTGAGCCCATTTTAAATAGGGTTCTTGCGGTGGTGGATTACAACATGTGGGCAAAATTTCGTAAAAATCAATTAACTCTTTCGAAAGTTATAGCGCACACATATACATATATATATACATATATATATATATATATATATATATATATATATATATATATATATATATATATATATATATATATTATATATATATATATATATATATAAACATTTTTAAAAATGGTGCCAAAGTGTTTAGGAGGTATGTTGCCATATGGCAAATACACTAATAATAAGTATATTATTACAATAATTTAGATTGCAGATAGTATGTTACAATTTTAATAGATATATTTCTTAAAAAACAAGTTAATTATCAATTATCTAAATTATTTTGACATATTGTTATTATTATGTTTAATTTAATATCAATATAGTTGAAAATTATGTTGCTCAATCTTTAGATTTAGTGTTTAATTTTTTCTGCAATTTCAATTATGGTGGAAGAACGTGTCAATATGGTGGGAGAACGGGTATATCCGGAAGTTGTACTAAATGCCTAAAAATCTATAATTTTAACGCAACTGTATCAAAACATTTTGTGCGCCTAGAAAATTTGCCAATTTATTTATTTCGGTAAATCATTAACAGATTTCAGATTTTCATGTTAGTTTAGGTAAGCTGGTGTAAATTTCGACTTTCTAGTTCATCTGGAAACTGGTTAAAATTTCCGGGTACAGAAACAAATTTTTTTGTTTTTCGTGATGAAAAAATACGTTTTGTTAGATACTTTACTTTTTTTGACAGCTTTAATCAAAATAAGTCAATTCCAACATTGAACAATTAAATAAATTATGTACAGATGTCTCTGGATGTCAGAGTAAGAATATTAGAGGAATGATGTCTACCATTTATACCAAGATTACACTGTGGACAAAAATGTTTCGTTTTAAACTGATTCAAGACCAATCAAGGTGATTGATAAGATGTTTTGGTTATATAAACTTTAACTAAAAAACATAATCTTAGTGTTCTAAATCACTAGTTTCGTACTTTACTGATAGTGTGAAGAAAAAACAATAATTCTTAATTTGCATGTTAGTTACATATGCTTTGGTTAATGTATTGAATTATATAATTATTGAAATACGAAAACAAAGAGTAAAATATTAACTAATAATTATTGTATACAGGATTATTCACAGGTAAGTGGTCGGATAAAAAGATAGAGTAAATCTTAGACGATCGACAAAACAGGTTACAAGCGTTGTAGTGCGACTAAAAGATGCGTGCAGCTTTAATAAAAATTATTCGTATAAGTATAAAAAATATATTTTTTTGATAACACAATGCCAATCTTTTTGACACACGGTATATATATCCCAATGTCTACACTCTACACAATGATTCGATTCAATAGTAGCTCTCCCTGGCTCGGAAAACTGAATTAATTATTATCCAGTTCAATCACATTTACCCCTCCACAAACACGGCGTAGTGATGAAAATTTAACGCGTAGATTGTAAAACTCATGTCGGATGATCCAGAGTGCCTTGTGCGTCGTCCTCAATATTGTTTGTTATAAACGAGGGTTCATAAGTTTATTTTTAATTTTATTTGCACGGAGCAGAAAACTTCTTTCGACACGGTAGGATAAAATCAATTGATGAATTGATTTTATCCTACCATTTCCGGTTTCATGAAACCGGAAATGAACCGAATGTATCGCAACATACGTATTCGTATATCATAATATACTATAAAAACCGACTGTGAAATATTGAGCTATGTTAAAACAGTCGTAGATTCGATCCCGTCCCGGCGATCGAAGTCATTATTTTAATTTTTTTACAATTATACCAGTTTTACGTCCGTTGTGTGCAGTAAAAAATAAATTATCTTGTTTCTCCTTGGGATAAATCAAATATTGTATTAAGGTAGTTGTCGTGGTACAATATTGTCAAAAAGTTATAGATTATACGCGTCACAAAAGTATACTAGCTTGTAGCTAAGTGATCCATAATTTGTACGCAAGACTGTACCCGTGGAAACGTAATCCATACAGTATTCATATGCATGTATACTTTTCTATAAATTGTTGAATTTTAAACCGTTATTTATAAATAATTAGACGGTCAAAAATTTTTTCTTATTTTTTTTAAACTCATAACAAATGCATTGCAAGACTGTCAGTTTTTGGAAAGTTTCAGACAGTTAGTTTTTTTTTTATAAGTAAGAAACTGGTTCAGAATTATAGAGATCGTATACAATCAATGTTAATTATCCAATTTTTAATTGAATTTATCTCGGATTATATACGGTCGATCGACTTCAAATTTTTAGGGTAATTGTATTATCATATCCTTAATAAGTATACAAAAATTAAGAATTTTCTGACGGTGTGCCTTAACCACGACAACTACCTTAACACTCGGTTTTCAATTTATATTTAAAAAGGTAATATTTTAACATTTTTTAGCATATTAATTTTTTCTTCCTTCGAAAATACAAATCAAGATTTTTCAAACAGATCTCGACTTGAATTTTAAAAAAATCATTCCGTAAAAAGTCAAACAATTGGACTGGGTATAAACTTTTTTCAGAATTTAATTAAATGGCTGGAAGTGCTAGCCATTTTGGCTCATCTTACAATATTTTGCTCGATTACTGGTTCGATCTTTAACGCTAAATCTACTTTCAAAACAGGGACTTTCAGCACTGAATTGCCATGGAAATCATTGTATAATTCAGTACTAAAAATATTTTTAAGTCGTCTACTTTCAGGAAAAAATAATTTAAGTTTCGAAGTATCGAAGACCCTGCGCAAGTTATATATTCAGACAGAGTTGTCTAATGTCGCAGTGGATCTGTAAAACGAGACACGTTTGACAATCGCCTGTCCATCTTTATCTATATGACATTTTTTCCGTCCGTTTTGCGTCGAAACGGGAAATGACTACTTTGATTTCATAGCGCACTGTGTTCCCCAACCCCTTTTTTATTGACGTTCCACCCCAATCGCTTAAAGCGTCATTCCAGCGACAAATAACGGATGTTATGATGAATTATTGAAGTGGTTACATTGCCATCTATCTTTTTCTATTTTAACTTTTTCTCTTTGTTTGACCGTTTCATGCGTAAAAGTTTCCAATCGGAACTTACATAAAATATTAAATTTCGACGCTACTTAAAATTATTGTTTATTTATAATTACAATTCGAATTTCCTAATTGATTTTTGTAGACTATAGGTGTATGATTACTTAAGCAAGTACAAAAAAAGTTGTTAAAAAGACAATGATTTCTTCTCTGTTCCATCTTCAAGACTAAGATCTAATACAATTTTTAAATACATTTTTGGGTCGGCACATAAAATAAAGCCTTAAGCACCAGGAAAAATAATTAAAAAACAAATTTACACGCTTAATATAAAATTTAGGTAGAGAGATTAAAAATGGCTAACGTAATATATTTTTTCCATTCAACCAGAATTAATTTTCAGAATCTTCAATCATTACAGTATAAAACTACCGACACAACGGAAAAACAACAGATTAACAAAAATAGCAAAATGGCGAAGTGAGGGGAGGGGGACACGTGTAACTGTCAGATGCAGATAAGATGTCGTGTGTTGTGTACTGTATTGGACAAAACTCTAAAGATGTAACAAACAATTTCAAACAATGTTATATCTGGAATTTTAGAATTTCGGGCAGACGATTTAATAATAATTTATAATTTCTATGCCGAAAAATGATTATATTAATTGCACTGACTGACTCACGGTATCAGAACCAAAATTTGAAACGAAAAAAATTGATAATCCTGTCTCGGCGGCAAAACTACTCAAAAAAAGGGACTGTGAATTTTACTCTACACACTACATATTGTAGATTATAGACACACAACATTCAGCGTTTTCACGCTATAGAAATAAAACTGGCATAATTGAAAATAAAAATAATAATGGCCGCGACCGCAGAGATCAAGCCTACGATCTTTAAGTTTCGAGACAGCAGCTCTAGCTCGTCGCCACCTTAGCTTAATGTTCTACACCCGGGTGTAGTATACACGTATACTGAGACGTTACATTTTCAATCTCATGAATCGATTTTACTCCTACGGTGTCAAAAGAAGTTTTACGTCAAAAATATTTTTATAACATGTCCGATACAGTTAGTATATTATAGAATGAGAAGGAGGGATGTTATCCAGTAAGAAGCAGTAGGATCTGCGCCACAACCCTTTTGGTTCGTTGAACATACGTAATATACCTGTCGTTAGCAACAGAGATTCACCGTTCCACTGTATTTTCTCCACCTCAAGAGATAATTCCAACCCACCGTCTGATGTCAACGGACTACTGAATTTCAATTTCTCTTACACAACAGGCTGCTGTTGACAACCGCAACTTACTTCGTGTTATAAACCTCCACTTTCCTGCCATTAATTGTTATTATTTTTATACGTGTTCACTGCCGCTGATTTCATTGTTACACTGAACTAACACTGTTAAATGTGACCAAGGAAAAGAACTTTTGCGGCAATCACCCCCGCGACCAATTCCTAGCTACGACGATGCAAATCAGTGAATTTTTTTGACACTAAGAGCTTTCAGACACAGTAAATTATTTTCCGTACTTTCCGTATTTCCGTAATCACGCTGAATCTATTGCGGCCACCCGCAGCTTTGTATATCGTTTGCTTTAGAAGATAGAAGCGCTTTTATAAATTTTTTTCGAAAACATTTTAAACGCCATAACTTCTAAACTATAATAGTTACAAACTAAAGATATATGACACCATTTACAGTTACATAATCGGCGTCTATTGCTGCTAAATTTTCATAAAGATAATTGACAGACCAGATCAATTAATTATCTACCTGTTATCTGACTCGAAAATGTAAAGTTATCAGTTATCATCTAGGCACAGATGGTAAACGGAAGTTACAGCTTTCATTTCAGATTCACTTTAAATGGTTTTGTGAATGAGACATACGATGATAAGCAATCAGTTTTATTAATTGAAAGTGTTTGAAATCTCGTTGACTTATTCAGTGCCATTTGAAAGTAAGTTTTGAAATGGTCGACGAATGAAAGCTGATATAAGAAAAGTGTAGACGTGAGTGGTAAAACGAGACACACTGATAGCGTGTTATTGAGAGAGATAGATATACTCAATATCGGATATCTATATATCTGTACTGAACAAAAATAAAATAAATTCGGGGATGGCACTTCAATTCCTGAACAAAACCCACAACTCTTACTGGAGCACGGGATGTCAGCTTGGATCGCGCGCTATCATTTTATTTACTGGCGAACTAAAAGTATCATTACACTTTTATGAAATTTTCTATGACTTTAAAGGAGAAATGATTGAATAGTGGGGAAATATCAGAAAAACGTTGAACGCGAGAAAGGAAGAGTCAATCGTATACATATAAATATGTGTATTTTGTTGAGTGCCAGCTCATGTGTGAATACTGTATAACTGTCAAAGTACTATATAATAGAAAAGGTGTGTGTTTAAAATAATTTATATACCTATAGTGTTTTTATACACTGTATGTTTGAATGACGTGTTTTTAGTGTATTTGCCATACACATATATTGGCGTCGGTCGGATGGCCGGACCTAGGGATCGAACCAAAATTTCTCTACGAATCGTTTCAAAATAGAAAGTTGACCCTTTCGCAACATTAAACTACGACCTTAATTTTTTTTACAATCGGCCCGACAGAACCGGACTTACAAACTATAAAAACATAGTTTGCGTGTATGAATTTACTTACTGTGTATTTAATTTGATGAAGATGTTGGAGTGATAAGAATATTTCAACTGAGAAAAAAATATTACTTTAAGGGTGTGTTAAGGGGTTAATTTTTTATATTGTGTAAAAACAATCTTAAGTTCACGTTATAATGCCACAATACCTGTATTAGCAAATACACCATGTTGTCGGCAGGGTTTTGGCTCTGCGACCCGAGTTTTTTTAATTTAAGATAATGATTTCATGACAAACAGTGTATCCAGAATATTTTCTATATATCTCAGAAATCTTTCACATTAAATTAGTTAACGATAGATTTTCTTTATGAATGATTATTTATTTATGTAAAGTAAAGATTTTTTCATGGGTTCAAAAAAATTATGAAAAAATATAAAAGTTGAATGTTTTCAGCACTTATTTATTTGTCAGTATAGATCTGTTTAATATTTTTGTAAATTAATTCTTAAAAAAATCAAGAAAAAAGTACCGTGCTGTCTTTTAGAAAAATTCTAAATTTGTTGGGTCATAATATCGGGCCAAAATATCAAGAGGTACAAGTGATAAATAAATTAATAATCAACCTATATTTGTAGCATAAAGATGACTGCCAGAATTTAGTACATCTCTACATTGCGTGTATCTGTGTTTGGTTTGATTCACAGGCTTCGGGACTGCACCAGATTGTACGCTTGCTCTTTCACAAACGTTTCCAGATTTATTTTGCTTCTATGTCATCGTTTCTTTATAGCATCATCATTTCAGTGTAAGTATTAAAAATTAGTTTTTAATCACGTCAGAGAAGTAGACATAACTCCAAACGTGCATAAGCATACGCACTCACTTTTTTTTACAAATTTATGATTAACTACTACTATAGCCTTCTAGATCTACATTTATCACTTAATTTTTTGAAGATAAATATTACTTTCATTGATAAGATAACCAATTTATTTCAATAAAATAAACAGACGTTTTGTTTCGCTTCAGGTCAAAGTTACATTACAATATGAAAGCATCTGATCGTTGTACAATCAAGGTCAACATCTTTAAAAGAAGAAATTATTGTCATAGAAATTAATAAAAGACAAGCAGATTGCTGTCAACATGTTGTGCTATTTTAGTGAAATGAAAACGAATTTAATTTTTTTTTGTTTTTGATGACATTAGGTCGAAGTTAATCTGTAGCTACTATAGTAGAAAGTGTACATTGGTATGGCTTTTATTGGAAACTCAACCGAAGAGTAGGAAAATCGCGTTTTGTGCTGGTGGCTTCTTATGCCATGCCATAATATAGAATCGCGCGATGGAATGGCAACGATATCTTTAGGTATAACCCGTTCTATCGATATGTATACGGACTGTTTCTTAACTCTATTAATTGTAACGGGTGTATGTAACTTAAGGGTTAGTTATACAAATATTTTTGCACACATCGTCTGCGGTAAGTATTCTATTGTCGTTTTGCGCGCATATCAATAACTATATCCAGATTAATTTATCGAGATATCGATTCAAATTGTCGCTTTTCGAAAAAGGGAAATGTTTTGATTCATTCGAGTTCACATTAAGTTTTAGAATTTAAAAATCGCAAACAGCAAATGTCGATTGGTGTGAAGGCACGTATGTTCGAACTCTGCTGGCTGCAATTCTTGACGGATCTACTTGCGTTAATTTTTAATCGCTTTGTTTACTATCAAAATGAAACCTTATTGAAATTCATTGAATCAGGTTCAGTAGTTTATTTATTGTTTTAAGAAAGCTAATATTTACACTTTCGTAGTTCCCACCAACAGATCGCAAATAACGCTATATTCTTGGACAGAACATAGAATTTTTTCATCATTGATACGTAAATAAATACTCTATCCTTGTTCAAGAATAAAGCGGTTATTATATAATCCACTCCGCAACTTAATTAAGTGCATAAGAAAGGTGAGAATGTCCCCTTTAAAACGCTTTTGTTCAATTTTTTTCTTAAAATCTTTTTCTTTTGTAATTCTTGTTTTAAAATGTCATTAAAAAACGAACTTTTATCATGTTTTGTTATTTTAACGCAATTTTGTTTAAAATGGCGAAATATATATATAAAAATAACTTGAAAATTAATAAATATTGACTTGTTTCAAGAATTTCGGATATTCACATTTTTAAGGGGGGGGGGGGGTATATATGAAATTTTAGTGTGAGTTTGCTCGTAATTCTTCTTCTTATAAACAGCCTGACCGATTTTGATGTACATTTTTTGTTCTCATGGGGTCACCTGGATACATGGACCCAGTAGGTGGCGCTGTTGTCGAGATCCAGGAATATTTTATTTTTATTTTCCGAATAAATTTTTTAATAATTTTTTTTTCGATTTTTCACGTAAAAACAAATAATCCCAAATTTTCAGTCTCCCAGCACCTCTCAATTCAATGCTAGCGAGGTCTGTGACAGGACTAGAGTTGGGTAACTTAGATCTGGACCGGTTCAAAGAGCCGACTCCGACAGAAGATCCGTGAGAGCCGACTCACTTTTTTTTGAGCCGACGGATCAACGGATCCGCATAACTCAGTGAAACACTTAACATACAGAAACACATTTTACACTTACGTATCAGTTCTTGCTTTGATGCATCTGTCAGCTCAAATGACTCACGCATCACATGTTTAGCTATGCATTCTTGATTCTATACAGGTCGTGATATGATTGACTGAACTAGGTAATTCAGTGGCAGACTGCAGTAACATATTCAGAACTCGGCTCTTTTTGAACCGGTTCAGTGAACCGGCTCACATACGGGATCCAGATGCAAAGATGCAGATCACTAAAAAGACCCGTTTTTCCCATCTCTAAACAGGACAACGTTTGCCTATCGGGTTCGCTGGTATACTATAAATTTTATAAAATAATGAGCAGTGATACTGAGATAAGATAAAGTGAAGGTAAATTTGTATTATTTTTTTTGTATGCATAATAAACAGTGATTTTGAGATGAGCATGAAACAGATTGAAAGATGCGGTACAAACCTAGAGACACAACGATGACGAAAGCGATGTGGTGGGTGGGGTATTTCTGGTTTGGGGAGGGGGAGGTTATAGCAAGTAGCAATATGGTATAGCATCAGCGACACAGAACTGGAGCATTAGATTTTCTGACAAATTGAGCTGCATTTGAGGTCCCCCTCTTGGAAGAAGATGGATGAGGTTAGTTATAAATGTGAAGCTTTCCTACGCGATTCTCTATACCTTCTCATTTCTTTTATACGTACATATAAAGTATCTCTCAACTGCTATAATACTCATCCCAGTACACAAAAGTAATAGCCGTGTTGTATTCCACACGACTATCCATATTAATAATTTCGCCGAGGGATGCGGTAGACTTGTTTAAAATCTATCAAAAATTATTAAGAAAAAAAATATTAATGAAAAAAACTTTTATAATGACAAATTTTTATTAAATGTAACAAAAATAAAAATAGAAAACAGTATCACGGGTAATCGGAATAATGAAAATAAATCAATTTAAACACTGATTGATTGCAACGTTTCGTCTTTTCTTTAATTAAGACTTTTTCAAACTCTAAAAATTTTTTTTACAAAAATTAACATTCATATAATAAAAATATTAAACATTAAAGACGAAACGTTGCAATCAATGAGTGTTTAAATTGATTTATATTCATTATTCCAATTACCCGTGATACTGTTTTTTATTATAACATATATCTGGAATTGAACTTTAAAGATAATTTTTAATAATTTACGTTCATAATTATAAAAGTGTGAGCTATAATCTATGTTTGTTAATAGGAATGTTGACTGTATTCAAATAAAAACATAATTTTAACGAAAAGTAGTAGTTTCTATGATAGAAATACTAAAAAACACTATATTTTTCCTTATTTTTAAGGAATTTAATTAATATTTAATAAATAAAACCTAATAAAATCACTCTCAAGTCATGTGACAACAGACACCAATCAGAGCGCATGACGTCATATGTTCAGCCGCTGTCAAAAAACTTCATTGTTTGGTTAATATTTAGTGTGTAATTTATTATTATTTGTTTATAGGAAATGTCAAATTACATGTAACGATAGCAACAACTACGGAGCAACTTTACTACCGTTTATGAGTACAGAATACGCATCTATAGGATGGTAGCTCCCGTGTAAACTTTTGAGCCTCCTTTGGTATGAACAGGTGACGTCACGCGACTAGTATTGGCGTTTTGAACCGAAATATGAAACTGGATTTAAAATACATGATTTTTAAGACTTGAGTTGTATTTAAATAAAAATAATAAATATTTGTGGCAATATTAGGTACTTATGCACGATTTAAAACACTTTCCCAAAAATAGTCAACATCCCTATTAGTCACACTGACACAGCAAGCTTTTCCTAAATTAATCAAAATTATGTTTTCCTTTTAGTATATTTTAATAACAATTTGTCTTAAAAAAGTTTTTTTATTACTATTTTATTTTGTTATTTTCAGTCTTTCAAATATTTTACTATTAAAACATTAATTTACTAAAATTAATTGATTGATTAATTCCAAAAACTATTGACGACAAATTGTCATCTAGAATACATATATGCGTACAAAATTTCAAATCAATCGGACTTCTGGAGGCCACCATATTGGATTTTGCAATGACGTCAGATAGCTTATCGTATTCCAGTCATAAAATTATTTTATTATCCATGTTAAGAGTGTTGTGAATAGAAAGGTAATCCGGCATCTTGGGTCGCCTGCCATATTGAAAGTACAATGACATCACATAGTTTATCGTATTCCGTTCATCAAACTCTTTTATTATTATCCATGTCAGAAGGGTTGTGAATAGAAAGGTAATCCGGCATCTTGGGTCGCCTGCCATATTGAAAGTACAATGACATCATATAGCTTATCGTATTCCACTCATCAAACTCTTTTATTATTATCCATGTCAGAAGGGTTGTGAATAAAAAGGTAATCCGCCATCTTGGGTCGCCTGCCATATTGAAAGTACAATGACGTTACATAGCTTACCGTATTCCACTCGTCAAACTCTTTCGTTTGAATCCCATGGGAATTAAGAAGGCATTTCGGATGCAACACAATCCAGCATTATCATTCGCTGTATGAGAAGAGCAATAGCATCGCATCGCATCGTTCCTCAACTTTTTTTCCACGGCCTCCTCCGTTTCGCTTATCGGTCTTCCACTTTCCATCATCGGCGAACATATCTGGCTTGGTTATAGGAGAGTGGGAAGGTGACGGCACCATTGATAGTACTATGTCTATGTGGGTGTACCATAATGTAGATCATGTATGTACATTCACTGGCAAAATCTTACAAACTTATTGGAAACTGAAATATGGACGGGGTTTAGGCCAAATGTAAAGTCGAATCCGCCATTTTTTTATAGTCATACTAATAAAATGTAAAATGTAATATGTTTATGAATCGTGGGTAATTGGACACAAATAAATGAAAATTCTAAGTTTTCTAAATTTGCTACGTTTCGTAGGTTAGTTTCCTACTTCTTCAGGCAAGTTTATAGTTTAGAATCTTTGTTGGTGTGTTTGTAGTGAGATCATCTTGTCATTCATTTAAAAACAATAATTTAAAAATATTAAAAATTAGCAAACTACTATGGTTTTGATTTGTATTACAGCTTCTTTTCAAATTAAAATGTAATGTATTTATTAGAGATGCCGCGAATAGTTGTCATAGCGAGTAGTCGAATAACTCGCCATTATTATTCGACAAAAAAAGGAATATAAAAAATAATTTATGTGTTATCAAATAATAATATCACGCTTATAGTAGTCTTGAACTTACCAATCATTTATTTGTTCCTGTAATCTAAATTTTTTCTAAGGTTATGAGAAAAGAAAATAATTAAGTTAAAGAAAGCAGTCTTATATTATACTGATTTAACATTTTTAAATAATGAAACTTTAATTTTTCTTAAACGCTGGGTTATACAAAACGAGGTATTCCCCGTAAAATCGGTACAAGAAAAGGGTTTTCTTGTACCTATTTTACGCGAAATAAAAATTAAAGTTTCATTATTTGTAAGTCTAGATTTTTTTTGTTCCTTAAAAGTTTAATTTTGATAACTATTCGCCGAATGTCGAATAATACTAGTTTATTATTCAGCTGCGACCAGACATGCGGGATTCGCCGAATGCCGAGCCAATTATTCGGCGAATAGCGAGTAGTGGGGATGGGTGCTCGTACATCTCCGAGCGACGAGTATTAGTGCTCGCCTCTCCACTTCAAAGTGCACGAATACGAGAATACTTGTGCAAATTTCATCATTGTTGTCCATGATTAAAAATATTGATTCGCACCAAACGGATGCTGTTCCCGAAAAAAACGACGCTTTTAAACAGAGCCCACATGTCTGTATAAACATGCTCACTACTTGCCGAATACGAAGCCAAGCACTCGGCACTAGGCGATTAGCGCTTGGCGAGTCCCGCATGTCTGGTCGCAGCTTTCGGTATTCAACGAATAATAAAAAATCTGGAGTAATGCCGAATACCGAATAATAGCGAGTATTTGCTGTTGATAAAAAATATTTAAAAAACTGAGAACTAAAAAAGTGTTCTAACGGTCAACGCGTAACATTTCAAAAATGACCGTATAAATAATCGTATAAAAAGCTGACTACAGCACTGAAATGATTAAGCGGTACTTTGTGATATTGAAAATGATCGTACTTTTTGCACGCAACATTTTTTTTTATTCTTGCGGGTATAGTGTAGTTATGTTTCAATTAATGTTTTTTTTTATAAACACACTGTGTTTTTTTTACGAACGTTCATTGTTTTTCAGAATAATAATTAATAAATTTTCATCTTTAGTGAATTGGGGTCTCGCGTATTTCAATAGTTTGGCAGGTGTGGAGGAGTATGTTATTCCGTGTGGGCTGGTTTAGGTTAGAACACTGTCGGCTGTCGGTGACGTAACTCTGATGGATGCGAGACGTCATTGCTCGCAAACTAGCATACGATTCGTGCTCCCGTTTGCAAAATACAATACATATATATATATATTTGAAATGACAACGCAAAGTAGGTTATGTCAAATTTTTTCATTGTAATATCACCGATTTCGCTCGCATTAATGTCAGTTTAGACAGAAAATTTATTTTATCTGATCAAAGTGACAATATCTAGTTTATGGAGAACAGATACCAGCTGTTCAATATGCTTCTTTACCCACACAGCTCTATCTTACGACCAGTTGGACGTATGTAAAATGCACTTACATTTCGTAAATCTCTAGTTTCTACGAAAAATCTTATTCGAAATAAACTAAAAATATATACCATTCGACCCTTATAACATTTATCTAAGTTTTTACAGTTTATTTGATCTAAATAAATGATTTAAAATCAAATAAAAACGAGAAAATTGGCATAACTTTTACACAAATTTTCGTACAGAAAAAAATAAATTTGAAAAAAATTATTGACAAGCCAAATTTGTCAATATTTTTAACACCCATTTGTAAACAAAAAAACATGAAAATGTAATTTTTTTCCCCCGAAAATCTTGTGACGTGCTGTAAAGAAATATTGACGAATATTACGTTTCAGATTTAATTTTTAGAGCAAAATATGTGTTTTTTGAATTTTTAAAGCAGCAAGCCAAATTTTGTGAAGCTTAATGCTTAATCGCAGCTAATAAAAACAGTAATAAAATTAATTTTGTGACCACAGATTGAAATTTCCCGAGAGAATGTTTTACAATCTGAAGAATCAGTCAACTTAAAGTACTATATAAATATTAAGCGTTATATGTTATCTCTAACATCTTGGTTAGATTCAAGTGTGTAGACTTTCACGACCGGCGTTGTTTAAAATTTTCTGTTATCCGGATTTGTAGATCGTGGTCCATTAATATTTCTTCCTAAGGTTTCGTCTACAACTGTGGTAGACGATATGGCAGCGAGCAAAGTGTGTTCTTTGGTGGCTCACAGGCAAGTGTGTCGATGACTGGTGTTCTCCCTTTTTTATGCTCAACGTATTTGTGTTTCTTGTTTGGTCGTGGTTCGCTCTTTTTTCAAGGAGGACACTTCTCCCACTACCGCCTTTGAGAATGTCTATCGCAGTTGTAGACGGAACGTCAGGTAGAAATATCAATGAACCATAGACATCAAGAAGATTTGGGATCTATGGTAGATGTCAGGCATAACGTAAAAATTATTTAGCAACAACTAACTTACTTCAGTTAATGACATTTTTGATTAGAAGATATATAAATAAAACGTTTTTAAATATTTTTATAAAATGACTTTAAATAAAAAAACAAGCTTTTTGCGCGAACTTCAAGTTGGATACAAAATTAGACTCTAACCCATTTTGTCTTGCGGTTGGGGATATTATGTATGTGTGTGCGTGTGTGTATGTTTATGTGAACTATATAGGAACGCTTTCTTGAAGAAACATATCTCCGGCTTCAGGATGATCAGTGATATGGATACATCGTGTCTTATGTTCAAAAAAAGTTTAGAGTTTTTGGCAAAAAAGTACTTATGCGTAACAAGTCTAATGCGTTTATCATTGATAATAAAATCGATGTTGTATTCTTTATTGAACCGCGGTTTGGAAGTCACAAATTTTGTTCCTAAAATCTATAGAAACTATGAGATTCGACTAAATCTTTGAAATATTGACTTATCAGTAATAAAAATATTTTGTGCAATATGATTTTTGTATGTTCGTTTTCGTTTTTAACAAAAATAATCGGTTTGTTCACCACAATAAAATTATCTGAAAATAGTACCTAGTTTATGTGTCTAGATTGTAATGCAATATTTTATATGCCAGTTGTGAAAACGAGTGTCTGTGCGTTTTTGCAATCCCACGAGTCATAAAAGCATGCATACTACATTTATTGCCCGTACTTTGTATAAATGGCTGATTTTCACTTCATAATAATATATCTGACAATTGTCATATTCTTTGTGTTCGGCCATATTACATTTCATTTGGATTGTTTACGAAAACTACTCCTGCTTTGTTTTGCATTTGATCTCTGTTCATCATATAGATTTAACTGTAGCTGATAGGTCGCTTTTAGAAATTACGTCTGGATTTCTAAGTTTACATTTTATTATTTTACATTACGCCCTAATTCGAGTCATTTTACAGGCACGAGAAGCAATAATTTTATAAGGTGTCATGCAAAAAAGTGTTTTCAAACGAAATTCCAATTCCGTGTAAAAATATTATGCAAGTGTTTTTAAACAATTACAGTTTGAGAACCAGCTCGTAGTTCAGTTGGTCTCAAAGCTTTATTTTAGTCAGAAGGTTTGAAAAGAGGACGTTAAAGTTGGCGGAAGCGGGGAAGCGGGAGTTTAGTTCTGAACGATCATCATTCCTTGGGGAATCATAATGATACACGCAGTGCTTTCATGCGAACCAACCTCAGCTAGACTTTCACTGACTGGCCCGTCACCAGTGCGTCAGGTTAGCCAACTTAACTGACAGCGCAGGACTCAAAATTACTTTTAATTTACCGCCGAACATTTATTCAGATGTGCAATGGATAATGATACCAGTTAAAGCAATATAAAATTTTAATGGGATTCATTTTTACAGGTGTTTTTGGGTACACCTAAGACTGCATCCACATTGGAGTCGTATTTTTCCAAATCCGATGTCAGCCGACGTCGGAAGAAAAGCAAACATCACGTTTGCGATAATCTTCGAGTTCGCTTTTCTTTCGATACCGTCCGACGTCGGTCGATATCGGATCGGGAAAATACAGATCCAATGTAGATGCAGTCTAAATTGACAAAACGGTTTTTAAAATAGATATCTGTCACTTTGATTGTTTGTGTTAACATCTCGAAAGCGAGTGGACTGCAAAAGGCAGAGTGAGCTTAAGAGCGCACGGTAGAAGTGAAACTCTCTCACTTACTTACCAATATACTTCGTTGCCTTCTCTCGTTCACATACAAAAATGTAACTTAAGAAAGCTAGATGCTGGTCCCTTAGGCTGCGACCAGACATGCGGGATTCGCCAAGCGCTAATCGCCTAGTGCCGAGTGCTTGGCTTCGTATTCGGCAAGTAGTGAGCATGTTTATACAGACATGTGGGCTCTGTTTAAAAGCGTCGTAAGGATCGTTTTCTTCGGGAACAGCGAATATAGCCGAGTGCAATGCGAGCATCCGTTTGGTGCGAATCAATATTTTTAATCATGGACAACAATGATGAAATTTGCACAAGTATTCTCGTATTTGTGCACTTTGAAGTGGAGAGGCGAGCACTAATACTCGTCGCTCGGAGATTTACGAGCACCCATCCCCACCACTCGCTATTCGGCGAATAATCGGCTCGGCATTCGGCGAATCCCGCATGTCTGGTCGCAGCTTAAAAAGTATGTGAACGAGAGAGGACAAGGAAGTATATTGGTGAGTGAGTGAGAGAGCACAATTTATTGGAACAGAAAAAAAAACACGTTTTCATTTATTTTTTATTGCGAACTAACTTTATAGCGAACTAACTAATTCCTTCCTTCTCCTTACCGCCGTCACGCTTTTTCCTTACATATACGACGCCTTATAGAAGTTTCACTTCAAATAAAATAAATCCAACCCTGAATAGAACGCGTGCAGTGTTTGCGAATCATGCTAACTGAGCATCGCTTGTTCACATGTTGAGGTCAGCACATTTTTTTCCTCTACATTTGAAGAAAATTAATGACGGCTGTAGCTGCGTAACATAATGTCATTTTTATCGTTGATTCAATGACAAGTAACTTGTGACTGCTAAAAGATTTTCTGAAAACGTGTTAAGTTTGTGATTATTTATTTAAATACGATTCTTAGAAGAAAGGTGGCCTACGCACGAAATTCAGCAGAAATACAGTCAGAATCAATACGTTTTCTGTTTGTGTATAAATCGGGAACAAGAGAATTTTTATTGGCTAATTTATTTGTGACGTCGGTACAGACATAATATTGTATTATACCTATATTAGTGTATATTAGGGTGGTTCTTAATATAGCCGTCTCCGAAAATTAATGCTTTCATGGGCTCAAATGTCTCGAAATAAATTAAAGAAAAATGTAACTGAAATTCTAGGACGTGTATCTCTAGTCTGTACCACACGTTCTCGAATTTAACATAATAACATTTTTAGAACTGCAGTTAATTATTTTTTGTAGGTACTGCCAATTTTGTTTTAAAAAATCTGAAACTTGGTCTTATAGTTATCAAATCTCAGAAACTCCTAACTAACATTTTTTGGTAATAGATAAAATAATGAATATTAATGCCGTTAGAATTGTCTAAAACTTTTTTTTAAGATACCTACAATCATGTTTCCGATTTTTAAAGCAAAGAATGAACTGCAAGGTGCTAAATATCGTATTATTTAAATAAGAGAAATTGAGGGCTTTGGGGCACAAGATATAATAATATTTGACCTGATAGAAGATCACCCGAATGTTTATTCTAAAATACTGTCAGTTGTATTTTGAAATTATTTTGTATTTAATTGATATGAATTTTTTGTATGAACATTTTATAAAATAACAGTAGGATACTAGAATTGCCAAGAAACATCCATTATTACAGTGCTTTATAAGAAAAAAATGTTTTCAAATAATGACACCGTTGGGACTTTAATTTTATAAAATTTATGGTGACAATGATCATTATAATTTTTTAAAAATATTTTTAAACTGTTTATAGAAAGCATTCATGCCCCATAATATATATACTTTGTCATGTGGTACCACTTCTTAGACAAAAAATAAATAAATATAATAATTTATTGTCAATAATTAATGATAATTTTTACATTTAATAGTAATCAGCTGTTTATATATTTGATATTGTTTAGGTGTCTCATTAGAATTGGAATGGAGACATCAAGTGTAAAATTATTAAAAATACTATGAGCACGAAATTGACTTAAGGTAGTTGTCGTGGTACAATATTGTCAAAAAGTTCACAAAAGCATACTAGCTTGTAGCTAAGTAATCCATAATTTGTACGCAAGACTGTACCCGTGGAAACGTAACCCATACAGTATTCATATGCATGTATACTTTTCAATAGATTGTTGAACTTAAAACCGTTATTTATAAATAATTAGACGGTCAAAAAATGTTTCTTATTTTTTTTAAACTCATAACAAATGCATTGAAAGACTGTCAGTTTTTGGAAAGTTTCTGACAGTTATTTCTTTTTTTGTAAATAAGAAACTGGTTCAGAACTACGGAGATCGTATACAATCAATGTTAATTATCCAATTTTTAATTGAATTTATCTCGGATTATATACGGTCGATCGACTTCAAATTTTCAGGGTAATTGTATTATCATGTCCTTAATAAGTATACAAAAATTAAGAATTTTCTGACGGTGTGCCTTAACCACGACAACTATCTTAAGCTTAAAAGTGTAGACAAAGTACGAACAAAATAATTTCTATAGTTGCAAGTTTGGGTATCTATACACATAGTTCTCAATTTTACCAGTTAACAGCGCGGTGTCGTAAATCGAAAACTTGTAAAATGACAACTACATTCATTGCAATTACTTTTCATATTTATGATATAGTTCGGAAACTCGTATATCAGGATTTTGTATTGATTAGTACATCCAATATAATAGTATAGCCATCTGAACACGTATCAGAAACTCCATTATTCAAGCGTGTTTTACTTTTGAAATAGCTATTTAAAATACGACGATCACGGACATTTATGTAATTTTACGAATACATTTTGCGCTCGAACAATTTTAATCTGAAATTTGTCGAAATTAAAAACACACACGCTTCTCTCGAGCAATAAAAGCCGGGTTCAACTCAAAGTTTAGTTCATATAATATATTGGCTACAAACAGGTCACACATAGGTATATATATAGTTAAGGTAGGGAGTTCGAGGGGTAACGTGAAGGTATGAGGTGAAACGCTGGAAGAAGATGGCGGTATATAAGCAAATATCAACAATGAGACTGTAGATTGGAGGAAGTTAGCGATTTAATTGCCCCGGAGCATATCTGCATACCTTTAATCCAGGAGTTCCGGTCGCGGCGAAGGGGCCCCAAATGGGCGGCATAATGAACGCCAGAGATGGCCTTATATTGAGGGAGGTGCACCTCCTAGCCCAACATCTCTCTACAACTTATATAGGATAGGTACGATGCCCGAGTCTGCTCTGATGCCATAAGCTATAATACTCCCAGCTCTGGGACACGTCGCTGCTTTACTTGCTACTGTATTATATTATCCAAATCGCCTCGTGTGTAAATGCGCTTTAAAATGTCTCGGCCGCTTGTATCTAAGGTCACCAGACAAAATATTTTATGCACAAAAATATACGAACTCAAGTTTAGGTAAGTACTTATTTTTTATTTATTAACCTAATAGCTTGGTTGCAGAAACCATTGTCTGAACATCTAGTCTGACAACGACCACACATATTTTTCCATAAAAATCATTGTAGAATTTTATATAGATTCTGCTCGAAAAACAATTATCGACTGATTTTTAAAACTGCAATTTTTAGTACAAATTTCATTTCGAAACAACATTTTTCTATACATTTTGATCAAATTTTCGTTTGGTGTCATTTATTTTTGTGAGTACAGTTTCTACCTACATAACAGTTTGACAACAACATAAACTGTTCCTGAATACTATATAAACACTTAAGGTTATTAGATACATAGGTGACCTCATTAGTAGAGGGGGAATGGCGTCATCTAGTGGACTGTCAATTACGTGGTTAATAAAAATATTACACGGTCTCTCAGCTGACATTATTTATTAACAAGATAACCTGTGTACCTAACGATCTTGATAATATCTTGATAATCTAAGGTCATTAAACAAGATTTTTTGACATTGAAACAAATAAATTAGTAGTCATAAAACATCTATAGTCTACGTGCGACTCGAATGCTGGATTATTCGTGTTGCAGTTATCAGACGCAACTAAACGTTTTATGAAATGTCTAATAAGTGCCCAGTTGTTTCATGAAATTACTGGCTATTTGTTATCGTCGTAGAAACTGGGATTCACTAAAGCCGGGTCCAGACGTGGGTAACGCGTAATGTAATTTATTGTGTAATGTAACTCGAATTCTGCGTGTGGACGGCACTACGAACATTACATGTAACGCTCGCGCCGGCGTTCGCCATGATCCATCGGCTGTCGGTTTTTAGCGCGAACACAAAGGCGCTCGCAGTACTTGTTTGGACGGCGTTGGTGACGATTGTGTCGTGTGTACGTTCATGATACGAACAATCGTTTGAACTTATCAGTTTGTATCAAGAAAAACGTGTTATTTGGGATTCAAAAAATCCGGATTTACTGAATTATTAACGAATCAAATAGAATTTTCGACATATTTCGAATTTCTTCGCGTCACTATTCTCGGTTTGAGAAACACCGGTTTAGATGTTACATAGATTTTTAATGGATGATGCTATCGTCATAATACGTTATGAGTTAATGAGAGCGATAGAGGAAGTAGCATTCAGAAACCGATTTGACAAAGAGATTCACAACACAGAGACAATATGATGATGGACAGAAAGACAGGCGAGTGGCGACCCCGTCCCGACCTGCAAACTGAATGGATGCGACCCTCCGGATCACTTGATCATTAGCCGTTGTCTGTTGTCTTCCGGAGATATTGTATAAGTAATATCTACATTGTCATGTTTATTTACAGATGATCATAAAGTCCCGTACTGAAAATATATATCTCATTTCATTTCCATGTTACGCGTGGTACCGAAATGCAATATTACATTTTTTTTATATGAAACGCGCTTGGATGGGAGTGAAAATATTTACATTGCACGTTGTTTAGACGAAACGTGGCGACGTGAAATTCGTTCAGCCAGCCAGCCTTTCCCACTCTATTACATACTGGCTCTACAGTGTTCTGGGGCTATTTTTTAATAGGCTACCAGTAATATATGTCTCATTTCATTTCCATTTTACGCGTGGTACCGAAATGCAATATACATTTTTTATATGAAACATTTAATGGCGCGCTTGGATGGGAGTGAAAATATTTACATTGCGCACGTTGTTTAGACGAAACGTGGCGACGTGAAATTCGTTCAGCCAGCCAGCCTTTCCCACTCTATTACATACTGGCTCTACAGTGTTCTGGGGCTATTTTTTTAATAGGCTACCAGTAATATATGTCTCATTTCATTTCCATTTTACGCGTGGTACCGAAATGCAATATACATTTTTTTATATGAAACATTTAATGGCGCGCTTGGATGGGAGTGAAAATATTTACATTGCGCACGTTGTTTAGACGAAACGTGGCGACGTGAAATTCGTTCAGCCAGCCAGCCTTTCCCACTCTATTACATACTGGCTCTACAGTGTTCTGGGGCTATTTTTTTAATAGGCTACCAGTTACTCTGAGAGAGGAGAGAAATTTTATTCAAGAAGAATCTGAAATCGTTTTCAATTTTATAATACTTCCATGATGTAAATTATTTTGTGTAATTTAATACGTATTTATATATTGATAATTCTCATTTGTAAATTCTACAACATGAGAGATGCTAATAAAACTAAATTAAACTAAACTAAACTACTTATTACGTATGTTTGTGTGTGTGTGGCAGCATTAGATACACTCCTAATATCTGTGCATCGGAATGAATATAAACAAATTGAGCATTGTTGCAGCTAGCAAGTGTCTATTAATTTTAAAAAATATGAGTGACAACAATCTAAATATTTAAAAAAAATTTAGTACTTAACTGTTTTGTTTTTATATAAACAATTATAATTTATTTTATATTTTAATAAATTGAAAAGGACCAAAAATTTGGTAGAAACGTTTTATAAATAAAAAAATATTTTGAACAGTAATCGCAAGTGGTTTCGTTTTATTTAATCTAAATATTTGTTATACTTTTTATTTTCGCACGTTTTCAGATTTCCTCATTAACTACATAAAATTTATCGGATAAGTTTGGATAAAATCCGTGGCACAGGATTAATAAAACACAATACTGAAGTTAAAATTGCATTCTCTCTAACGTTTCGGTGTGCTTTACACCATCTTCAGAGTTCGAATGCTGTCAATTCGTATCAGAACTCTGAAGATGGGATAAAGCACATCGAAACGTTAGTGAGAATGCAATTTTAACTTCAGTATTGTGTTTTATTGATCCTGTGCCACGGTTTTTATCCAAACTTATCCAACTATCATCAAGGATCACAACCACTCTAATTAACTTCATTTAATTAGAGTCAACCTCATAAAATTTATCGTTATACATAACTTTCGATGAATATTGTGTATATCGATTTAGTATGTTATTCTGTCAGCAACTTTTAAATAAATGATAATAGACTATGACCAGTACCTATATCTCTCTATATATATATATATATATATATATATATATATATATATATATATATATATATATATATATTGCAATACATAACTTTAGTTATCCTTTGCCATCCTCATTTTACATTTGCATATCAAAAGGACGGACCCTTTATGGGATTGTTCAACTCGTATAGCTATATTATACTGTATACTAGTATATGAGTAGTTGGTACTAGGGTTTCCATATACAGGAATTCCGAGATTTCTTCGCTACTCCGAAATATCGCAAGACAATTTTTAGACATATCAATTTCAGAACTATTTTATTAAGTAAGCTTAAAAAAAAGTATGGTGCGTGAACTTATAAACGCGCGTTTGAAGTTAAACTTCTTTGGCGTGATTAAAAACTATTTTTTATAATACATGCAAATAATGTGTAGAAATAAAATCTTCAAAAAGTTGAATAATACAAAAAATTAACCTCGAAACTTTTACTTTTATTTTTACTTTCATATTCAATCTATTGAGTAATCAAAAATACGATGTTATAAATTTCACTGGACCATACCTAAAACGACTATTGGTTGTAATCTAATGTTTCCTGATGACAGAAAGGGTATTGATTTCGACCATCTGTCATATCAATCTGAGCTTCTTATGGTCAACTTCATGTTGTTGAAAATCCATTAGCGCGGGCAAATTTATACTTTAGAATTTTCGATAGCTCGCGTAACTTCCCTTGCCCGCTAACATTTTTTTATCAACGTGCGAAAAGAAGTATTAACTACAAAAAGTGAAAGAATTTTTTCTGAGATATTCCGTCAATCGCATCCAACAAATAACATAACATTTTCTTGTTTATAATATTGGTATAGAATTTGCCAGTATCGTTGGTCGGATAGCGAGACCCTGTAAATCGAGAATTTGTAAATCGAAAGTTGTATGTGTAAATAATATATAAAATTGCATTGTAGGTGGATGACTATATCATTAATTTTATTAGCGAGTTGAGATGATCAGTTTTACATTATGCAAACGTCATTAAAACTACTCTATGCAATGTTTAAACTAAAGCCGTTGTCCACATTCGAGCGCTATTTTGTGTCATCAATAATATAATATAACAGGCCGATGCAGCATTAAAATAGACCATAAAATCTGTCACAACATTAATTCTTTGCTCGTGTTTCTGTGTCGTTAATGTCTCAACTCATAAAATACATGACTCTACTATCTGCTGTAAAGATAATCATTTTGCTCCGCAAAACACAACAATCCATAAAAAATAATGTTGTCCAGTACGACAGGCTTTTTGAGTGTTGGAAGTTTTTTAATTAAAAGCCTGGCGCTAATAAATATCTTTTTTCCCATGTTTTCACTTTTGCAATATCGCCGTGCTTATAGAAACGTCCATATGTTTTCGGGTTCAGAAGTTTTTAAAAAAATCACATATTCTAAAGTAAATGGACGTTTGCTTGTGTTTATTGAATTCAGCGTCATTGATTCTAAAAACATTATCAATTTCAGAAATATTTTAAAGATTTCGATTTTTATATTTTTTTAAAGACGCCTTAAAAAATTAGGTACAACTTTTGATGAAAATCGGCATCTCTCAAAACATCTTTGTAGAAAGTAAGACGCTGATTCCAATGAAATCTTTGAATGACTGTACTTTCTAAACTAAAAAAAAATATAGACGTTTGCTAGTGTTTACTGAATTCAGCGTCATTTTTTCTATACACATTCGTAAATTCAAGACTGTAAAAGATGTTATTTTTTCATTATTTTTATGGCATTTGATTGTCTTAGTCTTAGTCCTAATCGGGTCAGTGGTTTTGGAAATACGTACACGCAATTTTGTGCATATTTTGAGCCTAGGTATATTGTCAATCGTGTATAAAGACTTTCTAGCAAATATTTTACTATAGTGTCCGTGACCATTAGCCGAAACACTTCTTTTTTTAATAACTAAGTATATATATAATTAATTGTAAGTTTTAGCAGGAAAGTGGAACAGGGAAATACATCAAAATATCGATTATTACTTTGGCGACGTTTCGGCCTTTATTAGTTCTTCTTCAGGCATCGTAATTTCAAGATAAGATAAAAACAAATTTTTTTCCGGGTTTTTATAAAATATACTGTCAGTATTCTACAATTAAAAATTAAAATAAAAAATAGTTTTTTCTTTGGCTTATCCAAATATTTTTTCATTCTACAATTGGTCATTTTTCAATAGAGGATGTACATTTGTTATCTTGAAATTACGATGCCTGAAGAAGACCTAATAAAGGCCGAAACGTCGCAAAAGTAATAATCGATATTTTGATGTATTTCCCTGTTCCACTTTCCTGCTAAAACTTAGAATTAATCATTAAAATGGACGCAACAGTAGAGAATATATATAGGTATATAATACGCATAGTATAGAAACTGTTCATATGGCATCGTTTAAAAATATTGTACATAACGATTTAGTCATCTGTTCGTTAATAATTTAATTTTTTAACCTCAATTCACTTGCACTATGTTTACATCGCCATGAAACCATTTTAGCGACTAATAATGACAAATTGCATTGACTGTGCACCATCTGTGACTCTATAAAAGAACTGATATACATAATGGGATGAGCTAATATGCTAACTAAGAGAAACAGAGAACAGCTTAGAAGTATTGTGTGAAGGTGTATTATATGACACCCCTTCCTGGCAGGGGGTGGCGGTTTAACATATTACCATAGAAGGGAATGCATTCGCCGATTATTGCACCATCGTTTTATCACTCATCTCGTCATTGTTGTACGTAATATATCGCTTATGCAATGCACTGATTGGTCGACCATGGTGAAAAAAAATATAGTGAGTCTCCGGTATCCTCAAGGGATAATTTTAAACATTCAAAATTCAAATAAAATGACAACAGCTGCTTATAATTTCAAAGAATTTATAAAAAGAAATTGTCATAGTTATGGTTAGTTCTTTTGTAGGTCGTGGTCCATTGGTATTTCTACCTGACGTTTCATGCACAACTGCGGTAGACTTTATCATAGGCAATGTGGCAGCGAATGAACTGCCCTCCTTCAAGGAAGAACGAACTACGACCGAGCAAAAAACACAAACACGTTGAGCATAAAAAAAGGAAGAGCTCCAGTCATCGACACACTTACTTATGAGTTGCCAAGAAAGTCACTTGGTCCGTGCCACAGCGCCTTTGATAATGTTTACCGTAGTTGTAGACGAAACGTCAGGTACGAATACCAGTGAACCACGGCTTACAAGGGCGGACACCAAGAGACTTTGGAACAACGCCGGTCGTAAGGCCAACACTTGGAATTAACATGCCTTATATATTTTTATAATATACCCTCAAGAAATTTTTGTTTCATTTCCAGTTCTGATATTAATGTTTGATATTCAGCATGGACACGCAAATCGATAGGTATTACTAATATTTCGAAAAATGTATGTATTTTTCCCCGCCTATTTGAGTTAAGATACAGCTACCATCAACATCAACAATAAAGGAATCTGCTACGAAAATCGACATTCACGCATGCTAGAGATGGGAAAAACGGGCCTTTTTAGTGATCTGCATCTTTGCATCTAGATCCCGTATGTGAGCCGGCTCACTGAACAGGTTCAAAAAGAGCCGAGTTCTGAATATGTTACTGCAGTCTGCCACTGAGTTACCTAGTTCAGTCAATCATATCACGACCTGTATAGAATCAAGAATGCATAGTCACACATGTGATGCATGAGTCATTTGAGCTGGCAGATTCATCAAAGCAAGAACTGATACGTAAGTGTAAAATGTGCTTCTGTGTGTTAAGTGTTTCGCTGAGTAATGCGGATCCGTTGATCCGTCGGCTCAAAAAAAAGTGAGTCGGCTCTCGCGGATCTTCTGTCGGAGTCGGATCTTTGAACCGGTTCAAAACAGAGTTACCCAACACTAACGCATGCAAAGTCGTAGAAAAAATTAATTGGTTTTTTGAAGAGAATTTTTGATTTTTTTTGTCATGGTAATGCCTGTAATGCATAAAATATCCGAAACGAAGCATATTATCTATTTGATAAAGTGGTGAATTATACCGATTTCTGGTAGCGGAGACAGTGCATTGTATTATTAGGGGAAGTCCCGCACAGATATCACACCAACCAGTCTGTTTTATGATATTAACTACATTTATAGTCGTTGCACTTCGCGATTAACCCCGTGTCATCGAACCGTGCGCGCTCATTTGTCATATTATTATATACGAGGGCTGGTTAATACAACAAATAACTACAACTCAGCCTTATCTACAATACGCTAAAATATTTGGGTTAAGATATTGAAAAAGTTTGAAGTTATACTTCATTGGCGAGATTAAAAAAAGTAGTTTTTAATATATATGCAAATAATTTATTGAAATAAAGGTTTAAAAATTAACCACAAATGTTTTAATAATAATAATAATAATAATAATAATGCGTTTAACGTCCATTTCTCGACTTTATGTCATAACAGACGCCATTCGCACCATTACTATTTTCCATTTACCACCAACCGTTATTTCCTACATTTTTTAAAACTTCAACTTATATAATAGCAATGGGCAAATGAAGGAATTATAGGAAATTAGGATAAGGTAGGTAATTTTTGAATTAGGAGTTTGCTAGGTAATCGGCCATGGCCTCAAATAAGAAACCATCACGATATTTATCTGGAATTAATTGAGGGAAACCATGGAAAACTTCAATCAAGATGGCCGGTACAGGAATTACCGTTTCCCGGCGAGAGGCAGTAGGAAAAAGTCCCAGCCACATCTGCCTCTGCCGGGAATCGAACCCGTACCTCCCGAATGCGAGTCTAGTGCTGTACCACTACTCTATACCCAGCTCGGTCAAACCTTTTAAAACTCAAAATTTTATTTTGGTTTGTACTTTGAAATCTTATCCATTAAGTAATCAAAAATACGATATTATAAATTTCGCTGGATGATACTTAAAACGACTATTGGTTGTAATAAAATGTTACAGTCGTCTAGTATATTATAATATAGTTTCCAGATGACAGACAGTGCATTGATTTCGTCGATCTGTTATTACAGTCTGAGGTGCTCAGTTCTGTGTCGCTTTTATGCCAGACCTCGTATAGGGGTGACATCACATAGACTACAAGTGCACGTCAAATGACATCCCCTCGCGTTGAGAACGACACTGATACGACGGACACATTTAGCGCCCTATTAATGTTACACGCTTATCAAATTTCATCGCATATGTCATAATTTTATCTGATGTTTAAAAACACATAGCGTAAAATTGTCTGCTATTAAATTCGCTTCTCATTATATTCAGAATAAAATATGTCAGACCGTAGCTATATAATATCACATTTATATTGATATTATAGTTTATTTGTTTATTTTTTAATAAAAACGAAATGTGTTAAATTTCACACAAGAATTTTGCCAAGATCACCCAAAACATTGTCAAATATCACCCAAGAATATGTTAAAAATCACACAAAAAATTGTTAAAATTCACCCAAAACGTATTAAAGATTTATGACATTTCAATTTTTGTAGGCCAATTGAAATTTAGCAACCCAGAGAATAAGGCCTTTTAGTCCCTATGTAGATCCACTCCTGGCTATTAGATTTTTATTTTCAAGGTAATCTAAAAATTATTTCGTGCTCACTCTAGCCAAGTTGGATCACAAAATTCTATTTTTTTAAATTATTAATCATAAATAATTAATAATTAAATAAATAAAAAGTAAAGAATGTTTTAGAATTCAAAACCTAAAATTTGAAACTAAAATTAAAAAAAAAACATTTTGAATTATCTTGTATAGAAATATGTTTATTCAGTGACGCATTTATTTAAACTTTGATTTTTTTAGTCATATATTATCCCGTTTTATAAATACTGCGTTTCAGACCCACTTTAGTTGTACAATTTAAAAAAACAAATAACTATATTATTTATTTGGATTTAGCACTCAGTTTATTAATAGATGAAAGATTTCAAGAAAATATTGAAATTATAATTTACATTTTTAAAATTGCTATAAAAAAACTGAGAGTGCTGAACAAACGAGTTCCAAAAAAGACGTCCAACAATTTAGGTTTCATTTCAGCGAATTTAAATATTTACTGAGTTAGGAAAATTAAATCGTTTTTTAGAAATGAAAAATAGTTCTCTAATGGCTCCACCAGTCATATTATTAACATAATTGGCTATGCAACAAATTGCCAAATTATATGCAAATCGATTATTTAACATCGACAAATCTGATGACGTGGCATTAAATCCGTTGATGTACATATTTATGACGCAACACTATCTCTTGTATCTCATTTATTGTGCAGTAAACACTACAAATGCAAAATACATGCCCTTGTTTAAATATCTATCACATATTACAGAGGCTGGTGCAGAAGTTCCTCGAATACTTTTAGGTTAAGTCTTCAATGACTTGTACAAGTTGGAAAGTTTTTGGTTATATTTAATTTAACTAGTCGCTAGTCTTAACAGATTCAAGCAATCATAAGTTGTGGTCGGGATGTTAGAGTACATAGCCGTGATACCGAAAATATTTACTTCGGTTATTTCCACATCTCAAACTAAAAATACTATACTAAGCAACATGCGTGCATTTTGCTTATACAGTAAGACCCCGCTTAACGCGGGAGATGCGTTCTAATAAGTTCCAGCGTTATACGAAACAGCGCTAAACGAGGTCATCTTAATACGTAGATAATAGGCGTAAGTGAAACAGAACCGAGAATAACAAAAGCTATCTTTGTGATGAGGAAGGTTCCTCATTTGACATATTTTGTTTTTTTGTGAAGAAGTCATTTAATGTCGTTTGCCATTTTCTGTTTCGTTCAGCAAGCTGCATCAATGACACTTCGTCTTGACTTTAAACTTCTATTAACATTTGATTAATTTTGTATAAACCGATCCATAATTTACGTTATAGTGGCTAAACTTTTTTTTTAGAAACCGCGTAATAGTGAAACAGCGTTAAGCGGAGCAGCGTTAAGCGAGGTCTTATACTATATTATACTATGTGACGGCCGCTCACGGAGTTGCCCCTTCGCGAAATTCACAAAACGCGCCAAAGAAGTTTTATTCCAATAAAAATTGTTGTGATTAAAAAGTGTCTAAGTTTTTATTGTTCCCATATTGTGCCTTATATTTGCAGTGTTTTGAAGAAGCAAAGATTAATCGAGTCCTTTATGTGGACAAAATCCACACTCACTGTAGAACATTCAATATGGCAGCATGTTCAGCTATCTCTCTCTTATCATTACAAACACAATAGTATACAAGTACGCCGGTGTCATCACGTCATAATATGAATTGCAAATAACTGTAGTCTGTGCTACGTGAATAGAGATTGGTCGCAAACTACACAGGGTGTTAGAAAATCGACCTACAAAGTTTAGTAGACGATTCCTTGGTTTATAGAGTACAGTATATACCCTCTCTTTCTTCCCGGAAGTGAATTTAATGTCTCTAAATTAATCGAAGACCCAATTATGCCAAAGACCTTTTCTGAACACCAGCGAAAAATATATTTCTGAGTGTCGACGTGATATATGATTAGATCCATTTGAAATTAGCGCCATGATGATTCTTTGGCCTGATCGCCAAAACTTCTTAGTTTTTATATTCTCTCTCTTATTGGGAGAGAATTTAATGTCTCTACAATAATCGATAGTCCAGTAATGACCAGGACATCGGCTTGGAGCTTTATGACAATTTCTTGGCGCAGAGTCTAAAGTTTTTTAGTATCATTATCCTCACTTCTTTTCTGAAAGTGAACTTAATTTCTCCAAATTAATCAATAATCAATAAACAGAACTTCGAGGCAAGCGAGACAAAACTTTGGTGCCATGGAGTTCATCAGTTTGGAAAAAGCGCAAAAAAACTAGAATATTTTAATTGTTTAGATCAGAGCTCGAAGAACCTACTATTAAGAGCCTTGAATGATCAAGCATAGTTAAAATGTTGAGATGTCTTTACTAATTTGATATATATTTTTATTTTCTTTCGAAAGTTCTACTAACTCTTACAACTGTTCGTTAACAATTCATTTTCCGAAAATTAACGTTACTTAAATCTTAAACGATCATAGGTCCACCAATTCGTCGCAAAGTTACGTATCCAACCGAAGACAGTTTAGTGTAACGGCTAGCATGCTGGCCAATGAATCAAGCTGTCGTGGATTTGAATAACAATTCCGTTGAATAGTTGTTTTAATTTGCAAGTGTCAGAAAAAAGTTTGGTAGCCTTCATTGAGATTTTGTTGAGCGTCTATAATCTACAATAAATAAAAAACGTATCTAATTTTTCAGAAGACGCGGGCATAGCTATATGTGGTGTATTCTTGATAAAATAAATTTATAGATAATATTTAATATTTCAGTTGTTCGAAACATTCAGTACAGATACACAGAGATCTACGATCGGTTTGGTTGTGAATCAATGCTTGTTTCTTCTTGGTGGTTGACTAGTCTAAATAATGTAAACGCTATTCCAATATGCAACTGCATTATATGTCGTACAACAATAATATATTCCACCTTTTTAACGTCGACGAAATTAAACTGTTCTATCGTTTATCAGTGATGAAATAGCGTGCATGATAAAGCAAAAATCAGAAACAAATATCTAATTATTTCATATAATTCAATAATAAATTGCAGGTATTTGGTTTAATTATACAAAACAATCGTGTTATTGTTAATCTTGCTACGTTTCGACTACTTTATTTAGTCTTTGTCAGGCTCTGAAAAATACATATATATACAAATTCAATTATACTATAATATAGTCGAAACGTAGCAAGATTAACAATAACACGATTGTTTTGTATTATTAATCCAAATACCTGCAATTTATTATTGAATTATAATAATAATTTTGGATGCGATATAATGTCTAATTATTTCATATTTTTGTTTTTTTATAGCTATGTGAACAAAACAAAAATGTGACATAATTTATTCTTTCCTTTATTATGAATATTTTTTCCATGAAACTTAAAAAAATCATCCCAAGGAAAACATAATTTTTCTAACGAAACACACTTTCAAAATGTGCCAAATGATGAATGGTTATTAAAGATCGTTTTAGAAACATTTCAGAAATAAAAACATTTTTCCACTAATTTTTCTGGGTGCACCGTCCCTATTTTTAAAGTAGTTTATTGTATTAATTTCCTAGTTAGATAGGTACGCCACTTTTTAACTGCCCATTTCTAAACACGCTACCGCGACCATGGCAGGCTCCAGCGTCCATTGGGGGGCGGTATTACCCGCGTCGAAAATCTATGCTCTAAATCGAAAATTCGTTTAAAAACTTGCAATTGCAAAGTAACAATTTTATTTATATGTATTGGTAACTATTAATAAAGTACTGTTATATAAATGTCGACATCCTTGCAGCCGGTTATAAATTCGAGGCTATATTCCGTGCCATTTCTACATTAGTAGAGTACATAATGTAACGTTATTATGCAGGTGTAGAGGTAAGTATGTTGGTTTTTCCGCGACGGGACAATAAAAATCAGGCGCACCAAGAGGAAGAAGTCACTGAATTGATGGCCTATTATAGTGGTACCGCGATGTGATACCAGTATTTTTCCATTCAGAATGACGCTGCCTTGCCGATCTTCCTTCATGGTCGACAATATGTTTTGAAATAAGGTAACACATTTATCACAGAAAAAAAAGCATAGTATGCCTGGCATCGTCTGTTGGTCTGTCTGAATGCGATACTTTCAAATATTATTGGAAACCAATTTTCACAAAGATTAATTACTTATTGATATTTTTTATGTATAAATACTTTCAGGAGGAGATTCTAAGGCAAATTTTAAGTTAATAAAATCATAATCCTTCCTTTTGGCTCTACTGTAGTCGGGTAAAAAAGTATGAAGAAAGCGCCCTAAAATGACACCTAGAAATTGTTTTATAAATATCTTAGCAAACTTTGAAAGTCTTTGTACAAAATTTGACACATATTTATTACTAGCAAAAACTCGTTTTTTCTGTTATCATCATAAAAAAAATGTACAAGGGTATTGATAAGAAACCATTTTATGCATTGTTTTCTTCGATTTTTAAGAAAAAATTGCTGAAAACAAGGACAGCAATGTACATATTTATAAAGCAATTTTTAGATGCCATCTTTGGGGCAAGGAAGCATACCTTTTATTTGAACCATTGGGAAGCGTCGTAGCTATAGATCCTATCCGTGAGGACAGCTGCCAGAGGCGGACATCTCAAGAGGGCGTTCTTTAAAGTGATTGTATTATTTTTCTTCCTACAAAATAAGTTTTGGTTGACGCAAAATTCAAATCTTGCTCTGGGCGCTCAAGACTTTAGCTACGACGCTGTTGATTTACAAAAACACGAAAAATTTCAATTTAAAAATATATAAAACTGTATCACTAGTATCTAAGTTATGGTCATTTAAAATTAGATTTTCAAACGCCTATACTTCCGAAATAATTCTAAATATCAACGGAGGCGGCTTCCAAGGGCGCAAATCTTAAGAGGGTGCACTTTAACGTTATTGTATTGTTTTTCTTCCTACAGAATAAGTTTAAGGGGTGAAAAACTCAAATCTTGTCCTAAGCGTTCATTACCTTAGCTACGACACTATCATTTAGCTCAAAATTGGTCATATAACCCACATTCTGAAGTTTGTCTGTATATTTTCAGAGAAATACCATATTTATATTTTTTTAATTTAAGAAGATGCGCAGCTCCTAGTCTGTGCGCGTCGATATAATTAATATAATAATAATAATGCGTTTAACGTCCGTTTCTCGACTTTATGTCATAACAGACGCCATTCGCACCATTACTATTTTCCATCTACCACACTTCCCGTTATATTTCTACATTTTTAAAACTTCAACTTATGTAATAGCAATGGACGAATGAAGGAATTTTAGGAAATTAGGATAAGGTAGGTAATTTTTGAACTAGGAGTTTGATAGGTAATTGGCCATGGCCTCAAATAAGGAACCATCTCGATATTTATCTGGAATTAATTGAGGGAAACCATGGAAAGCCTCAATTAAGATGGCCGGCACAGGAATTACCGTTTCTCGGCGAGAGGCAGTAGGAAAAAGTCCCAGTCACATCTGCTCCTGCCGGGAATCGAACCCGTACCTCCCGAATGCGAGTCTAGTGCTGTACCACTACTCTACCCAGCTCGGTATAATTATTATAATAGTGTAATATAATTATGAGATTATGAGTACTGGGCGCATCATAGTGCTTTATTACATTGTACGACGGCATCAATGCGTTGTTTTGAATAGAAACTAATGCATGTCTTGTGGTTGATATTGACGACCGCAGTGCAAATTGAAATTGAAACAAGTTTTATGTTTGTATCTATTTAATTCAACAAAAAAAATCAAAATTACATTTACTCGTGAAAGACGGAATTGTATATAAAACATTGTTCTATATAATCACCTCATCGATTCGGGGGGTAAACTGAATGTAACGAAAAACATTGACACAAATGATTGACACAAGCTACTGACAACGATACCCTAGAAAATCAGTATAAACAACAACACTTTTTAATCTGGTGTTAAGGTTACTGATTACCAACTGTTCAATCTGCTTCATTTTTCACCCCCATAGCTCAATCTTACGAACAGAGTTGAATGTGTCTGTGCAACGTTTCGGAAATCTTTAATAATTATGAAAAGTTTTATTCAATCTTTGACGTTAATGCTTCAAAATAAACCAGAAATATGCATCATTCTTCTCAAATGACTTTTAGCCAAGGTTTTACAGTTTATTTGATCTTAATAAACGATCTGAAATCATATAAAAACGCGAAAATTGGCATGTTTTACACACATTTTTGTACAGTAATAATTAAATAAAAAAAACATTGAGCAAACGAAATTTATCAGTATTTTTTGTAAAGAAAAAACTTCAAAATGTTAATTTGCTTTCTCGTAATTCAAAATCTCGTGACGTGTCGTAAATATTGATGAATATCACGTTTTTTTAATCAATTTTTAGAACAAGTCTATACGTTTTTTTAAAATTTTTAAGCAACAAACAATAATAAAATGAATTTTGCAGCCGCAGTTTGAAATTTTCCAAGAGCATATTTTACAATCTCAGGGAAATTTTAAATACATGTACGATGGAAAATAAATTGAATCTCAAAAGGAAAGTTTTAATGTTCCTGTATAAGAATTTTCACTTCGGTTACGTTGACATAACGTATGTTTTTTGTCAGTAAGTCAATTTCTTTTCATTGAGACTAAATAGATTTCAAATTAATGATAGACATCTATTTGTTTTTTTGCAATTTTAAGGTAGTTTTTGTATACTTATTAAGGACATGATAATAAAATTACCCTGAAAATTTGAAGTCGATCGACCGTATATAATCCGAGATAAATTCAATTAAAAATTGGATAATTAACATTGATTGTATACGATCTCTGTAGTTCTGAACCAGTTTCTTATTTATAAAAAAAGAACTAACTGTCAGAAACTTTCCAAAAACTGACAGTCTTTCAATGCATTTGTTATGAGTTTAAAAAAAAAATAAGAAATTTTTTTTGACCGTTTAATTATTTATAAATAATGGCTTAAGGTTCAACAATTTATAGAAAAGTATACATGCATATGAATACTGTATGGGTTACGTTCCCACGGGTACAGTCTTGCGTACAAATTATGGATCACTTAGCTACAAGCTAGTATACTTTTGTGGCGCGTATAATCTATAACTTTTTGACAATATTGTACCACGACAACTACCTTAAAAACGAATGGATTTTTAAAAATCTGCAGGTTAACATAATGTTTCTGCAAAATAAACATATCGGTTCGGGACGCAAAAATGATTTTTCCGTACTTGTAAAGCACACGATTACAACCGTAAGGTAAACATTTGACGAGTTGTATAATTGGCTGGTCGTATAATAAATTCAAGCATGTGATTACCAACCCTCTCGAGATGATCAATTAATTAGTTGGCAACCCTCCAATATTCATAGCGGAAACGTTATATTGCCCGTCTGATTATTAAAATCCAACGATCATACCGGAAGCCAATAATAACTTGACGTCGGTGTATCTATTTGACTTGTGGGCCTCGCGGCTTGTCGTGTCGGCCGGGTGGAGCGCTAGTAACAGGGGGTTGAGTCTTGTGATTGTTTCGTGACCGGACAACAGTACTTCATACACCATAACGAGGTAAATTGTTAACAAGCACGCCATGTCATGATGTAATAACAAAACACGTCAACATTTATAAACTGATTATATTCTTACATGTTTCTGTCTACATATTATTGTTTATATTCTCCAAGCATTTATGTGCCAGGCGGGGAATTTGCATTCTTTCGTGAGATTTGTCACTCGTTTAAATTTTAGGCTTCAAAAATCGAACATTTAAGGCCACTCCTACTACTCCAAGATTAAATTCGACACTAGATATTAACTGATGTCCTATAAGAATTGACATACTGTGTGCCTAATCGTTCACATGACTTTAGTCGTTAATATTCGGAAATAGTCGGTATAGTTCGCTGTTCGACACTCGCTACTCTTGCTACTCGCTAGGCTATCCCAGTCAATCCCGACGAGGAATCCCCGTCAGTCCGCGCATTGCCCGAGCACCGAATATACGCGGAATGCATCGCTGGTTACTGTCGCTATGTCTCGCGAAATCTCGCCCAACTGATTGATCTCATAAAAATGGTCGAAATCGAGATCCCACGAGAACGGGATTGCACTCCCTAGTCTATACTCACTGAATCGGATCGGATCAACTCGGCACGGTCGGCAGTTTTGGGATACATGAAGTTAAATGAGTTCCCACGTATTAGTCGACTCGGCCGGGACAATCCGATCCGACTCAGCGGGTGTGAACCTTTACAAACTTTTATTTAATTTCACATTCTTGTCAGTCAGTTAGTTTGGGTCAAATCTTACGAATCGATTTTGAATCTCTTTGAAATTTTGCATATTTATCTAGTATCGATGGCAATACAGTAATCTGACACCTATTAGAGATGGGAAAAACGGGTCTTTTTAGTGATCTGCATCTTTGCATCTGGGTCCCGTATGTGAACCAGCTCACTGAACCGGTTCAAAAAGAGCCGAGTTCTGAATATGTTACTGCAGTCTGCCACTGAGTTACCTAGTTCAGTCAATCATATCACGACCTGTATAGAATCGAGAATGCATAGCTAAACATGTGATGCATGAGTCATTTGAGCTGACAGATGCATCAAAGCAAGAACTGATACGTAAGCGTAAAATGTGCTTCTGTGTGTTAAGTGTTTCACTGAGTTATGCGGATCCGTTGATCCGTCGGCTCAAAAAAAAGGGAATCGACTCTCAAGGATCTTCTGTCGGAGTCGGCTCTTTGAACCGTTTCAGATCTGAGTTACCCAACTCTAATACTTATAACCTTATACGGCAGACAGTTCACTAGACAACTTTTTAATAGCCTATGGTAGACGTACCGTGTTTAATTAAAAAATAATTGTCAGTGATTCACACACTTATATTTCACGATGTAATATAAGCGGCACAGTTTAACTTTACATTGTCTCATTGATTTGTCACTTCATTAAGTTTGTATGACTCTTTGACATATATTTTTGTACCGTAGTGTACTTTTTTATCTATGTAAATTGTGGTACTGGGCACATAATTAAATGTAAATAAAATTGATTTGATTAGTATAGTCCTTTTTTAGAAAGTGCTGATTGGAAAAATATAGATATAAAAATGTATAAGTTGAAATTTTTATTAACTTTAGTCCGAGCCTGACATTTGAAACATGACCGATTATTGATTTCGTTGATTGAAGGCTGTTCTATTTGCTCTTTGAACATTATAATAGCAGTTGAAGTTATTGAGTTGAATTATTAAATCTATCGTGATTTGAATAAACCTTTTTCATTATTAGAAAGCGTATAGATTTTGTATTTTCATTTACTTTATTAATAATTTCCTAGAATTACTGTTTCTGTGGTCATTTTAATAACAACTGAAGAACAACAACTTTGTACTTTTTATATAGGCACTGAAAAATAAATAATTTATTTTGGAGACATTTTACAGAACCTGTGCACTCTTGATACAGTTTTATTACTCAACAAAATTTTTGTCCTACGAATGCATGGGCGCATGTCACTTTTTTGGTAGAAATTCCATAGCTAGAACGTGGAACTGGCATAGCCGATAGATAGATAGATACTGTAAATTATAGACGCTCGACAACAGAGGTCACAACCGGGTGTAACAGATATATTATATAGTATATCCTCCGTGGGGTAGTAGAATGCACAAAATTCTAGCCAATTGGGCGACAGAACCATTCCAACGCAAAAAATATCAACAATTGACGTATTATAATAAATAAAATAAAATTTTGATAAGATATTTGACATGTAAATATTAAAAGTCCTATTTTTTTTGGAAGATTGGCGCATGCGCAGAAGAATACTTTAAAACGTTTTTTCTGTCATAATGGCATATTTTACAGAACTACATAGGCCACTTATATAGTTTATATATGCAGTTTCGGAAATATTTTGAAAATAAAAAAAATCAGCCGCCTTTTTGTTCTCAATATTTGTCAAAAAGAAATAACGAACTGACAATTAGCATGCTTTGGTTAATTTTTAGATGTGAAACCACATTATGTAACCACGTAAACGAATAGCAAACATAATAATATTTATTACTAGGCATCCGTTATCTGCATCATCGCACGCGCTTACAAAAATTGTATTTTATTTACAACAATATCTAACATGTCAATATTTTTTAAATTGGAATAGTCCTGCCGCTGGAATTTTAATTTTTATTGTAAAAAAATAAAATGGTTTGTGGAAAAAATAGCGAAAAACATAAGACTTTGAGTTCTCTACATTTCCCAAAGACGAGAAAAGGTCAGAACCATTTATTTCTATGTTGTTCTAAATCATTAGACACATACACTAATGTAGGTACCTAAATATCGAATTTTAGGTGTTATATAAGTTCTCCATTGCAAGTTAATTTCGTATTCGCCATTGATGCAAATGATTTTTATGAATAATCCAAAACTTTCTGTTTCACCTTGCAGAGTGTAGGTGTGCGTTAGTGTATATGTGTAGACCATTATCTTTTGTTTACGACGTAGTAAAATTTCATACCAATTGCCCCGTACGCGAGATAATATAACAACGGGCAGGGCTATGTTGTAATATTGTACGCTCGTGTTGTGGATTTTGGTGGGACGACAAAGGTTTACATGGTTGTAAATGTCGCCCTTTGTATTTATTAAAGCCTTAAATTGATGATGGACAAATACACTCACACACGCCCACACAATATAAATATATAAGATAATATTAAACAATTTAATAAAACTACTTTTAAAGAATTGAGTCAACTTAAAGCGAATGAAATAATTTCTGCTCATTATACAACAACCCGCCCAATCCACATTCGAATAAATGTCGACGTAAATAAACTGTCATAGAGGAATAATTACACATACTTTTAATTGACTGTAAGTAGGAAAGGTTATTATAAAACGAAGGAAAAAATTATTATATATTTTTTAGATTTGAAACTACAAGTGGGTTTCAAGTTCAGACAATGAATTTCAAAATTTATTTTTATTAACGAGCCTTATTATAATTTTGTGCATTTTTCATTAGCGACATATTGCAATATGTGTATGATATATGAGACAAAGTGTATTAAGTCTATGATATTACTTGATTAAAATCAAAGAAACCATGACGACTATATAATTTTAGAGTCGATAAAAATAAGTAGACCTTTTCATAGTTGAAATTTTTTGTGAGAATGCCTCAACTTCTGCCTCTTTTTCGGGCTCTCTTTATTTTGACAGATGAAAAGTAATTGATTTTGAAACAGACATACATGAGAGTTATTCTATAAGGGTCCTACAAAGTAAATTGAAATGAAATAAGTATTATCATAAACAGGATTATTAATAATCGATAATTTTCATTATTCATTTGAAGCACATATTATTTATAAAGTGATTCCGCGTAGAAAAATATTACCAATTCAAGTCACGCGCGACGCTAATGCTACTTGTTCCCAATTTTAGTCCAGAGTTACATGTATTATAAGTTATGTAGATGAAAAGAAATATGAATTATTGTTTTTAGTACACAAAAAGTCGTTCTGTTTCTTGAATGCAGTTCAAATCAACCCCTGTCTGCTGTACATCGGTAACTATATACACAAGTTTCTGAGCACATTTAATATAAGGATAAATGTGAAATGTCCATTGGATTAATGTACCAGCATCGACAACACAAGTATAATAATCTACAAGTTGGTACCACGTAGACAGTTGAATGTCTATATGCAGGGATAATTGCATATTACACATATTCTGTCCTTGTCATGATACGGGAGTTTCTAGTGCAAGACGGAGACGTCGCTAATAATCGACACTGGAACAAGAGAATGTATGTCTGTGTGGTGTGATACATACTTCTGCAAATAAATGATTGAGGGTTCGGGCGAATTATGTAGTTGGACAAACTGTTAAGCAAGTTTAAAATTAATTCTGAATATTATTGTTGCGTCAAAATGAAGCTAGAACGAATTCGTAAAATCCTACATGAGGCATCTGAAGTACAGTATAACGATATTTTGCCATTTGTATCAGTATGAACCATAAATTTCCACAAACGATAAACCAATTAAAGTATGGAAATTAACAACACAATATTATAAGAATTCAGAAGATTATAATCTTTAGCCTTATTTGGGTGGAAAAAGGAAATCAGTATTACCTTCTAAAGAGATGTACAAATAAAAAACGCGCTGATTAAAACCAGAAGAGACCAAAAACTGAGGTCGCCAGCACAGAACCCAAATATTAGACAGTAACTCATTTATTAAGAAACGCTTTTAGATTATCTTTGCTGTAAATTTTGAGGGTCTGATGCTTTTTGAAACACTACTTTCAATCATGATTTTTCACACATATATTCCAGACGCAAAAGATTCGAAATTAAATAACATGTTTAAAAAATGTAAACTAACAAGTTTTCAAGATTATCGCACAATCCACTTTCAAATGTAATTGACTTGTTTGTTCCCTGTAACCTTTTAAATATTTATACGGTGATTATAAAATTAAGAGCCATTTGCGTTAACTGCTTATCACATATGGTGGTGGGACGGGTATTTATGGTGGAAGAGACGTTACTAAAATAGCGTTTTAAACTGCGAATTGTAAATGGATTCGTTAAAACATTCTTAATTTCTAAAATATTTTATAAATGATAGTTCACTATTTTCGTTAATTGAAGTTATTGTTAACTATTCATCAATGTGCATTATTTTCCCAAGTTTAATAAATCAATGATTAATGGAAGTAGTGAATGAAATAATTTACTAGTGAGACTGCAGGATACATGTAAAAAGGGACCTTTTAAAATATGATTAGCGTACTTTATACAATAAACGGAGCCAATCTGTAACTGCAGATTTTGCTAGATTCAAAATAACTCGCGTATAATTTTTAAATGGCTTGTTTAAAAAATTAAAAAAGCGCCCTAAGGACTTAATTAAATCGCGAAAAAAATTTACTATCGATGCAATAAAATAAGCGGAGTATTTTGTGTAGATGGGCGTTTATCCGCTGTATATTTTTATTTAGCAAACCGCTTAAAATTACATGCGACTGTCAAAGCCGAACTTAATTATTATTTTAAAGTATATTCAATAGATGGATTGTAGATTATAGATGCTCGGCAAGCGACATCAATAGCGTCTGTAGAAGTACGTTCGCTGACATTTTGTAAACATTTGTATGCTTAGCGAGTATTGGCTCGTTTGTAGGTTCAACGGTCGTTAAGGTACGTTATACGACGTTACCGCTAACCGCACTGCAAACAACATTGGCAATCAGAGCAGCGCTTCTAATATTGAACGGGACCAACCAGCGTGTGCTTGAAATATGTCTTCGCCCTGTGCAATATTAAATTGCAACTGAAGTTTGGCTACTTTTACCTGACTAAGTTAATGCAATAAAGTTGACTAAGTGACTAATTTGATCGAACTCAGTTAAAAGCAGGCCTTTCTGGAATGTTTCATTTATAATTTTTTTTTTTAGAATTCTAAGATCTTAATATAAATTGTAATATTAATATAAAAAATGTCCATGATGGTTTGAAGTGTGACGTCAGAGTTGTAGTAAACACACACATACGCGACAAACCCACGTTAGTAAACACTAAATAATACCAAACCTTATTTGTACTTGTTTGTATACTACAAGAATAACGTCACAGCAGGTAAACATGTCTGCTCATGTTTTCGCGTAGACTAATATTACGATACGAGCATTTTAGGATCATTTAAAAATAAGAGTCGAATGTCAAATGTCTATTTAAGAATTTAACAAATAATTATATTATTATTCCTTTGTCTACTATCCCATTCTAAGTAAACTATATTTAGTATCGTATGTGACAATTTTTAATGCGTATAACCGAGCTGGGTAGAGTAGTGGTGACAGCACTAGACTCGCATTCGGGAGGTACCGGGTTCGAATCCTGGCGGGGGCAGATGTGGCAGGGACTTTTTCCTACTGCCTCTCGCCGAGAAACGGTAATTCCTGTACCGGTCATCTCGATTGAGGTTTCCATGGCTTCCCTCAATTAATTCCAGATAAATATCGAGATGGTTCCTTATTTGAGGCATGGCCGATTACCTATCTAACTCCTAGTTCAAAAATTACCTACCTTATCCTAATTTCCTATAATTCCTTCATTCGCCCATATCTATTACATAAGTTGGATTTTTAAAATGTAGAAAAATTACGGGAAGTCTGGTAGATGGGAAATAGTAATGATGCGAATGGCGTCTGTTATGACATAAAGTCAAGAAACGGACGTTAAACGCATTATTATTATTATTATTATTATTATTAATTTTAAGTGCGTATATTTTTATAAGAGGTATGAAAATAATTATCATTCTAGATTTACGTAACTTGACAAATAAATGAAACGAACAAAATTAAGGACTCATGTTGTGTGGGCCGGTTATTTTGATTGTATCGTGAATACTGTGAGATAGAGAGAAGTTTGAGAATTAATTTTGAGCAGTAAATATAACACTAATCCCCAATAAATTTGTATAATCATGCACACTTTTCAAACCAACCCAAGATACTCTTCGCTAGGTACACTTTATATTCTTTTTACTCCGGTCTGACTTTGTACAAACAACCATCCATTGTAAAGTTCCTTTCACAATCAACGATACAAGTACAAATATTTATTATAGACGGCGTATTTATCAAGTATGTCCTGGGAATTATAATTCCTCGTTATGCTTAACGAGATATGTGATCCTAAATTGTCCAGCAGGAAGGTTTATTATATATAATTATAAATTGAGAACAGTAAATTAGACATTATATCGCATCCAAAATTATTATTATAATTCAATAATAAATCTCAGGTATTTGGATTGATAATACAAAACAATTCAGAGTTTGACGAAGGCTAAATAAAGTAGTCGAAACGTAGCAAGATTAACAATAACACGATTGTTTTGTATTATTAATCCAAATACCTGAGATTCATTATTAGTGTATTTGCCATATGGCAACATACACTATTGGCATTGGTCGGATGGCGGGACCTAGGGGTCGGACCAAAATTTCTCGACGTTTCATAACCTCCTAAACACATTGGCACCATTTTTAAAAATGTTTATATATATATATATATATATATATATATATGTGTACGCGCAATAACTTTCGAAAGAGTTTATTGATTTTAACGAAATTTGGCCCACGTGTTGAAATCCATCATCGCAAGAAGCCTATTTAAAATGGGCGTAATCGGATCATTTTAAGGGTAGCTTTTAAGGGTTGAAAAATGTTTTTGAGCCCCAAAATGCCGAAAAAATTCTCAGAATCGTTTCAAAATTGACATTTAACCCGTTAATAGCAATTAAAAAGTACCCCTAAAATTTTAATAAAATCGGCTCAACAGGACCGGACTTACAAATTTTTTGAAAACACTAATTTGCAGATAGTGACTTATTTATTGAAGGGTGGATTTAATTCGGTGTAGACGTTAGATTGATAATAATATTACAATTAAGAAAAAGAATGTTATTTTAAGGGGTGTATTAAGGGGTTAAATTTTTTATTTTGCCCAAAAACAAACTGAATTTCACATATGTTTCTTAAAATAGGGTCAGTCACTTCCGACACTGATAAAATATTACATCATATCTCCAGTATTGGTGAACCGATTTTGACATTTATTTTTCTATTTAATAACGCATATATTCAGGATAGTCTCACATAAATTTTACTTACATCGAGTCAGCAGATTTTTTTCTAATTTAGTATTATAATATTAAGAAATAAGGTGGTTATTAACGTGCAAAATACATAATGGTATCATTAAAATGTAAAAAATATAAAAAAAGAATCTTTTTCAAAATAAGTCACTAAAAAGAGTTTAGTAATAAAATTTTGAGGTCGGAGTAAATTTAATAGAATAGAATAGAATAAAATGAAAGTACATAGGTACATAAAAATTATAGCAATTAAATTGGTGCCGACCTCAAAATTTTATTATTTTACGCTTTTCAGAGTTCAATTAAAAAAAAAATAATTTCCGAAATGTCAACGAATCTTAGAATTTTAAGATTAGTCAAGTTTCGTTGGATCAGCGATGGTTTGAAATACATTTTCAAAAGTTTCCAGTTATAGACCAAAACGTATAGAAAAACAGTGACACTTTTTAATTTTAAATTTTATTAATAATTGAGTTTTTAAGATCTGTTATATTTTTCAGAGATATGTTTATCGAACTTTAAGGTTGACAGACATTGCTTCCTATATCTAAATTGCATAGACACATTGGATATACAAACCATCTGTGTATATGTAGGATTCATACTATTAAAACCTCGTACACGCAGACCGGAAATTAATTTTGTCTTGATTAAAAACAATTCAAATGTAAAACAAAGGTATATGGAGATGGGATGGAAATACAGCAGATACAGGGTTTGTTATATTATATACATATAGTGTCTCTTTCATTAGCTCTTCTCTACGGTCTGTTCAAAAATCATTAATTGTGAATAATTTATTATTTGAAAAAAAACCTACACAGAAAAAATTATGTAAACAAACTGATTGAATCCGACGGGCTCAAGTCTGTATCTCTTTGATTTCGAAGGAATAGATGTTCGTTTCTCACAAATTAAAAACATTTAAGCGAACATAGCTTCTAAAATAATAGAGATTTTGCTTATTGTATTCAGTGTGTCCTAGTAAATAAAAAAAAGACACCAAAAAAATTTTTACCTTTGAAAAAATTCGATTTTAAAAAACTTGTTTTTGAAATTTAAATGGTTTAGACGTAATGGCTGTTTAAGGTAGTTGTCGTGGTTAAGGCACACCGTCAGAAAATTCTTAATTTTTGTATACTTATTAAGGACATGATAATACAATTACCCTGAAAATTTGAAGTCGATCGACCGTATATAATTCGAGATAAATTCAATTAAAAATTGGATAATTAACATTGATTGTATACGATCTCTGTAGTTCTGTACCAGTTTCTTATTTATAAAAGAAGAATTAACTGTCAGAAACATTCCAAAAACTGACAGTCTTTCAATGCATTTGTTATGAGCTTAAAAAAAATAAGAAACATTTTTTGACCGTCTAATTATTTATAAATAACGGTTTCAAGTTCAAAAATTTATAGAAAAGTATACATGCATATGAATACTGTATGGGTATTACGTTTCCACGAGTACAGTCTTGTGTACAAATTATGAATCACTTAGCTACAAGCTAGTATACTTTTGTGGCGCGTATAATCTATAACTTTTTGACAATATTGTACCACGACGACTATCTTAAGATTTCTGATATAGAGAATTTTTCTTTAGCTTATTAGAATCAAGTTCTCTTGGTCTTGGAATATAAATAGTATTTATTAAATTTGACTGCGGTAATGAAAATGCAACAGTATGACATTGGTTGCGCTAACGATAGTATGGCGTTATCCATAAGAGACTACTTTCTGTGTTCTGGAAATATACTAGACGACTGCAATATTTGACTACAACCGATGGTCGTTTTAAGTGCCTTTCAGTGGAATTTATAACATGATATTTTTGATTACTCAATGAATTGGATATAAAAAGAAAATAAAATTTTGAAAATGTTTTCAAGTATTTGAGACTAATTTTTTGTAAGTATTATTCATAAACTCTTTGAAGATTTTATTTCAATAAATTATAAGCATATATATTAAAAATTATTTTTTAACCACGCTAAATAAGTATAGCGTCAAATGCGCACCCACTTTTTTAACATTAAATCAGTTTATGCAGATGTAGGTTTCGATGAATCATAATAATCAAATTCTTAAAAATTGATCCGCAATTTATCGAACACAATCTACATTCATATCTACCTATCGAAACATTAGGTTGGCAAGCTTGCGAATCGAAGGTGGGTAGTAGATGGCTGCCACATCAGTGTTGCCAATGGCTGTATATTGATATAAAGTCTCCGGCAAATACATGTGTATTTGTGTATGTGTATACGCGAGTATTATAGGCGAACTTGTGCGTCATTCATTTGTCATTGTGTTTCCAATAAAAGCATTTACATGGAAAGCTGTAGCAGCGTTGTGATTGGAATTTATAAGCAGACGCGCGGTGGTTGTTGGACGTCGGAGTTACACATAACTGTACAGCGTCAATATTGTAACGATACTTTAAATTCATTCGATAGATAGGCAACTAAGGACAATCGAGTTTAAATTCGTTAGAGAGGAAGATCAATTTAAACGGACTCAATCAAATGTTGGACTTTCGTAGTAGACACGTTAAACTTATTATCGATTGTTTACATTAGTGATGTAAAAGAGTGAATAATCGGCTAATTAGCCGGTTAAATATTCTGTTAAGTATCCGCAGCTATTTACTTTAAATAACCGAGCTGCGTAGAGTAGTGGTGACAGCACTAGACTCGCATTCGGGAGGTCCCGGCGGGGGCAGATGTGGCTGGGACTTTTTCCTACTGCCTCTCGCCGAGAAACAGTAATTCCTGTACCGGCCATCTTGATTGAGATTTTCCATGGTTTCCCTCAATTAATTCCAAATAAATATCGAGATGGTTCCTTATTTGAGGCCATGGCTGATTAGCCGATTACCTATCAAACTCCTAGTTCAAAAATTACCTACCTTATCCAAATTTCCTATAATTCCTTCATTCGCCCATTGCTATTACATAAGTTGAAGTTTAAAAAATGTAGAAAAATAACGGGAAGTGTGATAGATGGAAAATAGTAATGGTGCGAATGGTGTCTGTTATGACATAAAGTCGAGAAACGGACGTTAAACGCATTATTATTATTATTATTATTATTATTATTATTATTATTATTATTATTATTATTATATTATATTTACTTTAAATAAATTGTTTGAAAATACAAAACCTCTATGATTTGAATGCTGGTAAACACAGTAGGTACATTGTCGATGATGTTTTATTTTAAACAGTCTTCCGTATATAGTTCTGTTCCAAAAGAAAAAAAAAAAACTTCATATCAGTGTTTAGCTTGCGGCCAACAGTTAAACATCGCTAATATTTTTTTTAAACCAACTTATTTTGAAGCTACTGAACTGGCCACAGACCGAAGTGGTTATATATCTGGCGTCTGCTGATCATAGGACTTTAACATGCAGACTCAAACTTTCGTAGTTTTCTACTTCCAACAATATTTTAGGCAAAAAACATTCAAATAAAAGTTTTAGGGCAGGAAATTCTGCATGGAAATCAATAATTTAACTCGAACTATAATAATTTCTTACCTGCAAATTCGATTTATTGCAGATAAGATCAATATTCCGATTTAACATTTGTTAAATACTGCCATTAAAGTTTATAAACATTTGAAACTCTGAAGATGGTACGAAGTGTACCGAAACATCAGTAAATAAATGCAATTTTAAACTCAGTATTGCTTCTCAATTGATCCTGTGCATTGCCACGGATTTTTGTCCAAACCTTCTCTAACAGTCATCAAGGACCACAATCGCTTTAATTAATCATTTAATTAGAGTCAACCTCGTTTACAAACAACAACCGTTATCATGCAATTAATTGACAGATCCGCCGGATGACATCATCACCACACTAATATCCAACGGAGCAGGCAACCTTTTTAATTTACTAGCCTCGCATTTAATTGTTTCAATGACAACCCGGTTCAGTTACGCAAAAGTTTTCTATAACAGTTTATATTGTCGTTGGTCGTTATAACGTTAAACTAAGGAAGGAAAGAGCGCGGACTCCAGCATGCATAGATGGCGTGTACTGGCGCCAATCAATCTGTGGAGCTTTATTAGATATCGGCCTAATTTATTGCCCAGTGTTTCGTGCCTTGACTGCACATGGACGCCATATATAAGATATTCTCCCGTTGTTCTCTTATTCCCCCCTTTCTCCCAACGCCCAGTCGCCGTCTCCATAATAATATATCGTTTGATATTTTTCTTGATTTCCATTTCAATGAATGCCATTTTCTGTTTATTCCATTTTTCTTTAGTTTTCTCGTGAAATTTTTAGGAATTTATTTCGTGTATATTTTGGTCTATTAGTTTTTTTTATCAGATATAAGAAGATTTTCTTATTTAAAATTGGTCTATTAGATTGATGGTATTTACATAAGACAAGGACACTAGTCTTGTCTTATGTAAGTATCACCAATCGGTACCTCAAGATGATTAGATACACAGGTTATGAATGGCGTCAGCTGGAAGACCGCTCAATATTTGTTATCAAACATGCAGTATTAATTAACAGTCCACTGGATGGCGTCATCCCCCACTACTATCCAACGGAACGACGTCACCTCTATATCTATAACATTGTCTTATATTCTATGAACCAAAATAAAACTGCGTGATTAGGATCTGATTGGTTGCTTAAAACTCAACACAGCAGAATAACCAATCAGACATCTTGTATATCCTAGTCAAGTATGCGCTGTTCACGTGATACGTATAACTGCTGATGGGAAAGACAGTATATATATTTGTGCTTATTACAAATAAAAATTTTGAACTTATTAGTATTTTCAATAATAATGCCTATATAGAAACTTTTATTATTTCTTTGGGATCCCACGGGAACTACTGAATTCGTGTCATAAATTCTTTGGTATCAGGTATAAAGGACTGAAGTCGAACAACTTTATTTTCAAGTCGTTACTACCAAACGAAAGAGAATACGATGAAGACTTGAGTCCAGTAAAAAATGAAGTTTAACAATTTTTGTCATAAGTCCTTTATGCCTGACACCCGAGAATTATTTATATGCAAATTTTCATTCAGATCCGTTGCGCTGTTGAGATGTGATTGAGTAACAAATTCACATTTATATTATTGATTAGTTGTTGAGCGCTTATAATAATCAATAATCTAGTTCTGTATTTTTAATGAAGGTTTAGTAAGGCGATATGTAAAGGTTAGAAGGTTTGACCTGTAGTTAGTTATGTGCAGTGTAGGATATCAGAGCAAGTCACTAATGCAATTTGGGGTAACGCGATCTCTGGGGAAGTGATTCAAATCCCGTAACAGATGAACGTGCTGCCAAGTTAACCCACCTATGACGTGATGAACTCCGAAGGGAGAATTATGCATATCAGTTATGCTGTATATGAAACAGGGGTGCATCGCCATGATTTTTACAAATTTCCAACTTGTCTTGGTATATTTTATAAAATTTAATGCTAATTTTAGTAAGAACTTTATCTTAACTTTATTCCAGATTTCGTTAAACATCTTATCTTTATATAAATATTAAGAACACTGTGGTTGGAACAATAAAAATAAAAGAAAGAATAGTTACTTCTTACCACAACAGATTTATTCAGTGGATGTACATTTCGAGAGCTAAGCTCCCATCTTCAGCAAAACACTAAACTTAGTTTAGTGTTTTGCTGAAAATGGGAGCTTAGCTCTCGAAATGTACATCCACTGAATAAATCTGTTGCGGTAAGAAGTAACTATTCTTTCTTTTAATAAATATTAAATAAAACGAAACTACTTGCGATTACTGTTCAAAATATTTTTTTATTTATAAAACGTTTCTACCAAATTTTTGGTCCTTTTCAATTTATCAAAAAAAAATTATTTAATATTCTTTCTTTTATTTTTACCTTATCTTTACCTGAATTAAAGTTGGTGCCTATTACGTGTGGGTATAATTAGGTTTATATGCTTAATTGAAATTAGTTGAGCAATTTTTGAGGGCAAATCGAACAAACAAATAGAAATTCAGGAGTGGAAAAATTAGAAGCAAGACACAGATCGAGAATGGTTTGAGGAGACACGCTCTTTTCTGTGTTTAGGATTCCGTACACCCTGTGAAAAAACGGAATCCTTATAGGTTCACTCTCATGCCTGTTCGTCTTATGTTCAACTTATTTCCTCCGAATCTACTGGACGAAATACATTGAAATTTGGTATATATATAGAGTTGGATGGGCGTATAGCGTGAATAAACGAACTCTGATTTATGGGGTTTAATTTGAAAATTAAAAAAATATTTTTTTCAAGTACATCATGTGACGTATCAAATGAAATGACTCGTTATTAGAAATACAAATATATTTTTATTACAGAAATTTTGAAACATATTGATAATAAATCCGTGCCTGTCTATTAGGATAACTGGGGCGTCAAATAGCATGGAAATCATTCAATGCTTAATGCAAATGTCACAACAGTAGTGGGAATCTTGTCTGATGTCACGACAGTATCATTGTTCGTCGATTATGTTGTATAAAATTATATATTATATATACTGTTACTGTTGTCGAAAAACAGCAAATATGAAAGAAAAATAATGTGTTATTTATGAAAAAAAAAACTTACCAAACGAAGATTTGTGTTATAAACTGGAATCTGAAAAATAAAACAATTATTTTAGAAATTAACTTTTGATGCGCTCTGGCATTATTTACTAGATAAAAGATATCAACAGGAACTTGGACCGTGCATAAAATAAAATTAAATTCGTACGTTTCGTCTATTTTCTAGACTTCATTACCTTAAGGCTGTCGGAACGCTCTGAATTTAAGCCAAAAATAGAGCTTCGGCTGTCAACTGATTGTAGACTTATTCGTCAACACTCTGCAAAAAATCTTTCTCTATAAGGAAGATAGAAGACAAATCTAGGTCTCTAATGGACTACTTTTGTAATTTATGTACGATTTACTAGAAAAAATTTAGCATTAATTGTGCTAAAAAAACACATGTTTTCAATGTCACACTATGACCTTATTCGTACTTATTTCACAAAACTGCTCCATCACAAACCTAAAGTAACTCATCCTTTTTCGGAAAAGTTTTTTAAATCTTCAAAATATTTCCAAAAATTAGAGTAATCAATTGACAACGGCATCCTTGCAATCAAATTTTTTAGCCTTGTAGTTGGCACCAGCCAAAAATTGAAACGTGCGGATGATTTGAGCGAGACAGAGCTAAAGAAGGTCACACCCACAATATGTCTTTTGCCTACCTTGCCCCTTACCGCTGGGTCTCAGCACAAACAAAATTCAGAGCGTTCCGACATCCTTAAGTCATAATACGCGTTTGTCAAGAGCACAATATAGCGATAACATAAACAAATACATATGAAATTATAATTTTCACTACACTATTTTGTAGATGGATATAATAACTAATAGCATTATTTATCAGTTTGCGTATTTTTTTCAGTTTTCTTCAAATTTAAGGTCGGTTTCCGATCTGACTTTGTTTAAAAAAAATAAAAAATTCGTGTTTAAATCAAACATAAATCATCATTGACTTTTACTCTCAATTTTTTATTATTATAGATAATTCGATTGTGATGAAAATCATTGATCGAAATTTAAAAAGTTAACGGTAATGTTAATCCCAACGAAAACATTCTAAAATTATTATGTTTGTAGATTGAGTATATTATGATTCCTTTAAAGCCCAAAATTAATTAAAATATTTTAGTTAAACAAAGTCTAAAATTAATTATGTGTAAAAACTTGAATATTTTCTATATTTGTTTAAGAACACTAAATGTTGGGGTGGTCTGAGCCTCGTACTGGTATATCTTTTTCTATTATTATTTTTAATAATAATAATCATCCAAGTTCTCAAATTAAACGAGGAACTTTATTATACCTAAATTAAAATGGCTTTTAAATTTTTCGGTGTTATTTCAGTAGCAAAGCGTTAAATCTCAGCCGAATTCACGCACGATCGGTCAGAGGGCATATTATAGAGAAATGCGCGGTCGGCTGCTGTAGGGCTGTCCAGTGAAGCGTGCACTATGTGATGAAATGAGCGTAAACAAGGGGTGGATTATAATAATAACACGGGGAATGTGTTTGTCTGTATAGACGCGCGCGATGTTTGTTGCTTGAACGCGCCGCGCCAACACCCGTCCGATATGAAGCCTCGGTACATTCGCGATAAAAAAAAAGAACCGTAAATCAAATACAAATACATAAAAAGGACGGACAAGTACGACAAGAACTCGCGTCTCGAGGGCTTCGTACTGTTATAACAATTTAATATAGTTTAGAAATACCGCGTAGGATGGCGTCACTTTCGCTTACTTTTGACGTTATAGAGCTCGAGAAATGAGTCAGTAACAAACTACGTAGTTTTCGAGGAGCTTTATCTTTTTATTGCACTGAGTTAAAAGTTAGCACTGAGCTGTGGATTTGATACTAATTTCCTGAGAGAAATGATTGACCGGCAGACAGACACAAAGTGATCCTAGACTCAAGAATTCCTTTTTTCATTTTGAGGTACGGAATCCTAAACACTAGTTCTTAACCGAGGTTTCGCTTACACCGAGATGTTTTTGTCGATTTTTTGGCTACTGATTAGTTCACTTTTACAGAAGCGCGTTCTATTGTCTGATAACTTTATGGTAAACGCTTCATCAAAATTGGTTCGGTAGTTTTTGAGTGATTGATTGCCAAGCTAAAAGATTATGTATATATCATATAGTTTGTAGCCGTGATTTCGATGTTCGTATCCTCCATGTCTAATTAACGTGATAGTTTAGCTAGCGCGCATCAATATAGTTCAGGAATCGCGTCCGAGTTTTGATAACGTTTTCGCTCGCTGCTCGTCTCCGTTTTGCCTTAATATATAGCCGCTTAATGACTATGTTACTCAGGAAGAACAAAGCATTTAAATAGTGGAATAAGTTTTCAAATCGATTCATTAGTCGCTGACAAATAAAAGTACGTAATTCTGGAAGTGATAATATTTGTCCATGTTTGTATTCGTTGCACAGACCGAAAAAGGAAGGATCTGTTTGTGTACTCTTTTATGAATTTGTGGTCAAACGGCTGTGCGTTTGATCCCTTTTATATTGTTTTCCCTTTAACACAATCGTTTTTGGTTTCATTTCATAAGTTAATACGCTGTTCCGTGAAGAACTCACGCACAACTCCCTTCATAGTGACTGTGTATGTTTTTAGTTGCCGTCGATTTGATCTGCGGTGGAGGTAATAATCGTTTTATAATCGTTATAACACAGTTTTCTATCAAATAATGATCAAACTTTAGTTACGCTGAAATTGGAGGTAAATTCATTTCATTAATACCTTCTTCCCAATGAAGAAATATGTTGAACACTCATATTCGAGATTATTGCTGGATTGCAGAAAGCATTGTCAATGACCTTAGATCGTGATTATATAATTACAGTTTTTACGCAGTAGGAACAGTCTAATGTCGTTAGGTCATTGAGAAAAATTGTATTTACAGAAAAACAAATAGCTGATCAACATAGAAGAGATCACGTATGAAGCTAAATTTTGATCTAAATGCGTAGAAAAATATTGTTTCGAGCTGCATCGATTTAAAATTCTACGATGCATTTTTTATAAAGAAATATGATTAATATGAAATACAGTGGAATCCGTTTATAATGACATCGAAGGGAATTGACAAACACGTCATACTAAGCGGACGTCATACAAAGCATTTTTGTGAAAAAAAAACAACCTTCTTTTTTTAGGTAGCATAGGGCCGCTGACGGGTATTCCTTTGTTTTTCGTGATTTTAAACCACTGAATTAACGCTTTATCAACATTTACTTGTCGCGATTTTCGAAGCATCTTCGGTTTCAGAACATTTGAATTGAACGATCGCTTAATCTGGTTCTTGTTTTTGAAAATCATTGAGATTGTCAAATGACCCACGCCCAATTTCTTTGCCAGAGATGAGTTTGATTCTCCATTTTCTAATCTGCATATTATTGCACCTTTCTCCTCAATCGTAAATGCTTTACGACGTTGAGATGACATTTTTTTACATAGGATATCACTAAAAACAATGCGTGACTTTCAACTATCTACTCACTGAGATTCAAAACAAAAACAAGCAACGTGCCGAACGTCGTCGGGAATCAACGAACATTGCCGAAGGTGTAAAGAATCAGGTAGGTCACTATAAACGGACAAAATTTATTAAAAATGGGTCATAATAAGCGACATGTCACTGTAAGCGAAGTCATTATATCCGATTTTGTTACAAAGAATTTTATATGAAAACCAAACTTCGTTCTGTAATTACGTCATAATAGGCGGTTGGTCAATATAGGCGGAGTCATAATAAACGGATTTACTGTATGTCAATCAGATTTTCTATGAGAATACTTTCTGCAAACCGATAGTATATTTATATAATCAGACCTATTCTACTAACGATAATCACGGCGATTACCAATGAATCAATAAATAAGCGCTCTGGGTACCAACTTTTGTTTTTTTTTTTATTCGCCTTAATAGTAATAATACTTCCTATCACACTTGCTTTTGGCGGGAATGAAATCTAGAGTTTTTTTTTGTATTTACTGCGATGGAAATTATGAAAACTTTTAATGAAGCCATTGTTACGTACTCAATTTTCGATGGGGTATTTTTTGTTATCCTAGGCATAAGTTAAGCTAGGTTGAATCAAACAAAGCTTTTAAAAATATATATAATCACAGGATTTATTAATAAAATCAAATAATATAATTATAAACATACATATTAATTCATATACTTCAACTTCTTTACAACAATCGGTCATTAAATAACCAAATATTCATATCAGACAATAGACTCTACAAATAGCCTATTACGCGTGAAATTAACGGACATTATTAAATCTCAATAATACGGATTGATGGTCAAAATATAATATAAGGTCCCCTACATTGTGTTTTTTTATTTAATTTTATTCAATTTTCAATTAAGTAACTTATAAAAAATCTTTCCTCACACCTATTTCTACTCGGATCCGAACCCAGCTCTTCTAAGATAATATATTTCCCGTTTACCGCTAAATAAAAAAAAATCGCATGATATTTAATGAATCAAACATGGAAGAACAAATTGAAATAAAAAATGTAATCAATAAAGAATGAGAATGGTTGGGGTAAGAGAAAAGAGTAAATCTGATGTTGACGTTCGTCACGAAGTGAAGCAGATAGATGTGAAATGGAAAATAAATCTTTAATATAAACAGGAATGAAGGAACACATACACACACACACACGACCGCGCACAAATGTATTTTCTACAATAGCTCTGACAATGTTCAGGAGCGTATTAACTCGGGGCTGTACAAATCCAGGAAGGTAGCACAACGTTCTAAATTAAGGTACTCTCTCATCAAACAATTTTTTAAATAAATCTTCTTTTGGATTTATTCATAATATTGAAATTGTAACAAAATGTTTATTAATTAATTTTTTATAACTTTTTATTTTGCTCCCCAAAATCGGAATTCGTTTATGGGCGCTATACCTCCGTGTTTGGGTCAACTAACTCTATGTACGTACCAAATTTCAATCTTTTTCGTTCAGTAGATTGGACGACAATAGGCTGTAGTCGACAGACAGACTAGAGATGGGAAAAACGGGTCTTTTTAGTGACCTGCATCTTTACATCTGGATCCCGTATGTGAGCCGGCTCACTGAACCGGTTCAAAAAGAACCTAGTTCTGAATATTTTACTGCAGTCTGCCACAGAGTTACCTAGTTCAGTCAATCATATCACGACCTGTATAGAATCAAGAATGCATAGCCAAACATGTGATGCATGAGTCATTTGAGCTGACAGATGCATCAAAGCAAGAACTGATACGTAAGTGTAAAATGTGCTTCTTTGTGTTAAGTGTTTCACTGAGTTATGCGGATCCGTTGATCCGTCGGCTCAAAAAAAAGTGAGTCGGCTCTCACGGATCTTCTGTCGGAGTCGGCTCTTTGAACCGGTTCAGATCTGAGTTACCCAACTCTAAGACAGACACGAGACTTGTTCTATACGGGTTCCGCTTTTTCACCGAATGTACGGAACCCTAAAAAATGTTTTTTCAAGTTACGTTAGTTTGTATTTATGTCGACGATATATGAGCACAGTGAGAGTTTTGCAGCGTGCAAGGATTAGCAAGGATTAAAATGCGCTGGTGATTGTTGTAACAATGCATGTTAGCATGCTGCATTATAATAGAACATTGTATGTAACGCCGATCATAGCCACCTTTGTGATGATACTGATGACACACCGCGGTCACGCGTTCGCTCGAAATGTTGCATTTTCTGCGACACAGGAGCAAGGGATGCCCAACTGAATTCTTATAATCTAAAAATGTTATTTTGTGACGCGACGTAAGAACTAAGGCTCGCCGGTACACGGCCTGTTTCAAGCAGTCAGTGGAATATTTTTTATTGAGATACTATAAATCTTTATACAAATATTCTACTGACTGACTGAAGCAGTCGGTTTCGATCAAGGTTAGTAGCATCATTTCAAGAACTGAATTTACTAAATTCTTGGGTCTAAATGTTGATCAACATTTAAGCTTCAAAAAACACTGCAAATACTTGGCCCCCAAACTCTGTAGTTATCATTATATGTTTATTAATCTAAAACAAATATTAACACCACAACAGTTATTAAATTTTTATTACGCACAAGTTTATTCAAGATTAAAATACACTATTTGCTTTTGGGGTATGTCTTCTCAAGCAAATTGTGTATTTATCTGCCACAAGAACATTGTCAAATGTATTGCTGGTGTGTCGCAGCGAACAAGTTGCAGAGATATATTTAAGAAATATAGAATACTTACATTGGTTTGCATACTAATTTATGAACTGTCAATTTATGTTTTTAAGAACCTTAGTAGGTACATCAAGAACTCGGACATTCATAACTTAAATACCAGATCAAAATCTGAACATTCCTTTTAATCGATTAATCGTCTCCATGAAATCCCCAAATAGTTTAGGTATTGCTGTTTATAATAAATTACCTCAAAATATTAAACAATGCGATAAACTGTCGAAGTTTGAAAAATACTTAAAAGAATTTTTATTATCAAACGCTTTTTACAAATTGGATGAGTTTTTAAGTTATGAATAATTGAGTCCTTGATGGACCTACTACTGTCCTTGATGGATCCACCGTGACGATTTTGTATCCTTTATTGGCAAAGCAAATAAATATTATTATTATTATTATTACTGGAGGTTGGACGTAAGAGACTATCAAAGTGGTCGTGCACGTCTGTAATTGGTTGAATCGATTGCTTACTTCATTCGACATTTTCGGATCAATTACTCAATTATAATGAGCGTTTGGTAGTTTAGAAAAAGGTCTTGACAAATGAGGCTCTAGGGAGTTTTAACATTTTAACTTGCCGAGCAAAAACTGAGTTTAAATTGACATTTTTTGATATTTTTCGTTATTTCTAATTAAAACATGCAGTTTATCTCGTATGAGCGTGCTAACAGATTAATTGTATTTTAATTTTAATAGTCGAGAAAAAAAGCTTAAATTTTAAATTTAGATACCAAACAATAATTTACCAAATTTTATAAAAATCGGGTCAACCGTTTTTAAGGGATTCCGGTACAAATTATGAACACGTGTTTTTGGTACATTGCAAAATGTAGGCACAGAAATTTCAAAAGATTCATAAGAAATCAAAATTACAGACACCAGGTCTATACAATTGTATTTGTTAGTATGATACAAAATTGGTTGTTTTGTAAATCTGAAGTAAGGAATAATTTCGGAAATAGTATCCATTATTTTTTTACATATATTTTGGTCACCCTAAAACAAAGTGTTCGCACGGGATACGTAGTTCTTTTTTTATACAATATTATACACGCATAAATGATAACTAATAAAGGACCTTACGTAATATAAATTAGAACCATCCAGGATTTAACGGTTCACTGATACCTGTGACACAATATGACATTATTATAATATAATACATGTTTGGGTAAAATAAACGATCTGGGTTATTTGTTCATCCGAAAAATAATCAGTTATTTAATTTACTTACTATTGTGTTCAACTGAATACTTATAATAATACGTGGTGACAAAATTTATGGTAACTGTATTTTTTAGCGATTAATTCGATTTGTATTACATTTCATTTTACCCGACTATGAAAAAGGAAGGGTTATCATTTCAACGGTCTATTTAAATATGGGCCCACAGTTTAAAAAAAATAACTATTAGGATCAGTGTCGGTGTTGATTCAAACCGTATTTTATCTAATCGCAGCGATAACATTTCACAGACGGTCTTTAAAATAGTGTATAAATGAGTGCTGGGATTTTTGATTTTTTGATTGTTGTTTATGAAAAATAAAAACCGGTTTTTGACCGGCTATTTTGATTTTACTATTCAGTTTTACGATCTAATAGCTTCATATTGATTTTATTGTTACATTTTCAGTCATTACAAACAGTTTATTTTTCTTGTATAAAATACTCATAAAGTTTTGTTCTATATTTTATTATTGGCTGTAAATTTATAAGACATGCCATTAATTTTGCGATGCTGAATTTAATATATTTTTTTTGATTACAAACATACCACACACATACATTTTTATAAGGTCTCAAATCTCATCAAATCCATTTATATATCGGTGTACCCGTAAAACAATTATTGTAATCTTATTTTGCCTTGAATTTTAAAATTAACGAAAATTTTACTTTTGCTTTAAAAAAATTGTTCAAAAAACGACAAAATATGTAATAAAAAATATTGAAAGAACAAAAAACTCGATTGCGTCTAACACAAAAGTACAAAAAACAAGCTTTCAATATAGTTTATTTATTGTAGACTAGCGGCCCAGTCCGGCTTCGCCCGGGTGTAAATGTAATATATAGGATATAAAAGATGAGAATTATTATCATTAAATTCTCAACGTGTATTGAATTTGCGCGAATTCAATCGCTTTTATTTGTGAATGTTCAAAAATCGAAGAAAAATCTTATTTCCCAAAAAGAAATTTAAAAAATTCTGTTGATCCGATCGCTACCAAACTTCAGAAGATCATCCGCTGGACTAATCTAAAGATTGTCTGAAAATTCCATCAAAAATGGTCTACCCGCTTGGAGTCCATAGATTACATATACATCGTCTTTTATCTATATAGATTATTAAAATGTAAAAAGTGGTTATTGTGACATAACCATAATAGTTGGACATATAGTATCGCGAAGTTTTTTATAGTTATTGATATGTTCATTAATATTGTAGAAGATACTTTTGTTCTATCATCAATAGTTTCCGCAGCGCATGCGACGAGAGATGTTTTATGACATTTTTTTACACCTTGGGTTACGTTACTAAAGTTTTAGTAAGGATCCCTAATATTTTCTAGCAATAAGTATAGCCTATGTTACTCAGGGTGAATGTAGCTTTCTAATGGTGAAAGAATTTTTTAAATCGGCACAGTAGTTTTTGAGTTTATTCATTACAAACATACACGCACAAAAATACAAATCTTTCCTCTTTATAATATTAGTTGTAGATTATAGACACTTGATATCTAAGCCTATTAGCTTGTAATTACGTTAAATTAAATTGAACGATATCACAAAACATTCATGAACGGAGGTGGGATTTGAACCCACGATAGTTTGTACCAAAAGCCGCCCCGCTGACATGATTGACCCAAGCTGTTCGCTCGATGTACAAAGGTAAGAAAAAGGCTTACCGTGAACAAAGATTTACATAACATTTTTCCCATCTTCTTTCTTGCATATCTCCAATGTTTATTATCTATCCAACTCAACGACCGTGCATTAAAACTTTTTGTACACACCATTTTAAGTGCAGAACGGCCAACAATATTTATAGCCGTTTTTATTACTTTTGATTCCGGGGGAATTTCGCGTTGTCTAAAAATGTATGAGAAAAGAAAAGAGCACATTATAATATATTATGTTGCATACTGTAAGGATTTTATTTATATTCCTTCAGCGGTTTCAGATTTAAATAATGACTTCGCTCTTTTTGTGAAATATTGATATTACTTTCAAGTTACGATAGATGGGTTTAATTATCTTTGAATTATTTCAGTACTTTTTGATTTGAATAATAATACTGTTCATTATTCCCTTTTTCAGATATAGGACTTGGAACAGTACATAAAACTGAGTTTTCAGTGAAATATTTGCATGAATGGTTAACAGGATTGGTTTAAGAGTATGCAGCCTCCAGGCAATAGTATAAAGAGCCATTAAAAAAGAATTTAACACACGCCTATATAAACAGAGAACGAAATTGCCGATACAATAAATATTATTATTTATATTCTCTGAAAGCTAAAAAACGACCTTACTAACAACGTTATATCGAAAAAAACCCGGGTCGCAGTGCCAAAACCCTGCCGACAATATAGTGTATTTGCTAATAAAGGCAGTGTGGCTTTATTATGCGAACTGGAGTTGATTTTTGGGCAAAATAAAAAATTTAACTCCTTAATACACCCCTTAAAAGAACATTTAATTGCAATTATTATCAATTGAACCTCTACACCAAATCTAATACACATTTCAGTAAATAATTCACTATCTGCAAACTAGTGTTTTCATAAAATTTGTAAATCCGGTCCTGTCGGGCCGATTTTATTAAAATTTTAATAGCGTATTTTAATCTTTACTAAAACGTTAAATTTCAATTTTGAAACGATTCTGAAAATTTTTTCGGTATTTTAGGGCCCAAAAACTTTTTTCAACCCCTAAAAACTACCCTTAAAATGGCCCAATTACGCCCATTTTAAATAGGATTCTTGCGGTGATGGATTTCAACAGGTGGGCCAAATTTCGTTAACATCAATTAACTCTTTTGAAAGTTTATTATTTTTAAAAATGATGCCAAAGTGTTTAGGAGGTTATGAAACGTCGAGAAATTTTGGTCCGACCCCTAGGTCCCGCCATCCGACCGACGCCAATAGTGTATGTTGCCATATGGCAAATACAGTAATAATTCACTTATCGAGCGTCTATATAAGAAATCTTGTGATTTCAAAAAGAATTATAATTTAACAAAAGAAATTAATAATATATATTTGCAACAAATTTTCGTATTAAGTTAAATAGTAAGACTTGTTTTAGTACCACGATAATGTTTTAATTTCTTTGGTATACACAAAGATTAAAAAAAGTTTGAGAAAAAAAGTTAAAAAAAAATAAATTAAATCTTATCCCAAAGTAGGTAGGTAATTTTAAGTTAAAAGCACATTTTTCTCTCGCTGCTTGCATATAGCAGGCAGCCAGGCAGTGCTGTTGAGCTGTAATTCTTCGTTTGTACATTTGCTAGAAGTATCATTTACGTTCACAACAAAAATATTGCCTCTGAGATAAGAAAAGAAAAGTGTTGCCATTGCACTCAGCCCGGCTGTATACATTGAGTTTTCTTATTTTTTCCATGACTTCTCCTTTTTAAGTGTATAGTTTTTATAAACTTTTACCATGGTGCAAAAAGATCTTCACGCTTTCATACCCTAAAATCCTTTGAGATTATTTTCTGTAGAGATAGGATATTTCGAGTGAAAATTTTCGAACTATTCGATTATTAAAATATCTTGAGATCTCTCTAGAGGTTATTTAAAATCATTTTTGAATGACTTTTATACGTTTTACGACTTATAATACAATATCCAGTAATAAATTATTGTAGTATGCTCTTTCTTTATTCTTTAAAATACTGTATGTAATTGTCTCTCCGATTGCATTTCATAGTATATATATATTATGAGCACTGTGGTTGAAACAATAACAATCAAAGAAAGCATAGTTACTTCTTACCACAACAGATTTATTCATTGAATGTACATTTCGAGAGCAAAGCTCCCATCTTGTAGTGTTTGCTGAAGATGGGAGCTTTGCTCTCGAAATGTACATTCAATGAATAAATCTGTTGTGGTAAGAAGTAACTATGCTTTCTTTGATTGGCATTTCATAGTATTTTATATATGATTACTTAGTCTATCTACCACTGTTCTGTGAATCACTACATGCAGATAATTCTCTCATGTCTCATAATCGAAAAATTATTCGTTATAATAATCATATCGAACGCATAGACAACTAGAATGATTGTTATAAACATTCATTGTTACAATGCTAAATTAGAAAAATTTATTTTTTGTCCACTGTCACCGTCGGGACTTAAACCCGAATCTTTCCACTTTCGCGGCGGAATGAGTGAATCAATCAAAAATCAATTTTTCTAATTTAGCATTGTAACAATGAATGTTTATAACAATTATAGAGCTCGTTCTGAAGCTTTGCAGAATTAACATATATCTTATATACAACTAGAATGAATTGTGTTTTCACTCGCATAGTACCTAACCGCTCGAGATACTAATGCTTTGCATAATACTGAATGGGAATATTTACATCCTTTATCTGCATCTGTACTATGGAGCACTGTATGTAGGTGACCCTTTCGACTGGCAATCGAAATCAAAAGCAAAATTAATTCGAGAGCAGAAAAATTCATGCATTAACTGAAGGTACCAACACACTTATTTTTATTATGCATCATGAGAAGGAATAATTTCGAATGAATCATTCAATTAAATATGAATAAAATCTTCCTATTTTTTTCTAAGTTGCACTGATTTCGTGAAAAAATGTTGTTAAAAAGTTGCACGGACACAATTTTTTATTGATATCCATGAAATAAGGTGGCCATGTTTTTCCTATTAAAAATATAAAAAAAATAATTGTTTTGCTGGTAAAATTTTCAGTTACGGGCATTTAGTCGTTTTTTTTCTGCACAGAATAATGCGTTTAACGATACTTTTTAAACCATGGTCGAAGACAGCCAATATACGGATTCTAGCAGCTAAAAACAATATTCTTATGTTGCGCTGACGAGTGCTTTCATTGCAGAGAAAAGACTTCAACAACAATCGAAATATTTATCCAACGGATCAACGATGTCGGCTAGCGACTGTTGTTTGGCGGTTGGATTGCTGTTACGGATTCTTGAACGAACCCATTTCAGATACAGAAAAAAATACGATAAGGATTTGACAGAAAATTCACTAATATTATTAAAAATAAACTGACAGTATTACACGCTATAAAAAATAACTACGGTAACAAAATAACACACATTTGGACTCATTGGCGGAATTCGTAAGACCTAAGCGCAACTGTCTTTTATCGAAAGGGTGAAAAAACTAAATACATTTTTTTGAATCCTCTGCGGTAATGAAACTCTAAGCGCGCTCATTAAGTTTACTTGTACAAAAAATGTTTGAATTTCCAAATAATTTATATTTATTAATATCACAAAGAATGTCATCGTGTTTTTGTAAAAAAAAAATTCACCCTTGTCTACCTTAAAGCATCTAGTATTACTTAAACCAATTAAAAAGCATAAATTTAAAAAAAACAAACATATTCCTAAGATCACATTATGTTTTAATCACAAGACTGTTCTAAAAACATTATTAATATTTTTTATTTAATATTCGGCTATTTTCTTCTCACTGTATTTTATCGCATACCTAACATTTAGAATATATTTTTACCTAATTTTTAGGAGCTATCTAATAGTGATCATCGATAAAAATATAAAAAATTGATTGTTCAAATTATGTATAAATAAATTGAATCAATACTTAAAGTGCAAAGTTCAACGTAATTGATTGAAGTATTCAACTGGAGGATTTCATTAAATTTACATTCACTTGAAAATGAAACGAGAGTATCGTTTTTATTAATGCAGTATTCAAAAATTCAATCTTTTATGCCATATGTCACCTCTGCGACCTTTGTTCTTCTCTAAATATATGTCTGTATCAAACGTTTCAATCAGTGGCGTCACCAGACTACCAAAAACATATTTATAAACTAAACGACCGCGCACATCTATCAATCACGGCCAGCACAGCACGGCTGTGAAACTATCCATTTTATTTAACGGAGTAGCGCACATTAGGCACGCAACTGAAACCAGCAGCCAGCAACGGTCTTCAGTCGATCGCCAGCAATTTCTGTCTAGTTGTGCTGGACTGATCTAGTGTGCTAGTGATGTGTCGTTTCATTAATTAATTTGCGTTGATAAAACTACCTGAAAACTGTAAAATGTCTATCATCGCGAAACCTGCATTAAAAATTTGCTAGTTTGTGCTGGTTTATGCTGGACTAGTGTACTGTGCTGGTCGTGCACGTTTGTGCTTGTAAAGTGCGCGCGCTCTTTAAGGAACAATGATTTGCTATTAAAATTTTGTGTTAAAATAAAATTATACAGGAAACTAGTAATTGATATTTTTTTTTGATATTTTGAAAAAAAAGTGTATTTCTCTAACTTTTAACATAACAAAAGAGTTTAAGAGAACGCCCACCAATGTTAAATAGATTTGTGACGGAAAAATACAGCCTTATTTGTGCATCAGCACAAAATGAAAAAAAATCTCCTTTAATTACGATCTTTTATCGGCGGCTTCACTTGCGTTAGTATAGGTTTTGACAGGAACTTTATCGTAACCCAAACACAGTCGAACTAAACTTGCTATATTTATGTTTAGGTAACAATAAACAGTAAATTAAATGTATTTAAAATTGATTCAGCCGTTCTCGCGTAAGTATAGACAGACAAAAATTCTAGAAACATGTTTTGTCGTTTACGTATCATACAAAGTACCCAAAGAAACCTAATAAAATGTAAATTACGAATCGAGATTTCGATCGTAATAGAAATTCGTCAATTTTCAGTTATGCCGTTATTAGTACGCCACTGCACATGACATATACAGACAGAAAGACACATCTGTGCATGCATTTTACCTTTTATCTACACTTGACTGCCATCTACCTGCCGCTTCACTGAACTAAACACCAACCCCGGGGCCACAATTCATAAACATTTTAAACAGTACATGTATATAGGTACCATGTGTCGTGTGCCAAGGGGAATCAAGGGGAATATGGAAATGACAGACGTAGACTGATGAAATCAGATGATCGGACGCGCGTGTCGTTTGCTTTCGCTGCGTGCTTGTTTTTCACAGCGACACATTCTATATACGTACGTAAATTATGTAAACACTGCGTCCCACTGCGATCCAATCACTTGTTCCACGTTAATTTGATCACATGTCGCGTTTTTTTTTATTATATAAAAACCGTGTTTTAACAGATGATATTTATTTTAAATGCGTTCGCAATCTTTTTATTTTTTTCGTTTTAGGTGTTGAAGGACAATACTAAAAAGCGGGTGTTGTAAAAAATTAAAATAGAGCACATTCGCTAATAGCTGATGTGCAATAGGGATGTTGACTATTTTTGAGAAAGTGTTTTAAATCGTGCATAAGTACTTAAGAAAACCACAAATATTTATTATAATTTTTTAAATACGACACACGCTTTAAAAATCATGACTGCCGTGACGTCGTAGGCTCATAAACGCTGCTAACCTGATGAGGTGATAGGTTTTTTCGTAATGCTGTCATAGAAATTTTCGAATAAATTACTTCTATAAATATTGAAGTCTTTTGACAAGGTGAACAGCGTCCTCCTCTGATGATGTTGATGAGTCAGCGACGTCATGCACTCTGATTGGTGTTCGTTGTCACGTGACTTGAGAGTGATTTAATTAGGTTTTACTTATTAAATATTAATAACATTTCTTAAAAATAAGGAAAAATATTGTGTTTTTTAGTATTTCTATCATAGAAACTACCACTTAACGTTAAAATTATGTTTTTATTTAAATACAGTCAACATCCCTATTAGCTAGGCGGTCTATCAAAAATTTTCGTATCCTGGTGGCCCTTAAAATAAATTTATGAACACCCAACTGGAATTTCCCCGGTTTTTCGTCGGTCGGGCATTAGCTACGTCCAGTTCATGATAATAATACAGTCAAAACCGTTTACGAAAACACCGTTTAGAACAACATACCGGTTATATCGACCAAAATTATAGGTCCCGGCTAAATGCTATATGACCGCCTTATAAACAATAATACTACATACTTAATAAAAAATTAATTTGTACTTCGAAAAATCCACCGGTTGTTACTACTATCGGTTTTTATGATCAAATGTATATCGTTATAACAGATTTTGACTGTAATAATAATAATTTATTCCATGCAAGAAAAAAAAGAGAATTACAGAGGTACAAAAATTATTTACATTACGTATTAAAAAAAAAAAAAAAATTGGAATTTTCCAACCTAACTTGGCTATTGCCAGTTCCAGGGCTGGGATATATGTAAGTGGATGTAGCGTTGCAAAGATAAATGCATGTATCCCTGTCTATATTTATTAAAGTTCTAGACGTCTATTTGTCATGTGGCAAGCAGTCAACCTGAAACCCTACCGACTGACCTATACACTATCTATATGTATGCGTTTTCCCAACACAGTGTACACGTTCACATTCTTTTACCAGTGGACACATCGCCGCCATATTGTTACACCGCCATAGTGCGAGACAAGAAAAAATCTTGTATAATAAATATTCCAGAGATGTCACACGTTTACTATACATAGGACAATGTATAGCGTCCGTCGGCTTCAACTTACTTCCATATAGCTGACCAATGTCGTGTCTTCTCTTCGCGAGTCGTTTCCGAAAATCACGGCGCCCACTGGACACAGAAAATAGGTTGTGTATTCAGATTGGAATGCATTGTTTCATGTCTGTATAGCGGTAGTAAAATGATCCATTTTGCACTAGTACGTAAAGTAAAACAAAAATGCGACTTTACCATTCCAATATCAATTTCTCAATCAGTGTCATTTAAGACCGTATAAGCAACAGAGAAAGCAAAGTAGGCGAAGTCTTAGATTCTAATATAGCCGAATATCCAACTATCAAATAGGTATATAAATAAAGTGAAAATCAGCCATTTTATAGGAAGTACGTGAAAAAAAAAATGCGTGAGACTTACAGTAAGTAGTCGTTGTAAGTGAGATGCAACATATTTATTTCACACTGTATTTATAAAAGCACAGTTGACAGCTGTGCTTTCTCCCTTTATCTCTCTCTCTAATATGCTGCAGAACGTGTGCCAACTGTGGGCCACACCAAAAATTCATATTATGGTAAGTTGAATAAATTGAATAGCGTGCACTTTTCTCGCTTTTATGCTTCAATCACCTAAATTACCCCCATATCGAGAGCTAAGATGTTACTCATTAAAATACTATATATATCTCGTGCGTGATTATTTTATAACTCATGTGACTGTTAAAACTCCGTGGTTTTTAAGATAATATCACACCTCGTACATAAAAAACTGCATTTCCGTTCTAGAAACATTATTCAATAATTCCCAACGGCTAGTAATTTCCGTTATCCAGTGGACTACGTCTCATATCTAACAGCGCAGTAAAGCAATGAAGTAGAGCATATAAAAATAGCATAGCGGGTCCGTGTATGGCATATGTATGTGGCAGCTAGTGTTCTCCCATCTTATATTCTATGGGCAATAATTCTTGCTGGTGCTACGGCCATTGGCCAAGCAAAGGGGCAGCCGCCGCGCGTTCGGACGGGTCTTCGCCCCCACTGCCTGAAAGCCACCCCCAAACACAACGCCGTATAACGGCGCTATATACGACGACAACAACGGCTGAAGAATAAACATACATACATACATGCATTCATGTACCTTAGTAGACACAATTTAAAGTTGTATCAGGAACTTTTTTCAAATACGTTCACGATTTTTATTTTGTTAATAAATTCTAGCGGTTTTTTAAACTCATGGGTCAAAATAAAGATGTGTTTTTTCGATTCTTCATTATGTCGATACACAAGTGATAAACAGGGTCGGATTTGTTATTTTGTTACATGGGGATTATGTTGAAATCTATTTACTTAACCACAAAGTTTCAAGAATTTAGACGAGGCAAGACGGAACTGAGAACGATATTTAAACATTTTTTGTCTCATTTCGTTCATACGTATGTTAAAATATCCAGTCGACACAAGTACAATATCGAGACTACACTTTTGTCGTTACGATCATTGCATCGATATTTTTTGAAAACTACATAATAGGGGGATATTTCGAACGAAAATAATCGAATTATTAAAATATTTCGTGATTGAGACGATATTCAAAATCACTCGAATGGTTTTCATGACTACGAGTTACGGCTTTATAATAAAATCTTCAGTAATTAATTATTATTCTACGACCTTTCTTTATTCTCCAAAACACTGCCCGCGCAAGTATTTTTCTTAGATTATTATCAGCTGGCATACTTAATGCGTATTGAAATAGATTACTCACGTTAATCATCTACCTCTGATCTATAAAGCAGCTGACTCTCCCAAGCTCAGTAATCCAATTAATTTAACTTGAAACAATATTATTTCGAATGAATTATAATCTTTCGAGTGGTTATACTGTATTGTGTTGAAAGATTTATTCATTCAAAAATCACTCGAATGGTAACCTTAAAATCATTCGATTATTCCCATGTTTAGTATTGAGTATGTCGTTTAAAAAATTCTATTTGTCATATACAGTCGACTCTTGATAATTTGACACTCATGAGACCAGAGAAAAATTTCAAATTACCAAGAGTTCAAAATAACAGGTGTTTAAATAACCAAGAGGGGGGGAGGAAAAAAATTGAGTAAACAAGAGTTTGATCAAAATTCGTGATTTCCTATTTTAAACATTTGTATAACGTTGTATATTGCATGTTGTAGGGTAAGATACTATTCCTTCAACTTCAAAATACCGAGGAGACCAAGTAATATTAATTTTATTCAATTTATTGAGTATTTTTCAAGAGACCGGGACAACATTTCAAATTATCGAGAGATTCAAATTAACAAGTGTCAAATTATCGAGAGTCGACTATATTTATATTACATATAACTACGGTTAATTCGACTTCGCTTATTTCTAACAACTGGAACGGGATCTGTAGTCGCTTCTACGCTTTAGTGAATACGCATTAATAGAACTGTTTCATAGTAAACTTTTGAAACGCAGCGTAAATCGGGGAGACGTATGACCGACCATGGTATGTCGGCCAGTGAAGTAGCAGCCACTCCGACAGTTCGCTCTTTTCGTGAGCACCTAATAGCGAACAGGATCGATGCTTTGTTTTCTGTCATATAGCCTATACAACAGGGTTTCATTTGGGCCTACAACTGCACGGTAACTACATGTGCAGATATATATGGCTGCCGTATATGTGTATACTTTTACGACCGAACCAAAGAAGAGGAAAAAAAGTTTACAAATATATGGAGGCATCTATATGTCTATTGTTGAGACTCGATTATATAATAGAACTAACTGCGAACCCGGCCAACGACTTAAGGTAGTTCTCGCGTGATATAATAAAGAAAAATCAACATTTTTGACCGTTTAGAACGCGAGATAATTAATAACAAATTTCGCAATTTTTCATACGCTGATCGTTGAATTTTGTTATTAATTATCTAGCGTTCTAAGCGGTTAAAAATTCTAAGACTTTGGGATTTATAGAAAACGTTATTTTGAGAATTGATCCTATGAAAAAAAAATGAGTAAAATCTGTCGAAAAGTGATTTTTCTTTATTCTACCACGCTAGAACTACCTTAAAGAGGTTCAAGCCTAACTAATGAGTCAGTCTTAGAATTTTTCTGTTGCTTAATTCTTCTAATAGGTATAAAAAATATTATTTTAATTTATAAAAATATTGTATAATAAAATTATAAATTGATCATTGTTATTTATCCTATAAAAGATAGTTACGAAATGAGGTTATATTGCCAAACCTGTACTAGTAATATGTATCATTTGCGATAAACGAGATAAAAAAATAAAGTTTAACCCTAATTATTTAAATAATAACAATGATAACGTTCTACTGTTAAAATGCTATAATATTCAACAATTCAAGTTTAATAAATGTGGGTTTTTATTCCCTAAATTTGGAAGGTTAATTTAAAAAAAAAAAATAAAAAAAAGACATAACGCAATCTCGTCTGTCATAAGAACTTGACAAACGCCATTTTTAAAACGATTTTTCTAAGAAACTAAACGGGGGACTGCTTTCAAATTTTGAGATTACGTCATTAAACTATTCATTTATATGTGTATCAAGTTTCAAATCTTAAGCTGGAAAAAATCGTTTTACGTAAGACGTTCGTGAACCTTCTTAAGTGGATAAAACAACATTCGACAGTAAACTATTTTATTGACAGAAACTATCATGTAGCGTTTTAATATGTCATAACACCTGCATAAAATAATGCATTAAAATCTAGATTTCTAATCTAAATTTTAGAGTAAAATTTTATCCAGGTCTTATTTTCCAGGTGCGAATAATACAGGTGGCCAAGATAAAAGAGGTCCCGTGTGAATACAGAAAGGTAAATTAATAACAACATAGTGGACATTCATTAGTTCACAGCAAGTGTTGAAAATGTTCACCATTAACTTCGATACACAAGTCAGCACGTCTCAACATGTTTTGGAAAGCTTTTACTTTTGGTGTGATTTCCGCAATCGTATTGCGAATGTTCATTTTCAACTCTTCTTAGCATAGTCTCGTGAATACGTTGAATATTTTCCGGCGAACAAACCGTACTTACACCGTTACGTTTGGCGTTAGCGACTGAACCTGTAGCTCTAAATTTAGCTATCATTTTCTGGACAACACTTCTAGCAGGAGCAACTGTCTGTGGGTATTTTGAGGTGAACCTTTCATTTAACGTTACAAACGATTTACATCCAAAATAAGTTTCAACAATGAACACTCTTTGTTCAATTGCAAATGGCATTCTGCAGAACTTATTCACAACCGTTATCAACAAGTGACAATGCAACACTGAGCAATACACAGTTAACACAACGCTGGATATCACGTGACCTCGCGCAAGCGCTCAATATCACTTTCAGTACATGGGATCTCTTTTATCTTGGCCACTCTGTATGAGCGTTTTGCGTATAATAGAGCGTCTACCATACGCAGTGCAACGCTGTTATATTCTTCGGTTTGAAGGGTTTTATGGATGCTGGTTGGTATATTTTTTCTTCACTTTTAGTCTCTCCGAGCATCAAAACGGGGTGAGTCTGTGTTTTTTTATAGGAATATATATATTATTCACATAGTTTCCAACTACAGATAAAACGTATTTATGACACTATGTGTTATAAATTTTATTTTTATTACAGGTAAAATATTTCCGTGAACAAGTTTTTATTTTTTGATAATATCGTGTTTTGAATACGAAATTAGATTTCAATATTTAATTTTTGTAAGTTTTATTGCAATTTTATAACTATACTTGCCAAGGAATTAGAGATGTCATGTCGTGGATATTTACGACTGTGTTCTGTTTTCTATTACGCGGACTTCAGGTGTAACAACGCACTTTCTTTGAGGTGACTGTTTACCAGCTGTTCATATATCCCCGTTTTCAGCTGATAGTTCTATCTTAGGAGAAGTTTGTGTGTGTGTGACTGTGTGTGCTTATAAAATGTATTTATTCACGCTTTGAAATAGGAAAAAATTTATATTATCTTTGATGTTAATGCTTCAAAATAAAGTAGAAATATGTGTCATTCTTTCCATATGATTTTTAGCTAAGTTTTTACAGTTTATTTAAGCTAAATAATAATAATAATAATAATAATGTGTTTAACGTCCGTTTCTCGACTTTATGTCATAACAGACGCCATTCGCATCATTAGTATTTTCCATCTACCACACTTCCCGTAATTTTTCTACATTTTAAAACTTCAACTTATGTAATAGCAATGGGCGAATGAAGGAATTATAGGAAATTAGGATAAGGTAGGTAAATAAGGAACCATCTCGATATTTATCTGGAATTAATTGAGGGAAACCATGGAAAACCTCAATCAAGATGGCCGGTACAGGAATTTCTGTTTCTCGGCGAGAGGCAGTAGGAAAAAGACCCAGCCACATCTGCCCCCGCCGGGATGCGAACCCGGACCTCCCGAATGAGAGTCTAGTGCTGTCACCACTACTCTACCCAGCTCGGTTATTTAAGCTAAATATATGATTTAAAATCAGATAAAAACAAGAAAACTAGCGTCATTTTTTACAAAGTTTTGTACAAAAAAAATTTAATTTGAAAAAAATTATTACGCCAGCTTTTGTCAGTATTTTTAACATAAGTTTGCAAAGAAAAAACTTCAAAATATTAACTTGCCTTCCTGTACTTCGAAATCTAGTTGACTGTAATTTGTCTGTCCGCATCAAAACTGATATCTATGTGAGCAAAATGGTCGAAAAGTGAAAGGATTCGTAAATATTCGAATCCACTTTCACTAAACCTTCGATCACATATTATTTAAAAACATGATAGCAACTCCATTATGGAAATTAATGTTCCCCAAAGTATAATTTGTGGAGACATGCCATGTCGTATTCTTCCCTCGCTCCTGCATCATCGCACACTCCATTCCAGAAAGATAGAATAAGAGGGCGACATAAACAGTGAGAGATAGAACGATGCTCTACATAAGTCTGACACATACATACACACATACATATATTGTGTGTATCGCTTCAGCATGGGACGCTTCACTGACTGTAATATGCCGCTTAATTGTCTCGAAATGAGAAATTCGTTTCTAAGTTATAATTGGATACGCGGCACTCATCCACCTTCTTCTGCCACCGCCACCATCACCGCTCTCAACTGTTTTACTTAATTCATACAACACACTCCGTTGACGTAGTACAACTCCTCCTCGCTTGATTCAGAATTCAGCATGTACTTATTATATAAATTGGGCCCCATTCAGTTACTACAGAACAGAGGTCACCGATTATTTTTCCAGAAAGTTCGTTTTAAAAGAATGTAAAATTTTCGCGAACCAGAAAACTGAAGTCTACCCCCCCCCAACTCCTTCTACCGCCCCCTTACACCATATTGCCAACTACTACTTGCTTTCCTTTGACATTAAGAATACAAGAAATTCAATTTAATAAAGTCCATATAAATTCAAAAATTATCTTTTCTTATAGAAAAAAAAACAATATACTCTAATATAAATATTTACCATGTTATTGGTGTACTCAACAACAATACAAATGTATTAACAGCTAAGGTAACATTGTAATTCCTAAGTTTATATTTATTTTAGTATATTGAATACCATGTATTTTATATAATTTTATTGTAGAAGCCTGATGAAGATATCAAGGATATCGAAACGTTGCTAATTTAGTAATAAACATTTGTGAATTAATTGTCCAAACATCTTATTATAATTTCGAGCACTTCTCACAAAGTTCATCGTGGTTAATGTTCAATGGAAACAATGGCGCATTTCATTTTAAACAACCTTCTAGTTTGGAATCATGTTCGTGCAGTTGATTCTCATCAAGCTGTTAAGGTGGTCATCTATGAGTCGAGATTTGTATCGGTTCTTAATGAAGTTCATTTTTGAGAATGCTGCTTCACACAGTTATTATTATTATTAGTGATTAACCTTTTTTTACATTGTACACAACCTTACAGCCAAAGCGGTACTGTTTGTGGGGTAAGTGTAATGGGGTTGTAGAATGAATTATTATTATTTTCTGAAAATACACAATTTCATCACGGTCCGTACAAAACTAGCCTGAGATCCGAATAGGGACCGCGATCCACCATTTGGTGACCACTGCTATAGAAGATTTAAAAAATGGGTGCTCGAAGTTTTACTTCTTTGGCGAGATTAAAAACTAATTTTTAATTATCATGCACATAATTTATTGATATGAAGTAATAAATGGACTGAATCCTGGAATAAGATGTATAACTTCAAAAAAATCAATGAAAATAATTAAAAAACAATTTAATTAACATAAAATACAAATAAAAAAATATATACTCATTCTTTCATTTTGATTTTATCGGTTTTTTTCTAGTAACCCTATACTCCGTAAAGGTGTCATACAAACTATCCTAAATAGGATTCATATAGAGGAGAAATATCATTTTTCGGAATTAATAAAATGTTTAGTGCTAAAGAACAAAAGATCGAGACTTTAAGATATTTATTTAATCCTTTTTTTTGAACGAGTGCTTTACTCATTTAACTAAAAAACTATAAATTTAAAGTGTTCACTGAGACAACAGTAGCTATTTTAGACATTCACCTCTAATAGAGTTAGCTACTTTCGCAGTCTGTTTTCCAGCAATTTGTTATGGATTTGCATTTTACATATAATTTGAAATCCAGTCTAGATTCAGAGCAATTGATGTATGTAAAACACCTGCTACGTCATTTAAATTCAATTTATTTTCAAATAACTGCAAATTTTCTTCATGCATAAATGTAACAAGTGACCAATTTATTAATGCGCTAGAACATATTTAATTTTTATTAGGTACATGTTTAATAAAATTTCTAGCTTCGATCGCAAAAGTCATTTTAGTACTGTTTTTATTAGCCTAAGCTTCACAAAATCTGGCTTGTTGCTTTCAAAAAACATATATTTTTGTGCTAAAAATTGAATCATAAAACCGGATATTCGTCAAAAATTCTTTATAATTTTAATTGTGTAGAATACATTTGAGATTAAGGTCACTCAAAAAAAAATTTGATATTTTAATCGTAACAACGTAATTTTTATTTATTTATTTAATACTAACACAAGAATAAACAATTAATAGTATTAGTTTTAGGTACAAAGTAAAGAATAGAAAACAAAAATACAAAATATTAAAAATATCAGAAAAAAAATAGAAAGATGTCGATATTAAAATGACTGAACTGTACCTCTTCAGTTGTTTTTTATTTCCAATAGATTTTAAATTTCGTTTAGCTGTACTGTAACAGTTTGGATACAACACAATAACATAATGTTTCTTTCTATTGCACTTATTTGTAAGCTTATTGTTGCGTCAATTCGCTTTGAAAGATAGCGACGTGACGGTGTCGTTTCTTCAATGATTTCAGATTCACAGGTGCATAAAATCCCTGGCGACTCTCATCATTATTGTCAGTGAAGATGACAATTCAAATAATTTTCTACTTGAAAACATTTCACAAATAGAATTATAAAATGTATAAGTATTCTAATATTTTTGTATAGCTAGTTATGTCGGTATTTAAACATTGATACATTTTTTTATACAGTAAAACCCCGCTTAATGCAGCAGACACCTTCTAATAAGTTCCTGCCCTATACGAAACGGCGCTAAACGAGGTTATTTTAATACGTAGATAATAGGCATAAGTGAAAAAGAACCGAAAATAAGAAAAATTGTTAGTTTTTTTTAAAAATAACTCTAAAAATTTTTTTGTTTTTAGAGTGATGATGATCCTTAAAGTAATTTGTGAAATTTCCTAGGATAACTTAGATGGCACAGGATCGAAAAAGAAAGCAAATACTGAACTATGTAAATTGCATTTATTTCTAACGTTTCGGCAATCTTTTTGCCATCTTCAGAGAGTCAATGCGTCCAGTTGTTCAGTATTATTGTGATAATATGAATTAAAAATAAGATATGAATCTAACATCACGATAAAAATGTAATTATTAAAGTTTTTAACTGATAACACTTTTTATAAAAAAAATTTTTTAGTAAAATAGTTTTTAATAATTACATTTTTATCGTGATGTTAGATTCATATCTTATTTTTAATTCATATTATCACAATAATACTGAACAACTGGACGCATTGACTCTCTGAAGATGGCAAAAAGATTGCCGAAACGTTAGAAATAAATGCAATTTACATAGTTCAGTATTTGCTTTCTTTTTCGATCCTGTGCCATCTAGGTTATCCTAGGAAATTTCTCAAATTAGTTTTTTTTGTTTAATTTTGTGACATTTATTGTTTTATCACATTAATTATAGATTTATTTATTGCTAATATCGATTTTTGTTCACAAAACATTTATGAAAAGTTCGAGTAAGAAGTTATGTTCGTGATGAGGAAGGTTGCTCATTTGACATCTTTTGATTTTTGTGAATAAGTCATATTATGTCGTTTGCCTTTTTCTGTTTCGTTCAGCAATCTGTTGAATTTGCATCAATGACACTTCGTCTTGCCTTTGAACTTTTATCAACACGAATCATTTTGTATAAACTGTAACTGATCCATAATTTACGTTATAGTGGCTAAACTTTTTTTTTAGAAACCGCGTAATATTGAAACAGCGTTAAGCGAGGTCTTACTGTAATTCATAGTTATAAATTAAGTTTTCTAGCTGTCTATTTCTGAACAAATTCGGAAAATATAGCTATGAAGCTAAATCATGTTACCTTAAAATAATTTATCTCTTTTATTTCAACATGTGTGTTAGTTTAAACTGAAAAAATACCAACTCTATATATTTGAGCGCTTTTGTTTTATTTTTTTTCGTAATAGAATTTGAAGAAAGTCAAGTTTTATTCTGTAATGGAAGTCTTCTTCATTGCGCTCAACGCTCGAACAATCTATATTAGCTAAGTTGATGATAGGATGGACATACCGGTAGAGAAGAGCGCTGTCGGGTGTCCAATCTTACTGAGAACGTGGTCAGAATAAAGTCGTCTAGCTGCTGTATTGATAATGTACAAGCAAAGAAAGAGATAGTATAAACTTCGGTATAATACATCCTCATACCTATGTCTATACGAGGAGCGGTACAACGGTTCCAGACATTTATATCGTACTAGCGGCCCAGTCCGGCTTCGCCCGGGTGTAAATGTAATATGTAGGATATAAAAGATGAGAATCATTATCATTAACTTCTCAACGTGTATTGAATTTGCGCGAATTCAATCACTTTTATTTGTGAATGCTCAAAAATCGAAGAAAAATCTTATTTCCCAAAAAGAAATTTAAAAAATTCTGTTGATCCGATCGCTACCAAACTTCAGAAGACCACCCGCTGGGTTAATCTAAAGATTGTCTGAAAATTTTATCAAAAATGGTCTACCCGTTTGGAGTCCATAGATTACATATACATCGTCTTTTATCTATATAGATTATTAAAATGTAAAAAGTGGTTATTGTGACATAACGATAATAGTTGGACATATAGTATCGCGAATTTTTTGTAGTTATTGATATGTTCTTTAATATTGTAGAACATACTTTTGTTCTATCATCAATAGTTTCCGCAGCACATGCGACGAAAGATGTTTTATGGCATTTTTTTTACACCTTGGGTTACGTTACTAAGGTTTTAGTAAGGATCCCTAATATTTTCTAGCAATAAGTATAGTCTATGTTACTCAGGGTGAATGTAGCTTTCTAATGGTGGAACATTTTTTTAAATCGGCACAATAGTTTTTGAGTTTATTCATTACAAACATACACACACACAAATACAAATCTTTCCTCTTTATAATATTAGTGTAAGTAGATTGGTGTTGCCTTCGATTAGCTAATAAGTCGGCGATGAGCTATTCTAACACTCTTTTGTAATTCAATACTCTAGACTCTAGAGCGACAGGTCTGGGAGACCATACCACAAACTGCGGAAGAAAATTATTCAACCCGTGTATTACATCAAATTGATGCGATCTCGGAATAAATATCAACCAGTAAAGTAAAAACTATTTTTTATTTCTAGTTTGAATTGGCGGAGAGGGCCGCAAAATTGTACAATATCATATTTGGACACTATTTGACCTGAAAACTTCATAGACATGTACTATTCACGATTACAACTAACTATAAATAAAATTCATGAAAATTAATCCAATAGTTTCTGAGATAAGTGTCGCAGAAACTTAATGCTGAATGAAAATCAGTTCAATAAACTAATGTTTAATGAAAATCAGTTCGTTTAGTTTTTGAACTAAACGGCGCAGAAACCTAATGTATAATGAAAATCAGATCAATAGATTCTCAGATAAAGACTTATGCTTAATAAAAATCAGTTCAATAATTTCTGAAATAATCGAAGCAGAAACTAAATGTTTAAAGAAAATCAGTCCAATAGTTACTGGAATAAGCGTCGCAGAAACCTAATTATTAAGTGACACTGATTAAAATAAATAAGTTTTGCGAAAGTTCCATCCAAAGTCGTTAGCTACGTAATTCATTACGGAGGTAATTTTCAACGAGTAGTTTTTAATTCAAAGATACAAATAGTGTTACATACTTCAAATGTTAGTCTAACGTTATTACGGTACAGAGTTGATACTTGATCTATTTTTGTACGACGTTCTGCCAAAAAAGAAACAAACTGTGATTGATAAAGAATAATAATTTTTCCACCTCGTATTTGTTTCAAACACACTGCTACATTATAGCTCTAGGGTTGATACATAAAAGAAAACTATAATCCTCCTTCTCAGAGCTTTACTTTTTCTTTTTATGTGTACAGAGAAAGAAACCCGGATGAGCTGTGATGCTGAGGTGTGTCCTGTAGGATAGAAGGGAAAGGTGGCACTGAACTGCACAAATCTTAATGAGGTTTATTTTATTGATTTGCCAAATTACAGTATTTGCCATATATGACACTATTTGCATCGGTCGAATGGCGGAACCTAGGGGTCGGACTAAAATTTCTCGACGGTACACACCCAGAATAGGTTTTTTTTGCATCTTATACATGCACAAAAATGACTAACCAAATTTTTGTTTTATACATTTTTTTTCTTGGTGTAATTCAAATATAAAATTTCTAGATTTTCACGAACTTATCGTTTGGTATGACTAGACAGTTCTTAAAATATGCATTATACAGTTATACTAGACTAGCTGCTATCCGCGGCGCCGCACGCGATTTAGATGAAACACGGCAGCGACAACAGTAGTGGAGCCTTCGGCTCCACCGTACTACAGTCTTGCCTCGCGAGGCGCACAAAAATTTTAGCCAGTTTATTTGTTATTTTTCTTTTCTTGTCAAAATAAAATATGACCTATTTTATTCAGGGATTATGTAACATTTTATTAGTGAGATAATTTTTAGAATCTGTTCAGCAGTTTCAGAGATTACCTCCTACAAAATATACAAACAAATTTTACCTCTTTATGTTATAGTATAGACTATAGATATATACTATTTCATTGAGTTATTATGCCTAGACAACTAAGGAATAATGCAATTATATAAGGATAATTTAATTTTAAAAGGCTAAATTTGCAATTAGCAATAAAAAAAATTGTTGATATCCTTTTTTAACAGTCTTTATAATAACTGGCATTATCTTACATAATTAATGAAAGTCCTGTATCTAGGTATTAGTCCCTATAGTATATATGTGTAAATATAACACGAATTAAGTTTATTCTGAATGATAAAATACAATATCAAAGTTTTCTTTCAAGCCTGCTGCGAAAAGCATGTTTAGTTAACTCCTGAAGTTTGTGTCGCACGCGCGTTGTTTGTGTACATCTGTGGGGCAGTTCTTTTTATCTGGAGATTTGTTCAGTAGCGTACTGTAAAATATTTATTCTCAAAAGAAGTCTAATAATTAATAATAGTACTAATCTTGTATAGTATTAATAAAATTGTAAATATGTAGAACTAATGTATTTCTCCTTGTTTGAAAACCTACATTTTATGATTATATAAAATCATTTTAAAACGCTGACAAAAAGGGGGATAAGCAGTAAACGCAAAGTGGTTTTCAACCAGATGAAGCTGGACTGGATAGCTAGTCAATAATCTATATTCGTCGAGGAGTACGGTTGACTTGATTTAAATCTATTAAAAAAGTTAAACATAAAAAATTAATATTTTTTTCGAATCCACAACATATCCAAATACCCACGTTATTATAATAACAATAGCAATGAGTGATAATTATTTCATAATACATACACCATGACAGTTTACCTATCTCTGTCAATAAATCTAGTTTACTGCCGAAGACTGTTTTATCAAATTTGTGATTATCGTTTTCTTGTGAATTTTTTTTTTTTGGGTATTTTGTTCAATGTCTGGACGAGATGACCCGTTTATAGAATTTTGAGGAAACTTGATACATAAAGTTAAAAAATAAAGTACTTTTTACCGAGCTACCCTGGGCTTAAAATAGGGTTCCCACCAATGCTAGTAACAAAATAATATTTTTTTCTCGTTTGGGCATAGCACTAGACCTCTAATAAAATTAGTAATATCTTTTCAACTAAATTATACTTATACTTATTGATAAGGACAGATTTCAAATTGTAGCTCCCCGAAGGTCTAAAGCGGGTGTCGCTTTTTTTGTGAATTTTATTTGCCTAGAAACTATAAAAAATAGTATCTGTTTTTGATCATGTTTAACAATAATGAAAATCAAAAACAATGATTCAACGAAATGCGTTCTTTTCTTTTTTCTATTATCTAAAATTTTCTGTCCGCTGAATCATGTCACCCTAGACTCTAACATAGTGGTAAATATGTTCCTGCTTATTGACAATTTTTAAAGTTTCAGTACTACAAATTAAAACTTAGCAAGAAATAAAACTATATTATGAATCGCATGTTTATATAAAGTAAACTTTAGCAAAAAAAAAAAACCCGGGTCGCAGTGCCAAAACCCTGCCAACAATATAGTGTATTTGTTTATACAGGCAGTGTGGCTCTATTATGCGAATTTAAGCTGGTTTTTGGGCAAAATAAAAAATTTGACTCTTTAATACACCCTTAAAATAACATTTGTTTTCTTAATTGCAATATTATTATCAATCGAACCTCTATACAAAATTATATACAACTTTCAGTAAATAATTCACTATCTGTAAATTAGTATTTTCATAAAATTTGTAAGTCCGGTCCTGTCGGGCCGACTTTATAAAAATTTTAGGGACACTTTTTAATTACTACTAAAGGGTTAAATGTCAATTTTGAAACAATTCTGATAATTTTTTCGGTATTTTGGGGCACAAAAACATTTTTCAACCCCTAAAAACTACCCTTAAAATACCCCGATTAGGCCCATTTTAAATAGGCTTCTTGCGGTGATAGATTTCAACGCATACGCCAAATTTAGTTGAAATATATATATATATATATATATATATATATACATATATATATAAACATTTTTAAAAATGGTGCCAAAGTATTTAGAAGGTTATGAAACGTCGAGAAATTTTGGGCCGACCCCTAGGTCTCGCCATCTGACCGATGCTAATAGTGTATGTTGCAATATGGCAAATACACTAAAAAAACATCCATTGTGACGCTACTGTGATGTGCAGAAGAGCAACAAAGAAAACCAGTGAAAAGAGTGAGCAAATTCGAAGACAAGAGAGAGATTGTGGATTCGGGACCACATCAGAATCCTACAGGAACTTTTGTGTATGTATGTTGTGTCCATTTTCATAATATACGGGCGGGCTTCCAGAACACGGCTAACGAAATCGTGCCTCACATAACAATACAAACATAAAACACGGCGCAGAGAAGATCTCACGAACATTTCGGTTCACGATAACGAGTTGTTACCGCTTTACTTATGACAATTTTCACAAAAATACTACTTAGCAATATATAATATTTTATCAATACACAAAAACTAACACAATTTTTGGTTATACCCGTTCGTCCACCATATATACCCGTTCTCCCACCACATTTTTACATCAATACGTGCTACAATTTCGTTCTTAAAATAGTTAAAAAGTCGCAACTTTAGCTATTTTTGTAACTATGATGCTATGTTTTCATGTGTTTTAGAAAAAAATGCAAATATTTATTAAAGTGCTAACGTTCATTGAAGTTTAACTTCTTTAGCGACGTGGCTATTTGAAAAAAGTAAGAAATCGAGTGCAAATAAAGGCGAAGTTAGTTTGTTTCCTATACTACATGAAACTGACAAGGACAGAAGATGATAGTATGTTGCGAAGTATGTATAAATATTATTAATTAGAATAGAAAACAGGATCACGGGTAATTGGAATAATGAAAATAAATCAATTTAGATATTTTCATTATTCCAATTACCCGTGATCCTGTTTTCTATTATAACATATATCTGGAATGGAACTTTGAAGATGAATCATTAATTAGTTTCATATAAAAAAAAAATTAAGCTTGGGAGTAATATTAAACTTCTTATGTGAACTTATGAGAGTGAGGCTCATTATAATTTTTTTGACAATTTGTTGTAATGTAAACACAGAAATGAATGTTTAAAAAAATCGAAACAAATTAATAAAACCGAAACTATAGATTATATTTTGTACCATCGTTGAATATAATTTATTTATAAATATAATCTACCTAGATAAAATAAATAATCAGTTTGATCACACCAAAACATTTTTTTAATGTTGATTAAACTTTTATAATGTTACAACGTTTCATCGGCCATCCCGACTTCATCAGGTAATCTATAGAACACATACATAAAATTTTTGTACAGTTAACGTTATAAATTAAATATTTGAGAATAACTAATTAATTATAGAAATCATCATACCATGAAATTATATCAACATATTCTTAATAAGTACATTATATTTGATGAAATGAAGACACTTGCTTCGTGTATAATTTTTAAATTTCAGGTAGTATTGATAATTTCTTGATTGCTTTAGTTTCATGTATAATAATATTATAATAAAATTATACACGAAGCAAGTGTCTTCATTTCATCAAATATAATGTACTTATTAAGAATATGTTGATATAATTTCATGGTATGATGATTTCTATAATTAATTACTTATTTTCAATTATTTAATTTATAACGTTAACTGTAAAAAAATTTTATGTATGTGTTCTATAGATTACCTGATGAAGTCGGGATGGCCGATGAAACGTTGTAATGTAATGAAGGTGTAATCAACATTAAAACAAATTTAATTTATAATTTACATGGACCTGAATAATACCACTATGGATAATCGAGATACATACATCAATTCTGATATCTCCTTGGTCCTAGGACCTAGTTGTTATTGTTTTAGCAGGTCGTACCAAAATCCTTGCATTGCTGCATTTAAAATATACCGGACGTAGAAACTATACCAGAAATATAAAGTAGCGTTGGATTGTGGCAACATAGATATTTTACCTATTGTATGTGATAGCAGCGGTGTGAAAAGATGGAGGGGGTGCGGTGTAAAGATGAGATAAAGAGAAATAGAGCGAATATATATACAAATAAGACGATTGTGAGCGAGACAGAGGGGTGAGGGGACACTCTAGAAGTATGTGTGTGTGTAGATAGGTGACGGTGTTTGTTATTTTATCCCTTATTGTTGAGCGGGGTTGGGGGGGGGGGAGAATTTAGTACGTAAAGTACGTATGTACATACATACCTATGTATATATTATAGGGTATGTTTGATACACTGTGCAACTGTGCTTTTTGTATACAGGCTGTATGAAAATGATAAAAATAATGACCTGTTTGGATCTACTCGGCACGATCGACGGTTTTGAGATACATTAAATGAGTTCCCATGCACTAGTTGGCTTGGATCGACTCGGCAACATCCAGTATGCGTACACATTATCGTGTCGAGCTGATCCGATCTGTTACAGTAGTCGTTAAAATTTCTTTCAAAAACAAAATCGAAATTGAAACAAGGCTGGGAATTTAAAAAATGTTTTTTTTATTTTTTTTATAAGTTGTGATCAGTAATAATGAAAAAAGAAGAAATGTCTTTTATAGAGCTAGGTAATTGGTAACAACTTAATTAAACACGCCAGGACTGTTTGTGATCGTAATGTTCGAATTGCGTGTATTTGTGCATAAAATCAAATTTTTATAGATATTTATATTGGTAACTATGAATATAAAGACCAAGTATAAAATCTTACGACGTTGCATCCCTTTAGATTCTTTCGACACATCATTGCAATTTAGTTTGAAAATAATTTTTTTATTAAACATAACTCTTTAATTCATCTTTAAAGTTCAATTCCAGATATATGTTATAATAGAAAATAGTATCACAGGTAATTGGAATAAAGAAATAAATCAATTTAAACACTCATTGATTGCAACGTTTAATATTTTTTATTATATGAATGTTAATTTTTATAAAAAAAAATTTTAGAGCTTGGAAACGTCTTAATTACAGAAAAGACGAAACGTTGCAATCAATGAGTGTTTAAACTGATTTATTTCTTTATTCCAATTACCCGTGATACTATTTTCTATTATAACTCTTTAATTATTAAGTAAAAAATTAAAAAAAAAATTGCTAAAAATGTATTTAATATTATCTTACCATTTGTCATATCAGTCAACAAACCCAATTAAAAATTGTACCCAACAACCTTCTGACTTATTTTTTGGAAGTTCAATTTCAATAGTGAATTTAACAGCCTGTATCCAATACTTTCAATTTCCTGAAATGATGTTTTTATATGTTAGATTTCGTAGCATCACGATATCTAACTAAACCTTTTATTCAAATATATGATACCAAAAATATAATCTGTATAAAACATGTGTTAATGGTTTGATGCCAGGGTGTCGCATCAACTAATTTCCGAACGCTATTAAAAATCAAGTGAATTATTATTTAATTTAGGAATTGTTTGTTTTTCAAAAATTTGACACAGTTTCCGGAGAAATAACGATGACATACGGTATGTTAGACGGTTATGCCGCTCCAATCCGTGAAGTTCAGATATAGCCGCCTCCAGTTGGTTGCGAAGTCAGCGATACCGTGCTTATAATATACGACGAAAGCTATGCTAGGGATTGAGCGAATTCATTTAAGACGAAAACGCTATTAAATAAATTAAAATATATCACAACTGGGAATCCGAGCAACTTCATCCTGTTAATTTTAACGTTACAGTATGCGCGCGCTTCTGTTAGTAAATTCATCCTGTGAATTTTGATGTTACAGTATGCGCGCGCTTCTATTAACAAATTCATCCTGTGACTTTTGATGTTACAGTATGCGCGCACTTCTGCTAGCAAATTCATCCTGTGAATTTTGATGTTACAGTATGCGCGCGCTTCTATTAGCAAATTCATCCTGTGACTTTTGATGTTACAGTATGCGCGCACTTCTGTTAGCAAATTCATCCTGTGACTTTTGATGTTACAGTATGCGCGCACTTCTGTTAGCAAATTCATCCTGTGACTTTTGATGTTACAGTATGCGCGCACTTCTGTTAGCAAATTCATCCTGTGAATTTTGATGTTACAGTATGCGCGAGCTTCTGCGAATAATATCATCCTGTTAATTTTAATGTTACATTTTAAAAATTCACTCAAATCATTTTCTCATAACGCGTTAAAGAAGTATAGCCTTAAATTTCAAATTCCCCTATCAGAAATTGAATCCGAAACTCTCATTTTCGTGCTGGACGAGTTATCTTTACTTCATAAGGCTCTAAAGGAAATTTTATTCTCTAATTTAAGTTATGACTAACGTATTGCTACCAGGTTACTTTTGATTAAAAATACACATGGCTGTCGACATGGGCGAGGTGACAACTGCACCTCCTTCTAAGATCTGGAATAAAGTCTGAAAATTTAATTCATACTAATCTATTTTATTGCCCGTTTTAGAACTTTGGTTCTCCTAATTGCACTTAAAACTATCGTTTATAATCTAATAATCATCCAGATATCTATATTTACTCTCGTACCTCATGCCCTTCCTCAAAAAAAAAAAAATCCCGCACGTCCTTGCCTATCTTTAAAGAGACACATCCACTAAATCGGATTGGCTCGGCACACTGGATATTTTCGAGTCGATCCGAGCCAACGAGTGCGTGGGAACTCATTCAACTGCATAAATTCCAAAACTGCCGATGGTGCCGAGTCGATCTGATCCGATTCAGTGGGTGTGGACCTTAAGTATTTGATTTACCTGTAGTGTATTGTTTCAGAGACGGATGACGTGTTCCATCCCTGGTATAAAAGTAGCGAAGGAGAGACTTTGGCTGCCGGTTGTATTGTGTAGGCTTTGAGTTATGACTGTACGCAATTTCCTTTTCTTATATTCTCTGTGTTGCTGTGTGAATGCCACACGTTTCCCGGTATATATACATGCCACCATCATGGTAATATTGGAGAAAACTGAACGAAATCTGCTTGCTGATAGGCATTGGCGCGCGTTTACCAATCGTCAGTGTCAGAAAGTACACGGCACTTGCGAGGTATTTTTGAAAAAAAAATGTGGAAACCGCTTGACCTTAGAGTTGGGTAACTCAGATCTGAACCGGTTCAAAGAGCCGACTCCGACAGAAGATCCGTGAGAGCAGACTCACTTTTTTTTGAGCCGACGGATCAACGGATCCGCATAACTCAGTGAAACACTTAACACACAGAAGCACATTTTACACTTACGTATCAGTTCTTGCTTTGATGCATCTGTCAGCTCAAATGACTCATGCATCACATGTTTGGCTATGCATTCTTGATTCTATACAGGTCGTGATATGATTGACTGAACTAGGTAACTCAGTAGCAGACTGTAGTAACACATTCAGAACTCGGCTCTTTTTGAACCGGTTCAGTGAGCCGGCTCACATACGGGATCCAGATGCAAAGATGCAGATCACTAAAAAGACCCGTTTTTCCCATTTCTACTTGAACTATGCATTTTTTTTACTTTATGCTATGCGAGCTTGCCCACCGACGATACAATAAAATATTCTATTCTATTCTATGGGCTAATCCTAAAACTAAAAATGCGTTACTATAAATTGGCACTATTGTGTTAATAATAGATTATAGATTACAAAAAACCAATAGGTAGTTAAGAGTTTCTAGGTTGTAAGAAAAAAAATAGTCTTTTATATTTAAGCTAATTTCCGTCTCTGATTACCGTATAAACAAGTAGATTAGTAGTTATGCGACAAAAAATTGAAAAAATGCTGTTTTTAATTTTTATTCTCTGACTACTTCTTGACCGTTAGACTCCAAAATCTAATTAGATCTAAGTCACTAATGCTGGGTTGCAAAAAAAGCATTGTCAACAAAATTGATTTGACAATGACTTTAGACTCTGTTCATAGTTTTTATGTATGCAGGAGCAGTCTAATATCATTGTGAAACTCCCTGTCAAGTAAAAAAATAGACTCTACTCACACAAAAACACAAAAAAACTCTGTTAAATACATGAATACGCAGTTTAAACAAAGATAATTGAATCGATCATTTATTTTTCGAGCAGGATCAATTCAATATTTTACAAGTTTATGGAAAATTCATATATGGTTACAATTTAAGTTGATTGTTAATCAGTTTTTTTGACAATTCTTTTTGCAACCGAACATGAGAGGAAAAAACTTATAACGTACCATTTTGGTTCAGTGCAGTGCATATAAAAAGTAACATAAAATTTAACGATGTGCGAGAGTTTTAATTAAAGTTTGACAATCGTCCCTGTCGTTCCGTCAATGTGTATATTTTCAGATCGACAAACTTCATTCGCTATTTGTGTTAGTATAGCGTTCAAATCTAGAATTCTTGTGTTTATATAAAGGCGTTCAACGTCCCAACCCCTCGATGAGAAGTTGGAGCACCTCCAGCTCCAAGCAAGCAAGCCTTGTACACTTGCTGGAGACAATGGCGCTGAAATATATTATCGTTTTTATTTTATATCCCACCACCGCTGCCACCGCTACCACTTTATGTATACGTTTTTGCTGAGATAATAAGTTTTTGTTCATTGTGTTGTGTACGCCGTCACACGCATTCATGCCAGTTTGATTCACTGTTCTTAAATTTATGCCATTATTATTTTTCCTTTAAGACTGCTATATTTTCTCTTTTCGAGATAAAAAGAAAAAATTCGTGATAAATAATACGATCCATATTATACAATGCATCCAAGGAAAAGCCTATTTTATTGTGAGATCTCTATATTTAGTGATGTTACATTACCGGTTATTTATACAGTAACAGTTTAGGCCGGATAATTTACCGGTTCCCAAACCGGTTGTTTATAAAATTGAATGGTGGTTTCCGGTTTTTTCTTTGTCAGAACAACAGAAAACAAAACAAGTTTTCAACCGTAGACAGTAGAACTAATGAAATAATGTATTTATATTTATATTTTAGTTATTGTAATATAGATAAACAAGGTGTCTTACTTTATCAGATTTATATTAATGTAGGTATTGGTCATAAATTTAAAATATCGACCAGAAAACTAACCAAATGAAATGTGTTATTAAACTAGACGCGTAAGAAACAATTCGCTGTAAGCCTTCCAGCACTTGAGACGACAGTATTGATCATTTCAGGATAGAATTTCAGGTTATCTGGACACCGAGGTCAAAAGAATGGGTAAGTTTCATAATAGAGATTAGAGAGTTATACTCATACCGAAAAAAATATCAAAATCGTTTCAAATTTAAACCGTTAGTAGTACAAATTAAAAACTGCCCCTATACTATATTTAAAAAAAATCGGCCAGACAGGACCGGATTTACAAATTTTATGTAAACACTCGCTTGTAGATAGTGAGTTATTTACTGAAGAGACTATTCAACTTGGTTGTAGATGTTCGATTGATGATAATGTTGCAATGAAGAAAAAAAATATTATTTTAAAGATTGCATTAAGGGGTTAAATTCTTAAATAAATCTGAGCTCAGAATAATTGCAGGGCTCTTTTCAGGTCACTGCCCTTTGAGGTATCACCTTAAAAAAAATGGCGTAATAGACATCGAGTCATGTCGCTTCTGTCTGGAGGCTCCTGAAACATCGGAGCATCTTGTTTGTAAATGTGACGCAGTCATGAGGCGAAGACTCCGTCATCTCAATAATCCATTCCCAACACCTGATCAGGTATGGGACACAGATCTCAAAGCAATTCTAGGCTTTATCAAAAGCCTTAATCTCATAGAGATATAAATGAGTCAGGGCTATACAATAGATCTATCAAGGTCGCGGTGTTGACGAGGAATAAAGATCCTCTCGCCCTCTTTTCTTATCTATCTATCTAAGGGGTTAAATTTTTTATTTTGCCCAAAAACATACTTCATTTCACAATACATATAAAGCCATACTGCTTGCATTAGCAATATTGTCGTCAGGGTTTTGGTACGGCGAATCGAGTTTTTAATTGTTGTGATTAAACTATGAATCAGACAAAAATCTGTGGGTGGGTTATTTGCTGCAACTTTGAGCGTAGCGGTATGCTCAATTCACCTGCAAACACGGAACACCTTAGGGGAACTTGTACAAATTTACGTTAGTGGACAACTGACGATGCTTGAAAGCGAACGAGAACCAAATACATATTCGAAAATTCAATTAAATTGAAGCGCTTGACCATAAACGCAATAAAGTGTTTACATTGCGCTTTATCCCTGTCTCTTTCTAACCCATATCTCTTTATCATTCTCTCTCTAACACATATACACTAACACATAACTTGCAGTCCACTTCGATTTTCTCCCCCAACTAAAACATCGGGTGACCTGTTCAAATTCTTCACAAATATATATGTTTTATCAAATCCACTTTGCGACGTTTGTCATCTTTAATAATTTGCCCACTTGTGTCAGGTGATTCAGGGTCATATCCGACCGGGTCAGTTTCGATCACAATTTTATGCTGAGTTGAAGAAAGACTTGACAATGACCTTGTAACTACACTAAGAAAAGAATTATAAAATTTTAAATTGATCCTACTCGAAAAGTTAGTTGATCGATTAAAATGATTTTTTTAAACGGTGTATATGTCGCAGGATAATTAAATTTTTTTAATTATCCTACGACATATACATGTATTAAACATACTTTTTTTGCACAATTTTCACATAATCTTTACTAAAGGATTACATATCAATTTTGAAACGATTTTGAGATTTTTGAGTTACAAAATTATTTTCAACCCTTAATAACCACTCTTAAAATGATTCGATTGTCTCCAAAATCTAACCAGATCTAAGTCTTTTCGAATGCCGGGAACCCGATCTTGGTTGATTCGTTCCAAAGATATCGTACGATAAATATTTGTTTATACATACGTACAATATAAGCGTCCATTCCCCGAAACCTCGAGATCTAATGAAAACTCGATTTTAGAAAATCGGACCAAAACCAATAATTTTATAATTTTTACTAGCGGGTAAGTTACGAAAAATTATAATGAACCTCACCCTCATTAGCTCATATAAGAAGTTTAACTTCTTTAGTTTTTAGTATTATAATTACGGCGAAATTATTATACATTTTAAGAGATGTTTATGTCATGTGAAAATTCTCAGATGGACAGATCGTCACATTCGTACCATAGTTTTATTTAGATACTATAATCTACAGAAAAACATTTTTAATATGCAGTATATCAACATCATAACCTTATATTAATGGACGTTTCATCATATACTTGTATTTAAAAAATGTTTAATCCGAAAATTGTTCTGATATCTGAAAATAGAGAAAATGATATTTAATATTTTTCTTGCTGAATTTACATGAAATATATATTATGAGTTCCAACCGTTTCTACGTCAAATTACAGAATTTATTTTGTACTTCAATTGTTCGTAATTTTAAACGTCAGAGTCAAGCCGTTCATCTTTGTCTTACTATTTTGCGTATCAAAACGTAACACACAATAAACTTCTGTCCTTGTCAGTTTCATGTAATTTAGGGGACAAACTAACATCCCCTTTATTTGTTTATTCTACTTCCCCTCGATTTCTTATATTTTTCAAACAGATACGTCGCTAAAGAAGTTAAACTTCAATAAATTACGTATTTATATTCACAAACGAAAACGTAACACTATCAACGAAACATGTCGGTTGTAACAATTTAAATAGGTCACCATATATTGGTCAGTTCGTAATATGAGTACAGTTCTATATAATACAATATATTGCGGCAGCGACGCGATGTATGAAATGTCGATACTATATGCGGCCGGGTGAGTGGTAGCCGGGAGGAGGGCGGGGGTTAGTTTTCAGTCGGTCGGTCGCGGCAGCGGCGGCGGGGGCAGGTCAGTCATCGGAGGCGGCTCTACCCCTCGTACACTAGAGTTCGCCGTCGACGACGACGACGACGACGGCAGCTTTGCCTCTCTCCACATCGCACACAGAGAGACGCTCTGTATAGGAGATGATGCGCACACTAGCACCTGCTGACCGCCGCCCAGTACATATATGCATCAGAACCGCCACCGGCGCTACGGTTGCTATGACAACCGCAACCTCGTCATTAAACACATAGCATCGCCTTATCATAACTAGCCAGCCATCTTTGTGCTATATGCGCTCCGTCCTCTCTCCGTTCACCTCTATGCTCTCTTATTATTCGCTCTGTCTCATTCGTTCGCACTACGACGTTCTATTGTTGCGTTCGCTTTATCAGTTTTCTGACCACGACCGATGTCCACTCTGTTGTCTATACTTCTCTCTATGCGTTTCTTTAATTTGACAAGATTTGTGGGTTTGGAAATAGCCAAGCCATAGCTTCTCTATTTCTATTTCTCTTGTTTGTTATTAATTTTTATTAAAAATAATAAATTGAAAATATGAATCAGCCCTAGGCAAAAATAACACACGCTCTTGATAGCCTCAAAAAAAAAAAAAAACTTGACGATAGCCAGGTGTCTAGCGATAAGGTCTTGGTGTTTCCATGGATCCTTTATTACATGCTTCTAGATTCTAATCCGAGAACTGATTAAAGAGGCTCAGTTGAATTTTTATTTTTTTTTATTTAAAAAAATAATAAATTGAAAATATGAATTGTTATCAGGTCTAGATAAACTGGCTGCTGGTGGTGTTAAAAAATAACGATAACAAGATTTTTTCGTCACTCGCATATTTATACCCATACGATACAAATAGAGACATATCGAATTTTGAGTTTAAATTGGCGATTTCGTGGAGACGATGAACACGATTCTAGATATTTTGATAAAAATGTAGAATATAATTTTTTATCAACGATAAAATCCTTTGAGTGCGTTTAAAATTACTCAATTATGATCGCTCTGTATCTCTGTTAGCTTAAATTGAAATTTTCTTCATGAAATTTTAAATGTTCGTACCTAGAAGAGATGTAAATTTGCGCGTGTGTTTGTCGATTCGGTATTAATTTGAAAGATATCTGAAAGGTTTCTAGTGTAGGAAATTGTTGCGTAGTAGTTTTTTTCACAAATTGAATTTTATTTCAATTTCGACGCTTTTTGTTAAAGTAAGTCTAGTCCTCAAGCTAATCCATTGTAGCACCTTTGTATTCAGTGTTAACGATCAATTTTCTATTTCTATACGTAATAAATCAAATGCATTTTCAAAGTTTTCTGCCCACTTCACAAATGGAATAAATACGATTCAAACTTAAAATAAATCATAATGAAAAATTATTATTCTACATTACATAACCTCGACATGTGCAACCAATGCTGCGTAGTCAAAGAGTCAAATCGGAGATATAAATGACATTTGAATTCTACATTTCGACAGCCCTATTATCATTTTCATTTTCACATTTTATCGATCCTATACTTTAAATCTAATATATGTACAACAGTTGATAAACAGAATCCAGCCACTTGGGCGACAAGACCATTCTATTGACGTTTGATATGTTATAATAAATAAATTAATGCTTGTGGTACGCGGATAACGACTGGTAATACATATAAAATTTGCTTTTGGTTTACTTGGTTACACAATAAACGATAAACCAAACGTTCACAACACAAGACCTAATAAAGACACAATACCGCTTTTTTTGAAAAAAGTCCTATATACGTAGGTTATAAGATTTTTTCAAATTTGCCAGATGACATTAAATCATACAAGTTGTCGAATTTTAAAAAAAGCTTGAAAAAACATCTCACAATCTGTACGTTATAGTTTTAATGATTTATTTTAATGTTAATTTTAATATGTTACTTCATATGTTTGTTCTGACTTTTTGTATCCAATTTTTTTTTGGCCACACAAATAAAATTACCTATATCAATATCAATTATATCAATATGATTCTACATGTAAAAATTAACTGAAGTATGCATGTCAGTTACCTAACTAATTTCTTTCAGAACAAAAGAACAACTTTTTCTATTTTCAAAATATTTCCAAAACTATGAAACTTTCTTGGAAAAAAAACAGAATAATAAACCGCTATAAAAAGTACACCATCATTACATAAAAAATAACATTATAGCATATATCTCTTCTGCGCATGCGTCGATTTAACCCAAAAACAATAGGGTTCCTCATATTTGTATATCAAATATCCTCCCAAAATTTGGTTTCAATTCGCAAATAGATAAACAGAGATTTTCCAAAAATATGCTTTTTGGTTCAGCAGACCGCAAAACGAAAAAAATATTGTAAAATTTTGAAAAGTGAATTTTCACCTAAATTAGTACCTTTTCCCACTAGTGGGTTAGAATGGTAAAACAACATTATAGCATGTCCCGTCTCGCCTAGTCACACTTTCAACAATGTTAACACCCAACCTATTCTACCTAACCTTGGATTAAGCTGATTACGGGCAAATTAAATGCAAAAAAACGGACACAAAACTGAATTTGCTTTAAGGTTAACTTTTGAAGTAAGTCGAGAAATTTATCGACAGTTGATACGGATAATAGTGCCGATATACTGAACGCAGTAGATTCGTTAGACAGAAATCGGGGTGGCTGCGATTCGCGCACGCAAAACAAATGACGTACACAGGATCGTACTTTTGGCTTCTATTATAAGCATCTATATGTGTGTATCTGTGAACGGCGCTAAGGATTATAGAATGAATGGAATATATAATGTAGAATGAATGTGTAATGTGTGGCTGATGCCATAGAGTTTAGAGGTGTGCAAACCGACTTGGGTAAAGTTTGATTCACATCTACTTGCACGGAGCGTGGACAATGAACATAGCGATTTTACCACTCAAAATTTACATTATTTTTCGTTGGAAGCCCCCCGAATCCAAAAAACATATCTTTGGAAAATGTCTGTTCATATGTTTGTTTGTACACACATACAGGTTAAACGGCTAAGCAAATCAAAACTAAATTTTGATAAGATGTTTGACAAGTCAAAAGGAAGAACCCTTGTGTTTTTGGGGAAAATCGTCACATACGCGGAACAGATATGTGCTACAATTTTTTTTTTGTATTATAATGGTATACTTTTCATAATGGTTTATTTGAAATATTTTTTTAACGGTTTATTATTCTATTAACTTTTTTTAAGAAGTTTTGTAAATACGTTTTTTTGTGAGCTTCATAGTATCGTAAATATTTCGTAACAACAGCGTCACATATACATATAATAAAGTAAAAACTTAGAGGTATTCTGAAGATTTGCCAAAAAGATATAATTTATGTAACTGACAAGCATGCTTTGATTAATTTATATGTTAAACCATATTATGTAACTATGCAAACGAAAAGAAAATATTATAATATTTATTACTAGCCGTTACCCGCGTTTTCGCTCGCGTTAATAGAAATATTATTTTATTCATTAAAATATATGCTAAATGTTAATATTTTTGAAGTTGGAATGGTTCTGTCATCCAACTGGCTGGAATTTTAGATTACTATCATTACTGGTATTTAATGTATTTATTGTAGATTAGAGACGATAGAAAATAAAGGCCATTAGCGTCTAAAATAGATCAAATCAAACGACATCACAAAAGATACATAAGTGAGGGTGGGAATGTAAACCATGATCCAAAGGTTTGCACGCTAACCATTGCACCAAGCTAATTTACAAAATATTAGGCGTGTTTTGAATATCATAATATAGATTAGTAATTGCGAATGCTCTAATTGGTCAACACAATAAACACAATAAAAAGGTGAAAATTTTGTGAACTGTGAATCTGTCTTTAGCCCCAACCTATTCGCACAGACATCAGACGTCCAAAGTCAACTCTAACGCCGATCTCAATGCGCCTTGTATATGGAAATGACAAATAGTTTTGTGCCCGTGAAGAAGAAAACGAGACGACGATGATGGATATCATACCTATATACCTACTTACTACCCGTTCCTACTCCTTTTATCTGCATCCTTCCGCTCCTTCTGCCCTCACACCCTACGCTATGCCCTTATCAATACAGTCGGCGTACGGTTATTCGTTTATTCTCCTCCTAAAGACATATAAATTCGAATGGCTCAACCGATATCCAAAGTATGTATTTTACGTATTCCATTTTCCATTTATATATGCGATATATCTATCTGGCATAATACCTACATTTTATGTTTACATTTAAACGTTTAAAAACGATTTAAATTAACCAGTGATCACTTTTTTTCAGTTAAGGTAGTTGTCGTGGTACAATATTGTCAAAAAGTTATAGATTATACGCGCCACAAAAGTATACTAGCTTGTAGCTAAGTGATCCATAATTTGTACGCAAGACTGTACCCGTGGAAACGTAACCCATACAGTATTCATATGCATGTATACTTTTCTATAAATTGTTGAACTTTAAACCGTTATTTATAAATAATTAGACGGTCAAAATTTTTTTCTTATTTTTTTTAAATGCATTGAAAGACTGTCAGTTTTTGGAAAGTCTCGGACAGTTAGTTCTTTTTTTATAAATAAAAAACTGGTTCAGAACAACATAGATCGTATACAATCAATGTTAATTATCCAATTTTTAATTGAATTTATCTCGGATTATATACGGTCGATCGACTTCAAATTTTCAGGGTAATTGTATTATCATGCCCTTAATAAGTATACAAAAATTAAGAATTTTCTGACGGTGTGCCTTAACCACGACAACTACCTTAATAAACAATTACATTTTTAAGTTTCATACTGAAAGTAGATAATCAATGCTTTTCAGACCAGCTTTTTTCCAAATGAACTCTCATTGATAGTATATAACTATACTATTTTGTAGCATTGCGCAAGCGTAAAAATAAATAGTTATTTTCGTTTGCATAAAGCTATAAATGGAAACAGACCTTCGTTTAATTGCAGAAACTTCTATTTCATTTTAATAAATTAACTTGTATATAAATTACGCTAAAAATTTATAAGCTATGTATAAAATTCACAAGTATAATAAAATAAACATTAAGAACTGAAACTAAAATTTTAACAAAAAACATTTCCGTGTGTTTAAAAAAATCCTGTCTTTGTCTTTCTGTTGGATAAAAATTTTTTTAAGCTTTCTTTTTCTTCGTTTAAACAAACCGGTCAGTGTTTGAACACCTCACTTAATTTGTCTGTTCACTATTGTATAGTACAAACTTTATCAAATAAAACTAATAGCGCAGTTTTGCGCGGGACTTTTTGTCACTAAAGTCGTTTGCAGTGGAACTGATGTAAATCAGGCAACGACAACTCCGTCACAGTGTAGCTTTATGGGTAATGTATAAAAGCTTCACCCGTTCAATGTTTCCGTATGACCTATCTTGTGAATTGAATATTATTGAGTTCAATTTGAGAGTTAGTTTCAATGTACACATACACTCACAGATAAAATATACATATTTCAGTGACGACTCGGAAGGAAAGAGTCAGAGGGGCCTCTCCAGAAACACTATTTTAATCTAAATATGTTTTAATATATATTTTTTAAAATAAATTAAAACAACTAACGTCATAAGAGTAATTTAATGTAACGATAACTTAACACGTAACTGTCAAGAGTGGGGGAACGGAGTTACTAGCAGTGAGCTGGAATCGATTGGCTGGCAGGTAGGTATAAAACCGTTGAAGGGAGAACTAAGTCGACACGCCCCTTTTCTGTTTGGTATTACTTGGTTACAAATGTTTCAATTTAGTTGCATACGATTTACGCAATCCAGTTTCTTAAATTCGCGGTAAAAAACTTATTAATTTCAATGTTAATTTAATTTTTTTTTAATATTTTTTCTACGTAAATTAAAACAATAAATGTGACGAGAGTAGTTTAATGTAACGAAAACGAAAAATGACACCGTCAAGAATAGGGGAACGAAGTTACTAGCGGCGAACCGGAACCGATTGGCTGGCAGGTAGGTATAAAACCGTTGTAGGAGAAACTCGCAGACACGCCTCTTTCTGTTTAGTGTGCTTGGCTATACAAATATTTCACTTCAGACGCGTAAGATTTAAGCATATAAGTACGGTATTTTTTTTATCTACAACTTCCCCAAAGTTATATGACATAACATTACGTTTTTCAAGATGGGCTTCTTATATTTTTGGAGAGCCGCCTCTGACATACATCCACACAAGCAAAAATCTATTTGCACACATATTCAGGACATATTTTGTATGTGTGTGTTATACGTTGTGCAGTAAATTTAAATGCGGCAACTGGAACAAATTACATTTATCATAATAACCTTTTGAAATTGCATATAGCAGCGCTATTTTCCATACAATGAAGGCATGAATATGTTCACCAAAAAGAACTTTGTGTTTTATTTTTATTCGATTATAGTTTTCATGTGCATATTTCTAAACAGAGCTTGCGGAACTCGCTACTTTTTTTTAAGTGAACGCGATTATAGATTATGCATGCAAGCATTCATATTAAAAAACCGCGCGCAATATATCAGTATGGACCAGTACAGTCAGCACAGTACGGAGCAGAAAAGCATTTTCTATTTGGCCGTGATGGACCGAGCGAATGATGTGTCATTTCTACTAATTTGCATCGATAAAACTACTTGAAAACTGCAAAATATCTGCCGCACGTCACGAAATCTGTACTAAAATTTACTGGGTTGTGTTTGTAGTGAGTTATGCTGGTCTAGTGCGCGACATGGTACAGGTTGCAGGTTTAGGCTATGCTGGATCGCTTTCCGATGTAGAAATTTCACTTTAAAAATATTAAATGTTAATCATGTTCTCTTCTCGCGATTAACATTTCACAAACACTATGCATAATTCTCTACTGTTGCGTCCATTCTAATGATTAATCGTAAGTATTAGCAGGAAAGTGGATCAAGGAAGCAATAATCGATATTTTGATCTACTTCCTTGATCCAATTTCCTGCTAAAACTTACAACTATGCATAATATTGTATCATTGAATATATTATTGAACGCTTTAAACATTTATTTTTAGAACATGAACAAATTCGCAAGTTGTTATAAATTCTTCCAATTCTGTGTCAGCAAAATATAATTCTTAATTGATTGAAGGGTTCGTTAAAAACCAATTTAATGAATTTATTTAATAATATTCTATTATAAACGCAAATCTTCCACATCAAACCGAAATACACAAAGTTCAGTCTCAGTGGTGGAATGTACTAATAAATAATTACAGTTTGAAACATTAATTTCAATTCCGAGGGCAACATTCTCTCATAGAATTACGCAGTATAGGTAGGTAGGACGTATATGATTGCAAACGCCATACAATAATGATGATGATAGGGAAACTGTCGGGGGTTGGGGAGTTAAATATTCTCTGAATTGTAACAACTCTGGGATTGGATATACACAGTCAAGTTTATTGTGCTACCTTCCTACAATCTTGCCAAAAAGTTAAGAACAATAGCACAAGCGCGAGGAGTTAATCCAAGAAGACCAATTTAATAAAATAAATGATAATAATAATGATTTTATGTCATAACAGACACCATTCGGGCTCTTATTTTTTTCTGCCACTTCCCGTTATTTCCTACGTTTTTTAGAATTTCAACTTAATTAATAGCAATGGGCGAATAAAGGAATTATATGAAATTAGGATAAGGTAGGCAATTTTTGGTAATTTAGGTAATTGGCCTTGAATAAGGAACCGTCTTAATATTTATCTGGAATTAATTGAGGGAAACCATGGAAAACCTCAACAAGATGGTGGGTACAGGAATTGCCACATCTGCCTTCGCCGGGATTCGAACCTGGTACCTCCTGAATGCGAGTCTAGTGCTCTCGCTCGGTTAATAAAAGTAGGATATGTAGAAAGTTTTATTAATTAAATTAGCGCTGATCTAAGTTTTTCTCCCTTTTAGTGGATTTTTTGAAAGACGTCAGAATTTTTGAAGTTACAATTCTTTTGGCACGTTGAAAGTAAAATTTTAGCAAGCACAGCTAATGAAAATTCGAAAGTACGAATTTGGCCATAATAGACCCTGACTGAAATGACGGATGGACGAAGCCAATGTAGTTTCTGTCATCTGGAAACTATATAATAAGTAATATACTAATTGACAATAACCTTTGATAAACAACCAATAGTTGGTAAAGTGTCACACAATGAAAAAAAGTAAAAAAAAAACAAATAAAATTTTTAAATATTTGAGGTAAAATTTATATAAGTATTATTCTTAAACTTTATGATGATTTTATTTCAATAATTCATTTGCATGCATATTAAACATTAGTAGAAATCAGTTTCACGGGTAATTGGAATAAAAATAAATCAATTTAAACACTCATTGATTGCAACGTTTCGTCTTAATTCAATCTGAAAAATTTTTTTTTTTTTACAAAAATTAACAATCATATAATAAAAATATAAAACCTTATGGATTAAATAATTTACTAAAAAGAAACAATAATGTGACTAACCTCTTTTTAGTAAATTATTTAATCCATAAGGTTTTATATTTTTATTATACTATTGTTAATTTTTGTAAAAAATTTTTTTCAGAGCTTGAAAAAGTCTTGATTGAATAAAGACGAAGCGTTGCAATCAACGAGTGTTTAAATTGATTTATTTTTATTCCAATTACCCGTGAAACTGATTTCTATTATAACATATTTTGGAATTGAACTTTAAAGATTAAACATTAGTTTTCAATCACGCCAAAAAAAGTAGAACTTCAGACGCGCGGATGTGAGTACACGCGCTCATTTTTTAAAAGTTTTTTTTATCCCAAATTTATTTTGACAGATGTACGATGGAATCAAGAAGAGAATAGAGGGTACGCCGGCATTACAACTCTCATACAATATACATATAATAGTACAGTTTCAGTACTCCACAGTAGCGATATTAATTGATTCCCTTTAATCTATGCCACATAGTTATTCAATTGCATTATATTGCCACGCAGGCATTAACAGACAGACAGACTTACCGGCACAGAGTACAGACAGACAAGCAGAATCAACCGGCAACCGACCTATTATAGTACAACACCACTCGTCCATGTGCCTGCTATTGCAATCCTAGCTATGTTTGTGAGACTGACTCAGAGTTCAAAATGCCCCACGCACCGATCATCAAACATTCGAATGCTCTAAACTATCTCTATTGAATCTGACAGTACCGGATTTAAATTGTGTTCAGAAACTCAAAGGTATTTTAGACTTATTCGGATCAATATACTCATGTATTTTCAACCAGTCGAGACTAATCTACTCATGTATTTTCAACTTCTCCTCCATCTTTACTTTGTTGGGTCGTAGACCACCAGAAATAAACTTTAATTTGAGGTTAAGGGGTTAGGGGTAGTCAGAATTTTCAAAAAATTGATTTTTTTTTGCATTTTCTTAAAGTATAGTATCTTAAAAATATTCTCTGAAAGTTTGAAGTGAATCCGACAATTATCTTTCGAGTTATTCAGCGAAGAATAAAAGGCTTTCGAGCGGTCTAATATTTCCGAGAACAGGTAGCTAGCGGCAGCTGCAAGCAAACGTTTCTTGGGTTCTATTGTTACGAATATCTGACCGGGTATCTATGAGTATATTTAATGAAGGTACAAAGTCATTATTAGTAATAATGAACACACTGGGACTTAGTTGTGGGCCTAATTCACATCGGTATACTGAAAAAACCGATAGTGCACGTGTAAAAGTAGCTGATCAGCGCGCTAACGACAACACTCGCGAAGGTAGAATGCGACGTAGACAACAACAAATTGATGTTTTAGAAAGTTCTACAACGGCTGAAGAACTCTTATATGGTCCAGGAATAGATGACTCAGTGTAAGTATTGAAATTATTCGTATTACTGTACATCAATCGACTGTAAAACTTTAAATGCGTTTTTCTCAAAACTATGTTTTTTGAACTGGTGACCACTGTAACTCAAAAACCGCTCGATAGATTTGAATGAAACTTATACAGCTTTTAGAAAACATAAAAAGCTAGTGCCTGATCGAAGGATTTTTTTTTTTAAAAACTTCGATTTTTTATAAACAATTAATTGTTGTTTTTTTCCCGAAAATCTGCAAAAAAATTTCCAGAGACCGCCATTTTGTTAATTTTGAAAAAAAAAAAAGCTTCGATCAGGCACAAGATTATCTATATCTTTTTTGTTTCATTGATTTTAGATGAATCTCCAAGGAGCTGTAATGGTCACCGCAAGGACCCATTATTAAAACCTGTTCAACTTAGACCGCCATAACTTGTAAAATAATTATTATTTTTTTTTGAAATTTAAGTGAAGTAATGTTAAAGTATGATGAAATGATATTATGTTTTTACTTATGTGAAATAAACTTAATTACTAGTAAAAAAAATTAATAAAAAATGGAATTTTCTCACGCCCCTGACTACACCTAACCCCTTAAACTCTGCGTAGAAGACGTAGGCACTAAAAACTTGAAAATCAGTTGAAAATAGACGGTGTTGAAAATATATGAGTTCGACTGTTAGGAATAAATTTAAAGGTTTAAAGTTTGTATGAAATGTTCAAATAAATATGTTATTAAATAAAAACGTGTTAAAAATAAGTATCGGCGTCTACTTATGGATGCGCGTTAGAAGTTATACTTCTTTGGTGTGATTTATAAACAAATTTTTAATTTGTCTGCAAATAATTTATTGAAATCAAAGAGTGAAAGCACTAGAGTGGGATTAGCTGTTAGACGCTACGCGCATGCAAGCCTAATGGTTCCTATACCTCTTTTCTGTTTGTAGCCGTTTTCATCTTGTTAATTCGTTAGTTATATGATTACGAAATTAATTGAATGTAAAACAAATTGCAAAATAGTCCAAATAGCACTAAATTTACAATGAAATCAACTTTAAAATTAAAAAAAATATAAATTTTTAATCACGAATAAAATTTCCATATTATTATGCATTTCTAAATACTTTAATTCCACCCTGTTAATATACATACAATATATCTAGGGGTTGAAGTATGAAATTAGACACCCCTATCAACGATGCGGATGATATACACTGTACACTCTCGGGGCACCATCTACAGAGAAGACTGCGTCCCCGTCCACCAATAACATCACCATCACTGGTGTTGCTGGTGATATAAACGATGGTAATATAATATCGATGGAGAAAGCAATAGCATGCAAATTACGCAAATAAAATACATTTTTCAGCATATTTACTTTGTGTCAGATCGTGTATATACATATACATTTATATCGGGCAGAAATGTATGGGTATGCAAATAATGAAGGATGCGGAAAAACGTTGTGGATATCATCAACTTGCTACGATGTGGACGAGTCAAGTCAAGTTGATCTTTATCACAATACATTATATCTCAAACAACCAGAAGAATCGAACCAACACGTAAAAGAAGATTTGGTTGAGGATCAATAAATAAAAATCTTTACCAAAGTTTCGCTATGGCCAACGTTTCGAAAAATGTATTTTCATCTTCAGGGCCTTAAGCTGGTTAAATGGTGGTAAATATTAGAACAATTTACCACCATTTAATCAGCTTAAGGCCCTGAAGATTAAAATATATTTTTCGAAACGTTGGCTATAGCGAAACTTTGGTAAAGCTTTTTATTTATTGATCCTCAACCAAATCTTCCTTTACGTGACATTCTATTGGATCAACACCACCATATACGAAGAAATCGAACCAACATCTTATGCTTTTATGTAACAGGAATATCATAAGAATTTTAGAACTTATCTTACAATTTTCGAAGCATTGCTCCACGACCATTAGATACACATGTCACCTCGTTAATGAATGACGTTAGCTGAAAGATCGTTCAATATTTTTATCAACCACTAAATATCAATTTGATGATTTGATGAGATCATTCCTCCACTAATATCCAACGAAAGTCACCTTGACCTTGACTGTGACCATAGTTTTATGAATGGTAACTACGATAGTAACAATAATTTAATTAATGGTAACTATGGTAACATTGCAACAGCAATAATACCTTCGCGCAGCTACTTGTCTATTGAGAAGCAAGATAAGAAAGTTTTATCGAGTTATTCTAAGAGTTAAATCAGATACAAATCAAGGCCAAGGTTACTAAATACAGAGTATCTAACGTTGTCCTTGCCCAGTTTAATGTTATGTCAATGGTCATCGGATTATATAACGTCCATAACATAACCTCTCCGTACGCATCAGATACACTTTTAAAACAGGCTCGCGTTATTTTGAATTATGTGCTCGTACATTTGAGTTGTTTCTATCCACTCACCCCACCACGGGCTCTCATCATGTGAACGGTTTCAACATAATATGAGCATTTTATTTAAGTCTTTATTTGTTTTACCTGAATTTTGTTTTCATCTGCTAAACAGAAAGCTCTGTATTTATCTACATTAGTCGTGTTCATTTATGCGTCGAGTAACCCTTTAATGCATATTTTCTGTTTTTCCGCTCTTTAAAAAATTTTCAACCTCAATTTAGACGCAGCAAATGTAAAATGAAGTGATAAAATTTGCAAACACAAAAGTTTTTTTTATATTTTTCCAAGCATTATATTTTGTTTGTACTGTGTGCCCAACCAAAGAACGTCTGTCCGGAATGTGTGTGAAAATGTTAGAACTTTGCACAATAACAGGCGGGAGAGAAGGTATTCTCACGTAGTAAGCGATACGATTACCCGACAAAGGAAAACTTGTAAATAATATTTTATAAATATTGATTGATGTTTATTAGTGTATTTGCCATATGGCAACATACACTATTGGCATCGGTCGGATGGCAAGACCTAGGGGTCGGACCAAAATTTCTCGACGTTTCATAACCTTTTAACCACTTTGGCACCATTTTTGGAAAAATTAAAAAATTATATATATATATATATATATATTATAGAATGCTAATTCCCGTCGTAAAAGCGAGGTCTAGAGTACCCGGATCCATAGCGACAACTCCCGTAACTCTAGGACAACATTTGGCTTCAAAAATTGAAAAATAAAAATTTGAGCGTGTATGACCCCCTTTAGTGTTTGAATTTCATTATACATACGAATGCAACCCCAAATCGTTATTGTTTTTAAAGAAAATAAAAGAAATCGTTTATTACTAAACAACAGTCAAGGTTACAGAATTTAGTTTTTATAGAAAAAAAAGTATAACAGCTGAGGATGATAAATTTTATATTATAAAAATTTGTGTATAATGACGCGAACTTGCATTGAAAAAGGGAGACATTGGTTTCAAATCGCTCGTTGTGAAACAGAGAATCTATATTTTGTGTAGCCAGAGATAGATAGTTGAGGATATACGTCGCAGCGTGCATGTTTCGAACTTGTTTTGAATTCGCGTATTTTGTCTTGAATGTTTATGAACGACAGTCGTTCAGCGGCCTGGGTGCCGGTCTGATCGACACGAACGTTGAAATATTTTAACACAGCAAATAAAATGATATATTATTATCGCCAATAATCAATTATTTATCTCGCAAATTTCGATTGTTATTATCTGTCGCTAACCTGGAGGTGTATCGTTCTAGTTTTCGTTGTTCACTCCAGTTTTATCGTACCTATCCAGAGATTTTATCCCGTTTATCGTAATTCCCGTATTTTCCTGGATTTCTGGATTTTTGTATAAATTCGATTGTTATTGATTGTTGTGATTGCTGTTAGGAAGTGTAGCTTTCCGTGTTGCCCATTATATACCTGGATTTAGGAGCGTTTTTCGAATAGGGAATATTTACCGTGAATTATTCATCAAGGATCTTTTAGATTTTCGTACTGGTGTGGATCTGGATTCTGGAATACAGGAATACATTCCACAGTTTTCTAAAACTGTGTTACAATTCTACTTTACTTCGACATTCCTGTGAATCGGTTCCGTTTTGAATAAAATTTATTTGGCGACCTATTCCAGACTGTCCTGTCGGACTAAATAAAATTTCAGTTCGGGATTTAGGACCGAGAAAATATTCAAGGAATGTGCATTAAGTTCAGTTAAGCCACCATTCTACATGGTGTCTACCTTTAAGAATTATTACGTGATTTTGCACTATCTCTAACCTGCCAGGGTTATCCCGTTGGATTCAGCTTTAAGTTTTTCCAGGATTTGTTGCATACAGTTTATTGATTTGGTACCTGCATTCCTTATACGTTACGATCTTACGGTTAATTACCGGATTTATAATTGGATGGTTGATACGGTTATCCCAACCAAGATTAACGTTCCTGTGACGACGACGACGTCATATACAGGGTGTTCACAAAATTATGTGTTTACTTTTGCTGTGTTTTTGTTTTTTATTTCTTTGTGTCGTTTACGCATATCTCAATTAGGATTTATTCCAGTGACGTCAGAGATCATATATACAGGGTGTATGAAAATTTACGGATTAATTATCGCCCTGTGAACTGTTTCTATTTATCGCAACCCAATCTTAAGTGTATCTTGACGCTAAGAATTTAATATACCGGGTGTCCGATAATTCCCGGATGAAGTATTTTGTAAGATATGTGTTTGCGTTCTAGTCAAAAGTTTTTTTAACGTGTTATTGATATTGTTTCGTTTACCGTGTCTGGTGTCTTGCCCTTCCAGGGTTGTAGTTGAACCATTTGGGTCTAAGCTTCCTAGTCTGGACTATCTAGGTGTGGCTATTTACGATTCGTGTCCTGGCGCCCTGGTAACTCAGTCGGAGAATACGTAAATGTTTTTTTGAATATCAGAATCAAGTTTGGTCAGCTACGTGTTTTCGTGTCTTGTGATTGTTAATTTTCCGAGTGGTAGGTGGTAGGATTTCTCGGGCCGTTTTATGGTCATTCCGTTGGAATATTTTTTTGAGAACTCGTTATTTTGTGCTGTCCTTTGTGTCGTGTGGTAGGTGGTGGATTTTTAAGCGCCTTTTAAGGCATTTTGTTAAATATAGTCTATTCGCGTTTCGTATTGTGTTTGGATATTTTTTATGGATTATTTTCTAAAATTTTTTAAACTAACCCCCGGCCCAGCGCCAGCTGAAGCTAGCCGCGCAACCGATTAAATTCGGATTCAGTTTAAATGGTTCTTCGGTGCTACAAATGAAAGATATTAACCCTACATCAAGTTTTATTGAACTTAGAATAATTTCGAATAAATTCGAATATTTCCGAATACTTTCGAACAACGCCGAACGACGCCTATAAATTGGCGCCTGCCAACGTGGGGCCTTTCGTTTTATTTTTCGGCCTTTCGTTTTCTTTTTCGGCCTTTTGTTTTTTGTTGTTTCGCTTAGCAGGGCCTTCTGTTTTTTTGTTGTTTCGCTTAGCAAGGCCTTTTGTTTTTTGTTGTTTCGCTTAGCGATGCCTTCGTCTTATGAATTGAAGCGATATTTTTTATTTTGGGGTTATAAATTGACGCATAGCAGTGTGGGTCTGATTTTCTTAAAAATTTTTCGATTGTTCGATTTACCTTTCGATTTCCGATTTTCAAATTATTAGCTGTTATCGTTCCGACTATTTTGGTTGCAGTTAAGAATTTTTTGCGGTTCTTGTAGAAGAAAAATGGCAACGTTTTCGTGGAATTTGACAATAGGTTCGTTTACCCTACGAATTATCTTTCGCTATAGTCTGCGTATTAATACCGATAATTATGTTTCGATTTTGTTTCGATTTTTCGCTTCCTTCAGTATCGAAGAATACTTTCGCAACTTGTTAAGTGATGTTTCATTTGTGAAGTTCGGTGATTGGTGGTTTTCAATTGAAACTCAGAGTTTTTAGTTTGTCGAATGATGAAGAAACAGCAAATGGTTTGGCATTATTTTGAATTAATTAACGAGTCACAGTAGCCCACTAGTGAAGCTTTGAGTCCGTTACAGGGATTTATACTCAATGTCCAATTCATGTTGTGTGTGCTAGGGCTGTGCAAACTTTAGTCCGGTCATTTTTGAAAATTTTTGAGGCCGTTTTGGGATTTAAACTCAAATTATTTATTTCATAAAATGTTTTTTCAACTATAGTCTAAATGAATTCAACACCTCAGTCAGTCAAGAATTCGTTGGGTAACGTATGGTTCGGCACTGGATATTCTGACTTGGTTTTGGGTCCGCAAGGGATTTTTATCTCAACTCCTCTTTAGATGTTCCTTTGTTTTGAATAGTTCGCTATTCTGAGTTTTTGAGAAAACTGAATTTAAGAAGCCACTCGAAATAATTCAATCCTAGGCTGGATTTAATTCATTTTTCTTTGACAAACAGTTTTTTTCGTTTACCGTTTGGGAATTAGAGATTCCTGTTTCGTGCTACGCCGTGCGATCGACAAAAGGGCCATGATCCCGTCGAAGATGTTGCAGGGTGTGGTACGTGTGTACCGTTGGAAATGTAGATTTCCGTTATCGTTGCAGTGTGTCTAATCGACTACTATAGAGAGTAGGATTTTCGATTGGAGGCATATTGCAGTATCGTTTTCGTATCGTTTATATTTTTCGTATCGTTTCGTTGAGTTTCGGTTGTGATTGTGTCGACTATCGAATTTTGCTTTAGTGCGTTACCGTTACAGTTGCGAATTTTTCTTGTTGCGAATTCTTTAGTTATCCGGTTTTAGTTTCGGACTTTTGAATAGAAGAAAAAGTTTTCTTGCGTTTTCGTTTTTCTTTCGTTTCTATTGTCAATTACGAGCCGTCATTTTGAGAATATCGAGTGTCGTTCAGTTTTAGAAATATTTACCCTGTCGCTAAGGTTTCGAGATTTTTACCTTGTCGTTAAGTTTCGAATTTTGTCGTGTTGTTAAGTCTCGAAATTTCTTATCTTTTGTTACGTTTTCGAAATTTTGTTTTAACTTGTCGTAAGTTTTTGAGGTTTTATCTCGGTCAGTGTTTCGTCTCTAAACTCAGTGTTTCGTCTAAGCAAGAAAAGGTCTGCGTCCTTTTCTTTTGGAGGAAAAGGGGGTGTATAGAATGCTAATTCCCGTCGTAAAAGCGAGGTCTAGAGTACCCGGATCCATAGCGACAACTCCCGTAACTCTAGGACAACATTTGGCTTCAAAAATTGAAAAATAAAAATTTGAGCGTGTATGACCCCCTTTAGTGTTTGAATTTCATTATACATACGAATGCAACCCCAAATCGTTATTGTTTTTAAAGAAAATAAAAGAAATCGTTTATTACTAAACAACAGTCAAGGTTACAGAATTTAGTTTTTATAGAAAAAAAAGTATAACAGCTGAGGATGATAAATTTTATATTATAAAAATTTGTGTATAATGACGCGAACTTGCATTGAAAAAGGGAGACATTGGTTTCAAATCGCTCGTTGTGAAACAGAGAATCTATATTTTGTGTAGCCAGAGATAGATAGTTGAGGATATACGTCGCAGCGTGCATGTTTCGAACTTGTTTTGAATTCGCGTATTTTGTCTTGAATGTTTATGAACGACAGTCGTTCAGCGGCCTGGGTGCCGGTCTGATCGACACGAACGTTGAAATATTTTAACACAGCAAATAAAATGATATATTATTATCGCCAATAATCAATTATTTATCTCGCAAATTTCGATTGTTATTATCTGTCGCTAACCTGGAGGTGTATCGTTCTAGTTTTCGTTGTTCACTCCAGTTTTATCGTACCTATCCAGAGATTTTATCCCGTTTATCGTAATTCCCGTATTTTCCTGGATTTCTGGATTTTTGTATAAATTCGATTGTTATTGATTGTTGTGATTGCTGTTAGGAAGTGTAGCTTTCCGTGTTGCCCATTATATACCTGGATTTAGGAGCGTTTTTCGAATAGGGAATATTTACCGTGAATTATTCATCAAGGATCTTTTAGATTTTCGTACTGGTGTGGATCTGGATTCTGGAATACAGGAATACATTCCACAGTTTTCTAAAACTGTGTTACAATTCTACTTTACTTCGACATTCCTGTGAATCGGTTCCGTTTTGAATAAAATTTATTTGGCGACCTATTCCAGACTGTCCTGTCGGACTAAATAAAATTTCAGTTCGGGATTTAGGACCGAGAAAATATTCAAGGAATGTGCATTAAGTTCAGTTAAGCCACCATTCTACATGGTGTCTACCTTTAAGAATTATTACGTGATTTTGCACTATCTCTAACCTGCCAGGGTTATCCCGTTGGATTCAGCTTTAAGTTTTTCCAGGATTTGTTGCATACAGTTTATTGATTTGGTACCTGCATTCCTTATACGTTACGATCTTACGGTTAATTACCGGATTTATAATTGGATGGTTGATACGGTTATCCCAACCAAGATTAACGTTCCTGTGACGACGACGACGTCATATACAGGGTGTTCACAAAATTATGTGTTTACTTTTGCTGTGTTTTTGTTTTTTATTTCTTTGTGTCGTTTACGCATATCTCAATTAGGATTTATTCCAGTGACGTCAGAGATCATATATACAGGGTGTATGAAAATTTACGGATTAATTATCGCCCTGTGAACTGTTTCTATTTATCGCAACCCAATCTTAAGTGTATCTTGACGCTAAGAATTTAATATACCGGGTGTCCGATAATTCCCGGATGAAGTATTTTGTAAGATATGTGTTTGCGTTCTAGTCAAAAGTTTTTTTAACGTGTTATTGATATTGTTTCGTTTACCGTGTCTGGTGTCTTGCCCTTCCAGGGTTGTAGTTGAACCATTTGGGTCTAAGCTTCCTAGTCTGGACTATCTAGGTGTGGCTATTTACGATTCGTGTCCTGGCGCCCTGGTAACTCAGTCGGAGAATACGTAAATGTTTTTTTGAATATCAGAATCAAGTTTGGTCAGCTACGTGTTTTCGTGTCTTGTGATTGTTAATTTTCCGAGTGGTAGGTGGTAGGATTTCTCGGGCCGTTTTATGGTCATTCCGTTGGAATATTTTTTTGAGAACTCGTTATTTTGTGCTGTCCTTTGTGTCGTGTGGTAGGTGGTGGATTTTTAAGCGCCTTTTAAGGCATTTTGTTAAATATAGTCTATTCGCGTTTCGTATTGTGTTTGGATATTTTTTATGGATTATTTTCTAAAATTTTTTAAACTAACCCCCGGCCCAGCGCCAGCTGAAGCTAGCCGCGCAACCGATTAAATTCGGATTCAGTTTAAATGGTTCTTCGGTGCTACAAATGAAAGATATTAACCCTACATCAAGTTTTATTGAACTTAGAATAATTTCGAATAAATTCGAATATTTCCGAATACTTTCGAACAACGCCGAACGACGCCTATAATATATATATATATATATAAATATATATATATATATATGTGTGTGTGTGTGTGTGTGTGTGTACGGGCAATAACTTTCGAAAGAGTTAATTCATTTTAACGAAATTTGGCACGCATATTGGAATCTATCACCGCACGAAGCCTATTTAAAATGGGCCCAATCGGATCATTTTAAGGGTAGTTTTTAGGGGTTGAAAAAAGTTTTCGGGCCCAAAAATACCGAAAAAATTCTCAGAATCATTTCAAAATTGAAATTTACTTTTTTAGTAGCAATTAAAATGCACTCGCGAAGTTTGAAAAAAATCGGCCTGCCAGGACCGGATTTACAAATTTTATGAAAACACTAGTTTGCAGATAGTGAGTTATTTACTGAAAGATGTGTTTAATTTGGTGTAGATGTTCGATGTTCGAAAAAAACTGTTAATTTAAGGGGTGTATTAAGGGGTTAAATTTTTTATTTTGGCAAAAACAAACTTAAATTCATGTAATAAAACCAGACTGCCTGTATTAGCAAATACACTATATTGTCGACACGGTTTGGGCACTGCGACCCGGGTTTTTAACATTTACGATTCATTTTTACATAAAGTTACGCAAATCTCGGCCAAATACTCATATGTCACTGAGACTAGCTGCATCAGTGAATCAACAGCCAACATTGGCACAATTTGATATTGCATAACAAATGTCCGAGGTTACAGCTCTAATATGTCTGGACTACTGGAGTGTCACAATGTGACAGGGGCGTTTTGTATAACTATTAGGTAATCGTTCGTTTCTTTTCATGATACTTTCCCTTTAATAAGGTACTCTATGTACATTCTTTTGGTAGGCTTACTTTAGTTGTTCGGATAATACCTACTATGCCTATAGATTTGACTGTATATCATGTGTTTCATAATATACTGACCACTCGCTACTTCGCTCTGGTTAATGTCGACATTGACAAAACTGTAATTATTTTATCCGACTGAACATAACCCGATCACAGTCTATTTTGGATTTGAGTATCAGTAGAGATGCTGCTACAAATAGACAGATAGACATATTGCAAAGACACGGTTTCCCGTCAAAAACTCGCAAGAAATGGAGATACATTTCAATTTAATTGCAAATTGGTATTTTATGAGAATAGTTTTCATGTGACAACTGACGACATACCAATCGGATATTCAAATGTGAAACGGTATAGTAGTAGAGTTAGTTGTCTTAAAAATTATAGAATTAATGTAATAATTATGCTTTATGCTTAAGTTCACAGTTCATCCAAAATCAACGTCTGTTAAATCAGGTGACATATATTTAATTTTATTTATTTTTTGTGTTTATACAAATAATTTAATGTCAAAGCAGGAATGTATGTACCTATTGCTGATTGGGTTATATTATGTACATCTGAAATTTACATAAATCAATTCTCTCTGTTAATTAGTTAAGTAATCTAACAAATGATTAATTCAATTAGCATAGTAGTTATCACGTAATTTCTTAGCTTCAAATGCCTAGTTTCGATGCTCAAAGAAGAGTACGATTTTTTTAAAAATAATTAATGACAATAATTTATAGGAATTACAGAATAGGTACGATAAAATGGTCACCAGGTATATTGTACCTGAATAAAAAATGAATGAAAAAAATATTTACGTCTATTCTGAACGGTAATAATAATTATTTCAAATTCAGATTCTATCATTAGATATTTCACGAATATAGCAACATTAAAAGGAACTTCATAAGGAGTAATTTTATGTTCTTTTAAACAAAATAAGGCCTAATTTTTTTAGAAAACAAAAACTTTAAGACAGTTATTTTTTTATCGTTTTAGTAATTTTTTGAGCAATCCCTCCAATTAAAATTTTATTTAAATCTTAAAGCAGTACAGTTTTCGTTATGAACAATTTTTAAATGTAATCCTGTCGCTAAGGATACTGTTAAACTGATCGTTGTAAAGAAACACTAAAATATTGTTGTTCAAAAATAAAAACAACAAATTGATATGTACCTTTAATTTCGAGTTTCTACTATACAGTGTACAATTCCTACGCTAGTTATGTAAATACCTATAATTATTTTGTTATAATATGTTTTTTCAATGTAAAAAACTTTAGTTAAAACGCTTAGTAGTTCATATTTAAATCAATTAGAATAAAGATGTTTAAGTTTTTTGGATAAGAATTCATGAAAAAACACATTAAAAATGTACTTCATACTTTTTTTTATCGATTTAACCTATTGTCGTCGTAGTTAATGTTCTATGGAAAGTAAGACTGGCAGACAATATTGTTGTCCTTGTCGTGTTGGTAGTGGCCTGTCTCATACCATCAGTCCGCATAAATACACTGAAAGGATGCCATTAATTAACGGTTAATTGGATTAATTACAGTCATTATTTCACATTGTTTTGGACGTTCCTAGCAGCTCGATGGCTGAGATCTCATATAGGGGAGGCGGCTGGAGGATATATGCAAGAGAAATCTACCTATCTCCGTTGTTCTCTATACCATCAACATCATAGCACCTACATTAGTCACAAAATGTTACGACTTCTTCTTGCTTTCCAACCGTTTGCAGAATACTTAAATTGAAGATAAAGTACTTGACATTTGAAAGTAATCAGTGATTTTGATACTGTTCACTTGTTCGCATTATGATATTAGTAATTATTAAGGTAATTAATCCCTCAGATCGTAAAATATGTTCTCGGGAAATAGTGGTCGCCAAATTCAATTTATTACTGTTTTTATTAGCTGCGATAAGGATTTAAGTTTTATAAAATGTGGCTTGCTGCTTAAAGGTTTCAAAAAACGTATTATATTTTTTCTCTAAAAACTGAATCATAAATCATGATATTCGTCAGTATTTCTTTAATGCACGCTATGAGAGTTCGAATTACGGGAAGGCAAATTAACATTTAGAAGTTTTTTCTCAACTAACATAATATTAAAAATACTGACAAATTTTGCTTGCTCAATAATTTTTTTCAAATTAATTTTTTCTGTGCAAAAGTTTGTGTATAACTTATACTAATTATCTTGTTTTTTATCTGCTTTTAAAGCGTTTATTTAGATCATATAAATTGTAAAAACTTGACTAAAAGTCATATGGGAAAAATGCTATTTTGAAGCATTTACATCAAAGCTTGAATAAGATTTTTCCTAAAAATTAGAGATTTCCGAAACTTGTGTGCATTTTACATGCCCATATACATCCAACTGCCCTCTTTTTCACCGGCATATCATCTTTGAGACATAATCCGAAGCTTCAAATAAAATATTTTTAAATACAAAATAAGATTGTCCACTACTATTTGTGACAAATATACGCATGCGTTTCTAATACCTCCATAACATAGCCAAAGAGAACCCTGGAAGAGAGAACCCTTTCCAAAGATTGATGTTGTCTAGAATATGATTTTAGTAGGCCATTAATTTAGACGAAGCTGCGTGAAACTGCCGTATTATCCTCTCACTCATTTATTTGCTTTTCTGTCTCTCTCTAATGTCTTTATGTAATTTAGATCTTCTCAATTTTGTGCTATTCCCAAAACTCTTCTTTCTCATTTTTTTAAGTATAATATATATTTTAATTAATGCATGCATATACCAGAATTTGATTTAACTTGTAGAATAACACAATAAAACTTTCAGATCTATCTCTTCTCAACAGACATGTAACTTAGAAGGTATTGTTGCTGTTATAGTGTTACTATTTAAATTAAATTATCGTTACCGTTTTGCCACAATAGTAGCTATTCATGTTACCTCCTGAGTTCAAAGATATACAAAGTCTAGACGTTTTTAAAAGTAGAATGAGAACATTATTAATACACGGTTGTCCATACGATTTTAATTTTATATTTTAATTAATTATTTTTATTGGGATTTTTTGTCATTTTTTTATACATATTTTATTTACGGAAATATTACAGAAGATATTTTCATTAAGGGTTTTCTGGCGTGTCAAATGGATGTATGTCTCGATTGACTTAATAAATATCATATATCATATCATAAAACTCAAGTCAAGGTTAATAATATTGACTCTACCAACAGTAATAAATTAACAAAATGAAATTACTTGCTATACTGTTCAATATATTTTTTTTATTAATATAAATTTACAACGAACGTTTCAACCAAACTTTGTGGTCCTTTTCAAGTGTTCAAATGTGTACATAAAATTAAAATTACAATTGTTTAAATAATATTAAAACAAATAAATAAATAAAAATAATTTGTTTTAATATTATTTAAACAATTGTAATTTTAATTTTATGTACACATTTGAATACTTGAAAAGGACCACAAAGTTTGGTTGAAACGTTCGTTGTAAATTTATATTAATAAAAAAATATATTGAACAGTATAGCAAGTAATTTCATTTTGTCAAGTTCAAGTCAAGGTTATTGCAGATACAGAGGTAACCTTGTGTCATTGAACAGTAGTGGACTGAGTTGATACTTTGTGGTTGATAAAAATATTGAATGGTCTTCAGCTGAAGACCGTTCAATATTTTTGCTGTCGTAATTCATTAATGATGTAACCTGTTTATTTAATGATCTTGGGTCACAGCATCGATTCCATAGCGAAGTTACGTAACGCTTAATTATATCGACTAGCTCCACCATTCTTTTCAATATCTTTTATAAAACTATTTTCATTCATATAAAAATTTCCAAGAAATCTTATAATTATTATAATAGCATTAAGATCAATAAAACTGAATACTATATTTTCACTTTTTATGTTGACGTATTATTTTCTCACAGATTGTTGGTTACGGATTAATCATTGTTAGTTTACTTAGACTTGAAGACGCTGAAAGAAACGAGCATTGAGCACATTATAACGATATTCACACTTTTTTGTGCATCGCGTAACACCTTGATATTCTTATAATATAATGTTAAAAACATCATAGTGTCGTATGATGATGATGACTTTGCAAAACGTCGAACCCTCATCGATCTATTGAACTCAGAGATGTATTGCTTTAACGAACGGATGCTCATTTCGTCAGTGATTCTCAAACGGTTATGTCCATTTATCGTATCAAAAAGTCATCATGTCATGTTCATATTCGGGTTATTTTATAAAACGTAGTTTTCAACTTTTTAAATACCGATTCATCGCAATTAGTAATTCGCCTAGTCATAGTTTATTTTCTCCTAATCTAAAGTTGAAATCATGAATGAAATAGGATTTTGGGAGTCAATTTTGGGGGTCAAATTAGAAAAAAAAACATTTTCAAGTGCTTTGTGTGACATATCGAACAAAAGGACTCGTTATGAGAAATATAAATATATTGTTTTTATAATTTTAAAATGCGTAGTTTAAAAGATATTAAAGAAACTACCGAGCCGAAAATTTTGAAAAAATAGGGAGTATAGAGCTTCACTCCTAGTTTACAGGAAAATCTAAACGAAAATTAAGAGTCTTAACGTTCTCACGGAAAATGGAATGGTACGGAATACTCTTCACGAGAGTTCGGCTTGCACTTGACTGGTTTTTTATAATATGGCTATGACATATTTATTTGTATATTTGCGAGCTACATTTCGTGGGTTGGCTGATAAATCAAGTTTAGATAGTTAACAATAAAATTATACCCCTCTGTTTAGATAAAAAAAACATAAATTTTTGTAAATTACGTTAAATTAAACGAATAAAAATCATTAAACCGATTGAAATTAAAATGACATCATATTCTCGTTAATAAATACACTTTTTTAACAAAAATCGCCGTAAATAGTTTTCTAACTCCTTTTTATGCGTAAGAAATGCTTTTAGAATTACCAATATTAACTAATTTTTAAAAAGTATTAATTATAAGTGCTTATACGTTTGAATAAAATAAATGTAGAAACGCTGGTTTAAGTAACGTATAAAAATTCTTAAGAACTATTCTGATCGAATTCTATTTTTGGGATATAATAAATTCTCATTTAGTTCTAAACACAACTCTTATAAAATAATATAAACAGAATAGTAGCAAATATCTAAAACCATCAATCTATGACTGGAAGGAATTAAAAATAAATGAATGTTTATATATTGTTCAGTGGTCCTTGAAAACATTTCACTGTTCAATAACTCGGTCGATGAATAAAAACCAATTTATAGATTTATTGACATTTCGTACTATTGTTGCCATCTTTCAAGTGTATCAAATAAAATATCTGACAACAAATAAAAAAAAATCAAATTAGATTTATAAATAAACGCAATCCAATTTCAGTCTGATTTTTAAAGGCAAATCTCTTCCAATAATTCGTTCTCAAAACTTGATTGATATGCATTTTATTTTTTGTAAATATTTATGAATTACTAATTCTATTTACTTGGTAGTGTAAAGAGGTGTACAGTAAAAAATTCGCTTCATTTGAAAGGTAGAAATCAGTTTATGAACAGTAAAATAATTTTTCTAAATCGTATCAGTAGTTTGGAAGTGAATGACTACCTAATTGAAAAAAAATCATTTCATTTCTATACACTAATTGTTCACGAATTGTTGAATTTTTGCTCATAAAATCAACTGTCAGTAGTTTTTCTGTCGTTGATAAAATGCACGACACCATAAACACTGTTTTAAATTAATCATTACACGTTCAAGGTGTACTGAAAGACAAAACGAATCTTAGCACGCCTTTTGTACAAAACAAACAAGTGAGAACGCGATTGTACACTACTAAAAAACTAAAGATCCGACAACATCGTCAAGACAAATTATTGGTAATATAGTTATAATTATATATAGTTAACAAGCTAAGAGTCCGGTTTCGCTCGGATCTAATTCTGTGTGTAATTAAAGTCATGTCAGAAATAAACTGCGGGGTTAACAGTACACACTAAATCGAGTAGGATATTTCCATCTCTTTAATGGTCTCTAGGAAACAATTATATCAATTTATCAAATTGATTAAATTCTTTGTAGGATAACCATAAACTTAAATTATTTTTATAATCTTAGTTCTTAAAATACTGTCAAAGAGAATAGAAATTTGTGATAGATTTCTGCCGTATCGAAACGCCATTTACGAATCACTTTATCACAGACTTAAGTGAATAAAACAGCATTCGACAGTAAACTGTTTTATTGATAGAGACGGGCAAGCTGTCAAGGCGTGTGTATATGAAATAATTTTCACTTTTCCCATTTCCGATGCTCATCCTAAATAAATAAATCAATTATTGAGAAGGTAATTATTGTGTAAAAATTGGTTTTAGCACTAAAACAGATGATATAATAAATGAATTAATTATATCATATTTTATTTCAGCGAGATGTCGTGTCTTTATAATCTACAATTATATTACGCAAAGAAACCAGAGAGCCTACAATGCATAACCAAAATTTATCAGCTTGAAAAAAATATTTAAAGCGAACAAAATAATGTTAAAATATTTTACCTTTAAGTGCAATCAATTATCAAAATGTGTAGGTCAAACTTACCGAAGCTTGTCAAACACTGCCGAATTCTTCTAAATGTCTTAAGAAAATAATAAATACTCATTTTTCACATTTCCCGAAAAGATATTCATATGAAAATAAATTACAACACACATCGAAACTATTTATCACAATAATTAATGATGATTCTACAATTTTAGTGTTTAAATTTATATTTTATTAAAGAAACGACACGATATTAAGACAATAATGTAAAACCAACACCGCCGCGTATACCTAGTCTGTGCGAGAATAAACGAACTTGTACAAAACTCTGTTTATAGCCAACTTATGCATTATGCAATCAGATTTTATTGAAGAATTTAACTAAAATTTAATAATATTTGACCTTATTATGACATGCGTTTTATTGATTTACATTTAAAAAGTGGCGCTGAGTTTTATTAAATTAAAATACATTAGTGAAAGCTGAATTTAATGAATATAATACAATATATCGCAGAAACATTATTTAAATTAATGAGTGTCCCCAAAAATATTTATATCCATTTTCTTATTGATATATTGTTGAAAATGTACGCCATCCTGAAAAGTGGAGAGTTAAAGGCATAATAGGTCATAGCTGAAGGCATATAAAATATAACTCTATTCCTAGTATGATAGATGGGAGTACACAAATAAAATCTATGTTGTTTTATTGATAGCTGGTTAATTTACTGGTAAATTATTTGGCTAAAATGGTTACAACTAGAGTTGGGCAACTCAGATCTGAACCGGTTCAAAGAGCCGACTCCGACAGAAGATCCGTGAGAGCCGACTCACTTTTTTTTGAGCCGACGGATCAACGGATCCGCATAACTCAGTGAAACACTTAACACACAGAAGCACATTTTACACTTACGTATCAGTTCTTGCTTTGATGCATCTGTCAGCTCATATGACTCATGCATCACATGTTTGGCTATGCATTCTTGATTCTATACAGGTCGTGATATGATTGACTGAACTAGGTAACTCAGTGGCAGACTGCAGTAACATATTCAGAACTCGGCTCTTTTTGAACCGGTTCAGTGACCCGGCTCACATACGGGATCCAGATGCAAAGATGCAGATCACTAAAAAGACCCGTTTTTCCCATTTCTAGTTACAACACAAGAAAACCGATAATTTTACATCAAAATGGTGTCATGTGATAGGACCACAATAAAAGACCATGGAGAGCTGAATATAGGTGGTTGCAGAATAAGAGAGCTAGCCGTGAAACAGCATTTGTCGTAAGCTGCCGGTGTCCGGGTTCGAATTGTAAGCACTGTCATGAATCACTTGATTACCATCCGGCTGAGCTAAGCTGTAATGTTACACATACCTGTCTCACACCCCCGCACACCTACTACATGTAACTTATCATACAGATCGCACACTATACACTGGCGTATACTGCATTCAAATCTGTGAGATTACACATTATTATAAACGGGTTAGTCGGAATACTAAAAAGAATACACATTATTGTTAAAATTAAACCAAATCGGCTATACAGACAGAAAGTTTGGTCCTTTCAGATATCGTAAAAATAAAAAACCCGGGTCGCAGTGCCAAAACCCTGCCGACAATATAGTGTATTTGCTTGTATAGGGCCGTGTGGTTTTATACTTTTATTATGTGAAATTAAGTTTGTTTTTGGGCAAAATAAAAAATTTAACCCCTTAATACACCCCTTAAAATAACATTTTTTTCTTAATTGTAATATTATTATCAATCTAACGTCTACACCGAATTAAATACACCCTTCAATAAATAAGTCACTATCTGCAAACTAGTGTTTTCATAAAATGTGTAAATCCGGTCCTGTCGGGCCGATTTTATTAAAATTGTGGGGACACTTTTTAATCACTACCAAAGGGTTAAATTTCAATTTTGAAACGATTCGGAGAATTTTTTCGGTATTTTTGGGCCCAAAAACAGTTTTCAACCCCTAAAAACTGCCCTTAAAATAGCCCGATTAGGCCCATTTTAAATAGGCTTCTTGCGGTGATGGATTTCAACACGTGGCCCAAATTTCGTTGAAATCAATTAACTCTTTCGAAAGTTATCGCGCGTACACACACACACACATATATATATATATATATATATATATATATATATACATATATAAATAAACATTTTTAAAAATGGTGCCAAAGTGTTTAGGAGGTTATGAAACGTCGAGAAATTTTGGTCCGACCCCTAGGTCCCGCCATCCGACCAACGCCAATAGTGTATGTTGCCATATGGCAAATACACTAAAAATAAATAAATAATGCTTCTTGATTGCTCCGTCAAAAAATTCGCGAGAAAATCATTTAAATATAACTGTGCATTGAGTTCTCGAATCGATAGACCTCGAGATTTCCAAGCACAGAGAGTCCGCAAATGCGCAGTGGCGATCATTCTTAAACAAAAACAATTTTCTTATTAACTTGTATTTAAATGATTTCCTCGAGAATTTTTTGACGGAGCAATCAAGGGCAACATACTTTAATAACTTTTCATTATTTACTTTTCTCTTAAACGGCTTCTGGACGTTAGAAACAAGCTCCGAAATCCAGTATCCGACGCGTTAGTTTTTTTATTGTGTATTTAAAAACTATTGAGACGCTAATTTAGATCTATCATCTTGATTGTTAGCTCCATCGAATGAGCCCAAATACATAAAAATCCGTTAATATCGGATGCTAAGTTGATTCGGGTCGTGATCACATTTCGATGCGCGAACTGTACAATATTAGTTTCTGACGCATACAGACAAATTCCGATGCAAGGCGTATTTGTGTTAGTATATAATGTCGAGCAGCCGTTACATATGTTTTAATTACCACGATCGATGGTAGCCGGGAAGAAGATTTGTGTGTCGGCCGAATCTTCTGAAGCACCACATCACACCGTACCCTCATTTCCACCCAATACTCTACCTTTTAATCTTATATTACTGCAATCGCCCAACACTCCCAATTGAAGTACCTTCCACGATCACCCACCGATGTTCTGTTGTTATTGAACATATCGCTTCTTCTCTGCGACTGAACACCGATCGTCGTTTGTTTCATAGACATTCATTTAATCTTTTTTTTTTCTTTACGTTTCGAATCAGGATTTTTTTGTTAATGTTTATTTATTGACGACTATAAGTGTTTCAGGGTTGGAGAATAACCGAGCTCATAGGGATGTCATGTTTTCATGGCTCGTTTATTACAAGTCCCCAGTTTCGTGTTCTAGTCTGAGCTGTGATAAAAGTGTCAACTGAATTTTCAATTTTGTTTCATCTGTTTCAACTTTCTGGTCGTATGAATGTGTATAATATTTTTCTTCATACCCGGCCGAAAGTACGTACTTTCGTATCAATGCACACGAGAAAACTGTTTCGGCCCGCCGTTACAGACGGTATGCGAGTAATTCCAGCAGTGCTAATGTTAGGGTTTCTGTCTTAAAATCGAAGTCGAAGGTACGTACATTTTACAGCGTATGAAGAAAATAATTGAATACGTCACTTTACTAAATGAAATTAAAATCGTCTCGAAATGAAATAATTTATTGTAATATTCCAAGACCTGTATATTGAGGTTAGCATTATGTAACATGCGGATACGGGGAATTACGTAGCAAGGCAAAAGGGGATTATATAAGAAGCATCTTATTAGCTTTAAGGCCGTGTGTTGTGTGTATCGCACACATATATATCGTGGTCAAACGACAAAATCGCTTATGTCAAATTTGTAGAGCAAAATAAATAGCATATTACACAACAAGAACAGAAAGTTGAAATTTCCACTGCGCGGAAATTGAAAATGTATTTGCTTATTTTTTACCATAAATACTGCGTAAAATTCTTACTATAAAATTTCATATTAATTATATATATTATGACTATTATTATGATTTTAATATTAATCACAGAGCTTATGAAATTTCCACCATTAACGCGTGAAACAAAGTAGAAATGTAAATCTATGACTTAATCAAAGATTTATAATTTTTTTTTATTCCCATTTAGGTGCACTTGACTCTCGGTCGAGTAAAGGTTCGTATTATATTCTAACAGTGTCTAATGTAAATTAAGATGTGTAATACTGTCGCAAATGTGTGTTATTTAATAGCGAAAAATTCAGGTTCGAATCCCCAACAGTCACTTTATTTGACTTTAACTCAAACAAAGCCACTGTCGGGGTGCAGAATCTGAGTCTTTCTCTATATAATAAGGCACATTTGCAATAGTATACCACATCCATAGATAGCTAATTTTACATTAGATCCTATTAGAACATGAACCTTCACTCGACCGAGAGCCAAGTGTAATTGCGAATCAAAAGGTGATTTTCCCTATTATTATATAATAATAATAATAATAATAATAATAATAATAATAATAATGCGTTTAACGTCCGTTTCTCGACCTTATGTCATAACAGACGCCATTTGCACCATTACTATTTTGCATTTACCACCTCCCGTTATTTTCTACATTTTTTCAAACGGAACTTATATAATAGCAATGGGCAAATGAAAGAATTATAGGAAATTAGGATAAGGTAGGTAATTTTTGAACTAGGAGTTTGATAGCTAATCGGCCATGGCCTCAAATAAGAAACCATCTCGATATTTATCTGGAATTAATTGAGGGAAACCATGGAAAACCTCAATCAAGATGGCCGGTACATGAATTACCGTTTTTTTACCGAGAGGCAGTAGGAAAAAGTCCCAGCCACATCTGCCCCCGCCGGGATTCGAACCCGGTACCTCCCGAATCCAAGTCTAGTGCTGTCACCACTATTCTACCCAGCTCGGTCTTTCCTATTATTATAACACAATGAGTTATAATAATTTTTCTAATATCGCATTAATTTGCAACAATGAGTGTTTTATAATATGATTTGCTACCATTTTGATATTTAACTTTTGTTAACATTTTTTTTATTTTGAAAATATTTTTCAATGTGGGGAAAAATGAAAAGCTGGATCATTATTCTAATTTTACTTCAAATTTTAGCATGGGCAGTTTTGTCTTTTGCTTATAGCTATATTAGGTAACGTTGTATAACGTTATATTGTATGAGGTTATATGCCGGTTATATGACTGTATATGTTCTGGATATGAAGTTGTAATATGGCTTTGATATAAGTTTATGTTGGTGTGATACCACAACTTGCCTCCAAGCTCCTTACTTTTGCAGCGCTGTACTGGGAGTATTCTGTAAATATTCCGCGCACTCTTCATTTCAAATTCTTTTCCCTCGCTTAACAACGGCTACAGCTGGTATTGCCAGATCCATTTTTCCAAACAAAAAGCCGGACTGGGACGAAAAAAGAGGATGTAGAAAAAATGCACAACAGTATTTACAATTTTTTTTTATTTAAACCGAGCTGGGTAGAGTAGTGGTGACAGCACTAGACTCGCATTCGGGAGGTCCGGGTTCGAATCCCGGCGGGGACAGATGTGGCTGGGACTTTTTCCTACTGCCTCTCGCCGAGAAACGGTGATTCCTGTGCCGGCCATCTTGATTGAGGTTTTCCATGGTTTCCCTCAATTAATTCCAGATAAATATCGAGATGGTTCCTTATTTGAGGCCATGGCCGATTACCTATCAAACTCCTAGTTCAAAAATTACCTACCTTATCCTAATTTCCTAAAATTCCTTCATTCGCCCATTGCTATTACATAAGTTGAAGTTTTAAAAATGTAGAAATATAACGGGAAGTGTGGTAGATGGAAAATAGTAATGGTGCGAATGGCGTCTGTTATGACATAAAGTCGAGAAACGGACGTTAAACGCATTATTATTATTATTATTATTATTATTATTATTTAATTTAAAATCACAGCAAATGAGATCATTTAATTTTTACTATTATTACATTCTACCAAGATAAACAATTATAAAATGTATCTCGTTTTATTTTAAGCCGCGTCATGAGGACAAATATAATGTAAAAATACGTTTTACAACGTTTAATCTTTAATTAATAAGGATTTTTTCTGATCGGTCTACGACCGCCACGAAGTGAGGATAAAGAAGAAGATAAAAATACAGAAATCGATCAGTCCCAACGAGTTGAAAATACATGTGAATACGCATCGTGTACGCAGTATGAGTCAATCAGGCTCTGCTCGGTATAGCGGGTAGCCGAGGTGAGATTAGCGGGTGGCCTCATTAAAGTTGTGTAATAGCTTTGCACGACGCAGCCATACGACCTTCCCTCCAGCCCCTTCTAGCCTTAACTTTCACCTCCAACCCTTTCCACACTAACACCACCTCAAAACAACTAATAAGTGTGTACCCTGAACACTTATTACATAACGAAATATGCCACAAAGGCAAACACATATATGTATACAGTAAATTCACGTTAGTCATGATGCAACTATTTGAGTTAGTGATGACGGTAGATTGAATATTTTTTTGCAAAACCATTATAAAATAACTGCATGTATAAAAGCATGTGAACTAACTCATTACGCACTAGTACCGTAAAGTAAAACATTCCATGGTACGTCACTGTTTCTCTATCAATTGTGTTTTTTTATAAACTTCTATTAGAAGCACTACGTTGGCACACAAATGAACTGTTGAAAAGATTTTGAAAATGAAGTGAAAAGCAGCTATTTTTCCACGTATCTTCTTTAAGATACGTGCAAAAAATACCATGTGTACTTCGTACGTAACGATATTACGACTCAAGGAACTGTTAGAACTCGTTGGCGCTCATTGTAAACATAATGTCATAACTCATTGCAACACAGAGAATATTGCTGGGTCTACTTCAGACAACATTAATACTCTGCATTGTCGACCAAAACATTGTTTTGTTTAAAGTTTCTATTACCAACGCTTAAGAAACAAACAAGTAGAATATAATTTTCAATTTCGTTATGTGATCAGACGTATTTAGACTTCGTCTTGATTACATCAAATTTTATTGTGTTTTATTTATTTATTTTTTATTGAAGTTTAACTTCTTTAGCAACGTACCTATATGTTTGAAGAAAGTAAAAAATCGAGGGGAAATAGAATCGACCCCTAAAGTAGAAGTTAGTTTGTTTCCTAAATTACATGAAACTGACAAGGACAGAAGTGTATAGTGTGTTAAGGTATGTGTAAATATTATAAATTAGTTTGACATAAAAAAAAAATCGAACTTGAGAATAATATTATTAAAAACTAAAGAAGTTAAACTTCTTATGTGAGCTTATGAGGTTGAGACTCATTATAATTTTATTTTTTACATAATAGATCAAATTGATCTTTATTATATACAGTCTTAACAGTCCACTTTGAACAAACGTCAGTTCTTATAGTAGATTATAAAAAAGAAAAACAACTTACAAACGGTGATTTACTATGGAATTGGTATATAGGGTGACCAGTGTTTTTTATTTACCGCACTAGTACATAATGGGCTATTTTAAATTCCTGTATAAATACATATAAAGCAGTTATTTTGTAGTAGACATGAACTTAAAAATGTTTACAATGAAATCTGAATTTAAGCCAAAAATTGAGCTTTGGCTATCAGCTGGTTGTAGATTTATTCGTCAACATTCTGCAAAAATTCTTTCTCTATAAAGAAGATAAAGGACAAATCTAGGTCTCTAATGGACAACTTTTGTAATTTATGTACGATTTACTAGCAAAAAGTCGGCATTAATTGTGCCAATAAAACACGTTTTCAACGTCATACTACGACCTTATTCGTACTTATTTCACAAACCTAAAGTGACTCTTCTTTTTTCGGAAAAGTTTTTTAAATCTTCAAAATATTTCCAAAAATTAGAGTAATCAATTGAGAGCGGCACCCTTGCAGTAGCATCTTTTAGCCTCGTAATGTGGCACCAGCCAAAAATTGCGGATGATTTGAGCCAGACAGAGCTAAAGAAGGTCACACCCACATTATGTCTTTTGCCTACCTCGCCTCTTACCGCTGGGCCTTAGCACAAACTGTGTGAAAGTGATTCAACACTGTTAAGTAAAAAATTAATTTTACTGTTATAATTTTCTTTCTGTGATTTAATAATCGCTCGACAATTCTGTGAAAGCGAAGGCAGCGAAGTATGAGATTAAGATTTTAATATAAAGCAACGCAAACGCGTTGTCGAGTGACTCGAGTTGCAAAAGACGACACATTCCAACCGAAAGATATAGAGTCGGCACTGCGCCCCACTGCGTCCCTCACCCACACCTACAACTGAAAGGGTTGAAATAAAGGTGCACAAGAGATAGAGATTAAATTTTATCTGTATTGCGGAAAATGTTGTTACCTTCGCGTTTATATTTATTCCTGTGTATAAATACATAAACGCGGTAGCTCCACAAAACTCTCTTGCGAAAGGCTGATTCCAAGTAAAAACTTTAATTTCACATTTCTAGTTTTATTTTTATGGCATTATTTTCAGCCGATTAAAATTCTTTAACCCAAAAATATGTCTTATATTTTGATCACTAAATTGTTGTTTGTTTATCGTCTTTTAATTGCAAGAGTGTTTTATAGATACAGTTGGTAATGTTGAAATAACATAAACGAACATCGTTCTTCAACCTTGCTTTCCTAAAAAAAAAAATAACCTCACTAAAAAAATGAAAATTTTGAGGTCGGCGTCAATTTAATAAAAATAGATATGTAATTAAAAGTTTTAGTAATGAAATTGCCTCTGTGAAACTAATTAATAATATTTACACATACTTAGCAATACACTATAAAATTCTGTTTTTGTCAGTTTCATGTAATTTAGGAGACAAACTAACTTCCCCTTTATTGGTAGTTCTACTTCCCCTCGATTTTTTATTTTTTTTAAACAGATACGTCGCTAAAGAAGTTAAACTTTAAAAATATGCTTTTTTGATGTCATTTAAAAACGGGTAAACTGATTTTAATAAAAACTATATGGAATAAATCCGATATGAATCTGAACAAAATGACGTTAAAATTTTTCAAATTGGTTCATAATTGGCGGAGTAATTGCGTAACAAACATAAAAAAACACACAACCGAATTGAGAAACTCTTTTCCTTTTTTGAACTCGGTTAATAACAGTACCGTAATATAGGGCGATGAATGACACAATCCTAGGTGTTTCCTAAGATAGCGATACCGTAGTATTTCCGAACTTTCATGATTCTTTGATTACAGAAACAATTTTCCCGCTTTTCTACTAGAAATAGTACTTTATTAATTTAATGAGACGATATCTTTTGATAATGAGAAAATATTCTCGAGGAAGTAATAAGACGAGAGCCGCAAAATTTCTCAAAACGACGAGGCACACTGTTGTAAGCTTTCCGAGCTACATTATTAGTGGAGTTTTATTTATATAACCGACCGACATAGAGATACGGAAGTTTTCGTGATTTGTTCAGAGCCTATAGAATTAGGTGCAGGGGAGAGAGATGACGATGATGACGATTGGTAACGGTGCAAGAAATAAACGTTGTCCGTATTAGTTCTCTCATCACGTTTAGCCACCGCGCGATATTACATCCGAAAGCGAAAAATTAACATCACTCGTTTTATGACTGTTTAAAATTCACAAGCAGCTTGTCGGCGGATGGTTATAGGGGATAAGAAACACCGGAGGCTGCCAACTCTCTTCTAACTGCCGGGGGAATGGGAATTACACAGCGGCGCCACGTTCTCTTGGACCAAAACCGTCACGGCGCTCTAAAGCAGATTTGTATTGATACATATTATTTCATTCATCCACTAACAGTATCAGACGCCATGTGTTGCTGGGCGTTAAGAGTGTTTATATTGTAGAAGGCGTAGAAGACCCTAAAATTTTGATAAAATGGCCTCGGAAGACCGGACTAATAAATTTTATGAAAACGCTTGCGGATAGAGAATTATACTTACTGAAGGCTGTATATTATTTTGTGCAGATGATGAATTGATAAAACAGAGACGACATATTGAAACTAAGAAAAAAAATATTAATTTGAGAGGCGCATGAAGGTATAAATATTAAGAGCACTGTGGTTGGAACAATAAAAATAAAAGAAAGAATAGTTACTTCTTACCACAACAGATTTATTCAGTGGATGTACATTTCGAGAGCTAAACTAAGTTTAGTGTTTTGCTGAAGATGGGAGCTTAGCTCTCGAAATGTACATCCACTGAATAAATCTGTTGTGGTAAGAAGTTACTATTCTTTCTTTTATTTGCATTAAGGTAGTTCTAGCGTGGTATAATAAAGAAAAATCACTTTTCGACAGATTTTGCTTTCTTTTTTTTATAGGCTCAAAATAACGTTTTCTATAATAAATTCAGAAGTTTCAGAAATTTTGACCGACTAGAACGCGAGATAATTAATAACAATGTTCAAAATTTTCACATGCTCTCCGTGAAAATTCCGAACTTTGTTATTAATTATCTCACGTGCTAAACGGTCAAAAATTCTGAAACTTCGGGATTTATTAGAAAACGTTATTTTGAGCCTATGAAACAAAGTGAGCAAAATCTGTCGAAAAGTGATTATTCTTTATTATACCACGCTAGAACTACTTTAAGGGGATAAATTATTTCGCCAAAAACAAACATCACATAAAAAAATCTCACAGCATGCATTAGTAGATACACTATATTGTCGACAGGGCTTAGCACTGCGACCCGAGTTTCTTTTTTTGTTGATCTGTGACTGCCACGAAGTGAGGATGACGGTGAAGTTGAAAGTACATGAGTTGATTAATTCTGACAGGTTGAAAACACACGAGGTCTACTGAATTCGGTTTCCGATTGGAGCGCTTAAAAAGTTCGCCACTGGAACCGAGTGCAAGCGTAGATATGGCAGTTAAAAGAACAGTATATACTGCTAAAGGTGATGATGGGACCGTTTCCAATAATGGCCGCGCTATACGCTTGTGTACTGAGAAAGACAGAGCATGACTGCCTCTGAAAACACGGGTTTTAATACTTTTAATTTTAACGGTAAAACATTTCTGTTTGTTATAGGTATTGCATAGCGAATACACGCACACATATTGCGCTTGTCCGCCCCTGAACTGATCAACGGCTCAATTAAATCTGAACGTCGAAAAAGTTATTTAGTTTGATCTGCTATGAAAGTATTGCAGCAACTTATCACGACGAAATGTGACACAGGCCTCAAAAGTACCGATTAATTGAAATTGAATACAAAATATAATTCAGTTAGAGAAGAGCAGCCTTATTGCGCGATGTATTTACATTTTTGTCGTTGTCTATAGTCGCGGTCGCAAGTTTTGAGAGGACACCCTAATGTACTGTTATTAAATTACAACAGAATAGTGTTTTAAATCGTACATAAGTACCTAATATAGCCACAAATATTTATTATTTTTATTTAAATACAACTCAAGCCTTAAAAATCATGTATTTTAAATCCCGTTTCAAATTTCGGTCCAAAACGCCAATACTAGTCGCGTGAAGTTTACACAGAAGCTACCATTCTATAGATGCGGTCACAAAGTAGGATGCTGTGCTCATAAACGCTAGTAAACTAATGAGGTTATGAAAATTTTTTTCGTAATTCTTATTATAAAAGATGAATTCTAAGTTTTCGAACTAGTAGCCTTAATAAATACACTTTCCACAACATTAAAACTCCTTGCAGTCTTTTTTTAAAGAAATTTTCGAATAAATTACACACTAAATATTAACCAAACAATGAAGCTTTTTTGATAGCGGCTGACTCTATGACGTCATGCGCTCTGATTAATGTCTGTTGTCACGTGACTTGAGAGTGATTTTATTAGGTTTTATTTATTAAATATTAATTAAATTCCTTAAAAATAAGGAAAAATATAGTGTTTTTTAGTACTTCTATCATAGAAACTACCACTTTTCGTTAAAATTATGTTTTTATTTGAACACAGTCAACATCCCTATTGCATATAAAATATTTTTTTGCACGATACTCTATAAAATAACTTCCTTTCATAATCATAATATAAAAAGTTGTTAAATATTTTGAACTTTTCATTTTTTTAATTTTTGTCTAAAATTATTAGAAAAAATGTCCACTAAAAATTCGAAAAATAAATGAGACGAATATAGTCGGAAGACATTCGTATCTTTGCAATAAAATAAAACCAAATTGCAGAATATTAACCGAGCTGGGTAGAGTAGTGGTACAGCACTACTAGACTCGCATTCGGGAGATACGGATTCGATTCCCGGCAGGGGTAGATGTGGCTGGGACTTTTTCGTATTGCCTCTCGCCGAGAAACGGTAATTCCTGTCCGGCCATCTTGATTGAGGTTTTCCATGGTTTCCCTCAATTCATTCCAGATAAATATCGAGATGGTTCTTTATTTGAGGCCATGGCCGATTACCTATCAAACTCCTAGTTCAAAAATAACCTACCTTGTCCTAATTTTCTATAATTCTTTCATTCGCCCATTGCTATTATATAAGTTGAAGTTTTAAAAAATGTAGAAAATAACGGGAGGTGGTAAATGGAAAATAGTAATGGTGCGAATGGCGTCTGTTATGACATAAAGTCGAGAAACGGACGTTAAACGCATTATTATTATTATTATTATTATTATTATTATTATTATATTAAATTGCAGAATATTTGGAAACATTTAGAAACTTATCAATGTAAACAGTCATTAGAGAAAATATAAAATATGATTATGATATATGCTATTTTTTACCATGGTTTCAGCATAGCTCTAGCGTAGCCCTTATATGTGTAATTTCATATGACGCGTGCAACCCAAACTTTCTTCTATGGAAACGATTTCTTGATTGGTAAACGATTATAGTTCTTTACCTGATCACAGATGTAGCATGTGTAAGTGAAAACCTCTGTATATGTTTGAAGTGTTAACAGCCGTTTAGTTGGTTGTGAATTTCAATGAATTTTTGTATGTAAAAGTCTTTAAAATAAAATGGGATTTCTTTTTACCGCTAGAGGTATCCTCCTTTCCGCGATAGCTATTGTTTTGCTACATTTTATTACTTTTCAATGTCTTTGGAGCTTTTCTTAATAATTGTTAAAATTTTATGTGGGAAAACAATACTTGAGCTGAATAATATATTTAAATGAATTTTTACTTTGAAAGCGTTACATGTTTATTTTTATAGTTTCAAACTGTATATCTATTTATTTTTGTACTTATTTTGTAACGTGTTTTTACACTGCAAAACTAATGAAAGCGAATTTAAGATTATACATTCGCGGTAAATAAGATACTGATACTTTATATCAGAAATTGTAATCGATCGGTGTAGTACGACTAAGTTCATTTTACTTTACACAACTTTACAGCACTAGTGTTATATTTCACGACTATGAGAAAGAAACTATTTTATAGAGGAGTTTACAAAAAAATATTTTCTACATCAACCATATTGTTTGGAAAAATCTTAGAAAAATATAAAACAATAAAGAATGCAATAGTTCTTTTTTCATAAAAACATTTATAAAAAATTAACAAATTTATAAATTTGAAAATGTACGGAAAAATTTCGATCTTAATGTTATAATTTCAAAAATACTAAATTCTCTTCTGATTTTTAGTGTAATAATTCAGTTAATATAATAAAATTGGTTTACATTTAATAATCATAAGCCATAACTGCTATATGTGTTTCTGCTGAGAAAAAAAAATAAAAAAAATTCCCTTACATTTCAAAATAGCAACAGAAAGAAGTTGAAAATTTATTGAATCACATTTTACGTGCCACTAGTTAAAAAATCACAACAGGATTTAATAACTTTTGAAAAGTTGAAAATCTCTTTTTATTTTTATGTTTGGAAGATGTTCTCATATCTCTGTCAAAGACTTTCCCTGCTTCCCTACTTGATACAGGATTTTATAATCTTGTATTTTGTTCACGTCTTTGTCACTCCTGGAACAGATGGTCGACGTGTTATCCTTTTCCTGTTATATTTGAAGCCATAACGATTGCCTGCACCATTGAATTGTAATAAGAATCGTACAGTTTTTTTTACACATACACATAGAGTTTTTGTTTCTGTTTCAAGAAATATTATACATCCAATGTAAATTCGTCGCTACTTCATCAGAGATTGATGCCGGATTACAGAATGCATTGCTAGTACATCTGATTTGACAATTACGTTAAATTGTGATCAATTATGACAGGTTTTCATGTCAAAATTAACATAGAAAAAATCGTTTTTCTATTTAAATTTTGGTCAAAAGAATCATTGAAAAATATTGTTTTATGAATTTGATATACATATTATGTAATTCATAAGAATGAAATTTTAAAAACTTGTTTTAAAAATTAAAAGATAACAAATCACTATTTAAATTTGAATAAAAAAATTTTCTCAAGCCGAAAAGTTTTTTATAAGTTAAGGTCCCATAGCATAAAAAGGTACCAAATCGAGCGCCTTAAATTTTTATGCATAGAAAAAATTATAAACTTTTTTTTGAACTTGACATTTATTTCATGTATGAATTCTGCGCATTCGAATTTTAGTCTGACAAGGTAATTAACAAAAAATCTCAGAGAGACAAGTTTTAATAGATCGGGAAGAACTAAATTTTAATTTAAAACAAAAACCAAGGAGCTCCCATGAAAAAATGTCTTTCAGATGTTAATTAACAAAAATTGTAAGGCAGACCATTTTTTCCCCATAAATAATACATTATTTAGAGGCAGGATTATCAATTTCAGGCAGGCGTTTAAAAAAATCTTTTTTTAAAGTTTTAAATTTAATTAAAATTACAAATTAACATTTTTTTGGTCTATCGGGCATAACGTTTTTATGCTATGGGAGCTCGGACTATTAGTGTTCTGAAAAAATAATACTATTTAAAAATCTATTTGATTCTGCAACGGCCGCTTTGAAGCTGAGGAGGCATAAAACTAAAACTAAGGTAAAAGATAATACAAAAAGTCTGAGAAACTGAAAAAAAGTATTTTCGAATCATGTCGATGATACGAATATCTTCGATTTTCTATCGTGTATAAGACAATGAAATGGGAGAGGGAGGATATGGAGGTGCACCGTGCAGTATATGAGAGTTACTTTCTCTAGTGGATGCGTGCCTCCACCATTCCAATACCATGTACTACTCCAGAAATGAATTGGTTCTTATTTTATGTTATTGCTGATGGGAAAATAGGTATTTTGTGTGTGAGTTGTTTGAATGTTTCCCAGCACCCAACTTTCTACAGATATGCGCACTTCTAGAAAAATAGTTTTCTTTCACATTTGGCCATTGATTTGATGTTTGTTTTTTATGACGGAGATAATATGCTTCGACTTTATGTTAGTACTACGCATCAATTAATTTTCTCTGAGCTTAAAATAGACGTTCGCTAATATTCAATTATTTTATTAATAAGTAATGAAAAAATCTATAAATTTAATGTTTCATACTACTCCAAGCTAGATGCGAAGCCACGAATCTTGTACATGATGGACTATTGCATATTGTCGCCCGGCTACGTGCAAGCAGTTGGCTTCAGACATTATTCAAAGCCTACTAGATAGACACCCTTACCTAATGAACTGTCAAACATTTTTAAAATAAAGTGAATATCAGCTATTTTATAGGAAGTACGTGCAAAAAATATAATATACTAGCCGTTTCTCGCGGCTCCGCACGCAATTAAGTTGAAACAATGTTTTATACAACAGTAGTAGAGCCTTCGGTATTACGATCTAGATGGCGAGTTACAGCAAAGCGGATAGCATGAAAACCTTCTCCATGGAAACATCCATATATGTGCCAACTTTCATGGTGATCGGTCAAACGGTGTCGAAGTCTCTTAATTATCTCAAATATACCAACACGATTTTTGAAAACATTTTTCAACACAATTTAAATAAAAATTGTGCATTAAGTAACAAATTTGTTGACTATGAATATTAGTTTATAATAATAAATTATTATAGCTCTTTTCCATACGAACAAATTCTCTTTCATTAATGGTAGTAACTTTGTTGTCACGTAGCGCTACCCAAGGCTATATATAAGAAAAAAATTAATATGAACGTGACAACGAACACCAATCAGAGTGCATGACGTCACTCAGTCATACACATTATCAGACCCTGTCAAAAGGCTTCATTGTTTAGTTAATATTTAGAGTCTGTAATTAGTTATTATTTATATATATAGGAAACGTCAAGTCACATTTACCTAACTACGAAAAAACCTTTCATCACCTCATCAGTTTGCCAACGTGTATGACTGTATGGCGTCAATGTAGTCACGTGACAAGTATTGGCGTTTCGGAGCGAAATTTGAAACGGCATTTAAAATACATGATTTTTAAAGCTTGAGTCGTATTTAAAAAATAATAATAAATATTTGTGGCTATATTAAGTGCTTATGCACGATGTAAGACACTTTTCCAAAAATTATCAATATCCCTTTTGTGTACACAGCAGATATAAAATGTGAAATCAATGAGCGACAGTTATATAGTTTTTATCATTGACAGAATTGGTTTCGCTGTTGATGGCGCCCCCATCCCGCTTAGAGCACAAGAGATAGGCGGCGCAACGGTTGGAGTTTGGGGGCGCTCCGATATTAGCCCCCGACGCTCGCAATAAAATAACTGATCGAGGCGGCTTCTAAACGACATGCGTGATTTGCATACAAGGTTTATGTTATGCATGAAAGCTATGCCGTGTTCGGTTATACCTATATATAGTATAGTACGTTTCATATATACATTTAAACATGCTTATATATATAGCGGCGTACACCATACCACCGTACTGTATCTTTTGCAGGAAAACTGCGATGGTAAAACGTTAAACTAACGTAGTCAAATTCCGATTATTTTTGATAGTGACCATTTTTACCGGATAATTTACCGGTTAATTAACCGACTTTCTAAATAACTAAACTGCTGCTATCGGTTTCTGTTTCACAGAAAAACAAAAAACAACACAATAGAGCAGTTTTCAACAGTAGAATGGAAAGAATTAATTAAATAATGTGTTTATATATATTTTTATGTATAAAAATAAAATTAAAATCTCGACCGCAAGCTACAATATTGGGCAAAATTTTCTGCGCGGCCTTATATAATAACAATAAATTGACGCGATAATTTAAAATAAATTTTCGTGATGATTGAACAGGATATTGACCGATAATTAATTTTTTTACATCACTGCGTTAACTTATGTTGAAAAATAGTACACTGTGATATTCAAAAATAGTAGTTTATTTATCTAGTACGTAAATGCAGTTATTATGTTATGAGCTGTGCTACACAAGAGTCATAAATAGCATTACGTACAAGATTCATAGTACATTTTTTGCACGTATCTCGTATAAAATAGCTGATTTTCACCTATTTTCCAAAATATTTGACAGTTAAATTTTAGGGAAGATCACTTCTAATTGTCGGCTGCAGTCAATTCTTATGTGGTTGACTATGATTTACTTTGGAAATGCTAGTAAGACTATGTTTATTATACTTTACAGCACTAGTGTTAAATCGTGTACAAGATCCAACTGTTCGTACTCGGCTTGAAGTAATATGAAATATGAAATACATCAATTAACAATATTTGAATGTTATTTTACAGTACAAGTGCGTAATGGTACACTTCACAAGTCTATATATATGCATGCAAAACAGCCTATCAGCAATCAGTTTAGAAGACGGTGCAATAGAATGGTATTTTTGAAGTAATAAATGTAAACATTTTAAGAATTTCTGGTTTAAAGCCATATTGCGATCAAGCTAGCGAGTAAAAATCACACGAAGTACAATATATATAGATAGGCTAAAAAGGGAACTGCGGGGGCTGCAAGTGTGGGGGGAAGGGGGCGGATTGCTGATGTGTCTCCTGTACAGTGGGAGGCGCTGATCGAAAAACAAATATCGTTTCGTATTGAGGGTTAATTTAAGTTTGGATCGTATATTTCGCACATAAAATGTTTCAAGTTTTTTGCGGCTCTATAAAAAAATCGTTTCCATACATATTGCCTTGCTACAACTTTCTTATTTTATGTTCAAGCTTACTGATTTCTGAAATAACCTTAAATTACATTTTTTAAGAATCATTTTAACAATTTTCAAAAATTATTTTTTTCATTGTACAGTCCCCAGTGAGTTTTTTTTTTTATTTTCAGTCTAAGGTCGCTAGCCTTCAACTGCTTTTCGTACATAACTAATGTATTCTATAACTTTTCTTTTGAAGTCTATGCAGTATTTTATTATTATTATCAAAAAACGAGTAATATATATTGTAGATTCTTCATGCTAGGTTAAAAAAACGTTACTAAAACTGAGCTAGCGAAGGTACCGGCAGCATACAGAGCTACTAACTATTAGATAAAAGGATTAGTTGTTAGATTTAAGGTATAAAAGATCAGAACAGCAGACAAGGAGAATTTAGAGTGGTCCTTAAAATGGTTATTTCCAAATATTAATTCTCGTTTGGTCGGGCTCAACTATTTCTACATAAATTTAAAAAGCTGGGTCAAAATTTCAAATTTCTATTTATTCTCACTTGTGCCCCAAATCTCTAGAGTTTTTCTATTTAAATAATATACTTTTTTTGGCTGATTTCTTTTTTATTTTAAAAAATTTGAAAAACATTTTAGAAAGTAAATACAATATTTGAGCGAAAATTTACCAACAATTCAGAAAATAAATGTTTTTTGTCTACATAACTGTGGATTCAAAAATTAGATCGTTAATAATCTCTCAAAATTACTATATGTGAAAAATTCCCAAGTTTTAGATTTATCAATGAAAAATTTCAATATGAAAAAATTAACTACAAAGTACCAAAAATCTTGTTTTTTTAAATGGGAAAATTCGAGGGTTTTGAGGCACAGGTTAGAATGAACATGGGTACATGACATCTGTAACGTAGATGGCAGCAGGTACATAACGACCTAAGTTATGATTGGTTTTTCCTAAGGAGTATAGTAAAAACCAAATCTACGTGTTCCTTCCTAAGTTCCGTGATTTAAATAAGTAATAATTCAAAATATATCTATGTGCTATTTTAAAATTATAACCATCATTTAAATAAATATAATAAGTTTTCCTATCTGTAATTTATCCTTTTGTGGCAAAAGTCTTTAGTAAAGTGGGCTTCACAAACTATTGTCATAGCAGTTCTTGTAAAAGTTTTTTCCAATTCCGGATCCTTTGGAAATACAAAACCTGTAAAATTTGAAAATTGGTACACACACCACATCGGCATTGTCAATGTTTTATTGTCTGAAATAAACGTATTTTGCAAACACTGCTATGAGCTTTTCACAGCCCGAAGTCATTATTTAGCTGGCGCACCTAGCGGTAAAATTTGGCATTGAGACAGCGACCTAGAGTTGGGTAACTCAGATCTGAACCGGTTCAAAGAGCCGACTCCGACAGAAGATCCATGAGAGCCGATTCCCTTTTTTTTGAGCCGATGGATCAACGGATCCGCATAACTCAGTAAAACACTTCACACAGAAGCACATTTTACACTTACGTATCAGTTCTTGCATCTGTCAGCTCAAATGACTCATGCATCACATGTTTCGCTATATGCATTCTTGATTCTATACAGGTCGTGATATGATTGACTGAACTAGGTAACTCACTGGCAGACTGTAGTAACATATTCAGAACTCGGCTCTTTTTGAACCGGTTCAGTGAGCCGGCTCACATACGGGATCCAGATGCAAAGATGCAGATCACTAAAAAGACCCGTTTTTCCCATCTCTACAGCGACCTGACATTTTGGCTGCATGTAACCAGTCAACTTCTACTTCATTGACGTATACTGTGTATGGTAATATAAGCTATATTTCATAAACGTGTGAAAGTCATGCCGAGGGCTTTAATCCGTTGCACAACATCGTGTCTGTGATCAATTCTCTATATCTACCGTAATACAGAATGATTGAGCACAAAACAAACATAATATTTATATGATGTTCGGGGGTCGAAACGTGCATTTAATCGGATGTCGGAGTTGAACTAAAACTAAACACCCGATTGTACTTTACATAATACCGACATAAACAAGATAGGTGGCATGTGCATGTGTGTGTGAGGGGATTATATAAGCCTACGTACACCAGATAGCAAATGTAACATAAATATAACAGTTATGTAATAATAAAGTAACGAGCAGAGCACGTCATGACCACGTTCTACGAAGAACTTACTTTTTAGTATATTTGCCATATATGGCACATAAAATAACATAACATATATTTTTATTCCAACCGAGCTGGGTAGAGTAGTGGTGACAGCACTAGACTCGCATTCGGGAGGTCCGGGTTCGAATCCCGGCGGGGGCAGATATGGTTGGAACTTTTTCCTACTGCCTCTCGCCGAGAAACGGTAATTCTTGTACCGGCCATCTTGATTGAGTTTTTCCATGGTTTCCCTCAATTAATTCTAGATAAATATCGAGATGGTTCATGATTTGAGGCCATGGTCGATTACCTATCAAACTCCTAGTTCAAAAATTGCCTACCGTATCCTAATTTCCTATAATTCCTTAAAAATGTAGAAAAATAACGGGAAGTGTGGTAGATGGAACATAGTAATGGTGCGAATGGCGTCTGTTATGACATAAAGTCGAGAAACGGACGTTAAACGCATTATTATTTTTATTATTATTATTTTTATTCCATCAATATTTTACAATATACAGAACACGTCAGATACAGGATTAAAATACAATTGAATGAAATTCTTCTAATGAATAAAAGTTATAATTTAATAATAATGACTTTAAACTTTTTTTAAAATTATTTAATGGTAAGGACTCTATTTCTATTGGCAATTTGTTATAAATCTTTATAAAAACGTTTAGCGGACGTTTATGGAGTGTAGGCAGAGACGTTGGTACTAATTTGTTTTTATTTCTTGTTATGTAATTATAGGTAATAATGTTATTTGTAAACAGATGCAGGAATTGTTTAACGAATATTGTACTTTCCATAATTATTATACATTATTGGCGTCGGTCGGATAGCGGGACCTAGGAGTCGGACCGAAATTTCTCGACGTTTCACATCAATCTAAGCAACTTGGCACCATTTTTGGAATAAAAATGGCTGGGAATTATTATTACCCATCTACCCTAGTGATGAACAAAATCGGTCTGTCTTGCAATTCTGCAACACCAAGATCAAGATCAAGACCGAATGAACAAGACCAAGATCAAAACCAAGATCACATGTGCAAAACTAAGCTAAACATTATAACTTCCGTTTGAAATAAGAAACATGAATATATTTCCCATAACTTTAATAGATAATGATTTTTTTCCTTGGTGTTATTTTTGATTGCAATGAAATAAAGTTTTAGTACTGGCTTGAATCGTCCATTTATTCTTCAGAAAAAAGTTATTCGTATTATATTTAAATTAAATTATAATCAGTCATGCAGTGACACCTTCAAAAAGCACAGAATTTTAACTCTGCCATCGATTTATATTTACACTATAGCAATTTTTGTTAGAACTCATTCTAATATCTTTGGAACTATGGAACATCACTATTCCATTCGGAATAAAAATAATTTATTGTTACCGAAAGCATCTCTGGAATTATATAAGTGTAGCCCTGCTAGTATGGCTGCCAGAATTTATAATGCTATACCATGCTTAAAATATTGTATCTCTTAATAATTTTAAAACTGCATTGAAAAACTACCTTATTGAAAGATGTTTTTATAATTTACAGGAATTTTTTAATATTTAATTTTTATCTTTGTACTTGACTATGCTTCATACTCTCCTGAGTTTTCTGAAACTTAATAAATTATTATTATTATTAATTAGACGTTAATTGTATATAATTTTTTTTTAATTTATATCGCAAGTAACAGGCCAAAGCTAAATATGCAACACCGAGACCAAGACCGATGATGTATGCGTTATATGGCAAATATACGGATAATACTCTAATTAAAAACGAGACCAACTCGGACTCCGAATCGACTACACATAATATCATAGGTAGAGAGAGTATAGCGTGATATCGCAGTAGAGAAGCTGTGACGGTGTTTAGTGTTTAGGTTGTATAATAATTCTCATATTACGCGACGGCTTACAACCGCCCTCTTTATGTGTGTCTCTGTGTATGGGTGCTCTGCCCCACATGAGAAGCGCGTGCCCCGTCTATACAACTCGTTCCTGTTTGTATTATCACAAGTGGGTGAGATCTCAAGCTACGGGCTATCTTTTAATACATCACAGCAACCCTAACAGATACAAAACAGAATATATCTGGCATAACTAGAGACGCCGCATTTAAAATGCCTACAGCGTTCTGTGCTTAAACTATAATGTGCTATGGTATAATCCCTATGTTTTGAATCCTTAGATAGTGTTATGTTATAATGCGTATATTATCGCACAAATTTGTATTTCGCGTATATAGGCTTAAATTGAAATGCATCTAGGGATGTACAATCGCTGACTCAATATGTGTGTTTGATACAGCGTTGCCAGATTTTTGTTTACCAAGTCGGGATTTTGGAACTTTTTGAGTGAAAAAAGCGGGAATCTTTCGTCGAAAGCGGGACATAGTAAAAAAACGTATATAATCAGAAGTTTTTAAGTATTTATCTTTTTATTTGAGTTCAAATTACGTTTACGTGACAATAGATAGCAAAAATACCCATAGAAAATGTATTTTAACATAAATATGATATTTTAAATCAGATTTACTCTATCGTTAAATAGTTGAGTCTTATTCGTCTTCTGAATAAAAAAAAATAAAAAAAACAGAAATCAAAATCAAAAAAGTGTTATTCATTAGAAAAATATGGCGTTTCAAACAATAGTCTGAGGAGTGAGTGTTACAAATTGCAACTTACAATAAGAGAATAATTATTTAGGCACGGTCGAGTTATCTCCGAAAAGCGGAACTGAGCCTGTCCCGCGCGGGACATTTAATTTTGATTTAAAAATCGGGACGTCCCGCCAAAATCGGGACGTCTGGCAACGCTGGTTTGATATATTAGAGTAGAATGCACACAATCAGTGAAATTAACTCTGAAAAGTGTACGTTAGATTTACCATATGTGTACACTTATAACAAACGGGTTAGTGACATTTTCACGACAGTTAGATTTAGGTTAGAGTTAGAAAAACGTTGTTTTTATATTCGAGTTTTTATATTTTATACTGAAACTGATTCATTTAAAGACACAAAAAAAAATGTAAAAAACGTATTATGAAAAATGTACTTCGTTTAACAAAATTATACAAATTTCACGTATTTAACGAAAAAAAAAAACAAATCACCTCTGTGACAGACAGACGAATGGACACCGAAATGTTTCTACAAGTGTTCTGTTTTGCACGGAACGCTAAAAAGTTCTTTTTAAAAATGTATATTTGCCACTTATTCGCGGTCACATCTGGAGGCCAAACCACTCGATAGATTCTGCTCAAATTTTGCATACGTATTTAATATGGTCATACCTCGAGGCGAAATTGCATAATGTCGTAAAAACTGCAGAAAAATACTTTTTTCTTGAAAACTAGTTTCTCCTAAAACAGCACGAGCAAAATGTATTCAACTAAAATAGGCTTCTTGTTGACATCCAGCCAACAGTATTGGTCCATATTTCTAAACTGACAGTTGTTGTCATAGATAAGAACTACTGTTAAATTATCTGACTAGGAAGGCTATATTAACGAAAAAGTTGGTTTATATGGTTTATCTATGAGCAACAATATGCACTGTTCAAAATTATCAAATTTTGATACGTAGGACGACCCGGTTATCCACTTTAAGTTTAACGGCCATAAAAAATATGATTAACCTCAAACTTAATCAAGTGCTTAAAACAGACACGAAATACAGAGAATTTATCAACGGTAAATTGTGTAAAACACGGTAGGTAATAAAATAACTAAAATAATAAAAACCAATTTCGTGATTAGTCGATTTGCGTGTTTCCTTCGATACGATCTGTGTTTTATATAATAACTGTGAAGTATTAGGGCAAAACATGTTGTTTTTGTTATAGTCGGTGCCTCTCACCATTGTAATTGTTCTAGTTATACCAACATTAATTTCACGAATATATTCCCCCAATTAAATAATCTATAGTTAGAAGTAATCACATCCGTTTTGTAATATCGGTCTATCGCTAGGAAAGATCTTGTTAATTTTAATCATTGCTAGTATTAACGGAATTTAACATTATTTGTGGACAGTTTAATTATCTTCTTAACCCTTTAGGGATCAATTAATTATAAATTTTAATCTCTTGACTTTCACTGATCTATTATAAAGTTTACGTATAGGCATTTATTTGCCGCCTTTAATATCAGCAATTACTGAATGGATTCGAAAACATTTTTGAAAACCTCAAAAAGTCTCAACAATTTTTTATTCATTCAATTAAAATGGACAAATAACATCCAAAAATGCCAAATTCGCAACTAAATTTAATTAATTTAATCGGTACTATAATACCGACCGTGAAATAAATTTATTCCATAACATAAAATATTACATGCTCATCCAAAATTAACTTCAACTTCAGGAAGTAATGAATTACGGGTAAAAATATAACAGCTTGAAGACAGTTATCAAGTAAGGATAGTCACGTATTTCTTAAACAACTAAATAAATTATTTTGATTATTATTAACATGCAATAGTTACAAAATAAAATTCTAAATTTGTGTCTACAGAAATAATTATTTTTATCTAAAATTTAGATCTACAACAATGTTTAAGAAAGTGTGCAATAACTGTGAAACAATAGACTATCTGGAGAACAAAAATGGCGCTGAAGAGAGCCATACGTTAAATATAACATTTTGAATGTGCGATTCAGATCGTATCAAAAAAAAAACAAACAAAACCCTCGCGGAAGGAAACTGTCAATCATGTTTCTACTCTTTGATAGTTGCAATTTACTCATCCAACTAACCTATAAGATATATATTGTATAGTTGCTATAGTTTATTTCTTCATTAGAATCATTTTCCTTCTTGTTCCTAAATTTGAATTCTTTAAAAATAACCTAATAGTGAGAATACTAGAATTATATCGTAAGGTACTGCGTTTGAATCCCGACTAAGAAATTCACTGAAATGCTGACATCAAAACTATGCTTTAATAACAATCCGAACTAAAAATAAAAATAAAAAAAAAATATTAAAAATGCGTGTGGTGCTTGATATCAACTAGTATAAATATTTTATTGGTAGCTATTTGTAAAAGTTGAGTTAAATATAGTAATAAGCACTCTACGCTTTTTTACAATAAAAACATATTTTTTACTTTTTAATTCGGTTTGCTATTAAAGCGTGTTTTTTTAGTTTTGTTAAACTGTTATTTTTTTTAGTCTTATTTGTTTATTCTGATGATCCTGGTCAGGATAATTGGACAAACTTACTAAATTATTTTTTGTCATCGGTCCTTAATAAGTGTGTGAAGTTTCAGTTTAATCTGACGTTTTGAAGTAGGTGAGTTTCACGTTCAAAGATTCCGTCACAAACAAACAAACACACATGTGAAGCTAATAAAAGCATGTTAAAAATAGTGAAAGATTATAGATAGAGACACTTTACAACTAAGGTCATTAAAGTATTTATATATATAATAAAAATGAAATGCTGTTCGTTGGTAAGCGCATCACTTTAAAACGGTTGGACCGATTTGGCTAGCTTTTTGTTAATATTCATATAGTTCGAATAAGGTTTTTAGGTAAAGAAAAATTGCTCAGAGAAATGGAAAATTCGGAAAAAACTGAAAGTTTTTCTATGAGATTTTCGCTACTATGACGTGCGCAACTGTCATTTGACAGCTGACTGTCCGGCGTAGCCCCGCGAGGAAAGATTGTAATAAAGTGGAGCCAAAGGCTCCACTACTATTGTTGCTACCGAGTGGGGCGCTGCCGTGTAGGTAAACGAGTATAGGTATTTTATTTCACAAAACAATCACAAAAATCTATTGAAATTTGGACAGCTAGTGTTTATAATAATAAAAATACATCAAAACAAAAATAAAATTAATCGAAGTTGACTCTAATTAAATGAATAATTAGAACGGCTGCGATCCTTAATGAATGTTGGAGGATAAAATCCGTGGCACAGGATCAATTTGAATTTATATTTGCATTTTTAGTAACGTTTCGATACGCTTTGTAGCATCTTCAGAGTACAAAGCTTACCGAAACTTTGTTTAAAATGCAATTTTAAATTCAGTATTGCTGTTTTGATCCTGTGCCACGGATTTTATCCAAATTTCTCCAATAAAATAAAACATTATGTTATCAAAAAGAAAATAAATATATACTGAAGGCAAATTGAGATAAAAAAAAGATTTACCACAAAATATAATAAAATGGATTTTTGTCTGACTAAATGAATGTAATTTTTGAAAGAATATGCTTGAATATTCTCGTTCATAACCAGATTGTCGCTCATGATTGAACGTGGATGTCAGCTTCAAGCCTTCAGCATTACACACATATAATTAAGGTTATTTTGACAGCCTAGTCCCCACCACTTTATTAGTTGCACAGCAGTACATGGTGGCGATTACACAGTATTTATTAAATATGATTGTATTTTATGTTATAATTATTCAATACAAAACCTGTGTACTTCTAATGACCTTGGGTAAAAAGGCTTATAGTATTGTGTTACTCTTGAGAATTATTAGCGTTGTTTAGTGTGTAACAGAATTCAAAAAGCATGGTCGTGATCTATTTGGTTAGTGACTTTCTATGGCATAATAGTATTTTTATTCTGTATGATAAAGTAACAACTGTACTTTAGATGAATTCTGTATTTAGAGTCGCGTTATATTTTGAGTGAGTGTCAAGTGAATGAACACAAACATTTGAATGTATGTATATTTTAAAAGCAAAACACGTTTACAGGAGCAGCTTATCGAACCGGTAAGAGAGTTGATATTTACTTTATATTTAGAAAAAAAGAAATGTATTCAGTGGCTGGCAAAAAAATCAACTCAAACTATACTTTGAATACCTAATAACTTTTGGATTTCATTTTTTTTCATCCCGAAAAATCTGTCTGTAAAATTTGATTTTAGGTGACTGTTTATCAGCTCTTCAATATATTATGCTCCTTTTTTCACTCGCATAGGTCAAATAAATATTCAATATTTGATCTTAATGCCTCAAAATAAACTATAAATATGAGCCGTTCTTTCTATATGACTTTTAACCAAGTGTTTTCAGTTTATTTAATCTAAATAAACGATTTAAAATCAGATAAAAATGAGAAATTAGCAAAAGTTGTATATGAATTTATGTACAGATAAAATTAAATTACAAAAAATATTATTGAGTAAGTCAAATTTGTCAGTATTTTTAACATACATTTGCAAAGAAAAAACTTCAAAATGTCAATTTACGTTCCCGTAATTCGGAATCTCGTACCGTGCGTTAAAAAAATATTGACGAATATCACGTTTTTTGATACAGTTTTTAGGGCAAAAATATGTTTTTACAAAATTTTTAAGCAACAAGTCAAATAATGTGAAGCTTAATGGGTAATCCACACCAGCTAATAAAAATAGTAATAAAATTTGTATTTTGATATTTAAAATTATTGTTGTGATTGTGAAATGACGTCTAGCTACTCGATGCTGAGAACGGCGTTAGTTAGAGCGACTTCACACAATTGATGATAATTGATTTAACCCTTTGGCCTCCACAGCGATCTGTTCAAAATAACGCATACTGCATGCATTTTAATACATATATCTATAGTTTATAAGCGATTATATTATTTTTCTAGTTAAATTTCATCAATGCAAAATAACACAACAAACATATAATAAATATATCACATTTAGAAATGTTAATTTTCCATCAAGTGTTTTAAAGCGCGCTTACATGCAATCTATACTGACTGTTGCATAGCGGTTGCATTATGTTGCATATTATGCACTTCGAGTGATCAGCAGTCTTCAACAGATGGTAACCGCAAACAATTATGATTTAACTATTAGACAACCTGTTTGCAAATACTACTATTATAATTTCTCTTTTAGTATGAATTATATTTTTCTCAACAAACATATTTCAAAGGCACTAGAACTAAAAATATGTACACCGAAATATTTTCAGAGTTAAATTTATTGTCCGATTAGTCGTTTGGCTCCTACACGCGAGATACCAGCGCCATGCCTCTACTAGAGGTCATTTTTTGTAAATGTTTCGAATACTCTAGTTCCAGGTCTCAGTTTCGTGATTTTTCAAATATGTATAAGTTTTAACCGTATCAAACTTTTTTTATTTATTTTACAAAATTTTCCGAAATGTTTTAACATTAGTTTTCATTTTAAAATGTTTTAAAAATAAGTACAAATCGCCCTAACGCATTTAATTCATGTTTAAACTAAGTAATTTTTTATAGTAAAATACAATCTCGACGAAATTTCGTTGTAAACATTTTTTTTTCGTGAGAACATTTGTTTAAAAATCAAAATTGTTGTTCATAGTGAAATATTATTTTATTGAAACTATCTCAATTTGCAAAATGACGTACTTTAAAAATAAACCCAGGCGATCCGTCTAAAATTGCGATTTGTGTAGCTCGGACGTACGTTCAGAGTAATCAACAATTGCCGTTTGCGATTTTCAGTTACAATTTCAAGAGTTTTTTCCCGAATCAATTTCAAAATGGTTTTATTTTATAGAACAGAATGTTCCCGTTTTGAAACTATTTTTTTGCGAAAATAACACTGGTGCGTAAAATCCTCTGCACACGGGTCAACAATTTTGCAATTTAAGTTTCAAACCGGTTCACGATGCGATCGTTCTGTGATTGTTCGTACTTTAGTGAATGGGGAGCCGCACATGGACCTACAGAATCTAGTTTGACACCAGCTGTCGTGTGCGACGTTTTTGCAGATCGAGAAGCAATTGCATGGTTGCATGCTATAGCGAAATTTTTATACTGTAAGGTAGGAGCAAACATCTTTACGAATTCAGATTCAATCGCGCTCGTATATGTGGACCAGCGTTGCCAGATATTTTTTTTGCCAAGTCGGGATTTTGGAACTTTTTGAGTGAAAAAAGCGGGATTCTTTCGGCGAAAGCGGGACATAGTAAAAAAACGTATATAATCAGAAGTTTTTAAATATTTATCTTTTTATTTGAGTTCCAATTACGTTTACGTGACAGTAGATAGCAAGAATAGCCATAGAAAATATATTTTAATAAAAATATGATATTTTAAATCAGATTTACCCTATCGTTAAGTAGTTGAGTTTTATTCGTCTTCTGAATAAAAAAAATAAAAAAAAACAGAAATCAAAATCAAAAAAGTTTTATTCATTAGAAAAATATGGCGTTTCAAACAATAGTCTGAGGAGTGAGTGGTCGAGTTATCCCCGAAAAGCGGGACATTTAATTTTGATTTAAAAATTGGGACGTCGCGCCAAAATCGGGACGTCTGGCAACGCTGATGTGAACAAATAATCTCAATCGACTGCAAATCGATTGCACAATAATCGCTTTCTGAACCGGTTTGAATCTCAAATTGCAAAACAGACCCGTATGTGGAAAGGCATTAATAACAAATCAACTTGAAAAATTATTATGACTCAGAGAAATCGCTCAATAATCCTCACGTTTTTTAATTGTGTTCAAATTGATGTATGTTTTCATTTTGTATAATATAATAATGATTAATTTCAAAAAATTTGAGAAACACTGGTTGACGGAAAGACAGAGATTGTTTATAGCGAGCGGCAACCTATCTTTATAATGTGACTGATATCAAACTTAAAATAATTATAGGAATTTACATTTCACATGCAAAATGTTGTAAATTGTAATGTCTTGTGAGTGATTGCAGTACACAAATGTTAACTCGAATAGACATTTAAACTGAATTGCATACCAATTCGATCTAATTCGATGTTGATTTTTATTGATCTTTATGTAAAAAGTTTGATTTCTAATTCCATTTTGCATTAGGGTTGTCGAGTTTTCTATATTTACGGCATTGTGTAACGTGCTATTACTATCTCTGACATATTCTGACCATATAACGTGATGAATTAAGATTTAGAATTTAGATCCTTAGTTTACGAGAAAATGACTATTAATAATTAATATATATAATATCAGAATTATAAGAAAGTGGGTGCATGAACTTAGATATGCGCGTTTAAAGTTATACTTCTTTAGCGTGATTAAAAACTATTTTTTTGATATATGCAAATAATTTATGGAAATAAAATATTCAAAAAGTTTAAGAATAATAAAAAATTAACCTCAAATATTTGAAATTATGTGCAAAAAATTGTATTTTGGTTTTTACACTTTTCTGATGTATGCCGCTTAAGACGACTATTGGTTGTAATCAAAGATTATAGTCGTCTAGTATATTGTTATATAATTTCCATATGGCACAAAGTGTATTGATTTCGTCCATCCTTCATTTCAGTCTGAATCTCTTATGGTCAGCTTCATACTTTCAAATTTACTTCCATTTGCAATATCTTATCGTATTTAAGTATACAAAATTGACAATATTTTTTATTAGTGTAAAGGTTTTGTCAATAATAAATGATAATAATTTTTAATAACTTAAAACAAAAATTTTATTCAATAAAAATTAAAAAAAATAAATGCAAATTATAATAAATCGTTTTAAAACAAAATATAATTTTTAATCTTTACTCTTTCGTTGGCGTTTTTGAATTGATTCTAAAATCTGTTTCAATCGTGTTCTGAGCTGTATACTTGGTTTACGTAATTGTGGTAGTTGCGTAAGCCAAAAGTATTTTGAAAAATTAAAATTGTACAGTAGAACCTTACATTAGTTTATGAGCATTATCGAAGATTAAAATACATAAAAACATATAAATATGGAAAAAAACATATAACATATGTTTAATATATTTTTTTATTTATTTATAAGTTTCGGTTAAGCCAGCTTCTGATGCAGTTAGTTTTTAAACTTAGATAAATACTAATGCAATTTTTGTGTTTGAATGGGACATTGCCTATTTAATGGAAATTAAATTTACTATAATTTCATACGAGAATTGAATTATATACGTACAAAATACAGGACACAGCGAAGCCATCTTGTACCGTAGCCGGTCTGCCATAAAGATAGGGGCATAGAGCAATAAAAGTGAGTTATATTCCATGAAGTATACAATACATAATATGTTTGATAGTATATTCTTAAGATATATGTATAACCTCAATATTCCTTTCGTACACTACGTGTAAAAAGTACGTTTTATATCCTTAATTTGGTTTTGATAGTTATAAACGTGAAGGAACATTAGAAACCATATTTTATTATAAGCGCTTTAGAGTCGTACACTTAAGCTAGGTCTCTCGAAGTAGAGATGTTCTGTAATTTGCCAATAGTATCATTGCAATTTATTTTTGAAAATTTGATGTTGAAAATAATTAATGTTGGTAGTCTGGTTGCTGAACCGATTTTAACAAAAATCTTCATAGAAATGTGGTTTCGAACAAGTGAAATAAAAAACTATATTAATTTAAATAAATTAGTGAGTCAATCGATGCAAAACGAAACTTTCGGTTTCCGTTCGTCTGTCACAGGCGATTTTTGAAGTAAAACTTCTGCTTTTTTCTGAATTTCGCGAAGGGGCAACTTGATGAGCTGATATTACGGCATTTTTGCGCAGCCTACCAAATCTGTTTGCAGTATATCGATCTATACTTAATATAACACTTCCCTAGACATCCTATTTTATTATATTAATGTCCATCTTTAACGAATATGTGAATATCAATTATCGCGATCACGCCAAAGAAGTATAACTTCTGCCGCGCGGACATAAGTACACACACCATGTTTGTTTGAAGGAAGACCGTTATGGAATTCTGCGCAATGTTACTTTTACATCTCGATTGTTTATTTTAAAAATTATATCGACGTTATGCTAAATTTTTTGTCATCAGATTATATTAATTTCATTGACTTTTTTTCTTTTTTGTCCTTGGTAATTAATATAAAATTGATTTGTCGGGAAAAAGGACTTTTTAAGTAAACACTTATTTGTTATTTATAGCTATGAAAAAGTTCCAAGCAAGGAACTAAACGTTGCTATAAATAACAAATAAGTGTTTACTTAAAAAGTCCTTTTTCCTGACAAATCAATTTTATATTAATTTAATATTAAACAAAGTAAAAATATCATTGAATATTTATTTGTAATGATAACTAAGTTTTTTTCACGATAGATGTGCAAAATAGTGTAAGACGCGATTTGGTGTTATTCGACTATTTAGTACTACCGTCGCGACTTATACATAAGTTTCTACAAAAGTGCGAATTTATTCATAGACTCGTATAATGAGAAACTGTAAAAATGGACATTTTCCACACATATATAGCCATAAATGTATGTACCTATGGTTGTGTACCAACAACGCTGCGATGTATACCACTGACGGTTTTATGCATTTTGATAAGAGCTTACCTACCTACATATACATACGCCAATATAAACGGTGCCATTTTTCCTTAACCGTTACTGAAATGTAGGGACCTTGCAGCCGAAAATTATATTCAAACCAATGTTAGTAGCCTCGTTTCATCTGACTAATCAGCGTAAGCGAGGAACATCAAAAATCTTATTTATATTTCACTAGCGGCCCAGTCCGGCTTCGCCCGGGTGTAAATGTAATATATAGGATATAAAAGATGAGAATCATTATCATTAAATTCTCAACGTGTATTGAATTTGCGCGAATTCAATCGCTTTTATTTGTAAATGTTCAAAAATAGAAGAAAAATCTTATTTTCCAAAAAGAAATTTAAAAAATTCTGTCGATCCGATCGCTACCAAACTTCAGAAGATCACCCGCTGGGCTAATCTAAAGATTGTCTGAAAATTTCATCAAAAATGGTCTACCCGTTTGGAGTCCATAGATTACATATACATCGTCTTTTATCTATATATAGATGATTAAAATGTAAAAAGTGATTATTGTGACATAACGATAATAGTTGGACATATAGTATCGGGAAGTTTTTTGTAGTTATTGATATGCTCTTTAATATTGTAGCACATACTTTTGTTCTATCATCAATAGTTTCCGCAGCGCACGCGACGAAAGATGTTTTATGGCATTTTTTTACACCTTGGCTTACGTTACCAAAGTTTTAGGAAGTTTTAGGAAAGATCCCTAATATTTTCTAGCAATAAATATAGCCTATGTTACTCAAGGTGAATGTAGCTTTCTAATGGTGAAAGAATTTTTTAGATTACAAATATACACACACACAAAAATACAAATCTTTCCTCTTTATAATATTAGTGTAGACTAGGACTATGTAAATCTTTTACCTTAAAAATTCCATTTACAACAAATACAGTAATACTTCGTCTTACGCCGATCCCAGAGTAACGCAATTTTTAAATACATTGAACAACCTGATTCTTGACCGAATTCGGTTAGAAGATCAAATGGCGGTTGAAAACTTGTTCCAACGAAAAATTATTAGCGTACTACGAGGAAACTGCGTGAGGAGAAAAAATCGTTAACTGTTTTGTTACTGGAAGCCTTCTACGTCAAAATAACGTCGGTTTATGCTTTTGCAACTCATAATAATATAATTTGTTGTGTTATTATTTTATTGTAGATTTTTCTTTTAAATAATTGTTTGCACCCATTTTTATGAAATTTAGTACATTACAACTTAAGCTACAGAATATATTTTTTGCACACTCCCTATAAAATTACCGCTTTTTATGCCTGTATAGCGGTTGTAAAATGACACATTTAACACTAGTGATGTAAAGGTGCGTAATGTAAAATAAATGTTGTCGTACTACCATTTCCATAGTAAATCGTAGTTGAACCGCATCAGAATTGAACGCAGTCTACAATTAATAGTGATTTTGCTCAAAAGTGAACTGTTAAAAAGATTTAAATTAGGTGAAAGCCAGCCATTTTATAGGAGGTACGTGCAAGAAATCTAGTATGTATCTTGTTCATAATGATAAGATTATGACACTCGTATTCACATAATATCAACTCTCGTTAAAATACCTCTTCTCACGAACTACTATTATTTGCGTTTATTTAGGGTAAGATAAGACTTACGTCAAAACCGGCATATTTATTTGCGAGTAAATAAATGTTGACATTAATAAAGTCATGAGTAAACTTGAATCGTAACTATTATCGATCACGAACGCCACTGTTTTCAAAGCGTTCTTTGAAATGTACGGTCCCTAGAACCAAAAGACATGTGCATTACGACTGGCGGCAGTTCTTATAAACATTTGTGTGAAATCGCGATAACAGCGTTACACTCGTATGCGCAGTTAAAGGGATTAGATATTCATATTAGGAGTATGGAAAATAGCTGCTGTTTTTATATGTATCCCACTTCTGATATTGTACAATCCAGAAACCTATATATGTATGAATGTAGCACTGAAACTTAAAAATAATCCCCAAGCTTTCCTCAATTTCACAGCTTTAACAATATAAACAACTCATTTGATATATAGCATTTATTTTAACTATCTTTCCTTTTAAAATGACATTTTATATTTTAAAGAGTTCGTGGTTGGTCAACGTTTAATAATATATGTCTCATTGTTATTAACCGAAAGGATCAGATCAGCTCGACAGTATATACACACAATGGATGTTGCTGAGCCGATCCGAGTCGATTAGTGCGCGGGAACTCATCGAAATTTATGTATTCCCAAAACTGTCGATCGTGCTGAGTCGATTCGATCCGATCCATTGGATGCGAAACTTTTTATATACAATTCTAACGAGACCACTTTATATAATTTCGTTAGAATCGTACCTAGACTCGACTGTGACGCCAAATGACGTTATTTTAAAAGTGTATTAAATTAAAACATGTTTTAATAGAATGTGGTATGCAAAGCAACTTGATAATACAACTGGATTCATGTATTTTCAATTAATTTTACTCACATATTATCAAGTTTTTAGTACCTACTTCTCACACAAGGTATTTCCTTCTACACTGGCCAGCTAATGGAAAAATACGTTTGACAACGCTTAACCTCAAATTAATAAAGGGTTTTTCTATTTCTGTCACAAAATGAGGATGAATAACTTGAGAATATAGAAGTTGATTAATCCCGACAGGTTGATAATGCATGATAACTATTTATTTATCAAATTGTTTAATAATTGTGACTAACAAAAACCAAATATTTAGTTTCGAACTAATGAATACATCTCTCGATTTGTATAATTTTTTTTGGCCGAAGAGTATCGGCCATCTTGTTTGGAATAAACTCATGACATTGTTGACGCAATAGAAGAGATTTTATGTTGTTAAGATGGTATCTCTGGTACATATACACGCACACCTACTAAGTCGCCCCTCGATGTGTATATAGGTATGAATGTCTTACCCTTCTTATAACAGATATAGTGGCTCTTCATCTTCCGCCATCCACCCGCTCAAATATATCTGTCTCATCGCATATCCTTGTTGCACTTACGTGTTTTGACGCTCGTGTTTTCACGTATTATGGTTTCTATTTTTCTTTTTTTTTTCGTTTCATTTCGTTGCTATTTTTATTCCTTTTTTTTCTATATGTATGTTTGTGCAAGATGTTTGTAAAGTTTTTCACCTTACCATTTTTATTGTCACAAAAAATGCTAACGATACACGAACCATTATCAATAGATTCGTTCCGTTTGTGGCGATTTTTTTAATTTATTAGTGTTATAACAAACACTAAAGTGAAAATCTGAACAAAATAGGTTCAGTAGTTTTTGAGTTAAACTGGAACAGAGAAACTATCAGAGAAAAATTAAGGAAATGGTTAATTCGTTAGTTATCATTCTGAATTGTCTTTTTAAGTTGAAATTTTGTTAAAAAAACGTTGAGGAAAAGTTTGGTAGAGGAACAATTTTAAAAGAAGCTTTACCAATGTTTTCATCTTCAAGACCTCAACTGGTTGGAAGAGTGGTAAACTGTAGGTACCGATTTTAAATACATGGTCATTTTTTTTTACTATACATAATGAATTAAGTTCTTAAAAAAATGACGTTTTTTAAACAATTGAAAGCACAGGATTGCCTCTTATAATTTTAATATTATATTAGTAAAATGTTCATTATGATATAATTCATTAATTCATTAATTGTTAAGAAACATCCATTATTTACAATGCTGGATTAGAAAAAAATATTTTTCAAACACTGTCACCGTCGAGACTTAAATCCGAGTCTTTTTACTAGCGCGACGAAATAAGTAATCAGAGATAAATATCCAAACTGTCACTGTAGAGTAACTAATAACTCATTCCACCGCGATAGTGGAACAATTCGGGTTTGAATCCAGATGGCGACAGTGTTGACAATAAATATTTCTAATATATCATTGTAACAATGGATGTTTCTAAAACAATTGTAGCAATCCATAGCTATCCTACCGTAAGTTCAATATAAAAATATGAAGATGTACAATTTATTAGTGTCGCGATGTAGCTTTATGAAACTTACAGGGGTTTAAAAACCCGGTTATATTTTGAAAAGCCAGTGAAGTAAGTTGATATGGGTTTTGGTGCGTGTATTGCTTTGATAGTTTAAGCTTGAATACGGTTTCTTGTTATCTTTTCTATATGTAGACAATATACGTTTAAGATATCTTCTCTATATCTGTATACCTACGTATAAAGGTATACGATATTGGTAACAACGCAATTTCTTTTATGTATTCTGATGTTGTGTGTCGAGGTGGGAAGACTATTGGAAGACGGGAATATGGAATGGGAATGAATAAGGGGACGGCTTTCCTCTTGTATTCCTGGTGTTTGTGCAACGCAATACACCTATATAGAGCTTTATGGTCTTCTTAGCTATAATATGACATAAATACTACAGTCAGAATTTTAATGTGTAAACATTTTAGCTCACACACCCTGGTCCGGGCTTCATGGGAGCTCAAGCGTCATGTAGATGTGAGTTCGAACGTCAAACGTAAGAACACAAAAAAAAATCAGAATTCAAAAAATTAGATTTATAATTATCTTGCCTTTACCCTCGGCTATGTATCAATGATGTCAGTTTTGACAAAAAAATATGTGTTGCGGCTGTAGTTCCAGTAGTATTGTTTTATAAAGAACGTGGCGAGAGAGAGATGGTAGATTATAGACGCTCAACCTATAATCTCTCTCTGTCTCGTCACTCTTTGTATAAAACAACTATCCGCTCGGCAGCAACAACAGTAGTGAGCCTTCAGCTCTACCGTTTTCCAAGCTTGCTTTGCGAGGCTGCACCCCGCTCGATATAGTAATAACAATTTTTCGTCGACTTACGTTGCAAAATTGGTTTCCACGAAAAACGCTCTTATTTTAACGCGATAATATATAGTACATGTTCATCCTGAAGGCTCATTCTAAACATGGGTAAAAAAAATTTTTGAAATCGAAGAAGTAGTTTCGGACATTACCTTACAAACTTTACCTCTTTATACTTATAGATTAGTCTAACAAACATTATTATAAATGTATCATTTTCAAGATTTATTTTTCGACGAATGAATTTATAAAAATTCATTAAAATATAATATGTACTTGTCTTTTACATTAGCGTGACTGAACAATATTTCGTTTGTGTGCAAAAGTAATGAAGAAAAGATCAAATGAAGCAGAACCGTCCGCTGCCTTTGGGGGCAATGCTCACTGTGATTGACGCATTATTGCTGTCGCTGTACATAATATTATTATGTCAACTTCCTTTCAATGTCATGTTTATGTGCATTCAATGGTATTGGCGCTTATAAGCGCTTAAGATTTTATTCCGGTGCTCAGCGGTTTTGATTAAAAATATGTGTCCATGATATGTTGACTGAGACAAATGAAAAATTAAGCATTTGAAGGTTCAAGAACGCATCTTAATTTTAGAAAACCTCTCTAAATTGTCAATTAACAAAACGTTCGTTAGTTAACCTACGCAACTTTACAGTACTAGTGTCATTTCATGACCGATTAGATAACACTATCATGAACCTATACCATATATAAACGAATTCTGATTTTGAGGATTAATTTTGGGGCCATATTAGAAAATTATCAAATGAAAGAGCTCATTATGAGAATTACATATTTTTTTTAGAATTTTAAAATGCATATAAATATGCATATATATAATGCATATATTAATGAAAATGTACGAAAATCGAGCTTCCCCCCTTATCTCTGAAACTACTGAGCCTAAAATTTGAAAAAAAATCGGGAATATAGAGTCTCACCCATAGTTTGCACTAGTTTACAGGAAAACCTAAACGAAAATCCTATGTCTTACAGTTCTCACGGAAAACGTAATGGTACGGAACCTCGCGATTTTGACTTGCACTTGACTGGTTTTATGGTTTGTTTGACGATTAAGCGCTCATACAATTTTGCTTGAGCGATACACCAGCTATAGTTTGTTGAACGTACCCAATGTTAATAAGCGGATTGAAGCAACAAGGCTATGTGATCGGAAGTGTAACAATGTTGTGCGATCGGTTATGACGTCGCTATAACGGAAATGACACGTCATGATATGTACTTGCGCATGTCTGGCACTTTCCGTAAGTACTATTGTGAATGAATGATGGATGATAATATAAAGAAACGTTTAATGGACGTCCCGTGGTCATATATTACTTTTATTTGCTTCATTTCGATTTCTCATACAGCGTGTTTCAATCGGTCATTAAAATGCATGGGTTCAATAAAAATGTGATGAGAAGTAATTATAAAAGAGATAAAGTTTGTTTGCCTATCCACGGTAATCACAAAAACTGCTGAACCGGTATTAAAATCATTGCAATGTTTAAAAAGGTTGTTTCTTCCCGACGGACAGATACTAGATATTATTATGAAAAAATAATTATTGTTTTAGGATATTTTTTTCTACACATGGGAATTGGTCAATTTTTTATTTTCAAAATATTTACGAAACTGTAAGACTTATAAAATTTTGTTTTTCACAAAATTTTTCCGATACGGATTCGCTCGAGGAATATTTTGGTTTGGCAGCAATACTTATGCTAGTTCGAAGTTATATCACCATGAACGGTATTTGGCTTAGAGAGCATGTAGAGGATTCCCGGCTTGCTTTACATTTTTGATCATTGATCACCTCTCTTTTGTCGCGACGTATTTGATGAAGTTGCATTGCACCTGTTGAAAAAACGTCTTATGAAAAAATAAACAAGAGTGCGTGTTTTTTTAATAAAAAGGTGTTTGGTTGATGTTACAAAGTAGAGGGACTTATGTCGAATTTTTGGTAAGATTTTTCTACTTTTATATTTTTTTAAAGTACCTAATATTATCTTATACAGGGTATATGTGTACTTTTATTTAATCATTTATGATTAGATAAACATTTCACATCATTCAAAAACTAATAATTCAATTATTTTCCAATGTATATTTTTGTTTACGAGTAGACATTCATGTCGTTTCTTTCAAAAATCTGTCATTCATACGCTTTTTGAAGACCACGCACACTTGTCAAGCATAAACCTGCACGACTACCACAGCAAAAATGTGCAACCTGCACGATGCCGTCACTAGGCCAGCATAACTAGCATAAACATGTAAATTTTACTGCAAGTTTCGTGATGTGCGGTAGACATTTTACAATTTTCAAGTAATCAATGCAAATTAATTAATATAATCGGCACTTACCTATACAAATTTAGTTAGATAATTTGCATTGATTTTTCACATGGCACTTGGTAGAACATGATTTATAATAACAGAAAACCCGGGTCGCAGTGCCAAAACTCTGCCGACAATATAGTGCATTTGCTTATACAGGCAGTGTGGCTTTATTATGCGAACTTAAGTTGGTTTTTGGGCAAAATAAAAAATTTTACTCCTTAATACACCCCTTAAAATAACATTTTTTTTCTTAATTGCAATATTATTATCAATCGAACCTCTATACCAAATTATATACACCTTTCAGTAAATAATTCACTATCTGCAAAATAACGTTTTCATAAAATTTGTAAGTCCGGTCCTGTCAGGCCGATTTTATTAAAATTTTAGGGACACATTTTAATTACTATTAGAGGGTTAAATTTCAATTTTGAAACGATTTGAAGAATTTTTTCGGTATTTTGGGGCCCAAAAACATTTTTCAACCCCTAAAAACTACCCTTAAAGTAGCCCGATTAGGCTCATTTCAAATAGGCTTCTTGCGGTGATGGATTTCAACGCGTGTGCCAAATTTAGTTGAAATCAATTAACTCTTTCGAAAGTTATTGCCCGCACACATATATATATATATATATATACGTATATATATATATATATATATATATATAAATATATATAAACATTTTTAAAAATGGTGCCAAAGTGTTTAGGAGGTTATGAAACGTCGAGAAATTTTGGTCCGACCCCTAGGTCCCGCCATCCGAACGACGCCAATAGTGTATGTTGCCATATGGCAAATACACTACTAAATAAAAAGACTTGATATTTTTTGTAGAATTTCCAAGTGTTTCTGTTAAAATTTGGTTAGTTTTATCACAATTTTAAAATTTAATAAATCTGTTGCTTTGAGTACGTTATCGGAAATTCTTTCTGTTTGCAGTGACATTGAAACATTTATAGATTTGTTACTATTTTATATATTATGTAAATTGTAGATCATTATTGTAAATTGTCTTTTACTTTATTAAAAATTTGGCGTAAGCTACTTTGCCATAGCTATTAACTATACTTATAGTGCTAGGGATATTTTAGCTGCTTAACGTCGCGACGGCACGCATGCGACGCTCTGAACCGGCTGAGGTTTTAACGCCGACACCACATTAGTCATTTATAAAAACATAAACATACTGTCAACACACTTCGTAAGTCAAATTATGTAATATTGTGTGCCATTCACATTTTTTACAAACAAATTTCATCATACTTTTATATAGATTCAAAATATTTATTATAATTGTATTTTTTAGATGACTGTGGATCAATCAATTAATAATGCATTAATATCCAATCGCAACGTTTCGTTTTTATTTTAAAAACTTCATCAGGCTCTACAAATATAATAAAAAATTTTACATATAAGTATGTTTAATAATGTCAAAAATTAAATATAAATATCAAAATTTTTTTAAAAAATTTACTTAGATAATAATGAAAATATTCATTTTGATAAAAATTGCGAAATGTTTTTTACCATAATACAGATAAGAAAAAAACTGTCTTATATTTATTTTGAAAACAAATTAAAAAAATGTAATTAAAATTAAAAAACTATAGAAACATGCAAATGATGGTCAAGCGAACACATTTTTTAATAATTAACACATGAGCAATCATTTTTTCATTATTTCGGTGTACTATTAACGGCATCTGTTATTAATTGATTGATCCACAGTCCTCTAAAAAATACAATTATAATATATACTGGATCTGAAACCACATATATCATAAAATATTTATTTTTGAAGTTACTTATACTTCCTCTGGCACGTTGGAAGTAAAATTTTAACAGACAATGGAAAGTGCGTTAACGAAAATTCGACAGTACGAAGTTGACTATAAGACGCCCAGACTGAAATGCGGACGAAATCAATGCACTTTGTGCCATATAGAAACTATATAATATATTAGATAACTATAGCCTTTGATTACAACCAATAGTCGTTTTAAGTGACACCCAGCGGAAAAAACTAAAAAAAAAAATAAAATTTTTTAAAAATAAAAAAAAAATGCCAAAGAAGTGTAACACGCATCCACTTTTTTGCGGTTTTTTTTAAGATCATCAACCGTTAATGTATCCAAAAAGTCGGTGTAAAAACACATGATCCGTTATTTTTCAGAAAGCTCTGTGAAAGGTCCACACCCACTGAATCGAATCGGATTGGCTCGACACGATCTGCAGTTTTGTTTCCACGCACTACTACGGTATGATCGGCTTGGATCGACTCGGCAACCCATCAGTGTCGAGCCGATCCGAGTGTCGATTTAGTGAGTGTAGCCTTTAAATGTGTAAGACGCTTTAGCTCCACATATAAATTCCATGTCCGACCCACCTGTCACAGGCGTTTAACCTTTGCCATGACGCCGTTTAACATTTGGAGACAAGAGCGCCGCGTGTCGTGACACCGTATGTGTACATTTTATACAGCCAGCACGTCTACTTAACCCTTCACTAACCCCTCCACCCTCTGACGGATGTCATGTTGATTATAATGTGTTTATTATACATACATAATGTTTAAACTCGAGCCGCAGAAATTAACCTGTTTGTGACTACTCTATACATTAGCACGGATAAAATGAAAGTGCCTGGTTTTAGAATTTTTAGCTTGTAAATAGTTTTTTGCAAGATCCTCTATAAAATAGTCGCTACTCACGATCGCTATACAGGATCATGAAATAACACATGTAACACTTAGAAAACGGGTCTTTTTAGTGATCTGCATCTTTGCATCTGGATCCCGTATGTGAGCCGGCTCACTTAACCTGTTCAAAAAGAGCCGAGTTCTGAATGTGTTACTGCAGTCTGCCACTGAGTTACCTAGTTCAGTCAATCATATCACGACCTGTATAGAATCAAGAATGCATAGCCAAACATGTGATGCATGAGTCATTTGAGCTGACAGATGCATCAAAGCAAGAACTGATACGTAAGTGTAAAATGTGCTTCTGTGTTAAGTGTTTCACTGAGTTATGCGGATCCGTTGATCCGTCGGCTCAAAAAAAAGTGAGTCGGCTTTCACGGATCTTCTGTCGGAGTCGGCTCTTTGAACCGGTTCAGATCTGAGTTACCCAACTCTAGTAACACTAGTAGTAGTAGTAAAGTGAAATAAACGTAGCAAATAATAGTCTACCTGCATGAGAATTGAACGTAGTCTACAATTAGACGTTATCTTGCTCAAAATTGAACTGTCAAAAGCTTTGAAAATTAGTTGAAACGCAGCTGTATTATAGATAGTATGTGCAATAGATGTATCTTACTCGTAATGATATGACTGTTAAAACTCGCTGTCGGTCGTCAAAATACATTCATTTACGAACAAGATATATAAACTAATATTTTGCACATCCTCTTATAAAATAGCTGATTTTTCTGTCGGTAAATGATCCATTTATAGTGCGTAAAGTAAAACAAACGTTCACAGTCTAATTAATTAACAATTAATTATCATAGATCACCTAAGCCTACCATTAGAATTATATTTGAAACAGCAGCTGCACGAGGAATTTCCATAAACAACCTAATAGAATTGACGTCTGTTATATAACGAAACTATCAAAAATGTTTAAGGTATACTGAAAATGAAGTGAAAATCAGCTATTTTATAGGCGTACGTGCAAAAATGTAATATATCTCTTGGACGTATTGATATTTTGGCTCGTGTGACGTTCATTTCAACCTATAATGTAATTTACTTGGTGAAAATAATCCACATTATAACCTGGAACTACTATATTCGTTTACACTCTCGATTACTAAATCAAATTTAATGTTATTTTTTTTGTCTGTCTCAAAAACTACGAAATCCATTGATAGTTGGTGACTAAAAGAAAAAAAAAACAGAGTGTTCAAATGGGTTAAAAGTGAAAACATACGGATAATATGTTGCTACTTAAGGTTAGTAAACTTTTGGTGGATGAGTTAAGATAGACGTCGTATGAAAATAAAATAAAAAAATTAAAAAGGATTATTTTACATGCTGCCAACCGAAAGCCATAAAATCCGACGGAAATATGCGCCTATAAATCCCTGGTTTAGATAAACAAACATTAATATGTATAAGCGATGCACTTATTTTAAGTCATAATAATAGTGTGCTGGTAATCGTTAAAATGCTTTTTGAATTATTTTATTCCAATGGCGTCTATATGTGAGGGATATAGAGAAATATTTAGATCAACACCAAAAAATCATAGAATATTAAAAAAATCAACAGAAATAATTCATCATGAAGTTACAGTTACATTATGATAGATAATTAATTAATTAGCAGGAAGAATTATCCACCTCCGGGCTCAGCTATTGAGCGTCTATAATCTACAGTCACCATCTAAGGATCCATTGTGCTTCCCCGCATAGGTCCGTAACACTTTTGAGCCCTTGTGATGGATCCGATGAATCTTTACATTACGATTTTATTGATATGTTTAGATTAACAATTTTTTTTTTAATTAAGCTTTTAACTTGTCGTATTTTTCAGCTTTGCCCGGAAATGACAGCCGGTCCTTTGTTGTATATTGAGTTGATATTTTGTCAGAATTATTTTATAATATTTTGAGTTTGGAGAATAAGTATTTCGTATGCTGACAATATGATATGTGTACTTGCACGTCTATTGTTAATTCAATATCACTCCCTCAAATTGTCACCCTATCCCAAGGGATGTCAATTTGTCACCGAAATATTTCAAACATACTTAGGTATAATGTATATCATAATAGTAATATTATCATAGTATATCACTATTAAATAAAAAACCGGTCAAGTGGGAGCCGAACTCGCGTGAAGAGGGTTCTGTACCATTCCGTTTTCCGTGAGAACTTAAAGACTTAGGATTTTCGTTTAGGTTTTCCCGTAAACTATGAATGACGTCCTATATTCTCTATCTTTTCCAAAATTTTAGGTTCAGTAGTTTCGGAGATCATAGGGAAAAATGCTATGCATTTTAAAATTATATAAAATATATTTAGTATAATAGCCGTTGTCTGCTATAATTGTTAAGAAACATTCATTGTTTTAGCACTATATTAGAAAAATTTATTATTCCAACACGTCACCGTCGGGACTTAAACCCGAATCTTTCCACTTTCGCGGCGGAATGAGTTGTCAATTACTCTACGGTGCACACAATTCAACATTTTAATCCTTCAAATATACCGTATTAAAAATGGAAAGTTCATCTTTGATTCATTCAAGAGCCCTCGCTACTGTGAGAGTTAATGTCTAGCTACAGCTAAAAATAATTGACTCTCGCATGTAGTGAATTTGAGTGTTGTAAATCGCTATATTTGAAGGATTAAAATGTTGAATTGTGTGCACCGTAGAGTAATTGATAACTCATTCCGCCGCGAAAGTGGAAAGTGGAAAGTGGAAAGATTCGGGTTTAAATCCCGACGGTGACGTGTTGGAATAATAAATTTTTCTAATATAGTGCTACAACAATTAATGCTTCTTAACAATTATAGCACACAACAGCTATTATACTAAATGAATTCAGCTGGTACGTAGCTACAAACGTATGTAAAAATCTACTAATATAAAAATATAGTTGGGTTTCTCATAACGAGCTCTTTCATTTGATAAATCACATGATGAACTTTTCTAATTTTCTCATTTATCAACAAAGAATAAAACCTTACAATATCTATTGGTGTACTAGTATTTTTATTACTGTGTTCATTTGTCTTATGCATAGTTATATTACATCTACCCAGTTCTATTATTGCTTACGCGATATACCTAGTTCACGATTCGCGCTACAACTGGTTCACTGGGTGTAGGGTTAACAAGTAACAATTCAATTGTATGACAAGTATGTATGTACACTTACGTATTCAATTCTCAAGTGTATTAGACGATATTATAACCTCCATTCTTCACACCCTACTGAATCGGAAAGTGTGTTTACGTGTAAAGAACATACTTGATGACATATTTGGATGATGTCTAATATTTTATTAATCAACAGCTATATACATACGAAATAATAACAACAATAACAATGCGTTTAACATCCGTTTGTCGACATTGCGTCATAACAGATGCAATCTGCACCATTACTGTTTACCATCTACCATTATTTGGCTAAGTTTTAAAACTTGAACTTAATTATATTAGCAATGGGCGAATGAAGGAATTATATAGGAAATTAGAATAAGTTAGGCAACCAGGAAGCAGAAGATTTTGACAGGTAATCCAGCCATGGCCTCGAATAAGGAACCATCTCAGTATTTATCTGGAATTAATTGAGGGAAACCATTGAAAACCTTAACAAAATGACCGGTACAGGAATTATCGTTTCTCGACGAAAGGTAGTAAAAGTCCCAGTTCTTAGTGCCGGAGGTATAGACGTTAAATTTCTCAATTTTAGATGGCGATAACTTGGAAACTAGTAGATACAGTTCTGCAGGATTGTGCTCATTCGATTCAGCGGACTTTTTTTTTATAAGGTCAAGTAATTTCAACTGTGACATTTTTATATTTTCCTGAAAAATAAAAAAAGTTTTTTCGTGTTTTGCTGAGGTCATCAGCGCCCAGAGTAAGATTTGAATTTTGCGCCCCCAAAACTTATTTTGTAGAAAAAAATACGATAACTTTAAAATGCGCTGCCTCTTTGGTCCACTGATAAAAAATGTTCTCTTTGAAATACCGATCAATTAGAGGATCTAACACGATTGCCTTAGCAACATATAAATCAAAATAGAAAAATGGTTGTTCATGGCATGCAAAATGATTATGGAAATAACAACAAAACAAATCAAATATTGTTTTTAATAAAAATGTCAATTGAAATCATCCCTGTCAAGCCGTGAAATCGTTTTTTTATTTATTTGTAAAATATAAGCTTTATAATCTGTTGAATAAACATCGTAAAGCGCTTTTCATATTTTAATATGTAAATCTATTTACTGTACTTTAAAATATATTAATTTCGGGGGCGAATTATGGAATACAACTCCCCGAAGTATGAAAGGGGGTGCTGTAGTGAAGTGACACCTTGTGCCATTATAACATGAAATTATTCCATCAGTTTTACTTTAAGAGCGTGTAAGCAATATTTCATTAGACAGATGTCGATGTCAGAGGCGTCCCTATTATAATTTTCGTTACGTAAAAATTTATTTTTTATAGAGAGAAATATTTATTATACAAATCAATAGAATTTTTGCTGTGTTTTTTATGTAGAAGTTAGAAAAACGATTTCATTTTTTATTTTTTAAGCAATGTTCTTGTTCTTTAATAAAAAAACAATTAAAAGAACATTAAAAAACTACCAACCCGACGTATCTTTTACGCATTTTTTATATATTGCGTCAAAACAAAAATCAGTACTGGCTTCATTCTACGTCACTATATTCTATTTATAGAAAAACGATAACACCATCGTCTGTAACAATATTGTTTCTAAAAACGGACCCCATTCTGCGCCACTGTTTTGATTGCAGGTCTTCGGAACAGAGGGGTAGAACAATGATGTCCCAGTGGGATCGACAAGTGGTTATATGGCGTCAAATAATCTACACCTTATAATAAAAAATCTAAATTGAATCATGCATTCACAATTGTTCTATATTATGTTATTAAAGTTATAACAGCAAGTGCATAATGTATAAATACATACATGAAGCATAGGGTTGCATCAAGAAAAGGGCGCGACCCTTCTAAATACGCACACCTATTTAAGTTTTTTTGTACAGGCTGATCAGAAAACGTCAATTAACAGTTCGAAAAGTGCGATTAAAAGACCGCGCACTCTATATCACCACGGACCAGAGAACTATCCACGCTGTTTACCGCAGTAGCGTATTTTAGACAAGCACGTAACCAGAAACGGACGTCAAAGCAAATCGTGGTGGTCGAAGTACAATTCTGACTATATTTCTATGTTTGGCCGTGCTGGACTAACTTAATCTTGTGTTTTGGTGCTGTTTTGGTACTGTCAGTGAAGAGAAATGATATCCAAGAGCTCGAAGAATGTGTGTTAAGACATTCGAAAATATTGAAAGAATTTTTTATCTCTCTCCATAATTCAGGAAATAAATGATGAAACTAACCGTATTGCTTCACATCGCAAGTGTCTCGATTCAGTGCATTTATAGTTTGATTTATTAATGTCCTATTAAAAAAACTAATCAAAACCCTTATATAAATATCACAACTTAAATTTTAAATTAATCTACTTTTCAGCCTCTTAAAATATTTAATTAAGACCAGTGTTTCAGAGATTCAAAACCTTCAAAGAACTGAATTTACATATAGTATTTTGAGCAGTAATTTTCTCTTCACAAATCTGAATAAATTTTTCTCTTGGATATTGAAACCGCCTGTATATATTTATATTGCATTCTTCTCGCTATATCAAGTATACTTATGATATTGTTACATACTTGTAATGCAAATGGACGAAGGAGGGGTCCAATGAAACATGCACTATAATGTTTTTTGAAAAGTGCATAACGTATGCCACTGTAAATTAAGATGGCTGATACACTAGTCGGCCAATTTTAAATATATGGTACCTATATTAAATGAAAAATTCAAATATTTATTTAAATAGACATATTTAAATTGTTATTTTTGATTAGATAAAAAAAAAACAATATAGACCAAAAGAAAATAAACATTAGTGCAACAGCATGAAGTTATTAGCACTTATACTATTGATACTTTTAATCACTACTTAGTCGTTCCTGCTATGTATTAAAATATACAGTGTTGCTAATTATATAACTTCTGAAAATGACTCTTTAGTGTTTAAGAACAAATGTTCCAAACGCACAGTTTCTCATTTAAGGTAGTTGTCGTGGTTAAGGCACACCATCAGAAAATTCTTAATTTTTGTATACTTATTAAGGACATGATAATACAATTACCCTGAAAATTTGAAGTCGATCGACCGTATATAATCCGAGATAAATTCAATTAAAAATTGGAAAATTAACATTGATTGTATACGATCTCTGTAGTTCTGAACCAGTTTCTTATTTATAAAAAAAGAACTAACTGTCAGAAACTTTCCAAAAACTGACAGTCTTTCAATGCATTTGTTATGAGTTTAAAAAAAAATAAGAAATTTTTTTTGACCGTCTAATTATTTTTATAAATAACGGTTTAAAGTTGAACCATTTATATAAAAGTATACATGCATATGAATTCTGTATGGGTTACGTTTCCACGGGTACAGTCTTGCGTACAAATTATGGATCACTTAGCTACAAGCTAGTATACTTTAATGGCAACTTTTTGACAATATTGTACCACGACAACTACCTTAAATAAACATAAAGAAAAATGTTGGTTTCGCTCAAGAAAAATATGTCAAAATACGAAGTGGGCCGAAAATTTTCTATAAATTTATAAATTAATTGCGATCAGCTGTTGAGGAATGTGACCGAAAACCTACGACAGGTCTATATATTAATTCTCTATCGAAATTAAACTTCCTTGTGGAGTACCTATCGTTGATAGATATAAGAAAACAGTGACAAGTAGATCCGTCACCTTGGACGAAGGGCGACACTCCGGCAATACATGTGTTATAATGCACGGTGTGACGGATTAAATGGCGGGAGACGTAAGGTCCTTTTGTGCAGTCACTCACTCGTTCATTCGGACCGCGCCATTCACGGTGCATATCGCCGGAATAATTACTTTTAATTTTCATATATAAAGCCAACCAATTTCATTAATTAAAGTCAACACGAATGATGGATTATATTATCAAATTTACGGATTAAAGTATTCATCGTAAATTGTTTTAGATTTTATGTAAATTCAAATTTATTATTCACTTCTAACTAATTTCAAGGATGTTTAGTGTTGCAAAATACTCTGATTCACAAAATGTATACCTGAAAGCGGTCTTCTACTGTGAACGTAATTTATTGTGCTGGTACTAGTGGGGTCAGAAAATTGTGAAATACATTGTTTTATTTTCAAATTTCGTAAAGAAATGAATAGTCGTGTCCAATGTAAGGTCAGATTCTGATTCTTCCACTCACGAAACGTGCTACCGTTTTACTTACATGTTTCGTAAGCAAACGGAAGCATGATAATAGGGTCGAAAAATCGTCCCAGACATGAGGTCAGGTTCTGATTGTTTCACTCTTGAAACGTAATAGCAGGGAGCTTGCAATGGATGTGTGATTGAACTACGTTTTGCTACCATTTTATTTCCATGTTTCGTAGGAAAATGGTAGTACAGTGATAGGATCGAAAAATATCATGGAGCTAGCAACGGATATGTGAATGAACTATACGCTCTGCTACCATTTTTCTTTAATGTTTCGGCAAATGAAATGTTGTTGATAGGGTCAAGATAAGATCTGCAAAACGTAATTAAAGTAGTTTTAGGAGATGGAAGTTATGCATCGTTCTCCATCCTGATTTTCTAGTAGATGATTTGCTAGCGGACGAACCAAAATTAGTTTATGAACCAGAAGTGTGATCCACTGAGTTCTCATCTCGTTTTAAAAAAATCAATATTTTTCGACCACTTGCATTGCTATTTGGGCTTAAAATTGTAAATTATGTGTTTAATTATCATTTTTGTATTTGAATGTATTATAGAAAATCCTTTATATTTCGTAGAACCACTTTTTTAATAATATTTTACTAGCTAGAATGGAACGCAGTTCTTCTTGTCTCAACAGTTCAAAACATATTTTATTTTCTTGGCTTGTTTTGGTTGAAAATTAATTTTTTTTAAAACTGTGATCCAACACTTCTATATTGTTGTTATTTTTTCGGACTGCAACACTAAAAATTCTCTCATAGAGAGAGGGCTAAAAGATAAAACTTTATATTAAAAAATACGATAGGGTGCATTAGTTCCGAAAAGATTTCAACGCATCATTTCACTTTCTGCTGAGAAGGAATTCAATTAATAAAAAGTAAAAATAATTGAAAAATATTAGATGATCGATGTTATAAAACACTGAAAATGCGTAAAAATCCGCTTAATATCCAAACATAATTGAATGTAATTGGTGAACATCCGGTGCTCCATTACAAAGAACTGAAGACCTGTCAACTATCGGCTATCGTTATGATTTTTTAGCAATTCATAGCTTTTTTTCACACATCTGTATAACAAAGGTAGTTCATAGATGCCGCTCTATGAGATTTATAAAGGTAACCTCACATTTTAGTTACGCAAAGCAAATTTATTTGTCAATGAAATATAAATAACTGGATTCCTCTTACAATGTGAAATATAACTCTAATTTTAAATTTCTGCTCCATACATTGCAACAAATCTGCATAGCAGTCTCGTTTGCATGTCTCTATTTAATAAACTGCCTATAATACTACAAAACCCACTTGTAAGGCAGTTTAAGAATATCGTAAAGGGCCAGACGACTTTAAAAAATTAATGATTTCTCCTTCATTTAATATTTTTTATATCTTTTATGCTTTTGTAGCTGAGTTCATGCTACTAAGCTGAAGGCTGTTGGTTTTTAAACAAATAAATTATTATTATAATTATTACATACCTGGACATGACCTTGAAGTTGAAGCTATTAAAAAAAATAAATTCAGTATTGCCATTTTATTATTTTCTGCAAATTCTTTAATGAGTCTCTAAAATTTTACTTAAAATTAAAATTATAGTTGCTTAAATTTTAAGTTAGATTCTCGAGCAAATGGTATTTGATTTATTTAGATTGATGGTGATTTTTCTTAATTTTTTTCACATTTTACTGTTTTCAAAAGTGATGAAGGATAGAACCGTCACATTTAATAATGGCATTAATCTTCTCATTTCTGGAGTATTGACACATTTTTTGTCTGTAAGTGTTGCGATATCTTTTTAGACTAGTATCGTTTAGAGACGATAGTAGGGTCATTTCTGCGCACAAATGAATTTCGAGTCGGACGGATCTATATTTTCAGATAAAGGATTGGTCGTATTAATACTATCAATTATTTGTTCATCGCTAGTCGAAAAGAACCATTGACAGTACGTATAGCGCCTCTGAAATAACAAATCACGTTTCTGCTGGCGGCTTTTCCCACTCCCTTTCTACGCAGATTCCTCACCTTGCTACTATCTTCTCTAAACGATCTACTCTATTTAACCTTCCAATATTTTCATATCGCACCTTGCTGTGGCTTCGTTGTGTCAGATACTTTACAATACGCGGCGGTATGGAATTGTTAATGCTTCAAGGGTGATTTAAGATTGTGTGACGGTAGACAAAATACAATAAACAAGAATTGTTCGAGGAATAGCATTTATAATATAACATAACCACGATCTGAGCGATGATGACAAGGCATAAATAGCACAGCATAGGTAAAATGGTTTCACTGTTTCTAATTTGAACATCTGTGGGTACAAAACTATCAAGATATATATAATACTACCAGTGTCTGTAACCCCTGTTTTCATTGATGTTACTCATATTTTTATTGTGATTTTTGTAATTGTGTGTCGATTTGTTAGAACTATGCAAATGTGACAAAACATTGTGTATAATTAAATGTTTAAGGTAACTGCATTATCAACTGTTCAATATGCTCCCTATTTCACCGGCATACCTCTATCTTACACGAGAAATGGATGTGTCTGTGCATGTAAAATACACTTACTCATAATTTGGAAATCTTTGATGTTAATAGTTCAAAACTAGAAATATGTACCATTCTTTCCATGTGACTTTTAACTAAGTTTTTACAGTTTATTTGATCTAAATGAACTATTTAAAATCAAATAAAAACGAGAAAGTTTACACAAAATTTTGTACAGAAAAAATGAAATTTGGAAAAAATTCTTGAGTAAGCCAAAGCCAGTATTTTTAGTCTATAAAGAAAAAACATCAAAATGTTAATTTACCTTCCCGTAATTCGAAATCTTGTGAAGTGCTGTAAAGAAATATTGACGAATATCAGGTTTTTTTATTCAATTTTTAGGTCAAAAGCCAAAAATATATGAAATTTTAAGCAGCGAGTCAAATTTTATGAATCTTATTGCTTAATCACAGCTAATAAAACCAGTATTAAACTGATGTTTGCGCTTCAGTTCGAGAACATATTTTACAATCTGATGCGTTAGCACTGCCTTCATGATTAAACGAGTGATCGCATTCAGGAAAATTGTTCATTCTAATTATTTCGATTGTGATTTTGGATTTGGGCTCATGGTGTTGAGACGACACTGAATTGAGAATTTAATTATAAAGAACGGTTTATGTAGACAATTAAACCAGCCTGTCAGTAAATAGCCAATAAAGAAGGAACATTGTCTTATGGGATAACATGTGAAGGATTAGTTTGCCAGTCAACTTCCACGTTCGATAAATCTTATTTATACAAAATACATTGTCAATAAGTTGTCTTTCTCGTCTCCTATGGCTATATTTACACACAGCGGGCGATTTTCCAATAAAGTGCACGCTCTATCTGAAAAATAAGTTATGTATAATACATATACGTAATATACAGAATGTTCAATACGTATAGACCATGAGCCCGTGATTTTTTTTACCCGACTACGGCCAAAAGGAGGGTATATGATTTTAACTGGTATGTATGCATGTTCATTTGTTCCCACATATCTTCTAAACTAATTTGACAAATGAAGTATCGTTAGAAGCGTCTTGATCATCCGCTGGTTATAGGCTATGTGACGTTACACAATTCAAAATGGGGCCGTCTAAAGGACATACAGTCCTGTATCAATTTTTTTCCCTGAAATGTGCCGTATTCGGTATCAAACGAAAAATCGTAACCAAAACATTTCAAATAATATATATAGTACTAGCAGTCTCCCGCGAAAATAACACCTCAAAATACTTTAAATAAAAATATAAAATTGACCCAACTACGGCAAAAATCGTGCTGTGAAGAGTACGAAACAAGAAAATATTTTTGTCCCTGGTCGCATATCACCTTACCAGAAGGGTTGCTTGTATTCAACAATATATTTTAGGGTATTATTGAGGTTTTAAGGCACAGAATAGGCAAGAATAGTTTCTTGTTTCGTACTTTTTAGAGCACGATTTTTGCCGTAGTTGCAAGGTTTTAATTCTTAAACCTTGATCCCTCCGATTGTAAATCGGGAAATTTTGAACTTTGGTCACAGAATTTATTTACTGTTTTTATTAGCTGTGATTAACCATTAAGCTTCAGAAAATTTGACTTGCTGCGTAAAAATTTCAAAAAACATATTTTTGTCCTACGATTTCAAAGAAAACGTGAATTTATGTAAAATAAAGTTGTAGATATAGTGTGCCGAGTCGGAATTTTTAATTTCGAAAAATTTAGCAATTTATGGCAGTTTAAAAAAAAATGCGTTTAGGTCATAAATTTTACATTTTAATTATTTTTATAAAATTTTTAAATCAAAATACAAAAAATCCGACTCGACACACTATAGAGAAAACGGTTTCGAATATTTTAAAAAAAATCGCTTCAAAACATATATTAAAAACTGTATGAGTTATCCCGCCGAGCGTGGCGGAAAAAGTAGTTAGGAGAAAAACACGTTTAAAGTTTTAAGTATGCGCGCACCAAACTATCGTCTGGCATTCACATTTTCTACCGTAACTTTAGATCTATGAGGAGTTTTTGCAATTGACTTTCACAGAAATAAGTCTAAAGCTATAAAGAACAATAATCTGTTAAAAAAATAATCGATTTTTTGAAAATGCTAGACGTATGTAAGGCCTTAAGTAAAAATCTTTATAACTCAAACTTTGTAGCGTTTTAACTTGCAGAGTTACCGAGGCTCTACGGTATTTCGTTCTGCCTACATCACTGGACATGTCCACCATTACTGTTAGTTTAATACTTTTTATTCCATATATACGGTATATGCGCATTGTCTGTATAGAAACATTACAATCGTGTAGCACCCTGCTGAGAAATGCTGGGCCCCGTTGGGGCGGCGCCATTAGCGGCCGCGAGGATCAATTAGGATCCGACTGTGACGGGAGACTAATGAAACACTAACACGGTAGCGACATCTCCGCAGGCCCCCAGCACTACCGCACGTTACAATCTAAAATCCTACCTACTAACACTACAGATACTATCAGCTTCCAAACATCTTATGTTGGTATTACTCGTCGATAGTGATTTTGTTCATTCATCTAAATTCTAATTCTACATCTTGCGTAATTCAGATTTGATTCGATTTTGTATTTGTTGTTGAGTTCAATTAATGAAAAAATCTAGGAATACGCATATAAACGATAAGGTACATTTAAAACATTTTACCATTCTAACACACTTGTGGGGAATGGTACCTACTAATTTAGGTCAAAATTCACTTTCCAAAATTTTACAATATTTTTTCGTTTTGAGGTCTCCTGAATCCAAAAAAATTTTTTTGAACAATCTCTGTGTCTGTAAACACAATACAGATCAAACGGACGAGTGGACTGAATTCAAATTTTGGGGAGATATTTAAGGGGGTATTCTTATGTGAACGCATAAATTTTACCTCTTTTTAAGGAATTTTTTTTAGACGACAATAACATTCAATCATTTTAATTTTTTTATATGTTTTTGTTTGTATCTTAAACTGTATAAAAAAATTTTTTTTTCTCTTATTTTACATTTTTTTTATATATTTTTTTTTAATTAAATTAGATACTAAAAAAAAAAGCAGGTCACTGGTCATGGTAATAGCGGCTGTTTATGTTGTCTGAAATAAAAAAATCGAATGGATCATTGTTCAGTAGGGATGTCGCTATCGTCCCTACCAAAATTAATCAATTTCATTAAAAAAAAGAAATGGCGGACTGTAGAAAAAAAGTTGGTGTTTTTTGTTCATTTTTTTGTTAAAAACCGTTTAAAAAAAATAAGAAAATATTTTCGAAAATAAGCAATTTTGGTACGGACGATAACCATTAATGAGTAGAAGAACATATATAAATTTCAAAGCAATCGGTTGAATACTTTTTTTTTAGGACCATGACAGTTTTAGAAAATAATGTTTCCAGATAAATGCGTTTAAAGTTTCAAGAGCCAACAAGTCGCTTATACGGCTCGTCGGCGACTATGAGTTGTAATTTATTTAAAACTAGGAATTTCGGTCTCTATTTTTCACAGCATATTTTCGATAGGTTTTACTATTGAAATATGAAAAAAAATCGATTTTTCGAAGTGGTCACATAAGAATACCCCCTTAATATGTAAATATGAAGAATGGGAAAAATTGACGCATGCGCAGAAGAGATATTTGCTATAATGTTGTTTGTATAATGATGGTACTTATACTTTTTGTAATGATTTATTATTCTTTTTTTTTCACGAAAGTTTCGTACAAAATATTTCTTTCTAAATTTCAGTTTCGGAAATATTTTAAAAATAAAAAAAATCAGATATTCTTTTGTTCTGAAGATTTGTAAAAAATAGATTAGTTAGGTAGCTGACAAGTATGCTTTGGTTAATTTTTACAAAACGCGGGTAGCGGCTTGTATATCATATAATAAAACACTATTTAGAATATAAGCATATTAAAACGTTCCCATGTTAATAGCTATCTTTTTATTTAATTTTTTGTGCCAGTCTTATTAAAAACTATTATACATACATTTTTTGTATTTATATATTATGAGATGAAGCATGATCAAAACGTTAAGCTTAGGTAAATGAGAACGTGACCATAACATTTTGACAATACGCTGCACGATCTTGAATTTAATACAGTTTTGTATAGTTTTATATTATATAAATTCATCTATATTATCTAGATAGTTTAAAGTCGATTTTTATTCAAATACCAGAAAAATCTTTTGTAAAATACATATAATAAGAAAATATTCAACAAACATATGAAGCATTTTTAATATTGAAGACTAACTACAATCTTAGAAGTACAAAAGCAACGTCTGTTTATATGTTTGCCCGCTGATAATTCGAGAATCGCTGAATCTATTTTATTCAGTTTTCTTTTTCATGTAGGTAGTGTAGGTATCTTTGATTCAAATCATAACAATATTTATCTAAGTCGGAAACACATATTTCCTTAAAATTTTCAACGACAACAAGACGTTCAGCCCGTAACAAAGTTTATTGAAACGCTAATTGAGACTGAAAACTTTTTTGAAATCGGTCGAGAAATATAACCATTTTTTGCGATTAATATGAAATCCATATTGCCCTTTACATTTTTGACTAACTTTCATTATACAATTTCTTTTTTGTTGTTGAACTGTATTATTGTGTTGTCGGTACATTATCTGAAAATAATATTTATATATGCAGAAATAAATTAGTAGCCCACCCCTGTGAGTATTTTGCTACAATATGTATACGTATGCATATATATTCCTGCATATGCGGGGGTTGAATATGTTTTATTCGTCGTGTCAAAAGGGCGAGGGTCAATTCACTATCCCAATATATTGTACAACACAATAAGACCCGTGAAAAATCTGTCATCTATAAATCGTCGAATTGTTAATGTACAGTAGGCAACAGAAATTTAAAATCCATCGATGAATTAAAATGTTGCGATAAGCTTTAGAATTATGAGTAAACACCAATTAAATGCTAATAGATGTTCGTTCTAATCTCATCTATATATTGCGTTTATAGTTAATTTCAACTAATTATGGCTCTATTATTCTATTCTTGGCGGCTCGCTATTCACTCCTGCCCCCTTAGCATTATTTCTACTATGCAAACAGAAAGAGACGTATCTATCGAGTTTCCTCGTCAAAGCACTACCTGCTAGCCAATCACAATCAATTCTCCACTAGCCCCTTTTTCATTTCGCTCTCGTGACGGTGTATCGTTACTCTGTAAAACCAAATTATTCTTATCATGACTAAAAAAGAATTTCTTCAGGAAGAAACCAAATTATTCTTATCATGACTAAAAAAGAATTTCTTCAGGAAGAAACAAAGTTTAATTTTTATTTGTATAATATTTTTAACATACTAAGTGATTATTATCTATTATTATTATATAAAGTTAATGATATATATTCAAAAACTGATTTATTTTCGATAAGTGCAGATTGCGCAGAAAGTATTCTTTGCTAAAAAATTGTTTTTTTATTTTACTATTTGACGTATTTTTTAATGTAATTTGTAAATGTAATCTTTAAAAATACAGTTAAACTCATGTTTTCTCAACAGCATCTATATTTTTAACTACTTTGATTTACGTATTTTCAAGCTCTTAGTTCCAAACTATCTCTGCCCAGGCTACGGAAAAATACGTTTTACAACGTTTAACCTCAAATTATTAACGGTTTTTTCTACGACGGAATGAGAATGAAGTACAAAGTGAAAACACTAAGTCGATTAGTCCCAACAAGCTCATGAGTTTTATTGTAAGTAAAAAATAGAGTTTAAATAAACTGTTAGATCGATAGTTAAAATTAAATTTAGAAAATTTTTTAATTAATTTTTATAGTTGAATTTATAGTATTGTGTTTTTTTTTTTGGTTCTTAGTGTATCACATTGTATCTGATAGAAAATGTACTAGGTACTTCAATTCTCAATGCACTGGAAAAATTATCAGATAAATAATAGTGTAGTCATTTTCGAGTGGAAAATTATTTTTCCAATTACATTATTTTGTTCGATGTATTGAAGCGCCTTAGCATTGTTAATATGATCTGTAATCAGAGTAGCTAGATTTTTTCCGATTCTATTTCTGAATCATTCTGTATATGTTTTTATATTCATCTTGTTTCTGATTATAAAAGCATCCTCCGTTTTATAAAAAAAAACGATTTTTGAACGCGAAAAAATCTCTGCGGTTATAGAAAAAAAAGTGTAAAAGCTCATATCTTCTACACTAAAGAAAACAGTATCTGTTTTATTTAGTTTAGAGGCCATTACTTAACTTTCAAACTTTTTTTCTTATTTTTGAGAAACTTTAAATACCTCTTTGTAAATTTTAATTCTAGTATTTTTTGTTTTTTGAAATTTGCATAATGAATTTAAAGCCATCTAAGAATAATTAAATTTTGACAAAAATCGCATTTTTATCAAAAAACTAGCCCCGTAATCACCATATAATCCACCATAATAATCATTTCTTTTAATATAAGTACGTAGGAACTTAGTAGAAAAAAAGTCGCCTGTTGAATCTGCAAATTTTAATCGTAGCAAAATTCATCCGGATTTAATTACAAAGACGACGAGATTAGATTGCAAATATGAGACTCGAGAGTTACCTGAGTAACGGTCGGTAAAGGGTTAAAATATTTTCAGAACCATATTGGTGCCGCTGCACCATTTGTCCGTATTCTCAGCAAACAAAATATAAGTACATCAATAGACAAAATATATATTTGATACATGCATATTGTGTGGGTGATATATACGTTCATGTTTCTATTGTCTATGGACATTGTAAATATAGAAATACTACATGTCCAGGTTCCTCCCAGGCTGCGAACTGCAATAGCCTTCTCTAAATATAGACTGGACATGAAATAAGGTGATCGTGTAATAAAATATTTGACCATTTTATTATTAACTGGCAACTCGACCCGGCTTCACCTTGGATTTGTATTAAAAATGGACATAATTCGCTGGGACGGACTTTTCTTAAATAGGATTTAGGCGTCTTTGCCAAGCGCTGCCCAATGAAATGTAGAAAACCATCCCACATATCAAGAACTTGTACACTGCACGACTTGCATGCGAAATCAAAAGCCGAATGACTTTCCACTGTACTGGCTATTTTATTGTTTATATTTATATAACACAGTTGCGGGAGAAGAAGAGATACCGGTCGACCTTGACTGCAATTGTAGTGCAGAAATCTACTATACCACTTTATGATTTTATATATTAGTGCAGTATGCCAAGAAAGATATGAAACTAAATAACTTTGCGATTAAATAGTGAAATATAGCCTATAGAATTTCGGGAAGTATTGAAAAAAAAGTTTCTTCACAATTCGTCAAATAGTTTTTAAGTTAAATTCGTTTAAACATACATACATCTTAATATACATACATACGAAGAATTTTATATAATAGTATAGATTAGTGACATACCTGTTGAGTAAATGATAACTCAGCCGCCGCGACAGTGGAAGATTTGGATATTTGAATAATACATTTCTGATATTGTATTTTAATGTATGTTTCATACTACAATAGCAAACTGATAACTGTCTAATTGTATATTAAATAGGTCCTACGTTCTAACTATAACAAAAATTAGTTATTAATGTTACGTGTAGTAAGTTTTTTTTTATTTTTTAACGGTAAATTGGACAATTCAAATATAGTTAAACTAAATTAAAAAATTGCGACGTTTCGTTAAATCTTTTTAACTTCTTCAGGCACAACTAAAATGATTAAAAATAGAAATTAGTTAATGAAGAAGTTAAAAAGGTTTAACGAAACGTCGCAATTTTTTTATTTAGTTTAACTATATTTGAATTGTCCAATTTCTCGTTAAAAAATAAAAAAAAACTTATTAATTATAATGTACGTGAACAATATTGAGAGTTACGTGTAGTATTTGAACGACCTTTATTACGTCTCAACTTATTTCGCGGTCGGTTTTGTTTAATGTCCACATATGCACCGACAATGCACCTCCCATTTCCGTATTTCTATGCACTTTACTACACTATGTGCAATCAATTTTAGCATTATTCTCCGTTCTGTGTACACTACTGTATCTCTATAAAATTTTTCATACAGGTGATTTTATATTTTAAATAAAATAATTGTGTTTCCAGGTGGGTGTTATTATTCTTAAGGATTATTAAACTCATTCGAACTGAAAAGTGTTCTATCATTAATTTATGGAAGTTTCTGTTGTCGAGCGTCTATAATCTACAGTCTCGCATGCTAATAAAAATCTTATTTTCTAAAATCATAGATTTAAATTCATTATACGATATATTCGTTCAAATGTAGATTTTTTCCGCTGTATGACACTTAAAATAACTATTGGTTGTAATTAACGTTATAGTCGTCTAGTATATTATTATATAGTTTCCAGGTGGCATAAAGAGCATTGATTTTATCCATCTGTCACTTCAGTCTGAGTTTGTTATGACCAACTTTCGAATTTTTGCTAGCGCGGCCTACTTCATACTTTTGAATTTTCGTTAGCTATGCGCTCACAACTTCAGTGCCTGCTAAAATTTTATTCTTAACGCGCCAAAAGGAGTATAACAAATAAAAATCAGCATGCCAAAATACTAAATGTTTATATGAATTTTTGATTTAATTACTAATTTGTTAAAAATATTTTTATCAAAAACTTTTTATCGTGACATTAATATTTCATTCATTTAACATAAACTAGAACTCATGTAATTCGTCGGGATTAATCGACTCCTGTATTTTAAACTTCTCCTTCATCGTCAGTTCGCGGCAGTATAATAATCAGAAAAAAACCTCTATTAATTTAAGGTTAAACGTTATGAAGCATATTTTTCATCGCTACTGTCTGTGACGTGAGGTTGGGTTATCAAAATCAGTTGGTAAAATGGATGGTGTTGAAAATACATGAGTCCGATTGTACGAGGTATGATTGAAGTAATATTTATAAGTTTCAATTCGCCTATAGATACCGTCTGTGACGTGAGGTTGGCGGGGGTCGACTTGAACATTGTAGTTGGGGTCAGGGGTTCACCATCCCTTGGGACGCACTGACCGACCGATTCGCTCGACCAGTCAAGAAGCAGAGAGAAATGTCCTGATGTATACGGGATACATCCTATGTGTATATCGCGGAACGTACATACATATATCCATACACCAGTGTGCCGAATGCACAAAAGCATTTGCAAATAAAATACTACTATACACTATTGATATCAGTATTTACACAGTTACACTGTTCGTTGTATAAATTTACTATAGATACAAAATTTAGGTGGTATTACTCTTCGCTTTCTCTGAATATTGGTATAGTTTGCGTCGGATATTCCAAGGAAACACATTTTTTGAAGCTATACATCTTTTGGCGTGTTGAGAGTGTAATGTATATCCATATTAACATTTATACCAGTAATATTTAATTCCATCATCCACGGTGCATCTTTACTCTCCCTTTGACCTAAATTATAAATTTCAATATCGGAATTATTATTTGAATCACTATTTGAATAATTATCTGCATTATTATCGTCCTCCATAGCATATACATTTTGCCTATTAGTTTCATTACTTCTACCCTTTTTACATAGAATAGAATAGAATATTTATTTATTTCAAAAATACACACAGCGTATACGAAAACGTCACAAAATCAATAAAAAAGCATATAAAATTCATTTTTTAGATATACATATTAAAAACATTGTAGGTAATCATATATATGATAAAATTCCCTATCTATTAGCATTTTTTAGTGTATTTGCCATATGGCAACATACACTATTGGCGTCGGTCGGATGGCGGGACCTAGGGGTCGGACTAAAATTTCTCGACGTTTCATAACCTCCTAAACACTTTGGCACCATTTTTAAAAATGTTTATATATATGTATATATATATATATATATATATATATATGTGTGCGGGCAATAATTTTCGAAAGAGTCAATTGATTTTAACTAAATTTGGTCCACGCATTGAAAATTATCACCGCAAGAAGCCTATTTAAAATGGGCCTAATCGGGCCATTTTAAGGGTAGTTTTTAAGGGTTGACAAATGTTTTTGGGCCCCAAAATACCGAAAAAATTCTCCGAATCGTTTCAAAATTGAAATTTAACCCTCTGGTAGTAATTAAAATGTGTTCCTAAAATTTTAATAAAATCGGCCCGACAGGACCAGATTTAAAAATTTTATGAAAAAACTAGTTTGCAGATAGTGAATTATTTACTGAAAGGTGTCTATAATTTGGTATATTGATTGATAATAATATTGCAATTGAGAAAAAAATGTTCTTTTAAGGGGTGTATTAAGGAGTCAATTTTTTTTATTTTGCCCAAAAACCAACTTAAGTTCGCATAATAAAGCCACACTGCCTATATTAGCAAATACATTATATAGTCGGCAGGGTTTTGGCACTGCGACCCGGGTTTTTTAAGATGTGACTTGAATTTTTTTATACATTTAATTTGAATTATGGAGTCTGGTAATTTATTGTAAATTGTAATTGGGGAGGTAGTGATTCCTTTTATAACTATGTTAAGTCGGTTAAGTGGGACTAGCTAAATGTCCTTTTTTGCCGCAATTATAACATTCATAATCGCGATAACGACAATTACCTTTTAGATGCTTTGTTCGACCGCAACACAAGCACTTCGTTTCATTGTTCCTGCTGTCTGCCCTCGTCCTGTTGGACATGCCTTGTCCCCTGGAACCGGATCGTTGATTGTGTGGTTTGTTCCTTGAGGTCCTTGTGCCGGCTTCTTGCAGTCTGTATACTTCTCCTTTACGATTCCAATTCAAATTGGCATTAGTTTCAGCAGCCTCCAGTGCTATCGCTAATGTCGTTACTTTCCCATAAGTTGGCGTTTGCTCTGCAAAGACGCTGTGCCGGATGAATTCATTCTTCAATCCGAAAATAAACTGGTTCCTAATATTCTCTTCCAAATTCTCCTTGTTCTTGAAGTCACATGTTTTAGCCAAATGTTTCAATGCCGCTAAATATTGCGCAACAGTTTCCCCTTCATTTTGTTTTCTGTTCCGCAACTTAATGCGTTCCGCTATGAAAGACGGTTTCGGCTGTAAATGTGCCTGTACCGTTTTTACCAATTCCTCATATGCCACGTCTTTTGGAGCTATTGGACTACACAAATCTACCATTAATTCGTATGTTTCATTACCAACCAGTGCAATTATTGTTGGTACTTTGTCTTCTGCTGCGACCTTATTCACCTTGAAAAACTGTTCCAATCTATCAATATACGTTTTCCAGTTGTCCGTTTCTATGTTAAATTCTTTCAAACACGATAAATGTAAAGCCATATTAATCCTCGTCGCCAATTGTAATGTATATCCACATAAGATGAGTACTTTTAATAAACTGAACTTTATTCTCAATAGAAATTCCAATGTTACAAGCTTACATAAAATATTCACTAATTATTTACATAATTGGTTTCTAAACTAAATCGGCTATTACAGAGAGTCAAAGTTTAGCAAGCGACGACAGTTACGCGCGCACAGGTAACGAAAATTCGACAGTATGAAGTTGGAGGCGCTAACGGAAATTCGACAGTATGATGGGAGAACTCAATGCACTCTCTGTCATCTAGAAACTATATAATATACTAGACGACTGTAAACTTTGATTACAACCAATAGTCGCTTAAAGTGTATTTTTGGTTACTTAATGGAATATAAAAGTAAAATCTAATGCAGATGTTTTAAAATATTTGAGGTTAATTATTTGTAAGTATTATTCTTAAACTAATCAACGTCTGTATTTTCAACTTCTCCTTCATTCTCACTTCGTGGCAGTCATAAAGCATGAGAAAAATCTTTATTAATTGTTGTTAAATGTGTTTCTTACATTGGCTGAGCAGCGACAGAGGAGACACTTAGAGTGAGTAAAATCAGCTGACAAAATAGATAGTGTTGAAATTCCTGAGCCTGACTGTACTAGTTTGAAAGTCAACATTTTTCTAAATTAGCTATATTTAGCTAAAATTTTCTAATCATTTTATTTTTTTATTTAAAACATATTTCAAAAACTAACTTGTAAAAATTATGTAAACTAAAAGTGTTTCATTTTTAAATTCTCAGTTGAAGAATCATTAACACAATAAAATTAACACCGAGAAAATAATAAAAAAAATGCTCCGTACAATATTTTTCGAACGTGCCCGACACGTTATTCGCGTCCGTGATTTCAATCGTCCGGTCTTACGTGAGGTATGTAGACAGTATGTAACAGGGTAACGCACATGGTGACCGGGTTCCGACCCAAGGGGTCCATTTCATCAAATATCACTTCACTGGATTTGATTATTTGAGATATATTTCTGATGTGCCTTCTGGCAACTGTACATTGCTTGCCCTGCAGTAGCCACGACCACCCTTGCTACTTGTTCTGCGATGTATTTGAGTGCTTTGTAATGCTTCAATGACAATCCGAATTTCCTCTTTTTTACAAAAAAATATTAACTGCTCTCTCCGGGGATTTTTATTATGTTAAGTTTGTTTATAGCGGCTTTGTACACTAGTGAATTATTAATTTTATATGTTGTTGCTTTTAAGTGGCGACGTGGCGAGTTGGATGATATTTATTATTTAAGAATTTTCTGTGTTTGTTGAAAACAGTGTATTCATTCGTTTAAACAAAAATTCATTTCTATAGCTAAATTGTTTATTTATATATAATAATAATAATAATGCGTTTAACGTCCGTTTCTCGACTTTATGTCATAACAGACGCCATTCGCACCATTACTATTTTCCATTTACCACACTTCCCGTTATTTTTCTACATTTTTAAAACTTCAACTTATGCAATAGCAATGAGCGAATGAAGGAATTATAGGAAATTAGGATAAGGTGGGTAATTTTTGAACTAGGAGTTTGATAGGTAATCGACCATGGTTTCAAATAAGGAACCATCTCGATATTTATCTGGAATTAATTGAGGGAAACCATGGAAAACCTCAATCAAGATGGCCGGTACAGGAATTACCGTTTCTCGGCGAGAGGCAGTAGGAAAAAGTCCCAGCCACATCTGCCCCCGCCGGGATTCGAACCCGGACCTCCCGAATGCGAGTCTAGTGCTGTCGTCACTACTCTACCCAGCTCGGTTGTTTATTTATATATCTTTTTTTAATAATTATTTATATTTATTTATATTTTATATATTTTTTTTGAACATGGTACTAGGGAATAACTGGTACGTCATAACTGGGAGTTTGGAATTTAAAATCCGGTAATAACTTTTAATATTTTGGTTAAGTATAGATGGATTAATTAATAATAATTAATCCATCTATGCTTAACCAAAATATTAAAAGTTATTACCGGATTTTAAATTCCAAACTCCCAGTTATGACGTACCAGTTATTCCCTAGTACAATGTTCAAAAAAAATATAAATGTTTTTCTGGTCGTATTCCAGTATCGAACCGCTTTAAAATGTTTAAAAGACCGCGCACACATATCAAGAACAGACCAGCACAATCAGCACAGCACAAGCCTAGCACACTAGATCGGACCAGCACGATTAGACAGAAATTATTAGGCGACCGACTGACAGTCGTTGCTGGCTGCTGGTCTAATGTACGTTACTCCGTTAAATAACATGAGTACCTTTACGGATAGGCGTTTCTGCTCCATACTGTGCTGGTCCATACTAAAAATAAAAGGAAGAATAGTTAGTTCTTACCACAACAGATTTATTCAGTGGATGTACATTTCGAGAGCTAAACTCCCATCTTCAGCAAAACACTAAAAGTGTTTTGCTGAAGATGGGAGCTTAGCTTGTTCCAACCACAGTGCTCTTAATATTTATATGGTCCATACTAGATAAGTGTGCGGGGTCCTTTAATTAAATGTCTTTCTCACCACTTAAAAAATATTATTCGACAAAAAATGCAAGTACCGACACCAAAATATTAAGATCATTTAATTAAGTAATTAATTGAAGCATAATATTCACAAAAATTGTTAAGTACTTTTTATAATAATAAATTGGTCTCTAAAATTAATATTATTGCGAATGATATATATTTTATACAAAATATACAACTTTCAATATCTATTCTTCTGTAAATAAGAATTATAGTAGTAATGATGAAAACTCGAGTGTCGGAATAATTTACGCTAAAATGAGCTAATTTGTCGAGCGTCTATAATCTACAGTCTATTGTATTCTTCGAAAATCTTACCTTCAAATTTGTTTTACAACAAATATTTACTTGTAAGTTTCGCAACTTTTATATAACAAACTTTTCGATTCATTTCTTTCGCGTACCGTGTTTTATTTGTGTGACATTTTCCAGGAACGTACGGTTGTAATAATAATAAAAAACATGCATAAACATCGAGAACTGAACGAGACTTTGAAAAAGAAATTTAATTAATTATTTTTCAAACAGTCTTCAATAAGAAATCGACTGGAAAAAAGCAATAGCAGGAATAAAAACAACGTCGCCTGTCCGCGTTACAAAATAAACAAACCAGATATTTTGTAAATGGTTTTAACATTCGCTTTAGTGTTAGTTTACATTGAAATAATGATGTCAGAGGTAAAAAAAAATGTTTTTATTGTAAAAATGCGTGGGATGTTTATTACTATTTTTATGCTAACTTTGCTTTCACAAATAGCTACCAATGAAATATTTATATCAGTTGATATCAAGCACCCCACGTTTAAAAAAGGTATTTTTTTCTTTTAGTTCGGTTTGTTATTAAAGTATGTTTTTTTAGTTTTTTTAAGGACGTTCATGCGCTTCGCTAAAGTCAAATGAGTACTAACTTTTTATGAAATTTATTTAGACCTTGAAAAAATTTTCAATATATATTAATAATATTACAATGATTAATAAATTTCTTTCATGTATACCAAATATTTTTAAAGTATTTATTTACAAATATCAGTAAATTAAAATTGATAACTGATTTGACTCCATTTTAACTGCTAAATAAATTTGGCAACAACGCCTTTCTCAGCTGATAAACATACACATATACTCTATATAGGTTATGTAATGTTGTTTTGTTGACATAGTCTTTGTATTGTGTTAATTATGGATTATACTAATAATTATTATAATGTGAGAAGTAGTCACGGTAAATTGAAAGGAAAATTTATCTCCTTAAAACGTAAGGCATGGAGAGAAAACCAATTAGACAGCTGTCAGCGCGCTGTTGTCAGTTTTCAATATGGTGAAAAATTCACTAAAATAATTTCTATTATCTCACTTAAAAAAATTTATAGTTATTTAAAACGTTCGATAACACCCATTTTTTATTGAAAATCTTCAAACTACATACTCCAAAGAATATTTGAAGGCATTCTTTATTATGGTATCTACTTTAATAATATACATATAATAATTTCAAATTTAAAAAAAATCGACCTGCCATAAGACTGTATGTTAAAAATCTAATTTTCAATCGTTAATAACTTTTAAAATACAAATTTTTATCTACTATTAAGTCTCACGCATGAACGTCCTTAAACTATTATTTTATATATATTTATGGTGATATTAGTTATACAATTTTAATTTCGACCGGAATTGACAATCATGCACAGAACTTTATGCGCGGCCTTGTTTAATAATAATAATAATAATAATAATAAATATCCGCGGAAAATTATTTGGATATTTAACCGGCTAATTAGCCGGTTAAATACCTGTTGACATCACTAAATATATTGAATATAATTTTTATCACACGGTTGAAAAATGTAGGTTCTAAGAAATGCAGCCTTACACTTTATATACAGAAATGTTGGAGAACTATGAACAAACCAGCCCATCAACAACTCTACTGCTTTGCTTGGAAATGTTCAAATTAAATGTGGAGAATTTCTTTTTAATTACCATTCGTGTTCTGATGGGACAACATCTGTGCGTAAGAACCCTTGCACACAGGTTTGCCTAATGAATAACACCCTATACTCTGAAATTTTATTGTCAGTGCATTTCTTACGTTTGAATATAATGATCATTCACTCAATGAATGTTCACTACGAGGACAGCTTGGTGTAACGTTTAGCACGCTAGCTTTTAAATCAAATCTCACATCCGCTCAGTATTTAATTTGATTTATTATACTTAAACGTTAGTGACTTAAGTTATCGAGCATCTGTAATGTGAAATGAAAGCATTAAAATATTATCTCAAGGAATTTCATTGACCTCATCGATACAAAAAAAAAAACATAGCGAACAAAGCGTATTAGAAACTAAGTTCATTCCAGTTGTGACGGCAAAGATACGGTATTTTTTGGTTCAGTATTATGTAATACTAGCCGCTATCCGCAGCTGCACCCGCGAATAAGATGAAAAATATTTTATAGTGTTACAGTCTTGCCTTCAGCTCGACGGCAACTACAATAGTCATTTATTGAACAAAGATTTTTTTATATAACAGTAATTCCACCATAAAATTACTGTACTTCCACCATGTAATCAAAGTTAGCTAGCTTACTTGGGATTTTCATTTTCTATCAAAATAAAATATACTCTGGGTTAGTCTGTGAACACGATATAGGGCAAACGGATGAACGGAATGAAATCAAATTCTGGGAGAATGTTTGGTATACAAATGTGAAGAGCCCTATTGTTTTTGGGGAAAATAAGCACATGCGCATATATTTCTCATATAATGATATATTTATCCATAATGATTTATATATATTTCATAATATTTCTTACTAGTCGTTACCCGAGTCACCTCGCGCTGTAAGAAATTTTATTTTATTTATTATAATATTTCAAATATTAATATTTATGAAGTTGAAATGGTCCTGTCGCCCAATTGGCTGAAATTTTTATATCAATTTTTATGGAAACCTTGTTATTACCCGATTGAAACTTTGCAAAAAGTACGTTCTATAAGTACTTTGTCTGTGCTGTGTCGATTGCGACACGAGACACTATGTGGTTATTTCCCGTCGCGATCACAATTATCAAACGAAAAGCTTAAAAATAATGCAGTTTTTTGACGAAGAGTGACTTTGGTCCCAAAGTGTGATCCGTAACGAGTTTAGTTTGTACATGAAACAGACATTATGGAGCACTGTGTAAGAAATTACATTAACAAGAATAAATTAAACAACGACAAGTTAAAAAAAGATAAATAAAAAGTTGTAGGTATAAAGTTTTCATTGAAATTTTGTGTAGATATAAATTTGTTTTATAACTGAGGAGTAAAGTTGGATTAATTTACATTTTTATGTTTAACTTGAATAAAAAAGAGAAATGGGTGTGGGAAGACTCCTTAATCCATCATGGCTTTTTATTATAATGTATGCGTTTTTATTTATTCAAATAGAATTAAAAACTTATGAATTAATTCATTTTTACTAATGCATTGCATAACCAAGATTTGCATAAATTTGCTTAAATTGTTTTTTCATAGATTTTTACCTTTGTCAGTGATGTAGGAAAAGAAATAAGTTTTGATTTATATATTTACTGTTTATTGTTTTTAACATATATATTTCAAAAATATTTTGTTCTCGAGTTGCTGTAAATTCAATGTATAAATGTTCAAAGTCATTATTTAGAAAATGTTATGCCTTATGTGGGCTGTCGAACGACTGATAATTAAGGTAACGTGTCAGAATCTGGAGTTACTGAGATAAAGTTGTAGAAAACCAATCAAAATTACCACCACAAAAATTTAGGTTTTAGTCAGTATATTATGTGAAAATCAGCCTGTTTGAGTTGTGATCACAGACTACCATAAAAAATTATATCGACATTGAAAAAACCTTCGAAAAAACAAATGGCCGCAATACAAGTTTTTCAATAGAAGGCAAAATGTTAGAGTTGTGAACTTTTAATAATATTTTTTTTTTGTTTTAGTATTAAGAAACGAAACGTTATAGTATATTTATGATTTACGTTTTGAAAAAATAAAAAAAACATTCTTAAAACAGAGCTATCTCCAACGGGATTCGAACTCAGTACATCTCGAATGCCAGTTTAACGTTACATTGTCAGACCACCCGATTGACTCATCATTTTGTCAACTTAAATTCTGTTTCCGGATCAATTACAAATAAAATTTAAAAATTCTTACTTCTTTATTTGCTTGGACGAATTCAATATAGTTTTCGTATATAATTATGCATTGATTTATAATTGCGTGATAAATAAATAATTGATTATGTACAGTGACAACGTTATTATAGCAGTTATTGATGCAAATCCTTTCGTCGGATTGCATGGCGCAGTACGAGCTCTGTGCAGCTGGCTGATACAAGAAGGGCAGAAGCATTTCTAATTCATAAAGCGAATCTAAATATTCAAATAACGTGTAATAAGGCTACTAAATTTATTGAAGTCACGTAACGAAAACCATAAGGGTTAGTTGTATTATATTTAATATTTTATATGATTTGTGAGACTAGTATTAAACTGGCGAAAATGTTTTGTAAAATTATTTTGATAAAATATAATTCATTACAAAGTGGTATATTTTGTAATTCTTGTGAGAAATCGAAGCAAATGTTGCAAATCTATGAATCTCTCGCATATTTCGAATGCTACGGCGAATATTCTAACTATAATATGCTGAGTTACAGAAAGCGTTGTCAAAAAATCTAATTTAACAATAACTTTAGATTGTGATCATACCGTTTATATATATATTATATGCACAAACAGTTTAGTGTCTTTGTCAAACTCTCTGTCGTTGCTGTAACACAAAAACACATAATTAATCTATACAGAAAAATATTGCTTTCAAATTAAATTTTGATTAAAATGCGTTGAAAAATGTTATTTTGAAGTGAACAGTGTACAAATGAATAAATAAAATAGATGTATGCACAGTTCAAAAAATACTATTTCTCTCCATCAATTATTTTTTTTTTTTTTAGCAGAATCGATTTTAATTTCTATAATTTGATTCTTATAGAGAAATATTTGTGGTCACAAAGGTTATTTTTAAATCAAATTTTTTGACAGTGCTCTCTGCAACCTAGCATCCGTTTTCTTTGTGAGAAATGTAAACTTGGTATAAAAATGATTTGTCGGGAAAAAGGACTTTTTAAGTAAACACTTATTTGTTATTTATAGCGACGTTTCGTCCCTTGTTTGGGACTTTTTCAAGCTTTATAACTATTAAATGTTTTGATCAACAATTGTTTATAAAAAAGTTTGTAATAATTCCGTAAAAATATTTTTCAAAAATGGAATTATTACAAACTTTTTAATGAACAATTGTTTAACTAAACTTTATATTTACATGTGTATTTTAACTTTTATATCTACTTGATCAAAACATTTAATAGTTATAAAGCTTGAAAAAGTCCCAAGCAAGGGACGAAACGTCGCTATAAATAACAAATAAGTGTTTACTTAAAAAGTCCTTTTTCCCGACAAATCATTTTTATATTAATTACCAAGGACAAAAAAGAAAAAAAGTCAGTAAACTTGGTATGTTTGATTTTATTAAAATTTTATTTAAAAATATACATGACCAATTAATTCGCTAATAATAATTCGGATAATAGAGTGGAAAGATTCTGGTTTGAGTTCAGACGGTGTTGGTGGATAAAAATAATTTTTTCTGATTTAGCATTGTAACAATGAATGTTTAACAATTAAATAGCAAACGTTCTGCAGCTTGTAGAAATTAAAACATCTTATAATAGACGCTGTTTACCTCAACTATTGAGTGTCTGTAATTTTTTCTTTTCATGATTCAGATGGATATATTTAAGTTATTAAATTCAATTTGAAACGTTGTAACTGAAAAAAGATTGTCGCCTTTTATTACATTCAACGCTGTATAGTTTTCTTTTCTTATTAAATTATATAATCGACTTATGTTAACAAAAATCGAATAAGATTAAAATGAACTGTGGAGTTTTTAGGGAGTTATTGGAAGTTCGAGTAAGCGAAACGAACGACACGATTGTTTCCAATCCAATTTGGTACTGCGGAGGTCCAATAAAACTGCCAGCGTAAAGCTCTGCCACGTCGATGTTGTTAAGTGACATGAATTATCCCGATGAACCACCCAATCTCCACCCACCTTTACCCTATATATAATGCATATATAGTCATGTACGTTTAGTTATACAAAGAAAATTGTAGTAACTCATTGACTAAAATATTAGATAAACAACTTTTATAAAGACAAGCTTTATTGCAGTGTACTAAAAAGAATAAAAATAATTTTTAGTGATTTAAGTTCAAAATTATAAAAGTGTGGGTCATGACTATCATAGAGCTTACGACCCACGCTTTTATAATTGTAAACTTAAATTAATAAAAAATATTTGTGACCTTTTTAGTACACTTTCATAAAAACTTGTCTTTTTACAAGTTATTTATCAAATATTTTATTTTCAAATGTTTAGTTATGCTTTTTGACTACCATATTGGATTTTAAATAACGTCACACATTTTACTGTACTGTTCAAGAGTCGGAGCTAGTGTTTACTTCTTTAGTCTGACATTGAGATCTAACAGATCAGTGTCACCTTACTCCTTTGTATAACAAATGCAATAGTGTAAATGACTTAACAGTTCTTAAAAATGGTGTCAAATTGTTCAGGAAGCTATGAAACGTCGAGACATTTTGGTCCAATCCCTATGTCCGGCCATCCGATCCATCTGACGCCAATAATATGGCAAATACACCAAAAATATTCATGTCGCTTATTTGCTTGTCGTATGCAAGTACAAATTACGTGCACATATACAATACATAGAAAGTCCTTGTCTCATCAGGACCTTTGGAACCAGTCAGTTGAGTTCAGATTACGAAAAATCTGTTATATACGGATTTTTCAGTGTGACTTTTCATTTTGTTTTATTTGACAGCTGTTGAATTTTTTTCAAATAACAAGTTTGAATTATAAACTCTGGAATTTGCACAGATCAATTCTTCATTTTGATGTTGGAATACTTTACTGTATAGGGTCTGTAATCTGTATATCGCTGCAAGTTTACTAGGGTGACAGATACTAGACCTTAGTGATTGTAGAATCTGAAATATTGGCATTGTAATGACCTGAAAATAATAACTGCCGTCTATATTAATTATTGTAGGTACACCTAAATTATAATCGAAAGCAAAGATAGAAATACAACATTTTTTAATTAACCTCACATATTTGAAAACACTTTCAAAATCTTATTTAGGTTTTTACTTTTATAATCAATCCATTCGGTACCTAACAAAAATAGGATTTATAAATTCCGCTTGATCAAAAGGTTATAGTCGTCTAGTAGTTTCCAAACGGCAGAAGGTGCAGCGATTTTGTCCATTTGTCTCTTATGGCCAACTTCATACTTTCGAAATTTCGTTAGCGCGGTCAACTTCATACTACCGTTGGATGCTAAAATTTTACTCTCAAAAATTCCATTTCATGCATCTCTCATGATTTGTATAAGCTCTAACAGTTGGCATACATTTTATCTATCCAATACACTCCTTAGTAAGTAATTTACAACCCGGAATCTAGTCTTTACACCACTGAACTATTATTATTTTTCTTTGAGTCGTTTAAAATTTTATACGTTTCGAAGCTATGACTTTTAAACTAAACGTGAACAATCATAAGTTTTATTTAGTATTTATTGCAATTTCCTTTATAAATGACTAGTTTTTAATTTTTTTTAAGAACCGTTAAAAATGTGATGGTGTTTCTCTGTCGACGATCAACATAGGAAATGTGTGTAAAAATGTGAATTCTAATTGCAAATAACTCAAATTGGGCACTTGAAATAACTCTAAAATTTTAACAGCTATTACTGTTTTCAATAAAATGTTTTTATCAAATTTCTAAGAACTAGCTAAAGTTTTATAATAAAAACTATATCCCTGCTAAAATAATTATCCAATAAAGTAGTTTTGAGCATTTTGCTTCTTATGACTTTAATTCTTACTTGATCACGTCAGAGTTTATGAATGAAGTCTTTAAACACAGAGTTTTTTCTATGAAACTCGTTTACGTTTTTGAATTAACTTTTACACAAGCTGTTATAAGAATATAAACCAATAGAATTTGTTAGTCAAGATTCAACAAAGCAGCACGATTTAAACGCTTAAAATTCTTGTAAAATATAAGTAAATAAAAATATGCGATTCAAAACAAAGAATTTGTTTTGACAGAATATAACATTATTACAAAATTATTAATATCATAATTTTTTATTTCAGATTTTTGGATACTACTGCAACTATGGTACGTAAATTATTGTTAGTTTTATTTGTACATTTTTCGCACTTTGACAAAAAACGTACTTCATATTATGTCGAGATTTTCATACTTTACCTGTAAGCTTCTAAATATGAAAATACCATAGTCGAGGCTTTTCAAAATACTCGCATTTAAAAAGCCAATGATTATAGTTTTTCTCAAATCTTTAAATGTCTTGTCATTTGCTAGTTTTTGTTATGATTGAGTTTAATTATAAATAAATGTTCACTGTGTAGCAGGGCAGAGCAGAAAAAAATTATTTTAATAAAATGAGATAGATACAAAAGAGATAAAATAATAATAATAATAATAAATCTCTTTATTTGTTACATATGTATAATAACAAATAGTGTCAACGGTCATAATTAAGAGAGATTCCCAAAGAACTCATCCAGACAATAATACGCTTCTTCAATTAAATAGAGTTTCAGAGAACTTTTAAATTTATTGCAATTATCAATCTGTCGTATAACAGAAGGTAAGCTATTGTATATTTTTTGACACATGTGTCTAGGTCCTTTACTGCCCTATGTAGTACTGAATGATTCAATTTGCCTAGTATTATAAGAATGTAGGTACAGCAGAGGTCAAAGTAAATAAAGAACTATTCTTTTTGACAAATAATGCGCACTGTAAAATGAAAAGCGATGGCAGTGTTAAAATTCTAAACAACTTGAAAAGCCCTCTACAATGCTCCAATCGTCCAACCCCACATTCAAATAATAATTATATAATTCATTATGTAGGTAAATCTTATAGCTGACATAAATGAAATGAAATTCATATTATCACAGTTTTTTTCAAAATTTTTATTTTATTTTCGATTCAGTATTTTTTGGCAGCTTTGAATTTTTCTGTTAGAAAGTATATTAAATAGAAATTAAAATGAATTAATGCGTCACTTATTGGAAGTTCTTATAATACAAACGTGTTTTTGAGCTTGTGCATTTTATTGTCTACAGACAACGTTTTTTTTTAACTTAGCAAGCTGAAAACTTCCTGACCAAGTTTTTGTAGGTTTAACTTTTTAGGAGTTAACTATTTTAGTATGGAAGTAGTGGCACTTTACGATTTACAAAATTTCCATAGATCATATATAACTTAATGAGCGTTATTTAATCGATTTGAAGCTTAAATTTTTACAAACCCGCATTTAACTGAAGGAAGATCCCAGGTATTTCAATGAAAATAGTTTAGAGCGGTTGAAGTAGGTACAGAAAAACGTAATCTTTGTGGTATGGAATTCGAGCATAGAAACTAATCTACCGTGATCGCATGATTTCATTAGCGTACTTTTCATATTACTGAAAGGATTGTTCATTAAAATAACATTTATTTTAAAGTAGAATCCCCTTTTCCGTATGTTCGTGATTAATCCTAAAATTGCTGAATCGATTAAAATAATAATACAGATATATAAAAAATAGAGTCAATACAAATATTTTAAAAGACATGAAAATAGTCTTTGACATTAAATAATTCGGGACTATTGGCCTATTTGCATTGTTTTTTTAACAATTTGATGGTTTGAATATTTTTTTATCTACCAACAGGTGATTATTAATGGAATTATAGTGACAGTTTCTTTAAAACAGTGCAGTTTTATGCATGCTGGTATGATAAATACTATAGTGCTGGTAAAAACTATACACTGTATCATTTTATTTGCAAAAAATATAACAGACACTCTAGTATATACAGTGGTACCTTGAGATATGAATGCCCTGACATACGAATTTTTTGAGATACGACGAATAATATTCGAAAATTTCTACCTCGACATACGACGAAAAAATTGAGATACGAATTTTAATGCGCGATAATTTTATAGATGATCGCTAGATGGCAGAGCGTTCGCTCTGTTTGGTTGTTGACACCGTCGCCGCATCGTTCCTTGTTCACACGTAGCTGAGTTATTCGTTGTGTTGTGCCTGTTTTTCGTGCTATTTTAGTTTAAATACTGTATGTACCCTGTTATTTTAACAATGGGTCCCAATTATCCATTGCCGATTTTACAGAATTATTATCAATATCAACTGCTTTACCGACCGTACCGTATGAATAACAGCTGGTTGCCTATCCGATTGTAAAAATAACCCACATATACAGATGATGTCACCAGATAGCGCAACTAATTTAACTGTGTATTGGGGTAGTTTCATATCGCTAGAACGCATTAATATACATTGCATTGTTTTAAATGGGAAAAATTGCTTTGAGATACGATTGTTTTGACATACGACGATGATCCCGGAACGAATTAAATTCGTATCTCAAGGTACCACTGTATAATGATGGCAGAGTTAAAATGTTGAACTTAATAAAAAGCCCTCTACATTTCCATTTGGCTTTCACGGTTGCACAAAACAGTACTGAGTGATTTACGCTCCTGTATTTCTTTCTTTCGGATCTCAAATAATATGCTTATAAAATTTGTAAAACCAGTTTTAACTAGAGATGGGACAAACGGGTCTTTTTAGTGATCTGCATCTTTGTATCTGGATCCCGTATGTGAGCCGGCTCACTGAACCGCTTCAAAAAGAGCCGAGTTCTGAATATGTTACTGCAGTCTGCCACTGAGTTACCTAGTTCAGTCAATCATATCACGACCTGTATAGAATCAAGACTGCATAGTCAAACATGTGATGCATGAGTCATTTGAGCTGACAGATGCATCAAAGCGAGAACTGATACGTAAGTGTCAAATGTGCTTCTGTGTGTTAAGTGTTTCACTGAGTTATGCGGATCAGTTGATCCGTCAGCTCAAAAAAAAAGTGAGTCGGCTTTCACGGATCTTCTGTCGGAGTCGGCTCTTTGAACCGGTTCAGATCTGAGTTAGGTACCCAACTTTAATTTTAACATATTAATTTCAAACAATGCGATAAAAATGTGATTTTAAAATATAAAATTTGATACATTTGGTTTTATTTTACAATTAGTTTTTAATTTTCAATCGATATATTTTGATACTTGAACTCCTTTTGTCGACATTCTGCAGAAGTTTTGAACGTGGCGCCACTGGATTGTACCGACAGAGTGAGCTGGAAATAGAGTTTTTGTTTTGATCGTTGTGTGAGTCGAACAATGTCGGCTATGATCGACTTGTGGAACTGTTTGATTGTTGTCAACGAAATATTTGAAATAGATCGGTATTAAAAGAACTAGTTGACGCTGTGTCGGCCCACCGTAATCAGACAACAACACAACCGAATTAATTATTATTTAGATATAGTGGAGATGATGAACTTTTTATTAATAAGCACAACAAAATATTTATATAGCTTGTAAAACTCGTATGATTGATTGGAGGATATTACCTCCTTTGTTTTATGGATGTTCAAAATATGGGTGGTCTGGGAATCCTAAATACTTTTTTTTTTATTTGTTAATTTTAATATGTTACTGTTCCTTTGTTTTTCTTCACGCAAAATTCAACATAACTTTTATAATTAAAATAAACTGTGTGAAAGTCTAGCAGCAATTTCAAAACTTCGTTTTTTTTCTACAGATCACCAGAACGATCACGATCTAGTATCATTTCATATTTTTAATTGACCATTTTTTCAATGTTAAAGAGAAAATCCAGTTAGCAACAACATTTGGTGGATATGAGTTTTAGAAACTTTACAGCCTTATAATATAATATTGCTTCACAATTACTCAAGGTCGTTTTTAATTCGAAAAGAAAACAATGTGGATATTCCAAGTAAATAAAACGTTATAGCTTGACTTAATGTATGTTGTATGTAAAAACATTTTGCAACGCGATTTTCACCATCTTCCAAATGTTCAATTGACGTGAAACTTTGTAGTCGTGCGTAATTTTATTGACACTGCAATATTCTGATATTTTGGATACAATAATATTCAACTAACAAGTCAAAAAATGTAAAAAAGACAAGTGGTGGGAGTGAAGGTGTTTATGGTGAGAAGACGTGACTCCAACGGTTTAAAATTTAAAATAATATTTATAATGACTGAAAATTGGAAAATAAAATGTGTAGTTTAAAGAAATCTAAAAAGATACGCTCGCACCAATGCTTGAAAAAGTAGAAAATATATTTCCTTCTCCTCGACAATCTTTCAAAGTGTGGCGCACGCGATGGAATAAACGGAATATGGTAAAGTGAGCGCTTAATAGAATATAAATAATTTTTTTCTGCATTGATATGAACGAGGTTTTTAAGTTTTTTTTTAAAACAATATAGTTTTAAAAACAATTATCCCAAACAGGGTTTCAAAAAATGGTTTTAAGTTTTGATTTGTAATACAAAAAACATTAAAATTTCATTCATGTTCGTATTTAAATTACAACCATATCTCGTCGACATCCGGAAAAACCCGGGTCGCAGTGCCAAAACCCTGCCGACAATATAGTGTATTTGCTTATACAGGCAGTGTGGCTTTATTACGCGAACTTAAGTTGGTTTTTGGGCAAAATTAAAAATTTTACTCCTTAACACACCCCTTAAAATAACACTTTTTTCTTTAACTGCAACATTATTATCAATCTAACGTCTACACCGAATTAAATACACCCTTCAATAAATAAGTCACTATCTACAAATTAGTGTTTTCAAAAAATTTGTAAGTCCGGTCCTGTTGGGCCGATTTTATTGAAATTTTAGGGACACTTTTTAATTACTACTAAAGGGTTAAATGTCAATTTTGAAACGATTCTGAGAATTTTTTCGGTATTTTGGGGCCCAAAAACAATTTCAACCCCTAAAAACTACCCTTAAAATAGCCCGATTACGCCCATTATAAATAGGCTTCTTGCGGTGATGGATTTAAACACGTGGACCAAATTTCGTTAAAATCAATTAACTCTTTCGAAAGTTATTGCCCGCACACACACATATATATATATATATATATATATAGGTATATATATATATACGTATATAAATATATATATATACATATATAAACATTTTTAAAAATGGTGCCAAAGTGTTTAGGAGGTTATGAAACGTCGAGAATTTTGGTCCGACCCCTAGGTCCCGCCATCCGACCGACGCCAATAGTGTATGTTGCCATATGGCAAATACACTAAAAATATGTCTGTAGTTCAGACGAGCAACGTGGTTCGCTAGTTGGCAGCCTCTGGTATACGTCAATAAAACGGTCAGCCTGGAACACAATCAACCGAATTATTGCGTTTTTTTTTGGCTTTGCTTAATTTCTGTTTACGTTTCTTTTCATGTAATCAAAGTAACGTGCTCGTGAATTAATCAGTCTCACTTGAAAGAATCATGTTTCAGTCTACTCTATGTGTGTGTATAGTTTCCGGAGACGTTATTTTAGTGTCGCTTAGCTTAGATAATATACATAACGTCCAAAGTAAATTTGTTAATCAAAGTTTATAGAGAATGCATCAAGGCACTGGGTCTTATATAATGCATGACATCCTAGTCGGGTGTTCCACGTAGTAACGGCCATCTCTTCCACTATAGAGATACAAAATGACTTTGTGCTTTCCTTTTGCAAGCAAATTTTAGATTTAATTTATTAAGAAAACCGGTCAACTGAAAGCCGAACTCGCGAGGAGAGGGTTCCGTACCATTCAGTTTTTCGTGAGAACCTTAAGGGGTAACACCACTGTAACAGCCTATAAAAAAATATTCAGAAATGACGGCACCACAGCCATTTTCGCGAGGCACGTAGAATTTGAGGCGCTCTGCGGCACGCAGTGTAGCTGCTGCAAATTTGGATTTAGAAAAAAAAAACACTTATTGTACATGCTTATAGCTAGAGAAATACGTAGGGGATTTTAAAAATATTGATTTTTGTGTGATTGGCGAGTATTTGAATTAAATCGTTAAATTTTCAACAAAAAAAAAGATAATTATTTGTTAATAAATAATGATTAAATTAACTTATCGAAAATCCCCTACGTATTTCTCTTCAAAATCTTATTTTAAAGATATTGTAACAAATTCGAATGAAAAGAATGAAAATTGTTGGAGTTATGGTGCGTGCCGTTTTGAAAAATCGTGTTTCGAGAAAAAGGCATTTAAAGTTTTGAAATGCATTATTATAGACATTATAGACGCGCTTGGGGAAGAGCTCGAAATTACAAGAAAAAAAATACTTTGAGGTATGAAATATTTTTCCCCATATTCTAAAAGGTTCAAAGTATTTTTTAAGCCTAAAAAAAATCGATTTTTTGAAAAATTTACAGTGGTGTTACCCCTTAAGAATTAGGATTTTTTTAGGTGAAGTCTTATATTCCCTATTTTTTTCAAAACAAAATTTTAGGCTCAGTAGTTTCGGTTTATATCGATTTTCATATATTTTCTTTAATATCTTTTAAGCTATGTTTCTGGAAATATCCGTCTGTCACAGCTTATTTTCTCCGAATCTACTCAACGAAATTTGGTACATATATGCAGTTAGATGACCCGAGCATAGACGTATAGCTTAAGTAAACGAATTCCGATTTTGGTGGTTAATTTTGGGACGCAAATAGTAAAATTAAAATCTATTTTTCAAAAGCGTCAAGGGTTCGTTAAGAGAAATGTAAATATATTTCTTTTTATATTTTTAAAATGCATAGTTTAAAAGATATTCGAAAATAGATCATTCCCCTCTTACTTGCGAAATTATTGAACCTAAAATTTTGAAAAAATAGGGAATATAGGACCTCACTCATACTTTACAGGAAAACCTGAACGAAAATCCTAAGTTTTAAAGTTCTGACAGAAAACAGAATGGTTCGGCTCGCGCTTGACTGTTTTTTTTTCACTCAGTGTGAATTTTCGGTATTTGGGTCTAGAATAACATATAAAATATTTATAGGTAGCTATTTTTATGTAGTCTTTGTATATAAAATACTAGCGGCCCAGTCAGGCTTCGCCCGAATGTAAATGTAATATATAGGATATAAAAGATGAGAATCATTAATATTAAATTCTCAACGTGTATTGAATTTGCGCAAATTCAATCGCTTTTATTTGTGAATGTTCAAAAATTGAAGAAAAATCTTATTTCCCAAAAAGAAATTAAAAAAAAAACTTGGAACGTGTTACGGGACACGTGTTTGGAACGAAGTCCCTTTCGTATAAGACGTTTTTCGTAATGCGTTTTATATAATCTAAAAACATCCGGTATAATCTAAAAACACCCGGTATAATCTAAAAACACCCGGTATAATCTAAAAACACCCGGTATAATCTAAAAACACCCGGTATAATCTAAAAACACCCGGTATAATCTATAAACAACCGGTATAATCTAAAAACACCCGGTATAATCTAAAAACACCCGGTATAATCTAAAAACACCCGGTATAATCTATAAACATCCGGTATAATCTAAAAACACCCGGTATAATCTATAAACACCCGATATAATCTAAAACACCCAATATTTTCTAGCAATAAATATAGCCTATGTTACTCAGGGTGAATGTAGCTTTCTAATGGTGAAAGAATTTTTTAAATCGGCACAGTAGTTTTTGAGTAGCCTATGTTACTCAGGGTGAATGTAGCTTTCTAATGGTGAAATAATTTTTTAAATTGGCACAGTGGTTTTTGAGTTTATTCATTACATACACACAAAAATACAAATCTGTCCTCTTTATAGTATTAGTGTAGATATAGGCAAATAAATACTAAAAATGTTGGTTTGCAGCACGATAAGTCAATGAGTGGAAAATATAGAGAATGACGTTAGATATCGAGAGGAGACATTAAAGGCGGGACACTTAAGACACTAGTTTAACGCCACTAAAACCGCTCTCGGCGCGTCCGATGTCTTAATGTCTCTATCCCTCCCTTCGGCCACCCACTCACCTTCTTCAGGTCCTCTCAGATCCTCAGACAAACCCTCAGACACGCCGAACTTCTTACTGCATACACGTCAATACGAACACACACACACACAGACTACATATTATTATTATGTAACTACATATAGAACCATTATAATATAAGATAACCAATTTAACACGTTAACTGTCTCTACGTTAAACTTTAGCCACTAGATCTTCTCTACTCTGATGTGTCAAAAATTGACAGGTTTTAATCTGAAATAATAGAAATTTCATTTCAAAAATATACGGAATTATTTTAGGTGAAAATTTCCGTAGTATTTTTTCTCTTTTTGAAATATACTCTAGTATTTGTTCAGTATAACGAATTCAATTCGATTTGCACCCGAACGTTGTTAGGACGAACAATTATTATAGCTCTAAAGCTTCTCCAAGAAATAAGCTATCAATGACAAAAATCGCATTCAAATTCTTTTAGTAGTTCTCGTGCTTTTAGCGAACACATAGTCAAACAAACGCGACCAAGAACTTTGCTTTATATATTATGTAATAGTATTGATTAACTGCGGTACTAGACTCTGTCTATGCGTGATTTTAAATAGTAGTTTATATTTCTAGAACGTGAATTCAGTTATTATATGTGCGAATTGTAACAGAATGACAGTTGCAAAAATTAAATATTGCTGCATGTGTCGAAAGATCAAAACTCCCTCTATGTTTAAAAAAAATGAGCTCTCGAGGAAACTTCCAAATGGTTTGAAGCAAATCATTTAAAGCTTAATATATTTAAAACTCAGGAAATATGTTTTGAGGACAAAAATGAGGTAAAAAATGTAAAATTCTTAGGAGTTTACTTAAGCAGTGACCTTAAATGGAGAGTACACATCGGAGTAATTTGCAAAAAGCTGTCAAAGATATTCCTTTTGAGGAAAATGGCAGACTGTACATCTTATGATGTTTTAAAAAAATTTATTATGGAAATTTTCATTCAGTTTTAACATATGGCATTATATTATGGGGTTCATCTCCGGTATCCATTAATATTTTTAAATTACAAAAAAGAGCCATTAGAATTTTATCAAAGGTACCGGCAAGAACTCCGTGTAAAGAATATTTCAAACAAAATAGAATTTTAACATTACCGTGTGTCTTTATATACGAATGTTTGGTCCACCTTAAATTAAATATTTCAAATTTCAGTTTCCAATTTGAAAGTCATAACTACCCTACTAGGTGTAATATAGATATTTTGCAATCTAGATTTAGAGCGGATAAATATAAATATGGAGCCAATTATTGGGCAAAAGTATTTTACAATAAGCTACCTCGAAATATCAGAGAGCTAAAAAATAAATATAAAAAGGAGATAAAGCATGTTTTATTAGATAGTGCCTTGTATGATTTTAAATTGTTCTAAAATGGTGTTTTGTAACGATTTTATGTAATGGTTTTTTAATTTTGACGTATTTACTACGTGAATAAATTTCATCATTATCATTATCATTATAAAATTTTTAACTGCTCCATCTATCTACATTTTTTACTCGCTTTTGTCATATTCAGAAATATTTAACTCACAGTACACTGCATAATTATCAAACTCGTTATAACAACTTGCTCATATTCCCTAAACCGAACCTAAGTCTGTTTTGCAATAGCCCTGAATATTCAGCTTTAAAATTTCACAACAACCTTTCTGCTGAGCTGAAGTTACTGCCCTTTCATAAATTTAAAAGAAAGCTGAACACTCTGCTAATTAAACCTTGTTTATGTTCAGTTAATGACTTTTATTCGATTAATTATAATTATTAAAACTACTTCTGTTTACGAATCCTACTTAACTGTTGTATCAGATAATAAATACTCTATTCTATTCCATTCTATTCTATTCTAAAAGAGATATCAGCGAGTTTAACTGTCACACGAGTCATAACAGCATTACGTTCGAGATACATATGTTTTACATTTTACTACCGCTATTTGATAGGGGGTGTGCATAATTATTTATATTACCTATACTTTCTTTTGTCTTTCAACACCAAATATAGATTCATAATAGTCTGCTAGTTTTCATTCGTTTGCATTAAAGCTTTTACGATCTGCTCGTACTGAAGTTATTATGGTATGGCATATGCATGTGTATGTTAGCTATTATATAAGTGAGATAGTTTAACTTATAGATTCACAAGATTGTAATTAGATTGGGCCACACCCCGGTTCACATCCTTCCTTGCTCCACTTTGCTTCGCCCCGCTCCACCCCACTTTGAGAGTTATATAAGGTAATAAGACGCGGGACATGCTTAATTTATGGTCTGGACCAAAGTTTCAGCTGCAGTGTGATGCGATGTATAGATAGATTAGGTTAGGTGTTGCTGCAATATCTGTGATCGTAATGCAAAAGGGGTTATGTCGGATTAGGAGAAGCCTCTCGTGGCAACTCGATCAACTAACAATAAGAGATGAACAGAAGACAAAAATTGAAACAGTAAGGGCCCTGCCAAGATTGCAGTTCGAGTGTTCTTTCTTTAGATTGGAACTACGAGGACTTCATGAAACAACACATTTATGAAGTCTAAAGGTTGCTTTGAATTGTTTAAGGTAGTTGTCGTGGTTAAAGCAAACCGTCAGAAAATTCTTAATCTTTGTATACTTATTAAGGATATGATAATACAATTACTCTGAAAATTTGAAGTCGATCGACCGTACATAATCCGAGATAAATTCAATTAAAAATTGGATAATTAACATTGATTGTATACGATCTCTGTAGTTCTGAACCAGTTTCTTATTTATAAAAAAAGAACTAACTGTCAGAAACTTTCCAAAAACTGACAGTCTTTCAATGCATTTGTTATGAGTTTAAAAAAAATAAGAAATTTTTTTTGACCGTCTAATTATTTATAAATAACGGTTTAAAGTTCAACAATTTATAGAAAAATATACATGCATATGAATACTGTATGGGTTACGTTTCTACGGGTACAGTCTTGCGTACAAATTATGGATCACTTAGCTACAAGCTAGTATACTTTTGTGGCGCGTATAATCTATAACTTTTTGACAATATTGTGCCACGACAACTACCTTAAGTATGTATATAGAGATGAAATATTTTTCGAACCGAGGCAGAAACTTCAGCGTTTGTGATAAATTGTTAAAAAAAACTCAAAAATATATAATGGATGGCATTTTTTGTGATCAGAAGGGGAGACTATAAGAACCCTTTAATATTTTTTTTTAATAATTTGTTATCAATTTTTAAACATATTATATTATGATTTTGGTGTCCTCTAAAACTGCCGCCCCGGTTGGCTACGAAAACTAAGCCTGCTTTATGCTATCTCGGTTCCTCATATACTGTTATATGATAACTGAGAGGTAGCTTTTGGAAATTACTGTTGAATTGGTAAGATTGCATGCATTTGTTTTAATTTAAAGCACCGGTGTGTCATGGATCATTTTACTACCGCTATACAGGTGTGAAAAGCAGCTATTTTATAGAGGGGTGTGCAAAAAAATATTATGAAGACATAGAACAAAAATTATCAATAATCTAACATAAGCGCTTTCGTTCTCTGTCCACAGTTATTGTGTGCACTAATATAACAAGGGGATATAATATAAATAAATCGACCGATTTTCGTTTGTTTTTCTCGTCTTGTCTGCAGTTTTTGTCCACAGTGAAGTTAGTTATCTGTAAAACTTACTATACTTTGTTAAGTATGCGACCTTTTTTTAAGCTGCAGGTTCTAATCTGAGAAAGTTTCGATCAGGTTTGCATTTTATTCTTACAAATATTAGTAATAATATGCATCCATCGATATGTAATAAATTAAGAATATCTCATGTATCTCATTCATAAAGGAATGTATTATACGAGCATGCGAGATTATGTTTAAACGAGCGACCAGCAAGTTTTAAGAGTCATAATACCATTATGAACAAGATATATATTATATTTTTTGCACAACTGACAGATTGCTTTTAGAAATTACTGTTGGACTGGGAAATAGCATCTGCTTGATTTACTTTACGCACTCGTGTGCAATGGGTCTGTTTACTGCCGTTATATACAGGCACGAAAAGCAGCTATTTAGTAAGATGTGTGCAAAAAAATATGTAAAGGTACTAGGTTCATAACATCCTTGCTATCAGTGGTGTTAAACAAAATATATCAACATAGTACATGTAAAACGTGTCGAAATAGCTATAGGTATTACAGCTATTTTAAAATTTTACAAATCTGTTCATTGGTCGAAATAATAATCCTTCGTTTAAGTAGGAAAACCACACCTGCAATCTATTCATTAATTATTATTTTAAACTGTCCGGCATCCGCATTTAAAGGATTTTTTTTGTACAACTTATCGATTACCGATGATTAAAGATAAAAAGGGAACATTTTATCACCAGAACAATCTTTTAGGATTTTTAAATACGTAATTGATTGAAATTATTTTACGTGTACCAATCTCTATATTTTTTTCTAGATACATAATGATTGAACATTAAAAATAATAGAGATGTTGTTTTCTTTACCTCTTATTCTATCGAAAACTACATAAGTTTTTTTAAAATTAATTAGAATAGATAAAATCGAATGATACGTATGTCTGTGTTTGTACTATTTCATCATCACTTGACTTGAAATATTGATTAGTGACCGCGAATGAAAAATTAAAAATGTTTTTTCTAGTGAAATATTAAATATTTTATATAAAATTAAAAATTATATTTTTCAACCAAAAAAGTTGTAATTTTTCTTTTGAGAAAATTTCATTTGAATGGGTTTTCGTCAACACTTGTCCCAACTCAGTAGGCAAACGAATTAATAAAATCTTAGAATGTTGAAATTATTTTTGGTGAATGATTTACGTACCAATATTGAAATAAAAACACTAAAATACCCCAGAATTACACAATTTTGTTTTTGCTTGCTCGCTTTTTGAGTCTGCTTAAAGGGGATCTTCGAAACTATTAAGCGCACGAGGTGGGGAAAATGGGAAATAAACTTGGAAAATTTTTCATTAGTTTGTATTCTATAAATCTGTAAATTATATAAGAAATAAGGTTTATTTCTTCACTGTAAAGAGTATAATTATTTCAAAACATCACTAATAAATATAACTTCAGTATTTAAAATAAGAATTTTCAAATGGTAATATACTTGCAATTTTTTTATAATATAAACAGGTGTTTTAGCATATATTTTCAAAATTTTTTTTCATTAACAAAAAAAAGTACATAGGTGTGCATCAACCTTATGGTTATTAGCACTGTTAACAATTATACATAAAAGATACAAAGATAAGTTACAATGTTAAGTTTAATTATTTTGATACTTGCGATGTGTCGTTAAATATATATCATTAAATGGAATTTGAATTTAGCAAATACTTAAAAAAAAACGAAAAGCGTTGGCAGAGCAAATTTTTTCCCAAGAAAGGTTCATAGGTTTTTTTTTCAGGGCGTAAGATCGACAGCGCCTGATCTTAATGTTTGATTCTTAAATTAATCATGAGACATTTGACAGGAAAGAAAAAAATCGCTCTCGATATATTGTACATATATTTATTTGTATGAAAACCGGATTTATAATTTATACAATTAACAGTTTATTAATAAAAGATAATAAATAATAAAATAATTATTGCAAATTCTAAATGTAAATAGAACACGTCGCCGCGGATAAAGGACCATTAATTTCAAAACGTGTTTTTGTCAAAAGACACGGGCCGAAGGAAATACGTTCCTCGAATATAATAATAATTACTGGCATAACTGTATGCACGATGCGGTATAGCTAAACTGTGCTGTAAAATGAAGCAACGTTTTTTTAGGTTATGATTAATGACAAACGCATGTCGCAAACAAATAAAGCTCATCTCACATAAATACAATGTTATAAAATGCACTTTTTGTACAATACCTGATCGCATACTGGTTTACACGAGGGCATGTCAAAAATATCCAAGTTTTAGTACACATATAGTTAAGATATTTATCCATGCTTATTGTGCCAAGCATTTTCTATTTATAATCTGCAATGGGTGCGATGAGAAGTTTTGAAAGGACATGTCAAAAATCAATGAATGCAAAAGAAGACCAGTTCCAAAATTGTTACAAAAAAAATTATTTAAAATAACAATAGGGTCTTTAATATTTTTTGTCCAATATATATTTTTATAATCTTGTACATTTTCATAGGCCCTGAATATGGAAATATATTTTCCGAAACGTAGGCCACAAGCGAAACATCGGTAAAGCTTCTTTTTTTCAACTGTTCCTCAACCAAACTTTCCCTCCACGTTAAAAATAACAATAGGTATATATTTTTCGATGAGCAGCTTTCATAACATTTTGTTACGTCATTAGATCCTTCTATAAAGTACAATACACAACGTGTGGTGAGCGAAGGAAACAAAGAGTCCAAAAACATATTTTCGTCTCTGTTTTCGAAGCAATTTTTTGATAATTCCGACAATATATTATCATGGAGTATATCTCTCATTATCAACAACTCCATGTCATTATCTATGACAGATATATGACTGCACCGTAATCGTGCGATTGCGATTTTCGTACTATCCACAGTACATATTAATACGTACATGAGTTAAGAGTATAGTTAAGTACAAATACCTCCTGCACTCAAAAACAAATTAAATCCCATAATTTTTTTCAAAAATTCACTTTTTTGTAGTTCTTAAACATAAACATTTGTTAAAATTTTGATTTCAATTTTCGGACTCATTACAATAACTTCTCAATGTACTGGGGACTTAATTAACGATGAAATAAATAATTAATACGTGTATTATAAGCCTTAAGCACAGTATCGGTTTTGGATGTTGAAGTGTTCTCGTAGTGATATCAACGCTAGCACAGAACAGTATCTTCACCCGGCAGGTATATTAACACTGTTATTATAGCAAAAAGTGAAATGTCTGTCTGCCTTCGTGGGTGGTATGCAGTGAGGGGCCGTGTTGCATGGTATATCTAGTAGCTAATAGCTACCGACAAGCCAACATTTGACGGACGTTGGTCTCATTTTATAAAAGACAATATTTTAGTGTAGGTATGGTATGATGTATTATTGTACCACAGACAAATCAATAAATGAAAAGAATACACGTTCATCTGTTCGTTTGACCACTGAAGACACATTTTTAATTGTTCAGGATTTCTTGACGATATTCTAAGTTTATTTGAAAATACAAAAAAAATATTTCTTCACTGAGCACGATTGTAGGAATTCATATGGGTTTTAATTATTGTAATTCATTAAAAAAAAAAAGAATGTGTGCTTCAAACTTTAAAAAGCACACGGTAGAAGTGAAACTCTTATCTACTTCGTGCTCTCTTTCATTTAAATACACTAAAAACTTTAAGGCTAGCGCCTTTTAGAACAATTCATCGGAACAGACGCAACGGTTTTTCATTATCTTCCACTGTCATCTTTTAGCGAGTTAGTGATTCTAGTTAAGATCTGGAACGCAAGTTTGTAAGTGAATACAGCTCAGAAAAGAAGGTATGTTGCTTACATTACACACTATAGAAGTGTAAGCAAAATCTGTAAGTACATGTAATGCTGGATTGTAGGCATTGACAAAAAATGAATGTTATAAACTGACATTTACAAAATAAAGAATTTCGTTGCAGTTGTCCACTAGATGAAACCAATTAATTCCACCGTGTGTTAAAAGACTCATTAAAAAAAATTACTATATTTTATATGAAACGCGACAATTTTGCAGACACAGACATTACGTCATTTCTGTGTCCATCTTTCCGTGACATAAAATATTGTATTACCGCGAGGAACTGGGAAATTGGTTAGAAAATTTGTCCGTTGCAAAAAGAGATAGCGCGAACGTGCAACCTATATATATATCTCTCTCGGTGCAGTACTATTGCATTTAGAGTTGACAAGGATAGAGACTGACCCTACGTATGTTCTATCTCTTTAACTATGTGTGATGATTTTCAACACATTGTTACGATCAGTCTACGCAGTACCGGCACGAGGCAAGTTTTAAAATGGAGCGAGATCCAGTTGTGGCGGCCCTTGCTTACCCCTAATATGTAACACAATCAAAATATCGAACAGCGAAAAAAATATTTTTTGTTTTATTAGTGTAATTGCCATATGGCAACATACACTATTGGCGTCGGTCGGATGGCGGGACCTAGGGGTCGGACCAAAATTTCTCGACGTTTCATAACCTCCTAAACACATTGGGACCATTTTTAAAAATGTTTATATATATATGTATATATATATATACATATACATATATATATATATATATATATATATGTATGTGCGGGCAATAACTTTCGAAAGAGTTAATTGATTTTAACGAAAAATGGCCCACATATTGAAATCCATCACCGCAAGAAGCCTATTTAAAATGGGCGTAATCGGGGCATTTTAAGGGTAGTTTTTAGGGGTTGAAAAATGTTTTTGGGCCCCAAAATACCGAAAAAATTCTCAGAATAGTTTCAAAATTGACATTTAACCCTTTAGTAGTAATTAAAAAGTGTCCCTAAAATTTTAATAAAAGCGGCCCGACAGGACCGAACTTACAAATTTTATGAAAACACTAGTTTACAGATAGTGAATTATTTACTGAAAGTTGTATATAATTTGGTATAGAGGTTCAATTGATAATAGTATTGCCATTAAGAAAAAAAATGTTATCTTAAGGGGTGTATTAAGGAGTCAAATTTTTTATTTTGCCCAAAAACCAACTTAAGTTTGCATAATAAAGCCACACTGCCTGTATAAGCAAATACACTATATTGTCGGCAGGGTTTTGGCACTGCGACCCGGGTTTTTTTTTCTTTACCCTCTGGGACTTGACGCCTAGAGCGGTCACTTCATTTGCCCTATGCTAGGGTCGCCCCTGAGTCCATGGGTATAAATCGATGCCGTGTATCTGTGTGTTGTTCAATTGATTCGTGATCGATATATGTATAAGCAATATTTATTATTGACAATCGATTGGCGTTTGATTTGGTACCGGAATGCGGACCACAGACTTGGTACTGCTTTTATAATTTATTACTGCAGTATGTATGCCATTCTCGTATTGGTGACCATATAATGATCACAGTGTATTGGTTTTTCTAATTACCTATTCGGCCACCTGCAGCTTTCAACAAATGAAACATCGATAAATCCGACTGTGAATCGTGCGTTTCGACATACGATTTTATATATTTTATTGAAGTACGGCCGATATAACATTTATAAATATTTAAACGTAGGCACTAAATCAAATTGTTGCAGTGTACAAAGATACTTACTATATCTGTTGTCGAACGTCTATAATCTAAATCAACAAATAGACGGAGAAATTACTTAAAAAGATTTTATGTTCTTGTTCACAGATGATGTTTTCTCGTTGTTCTGCTGAAATGTGAGTAAAACATTGATTTTTCAATAATAAAAACCATATAATATCTACATAATATAAAATTGAATGCTAGTTGACTGATCTAGGATCAAATAGTCACTTGGGTGGTTCATACACTCAACTTTTATCATACAATTACTAATATATTTGATTTAAGACTTACTTTCGAATATATTAACAAACTGAATTCAACGAAGCTTTTAAACAATGGATAGAACATGTGTCAAAAGTTTAAATGTTTTCTTTATTTTTGTACAACCAATTAAAAAAACCCGGGTCGCAGTGCCAAAACCCTGCCGACAATATAGTGTATTTGCTTGTGTAGGGCCGTGTGGTTTTATACTTTTATTATGTGAAATTAAGTTTGTTTTTGGGCAAAATAAAAAATTTAACCCCTTAATACACCCCCTAAAATAACATTTTTTTCTTAATTGTAATATTATTATCAATCTAACGTCTACACCGAATTAAATACACCCTTCAATAAATAAGTTACTGTCTGCAAACTAGTGTTTTCATAAAATTTGTAAGTCCGGTCCTGTCGGGCCGATTTTATTAAAATTTTAGGGACACTTTTTAATTACTACCGGAGGTTTAAATTTCAATTTTGAAACGATTCGGAGAATTTTTTCGGTATTTTGGGCCCCAAAAACTTTTTTCAACCCCTAAAAACTACCCTTAAAATAGCCCGATTGTGCCCATTTTAAATAGGCTTCGTGCGGTGATGGATTCCAACATGTGTGCCAAATTTCGTTAAAATAAATTAACTCTTTCGAAAGTTATCGCGCGTACACATATATACATATATATATATATATATATATATACATATATATATAAACATTTTTAAAAATGGTGCCAAAGTGTTTAGGAGGTTATGAAACGTCGAGAAATTTTGGTCCGACCCCTAGGTCCCGCCATCCGACCGACGCCAATAGTGTATGTCGCCATATGGCAAATACACTAATAAGGAAAACACAATTTTAAGGAAGTTCTGTCTCTATTCAGTCTTGATATACGCTAATGAATGAATCGTTCTAGAGGCAGGCTCTTTAAGGTTAGTTTTCTAATATGGCAGCATTATCATGTGTGATGACGTCAACTGACAGATTGGTAGCAAATATTTAACATATTTGCTACCAGTCTGTCAGTTGACGTTATTCATGGAACGAGGTAACCTGTGCATCAATTAACTTTTGGTTCTACTGTAATATGCGTTTCGTGAGCCTACACGATCTAAGCGCTTTGAAGGGTATGTAAAGTCAAAATGACAATAAATTTCAAACTTGTATATTACGTTGCATGTTCATCGTTATCTTTAGCGATCTAGAAAACGTTTACACAATCAATATACGCCAAGTTCACTTGATCTATGTCGTTTCAAATGTCTATTACATATATGAGAAGTAAGCAATGCAACCAATAATCAACTTCACAACGCAAAGGTTTAATGATTGCATGTCCTTAGAACGTTCCAACAAACTGCAGTAATAACTCCGGTCACATTTTTATATAGAAATTATATGTGTTCTAACGCGGTGTTTGATTTTATCAACATTTAAAAGCTTGTTAATTGATTATATAAATGTTTACGGACGATTAATGGAGACAACGATCGATTGATTTTTGATAACGATTTCAGCTTTTAATTGCTTTCAACCGATATCTCTAGTGCGGTGAAGCCAAAATGGAAGAGTTGTGATTTTATGAATATTTTATGAAAAATAGTCAATATTATTTGTGAAGACATTTATAATAATGTACAATGAAATAATAGGGTAAGATTGGGTACAAGCGATGCATCACCGATAAGACCGAAGAGATGCATGTTTTCTGTCGCGAGCAGATCGCAAGCACATACAATATAAAACAATGATAAATGAGTTTAATTTGACGTTCAGAGAATAATATATCGCCAGCAGGACAACGTGTTTGATTCAGGACTACTTTACGTCTGAATTGAAGCTACATATTCTAAAATTATAAGACTGGTCACGGTCAGTGGTTACTGGTCAGATTTCTTTTGACTAATTCATACGATACTTCAACACAATAAATCGTATTTTGCATTTCCATGTCTTTTAAATTTTTTCTAATAAAAAGATATACAATTTTAACATAACTAAAAGGTAAATACATTTGGAATGGAATCTTGGAAAGGGTTTTAACATTAATTTATATTGAAAGTTTACGTAAAAGAGCATAGTGGCGGATCCAGGGGGGGGGGCTATGGGGGCTTAAGCCCCCCCAGACCCACAGAAAAAAAGATAATTTCTAGAAATCCCAGGTAAATTTTTCCCCAAACAAGACAAAAATACTTTATCCCCGAAAGGAATTTTCCAGTCTCAAAGGCACATTTTTCCGTAATTTCGAAGAACTGATGTGCCTATTTCATATTTAAACAAAATTTTGCACTGAAAACTTTCAATGAGTAATTACAATGAATCAACTCAACTGGACTTTCGAGGTTTTAACTCTCGAGCCCTCCTCCCCAGACCTGGATCCTAGATCCGCCACTGAAAGAGCAGGAAAGCATAAAGGATGCTCAGATGAATAGAAGTGTATGCCATAAAATTACTTAAATTAAACTAATCAACTTTGCGCTAAAATAGTGAAATAAAACATAGCCTATAGTACCTACCTCTAGATTAATTCTTAAAAACAATTTCAAAAAAATTTTCATCAAAATTCGTCTACTAGTTTTGAAGTTAAATCCGATCATACATACATTTAAAGAATTTTATATATTAGATAAATTATTATTACTTTCTTGTGTTATTTCTTTTGTTAATCCTTTATAAACAACTTTCTATGAAAGTAAACCCGAACATATTTTTTGATTTTTTTATTTCGTTCGTAAACAAATAAGAACTTGACATCGTTTACAGAAATAATGCATTTTTAAATCAATAATGTTAAAAATTTAGTCAATTTGTTAGTTCTGCGTCGCGCCACAAATTACCCAGGTGTATGGGTATGAAGACAACGGGGGACACGGTGTTGTGTGCGTCCGAGTTACACAAACCATTTACGGAAATTGCTGGGTACACTTTTCACTTATAAATCGGTTATTTATCATTCAAACGTGGTGATCACAGAATGCTCCAATAATTTTTGGAGTACGAAATTTACAGTTTTTTTTGTAGAAAATAATTCCGAAGTTTTAGTAAATATAATTAGTGTATTTGCCATATGGCAACATACACTATTGGCATCGGTCGGATGGCGGTACCTAGGGGTCGGACCAAAATTTCTCGACGTTTCATAACCTCCTAAACACTTTGGCACCATTTTTAAAAATGTTTATATATATATGTATATATATATATGTATATATATATATATATGTATATATATATATGTATATATATATATATGTATATATATTTATATATATATATATATATATATATATATTTATATAATTGATTTTAACGAAATTTGGGCCACGTGTTGAAATCCATCACCGCAATAAGCCTATTTAAAATGGGCGTAATCGGGGCATTTTAAGGGTAGTTTGTAGGGGTTGAAAAGTGTTTTTGGGCCCCAAAATATCGAAAAAATTCTCAGAATCGTTTCAAAATTGACATTTAACCCTTTAGTGGTAACGTTTCAAAATTGACATTTAACCCTTTAGTAGTAATTAAAAAGTGTCCCTAAAATTTTAATAAAATCGGCCCGACAGGACCGGACTTACAAATTTTATGAAAACACTAGTTTGCAGATAGTGAATTATTTACTGAAAGTTGTATATAATTTGCTATAGAGGTTCGATTGATAATAATATTGCAATTAAGAAAAAAAATGTTATTTTAAGGGATGTATTAAGGAGTCAAATTTTTTATTTTGCCCAAAAACCAACTTAAGTTCGCATAATAAAGCCACACTGCCTGTATAAGCAAATACACTATATTGTCGGCAGGGTTTTGGCACTGCGACCCGGGTTTTTTATTACTGATATGTACAGAAAAAATTTAGCTGTTTCTATTAAATTCTGAAGTAAAACTAAAACCACGTAGCTAGTTTTTTATACTTTTTGGTAGGTAGATTATGTTTCTTGTGTGTGTTGATGTATATTATGGCGATTGCGACGTTGTGTTAAAAACGAGCTCAGCGAGTTTTAACTGTCGCATGAGCCACAATGTCTTCACGCACGAGATACATAATACATATAGTATTTTTTGCACATGTATCCTATAAAATAGCTGATTTGTACATAATTTTCAAAATTTTGGCAGTTCAATTGTTTCGTATTTCTTTTGTTTTGTTTTGCGCACAGTGTGAAATGGGTCATTTTATAACCGCTATACAGACATGAAAAGAAACTATTTCATAGGTGGTCGTGCAAAAATTATTTTTTTTTTTTCAATTTTTAGATAGAAAACTTTGAAATTGCAAATTTCAAATCATTTTGACGTCTGAATTGAATAGTTTCTTAAATTTACTAGTAATTGGTGGCAGTTTACGACGCTTATAAAAAGCTTATTATTTTTACCCATTCATTCTGCTTACATCAACTTTAATAGGTATAAGTTATGATTATGTTTATCCAATGATAATTTTATAATGAATGGTTGACGTTTTTTAATATATATAATTCATATCTGAGAATTCCGAAGACATTCCGTTGAACAATTACTTTTTATAGTTTCATTGACTTTTAAAGATAAAACGATGCGGTTATATTAAAGACATGAATGAAATACCGATTTTAGTAATTGCACTCAACAAAAGAAATATGCTTGCCAAATGTCGTCTTTAGGTCTAGTGGTTCCAGAGACATCGTGATAGATTGATAATTGAACTTTCGTCTCCTATTTCACCCCCTTCAAGTTTTTTTTAGACAAAATGTTCTTCCTTAGAATACAATCCATCTCCTTGCCAAATTTGGTCGAAATTTGTTCAGCGGTTTAGGCGTGAAAAGGTAACAGACAGATAGACAGACTTTCGCAATTATATATTTAGTATGGACAGGGATACTAGACGTCTATAGCCTTTGATTAAACTATTTGTCGTTTAAAGTGTCATCCAGCGGAATTTATAATCTTGTATTTTCGATTACTCAATGGGTTGAATATTAAAATTTTTTTGAGCGTTTTAAAATATTTGAGGTTAATTTTTTTTTAACTATTATTCTTAACATTTTGAAAATTTTATTTTAATACATTATTTCTATATCAAAAATTAGATTTTCGTCATGCCAAAGAAGTATTTTAGTTCAAAGTCAGGACGAATTCGTAAATTTAAAATCACATTTAATTTCATATTTCGTCATGAGTTTCTAGTTTTATTATAAAATTATAAATGTCCTCTTTAAATTCTCAGAATTAATACTTAATTGATATAGTGGTCCATTAAAATTCTGACACGGTCTAATTTTTAATATACCTAATATCAATTGTGTCACATTTTTTATTAAAAATAAATCCTGCATCTAAAATCATACAAGCAGGTGTACATACTATATATAAAATAACCCATTTAAGTTTCATATCATCACAATGAAGTCTTTACTATATTGTTGTACATATTATGTACATGAAATTATAAATAATATGCTTGCCATAATAAAAACAAGGAGTATAAAAACTGTTATATATATTTCTTCAAGTTAATACCATTCATTGTTTAGACTATTACTTACCATTGGTATTGTGTTCCGCCCTGTGAAATTATGAAAGTATTAATTTTTAACTGTATTTTTTTGTTATTTTATACGAATTTAAAATAATTTTAACAGGTATTAAGGTAGTTGTCGTGGTACAATATTGTCAAAAAGTTATAGATTATACGCGCCATAAAAGTATACTAGCTTGTAGCTAAAGTGATCCATAATTTGTACGCAAGACTGTACCCGTGGAAACGTAACCCATACAGTATTCATATGCATGTATACTTTTCTATAAATTGTTGAACTTTAAACCGTTATTTATAAATAATTAGACGGTCCAAAAAATTTTCTTATTTTTTTTAAACTCATATCAAATGCATTGAAAGACTGTCAGTTTTCGGAAAGTTTCTGACAGTTAGTTCTTTTTTTATAAATAAGAAACTGGTTCAGAACTACAGAGATCGTATACAATCAATGTTAATTATCTATAATTTTTAATTGAATTTATCTCGGATTATATACAGTCGATCGACTTCAAATTTTCAGGGTAATTGTATTATCATGTCCTTAATAAGAATACAAAAATTAAGAATTTTCTTACGGTGTGCCTTAACCACCACAACTACTTTAAAACGTTACACAATCGGAAAACGTTACATACAGTAGAAGTAACTCGTATGTCATTAAAGTCATAGCACTTTTAGTTATACCTCTCATGCACCTTACTGCTTTTAACCGTCTCCACTTCTACTCGCCACGACGAAATTGTGGTCTCACGCGCGTTAGAACTCACGGTATGTTTAGTTTAGACCTATAGAAGAAATGAAGCTCCCATTAGTAAGTGTTTTCTTTTGTAAGAACCCTGACTTAGCAAACGAAACTTTACTATAAGCACATAAAAATTAGAATGAGAGCTCTGTCCGTAAGTTTTTTTTGCGTGATATATCTAGACGAAGAATTCATTTCTAAAATTTTGGTCTGTCTGCCTATTTGTCTCGGTATTATTCAAAATCGTCTGAATCGATTTTGATCAATATCCATGATCGATTGGTTTCATTGAAACAAATAAAAGAATTCCTATACTTTTTCCTCTGCTATGTTCTGATTGCGTTAGGGTTTGTAACTTAGTGCAATACTGCGAGTAAAGCCACAGGCATTAGCTAGTATAAAATAAGCAGTGAAAACTGTTAAGTGTGTTTTTGCTTAGATCTATACTCCTTGTACATCAAATACCAGTATCAATAGTTCTGTAAACTTCACGCCTGTCCATCCGACTACAATGACGTCCAATATAAAATAATATAAATGCCATACAAGCCTCCGACTTTGTATGTAGAATATCTAGGGTCACACGGCAAAACAAGCTATCCGAGATTTTTGGTAAAATATTTATGGCGATTTTAGTATTCATCGGATGTGTGGATTTAATTATTCGAATAGAAGAAGACAACATCTGCTGGTTACATATTTGCCTGAGACATCTTTTAACAATTGTCATCCCAAGTTTTTGCAAATATTTTTTAATTTAAAATGAAAAAAACATTCTAATTAAATGCCGACAAATAATAAAAAACCCATATTTTACCGACGCTGTTCAGTTTTTACGATATCGAATTCTAATATCTTGGGCGTCCTGCTTAACGCAACGTTGAAGTCTCCATGCAAATTTTATTCAAAATTTCTTACTTAGCTCCGCTATTATTAAAATATGGAAAAATTTACGGGTTACCAAAATTGAACTATATTATATGAGGAATTTTTTGGTGGCAACAAATTTTTATTCTAAAGTCACGTTCACAAGAAGCGGTATGAATTAGGTTTTTTTATGGAACACCTTGCTTATTATTTCACAGCTCAATAGAGCTTATTTTTTTTAGATAAATAAACAGATATATATGTAAATGGTTTGAAACGTGAAGATCTATTAAGTCCAGAAAAAAAATATAATGAGCCTCACCCTCATAAGCTCACATAAGAAGTTTAACTTCTTTAGTTTTTAATATTATTCCCAAGTTTAATTTTTTTATGTGAAACTAATTTATAATATTTACACATACTTAGCAACACACTATAAACTTTTGTCCTTGTCAGTTTCATGTAATTTAGGAGACAAACTAACTTCCCTTTATGTGGCAGTTCTACTTTCCCTCGATTTCTTACTTTTTTCAAACAGATACGTCGCTAAAGAAGTTAAACTTCAAAAAATTGTTGACTGATTTCAATACATACTTTTCTCTATCATAGTTGAGGTGGTAAGTAGGTATAAATATTAAATTCGATATAGACCACTTTGTCTTGTGGCCACGACTTTGTAATATAGAACCCTGTCATCACTGTCTATAGCATACATGGGGAAGCAATGGAGGCCAGCCCTCAATTTAAATCATGACATAATCACAATAACTTCACTCTACATTTGATTGATTAAAAAATATTGTGAACGTGAATATTTTCAAACGGAATGAAATGAATTGTTTGACAACACGCGTTCAAATTAAACTGTCAATCCTGTATATGATTTTTAAAGTGATATTATTGATGGCTCATGAATTTGATTGGATTTTAATGTAAATCTTATTTTTAATATTGGCACATTTAAACAGTTCAACTATCTTCTCCCCTTTTACATCTTTAGAATTCTATTATGTAGAGTATAAAATAACTAAAGGGGCGCATTTGTAGAAATTAAAAAGTTTACTTTTTGAGACATACACTTTTTGTATTTTGGATTTTGGGGTGCAACAGTTTTTTTTTTGAATGCGTAAAAATTTTTGTTTGAAAAATAATATTAATAAAATAATCTTTGTTTTTAATAAATTTATGTCATGGCTTAATTTTATCATTTTTACATGAGTAGACAGAACGTCTACTGAAACGGAATATAAGAGTTTTAAAAATCAATTGGTTAAAGTAAGTAATTTTGTATGCATAACGTAAGAATTCAAATAACAAATAAGGTCCTATTCTGTATAGTCAATATAAGAATTCACAGTATTCCTAATTTTGTCATTTTCTTGCTTTAAAATTACATGAGTTAAAGCGAGACAGAAATTAAACAGCCCTGTTAATTTTAACATACAATTAACGTTTCATTCCCGTGAGGAGGCACCAGAGATTATAAAAAAATCTTACAAGAAAGAATCAACAAGAAAAAAATGTAATTAGGGGCATTCACAAATAACTGAGAAACTTTCAAATATGCGACACATCCTCAATTTTCGTCAAAATAAAAATATGAAACAAAATATTAGATAGCTTTTGTTGCAGTGTATTGACAAGGTTGAAATAATTTTTAATAATTTATGTTTATATTATTATAAAAGCGTGGGCCGTGACTATCGTAGAGCTTACAGTCCACGCTTTTATAATTATGAAATTAAATTATTAAAAAATATATTTATCCTTTTTAGTACATTGCAATAAAAGCTTGTCTTAATAAAAAAATGTTATCTAATATTTTATTTTCAAATCTTTAGTTACGCCTTTTGTTTTCTATATTGGATATTAAATAACGTCACTCAGTTAACTGTATTCTTATTGTCATACCCTCTCATTTGATACCCATATCAGGCGGGTTGTAAAGAAATAGATGATCCGCCATTTTGGATTTGGAATGGAGTCGCACTGCTGATTAGATTTTACTTGTCATACCCTTTCATTTGATACCCATGTGGAAGAGGTTCTAAAGAAGAAGGTAATCCACCATTTTGTAGTGGGGGCCATATTGGATCTACCATAATATTCAATATACTATATTCTTAACCTTTGGAGGTACTGAACCCCACCAGTTTCATATGCGAATTCACTGAACCCTTCTTAATTTGAAAAATAAAATATGATTTTTCAAAATGATGGACAAGCGGAGCGTGTCATCACGAATCATATGAGTCGGGTGTGTGTCTTGACCTCCGCCGAACCCACGAGACAGACTCACCGAACCCCTGGTGTTCGATCGAGCCCAGGTTAAGAACCACTGTTCTATTGTGTTCAGAACCAAAGGTCTGTGCAAAATTTCAGCCCAATCGGAAACCTGGAAGTGGTCAAATTTAATTTGCAAGATTCGATTACAGACAGACATCAGGACAGGTGAAACTAAATACAAACTTAATAAATTGAAAAAGACCAAAATTTGGTCGAAACGTTTTGTAAATAAAAAAATGTTTTGAACAGTAATCGCAAGTGGTTTCGTTTTATTTAATATTCTATTACTGTTGGTAGAGTCAATATTATTAAATAAAAACTTGTAAAATAATTCCCTGTATAAGAGAATGGACAAGATAAGTAAGTTTCGTAATAAGCCGCTAACCCTGAAACGATACCATCCACTTTACTTCGACCGCTTTCGTCTTGCTGTATTTTCGAAACCCGCATCTATTTGCGGTGTGTAGGAGACGTGTTAAACAGTAGCTAGCCGCAGTCATGTCGCGGTTGCCACAAAGCAGGTGGGATGTCTATGGGGGATAATTGGGACACTGACACAGCAAAACTACTTTTAATTGGATGTTTCAATAGCTTTAGCTGTGTCTGTATGAATGCGAAGAGTTCTAGCCGAACAGATCACAAACTAGCCTGACATAGCGTACCGTAGCAGACAGCGTGTTTGTGTATTGATACAAGAGATTTCAGTGGCGTAGCGTTAGCATATTTCGAACTGGGAATTAGACTTTGCTCTTTCTGAACAGCCGTTCTCGGTCGCCGGAGACTGACGCTAGCACGCGACGTACGGATCGGGTACACGGAAATGTACGGACCTGGTCAGATTCGATCCATTTTAAATATGCTTCGTGCGGTGATGGATTGCAATTTCGTTAACAAAATCTTGACAAGATGGTCGCTTCAGGAACGGCAGATATTCTTTTATTGGTCAAAAAAAAATCTGATAACGCTATAAAGAATGCGTAGTCAGTATATTTTATTCAATTTGGACTAGGGCTTGTGGTTTCTCGACCTTTTTTATTTCTCGAGGCACGAGAATTCTCGATCAGGATTTCTCGAGTATCTCGAGAAATTTTTAAAAAACACGATGTTATTTTCAAATTTTTGTTCTGTTACAAATAAGACTAATAGATGAGATCAATTAAATCAAATGGTAAATGTTTAGTTACCATAAATTGTCCTTATTAATTAACAAATCAACAACAAACCATTAGTTTATAAAAAAAGTAAAGAGTAGGGTAGTACCTAACTTTTATATAATTATTGGGTCCCTACCAGTTTCCAAATGTACAACAGTCTTTAATGAAATAAAAAATAATTAGTAAAATTAAATCAACAAAATTATTAGTACATATTTATATAACTATAAAAACAAACATTTTGCTACCAACTTCAACTAAAAATGCCTTTTATATTTAGAAACTATTATGTTAATAACATCACAGTCTTTCGATTAAACAAATCATAATTAACTTTCATTATTTTTTTTTATTTGAGCATAGTATGCCAACTAAAACTAAACCAGTAACCCACAAAATAACCAAGAAAGAAATCAAATTTTAATTCAACGCTTTTTCCTTATAAAATAGGCATCCAGAAATACAAGAGACTCGTCACGTGCGTGATATATGCGTGTTTTTTTTAGTTACCTAGCGAACGGAATTGATTTCTCGAGTTCTTGAGTTTTTTTCCCGTTTCGACTAAAGACAAATATCTCGGGAATTCTCGAGCAGAAACCCTAATATAGACTTAAATAGAAAACTGAAAATTTTTGAAAATGAAATTATTTTTCCTGAAATAAGCACTGTTAGGAACCACTTTTGTTTGTTTTTTATTTTGCTAAGCAAAGTGATTACCTAAATAGCATGCGGCGTACAAACATGGCTTATCAATTTTGTAATCATCGTAGTTACTTAAAAACTGTGGTTAGAATACAATAGTATATTGCTAATTTTTAATGTTTAACGATTTTCGAAGAAATGTTTTTAATTTTTTGTTGTCTCCAGCCATGATATCGCTTCAAAGCTCTTTTCAGTGCGTGGTACATCGTCTATATGTGCCTTCGTTCTCTATACAAAGAATTTCTCTTTCAATATAAACTATCAAATATAAATCAAACGCAGTGAATAGTTGATATATTATTATTACAGCACACAGCAACGTTTTAAAAGTAAAGAACTTCTAAGCAATTTATTTCTGTTTGAAAATAAATTCAGTTCATAGAGTCTTTGAGAATTTCTTAGAGATTTAGAAATTAGAAAATCTAACAGACACTTCAAAATGATTGTTTATATTAAGAAACATTTATTTTTCGATGAACTAGTCATCATTTTTTAAATCTAATTATTTTGCAATTGTCCTGCGCGGAACATTTAATTTTAGCTAACAAGGAGTCAGAAAATTTGTTAAAAAGTAAATGAAAAGTCCACACAAACTGAATCGGATTGGCTCGGCACGGCACGGCAATTTATACGCATACTGTATGTTGTCGAGACGATTCGAGCCGCCTAGTGCGTGGGAACTCATTTAATTTCATGTATCCCAAAACTTCCGATCGTGCCAAGCCGATTCGATCCGATTTAGTGGGTGTGGATCTTTCGGGTCTGGAAAAAACTGTGCGTACTACATTTGTTATGAAAACTGAAATTTAATTTTCCCGTTTTTTTTTCCAAAGCATATTGTGTTTGAATCGGGTTATGCACTATAAATGCGCTTAGAAACTGCGGTTTTAAGATCTCGACTTTTTGTTGAGAATGCGCGGCTAAATCTTTTCTTCTTCGAACCACTTGTCAACATGTCAGCTACCGTGTGCGCATATTATTCTGTGTGTGTGTGAGAGTGAGATAGTACCAGCACACCATCTCTCTTCTCTATTAACTTTATAATTCTAATGTTACACTAATACGAAATAATTTAATTGTAAAATGAATATGTCATTCAGGATTTTTTTGGGGTGTAGTATAGTAAACAATATACCTTTAATTATTACCGAGCTGGGTAGAGTATAGACTCGCATTCGGAAGGTCTGGGTTCGAATCTCGGCGGGGGCAGATGTGGCTGGGACTTTTTCCTATACTGCCTCTCGCCGAGAAACGGTAATTCCTGTACCGGCTATCTTGATTGACGTTTTCCATGGTTTCCGTCAATTAATTCCAGATAAATATCGAGATGGTTCCTTATTCAAGGCCATGGCCAATTACCTATCAAACTCCCAGTTCAAAAATTACCTATCCTATCCTAATTTCCTATAATTGCTTCATTCGCCCATTGCTATTAGTGAAGTTGAAGTTTTAGAAATGTAGAAAATAACGGGAAGTGGTAAAATGGAAAATAGTAATGGTGCGAATGACGTCTGTTATGACATAAAAGTCGACAAACGGACGTTAAACGCATTATTATTATTATTATTATAATATGCCTTTATTGTAAGAAAGATGATTAATTATTAAATCATTTAATCAACTTCCTGAGTCATAAAAAGCTGCCCGTTATTATAAATGTAGTAATTTTGTAATTGTACGTATTATAAGTTTCATTACATTTTATTGCGAAAATTAATTCTAAAATTGACAGCCATTAAAAATACAAACTAACTTATATACGAGTATTACGGATATTTTGTTACTTATTGATAGGTAAATTTTTTCTATATGATATTATAAACGACGTCCATATATCTTCACTAAATAGAAGAATACGAGGATTGTTAATTCTTATGTAAAAAAAATATTTTCTACTAACACGGGCAGAATTGGTTTTGGCAACGAAATAATCAAGAGCAACAAATTTCTTATACAAAACTTTCTGTATCTCAGAGTATATAAATTTCGGTCAGAAATCGCGTACGTGGTCCCAGACTAGTTTTATATTTTTTGCTCACTTTTTTGCCTAAGAAGTCGGTTTTTAACACCGAAAGTATTTTTCAAATTGTTTAAGTAGCTCATAAAACTACCCGCGACATACAAATAAACTTACTAATTTTTACAGTTTAATTTTATTATTCTTTAGTTTGTACTAGTGTTGGGTAACTCAGATCTGAACCGGTTCAAAGAGCTGACTCCGACAGAACATCCATGAGAGCCGGCTCACTTTTTTTTGAGCCGACGGATCAACGGATCCGCATAACTCAGTGAGACACTTAACACACACAAGCACATTTTACACTTACGTATCAGTTCTTGCTTTGATGCATCTGTCAGCTCAAATGACTCATGCATCACATGTTTGGCTATGCATTCTTGATTCTATACAGGTCGTGATATGATTGACTGAACTAGGTAACTCAGTGACAGACTGCAGTAACATATTCAGAACTCGTCTGTTTTTGAACCGGTTCAGTGAGCCGGTTCACATACGGCATCCAGATGCAAAGATGCACTAAAAACACCCGTTTTCCCATCTCTAGTTTGTACTCGTACTGCAACCGTAGTATCGTTTAGAGAAGATAGTAGCAGGGTGGGGAATCTACGTAGTCAGAAACGTGAGAAAAGCGATCAGTAGCGGCGTGATTTATAATTTTAAGGGGCTATCAAAGGCGGTATCTGTACAGTCAATGGTGCTTCTCGATTAGTGGCGAGCAACTAAATGACTATATTCATAGAAAGTTAGAAAGCATAGAATTGTCCGACCAGAAACTTATTTGTGCGCCGAAATGACGTTACTATCTTCTCTAAATGATTCTGCTGTGCGTCACAAACAGTTATTAAACACCTCTCGTATTTTTATTTTTTTTTTATATATTATATGTGCTTTATCATTGCCGATGCACACATTTCATACCTGTCCGCCTGTACCTATCTTCAGTTCGGTGTCGTATAATTGAGCGGCAATAAAAATCCCTGCTTAGTTATATAAATACCTAATAAAATAATACGTATTATTGTATTAAGACTAACTTTATGACCGTCGTAATAATTGAAACATTCTATTTGATTGTAACAAAGTTGTATTTAAACTAAAATGATATGATAATAAATTGTTTTACTACATCCATATATACTGAATAATGTAGATAAATCATAATCAGATATACAGAGGGATTTAAAAATTCATTGACAAAGTGTTGAAGCATTTGTGAATTTTTGGCAAATTTAGACGTTCGGACCTTGAAACTAAAAGAAAATCAGAAATGCGCGAGCGTTAAATCAGCGTGTTTTTTCCAGAGGGAAAACTAATTTGAATAATAATAATAATAATAATAATAATAATAATAATAATAATACGTTTAACGTCCGTTTCTCGACTTTATGTCATAACAGACGCCATTCGCACCATTACTATTTTCCATCTACCACACTTCCCGTTATTTTTCTACATTTTTAAAACTTCAACTTATGTAATAGCAATGGGCGAATGAAGCAATTATAGGAAATTAGGATAAGGTAGGCAATTTTTGAACTAGGAGTTTGATAGGTAATCGGCCTTGGCCTCAAATAAGGAACCATCTCGATATTTATCTGGAATTAATTGAGGGAAACCATGGAAAACCTCAATCAAGATGGCCGGTACAGGAATTACCGTTTCTCGGCGAAAGGCAGTAGGAAAAAGTCCCAGCCACATCTGTCCCGAACCTCCCGAATGCGAGTCTAGTGCTGTCACCACTACTCTACCCAGCTCGGTAACTAATTTGAATACTCTCTGAGAGAATGTTATGTTAAAAATCGAATTTTTGCCTAACAACATTTTTTAAATCTTTTTCAAATTTACCCAAAGAAAAATACGCTGATTCCAATTAGTTCTTTTAGTTTAGAAGTTATGAGTGCTCAAAAGATTTTTTGACAGTTTTTGTGAAATTTTTAAAAAAACTCAGAACTCAGAATTGCACAACCAAAAGAGCTGCACGAAAGCGCATGTGCTCGATGGCATTTGTTATTATCCTAGTTTATTTCCAAAATATCTGAGACAATTAACTATAGCTTTTTGTACACTCCCCTATAAAATAACTTCTTTTTATGCCTACATAGCGATAGTAAAATGACCCATTCAGCCAATCCAACAGTAATTTACAAAAGTAACCTTTGAGTTATCGTTTAATTTTATAAGATGTAAACGACCCAAATTAAATGGGATATATCCGTACACAGAGAATATGGTAGCTATCAGTTATATTATTACAAAGTGAAAATCAGATATTTTATAGTAGGTACGTGCAAGAAATATAGTACATATCTCGAATATAATGCTTTTATGTATGACTGTTAAAATTCGCTAACCTCGTTTTGCTATAATGTTCATAATTATTGTTACAATATTGCGTTACAATTTAGATACATAAATTAATATTTTAAAATCGGCCTTTTTGTATATTCGAAAAAAATACATTTTTTAGATATTTTTCAAAGTTATCGTCCTTTAAGAAAAGCCACGCTGATTCCAATGAATTAAAAAAGTTTCTGTTGTCGCTAAGTTTTGAATCGCTTTTATAAACCATTTAACTTTTATTAATCAATGCTTGTAAAGAATTTGTGAGGTACCGCAATACTAATGTGGTTTTCCTCCTTGTGGTTTAGCTGGCTTAGCTTTCATAAGGTTATAAAATGTGACCTTTCCAGAGTCTTTAATAAAGTGAAATTTCTATTTCTGAACTATTCTCTAATTCATAACAATTGGATGCGAATATTGAACAACTGGTTATCTGGTTTAATTCATAAACCCATGTTGATTTTGGGAGAAGAATCGTATACCTCCCATGAAGCTATTTTTTTTTTTTTTTTGATAATTTCAGTAGATAAATTTCCTTCTCAAAAAGTTAAATGGATTTTTTGCAAAACGTGAATAGATGTTTTGCAAGGATTTATCTTTGGAACCATTGAAGTATTTGTTATTTTGAGGACAGTCACACCTGTTCAAAACCATTTGTCAAAAATATATGAGTATTCATAAACGAAAAAGTCATAACATCATTAGGAAGATTTCAGTTTATTGATATATTTTTGTTTGCAAACTTTTACTTAAAATATATATACTGTATATTTTGCTAAATTCAAGTTGGCTTTAAAAGAAATCGTCCACTGGAAACATTTTATATACCTTCTTTTTTATGTTCATCTATGAAAAATAATCTTGAAAATAATAACAAATATTCTATTAATAATGGTGCGCTTCGTTGGGAAGGAAAACGTTTAGATTGCACGCTAACTTGCGGAATGTATACCCAATAATACCGTGCTTAAGAAATGACTAACTCAAAAACACTTTTATAATATTTAATCCAAGTTCCTTCAAATTTATTATTAAAATTAAAAATAATGGATGCTAATATCAATATGAGTTTTTTTTTAAGTATTTTAGTATACAACCAATTATTTCACAGATTTCCAACGGGGGTGGTACCGCCCTCCACAAGGGACTTCATGATTTTTAATAGAAAATTAGGTTCCGATAATATGCCACAATATATAAATGGGGCAGTTCAAAAAAGGTTGCGAAACTTTGTTGTAATATTCTTGTAACATTTCTTGTAATATAGCGGCAAATTTTTTTTTGTATTACAATTCTAAGACGGTTGCTCGGTTCCAGTGTACGGCCACCTGACACGAAATAAGATGGGTCTCTTTATATAGGCGGCAGGTTTAAAATTTATGTGTGTCGTATTGACACTACACTGTCTCGAAGTCAATAGGCGAGATTTATTGCACTAACTGTCCGCACAATTATTTCTTTTGTCAGCTTGTTTCAAAAATAAAAGTTGATAGGTAAGTTTGACCAAAAAAAAAGTATCACCGGATGTTTCTTATATGTTTCTCTCATGATGATAGTTGATACACCTCTCTATTGTTTTTTGTGGCGCGGTCCGCTGTCTTGAAACAGAGCCGATGCCCGCTCTTTCTGTAGTCTACACGGTATACCCGCATCTCACGTGTATACAAGGTGTCCGATTTATTGTCTTCAATAGGGATGTTGACTATTTTTGTGAAAGTGTTTTAAATCGTGCATAAGTACCTAATATTCCCACAAATATTTATTATTTTTATTTAAATACAACTCAAGCCTTAAAAATCATGTATTTTAAATCCCGTTTCAAATTTCGGTCCAAAACGCTAATACTAGTCGCGTGACGTCACCTGTTCATACCAAAGGAGGCTCAAAAGTTTACACGGGAGCTACCATCTTATAGATGTGTATTCTGTGCTCAAAAACGTTAGTAAACTGAGGTAATGAAAAGCTGTTTCGTAGTCGTCGCTATAGTTACATGTAATTTGACGTTTCCTATAAACAAATAATAATAAATTACACACTAAATATTAACCAAAGAATGAAATTTTTTGACAGCGGCTGAACATATGACGTTAGGCGCTCTGATTGGTGTCTGTTGTTACGTGACTTGAGAGTGATTTTATTAGGTTTTATTTATTAAATATTAATTAAATTCCTTAAAAATAAGGAAAAATATAGTGTTTTTTAGTATTTCTATCATAGACACTACTACTTTTCGTTAAAATTATGTTTTTATTTGAATACAGTCAACATCCCTATTAAGAGAAGATCATTGGTCAGTTTGTTGGCCCAAGTCTAGCTTTGATTATTTTTCAAACCTTCGCTCGATCGAAGTCAAACTTGACGAAGCATAATACTAAAAAAGCGATAACAAATGTCTGCTATTGTAAACTGAGCACATTTGCGTTGAAGTAATTGAATATTTTTTTCATTCCTTGTATCTTTTTAAAATATATTTTGTTTGCAGAGTTGTGTGTGTGATTTAAATATATCACATGCATGGATTTTTAATTAATAACTGATAATAGTTATTCAACTATTCAGTATATTCCACAATCAGTTTCATCTTAGCTTTTGAGCACAAGAATAAATAAATAACCAGAAGCATAACTCTCTATTATGCGTTTTATTCCTACCCGTAGTCTCGGTTCTCGGCTATCTGGAGATTCTATCCTGAAACGGCCATACTCGAATGCTGCAAGGTTTACAAAAGAATGTTTCTGACGCGTCGGGTTTAATAAGACATTTATTTATTTGCTTGTTTTATTTCATTTTAAAATTGTGCTTGCTTTGCTAGTAAAATATATTTTTTAAAACAAAATTGTAAATATATAAATTAATTAAGTACAAGAAAATCAATAAAATTTCATCTTTTACTTAGAACTAAGGTCACGAATCCATCGGTAGCCACATGAAAGGACCGCCTTCGAACTATGCTTCTAGTTATTTGCTTCTTCTGGTGTCTTGGGCGTTAATAATCTACAATCTACCTGAATTTAAACTATAATATTATTTAGATTAGAAAAGGCCATATGGTAAACAGTAAAATATTAACTCAATTAAATTCGACAGTCTGTATGTTATAAACCACTTTTGTCGGGTTCAACTTGACCCATTAATTTGTGTGAAAATTGTTTTGATAAAACGTAAATTTATGACGATATTTTTAAAATTTAATTGAGACAGACATTCTTTAATATATCTTTTTTATTTAAATACAAAAAACATTTCATTTTAAAGGTTTTATTCGTATAATACATATGAGCGTAAATTTTAAAGTGATTTTTTTCTTAGATTTTATCGATTTTTATTTATTAATATAGGAGACAATGATTGAAAGAACGGCGTTGAATTAACATAATTATTTTGTAGATTTTATAAAATTTGTTTTTAACACCGGTTCGAACATTTTTTAAACAAGAAAAGTTTTTAAACCGCTTTTTAGAACAGATCGATACGGAGATATAATTTCAAAATTATTATTAAAATTACACACAGGTAAATTGTTTTTTAAAGTTCAATGTTCTTTTTTTAATAATACAATATATTTTATAAATCCACCGCATTATCGAAAAAAAATATCTGTACATCTAAAAATTAACAAATTAATAAAAAAAAAATATTTGCATGTAAATATCACGCGTTTGTAGTGAAACTTCGTGGGTAGACATTTGTAACCAAATAAACACTAAACAGAAAGAGCCGTGTCGATCGATTTCTCCCCAATGCATACATAACTACACTACCCGACAACCAATCAGTTTAGCGCTAGTATTTTGCCACTTCTGGTCGTTATGCTATTGAACTAAATTACTTTCATTGCAGGTTAAGGTTATTAGATATAGATGTGACCTCGTTTCGTCGGATAATTAATAGTAGGGAGATGACGTCATCCAGTGGACTGTCAGTTGATATTGCGTGGTTGATAAAAATATTGAACGGTCTCCCGACTGATGTCATTTATTAATGAGGTGACCTGTGTATCTAACTACCTTAATCGTAGCTAAAGAAAATTCGTTAGAATACGTAGTGATCATTTAGAAAGAAAAACAAACAATTACACCTCGCCATTTTTTTAATTGTTGCTACTTCACAGTAAAAATCAATTCTCACCATAACAACTCAATTTAGCATTATTTACATGTATAAAAATCAATCAATATCCGCTGTGACAAGTTTTACAGCTAGCGGAATGATTATTTGCCCGATCTTCACATGTCATTGATTTCTTTAATATAATAGAAAAACATCTGATGCTATAATGTTTTAAATAAGAGTATGTTTTTATGTGTGGGTGAGATTCAAAATAACTATACAATTCGATATAGTTTTTTTTTCTTTTAATTCTAATACAACGGAAATGAGACCCATCAACTATATCATGACTACTGGAAATAAAAATATACCACCAATGTTGGTATTCTTTTGTATGCTAAGTTCATTCATATATAAAATTGATTGATTCATAGGTATTTTTTTCCTAGAACAGATGTTTAAAAATCAATTTAGATTGGTAATCAATTCTATGAATAGATCTACATATAATTCAGTTTTTGTAAGTTCATGTTCACACCTAGAAATAATATTTATATGTCAAAAGATGACTGATTCAGCAGACCGTAAAATGTGCTTTCGGGAAATTTTGAATTGTGGTCTCAAAAATCAATGTATTACTGTTTTATTAACTATATTAATAAGTTTCACAAAATGTGGCTTGCTGCTTAAAAATTTCGTTAACATCATGAGATTTCGAATTACGGGAAGGCAAATTAACATTTTGTATTGACTTTGGCTTGTTCGGCTATTTTTTCAAATTTATTTATTTTTTCTGTACAAGAATATGTGTAAAATTTACTATTATTTTATCGTTTTTATCTGATTTTAAATCGTTTATTTAGATCAAACTGTAAAATTTGACTAAAAGTCACATGGTAACAATAGTACAAATTTTTAGTTTATTTTGAACGACTAACATCAAAGATTGAATAAGATTTTTCATAAAAATTAAAGATTTGCGAAATGCTAGTAAGTTCATTTTTTATACTCGTAAGATAACGCTATGCGAGTGAAAAAGGGGGCGTATTGAACAGCTGTTAAACAGTACATTAATTTAAGCCACGCAACGAGGCTAAAAAATGCTGTTACAAGGCTGCCACTGTCAGCTGATTATTCTAAATTTTCGAAATATTTTGAAGATTTAAAAAACTTTTCCGAAAAAGGAAGAGTCACTTAAGGTTTGTGATGGAACAATTTTGTGAAATAAGTACGAATAAGATCGTAGTGTGACATTGAAAACGTGTGTTTTTTGACACAATTAATGTCAACTTTTTTTCTAGTAAATCGTACATAAATTACAAAAGTAGTTCATTAGAGACCCAGATTTGTTCTTTATCTTCCTTACAGAGAAAGAATTTTTGCAAAATGTTGACGAATAAGTCTACAATCAGCTATCAACCGAAGCCCTATTTTTGGCTTAAAATCTGAGCGTTCCGACAGCTTTAATGAGTAAGCTAACGAACCAAATTTTAAACAGATGACAATAAATCTTGTTATTGTTATTCATTGATGAAACTGTGATATAATATTTGGCAACAAACAGGTTGAAATTTTAAACCTCGAAAAAAAAGATGTACAAATTAGTTTGACATATCAATATAATTTGTTTGTATAATGTTATTTTATTAGACTGCGCGTGTACAAACGGCGTGTGTGAGGTGGCTTCTATCATGTATCACGCACCGCGGGGAGGCGTTAATGTGCACATAATCACGGTCCACGGTGATCTCTCTCGCAGCGTGACACCGGCTTACTGCGTGTGTGTCGTAAGTCTGCGATCCCGCGATCACCTTATCTCATTGACTAGTCGCGCTGCAAGACACTAGTTTCGGTTAGATTTGCATGTTGCATTATTAAAAAAAAGAGACTGTACAGTTTACACTACACACTAGAGAAGTAAAACTGGTAGTGATGCGACGATTATACGATTAATTCACGATTATTGCAGTTGTATTATTCGTAATCTACGATTATTTTACGATTAATGTCAACGGCGCAATAGACTTTATTGTTAAAGCGACTACAGCTGATATGTAAGTATGTGTTTGTGAATAGGTTGTATTTTGTTAGGACTTGATTAGTTGTTAGTGTATTTGCCATACGGTAACATACACTATTGGTAGCGGTCGGATGGCGGGACCTAGGGGTCGGACCAAAATTTCTCGACGTTTCATAACCTCCTAAACACTTTGGCACCATTTTTAAAAATGTTTATATATATATATATATATATATATTTATATATATATATATATTTATATATATATATATATATTTATATATATATATATATATATTTATATATATATATATATATATATATATATATATATATATATATATATATATGTGTGCGGGCAATAACTTTCGAAAGAGTTAATTGATTTTAACGAAATTTTGCCCTCATGTTAGAATCCACCACCGCAAGAACCTTATTTAAAATGGGCCCGATCGGGCCATTTAAATGGTAGTTTTTAGGGGTTGAAAAAAGTTTTTTGGGCCTAAAAATACCTACCGAAAAAATACTCAGAATCGTTTCAAAATTGAAATTTGACCTTCTAGTAAAGATTGAAATATGCTGTTAAAATTTTAATAAAATCGGCCAAACAGGACCGGACTTACAAATTTTATGAAAACGCTAGTGTGCGTATAATGATTTATTTACCGAACAGTGTATTTTATTTGGTTCAGAATATTATTTTTTACTAAGAAAAAAAATATTTTAAGGGTGTATTAAGGGGTAACTTTTTATTTTGTCCAAAAACAAACTTAGGTTCATGTAACAAAGCCACACTACCTGTATTCGCAAATACACTATATTGTCGGCAGGGTTTGAGCACTGCGTCCCGGTTTTTTTTTTTAAATTTAACGTTAGTTTGTTATAATGACGGTTCGGGTGTTTTAGTGCATTTTTGAATTGTTCATCTTTTCGTTCAATTAGCTTTTTTCGGAAAAAAGGTCGCATACTGGAAGGAGATAAAATTGGCGATATTTAGAAATATTTTATCAAAGTTGTATTTTACATTATATCTTTAATTCATTTATAACCGTAATCATACGGTTAATTAATTTGTTAACCGTAATCATAATCGTAAAAATAGGAATCGTTGCATCACTAAAAACTAGCAGAATTAAAAAAAAATAAAAACCCGGGTCGCAGTGCCAAAACCCTGCCGACAATATAGTGTATTTGCTGATACAGGCCTTGTGGCTTTATTATGTGAACTTCAGGTGATTGTTGGGCAAAATAAAAAAATTAACTCCTTAATACGCCCCTTAAAATTACATTTTTTTCTTAACTACATTATTATTGTCGATCGAACGTCTACACCAAAATTAAAAACACCTTTCAGTAAATAACTCACTATCTGCAAACTAGTGTTTTCAGAAAATTTGAAAATCCGGTCCTGTCGGGCCGATTTTATTAAAATTTTGGGAGCACTTTTTAATTGATATTAAAGGGTTAAATTTCAATTTTGAAACGATTCTGAGAATTTTTTCGGTATTTTTGGGCCCAAAAACTTTTTTCAACCCCTAAAAACCACCCTTAAAATGACCCGATTGGGCCTATTTTAAATAGGCTTCGTGCGGTGATGGATTCCAACATGTGTGCCAAATTTCGTTAAAATGAATTAACTCCTTCGAAAGTTATTGCCCGTACACATATATACCTATATATATGGTATATAAATATATATATATATATATATATATATATATATATATAAACATTTTCAAAAATGGTGCCAAAGTGTTTAGGAGGTTATGAAACGTCGAGAAATTTTGGTCAATAGTGTATGTTGCCATATGGCAAATACACTAAAAAACAACCAAAAAAGTAATAATGGTACCGACCGCTGGGAGGCAACCTACGACCTTTGGATTACAAGGCAACTATTCTACCTTGCGGTCACCTTGACTTGATGTTCTACATCCGGTTTTTATAGTACACATAATGTTATACTACTTCCGTTAAACTTTCAACCTTAAGAATCAATTTCACTCTACCGTACGCAAAGAAGTTTTACTTCAAAAAAAGAACTCTTACACGAAGATAAATAAAAACGACATTTCAGATTTTTTGAGTGTCTTTTTGACGAGACAAGAACGATATGATTATTCGAGCAAGTTTTCTCTGATAGATATAGATGGATTAATGTATTTTCAACACCATCTATTTTCACCTGATTTTAGTCATGCAAAGTGTCTTCTCTAACGCTGCTAAGCCAAAGAAAAAATATGTTTGACAACGTATAACCTCAAATTAATAAAGGTTTTTGTCTCTCAATGGTCTATGACTGTCATTAAGTGAGAATGAAAGATAAATTGAAAATACACGGGTCAATTAGTCCGAATAGACTGAAAATACATGAGTTCTACTGTTCAGAGAATTCAATTATTCTTATTAATTTTCACAGGTAATCCTGACTATTAAGGCTGTCGGAACGCTTTGAATTTAAGCCAAAAATAGAGCTTCGGCTGTCAACTGATTGTAGACTTATTCGTCAACATTCTGCAAAAATTCTTTCTCTATAAGAAAGATAAAGGACAAATCTAGGTCTATAATGGACTACTTTTGTAATTTATGTACGATTTACTAGAAAAAATTTGGCATTAATTGTGCTAAAAAAACACACGTTTTCAATGTCACACTATGACCTTATTCGTACTTATTTCACAAAACTGTTCCATCACAAACCTAAAATGACTCGTCCTTTTTCGGAAAAGTTTTTTAAATCTTCAAAATATTTCCAAAAATTAGAGTAATCAATTGACAGCGGCACCCTTGCAATAAGATTTTTTAGCCTCGTAGTTGGCACCAGCCAAAAATTGAAACGTGCGGATGATTTGAGCGAGACAGAGCTAAAGAAGGTCACACCCACAATATGTCTTTTGCCTACCTCGCCCCTTATCGCTGGGTCTTAGCACAAACAAAATTCAGAACGTTCCGACAGCCTTAATTCTTAATATTACTGGCAAAAATATATTTTTTAAATTCATTAAAAGGTACATTCCTTTCGTTATCGTGTCATATTTAAAAATATAATGTATTCCAGTTTAGTGATACCAGAGTCAGACAATAAATTTAATTTTAAAGAAATGTTCAGGAATTCTTGTTCAGCTGAGTGTTTTTACTTGTAGATATTAAAATAATGTGGGCAGTAATTATGACATAGATATGTGAGTAAATAAAATATATAATGAATGTTTGTACATTTTAAATACAGGTAACTTACCTGTTCATCTTAACTGAAAACAGGACAAATATATATGTAGCTTATCTATATAACAAGGATAAAACAAAATAGTATATAAAAATATTTCATTCCTTAGCTATATCAAGATCTCGTAACTTAGTGTATAATGTTGTGGTGCATTTAAATTTAACTTAATGTTAAAATAATATTCAATAACAAGAACTTGGACTAGAAAGATGTTTGTTTAACGTTTATGGAAAATTTTTGTACGTTGTTTTTATTGTTAAAATGACGATCTGGTGATCGAGCACGTATAAGATTTTTTTTGTGTGGATACAGAAATCTCAAAATATACATTCGAAAATTTCATTTCCAATCTACATAATAGTGATTCTTGCAAATCGAACAGACATTTGTTCATTTCTTTAGTACCTGAATTTTTTCGACTGTTCTCGAGAAGCATTTTTACCTCTCGAATATTATACAAGACTGCGCAGAAAGTTTTGCGCATGATTGTAACTTTTTTATTACCAATATCTACATAAACACATTATTTAATTAATTTTTTCGATTCTACTATAGAAGACTACTCTATTGTTTTGTTTTTTGTTGTTTTGAGAAAGAAAAACCAGAAGCCGCTATTTTATTTTATAGATATCCTGTTAATTAATCAGTAAATTATCCGGCCAAAATGGTTACTATCATAAATAACCGGTAATTTTACATCGCTATATACGTCTTTACTGGTAAAACTGGTGGGCTTAAAGTTGCAGTTAATGTTACGATACGCAACGGAAAATAGTTGTTAATGTGACATAACTGAATTATATTTTAAAAATCAAACTGTGTTAGTATGGAGACTTTTTTAATAGAGTTTCGACAGTTTGTGACCACAATTTAGTGCGGTCATCTTTAACCATCCTCCGCAGTCGAACAAGAAAAAAATAATATCTTTAAATAGAATACTATTCAATATAATACGTACAACGTGCTGGTGCGAAGAAGTCTATCTCTTTTATTTTCATTCTTTATATTTTAAGGCTCATAAATTTCTCAAAAAACTTGACACTTGCAGCACGACAGATGATCGGTTTTTGTATCAATAATCATCAAGGTGTGTCTCATTTAATTATTTATAAACAACTGTTATGTTTTTCCCATATTAAAACAATTATTTTAATTATGGGTGGTTATGGTTGTCGTCTTCAAAAGAGTTGTAAAAAAATGACCGTTGCACCAAATTAATTTTTATTGGATCGGAACTTAAGTACAATCTAATTAAAATTTATAGGTATCAATATAGTTTATATTGTGGCATATTTTAATTTTATTTGACGTGTGTTGCATTCTTTGTGCTATTTAGATTGTGAAATACAAAATTAATAGCAAGGTGAGATTAAAAATCGGCTTCGGTAGTTTTTTAACAAATCCAGTAGAAAGCTATAAAGTCAAACTTACGATTTAATTTTATTTAATTGAACATTTGTAACTGTTTCTCTGGCCTTTCTACAAAAATTTCGAAACTAGGATCTTATAAAAAGATAATAATAATACATAATTATAAATACCTCTAACTCCTAAGTGTAGCATAGGGTCTCTACGAAAATGAATTTGGTCCTATCTTTCGTAATATTCTTTACTTTTCCATAACTTTTTAACGAATAGTCCTTTTCCAGGATATTTTCGGTCTTCCAATCCAAGACTCTCTACGCTATGTCATCGTCTATCTTTCGTAGCATGTGTTCTATCCAATTCCATTTCCTACGTTTTATAGCATGAACGCTTTCAAAGTTTAGTCATTTGTTTTTACATATGCTTCTAAAAAATTGAACCGGTCTCAAAACTATTTCACTGTTTAAAAGCTTATTTCACTGTTTAAAAGCTTATTTCTTCGTCAGGAATACAACCTACGATAAAAAGGGAACGAGCGGTGAGCCAAAATGTTAATGCCGGGTAGCTAACTGCGTGTACCTATGCTGGATTAATTTACAAGGTGCATAGTAAAGTGGTATAGTATGACAGATTTGTTGCTAGTGATTATTTCGCTGCCAAACTAAAAATTTCCTGGGTGAAATCGAGACGGAAAACTTGAGTATTGTGGAGACCGGTATCAAGAATAGTTATATAAGAGTATAATGTAATATTATTTGGTACATTTCTCATGAATAAACAGTTAGTTATTAGAACCTGATCGAGTACGTTTCATTATAATCGTAAGGTACCACAAGTATAAAATTTTTTCTATTTTAATAAATTAATCGCCTATAAGCCGGCAATCGTTTTTCAAATATAATGGATAGTTTCGTTATTGAAATTGTATAATTTTTTCTGACCTTCATAAATTACCTACGTTACTTGCCCTGTAGAGCTGATTTTATTAAGAGTTCAGGAGCACCTTCTAATTGATACTAAAATGTTAAATTTCAATTTTGAATCAAATGAGAAATTTTTTTCGATGTTTTTGGGCCCCAAAATAATTTTCATTCCCTAAATACACACCTTACAGTGATCTGATTGTGAACGTTTTAAATATAGTTCGTGAGGTGATGAATTCCAATATGCGGGTCAACTTTCGTTTCAGTAATACCCTAAAAATATTTTTTGACTAAATATGCTGTAAGAGTTTTGCAATTTAATTTTAGGTCGTTAATTTTCCATAGTTGGACAGGCAAATTGTTCAAAAGAATCGGTCCGGCACATTTGACTTTATATATTTATAAATATGAATTTGTAAAAACTGTACACATATTATGATATTGTGATTCCAGGCATTGTAATGACATATTTTAATGTATGCATGCAATATTATTTGTCGCCAAACATTCCCACGGTTGGTTAGCGCATGGTTATGTTGCGAACGATGTCCAGCGATTATTAATAACTAGTGGACGTGCTCAAAGTTCGTGTGTCACCGCCTTGTGCCTTGCCCATCCACAACGCATAAATAATTACGTGTCAATACGTACAAGGATCGTTCGATATAGTCACCTGGTTTCAAATCGAATTTTAAACAAAAGACATTGTTTGACTTTGTTTCACGGTATAGGAAAAATGGTAGTGTATCTTATATTCTTTTATACATGGAAAGGGTGAAGCTCTTATTGGGCGAGTACACGGAGAGCCCGCGGAGTAGCGCTGCTAGCACGCCAGCAATCCTTACTGTGTTAAAATAGTTGCGTAATATACTTTGAAAATTGAATTTAATCTTTTTACTCTTTTTATTTAACACAGCAAGAATTACTGCTGAGCTGGCAACGCTACTCTGCGGGCTCTCCGTATGCCAGCCCAATAAGAGACTCACTTTTTATATGGGAGATATACAACCATTCTTTATTACACCGTGCTTTGTTCCAAACGTAGTTCAAAATAAATCCGAGTGAGAATCGATAGATTTTGTCAAGGTCATTAGAGATACATAGGTTAATGAATGACGTCAGCTGGGACCGTTCATATTTTCATCAATCACGCAACATCAATTGACAGTCCTCTGGATGACATCTCGTTCCATTACTATCCAACGGGATGAATAATAATCTAATAATCTTGAGAAATAGCAAGGTTTTCTATGGCGCCAGAATTGGTTACAACGGAGGAACAGAAATATTGCACATTTCACCAGGAGATTTGATACAATGTTGCCTACACTTGAAATCTTTTTCAGTGCGTTTCTAGCGTTGTCTGATAAAAATGATGGGAAGGTGAGATGGGGCAAGTTCGACCCAAAAAACGAAAATGTTCAATCGCTGAAAAATGCTAAGAATATTAGTTGGACGAGTTTTTCTCTTGGCAGCATAGTTGCTCGAGGTTACTTTGTATAACACAATATTTTTGTTTCGATTAAGTTCTGTTGAAATAAAGATTTTTTTAAATTTTGATCTACCATGGACACACACAGCGGCAGAGCCTATTACTCCGATCATAACATTGTGATAAACAAACAGAAAAAAACATTAGTTTACAAGACATAGAAATTATTAACTAACTTTTAGATGCTAAGATATTTATCCAAAATTACGAATAACTCGTTATCAGCAAAATTTAACACGTGTCTTTCCATAATCACCAGTGGATAAAAAGGAATAATATGTTAGTCAGCTGTCTAATTGATAATTGGCGATGCAATATATGCAAGTATGTGAAATCTGGTGGCAATTACTCCAATTGTGCCATCTGACCTTATTTTAAAAATTCGTCCCGTAGTAACCATAGCTGAGCTTGTATCGACAGCTGGCTAACTAGTAACATTCTATAAGCAAATGTAGTTAACTTCGTATGCAATCAATGTTCGCAAATGCTGGTCAATATTGATCAAACACTTTGGGATTTCCAACGGCCCTAGAACAGTTTGATTTTTTAAATAAATTTGCGTAAACAAATATTATCAACAGACTGGGCTGGTCAATCATTCTATTAACGTTATTTAAACTTTAATATTATTATGGTACATGCTTTCTTTTAAAAACATGGTCCATGAATTCTAATTTTACATTCTTTAAAATAATTTAATTCGCTCCACATATTTTATCGTACAATCATCATAACTAAAATGTGATTGATTTGCAACATAGAACTAAAATATACTACTGGTATTTTTTTTACGTGTTTGGAAGTTAAACTCCTGCTTTACTAATACAAAAAGAACAGGTCCGACCTCTGAGAATCCGACTGCACTGAATCGTTTTATGAACGGCACACGTAACATTCTTAATTAGATTTGAGCCCTTTCTCAGAAACAAACCCATTATTTCGTGTATACAACAAGGCGCATTAATTTTTGAGGCCATTGTAATTTATCAGTATGAGTAGTTAAAAGTTTCAGCACGGCCTTCTTCGCACAAAACAGTATAAGTTTTATATGTACACAAGTTGAAAGGTACGTTGGTTATATATGGTGGATATAAACTTTGGCTATTATTGTTCTCTGGGGTGCTAGCAAAATGGTCCCGCAATAAACCAATCACCCGGACTCTGTCTCCTCTTCCTTCTTTAGCCCCGTAACAAAATGTTGCGAGGTAGTCGTCTCTCTGATATTAGAGACATCTTATATGTAAAGACTTTCCAAAACTTAACTGTTTTGCGGTTAACAGTTCGCCCAGACGCGTGGGTGTGTACAAGTTTATGGACAGGTCTGGGAGCATCAGGAGCGTCCGCTGACGGAGACATAGAAACTTAGATTCAGAATAATTTATTTTGGAAACGTTCTATTCGTAATATTTCCGGCCCGGCGCGCTTAGGTAGAATTTACTTTTGGTAATTAAATAAAAAGCGACAAATAGCTCTCATATATCACTTTCTTTATAATACAGTGGTACCTTGAGATACGAATGCCCTGACATACGAATTTTTTGAGATACGACGAATAATATTCGAAAATTTCTACCTCGACATACGACGAAAAATTTGAGATACGAATTTTAATGCGCGATAATTTTATAGATGATCGCTAGATGGCAGAGCGTTCGCTCTGTTTGGTTGTTGACACCGTCGCCGCATCGTTCCTTGTTCACACGTAGCTGTGTTATTCGTTGTGTTGTGCCTGTTTTTCGTGCTAGTCGTGGCTGGTTTGACAATTTTAAAAAACGAATTGGAATTCATTCGGTAATTCGTCATGGAGAAGCATCTAGTGCAAATATTAAGGAGGCTGAAAATTTCATTAAGTTTTTTGAAAAACTCGTTAGTGAAGAAGAATACCTACCGCAACAAGTGTTTAATTGCGATGAGACGGGGTTATTTTGGAAAAAAATGCCTAGGCGCACTTATATTACCGCAGAAGAAACGAGGCTGCCCGGCCACAAGACTATGAAAGATAAGCTAACGCCTATTATTGGGGTAGTTTCATATCGCTAGAACGCATTAATATACATTACATTGTTTTAAATGGGAAAAATCGCTTTGAGATACGATTGTTTTGACATACGACGATGATCCCGGAACGAATTAAATTCGTATCTCAAGGTACCACTGTATTGGTACATACTAATTTCAGAAAGGAGTCAAAATACTTTCACAGCTTAAAAGTTTATATTAAATTACTGCTCGATTGCAGAACGCATAGTCAGAAAAACTGATTTGACAATGACTTTAGATTGTGAGCATTTATAAAACAGCTTTTGTATATGCAGTAACAGTCTAATTTTGGCGTCAGATTGATAGTTATGTTAGAGCATGAGATTATATACTCATAAAAACAGTTCGATTTCGGCAGTTGCTGCCATTAATATTTTTTTTTAACAATTACATCTGCATTTTTACTTCTGTAGTGTGTAGTGTATAAAATACCCAGTGTCTTTTTTGTTGTGACCCAACCTAAGTCTTATAGTTTAGCCAGTGTGCATCTCAGAAATGGAATGCGGAATTCTCCGTTTGATTTGATAACCTATTTTACACACAAAAAAGTAGAACTCTACTGGGGTATAAGTTTTGGGTATAATTGGCGTGCTTCCTTATTTTCTAGTACATATGCGGCAAGGGACATACTTTTGTCTACGATTCCATCTCCCAAACATTCTTAATATTAATAATTATTATTTGTAGGATAATGACAACATGAACTAAATAAATCAAATGCTAAATTTTACAATTTTACTTCGTTATCCTTGTTGGTATTTCATTATCATAGACAATAGCAATTTTAATTCCTAATATTTTTTACGATGTTCAGATAACAACGAAATTGAACTACCGACGCTACTGGTATTCGTATCTGTTTCTTTTTTGTAGTTTTCTTTGTGACTTTTCTCAATATATCGATACAGAGACAGAATAAGTTGTCGTTTTTCCGTATTATATGAATGATTTATTGTCGAATATACCTTTTGCACCTGCGTTCGAAGTTCTATCGGCTTTTTATATATCAATTTATTGAAACAGATATGCGCCTTTTATTTATTATTATAGCAACTGGGTGAACAAGACAACTAATGCTTAGCATTATTACAAAATACATTTACATAATAGTTCCAGATGATAACAATAATCGTATAAGTATTTTTATTTAATAAAGTCGCAGCTGTCATCCTCGAGTCGTTAACAAAAGGTATGTTGCTTAAAATATCGATTAAATCGTTGAATCGAAATGGTTTTGCAAGCCTCGAGTTCGTAATCTGAGATATGACGAAAGTATCAATCAAGTTTTCAATTTATTCTTTTTTGGAATCTGTACATCCGATGAAAAAACGGAACCATTATAGGATCACTCTCGTGTCTGTATGTACGTCTGTCACAGCCTATTTTCTCAGATGTACCTGACAAAAAAGTTGAAATTTGGTACATATATAGAGTTAGACAGCGTTGCCAGATTTTTTTTTGCCAAGTCGGGATTTTGGAACTTTTTGAGTGAAAAAAGCGGGATTCTTTCGTCGAAAGCGGGACATAGTAAAATAACGTATATAATCAGTAGTTTTTAAATATTTATCTTTTTATTTGAGTTAAAATTACGTTTACGTGATAGCAAAAATAGCCATAGAAAATGTATTTTAATAAAAATATGATATTTTAAATCAGATTTACCCTATCGTTAAATAGTTGAGTCTTATTCGTCTTCTGAATAAAAAAAATAAAGAAAACAGAAATCAAAATCAAAAAAGTTTTATTCATTAGAAAAATATGGCGTTTCAAACAATAGGCTGAGGAGTGAGTGTTACAAATTGCAACTTACAATAAGAGAATAATTATTTACGCACGGTCGAGTTATCCCCGAAAAGCGGGACTGAGCCTGTCCCGTGCGGGACATTTAATTTTGATTTAAAAATCGGGACATCCCGCCAAAATCGGGACGTCTGTCAACGCTGGAGTTAGATGACCCAATCACGGACGTATAGTGTAAATAAACGAATTTCGATTTTAGACGCAAATGGGGAAATTAAAAAAAAATTTTTTCAAGTGCATCTTGTGACATGAAATGAAAGGCTCGTTATTAGAAATACAAATATATATTTTTTTATAATTTTAAAATGCATAGCTTAAAAAATAATAAATAAAACGTACTAAAATTGAGCAAAACTACTAAGCTTAAAATTAAAAAAAAAAATAAAAGGTACATTAGGGCCTTACCTATAGGTGACAGAAAAACCTAAACGAAAATCTTATCTTAAAGTTCTCACGAAAAACGGAATTGTACAGAACCCTCTCCTAGCACTTGGTTGGTTTTAAATAATAAATTGAAAAATATTAACAAATAATAATTTGAAAATTTGTCTCATACCCAAACAACCCTGACCGATGGCTGTCTTACAAAAAAAATAATAGAGCATAAAAATTCAAAACATCTACAGTCTCCACGTCTACTAAATTAATGTGATAATAGTGAAAACAGACTTTCTGTAATTTTCCCACAAATTAACTAATTATGACATTAAAATTCAAACCACTTTTATTGAAAAATCTGTCAAAGCATTTTATAATAAAAACGTCGATATTGTCAAATACTTTACTTTCCCACAATAATAAATCTCATTAAATAGTCATAAATGTTTTGTCGTCATTTGTCTGATTTGATTATAAATTAATTTGAACTGACAAAAACTAAACAATTCTATTATGTTAATCGACATTATGTTAAGGTTAACCACTACTGTAAAAAACAAAACCGTTTATGGCAATTTTTTGATAAAGTAATAGTCCAAACTGTGACCGTATAATTTTAGTATAATTTTATTATTGAATTTAACAGACGTACTATTATAATGAAGTCGTAGTCGGTGGCATACTTAATTTTTTTGCAATTTTGTGTTGATATTCAATAAGTATCAATTATTTACCATTATCATCGTTTGACTTATGATTTTTTTTGCATATGTGGCAGATCTCATATAAAATATTTATCCATTTGGAGAGGTTTCCAGATATCCATAGAAATTTGCAAGGCAGACGATGATAGCTGTAAAAAACCCGGGTCGCAGTGCCAAAACCCTGCCGACAATATAGTGTATTTGCTTGTATAGGGCCGTGTGGTTTTATACTTTTATTATGTGAAATTAAGTTTGTTTTTGGGCAAAATAAAAAATTTAACCCCTTAATACACCCCTTAAAATAACATTTTTTTCTTAATTGTAATATTATTATCAATCTAACATCTACACCAAATTAAATACACCCTTCAATAAATAAGTCACTATCTGCAAACTAGTGTTTTCATAAAATTTGTAAATCCGGTCCTGTCGGGCCGATTTTATTAAAATTGTGGGGAAACTTTTTAATCACTACCAAAGGGTTAAATTTCAATTTTGAAACGATTCGGAGAATTTTTTCGGTATTTTGGGGCCCAAAAACAGTTTTCAACCCCTAAAAACTACCCTTAAAATAGCCCGATTAGGCCCATTTTAAATAGGCTTCTTGCGGTGATGGATTTCAACATGTGGCCCAAATTTCGTTGAAATCAATTAACTCTTTCGAAAGTTATCGCGCGTACACATATATATATATATATAAATACACTAATAATTGATATTCTGTATAAATTTCCTCGTATCGGCTTACTGACAAATAAATTATGAAACAAATCGAATTATTTTCATCCTATTCAGACCTATTCTACTAACGATAACCGCGCTGATCACTAAGTGCTTAGCAAAATAGCCATTCTGGGTAACCGCTTTTGTATGTTTTTTATTCTGCTAAGCAAAGTAACTACCTAAATAGTATGTGAAACATTAATGGTTACAAACAGTTCTGATAACTTTTGTAATCACTGTGGTTACGTAATAACAGTAACTGGAAAAAAAGTAGAATGTAGTTAATCATCTGTTAAATTTAATAACAAAAAAAATTAGTGGTGTTCTACGGTCAGATCTTGGACTATAATAGATGCTTTATAGTTTGATCATCACGTCACGTATTTATAATCCATCAAATATTTTAAATTGTTGTCTACTATGAATACAATCTATGTTATGAATTGATACGAAGACAATAAAAAATACACGGAATAAATTCATAAGCCAATCCCATGTCCGATTACCGTTATTATTAAACTGACGCGTGGGAAACGAGCCGTCCCCGTGTGTGTTTTGTTTGTGTGCATTATCTATTGGCTTATGTATCGTGCATAATCATTACTCGTTGCTATAACTCGCGCTTAGATCATAAACGATTAGATGGTTTGACTACGTAAATAATTATTTCAGACTGAATTCATACGGATTTTCGATAACATTTTACATAGATTTTTTGTATTAAAATCAGCAGTCTAACGCACCGTCCTTTTTCTGCTATAGATACTTATTGACACAATGAAACGTTGGAAAAATGACGCAAAACTCCATTCTTAGCTCGTGGGTGAGCTGTCAAATCTTTTTGAAGTTATATGTAACATATTGTTTTCATATCTAAATGTTTTAAACAGGGTACACCAGGGACACACGCTTTTTTGTGATGTAATAAACACGTTTGATTTCTATATTTACTGTCAGTATTATTTTTGCGCTATAATGAAACTAAAATGCCTTGAGATACCTTTTTACTACGTGAGCATCGCGAACATTAATTTTTAGTAAACTTGGAAATCGAAAACCTTATCGCTCCAAATTTATTAAGATAGTTAAAATTTAAAAATTAGAACTCAAGCATTCTTCTCCATTCGTTCTTCTTCATTCGTACCCCAAACATCCTTCCATTACCAAAAAGGCTTTAAAAACTATATTATTTTGTGAATATAATGTTTTATTAGTTGAAAAAAAATTGCTATGTACTTGGTAAGAAAATTCAAAAACAGGTGTGATTAGAAACTTCAAAATCAGGTTCCATTTGGCAGTATCCGATTTATTAATAGCCGGATATTACAGATAGAACAGCGACAACAATAGAGTTTCGTTTTGGGCACGATTCCTAAAAATAGCGATGACGGTATAAAATATTGATCTAGATTATTGTAGTTTTGATGTTGGAGTACTCGCGTTCAGTATTATAACATGGCGATTGGTATGGGCAGCATGCATATCGCATAGCTGTCAACTTGCGACCACCGTGTCTTATTGAAGACGAACCCGGACACGGGAATTGAAATTCATTGCGTTTTCTATCGCATATATTAATGTACAAAATGCGATATTATTTAAGCGTTCAGCATGAATATCGCTTAGAAAACGGCAGTTATTTCATTGTGGCAAGCTTTATTACAATAACCTCCTCTCTCTATAATGAAATATTGTCTAAATTGTTTTTCCTTAGCTATGAGGAAAATTGAAGGTTGTTATTAATAACTAGACATTATATCGCATCCAAAATTATTATTATAATTCAATAATAAAACTCAGATATTTGGATTAATAATACAAAACAATCGTGTTATTGTTAATCTTGCTACGTTTCGTATAATTGAATTTGCCTGACGAAGACTAAATAAAGTAGTCGAAACGTAGCAAGATTAACAATAACACGATTGTTTTGTATTATTAATCCAAATACCTGCGATTTATTATTGAGTTATTAATAACATTCTGAAAAAATTAATCTTTGGATTACATTTTTGATAAAACATTAATTACGAATAATTATTAATTATTCAATTAAAAAGTGTTTTATTTATTTAATTTATCAAGTAGTTACATCGTTTCACTAAGTTATAAGATCAAGAGGCTAAGAGCTACTAAAAAGTCTTATTTACAGGAATACCGAGAGATGGTGTTACTGAGCTCATTTTTTCATATATCATAATAATACTAAATCTTATAGTACTAAACCTCATTTACACAAATGCATATTTTTGATTTTCATTTTGCCACGGAGAGAGCGTTACTGTGCTCATTTTTACATATCTGTATTGTCATAGTTCTAAATAAGTGGATATTTTGTTATATTTTATAAAAACTGGAAATTATTATAACAAAAACAAAAAAAATACAAATATTAAACATAGCCATAAAACAAAAATGAATGATATCCTTAAAAAATATTTACAACGTAAACTTAAAGTTCATGAGTGTGACAAAAATAACTGATATCAAGTTTCGAGAGTATAAAACTAACGTATCGATCGATAATACAAAAAAATAGATGCTTTATGGAAGAGTGACTTAAGAAATGTTTTTCTAAAGTGATTTTGTAAGACGTCAAGAACAATAGCGCCATTTCATATTTAATAAAAGCATTTTTTTATCTAACGAAACAACATACCTAGACATAAAAGCGACGAGAGATCAATTAAGTTGACAGAACAAAATTAATAAGTTCGAATGGGTCCTAGAGGATCTTTGCCATTTAATTATTAATTTCGCGGTTGCATAAAAGAGAGTGGAGATCAATATTGCACGAAAGCCACAATGAACGCATAATGAAATTTGTTATTTTTGGCACGTTCCGACAACAATAGTTACAGTATAGACTTTTTAATGTCGTCAGGTTGCATCAATGAGGGGGAGAAGTTCACGTCAAGGACATTGGAGGACGCCGCCCCCCATTCTTATAACCATTAAATAATAAATACTCTAACGGTATTTTGAACCAGAACATTCATTTGAATAATTTATTTCACGGAACGATGTTATTTTTATCTATGTAATTGTTAGAGTTCTAAAATTTTCTTTCTGTGTGTGTTTATAAGAAACTTAGAAAACTCGTTTAAATGATGCTTACAAAAAAGCAAACAGCTTTTTTGTAAGCATCTTGAGGTGACTAATCCCTCAGATCTAACATATACTCTCATAAAACTGTGCTCGCAAAATTAATTTTATTACTGTTTTTATTAGCTGTGATTAAGCACTAAGATTCACAAAATTTGACTAGTTGCTTCAAAATTTCAAAAAAAGTCTATTTTTACCCTAAAAATTGAACAAAAAAACGTGACATCATCAATATTTCTTGACAGCACGTTACAATATGTCGGATTACGAGAAGATAAATTAACATTTTGAACTACCTCCGAGACATTGCTATTATGCAACGTGCTTGTTAAAATGGATATGAGAGTAACCGAGCTTGTAGAGAACTCATTATTTATTTATTATGAGTCGCTTATTACAAGACAGTTCTCATATTATATCCAGAGAACGGATGAAAGCAGCAGTTGGATTTTCAATACTTTATTAAAAATAATAAATTTTATTAAAACACTAGAGTTTGTTAGCTTTGAGAATCCCTGGTTTTAAAATAAAGTGGGTGCATGTACTTATTGCACGAATGTTTATAGTTACAATACTTCTTTGTCGTGAACATAAATTATTAAAATTAAACTCAAATATTTTAAAACACTTTATTGTGGTTTTTTTCTTTTACATTCAGTACATTGAGTAATCAAAAATACGATAAAAGTCACTGGATGACATTTAAAACGACTATTGGTTGTAATCAAAGGTTATAGTCGTCTAGTATTATTATATAGTTTCCAGATAACAGAAAGTGCCTTGATTTCGTCCATCTGTCATTTTAGTCTGAGTCTCTAATGGCCAACTTCATACTATTTTTGTTAGCTGCGTGAGTGCAACTTTCGTTGTCTGGTAGAATTTTACTGTCAACGCGTAAAAAGAAGGGAAAAACGATCAGTGCATCATTATTTTCCAAAACTGAATCCAGAGACGCTCGACAACTGAGGAACCGTACAGAACTGAAGACAACATGTAAATATGCATACTCGACATGAAATAATGTTGTTTTATCAATAAAATTAAATATGTATAAAGTCATGTCTGTTCACAGTGTACAACTGATTGTGAGGTGTTAAATAATTCAGTATACGTGTTAGAATAGTATGTATTGTACATTCAATATATCAGCAAAGTGAATCTGAGGCACGTTTCGTGTAAGCGGACAACCGTGTCGATCACAGAGCTTGGACACTGGACATTGCATCGCGAATATAACGTACTTCTGAAGTTGGAACACTGTACTATGCAGACATTTGCTGGTTCATCTGAAAGTGAATGCCTTATTCTAAAATACAAGAAATCTGGAAGACTTATCGAGACAATATTGGTCTTTCTCGACCGAACTGAACCTGCTTATAATTTATAAATTTCTCAAGTTATCGAGATGGAACAAAGAGCATCGATTAGAAATTTTCATTTACCGCGGGACCTTAGACGGAATATAAAACTCTATGATGATTTCAACTTTGACTGCCTATAACTTTTCAATTTTTAGATATCAATATGGAACAACAAGCACTGTTTTGGTCGTTCTTTTCATTATCTAAACAGCTTCATTAGTATCATCCAATACTAATATCTCTGGCTATTATCATAATCTTCGAAAATGTTTGTGATATCACGATGAAACAAAAACAAAGTTAGTTCAGACAGACAACAATTTTTTTAAGATTTGATTTGGTTTAGTAATTGGGAATTTGTCGAAAAGTATGAAACGCTCGTTACTAGCCGTGGAAATTGACTGCTGTAGGAAGAGTTCCGGAAAATCCAGGCTGGACCATTTAAAAAAAACACAGGAAATGGATGTCAGTACGATTGTCGTTGACTTTGTACGAAGCAACTTATTTGGTACGGACATTTAAGGAGAATGACAGGAGAGATATGTCCTAAAAAGGTAATAGACTGGACCCCAGAAGAGAGAGTAAAAGAAGAATGTCACGCAGAAGTTGGGAAGATGCAGGAGACGAGATTGGAAGATGGGGAATGGGACAAGCGAGATTTATGGAGATTGACGGCGAAAAAAAAATCCCGATAATTGAGAATACAAACGGACAAAGTATTTAAAAACTGAAAATTCGAAAATCACTGGCAGACATTTAGAAAGTTTATCGACATAACGGTTAAATTGACCTTCATTGTTATTGTTGAATTTAAGTTCTCCGTGAGCACGGTATAGACCGTCCGTATTCCATATAGCATAAAGCCGGTCTCCTTATGCAGCTACGCCACGTAGGTGTGACTGTGAGTGATCGTGAAGATGTCGCCAACGGGAAGGCCGTTATAAAGGTCGTCATCCTCGACGGATAGACTCGCTCGACTTAATTCACCAGCACCACGTCTTTGCCCACAGAACATGTCTTTGCCGTTGTATCCATATCTAACAGAGAATTATACGCTCTACTCACAATTTACTTATATTTTAAGATGCTTGGCGACAAAGGCCATGTGCATAGATTATTTTAATTTTGAAACAAAATTTCTTTTGGCACGGTAGGGTAAAATTCATTCTTGAGATTGAAAATGTAATGAAATGTACGTATATACCGTACACTATAAAAACGTTTATAGAACATCAAGCTAAGCTAAGCTAAAGGTTTGATCCCAGCGGTCGATGCTGTTATTATTATTATTGTTTTTTTTTACAATTATACTAGTTTTACTTCTGTAGTGTGTAGTGTAAAATACACAGTCTTTTTTTCATAAATGACACCTATAAAGTAAATATAAAAATTGTTTTTAAAATAAAACTTCTTAGGCGACACTGTCTCGACGATTTGCAGAGAAAATGTTGAGTTGAGCATAAAACGAAATTCGTCAAGAAATGTGGGACTTTTTTGGTGACGGGAATTGAATTAAAATTAAAATATTAATGTAATTATGGCTTATAGCGATTCTTTTATTTACTTTGTATACGTTATTAATATTGCATTTTAAATTTTAAAAAATAAGACAGTTTTCACATTTCGAATAATCGATTATATCAACAGAAGTTTAACTTCGACCGTGCCGTGTGTGCTACGATACATTCTGGAAGATATCGAAACCTTAATTTTTATTACCACGCATTAAAAGTTTGGAAGTTTATGTGTCATCGATGATTATGATAATACATCATTTTTTGTCAATTTGAAAGTGATCTAGGTAATGGTTTTTCTAAATTCGAGAAAATCTCTAAAATGTTGAGTAATCCTAATATTCTTAGAGTGTCATTTTTTTCTTTTTTAAAAACTAGAAGTTCCAGGAATTAACAACTTTTTGCAAAAATGAAATTATTTGAAGATATTATTTTCTGTGAATTAGAAGAAAACACTGTTTGACCTTCAGTTTGTGTCACACATGTTTTTATTTAACAACTTTCTAAACTGTGTAATATTTTTAAACCCTTAATACTAACAACTGATGAGTATGTGGTGTGAAGGTCATTACACCTCTTTTTCTTTGATGTATAACAACAAAAGAAGTGCAAAATGTTAACTACTTTCCTTTTAGGAAAAAATTACGCCATTATATTTACGTCATACACCCATTTTTAAAAATATAACTTATTGAAGGCAATAAAACCATTAAAAAATATGCGAATATAAAAGGCTGTTAACCCTATTTAAAAGTTTTGCAACAGGAAACAGAGACGTACATGTCAAAAAGTCAATTTAAGATTTATTCCTTTTTGTAGGGTTGTAATTTTTACAAATTCCATCGACAAATTTATTATTACATCTTTTTTGTTACGAAAATACTTAAGAAAATATTTATGGGTGCTATAAATGTATAAAAAATTTGCACATAATGTTTTTTAACTAACAAGTTAGAAACGTAATCAAAAACTCATAAATGTCCACCCATATTCTAAGAAAAAACATTATATCTGTGTAAGAAATTAATATGGCAGCATATAAATTATAAAACTAAAGAGGTGTCGGTTTTTCATAAACAGGGTCTTCAACTAAATTCTTTTATTTCGGTAAACTTTCTTCAGTTGAAAACTAATATTATATAGTTATGAGTGGAGCTTTAATAAAGGCTATTATTATTACAATTGTTACTATTAATAAGGAGAAAAATTCGCAGGTATGTAGAAAAAAATCTTATATTTTTTTTCTCATTATTAACACGATGGACACGATATTTAAGATTAATTAATTATTACTATCATTAGGACCTTCATATTTATTTTAAATAGTGATCAAATTATGATATTTTTTTAAAATTAACTATCAAAATTACTTGGACCTAGTGACTATTAATATTTCTATTTTCTAATTATGTTTAATAAGTAATTAATTTATACTTGGTACTAAGTCATCTTAAAAAATTTTATTTTAATAATTAATTATTAAACTAAACTGTTATTGGCCTAAATGAATATCACTTTAATCAACACTTTTTTCAAAACTATAACTAGAATGAAATTCCTTTTATAAATTAATTAATGCCTATTAACCTGTGTTAATAACTTTATGAGCCATATTAATTAAAACTGCTAATAGCTCGTCTCTTTAAAAAAATGCCGTCAATTTGAACATTAACGCGCGAACTAAATCTTTTCAAAATCCATCGTTTGTTAAATGTAGTCCAGGAATTTTTTCTGAATAGTAGTAAAAAACTAATTAGATGAAAGTTTGTTCTCTAAACAATAAGGAACCCCGGTTCATACAAACCATTCGATATTAAACGCAATGAAAAATAGCATCATTGGGAAACAAAAAGGTGTCATCAGGTTTATCTTTCGATCAAGCAGACACACACACACACACAGACACACGTACACTAGAGGACGGGACATCCCTGGCGTCGCGTTGTAAAATAAACAAAAGACGAGCGGTCCAATGTCGCCAACTTTGATTTACCACAAATCAAGCGTACAGTACGGGACATTGCAGAAGGTATAGTGTATACATACAGGGTTTACCAGAAGTGAACCAAAAATAAATACATAATGACCAAAGTAAAATTAACTTTAATTAACAATTTTTATAAAATCAATTACTGAAACATATATACCTACATATAAAATGTTTTATTTTATACATTTTCAAAAACTATTACACTTTGTTTTACCTGAAGACTGAAGTTTTCTCTGAAACAACTGAAGTAATCCTTGTTTTCGCCATTTGGATACATCTTATAGTTTCGGTCAGTTCGTCAGTCCGGTCATCTGGATGTCAGTCCTCTGAAGCTCTTATTTATTTGATATCGACTTTGAAAGAAACTATTTCGTGACTGAATACTTAACATCAAAGGGTCCGAAAACATTTTTTTGTTGCATTTTGAGTTTAATTTTTTTTTTAAATGTGTTTTTCCAAAAATATCATTTTTCTTTTTGGGTTATCAATTTGTTAAGAAGGAATTTGGTATACGGACGTAGATTGAATCAAAAACAAAAATGATGGGAGTTTGGGAAAAAAAACATTTTTGGACCCACTCCCATAGAGTGAAAAGTGTACTCAAAATGCAACTATCGATTCAAAATTTCAGAGTGTAGTCTTTAAATTTAAGAGAAAATGAAAACACACACTAGCAAACATTATACAGGAAAAAAATAGAAACTAAATGTGATGAACCCTATGACACGTTTGGTCAGCCCTTTTGTTTTCTATACAATGCCCATAGACATTTTTTTAACCAATGTAGATTAGGATTAAAAAGTAAATTGCGTCAGGTTTCTTCAGAAAAAATGCAACATTTATGCTGAGTTGCAGAAAGCATTGCCAGCAAATCTGATTTGACAATGACCTTAGATTGTAAAGCATTGTAGAATATCAAATCGATTTTGCTCGAAAACTAATTGATCGATATTTTAAAATATGTATATATACATGCATTTTACATAGTTTTTTGTACAATTTTCACTTCGAAACATTTTTTCACGCATATTAATCAAAATTGAGTTTCAAAAGCGATTTTCTTCTATGTCATTTATTTTTGTGTGAGTGCAATCTAATGTTCTACATGACAGGAAGTTTGAGTACGACATTAAACTGCTCCTGCATTGATAAAAATTGTCATTATATGATCACAATCTAAGTTCATTGTCGAATGAAATTTTTTGACAGGGCTTTGTGCAAACTGGCATGAATCTATTTTGAACCGGAAACATTGATCAAGAATCCTTATTTTAGTCTCTCGAACCCATTTTGCTTTTTTATTTTGTTCGTTTCTGTTACACTCTGTATAGAACTACAAATACCTGTTTTGCTCGGCATACGGCTCAGAAGCCCACGGGTATTTTTATTTATATATGTCACAAACTGTCTTCCTGAATCACGTTGAGAATGCCTACGGTGTTTTGGGATACGTGAGGCGGTTTTGTGAATCAAAAACAATGTTACATAACTGCTGTAATATTATAGTCAACGCGACGGATGCAATTTTTTGAGAAAATTTAAAATAAAATAAGAAATATCGCTACGTCTTACTACAGTAAACTATCATACCATACCTTCTTTCTAGTACTGCTTCACATTATTTTCCGAAATGTCTTACAGCTGAGTCTGACACACCTCTCAACAAAGAACGTCTATACGGAAGGAGAGTGAATCTGCTAAAATTCTGTGTTTTTAAGCGGCTGTCTCTAAATAAAGGACCCTATGCCCATTCTTTTCGTAGACATACTTTTGATTGGTTTAATAATATACAGTTTAGGGCTCGAGAATTGTTATTACAGACCCCCCAGTTCCTAGATTTTAATAAGAGGATAAATGTTTTACACGCATTTTCAATTTATTATTAAAAAAATGAATTAGTGCTAGACCCAAATAAGCTCAGTAGTCGGTGGCCTTTAATAAACAAACAAAAAACTACATGTCTAAAAGAGGAGAGGAGTAGAGCGAGAAAAAGGAGATATGAAATTCGACAACTGAGCTCATTAGCTTCTAAAAGTTAATGAACATAGCAATAAATGCAGAATTTTTCGAGTTTTTGGAATTCAGTTTTATTTTTATATATTCGCAAAGGATGCATATAATATGTATGGATGGTGGGGTTCCTGGAGGGACTGTAACTAAAAAAGGTACACATGTATTTATTCAGAAAGCGGCGCTTTGGGCGTCCCGACGCTGTCACCGGACATAGTTTATGCTACAAACATTCCCAGAGGAAACTACCGTTACAATGAGATTCAGGATTTATGTCTGGCGCGTTTATATAGTAGGTACCTACATGTCCGTCTGTCTATAATATCTAAGTAACGTAAGCAGCCGCTGCTGTGCTGTGAATTACTTGGGATGAATATCAAAGCAATACCGTGATAACGGTGGGTACACATTTTGAGATTGTCAGATTTATTGTGCAAACAGGGTTGCCAACTGGACGATTATATTATAGTGTTAATACGACAAACATTTTGCTGTTCCAACTCCACAAGTGGAGAATTGCATCAAACTACTAATTTAAGTCGGAATTTACTTTTCATAACTTTACATTTTTCATACGTAATGGCCTTAAAGTCTGCTTGACTATTTATCTTTTAAAAACATTCAAGTAATAAATGGTACCTACTAATTTTAGGCCGGAATTTAATTTTTACAATTTTTTTCACTTAATGTTCTCAAAGTGAGAAAAACGTGTTTTGAGAAAAAAATTGTTCGTCTGTGTCTTATTCAAACATTGGACTACTTTTTAGAATGGAAGCTTGTATTATTCGAATCCCTTAGCTTTAAAAATAGCGTCGGGAGAGCTATAATCGGTTTTAGGCGAGAAGAAATGATTTGTTAACTATGCTGAAAAAATGAAAGTTATTTTTGGAACAATCGTTAGAAAAATCAATCTACAGAAATCCATTGACAAAACATTTTAATTTAATTGTTAAATATCAATGCATTACACCCACCCGCATTACCTGTTCTCCTTCAATAGTCGGTTAAAAATGACGATTTAAATTGATGCGATGAATACGTAATTAATTTGAAAATAATAAAAGTGTGGACAGCATATTTCATAAAAATCTGCCAAGAGTAGGTATTGAATGTTGTAACAAGAAAAGCTATTAAAAGTGATTTTTTATTACATATATACACAGAATATATGTTTATAGTTTTTCTAGTGCTATCCATGTCACCTGAGTTATAAATTTTAACCTTACTCACCCACAGTTTTATGTTTCATTAACGCGTTCGTAACGGTACTCGTGTAAAGATTCAATATCGTATTTAATGCAATAATGTATTAATGATAGAAAACATAAACAAGAACAAAAAAATGAGAGAAAAGTTCTCGTATTTAACACTTTTACTGTATAGGGGTGGTCTTGTGATCCTACAAAAATTTGAGTGATTTTCAAGTTACTTACCTACTTAAGGTAGTTCTCGTGGTTAAGGCACACCGTCAGAAAATTCTTAATTTTTGTATACTTATTAACGACATAATAATACAATTACCCTGAAAATTTGAAGTCGATCGACCGTATGTAATCCGAGATAAATTCAATTAAAAATTGGATAACTAACATTGATTGTATACGATCTCTGTAGTTCTGAACCAGTTTCTTATTTATAAAAAAAGAACTAACTGTCAGAAACTTTCTAAAAACTGACAGTCTTTCAATGCATTTGTTATGAGTTTAAAAAAAAAATAAGAAAACATTTTTGACCGTCTAATTATTTATAAATAACGGTTTAAAGTTCAACAATTTCTAGAAAAGTATACATGCATATGACTATTGTATGGGTTACGTTTCCACGGGTACAGTTTTGCGTACAAATTATGGATCACTTCGCTACAAGCTAGTATACTTTTCTGGCACGTATAATCTATAACTTTTTGACAATATTGTACCACGACAACTACCTTAGAACGTGTTTATTTTGGGAAATAAAAATATTTAAAGTATAATTGTTTCAGTGACACATTTTATATGTTTATCTTCAAACGCTCGTGCCGATATGCCCCGCCTAAAGAAGTCTCTAGCTCCAGCCAATCAATTATTATTATTCAATGGATCGTTCCATATTTCTCAAATCCTAAACTTTTGTTCAGGTTAACGTATATTTTCGTTCAGCATAAGGCAGCGTTCATAAACAACGTGGAACCCCTCCCACCCTTCATGTAGCCTAACGTAGCCTTTTTTATGACCCCCACCCCCCAATGGAATAAAGTCCAGAAGATATTTTGTTTTCTGTTAATAAACTATTTTAAAAAAAACTGGTTTAAAATGAACAAGATTGATATTTGTTATATATGTAGATATTAAGACATAAAAGAACCAGTTGTTGAAAATAAATATTCAACTTATTCTGCAAATTATTTTCATTGTGCCAAATAAAATACATGAAAAAATTACGTAGCTTGACTCAAACTCCCCCCTCCCTTCACGTAGCTAATCCCCCTCCTTCTTGATTAAGCTTCGTGGTTTATGAACGCTCCCTAATTAAAAATGTTGTGGAAAATGCCTTGCAAGTATTTCTGGCATCGTTGGCCATGACATGTAACTTATACGGCGTCGATGCGAACGTTTCTTTGTATACTTTTAATATGTTTATAACATGTCCCATTATAATCTGAAGGTACCTAGTCTTTTTATTTTAAAAAATGCGTTTTGGTTTCGACTAAAGGAAGATAACGCTTCGGCTGTATTACGGTGCGCGCAAGGATATTTACATCCAAACACACAGAGACAAGTGTCGCCACGATAAATAAAAGAGACAAAAATGTTAGACGTGTGATTTTGACGTGAAGTGACCGTGATGAGTGTCCCATGCCGTACATTACACATGCGGTACCTGGTTCATGTTCGTTATAATCGCTTGCGCATAACGTCGTCAGCCGATAGATCAAAGGTTCCCAAGTTTTTTGGAGCACCGTCCCCTTTACAAGAAAAAAATTCTAACGCCCTGTAGTTCAAAATAGTTATTTTAATGTGAAATATCTTTTCAGTAACTAATTTTTCCTAAAAAATAAGGAAAAATTTGAAAAAATTTGGATGAAAATTTTTTCACAAAAACTTTTCGGCACTTCAAATTTCATATAATAATAATATTAATACTAACAATAATAATAAAAGTAACAAATTACAGACATTTTTTTAATTTTTTTTAAAGAATTTCGGTGAGTGAAAGAGAGAGTTTCATTTCTATCGTGTCACTCTCTTTTTTCGATTATCTTATTGGTTGAACTAACGAAGCGAGGTCCCCTTTCATTATGATCGTTTATTTGTTCCGCGATGCGTGGATCAATTTTAACGAAATTAAAGGAGGATTTTTTTTTGGAATCCTGATTCCTGAATGAGGATTTGTGATCAAAACAGCCCCTCCCCCCTGAGATGGTAGTGGTTTTGAAATCAATATACATATTTAAAAAAACGTTGAATATGTTACTTATTCCAATTTCTTGGTCAACAATAATTGAAATTGTAATTTGTCAAAAATCGGTATAAAATTGCAGCTATTAAAAATATAAAATACAAAGTCCAGTGCACTGTATTGGATGGGGTAATCGAAGCTGAATAGACTCCGTTCAGTTAAACCTGAAATCATTAGAAGAGCGTGGCTACTCTTATGACGTTACGTGATAGATATGTTATTTGACCAGTACGTTTCGATGCTCAATCCATGCATCTGCGTGGGTGCCGGAACAAATATATTTACGATCGTTTAAAAGCTATAAAATTTATTGATTGATTTTTTCTAAGACAATAAAAAGTACATTTGTACACACCTTTTTGTTATTCGTAATATCTATAAGAATCTATTTAAAATGTACCAAATCTTGTCAATATGCCATGCCACAGTTCTTTTTTTATGTATATTTAATATATTGTAGCTGTGTATATTTCGTGATTAATTTACTTGAATAATTTATACGACAGCAGATGCCGATTGTCATATAATTAAGAAAACATTTTTAACTGTCCTTTTGTTTTAAAAGTGGAGAAATAATATCCTAGCTGATTCATCTAGTTGGCTCAGATTAAAATTACTACCGTTCTAACCTAAAAGCAGTATCTCCATTTGTAGTTAACCCGTTACTATGTTTATTACGGGATTATTTAACACAAGTTTGTATTATATAATATCCACGTTTCGTTAAAAAAAATTTAATACAACAACTGTTGTGACGAGCTATGGTTACGAATAAATAACTAGAATTTTTTAGAAGAAAAGAAGATAAATTGAATATTTTTGAAATTATTTTATCGATTGATATTTATTTATTATTATGTATTTCTTACCCGAACATGGCAAAGCCAAATGGAAGAATTATTTCAGAAAATATAATTATTTTTTTTATTTCAATTTACTAGGCGTACATTAAACTATTGTGGTAGCTGGTTGAGCTACATTTATCAAATAATATTTTCTCACTGGAGAAACTACATAATTAGATAAACTTTACCCTATATCACTTTCCTGTCTTCTCTCTGAAGGTATATCGCCATGATATAAATGTAACATCATCTACCATCGCTTTTGGTTTCCCCCAAACGAGTAAACCGTAATTAGATATTCCATTTCTCAGTTATTTCCCCGTGTCACTTATTTACTCTATCTTGCGGCATAATACATACGGAGTGTGCGCTATTTCTCAAGTAAAATAATAACCAATATAAAATATAAACGAAAAGGGTTTTCCTCAAAGGAATAAACCTTTAACCCTTACGTTAGATGAATACTTATTTTACATAGAATGACCATACTTTCTCACAACCTGTAGGTCCTACAGTGTAAATTCTCAGCTTGATGTAAATTATTAACTTTTCTAACGAAAGTGGTCCGCGTATGTGCACATATACAAAATGTTTCAGAAATAACGTTGAAAATTTTAAGGCCACATTTCTGCTGAAATTCTGAATCGAAAAGATCTACACTGGTTTTGCCTCCAAAGTGTAATTGTTAAATTAAAAGAAAAAAACTTTCTTAAATTATTATCTTCTAATTTTTGTAAAAAATGTGGAGGAACTGTAGCGGACTTGGAATATCAGTTTGTTTTTAAGGAACGAATCAAAGAGGAAATTAGCTAAAATTAATAAACTTAAACTATACAAACAATTAAAAATAACTGAAAACTAGGAACCTTCCCGAAATTTGGTTTAATCAAAAAATCTCTGTGAACACGATATAACTTGAGGTACAGGTAATTTGGAACATAGGTATTTATCAGTCAACTCCATATTGCTGGTGTAACGAGATCTAAACTTCATCTTTGTACTGACTAACGCTATAGTTTGGCGCAATCTTGATGTTCAAGCAAGTTTTTACATTATACAATTTATGTATTCAAGTAAGACGAAGACACTTTGAATATGTATTGCGGAAAAAACAGAACTATGCCCGACGATAGCGTAAATAGAATAGAATAGAATTTATTGAAATGCCATAAATGCGGATACACACGTCAAATACGTAATAGTTAAAAAAAAGATCCTTCAAATCATAAGGCACGATGTTATAAAATTTTTAATTTATTTTTAAAATGTTCTGTTTTCTTACAAATTTTGATTTTATTGGGTAGTGTGTTAAAAATTTTAATTCTCATATTCTTAGGACTTTGCTTTATGTTTTAATACAATATAATTCCTACGGGTGTTATATGATTTGGATGCGTTGTTCTTTTCAAAGAAATATCCATTAGAATGCAAAACTGTGAGGAGCTCAAGAGCAAAAATCCCGTAAGAAGTTAGTAGCTTGTTTTCTTGCAATGCAATCTGTATTACATTTTTCTCTATAAAACAGAACCAAATGTCGAACAAGACCTCACTTTTGCTTGTTCTAGTAATTAATAATAATAGATCATCTTTATAAAACACGCTCTATAAAGTCACGCACATTCATACGTCAAACGTGTATATAAATATATAGTTCACACAAATACATGTGCAAACGCATTGTCATTTGGCACGATACATGTAAATGGTTCCTCCCAATACATGACTCCATTACCCTTCTCTTCTTTGACTCCAAATACAATCCCCCAAGTTAGATTCTTAATATGCAAACTGAGATGTGCAAATATACGTATACATACATACATACCTCCAACAACAGGCTTCCAGCACGATGATGATATAGGAAAATGTTTTGTACTAGGAGCTTCCAATATTATTTTCCAACCATTTACAAACAACAAAGAAAGATCCATCTTTAATTCCTTTCCACATTCCTTGCTACAAAAGTATGATTTTTTAGAAAATGGCTTGAATTTTCGAATTTACTTGTCTTATTAAGTATTAAACCTAAATTGTATCATCGCTTAAATATTTTATCTTAACTCAAGTAACACGTTTAGCAAGACATTCAACGTTGATATGTGAAGAGTGATAATCTAAAAAAACAATAATTGACTTACAGCTTTGGGCATCTTTATGTTGATATTATGACTTCAATTTCGCTTTTTTAAGACTGTTATGGAATTTATGGTTATTATATGTGATACCAGGATGGAAGAATTCCAAAATTTGGATGTCTATTTTCACCACCGACTAAAGCTCTTTAGATCAAACATGTGCACTAAAATTTTATTTATTTTTCTACGTTTTTACCCTGCGCTAATTGCGTTAGAAAATGATTACCGTCGTTGACGTTAAGGCAAGTAACTAGCGAAAAAAAAATTCAATCTAACAAAGCCACAAGATAATATATTAGATTAACTAAATAATTATACTACAGTATATCATTATAATGAAACAAGATAGCAAAGCTAAATAAATGTTTGTTTGGACTTTACTGTTCGAGGAATATTATCAAAGTGTAACGGACCTAGTATATTGGGCTAGAGTATGGAAACATCTCGACAGGATCCCTGGCAATATGACGACAACGATGAAACATGGTTTGTGTCTTAATCTCATCAAACATTAACGGAGATGACGTCTCGTCAGAAACACAACCGACAGACAGAGCTGGAGAGTCACAACAACAAAGCCGGCGTCATCGGGACTCTGGGAGAGTTTCGTCTTCAACGTCACGACGCTGCTTATAACGACGCAATAATATACCACCGTACGAACAATATACAACATTTATTATACTGTTCTATATATTCTAATGTTATGTAATGTACATCGAAGTAAAACCCTAGTCTTGAGGTTTGTTAGTGGTTCTGTTCTACTATAATACGTTGCCTATTGAGTTCTAAGCTTGCTATTGGTTATTAAAAACATGATAATTTTTTACGCGAGAAAATTTACAGTGTTGAATATCGTCATTGATACGGTGTACCTTTTTGGTTTAGTATGGAAAGGTTTTAGACTGGAATCCACTAAGATTTAGAAAATGACGAGGACCAAAAAGCATTTGGCGTCTAGCAATCCAGAAAAGAATTGAACCAGTTGATTGATTGTGAGAAGTTAGGGCACTATAAATTTACCTTGATTGATATAATGTACATTTTAATTCACTGTGGGAAGGTTCTAGACTAGAATCTAGCACATGGCGAATTGAAAATCAAGTGAAAAGCAACTTTAAGGTTCCATTGAAATACAGTACTTTTTTGGTTGAATATATAGAAAGGCTTTGGAGTTCAGAGGTAATTCAATCGAGGATTTAGAAAACGAAGCAAACCAAAACTTATTTGACATATTAAGAAATTACGAGATTACGAGATTAATTGTGGAAACGAATTAGATGAGGAAGCTTACTAAAAGCATTAACACCTAAATGGACTCAATTGACCCGTATTTATGTTCAAGAGAACTTTTTCATTGAAAGTAACTGCTAAAAATAATATTTATATATGTAATGGCTTGCTTGGATAAACTTGATGTTAGTTTTAATGACAGATTTTGTATTAACAAGTGATTCTCAGGTGTGTCTCTTCCTGTGAAATGAGACAATTTTTTCCATAGTCCTTATTATTAATCATCTTTTTTTAATTTTTGTTTCCGTAAATGTATTTCAATAGAACTTCTCTTCTTCTTTCTTAGATGCTCATCAGTTCTGTTTGTAAAGGCAATAATTTTCTAAATATCGTTGAGTGGATGAGTGAGTGCGATGAAACAACCTATGGAGTTTTATTTTTTAGATTCTGTGTGCGCAGGTGGAGCAATAGATGTAAATAAGTAATATAGCTTAAGTGTAATGTGTAATAATGGTGGGTGTAATATATGTAGGAATTAAATTAAGGATTAAGTTAAAAAAAGTATTTTGAAAAATCTATATTATAGCGGCGGATTGTAAATATCAATGTTTATTTAAAAGAAGATATTATTTTCAAATATAATTGCGTTAGAAAATTAGAATACTGGTATGATTTATTGATGAATGGTTTAATTTTGTCCAAAGTCAATTTTTTTTTTAAACAACGACATTCTTTTTTAATCCTTGATTTGTTTCTCTTAATCGTTCTGTGCAATTAATTCATATATTTATAATATAATTTATGAATAAGTTTTTTGTTTTTATTTTCATGTAAAAATCTCTGAAATTAAAGATTTTTTAAACGGTCACAAATCACTATACCATGGAATTTTTCGAATGCGAATACAGTTCTCAGTTACTTGACCACCCAGTCGATGGAATAGAATTTTACTTTATGAAAATCCGATAAATAAATTCGAGCATAAAAAGCCATCAATACAGTATTAAACTTATCAGTGCAAATAAATAACAGTCAAAACAGTTATTTTTTTCTTGATTTAACCGTTAATTTATAAGCGTACCCTCATTATGGTTTAATTTACGAACTATATAAATGTATTTTTACAAACATTATAATAACATTCAAGTCAGACATCTATAGTAACGCATAAAAATAAAAATCACTACACAATCTACATAATGTTTTTATAGTTTATAGTTAATGGCGCCCAGTTTCACAAAATAATAGTCATAAATATAAGTTAGTATAAATACGTTGTGACAGATATACTATTGAGGTCTGGTCAATGTTGATAATCGCATTTTGCTATGATCTAGGTAGGCTGTGCGAAAACAAACACCACACGTTTCATGCGTTTTACGCTGCTACTTTGTTCAAGGTGCGAAGAATTTTTTATTGCCATTTATAAAAGTAGAAATTATTCAGGTGGCAACGTTTAATTATAGGCAACGCAATATGTTTTTTTATATCTATTTAAAAGTACAAAATCTATATTCAAAATTTTGTTGAGGGGTACTGTACACTTGGTTGAAATCTATAAAAAAATATTAGGCATAAAACAATATTAATTTCGAATGCACAACATATATTCGCAAAATTCGTAATTACATGCAATTACAATAATAATTTGTGTTTAAGTAAAAAAAAAAACAATGAATAAAAATTATTTCGTATATACAGTTGATAAAGTGCTTTATAAATAGCTCTTCGGTACGTTTGACTGCATTGAAATTATTATTTTCTTTATCACAAAATACTTTTTCTGTGTTAACATTAGGTAATGCAAGTCAGTACCCATATCCTCAAATTCTATATCTGCAACTTAAAGATTATATCCGCACCAAACTTGAACCGAGTGAAACCGGAGCAGCTAGTTAGACGATTTTAAATTTAGTGGTGGGCTTGAGAATAAGCGAACGTGTAACGAATGCCTCTGTTTATATTATGGCGGTTTCAATTTCCATGGCGTCTCTATTACATTCTACCCAGTGCCTAAATTAAAAACACTGCCAATTTGAAAAAAAAAAGAAATTGTACACTGGTTATTGGTGACCTTACAGATTAAATAAACAATAGAATTTGGTGGCATTATTTTGGTTTGGAAATGATTTTAAACATGCCGAATGAATAAAAGAGATATATGAGCGATTGATCTGATCGCTCCAGAATAAACAATTGAGAAATAATGAAATAATTGAGAGTTTTTTTAACACATCCGCAATCTGTATTTCTGCTTAAAATCAATTGTCATGAAATATTTTATGTCTGAACGGTTTGTTTCCATTCAAATGAATTATTTTATCAATAATTTACGTTTGAATAACTGTTAACCTCGTTTTATTAACACGCTCAAATTAAAGCGCCTCGACGTCAGAGGTCCCGAACGCTTATTTGCTGACTCTCGTATGTTACACCCTAAAAAATACCAGTCAATCTCAAAATAGTAGTCTTTACAAAATTCTTGTGATTCTTGATCACAAGCTCGACGACTAACAGCAAAATTCAGAAGGGTTTTGGTTTGACGATCGAACATTGGTGTTTATTCGACAGTTATGCCGATCTATGTATTGTGTGGGTATTTGACAGTTATGTCGCTCTATGTTTTGCGTATGTATTGTGTATTTTCCTTTCGCATAATGTTGCCTTGTCTACGTATGTATATGTATTAAAATTCACCGCACCCGCTAGTTTATGGGCATCGAAATTGACTTTGAATTTACATAAACATCGCACACATAAAGCATTAAATACAAACATTATGTAGAGACGGTAGCAGTGATTGTCAATTGTCGTATCCAATGTTGACATTAGGGATGTGTCAAAATATCACAACACTAGAGTTCCACATAATATGACTCGTATTTGAAGCAGCCCCAGGAGTCTGTTCCCGGAAAATGTCACAGCACTGAATACTAACATAATTTCAGTGTTTTTTTGCTTGAAAGATTGTTCTTACTCATGTTTGACTCAAATCGGTTCAACCGTTTTCAAAATATTCCGTTACAATTCTCGTCACAGTTTATGTAGAAATTTAACTTAGACATTTTAGGCTCTAATATTCAGTTTTTGATTACCTAGTTAGTTTAAAAAGAATAAACTAAATATTAAATTCCAAATTCAAAAAAAATCCGACGCAAAAATATTTTTGAGTAATTCTCAATATTGTTCACGTCCATTATAATTAATAAGTTTTTTTTTATTTTTTAACGGGAAATTGGACAAATCAGATTTAATATAGTTAAACTAAATTAAAAAATTGCGACGTTTCGTTAAATGATTTCAGCTCTGCCCGAAGAAGTTGAAATCATTTAACGAAACGTCGCAATTTTTTAATTTAGTTTAACTATATTAAATCTGATTTGTCCAATTTCCCGTTAAAAAATTAAAAAAAACTTATTTTTTAGTACATTTGGTAAGACGTGTCTTTTTCCTATTTTTTAATGGTTTGCATTTTTTTTTTGATAGCCTAAACCGTTTTTCAATTAGAACTGAATTAATTGAAGTTTAAGTAGCATATTGTTACTTTAGATAAATGAAATCTGATTTTGTGAATGTTAGTTTTGAATTTATATTTTAAATTGTTGCTTCTTGTTCAGATATTTTTTCCATTCGATGGTTGCAATCTCCTTGAAGTTATATCTCTTCTAATCTCTGTCAGCCAGATAGATCAGCCCTTGTAGCTGTTTAATATATGTGTACGTGAAATCTGTTTATACGTATCTATATAAATGGCTATGGATACAAGCTCCCGTTAAAGCAAGCTACACAAGTGCTTAATCCAGATCAACCATAAAGATTGAAAATTATAATTACTGTACTGAAACTTCTTTAGGCGTAGTAGGTAGTGTAGAAAAAGAGCGACTTAATGTAAGAAATAAAATGATGTAAGGAAAAAATAAAGAAGAATTCAGTTATTAAATAAAATATATTTCAATTCAGCAATATAACCGATGCGAACTCCATCCCGTCTCAACACAGCTTGCCCCTTCATCCGTTTACAATCTTTACAATGTCAGTAATACATAACATAAAGCATTATAAAATTCATTGAGCAAATAAAGCCGGGTCCAGACGTGTGTAACGTGTAATGTAAGATTACGTGTAATTTAGCGTCAACGGTGTGGACAGCACACGAACTCAACGCGAATCGTGAAAGCGAATTTTTGTCAAGAGTTGTTTCCACTCAGTGCTACGAACATGCCGAATAGGAAGATCATGGTAGTTGGTGCTGCTTTTATTTATATATATTTATTAACTAAAGATTTCAGGTTTTTTTTAAAGTAATCCGGATTTTTTGGATCCCAAATAACACGTTTTTCTTGATACAAACTGATAAGTTCAAGCGATTGTTCGTATCATGAACGTACACATGACACAGCCGCCACGAACGCCGTCCAAACGAGTACTTCGAGCGCCTTTGTGTTCGCACTAAAAACCGACAGCCGATGGATCACGGCGAGCGCCGGCGCGAGCGTTACATGTAATGCTCGTAGTGCCGTCCACAAGCAGAATTCGTGTTACATTACGCGATAGATTACATTACGTGTTACACACGTCTGGCCCCGGCTTAATACACTGAATAAAATTCGTTTAAATACTGTAGGTTAACATTTGTTTACATTTTTAAATGTAGTGCCAGAAAACGAACATCAAACTTATTAAAAAGTTGAAAAAAACGCGTTCCTAAATTTCAATTTGCCGCTATATTTAAATTTTAAACTTACATTATTAAAAAAACATTTAAAACGTATAGTCATATAATAAATTACTTAAAGATTTTATTTTCTTATTCACAGGTGATGTTTTCTCGTTGTTCTGCTGAAATGTGAGTAAAACATTGATTTTTCAATAATAAAAAACATATATAATATCTACATAATATAAAATTGAATGCTAGTTGACTGATCTAGGATCAAATAGTCACTTGGGTGGTTCATACACTCAACTTTTATCATACAATTACTAATATAATTGATTTAAGACTTACTTTCGAATATATCAACAAACTGAATTCAACGAACCTTTTAAACAACGGATAGAACATGTGTCAAAAGTTTAAATATTTTCCTGATTTTTGTACAACCAATTAAAATAAGGACAACACAATTTTAAGGAACTTCTGTCTCTATTCAGTCTTGATATACGCTAATGAATGAATCGTTCTAGAGACAGGCTCTTTAAGGTTAGTTTTCTAATATGGCAGCATTATCATGTGTGATAAGCCCCTTTAATCCCACACAAATCAGCACCCAATGACTATCAGTAAGGTATGTGTGTATGTGTTTGTGTGTTTTAGGTGGCACATCAAGTACATTATCAAAGTGTACCACGATGCAGAAGCATAGCTGACATAAGGTATTATATGTTGAATGTCACAAAAGATCACCAATAAAATCATTTATAAATGATAACTGATTTATCTTACATCATCTTCTTATAAGATGAAATTGAATGACAAACGCACTTTCATTTTTTCTCTTTCCCATATACAAAATATACTAAAAACGAAAAAAAAAATATTTGGAATTGGTTATTTACTGGCGTTTATTTGATATTCATATTGTTATTTTTATCCCCCCTTTTCTTTTTTGATTCACAGATGAACATTTAAATACCATCTCCTATCTTACTCCCACAATTAAGACGAATCTAATGACGCCTCATATGTTAAAATCCATCAAGCCGTTTAGGCTACAGAACGTGCCAAAGAAATAGACATACATAGACTCGAAAAACATTACCCTCCTTCAGAAGCGTAGCGTGCCTTGGCGGGGCCCCGTATAAAAAATTGTTTGGGGACCCTTTCCCCGTTGAAGTAAATGACTTAAACGGGGAAATCCCGCAGCCCGCAATAACCGATGTAGGGTGCTGCCAATTTTTGAACGCACGCTTTACGCGGGAAAAAAAGAAATTGCTTTTTTGTATTTTTGTCATTTCTGAAATAACAAAAAAAATTGGGAAGTTTTTATTAATTTTTGCTTACGCAGGTTGGAAGTCCCCGTGGCCCGGGGGCCCCGTATAATTGATACGGCAGATACGGCGGTAGCTACGCCCCTGCCCTCCTTCTGGGGCAGTCGGGTAAAATTTTTTTTTTAAATCGATTGTGTAGAAACCGTCGGAGGACTGCCAAAATAAAAAACGTCTTGTATTTCAATTATACAGATGGGGGGAGTCCCTCGAGTACCGGACACTTAAGGTTTTTAATAAACAAAAAATGGAATAATTATGTTTTATTTCGATACTTAACATTTTCGTTTAAAAAATCATATATAACATTAGAATAAATGAACATTGCACATTTTTTAGCCACTTAAAATGGAATCAATCATTGGTTTAGTTTTTGCTTTTATTGAAATTTAGCACCTAGTAAGTACTGGACGAGTATAAATTTGAACCGGACAGAACTTGGTAATTATGGGTTTACAAAAATCTAAAGACAATAATCTTACATTAAGACTATAAACGCCTGAGCAGAGCTGGGCAAACTACTTGACAAAAGTAGTTGAGTATAACTACTAACTACTTAAGTAAAAAAGTAGTTAAACTACTTAGTAGTTAAACTACTCGTTCTTAAAAGTAGTTAAACTACTAACTACTAGTAGTTAGTAGTTAAAATTTTAACTACTTTTTTAACTACTATAATAATAATAATAATACAAATCTCTTTATTTATGTCGTACAATCTGCACATAATATATGAAAATTACTTTAAATAATAAAAACTGAGCAAATTAACAGACAAAATCTACTTATATTTAATAACAATACGACGTTTCGGCCAAGATGTGAGTCTTTTTCAAATGAATATAAATCAAAAATTCTACAAACAATAATTTACAACCTAAAATGTCCAAAAACGATATTTAAAAAAATATATACTGTCAATTGCCATCAAGTTTTGTATATTTTAATCTTTCTTTTTGACAATCTAGGCTGTTAATTGTTTCTTAGCTTAATGCTATTTTTGTTTTCTTCAATGATTATTATTTTTTGTAGGATCTTTTATTTATATTCATTTGAAAAGGGCTGATATCATGGCCGAAACGTCGTGTTTTTATTAAATTTTGCAAATAGCAACGATGCGACTACCAGTTCCACATTCTATTTCAAACTAAAACTCAAGCAACTGATATTTCATTATTTTAAAAAAAGTCTGATCGTGTTCCAGAATCCAGAAAAATACATAACGAATAAGAACTTGTTCTAACCTGTCGGTTAAATATAATATATTTAAATATTTTTAAAAGTAGTTAAAATTCAAAATAAGTAGTTAGATTACAAAAAAGTAGTTAAACTACCTAAAGTAGTTAGAACTAAGTAGTTAACTACATTTTTAACTACTTTTTATGATTACTTGATAGATATTCAAAATAATAGAGTACGATTACTATGTGGAGAAAAGTAGTTAGAGTACAACTACTTTTCCAAAAAAAGTAGTTAACTACGTAGTTAACTACTTTTGTAGTTAACTACTGCCCAGCTCTGCGCCTGAGCAATGATTGAATCAAAAGCACCACGTACAATTAAATCACTTTAAAAATATAATCTATATGACGTTCTGAATATTACTCGACGCAACAAATTCCTGCGCAAAATGACTAACGTGTACCCTGTAAGGCATATCGAACGAAACTGATGCCTCCCGCGTCGCTGGAGGGATCTGATCGTTGAGTCTGTTGTCTTCGATTACACGAATGTTATTATGAGCGTTATTTCATCTTTCGACGTGTTTTGTCCGGTACTAGGTGCTGTTCGGCGCTAGGGGGATTCCCCCTAACCGTTAAAAATCCAACTAGCTCGCGAAATTATGTATCATTTATATGATATAACTGAAATGTTCCAAATGTTGATCCTTGCGATTGGGAGAACGTGTTCGTATGACGGTCTTGTGTCACATTCGATACATTATATGGATCTGATAGATCCATATGAGTGTGTTTGTGAGTTCGCATCACGGTTATTGATGAGTGAATATACACGATATAGGCATGTCCGCAAACAATCTACACATTTGCATATGCGCCTAGTCAATGTTCACTTGTAACACACATGAATGTGTTGCAGTGACGTACGTCAAATATAACGTTTATCAGATTCGAGTTGTTATCGTCCATGATGTTATATTATTGTTTTTAAATGAATGACAAGATGATCTCACTGCAAACATATCAACAAAGATTCTAAACTATAAACTTGCCTGAAGAAGTAGGAAACTAACCTACGAAACGTAGCAAATTTAGAAAACTTAGAATTTTCATTCATATTTGTCCAATTACCCACGATCCATAAACATATAATATTTATCTTTAATGCACCGTGAGCTCGCGTATGAGAAAAGGTTCATGTCTAGCGTTACCTAATGAAAAATTAGCTCTCCCATGCGGTGAATAATAGTTACAAAAATTCGTCTTAAATATGAGAAAGGTTGATTGCTTGCATGCGTGTCATGAGTAAAATGTTAACTCAGCCACCGCGATAGTGGAAGACATGATTTATGTATTAATTTTTAAGAATGTACACATTCGAAAACGTTTATTTAGATGGCTGAAATACTGGGAATTGCTTATATATGTCATAAGAGAATTAAAAAATTCGGATTTTCGCGAATATCCTAAGAAGATTGCAAAAAACCGGGTAATTGGAATCTGGTTTTTTGCAACCGTCCTAGGATTTTCGTGAATATACGATTTTTTTAATTATAAAATATATCAGTACGAAAGTTAAGTTTAGTGATAAAACCTAAGTTGTTTGGTTATATAATAAGTAGTAACAAAACAAATATTCAGCTGATTGTATACCTGGAGAAAGGCTGTCTGCTGCGACGTAGTGAAAATGCGATTGGTTTCCATTTTCCAAGCTATCGCAAAATCGCGCGATCGAACGAGTCATTTCTGTCGTCATATCGCGATGTAGTGGCTAAGTCGCGCGTTTGCGATACGTAAAGTAGTCTATGTGGGTCGGTTCATACTCTCGATTTTAGATTTGTCGTCGAAATCCGAACGTCACTGGACAGGTATGGTATATGTATATTATAGGTACAGAGACTAGAAGCTTGATCTATATTATTGTATGTATTTAGTTCTGTATGGTTTGGGTGTATATAGCTAGTATAGCTCTAGCTCTCGCCCCCGTTCACCGTGCTTTGCTGCTGTTTTAGTTAGCTATACACGTTCGCATACTAATAAACGCTACAACAAACGACCTGCTACATACACGTCGCATATATGCGATATAAACTCTATGACATTATACCTTCAACATACTAGTGTCGCTTATCAGACCTGACTTATGCTACCTGAAAATAAACGATCCGACGCAAACGGACTAATTTGCCCAGATATGAGTAGGTCTAAGTTAAACGTTTCTAACATTTTCTGGACAACCACTCCTTTTAGAAGAAGAAAAACTCCAACGCCCAGCCCATAATAGTTAATTTTATATGAAATATTTTGTCGAAAACTATTTTTTTATCAGAATTAAAAAAAATTTGAATAGGTTTTGAAAAATATAAGTATTTGAAGAAAAGTTTTGGGTTAATTAAATAGGTACGCCACGGCTGCCTTTCTTGACTGTCTCAATGATCCCCATTTGTCTTTGAATTCGCTACCGTCCCTATGTAAGGCTCCAGCGCTCACGGAGAGGCAGTACTGTCTCCGTTGAGAATCTTTGGTTTAAAGAGTAATCCACTAGTGAGTAGTGACTAGTAATTGAGGTCAAAATTAATTTTTCAAAACTTCACAATATTTTTCGTTTTGAGGTCCCTTAACTCTAAAAAACATATTTTTGGAAACATTCTGTTTATCTGTTGATCGATTTGTCTGTGATACGGGTCAAACGAATGGGCGGATGGAAACCAAATTGTGGGAGGATATTTAACATGCAAATATGAAGAGCCCTATTGTTTTAGGGGAAAATCGACGCATGTGCAGAAGAGATATATGCTGTAGTCTTGTTTTTTGCATAATGAGGGTATACTTTTTATAATGGTTTATTATTCTTTTGATTTTTCCATGAAAGTTTAGTACAAAATTTTTCTTTCTAAGTTTTATAGTTTTGAAAATAATAATGTTCTGATCTGTCAAAGATAAATAATAGTTATGTAACTGACAAGTAGGCTTTGGTTAATTTTTACATGTAAAATCCTATTATGTAACCATGAAAATGAATAGTAAATTTAATTATATTTATTACTAGTCGTTACCCGCGTCATTGCACGCCTTAACAGAATTTTTATTTTGTTTATTATAATATTTCAAATGTCAATTTTTATGAAGTTGGAATAATTCTGTCGCCCAATTGGCTGGAATTTTTAAGCTAAGTCCGTACGTGCAATACATTCGAAACATTTTATATACCTAATAGTAGGTAGAGATGTATAGATTAGAGATGGGAAAAACGGGTCTTTTTAGTGATCTGCATCTTTGCACCTGGATCCCGTATGTGAGCCGGCTCACTGAACCGGTTCAAAAAGAGCCAAGTTCTGAATATGTTACTGCAGTCTGCCACTGAGTTACCTAGTTCAGTCAATCATATCACGACCTGTATAGAATCAAGAATGCATAGCCAAACATGTGATGCATGAGTCATTTGAGCTGACAGATGCATCAAAGCAAACTGATACGTAAGTGTAAAATGTGCTTCTGTGTGTTAAGTGTTTCACTGAGTTATGCGGATCCGTTGATCCGTCGGCTCAAAAAAAAGTGAGTCGGCTCTCACGGATCTTCTGTCGGAGTCGGCTCTTTGAACCGGTTCAGATCTGAGTTACCCAACACTAGTATAGATGCAAAATTAGGTGATATTATGATCTTACAGAGAACACAGTATACCTGTAGTCTACATGTGCGAATAAGTAATTGAAGGTATATTTTATATTCAAGCGTTAGTGTTAGTGTTTAGTGGCGTTGTAGGAATTGTCTCTCTGCACTGCACGTTTGTCTATTTAGATAGTTACTAGTTAACAGAGGTTGTATTAAATACAAGCTATATACATATGCCTGGTCGCAAGACAAAACGATTTAACTCAAATTCGTGCTAAACAAACGATTGAATCATCTAAACACCAACGCATGATTTGTATCGAAGCCGCGTGATTTTAGATACTAGATAGATAGATTGTAGATTCTAGACGCTCAACATCTGAGATCGATTTTGGATAGAGTTGGGTAACTCAGATCTGAACCAGTTCAAAGAGCCGACTCCGACATAAAATCCGTGAGAGCCGACTCACTTTTTTTGAGCCGACGGATAAACGGATCCGCATAGCTCAGTGAAACACTTAACACACAGAAGCATATTTTACACTTACGTATCAGTTCTTGCTTTGATGCATCTGTGAGCTCAAATGACTCATGCATCACATGTTTGGCTATGCATTCTTGATTCTAAACAGGTCGTGATATGATTGACTGAACTAGGTAACTCAGTGGCAGACTGCAGTAACATATTCAGAACTCGGCTCTTTTTGAACCGTCTCACATACGGGATCCAGATGCAAAGATGCAGATCACTAAAAAGACCCGTTTTTCCCATCTCTAATTTTGGATACTTAGTTACAAAATCGTGTGACAAAAGGTAGCAAGTGTGTGTTAGTCTTAACTCATTAGACCGGTTATGCACGAACAGTCCGAGCTGTTAATCATCGAACAACATACATGAATCGCTCAAGCAGTCACTGTCAATCGCTCGAGCTACAGGCAAACAGATGAACTAAAATTTCATTATATTTATATAATAGTAGAGAATTAGAGATGAACGTTTTGGCACAAAATTTATGAATCTTTGTTGACATAAGCGATTTTGTTCGTTGGCCACAGATGTAATACAGACATCACCCGTATTGCACCAGCAGCAGCACTGATGTAAATCTATGACAGAACTCTATACCGGTCGTTAATTTAAATTTTAATTCTTTGTTAAAATAAGAACGTCTATAAGATCTTACGTTTATGTTTATTCATGAATACTTTAGGGGTGGGTGAAATTGTATACGGTTTACCGATAACGGAATTTATATTAATAACAAACGGATAGCAAATTTGACTATTTTTATCGAGATGTGCAATTTAATTTTAGTGTCCAATACACTATTTGCACTTTTTCATGAATCTTGTGGAATTCTTTCACTTTTGATTATAATAATAATAATAATGCGTTGAACGTCCGTTTCTCGACTGTATGTCATAACAGACGCCATTCGCACCATTACTATTTTCCATCTACCACACTTCCCGTTATTTTTCTACAACTTATGTAATAGCAATGGGCAAATGAAGGAATTATAGGAAATTAGGATAAGGTAGGTAATTTTTGAACTAGGAGTTTGATAGGTAATCGGCCAGGGCCTTGAATACGGAACCATCTCGATATTTATCTGGAATTAATTGAGGGAAACTATGGAAAACCTTAATCAAGATTGCCGGTACAGGAATTATCGTTTCTCGGCGAGAGACAGTAGGAAAAAGTCCCAGCCACATCTGCTCCCGCCGGGATTCGAACCCGTACCTTCCGAATGCGAGTCTAGTGCTGTCACCACTACTCTACCCAGCTCGGTTTTCACTTTTGATTATGCTTATGGCTTAACGTAAACTTTGAATCTGGGGCCAGTTTCTTATTTTTTTGTTTAAACAAGATACGTAACTTTCATGACAGAATGTATGCTTCAAGACAATAGATTACAAGACATGAAACGAATTATAAAATCACCACTAGTTTCGTCCTAGTAAGATATTAAGTGAGTGAAAATTATTTTTTCCTCGTCGTCTAATTATCTAATCCGAAGATGGAGAATCTACATATAAAATTTTGTCAGTACGCTATTAAGGTCAAATTGTACTTTCACATATCCAGTTGACATGAAACCCTGCATAAGGTACAATATTTCCATGTCTCCAACTTAATAACAATAATAAATAATTGATTAATAGAAAACAGTATCACGAGTAATTGGAATAATGAAAATAAATCAATTTAAACGCTCATTGATTGCAACGTTTCGTCTTTTCTTTAATTAAGACTTTTTCAAGCTCTCAATATGTTTAAACAATAGTTAAACTATGATATAGTATGCAATTTGGCATTACAAAAAACAATTATTAAAAACCCGGGTCGCAGTGCCAAAACCCTGCCGACAATATAGCGTATTTGCTTGTATAGGGCCGTGTGGTTTTATACTTTTATTATGTGAAATTAAGTTTGTTTTTGGGCAAAATAAAAAATTTAACCCCTTAATACACCCCTTAAAATAACATTTTTTTCTTAATTGTAATATTATTATCAATCTAACGTCTACACCAAATTAAATACACCCTTCAATAAATAAGTCACTATCTGCAAACTAGTGTTTTCATAAAATTTGTAAATCCGGTCCTGTCGGGCCGATTTTATTAAAATTGTGGGGAAACTTTTTAATCACTACCAAAAGGTTAAATTTCAATTTTGAAACGATTCGGAGAATTTTTTCGGTATTTTGGGGCCTAAAAACAGTTTTCAACCCCTAAAAACTACCCTTAAAATAGCCCGATTAGGCCCATTTTAAATAGGCTTCTTGCGGTGATGGGTTTCAACACGTGGCTCAAATTTAGTTGAAATCAATTAACTCTTTCGAAAGTTATCGCGCGTACACATATATATATATAAACATTTTTAAAAATGGTGCCAAAGTGTTTAGGAGGTTATGAAACGTCGAGAAATTTTGGTCCGACCCCTAGGTCCCGCCATCCGACCGACGCCAATAGTGTATGTTGCCATATGGCAAATACACTAACAAGAAAAGGGATGATTATATTTTTGACAATTATTTAATAATCCCAGCCCTATAATGAATGGTCTCTATCCGTTTCAATTCAAGCCCCGGTTTATTGAAATTAGTTTAGCTCTAATTTATTAATGGAATTTTAGTGGTTGAATTACGAATGTTGTTTTGGATTTTAATCTTTTCACGATAGCATACCTACGAACTTGTCTTAAACTATACGAAATAACGAATCGATTTTGATGAAAGAATATCGAAGACTTACCTTTTTCAAAATAGGTATTTTTTATTGAATACCAAATAATAGTCTTAGTTTTTGGATAAATAATAAATATTTTATTAGTGTGTTATTCAATACGGTATAGTCTGTAAGACTAAATTAATAAACAGTAGAATAGCTACAGTTTAATTGTTAAGAAACACACGTTGTTACAATGCTATATTAGAAAAAATTATTTTCAAATGACAGTTGTTTGAAAAACATTTTTTTTAATATAATATTGTAACAATAGATGTTTCTTTACATGTGGAGGATGCAGCTCTTCATCAGATATCTGTGCGACCTAAGACACGTTATCCCACCATCAACACCATCACTGCCACCACGTGTCATTTTTATTTCAATTTTTTTTTTAACTTGGCATATAACTATTATTATAGTTCAAATATCACATTATTGTAAAAACAACTGCAAAGTTTCAAGTCTGTTGGACATTTGAAAAAAGGGGAAAAGCGAATAGGTACTAAGATTTTTTTACTTACAACACATACAACGACACACAAATCAAATCAAATCGTGTATTGATAAGGGACGTTTTGTTAAAAATGAAGAATGGCCATGAAATTAAAGAAACGTGACTGTCAATTTATTAGCTGATATGTTAAGCGTTTAATGGTCAGCTTCAAGCTGTACAAGTTTAGTGTATTAGTTTCATACTTTTTTTAGTCAAAACTACTATGCATATTTACAACTAGCGGCCCAGTCCGGCTTCGCCCGGGTGTAAATATAATATATAGGATATAAAAGATGAGAATTATTATCATTAAATTCTCAACGTGTATTGAATTTGCGCGAATTCCATCGCTTTTATTTGTGAATGTTCAAAAATCGAAGAAAAATCTTATTTCCCAAAAAGAAATTTAAAGAATTCTGTTGATCCGATCTCTACCAAACCTCAGAAGATCATCCGCTGGGCTAATCTAAAGATTGTCTGAAAATTTCATCAAAAATGGTCTACCCGTTTGGAGTCCATAGATTACATATACATCGTCTTTTATCTATATAGATTATTAAAATGTAAAAAGTGGTTATTGTGACATAACGATAATAGTTGGACATATAGTATCGCGAAGTTTTTTGTAGTTATTGATATGTTCTTTAATATTGTAGAACATACTTTTGTTCTGTCATCAATAGTTTCCGCAGCGCATGCGACGAAAGATGTTTTATGGCATTTTTTTACACCTTGGGTTACGTTACTAAAGTTTTAGTAAGGATCCCTAATATTTTCTAGCAATAAATATAGCCTATGCTACTCAGGGTGAATGTAGCTTTTTAATGGTGAAAGAATTTTTTAAATCGGCACAGTAGTTTTTGAGTTTATTCATTACAAACATACACACAAAAATACAAATCTTTCCTCTTTATAATATTAGTGTAGATGAAAGTGGTTTTTGTTCTGCCTGTCAATGAATTTAATATAAGCATTTTTATTTCTTTCAATAAACTTTTGTGGACTCAATATTTTTTCAATCTTATCTTTTTAAAGCTCAGTATATATAACTGTATAATCACTTCACGATTCTCTTCATCACACTCAGATTAAAGTTAGTCAGTCATATTTCAGAAATGCCTGAACAGTTCGTCTATACTCCATTCAACTCAGAAGATATAATAAAACACAAAATCAAGTCTACCTGACCACGTCTGTAACTTTAAATTATATTCAGAGATTGATTCATTATTATTCAAGAACGTAATTTGAATAAATAATGATACATAAAAACAAAATTTATCGATACTGTTTAACATCTTATTAAATTTTTATCTTTATTTTTTAATCAGTGACATCTTATACAATCGTGCGTGCTAAATTTTTAAATGAATCTCTTTTCCTCATTTGAATGATTTAATTGGGGGTTGAATGTTTTTTTCTCACAGAAGATGCCCAAAAGCAGATGTGATGTTCTTAATTATCTATTTTGTGTGTCTTCCTTTTGTTTCAATTAAATTAAATTTTTTATGATGCGATGCTTAGAAATACAATTAAAATAATAATGATAATTAAGTAACATACCGAGCTGGGTAGAGTAGTGGTGACAGCACTAGACTCGCATTCGGGAGGTGCGGGTTCGAATCCCGGCGGGGGCAGATGTGGCTGGGACTTTTTCCTACTGCCTCTCGCCGAGAAACGGTAATTCCTGTACCGGCCATCTTAATTGAGGTTTTCCATGGTTTCCCTCAATTAATTCCAGATAAATATCGAGATGATTCCTTATTTGAGGCCATGGCCGATTACCTATCAAAATCCTAGTTCAAAAATTACCTACCTTATCCTAATTTCCTATAAATCCTTCATTCGCCCATTGCTATTACATAAGTTGAAGTTTTAAAAATGTAGAAAAATAACGGGAAGTGTGGTAGATGGAACATAGTAATGGTGCGAATGGCGTCTGTTATGACATAAAGTCGAGAAACGGACGTTAAACGCATTATTATTATTATTATTAAGTAAAATGTTTTACAAACTTGACAGATTTGTATTTACTTTTAAAAGTAATGTTTTTATAAAACTTTCTTGCTAACATTGAACGCGATATATTTGTAAATTGTTCAATTGTTTTTGTATATGTACAATCTGATGTCTTACATAAGAGGAAGTTTCATAACGACATTAGACTGTTCCTGCATGCATAAAGACTGTAATATTATTATCACAATGTAAGGTCACAATGCATTCTGCAAGCCAGCGTTTATAAACTAGAAATAGGAAAACAATACGTACGTCACTGCGATCGCAGCCATGTTGAACGTTGATATTAATTTCATCATGACATTCACTAGTGATTGTATACATAGCCTACTAATAGAACGTATTAACTGTATACCCTTCTAGATCCATTCATTATTTAGTATAAGCTTTCATGAGCATAGCAGCTATGATATTATATACTACATCAGTGCACCTTCAGTCTGGGACACATCTCTCACAAATTAATATTTCATAGTCATTAAGAGCTTGTCTCTGATATGCTGCCTGTGCATCATGTACCCACGCGATTCTATATATTATTATTGCTGTCTCATTCTATACGTCTGTCAACTTCTCATTTGGTATTACGTATAAACTCATGCGTAGCTTCCGGTACGACTTTCGGCTTTAAATCTAAATTTAAAATCAGCCTTAAATCTAGATTTATTTCTTGTCAAACAGCGATTTTGCCATTAAGAGTCTCGAAAATCGTCAGGTATTAGAGTTGGGTAACTCAGATCTGAACCGGTTCAAAGAGCCGACTCCGACAGAAGACCCGTGAGAGCCGACTCACTTTTTTTGAGCCGACGGATCAACGGATCCGCATAACTCAGTGAAACACTTAACACACAGAAGCACATTTTACACTTACGTATCGGTTCTTGCTTTGATTCATCCGTCAGCTCAAATGACTCATGCATCATGCATGTTTGGCTATGCATTCCTGATTCTATACAGGTCGTGATATGATTGACTGAACTAGGTAACTCAGTGGCAGACTGCAGTAACATATTCATAACTCGGCCCTTTTTGAACCGATTCAGTGAGACGGTTCACATACGGGATCCAGATGCAAAGATGCAGATCACTAAAAAAACCCGTTTTTCCCATCTCTATCAGGTATGGCTATTAATAGCGTAAGGTCCCACAATCTTCCATAGGGAGGTCAGAGAAGTCAGAATCGATTTAGCGCAATTTTTTATAAGAATAATCTCAGTTAGTCATATACAGTAAACAATATCTCACAGATTTCTTTAAGCGAAATTTTTTTAAATTAAATTCGCTTCGTTTCGTTTGATATTTAGGAAAATCATTGTAAAAATCACGCTGAGTCGCTTCCGAACATCCGCAACACGGTATCTCTTTTAATTTCAGAGATATAGCCGTTTTAAACTAGTGCTGGAATTTTTCTTTTTGCTCGAATACCGCCATTGAAATATAATTTAAAACCAGTTAACCGGTTTTTATATGTTATTAACCGCGGTTTTTATATCAAATTTTAATCGATCGATCAGTTTTCGTGACCAGCCTTAGTTTTGATACAGATTTCACCTTAGTTGGTCAGTTTTCACACAGATGGCTGGACAGAGATCACCGCGAGATACACAAAAAAGCAAAAGTCAAGCACAGCGCAGCGCCTGTGTTGGCGACCCCACGAACTCTCATAGCGGGGGTGTCTTGGCATGTCTCAGAGGTCTCCACCCTCAACTTTCACGCGGCCTGCGATGTGATCTTCCCTGGATACAGCCGATGCTAGATGTGGAATTTTCCGGATTGATTTTATGCAACCCAACATAATATTTAATAATCAAAATATGCTTCATGTATTGTTATATGTAAACTTATATATTTTTACTTTCAGAAATAGTTTTATCTATAAAATAGAAAGAGTGCTGGAAATAATCTACTTGCCTTCAGTGTTTTAAAAATTGAGGTAATTATATATTTATCTGTTTTTGCATAAAACGTTTTTCGTATTAAAGCGTATTTACAACAATATTTTAATATCGGTAGGTACTTAAATTTACAATAAATATCTATATATTGTAAACCAGATTAAATTTTCTTTGATAAAATTATGTAGGTATTTTTTAAGCTTCATTTGACTTGGTAGCTAGAATAATTTTATTTTCCGAACGACACGGAATAGTTCGATATTGATTTCTTATGAATTAATTAATGTGTAAAATTAAAACTTGATTTTTTATCTCCTGAAGTTCGATGTTTCTTCGGACATGGCGCAAAAATGGCATACCTAAATTTCACAGAATATTTTAAAAATTCTAGTCGGAAATAAAAGATGTCCAAAGAAGGATATTTTAATAAATTTCTATACACAAATTTTATAAAACCTGTATTTTTAGTGAATAATTGGGAGTTAAAATTGGAGTAAAAAAAGACATTTTTAAATGTAGTTTTCCTACAACGCCGTCTTTGAAACTTACAGTAATTTTAATTAATTCTTATTGTGTCTAAAAATTCACTAATTATGCCTAAACTAATTCACTATTTTTGAATAGTTTTGAGCCGATGCTAACGAAGGGGGAAACAGCTAACATTAATGTATTTTTTCGTGATGTCTGGCACAATACTAAGGCAAGTTATTACCAGCTTCGAATTGTGCGGGATTACTTAAATTAATAAGTAATCCAACAATGTTGATTTTGCGAATGTTGGCGTCGAATAAACGTGTAAATGTTGAGAATGAACAAATGACGCCATGAATTTTTGTATGATTTTTTATTAACTCAACATCTTATAACTATAATCTTACGCGCTAACTCTTATGAACTATATGATGCCATGTGAACATCTTAAAACACTCGACTCTCCTCCTAACTCTCTACGAACTAACTAACTCACTGCTTCTTCTGTACTAACTGTCCGTTTTAACTGTTTCTCAAACCTTTGTCAAATTACCTTTGTGGGGGTGGAAAATGTAACACACAAAATGATTGGTTTTATCACGTTTAAGGGCGGGGTCATTACTCTGGAAAAACCACTGCAAATTTCGATATCTAGTTTGTCTTGATTTTATGACTTAATGAACGCATGCTTCCAAAATTCCCAACCTTTACAACCATAAAATTAAAGATCTAAAGAGCAATAATAATAATAAACGACCCCTTTCAAATATTCAAATCTTTAAATTATAATCTGCGTACTTTCCCAAATATTTATGAGTGATAAATGTAACGAAAACTAACACGATATTTTTGATCGTTTCTCAAAACTGAACAATTAATTTATTCGCGGTGACAAATTACTTGATAAATCGACTATCAAGAAAACCCGACACCCCTTTGATACGGTGTATCATTTTACCGACTGAAATAAACTTGACATAGCTTATAAATGCATTTCGCCGTATATAAAATTATATGCTTGGATTGTACCCACCCTCAGATTGTTAGTGTATTTGCAATAATATGTCACATATACTATTGGCGTCGGTCGGATGACGGGACCTAGGGGTGTGTGTGCGGACAATAACTTCCGAAAGAATTAATTGCCTTTAATGAAATTTGACCCACGTGTTGAGACTCATCACCGCACGAAACCTATTTAAAATCGGCCCAATCGGACAATTTCAAAGGACGTATTTAGGGGTTGAAAATTGTTTCAACAAAATTCTCGGAATTGATTCAAAATTAAAATTTAACCCTTTACTATCAATTAAAAGGTGCTCCTAAAATTTTAATAAAATCGGCTTGAAAAGCCGGACTTTAAATTTTATGAAAATACTTGCTTGCGAATAGAGAATTATATTTACTGACGGCTATATATAATTTGGTTCAGATGATTAATAAAACAGAGACCAAATATTGAAAAAAATCGGGTCGCAAATCGCAATTCCAAAACCCTGTAGAAGTTATAGTATATTTGCTCATGCAGACATTGTGGCTTTATTTTATTGACTTAAGGCTGTCAGAACGCTCTGAATTTAAGCCAAAAATAGAGCTTCGGCTGTCAACTGGTTGTACACTTATTCGTCAACATTCTGCAAAAATTCTTTCTCTATAAGGAATATAAAGGACAAATGTAGGTCTCTAATGGACTACTTTTGTAATTTATGTACGATTTACTAGAAAAAATTTGGCACTAATTGTGCTAAAAAACACACGTTTTCAATGTCACACTATGACCTTATTCGTACTTATTTCACAAAACCGTCCCATCACAAACCTAAATTGACTCTTCCTTTTACGGAAAAGTTTTTTAAATCTTCAAAATATTTCCAAAAATTAGAGTAATCAATTGACAGCGGCACCCTTGCAAAAAAAATTTTTAGCCTCGTAGTTAGCACCAGCCAAAAATTGAAACATGCGGATGATCTGAGCAAGACAGAGCTAAAGAAGGTCACACCCACAATATGTCTTTTGCTTACCTCGCCCCTTACCGCTGGGTCTCAGCACAAACAAAATTCAGAGCGTTCCGACAGCCTTAAGTACCTATGTTCTTGGGCAAAATAAAAAACTTGACCCCTTAATGCACCCCTTAATTTTTTTTCTTCATTGCAATATTATTATCAATCGAACATCTACATTAAATTAAATACACTCTTCGGTAAATAGCTCACTATCTGCATGCAAACGAGTGTTTCCAAAAAATGTGTAAATCCGGTCCTGTCGGGCCGATATTTTATAAATTATTGGCGCACTAAAGGGTTACATTTCAATTTTGAAGATTGTGTTTCATATTAATTGCATGTATATTAAAAATTAGTTTTTAATCGCGCTAAAGAAGTATAACTACTTTTTAATGAGATGAACCATTATGAAAAACAATTATTTATAATTATGCCGATGTATACATATTTATTCATATAATTTTTGTGCCCCCTTCTCTGAATACGCCCATACGTATATATTGTATATATGTATAGGTATAAAGCGACCTGCAACACATTGTATGGAATAAATGTGGATTAATTTAATTTAATTTCATTGGGAAATTGAATTTATAAAATGCCTACTCTTCATTTTCTATGCAAATTCAATGGGTGTAGAGTTGTTGATACAGCATTATTTTATTAACTTCTCTAAAATTACAGGAGGTCTATATAATTAAATTATAAATTTTGAAATTAGCATTTTGATCAGATTTTATCACATTTGTAACTTAATAAATACTATTTATTTGCAAAATGTGTTGAAATTTGCTATTTCAGCTAATAAAACTAATGAGTTTTATAACATTAATTATCGAATCAATTATAGTCGCCCCAGAAATTAATATCTACCTTAAAAATAAGCTAAAAAAACATTTTTTTAAGATTTTAAAAGCTTAATGTTCTCTAAAATGTTAATTTTTCAACATAATTTTAAAAAAACCCGAGTTGCAGTGCCAAAACCCTGCCGACAATATAGTGTATTTGCTATACAGACAGTATGGCTTTATTATGCGAACATAAGTTGATTTTTGGGCAAAATAAAAAATTTTACTCCTTAATACACCCCTTAAAATAAAATTTTTTTTTTCTTAATTGCAATATTATTATCAATTGAACCTATATACCAAATTATATACACCTTTCAGTAAAAAATTCCCTATCTGCAAAATAGTGTTTTCATAAAATTTGTAAATCCGGTCCTGTCAGGCCGATTTTATTAAAATTTTAGGGACACATTTTAATTACTACTAGAGGGTTAAATTTCAATTTTGAAACGATTCGGAGAATTTTTTCGGTGTATTGGGGCCCAAAAACAATTTTCAACCTCTAAAAACTACCCTTAAAATCACCCGATTAGGCCCATTTTAAATAGGCTTCGTGCGGTGATGGATTTCAACGCGTGGGCCAAATTTAGTTGAAATCAATTAACTCTTTCGAAAGTTATTTCCTGCACACATATATATATATATATACGTATATATATATATATCTATATATATACGTATATATATACATATATATACATAAACATTTTTAAAAATGGTGCCAAAGTGTTTAGGAGGTTATAAATCGTCGAGAAATTTTGGTCCGACCCCTAGGTCCCGCCATCCGACCGACGCCAATAGTGCATGTTGCCATATGGCAAATACACTAATAAAGAAGTAATGTCGGTACGGATTACTTATAAAAAATATCACTCTGTATTAGTTTTAACATGATATAACCGTTTTTTTTACTTTAATTTTTGAACGTTTTAAACCATCATAACTCCTAAACTACATATTGCGCTTGGGCTGAGTTAGAGATGGGAAAAACGGGTCTTTTTAGTGATCTGCATCTTTGCATGTGGATCCCGTAAGTGAGCCGGCACACTGAATCGGTTCAAAAAGAGCCGTGTTCTGAATATGTTACTGCAGTCTGCCACTGACTTACCTAGTTCAGTCAATCATATCACGACCTGTATCGAATCAATAACGCATAGCCAAACATGTGATGCATGAGCCATTTGAGCTGACAGATGCATCAAAGCAAGACCTGATACGTAAGTGTAAAATGTGCTTCTGTGTGTTAAGTGTTTCACTGAGTTATGCGGATCCGTTGATCCGTCGGCTCAAAAAAAAGTGAGTTGGCTCTCACGGATCTTCGGTCGGAGTCGGCTCTTTGAACCGGTTCAGATCTGAGTTACCCAACTCTAGCCTGAGTCGATTCAGACTACTTTTTTTTATAAGGCGTAATTTAAATATTGAGATAGTTTTATATTTTTTCATATATCGCAACTCTTTTCATGTTTCTAAAATCTTTTCAAAATCTGCGATTTTTTTTCTCGCTATATATTTTCTGGGTACCGAACTTACAGAAAAAGTCACGCTGAATTTGATTTGATTTACTCTGATGTTAGTGCATCAACAGGAAATTTAATAACACGACTAGCCACACGAATAAACCTGAAGTGTAATTGAAGTACACTTTCAGCTTTCAATATTGAAGTGTTGCCCTAAATTTGATAGATTGGCGTAAAAAGAAATAATAGATGAATATCGACAGATACTTGATTCCGAACAATTGATTTTCTTTCGTAACATTTTGTTGCAGTGTCATCAAGTACCCATACACTGACTATTTTATTGTGTTTAGACAATCAATATTTTAGTTTATTCACAGAAGAACACATTTAGAAAAATAGTCGTTGCAGAACCTAAATTAAGCGTAAGAAAAAGAAACATATTGGGAATTTAATAAAATGGGTTTCACGAAATATTTCAACTGCTAATTTTTCTATAATTTCAGACCACATTCAAAATTTCACTACTTCATTTTCGTTAAACAAAAGATTATATGTTTATTATATTGACGTTGTGAATCTATAATACCTACACTCTTAGAGTCCGAATAATATGTTAGAAGAAAAACTAAAAAGTTCAAAGCTATTTATGACGATGAAAAAAGTAAATTACTTAACGTAAATAAAAATTAAAAAAATAATATATCATTAGTGTATTTGCCATAAGGCAACATGCACTATTGGCGTTGGTCGGATGGCGGGACCTAGGGGTCGGACCAATATTTCTCGACGTTTCATAACCTCCTAAACACTTTGGCACCATTTTTGAAAATGTTTATATATATATGTATATATATATATATACATATATATACATATATTTATATACGTATATATATATATATATATATATATATATATATATATATATATGTGTGTGTGTGTGTGTGTGTGTGTGTGTGCGGGCAATAGCTTTCGAAAGAGTTAATTGATTTTAACGAAATTTGGTCCACGTGTTGAAATCCACCACCGCAAGAAGCCTATTTAAAATGGGCGTAATCGGGGCATTTTAAGGGTAGTTTTTAGGGGTTGAAAAATGTTTTTGGGCCCCAAAATACCGAAAAAATTCTCAGAATCGTTTCAAAATTGACATTTAACCCTTTAGTTGTAATTAAAAGGTGTTCCTAAAATTTAAATAAAATCGGCCCGACAGGACCGGACTTATAAATTTTATGAAAACACTAGTTTACAAATAGTGAATTATTTACTGAAAGTTGTATATAATTTGGTATAGAGGTTCGATTTATAATAATATTGCAATTAAGAAAAAAAATGTTATTTTAAGGGGTGTATTAAGGAGTAAAATTTTTTATTTTGCCCAAAAACCAACTTAAGCTCGCAAAATAAAGCCACCCTGCCTGTATAAGCGAATACACTATATTGTCGGCAGGGTTTTGGCACTGCGACCCGGGTTTTTTATATTTTGTATACACACAGAATATAATGATATACTTTTTTACAGAAAGCTCAGCTCCTTATTTTTAATTAAAACAAATAATTCAAAGGATATATTTTTATGGAGCAGATAAATTAGTTAATATTTATTTTGCTTAACACGACGTTTCGTAATATTTGTTTGTATTTCTAACATATTTTTATATTTTATATTATTGTTTATAGAGCACCTGAAGAAGTAATAAATTATTACGAAACGTCGTGTTAAACAAAACAAATATTAACTAATTCATCTGCTCCATAAAATAACCTTTGAATTATTTGTTATAATGATATACTGTTTTTTTCAATTTTTAATTTTTATTTTATTATTTACGTTAAAAACTTACTTTTTCCAGCCTCATGCATTGCTTTGTACTTTTTAGTTTATATGTGTGTGTGTTTTTATTTAAATTTTTTTAATGAAACTCGGTTCTAACGCTTGATATTTATTTGATATTCTGTGTAACAATAGTTTAGTTATAAAACAAAGAAGATTTTAATTAATGCTTGGTTTTATGCAAATGTTCAAATTAATATTTGACAGGATAATAAAGCATGTCACCTGTTTTGCTGACATCAAATTTTAAATCATAATAACTCGTAAATTTTATTACACACCGTGATAATGTGAATAATTTAAATAACTTCAATGAAAATAATAAAATAATTTGTATAATAATAGCAGAATAATATGTTCTGCATCAGTGCATTTTAATTCATTTAAAACGTGTTGGGTGCAGTTTGTTGGGGAAATGGGTAGAGTTGCACATTAGTCCACAAATTATATATGAAAACTGTCCTTAAACTCGTACCTTTTCTTGCATTAATACCGTTTTTTATAGGAACCTATTTCCGTTGCTAATTTAAATCTGTATTAAAATAATCAAATATAATAATAATTAAGTGGATGGCGATGATAAGTCGAATTTTTCGATTTTTAATTCTTTAACAAAAATGAAACACTTATTTTATATTTTTTTAAAATATTTAAATGAAGTTTGCAATATGTATAAATGTGACATTTAAATGCATATGAGCGACAGAGAAACAAAGAGGAACAAAGAGGAACATGAGCTGTCAGAAATCTTTATAATGCAATAATTGTTATGATGTGAAAATTAGCTATTTTATAGTAAACGCGTGCATCTCGATTATAGTGGTTTTCTGACTCGTGTGACTATTAAAACTCGCTGGTCACTCGTTTTACCTTATACATAAAAGAATGCATTACAAACTATTTTTGAGATTTTCTTGAAATTGTCTTTTTGTGATAGATATTGCTCTCATCTACTCGTTTTCAATTTTAAATTCACAGTCTTTTTACTAAGGTTACCTTACTTTGACATCAATTACGGAATTATAACAGTTGTGCCTCTAAAAAAAATAAATAAAACATGGTCTCGTTAAAAGCGAAAGTGTTAATGAATCGAAATTAAACCAATTGCAGGTCACGTCTAAGAGATTTTACTACAAACATAGGCAAGTTTCACTAAAACTGCGTCAATCGTTTTTGCACAAAGTCGAAACTGATAGAACTACATTTTTTATATAGGTATAATCTTTTATATATAATCTAGTATGGGAAAAATCAACTTTGTGAGCCTCGCGGGGGAAGTGAAACTTCTTTAGAGTGAAGATTTCGTTTCAATGATACGTAAAAATTTTGCGTTACTAAGGTTTATATTATAATAGTTCTCCGTCGTTGAATCATTTTCCCTTTAACATTATAAAAAATTTCAAATAGATGCGTCGCCTAAGAAAGTTTATTTCAAAAATTAAAATTAAGACAATATGACCATCAGTAAGGCGACACTATATTTTTCTCTCTCAACGGGACTGAGAGGTCAGTTTTAAAAATCTCATTTATTCTCGTCCCGAGCGAAGCTCATTTAGGGGCAATTTTCTCCTATCATTGCAAACAAATAAAATCAACACTATGGCTCGTAATTTCACGGATATAAAATAGGTATATATTTGAAAATATGCCACCCAGAAATAGATCAACAACATAAATCTGACAAAAACATACATTTTTCGAATTTAGAATGGTTTGTAAGCTTAAAAAAGTACAGTGTTACTACTTTGCACAATTATTTTTCAATAAAGTGAACAGAAACTGAAAAAATAGTATTTGAAATATTGTTTTAGATAATTTTAATCAAAATTTGCGATGATACCCATTTTAAACGCGATATAATAATGCATAGGTACAGTTTTGTATGATATTGATTAACATAACATTGAATTATTGAATAAATAAGTACGCATTGATACATAGTTATACGTTTTGTGTGTAGTGATGAATCCACAAATAATTGTGATTGTACAAATTTGATACATTTAATTTATTTCTGCTGCATCTACGTGTAAGAGATTTACTAGTATTATCAAAAAATATCTTTAGTGCCGTGCCAAAATTGAAAACAAAATGAACACGTCGTCTGTTCGACCACGTCCGTCGGTATGTCGATCGGTCATAGACCTGTAACTTCTAAATTGTTTTTCATTTGAAATTGAAATATACTATACAAATAGAACACTGTTTTCTGCTGATATTTTTGTTTTACAAAAAAATTGCGTTCTCTTAAGATTTAGCATCTGACATTGTTGTTAAATATAAAAATGATTTGTCGGGAAAAAAGGACTTTTTAAGTAAACGCTTATTTGTTATTTATAGCGACGTTTCGTCCCTTGCTTGGGACTTTTTCAAGCTTTATAACTGTAATTGAAATATTAAAAAATATAATTTATAAATTTACAATTGAAATATAAAATATCAGATATTAATTATACACACCTATTAAATGTTTTGATCAAGTAGATATAAAAGTTAAAATACACATGTACTTAAATATAAATTTGAGTTAAACAATTGTTCATTAAAAAATTCAAACTACTTTATTTTATTGACGGTTAGTAAATAAAGTCACGTGACTTAATTTATGCGGTTGCTCCTCATTTGAACCATTGTTTTTTGTTTTAAACTCTTTTTATATTTTTCTAGCATATTGTTATATGACAAGCTTAAATTCTGTGTATCAGATCTTAGATTAACTGTATTATTTAACTTGATGAACACCATTTCACTAATGTTTCTTTTTAGATAATTATGTTCGTAATCCAAAATTTCTGTCTTATCAAAGGCGAATTTATGACCAGTATCAAAATGATGGTTAGCTAATGCTGTTTTGTTAGCTTTTAGCATATTGTGATTCTTGCAGTCATTGCTATGTTGATTTATTCTCATGTTGAGTTTCTGCTTCGTTTGTCCTATATAGTATTTGTCACATTTTTACCAAGGACAAAAAAGAAAAAAAAATGTGGTTAAATGTTACTTTTTATGGGCTTTTTTATAAAAATATACAAAAAATATGCCCCCTCTTTATCTCCACAAGTATTAGGTTTAAAATTCTGTATAAAAAGAGGACAGACTTGTGACGATTACAGGAAAACAATAGGGAAGATAAAATTCCGATAAGATTTTAGATTTAGTGGGAATAATTAATTTTGATAGGTAACTCATTTATGATTATTCTAGCACCTATCAATTCGCTTTAAAAAACCGCGCCACATCTTACGCATGAACCAGCATAGCTACAAACCTGCAAGATGTCGCACACTAAACCAACACAAACCAACAAATTTTAGTGCAGGTATCGTAATGTGCGGTAGACATTTTGCAGTTTTCAAGTAGTTTTATAAATTCAAAATAATTAACGAAAACGACACATCACTAGTACACTAGATTGGTCCAGCACGGCAAGACAGAAAGTACTGGCGACCGATTGACGGTACGTGTTGGTCTAGTGTGCGTTACTCTCTTAAATAACATGGATACCTTCACGAACAGGCCTTTTTGGTCTGTGCTGTGCTTGTTGTGGTTGTCAGGTGTGTGCGATCTTTTAGTCGAATAATCTGTATTAAAATATTTTAGGCAGCCCTAGTAGGGTCCACTGCAGGATTTCATATGATCCGTCGCTCACTGTAATAATAATTTATACTCTGACCTTCTCACGCTATTCGTTTGTATTAACAACAATAAAATGATTGGCCATTGTGCGATGTTTATGTTTGAACAAATTATTTAAATAATGACTTACTGTTAACAGGAATATATTATATTGACTAGATTTATACGTGCTTTGATTATTATTTCAAAAGATATAATTATCGCTGATATGTACTCAGATAAACGTGAAAAACTTGCAAATGGTTTAATAAAACATAAACTATTTTTTTCCTTGATAGAAATCGTATTTGTCAGTAATTTATCGAATATTCCTTGGAGTGTGTACTGTGTAATTGTCACAGTCAACTAAAACCATTAAAAAAACTCAAATTTTGGATTAAACTTTTTCTTTTTTATTTGAGTTGATTCCATTGAGCTCATGTGCAATGTTTTGTTTTTCATAAATTTCATAAATTTTACGCGTGAAAAAGATCTGAAAATGTTTTTTTTGTATGTTTTTAAATTGGGTACTGAAGTTTTCAAACAAAAATAAAATTTAAACCTCTATGCTAAAAGTGAAGTTTTCTTTGTTCATTGACAAAATTAAAATTCTCCCAGATACTTGGTCCAGGATAGAGGTTTCTAACGTTTTCTGGGCCACCATCGTAATTCAGGTCCTGTCGGATAATTTTTTTAAAAGTCTAGGGGCATTTTTTAATTGCTACTAAAGAGTTAAATTTAAATTTTGAAACGATTTTGAAATTTTTTTTCGGTATTTTTGGGGCCTCAAACATTTTTCAACCCCTAAAAACTACCCTTAAAATAGCCCAATTTTAAATAGGCTTCATGCGGTAGTTGATTCCACATGTGGGCCAACTATATATGTATGTTTTGAAAAATGTATATATCAGATCCTTTTGATGTTAATAAATTATAAATATTTTAGAGGAATTAGGATCAAATAAATTAAAAGACAAATTATTATTTCACAACGTTTCGTATTACATTAATACATTACATTAATACATTAATAATGATGAAGTATTAATGTAATACGAAACGTTGTGAAATAATAATTTATCTTTTAATTTATTTGATCCTAATTCCTCTAAGATATTTATAATATAAGTATATGTATGTATCAACATTTTCAAAAATGGAGCCAAACTGTTCAAAAGGTTATGAAATGTCGCCTATGTCCTGCCATCCGACCAACTCGACTAGTGTATGTGCTATATTATGGCAAAGACACTAAAAATAAACACCACGACACTGCCTCTGTGGAACCCACGCTCACAGGTTACAATTATAAATAATAATTATTGTGTAAATATCTGATAAAATAATAATTTGTTCATGTCGCTCTGGTTATTGTCGACGCGCTATTATGAACAGCACAATAATAACCACGGTTATATTGTGCAAATCCATTGTGTTAAAATGCGATATTATTACATATAAATGTTGCGTTACGTTCTGTTATACTATTTAACCCTTTCTTAACCAACTCTATTATACAAACGATTACGCCTGTCGTCCAGAGTCATCATGTGCCTTTATATTTTTACGATGAAGTTTTATAAGAAGAACTGTTGGCATCACAAAAACACTCGGATTATTAAAACTGTATTTTGGTAACTTCCCAGTACATTGTGAATTTCCGGTAATGGGTCCAAAGATAGAAATCAAAATATTTGACATATTGAAATACGTATGTGCGGCTTTGTTTCGTGACGCTCGCTCATTTTGTCACCGTTCATTGCCAGTCCTGACGCCTACATTAAGAAACATACCTTAATAATATTGGAAATTGACAGTTAATAGGCCATTTGTTTCTAAACGGTTGAAACAGCAGCCGTCCAACTAGGTGCTATAATGCCGCATATTAATACAATAGTGTTGTTAATATGTACGTATAATAGTTATCTATTATTATTGTATATTATGAACCTGAAACGACTGTCATACTTTAAATTATGGTTGAAGCATCCGGTATCCGCCTGCGCGCGCTGACAAAAGAATTTATAATATCAATTTTATTTTAAATTTATACATAATCAGTCACACTTAGTGTTTTTCTATTATCATTTGAAATGGGATATGTTGACATTATGACGTATTGTTTTATTATAAATAATAATAAGGTTTCATATTTAATGTGTTATTTTTGCAAATTTATTGAAATTGCAAATAGTAATTATTAACAGACCGGAACGAAACATTTTATGAAATACTGTTGTAATATTCCTCATCACAACAATCATTTTGTTTTTGCAGTCACTTTTTAACAACGTGCAGGATAAAAAATTTTGGGTGTTTTAAGGAAAAAAATAATTCCAAGATTTCGCATATTTTTATTAATTTGAAAACTCTCAGAGATTTTTAATTTTGTCACAAATCACATTTTAGCCTAAACTATGGAGATCTAGAAATGCGAATTGTCGCCGTTTTGCCACTGAGATTTTTAACTTAAACTGGTTCATTTCATCCTTAAAGTAGTTGGTTTTGCTCCAAAAATATCTAGATATGTCTCCAATTTCCAAATGATTAATCTTACCTCCAGATGTGTCGTGCCGAAAAGATTTTACATCCAGATGTTTCGTTTTGTCTCCGAGAGTACTCATTTTTCACATGTATAAACCTCGTTTTGATGTCAAGATGTTTCGTTTTGTCTCAAAGAAGTATCGTTTTGCTCCGGATGTCTCGTTTACTCCTAGGTGTTGTTGCTTCCACGATATCTTATCAGCCTAAAATATATACAGCAAAGATTGATTTGTTATCTGCCCGCCTTAGATATACATATCTCATTTTTCTCTTGAGATATTTCATTTCATTCTCAAAATCTCTTGCGTTGCTCCAAAAATGTCTTGTTTTCTACACAGATATTTGGTCTTACCTCCAGACGTCTTGTCTTGCCGAAAATCTATTTAATTTATCTTCAGTTGTTTCGTTTTGTATCCGAGATGACTCGTTTTCATCTGTAATACCTCGTTTTGTGCTCAACATGTTGCGTTCTGTCTTAAAAAATGTATGGTCTTGTATCGAAATGTCTCGTTTTCCCCCCGGAACTCCCATCTTACCCCTAGATGTCACGGCTTGCCTCCACGATACCTTATCAGCTTAAAAATTATGTAATGACAGATTGATATTCTTACCATCAGCATTTGAAATAACATATATTTAAGTGGTGACTCTGTATTATAGTATGTAACTATTGTATATAAAATTTATAGTGCTATATTTATTTCGTTCATGATCATGCTGAAAGGCGCTACTAAAATAACTACAAAAAGAACGCCCCTTAATTTAAAGTTATACAAGGAGCGTGGTGAAGTACTTTCATGGAAAAGAAAATAAAATTTTCATGTACATTTTGTTATCATTTTTCATCATCAACAATATTGTCTCTTTCCCGAGCTCTGGAGCACTCAGCTGAGAAGATGTGAGAGTCCATAAAACATTGTACAATATTTCAACGAGTATAATAAAATAATATTATAGAGACGGGTGGACTTGACCGCTATAGTGGACACTAGCGGTGTACAGTTAATCTTCGATTTCACGCACTTATGCCAAAAGACTGAAGCGTCGACAATTTACTGATCAGGCTCTGAAGTAGTTAGATTAGATAATGTGATAGTAGGTACACCTATCATTCTTTACATGTACAGAGTGATCCGCTACCAAATGTGCTTCTGCAGTCAGTTTATCGAACATGCAAGCGAACACCAAATAATAGTAGTTTGGGTATCCAGAATGTAATGCATTATTTTATGTGGGGAAAAAGCGAGAGCCATAAAAGCATTACGTTCGAGAAACATGCTAGAATGTTGTAGCTCCTATAAAAATAATATCTGATTTTCAATTCAAAATAATATATCTGACAGCTGTCATATCCTGTGTGTGCAACCATATTGGATTTCTTTTGGTTTGTTTACGAAAATTAAGCCTGCTTTGCGTCACGTTGCTATCTCCGTTCATCGTACAGAATTGAACAGTAATTTATTACTGTTGTATTGATAACATCGTATTTATTTGTTTTACGCGCTAATGCTAAATGAGTCAGCAAAAGATTTATGACTGTGATTTTTTAAAAATTTTATTGGAAAACTATTATACTATAAAAATATACCGCGTGGTAATAACTTTCGAAAGAGTTAATTGATTTTAACTAAATATGGCCCGCATATTGGAATCTACTACCGCACGAACCCTATTTAAAATGGGCCCAATCAGGTCATTTTAAGGGTAGTGTTTAGGGGTTGAAAAATGTTTTTGGGCCCCAAAATACCGAAAAAATTCTGCGAATCGTTTCAAAATTGAAATTTAACCCTCTGGTAATAATTAAAAAGTGTCTCTAAATTTTTAATAAAAACGGCCCTATAGGACCGGATTTAAAAATTTTACGAAAACACTAGTTTGCAAATAGTGAATTATTTACTGAAAGATGTATAGTATATAACTTGGTATAGAAGCTCGATTGATAATAATATTGCAATTAAGAGAAAAAATATTATTTTAAGGGGTGTATTAAGGAGTCAAATTTTTTATTTTGCCCAAAAACCAAGTTAAGTTCGCATAATAAAGCCACACTGCCTGTATTAGCAAATTATACACTATATAGTCGGCAGGGTTTTAGCACTGCGACCCGGGTTTTTTATTCCTTGGCGTGTGAAAGAGAGAGTCGACTGTAGAACAGAGTAGACCGTATTGCAATATGAGTGGCTTCCTAAACCGAGCATACAGGAGCGTCGGTGCGGTCAGTGTTTAGTAACGCCGCGCTAGTAGCGCGCAAAGCATAAATCCTGATTCCATTCTGCGGCAGATATGTGACGATAAATCCTCATTTCTGCAACAGATACTTTCTCATTAATTTAATCTGATATATACCATAATGTTGGATGCTCTTACATACCTTTGTTGCACTGGTAACTGCTGCTGCAATATTCTTCGGCTGTTCTATAAAAATAATGAACTCTGAAATTTGCAACATCCAAAATGTTAAACAAAAATAGATATGAACTTTATTTTGAGACACAGCAAACTTCCAATGTTTTAATAGGATTTTTGCTTTTTTAAGATATAAAATAAATCGCTGAAACGTTTGCAGTTTCATAACTAAAAATATTTGTCGGTTAAATTCAAGTTAAGACTATTTTCAGTAATTTTACCCTCCGTTTTGACACCCTTGGGGGTTGAATTTTGAATAATCACTTCATAATGGATGCTTACATCACAAGAGAAGCCTATGATTTATAGTTTCTGCGATTTCTTGATAAATGAGTGAGTCAGTCAGGTATTTCGCTTATATATATATATATATATATATATATATTAATATAATTAGATTGTTAATAAAATAGAAATTAAAATTAATAACAAGTTGAAAAACCAATGAAATAAAGACTGTGTATTTAAATTTAGGTGAACTATTACGCCACTGATTAAAAATATCAAAAAAAAAAAAAACTTAAACATTCCTTAAAAACAAATCACTGAGCGAGTTAAACCTCCGTATAATATTTGAATTATCAAAATCATTAAAGTAAAAATGTAGCTACACTGTCATCATTCTTAGAAAGATGCAATTAAATAAAATATACTTTTTCAAAATAAGATAAACGAACATGTACCAAATTATATTTATTCCTTTTGTAACAAGCCGATAATTTAGTAGGACAACTTTTTAAAAAGCATTAAAATATTTGGTTTCATTCATCCCCTTGTTTTCATATCATATGTGTGTCTGTGAGACTCGGCATTGAATCTTGCAGTAGGTACACCTATCATTCTATTCATGTACAGAGTGGACCGCTACAAAACATACTTCTGCAATCAGATTATCGAACATACAGGCGAACCTCCATAAATCGGACACAAAATAATCGTAATTAATTTTATGTCCGTGTTGTGATGAGTGAACAGTCACACGAGTCAATAAAGCATAACATTTGAGAAACACTAGATGCTTTGTACGTATCTCCTATAAAATAGCTGATTTTCTCTTCATACTCTGCGTGTGCAGTCATATTGCATTTTATTTGGATTGTTTACGAAAACTACGCCTGCTTTGTGTTGCTTTGCTTATAGAATTAAACGGTAACTGACAGGGAGCTTTTTGAAAATTATGGTTGGATTGGCATGTTCGCATTTTTTAGATACACTTAGATAATTTACCAAATTTAGTGAAAATCGGTTCAACCGTTCTCGAGAGATGTTATTATAAACGAACGGAAAGACAAAGATCTACAATTAAGTGTTTGCTTTATTAAAATTTTAAGTAGTTGGTCTATTCTAAGAAGTGTAGTTTTGGATTTCGCGAATTTATTTACAGAGAAACCTATTTTCGTAAATTCGATTTTCAACTGTATTTTGCGCGTCTTACATAACTTTAAGTCTCTCTCACTTCGATTTTGAAAGCAGGAATGAAATGTAGAATTATCGAGTTACACAGTGTAATGTCCGGTTTCCTGTGGACCAGTCTGTATGCATATTTATTTGTGTGTGTTGATATTGTTCGTGAACCGTTTCCCACACTCCTTAGTTGACGGGTCCACTTTGTCACCAGACCACAGTCCAAATGTACCTGTCTCTGAATTCATTCTCGACATTTTACCTTTTTTATTAATAAACATAAAAATATATCGTTTCATACCGAGCATAAATCGTTTTGTTTTTAACACGTTTATATTCAATTTTTTAGGCGCGAGCTCGGAACATGTTATATCGTCTGTATAATATGCACTCGCGTTCAAAAACTAAAAGACATTGAAAATATTTTGTTGAAATATGTATAGGAATTCTTTTTTCTTGTGAAAAATTGCACATAACTTAGTTGCAAATAAAGAATTCAAAAACATTTAATAAGTGACTAATCATTAGTTTTATAGCGTGAAATGAAACTATGACTTAATCTTGAATTTTTTTGAAATTTTTTTGTAATTTTTAAAAATAATTCCAGAATTGATGCACTTTTCAGTTGTGAGGAAATTAAAACTAGATGTACTATTTATGTACATTTATTATTTTTTTTATTTTGATAAAACGTTTTCATTTTTTGTCGACTTTAAAAAAAATAATTCTAAATTATATGTCTATAATTTATAGCAATTTTAAAATTCGACAAATGTAAATTTAAATCTCTTTTAATTTTTATTACTACTGCTTCCAGTCAGAAAATATTTCGCCACCGATGTGTAAGCCGAGAAAATAATCTATTAAATAACGAAAACCGTAGATTATAGACGTTCGACAGCTAAAGTTTTTAGGGGCAATTTACATACTGGATTAATTACATAATAATATTATTTGGCTGTATTTTTTCACGTCACGAAATCATTTTTAATTTATCATTACGCCCGATATTTGCACCCTCATTTGTGAAATAAATTAATTTGAGAGTTAACGGTATTTGAAAAGTAAATTATAGACGCTCGACAACTAATAGCATAAACGTCTATTACATTAGTGAAACAGCATTTATTCAGCATAGTAATCTACACCTCTATAATCAGGATGTACTTTGTTATATTTTAGCGTGGTTGTCTACCGCGGACGTCAAACGCAAAAGGGGTTGATAAATGTAACGGATGTATTGTTTTAAAACATATTTCTCATAAAATATATATCTACATCGGATATTTAGTTTTTAATTACAATTCTAAAAACCGCAATATGTAGAACATTATTCTGTTGTCCATTGGACAATATAATGTTAATGCATGGAACACCTGAGGTTTGAATATCATTTACTTATGAAATGTACACCACTTGGAACTAGCTCTTCCGTTGTAAAAGGGATTCTAGACGTGCTAACATTTAATATGAAATATTTAATTATACACACTAAATAGCACTCGCATTGAATTTTTTAACCGAAACTTCTTTTAACACGTTCGGGTAAAATCGATTTATAAAAATTTTGAAAATATTTTCAAATATTTGTGCTTAATTTTTTGTAAGCAGGTATTATTCTTTAACTTTTTGATGATTTTATTTCAATAAATCATTTGCATGTAAAATAAAAATTACTTTTTTTATCTGAGAGAGAGAAGTATAACTAAGTATGCGTACCTACTTTTTTAGGGTTCCGTACCCAATGGGTGCCAACGGAAACCCTATTACTAAGGCTCTGCTGTTTGTCTGTCCGTCTCTCACAGAGCTGTATCGTTTGAACCGTAGACACTTGAAATTTTCACAGTGTGTATTACTATGGCTGCTATAACAACAAATAATAAAAATAAAAAAACCCGGGTCGCAGTGCCAAAACCCTGCCGACAATATAGTGTATTTGCTTGTATAGGGCCGTGTGGTTTTATACTTTTATTTTGTGAAATTAAGTTTGTTTTTGGGCAAAATAAAAAATTTAACCCCTTAATACACCCCTTAAAATAACATTTTTTTTCTTAATTGTAATATTATTATCAATCTAACGTCTACACCGAATTAAATACACCCTTCAATAAATAAGTCACTATCTGCAAACTAGTGTTTTCATAAAATTTTTAAGTCCGGTCCTGTCGGGCCGATTTTATTAAAATTTTGGGGACACTTTTTAATTACTACCAGAGGGTTAAATTTCAATTTTGAAACGATTCGGAGAATTTTTTCGGTATTTTGGAGCCCAAAAACATTTTTCAAACCCTAAAAACTACCCTTAAAATGGCCCGATTGGGCCCATTTTAAATAGGGTTCTTGCGGTGGTAGATTCCAACACGCGGACAAGATTTCGTTAAAATCAATTAGCTCTTTCGAAAGTTATTGCCCGCACATATATATATATATATATATATATATATATATATATATATATATATATATATACATATATATAAACATTTTTAAAAATGGTGCCAAAGTGTTTAGGAGGTTATGAAACGTCGAGAAATTTTGGTCCGACACCTAGGTCCCGCCATCCGACCGATGCCAATAGTGTATGTTGCCATATGGCAAATACACTAATAAAGTTAATAAATTTTGTACAGTGGTGCGGAACACTTCGTGTTCGAGTCCGGCCAGACTTGGCCAGTTTTTTTTTCAAAACTCCAAAAGTGTGATCGTTTGTGATGCCCTGCAATAAAGATATCAATGCCATACACTTGCATGTCATAGTCAAGTGTATTGGGATCGTTAGTACTTATTTTTTATAATATAAAATAACGAATGGGATCGTCTCTTCCGGTATTAATAATAATGCTCGGAACGTGATGTATGCGTCATTATGTTGTTACTGTTCTTATCATACCTGAACGCACGGTGGTGTTCCGCAAATTATGTTACGTACTGGTTTTTGAAGTTATACTTCTTTTGGCGTGCTGAGAGTAATAAATTTGGGTTCTGTAACAATTTAACAACAGTTCAACCGCGGGCAGTTCAACCGATCGAAAGTTCTACCAATTGAGGGTTCAACCGATCGAGAGCTCAACCGATCTAAAGTTCAACCGACGACACTTTAAAAGCAGGACAAATAAACCATGTAATCATTAAACTATCCCTTAATCCAATATTTATAACCTACAGCCTAAACATATGCAAATTCGACAGTATGAAAATTCAATAGTATGAAGTTTGCCATAAGAGGCTCATACTGAAATGAGAGATGGATGAAATCAATGTACTTTCTGTCATCTGGAAACTATATGATATACCAGAGATGGGAAAAACGGGTCTTTTTAGTGATCTGCATCTTTGCATCTAGATCCCGTATGTGAGCCGGCTCACTGAACCGGTTCAAAAAGAGCCGAGTTCTGAATATGTTCCTGCAGTCGGCCACTGAGTTACCTAATTCAGTCAATCATATCACGACCTGTATAGAATCAAGAATGCATAGCCAAACATGTGATGCATGAGTCACTTGAGCTGAAAGCAAGAATTGATACGTAAGTGTAAAATGTGCTTCTGTGTGTTAAGTGTTTCACTGAGTTATGCGGAGCCGTTGATCCGTCGGCTCAAAAGTGAGTCGGCTCTCACGGATCTTCGTCGGAATCGGCTCTTTGAACCGGTTGAGATCTGAGTTACCCAACACTATAATATACTAAACGCCTGTAACCTGTGAATACTACCAATAGTCGTTTTAAGTGTCATCGTATTTTTAATTACGCAATGAATTAAATAAAAAATTTAAAATCAAAATATCATTTTGAAAGTGTTGCAAAATATTAGAGGTCAATTTTTTATTCTTAAACTTTTTGTAGATTTTATATTAATACATTATTTGCGTGCATGTTAATAAAAATTAGTTTTTTATCACGCCAACGAAGCAAAGTTTAGTTAGTTACAAACTTAGACTGAAATTTAAGATGCATTAATTTTTACGAAATTCCAAAAATTGCTAGAAGTAATATAAATGAATGTGGTCACAAATACATATTATTCACAGACTCGGTTACATGACGTGTGTTGGGACATGGTTTACACTTTACCCGAACATTCGACAGTTATTATATTAGACCAGGCGCGTTTCTCGTTAAGTAACGCCAACCAAACTCTTTCGTTTATTCGTTTCTACGCGCTTTTCTCTACGACCGCCCGTCGGCCCTTCCGTCAGTTCTGTCCGTTTGTATGTCTGTCTGTCCGTTAACCATTCAACATTGTCTTATGTATATGCGCACATGCATACGTGTGAGTAAGATTACGCGATCCACTGAAAGTATATTTTCTTTATCATACGAGTATATCTATACTAATAAATAAAATTGAAGTATCTGTTTTTAATGTCAAAATAACAGCTTTTTACTAAATGCATATGAAAGTATATACAGCACTTATTTAAAAAAAACTAAGCTAATTTCATTACAAAAACTTTTAATTACATATCTACTTTTATTAAATAGGCGCTGACCTCAAAATTTCATGTGATTTTTTTTGTAATGAAATTAGCTCCGACCTCAAAATTTCATTATTTTCATCTTTTTAGTGATTTTTTTGAAGGAGGTTATTATTTTTTTTTTAAGTTTTTTTATTTTTTACTTTTAGTGGTGGATTTGATTTCGCACATTTTTAAAAACTACTGAACCGATTTAAGTAAAATTTATGTGCGATCACCCTGAAGATGTGCCCTATTAAATAAGAAAAGAATCATCATAATCGCTTTACAAATGTTGGAGATATGAGGTAGCATACATTAAAAAATATGTTTTTTTGACGTCATTTAAAAACGGATGAACCGATTTTAATAAAAACTACATGGGAGCACCTGGGATGTATACCCTTTCAAACAAAAAAAGAATTTTCTAAATCGGTTCAGGCGTCTTTGACTAATCGAGGAATCGGGGAACATACATAAAAAATAAAAAAAAAAGATTCCGACGAATTGAGAACCTCCTCTTTTTTTTGAAGTCGGTTAAAAAACCTATTTTTAAATTTTTTGTCTCTCTGTCTGTTTGATCTAGCGAATCTCCGAAACGGCTGGATTGATTTTGACAGGACTTTCACTGACAGATAGCTGATGTTATAACTTTTATTTTAGAAAAAGAATTAGGGTTCCGCGCAAAAAATTAAAATTCATGAAATTGTGAACAAAATCCGATTCAAATAGGAAAGTATACATCCAACGCGCTAAGAACGAGTTTTGCCCAGGGGCGTGCGGGGATGCTATAGATATAAAATTCCTGTTTTTGAATTATAACTTATACACACTTGAAATTTGGTAGGGATGTTTCTTATGGGTTTTCCTAAAATCGTCTCGTGTCAGTGATTAACACATTATAATTTTTAAACCACAGTTCCTAGGGATTTTAAATTTAGCTGTTATTTTTTATGCTTTTTAGGTCCTTCCGAGAGGGGGCACAACCCGCGAGGCAAGATCGTAATACGGTGGAGTCGAAGACTCCACAATATTGTCGCTGCTAGCGAGTGGGGTGCAATCCCGCGAGGTGTTGTCACAGCTGTGTTTCATCACAATCGCGTGCGGAAGTGAAACTTGTACAAACTCTATATCTAAATAAATTGACTTTCACACTTGAACAAAATTAAATAAATAATGTTTTATTTCAATGGGGATCCGCGATAATACATATTACTAATCGCTAGGGGATCCGCAGATGAAAATTTTTAGGAAATGCTGTTCTATACTGCGGTTAGAAATTACCACCCCGAATTAAATCAATAGCAACAACAATAAAATTTTGAAAAGTACTCAATAAATATACATTAGTAAAATGTCCATCGTCGTATTTTACTGTTGGGCCATATTTGATTTGTATTTATTTTGTCTTAATATTTTAACGACATAGTAATGGCAATGCAAATTAAGTCTGCCTATTAATAGTGAGTGATTGCAATACGAAAACAGAAATATACTGTTCTAAACAATTCATTAATTAATTTACGAAACCGGTCAACTCGCGTGGAGAGAGTTCCGTACCATTCCGTTTGTCGTCAGAGTTTTAAGATTTTCGTTTAGATTTTCATTTATTATACTCAGTAGTTTCAGGAATAAAAAAAATGTTGCCCAAAAACTTGTTATTGGTCATTTTTACATTTTGAGAAACACAAATGAAACTTGAAAAACAAAGTTCAGACATATATTTCTAATGGTCAACTTGCTTTAGTGCAACGCTTGGTGTGAGAAGTAACTGATGACGAGGGAAAGAGGCTATGTTATTAGAACTTTTCCCTGTCGTTTTTCGGAAACTGTTCATTCGACCTCCACCTTCCCACCCGTCGCCTCTCCCCTTCCTCCAACTTCACACACAGTGTTAAAAGATAGCGTCAATAGTGATGAACATACTCCAGCTACCATCCCTTACGTATTTTGTTTTCATGTCCCATTTGTATCCAACGCTTTATTTTGAGCTTCATTAACGTGTCTACATGTTTTGGGTCAAAATCAAATTTAAATAATTTTCTGATTTATCAGAGTGTATCTGATTATAATACGAGGTCAAGGACACAATGTGTAATTATTCCTCAATGCCTATCTTTATGCATCAGGCTTCCGCAATACAGTTCCAAAGATGGAATGAATATAGAACACTGTTGAGCGGACATGTTCGAGGAATGGTCTTGTTCCTTTGGCACACTTGCTTTGAAGGAAATAAATGATGTCAATGTCCATGAATTTTGAACCTATCTTATTCCACAATTCTAAAGTCTAAACGGACCGGAATATACACTTCATAGTGCAAAAAGTCGAGCGTACCCAAACACTGTTCGAGGGCAGTTGCAGATATATGTGTACAAGGATTTTTAATAAACTTCCAAGACATATCAGATCTATTAAATCTTTTTCTTGTTTTAAAACGGCAGTTTTCAGTTTCTTGATAGATGCGGAATTTTATTCTTTGTCTGGCTATTTTAATTAACGTTTTTATTATTGTTGAACTTTTTTTATTGTTAAACTTTTTATATTAATAATTCTTGTCATTTTTTATACTCTTTTTTAAACTGTAATTTGTATTGACGTGTTACAAACGCTTGTCACTGTAACTAATAAATATCTATCTATCTATCTATCATATCATTTTGAGAACGAACGTGTAGCCGTTGTTAAACTTGACGAATGACGACAGATCTCGTGATAAAATCGATGTATATACAGGTTGAGATGCGTTCGAAGGAAATATCTTGATTCCTGAAGCTATTTAAGTACACGTCGGGAACTATCCAAATCTCTGGCCATTGCGTCTACCTATATTGTGTCTGAGATGTGCAGTGTGCTCTGGTTTTATTGAGCAACTTTCGTAATAGTAAATACAATTCAGCTTACGCAATTGACAGTCAATTGAACTTAGTCATACGTTTTCAAGTTTTTAATTCCTTCTTCTTACGCAAAGTGTGTTCTCCTACACTGCTCAGTCAGTGGAACAATACGTTTGACAACGTTTAATCCCAAATTAATAAAGGTTGTTTTCTGATTGGTCTATGACTGCTATAAAGTGAGTAAGAAGCAGAACTTGAAAATACAGGTGTCGACCATTTTCGACAGGTTGAAAACACATGAGTTCTACAGTATTGCAAAACTTCTTGGTTTCCGGACTTGTACGCCGTGGTCCATTGGTAGAAATACCAATGGACCACGGCGTACAAGCCCGGAAACCAAGAAGTTTTGCAACAACGCCAGCCGTGAAAGCCTACAAAATTAGTTCTACACTATATTTATTTCTAGAGCGTTTCTAGAAATATAAATATTAAGAGCACTGTGGTTGGAATAATAAAAATAAAAGAAAGAACAATAGATTTATTCAGTGGATGTACATTTCGAGAGCTAAGCTCCCATCTTCAGCTGAAGATGGGAGCTTAGCTCTCGAAATGTACATCCACTGAATAAATCTGTTGTGGTAAGAAGTAACCATTCTTTCTTTTATTTTTACGTTTCTAGAAACATAACAAAACAAGGTACTTATATTAGTTAACGTTCATCTGATTTTAATTACAATGAAATAAAACTTAGGTCGCAGTGTTAAACCCTGTCGACAGCATACTACAGGAAGTGTAATTTTATTATGCAAATTTATGTTTGTTTTTGGACAAAATAAAAAATTTTACCACTTAATACTCCCCTTAAAATGCTTTTTTTTTAAATTTCAATATTTGGCATCTGTTTTATCAATTCATTATCTGCACAAAATGTATACAGCCTTCAGTAAGTATTCTCTATCCGCAATCGTATTTTCACAAAATTTATAAGTCGAGCCGATTTTATTAAAATTTTAGAAGCACAATTAACCAAAAAGACATATTTTATGTCAGCAAAGTCAATTTAATTATTATTATTATTTTTTATAATTTTTCAAACCCAGTTTTTATCCCAGTTTCTTGATATCTTTACAAAATGACAAGAGTAAATAAAATGATGGGCATTAAAGGGCGAGATTATGTGGCTCTGGAATACGAGAAACCCTTTTTTCATCTCACACTCTCCCTCAGGATATCCACTCATTCTCTGGCCGTGCAATCCTATATACACTAACTCATCCTTCGGGCTACATGAGTAATTGTACAGATAAATGTATATCTTTGTTATCTCTCAGTTTCTCACTGTAGAATGTTTCCTCTAATTTCAACTGGCCTATCTTGATTTCGCTGAATTTTGGACATAATTTCATTTCTTTTGATGTGGATAGTAAAACTGATTTTGTTGTCTCCCACAAATTAAATATAAATTAGATTGCACTTAAACATAAAATTATGTTCTTTGTTTAGAACAGCGTTAAGCTTATTCGTCTATTAAAATTCGACCGATTCTTGAAATAAGTAGGTATTTCTGATATATGCTTCTAAGTATTCATTTCCAATTTTGTAAAAAAAACCGAAATATATTGATTTAAATCTAAAACTAGTGAATATATAACATATTCAAATTATCTAAATAATAAAATACACTTGAGAGAATAATTTTATTACAAACACTGAATCATTATTTGTATTACCTAATCATTGATCTGTTTAGTATTTACACGTATGTATTTAGTGACTGTGTATGTCGAATTTGTAAACAACAGTACTGACGGACATGTTATAGGTATTCAATGAACTGCCTATGTCTATGCGATCTCAACAGGGTCAGTTTAATTTATTTTAGAAATATCTAAAATCATTTGGATACAGGTTCTCTAAGACACAAAATAAGAGATTAACCTTAAAACATTTTAGGTAACGCAGTGTATAGTCACTAGGCTTGCCAACTTTAAAATACACATTTGCGGGAAATAATGATTTGAAATGCGGGACAAGGGTTTAAAAAGCGGGATTCAACTAATTTTACTTAGAATACAAAAAAACGTGAAATTTTCTTTACAAATCAGGATGAGAAGTAAAATAAAACACCTTGTTAGATTAATAATAGTCAATATTTACTACAAAAAAACAGTTATACTGTAATTTAGACTTTATTATGAAAACTATAAACTACTTTTTAAATGAGTATTTTTCTTGACATTTGGCACTTTTAAGGATTTTTCATTTTTAAGTACAAAATTGTAAAAATCTTTGCATGGATAAGAAAAATTTACTTTAACTTGTAGCTCTGACTTTAAAGAATCCACATGAAGACGATTTCACGCGTCGGTCCAGGCATTATTACAAAGTGAGAAGACTCTCTCTGCTGCTGCATTAGAACACGGAATAGCAATGTATTTGGCGTCCTCCGAAAAGCGGGATATTTAGCGTCCCGCACACACCCTGAGCGGGACGTCTCGTTAAGGGTATCAGAAATGGGACGTCCCACGTATAGCAGAATGGTTGGCAACCCTAATTGTCACTTAACAATAGTGAAATAAATTAAAAATCAATGAGATCCCTATACAATCTTACATATTTTTGTGATAAATTAGGAAAATCTTACATTCTTTTCAAATTCGGTGTTCTTATAACAAACGGCCCATTTTCTAAAAGGATTCGAGAAATTTTCTGAATACCTTAAATCAGACCATTTGGGAAGTATATATTTGCCTTTCCGTAATTCGAAACCTCGTGAAGTGCTGTAAAGAAATATTGACAAATATCACGTTTTTAATTCAATGTTTAGAGCATATGTTTTTTGAAAATTTTCAAGCTAAACTTTGTGAAGCTTAGTGCTAATCGCAGCTAATAAAAACAGTAATAAAATAAATTCTGAGACCACAGTTCGAAATTTTCCGAGTGCATATTTTACAATCTAAAGGATTAGTCGCCTTCACTATTGACATTTTTCATCGATCAGCTGTCAAAATTCGTCAATATTTACAAGATTTTGTTGCTACATACTCTTAAATGGAAGACTATTTGTCTAGTTATTCCGGCCCAGGTTTATTAGTGCGCAAATATGCAATGAACCAAGTTGAATGTACACATTTTAGTGATCACCGAACATCGTTCCACTGTACCATACCTAATCACTAGTGATTAGATTTTCATTGTAATACGTGTATACAGTGTTGAAGTCTAATTACATTACAGCAATGTTTCATTACAAATACTAAATACATCATGAACATAAATGAGAGACGTTAAATCTAACGTAAAAATGAATAGATGCATGTCAATTCATAAATAGGCTACGGATATTTTTCCCAAAAAATGTTAAAACCAGGTGCAGATTTAGATTAGACTGTGTGAGGCGATAAAATGCCTTACAATCACTCCGTCCGAAAAGATCTTTTCTGAATCTTCTATTTATTCCCACTCGAGTAGCAGCAGGAGCTAATAGTGCGAAACCCTAGGCCCCCAAGTATCAAGGGCCCACAAAATTGAATTATTATCGTACATTTTTAATACTTTTTCAGTATCATTAATTTGGACAAATATTGATAATTATTTGGGTGAATTTTGACAATTTTTGGGGTGCATTTTAATATTTGTTTGTGAATTTTAACAAATTTTTGGGTGAATTTATAGTATTATTTGTTTTATCTGGTCAAATTTAAACTTTAGTATTGATGTTTTTAAAAATAAATTTTAAATCCCAATTTAAAGATTTTTAATTTAACAAAAATGGTGCCCATTGTACTACAATAAGCCCTAGGTCTCGAAAAATCTAAATCCGTCCCTAGATCTTTACTACCCCGCTGAAAGTTGCCATCCACACTTTATCAGGCTCAGATTTTGCAGTTTTTTTGGATAGAACTGTTTCACATGCGCAAAAGAAATATTTAGCAGTTTCTTTTGCTTCCTTGCAGAAATGACATTTATCATTCAGAACCTTACGCATCTAAGGCAGTGGCCAGTGAAAATTTAGAGGTGAACTTACTTTGCTGCTTCATTGAGCTAATATGAGTCTACTATAAAACATTGTCGCTCGTTTTTATAGACAGCCTGTAGGACAAACACGTAAATTTAAACATTTTTGTACACTGAATTTAATGCTAATGAAACAGCACTGTCAGATTACATTAGTTTGTAATTATTATATTAAATCTAATGAACATTTAGTCACTATTTGGAATTGATACTAAATGAATAATGCTTAAACGGTTTTTTTATGTACAAAAGTGTTATTATATTGTCCCATGTGTTCGTACCCACTATTTGCCGATTATTACAATTTTCTAATAAATTTGAGGCACAGCAGCTTTTATAAAGCTGGCGACAAGCCTGAAAGAAATCGACGCCGACCCTATCTGACAAGCTTTCGTCTTGAACTATATGCACACACGTATATAATTTTAGGATATTGTGGTTTTGAGTTTTATAACACGCATTAGATGCACGAATTGTGTTTATATTATTTATTTTTATAGGTGATAAACATTTAAAATAACGTTAAAAATAACAGTTAATTGGAAAGGAAGTCGTTAAATCGATACAAAACTATAAATTATATTTTATTACCTAATGTTCTACAGTTCGAACAAATTCTGATGATCCTAGAAAATTTGTTATTGATATCAAAATGATATGAAATTAGAAATTAATTAATATACCGGCTAATTTATTTATCGACATACTTTGGTTGATGAAAGCTCATCTAATTTTAAAAGATCGTCTGCTAGATGTTATCAACTAAGAAAGGTTTCTGTCAAAATCGACGTTAACAATAGAAAAGTCGCTGGTAAAAATTAATTAATAAACGTTGTGTTTGGTGTATTAGTGTAGTGTAGATAACGCAGTGGAACTTCCACTAATGTGAGTTACCAAAAGTATAATTTGTTCTACTACACTACATTCGAGACTGCTAGTGTTTACACTTTTAGTTCGACAGGTCAGTACATCTTACACTTTTGTATAAGAAATATGTTAATATTTTTCCACTAATGTACGATACCAAACGCATCTAATAATTTTCCGTAAAATGAAAAAAGTTTATATTTTTATTTCGTATTAATTTGTTCGTACTATAGTTTCACTATGAATATAGATTAATTTCAGTGAACGTAAAAAGATTTCGATGAATTTTGAACCCCTATTATTTTTTATGTTAATTTACGTTATCTTGTATACATGGCTTTTGATGAATTGATTTTATGTTCACATCTGCTCCATTTTAATCAATTTGATTTTTAATTTTCAACATTAACACGTCATAAAAATTGGTTGTTTACCTGACATAAATTTTATTATTTCAGTAATGTATTAAATTAAAGTTTTTTATATCATTTTATTATAGCATTGATTTTCGTGTCAAAAGGTAGGTAGGATATTGTTTATAATATCTATTTTTCTGGAATCAAAAAGTTTAGATAAATCTGCAATTATTATTATATAAATAAAATTCCTTTTTAATAAACAATTACTAGGTTCTGGTTTGAGAAAATTTCCAAATCTACTGATATAATTGACACCAAAATAATGATATTAAACAAACAATTAAATACAATCATTCAAATAGATATATTTTTGCAGAACTTATTGTGAACGAAAGACTATTTTAAGGTAGTTGTCGTGGTTAAGGCACACCGTCAGAAAATTCTTAATTTTTGTATACTTATTAAGGACATGATAATACAATTACCCTGAAAATTTGAAGTCGATCGACCGTATATAATCCGAGATAAATTCAATTAAAAATTGGATAATTAACATTGATTGTATACGATCTCTGTAGTTCTGAACCAGTTTCTTATTTATAAAAAAAGAACTAACTGTGAGAAACTTTCCGAAAACTGACAGTCTTTCAATGCATTTGTTATGAGTTTAAAAAAAATAAGAAAACATTTTTGACCGTCTAATTATTTATATATAACGGTTTAAAGTTCAACAATTTATAGAAAAGTATACATGCATATGAATACTGTATGGGTTACATTTCCACGGGTACAGTCTTGCGTACAAATTATGGATCACTTTAGCTACAAGCTAGTATACTTTTGTGGCGCGTATAATCTATAACTTTTTGACAATATTGTACCACGACAACTACCTTAATGAAAACATACGCAGTACACATGTATGTCTACATAATTTAGATTAGTTTATTAATTCTCCAGAGACAATACAAACATTGTATGGATTTGTCAAATACAAAAACAACTTTTCTTTACGGCATTAAGGCAGTGCTGACTGAATCTGATCTTAGCTATAATTTTTTAATCCTATCATCATATTTCCACTTCCATATGTAGACCATAAATGACAGTAGTTTTGGGACAGGAGACCATAAATGCCAGTAATTTTTGGACAGGAGATCATAAATGGTAGTAGTTTTGGGACAGGAGACCATAAATGGCAGTAGTTTTGGGACAGGAGACCATAAATGGCAGTAATTTTGGGACAGGAGACCGTAAATGGCAGTAGATTTGGGACAAGATAGGAAATATATTGCTAATTACTACGGTCTTTGTAACTTTAGAAGTCGCACCAACCGAATACAGTGAAATATGGAATGAAAAGACACCGACTTTTCACAATAAATTCTCTTCAAAAAAGAAAGATTCGACTGTATACTAATAAAATGATATTTTATATGAAATATTTTCCGGTATAAACCTGGTGGATGTCTACAGATGAGAAGTAGAAATGCTTGTGTTACAAATTGATCATAATGGCATAGCTATGTAGCGACTAACAGACCACTGATTCGAACCGTCACTTTGTTTCCTACGCCTAACTGATTGCCTTTGTAAATCGCGCGAGGTGAATTCGTGGAATGACGCTAATACGAATAAGCTTCTTCGTGTCATGTCACGTGACGGTGATCTAAGCCAACTCGGACGATTTGAATGTATTATTTTACTACCTACTGCCCATAAATTCACAGGCATTCATACTGATTTTGATAAAAAAAAATCTAAACTCGAACATTGCTGGGGAAAAAACGCCTTACACCGTTTAGGTACCAATTTGTAGTGTACGAAATTTCATCGAAATCGGTCCAGTCTTTCCGAATGACACAAGTACAAATAATACCGGAAAATTAGGAAAAAATATAGACACAGATTGAGTTCTGGTCTTAAAAAAAGTATGTTTCCGAGTTGGTTAACCACGAGGTTATGTGTAAGCGGATCTTGATACATATTATTTTGAAAGTTTCGGGTTCAGTCCAAATAATGACCCACTTACAACTCTTATTTGTGTTGAGAAAAATAAGTCAATGCTTGTTCTACTAATGGAATCTACGATTTAAATAAGCACCTATCAAAAACGATCCAAAAATAGAACTTTCAATGCTAATAGTTGGGTCTTTTTGGGACAACATTAATACTTTGCACTGTCGACCACGACATTATTTTGGTTTGCGTTTCTATTAGCTGCGCATTTAAACCTTATCTTGATTAAATAAAATTTCTTGTTTTCAGTAGTCATCGCCATCATTTTCATGACTAATAAATAACAATTAATAATGTCTTGAAGATAATGGCAATACCTACCGAAAACAGTAGAAGTCTTTTAAATGATACTTTTGTATATTTTAAAAAAACCATGTATTTCTTTCTATTAGCATTGCAATTTGAATTTCAGTTTTTCGTACTCTATATTTGCAATAGCCATGTTTGATAATAGTTATATCTGCAATGATTTGATATACTTTAGTGGGGCAATGAGATGAGCTGATGGGTCGTCCGTGTAAGCCGTCCGCAACTGACGTCCTAATGGCGTCGCAACGCCCTATTCTGAACGGCGGACTTTAGCGTCGATCTGTATACATAATACATAGTTATATCGACAACAAATGTACTGATTGACAGCTCTTACCGCAAACAGATTGGCATACATGCGTTTACAGGACCTGACTTTAGTTGACGTTTAGAAATAAATATCAACTCACTGCAAAATTAAATTGTCATAATAAATAAATAGTGACAAATAAAAAAGACCCGGGTCGCAGTGCCAAAACCCTGCCGACAATATAGTGTATTTGCTTGTATAGGGCCGTGTGGTTTTTATACTTTTATTATGTGAAATTAAGTTTGTTTTTGGGCAAAATAAAAAATTTAACCCCTTAATACACCCCTTAAAATAAAATTTTTTTCTTAATTGTAATATTATTATCAATCTAACGTCTACACCGAATTAAATACACCCTTCAATAAATAAGTCACTGTCTGCAAACTAGTGTTTTCATAAAATTTGTAAATCCGGTTCTGTCGGGCCGATTTTATTAAAATTGTGGGGACACTTTTTAATCACTACCAGAGGGTTTAATTTTAATTTTGAAACGATTCGGAGAATTTTTTCGGTATTTTGGGGCCCAAAAACAGTTTTCAACCCCTAAAAACTACCCTTAAAATAGCCCGATTAGGCCCATTTTAAATAGGCTTCTTGCGGTGATGGGTTTCAACACGTGGCCCAAATTTCGTTGAAATCAATTAACTCTTTCGAAAGTTATCGCGCGTACACATATATATATATATATACGTATATAAATATATATATATATATATATATATATATATATATATATATATATATATACACATATATATATAAACATTTTTAAAAATAGTGCCAAAGTGTTTAGGAGGTCATGAAACGTCGAGAAATTTTGGTCCGACCCCTAGGTCCCGCCATCCGACCGACGCCAATAGTGTATGTTGCCATATGGCAAATACACTAATAATAACATTTACCAAACTATTATTATCATCTTGTTTCAAGTTTATTTACATAGAGAACCAGATACAAAATAATATTTATTTGCCACATTAATGATCAATGTTTAAGCAATAATTATATTTTCATTAGAACTGATAATTTTAATTAAACAGATCGTAAAGAAGAACGTTAATTAATATTATAAGCCTTGAAAAAGGTACAAGAAAATTATGGTGCTATTCTGTACGGTCAATGTAAGAATTTAGTGTTGTTAATTTTTTGTCACAATTGTCACAAAATTTTACTGACAAATTTATTATTGCATGAGTTAAAGTGAGATAGAAATTTAATTTGTTATACTTTCGGTTATTCTAAAGTTTCGTTTCATGGTATTTTTGAATCAGTGAGTAGTTTTTGCTACAAATTTATTATTTAGATGTTTGCTGAGCAAGGAGCAAGAACGTGGATTATATTATTATGTTAATATTATGTCTAGTAAAATATGTCTCCATCGACTTTGATTTATGTTTGAATCATATTAGTTTTATGGATATTTTATTAAAATTTACATTGATTTATTTCAGTATAAACTGAACACGACTTTGCAAGACAGCAAACTGACATTTCGAAATAAGTTTAATGCCACAGAATAAGTCATTGTGTTAAAAAGGACATCATTGCCTTTGTTTTCGTTCTTCTAAAAAGCCTTTTAATTTTTTTAATTACGAAAAAAATATAATCTCTTTGAATTTATTTGATTTATTTAAAGTTTATTATTTTTAGTATTTTTAACTGACTTAAAAAAGAAGTTATACAATTCAATGTGTATTTTTAACCGACTTCAAAAAAGAGAGATAATACAATTCGACGCGTTTTTTATTTATATTTTTTTGTGAATAGGGATCACTAGTTGTGAATTGATATGAAAAATAGTACCAAATAGTTTTTCTTAAAATCGGTTCATCCGCTTATAAATAACTTCAAGAAAACATATTTTAACAATACAGTTTACTATAAAAATGATTTTTCGGGAAAAAGGGCTTTTTTTATAAGTAAACACTTAATATTTTATTTACAGCGCTGTAAATAAAATATTAAGTGTTTACTTATAAAAAAAGTCCTTTTTCTCGACAAAATCATTTTTATATTAATTACCAAGGACAAAAAAGAAATAAAGTCAATACAGTTTACTGTTCAATTTCTCAACTTAGATAAATTTATAAGTAATGGCATAAACATATAAAAAATATAACTTAGTACATTAGAACCTACGTTAAACTATTCACTCAGTTTGCAAAAAAATGCTCTCGTCAAATTTTAAATTGTTGTCGCAAAAGGCGAAAAATTATTTCATCCTTCTTAATGCATTCTGATTCTTTCTTGAAATCAGATTAATTATTTATTTTTTTTATTCTTAACTAACTTGGAATATTTTTCTTATTGATTAATTTGTCTAAAATTTAAAAATCTGCCTTAAAAAACTGAACAAATTAAGGAAGAATAATTTTGAATGGTTAATTAACGTCTGTATTTTTTGTTGTTATTAACTCGGAAGTATTTCCATTAACGTTTTTTTAGTTGATAGTCTTCACGCAGTTATACTTAAATTTGTCAAAAAGTAGACATTTCACGTGAATTAGGGAAGGCATTTTTTTGTGTGTAAAAGCGTTCGAAAGGAAGCAAAACAATAAAAACCCGGGTCGCAGTGCCAAAACCCTGCCGACATTATAGTGTATTTGCTTGTGTAGGGCCGTGTGGTTTTATACTTTTATTATGTGAAATTAAGTTTGTTTTTGGGCAAAATAAAAAATTTAACCCCTTAATACACCCCTTAAAATAACATTTTTTTCTTAATTGTAATATTATTATCAATCTAACGTCTACACCGAATTAAATACACCCTTCAATAAATAAGTCACTATCTGCAAACTAGTGTTTTCATAAAATTTGTAAATCCGGTCCTGTCGGGCCGATTTTATTAAAATTGTGGGGACACTTTTTAATCACTACCAAAGGGTTAAATTTCAATTTTGAAACGATTCGGAGAATTTTTTCGGTATTTTGGGACCCAAAAACATTTTTCAACCCCTAAAAACTACCCTTAAAATAGCCTGATTAGGCCCATTTTAAATAGGCTTCTTGCGGTGATGGATTTCAACACGTGGCCCAAATTTCGTTGAAATCAATTAACTCTTTCGAAAGTTATCGCGCGTACACATATATATATATATATATATATACGTATATAAATATATATATATATATATATATATATACATATATATATAAACATTTTTAAAAATGGTGCCAAAGTGTTTAGGAGGTTATGAAACGTCGAGAAATTTTGGTCCGACCCCTAGGTCCCGCCATCCGACCGACGCCAATAGTGTATGTTGCCATATGGCAAATACACTAATTATGTATAGTATGTCTATTTCTGTCAACCCCTCGTGATTTTAGAAGACATTCTTTGAAAAATAAATGTGTATGCATATTATTTTTAGATTCCTTTACTTCATCACAAAAATGGTTTTGTTTTGCTTCGGCAGAAAAAAATGTTCTACGAATTGACACAGAAAAATACCTTAACGATATTTTGTAATGTTCTTAAGCACGTTTTTACTTCCTTTTGGCTAATTTTAGAGTATATGACTCGTATATCCTCAAACTTTTGTTTCATATTCCTCGTTTAGTGAGGTCGTCTTCTCTCGTCTTGTCGAAAAATGTCCGTTCTTGTTTCGTATCTCGAGACGAGAAATTTTATAGCACTCATCTCGGAAGTTTCTTAAAGAGGTCCTTCTTCTCTCGATAGCAAAACGATTTCAGTACTTTAACCTTTACCTTGTCTCGGAAAAATTGTTAATCTCGGGTCGAGGTTTCTCGTCTCAGTGGCAACAATTTCCCTCATCTATAATTTAGAATATTTTTTCAAATTTAAGTCGTTTGATATATGTTTATTAATACTTGACGCTTCGTATGCCTTGCAGTTCACTTCTTCAGAGCAGACCTAAAACCTCATTGAACGTTAAAGTAATCCCTCGTCATGGTTACCTGAGCACTAAAAAAATCTATAAAATTAATTAATAAAATTAATAACATAAATTTAATTTTTTCGGAGTAATGAAAGAATGCTCCGCGTGCATCCTTGACAATAAATAAATATTGATTTTTTTACTTTTTATGGATATAAAAGAATTTTATAGACTTAGTTGATATATAAATTTTTATCCACTGCGCAGACAATTTTAGTGTTTTTTAGTTGTGTGATTTATTTAAACAGATAAATCCTTGTCTACGGAACAGTAAAACAAAGGTAAAATATAAATATTCCATCTTAATTAACCGACAATTAATCAATTTTTATCCATTTACAGCTGCTTGTCATTATTTTTAATCGTATTTAAGTGTAACCTATAAATCCTTGTCATTACAGGAACATTACAAAAGAAGAAAATGCATTTTTTTAAAGTAGCAACTAGCTATAGAGTTGCCAAGTTCCTTACGTACAATGTGACTTCATTGAAGCGCAGAATAGGAAAATACGTGCTAACAATATTATTTACCCATCTGAAAAATACTTGAAACGGTTATGGAATATTTAGCAAAACAAGTGACAAAATTATAATATTGCAGTTTCAATTTTTTTTCTTTTTTTTCTGTGATAATCCTTCTGTTCCCAGGCTTAACTGACAGCTGGTGAAAGTATTAAATGTGTTTTCAATTTACTAATAATATTTATATAATTATAAACAGAAAATATGATTCAATTATCGGCTCAGATTAAATAAAAAGGAATACTTGTAAATAAAGCTATAATCGTTTTTCGGTTTTTCTATTATTCCTTGACGGGAGAATGCGTTTTCAAAATTTGTGTCTCGGCCTCCTTTTGAAGCATTTGATTATTTTAATTAATTTTAATTAATGTATAGGTATCCAAATTTAAAGTAATGATCTGATTACAATTGAGTAGGGTTCAAACTTTAATTAAGGAACGCTTTGAATTTAAGCCAAAAATAGGGCTTCGGCTGATAGCTGATTGTAGACTTACATTAGTTGTGAACATTTTGCAAAAATTCTTTCTCTATAAGGAAGACAAAGGACAAATCTAAGTCTCTGATGGACTACTTTAGTAATTTATATACGATTTAGTAGAAAAAAGGTGGCAGTAATTGTGCCAAAAGACACACGTTTTCAATGTCACAATACGACCTTATTCGTACTTATTTCACAATACTGTTCCATAACAAACCTAAAGTGACTCTTCCTTTTTCGGAAAAGTTCTTTAAATCTTCAAAATATTTCCAAACTTTAGAGTAATCAACTGACAACGGCATCCTTGCAACAACATTTTTTAGCCTCGTAGTATGGCTTAAATTCGGAGCGTTCCGACAGCCAAAAGACGTAGATTTCGGATTTTTTTACTGTAATCATTCAAAAATGATTGGACCGCTGTTAATGAGACTTGGTACACTGTCAGTTATTACTCAAACTTGGGATATTTTTTAATGGTTATAACATCAGATCTAAGCAGAAAATATCGACGTTCACGCAAGCGGAAGTTAATTTTTATGTAACAGTAATATTCATATATATCGCTTTATCCCACTCATACTGTATATATATGGAGTTATTGTTTTAAAGAAATAAAGACATTGCTCATATATCTAATAATTGACAGGTCTGTCCATAACTTGTGCATATGTCAATTATAGCAAGCCGAGCATAGATCAAGCGATCCGCTTATGGAATATCTGAATCATTACTTACTAAACAATCGCTTGTTCCATCATCGACCTTGCTATTATTATCCCTGTATTAATACCAACTAACCAAACTACAGGTCGGACGGCAAAAACAATACATTTGTAAGGTTTCGTATTACATATTCTGTTTCGCAAGCTCAACCAATTATTTAACAGAGCTGTTAATTTTAACATTGGTTATACAGATTAGCGTCAAAACGTATTTTGATAAAACATTTTCAATGTTTAAAAAATATAAAATGCTTGATATCTTCATTTTATTTTTATAGCCTTAACGTATTCTTTCATCGCACACAAAAATGAGAACGTAGTTTAAAAATATACCATTTTGCGAAGTTTTAAATGGTGTGTTAATTCATTTTTTTTTAACTCATTGTTTATTAATATGTAGACACCTATAATTTAGCGTTTAATCCATAGTAATATTTTTCTATAAAGCTACGGGATTCTTATAACTTTTTAGTGTATTTGCCATATGGCAACATACACTATTGGCGTCGGTCGGATGGCGGGACCTAGGGGTCGGACCAAAATTTCTCGACGTTTCATAACATTGGCACCATTTTTAAAAATGTTTATATATATATATATTTATATACGTATATATATATATACATATATACATGTATATATATATATATATATATATATATATATATATATATATATATATATATATATATATATATATATATATATATATATATATATATAGGTGTGCGGGCAATAACTTTCGAAGGAGCTAATTGATTTTAACGAAATTTGGCCCACGTGTTTAAATACATCACCGCAAGAAGCCTATTTAAAATGGGCCTAATCGGGCTATTTTAAGGGTAGTCTTTAAGGGTTAAAAATGTTTTTGGGCCACAAAATACCGAAAAAATTCTCCGAATCGTTTCAAAATTGAAATTTAACCCTCTGGTAGCAGTTAAAATGTGTCTCTAAAATTTTGATAAAATCGGCCCGACAGGACCGGACTTACAAATTTTATGAAAAAACTAGTTTGCAGATAATGAATTATTTAATGAAAGGTGTAAATAATTTAGTATAGAGGTTCGATTGATAATAATATTGCAATTAAGAAAAAAAAATGTTATTTAAGGGCTGTATTAAGGAGTCTAATTTTTTATTTTGCCCAGAAACCAACTAAAGTTTGCATAATAAAGCCACACTGCCTGTATTAGCAAATACACTATATTGTCGGCAGGGTTTTGGCACTGCGACCCTGGTTGTTTCTACGTGTAGTTAAATTATTTTTATTGTGAGATACCTTACGGTCAATTAAACAATTTTATTTGAACAATCTGTATACATTTCTTGACGCAAAGTTATCAAAGCAATCATATCAATATGACAGACGTATTTATGATATGTGATTGACTTATGCACGATTTTTTTTCATTGTCGAAAGACATAAATATTAATTTATTCGACCAAATAAAATATTATAGAGTCGTATTTGAACAGAGAAAGAAATAGCGTTCCGCCAGCATTTGAGTTTCGTATTCAAATTTAAACTTCAAACAATTGCAACATCATATCATAATATAAGCAACAAAATATTATAATTTATAAAGAAACCTTAAAAAATATAAAACAAAAAAAGAATATCGTTTTTGACAAAGTTCCAGATCAAAATCGAAATTTAGTGTAAAAACTACTATATTATTTAAACAACAGATAAGATTAATTGAGGTTAGTACCAATTCGTTTTTCAGTTTATAATTTTTTTATAATAAATTGAAATTCCAATGACACTTTGACCAGTCCTCAGATTAGAACCTGAGAACTGGGGGCTGTTCTATATTTTAGTTTATTTTCATTTCAATTTAAAAAATAATTGTATCAAAGTCCTTAATGCACCTCTCGTAATGCGCATTTAATATCAGCTCTAATTATAAGAGATTAATTATAAATAGACGCAGTTAATTATTATTGTTCATATATCCATCATTTAATGAACTAAAATCAATATTCTCACATACTATAAACTGATTTTTACTCAGTTTTTCAAACAAAAAATATGGGAATAAAGAATTTCTCATGATAAACTTAATTTTCTGAATGCCAAAACATTAGTGATAATTTTAAAGAAACATTGCAATCTCTGATTGATTGAACTCAAGATAATTCATTTAATTGTTTGAGGGCTGTGCAATTAGTAAGTTAATTCTCATCAAACATCGAATTTATTTTTATTTGCTTATTGTGCCCCTTTCATTCATATCAGTTATATTAGTAAATTCTTAATTAAAAAATATGGAATAACATTTTGTAAAAGACTGCTACCGCCAAAGAGCAGGTAGAGAATTTAATATCTTAACTTCAATCAAATTAATGAAAATATTAATTGAAAATATATGGTTAAATTATAGTAATTTAATCTAGATAATAGTTTTTAGTATAGGACAACCCTAATAAACAGCTATTTGTTCATCCAATTGATTTATGCCTATAAAACACATTAGTAATTAAACAATTCCCATATAAATAAATAATTTCTATACAGATAATAACAGATGTATGAAAACTGTTGCAGTATTTATAAATAGAGGAAAGATGGCTTATTGTTATTTTTAGCGGTTGATTTATTATTTTTTTTATTAAATTGAAATTAGTTTCAGAAGTACTTAGTACTGAATTTTACAATAGTTTTCATGCATCGTGAAAGAACGTTAGTATTTACTTTTTTGGTATTCAACATAAAAATAATAATATTTTGGGATAGAAATCATAAAAAAAAACATTATTTTTATTATAATTCAATAATAAATCACAGGTAATTGGACTTAATAAGACAAAACAATCATGTCATTGTTAATATTGCGACGTTTCGACTCTTTATATATATAATTATTTTTATTTTTTTTCAGATTCCGAATGTGCTGAAAAATTATTAGGGTAAGCTTGTGGATAATTTCTATATCTGATATATTTTCAAGTTGTTCTGTTGAACACTAATCCAGACCTATTGCGTATCGTCAGAGACGTCGCTATTCTGAATGTAATAAAACAGATATTAATATTCTTGTGGTATACTACGTTTATGAACATTTTTGTTAATCACATGATCAATAATATTGATAGCTTAACGATGGACTGTCTTCGCTACCCTGAAAGTAATTGGGCGAAGGGAAAATACCGTTATAACGTGAATTTCAAAATACTAACAAAGTACCATCACCGAATTTCAAATTTATTGTCTTATAAACACCATACTTTGCCTCAGTTGCCTGTCATAGATACGTAATAGGCTTTACTTACTAATATTGTTATTCTGCTTCGTATCCCGATAGTGACATTGTTTATATAGTAATATTTTACAATATCGCATTATATAATTGTAACAATGACTGTTTCATAATATGATAGCAAACTATTGGCTATAATTTTAGTTGTTATTAGCACCACATTTTTAGGAAAAAAGCCCAGTCCACACTGGATTCAAGATTTATTAAAAGTTTCCAAATTATTTAAAAAGTATAAAGAATAAAATTTAGTTTAAAAATGAAGTGAAAAAATATTTGTCCTGTACATACAGTTTTTCTGATTTAATCTGATTTCTTTTTGTTCTCTCTTTGACATTTTTGTAAACCTGCATAATGGTCAACACAAATAAAAATTAGTATTATTATTACATTTTTTTAAACGTTAAAAATTATTTTGAAAAATATATATATCAGATCCTTTTGATGTTAATAAATTATAAACATTTTAGAGGAATTAGGATCAATGAAATTAAAAGACAAATTATTATTTCACAACGTTTCGTATTAAATTAATACTTCATCAGGTGATCTAAAATAAAATAACAAGACAATTTAACAACCAATAATAAAACAAATAAATAAATATTAAACATACCTTAATTAATTGTCTTAATAACTAGATTTAATTCAATTATCTTGTTATACTATTTTAAATTATCATAACAAATCAAAATTTTAAGATATTACAATTCATACAGAGTGAAATTTTTTTTTAAACTAAATATATACAAATAAACAATTTATATTAATCACAATAGTTACGTAGTAACTAATTTGTATCTATACAAAATTTCATTACTATAATTTTATATAAGTATGCGTCAATCTCAGTCATTATATTAAACTTTATATTTTCAAATATCAATTTAATTTCATTATTAATAACATTAAATAATAACTTAAGTTGTCTTTATCAACTTTTTATAGTTAAAAATTATCATTAATTAATTTCATTTATTAATGGAAAGTATTTACTACAACTTTCCCCCGAGTAGACGGTTACCTACAGGACAGTTTAACCTGTACAATCCGCATTCCGTAAAACCTGTACAAGTTATTGATATATTGCAAAAAAATGATTTGCCGTTCGTGCCTCTAACAGACTACCGCTATTGATCTTGTACACTGATACTGACTTCAATAATTAATAATACATCATATTGAACAATGTTTACCCTTATTAGCAATATTATAAAAAGATAAAGAACATCGATATTTTCTTCCAAGTCCGTAAGGAAATGGAAACATCATGATAAGATCGAAAATCGTATCTGAGATAAAGCTCATTAAAAGGTTCAAAAAAATTTCAAGAATATAGATGGTATAATCGGCGACCCCTATTATCTGAAAGCTCCTATTCTTAGGCGTGGCTTCACAAAAAATATTACTTTATAAAATTAAATCCGTCGGTGTCTTCTTTTAAATCTCAATTTCGATAATCGTCATTCTATAAAAACGAATTAAATTGTCATTTTATGCAGAGACCAGTTCCTGAATATTTATAGACATTTCTTGAAATAAGTATAGTAGATCGATTAATTCTTTACGATATATATTATTACAGACGTTCATTCATAAAAATTGATGGGTTTTGTTATCGTTCCGTCAGTTACTATATTCTTACATACAGGTGTTCCACATAGAAATGAGAAAAACGGGTCTTTGCATCTGGATCTCGTATGTGAGCCGGCTCACTGAACCGGTTCAAAAAGAGCCGAGTTCTGAATATGTTACTGCAGTCTGCCGCTGAGTTACCTAGTTCGGTCAATCATATCACGGCCTGTATAGAATCAAGAATGCATAGCCAAACATGTGATGCATGAGTCATTTAAGCTGACAGATACATCAAAGCTAGAACTGATACGTAAGTGTAAAATGTGCTTCTGTGTGTTGTGTTTCACTGAGTCATGCGGATCCGTGATCCGCCGGCTCAATAAAAAGTGAGTCGACTCTCACGGATCTTCTGTCGGAGTCAGCTCTTAGATCTGAGTTACCGGTTCAGATCTGAGTTACCCAAGTCTAGTTCCACAACTATATTAACAGAACGATATTTTGCTATACAGAGTACACCATAGGTACTTCTTCTACTTCGGTCCATAGAGAGCGAGAATGTTGTGTTGAGTAACGAGGGTAATCTTTGCTAGAACTAATGTTAGTTATTCTTGATTCTGTGGTATTAACAATTTAATGGCAAGGCTATAAATCAATGGCACGTTTAAATCGGCAAGCTGTACACGTATTTATATTAATGTAATAAGAGCATTGTGTACCGTGCGGGGGCGTCAGGGGAATGAGGAAGAAGAGATGGAATGAATGGGTGGTTGGTGAAGACTGGAGAGCCCTTGTCTCATCACCATCAGTGAACTGTTGCTGCAATCAACGAATGACCTGGACAGCTGGCCGGGCTCTCAGGGTGTCTCTCTTACCGCTGCCGTTCCCCGTTCCCACATCCCGGTTCGCAGTGCTCTTGTTACCCCACACACAACTGCCCGTTCGGTCGGCACACAGTCCCCATTTACTGTTGTGGTCACTCGAATCTCCACCTGTTTGACCAGACAAATACTGAACATTCAAAATAAATAAAAGGTGTTAATCTATTGTCTTCAGTAAATGATGATAATGATGAGAAAAGTGATGACGATGACTTCAATTTTGCATTTGGTCATAAATAAATATTATTCATTTTTATGGTGCTATCGGCCCATCTTCTCATACTAATTTAAATTGACATTCGAGCATTAAAAAAAAGAGTTAATCAACCAGATCTTACCTTTATCTCCTTGTGGCCCATAATGAAGCTGCATTTTTTCACGTCACCATCACCCATATCATTAAAACAATATCTAAACACCACCGAGCTGGGTAGAGTAGTGGTGACAGTACTAGACTCGCATTCGGGAGGTCCGAGTTCGAATCCCGGCAGGGGCAGATGTGGCTGGGACTTTTTCCTACTGCCTCTCGCCGAGAAACGGTAATTCCTGTACCGGTCATCTTGATTGAGGTTTTTCATGGTTTCCCTCAATTAATTCCAGATAAATATCGAGATGGTTCCTTATTTGAGGCCATGGCCGATTACCTATCAAATTCCTAGTTCAAAAGTTGCCTACCTTATCCTAATTTCCTATAATTCCTTCATTCGCCCATTGCTATTACATAAGTTGAAGTTTTAAAAATGTAGAAAAATAACGGGAAGTGTGGTAGATGGAAAATAGTAATGGTGCGAATGGCGTCTGTTATGACACAAAGTCGAGAAAAGGACGTTAAACGCATTATTATTAATATCTAAACACCGTAATCGAAATTAACTGTTAAATTAAAATTACCATATATCATTGTGTTTTCACATTTGACCACAATCATATATTGCCTCTATAGTGTGTTACCAAAACGTCACGCACACGTTTACTATATTAAAATTGCGGCATTCGCAAATTTTTCATATATTTTAAATCTCAAATTAGTCAATAATAAAGTGCGAGTAGGAGAAAACAAGGATCAGAGTCAGACAGACAATATTATGAGTATAGGAGTTTGGTAGGATAGGCAAAGGTCTCCTGTTTATAGGCAAGGAACTCAGCCATGACCCTGAACAATGAACCATATTTTTCTATAGTTATTGAAGAAAATCAAAAAAAGACTTGAACAGAATGACCGATACAGGAATTCCCGTTTCTAAGGACTAGAAGAAGAAGAAAAGAGTTTGAAGAATTTTATGTCCTTACAGAAAATAATACTAAACCGTTTGTTTTTAAGTCTTTTGATCACAGAATGTGGAGTAAAAATACTATGACTATTTACATGGTCTACTCTTGTCCTGTCATACATCAGTCCTGTACTGAACACACATACAGACAGAAAATCAAATCTTATAATACAGTACATAGAGATGGTTTATTTGGTTCATTCATTTCTGATTCGGTCATTTAACTCGATCCCAAACTTGATTTAAAAAATGTGTTTCTGGTCTCATGACATGACTACAAATTTGATTGAGATGTATCTGAATTTTGATTTAATAAATTAAAACAAGATTATCATATTTTAATTGAATACAGATACTTTTTTTATTTTAATCGATAATACATAATCTATATCAAAATATTCTCAAATGAATAAGGAAATAAAAGTGCATGTACACTAATTTTGTGACATTTTTTGCAGAATGATTTTTTTCTGCATAAAATGTTATCCAATTAAATCAATATGTACACTTTTTTACAATTGGTTTATTGTTTTTCTTTCTCTTTGTAAAAAAAAAAACAAAATATTAAAAATTAAAAATTAGTTAATGTTTGTCAATACTTGTGAGGCAATAAACCTTTTTCAGTATCTAAATTTCTCGTTTCGAACGAATCATCGAGAAAGCATTGCAGAAGTTCCCCTGTCCGTTGTCGTCTTCATTAGAGTATGCTGAAGCGATTATCATTAGTCCGTTGGCTAAATGGCAATCACCAATTCAATGTTAGTTCATGATTCATTGCAGACCGCTGTAATATCAGCCGTTCTGACAGACGTACAGATAATATCGTCTGTTCTCTAATTATTACAGACATTTGTTCTGCTTTATCTCCCATAATGACCTTTATATGCTTTCAGAAAATAATTTTGTTCGACCACAATATCTAGCAACTTTGCTGGTTTGCAGATAATTTAATTTACATAACTTTGGTAAATTCTAATTCTAAGGCGTTTTTTTCAGGTTTTCCTTGAGCCATATTTTCCGAGATATGGTGGGTGAACGTGCGGTTGAAGTAAAACTTTTTTGACGTTGTGACAGATATTATAATTAAATTTAAAAAAAAAAATAATTTTTACAAGACGTTTTACTTCAAAAATAAAAAAAAACGATCGATTTTTTTTAAGTTTAAAATATGTAAATATCAAGGGAAATAATATGGAATAAATGTGAAAAAATTTTATGATGTCGGTCGGGATCGACCCGGTGATCTTGCCGTCACTAAGCATACGCCTTACCCATTACTCCACATATACGGGTGTCCCAAGACATGACAACCATAGCCTGGGACTGTGTTGCTGGGGTGATTTCAAGTCAAAAATGTCTAATGAACATATACCCGGAACGCTATCTTAACTGAGCTAGAAGCATTTGAAATTTTAGATAAGTAGTAGTAGGAATTCCCTTCTATTTAAAAAACATTTTTAAAAAAATCGCTTTATTGAATTAGTTGCTCAAAATGTCCACCCAGTTGCTGTATACATAAGCTAGCTCTTCTTAGAATTGAAGTGGTAGCTCTGCGAAGAGTCTCAGGATCAGCACGAATAGTGATTCACAGCAACCTGGTCTTTTTAATAATAACAAGACCAACAGCCGAAGTAAGTGGGCTTACTTATTTAAAATTTCAAATGCTTCTAGCTAAGTTAGAATAGCGTTCTGGATATATGTTCATTAGGCATTTTTGACTTGAAATCACCCCAGCCACACAGTCCTAGGCTATGGCAGTCATGTCGTGGGACACCCTATTGTGTACACTGTACAATACAACGAACAAAGTAACTTTCGTTGGAAAAGATCTGATTTCTAAGCTTAGCTTCAAAATATTTGTTTTTGGAACCACGTAAAAAAATAATAATAATATTATTTGACGATAACTTCTGTTGTATTAGGTATATGAAATGTTTTTTTTTCATTTCTAAGATATTCTCACTTCGACGAGATTTTCTCATAGGCAATAGAGAATATTTTTCTACGATAAAAGTATGTTATAAAATCGACACGAGATATTTTGTTTAGAAACATAAATCTCTTGCCCTTTACTTAAAGTGAGTAAAAATTCACTCCGTCGGCATATGAATAAATAATAGAACTTATGTACATTGCTGTAAAAGTCCTAAAAAGATTCTTCTTTATATATGTGTGTTAGTTTGCTGAAAACACATGCAGTTCCAAGTGACCTGTCCCACGGGGTTTAAAGCAACTCCGCGCTCTCAGATACAGGTTGATTTTTATATTAAAAAAATAACCTTTACCTTTTAATGTCGATTATGACAGGAACTTTCTCTTAAAAAAGATTTGTATGTTCGGAACTAGCTTTTTCCCTTTTATGTCTCTTTGATACGAACTTTATTTTAACTCGAAAGTATAACACAGTAGCGATAGGAAAAACGGGTCTTTTTAGTGATCTGCATCTTTGCATCTGGATCCCGTATGTGAGCCGGCTCACTGAACCGGTTCAAAAAGAGCCGAGTTCTGAATATGTTACTGCAGTCTGCCACTGAGTTACCTAGTTCAGTCAATCATATCACGACCTGTATAGAATCAAGAATGCATAGCCAAACATGTGATGCATGAGACATTTGAGCTGACAGATGCATCAAAGCGAGAACTGATACGTAAGTGTAAAATGTGCTTCTGTGTGTTAAGTGTTTCACTTAGTTATGTGGATCCGTTGATCCGTCGGCTCAAAAAAAAGTGAGTCGGTTCTCATGGATCTTGTGTCGGAGTCGGCTCTTTGAACCGGTTCAGATCTGAGTTACCCAACTCTATAACACAGCAAAAAAGTGCTCCGTAGTTTTTTAATTTAAGTTTGAGTACCAGAAAATCAACGAAACTTATTTACTATAATTTGTTGGCATGGTGACGACTGCATATTTATCAAATTGCATGTTTCTAGGTTTAAATTGCCAAATGCTAATGAGGGACACAAGATGGTACCAAAATTTGCCATTTTGCGGATCCACCTACGAAGTATAAAAAAAAACATTTTTTTTATTCTTCTCATTGAAATCTATTCATAGACACTTTGGCTATCTTTAAAAATGTAATTTACTTACCCCCTAAATATAATTCCAAATAAAAACATTGTTTTGCCTGAGTTTAAATCATCAACTCAATTAATTAACACGTATGTCATTTTCGCTATTACTGCATATATTTTAGCAGCTAACAGGCAGACAGACTAAATTTACTAATTAATGGCGAACGGTATCTCAACGCCTAAAGAAGATACTTTTAAGTCCTGAAGAAACTCAAATTCGTTTCGATGAAAATATTTGACTACGAGAACGTTCATATCTGAAAATGTGATCTGCCAAAATTAACGAATTGTTTTAGATCATTCTGTAGATAGTTTCATGTTAGTAGCGAATGTATGTATGCCAATTCCGCACGTATTGGCTTTATCCAACCCTTATTTTATATAAGTATGACTCTCTTTTACGATCTTTACTCGAATTTTGAAGATTATACTGCATTGTTCTATTTTCAAAAACGTCGACTTTTACATTTTCACATTTTATACACAGCGCAAACAAAAATTGCTTTGTTCTTTTTTATTTTTAGTGTGAAAAATGCCAATAAAACAACGAAATACCACTGAATACGATTATATTATATAGAGTGTCTCAAAAGTCATTGTGATAAAATTTCTTATTGAAAATTTTCAACTTCAAAAATTATTTACTATAACTATAATTAGTTTTTAATCACGGCATCCAATTTTTTATTGAAGTTTAATTATTTATTTGTATTTCTATTGATTTTATTTGTTCTGTTTTTATAAAGCATGTCTTCTGCAGCAATCGAAGCTGTACTACTATCATGTACCATGGTGCAACTATCGGATAGACAGATTTATTGTAGATTATAGACGCTCAGCATGCCACTATCGTAGGTAGCACACATTTTAAGCATATTGTAGATAGTTCGCCAGCAATGGCATTCTACATCTAGTGGACGACATGCTTTATGGATAACTGGTTTTTTTGAAAACTATGAAATATTTAACGCCGCTCTGATAAATAACTGTTTTTGACTTGCATGTTAAAAAGATCGTTCAGAAATTCCAGTCAGAAAAATTGCATGTATATGAACAATAATTCTTTTTTTAAGTGATTTTAAAAGTACCACAAACACAAATTTCGACTTTTAAAAATTAATGCAAGCAATCCATCACAGAAAAGATATACGAGTTGAAAGAGATATTCCACCGTGGCACATGCATGGACTGTTGTGATATACGTGAATGCATATAAATATGTGGGCACCAAAAAACCTCGGCAAATAACGTTTTCCGCGTAGGCATGATCTTTTTGAAGATGTAGCACGGAATAAAATCAATTTTCATGTTTGGCTGTCTTTCCTCTTGTGGCGTTAGAAGCTTTGTGATCAGTGGAATGAAAGGTTGACAGGGTCGAATCTTTTATCTATATACCAATAGTACATAAAAAAAAACTTAAAATAAAAATTGAACCATCTTCAAAAACGCCACTAAAATCCGTTAAATAATAAAGTTTTGATTAGATTATTTATTGTCAATTGGAAAATTACATTTCATTTGACATGTCAAAAATTGAACAAGTATATAATATTAAAAAAAAAAACTTCGGAGAAGTAAAAATTGGTTCTGTGCTAAATTCAAAGACTTGCGGTGACTCGCTCTCAAGATTACGACTTAAACAAAAAAAAATACAGAATTTCGAGGCAGGCAAGAAATTCAAATCAAGCCTGGAAATTCTGTGCCTAAGATGTAGAAAAAAAATTAGTTCCGAGGCAGACAAGGAATTGAAATCCAACCTCGAAATTCTGTGCTCATAAACCTTCAAGAGCAAGAGCAAAAAAAAGTGCACAGATGGCGTGTGCCCAGCTCCATATTTATTTGTCAAGCTACCACTAAAAAAACGCCATCTGTGCATTTTTTTTTGCTCTTGCTCTTGAAGGTTTATGAGCACAGAATTTCGAGGTTGGATTTCAATTCCTTGTCTGCCTCGGAACTAATTTTTTTTCTACATCTTAGGCACAGAATTTCCAGGCTTGATTTGAATTTCTTGCCTGCCTCGAAATTCTGTATTTTTTTTTGTTTAAGTCGTAATCTTGAGAGCGAGTCACCGCAAGTCTTTGAATTTAGCACAGAACCAATTTTTACTTCTCCGAAGTTTTTTTTTTTAAGATTTCACGTCTTTTTCCAAAGTCTAAGGCTTTTTTCTATTTTTCCTCCAAAATAAAAATAGGTGCGCTCTTAGAATTAAGAGACCATTTTCTTTTCTCAACGGGATGATCTTTTATATAAATTATACGATATAAAAAAATAATTAAGCACAACAATTTTGAAAATATATGTTCTGTATATATGAAAAACCCCCAAACGCAATACCAAACCCCCAAAACGCAATATAAAATCCCCAAAATGCAATATGAAACCCCCAAAATGCAATTAAAACCCCCAAAATGCAATATAAAACCCCCAAAATGCAATATAAAACCCCCAAAATGCAATATAAAACCCCAAAATGCAATATAAAACCCCCAAAATGCAATATAAAAACCCCAAAATGCATTATCAAACCCCCAAAATGCAATATCAAACCCCGAAAATGCAATATAAAACCCCCAAATTGCAATATAAAACCCTCAAAATGCAGTATAAAACCCCCAAAATGCAATATAAAACCCCCAAAACGCAATATAAAATCCCCAAAACGCAATATAGACCCCCCAAAACGCAATATAACCCCCCAAAAATGAGTACCACTTGTATTGATTTTATGGGTTTTCGTATGCCGTACCAAACTACATTTATGACGAAATGACTGTTAATATTCATAGGTATTTGGATTAAATTTCTGGAATAAGATTTTTGCTTTGTTGATGATAATACTATTATATTTTACTTATATTGTTTATATTATGTTGAAAATTATCTACTAGTTATATTTTCACAACTCTTGACTTGTAAAAATGAAAATCAATCCAAATACCTATGAATATTAACAGTCATTTAGTAATATGGATATGAATATAGTAAATCATTTATGACGAAACTTTTCTTGACAAATGTCACATCCAAAAGTTGATATTTGCGAGACTTTTGTCACCACTAATTACTAAAACAAGGAAATAATTTATTTTTATTATCTAAAAGAAAATTGGAAAATAATTTAAATAAATATCATGTAAAAAACGAAACAATTAAAAACAATTCACACACGTCGGTCCTGGGATCCGAACACTGTTCATCCAAGGTGTGAATCAAAGTAAGTGCGCTAGACCACTCGGCTGTCAATCTCACTTGTTAAAATACCTTATACCATGTATACTACTGTAAATATATGTCATACGAAAATTTGGTAAGAGCTTATATAAAACTTGGAAACTAAGGTTTTTTACACGGCGTTATATGGGAAAGACTCAAAATCAATGTATAGTAATCTCTTAGAGATGTAGGGATGGGCTGTTTTTGCGTTTAATTTACGAAATTTATTTTTCATTTATTTTTCATGTGCGGAATTTAGCACAGAAAAAATCTCTAACGAGATTCTTCAATATTAAAATTTATAATTTAAAAATTCATTAATTGAATAGAAACCTTCAGAAAGAAGGACTTCCTTTATTAGTGTATTTGCCATATGCCATATAATAGTACGACTATAATACTGATGATAGTTATTGATTTGCTGATAATTATATAAGTTTTTTCGCACCTCAATTAGACAGTAGTAAATATAAATGCATGGTAAGGGCATTATACGTCTATTTACAAAAACGTTTCCGCATGTTTCATATCTCCTTAAATTAAACATGATGCGCAAAATTTTTTTCCGCTTGATAAAAACATTGACAGAATGAATAATGTTGGCCTCAATTTAATTTTGTTGAGTGGATACGATGAGATGTTTTGGAGAACCATATTTGAGATAGTGGGAAGAATTTTAAAAAAATTGTCTTTTAATTTTGGATTGGGTCTTCCCACTATCTCAAATATGGTTCCATTTTATTTATTATAACTGTTTGAGTACCTATGTACTTTTATTAAATTGGCACCAGCCTCAAACCTTTACTATGTTGCGCTTTTTAATGACTTTCCTTGAAGGAAATTTAAATTTTGTTAGTTTTTTTTGTGAATTCATAAAACATAGTTTGCACGTTATTAACTGTCTTCTTCCTTAATATTTTAATACTGAATTTGAAACAAAAAACGATTTATATGAAGGTATCCACTATTAAATAGAAAACGAATCATCAAAATCGCTTCACAAATGCAGGAAATATGAGATAACATATAAAAAACTGCCTCTTACTCTTTTAAAACGACTAGGTTGAATTAAAAAAATATATTTACGGTACCAATCCGTAAACATTGTGAACAAAATTGTGTCGATTTTTTCAAATCGGTTAGCCCCTAAACAAAACTATTGCAAAACGCCTAAACACTGATTCTATTTTCCAAAATTTCAGCGTTTTTTTTGACGATTGTTTAAGGCAGTTAGAGCGTGAAAAGAATTGGCGTATCTGCAAAGTACGGTCCTGTGCGGGCCCATAAAGGAGTCCCTGCATTCATCTCGCATGTCCGAATGAAGCGCGGCCCGTGACTGAGTGCGCGGTAAATAATTCACAAACGACTTTCTCTCCGTTGCCTCTTTTTCTTCTCTTTTTTCTTTTCTCTCATCCTCTATATTCTTACTAAAATAGTGTTGAAGAATATTTTGTACTAAGGACTATGAACTATCATAATCAAAATAAAAGCTACTATAAAGTTTTATTATAAAACTAAACCTCTGATTCGCTCACGATAATGCCGTTGTTGATAAAAACATTGTATTTTTTATATCAATTCAACATAATTTTAAGTTAACAAAATAAAATTACTTGCAATACTGTTCAATATTTTTATTTATATAAAAGACGTTTCAACCAACAGTTTTGGTCCTTTTCAAATTGAAAAGGACCAAAACTGTTGGTTGAAACGTCTTTTATGTAAATAAAAATATTGAACTGTATTGCAAGTAATTTTATTTTGTTAACATATCTATTACTGTTGATAGAGTCAATATTATTAATAATTTTAAGTTATTTAGATTTGGTACACGTCACAAAAAGTACGCAAAAATGTGATGTTCGCGGACGTCTAGTACATAATTCGTAGTACTTTGTACTACAACTACCTTTTAAATGCAACGGTCCTAGATTAGCACGAAGGAAGAGGAGCTATTTGTAGTGAGTATTGATGCGAGTGAGTCTTTCTAAATATCCCGAAGACACCAGGGCAAGTGTTGTGGAAAATAGCAAAATTTGCACCAATATGCCAAAAGATTAAAAATATGTTCAAGTTGTTATCGTCCATGATGTTATTTTTATTTATTTATTATTATTTATTGTTATTTTATTTTGAAAAGAAGCTCAAATACAATTCAAAACCATAGTAGATTGCTAATTTTTATATATTTTTAAATTATTGTTTTAAATGAATGACAAGATGATCTCACTGCAAACATATCAACAAAGATTCTAAACTATAAACTTGCCTGAAGAAGTAGGAAACTAACCTACGAAACGTAGCAAATTTAGAAAACTTAGAATTTTCATTTATTTGTGTCCAATTACCCACGATCCATAAACATTAAAAATATGGACTCGTTCGAAGCAATAAGGTTAATGGGGTCGAAAGGAAATGAAGTTTTTTCTAAAAAAACTAGGCAAGTTTAATACAAATTGTTTTTGTGTTAATTCAAAGTTGACAAACAGAATAGTATTTTTATTATATAACTTTGTTATCTGCAAAAGGATGCAGACATCTACCCTCTTTTGTTTTTATACTGTCATTAAATATGTGTGTGAATATTTATTCGTATTCAATGTGTATTAAATTATGTTAATTTAAAAGTCATCTTCCAGGAAATAATGAAAACTGATAATCACGTGAATATAGTAAAGCACTTGTGACGCTTCTGGCAAACGATATTGAAACACAGCATGTACAAAGCGCTGTTTTACATTTAACGAAGTTTTTTATTTATTAATTTTTTTTGTAATGTACAAACCTAAAGGGAATATAGAAGTTTGATTTAGCTTGTAAGAATCACTGTGTAATTTTTTTTTATAAATAATGTGTATATCTGAAATTAAAAAGCTCTAAAAAATAGTTTTTTTAGAATTTTGTTCAAATTGACGTATATTTTTTCTCTCCGGGTAATAAGATGCAGGCCAGTAATTAGTATACGTACTAATTTTTACTCAAAGAAGTTTATATATCATAGAATGATTCTTTAATATTACGAACATTTTCAAAGACAAATTCTTTGGATAAAAACAGTAAAAAAGTTTTTATGAAAACATGTCTGGAAACGATTTGTTTTCGAAATAAATAAAATATATTTGTCCTTGGAATTTTTGTCGTATCTCGCTTCGTTTTTGTTACCTACTTGTTGGCGGTATCCTTTAGTTTCCTTCCTTTAGTTCAGTTTGCGTTAGTCATTCCACCAAATTCATACAGCTATTCTAAAAAAAATATACTAGTGGCTTTATATTAATATCTGAAATAAATCTGTACGGAAACGACTCTTGTTCATAGACTCTTTTTTCCATATTTTTATCCAAAGAATTTTACTTTGAACTTTTTCGCAATATTGAAGAGTCGTCTTCTACATTTTCGTAGGTTTTGTAGTTTGGAGATGTATGTAGTTTAAATTTAAGGACATATGATTAAAAAAATTAAGTAGATTGAAATTCTAAACCTTTGTCTAATTATAGCATTTTTATGTTATCTGGACGAGTTTTTACAAACGCAGTTGCCAACTACTTTATCCGAATTAATTCAATGATGCAATTTAAATAACACAGTACATACATTAGTTAGACAATTGTATAAAGGAGAAAAGAACTAATAACTTGTATTATGTTTGTGTATTTAAACGATGATTAAAGCAAAAGAATATGTTTTTGATTAAGCTAATATTTACTTGAATGAAAATATTTTAAAAGCGTATGTGATGATATCAAATCGAATCTAACACACGTTTGCAGATTATAAAAGGTGAAGCGTTCACTTATGCATGACAGAACTGTAGTCTTACATACCGGTTATGTATGGTAGTAATAATTTTGACCGGATAAAAGGCTATCTATAAAACAAAATGGCAGTGTCCGATTTTTCTTTCTCGGAATAGAGCAGTTTTCAACTGTAGAATTGAAACAATTAATGAAATACCGTAAACCGGGGCTACTTTGTGACTGCAGGGGTAACTTTGTGACACCAGACCTTAAGCAACAAAATCTGGATCCGGGTACAACACCATGAACCAAACATAATTTTGGGAAGTTACTATTTGTAACTTCCGAAAACTATGTTTAGTTCATGGTGTTGTACCCGGATCCAGATTTTGTTGCTTAAGGTCTGGTGTCACAAAGTTACCCCTGCAGTCACAAAGTAGACCCGGTTTACCGGTAATGTATTTACATCATATTTATGGAGATATTGGTACCTAATAAAATTAAAATCTCGACCGGAAATTACAAACATGTGCAAAACTTTCTGCGCAGCCTTGTATAATAATAATAAATAGACGCGGTAATTTAAAATAAATTACTGCGTTTATTTAACCGGCTAATTAAACGGTAATTTATTTTTTTACATCGCTAGTCTTACTGGATGCATCTTTATAATCTGTAATTTGGATTAGAATCAAGCCTGACAAGAGAAATTCTGGGGCATGTCACGCTGAATCCCAGTTTTACGTTTGTGTGTTATAGTATGTAGCAAGTACTAGTTTATAACTTATTTTGAAACAAAACTTTTTTAAACTTTAACTTTTAATGCGAGACACTCGTCTCCATCTCGCTTCCAAATCAAGGCCATTAGATATACAGGTCACACGTTAATGAATGACGTCAGCTAGAAGATCGTTCAATATTTTTAGCAATATCAATAGAAAGTCCACTGGATGACGGCATCCACCCCACTACTATCCAACTGATCTAATAACCTTGCTTATAAATATCGCTTCTTTTTAAAAAGGTGCCTTCTTACACTTGTTGCGCACGATTTTAATTTAACAAAGAACGAATCGAGGACTAGATTTTTTGTGTTAGGGTAGCATGTAAATCTTTTCTTTTTCTTTAAATATGAATGTACAAATTATGTTTTATTGAATGTTTTGAGAGACGCTTCGCCTCTGCAAACATGAAATAAGCGCTTAAATAAATGCATTAAAATTCGTATATTTGAAAATAACTCAAATAAAATATAAAAAACGTTCAAATTACATCTACATAATGCATAAACATTAAAATCATGACATCCTGATCAACCATTCACTATTTATTGAAACATTTTCAACCTATTAAACCCATCGATTTTTATTTTAAAAATCTTCATTTATGCGCAAATAAAAATATAATTTAATTTAGTTTATTACTGCATTGACGTCGCAATTCAGACCCTTTTTTAAACTGTGCGATAGTGGGATATGTTGAACACATAGAATCTGTTCACAGTTTCTAACAACGTGGACCAAAGTAGCCATTTTATCAGTTTCTTTGTTCTGGATAAACTCAAAATCTACTGAATAGAGTTTGAATGAACATTCTTCATAATAGAAAACAGTCTTACGGGTAATTGGAATAAAAATAAATTAATTTAAACACTGATTGATTGCAACGTTTCGTCTTTATTTAATTAAGACTTTTTCAAGCTCTGAATTGAACTTTAAAGATGAATTCTTCATAATTTTAATTAGCTAATTATTGATAGCATACATAGAGCATCAGTATTTATTCACATGTTTGACGTCCAAAAATAAATAGTGATGAGTAAAAAATTCACAAAGTTAAAAAATAAAGGTATATCGTTGTAGTAAGTGCACTAATAGGTTGAGTGAGTTGATTGTAAGAAACTTTTTCCTTGAGGGCATAAAACTCGGATATACGTAATGTTTATCCATCCACGCGTTTTAATATATATTACTTGCGTCTAATATGTTCAATAAACTTAAACATTATGTCTGTTTTTAAGTAACTAAGTTTAGAGAGCATCTGTCTTTTAAAATAACTTTAATCATATATAATAATATTTAAAAGTAGAATAGAAAAATAGGAAATTGTTAGGGCCAGTAACCGCCAAATTATCTCAGAGTGTAGCTTAATTTGTGCTTTTATTTTTTTACCGCCATGCGTTTCATACAGAAATGGAAATATGTTGTCATTTACCGAGATTAAAGACGATAGTAGATTGTATCAGGTTGACTCAAATGATTAATTAGAGCGACTGTGATCCTTGATGACTGTTGGAAAAAGTTTGGATGAAAATCTGTGGCATAGGATCAATTGAGAAGCAATACTAAGTTTAAAACTGCATTTATTTACTGACGTTTCGGTACACTTTGTAGCATCTTCAGAGTTTCAAATAAAAAAAAACGGTTTTTCCTTGGATTTTTGTTTCTTGAATTATAATACGTTTTTAAACAAGTAATTAATTATTAGATATGTTGTTATATAGACACATCAGTTATTCAAATTGTGAAAAAAATAGATATATGATTAATTAAAAGTTTCTGCGAAATATTACAAACATCTTTATGTTTTACCAGTCATAAAAAAACAGCTGGGGGAATAATTGTTATTTAACAACTGGTATTTCTAATTTCTATCTGTTTCAAGAATCGGGTTTAAATACAAAACTGTTTACTGATCAACTTCACAATTCGATTATATTTGTGTGCGGAAACATCAATTAATGCCTCTAAGGGTAGGAAAAAAACATGATCACAATATATATATTAATCTAAGTTGTTACTAGGAAAATTTGTCCAATGCTGTACTTACATTATTTAATCTTGTAATTGTAATCATCGAAGCATAGAAGATGAAATCCAGAAATCCATATGTTTTTAATGTTTATATGAAGCATTTAAACAAGTAAATGTTAAAAAAACATTGGCTGCGGTGCCAAACTCTGCTGACAAAATAGTGTGTTATCTAAAATACATTATGTGAACTTAAATTTATAAAACAAATAAATTAATACAACAATTATTGCACTAAATTATGAGCATCCTGCAGTATCCCTAAACTAAATTTGTAAACCAGACCCTGTTTGGATGATTTTTTTTAAACATTTAGTTTAATTATACATAATTATTTGAAAACAAGTTAAACAGCATTATCAGTGTACATAGAATAATAAACTTTCCTAAACAAATGCAAATTAGAGACATGAAAAGTTATTTTTAATAAGTTTAATATAGCGTTATTCTGTACGGCGCTGTTAAATATCTGTTTCATTTTAACTTATGTAATGTTAAATTTGTTAGAAAGTGATAAAAAATAACAGTACTGTAATTTAATAATATTGACTTTACCAACAGTTATATAATATTAAATAAAACGAAACTACTTGCGATTACTGTTCGAAATATTTTTTTATTTATAAAACGTTTCTACCAAATTTTTTGGTCCTTTTCAATTTATCAAAATACAAAATAAAATAAAATTTTATTTTATTTTGTATTTTGATAAATTGAAAAGGACCAAAAAATTTGGTAGAAACGTTTTATAAATAAAAAAATATTTCGAACAGTAATCGCAAGTAGTTTCGTTTTATTTAATATTTAGTACTGTAATTTGTTACGTTGGCCATACAGAATCATCCTAAGTATATTATATTTAGCAAATTCAGATAAAATATTCTAAAGCCTTGCAGCTGACGTGGAGTTTAACTTAGCTCAACATACTAATATGATATATTTGTTTATGATTGAAAACCTGATAATTTTTAACGTTACATCATTTTAAGAAAATCTCTTAGTTGATAAGTTTTGAAAGGAATTATGCATGTACAAAATTTCACCGCAACTTTAAACAAAGTGTACACGACGGAAGGTATTTTATCGACCAAGCTACCTTGTATGTGGAAGGTAGGCGCCCTAAACCGTTCGGCCACATTACGTATTTCGTTTAGATATGTTATTCTGTGTATTATTGGCGTTGGTCGGATGGCAGGACCTAGGGGTCGGACCAAAATTTCTCGACGTTTCATAACCTCCTAAACACTTTGGCACCATTTTTGAAAATGTTTATATATATATGTATATATATATATATATTTATATACGTATATATATATATATATATATATATATATGTGCGGGCAATAACTTTCGAAAGAGTTAATTGATTTTAACGAAATTTGGTCCACGTGTTGAAATCCATCACCGCAAGAAGCCTATTTAAAATGGGCGTAATCGGGGTATTTTAAGGGTAGTTTTTAGGGGTTGAAAAATGTTTTTGGACCCCAAAATACCGAAAAAATTTTCAGAATCGTTTCAAAATTGACATTTAACCCTTTAGTAGTAATTAAAAGGTGTCCCTAAAATTTAAATAAAATCGGCCCGACAGGACCGGACTTACAAATTTTATGAAAACACTAGTTTACAAATAGTGAATTATTTACTGAAAGTTGTATATAATTTGGTATAGAGGTTCGATTTATAATAATATTGCAATTAAGAAAAAAAATGTTATTTTAAGGGGTGTATTAAGGAGTACAATTTTTTATTTTGCCCAAAAACCAACTTAATCTCGCAAAATAAAGCCACCCTGCCTGTATAAGCAAATACACTATATTGTCGGCAGGGTTTTGGCACTGCGACCCGGGTTTTTATTTATTATACTCAATAAATGATATATCGTTCCGCGATGTGACGATTTCCAGTTCACTGTCCATCTGTAGCTTAAGTTTGCATCTGCGTTCATAGCCTGCCTTAAGAAACGCCGCTTCAAAAACAAAAATTACTCGTATCCGTCCGTCACACAAAAACTTTTCAATGGTGAGCTCCTACGTCGTGAAATTTATTCAGTTTATTGTGCTTGGCGAATCCACTAAAGTTTATAAAGCTCTTAAAGAATACCTTAAAAAAAATTTTCGATTTAGATACCTATTTACAATTTGATTAAAATTAAACTCTTGAATTAATTTAATGAAATTTAGATTAAATATGGTTTGATGGATTTCAAAATTTTTCCACACCCTTTGCAACAAGAACAAATACGTTTTTATACCTACGTATTATAAAAGCAAAGTTCTTATTAACATTAATTAAAATTCATTTTGCGAGTAAGTTATTTAGCTTCTCAATATGGAGAACAATATTATAACGAAAGAAGACTGCCTGATTATTTTGAAAAGAAAATTTGGTTGTGCGAAAGATTTGATTATTACAAATCATACAATAAAATCATACAGTGAAGGAATTAATGGTTTTACCGGTGAGCATTCATCTTTAGAGATAACTTACGAACAAAACAAATTAATTAAGAAAATAAGTTTTTTCCTTAAAAAGAAAAATAAATACGGAGATCAAGTAGATGTTCAACATTTAGATGAATTATTTATGAAAGAAATATTTTTTTATAATTTGCTGATTCGTAACAAAAACGTAAATTGGGCACCGAATTGTTACCTCACAAAGGGCAACGAAATACTAGTTTTTGAAGATGTATCTAAGCTTGGCTTTCAAATGATGGAAAAGTATAATTTTGACTTGGATCATTGTCGGTGTGCATTAAAAGCACTGGTTTCATTACATGTTGCTAGTTTCATATACGAAAAGGAACAATCAGAGACACGAAATCAGAAGTACTGTATATTTGATGAATATCCACAAATGTTTGGTGAAGTAATTTTCACCGAAAAAACAGTGAAAGGTCATCAGTGGTTATCTGTGAGTCGAAGATCACTCGAAGCTATTATTGAGGTGTTTCCAGAAAACTCTGTATCATCTGAAAAATATGTCGAAACATTGAGAGAAAGGCTTCCTCAAGTGTGTCAACTTTTGACACCAACGAAAAGATTTCGAAGTGTTATATGTCATCGAGATTTATGGCAAAATAATTTAATGTTTAAATATGTGGACGACAACCCGACAGAATGCCTCTTGGTTGATTTTCAAATGATAAGTTACTTACCTCCAGCTTTTGATGTTCTTTGTTTATTGTATATAAATACAAGTCCAGAATTTAGACAACAATATTTTGATGAACTTGTTGACTTTTATTACGAAAATCTTACTGAAGAATTGGCTAAAGTAAATATCAATTGTTCGGAGCAAGTGCTGTCAAGAGAAGAGTTTGATTTAAGTTGTCAATATTGTATTCCATTTGTGAAATTGAAAACGTTAATCTACAAGTCACTGACATTGCGGATTAAGGAAATAACCGCTGGATTAGAAGTTGACAGAGATAATATAGAAAAATTTTATTTTGGCGATAGAACAGCACATATGTTAAATTATTATAAGAATAATGCGAGCTACAGATTAGAGTACAATGAAATATTGAACGAATATCGTGATACTATCAGAGAAAAATATGTAAGTAGAGAAGATGTTCATAAAATACTAAAAAAGAGATTAAATACTGTCAAATATGATTTAATTGATTATAAGACAGTTTCAGCCTCAGAAAAGAAATTGGGATATCTCGGTCATCATAGGATATTAAAAATAATTGCAGCAGTAAATGGACAATTACAAAATATCGAATGTTTCGTCAAGTTGTATCCTTTGGAGGAATCACAAATTGAATTTTTAGTTTCCACACAAGGTTTTAAAAAAGAAACATTTGCAGTTGGTTCATTGTTTGAATATATGAAAAAAAGTAAAGTCACCCAACTTCAAGATGTTGTTCCTGAATCTTTTGTAGTTCATCAGAATGAATGTTTAATTTTTGAGAATTTGATAGAGAATGGTTTCAAAGTTCTAAATAAATATAATTTTTGCAGTTATGATGAAGTTGCGATTGTTATGGAAACTATTGCTAAATTTCATTCTTCTAGTATTGCGTATGAAGAAAGAATGACTGAAATAACAGGGAAATCTTTCAGGATCGATGAACGTTTTCGTGGGAAATTTCCTGAATCATATTATGTGAAAGATGATAATCATGCAGGTTTTAAAATGTTCCGCGTTGCCAAAAATGACTTAATAAAAACAGTTGATAATCTGTTCCCGAATCAAACTGCAGGAATATCGGACGAAGATTTTAAAAGTAAAATTTCAAAAATACACGAAAAGCTCGGGGAGTATGTCGCATGTTCTAATAAATATCGTAACGTTGTGTGCCATGGTGATTTGTGGTCAAATAATATTATGCTACGTTATGACGAAAGCAATAAACCAATTGATTGTCGTTTTGTAGATTATCAAGTCGTTCGATATACCGTTCCTGCTAATGACGTCATGGCATTTTTGTATTTAAACACATCTGACCAATTCAGAAAAGATAACGAAAATACAGTTTTAAATTTTTACTATAGTCAGTTGGAGAGAAAATTGTCAAAATATGATTTGGAGATAAAAAGCTTTATTAGTTATAAAGAATTTTTGGAAACTTGTGAATATGTCAGACCGTTTGCTGCGATACAAGCGTCATTTTTTTTCCAATTTATTATGATGAGTGATGAATATTTAAAGAAAGTGTTTTCCGATATTGAAAAAATGCGCCGCCTTAATACAGAAAGCAGGTTTTCAATTGTTGAAGACAATGTTCGTGATGATTTTAAATATAAGTTAAGAATAGAGGAAAACTTATATTCTTTAAGAAAATTGTGTGAAAATTTAGTTGTAACCTAATTAATTTTTAATGATGATTTTAGTTAACAAAAAATTGTTTAGTGAAAAGTTATCGTAAATATATTGGCCAACTTTTAATTGTTTAAAACAATTTTTGTATAATTGTTGTCGTTCTTTTATAGTTTTACTCTGTATATTGGGAACAAGTATATTTTTATTCAATTTATGTTTTTTATCTTTGGAGGAATTTCATATAACAAAAATTATTTTTTATTATTCAAATATCTGAAAAAAAAAACAGGAACTGAGTTGTAAATAGTGAACGTTTGTTTTTTGCGTTACAATGGGCGCATTCTTGTCGATTACATTTCTATTCTATAAGGTATTTTTTTATGAAGTAGTCATTTTATCATTACAATTTTGTATCTTGTGCAAAGGTATTACATAATTTGATAAAATCATTCATTATAAAATATTGTCCACTTGAATGTTGAAAATTTCAACACAAAGGAGGGAAATGTTTAGAATAGACGTCATTGTAAATTTATTATTCGAATACTAAAATTGCGAGCAGGAAATGGTTTTAATAGAAAGGGTTAAGATTGAGCAACCCTTTAACGTAGGACAAAGGGTTGTACGACAATTGTCATTAGCCAACATTTGCATATTGTATTCAACATTAAATCTGGTAGATATATTTATATATGCACAGTAATTAGTAATCGCATTTTAATAAACATTTGTTGAAATTGTTTGAGTTTCAAGAATTGAACGATGTTCATCAACTCAAAAAATTACTTCAATACTAGATTGCAGAAAATATTGTCAAAAAATTGGATCTGACGATGACTTTAGATTGTAATCATATAATTGCAGTTTTTTGTACATTCAGGAGCAGTCTAATGTCATATTCAAACTCCCTGTTATGTAGAACATTTGATTGTACTTACACAAAAAAAAAAAATGATTGAACTACATATACAAAAAGATCGGTTTCCAATCTAATTTGTATCAATATGCCGAGAAAAATATTGCTTCAAGTAGAAATTGAGTATTTGAATTAAAAAAAACTACTCATTTTTTTATTTTTTAAATAATAAGTATATCGTAAATAATATTGAAGAACGAAAAGAAAAAAAAATTTATGTCATAGGTAATTAGTAACAAATTAATTAAAATGTATATACATAACTTCATAAGATATAACGTGACTACAAAACAAGCCAGGAATGTTTGTGACGTCAAAATGATAAAAGTCGTGTATTTGAGTATGTTTTATTAAACATGCTATCAAAGTAACCATGGCAACCAGGGCCATAAAAACATTTTGACGTCAGAGAGGTTTTTGGCGCGTTATCGGATCTTAGCTTAAACATTATTTTTAAATTAAATATAACTTTTTAATTATGAAATTAAACAAAATAATAAAAGTAGTTTTGCTATAAAACTTGTATGTGATTTTTCCATTTATGTAAAGAGAAAAATTCATTCAAAAATCCAAATGTACAAAAAACTATGTTAAATACACACACGGTTACAAAATAATAATTTCAGTCGATTATTTTTTTCCTAGCAGAATCGATTTAAAATTCTATGTTTTTGTTATGGAGAAATATGTATGTTCGCAATCTAAGGTCATTGTCAAATCAGATTTTCTGACAAATCTTTCTGCAATCTAGCACAAAGCTGCTAACCTACTGACTTTTTATGAACTTTCACCGAGCGATGTAGCGTAGTGGTGAGATAAGTAGACTCGCATTCAGGTGGAACTGCGTTTGAATCCCGACGAGAAATGTGGCTGGGATTTTTTTTATCGTCTCTCGCCAAAAAACGATAATTCTTGTACTGGGCATATTGTTAAGGTTCCTCATGGTTTCCAGTAATTAATTCCAGGCAAATATTGAGATGGTTCATTATTCAAGCTCATCGTCGATTGCCTGCAGAACTCCTCTGCTTACAAAATTGCCAACCATATTCTCTGGAGACCGTAGTTTTCACACTACGACCCTGTGTTTTATGTTTAGTTTGTTTTGTAATGTCTAGATTAATTATCAATGTCTTTGTTATATAATTTCCATTTTTATTTTGTTAGCTTTGAATTGAATTTCATTTTATTAAATGTCGTTAGAAATAGAACCATTAAAAATATTATCTATATTAATTCATCTATCAAATTCGCAACACATATCCTAATTTCCCATAATTTATTCATTTGCCTATTGCTATTAAGGTGAAGTTTTAAAAAAATGTAGAAAATAACGGGAAGTCTGGTAGATGGAAAATAGTAATGGTGGGAATGGCGTCTGTTATGACGTCAAATACATTATTATTATTATTTTGATGAACTTCCACTAAAAGTAAATTACACTGAGTTCGCGGCAGCGAAATATATACAAATGTATTTATTTTTAGTTGATCCGCAGGGTCAATAAGCACATCTAGCCGCATATACATAAAAAAGAAGAAGAGTGCAAAAGGGGAGCATGAAACGTGGGCACTATTACATTATTTTTTGCAGCTAGAACGAGAACAGGGGTCAAGCAGGAGTCCCCAAGGAGTGACCATGCAGTGATACATCACGCAATGCTAGTCGTCACGGTGGAAAGGATCTCTTCTCTACAAACTGTGTAGGACACACCGGCATTGGAACGGTTGGTCCATTCACTATCACTCTATGCAGTGTCTAAAAACTTACACACATACGTTATCCACTGCATGACCAAAAATTCAGTGACACCTCCAGGAGGGCTCTCTCATGCAGACAGAAACAGCGTACCATATCCTGTGCGAATGCGAGGCTCTAGATAGCCGAAGGGCTATTAGGAATGGGTCCAGACGATTATATTACTACTGACGGGGAAATAGGACATAACTGCAAAATTTGTCATTTTCTGATTATACGTTCATTGTACATAAAATATATCCTCTATGCTTGGAAAAAAGGATATATCTGTTATCACGTTATTATAATATATATTGAGTGTACTGAGCTGGGTAGAGTAGTGGTGACAGCACTGGACTCGCATTCGGGAGGTACGGGTTAGAATCCCGGCGGGGGTAGATGTGGCTGGAACTTTTTCCTACTGCGTCTCGCCGAGAAACGGTAATTCCTGTACCGGCCATCTTAATTGAGGTTTTTCATGGTTTCCCTCAATTAATTCCAGATAAATATCGAGATGGTTTCTTATTCGAGGCCATGGCCGATTACCTATCAAACTCCTAGTTCAAAAATTACCTATCTTATCCTAATTTCCTATAATTCCTTCATTCGCCCATTGCTATTGATTAAGTTGAAGTTTTAGAAATGTAGAAAATAACGGAAAAGTGGTAAATGGAAAATAGTAATGGTGCGAATGGCGTCTGTTATGACATAAAGTCGAGAAACGGACGTTAAACGCATTATTATTATTATTATATTATTATTATATTACATATTGAGTGTAAAGGTACATATCTGATCAAACACATCTGTGCTAGTGAAAAAATATTCAAGATAGTTAGCGCCTTATTCACTTGAAATTATTTAGAACTGTCATAGTACAAAAATGAGTAACTACACGTGTTACCTTTTTCTCTATGTAACATATTATTCCCGTCATACATTTGTTCCTTTTTTCATCGTGAATAATTCAGAATATATTTTGAATTGACAGATAGATTCGTGGTTCTGTAATAATTCAACCGCGGACATTTCAACCGATCGAGATTTCAACCGCAGACAATTCAACCGATCGAGTGGAAAGAGTGGAAAGTTTCTGGTTTAAATCCCGACGATGACTGTCTAAAAATATTTTTTCTAATATTGCATTGTAACAATGGATGTTTCTTGACAATGGTAGCAAATCGTGCAGTGTTGAACGAAATTGCGTGTAAATTGAGAAACATATTTTCATTTTATTTTTTTACATTTTTTGTTTGCAGAGTTGTGCGTGATTTAAATAAAATAATGCTTGTTTGATTATTATGTAAATTTAACCGTCTACGGCAAAACATTTGACTTGATTTAGCCGAAATCGAATGTTTTTCTGATTTTTCAATTTTTGACCGAATGTGCCGGTGCTTCGGTGGGACTCTACTGATGACCAATTTTATCCTGACCATTATTCAGGACAGTGAGTTTTTCTTTATGAACCAGTAGAAAAAAAAGTCACTACTGAATAAATATTATTATCTGAAATAAATTAAGTAATTTATTGTTAAAAAACGTTTTGCATTTTGAATATTTTAGGTAGTTTATTTTGAATGAAATAATAGCTGTGAATATTTGGAGAGGGTATAGAATAAAAATAAGGAAGTAGAAACAACCTGCAAAAGAAGCAGGAGTATAAGGAATAAAGAGCGGGATGTTAACAGTGTCCTGTCCTGCATGTGATGTTCCCGAGGGACACTAACGACAGGCTCATACATTTCAATTCTGGCTGTCTCATCGCCTCTGACAATATAAACGGACCTCATGACAAAAAATGTATAAAAGAAAAAAATATATATTTTATGTGGTACAGTCTTCTTCACTTCATTCCAATGTGCATGAAATTTGATAATAATTTGGAAAATAAGTAGGTGCGCGCGTTTGAAATTATACTTCTCTGGCATGATTAAAAAATATTATTGAAATAAAAAAATACAATTCTTCAAAAAGCTTAAGAATAATTTTACTCACAACGCGCCAAAAGACTTACAACTTCAAAAAAAAAAGAAAAAGAGAATTAAGCATTTTTAGTAGTCAAACAGTATAGCACTACGATATTATTAAGAAAATATAATATTCAAATTCGTAACAAACCGATTTGATTGAAAACGTTGTCCATAAAATATGTATAAATAAAAAAACAATATCTTAAAATCTATATACTATATAAAAATGGATGTTGATCTGTTTGAGATTAATAGATTTCGACACCATTGGACTGATCACCATGAAATTTGGCACATTTATGTATTTTTTCATTTAGCAACAATTTGGATTATATTTTAAGTAATTAGTTATTTTGAATTAAGTAGCAGTAACAATTTTTTTCTATTGGAGTCATCTTTTCAATCCACCACTGGTCCACTTTTAATAGGCTATGCAAATTAAAAAGAAATCCAGTAGGTAATAAATCTGAAGATATATATAGCATAAATAATTCCCTCGCAGATTATTCCCGTTGAATTTGTTTCTAATGATTGCCAGGCGGATGCTGTAGTAATGTTCATTTACAAATGACTTCTTCCCTACAACATATTATATATCATGTTTTTCTTTTTTCGCATTTTCATCAAGCGAATCTCTCTCTTCATATAGAAGGTATAATAAGAGTTATTGTTAATCGTTCACAAATAGAAAGAGTTACTTAAAAAGATCTCGCCCAAGAAGATCGTAAGAGAACCTTTTAAAGACTGGATCCATGTATCATGCATTGGACCCACAAAGCTTGTGTTAACATTGATGTTTCAAATTTATACTGCAATTGTGACGTTCGTAAGGCTAGCAAATGTTTAACGAGAAGACGTTCAGGACTACCCGCCGTCTTTAGCGGAATCAAAAATTAAATTAATTTTTTTTTAATATAATTAAAATTATTAAAATATTATTACTATTTTTATTCCTCGGGAGAAAAACAGAATTACAAAATTAGTACCTAAATAGAAAATAAATCACATTGCGTGTAAAAAATAAATGGAATTTTCCAACCCAACTTTAAATTAATATGATGGAAGAGGCCCCTAAGTTATTTTAAAATTAAAATACATGCTGAAATTTGTTGACTGCATTTTTTTTGTACTTCAATTAAGTATCCGGGGTTAGATGACTTTCTCCTTCGAATATGAATGTTTTAGTAAATTTAACAGTACTGAGGCTTCGAAGTATATAGGATGTTGAACGACATTTTTAAAGTATACACTTTGCGATGGTAAGAAAGAGCGTCAAACATTAAACGTTCTATATTCTTCGTTAGATCGATGCTTTATGTGAATGGGCTATATCCAATATGAACTTTATCAATCATTTGACTCGACTTCCTATTTACAACGTCCATACATGCGTAATGGCAGTATACACAATGGAGGGTATAATATCAGTTACATGGAATGAATGGAGGCCAACAACAAGGAGGTGGAGGCTACTTTTAGAGGGAAAATTTAACTATTGCTTCCGGTAAATTTAACAGCCACGAACTTCATCAATATTGAAGGATGACTGAATTTTAAATGGGATAAAAACGATTATTGTGAATAATTCTTCTTTGCACGAATAAATCTGTAATTTCGTGATTAATTTGCACTGTAGAATTTTTCAAATGAAAATGTAAATAATGTTTTCGGTTATCGGAAATATTTCAAGTATAAAACAAACTTCTAGTAAGCGACGGAGCCATACCAATTCTACGACTTTGAGTGCCAGTTAATTTATCTTCTAATATGTTTTCTGAGATTATCATTGATATCCATTAATTTAAATTCATTGAAATTAGCAATCTTCACACTATTTAACAATTGAACGAATAAACAGCCAATTAGATTTATTTTATGATTTTTTTTTCAAAATATCTACGAAATTAACTTTTTTTTACAAAATGTGTAATATTAAGTGTGTTTTTCGACTTAATTGAAAATAAATATAGTTATTAATTAAGATATACTGTTCAGTTTGAAAAACAAAATTGTATCTTCTGCGTAATCACCGATTTTTCCTAAAAATAATAAAAATAATATTTATTTCGGTACATCTCAAACATTCTACCAATATACGATGACAGACAGACAAGCACACGCACAGATTTTTGCAATAAAAACACGTTTTGCACACTTTCAGACCTCAAAAAGCGAAAATATTATGAAAGAATATTTTCACATAAATTAGTACCGTCATAGTAAAATAGAGAAATTAATATGTTTGATTAGTAATATTTACAATATAATATTCTTCAAAGTTCGGTAGATAAATTAAAATACATTCTTATTAGTAAAAGATAATCAATTAAGAAAGAAATCCATTCAAACACAATTCAACACCATTCAATTGAACATTCTAAAGTTTTAACGATTTTCTTTCAAAGTTTCTATAATTTGTGATATTTTTAAATAATCTATTTTAATGTCTATTATAACGACAGCGCCATGTGAACCGTTCATTTATATATTACCCATGAAAAAGAATTTAAATGTTCGGAAAAAAATAATTTGTTCTTCATGTGAAAATAAAAAGATTATATACACTAAGAAATGAAACATTTTTAAAGCTGAAATTGTCTTTTCGATACGCCCTCATAAATATTATTGAGACAAAGCATTGTTTTGTTAAGTTATACCTATCTATCTCAAACACAGAACAACACACAAACTGTAAACCAACAGCGCTCAACATTTTTAGAAGGACGATCAATTACAATCTGCTGATTAACACTGTGCACAAAATAAGCCACTATGGCTTTAAATAAAACATATCTTATAGGGTTGAATGTAGCCAACAAGGAGACAATAATATTTTTCGTCTTTAAACGCAAAACAGTGGAAAAAAATTGAACATTAGGAGATTAATTGGTAAGAAGAAAATTTGCAATACTTTGAAAAATCATTTTATCGGTTAATTATAAGGCTTCATTCCGATATTGATATTTTAGTTCCAATATTTTTTGGATTAGATATAACTTCCCTGATCTCAGGATCGAGACTAGGGTTTGCAATCCCGCATTACCGCATTACAGCGGTTTCCCGCATGCCAAGAGACCTGCGGAATTCCCGCATGTGTGCTGTACTTAAATCCCGCGCGGGAAATTTTTTGAACTTTTTGCCTTTTTCAGGTACATACAGAAAATTCAATCTAATATTTTTGTCCACAATCCTGCGATTTTTCTTAATATTATAATAAGTAACTTTTATTTTCATGATTTGTGATTTTTTGTTTGGTTTTTTTAACACGAAGTTATATTTTAATTCCGATTTGTTAGATGTTTATTTATACGTACAACTTTAAAATTTAAATACACGATAAGTTCGTTAGTCGTTACGTATTTATAGTTGACTAAATAAATATTACCAATTAAAAATTGTCGGTTGATCGATCTCTTTGACTTCTAGTGTCAGCAATTTTTTTTTTATTTCTTTAGAAGTTTATAAATTTACTAATCAGCAAGAAGTACGTTAGATAAATAGAGACAATAATATCTATGGATAAGTAACAAAAGTCATATCATATGTTATTGATATGCTAATTTCTGTTAATTCTTAGATAATAGTTAATAAACATAGTTTTTAACGTGCATCGGTATATAATGGTTACCTGTTTGATTTCTACATACCAAGAATTAATTATATATTTTTTGATTAAATATAAACATTCCACAATAATAGCATTATTTTCAATAATAAATATATTTTTAAATCTCTCGCGGGAATTACAGCGGGATCCCGCTGTAAAGGCAAATTTACCGCAAATTTACAGCTGGAAAAAAAAAGACTGCGGGATTGCAAACCCTAATCGAGACATTCTGATGCGAAAACTGTTTGCAATGAAATTGTGTTTTAACTGGTCAAATATTCTTAGTTATTAGGATAGCACAAGGAAATATGTTGTTTGGAAATAGGAACAAAATCGTCGGAAATTATACAGCGACAAATTCAAATATAAAACATTTAGTAATTACGAATTTCAATCCTGATATACGTTATTCCAGAAATGTAATCCCAGTTATTTTGAAAAATGTATATATCAGATCCTTTTGATGTTAATAAATTGTAAATATTTTAGAGGAATTAGGATCAAAGAAATAAAAGACAAATTATTATAATTATAATAATTTGTCTTTTATTTCTTTGATCCTAATTCCTCTAAAATATTTATAATTTAGTAATCCTAGTTAGTTTACACTTTTGCGTTAATACATCTGTTATAAATATTTTAATACGTGAAAAATATTTTTTCCAGTAGTTCATCTTGAAGTGTTGGTAATGTTTAGAGCCACTGGTGTTGACACGCTTCCCCTCCGACACGCCAGGTTCTCCTAAGTTGTGCATAATGACCTCGTAGTTTAAACTTTTTAAAAAGCTTTTTCTTATCCGTGGCTCGTAAATAACACTGTGAATAACATCGCAGCTCTTTCGATGTCTGCTACTACTTGTTTGTATGTTGTCGTTCAGATCGCCGCCGTCGTTGTGCTGTTGTTAAAGTGCAAGGGGGAATCACCGCCACGTACTACTGTGTATGTATGTCTGATTGTCTTTGTAACTTAAAACATGTACGCGACTTTTATTCAGGAATTATACGCGTTCCATTTCATTGTCATTATTTATATTTGCTCTTTTTTAGTTTTATTTTACTTATTAAATGCATATTGCATTTTGTAGTAAATTGCGCAGACAGGTAATTTAAATAGAAACACAGACATTTTTAAGTCATTAAAGGTTCCCAAAGCGTCGGTACTAGTACACAGTCATATATACTCTTTGAAATATTGTTAGATTTGGTGAGAGTAAGTTGTTTATTAAAGTTAAAATTCTGAGGTCGTGCTAGTGGTACTACGATCAAGGAGGCATAGTTAAACAAAGATTTTTTTTAAAAGAAATAAAAGATCAAAGAAAATGTGTAAATCAAAGAGAATTTGCAAATAAAGGAACTACGTAAATAAGAGCACACGAAAAACCTCTATTCTGTCTCTGTTTGAAGTTTAAATTTTGCTTGAGAAATATGACATTAAATCATAAATAATCATAATAGTTCTTCAAAATGGGAGTTTTTGCCTTTTTTTTAAATATCTTCGACGTTTTTTTTTAAACTTTCAAGTGTACCAACAGAAGTGTCGTATAGCTAAAGGGCTGGTCGTTGGGGTAACTTTACAGTTATTAAATTCTTTTTCTTTTGAGGGATGCAACATTTTGAGGGGTGCAACATTCAAATCTTACCCTGGGCGCTCATGATCTTAGCTACGACACTGATGGAAACATTATTAGATAGTATTTACAGAAACCTGAGTGTGAACGTTAATTTTGGTTTACTACAACCGAAAAACAAGGACTAATTTGTCCACCAACTTATTAATATTTAACTTATAAATCTAACCTTATAATAGTGTAATTAATACAACTAATTAAACCGAAGTTTGAACTCATATATACTTGCTGCGCGTCTATTGAAAAAAATTATAATGAAATGTGATCATTTTTTAATTTGTTGTAGAGAGACGACAATATCTTCAAACTTAATAATTCAAGAATATATAAAAAATCATTAATTAATTCTCACACAATATCTCCCCCTACACGGTTCAACCATTGGAAAAATATACGTTTGGCAACCTCAAATTAATAAAGGTTTTTCCTGATTGGTCTCAGATTACCACGAAGTGAGGATGCAGGAGAAGTTGAAAATACAGGATTCGATTAATCTACTCAATGCCGGATTTACATAAAGGCGGTTGGGCCCCAGACCCCCGATCCTCCACAAACTAGAGACCCCCACAACCTAATACAAAATTAAATTTCTCTTAATAAATTTTCAATAAAAATTTGCAATCAAAATCTACAATATCTAAATTTAAAATAGAATCTTAAAGTTTATCGTTTTCATTAATAAATAAAAAAAAAGGTTTTCAATTTAACAAATTGCATCGTGCATTTTAATATTCATCCAATCTTGATCTCCTTACATAGGGGCCCCCCACAACATTTGTGCTCATGAACCTTAAATTATCAAATTCGACACTGGTATCTGGGTGATTCCGTTCTAACTGTGACTTTTTTCATTAAAAATTTCAAATTTTGAAATTAAACTTTTTTAACTTTTTTATGCATATTATTCATCTATTTTACTGTAGAAATAAAACTCTAAGAGGAATTTAATTAATGATAAAAATAATTTTATAACTAATTAGTATAACTATATACTATTTTTTGTTATTCTTTCACATGGTACTGACAGACACGGTACTGACATTTTCATTGTAAATAACGACTGTAATTGTTTGGTTATGTATTTAATAATATCCATTTAATGTAAAATTTAGACTGGTATTTAGTACAAGAATTTAATATTTTAGTCAGAAAAAATTAATAATTAATGACGTTTATCAATACCACGGTATTGACAAGACAATTTATGACATACCTTTTTTAAAATTGAGTTTTAACATGACACAATGTTTTAAATATCACTCAGGTGACGTACTTTCAAGATGACTTACTAGACGTTTCATAAATCTTGAGATAGATGGCGCGCGAGTCACACAAACTCAAATTCAAAAATTCGTTAAAATTTAAAGACAAAAGTTATTAAACCGAAATTCAATGGTAACTTAAGATATTAAACAACAAGTGTGTCAATTTTCCTCAGTTTGATCATAAACATTAGAATTTATAAGGTAATTAGTTTAAATCATTTGTTACGACAAAAAAAATTAACAATTTATCAGTAAATTCTAGAAATGGACATGACACGGTACTGACATTCAAGTGATGTAGTATAAGTTTTCTTTAAGTGGCAAGTTATATTGTATAAAAATAATGTTTAAATATCTTAAGAATTATTCAATTAACACAAAATGTTTATTAATTGATTATTAATTAATGACTTGTGCGAACAAACAATACAGGACATTGAATATCACAGTTATAATGGAATCACCCATCTATCTATATATAACTATGAATCAAGGACTTTCGATGAACCCTATAGCGTATATTTATATATTTCTACATATTTATTCTATGTATGTTATTTTTAAAACCAAAACGCCTGTCGTACAATCATTCTTCCGATATAGGTGGATGGTATGACGAGAAACAGCTGTGACAAGCGGCGGGTAGCTGTTGACAATGATAATCCCGTAGGTCGTAACTACACGTGGTTCAAACATCAGTCACGACGACGACAAAAGATAAAAACTATTGTCTCAGCCGACTCTAAATCACTACGCTAATAGCCTTGTATTAATCTTTAAACTTAAACCTCCTCACTTCTACACTCGGTATTCAATACTCTATGTTATTAATGTATTTGCCTATACATAGTATATGGGCACGTATACTATTGTGATCAGATGACGGAACCTAGGTGTCAGACCATCAAATCTCGGTGTTTCACATATTAATGGCAACGACCATTCTAGCCTCCTCACTTCTGCACTTCGTGTTCAATACTCTATGTTATTAATGTATTTATCTATACATAGTATATAGGCCCGTATACTATTGAGATCAAATAGCGGAACCTAAAAAGTTTGTCTCCGTTATCTGCGTCTATTCCTGCGTTAAAAAGCATAGCTTCAAAAATTGACCCAACAGGACGGTCAGATTTCCAAAATTTATTAATCAACTAGTGACTAGTTACTGAATAAATGCTTATTAAATGATTTTTGTCGAATGACGATAATCTACCTACTCTCTCTCTCAGTTTCTCTTTGCTATGAAAATACTAATTTTCGAACTGTTATTTGATGCAGATGGTAAATGGTTTACTGAGTTTTGAAATTTAGAAAATATAATCATTTTAGGGAGATATATATATTTTTTTTATATTATATACGCGCTCAGCGGCTATATGCGCGGGTGGGAGTAATATGTACATAAATTGGCTAAGTGGGGTGGGGGATATATTAATAGGTTCATTTTTTATTTTGTCTCTAAATAAATGTATGTGCGCATAACGATACATTTAAATACCATAGTGTATTAGCGAATTACAGTATTTTTTCGACAGTTTTGCACTACGACCAGTGTTTTTAATACAGCGCTTAATGCTTTTAATATTTTAGTCGTTGTAAAGACGACGTTAAAAGCTTATTGAAGAGTTATTTTATATGAAACGGAATGACGGAAATGCTTTTATCTATTTAATTATACCTTTGCTATTTATAAAGAACAAGGCTACATAATTTTATTGTTAAAATTACAGTTTTAGTTGAATTATCCGTGAAAGAAAAAAAATCCATTTGAAACAAATTATGACAATAAAAGTTTATATAAATTTTCTCTGCAGATCTTGTTTGGAATGATTACTTCAGGAATGGCTTGTAAATATCCGGGTTTGTAGCAACTAGAACTAGTAAATTGAATTTTCAATTTATTATAAAATAATAATTTGAAAACATTAAATGTCTCAACATAATAGCCTACATTACGTTCTGGATACATACGTAAATGTGGAAGGCTAAACAATGACATAATTTTAATTTATGTTCACAAGATCGATATATATTCGTATATAATGTTTTGTTTTCCCTGCCTCTTTATTGGAAAGAAAATGTGCGAATTAAACATTTAATTTAAATTCAGCTTTGTTTATATTTATATTCACCCCTTCTTCTCTTTCGAACCGTTCGTTTAGGTGTTTCTCTCTCTTTCACCATTTATGTTTTAAAAGTTTCGCTTGATATTCATTTTGCTACTGGTCTCAAAAGCTTGCGATAAAGACTGTGTAGCATTCGGCAAAGTTTGGATGGTTTGTCTTCGAAAAATAATAATTCATCTAAAAAATACATTAAATTCGGTTCTTTTTTTAACTAACCAAATATCAGGATTTAGATATTTTCTAATTGTTTTTTTTTAAATAGCGAGTGTTGATTATAGATGCTCAATAAATGGCGAAGCGATGATGATGTACCGTCCGATGCAATGCCACTGCACGGTGCGGCTGGGGTTCGGAGTAGAGATACAGATACATAGACTATAGCAGAGCATAGCACGGCATCCTCCATCCAGATATGGTTATTTTATTTCGCGACACTCCCTATCTCGGCCATAATTTGTGACGCTCCACGAATTTATAGTCTTTATTTTGTGAGCCAATTAATTAATTCTGCAGCATTGGAATACCAGAGACCAGTCGTGCTTTATATATACATAGAATAACAAGCATAAATACATATCGCTTACGCGCTTGGTTCAGAACTACTTGCTTTAAAACTAAGTCGTTTTTACTATTCCAAATTTTTATTGAAGTTATACTCCTAAACCTGCAGAAACGTTTTTGTAAATAGACGTATAATGACCTTACCATGCATTTATATTTACTACTGTCTAATTGAGGTGCGAAAAAACTTATATAGGTAATTATCAGCAAATCAATAACTCTCATCAGTATAATACACGTACTAAAAACAATTTAGATATCCCAAGGGCTAATATTAATATCTTTAAATACAATCCTAGCAACTTTGGGGCAACTTTATACAATAAACTTCCTGACAATTATAAAGACCACACTATTACCTCAAATGCATTTAAAAAGAAAATAAAGGATTTTTTTCTTTCTCAAGGTTTCTATTCAATTAATGAATTTTTAAATTATAAATTTTAATGTATTACATACTTGTTCAATTTTTGACATGGTAGATGAAATGTAATTTTCCAATTGACAATAAATAATCTAATCTAATCTTTAACGCGTTGAGAGAGAAATTTTAGCAGACAACTGAAGTTGCGCGTTCATATAGCTAACGAAAATTCAATAGAATGGAGTTAGCCGCACTAACGAACTTCGAAAGAAATAAGTCGACCGCACTAATGAAAATTCGAAAGTATGAAGTTGGCCATAAGAGGCTCAGACTGAAATTATAGATGGACGAAATTAATCCACTTTCTGTCATCTGGAAACTATATAATAATATACTAGACTACTATAAGCTTTGATCACAACTAATAGTCACTTGAAGTATCGTACAGCGAAATAAAGTAAAAACCAAAATAAAATTTTGAAAGTAAAAAAATATTTGAGGTATTAATCTTAAGCTTTCTGAAGATTTTATATCAATAATTTTTTTGCATTGTATATTAAAAATCACGTCAAAGAAGTATAGCTTCAAACACGCATCTACTTTTTTGGAAGTTCTTCGGATGTCTTGGGATATTTACACAGATTTTTACTATTACCAACCCCCTACGTCATTCCCTTCCCGATTTATCTTAGAGTAAAATAACTCTACCCTGACAAAGCCGGACCGGAGAGGTTACAATAAAAATTGAGAACTTGGGTTGTAGAATAGTTTTACAACCGCACATTAAATATCGCACTCAAATAAAACATTTGCATGTTAAGTTAATACGTGCTACTGTTATGCATTCTATATTTATTTATTTGTTAAGTGTGATTATTTTCTGTTGCGAAATGTTTTATTATTTTTATATTTTGATAGAAATTATCAAAAGATGTTTATCTTTACATTATAATATCCATGCGTAAATATTTTTTTCCAATTCAAGGCCAGGTGTTGAATGACATGATTTGTATTATTAGTAGTTTTATCCGCGTCTCTGGTCGCGTTAACGTTTTATCGTCAGAAACTTGATGATAACCCGTTCGTAACTGGAAAAAAGTTGAGTTGGGTAACTCAGATCTGAACCGGTTCAAAGAGCCGACTCCGACAGAAGATCCGTGAGAGCCGACTCACTTTTTTTTGAGCCGACGGATCAACGGATCTGCATAACTCAGTGAAACACTTAACACACAGAAGCACATTTTTACGTATCAGTTCTTGATTTGATGCATCTGTCAGCATTAATGACTCATGCATCACATGTTTGGCTATGCATTCTTGATTCTATACAGGTCGTGATATGATTGACTGAACTAGGTAACTCAGTGGCAGACTGCAGTAACATATTCAGAACTCGGCTCTTTTTGAACCGGTTCAGTGAGCCGGCTCACATACGGGATCCTGATGCAAAGATGCAGATCACTAAAAAGACCTGTTTTTCCCATCTCTAGAAAAAAAGTATCTTATAAGTTTACGTACTAATTGATGTTTCATTAAAACGGATCCAGCCGTTAAACGATTTATATTGATTGCTATATTTTAATTTAGATCTACTATAATTCTATGAGTACTTACAGCAGAGAACGTATCGTTTTAAGTAGCGCCACTGAATAAAACAAAATTAAAAAAAAATTATTTTAAGAAAGAAGCAACGTTCCCCATTATCCGAGAATGTCATGATGGCTTATACTATAGCGTGACCGAAGTGATAAATCTTTCATTTCAGTCACATAGTACAAAACGCAGCTCCAAAAATTCTTCAACTGCCTTACTGCATGCATCCAAAGCGGTGCATTGATGATCCCGTTTATTGATCAGGGATGAACATTTGAAATTTTAACTCGCAAATATACCTTTTTTTCGCAAAACTACTTTTATTTCTAAAGAATATATAATAATTCCAAACAGAAATCTAGAAAAGCTAGATAAAGCCACATAATGCTTTTATTGGTAATTGTATTGTCGGCAGAGTTTGGCGCTGCGACCCGAGTTTTTTTCTTGAGTTACTATTACTAAAGTTACTGGATTTATCAAGTACCGCAATCCAATGAAATCGACCCCAAATCGCTGATTGACAGAAAATGATTTTGTCGTACATGCTTTACTTTAGGTTACAAATCAAAAAATGACTTTATAATAACATTTACACAATTTTTAAATTGTATAATTTTGGTAATTTATGTATTATATTTTTACATATGAAAATCAGTGGCGTAGATAGCTTTTTGTCATGGGGGGATATGACTCAGAATAATATCCTGATTTTTGGTAAGTTATATTTTACACTGCGATAATAATCCTCGTTGCATAGTCATGTACAGAAATTGGTCACATTTTTCATATTCATAAGTTGCATTATTAGAAAAATTCTCTTATTATCAAAGAAGAAATTCAAGTTTTCGAGATTTTTTTGCTAATTCATTAATGACTTCGTCTGCTGTGATTCCAATGTCACGATGCATTGCCAGAGCAGCCTAACCATTCAAGCGGTCCTATAATAGATAAATCAGACAATAATTCGAGTTATTATTGATGCATATTCGATAGTTTCCAAACATTTAGATGGAAAATGATGAACTCACTTCTTTTATCGTGTTCCTTTGAATTGTTTTTATCCGTTTCAAACTTGAGAATGTTCGTTCCGCAGTAGACGTAGATATACTGGCAATGTAGCTAATATTCTCTTCTGGACAATCATCCAGCGCTTTCAACAAATTGTTAGGCTTGATGTCGCCTTTACGGATCAAATACTTCTTCCACATTTTCATCTTATAATTCTCAGACCCAAGGGGGGGGGGATTGATCCCCCTGACCCCCCCCCCCCCTATCTACGCCACTGATGAAAATGATTTAAATTTCATCGATATTTATTTTCGAATTTGTTATTTTTTTCTTAGTTACGAAAAATTTGATATATTTTAATTGATTCGTATGTCCCAAAGTGTTGGATGATTTTGACACCTTATAGTAATAATAAAAGTAGATTATCTTAAAGGACTGCATTATTAAAAACGTCAAGATGTAATATGTCTGGATACAATTATTAATCTAGAGACTTTAACTATTGCCATATATAAAAATGCGTTAATTGCTGCCTGATTTTCAATCTCCTCAAAAAATTTCTTATTTTTCATTAATATAAACGCGCCTAGTTTTCCTTGCTTTTTTTAAGCTCTTACGATAATATAATGGGCAAAGTTTCATTTCACCCCTATGTTATAGATATCCACAAGACGGAACGTCAATGCAAACAAATAAAACTTTGCACATAACACATGAACATACATATTACAGTCAACAAAAGATTGCGGTCAATACTGGAGAAGAACAGGGAGACGTGCATGACTCTCCAGCATCACTTGCATTGAATTCCGCCTGCACTGCCCCGAAAATGATTTCATCTCAATATATTGTAGCCGGTGTTGCCGAATAAAATCCAAAGATTTATCCTTAAAATAGTTTTGCTTTCCAACAGAACGCACTAAAGACTCACAGTATATTTTTTGTTCGAAACCCTATAAAATAGTGACATTTATTAAAGTAGGTACCAGAATGATCAGTCATTTTTTTATATTAGTAATATTCTAGAATGATTCTTCTTTACGAGTTTCGTGAAACATTATGAAAATTAATAATAATGAAAGGCTCGTATGATTTTAAATGATTTGTGTGTCAAGTTGAAAAATGTTTGAAACCTACTGTTCCATTAAAATTGCAGAGCTTGTGAAGTTTGCCGTAATAGGAAAAGTTTGGGAAACACTGCTATAGTTTATGAATACTTCTGCTGAATCTATAAGCTATTTATATTTCGAAGAATATTCTAATCGGTTTGGTGGTTTCCGAGTTTTAAGGCAACGTACATAAAAGGTACAAACATCTTCTATTATATTACGCATAATGTTAGTACAGATATAGATCAATTTGTATAATAATATATTTTATTCTATTGATTAGGTTTAGTCGTTACTAATGCTACGTATTTCATAATCGGTCAAATACTTTTTGTAAGATATTAACAAATAGTTAAATTCTTTATTAAAATCTGATTGCATAATGAGTTCACTGTAATCAGAGTTTTGTACAAGTTCGCTTGTTTTTACACGAAATAGACCGTACGCGTTGGGTTACCTTTACCATGTAATCTTAAAAATGTAAAATTGATCAGTTAAATTGTAGTATCATAATAAATTGTTGTGAAAACAAGTTTCGGTGTGTGTTGTCGATTATTTTAATATACATTTCTTTTTGGAAAAATGTAAAAACCGAGTATTTTTATTTTCTTAATATATTCAGAAGCATTCGGCAGTCTTTGACAAGCTTGGGTAAGTTTGATTTTGCGACTTTAATTTTACGTACATATTTTGAAAATTGATTGAATATGCATATAACATTTTAAAAAGAATACGTGCTTTAAAAAGCAGTTGAACATTATTATATTATTATTTTTCGAGCTGATAAAGTTTGGTTTTGCGATGTAGGCAATCAGATTTATTTGCTCAATATATTTTTAGATTATAGATTCGAAATCTCACTGAAATAAAATATGATATAATTATTTCATTTAGTATACCATTTGTTTTGTTGCTACAAACAATATACATAGACATTTTTCTCTACTTTACTATCAATTAATATTTTCTCTTATAAAATTATTTATTGGTCACTTTAGATTTAACATCTGAAAAAAAAACAAACAAATGTATTGGAAAACTATCAATTTGGCAACACTGTTTGTAGCTGCAGTAGTCCAGATTCAAACTCTTCATTTATTTGTACAATGCCAGTGTATAAATCTTTTAAAACGTGCATCGCCACATTTAATTTTAAAAAATCAAATTGTGTGATTGATAAAAATAAAGTGCTCTATTCCAGACACCAGTGACAGCGTGCAACTAAATTCATGTGAACAAAAATTTTTAAAACGATAAAAAACTTGCTTATTCAATTTTCGCTGACCAATTTTAAAAAACTAGCGGCCCAGACCGGCTTCGCCCGGGTGTAAATGTAATATATAGAATATAAAAGATGAGAATCATTATTATTAAATTCTCAACGTGTATTGAATTTGCGCGAATTCAATCCCTTTTATTTGTGAATGTTCAAAAATCGAAGAAAAATCTTATTTCCCAAAAATGAATTTAAAAAATTCTGTTGATCCGATCGCTACCAAACTTCAGATCACCCGCTGGGCTAATCTAAAGATTGTCTGAAAATTTCATCAAAAATGGTCTACCCGTTTGGAGTCCATAGATCACATATACGTCGTCTTTTATCTATATAGATTATTAAAATGTAAAAAGCGGTTATTGTGACATAACGATAATAGTTGGACATATAGTATCGCGAAGTTTTTTGTGGTTATTGATATGTTCTTTAATATTGTAGAACATACTTTTATTCTATCATCAATAGTTTCTGCAGCGCATGCAACGAAAGATGTTTTATGGCATTTTTTTACACCTTGAGTTACGTTACTAAAGTTTTAGTAAGGATCCCTAATATTTTCTAGCAATAAATATAGTCTATGTTACTCAGGGTGAATGTAGCTTTCTAATGGTGAAAGAATTTTTTAAATCGGCACAGTAGTTTTTGAGTTTATTCATTACAAACATACACACAAAAATACAAATCTTTCCTCTTTATAATATTAGTGTAGATAAAAAACGTCGCTCGGAATCAAATGCTGGTCAGTGCCTTCAAAACCTATACAAAAATTAGAAATTATAAAATACGTTAGAATGATTTGCTACTATTGAGTTAAGAAATAATACATTAAAGAAGGTTATAAAAATTTTTTGAGAGTTTTTGAGTCATAAATAAAAAAATTGTTGATTTTTTCTAGGCTTTTTTATAAGCTAATTTAAGTTGTAATGAACTTTCGTGATCACTGTATAAACAAGTACATAGATTAGGAGTTATGCGACAAAAAATGTTATTTTTCTTTGAATAATTTTGTAACTACTTGACCGATTGACTCCAAAAACTAATTAGATGTAAGTCTCAATAAACTCTTTCAAATGCTGTAAAATCAAGTTCAATCGGCTGATTGCTCTGAAGATATCGTACGATAAAAATTTGGTTACACACATCCAAGCATACAGATGCCCATCCAAAAATAGTCAGAATAGCTTCCTAGAATCCCAAACGTCGAGATCTGATCAAAACTCGTCTGTCGAAAATCGGGCTGAAATCAATGTTACAATCAATGTCTAGATTCTAGACTAATATTTTCTAAATTGCTTTTCTTATAGCTACGAGGAAAACTAAAAGTTGTGATTAATAGCATTCTCAAAACGTAATTATAAGATAAAATTTTTCAGAATGTTATTAATAACAACTTTTAATTTTCCTCGTAGCTAAGAAAAATATCAGACTATAGAGAGACGGGGTTAATGACAATGCTTACTATACCAACAAATTTCCTTTTTTGAAATTTTCAATACCAAGAAGTTAAAAATATTTGTATTAAATTTACAGTAGTAAAAACGAACACTTTTCTCGGTAAAAATACAGTATCCCAATTATCGAACTATCCAGGGAATAGTAAATAAAATTTTTCTAAATAGGTACACGTCCTAGTTTCTACATGCATTTGACAGAAGAGCGTTTTTCCATTTGAAAATCGACAAATTTGAATAGACATTTCATTGCAGCAACAATAATTGTATTTTTCCATTTAAATTATCGTTCGCGACGTCACATTTTTTTTACACTAAAACAAAACACGTACGAACGGTTGAACAATTGAACCAGCCGCATATACATATAGTCCAAGCTCGGACCGTACAAAAATCTACTGAACAATACTACTAAAATTTTATTGTTGAATTTAACAGATAATATGATAAAAAAACATCAAATCAAACTAATTCAATTTTTGTTGTCAGTATCTCGAATACGGGTAAACACTACTTAAAATTTATTCAGATTACAGAGAAGTATCAATTATTAGTGTATTTACCACAATATGGTACATACAGTTTTGGCGTCGGTCGGATGGCAGGACCTAGGAATTGGACAAAAATTTCTTGACGTTTCACATCATTTTAAGCAGCTTGGCACCATTTGAAAATAAGCAATTAAAAAGTGTCCCTAAAATTTCAATAAAATCATCCCAACTTGACCGGACTAAATTTTTTGGAAACACTAGTTTGCAGATGGTGACTTATTTGACTTATCTGAAGGGTATATTTAAATCGGTGTAGACGTTGGATTGATAATAATATTTCAATTAAGAAAAAAAATATTTTACGGGGTGTATTAACGCGTTATATTTTTTATTTTGCTCAAAAACACATTTAAGTTCACATAATAAAACCACATTGCCTGTACTAGCAAATAAACTGTATTGTCGGCAGGGTTTTGACACTGCAACTCGAGTTTTTTTTAAAACTATCATTGTCTGCCTTGCATTTTTTTTGCATACCTGGAAGGCTTCATATTAAGCACGTATATACATTTGACGTGATGTCTGCCAAGTCTGCAAGGTAGACGATGATAATATTGTAAATAAATAACTGGTACTTCTTTATAATCTGCATAAATTTCATCAAGTGGTGTTGAGCCATATTCGAGAAACTAACAAAAAAATAATAAAAAATTGAATTAATCTGGCATCGATTAGACTTTTGCACGATTAGAGTTTGGACTACTGAATGTAATGGTGTTCTCTACTCTTCGTCCTTCTTGTCCAGTTATATGTCCGATGTGTTGGACGCTGGGACATTCGGACGTTCGCACTCAGACCTATTCGCGCGTTTTTATCCCATCTGAGTTGTTCGTTTTTATTATAGACTTCAACCACGGTATATTCTAGCCGAGGGATGTAATATTTCTATCAAATAATACAGATACTGCACTGTGCTTTTATTAAACGTGATATAAAACGATTTGCAAAGCCAAATTAACTTCATACTAATATTTAAATAAAATCAGATACTTGACTAACTTCTAGAAATTTTATTTTGTCTATACTAATACTAATTCTAAAAAAAAAAAAAAAAAACCCGGGTCGCAGTGCCAAAACCCTGCTGACAATATAGTGTATTTGCTAATACAGGTATTGTGGCTTTATTACATGAACTTAAGTTGGTTTTTGGGCAAAATAAAAAACTTGACTCCTTAATACACCCCTTAAAATAACATTTTTTGTCTTAATTGTAATATTATTATCAATCGAACCTCTATACCAAATTATATACACACTTCAGTAAATAATTAACTATCTGCAAACTAGTGTTTTCATAAAATTTGTAAATCTGGTCCTGTTGGGCCGATTTTATTGAAATTTTTGGGACACTTTTTAATTACTACCAGAGGGTTAAATTTCATTTTTGAAACGATTCGGAGAATTTTTTCGGTATTTTGGGGCCCAAAAATATTTTTCAACCCCTAAAAACTACCCTTAAATTGCCTGATTAGGCCAATTTTAAATAGGCTTCTTGCGGTGATGGATTTCAACACGTGGACCAAATTTAGTTGAAATCAATTAACTCTTTCGAAAGTTATTGCCCGCACACACACATATATATATATATATAAACATTTTTAAAAATGGTGCCAAAGTGTTTAAGAGGTTATGAAACGTCGAGAAATTTTGGTCCGACCCCTAGGTCCTGCAATCGGACCGACGCCAATAGTATATGTTGCCATATGGCAAATACACTAAAAAGAAATGTTATCGACTTTGTTAGGGTACTAATCGAAGCTTACTAACGTCAGTATGATCCTAATTTTTTTTTATAAAAAAACAAATCCAGTTTTTTTTTTAAACTAATTGAAGATTATAAATGTCAGTTTGATCCAAAAAAAAATTATCAAAATCAATTCAGCCGTTTTTTTTGTCTAATAAAAAAAAAAACAGCAAAAATAGTGAATTTTATGATTTTTTGAAAAATATTTGTCGGATCTAGTTTGTCTATTTATTGTTTAATATTGATCATATTGGGAAGTTGTTCGTGTGGACCTCGAGGGTCACACCTGTAAAGTCTCAATAAACGACCCATCTTACGGCTTTTTTATATTTGTTTTTCAAATGAAGGCACTACATCTTTCCATTTGAAAACTTCTCTGCTGCAATATGTAGCTCAGCCCTGTTGCAAACATACATATATAATATTCTTACAACTGTGTTGGTTGTGTCGCTGCTGCGTTATGCTCCGTCGCTGCGCTGTGCTACGTGTTGTGTTATCGTAGAACGACACACGGCAATGGCCGTCGAAGAGACGGACAGACGGACGCGCGGAAATTAAATTACTGCCGGGTAACTCTTTATCACCATAAAATATATGCACACGAACATTTTACAATAACAGACGTAGCTTTTTCCACCGAATTGGTACATAATTGTTGAAGTAGCCGTTCTAAAATTGCGACCGCGACGGTAGACAACGACACAGTGTCTCGAGTTGCACTCGAGATATGGTGATCTGTCGCGCAACAAGATCACTAATCGCGAAATTGATTCAATTCTATTTTATCGTGCTTTTTAGACCTATAGCTGAGGCATGTGTTTATCGCATGTCTTTGTCTCCCGTTGCGGTAGAAAACTACCAAACTTTTGCTGTAATGACTCGTGACTAGTCTTCGGGTAATCTAAAGGTTGTTATTTGAATCATTCATTCGAAATGATTTCTTTGCCTGGTGTCTCATGATAAAAGGTGTGTTGGTACTATGCGTGAATGACTGAATGTTTTAACTATCGAATGAATTTTGTTCTCGGTTTCGGTTGTCAATCTTGAGAGAGTTACCTGCATATTGCGCTTCATAGAACAGAAACGCTTTGAGTGTGAACTTCGAACTTTACCTATTTTATGATTTTTACAAAACGTAAATGCTTGTCTATCTTTTTATTGGGTATTGATTTGAATGAACGTATAGGTATATTACGTTCACTTACTATACACAGCTATGCATGTTCTGTATATATAAAGACTATTCAAAAATAAATAATCATTGAATATCTCCGAATTTAAAAAACAATCCTAAATGAACGACGGAACCTTTCTGCAGGCATATAAGAATTTCTTTCCGTTTCTATGATTACGTACGGGTTCACATGAAAAAAATATGCCATTATAACAAGAAAAATAACGTTATAGAATACATCTTTTCCGTGCTTGTGCCCATTTTCATCAAAAACAATAGCGCTCAAACAAAAACGGTTTACAAAAACGGTTTGCAAAAACGTATTTTTTCCACTTCTATGACCTCAAGAAGAGAAAATTTATAATACCTATATTCGGTCGTTGCTTTATGTAAATTAATGGTATACGTTTGAAAATTGGACAAAACACAATTTTTAAAATTACTTATACTTAACTAAATAATTTACAAAAAAAACATAATTGTTTCCTATGGGTCACTAGATTTTATTAGACACTTCACACGATGAAGTTGAATTTTTTTCATTTTTTCATAACCGTTTTGACCCCCCCAGTGTAACCAATAATTGTCCGAATTATATATTTATCTTTAAGCCATAGCATTGGGTTACAATAATTTTTTATTATGCCTTTCAAGTCTGTTTTGCTCTGGGAACTTTTGCCACACGAAGAACACCAAAGTGAGGCTAGTGTTCTGCTTTTCCAATTTTGATACGGATCACTAGAAATGAACAGCCTGTATATGAAGGTAGAATGCGTTATACGTGATGCCGCGATGAAATATTGAATTCGCGGTAAGTAGGTTAGGCGTCCCCTGGGTCTGCTTGTGCAACACGGGAAGAGAGAGAGAGAGACAACCGGTACCCCACACTCATCTCTTCTATCAGCTATAGATGGGATAACTTAACCAAAAAGCTTTTGAAATTTTAAATTCACACGCTGTGTGGAGATATTTGGGCTTGCCTTATACATATCTGTATAAAAGACTTATCATTCCATGTATGTATAAGTGAAGATAACGGGAGTTCAAAAAATAGTATTCCTGTTTACTTGGCTCAATTTAAGACAATTGTTTACCAGCTGTTTGATATGTCCCCTTTTTCACGCGCATAAGCCTACCTTAAGAGCAGGTTGATGTATGTGTACACGTTCTTACTCGCGTTTCGGAAATCTTTATTTTCTGTGAAAAATCTTATTCAAACTTTGATGTTAAAGCTTCAAATTAAACTAGAAATATGTAGCATTTTTATCGTATGATTTTCAGCCAAGTGTTTACAGTTTATTTGATCTATATAAACGATTTAAAATCAGATAAAAACGAGAAAGTTATGATAAGCTTTACTCAAATTTTTGTACAGAAAAAATTAAATTTAATAAAAGTTATTGAGCAAGTCAAATTTGCCAATCCATTTAACATAAGTTTGCAATGAAAAAAACCCAAATGTTAATTTGGTTTCCCGTAATTCGAAATGTCGTGACGTGCTGTAATGAAATTTAGACGAAAATTATGTTGCTTGATTCAACTCTTAGGGCAAAAATATGTTTTTTGAAACTTTTAAGCAGCAAGCCAAATTTTGTAAAGCTTAGTGCTTAATCACAGCTAATAAAAAATTCCCAAGAGCAAATTTTACAATCTGAGCGGACATTAATTATAACTATGTTCTCTGCACGTAAAAAACACAAGCGGGCATGTTAATATGTGTACAAATATGGTAAGGTTAAAATTTTATATTTTTAAAAAATACCTGTACAAGAAGTATGCCTCAGAATACCAGCAATTATGCGGTTATACTGTATTTAAGCCTACTGGGAAAGTTAGTAGAAATAGTATCGGACTATTTTTACGACCCTTAGAAAATAGAAATCAGTACATTTTCTTTTCATTTTTGAAGTTGTACTTCTTTGGCGCGTTGAAAGTAAAATGTTAGCATGCGACGAAAGTATGAAGTGGTCGCTCTAACGTAAATTCAAAAGTATGAAATTCTCCATAAAACACTTTCTGTCATCTGGAAACTATATATAATAATAATAGAAAACAGTATCACGGGTAATTGGAATAATGAAAATAAATCAATTTAAACACTCATTGATTGCAACGTTTCGTCTTTCTTTAATTAAGACTTTTTCAAGCTCTCAATATGCTTAAATGATAGTAAAACTATGATATAATATGCAATTTAGCATTACAAAAAACAATTATAAAAATTGAAAATTGTAGAAAATAATATGTTCTTTTTTTATATTTTATTTATCCCAATTACCCGTGATACTGTTTTCTATTATAACATATATCTGGAATTGAACTTTAAAGATGAATATATATAATAATATACTAGACGACTACAACCATTATTTTATTTCAATAATTTATCTGCATGTCTATTAAAAAATAATTTTTAATCACGTCATAGAACTTCAAACGCGCGTACCTAAACACGCTCGCCCACTTTTGTATTGTATTTATCCTATAAAAAAATAGTCAATAAGTTGACTAGTAGATCAAGGACAGAGTTTTTCAGTATTTGGAATATCAGTTATTCCGTATACATATTCTTGTGTGTATATATATTATGCTCGTATGCTCCTGGCTCACTCACTCAAATATTCCATTTTGCAAACACCCATTCGTCCATACCTTTACATCTTTCTTAAAGTGGATTTATGCCTGCCTGTTTCCGCCTCAAGTCTTGAGGTCTGCGGGTTCACATACAGTTTGATGCACGATGAATTTATTATGACGAAACCGACTATGTACATCTTTTCCATACATATCTTCGGCTTACCACTAACAGACACTGTGTTTGTTTTATTCTTTGATGCGTGTCTTGCAGAGGTATCTTTAAAAATTATGTTTGAAGATGCACAGAAATCGTATACTGAATTTTTCATGAAATTTTGTTCGATTGAATTCGAAGACGTGAAAGAATATACGGTATGTCTCAAATCGACTACTCACTGACAGAGAAAACAATTCTGACCATAAATTTTTCATCCGACGAGATATTAGCGGCAATAAGTTGAGCGGACTACATAAGAAACTACGCCTACCGCCCACTTTTAGTGAAATTAATTAATTAATATCTCACTATCGGTACTCTGAACCAAAAAATCTTTAAAGATTCTGCTTGTCAGATTTTTTTTTTCTCTTTCAGTGTATTATCCCGTACTCGTAGGGAGACGCCGTATAACAATAAACCAGCTTTATGTCTTTCTCGTGTCTTGGCCAGGAAGCGCTCATTTGAAATAATAAAATAGGGTCATTATTATTGAACCGAATTACAAAAAACAAATGATGAAATCGTATTTTAACGACCTTGAAAATCTCAAATATAAAATTTCTTGAACACTAAATGGGAAGTAACAATTTTCTAAATTCGTCTACCGGAATTTCGAAAGAATTACATGATATTTAGCGGTACTAGTAATCATCGGAAATTGAATTTGAACGCAATGGAACAAACTCGATTTTTGGTCTATAAGAAAGAACAAATTAAATTGATCATAGCTTTAAACTTCTCATCGTTTAGTAGCTGGAAACAGTACATATTCTAACAATAAAAGAATTTACACTTACATAATCAGGAGTCGATAAGAACCGGTCGTGAGATATGATATACCACAATTACAGATATCTACAAGACCGGCGGTGATATGCCATTAATAAAAAACATATTATTTATATGAAAAAGTGGTCACAAGTTATTCATAAATAACTAAGCGATATAATTAATTGATTTAGCGCCGTTTGTCTACTACCTACATGAAGTTGTACTTTTTGTAATTCTTTATCTTAAAGTTATTCACTTAAACCAGAGGTTGACAACTAGTTTATTGAAAAACACAGATTTTTCTATTCTTTAGATATGGAAATATTTCCGATTGCTGACAGAATTTAAATTCTTTCTGATATCATTTTATTTAGATGTGCTTATAGGAAAAATATCACATGGGGACTTCTCTACACCTTTTAGTTTGAAAGCAATGTTTATTTAAACTTTAAAAAAATTAGAGTCCGCAATTTAAACTAAACGAGTTAGGTACTTATACAATTTTTCCTTTAATTATTATTGGAATCAGCATCATTTTATATAGGTAGGTAAATTTGGTAAATTTGGAAAAGCTCTAAAAATATGTTTTTTACAATTTTTTTAAGGTATGCGCTAACGAGTGTTCAAAATATCTTCAAAGATTGTAAAACTTTTTCTGCTATATCTTCGTATAAGACGTTGTACGACAATAGTGACGTCCAGAACTTAAAGATTTTTGGACGCATTTTATCTTGTTCTTTGAAGTTATTTTTTTTTCTACCACGTTATAAATAAGCGTTGAAATAGATTTCTGTAACCAATTTTTCATTTAAATTTTCTATATTATAATCTCAATATGTACTTTTCCTCGTTTCATTTCTAACATAATATTTCTATCAGGTTCCGATAACGAGTTCTCATGGTAAATAGAAAACGCGTTAGTTTCTTTTATTAAAACTTTGTACTTTTTTTAACGTCATTTATTGTGTTTCCATGTTACATGTGTCGAATTCATAATTATCAAGCTTAATAAATAACTATTGTAAAAATGCCGATTCTTCCATATTTTATATATTTTTTGCCAATTTACTAGTGTCTCGGAAAGCTTGTTAACAAGTAATAGTTTTATCTTAGATTTCTCGCGTATTTTTTTAAGATTAATAAAGATTAATAAATAAATAACCTGCCGACAATATAGTGTATTTGCTAATACAGACAGTGTGGTTTTATTATTTGAACTTATGTTTGTTTTTGTGCAAAATAAAAATTTAACCCCTTAATATACCCCTTAATGCAATATTATTATAAACGAACGTCTACACCAAATTAAATACACGTACACGTTTCAGTAAATAACTGCATAATCTGCAAACTAGTGTTTTCAAAAAATGTGTAAAATCCGATCCTGTTGAGCCGATTGTTTAAAAATTTTAGGTACTTTTTTACAGAAAGTTCAGCTCCTTATTTTTAATTAAAACAAATAATTCAAAGGATATTTTATGGAGCAGATAAATTAGTTAATATTTATTTTGTTTAACACAACGTTTCGTAATAATTTATTACTTCTTCAGATGCTCTATAAACAATAACATATTTTTATATTTTATACTATTGTTTATAGAGCACCTAAAGAAGTAATAAATTATTACGAAACGTTGTGTTAAACAAAATAAATATTAACTAATTTATCTGCTCCATAAAATATCCTTTGAATTAATTGTTTTAATTTTAGGTACACTTTTTAATTGCTACTAAAGGGTTAAATTTCAGCTTTGAAACTATTACGAGAACTTTTTCGGTGTGTTTGGGCCCCAAAACAATTACAAACTTAATCAGAATAAAAAAAAAACCCGGGTCGCAGTGCCAAAACCCTGCCGACAATATAGTGTATTTGTTTATACAGGCAGTGTCACTTTATTACGCGAACTTAAGTTGGTTTTTGGGCAAAATTAAAAATTTGACTCCTTAATACATCCCTTAAAATAACATTTTTTTTTATAACTGCAATATTATTATCAATCTACCGTCTACACCGAATTAAATACACCCTTCAATAAATAACTCACTATCTACAAATTAGTGTTTTCAAAAAATTTGTAAGTCCGGTCCTGTTGGGCCGATTTTATTAAAATTTTAGGGACACTTTTTAATTGCTACTAACGGGTTAAATGTCAATTTTGAAACGATTCTGAGAATTTTTTCGGTATTTTGGGACCCAAAAACATTTTTCAACCCCTAAAAACTACCCTTAAAATGGCCCGATTACGCCCATTTTAAATTGGCTTCTGGTGGTGATGGATTTCAAAACGTGGGCCAAATTTCGTTAACATCAATTAACTTCTTCGAAAGTTATTGCCCGTACACATATATAAATATATATATATATATATATATAAACATTTTTAAAAATGGTGCCAAAGTGTTTAGGAGGTTATGAAACGTCGAGAAATTTTGGTCCGACCCCTAGGTCTCGCCATCCGACCGACGCCAATAGTGTATGTTGCCATATGGCAAATACACTAAAAACGTGTGAGTTCATAGAGAAGTGAAACTTCTTTAGAGCTATTCACTCGGTTCATCGATATGTTATCCATTTTGCGTTACCAAGAAAGTTTCATTTCAATGGTATATCAAATTGTTGGGTAAGGACCTGAACAAATTTTATAGATTAGGGTCTCCCTGGATCTGAATCTGGCATTTTTGAGCGCAAAGAAAACTAACACGCAGCATTATCGTAAGAAGTATTGTTAGACGACAACAGCGTCAAGTTTAGCTACGACGCATAGAGGAGGCTGTTTATATCTGTTCAGCGGTATGAAAGCCATAAGGGAGTTTAAAGATACCCACGTCTCCCCGGTCTTCATGCATGTGTCAGTATTCAGTGTGTATCACGGCGGCTATAATACAGGATAGACATGACATCAGGAATATATCCAGATTGTGTCAACCTCCATGAACATTCAAATAAGAATATAAACTTTATATTACATATATATACAATACGTGTGCAATGTATGTATATATTTGTCCTTTTTGCTCGATATACAGTGTGTCCAATCATTAAATGATTGGACTAGTATCGTTTAGAGAAGATAGTAGCGTCGTTTCTGCTTCTAAACGAATTTTGGGTCGGGTGGATCAGTGTTTTCTTACAAAGTACGTAGTCGATTATGAATTAGGGATGTCGAAAAAATATCGATATATCGATATTTTTTATTTGATATATCGATATTTTTGGGCGATATTTAATATTTCGATATATCGATATAAAATTCCGAATATCGAAACCGATATTTTTGTAGATCTGACTATGGCCGTTTAATTATTCCGACAAATCGAAAACTTCACTAAAAAAGAAACATGTGTTGTTACATATGTTTTTGGAACACTTTTAAGTGCGCTCCAAAACAACAACAGTGAATAAAGCACATATCAAACACCTTTCTTTTTTACCGGATTTTTCGATATTTTCGAAATAATAAACAGTTAAAATGTCTATTCATGCAATATTTCATTTCATTTCTACAACATCCAGAATATTTTTAATTATTTCGATTTACACCTCAATTCATGCTGTGCCAACAATTTTCTGTCGAATGTCACCTCTGGCACGCATCCCATAGGCTCATCATCCCTGGATTTATTAATTGTTCAATTAATCTCTAAAATTATCTGCTCCTAAATGTATTAGAAATTTTATTAATAAACAAAAAAAAAATTCTTATCGTTGTTTTTGATTTCAGATTAATATTTATTAGTTGATTTATTAGAAATAATGTCCGTTAATTGCTATTTGAGATTATATTAAGCTAGCCAATATGTATACTAAATTTTTTCGAGTGCCAATGTTCTCTTTCAAATTGGACCGATATATCGATATTTTTTCAAAAATATATCGGTACCGATATCGATACTTGAAAAAAATATCGATACGATATAATATATCGATACTTTTTGGCACTTTCAACATCCCTACTATGAATATGTTCGCTCTAGTCGAGGCGCACAATTGACAGCAAATATACCGCCAATGATTGCCCCTATGAAATTACAAATCACACTGTTATTGATCGTTTTCCCCACACTTTTTAGTACGCAAATTTCCCACCTTATTAATATCCTTTCTAAACAATACTACTTGCAGTATCGTTTCGAGTTGGACAGATCTACGTTTTCTAACAAGAACTGCTCCTATGAATATTGTTATTTAGTTGTTCGTCGTTCTAGTCGAGACGTACCCTTGACAGTACAGAAATCGCATATGCGATTGCCCCTGAAATTACAAATCACGCCGTTACTGGTCGTTTTTCCCACTCTTCTTACTGCGCAGATTCTCCTACTTGCTAATATTTTCTCTGAACGATATTACGAATAAGATATTAGCATCATTTCCGCCCGTAAGCGAGTTTCGGGTCAGACAGATCTATGTTTTCTAAAAAGGGCTGGACCTCGACTAGAACAACGATCAACTAAATGACCATATTCATAGATATGGTCATTTAGTTGATCGTCGTTCTAGTCGAGGAACACCATTGATAGCACAGAAACCGCATGATTGCCGTTGAAATTATAAATCATGTTGGCTAACACCCGGTATGTTATGTAACGTCTTACGTTTGTTATATGCATTCCATAAAAGGCACGTATGGATATTGTTTTCAAATATATTTATTTTTGGTTGTCATTTTGAACGTATGAACGTCACATGAAAAGGCACATTTTGTTTTTTGGTAAACTTCAAGATCTGTACTTTTACATTCACACAAAGAAAAATGAATATCTTTTTTTTTTTAAATACGCGCTATCAACTTGTGATTTTTAGACGTTCTCATTGTAACAATTTACAATGGGGTCATACATATTCTAATTACTAATTAGAGAAATTAAGGCTATTCTTCAAACATCCATTAACTGGAAAAAAAAATATAACGCCATATGGTGAATTTTAAGAGAATTTGAACAAAATTCAAAAAAGACTCAAAATTAGTTCAGAAGCTGCCAATTTCGTAAATGACATCAAAAGGCTGCGATTCTGTGTTTCCATAGCTGCATAGTACATAATGAATCTCGTCAATATTTAGCCGTATTCTACTATTTTTGTTCTAATCACTCTTCTTACGTAACCACAGTGATTACAAAATTTATAAAGAGTTGTCTGAATTTAATTAGAAGTCTATTTTTGTGCGGTTACCACGGTTATATACTTTTGAATTTGTGTTAGTTGTCAAGTCCTGAAAATAATTAATTATTAATAATAATTATTATTATTATGGATAATAAAATTACAAAAAGACGACAAAAAAAAGTATCATCTAGTCAATACAAATTGATGGTTAATTTTATTGACGCTAATAAAAATATGTTGAGTGGAAAACTTTCATCAACCGAATCCACAATTGTGGATAAAAAATGGGAAAAATTAGCCCTTATACTGAATTCCAATTAGAATTTTGGATTAATAAAAAACGTAAAAGAATAATAAAAAAATGTATAACGCGTGTACGTTAATATAATTCTATTATTAACCTGTTTTCATTCTCAATTAACTCCAAAATAAGTAAGTGAAATATTTTGGCGTCCATTTTAATTAATAAACACTCAAAGTGTCAGCTTAACAACACCCATTTACAAGTTACAATTTATCCACTCTTATAAACACGGCACATGATCATTTTAACCACTTGTGGCAAACACTTTGCTTAGAAGAAAGAAACCAATAAAAGTTGTTGCCCAGAGTGTATATGTTGCTAAGCACTTGGTAATCACCGTGATTATCATTAGTAGAATAGCCCTGATTATAAAGTTTATAAAAATACAGCAACTTAGTAACGAATTTACTTTGAGAAGTGTCATGTACCGACTTACTTGTTACTTGTACGTAGACTGCACACAAATGACGTCATTTCTTGTTCGATAAAAGACCAGTTTTTAATTAACTACACCTTTCTTATTATCCAATATTTTTAAAAACGAGGAAAATACGGATAAATTATTTTTTCCTCGTTAATCTATTTCAATAATTAGTGAAAGACAATTTTCAATCAAATAGAGATCTGAGCAAACTTTACGCCGGAGATTCCCAACTTTTTATGTACCACCGCTCCCTTTAAGAGAAAAAAAGTTTAGGCGCTTCGTATTCCATAATGGTAGTTAATTCTATAGGAAATACTAGCTGACCCGGCGAACTTTGTTCCGCCTTATTAAGTTCAATTTTTTATTAGGATTTTAATAGTTAGGTTTCTTTCATTACTCACTCATTCCGTTCGTTCGCCCGAGTTTATAATTATTTGTTTCAATACTCGCTCACTCACTCTGTTCGTTCGCTCGAATTTATAATTATTTGTTTCATTACTCATCACTCACTCCGTTCGTTCGCTCGAATTTATAATTAGTTGTTTCATTACTCACTCCGTTCGTTCGCTCGAATTTATAATTATTTGTTTCATTACTTACTAACTCACTTCGTTCGTTCGCTTGAATTTATAATTATTTGTATGATATATACCGGTAAAGTTGTTGTCGGGAGCTCACAACACGTGTTGATTTATATCTGATTTCTTAATCAATTAGAAGTGAAAACAGTCTTTATTAATTATTTATAAAATGTAAATAAATAATAATAGCACTGAGAAATAATGATAAATTCACTATGAGAATAAAATTAACTTGAGAGTTGCACTGCAAAATTAAAATGATACGTATAACAGTCACTGCTACGATCGAGATACAAATAAAACAAAAAAAAATGGACGAAAACTGTATAGGGAGTGAGAGAAAGGAAGCCGGCTTCGTTCTCACCCCTACTCCATGATGTTTGCTGGCTGAAAAGTGACAACGGGAGACACCTGGCGCGGGTAACTGATTGGTTGATAGAACTATACATGAAAATTATAGAATACTACAATTATTATATTCGATTGTCATCTTGTGGATCTGTGGATGGAACAAAATAATATAAAAATCGCGATTAAAAATCAGGGGTTGATCGTATAAGGGTGAAAATTTAGAATTAAATGTAATTTTCAATGCTGAATCATGAAAGAGTAAAAACAAATAATTTTGTCCAAAAAATAAAAAAAAATGTTTTGGAGTGGACCACCCTTAACATTTAGAGGTATGAAAAATAGATGTTGGCCGATTCTCAGACCTACCCGATAAGCACACAAAATTTTATCAAAATCGGTTCAGCCGTTTCGGAGGAGTTTGGGAACAAACACCGTGACACGAGAATTTTATATATTAGATTAAAACGTTGCTGCATAGTATCTGTACCTAATTTGTTTATTTATTAAAAATCATAAAACCCCCATGGAAAGCTTTACCTAGTGGGGGGAATCTATGCTTCAAATTTTGTTGTTTCGCAAAGAAATTTCCCAATATATAATAACCCGATAACCATTTATTTTTATTGTCAGCTGTACTATCACAACAACACCGAATATGTATAGCTGATATTTGTGTCAACCGAATGTCACATATGTGGAATACATGGAATGTACAAGAATACACGCTTCCATAAAACACTGCAAGAGATTCGTTCGCCATATCGCTGCTTACTTTCATGCGAATCTGAATAAATGTGGATATACGTATGTGTGTGTGTTTGGATATCAAATGTTTGACAAGTGAAGTCTGACGTCCCACGGGATCTGACGGCGATTTTATTAAGGGTATAAAGGTATAGGTGCATAGGAAGTTGCCGTCTTTTTTGCTGCTTGTTTTCCCAATGTGAAAAGGGAGTGCATGAATATTTGCTTTTTTTTATAAGGCTTGAAAAACTGTTTCATATATACACTGTGGAAGCCTGTATAGCGATGACCCATTTCGCACTAGTGCGTCAAGTAACAAAAATAAATCTAAAATGTAGTCAAACTATATCATTTTCATAATATATAAAAAATGAAAATCGAACGCAGCCTGCAATTAGAAGTGAACTTGCTTAAAACTGTACTATCAAAAATTTTGAAATTTATGTGAGAGTCAACTATTTTATAGGAAGTAGTAGTGTGAATGAAACTCAGCTATAATGCAACACACTCGCTAAAAGTCGCTGGCGCCATTCGCTATAATATATGTCATCACGCACTGGAAACATAACTTACTAATAATGATTGTGTAGGCTTTCACGGCTGGCGTTGTTCCAAAACTTCTTGGTTTCCGGGCTTGTACGCCGTGGTCCATTGGTATTTCTACCTGACGTTTCGTCTACAACTGCGGTAGACATTATCAAAGGCGATATGGTAGCGGGCGAAGTGTCCTTCTCGGCTGCTCACAAGCAAGTGTTGTAGACGAAACTTCAGGTAGAAATACCAATGGACCACGGCGTACAAGCCCGGAAACCAAGAAGTTTTACTAATAATGACTTCACATTTTTTATCTTTAAAATATTGTTCGGATTTCGGCAACTTTGTATTTCTATTTCGATCTGCTAGTACTGTCATGTATCAACAACTCATATGATCTACCTACACACTGTATGAAAAGTCGGGTGGCAATGTGAAGGAATATTAGCAACTGTCTCGAGGGCGGCATCAATAAGTCGACCAGAAATGGATTTTTCATCCTAGCTACGCAGCGGAGACAAATGACCCTCGGACTTGGTGCCTCCTGAGGCCGATTTTCTCACCCCCTTCATAAATGTATACGTTAAATATTACCTTATATGTTAGATCTGACTTTTTATAACGGAAAAAAATAATAAGTTTCTTAAATCTTAAGGAAATCGCTCATAAAGCATTTCAAAAATGTGATCAAATAGCATGATAGCACGATTAAAAACTAATTTTAATATACATGCAAATAATTAAGTGCAATAAAATCTTAACGAAGTTTAAGAAAAATACAAAAAATTAATCTCAAATATTTTAAAATTAAATTTAATAATTCTTTTTACTTTTATAATCAATCTATTGAATTATCATAAACACGATATCATAAATTTCGCTTGATGGCATTGAAAACAACTATTTGGTTGTAATCAAAGGTTATAGTTGTCTAGTATATTATATAGTTTCTAGATGACCGAAACTGCGTTGATTTCGATCATCTGTCATTTCAGTCAGAGTATATAATGGCCAACTTCATACTGTCGAATTTTTGTCAGCTATGAGCGCATAACTTCCACTGCCCGCTTAAAAATTATTATCGACGTGCCAAAAAAAATTAGAGCGTTCAATAACAGCAAATAAAAAATATTATTATAAAGTAGTCATTAAGAATGTTCACACTTTATAACGTGATTCTAGATTCCAAAAGGATATCTAAAAAGTAATTTACAGAAAAACTTCCCTTTATAATTTTATATTAGTAATAACGGCATCGAGTAGACATATCGATGTTATTACTAATTTTCGACAACCTTAAGAACTTTTATTTTTGCATTCCAGTATCATAGATTTACGTAAGTTTCGTATGGATATTGTACGAAAATATTTTGTCCAGGCAAGGTTTTTATCGATAGAAAATATTGCAATCGTTTCAGGAATTGTATGGAAATACTTTATCGCAAACGTATATGACTAAAAATAAAAATCAAATGCAATTTTTCTGTGTCATCTGTTATTGGTTATATACATTGTGACACTATAATATGTTTTATGGCCATTGTCAATTGGTTTTATGATACGAACCACAGGGGGATTTCAATCTATTGTGTCCACTCAACATCCCTCACACTGACCATCCAGCATACCAACTTAAACTAAAATATTATATCCTATGTCTGTACTTTTGAGATCTGTAAAAAATTTCATGTAGATTTTTTAGTGTATTTGCCATATGGCAACATACACTATTGGCGTCGGCCGGATGGCGGGACCTAGGGGTCGGACCAAAATTTCTCGACGTTTCATAGCCTCCTAAACACTTTGGCACCATTTTTGGAAAAATTATATATATATGTATATATATATATATATATTTATATATATATATATATATATATATATATATATATATATATATATATATATATATATACGTGCGGGCTATAACTTTCGAAAGAGTTAATTGATTTTAACGAAATTTGGCCCACATGTTGAAATCCATCACCGCAAGAAGCCTATTTAAAATGGGCCCAATCGGACCATTTTAAGGGTAGTTTTTAGGGGTTGAAAAAAGTTTTTGGGCCCAAAAATACCTAAAAAATTCTCAGAATCGTTTCAAAATTGAAATTTAACCCTTTAATAGCAATTAAAAAGTGCTCCTAAAATTTTAATAAAATCGGCCCGACAGGACCGGATTTACAAATTTTATGAAAACACTAGTTTGCAGATAGTGAATTATTTGCTGAAAGGTGTATATAATTTAGTATAGAGGTTCGGTTGATAATATTATTGCAACTGAGAAAAAAATGTTCTTTTAAGGGGTGTATTAAGGAGTCAAATTTTTTATTTTGCCCAAAAAAACAATTTAAGTTCGCATAATAAAGCCACAATACCTGTATTAGCAAATACACTATATTGTCGGCAGGGTTTTGGCACTGCGACCCGGGTTTTTTAAATTTTAGAGTTGGTAACTCCAATATTTTTAAAAGTAAAAATACAGGAAAACGGCAGATAAAATTACGCATGCATTGTTTGAATATTTAGAGTTTCTGAACGTTTTCATCACTAACTCGCTTTTATTTGTTTCACTTGTAAGTGAAAAAATCTTACATAACAATTTTCACTCTTTTCCAAATGTTCAATTGACGTGAAACTGTGCAGATGTATGTAGAGTTGATGACAGTATACAATATTTTAATAATTTGACAATAATAATGTTTATATGCCTACCAGGTTAAAAAAAGAAAAAATGTGGTGGAAGTAACGGTATTGATGGTGGAAAAACGTGTCTCGAGTCGTTAAAAATTAAAATTAAAATATAGTATATTATAGCTAAAAATTTGAAAAAAATGTCTTTATCAGCACACTAAAAAATTAAAAAACATAAAATAAGTTTATTTCTCTTGGGACAGCAGATAGCAGATAATTTTAAAATTGTAAATAACATAGCATTTCCTTTTCGGAACTTTTTAAATTCGTATTTCCTATTATGATTTGTTTGTTTCTAATGATTTTGATCTTCCGTTTTTTCAGATTTTCAACCACCACACTCAGCTAAGTCAATTCGCTTTAATAAAATAAGGTAAGAATAACACTTAATAAACTTTATTTTAATTAATTTACTTTAATCACTATTTTTGGGTGACTCGCAGATCTCAAAACAGAAAAAATGTTTTTTCACGAGGCCCAGGCATTAAGATCTGCCGATGATGAATTAACTAAAAGAGTTCCCAATTCCACCCTTAAATTATACTATTATATTCTATGTAATGGATTTTTCAATTTTATTAATTTGTGTAATTTTAGTATATTCACAGTAAATATAAAAAAAAACTTGGATTCAAATTTTCAAAGTAAACATTCTTGTATAACTCAAGAAATTATACACATTTTTAACTGAAGAAAGATAAAAATTAAAACAACGCAGTTTTTATTAGTAACTGTGTAATAAACTATTTAAATAAATAATTAATTTTTTTTAAATTAGTTTCACGGGTAATTGAAATAAAAAATCAATTTAAACACTCATTGATTGCAAAGTTTCGTCTTTATTAAATCAAGACTTTTTCAAGCTCTTGATTTAATAAAGACGAAACGTTGCAATCAATGAGTGTTTAAATTGATTTTTTATTCCAATTACCCGGGAAACTAATTTCTATTATTACATATTTTGGAATTGAACTTTAAAGATTAATTTTTTTCTTCTTCAAAATACATTTTTACTTTATTAACTAATTTTTAGAAATATCACTTACTGATATTTAAAAAAAAAATTAAGAACTATAATACTCTGAAGATAATCCTGTTCCTAGCCGAAACGTCACATAAAAATTATTCATTTTTATTTATTTACCTAAATAATAAAATCAGACGGTAACAACGAATGTACCTAATAAACTACTATTTAAGGTATTAATTATTTGACATAAGTTTAGTGTTAAATAGTTATTATCTGAATTGATAAACTAAAAAATGAAAGAAGCAACGAGAAATAAAAATAAATAAATACATATGAAATTCATCGGCAATTGACCGATGCAATATCGTGTAATAGAGGTAAAATATATGAGAGTGTAGGGCGGACCATACCATATGATTGCTAGTCGATCGTCCAGCGATCATTTCGTTTGAAATGTGAAATATATTTTTTCCGATTCAACAAGGCGCGTGCTTTGATAGCTTATGTGAAAGTTGCGGACGTTATATGATGATATGGGAGGGAAAAATACCTTTATACACACAAGCTGGAAAATATTGAATGGGGGCGCGAGCTTTTTGTGACCTTTTTTTATCGCCAATATTCTATATATGATTTTTTATGTATTTGTATAACACTGAAGTTTTTTTTAGTATGTTAGTGACATAAATTTCAAAACTTTTCTTTTTGTACGCGAAGTTATTTTGACACTGATCAAATAATAGATGTCAAATATACCTACATATCGAGTTTAGTAAAACTTCGCGACGAAACATGCGTTTTTCGACATCTGCCTTATTATACAGCTGATAAAATTGATGATGCTTAATTTAGTTGAGGGACGACCCTTTACTTGCTCATAAATTATGATTCGTTTTTATCAAAAGTGAAAAATGTTTTACAGTGTTTAATTTCGGTTAATTAGATAATGTATTTAATTTTCTTATTACAGTGAAAAAGTAGTGATAAAGGAAGTTGAAAATCAAAATATAATAATAATAATAATGCGTTTAACGTCCGTTTCTCGACTTTATGTCATAACAGACGCCATTCGCACCATTACTATTTTCCATCTACCACACTTCCCGTTATTTTTCTACATTTTTAAAACTTCAACTAATGTAATAGCAATGGTCGAATGAAGGAATTATAGGAAATTAGGATAAGGTAGGTAATTTTTTAACTAAGAGTTGGATAGGTAATCGGCCATGGCCTCAAATAAGGAACCATCTCGATATTTATCCGGAATTAATTGAGGGAAACCATGGAAAACCTCAATCAAGATGGCCGGTACAGGAATTACTGTTTCTCGGCGAGAGGCAGTAGGAAAAAGTCCCAGCCACATCTGCCCCTGCCGGGAATCGAACCCGTACCTCCCGAATGCGAGTCTAGTCTGTACCACTACTCTACCCAGCTCGGTCGGTTAATTAGATAATGTATTTAATTTTCTTATTACATTGAAAAATTAGTTACAAAAGAAGTTGAAAATCAAAATATAATGCAGTTATATATGCGTATTGAAAATGAAATAATTAATGTTCTACTTAAATTTGAATAAAGTTCATAGCACATAATAATTCTTTGGTGTCACCTATAAAGAACTTAGTCGAAAAGTCTGTTTTTTTAGCCGTTAATATCAAACGAAAGAGACTTAAGTCCAATTTTTTTACTTACGTTCGTTATACCTAACACCAGAGAATTAACAGAAACAACAAATGTTATGATATTTTGTAATTGTGTTAAAAATATTTTTGTAGTCGCAGGAACACAGTGTTATTAGTATGATTTTCCTCAATTATTTTAAAATACCATTTTAAAAACACAATTGTCTGATTAATTAAACAGATTTGTTATTTTTCTCGTTTATTTAAATCGAGAAATTTATTCAGTACTGCCTACTAAATTTTCCGCCTGGTTTTCTTTTAACATACAAAAATAACATTTTCTTCTCTGTCTGGTGTAATTTTTCTTTTAAATAAGTTTTGTCCTATACAGTTCGTTTAAAAAAACGTACTACTTCAGTTTTGTTTACGTGTGTCGCTAAGGTCTAAAAAGGAGTTTGTTCACATTTAATTTTATTAGTTTGACAAAATATATTTTCTCATCTTTATGAATCCAAAAATTATCTGTAATTATTTCTCAAACTGAGAGAGGTAACTATTATAAAAATGAAAAAAATGCATATAATTAGATGCAGTCGATCACTGATTGCGGTGAATTCCGCCCGCGGATTAAATATATATTTTGATTTGGAAAAAATGATTACCTAAAAAAGTTAAAAACTACTGACACTATTGAGTATACATAATTTGGTATTTTATAACCGATTAAAAACTTCGAGCCCGATAAAAGACGTCCGTAACATCTGTGACGGTCTGAACGTCACTAAACGATTAAGAAAATCGTGCATATCTGGAAATAACCAAAGGAACTGTATTATTTAAATTGTGAATTAGTTTTCCGACTCATTCTGTATATGAACATTATTTCTACCTAAATTTATTCGACTTCCCTATCTTCCCCACCGATACAAATACTGTGTGAGAGTGAAAAGACAGAGAGAGAGAGAGAAATATGGCTGCAGAAAACAAATTATTGTTGTTGTGTTTGTGGAGCAGATTTAAACTTTACACAAGACGGCCACATTGGCCACATTGGCTGGTTTCTTGAGTAATGAGCATGTTCTATTGTCTTAATGTCACAATAATGAAGTTTCGCTCTTTCTCTATCGCACAAGTCTCTCACTTTACTTGTTTGTTGCGCTGCCTGAAGACAGACAATCCTAATTTCGTGAATTCGTTGCGGCGTAACGGGAGACCTTATACACTTCAACTGTGAGCACCCCTTTCTTCCTTCCCGTCTTCTTCTTCTTCTTCTTCACTTTGCTCACTTTACAACATTTCTTGGTTTATATTTAACCTATGTGCGTTCGCCGTTAACATTTTTTCAATTCAAACAAAATATATTTTGCGAAAAGTGCACATTACATGCTGTATAAGTTTAACCGAGTGCAAACTCTGAAACCGCTTGAGATAAATACGACATGAGTATTCGTTGTAAAAATCGAGAAAATAAAGTTTTTGACGAAATTTCGATATTCATGTCCTAAAAAATGAAAACGAGCCGAGAACTTTTCTTGAAGGGTAAGCGTATAGTATTTCTTAAAGTTATGGCTTAGATACTAAGTACTGCAATTGTACCTACTCAGGGTCGGATTTACCATACGGCGCAGTAGGTAGTAGCCTAGGGCGGCAAAATTTTGGGGGCGCCATTCAGGGGAAGACAAATTTTTTTATTATTTAAAAATTTTCTTTTTAAATTTCGATCTGAAATTTTGAAACCGCAAAAGATTGAAAAAAAAACAATAAGAAATGTCTATGACGAGTTGAATCACACAATTTATGAAACGTCTTCGTTTAACGACATCAAAACACGGAACGTCAGCGACGGCTTTACTCGCGATTGAATCTTCCTTATGTTTACAACTTGACTGCGAGAAGTTAATTGAAGAATTTGCTAGAAGTAAAGTTCGGCGCAAATACCATCTATTCTCTAAAATATGTCGGGCATCTACAAGCGATTACAGATTTAAATAAAAATATAGTTAAAAAAAGTAGACGTTGAAATTTGCTCTTTTTCAATACACCTACAATCTAAATTCATAAAAATTGTGACATCGGTAAGATAAAGACGGGAGGAGGGGCGCTTCAGAATGTAAAGCCTAGGGCAGAAATAACCTGAAGTCCGGCCCTGTACCTACTGATATAGTAGAAAGAGATAACAGTCAAATCGACCCAGGATGGCTGACTGATTGAAAATGATTTTGAGTCCTACATGCTCCCAGTAGGTTACTTTAGGCTGCAATTAAAGAAAATCATGGGTAATTTATGTATTTTAGAATATGAAAATACCTGTCATCGAAATGTATTTTTGAACTCGGTTTTCTTAGTTACGAAAAGTTTTATGTTATATTTTAATTGAATCGTATCCCCAAAATGGTGAACGGTTGCTGCATTTAATATCTGTAAAACTGTCTAAGCTAGAAACGTAAAATTTGCAAAGAACGTCTTAAAAAAGATGGAATACTATCGACGTGTTTTCAAAAAAACTAGCAGCTGATAATGGAAAGGAGTTTAGTTTTTTGAATAGATGGATATAAAATTTGGTATTGTATAATTTTCCAACGTCCCAAGGAAAAACGTAAGTTCACTTGTAACTCGAGCGCTATTGCGAACGCACTTATTTATGCAGCTTGTGTTCTTTTACCCTCATTATTAAATTAGCTTAGATTTAGTATAGTTTTGTACCAGACATTTCATTGTATTGTCGTATTTTTTAAGATAAATACTATTATTTTTGAAGTCTACAACTAGAGTGATATATTTAAATATAAAGTGCAGTTGCCCTGTTCACATTATGTTATTTTTAATGTAATTTCTTAGAATCTATTTTATTATAAGTATCTGGTTTGTGTCTATAGTTTATGTTCTTCTAAGTTATTTCTGATTTTTTTAATTTAAATATATTATGTTTTTAGTTCTATTAGAACAAAATTATATCAGTTCGACGCGTATATTTAAGTTTAATTTTCTGGGGAGTTAACCGATTTGAATGATATTTAAAAGTAATAATTACAGAAACCGGCACCGTATGTGCTATGTTTATTGGTTGCCGAAAGCAGGGCCAAATTTCAATATTTTAAGAACGGTGAGCTCTGGACACTTTTATTAAAAAAGTATAGTTCTTTTATTTCAGTGCTGTGGTAATTATTATTAATTATAAATTATAAATAAATATTTTATTTGTATTGAGTCTTCATTTCGACGGTTTCTGTACATACAATAATTCAACCCTGATTTGAGGCGCCTTGCTATATTTGATGCACTGTATCTAAGTTGATCAATCTAATAAGTTTTCATAAAGTTATTATTTTTCAATAAGGTTGATACGTTCGCTTCAGCCCCGGTTGATAGCGCCTATAAATTATATTTATGATGACATAGATCAAAGTGTTCCCTGCCCCATCAATGACCACATTCGTGTTTGTATCCCTGTGCTTTATACCCACACAGGGTGCTCATTTTTTTCTGATACATAGGTCGCTTAATAAGCAAGAAAATTTAGTAAAAAAAAGTGAGCGCACCTTTAAACTTATACTTCTTTGACGTGATTTTTAATATACATACAAAAATTTATTGATATAAAATCTTCAAAAAGTTTAAGAATAATACTTATAAAAAATTAACTCCCAATATTTGAAAACACTTTCACAATTTTATTTTGGTTTTACATTTATAATCAATCCATAGAATACTCGAAAATACGATATATTATTATGAATTTCGCTGGATGCCACTTAGAACGACTATTGGTCGTAGTCAAAGGTTATATAACGTCTAGTAAATTATATAGTTTCCAAATAATACAAAGTGCATTGATTTCATCCATTTGTCATTTCAGTCTAAGTCACTTATGGCCATTAGCTAGCTTCATGCTGTCGACTTCTCGTTAGCGCGGCCAACTTCATACTGTTTAATTTTCCACCAGGGTTTTTTTTATTTGTTGTTAACTATGAACAATTAAAAAAAAAAAAACCCGGGTCGCAATGCCAAAACCCTGCCGACAATATAGTGTATTTGCTTATACAAGCAGTGTGGCTCTATTATGCGAACTTAAGTTGGTTTTTGGGCAAAATAAAAAATTTGACTCCTTAATACACCCCTTAAAATCACATTTTTTTTCTTAATCGCAATAATATTATCAGTCGAACCTCTATACCAAATTATATACAACTTTCAGTAAGTAACATAATTCACTATCTACAAACTAGTGTTTTCATAAAATTTGTAAGTCCGGTCCTGTCGGGCCGATTTTGTTAAAATTTTAGGGACACTTTTTAATTACTACCAGAGGGTTAAATTTCAAATCTGAAACGATTCGGAGAATTTTTTCGGTATTTTGGGGCCCAAAAACATTTTTACAACCCCTAAAAACTACCCTTAAAATGCCCCAATTACGCCCATTTCAAATAGGCTTCTTGCGGTGATGGGTTTCAACACGTGGACCAAATTTCGTTAAAATCAATTGACTCTTTCGAAAGTTATTGCCCGCACACACACATATATATATATATATATATATATATATATATATATATATATACGATACGTATATATATATATATATATATATATATATATATATATATATATATATATATATATATATATATATATATATATCCATATATATATATATCCATATATATATAAACATTTTCAAAAATGTTGCCAAAGTGTTTAGGAGGTTATGAAACGTCGAGAAATTTTGGTCCGACCCCTAGGGCCCGCCATCCGACCAACGCCAATAGTGTATGTTGCCTTATGGCAAATACACTAAAAAAACATTCGCCCAAAATGAGGCTCTGTGATTATGAGTCCAATGATCTAACACGGCTTGCTACTAGAGTACCGTATATATATGTAGGTACTAGTGTCACGTCCATTCATTAATTTTGAAAAAGAAACATTAATTATTTATAAGTAATTAATTCGAAAAATGATTGTTTAGTGGTTTGATATCTATACAAACTGTCAACTCAGTCAGTTAACGGGAAGTGGGTTAAATTTCAGTATTTGAATTCGACCCACATAATTTCGAATCTAACGAAACCGTTGAAAAACGATTCAAATAGTTTAAAACCCACTGAATCGTATCGAACCCGCTCGGCACGATCGACAGCTTTGGGATACGCATAAAGTTAAATATGTTCCCACGCACTAGCCGGCTCGGATCGACTCTGCAGCACCCAAGGCGATCCGATCTGATTCATTGGGTGTGGATTTTAATAGTTCAGTAACCAAAATATTTTGATTACAAGTTTTCTTGCTGAAGTTGTACCTTGCTAGTTAAGAACCACGTCGTTAATTGTTTCCCTACGAAGGAAAGATCGGGTATAGCGTATTAGCCCATTAGTCACAAATTTGTGCATAATATTATATATATGTCTGTATTTTTATTTTGATGGGGCAGAGTAGAAATCAGCTGTGGCTGCATATCTGTACCCAAATAAAGTTATTATTATTAGTGTATTTGCCATATGGCAACATACACTATTGGCATCGGTCGGATGGCGGGACCTAGGGGTCGGACCAAAATGTCTCGACGTTTCATAACCTCCTAAACACATTGGCAGCATTTTTAAAAATGTTTATATATATATATATATTTATATATATATATATATGTGTGCGGGAAATAACTTTCGAAAGAGTTAATTGATTTCAACTAAATTTGGCCCACGCGTTGAAATCCATCACCGCAAAAAGCCTATTTAAAATGGGCCTAATCGGGTAATTTTAAGGGTAGTTTTTAGTGGTTGAAAATTGTTTTTGGGCCCCAAAACACCGAAAAAGTTCTCAGAATCGTTTCAAAATTGAAATTTAACCCTCTGGTAGTAATTAAAATGTGTCCCTAAAATTTTAATAAAATCGGCCCGACAGGATCGGACTTACAAATTTTTTGAAAACACTAGTTTGCAGATAGTGATTTATTTATTGAAGGGTGTATTTAATTCGGTGTAGACGTTAGATTGATAATAATATTGCAGTTAAGAAAAAAAAAATTTATTTTAAGGGGTGTATTAAGGAGTCAAATTTTTTATTTTGCCCAAAAACCAACTTAAGTTCGCATAATGAAGCCATACTGCCTATGTATATACACTATATTGTCGGCAGGGTTTTGGAACTGCGACCCGGGTTTTTTATTTTGATGGGGCAGAGTAGAAATCAGCTATGGCTGCATATCTGTACCCAAATAAAGTTATTATTATTATTATTAGGCATTATATCGCATCCAAAATAAAGTAGTCGAAACGTAGCAAGATTAACAATAACACGATTGTTTTGTATTATTAATCCAAATACCTGAGATTTATTATTGAATTATTATTATTATCTGGTTGGACATACTGTATGTCTTAGACACCTGTATGCAATGCAAACATAAATCGGCGTGCTATAACATACGATGGCAGGAGTTGGCTGCCGTTCGGCTGACTGTGTTTGACTTATGACCTAATCATCTAAGAGGAGATTCGCCGCCCATCAAAGAGAGTTATGATATCGAAAGCGCAACGGCAGTTATCTATTGCCGCTTAAATATACAGGTGATCTTTTACACTTATTATCTTCAAAGCCCGTAATTTAGTATATGTTTTATATTCCTCAGAAATAATAATAATAAACTAAAAATATTTTTTGTCGAATTTTCAAATGTTTTTGTTTATTTGTTACTTGTAATATTCTATTTCTAAGTATTTTATAGTTCCGTACATCTGATAAAAAACGGAACCCTTATAAGATCAGTCTTGGATCTGTCTGTCCGTCTGTATTTTTCCGAATTTACTGGACGAAAAAAGGTGAAATTTGGGACATCTACAGAGTTTGATAACCGAATCGCGAATGTATAGCTTAAATAAACGAAATTCGATTTTCGGGACTAATTTTGGCGACCAAATTAGAAAATTAAAAAATCAAATTTATACGAATACATTAATAATATTTTTTTTGTGCGAACGTAATAATCATGTAGATCTGTAATAATTCTATATAAGTTATTGTATGATATATATAAAGTTTAAAAAGGGATGTAGTACTGCAGAAAATGAAATCAGCCTGTATTCATATATTGAACAGATATCAGATATTATATGGCCTTGCGCTAGCCAGGCGATCATTTGCTATATCACAAATATCTGCTCATGTGTTTCGTAAGTTAAGCACACAAGTCTCTACTTTAAATAAATCTATTATAATCATAGTTGTCACCAAGTTTGCAAAATCTTATAAAACAAATGATATTATTTGATATTGTACTCAACATTTTATTCGTCCAGCAATCGTTACTTATACGGGGAAATACGCGGAACCTTTTTTTTATAGAAAACATAATTTTCTTCATTTTCGACAAAATAAATATTTTTGTTGTAGAATTGACGAATAGGAGGGTATTTTAAGAAATGTGATTTTTTTAATTAAAATTTCTTTTGACACGACACTAAAATTGATTCTTGAGTTTCAAATGTAACGAACGTGTCACAATGTGCGTATACCGTACTTATATTACAATAATCAGCTGTAGAATATTAAATTGCGACGAGGTAGAATAACCTAAAGGTCATAGGTTTGATTCCCGCAGAGTCGTTGCTATTATTATTATTTTTTTACAATTGCGCCAGTTTTACTTCTGTAGTGTGAAGTGTAACATGCACAGTCTTTTTTTATTTTGTTGGACGGTACAGTCACATGATTTGAAAGATTTTTAACACGTTACTATTATTGTGTAGTAACATTTTTTATTGTACAGAGGCTTCAAATTATACTGTAAAATGATAATTATCCTGCATCTCACAACCCTGTTTACAACTACGTAATTATATTCACAGCATGTTTTATGCTTTTTGCAGACTTTGTTTACACAATTATTAATTGATCCAAACTGGGTAAATTTATAATTAATCAATTAATTGAAATTTACATATTACGTATAACATCACGTTGATATAAATATTTTAAAACATATGTAGGATTTATATAAAAAAAAATCGGCCAATTCGACGACAGGACCATTCCAACTTCAAAAATATTGACATTTGTTATATTATAATAAATAAAATAAATTAGGCCTGAACAAAATTGCAATCTAGCAATCGAAACGTCGCCGTAATAAATAAAATATTGGCTCAAAAATCAACCACATTTTATATTGCTCAGTGAAAAATGATTAATAAATAAAATGAAATTTCTGTTAAAGCTTGCGGTAATGCGGCTAACAACTAGTAATACATATTATCAAATTTGCTATTCGTTTGCAAGGTTAAAAAAACCCGGGTCGCAGTGCCAGAACCCTGCCGACAATATAGTGTATTTGCTAATACAATGTGACTTTATTATGCGAACTCAAGTTGCTTTTTGGGCAAAATAAAAAAAAATTGAACCCCTTAATACACCCCTTACAATAATAATTTTATTAGTTAAAATATTGTTGTCAATCCAACATCTGCACCAAAATAAATACAATCTTCAGTAAGTAAATTCGTATACGCAAACTAGTGTTTTCATAAAATTTGTAAGTCCGGTCCTGCCGGGCCGATTAGTTTATAATTTTAGGAGCACTTTTTAATAGCTACTAAAGGGTTAAATTTACATTTTGAAACGATTCTGAGAATTTTTTCGGTATTTTTGGACCCAAAAACTTTTTTCAACCACCCTTAAAATGGCCCGATTGGGCCCATTTTAAATAGGCTTCGTGCGGTAATGGATTCCAACATCTGTAACAAATTTCGTTAAAATGAATTAACTCCTTCGAAAGTGATTGCCCGCACACACACACACATATATATATATATATATATATATATATATATATATATATATATATATATATACGTCGAGAAATTTTGGTCCGACCCCTAGGTTCCGCCATCCGACCGACGCCAATAGTGTAATACACTAATAATATGGCTTTACATGTAAAAATTAATCAAAGCATGCTTTTCAGTTTTTGACAGATTTTCAGAACAAAATTTTGAAATGTGAATTATGACTTAAATTAGTGCCGTTCTCTCTATAACGTCAGAAAATGCGGAGTCCCTTTAGCGTCGCTGTATAGTTTACACTGTATATGTTTTTGAGTGAAGAAACTTAAGTCATAACATTATATTAAAAACTTTAAGCTTTTTTCAGAAGCGCTGCTTTAAAGATAACTTTAAAATCTCGGAGCTATATAGAAAGATATGTATCTGTGAGCTTAAACGCTGATTCAAAAATCCATATGGTCAATATAGATAGGTATAACGCTGCTTCAAGTAGAGTGAATTGTGGGGCAAAAAGCCACTGCGAGGGGTCCATAGCGGTCATTTTGTTTTCTGCTTTTCGCCGGACGTACAATCATTTGTCACTACTTTCAAATCCATTGTCGAAATCCATTCCAATATCAACTTTAGTGCCATATTGTGAATTTACGCGTCTGGAAAATTCTACTGTAAAATAATGTAATTTAATACTTAATATCAAGATATCATATAGGTGAAATTATTGGAGCACCATTTAAGAAATTTACAGATCACCGTAAATTCTTTAGGAACTGGATACACTTTTGCTGAATTAAGGGGGTCGTCTGGTGTGACAACTGTTTTTTTCACGCTTTTTTGGGAATTTTTCGTGGCGAACAATGAATGTATATTACCTTAATATTTTCATCATGTATTTATTGGCATTTCACCAATCTTTCCAAATTTTTTCACGTTGAAATGTACAGTTGAACCGACTGTAGATCTTCGGGATGACGCCCATGTAAAAAAAAAGTCGGCTGACGGTTGCCACGATACATACTGTTCTGTTTATGTAAAATCAACAAATCAAATTGTGTTTTAATTGGTAGGCCTGTGACTACAGCCGGTACCAGAATTAAGTCGAAATATTGAAAACTTCATGTTTGGCGAAGATTTGAAAAAAATTTTACGATTTTCATCGTTTTTTTTACTATTCCAGCTTGAAGAATAAAACAACTATTACAGTTATCACAACGATTTTGGTTCGGGCTAGAACTATAGATGTACTGAAGATACCATAAAAATTTCAACGCAATCGGATCATTAGTTTTTGAGATATCGTGGCAACCATTTTTAAAAAAATACAGTTTCGAGAAAAACGCGTTTGAAAAATCAAGTATGCGTAACAGCAAAAAGCACTTGACTCACGATCTACCTCTGTAACTTTCCAACGACTTCGAATTTCGAAAAACTCTTTCACAAACATAATCTGGAGATCCGAAAAAGGCGATTTAAGCAAAAAAAAATGTTTCGGTTTTTTTGACCCCTCACACCAGACGACCCCCTTAAGTGTGTTTTAGCCTAGTTAAAAGTTTTAATGCAAAATTTTAATTTGATATTGAGATAGATTAAACGAAATACAAAAATTAAAAACTATTTTACATTTATATTGTGCGTAATGAAACAACTTCAGAAGTGGGATACGTATGAACACTATATACATGATATTTTTCAGAGCTATTTCAAAGAAGTTCAAAAACTGGTATTAATTTGATAGTTCTTGTTTCCACGATTTATTTTATACTCACATTAGTAGTCTGGTCCAGCTTTGCCCAGTTTAGTAGCTTGCCTATTAAAGATAAACCACATTACGCTGTCGGAACATTTCTTTGTTGAATCCGCTTATACCCGGCCTTGCCCGAGAATAACAGTTCCCTGTTATGATAACATAATGAGACAATCTTAAATATTTTATCTCAGTATTCGTGAAAATCAAAAAAGTATCCAGATAGGCTTATCCACTGCCCGTATGTAAAGTCAGAAGTCGAATGACTTCAAACGAACTGTTTCATGGTTTATATGTAGTAATTATAACATATATCATTTGCGAGAGAAGAGGAAATATCGGTCGATCTTGAAATACGTTACGATTTTATATAAATATTTGTATAAAAGTATATTTCAAAAGGTAAATTTAATAAATTAATAAACTTTGAGATAAAATAGTGAAATAAATCTTAGCATTTCTGAAATTATAAGAAACAATTTAAATGTTTCATCAAAATTCGCCAAATATTTTCTATGAAGAAACTATATGATTTTACTTCCGCAATAGAGTCATGATTCAAAAGTATAAAGATAGAACATATCCTTAATGTTTTGCTCATAACGTAAATTGCATACCACCTCTTTTAATGGCCATTATCAATAAGTACATTAAGTTTATAGCATTGTGTTCCTTATTTCCCTCAGTAAGCGACTACCTTCGACTGTTGTACAGCTGTTAATGGTTAAGTGTCCAGCGACGTATATTAATGACGCGCTTGCATTGCTCCGCACCGCGCTGCGCCTCGCGTCAACACCGCCACCCTGGCGCATGATTAATGATCTATCATGCACTGCGCGACTCCCTGGGAAATGCACAACGCAAAGTTCGGACTTAGAAATACGTTCTGTAAACAGATTCTATAAGACAATCAATTTACTCTAATAGAAGATTATGTTTCTAGTTCGTGATTACATATATTATGGCGAATGTGACATTATGTTGAAAACGAACGTTAGCGAATTTTAACATGACGGATACACCTCCTAGAAAATAGTTGATTTTTACATAATTTTCAGAATCGTTGACAGTTCAATTTTGAACAAGTTCACTTCTAATTTATGGGCTGCGTTGGATTTTCATAATTTTATTATGGAAATGGTGATACGACAACTTTTCACATTTCTTTTGTTTTACTTTCCGCACTAGTGTGAAATAGGTCATTTTAGTATCGCAATACAGACATATAGTAATACAACCCATAGTCATTTTAAGGGTCATTTTATATTATCGCATAGTTTTTACTCAGTGACCTGAATAACCAAAACAAAATTTTGAAAGTGTTAATTTTTTGTAAGTATTATTCTTAAAGTTTTTGGAGATTTCATTTGAATACATTATTTGCATGCATATTAAAAATTAGTTTTCAATCACGCCAAAGAAGTATAACTTCAAACGCATCTGTTTTTTCTACACGACTCGATGACAGTATTTTTACAGGTCAATCGATACTTTTTTCCGTGACGTGGAACCTATTTTACGACGAATCATCTAAAAATATTCATCTATCGTGCACGTATAGTTTTGTCCGAAGACTTTAGCGTCCAGCCCAACTCTCTCCGTATATCGATTGATGATATTTTGTACTTGTGCCCCACGTGTGCTGTCCACTCGCCCATCTTACTTGTGTACTCGGCGGTAATTCTATTGTAGGTGCGATGTTAAGTTGGATGCTACATCGGCTATTAAGTTCTGTAGCTGACAGCTCGCTTGTCATATTTAGGAAACCGACGGCTATTAATTCAACCAAGATTAATGATTGTTTAGTCCACTGAGATTTTTAATATTAATGATTGTTTTATTTTTTATTCTCTACGGATTCATAAAGTGAATTGGATTTAAGTATCTCCTAGTAGTAAATAAAGTGGTATAATCAATGACGGATTGTGCTTTTAGAGACTCCCAAGGATAATCTGATTTTGGGGCTCACCTGCAAATTTACAATCGGCATCCTCGGTTAAAACATCATTATATTTTAAATAGAAAACAGTATTACGGGTAATTGGAATAAAAATAAATCAATTTAAACATTCATTGATTGCAACGTTTCGTCTTTTATTTAATTAAGACTTTTTCAAGCTCTAAAAAATTTTTTTACACATTTTAAAAATGTTTTCAGAGCTTGAAATAGTCTTAATTAAATAAAAGACGAAACGTTGCAATCAATGAGTGTTTAAATTGATTTATTTTTATTCCAATTACCCGTGATACAGTTTTCTATTATAACATATATCTGGAATTGAACTTTAAAGATGAATATTTTAAATTTGTGGATCCGTCGATCGTATATTATTGTCATAATATTGTCGTTATATTTAGACATGAATTGTGAACGGTATTTTTCTTTTTTTTTGTGTAGGTATATAACGTCAAAGAGATCATATTATAAAATATGCCTCCATTCATGCATGTCCAAAATATTGGCAGTCAAACGACCGCAACTTTGGTTGACCAAAAACAGATTTTTTGTTATTCAATGGACTGCTTCGCTCGTTAATCAATTAATTTTTATCTTTGCGGTAGATTTGTCATTAGTGAGAGACAAAATTTAATTTAGAAAAAAGGCAAGGTTCTCAATTCGATTGTATTTTAAAGGTTTCGTACATAATATTATTAATATTTATTTACGACACGGCACGAGATTTCTAATTATGAGAAAACAACTTAACATTTTGAAGTTTTTTCTTACAAAGTTATGTTAAAAATATTGACAAAGGCTTCCTCAATAATTTTTTTTAATTCAATTTTTTCCATATAAAAATTTGTGTAAAACTTATGTTATTTTTCTCGTTTTTCTCTGATTTTAAATCGTTTATTTAGATCAAATAAACTGCAAAAACTTTGCTAAGAGTTATATGGAAAGAATGGTACATATTTTTAATTTATCTTGAAGCATTACTATCAAAGATTAAATACGATTTTTTATAGAAATGAGAGATTTTCAAAACGTAAGTGCATTTTACATACACACACACAATCGACTACTCGTAAGGTGAGCTATATTGAACAGGTAGTAAACAGTCACCTTACTTTTCGTTCCAGTAGTCCATTATTTTGTTTAACCCTGCACATTGCACGTGTAGATCCACTACACATACGAGCATCAAGACATACGACAGTTATTTCAACAGCATGTATTTAATAATAATGCGTTCATGTCGTTTGACAGCAGACATTTATGCTTGTCGCATTTTAATAACTTGAGCCTTAATATGAGTTGTGCATATTATGCTTCTGCATTCGCCGCTTGCGCTCTATGCTATGCCTATAAAGCATATTTGGTGCAGGTCGCATACCGTTCGCTTTCAGTACAATCAATTTATGGCGTTTATAAAATCTTGCGTATAGTCCGATCCATGTGTGGTGGTTGTTTGTTTAGTTTTTATGGTGCACACTTGACGACACCTGAAACAATTTAACCTTCTTCAGTCAGAAAACGTGAAATTTCTATTTTAATTTTTTACGAGTATTTTACAGTATTACCGAGCTGGGTAGAGTAGTGGTGACAGCACTAGACTCCTATTCGGGAGGTCCGGGTTCGAATCCTGGCGGGGGCAGATGTGGCTGGGACTTTTTCCTACTGCCTCTCGCCGAGAAACGGTAATTCCTGTACCGGCCATCTTGATTGAGGTTTTCCATGGTTTCCCTCAATTAATTCCAGATAAATATCGAGATGATTCCTTATTTGAGGCCATGGCCGATTACCTATCAAACTCTTAGTTCAAAAATTACCTACCTTATCCTAATTTCCTATAATACCTTCATTCGCCCATTGCTATTACATAAGTTGAAGTTTTAAAAATGTAGAAAAATAACGGGAAGTGTGGTAGATGCATTATTATTATTTATTATTTATTTTACAGTATTAGATTAAACCTAGTTAAGGTAACTGATTCCTCAGATTGTAAAATATGCTCTCGAGAAATTTCAAACTATGGTCGCAAAATTAATTTTATTACTATTTTTATTAGCTCTGATTCTGAAGAAAATTGACGAATTATTAATCGATACTCAAACAAAAAATAGAAGACAAAACCACTAGTCTAATAAATTGTGCACGTTTATCAACTATGCCCTATTTTTTGGGACCGATAAGAAAAAAAACATTAAGACAGAAGTCCGATTAGACGTGATTTAACGTGAGCGAATTTCATGGCAAAATCAACATTCAGACAAAGTCGGAGACAAAACCTAGCTTTCAAATAAAATAAAAGTATTTTAATAGAACATTTTAACGTAATTATTATTCCAGCAGATAAATACATTTACATTAATTGTTTTTAAGTTAACTTCTTAACTAATGTATATTTCATGTCACAAAACTTGTAAGTTGTAACAATTAAAAAAAAACTCTTATAATTATTATTACATTAGTATTACCATTATGACGTTAGGTATTAACAATTCGATTGTGATGTGTTCCAAGAACAAATTATAAAAAAGACGATATAATTTTCAATTATGAGTAGATAATTGTCTATGTGGTTTTATTATTGAAATGGTTATTTCGGTCACTATCTTTATAGGCAATAGATTAGTTTTATAGTAATCAATACTAATATATAAAAAAATAGTTCTTTTTGTTTTTTTGCGTTTTTTTTCGACACATAAATGCGTTTAATTTTTTCTATATATATACTATATTTGTATTCGTTTTGGATTAAAATTTAAATTTTACGAGTATTGTAAATAAATTACCAAAAACGTTGCATTGAGTAATTACTTATGCGCATTAAAATTTACCTCACAATAGCAAAAATACAACATTATTATATTACAATAAACACTTTAAAGTACATCCGGTTCCTGTTTCTCAAGCAGTTCATACCAAGAGAGCGCGGAGCAAGTAGGAAAATAAGCGGGTTAAATGATACAATATAATTTCTACACTTTTGGTTCTAGGGATTAGTTTTAATCAGAATCCAGTATTTGTCGATATTGAAATTAATTCCGGAATTCCGTAATTGAGAATTAACATATCGAAACATTTTTCGGAATTGAGAAGACTCTTGTAGCTTCCATTTTTTAGTCGTCGCTTGCTAAAGCAGTGTCTTTAGGCCTTCTTCTTATGTAACTTATTTTTTTCAGCCGTTTCCACTTCTATACGTCAGAGTGTAATATCTCACAGTTCGGTCCACAGCATACATTAATATCAGCACATTCACTCGTCATATTGGATCTAGTCGGAATTTTGACTGCAATATTTGACAAACGCAGCAAGTTAAGGTAGTTGTCGTGGTTAAGGCACACCGTCAGAAAATTCTTAATTTTTATATATTTATTAACGACATGATAATACAATTACCCTGAAAATTTGAAGTCGATCGACCGTATATAATCCAAGATAAATTCAATTAAAAATTGGATAATTAACATTGATTGTATACGATCTCTGTAGTTCTGAACCAGTTTATTATTTATAAAAAAAGAACTAACTGTCAGAAACTTTCCAAAAACTGACAGTCTTTCAATGCATTTGCTGAGTTTAAAAAAAATAAGAAAAAAGTTTTGACCGTCTAATTATTTATAAATAACGGTTTAAAGTTCAACAATTTATAGAAAAGTATATATGCATATGAATAGTGTATGGGTTACGTTTCCACGGGTACAGTCTTGCGTACAAATTATGGATCACTTAGCTACAAGCTAGTATACTTTTGTGGCGCGTATAATCTATAACTTTTTGACAATATTGTACCACGACAACTACCTTAAATAAAAGCTTATGAAAAAGGCGCTGCCTTCAACGCTTTCTTCACCAAGAGCTAAATTATTCCATCCTTGTTCAGTGCTTTGGCATTATGTGTATGTAAAGTGCAAATTGTTTAAATCATAGTACAATAAAACATTTCTCTTTTCTGTGTGCATAGTGAACAGTTAGTTATAAGCTAGATAGAATACAATAATGCATGTAAGCACATATACATTATGGAGTTCATATAGAGATATTTAAGTTATTACATAGTGTATATAAAGGGCTCCGGGACAGGTCGATTTATGTTCACATTTGCATGTTATACATAGCTAAAGAGGCTCTTCATGAACGTTATTTAAACAGTTATTATGTACACCAGTTTTATAAACTCAATAGACCACCGACAAAGTATAATACAGCTTCTATTCTCAGGTTTATTCACATTAGCATCAATTATATGATAATATGAAGAGTTGACGAGTAAAACCATTTTCAGTGTCATGTAGCTACTATTAAACTTTAATATGTTTTACTCGGCTCCTTTCGCGCCAGAAATTGGGTTGCAAATTGTGATATGATATGATACTTTATTCATCAAAAGACCTATTAAGCCGGGTCCAGACGTGTGTAACGCGTAATGTAATCTATCGTGTAATGTAACACGAATTCTGCGTGTGGACGGCTGTCGGTTTTTAGCGCGAACACAAAGGCGCTCGCAGTACTCGTTTGGACGGCGTTCGTGACGGCTGTGTCGTATGTACGTTTATGATACGAAATATCGCTTGAACTTATCAGTTTGTATCAAGAAAACCGTGTTATTTGAGATCCAAAAAATCCGGATTACTTTAAAAAAATCTGAAATCTTCAGTTAATAAATATATATAAATAAAAGCAGCACCAGCTATCATGACTTTCCTATTCGGCATGTTCGTAGCAACTGAGTGGAAACAGCTTTTGACAAAGATTCGCTTTCACGATTCGCGTTGAGTTCGTGTGCTGTCCACACTGTTGACGCTAAATTACACGTAATCTTACATTGCACGTTACACACGTCTGGACCCGGCTTTACATGTACAGAATCATCATAATATACAAAGTACAAATAATAATTATAATAAGTACCCAACAATATACATCAATCATTTTTAAAATTTAAATATTCTGACATCTTTAGAAACTATTATTTGCCAAGAATGTTTTTAATTTTCTTTTGAATGTGTTTTGCGTGGTTCGATTGTTTCTTCAACATTCTTGCCAGCATTTTGTTCTGTTTCTTATTTATTCATAACTAGATATAGTTTATGTAATAAGATTTTAGTTTGATTTATTAATTTCGTTCCAAACTTAGAATGAGAAAGAGAGAGAGGAACTTTAGACGAGCAATGTATTTTTTTTAACAAACTGTTTTTAAATGACGGTTTGCAGTAATTGTATTGTTCGTGGAAAATGTCCATGTTTCGTCGCTGTAAGGCTGACTTTATTCGCGCCTCTCATTCACTTCAGAGCAATAGATATCATTTACATAAGTCATAATGGATTATATTTCTCTTGCAGGCCTGTTAATCTTCATATTGTCTACACTATCTTCTTGCGTCGGTTTTTGTTTCATATTACGTCGACAATTTGTTACTAAACACTTTTCTTTGTTTCATTGATAGCAATAATTAAAATTCACGACTTTCTGCAAACATTAGTTTACTCTTTAAACAAAATCATATATAAATTAAGATCCCAAAGAAGAAACAAAGTGGCGTCCAAATCGATATATTTTTTTATTAGATGGTTTTATATTAAAGAATAGAGCGTTATATTGTTCAGTTAATAATCTCGTTAGCTATGACTATTATATGACGATTTTTATAATAGAGATGGACCGAATAATTAAAATAACCGAATACCTAATTTCATAGTGTGTGTGATACGCAAGAGATTAAGTGAAACCATATATCAACACCCTTTTATTAAACGAATTGAATAATAGATCAAAAAGAACCTAAACGCCATTAACTTTCATGTTAAAAAAAATCTGTTTACTTTTTAATTTTATTAATTCAGAGAAAAAAAATATAAATAAAACGATCCCCTACAAAAGAATTACTTTTCATGCCTGTATAGCGGTAAAAAAATACCCGTTTCGCACTAGTACGTAAAGTAAAACAAAAGAAATTCGATTTTACCACTCCAACAGTAATTTCCAACAGCTACCTGTCAGTTGACATTTAAAACCATATGAGCAACTGAGACAGCAAAGTCAAGGCGTAGAGTATTCGTGAACAATTCAAATAGATTCTTAATAAGGTCGAACACTCAATTGTCAGATATATAACTATGTATATACTTATTACGAAGTGAAAATCAGCTATTTTATAGGACGTACGTGAACGTAATGCTATTATGACGCTTATGACTGCTCGCTCGTTTTAACGTAATGTCACGGCTTATTCATAAAAAAACTGCATTTACGTTCTAGATACACAAACTGCTATTTGAAACATGTATGCATTGCATTAAAATCTAACCTCGGGCAAATTAGCATATTGTGGAACAGCTGACTTACTATACTTGCTTTTGGTGTAATTGCGATCTTAGCTTATTTAACATGCTTTTAAGATTAATATCTTTTTAATGCATATTATTTCAATAATTTATCAATTTAAATATTGTTTTAATTAGTGTTGTGTTTAAATTGTTGACATGTTGACGGTCTAACATTGTAATTATTTCAGTATGGACTGATGATTTACATTTCCGATTATAAAAATTACAAATTTATTTTTCTCTATGTTTACTTTTCTATTTTAAGTGCGGATATTTAAAATTCTATTGTTTTATTTTCGCATTTTAATTTAAATATTTTTACAACAGAACAATATTGAATTTTTGTTTATGAGAAATAGTTGAAATCCCAAATTAACAAGTAGGGAAAACATATTGAATTTTCCTTCTTTAGTTTAATTTAATTTCTGGCGACCTGTCTGATAAAATGTACGTTAATCAGGGAAACACTTCGACTCGAAATTGAATTAAAAAAAAGTTTTTAAAACGTTCATACTGTAAAGAAAAATTAGGAAACAATAAAAACTTGTTACTTCCAAATCTTCCAATTAAAATTTGTTAAAAGCAATTTGATAATTGACTCGTTCACGCTATTTTACTACTATATTTCCGTTTTCCGACTATTGTTACTAAACTAGATCAAGAACAATTGCTATACTAATTCTTTACTAATAGATTATTCACAAAATTATTGTGCGATTATTCTTCTATGTAAATCCATTTATTGCTCTAACTGTATTTTCACTTCAAACTTAGATCTTCGACCGACAGTATAAAAATTTAACATTTTCGTGTCCAAGTAGTGAAAATCCAATAATTAAAAACAAGAGACTGTGTATTTTATACTATGCACTACGGAATTCAAACTGGTGTAATCGAAAAAAAAAACAATATAATAATAATAATAATAGCACCGAACGCCGGAATCGGATCTACGACTTTTAGGTTACCAAGCACCTGTTCTACCACACCACCACCTTTGCTTAATATTCTCCTTGTAAAAAAAGCGAAAAATTTTGGAAATAAGAAAATCTATTAGGCCGGCTTTATATTAAGGATGCTTTATAGATTTGAGATTTTGATACGATGAATCCAATGAAATATAGGCGTTTTAATTTTTAATTGGTCATAACTTGGAAACTAGTAGAGATACATTTTGTGCTTGTACTCATTCGATTCAACGAATTTTGTCTATAAGGACACGTAGTTTTAACGATTTCCCTGTTACTTTCGTATTTTTCAGAAAATTAAAAAAAAAAATAGATTTTCTCGTGTTTTTGCAAATCAGCTATGTCGTAGCTAAGGTCATGTTTGTTCGTATGATTTAAAATTTCTTTAGGAGTTGATTCATACAAACTAATAACTTAATTACTTGTTATTAATAACCAGTGTTCAGAAATTGGTAACAGAAAAATAAACTTATCTTTAATAAGTAAACTGTAAAATCAAAATGTGCCTTTTAACACGTTTGAGTAAATAAAATATTCAGTTTGGTGTCGAATATAATGTAGTATATTCGCAGCAACTTTCTGAGTAGTTGGTTGGTAAATGGTTAAGTAAATGATAATTATAACGGTCAGTTAACCTTTTTTTGTTCTAGCTATCACAATGATGGTACGATGTTCATTATATTATGTGTTAGTATGTGTATATAAATCTAATGATAGTAATAAAATTATATACAAATAGACTGAACAATGAATGCGATCGCGAATCAAACAACGAAAGCTAATTGCTGCTATCGTCGTAGTGCAATAAACTCAGATAAATGAAATGTATCCATGCTTATATTACATGTGTTTAGATATGGATGTTCACACTGGCGTGCGCATATTATTATTATAACCCTACGTAATATTATTTAGACGCTAATAACCTCACTTGTCGAGCGTTTCTTTGATCTTTGATAATGATTGTATATAGTAGTTGTATTTCTAAAAGACAATTTTATCATGTTTCATTAATAAAAAAAGATCATGCGTGTAAAATAAATGATACGACTGTACCCTATTGACTTTCTCGCTCTACTGAATCTATTGCGAATTTTGGTTTATCAGCATACTATTTTTTGACATTTTGTAGATTTATTAGCGACATATCGAATTGGAGTCATTTTCGAGAAAATTACTATTTAGTATTTTCATTTTTTTTTTAATTTGTCAAATTTGTCCACCCCTCTAATATATGGGGAAATCTTTCTTTTAAGTTCTGGCTATTGGGTTTAGTACAGGTTAGTAAACTTAATGACTTAGTGACATATTTTAACTGGATATTTTTAGTGTATTTGCCATAAGGCAACATACACTATTGGCGTCGGTCGGATGGCGGGACCTAGGGGTCGGACCAAAATTTCTCGACGTTTCATAACCTCCTAAACACTTTGGCACCATTTTTAAAAATGTTTATATATATATGTATATATATATATATATATATATATATATATATATATATATATATATAGGTGTGCGGGCAATAACTTTCGAAAGAGTTAATTGATTTTAACGAAATTTGGCCCACGTGTTGAAATCCATCACCGCAAGAAGCCTATTTAAAATGGGCGTAATCGGGTCATTTTAAGGGTAGTTTTTAGGGGTTGAAAAAAGTTTTTGGGCCCCAAAATACCGAAAAAATTCTCCGAATCGTTTCAAAATTGAAATTTAACCCTCTGGTAGTAATTAAAAAGTGTCCCTAAAATTTTGATAAAATCGGCCCGACAAGACCGGATTTACAAATTTTATGAAAAAACTAGTTTGCAGATAATGAATTATTTACTGAAAGGTGTATATAATTTGATGTAGAGGTTCGATTGATAATAATATTGCAATAAAGAAAAAAAAGTTTTTAAGGGGTGTATTAAGGAGTAATTTTTTTTTATTTTGCCCAAAAATCAACTTAAGTTCGCATAATGAAGCCGCACTGCCTGTATAAGCAAATACACTATATTGTCGGCAGGGTTTTGGCACTGCGACCCGGGTTTTTTATTTAGTGCAAAGAAATTCGGTACAGTAGGGTAAAATTCATTCTTGATGTTAAAAATGTAACAAACGTGTCGCAATTTACGTATACCGTTTACTCTAAAAACCCACTGTAGAGCATTAAGCTAAGGTGGCTGCGTGGTAGAATATACTTGCCTCAGAACCTAAAGGCTGTAGGTTTAATCCCGGCGGTCAGATCTATTTTTTTTACAATGACACCAGTTTTATTTCTGTAATGTCTAATGTAAAATACCCAGTCTCTTTTTTATATATGTTACCTAATATCGCCAGTATTTGTTAACTGATTTTGATACTTTTTCTTAAAAATATACTGAAATTGCGTTTATTCATGCATAATTAATACAGAGTATTATATTTTTTGTAGTGTAAAAAATATATTCGATGCCACTGTTTCGAAGAATAAGTTAATTTATAAGATTTTGCATACGGTACCAGAGGTGGGTGCGCAATTACATTCATATATCTAAGTAGTTACTGTTCTTATTCTTACGTTAACATCCGGAACAAAAATGTTTAACACAGCTAAAGCATTAAGTTTTTTAATTATTCAACAAACATTGTGTATTTCCAATTCGTTGACTTTTTGTAATCGTATAGCCATTATCCGTTTCTATAGTTTTAATAGGTTTATCATCGTTTTCCCTTTTTCTTTTTACACTTTGTGTTCATTTATTCTTTATATGTACTATACATATATTTATATTGTTCAAAATTTGACGGTTGTAAAGTTATATAGTTTTTTTTTTACAGTTTTTCGTTAGCATTGCAGTAAATAAACAATTTTAAACTAATAGGCAGCGTTGCCAGACGTCCCGATTTTGGCGGGAAGTCCCGATTTTTAAATCAAAATTAAATGTCCCGCGCGGGACAGGCTCAGTCCCGCTTTTCGGGGATATCTCGACCGTACGTAAATAATTATTTTCTTATTGTAAGTTGCTATTTGTAACACTTAGTCCTCAGACTGTTGTTTGAAACGCCATATTTTTCTAATGAATAAAACTTTTTTGATTTTGATTTCTGTCTTTTTTTTAATTTTTATTTTCAGAAGACGATTAAGACTCAACTATAATAATAATAATAATAATAATAATGCGTTTAACGTCCGTTTCTCGACTTTATGTCATAACAGACGCCATTCGCACCATTACTATTTTTCATTTTACCACTTCCCGTTTTTTTCTACATTTCTTAAACTTCAACTTATATAATAGCAATGGGCGAATGAAGGAATTACAGGAAATTAGGATAAGGTAGGTAATTTTTGAACTAGGAGTTTGATAGGTAATCCGGCCATGGCCTCAAATAAGGAACCACCTCGATATTTATCTGGAATTAATTGAGGGAAACCATGGAAAACCTCAATCAAGATGGCCGGTACAGGAATTACCGTTTCTCGGCGAAAGGCAGTAGGAAAAAGTCCCAGCCACATCTGCCTCCGCCGGGAATTGAACCCGGACCTCCCGAATGCGAGTCTAGTGCTGTACCACTACTCTACCCAGCTCGGTAATTAAGACTCAACTATTTAACGATAGGGTAAATCTGATTTAAAATATCATATTTTTATTAAAATACATTTTCTATGGCTCTTTTTGCTATCTATTGTCATGTAAACGTAATTTGAACGCAAATAAAAAGATAAATATTTAAAAACTTCTAATTATATACGTTTTTTACTATGTCCCGCTTTCGACGAAAGAATCCCGCTTTTTTCCAAAATCCCGACTTGGCAAAAAAAAAATCTGGCAACGCTGCTAATAGGGCTATTGTGTGAATCACAGTTAGAAATTACAGTGATGTTAATTTTTTGTCAAAGCCAATTATTTTATAGGAGGTACGTGCAAAAATCACCGCATATACCTTGTGCGTAATAATATTACGACTCGTGTGACTGTTAAAACTATCTGGCATTAAGGTGACAATCCCTCAGATTGTAAAATGTATTCTCGAGAAATTTCGTACTGTGGTCGTAAAATTCATTTTATTACTGTTTTTATTAGTTTTCATAAAGCATTACGTTTCACACAATTGGGCTTGCTGCTTAAAAGTTTCAAAAAACATACATTTTTTGCCTAAAAATGTGATATTCGTTAATTTTTCTTTACAGCACGTCACGAGATTTCGAATTACGGGAAGGAAAATTAACAGTTTGGAGTTTTTTATTTACAAAATGTTAAAAATACTGGCTTGCGCAATAATTTTTTTCGAATTTAACTTTTTCTGTACAAAAATTGGTGTAAAATATATGGTAATTTTCTCGTTTTTATCTAATTTTAAATCGTTTATTTAGATCAAATAAAATGTAAAAAATTGACTAAAAGTCATGCAAGAAGTTTGGAACATTTTTCTAGTTTATTTTGAAGTATTAAAATCAAAGATTGAATAAAATTTTTCATAGAAATTAGAGATTTTCGAAACGAAACTAAGTCCATTTTACATGCACATCCGTAAAATAGAGTTATACGGGTGAAAAAGGAGGCAGCTGATAAACAGCCACCTTAAACATAATGTCATAATATGATCTCATCGGAACATAACATTAGATATATAATATATTATTTTTTCTCGAATAAACCTAATTGTTAAGAATTAAAACAACTCGAAAACATTTATTGTTTATACAATTTCAATTTACTTAACCCTTTACACCCTAGATTATACAATCGTGAGTTTTGACTTTGAAAAATTCTACACCGTACCCGAAACTATTTTTGTGAACGCAACCGACGTCGATCGATCGTGAGTTTATCTGAGAGTGCATCAAAATATACTTTATTAACACAGAAATAAGTGTCCAAAATAATGTTTTGGACACTGAGGAAACCACGTAACCACATTTTAACAGTATGTAAAAGAATTTCAACTCCAGGGTGTAAAAGGTTAAAAATTATTAGAACGTTAGAACATAGTTTAATTGGTAGAATGGAGGCAAACATTAATATTTCAGAAGATACTCAGACGACGGATACATTAAAGAAGATTCTACAGGGGACAGTATTTATTCTGCAGTATGTCGCTTGCAGATTGAGTGAGTCATTTTCCAGTGCATGGTCACAACGCTATGTACTGTGTACACGTTGAACGTCTATTTGAATTTAATATAAAATAGCGAAATGTAATCGGCTTAATTGCTCACATATACACGTAATACGTGTCTATGTGTGTTTGTGTGTATGAATGTATGTATATAAACTGTCACCTCACATAATGCTCCTACCGCAGGCGATGTAACTGCAACGCGTTGTACACTGGAATCTGACAAAAATACATTTTACCAAATAGCAATATTAAAAAAAGCCCATAACGAGTTTTAAAAGCCATTTATGAATTCATCTTTGGAAGTATATGAAAAAAGGGAGCAAAAATCGAATAGGCGATTTATTAGTAATAAAAAACTTTTTAAAAAATTTAACCGTCTTTAAAAAAGCCACTAAAACTCGTAAAATAATAAAATTATAAGGTCGGCGCCAGTTTAATTATTTTATATAATAATAATAATAATAATAATAATGCGTTTAACGTCCGTTTCTCGCCTTTATGTCATAACAGACGCCATTCGCACCATTACTATTTTCTAATTATCACTTCCCGTTATTTTCTACTTATGTAATAGCAATGGGCGAATGAAGGAATTATAGGAAATTAGGATAAGGTAGATAATTTTTGAACTAGGAGTTTGATAGGTAATCGGCCATGACCTCAAATAAGGAACCATCTCGATATTTATCTAGAATTAATTGAGGAAAACCATGGAAAACCTCAATTAAGATGGCCGGTATAGGAATTACCGTTTCTCGGCGAGAGGCAGTAGGAAAAAGTCCCAGCTACATCTGCCCCCGCCGGGATTCGAACCCGTACCTCCCGAATGCGAGTCTAGTGCTGTCACCACTACTCTACCCAGCTCGGTTAATTACTTTACATGTATCTACGTACCTCAAAACTTCATTATTTCATTCTTTTGGCTTTTTTTGAAGGAGAGCCATGTCCATAAAATAGTGTATTTACTAATGCATGCAATGTCACATTATGTTTTATTATGACCATTTAACTTTATGTGTTATAGCCTATAGATTGTATAGACACTCGACAAAATTTTTTTTCCTGACAAAATCCCTTCAATACATTCATTGCAAATTAATAGAGTCATTGATATCAGTGAGTGTCATCAAGTCATTTTAAAGCTTTTATTTAAAGATTGCAAGAAGAAAATCGGACCACAATACACCAAAAATATAAAAATTTAAATGTTTCATAAAAACTAAAACATACCCGTAAAATTTTATCAATATCACACATATTGACGGCAGCATTAGTGGTCGTATCGAAAAAGAGATAGACTTGAGCCAGCACATCACTTTTGCACATAGATTTAGAAAGATATGTCTATAAAAAGAGATGTATATACCAGTTTTCTCTAGCGCCATGCATGCTCCAAATCTAAAGAACCAGTCAGACACTCAGCTGATGCTCTATACTCTATCGCAGCCTTTCCCAAAGTGGACGATAACGCCCCCTTGTGGGCGCAGCAGGCCTAAAGGGGGGGGCGGTAAGAGACCCAGAAAAAAAATGGGGGCGTTGTGTAAAGGCTTGGGGGGCGATTTGTAATTTCATTTAGCTAGGAGGACTCTTAGACACCGACTGAGCTCTCGACTCGAGAGGAAATAAAAATCAAGTTCAAAAATGGCTACCAAGAATTTTGGCTTCAAAAACCGATCCCGCAATTGTTTCCTGGATTGTGGTCAATCGTTCAACGATTTTTGATAGCATTACCATCGTCATATTTGTGTGAACGTGGATTTAGTGCTGTGGCAACGCTGCTTACTAAAAAGAGAATTCGTTTGCATGTTACCGAACGTGGCGACTTGCGGCTGTTCTTGAGTAAATTGGAACCTGATATCAACAAACTTATTAAACAGCATCAGATTCATCCTTCACATTAGTTTTTATATAAGAATCGATTATGTTTGTTTTATTTTGAATAAAAGATACTCTGTCTGAATACTATAAAGTTGCGTTTCAATAATCATTCTCATTGGCACGTGTAGCCCGTAAGAGTTAACTTGAAACCTGAGCGTCGTTGTGTACTACCTACTGCTCTCAAGTCTCAAGTTAACTCTTGCGGGTTATAGTAAAAGTCTCGTTTAGAATGAATGTTTAATCTCCGCTAATATAGCTCACAATAATTAATTAATTTAATTTGAAGTTACAGTGGTTTTTAAGTAGGGCGCTAAAAAATAAATTATTCTCAAAGTGGGCAGTAGACAAAATAAGTTTGGGAACCCCTGCTCTATAGTAATGACGATTCCTATGTTTGAAATTACACTGAAAAGTCCACACTTTAAAGGGTTTTTTTCTGGTAGAAGAAGCTTCCGAAAAATTCTCAATAAAATTGTTTTATTAACGTATTGCTAGTGATTGTTTCTTCTCTAGTGGAACACCGTTGTACAGTGAAACTGTAGTTCGTAGGTGGCCAGTGGTAGTACACACATGATTCTGATCAGAGAGAGAATCGTAAAGTGCTTAAACGCGACGCTGTTATAGCAATACACAGATACTGCAGTGTTGAAGATAATCCCTTGCTGGGAACTGAACCAGAGGTTCTCTTCTGTCCTCCGACTCATACAAACATACTTCAGATATTCACACGTAATATGCATATATTCACGTATGGTTTGTTTTACTTATGCAAGCCATCAAATTGCATTAACGCCATATTAAAATGTGAACGGGGTCCAGAGAGCTCGACAGGACTGACTTTTATACTTTTTAACTACGAAAAACATTGGCTCTTGCAGCTTTTCTATTGTTATTTGAGTTCAAAATGCTACTTCATGTTAATTGCAAATAATGCAGCAATTCTACATTTTTTATGTGTAAACACCTCATATGACGGTATGGGCATAATTATATGCAACGGAAGTGTTTAAGGGCAAATCAACTTGCGCAGTCGCTAGACGCAAGCGTAGTCACTTGGTTGTTATTTTCATACCTTGTATACATTAAGGATTTGATGGCATTATGTAAGTAATATTTTAATGTACTTACATGGCAAAAACTTTCTATTCAGTAGGAAGTTTTTGATTTTATAAGGCAGTTTCGATAATCTTACAACGGACATGTGTAAGGGAAAGTCAACTCTGCGCAGTCGATTGCTGTCATCTACAAATCTTGGACCATAGGTTAGAAAAACCCGGGTCGCAGTGCTAAAACCCTGCCGACAATATAGTGTATTTGCTTATACAGGCAGTGAGGCTTTATTATGCCAACTTTAGTGAGTTTCTGGGCTAAATAAAAAATTAGACTCGTTAATACACCCCTATAATAACATTTCTTTTTCTTAATTGCAATATTATTATCAATCGAACCTCTATACTAAATTATATACACCTTTCAGTAAGTAATTCATTATCTGCAAACTAGTTTTTTCATAAAATTTGTAAAAAACTTTTTTCAACCCCTAAAAACTACCCTTAAAATAGCCCGATTAGGCCCATTTTTAATAGGCTTCTTGCGGTGATGGATTTCAACACGTGAGCCAAATTTCGTTAAAATCAATTAACTCTTTCGAAAGTTATTGCCCGCACACACATATATATATATATATATATAAACATTTTTAAAAATGGTGCCAATGTGTTTAGGAGGTTATGAAACGTCGAGAAATTTTGGTCCGACCCCTAGGTTCCGCCATCCGACCGACGCCAATAGTGTATGTTGCCATATGGCAAATACACTAATAATAGAGCTAGAATATAAAGTATATGGTAGAGTAGAGGACATAATAATAATAAGAGATAAAATAGATCTTGAACAGACGTAAAGTATAAAAAGTTGAATTTTGGATTCTGGGGGTTAAAATCGGAGGGTAAATTGAGAAATAAAAAAAAATCGAGGGTATCGTTTAAACTTTCAAAAGAAAGCTTATTGAAGCTTAAAATACGTTATACAATATTGTATAATATATTTTTTTTTCATTTCTCAGGAGAAACGCTTTTTTCTTTATTGTAAATAATAGATATTAGGACACTCAGGTCAATAGCGTCTATGAAAGCTAGTTTAATATAATACAAATAATATTTATTCGTAATTTACGAGGTGAAAGATAATATTTTTAGCTAAATATTCCTGTGTGCTAAAAATTATATTTATAACAAGTTTTTCAGTATATGGTTTGAAAGAATAATATCTACTAGAAAAAATGTTATTAAACTTCATATTAAATTATAATTCTTATTTAATTATACGTTACGAAATTAAATTTTAACCAAATCATGACATGATATTTAAAAAAACATTGCTTTTTCTTTCTAAATAACACGAAAATCGATAAGTTTATATACTTTTTTATACAAAAATATTTTCCCACGCAATTTTAATAATCACAAAAACCTTAAAACCATGTCAAATGTGTCAAGGAGCGTTTCTTTAAACTTTAAAGGCTTGTAAAGAGAGAGAAAGATGCATCTTATACCCCGGTATTATTAAATCATGATTCCAAATGATTGACACGTGTCTTACATAAATAATACACATTACAAATATCTGACCGTTCTTTAACTTTGATTTTCTATAATTTCATTCTGAACCTTTTTATTAATTAAATGTTTGCCAACGTCTACGTGATATATGAAACAGTTTTTAGACACACGACTCTCTTAGAAATTTGTATAGCCCTTTGTTATTAGTGTATTTGCCATATGGCAACATACACTATTGGCATCGGTCGGATGGAGGGACCTAGGAGTCGGACCAAAATTTCTCGACGTTTCATAACCTCCTAAACACTTTGGCACCATTTTTGAAAATGTTTATATATATATGTATATATATATATATATATATATATATATATATATAGGTATATATATATATATATATATATATATATATATATATATATATATATATATATATATATATAGGTATATATGTGTACGGGCAATAACTTTCGAAGGAGTTAATTCATTTTAACGAAATTTGGCACACATGTTGGAATCCATTAGCGCACGAAGCCTATTTAAAATAGACCCAATCGGGTCATTTTAAGGGTGGTTTTTAGGGGTTGAAAAAAGTTTTTGGGCCCAAAAATACCTAAAAAATTCTCAGAATCGTTTCAAAATTGAAATTTAACCCTTTAATAGCAATTAAAAAGTGCTCCTAAAATTTTAATAAAATCGGTCCGACAGGACCGGTTTTTCAGATTTTCTGAAAACACTAGTTTGCAGATCGTGAGTTATATTTTACTGAAAGGTATTTTGAATTTTGGTGTAGACGTTCGATCGACAAAAATAATATAGTTAAGAAAAAAATGTAATTTTAAGGGGTGTATTAAGGAGTTAATTTTTTTATTTTGCCCAACAATCTCCTTAAGTGCGCATAATAAAGCCATACTGTCTGTATAGCAAATACACTATATTGTCGGCAGGGTTTTGGCACTGCGACCCGGGTTTTTTTATTTATTTAAAACCACCAATACCAATATTTAGGGATATTTTGGCCGGATGCCATATCTTAATTTTAGTTATGTTTAATAATAAATTCGAAACAATAAGTTTGTTATCATTTTTAGTCATAAATAATTTACAGATCTAATTGATACTTTCAACAGTTCTCTGCAGTAAAACATGAAAATGGGGTTTTTTATAGACAAATTATGAAAACTTCATATAAATACAGGATTCCTACGAACGCGGCTATTCATAAAAACCTACTTCAAAAAAGTTTTGATTTGCATTAAAATTTCATTGCTAATCAATATACTGGAAATATTAGACGAAATAGAAAACAAGATCACGGGTAATTGGAATAATGAAAATAAATCAATTTAAACACTCATTGATTGCAATGTTTCGTGTTTTTTATTAAGACTCTCAATATGCTTAAACGATAGTTAAACTATGATATAATATACAATTTGGCATTACAAAAACAATTATTAAAAATTGAAAAATTGTAGAAAATAGTATGTTATCTTGTTTTCTATTATAACATATATCTGGAATTGAACTTTGAAGATGAATTAGACGAAATATTCTCAATGAGAATTTTTAACGTTTTTAAAAAAAACTTTGAACGTCTATATCTTAAGAACGTTTTCTTTTGTTTTATTGAAATTAAACTTGAAAAAAAAAACAAATTAAAAAGCCATTTCTTATAATTATTTAGAGGCTTTGAAAAATGCGTGTTTGACAAAATTCGAGGTTTACGAGGTTGACGGGTTATTGCTAAAAGATTAACCGATTTATTATTATTTGGAATATAGTTCTGAACCAAACAATGCAACCTTCGAGTGCTCATCAAAAAATCGTAATAATTATAATAATTTCATAATTCCCGCTTTTATAATATGTAGATAGATGGGCACAGGTATTAAGATGATTAGATAATATTTTAATCGCCATCTTCAACTACACGTTATAAACATATATACCATCTCGCTGTCAAAACAAACGTTTAAGAGAACAAAACTGCGTTTATTATATTAATAATTTTAAAATGGTGTATTATTAAGTTTTATGTCAGCAGTAATTTTATATATGAGTGAGCATTAGTTTAGTGTGGGTAAAACATTATTGTAGATATCAAAAAACATGTTAAATATTAACATAAAAAAATTATATAGTTTTCAAAAGAACAACATTTATAAGAAAAACAGTATGTACACTTCAAAATATGGTTTCGGGGATTTTGTGGTTTTTAAAAAAGATTTTTTTGTTCATTTTATTCAGCACAACACTAATTTTTAATTTCAACAAAAATAGCAATGACAACCAAAAGAGATAGAGCAGTGTAGGTATGTGCATTTAAATCAGGTTGTCTTTTTCTACAACTATTTAAAAAGTATCTGAGGGGCTGGTCATTTTATAGAAAATCACATTTTTATTGATAAAATATATTATGTGAGATATGATAATGACTGTTTGGTTGCGTTGTAGACAAGTTTGAAGAAATCTTTTTTGAAATAATATTTGTATTTATTATAATAGTATATACGCAGCCTTATTACACTACTTCGGTAGTTGCCTACACAATGTTTAATGATACCCAGGTTATTGCATAATAACAATGGAACATCTGCCCTTTCATAAACTGTTTTAAGAATGATACCTATATTTAAATGTCGACTTTACAATTTAAAGGCATGCGTACAACTTAACCATCACAAAAGCATTGAGAAATTACAAACCTGAAAACTATTGAATATTACATTTAGAAATAAAAAAAAAATTATACAACCATTGACTGGAAAATGCATGGAACGTTATTATTGTCGAATTTTGTAATTTCTATGCAAACCATAGCTCGTGATCTTTCATTTGAAATCACTAATCAATCCTTTAATGAATTTATTACTTCAAATATATTTTTTATTGACTTTATTTCTTTTTTGTCCTTGGTAATTAATATAAAAATGATTTTTCGGGAAAAAAGGACTTTATTTATAAGTAAAACATTTAATAATTTATTTACAGTTATTAAAGCTTGATAAAGTCCAAACAAGGAATGAAACGTCGCTGAAAATTAAATATTAAGTGTTTTACTTATAAATAAAGTCCTTTTTTCCCGAAAAATCATTTTTATATGTTTTTTATATTCAAATATCAGAAAATGTAAAACCATAGAAAATCAGTATTTTTTTTGCACAGTACGGAATATTTTATTAGGGTAGCTTATCACCTTTTCAATGACATGGAGAAATCTTTTATTCTTGCGTCCAAGTTTATGTATATTCGCAGAACATAATTAAAATCAGTAATTAAACAAAATCTTTTATTTATAATAAGCCATTGTTAGTTTGTATAATATATACAAAAGATAGATAGATTATAGACGATCGACAGCTGAAGTCATCAGCGTTTATAAAAACAGGCATAAAAATAAATTTTATAATTCTCTTTTGACATTTATGTCTAAATAAAATTAATATTCATTATATTACTTGCTCACTTTTCTGCGACATCGGAAGTCCTTTAACATTACCATCTAATGTGTGATTGCAGAAAGGACTGTCAAAAAAACTGATTTGACAATGACCTTAGATTCTGACCACACATATGTCGCCATAAGAAAAGCATTGTAGAATTTTAGATTGATTCTGTTCGAAAAATACTTCATCGATTGAAACAAAACTTGTCTTAAATTGTGTTTAACATAGTTTTTGGGAAATTTTACACTTCAAAACAACATTAATTGTCTACGCATTTTGATCAAAATTTAGTTTGAAAAGTCGTTCTATATAGATCTATCATGATCTACATGACAGGGTTTTCATAACGACTGTTCCTGCAAGTATAAAAACTATAAATAATAATAGAATAATAGCTATTGTCTGTTATAATTGTTAAGAAACATTCATTGTTGTAGCACTATATTAGAAAAATTTATCATTCCAACACGTCACCGCCTGGATTTAAACCAGAATCTTTCCACTTTCGCGGCGGAATGAGTTAATCAATTACTCTACGGTGCACACAATTCAATTTTTAATCCTTCATAATATAGCGTTTACAACACTCAAATTCACTACATGCGAGAGCCAATTATTTTTAGCAATAGCTAAACATTAACTCTCACAGTAGCGAGGGCTCTTGAATGAATCAAAGATGAACTTTCCATTATTATTAATAATTTTATTATAATTATTATTAATTCAGCAAGTACGTAGCTATAAGCGTACGAAAAATATCTACTAATATTATAAATATATATATACATAATAAAATTACCTGCAATACTGTTCAATTGATTTTTTATTTATATAAAGACGTTTCGACAAACAGTTTTAGTCCTTTTCAATTTTCAATTTAAAAATTCAAAAGAACTAAAACTGTTAGTCGAAACGTCTTTATATAAATAAACAATCAATTGAACGGTATATTGCAAGTAATTTTATTTTGTTAATATATCTATTACTGTTGGTAGAATCAATATTATTAATTTATTATAAATATATATAATCACAATCTAAGGTCATTGTCAAATCAAATTCTTTGACAATGCATTCTGCAGCCCAGCATAAATGTCTCAGATTTATATAAATGCTTCGCATGGCTGTCAATCGATGTGACCCGACCTTTTTACGTTAGCATAAAATTATAATGCCTTTAAGTAGCTTTGAGTAATGTTTGCGGTACGGTTATGCTCACGATCAGATATGGCCTTTCTGAGCGCGCGCGAGTACCCCTGTCCATGTAGGTATATTGACTCCCACACCCGCTGGGTATTTCCGGCGTTGTTTATAATTTGTTATCCGTATGTAGGTATTCTCTGTAACATTTTTATGTAATAAATTTCGTAATGAATTTTTAATATTTTATTTATACGTATACACCATAGTATTTCGTTGGATGAAGCTAAAATATTTATTATTATAATATCGCTGCATCGATTTTGAAATACAGACAGTTTTACGAGTTTCCGGAATTACAAGTTTTGAAAGGGTTATAGAAGTCCAGTACGTAAACATATTTTCAAACCGTTTTTGGGGTTCCGTACATCTCATGAAAAAACGGAACCATTATAGGATCACTTCCGTGTCTGTCTGCTAGTCTGTCACAGCTTATTTTTTCCAAATCTACTGAACAAAAAAGTTGAACTTTGATATTTTTTATAATGTAATTGTATATCGATTAGAATCTAGGAGCCGGCGTTAATCTGTTTCTCAATTATTAATTAATTATTAACAAAAAAAAAATGAACATTAGGTGTTTGGTATAGTGTAGTGTGGATAACTCAGTGTTATTTACACTGAAAAATGTACGTTAAGTTAACCAAAAATGTAACTTGTTCCAGTAATTGTCAAATTCAAACATCTAGCACGTAATCTACACTACACTAAGTTCCATTGTGTTTATACTTTTAGTACGGCATTGAAATACTAAACAGGCTAGTGTAAATTTCTAAACAAACAACATAGTGTCAAAGGTGTTAACACTTTTTTATTAGAGCGCGATGCCCAACACAAGAGTAAGGTCGGGATCTGCCTATTTCAGAGTTTAAAAGACAGACACCGAACTGATCCCTCAGTATTCCATTTTACCAGTTTTGATACCGAACACAAAAAGCCAAGAACTAATAATAACAATAGAAATTCTGATCGCAGTGCTGAGCAAAATGTATTATGAAGCGTAAATATATTTTTGGATAAAACAAAAATCTAATGCCCATTCCCTAAAATGATTAATTGCTTGTAGTACGAAATTACAATTTTAAAATAATTTTTTTGAAATAAAAAAAAGTTGTGTTTCCGATGATGCAATTTTTGCCAACTGAATTTTCTTATTTATACCATGTGTCGGGAAATACATTAGTGTGTGAGCTAAAAAATCTATTTTAATGCAAATATTTACAAATTTAAATAATGTGAATAGTAAACAAGACGCGTTACGATTTTAATCTGTATTGTGAGAAGTGTTTCTGATACGTGCGACGTTTAGCATTTTTATGTACAAGAATATAATATGAAAACAGGTGTTATTATTAATCGCTTCGTCTTAATTAAACTGTTCTGTTTATACCTATAACATAATCATAACATAAATAATTCATAATATTAATCTCGATAATATAACCGTAGCTGTCATCGCCACAGCGCATTGTGCATATTAAACTTATTATATAAATACATATTTTATTTTGGTTTTAACTTTTTTCCGCCGTATGACATTTAAAACAACTATTGGTTAAAATCAAAGGTTACGGTCGTCTAGTTATGTAGTTATATCGTTTCCGGATGACAGAAAGTATATTGATTTCTGTCATTTCAGTCTGAATCTCTTATGACCAACTTCATACAGTCAAATTCTCGTTAGCGCGGCAAGCTTCATACTGTCGGATTTTCGTTAATTGTGCGCGCGCAACTCCCGTTGTCTTCTAAAATTTTACGCTTAATGCGCCAAAAGGAGTATAACTTCAAAATAAAGACTACGGCAAGAGTTCTAGTAGGTGGAGGATTATACAAAAAAAATTGTAAACCGAGAGTTATTTTTTTTTTATCTACTATTTATGAATCAATAAAATTAGTGGCTTGAAAATATCAACGAAGATGATAACATATACGAAATTTTATAAACTGAAAAGATATCATAGTACTCAAACACACACATACACACACATACACACACACACACACACACACACACACTCATACGTTTGCACATATTGATGTGAATTATGATAAGAGCTCTATCGATACGTTATGGCTAACTGACACTTCCATTTTATAGACTCTATGAATAAAGAAACTTGTATATCGCATAAGCTTTTTATGGTTTGACCGGTATATGATTGAAAGCTTCAGCTTGCAGTCTGAGCACTCGATCAGTAGCTTTCGCTCTGTCTTTAAAGAATATTAATTTAATATTTTTTTATTAAACTTGAATTTATGCTGGCTCAGAATTTCTGCTTAAAATGACTGGGTAAAGTTTCACAGAAGTGATTTGCGTCCAGTGTAATAAAATCTATGCTAAATATTAAAACTAAGAAAAATAGCGTTTGTTCACTTGCGCAAACATAAACATATTACCTGTCTGCTAGCTAAAATACCCAACAAAATATGTTTATTTTTAGTTATCAATATTATTCTGTGTAAATTTCAACGTGCCTCAAATATATTTTTTCAATTCTTAAAACATACAATTTTGCAGGCACCTGGCTAAGGTTTTGCTCCGATTAAAAGATCTGGTTTTTTATTTTCCAGCTCCTTAAATACTAAATGTCAAAATGCCTCAAGGATTTTTTTGGTTAAAAAATGTTGCTAATTTATAAACTTGAGGCTCGGTTAAGCCCCGTTACCCTTCAGCCAGGTCTGTGTTTTTGTATTCGGATATTACTATAGAGTTATTGTACAAATTTTCACAGTGCCTCAAATACTTACCCAAAAATCCATAACAGCTCTTGGTATAAAATGTGCGTTACTCCGTTAAAACTTTCACGAACCGTGTTGAGTTGGCCATGCTTAATAGATTTGCCCGATTATTTCTTTTATTTCTAAGATATACGAGTACATTTAAAATATTATTTCACTGTAGAATTTCGAAGGGACCTTTCTAATAAATAATATTGACTTAAAATATAACTAAGCGGTAGTTACGCGGGTTACGCCACTGAGAAAGCACAGGTTAGATATATAAAAAACTTCAACAGTAAACGTAAAATACTTTGTCGACCCTCTATGGAGGGTCAGTCATTTTCAATATAACCATCATGACTGATATGATCATATAATAATATCTGAGTGTCTCTTTTTTTCTTTTTTATGTACATAAAAGAAATCCCAATGACCAAACAGCAAAGCAAAACTTACTGCACTCTGTGTATTGAAATTGGCTTGGGAATAAAATTACATGTATTAGCTTTTTATTTAGTGTACGAGAACAAGCTTTTAGTTTTAATATTTTATTTTATAAGCATTCCTTCACATTAATGGATATCTCCGTCAATTTGTTTTCTGTAACCTCTCATTATATTGTAAATTTTCAATTAAAACAAACTGTTTTAGTTCGCCTACTGCAGCATACGTTCTCTTTGAACTTTTTGTTTATTTGTGATCACCAGTCTTCAACGTTGTTGGACCTAAATTCATATGTTCAAAATTAGATATTATTTTTAATTTGTATAACAGATTCGATATGAAAAAATATGTAATTGTGTTGACACTTTTTAAATACTTTTTAATATTCCGTTGTTAACCAACATTGCTGCAAAATATTTGAAAATGTGCAATTTAATTTATGCAAAATTTAAACAAAATTATATCTGCATTTCTTATTGATTTAAAAGTTTGGCTAATTTTCGCGAAACGAACCCCTCCTAGTATAGTTATATAGCTTGGATGTAAATATTTGTTTTATTATTATCATCACTATTCTATTATTGTGCTAGTCAACTGATGAATGATGATATAAATTGAATCACCCCTCCGCACGGTTCGATAAATCTGTCTAATATTGCTGCGACAGCATCCTGACCGGAAGTATAACGCTTATATCGATCGTCTATTGTATGACCCTCACTTCCTGTGCAGGTCAACTGATCGCATATGCTCGATTTATTACGTGGATTTATATTATATAATATATATCGTATAATGTTTCTATCTAGTCGCGAACTATCTTCAGTTTACTGCAGGAAATTCTATCCCCTATACAATGTTATACGAATCATAACTATGGTAGCAGCATGGTTCATTTGTTTACGTCATCTTGGAATTAGAGATGAGAAAAACGGGTCTTTTTAGTGATCTACATCTTTGCATCTGGATCCCGTATGTGAGCCGGCTCACTGAACCGGTTTAAAAACAGCCGAGTTCTGAATATGTTACTGCAGTCTGCCACTGAGTTACCTAGTTCAGTCAATCATATCACGACCTTTATAGAATCAAGCATGCATAGCCAAACATGTGATGCATGAGTCATTTGAGCTGACAGATGCATCAAAGCAAGAACTGATACGTAAGTGTAAAACGTGCTTCTGTCTGTTAAGTGTTTCACTGAGTTATGCAGATCCGTTGATCCGTCGGCTCAAAAAAAAGTGAGTCGGCTCTCACGGATCTTCTGTCGGAGTCGGCTCTTTGAACCGGTTCAGATCTGAGTTACCCAACACTACTTGGAATATATACTTACGGAAGGTTCATTCCTAACCCTGTACATTGTAGTTCGTTTTATATGGTGGGTAGCGCTGCTCAGTCAAAGTGCACAACCTTAGATTATAACATCATATCTTTTAATAAAAGATATGATATTATTAACAGTGCACTTTGATGCAATAAAAGACTTTTATTGCATCAAAGTACACTTCTAAGTTCCAAAGCGGTAACTATTTTATAAATATGTGAACTAACTCTTTACACCCGAAAGATGAAATTGTTTTAAATACTGTTAAAATGTGGTTGCGTGATTTCCTTAGTTTTGGAAACTTGTTTCTATGTTAATAAAGTATATTTTGGTGCGCTCTCAGATAGACTCACGATCGATTGACATCGGTGCGGTCACAAAAATAGTTTACGGTACGGTGTAGAAGTTTTTAATTTAGATGAGCATTGTTGTACACCGAACAATTAATGTGTTTGTATATAACGCGTACATATCTTTATTATCATAACAACAGAAAATATAACTTTATAGAGCTGTATAAATTACAATATTGAATATTTTGTTCGCTCAGCATGCTTCCTGTCTATGATAAATTTGTCTAATATTTTTAAAAATTTTGAATAATACCAGATGAAATTAAGTTATAACAGTTACAACGCAAACATTTATTTTTGAATTATTAGCGTCCGTGTTTTTTGTATTTTTTAATGGATTATAATTTCTTTGCTATTAGTTCAACAGTAGAAAGCTTTCTCTTTATTTTAATGGTATTTTTAAATAAATTACTTGGGAAATATTAGCAGTAATAAATTTAAACACACTGAAAAAATTGTATTGTAAAATTGAAACGAAAAAATATTTTGAAGCGTGAAATATATTTGAACAAAGCGTCACAATAATTATTTTCTTAATATCGTGGTATTTTGTTCATTCAATGATGATGAGATCAAAATCGAGATTCTACAACTACATTTTGCGCGTCAGAACTGATTTTCGTTCATACAAAAAGTTACATCTAGGTTAATTGCGCACGAAATGCGTTCAAATTGTAGTTTTTTTGAAAAGGGGATATTCTGTTCTATAAAATGAAACCATTTTCAAATTAATTCGAGTTCATAATTACTCCTTAAATTGTAATAGGAAATTGCGAACGTTCCAGTTCTACGGGCCCCAATTTTTTATGGATCGCCGTGGTTTACATCGTTATTTCTGTAATTTTTCTTTCTTTCTGCCATTATTTATTCAACAAATCGAACGAATTAGGCATTTTATTGCTTCCTTTCCTGCAATCATCTACATAACCAAAACAGTTTCATCATCCATTTATACGGAATATATTAGTTCCGTTGGTTCTATCCTTTCAGAATTACCAGTAACAAAAATTTGCCAATAACTTGGAATATATCAGTAAAACGCCATATTAATACAAATTATTTTGCACTGACAAATCTAGGATAAGTTTACTTAACAGTCCAAAACCTTTCAACATTTGTACTGAATTAATATTTTCAGTACAAATGTTGAAAGGTTTTGGACTGTTAAGTAAACTTATCTTAGATTTGTCAGTGCGAAATTGTGTTGGTCTACTTTCCCAAGATTGCCAATGATAAAAAAATATCAATGGCTTTCCATGCATCATTATGATTCTGAATCTATTTTTACACTGACATTTATGAGTCAAGTATGTCAAGTCGCTTTAAGATATTCGGGTAGCTTCCAATGTCTTTATACTTGAGCTCTGGAATACTTCGTAAGTACAATTGTTATTCCACGAACATTTAACCATAATAATCTATTACGCAAATAACGTGTATCTGGCATTTGTATCAACGAACAAAATATTAATTTGTATTCTCACACAGTCTTATCATCTCCATCTGAGAACATAAATACTTACTCATACAAATACTTATACACATGGTATTAAAGCTTTTTTATAACAGGTGGTTTACAAAATACGTGTTAAATTATAACATTGTTCCTTTAATGAACTAAGTGTATTTCACATTCATTTTATTATTATCCTATAACCATATGCATTAACTGATGATAAAAAATGTGGGCTATCGTAGGACGCCTGGCCGATGTGAAACATTACACAGATATTCACGAGTAAAATGCCGACACACTAACACACATGTGGTGTAGTAGAAAGAGAATTGTTTAGTATAGGTATATTGAGAGAAGAGCACTAAGAAACGCGAGGCTCGTAACATGTAACGTTCCCATCCAAGAGCACCGTTAGTTATGTTTTAAATCAATAATAAAATACTTATTTTCAAGTTTTAATAATTTAGAACGATTTTTAAATATTATTTTATGTATTAGCTAGCTCTTTGGTTTTAGGAGCAAAGCTCTACGTGCCAGCGTGAAAATATAATTATTTATTATTAATAATAACAGTTGTGGAATTTCTTACACTTTGAGATAGAAAGATTAATATTTATAACAAAATAATTTTTAAGGTGGATGCACACTTGAGTAGAAACGCATGAGGCAAGCCGATGCTAAGTGTGCACGTAAATATGAGACTTAAAACATCCGCACGGACCTACCAATAAAAGAAATTATTAAATTATTTTTTATACAGTTCCATAGTTTATAAAATATCTTTCTTCGTATTGTAGAGGCAGACATAGGTTTCCAATTTTGTGTATATTTAGTAAGTTGACCATTTTCAGCGACATACGATATATTCCGTCTATCCATTGTTTTATATGGTGTACAACAATCACAAGACAAGTCGTATTGTAGTGCACTACGGAATGCAAGACTATAATAAACCTGTAAAAACGATTTCCCAACTAAAAGTGGGAAGTATATTTGCACTACTTACTGCCTATTGATAAAATAATTTGTTATTATTTATTTCTTGTTTTCTCTGACTACTGAACGTATCGATAGTTTTCGATTGTAATTTGATTTCGTGAGAACAGACGATGTACTCAAAAGCCTTATTTACAGGAATATAAACTCATTTTAGTTTTTTCATGTTTACACCGTTACTGTGTTCATTCTTACAAATAAATGTTTTTAATATTTTATTGCAGACTGACTACATTATAATGAATATTTTTTAGTTAAGTACTTTAAAATTTGAATCATATTTTGTAATAAGTACAGTGAAACCTACGTAACTAAGTACGTGAAAAGGTGAAATCTTTCGCCTGTTTGTGGGTCTCATTAAACTGAACAGTTGTCAACTGACACGCCGATTTCAATTAGCATATTAAGTTAACGTCAGTATCTTTTCGGGTTTAGAACTTTAAAATGCATTCAAACTTGTTAAAAAATTGCACCTTTAAAAGGTCGATCGTTTCTTCTAATCTAAAATAGAGGCAGACGAGTGCTTGTGCTTATTCTCAAGGTTAAGAAGATACTACAGATTTTATTTTTTGCTATTTTTTTGCGTAAAATTGAAACCTTTCAGACATTTTTCAAATGTACCGTGTTTATAAAAAATAATGTTGTTACTTATGAGTACAAGCAAACGTCTGTATTGCATTTCTGGTTGAAAAGTTGTATTCATTTGAAGTTTCCTAAAAAACACCGACCCCGTCTTTTTTAGGGTTCCGTACATCCGATGAAAAAACGGAACACTTATAAAATCACTCTCGTGTCTGTTTTTAAGACCATCGGCAGCCAGGAATGTTTGGGTAGCAATTCATAATTTCAATTTGTTTTTATTTTTTAAGAATACATTGACAATCTAATTTATGTTTTTACCAGTTCTCTGATTAAAACAAGGAAACTAGGGACTTTTAATAAGAAAGCTATGAAAACTCAATACAAACCACGGTATCGCTACGCGCTCGGCTACAGTTTCAAGAGACACGCATTATACTATAGAATTTAATTCACGCAATGATAATGTAAGAATGTATACATTGAAAATACAAAATTCACGTTTCAATAACACATAAATCATCACAGTCAATGTTATTTATCAACTTGGTTTTCAAGTAAAGGTAAAATCCTTTACAAATCTTCTCACGTATTATTTGTCAGCCACTGAATTTTCTGTTTGTATATCAATATAATACTCCTTGACTATTCACAATAAATTCAAAACCGAAACACATATCTAAAGTTGAAACAATTCCCATCACCTTCAATCGATTTCAACCAATCCAAATACAATCATGGCACGTCGATCATACCAACCTATCTATTTTTTGTTGGTTGATTTCAAGATAAAGACGTTAGGTAATTAGTTGTTTGACGGTTGGCTTGCGTGTTGATTGTTATTTTGAACGTAGCCAATATGCACTGCGTGCGCGGGTGTCAGTTATAGATATGGCCATAATATAAAATCATCAGGGATAGAAGTAGCTGCGGCGGTTTGCCCCCTTACCGTTGGCACCTGTGGCTTGTACAGCGGACCTGGTGCATGTCTCGAATCGCCGACATTGGTAGCACAACGTCTGTTGAAATGGCCGAGCACTACGTGTGCTATGATTTACGATCACAGACAGCTATAACATCATATTACTGATACACACGAACATATGAACACCGTATTGCTGTTTGTTTTGTTGCTCTATGAACATATTATTGCTGGGGGAGAGTCCTCCTTTGGCTATTACGTAACGTTTATACACTTGACGGCTCAAGGAGGTGTTTCCGTTTAACGAATGAAAGAGATGAATTATTATTTCAAGTTGTTAGTGTATTTGCCATATGGCAACATACACTATTGGCGTCGGTCGGATGGCGGGACCTAGGAGTCGGACCAAAATTTCTCGACGTTTCATAACCTCCTAAACACTTTGGCACCATTTTTAAAAATGTTTATATATATATATATATATTTATATACGTATATATATATATATATATATATATGTGTGCGGGCAATAACTTTCGAAGGAGTTAATTAATTTTAACGAAATTTGGTCCACGTGTTGAAATCCATCACCGCAAGAAGCCTATTTAAAATGGGCCTAATCGGGCTATTTTAAGGGTAGTTTTTAGGGGTTGAAAAATGTTTTTGGGCCCCAAAATACCGAAAAAATTCTCCGAATCGTTTCAAAATTGACATTTAACCCTTTAGTAGTAATTAAAAACTGTCCCAAAAATTTTAATAAAATCGGCCCGACAGGGCTGGATTTACAAATTTTATGAAAACACTAGTTTGCAGATAGTGAATTATTTACTGAAAGTTGTATATAATTTGGTATAGAGATTATATTATTGCAATTAAAAAAAACAGTTATTTTAAGGGGTGTATTAAGGAGTCACATTTTTTATTTTGCCCAAAAACCAACTTAAGTTCTCATAATAGAGCCACACTACCTGTATAAGCAAATACACTATATTGTCGGCAGGGTTTTGGCACTGCGACCCGGGTTTTTAATGATTTGTTACAAGACGCTTGTGTTATAGCCAGTGACAAAAGTTTTTGAGTATTGTAGAAATTGCTTATTTTGATTCGAGTAATAATTACTGGTTATTGGTTTACCCCTGATTTCAATTATGTTTTGATAATAAAACTTACCATAATCCGAGTATAGTCGGAAAAAAGTGTAATTATACCGCCCATTGATGATGTACCAAGTTTTAGATAAATTTCACGTCAGCCAGATAAAGACCTGAGGATTAATAACTCGTTAAGAATAAACATTATTTTTTTAAGATTCACTGCAATTTAAGAGTTTAAGCTACTTAAAAATACTCGCTGACCTCTTTGTCTCGCCTAAAAATATTTATAGCTCTACCGACGCTACTTTTAAAGGTAAAGAGCTTAGGTAAACACCAAATAAAGGACCAAGAATCAAACTACAGATCCCACAGGCGAAAAATTAAAAAAAAAATAATTCCTGGTTATTTACAAAACATTAAAACGTAGTCTTTTCCATGTAACCAAAACTTTTATCAAAATATTCGCCTGTAGGGTCTGTAGTGTGATTCTTGATACTTCATTTCACGTTTATCTGAGCCCTTTAGCTTGAAAAATAACATCGAGAGAGCTGTAACAATTTTTAGTTGAGAAAAAAGAATTTGAAATAAATTGTGCATAATTTAAGGAAATTTTAACGGTGGTTTTGTGAATAAATAGCTGAAACTGATTTTAGCAATATTTTTCTTTGAAAGTTACGATTAACATAATTTATTTTATTCATAAAGAAGAAATGCAAAAGGCCGTTACATTTGCCATACAAGGTACATACGTGCAAACAAAGTGATATTTTGCTATTCGTTCGCAACCCCAACCCTGAACGAAAACATCCCTTATATGAAAGGAAAATATACGCGTATGAAGGTGACATAAACCATTTTCTAATACATAGCGCGCGTTTATGGCATGCGAGGTGTCATTTATAAAAACATATCGGTATGTTAGGTAACTGTATAAGGTAACTTATCGATATGATTACCGGTGCGGCAAACCGACATCTCTATATTCGTTGCGATATGGTTTGTCCGCTACAGAACTATTTTGTACCCGATTAAAATAAAAAAGAAAAACATTTAACTATTTTGCTGCTATTAGAAAAGTCTATTGTGATCCCTCAGATTGTAAAATATGTCCTCGGAAAATTTCTAACTATGCTCGCAAAATTCATTTTATTACTGATTTTATTAGCTGTGATTAAGCATTAAACTTCACAACATTTTGCTGCTTAAAAATTTCAAAAAATATATATTTTTGCCCTAAAAATTCAATCAAAAAATATGATATCCGCGTGAATATGCCTTTACAGCACGTCACGAGATTTTGAATTTCAGGAAGGAAAATTAACAATCTGAAGTTTTTTTTACAAACTTATGTGAAAAATACTGACAAATTTGACTTGATCAATATTTTTTTTTTTCAAATTAAATTTTCTCGTTTTTGTCTGATTTTAAATTATTTATTTACACCAAATAAACTGTAAAAACTTGACTAAAAGTCGTATGGGAAGAATGGTACATATTTCTAGTTTTAAATCAGCATTAACATCAAAGATTTTTGGTAGAAATTAGAGATTTCCGAAACGTAAGCAAGTGTATTTTTACATGCTCACACATATCGAAATGCTCGTAAGAAAAAGGAATATTTTTGTAACGTGTACTGTCCATTTTTATAACTGTGGAAATAAGTTAGGGTATATTTCAGTTACATATCACATGACTGGTAGCCGTTATTTCAGATACTCTATAAATCCATTCGTCGTGGATTTAACATCTCTATAACATGTGCTAAAGTCAAGAATCGCACGCCAAGTCCATATTCATCAAAATGTGTTAGCCTATCCCATTAATTAAAATTTACACTTTAATACTATTGAGAACCAAAATGTTACAGTTCACAGTCTTTTGAATTTAATTAAGAAATGCAAATACAATATTTTGATAACAATAAAAATTATTAATTCTCAATATGATAAATTATTTTTAATGAACAATAAAAAATCAGTTGATACTTTTATCAGTGCTATCGCCAAGACCTCGGTGTATAATTAAGGGGTTATATACAAAGTTGGGGCCTGAAAAATCGATTTTTTTTTGCATATTCTGAAAGTACATACTTTCGAAAATATCTGCGCAAAATTTCATCCAGATCGGATCACTGGTTTTCAAGTTTTGTAAATTTGACTGAACAAATGTTTCGCACGAATGAAGTTGACACAAAACTTTAAACGCGATTATCTCGGAATGCGTTTTTTTCAAAAGTACTGTTGCGGTGAACGTAATATCTCAAAAACTTTTCAACCGATTTTCAAACTTTTTTTTTAAATATTCGTATTTAAGATCTCGTGTACTTGAACGATTCATTTTTCATCCGAAAATTTTTATTTTTTTGCAATGAATTTTTTTTTTGAAATTTTGACCACTAAAAAAATCGATTTTTCCTGTCAACGTGGTTTTTTTATTGAATAAATTTTTTTTTGGGAAACCGAATCGTTCAAGTACACCACAATACATTTTTCTTAAATAATTTTTTTTACTTTTTTGATTTCGGTTGAGGGGTTCCCCTTAGAGAATGTTCACCGCAAGCCTCTGCAAAAAAAAAGCGCTGACGCCGACAATTTTCAAAATTTTTTCGAAACTCATAAACCCTTTTAAAAAATCACGAACTTAGCTCACTTTTTCGCCCCAACTTTGTATATAACCCCTTAAGCTCAGTTGGATGACCTTGATGTTCATTCATTGGTTAAGTGTTTAAAATCAACATTCTATCAATCTACCATTTGGATAGTATCCACTAGTCCCACGCTTCTAACTGATGTTTTGATAAAATAGAAGGCTCGTAGGACGGTGCAGGGAGGAACGGAGTTGGGTGCAAAAAGGATAGGAAAAGGACATATCTCAGTTCACATAAACAGAATCCTTGCGCGCCGTTACACCGGCAGTTTATATGCGAAACTTGGAAATGCAAAACCCACGGCTGTTTTACATTTCAGTAAGCTCATATTTAATGACGTCTGAATGTACTATGTAGGTACTTTGCCAGCCATTTTTACAGTGTGTTCGAAAAATATGCATTAGACGAGATACATTAAGGTAGTTGTCGTGGTTAAGGCACACCGTCAGAAAATTCTTAATTTTTGTGTACTTATTAAGAACATAATAATACAATTACCCTAAAAATTTGAAGTCGATCGACCGTATATAATCCGAGATAAATTCGATTAAAAATTGGATAATTAACATTGATTGTATACGATTTCTGTAGTTCTGAACCAGTTTCTTATTTATAAAAAAAGAACTAACTGTCAGAGACTTTCCAAAAACTGACAGTATTTCAATGCATTTGTTATGAGTTTAAAAAAAAATAAGAAAAATTTTTGACCGTCTAATTATTTATAAATAACGGTTTAAAGTTCAACAATTTATAGAAAAGTATATATGCATATGAATACTGTATGGGTTACGTTTCCACCGGTACAGTCTTGCGTAGAAATTATGGATCACTTAGTTACAAACCAGTATGCTTTTGTTGTGGCGCGTATAATCTATAATTTTTTGACAATATTGTACCACGACAACTACCTTAAGCTTACAGAGTACCAGCTGTTCAATATGCCCCTTTTTCACCAGAAGAGTAAGTAGTTGGATTGTGTAGCCTGTAAAATGCACTTATATACGTTTCAGAAATTTCAAATTTTTATGAAAAATCTTATTAAATCTTTGATGTTAATGCTTCAAAACAAACTTAAAATATATACCAGTCTTTTCATATGACTAACTATTTAAAATCAGAGAAAAACGAAAAAATTAGCACAAAGTTTTGTACAGCAAAAATTAAATTTGAAAGAAATTATTGAGGAAGCGAAACTTGTCAATATGTTTAACTAAAGTTTGTAATTCGAAATCTTGTGACATGCTGTAAAGAAATATCGACGAATGTTCCCCTTTTCTATTTAATTTTTAGGGCAAAAATATTTCTAATTTTTTTTTAATTTTTAAGCAGCCAACAATATTTTGTGAAGCCTAATGCTTAATCCCAACTAAAAAACAATAATAAAATGAATTTTTGCGACCACAGTTCGAAATTTCCCGAGAGAATATTTTACGATCTGAGGGATCAATGGAAAACCATAATTAATGTGATTAAGGTATTGCAAAATTAGCATGTTTTTTCATTGGAACTTGTCAGAAATTCCCTCAGGATCGTAACCAGGTCTTGCCTATAAGAAACGCAGATTATTTTGTTGGAAAGGCAAAGTCTAAGTTGTGAAGCGCAAATGAATTGTAATGTATCATACTTATTCTTAAAGATATCAGATTTATTGTAGACATTAAAAAAGCAATTAGAAATTACGTTATACTACTTGCTATTTTCAGAGGAAACCAACAAAAAAAAATCTTCTTGGTTATGCAATATCATAAAATTTGAAAACATTTTCACTGAAGTTTTCATGAAAATATCTTCACGCTATGAATCCGATTTCATTTCTAGATATATTTTGTATGCATACGCCGTAAGTACTACTACACATAAAATACCTACCCGATAGTACCAATGTATGTATATATTATCTATCTGACTGTACTATGTACAGTGCTCCTCAGAAATACAAAATTTTAAATTTTCAAATTTAAAAAGTTTTGTAGAATCAAAGTTCAAAACTGCGAGAACATATCTTTGTTGTATTGTGATGAAAATCTGCAAGCAAAAGATTTGCATTGCGTTGCCACAAAAAACAGCACAACAGAGAAATGTCAGAAATCAGAAGCTCAATTAAAAATTCTTTTGAAATTGAGATTCTGAGCAATCCGGAATAAAATATTAACTGCAAAGACTCTAAAAAGTGTAAAATAAAATTTAAAAAAAAATTGAATCGACGTCAAAAACTTTATTTTCATTTAAAAAAATGTCTTAAAACCACCTTTCTAAACCTACATTCCACTAACAATAAGTTGGCGTAGCTACTATATTATCAAGGTTAGAAAATATGATTATAAAACGAAGAAACATACTCGTATTTCGTCCTTTTTAAGCACATACTGACTTTTTTTAAATTAGGTTCAACTTTTGAAGACAATTTTCAAATTAAGAAAAAACATATAAGAACGTATAACTCAGTTAACAGTAATTATTTACGAACGAGAAAAAATTATTGCACTATTCTAAATTACTAATTTCTGACATGCGGGACGACCTCGTTTGCTATATACTAATGCTGGGTGGTTAAATAAGCATTGTCAAGATATTTGATTTGACAATGACCTTAGATTGTGAACAGATAATATTCCTTCATAAGAGAAGCATTGTAGAATTTTAAACCGACCGTGGTGGAAAAATAATTGATCGAATGAACCTATATTTTTTTTACTATATTTAACATAGTTTTTTGTACAATTTTCACTTTGAAACAGCATTTTTCATTCCATGTCAATTTAGCTTCAAAAGCGGTTTTTTTCAATGTAGATCAGTTAATTACTTTTGTGTGACTACAATCTAATGTTCTACACGACAGGGAATTTCAAAATTGTAATTAATTTAAAGTCAGTGTCAAATCAAATTTTGTGACAATGCGTTCTGCAATCAAGCATTAGATTTCTTTTTACCAGTACTGTAAGAGCTCACACACTTTGCTGTAAGAGATTTAGAACAGCTTAGATTTTATGGGGCAAATGAAATTACGTTCCCCTTTAAAATATGATGAGCTCTCTCCAATAATGAAATGAATTCAATCCGGGAAGCTTCATATACATACATACTTGTAGTGGGAGCTATCTTGTAATATTCTATCTTCCCATCTCGCCTCTTCATTTTCTGTATCACCTATAAATACTTATACACTTTCATGCAAATGTTACTTTGTCTCGTGAATATAGAACACACATATTGTATAAAACAATAATAGCAGCTGCGAGCCCGGCTTCGCTCGGGATAAGTTCTGAGCAGATTCAACTTTTAAATTACCGTTAGAGTGGGTGTATATGGATTGATAATTTTTCTGTACCTTCAATCGTGCTAATTTTAACCTGTTTTACCTGTTCGTAGTTATGACATCTAGCAGACGATGTTTAAACTTGTATATTAATATTAGATCACTGTTTGTGTATTATATTATTACTTCAGTTCTGCACTGCTAAATGAAATGACTAATTTTCCCGTAACTGCAATTGTGTTACTATCAGTTTTGAGAGAAACATTTCTTACTTGATCGCAGAGATGACAATTTTCAAACCATATGGTAGTGTAGTTATTTATCTAAAATAAATAAAATCGACGTTCATGCAAGCGAATCCACAAACGTTAGCTATATTATTTAATATAGTAAAATTTTGAAAGGCGTCAAAAACTGTTTCGGTAGCGACTAATATGTACCTAGACTGTTTTTGTTTAATCTACTAATACTTAACATATAAGATAAATTATTTGAGTGCAAGTTTATATTCTGAGAGAAATAATTTTAAGGATATAAAGTGTACATATTAAAACATAAACGTCGCATAGCGTAAAATATACATATAACATACATATACAAAAGCATTACCAAATGAAGCTTTTCCATTGGTTGAGCAAGGAAACAAGTAATAGTGTATGTGTGTGCCATGTCTTTCCTCTCTTGGATATAATCTAAGTAAACGAGATTTTACGATGAATTTCATGTTTACTGCATATTTAATTAAGTACCATCCCTTCTGTGTACAATATATATACAGCCTACAACACACCACCCACCCTCTCCGCTTCAGCTCCACTCTATCTCCGTCCTTTTCCAGTCTTAGGAAAGCTCCGTGCGTGTCGTCTCGCTTTACAACCACAGTGGTGGATGTCAGAACCAAGTATATTTGCAATAAAGAATTTTAAATAGCGTATAATGCCTGCCTCAAAAGTTTGCATTTATTCCGGAAATTGAGAGGTTGAGTTGTATCGTTAACTTCATTATAACCAGATGGTTGGTGAGTTTCTATTTGTTAGTTGGTAAATTGGAATTTGTAAATTGGGTGTCCGTGATGCAACTTCAGTGTTGCTTTAAGGTCCACACCAACTAGATCGGAGCGGATTGGTACACTGAATGTTACCAAGTCAGTCCGAGCCGACTAGTGCGTGGGAACCCATTTAACTTCGTGCATTCCATAACTGCCGTTCGTTCCGAGCCTCTCTAGTACCTAACGCCGCGTTATATTTAGCAGTCTAGTATATTTTAATAATAGATTTTTGATGGGAACTTTGATGAGCCCGACTGTATCGAGATATCAAGTTTGGATACCAATTGTGATTGCGATTTCAGAACGAATTGTCAGAAAATTTGATTTTACAATGACCTTAGATATGGTGGTGCTCGAAAATAATTGATTGATTGAAACGATTTTTTTTCTAAACTGTGAATACACGTTTATAACACCTTTTTTTGTAGTTCCGCTCCCGCATCGAAACTGTTTTTTCTTGGTATTTTGATCAAATTAGCAGGAAAACCGATAATTTTTTTGTGTAGATTAATCATTTGTTTTTGTGTGTGTATAATCTAATGTTTTATTTATCTGGTAGTTTTAATACGATATTAGACTGCTCTTTAATATATTAAAGCTGTAATGAAATGAGTACAATCTAAGGTCATTATCAAATCAAAATTTATGACAATGTTTTCTGCAATCCAGCAGGAGTCTGTCAAATTTTATCAAAATCAACCAAACTGATGATGGCGCAAGCAGATAGACAGAATAATTTGGAAACATTAGGGCTTCATCAACCTTCGCCGTATAAAAAAATATTTTTTATGGATAAGTGCTTCGTTGAATAATGAAGATCGTGTAATTAAAAAGCCAAAGGAACTTTTGAATCACAGTATATCCAAGTGGCATATTTCGAACACGACTGTAAAGTAGAAATGTAAATCCCTGAGGCAGATTTATGTCATTCGAATAAAAAATATTATTGTAGCATATTGCGACAAGCAGAAGCACCTGATTCTGATTTATTCGAAGAGATGTCGCTTGAACACGCGGAGGACCTCTGTGTTCCTTATAGGGTCCGCGCTGCAAATCGGATGTCGACCATGATACAATTTTATCTACCTAACTTAAATATTTTGACACATTCGTTCATTACTAATTTGAATTTAATTCAGTCGTCAAAAATTGCCACTTCAGTTCAATCTTTTCTATCTCTATTCATGGTATTCATTATCCTTACTTGTTGGTGTATTTGCCATAACTTTCAAAGAATTTATTTGATTTTAAAGAAATTTGCTCCACATATTAACATCCATCACCGCACGAAGCCTATTTAAAATGGGCTCAATCGAACCATTTAGTTTTCAAAATACCGAACAATTGTCAGAAGTGTTTCAAAATTGAAATTTGAAACTTTAGTAGCAGTTAAAAGTGTCTGTCCATTGGTTACATAAATGAGATATGGGTGAGTTTGCAGTTCACATTCCAGTTTTCCTTCAAACGTTAGAGTCATGTTAATGTTTGATTTCTGTTATTAAAATGAATTCAAGAAAAAAACAAGTGTCTTTCCAAAGGTGGAAAAAAGTGCGTGATTCAAGCTGTAGAAGATGGGCAATTAAAAAAAAGATGTCGCTAAACAGGTTGACATTTTACCATCGACATTGTCGATGATTTGGAAAAACAAAGATCGGATCACCGGAAGTTTAAAATAATAAATCAGGAATTTTAATCAAACTCTTATTTACTTGATTTTTTCCACCCTCCCTCTTGGTGATTAAAACTCCTGTTATTTTGAACTCTTGGTAATTTAAAATTTTTGTCTGGTCCCTTGAGTTTCAAGTTATTGAGAGTCGACTGTATTTTACATTCCCCAATGTTTCAAACGTACGTTTCTGAACCGGCTCCAGTACGTGAAAAATATAACTAAAGAAAACTGTGCCAATTTTTATTTTGGGCTGTGGAGCTATCAGGACGTGATTTATTGACAATTGTAATATTTCTAGAGCACGGATGTAGTTAGAGATGGGAAAACGGGTCTTTTTAGTGATCTGCATCTTTGCATCTGGATCCCGTATGTGAGCCGGCTCACTGAACCGGTTCAAAAAGAACCGAGTTCTGAATATGTTACTGCAGTCTACCACTGAGTTACCTAGCTCAGTCAATCATATCACGACCTGTATAGAATCAAGAATGCATAGCCAAACATGTGATGCATGTCGAGTCATTTGAGCTGACAGATGCATCAAAGCAAGAACTGATACGTAAGTGTAAAATGTGCTTCTGTGTGTTAAGTGTTTCACTGAGTTATGCGGATTCGTTGATCCGTCGGCTCAAAAAAAGTGAGTCGGCTCTCACGGATCTTCTGTCAGAGTCGGCTCTTTAAACCGGTTCAGATCTGAGTTACCCAACTCTAGATGTAGTAGAGATTTTCGTATATTAAGGTTGAATAAGAATAAATAGCGCAATCACATTTCTGCGTACCTTACATCATGATAATATTTAGAGTAACTACTATTCCAGTTTGTGCTCCGATATTAATTTCACTAATGGAATATACGAACAGAATACATACAGAGGCGATGCTTTGTGTTTGTGTGTGTGTGCCACCGCTACAGCAGCCACACAGTGCCATCAGGAGGAAAAGCATTGAGCAGATCTGCTATACTCCGCATATATTATATGTCGTCATATAGAATGTTGCTGGAATAATATCATAAGCATTTATAACCGACCAGGGATATGCAAAACAGCATCAATTTATATACTCCTTGAGGAAGTGTTAACTGAAATTCGATAGAGTAATAGTAGCAACCTTGGTTTAAGGAAAAAGAGAATAAGGAAGACTTAAATTACGATGGACAAATGTGTAGATTAGGATGTCAAAGGAATCGAAGAGCATAATTGGAGAAAGAAGGCAAGTGTAAGTGTAAAAGATTTTGTACTCACTTGGTAACTGGTTCCTTATTTTATTACTGCTTTTATTAGCTGTGATAAAGCACTAAGCTTCACAAAATTTGACTTGCTGCTTATAAAGTTGAAAAATATATATTTTTGCCCTAAAAATTGATTTTTTAAAAGAGATATTCGTCAATATTTCTGTGCAGCACTTCATGAGATTCCGAATTCCAGGAAGGAAAATTAACATTTTGAAGTTTTTTCTACAAACTTACGTTAAAAATACTGGCAAATTTGGCTTGCTCAACAATTTTCTTCGAATTTATTTTTTTCGGTATAAAAGTTTGTGTAAAGCTTACGCTAATCTTCTCGTTTCTATCTGATTTAAAATTTAGATCAAATAAACTGTAGAAAGTAGAGGTCATAAGGGACATATTTCTAGTCTATTTCGAAGCATTAACATCAAAGATTGAATAATATTTTTCATGAGAAATTAGAGATTTCCAAAACGTGAGTGAGAGCATTTTACAAGGACGCACACTTCCGAATGCTCGTAGAAAAAGGAACATATTGAACAGTTGGTTCGGACAGATTATTTTTTACTGATTCTAAATTTAAAATTTCTTTCAACGCCATCTTTGCATCCCTAATAACACAACGTGAAATCTTGTAGAGCAGATGCCAACTGAGCAGAACACGTATTAATGGCTTTGCATGAATATTCCCCGATTTGAAAATCAGTCGTCTGATCAAATCAAAAAGGGGAGTGGAATCTTGTTTAAGATATTGGTTCTGCTAGTGCTTCTTCTTGTTAGAATTTCTATACACTCATATTACATAATATCAACTCATTCCATTTTTAACCTCCTTCTTATATAGTGAGCAAACATATTCACTGTCATAGCGTACGATTTCATAATTTAATGGATTGAAAACTAAATGACTGTGAATAATTCCATAAAGAAAATGTTCAAAGCAATATCGATATTCAACCGAAGAAAGTGACTTTTATTTCTAATGTTGGTACTATATTTATTTTATTATTATGTTATTACAAGACGACAATATTCTGTTTTTTTACCTAAAAGCATGTTGTTGAAAATGCTTTTCTTCTTTTAAAGTATATATTATCATAAATGTTGAAACCACAAAATTATTACTATAAATATTAGTTAACAATATTACATGTTCATAACCGTTTTACATTTCATTAAAATGACTGTATTCCAGCTATTCAATATGCCTCCTTGTTCACCAGCATCTTACTAGCAGTTGGAAAATCCCTCATTTCTATAAAAAAACTTATTAAATCTTTAATGTTAATGCTTCGACTAAAAGTGTGTACCATTCTTACCATATGACTTTTAGCCAAGTCTTTACAGTCTATTTGATCTAACCAAACGATTTAAAATCAGAGAAAAACGAGAAAATTTTACACAAATTTTTGTACAGAAAAAATTAAATTTGAAATTTATTGAGTAAGTAAGTAAAATTTGTCAGTATTTTTAACCAAAGTTAAATGTTAATCTGCCTTCCCGAACTTTTAAATCTCGTGTCGTGCTGTAGAGAAATATTGACGAATATACCTTTTTTTATTCAATTTTAGGGCAAAAAAAATTTTTTTTGGAGTAAGTAAAATTATGTGAAGCTTAATGTTTAACCACAACTGTAAAAAATGATTTTTTTAACCACAGTTCGAAATTTCCCGAGAGTATATTTTACAATTAGTCGATTACGACTAATTTCTTTAACCTCAATTGTAGAAAGGATAGAGATCGCCAAACGCTGCTCTATCCTCCTCACTCAGTGAACCGGAAAAACAACGATATATGTTGAAGCCGTGTCCAGAAGTCTTTTATTCTAACGAACGTCTACACAGAAGTCGGCAGATTTAACAATAAAGGTGATCAATTCATCATATTGATAAGAGCGCGTTCATATAGTTGAATTCATTATCAATCAAAACGATCGTAACGACAATGTTCTAGAATAAAATGATTTAAAATAAACTTGCATACTTGTATAAAAGCGATGATATCGAAATATGAATGCACATGTCCCGGCATTGAAATGGTATAAAACAAACAGTAGTTGAGGATTTATGTGAGAATGACAGGCGCATGGGTTTCTTTTACTGCTGGTTACCAATGTTCATTCTTACCGACCGAGAGATTGATTTTACCGATAGAAATATACACATATAATACGCATTGACTTCGAGAATGGACTGCGATTCAGGCCAGAAAGTATTGCTCCAAAAAAGGGAATCATATTTTATTTAGAGTAGGGTAAAAATACTATAAACCTGTAAGCTTTTATAGCTCTATAATTTCTAACTACGGGTAATAGAGAAGAGTGATTTTTTTGTGATAACAGTTTGTTGGTTCTGATTGGCTACTGTCATAACGACCAAGGTTATTAGAAGAATACAGATTACCTCGTTCCAAGAATGATGTCAACTGGCAGACTGTTTAAATTTTTTTCAACCACACAATATCAATTAACTGTCCGCTGGATGATGTCATCCCCCACTACTATCCAACTGATGGAGGTCACTTGTGTATCAAATAACCTTGCATAAAGACATAAAACTTTTGATAAAGTTTAAGACTCCATAGGTCATGCCAATATATTGTCGGAATAAACCAGGGAATTACTTCGAAAAAAGAGACGAAGACACATTTTGTTTGCGCGCTTTTTTGCATTTGCTCACCGCAAATTGAGTAAACAAAGAGGGATTGGTATAGTAATATTATGTAGGAGTACATGCCTGAAATAATCAATGCGCGGTCCATATTCTACGTCAATGATGGTATTATCTGAATGTACATAAACTTATACATCTCTTCAATATCGATACCACGTACAAGGCTATTGCATATTATTTTACTATTGTGAAATCACATCCAGAAGACAATTCTTGCACTGATTTGACTTGTGGAGTAAGTTTCATTGTAAACTTTCCGCGATGAGAAAAGATCACAACGAGAATTATCGATTGTGATTGTTAAATATTGGATGACATTAATTAACAAAATTAAGGTTAGTTAATTATATAATAATGAATAGATTTATGTTAAATTCATTTTTGTAAAGTATTCTTGTAAAACCTACCTAACTCAGAACGTTAAATAAAGTATTTAGTTATAATACGGTCAAAGGTTTTCACTGATTGTTTAATCTATTACAAGTTTTTATTTAGTTTCAAATAATCAAATTTTACAAGCTAAATTTGACCCACTTTCCTGTTCCGATTGAGCTGAAATGTTGCACACACCTTTGGTTTTGAAAACAATATAATATAGTACATTGAATATTATAGTAGATCCAATATGGTCACTACCACAAAATGGCGGATTACCTTCTTCTTTACAACTCCCTCCACATGGGTATCAAATATCCTTTTAAGTACACTACAATAAAAGCTTGTCTTTATAAAAGTTTTTTATCTAATATTTTTTTTAATTTGTGACATTAAAATTATTTGTAATTTATTTTATTAAGACTAGATTTTACAATATTATTGCATTTTGTTTTACATTTTTAACTGAGTAGTCGTTCTAATTGTACATTTTATCTATGATAGTTGATATGTGTTCATAGACACTTTATAAGTTGATATTGCCATAGTTTGACGGTGAAAACTGCATATAGAATGCGAATAAGTTCGACTTCGAGACTATTTATTCCTTCGACGTACGTCTGTGTTTGCATTTTGCAGTTGTAGTGCATATGAAATACGTTTTATGCTCTCGCAATACGAATATTTTTCATTTCAGATACTTTTATCAGCTTTTAAAATCGTGCTTCAAATACAACTTTCCTAAAATATGTTGTCAAACCGAATAATACATTCGCATTCTTATATAATATATTATAAGAGATACCAAAGAAACTTTTAAGTTATCTAAAAGTCATATTTATCTAAACGAAATACAAACATTTTGTGAACTAGGATAATCGAATGTAATCAAAAATACACAAATAAGTAGCGGAATCGGTCGTTTATTTGGACTTTACAAATGCGATCCTTTAGGTCACACGATCGACTTGCAAGTATGATCAATACTGCATATTTAAATAGGTAGTATATATAACAAATCAGACCCCAGGATTATTTTTCAAAAAATCCTGCAATACACCTTTTCTGCAGTTTTTTTTGTTTTATTAAAAAAAAAAGCTAGACCGATTTTTATAAAAAAAAAATCGGATCATACTGACGTTAATAAGCTTCGATTAGCACCCCAACAAACTCATATCATTTTTTGTTCACGAGATTTCGTGTAAAATTTACCTTTATTATAGTATTTTTTTTAAACAAAAAAAAAAAAAAAAAAAAAGCTGGACCGATTTTTATAAAACAAAAGTTTTTGGATCGTATTGACGTCAATACGTTGCGATTAGCACTATAACGAAGTCGATATCGCTATTTATTCGTGTAATTTTGTGTAAAATCCATTTTTTTCAATCTTTTCGTTTAAATAAAAAAAGAGGACTGGACTGTTTTTGATGAAATTTCTTTCGGATCAAAATGACCTTAACACACTGTGATTGAAACCCTAATGAAGTCTATATTATAGTTTGTTCGAAGTCTATTTTATTTAAAAAAAGGACGGCTAGACCGATTTAAAAAAAATCCTTTCAAATCATATTTAAGTTAACACGCAGTCGATAACATTTTTCAATCTCGAGTTTTTTTCTTTGAAAGAAATGACACACACGTACATCTTTCCAGAAATAGTGATGTAACCTTGAAACATAAAAATTTGTTAAAAATTTTGATTTTCGGCCCCATTACGACTTCCCAATCTGCTGGTTTAATAAATAATCGGATGGCCGGGCTGGAAATGGGATATTTGCTACTGAAAGATGAAATTTATAAATAAATTCCACGCTGGATCAATCATATTCTTATTCAAATTATTGCATAATCAAATTGATAACCAAGATTTTCTTAACTTATTGCCTTTCCATATCCCTAAATTTAATAGCCGAAAGCACCAATCGTTTTATTTACCTGCACCGAGAACGTATCAGTTCACAAATTCACCTTTTTATAGAATGTGTAAATTTATAAATGAAAATTGCAGTAATATTGACATTTTTAACTGCACATACAGTGAATTTAGAAACGTATCAGAAATTTAGCAACACATTTTCTGTAATTGGGCTATGCCTGTAGAGTTATTTAAATAAATAAATAAATAAATAAATAAACAGTGTAAACTCTTTATAACGAAACTCAAGGGACCAAGCATTTTTTATCGTTATAGAGAGTTACCGTTATATGGAGTGAAGAAAGAAAAACAACCAAATTAACAATAATCTTTAATATGTATGTTTTTGATAAAATTAATACATATTATATAGTCAGTTAACTTTGCCTGACGTTTCGGAGCCTCAAAGGTTTAGTCGGCGTCTTTTGTAACCTGATAAGATAACATAAACAATAATACCGACAATGACGATTTTCTCTGTCTAAATATGAACACGTTTCTTCGTAATAGAGAATGGCTGCTGCGCTATAAAGAGTGTATCAATGTATGGGTTTTAAGGTAAACCAACCAAATTGTGATCTTTTCTATGTTATAGAGAGTTTATCGTTATAAAAAATAAGGTTATTAAGAGACATTGTATTAGAGTAGGGGTTTTTATCGGTAAATCCGTATAATTTTAATGTTGCGATGGATATAAAGACACTATGGGTTGGTGCGTGGCGTGGGAGCGTGGCGACCTGCAGGTGTCTTAGATGCGTGATCGCCGATGGTGCTACGGTGAAGACGATATACCTACATTATTATACAAATGACGCGACTTACCTAGCGGCGAGTCGAGGTCGTACGCTAGTTCCGTTCAAAAGACAAAACCGTTTATGTCGAGATTTTGGTAAAATAATAATTACAATTTAATACTCCAGCTCATAGATTCCCAAAGGCACGCCGTCAAAAAAATTCTTAATTTTTGTATACTTATTAAGGACATGATAATGCAATTACCCTGAAAATTTGAAGTCGATCGACCGTATATAGTCCGAGATAAACTCAATCAAAAATTGGATAATCAACATTGATTGTATACGATCTCTGTAGTTCTGAACCAGTTTCTTATTTATAAAAAAGGAACTAACTGTCAGAAACTTTCTAAAAACTGACAGTCTTTCAATGCTTTTGTTATGAGTTTAAAAAAAATAATAAAACATTTTTGACCGTCCAATTATTCATAAATAACGGTTTAAAGTTCAACAATTTATAGAAAAGTATACATGCATATGAATACTGTATGGGATACTTTTCCACGGGTACAGTCTTGCGTACAAATTATGGATCACTTAGCTACAAGCTAGTATACTTTTGTGGCGCGTATAATCTATGGCTTTTTGACAATATTGTACCTTAATTTTTTTTTGAAATTTTTTTTTGAAAGGATACTAGAGTTGGCGTTGGCATTTAAAGGGGATGATGGCCCAGAAAAGGTTGAGAACATCTGCTTCAGCTCATTAAAGCGCACTTATTGAGCGTGTGTAATCCACAGTTTATTTATTTCATTAATCTAGACTTGGGTAATTCCGGAATTCCAGGAACCATGTCCTTTATGAGACGCGTCATAACATGTTCATATTATATTAAGGCATCATAATTTTCAGTTTAAAATAATGCATGTAAAATAATGTAATATAATGTAAATATATGTTGATTTAGAAAGGTGCCGCGAGGCCACTAAAAATGGTGAACAGGAGCACTAATGGATGAATTCAATCATCATGATTGTTATTTTGTCACAAATTCAACATACGTGATTTTGCCCAGTGGCCAGAGATATACTAAGCATTGTGTTTGTGTAAGCGTAGCCTCCTGACTGTCTATCGCATATCGCCGATACATCGATACATCGATTATCGTGTAACTCGGTACTTGTAGAAGGTTACTCGAAGGAGACTAACCTTCAAGCATTAACAAGTGCTACCAGATAATAACATTAAATTATATTTTTGAAGTTGTACTCTTTTGGCGCGTTATGAAAAAGTTATGAGAGTGAATTTTTTAATTAACAAGATGAAGTTGCTATCAGAGAAAGGCTACAGACAGAATAGATGCTGTTCGCTTTCGCGTAGCGTTTAATACCTGTATTTATGTTAATCTCACTCCAGTTCTTTTAGTATTTTATGTCAAAAAATTATTTCTTTATACCCGGTAGAAAGTACGTATTTTCGGTTTCGATTGTAAAGTAGAAAGCCTAACATTTATGCACTGCTGGAATTACTCGCACGCCATCTGTAACAGCGGGCCGAAACAGGGTATAAAGAAAATAGTATACACCACACGGCCAGAAAATTGAAATTTCTGCCCTTGCGAAGTAATATACTATTTGCATGCAATTTAAAAGTTAATTTTTAATCACGCCGAAGAAGCATAACTTCTAACGCGTGTACATTAGTACAAGCACCCCTTTTTTTAAATAATAATCGCTAAAGTATCCACACTGGGGTTTATTGATTTTTTGACGATGTTAATTTTAAACTTTGTGTCGTTTTTTTCAAATTTTAATACTGGTCTTTTGTAATAAAATTGGTAGTATTTTTTTCATTAAACACCTTCTATCATCAGTTTTACTATGACACAAATGTTTGTGAATTACTATGCATAAAACATATCGGTACAGTATATGAGTATGCGTTATTTACACAGTTACCTGCGTATAATCTATTATTATTACCAATACGTGTTTTGGTGACTCAATCAGTTTGACATTATTACCTATACAAAACTTAACAGTTCTAGTTAGCACGATCTGTAGCTTGGATTTATGATGCAACAAAATGTTGAAAAAATAGGTTCTAATCATATGTAACATTTTAGGGGTTCATTTACATACTATCGTAGTAAAAATGAAATTCTTACTAATAGCGCCACTGCCTGTCTGTCAGAAGTTTTTAGCTCAAAACCTTATCTGGACCTGTAGTTCACAACAGCAAATTTTATATGCAATAATAATATAATTTCGCATCAGAAGCGTAGCGTGCCTTGGCGGGGCCCCGTATAAAAATTTGTTTGGGGGTCCTTCCCCCGTTGAAGTAAATGACTTAAACGGGGAAATCCCGCAGCCCGCGATAACCGATGTAGGGTGTTGCCAACTTTTGAACGCACGCTTTACGCGGGAAAAAAAGAAATAGCTTTTTTTGACTTTAGTCATTTCTGAAATAAAAAAAAATTGGGAAGTTTTTTTTAATTTTTGCTTACGCACGTTAGGGGCCCCCGTGGCTCGGGGGCCCCGTATAATTGATACGGCGGTAGCTACGCCCCTGTTTCGCATATATGTGTACCTAATTTATCTGTTTATTTATCTTTTAAAAAGCATAAAGCCCACATCAAAAAGCTCCAGTGCCCACTGGGTATCCAATGTTTTTCTCCACTTTTTTCAAAATTGGAAAAAGTATATAGATTATTACATTACGCAGGAAATTCTTACAATTTGTTTTTGCGTAATAATTCTCATAATTGTATTTCCTTTAAATATTTACGAAAACGTTGAACAAATAAAAGTATTCATGGAACGATCAGTTAACAAAATTCTAATAAAAAATGCAATCATGACTTCTGACAAATGCAAATTCTTTCAACGTACAAAATAAAATTCATGTGTTCATAATATTTTTTGTATCTTGAATCCAAATGCAAATTGGTATATGTCAGTTTTTTTCGTAAAATAAAATTAATCAGAATACTTCACTTCAATGAAAAGAAGCAACACTGTTAGTTACATGCTTTGAAGACCATGAATACGACATTTCAAAAATTTACTGACGTTTTTTTTTGGAATCAAAAATAACTCGTACCATTTTATGTTCGTTTAATTTTCTTGTAGTCGTTGTTTGCAATGCCGCGCTCGTGCGGTTTGAAGGTTCATCAAGTCGTACTGTTTTTTTAGTTCAGAAAATGAACTTACGTACTACATTTTTCAGGAACGTTAAGAACCTTCTCAGATTTTTTTGCAATCATTTTCGTGAAATTTGGTTCAGCGGCTCACATACTAGGACTTTTTGCGTGTGTCAATCTGCTATATTAATTTTGATTTTATATTTGACAGCGTGAGTAAAAATTATATTAATTTTATATTTAAATTTGACAGCAATCGATTCAGAACTATTTTAATAATAATCTGTTTAAATTTTTAGAAAATCCTAAAAATGTATGCATTTTATTATTATTTTTTTTTTTGGTTTTGGAAAATCGTTAAAATATAACCCTGACATGGGTCAGTCTGTGACCCACGAGTCATAGGTTCACCATAACTGTACCGGGTGGTAACATCTATAATATATCACTGCATTTACGTTTACTCTAAGATGTACAGTTGGGTAACTCAGATCTGAACCGGTTCAAAGAGCCAACTCCGACAGAAGATCCGTGAGAGCCGACTCACTTTTTTTTTATCCGACGGATCAACGGATCCGCATAACTCAGTGAAACACTTAACACACAGAAGCACATTTTACACTTACGTATCAGTTCTTGCTTTGATGCATCTGTCAGCTCAAATGACTCATGCATCACATGTTTGGCTATGCATTCTTGATTCTATACAGGTCGTGATATGATTGACTGAACTAAGTAACTCAGTGGCAGACTGCAGTAATATATTATTCAGAACTCGGCTCTTTTTGAACCGGTTCAGTGAGCCGGCTCACATACGGGATCCAGGTGCAAAGATGCAGATCACTAAAAAGACCCGTTTTTCCCATCTCTAGTAAGATGATTGAAAATCAGAACATAAGCCACTTTGTCTTGTGTCTATGCGCATATCATCATAACCGATCTTTAGTTACTCAGAAAAATATGATGTTAAACGTCTTTTTGTTATTATAGTTGATTATTCACAATATATACGACATCATACTTAAATAATTTTATTATTCATGTCGTTTGAGTAAATCTGATGAATACAAATCAGTTGTGAATATTTGAGAATAACAAATAAGACAATGACGACATTAGATTCATTTATCATGATACATATGAATACGTTGGTGAATATCAATAAGCGCATTCACGGGTAACGAACAGGCGCCACCAAGGTAGAAGAGATACGCGCCGTGTCTTTAAATCTAGCCACCCGTTAACGCTTAAAAACCTTACTGGAAACTTGTTTTAAACGTGGTGATTCTCAGTATCTTCAGAAGTTCCATTGACAAGGTCAGTTCTATTAAAATGAGCTCTGACTGTTTTACCATTCAAAGTATACTTAATGGGGAATGGCATTAATGTAAGTTAAAAATCGCTTTTCAAAATTTTGCAATATTTTTTCTTTTTGAGGTCCCCTGATCCCAAAAAACGTATTTTTGGAAAAAGTCTGTTTGTATGACAGCACGATACAGGTCAACCGATTGAGCGGATCGAAAACAAATTTTAGTAAGGTGTTTGAAAATAAAAAATCAGCTGTTCTTTTGTTCTGACGATCTGTCAAAATGAAATTAGGTAGCTGACAACCATGCAAACTAATAGTAAGTTTCTTAATATTTATTACTAATCGTTACCCGGGTCACTGCACGCGTTAACAGTAATTTTATGTTTTTTTCTTATAATATATCAAATATCAATATTTTTGAAGTTGCAATAGTCCTGTTGCCCTATTTGACATGAATTTTTTTAATCAATTATATTCAGTCAATTAACATTGTACAGTCAAAGCCCTCTAAGTGCACAGCTCGGAACCGAGCCCATCCTTTAAGTGCACACTTCCCCTACGATCTTTTTCATCCCCACTCTTCTAACTCCTATAGCTATCTTTATTCAATCAGATGCTATAAACAATATCTCTAAAACTCTATGAATATGATGGAAATGGAAAGTTTGAAAATAGCGCGCTTACGGTCGCACGTGATTGGTCGCAGATTATTCGAAGTGGGGGCTGGGGAACGTGCACTTAGAGGGCGAGTTCGTGTGCAGTAAGAGAGCGTGTGCATTTAGAGAGCGTGCACTTAGAGGGCTTTGACTGTACCAAATTTTAGCATTTACAAGCTAAACACTAATAGCGTCACGTTGGCGTCTGTCCATCCGTCTGTCACAAACTCTTGAGCCAAAGGGTACAAGTTAGAGACTTGAAATTTGGAATAGTTAAAATTATAACCCAATCATAAGGTTCAGAATCATTCGTATAATTAATGGCGATAAGGAGGAGCGGGGGATCAAAAAGGTTATGACAAAATGGAAAAAGTTCAACTTCATCGAATGGGGTAGCCATAGAAAACGATATTAAAAAAAATTGGTTCTTATTCATCTTTAAAGTTCAATTCCAGATATATGTTATAATTAAAAAAAAAAAAGAAGATATTATTTTCTACAATTTTCAATTTTTAATTGATTTGTGTAATGCGAAATTGCTTATTATATAATAGTTTTATTATAATTTAAACATATTGAGAGCTTGAAAAAGTCTTAATTAAATAAAGACGAAACGTTGCAATCAATGAGCGTTTAAATTGATTTATTTTTATTCCAATTACCCATGATACTGTTTTCTATTGGTTCTTATGTGTTAAAGAAAAAATCCCACTTCCGAGACTGAAGAAACCTCGTATAATGATGTGCCGCAAATATTCAAGATTTGATCGCGTATAAGAAGTCATAGCACACGCATTCACTATGGCGTGCACTTGTAAACCGGCGTCTGGATAGCTTAGAGGCTGTCATGCGCATCAGAGTGTATCTCATTCACAACTTAACACTGTTAATATCTACTTGCTGCGGCTACGAATATAAATTTAAAATATATATCTATATGCATTTTTAAGATCTGCGAAAATTTATTTCATACATAAAAATAAATTAATAATAAATAAAAAAACCCGGGTCGCAGTGCCAAAACCCTGCCGACAATATAGTGTATTTGCTAATACAGGCTGTGTGGCTTTATTATGCGAACTTAAGTTGGTTTTTGGGCAAAATAAAAATTTGACTCCTTAATACACCCCTTAAAATAACATTTTTTTTCTTAATTGCAATATTATTATCACTCGAACCTCTATACCAAATTATATACACCTTCCAGTAAATAATTCACTATCTGACAAATAACGTTTTCATAAAATTTGTATATCCGGTCCTGTCGGGCCGATTTTATTAAAATTTTAGGAACACATTTTAATTACTATTAGAGGGTTAAATTTCAATTTTGAAACGATTCGAAGAATTTTTTCGGTATTTTGGGGCCCAAAAACCTTTTACAACCCCTAAAAACTACTCTTAAAATGGCCCTATTAGGCCCATTTTAAATAGGCTTCTTGCGGTGACGGATTTCAACACGTGAGCCAAATTTAGTTGAAATCAATTAACTCTTTCGAAAGTTATTGCCCGCACACATATATATATATATATATATATATATATATATATATATATGTATATATATATATGTATATATATATATATATATATATATGTATATATATATATGTATATATATATATATATATATATATATATATATATATATATGTATATATATATATATGTATATATATATATATATAAATATATATATATATATATACATATATATATATACATATATATATATATATATATATATATATATATATATATATATATATATATATATATATGTATATATATATATGTATATATATATATATATAAATATATATATATATATATATACATATATATAATCATTTTTAAAAATGGTGCCAAAGTGTTTAGGAGGTTATGAAACGTCGAGAAATTTTGGTACGACCCCTAGGTCCCGCCATCCGGCCGACGCCAATAGTGTATGTTGCCATATGGCAAATACACTAATAATTATATTTTTTTGATTTTTTATAAACCCTTTAATAGATGAAAAATTGTCCGAGGACTTAGGATCAATAAGTCAATACTAAATTTTTATTTTTATCGCGACGTTTCAGAATTTATTTATTCTTTCATCAGGCGTCTGTCATAAATTATTTTTTATGTATTTATTTATTTATTGATCCTAAGTCCTCGGACAATTTTTCGTCTATTTAATTAGTCAGGATCGGAACAATCTTTGAAAAAACCCTCTAATGTTCAATTAAACTGTTCATTACGGCATAATTCGTAAGACAAAATTAATAAACAGTAGAATATCTATAGTTTGCTAAAATGATCTGAAAAGTTGAAATTTCATATATTTGAGATAAAGTTCATAATATTTAACTTCAAATTCTTCAAAACATGTACCTAAAGTAAAAATTGTTTCGGAAGTTTGTTTTTGTTAACCTTAAATAAAAAAGGCATAGCATATTTTTTTATCGTTCTCTGCAGCCGCTGTTAAGGAGTCTTCTGATGAACTTTTGCTGACACGGATGTTGTAATAAATAGAAGAATTCGTTTAGCGCTAAGAAAAAGATAGAGCGTTGTTATGACGTCATAGAACAAAAGCTGTAAATGTGTAACACTTACGTAACACAATCATACGCTTCGTTGTACTGTACAATATGTTGCGCGAGGGTAGGAAAATAATAGAGTCTCTATAACTAGCAAGTCATTTATGCAACCGACCAAGAATTAACATTGAAAATCGCGACCCGAACTTTAAACAATCACGGTCACGAATTAATTAATTGTGTTAAATGCGTGACTTTAATTTAGGTGATTCGTCATCCTTGAACCCTCAAGTAAATTTTTTGGAGAAAAAAAACTACACCCAGAAATGTAATTTTCTCTGATCATCTTAAAATTCATTTTTCTTTTGACATGATATTGTAGTGCGCGTATGGTCAATACAAAAGTGATATCCGAGAGAATTAATATTTTGTGAAAAATGTTAGTTTAAGGTTTTGAAAATTATTTATTTCTAGATAGTAGGTCTTGGAAACCAAAACAATAAAATGTTACTAGAAAAAAACTTCTTAAAGATAAACTATTTAAATGTACTAAAAAAGAAAAATATCTTTTTTATATTTTACGTTCATAATTATAAAAGCATGAGTCGTGGCGCTTTAATAATCAATTTATAAGCTCATATATATAATTTTTCTATCGAATTGAAATGAAACGTCATCTGACATATCTGTCATATTCATTATTATACATTTTACAATCACTACGCCAGCAATCGATTTGTTGATAGACGTGATTAAAATCAAATATTTAACAAAATGTTCAATATTAGTAGATTTTACATACGCTTATAGCTAACGTACCTGCTGAATTCATTTAGTATAATAACTATTGTCTGCTATAATTGTTAAGAAACATTCATTGTTGTAGCACTATATTAGAAAAATTTATTATTCCAACACGTCACCGCCACCGTCGGGATTTAAACCCGAATCTTTCCACTTTCGCGGCGGAATGAGTTAATCAATTACTCTACGGTGCACACAATTCAACATTTTAATCCTTCATAATATAGCGATTTACAACACTCAAATTCACTACATGCGAGAGCCAATTATTTTAGCTGTAGCTAGACATGAACTCTCGCAGTAGCGAGGGCTCTTGATTGAATCAAAGAAACAAAATATTTAAGGCATATGAATTAGCGCGCAACTTAATCCCATTAATTTCGATGTTGCATCGTAAAAATTCACTCTCATCGTTTTTTCAAAACGCGTCAGAATAAGTATAACCTCAAAAAGCTTATTTTCACGATAATGTAGAATATTGTTCCTGACTCATGAAAGCAGAACAATAGATTTGCCATACAAAAGATGTGCTTGCACAAATGACTTGTACAAAACAACACGTCATGAGTTCGAGAATTGTTACAACGAAGGTGCTGGGCATCTTTGCAATATAGCGTCGATACACATATAACATGGTGTATGGATGACATAAACATAAAATCTGCGAATCTCTGAATGTTTTATTTACACTTGGGATGTATTATATTCGACATCGGGAATTGACTTGACCGTTTGAACTGTTCGTTTGTTACCCGAACAATCTACTGCTTACTTGCATTATCCATTCTATTGCCGCCACACGAAACGAGAACGAGACGTTTTTTTCTCGTCTCGACGAAAGAGACGAGATCAAGAAATTATTAGTCGAGATCTAGGCAAGAAGTGAACTAAAAAAATCGGAATTCTCGATACAGTATTAAAATAAGAATAGATTCGGATGAGCACGCGTGTAGGTCGATGTCTCATTCAGTTTAGAGTTATGATCGTGTAAAATTTTTCAAACATAAAAAAAAATTTAACGCGAGAGTTGCGCTGGTATCTGGTAAAGTATTCATGACAAAGTAGTGTAATCGCTAACCATTTTGGGGAATACGGTTCAATTAAAATATATAAAAGTTTTCGTAACTGAGGAAAAAATAATAAAAACCCGGGTCGCAGTGCCAAAACCCTGCCGACAATATAGTGTATTTGCTAATACAGGCAGAATGGCTTTATTATGTGAACTTAAGTTGGATTTTGGGCAAAATAAAAAATTTGACTCCTTAATACACCCCTTAAAATAACATTTTTTTTCTTAATTGCAATATTATTATCAATCGAACCTCTATACCAAATTATATACACACTTCAGTAAATTCTGCAAACTAGTGTTTTCATAAAATTTGTAAATCAGGTTCTGTCGGGCCGATTTTATTAAAATTTTTGGGACGCTTTTTAGTTACAACCAGAGGGTTAAATTTTATTTTTGAAACGATTCGGAGAATTTTTTCGGTATTTTGAGGCCCAAGAACATTTTTCAACCCCTTAAAATGGCCCGATTACGCTCATTTTAAATAGGCTTCTTATGGTGATGGATTTCAACACGTGGGCCAAATTTAGTTGAAATGAATTAACTCTTTCGAAAATTATTGCCCGCGGACACACACACACACACATATATATATATAAATATAAAAATTTTCAAAAATGGTGCCAAAGTATTTAGGAGGTTATGAAACATCGAGAAATTTTGGTTCGACCCCTAGGTCCCGCCATCCGACCGATGCCAATAGTGTATGTTGCCATATGGCAAATACACTAAAAATATAAATTGTCCAAATTGTACAGGATTATGTAAATGTTATTACAATGCTAGTTTTAATTTTTTGAACGGCAACCTAAAGTTAATGTTATTGTGAATAAGTAAGACATAATCATTTTCTCTCAGTCAGCCATCTTGCGTCGATTTCATTATTATCTCTCTTTACCACATAGGTGCAATGGATTGCGGTGTATGATAAATCTAGTAAGTTTAATATCTGGTAGATTAAGTATTTGAAATAATAATTGCATGTACATATGCTTTTTGAAATCTAATTGAAACATTCATGCAAACGATTAATAGTTCTTTTTGAAAGAGAAGTTAATTTAAATTAAAAGCATTTCTAAATGAAAATATTCCACCTCCTTATAAATAAAACTTGAAAAAGACATCTAGAGTAAAAACTTAACTTGAAGCAATTCAAAATTACAACCCTTTTCATATACATGAATGCAGATATACGAAATTAAGCTGCATTTCTCTTACCATCTGAGTTTCCCCTCGTTAGAATCTGGGTGCCCCCTCTCCCCCCTCACTGTTGTACCTACATACCTTATCTGTGTGTTTTATAAAACAGGCAAATGCTTATATAATCATAAAAGAAAACTCTCATTTAACCTTTTGAATAAAATCTACTTCCAGTACACGTTATGCTCCGTTTGTATTATATTCAGATTATACTTGAGGCCGGAATTTTATATCAAAAAGATGTTTTCTTTTTGACGCCGGAAAATCATTTTTGATATTATTTAGTTCACAAAGTATGCGAATGAATAAATACTTTTTTAATTTTCTTACTTTAGGACGTTTTGTTATAGTTCAAAAATACTTTTTACCTCACTGTTAGTATGTTAGTTAATAGTTAAGGTCCAAATTTTGTAATCGAATTTCTATCCGCTTCCTTATATCCGATCGACTTAACTGAGCTGGGTGGAGAAGTGGTGACAGCACTAGATTTGCATTCGGGAGGTCCGGGTTCGAATCCCGGCGGGGGCAGATGTGGCTGGGACTTTTTCCTACTGCCTCTCGCCGAGAAACGGTAATTCCTGTACCGGCCATCTTGATTGAGGTTTTCCATGGTTTCCCTCAATTAATTCCAGATAAATATCGAGATGGTTCCTTATTTGAGGCCATGGCCGATTACCTATCAAACTCCTAGTTCAAAAATTGCCTACCTTATCCTAATTTCCTATAATTCCTTAACATTCGCCCAATGCTATTACATAAGTTGAAGTTTTAAAAATGTAGAAAAATAACGGGAAGTGTGGTAGATGGAAAATAGTAATGGTGCGAATGGCGTCTGTTATGACATAAAGTCGAGAAACGGACGTTAAACGCATTATCATTATTATTATTATTATATCCGATCGACTTAAACACATGCGCAGGTCCAATAACAATACAATATTTTTTTAGAATGATTTAATTTACATAACCAGTTCTTTTGTCATCGAAATTTTTGTAACAATCCCCTCACTTCCACCATAAGTGTCCCGATTCTTTCGCCATGTGCAAAATAGTACTTCACATCTCCGACTATTCATACGTAATTTTTTAGTTCATATTATCTCAATTTATTTGTTCTTTTCTAAAAAGTTAATTTGTATAGTCAGTTCTTTCGCTATTGAAATTTCCGTAATAAACCCGTCACTCCCACCATAAATGTCCTGTGTCTTTCGCCATGAGATCTCCGACTATTTATACTTAATTTTTTCTTTATATGACCTGCATTTATTTGTTTTTTTTAAGAATGTAATTTGCATTACCAGTTCCTTAGTCAACACAACTGCCGTAACAAGCTCATTACTTCCACCATAAATGCCCTGTTTCTTTCGCCACGATAAAAATAATGTTTTGTCTCTGGCTATAAATACGTAATTTTTTAGCGTATATGATCTACATTTATGCATTTTTTGTTGTGTGAAAGCGATATACTTTTTTGTCATAATATTTGATCGAATTATTGGATTGAAAATAAAAAAGTTCTGTGGATATTTACAGTTTTATCAGTTCTAAGAGTTGCACCTTAATTAGTTGACCCTGTGACAATGATATCTAAGTTTTGACTTTATTCACGTTATTTTTAAAAATATACGACTGTTATGCATTACAAACATAGGCACCAGAATGATCATTACATTTTTTAAATTGGTCAATTGCGATATTTTAAGAAGAGGAATGATTTTTCGTTATAGTAAAAAATTAAGGAATATACACTTGATCTAGTCAGAAATATTTTATTATAATAATAGACGTTTCGCCTTTTTGAGCCTAATCAGTACGAAAATTATAAAATAAAGTGAAATCTGCCGTGGAACATAGTATTAATAAATAATATATGCAAAACTGGAAAAGATAATACCTTAAAAATATTCACGATCAAATATTTCAAAAACAAACAAAAAATATTTTTTGTTTTTGAAATGAAGTTAAATATTTTTGAGGTGTGCTCCCTTCCAGTTTTATATATTGATACCTATATATTTTGTTATATTTTATCATATTTCATTTAATAAAATATTTTTGACAAGATCAAGTTTATTTACTACAAAGTTAAATCGTTTATCTTTCTAGAAAAAAACAATTGATCAATTTAAAAAAAATTCTGTCATCTTAGTACCTATGTTGATACAGCTATATTTTTCAACTAAAATCTGCAGACTGTATTGAAAGAGCGCTGACCAATGACCACATTAATTTTCAATATGTAGTCTATAAGTTCATTCAGCTTATATACATTTCAATCGTATTGCAAGCATAAATATAATAAAAAGAAATCACTATTCGCGAGTTGAAAAGATAATATGGCAAGGGGCTAATTACCGTAATTAATTCCGACTCGAAGATGATCAACTATTCAGGGAACCTATTTATACCTGTAGAGCAATAAAACTGTAAAACTGAACTAAGCGGCAGAAGAAGGTGTAACGTAGCTATAAGAACAGATAATTTCGTACAATATACAGGAGTCTTCAAACTTTCTTACAGATCAAGCCTAAAATTTTTAATGTTGTATATTCGTGGCCATAATGTTATTGTCTTGGAAGTTCCAATAAACTATAAAGCAACGAATGATTCAAAATAATTCTTTTTCAAATTTTAATCATTTTCGCGAGATTTTCAAGATTATTTTTAATATATCTCAAAGTAACACCAAAACAATTTAAGCTAAAGGTAGATGTAGGTGCTAAGTGACTATGAAAACGAATAGCTTCGAACAATATAATCTTCAAACTTTCTCGCAAATGTACTCATTTTTTTATATTTCTCAGAATGGCACCAAAATAATTTGAGCAAAAGACAGATGCGGGATAACTTCATACAATATACAAGTGCCTTTAAACTTTCTCATAAATTGTATCCAAAATGTACTAGCTATCGTTTTTATAAATGCATATATGTATGTCGTAACGGTATTACTATTTAAAAAATCTTAAATACGTAATTTTGCAAAAAAAAAATAATGACAGTTGCACTTACAAATTTACCTTTTTAATTTTTAATATTTGAAGAATTAAAAATAAATACGGTTTAACTGATTTCATTATCTAGTTATAAAAAGTAAAAATATTTAATGCCGAAACCAGGGATCGAACCAGGGACCTTTAGATCTTCAGTCTAACGCTCTCCCAACTGAGCTATTTCGGCTACAAATACTACTGTCGCTAACGAAGAAGCCATGTATGGTATTTTTATCTTTGTTTGCGTGATTCAAGGTTCATTCAAGTAGTATATTCAAATCATCATGTTAATATAGTCGCATAAAAATTATCTTTATTGTGTAAACAAGATTTTTAAAATATTGACTTTTTTTCTTTTTTGTCCTTGGTAATTAATATAAAAATGATTTGTCGGGAAAAAGGACTTTTTAAGTAAACACTTATTTGTTATTTATAGCAACGTTTCGTCCCTTGCTTGGGACTTTCTCAAGCTTTATAGTTGTAATTAAATTATTAAAATACAATTTGTAAATTTACAATTTAAATATAAAATATCAGATATTAATTATACACACCTATTAACTGTATTGATCAAGTAGATATAAAAGTTAAAATACACATGTAAATATAAACTTTAGTTAAACAATTGTTTAATAAATTAAGTCACGTGACTTTATTTACTAACCGTCAATAAAATAAAATAATTTAAACATCAACCGTAAAAATATTTTTTAAAAACGAAATTATTACAAACTTTTTAATGAACGATTGTTTAACTAAAATTTATATTTAAATGTGTATTTTAACTTTTATATCTACTTTATCAAAACATTTAATAGGTGTGTATAATTAATATCTGATATTTTATATTTCAATTGTAAATTTACAAATTGTATTTTAATAATTCAATTACAGTTATAAAGCTTGAAAAAGTCGAAACGTCGCTATAAATAACAAATAAGTGTTTACTTAAAAAGTCATTTGTCCCGACAAATCATTTTTATATTTTTAAAATATGTTTATGAATTTGTACATATAACCTAGCTTTAATGTTGTTTTCTCGCATGCTGGTTTGATTATTAAAGTTAGTAAATGTGGTTGAAGATATTTTAGATGCTACTTTATTTGTAAGACGCAGGGTAAACTGAAACTGTTATTCTTATTATACTAAAAGTTTCTTACAAATTATTATCTCAATTAAATAAATATAAACTTTTCCAAAAGTGATATCTAATTGTAGGTCTCGTTATCCAACCGACGGCAATAGTGCAGTAATAGAGGTTAAGGCAAATACGTCAAATAAAGGTTGCTTGTTTTCAAGGTCATAACTTTTTAACGACTCCTGCAAAAGCGATGTGCTTGTATTCGTGACGCAATACAAGCATATCTGCACTTCATTAAACATCGTTAATTAGGAATCAACACCAGTACGTTGCCTTAAGATATTTTTAAAAAGAATCGAACTCATGTACGTTCTAAATAACATCGTAGAATACATAGATATAAAACAGATATAATAATGTACATACTAATAAAGATAGACGTATCTCGAAATATACAGACTGTTTACACTGAAATTAATAATAATGCTCGAAATTATAATGAGATGTTTGGACACTTATTTCACATATGTTTATTACTAAATTAGCAACGTTTCGATATCCATGATATCTTCATCAGGCTTCTTAGCTGTTAATACATTAACCCTTATGTTAGTAACCGGGTACCCGGGTACCCACCGCGGTGTATCTGTGTGAATAGCTTAAAGAAAGTTCAATATTTCATTTTAAGCTCTCAAATCGTAGTTTTTTAACTTAAAAGAAAGCTAGTTGTGAGTTCATTTAATTGATTTTTTTTTTTTTAAATAAGCTTAAACTCCAGCCATCGCCCCATTAGCAACCGGGTACCCACAGTGGAAAGCATAGGAAAAAAATTGAATATAATTTCTATAAATGCATGCACCTAAATTTTATTAAAAAATATTACATTTTTTTTATAATTACTGACATTGAACACATTGTACACGATTAACTGAGTGCTCGTCACATACAGGTTGGTGACAATTGGCACAAGCCTTCCGTGTCTTTCGCCGTCTTCTTATTGGCAAAGCATTGCAGACATGGCAAGATCCTGTAACCATTTTCCTTCCGGTTTTATCTTTTGGAGTCTCTGGACCAGGATTTACCACGACTGGTTCTGTCAGTGCATGGCCTAAAATACTTTGAATGGCAATCTTTGTTGAGAAATGGCGCATTATTTGTGGATTCGCGGTACGATGTTCGATCATCAGATGTCATTCACAACTCTACGTTGTTATTATTTTTTTTTTCTTTACATTGTCACTTACTATTAATATTTCAAGAAAAAAATATTTTGGAAAAAAATTTTTAATAAAATAAACAAAATTTTTAATACTCAGAATTGTGGGTACCCGGGTACCCGGTTGCTAAAAGACGTCGGTAAAGTTGGTTACTAACATAAGGGTTAATTGTATTGTTGTTAAGTACAAATGTATTAACAGCTAAGAAGCCTGATGAATATATCATGGATATCGAAACGTTGCTAATTTAGTAATAAACATTTTTGAAATAAGTTTCCAAACATCTCATTATAATTTCGAGCATTTAATAATATAGACGTAAGAAAACTACACATTAATAATAATATTAACAATGTATACGACCACAGTAAACATTGATCCCATACTTGGCTTCGACCCGTATAGCATGGTATCTGGAGTAGAATTCCAATGGTTAAAGAAAAACAATAATAATAATGACATAGCGAACTAATGTTCACAGTTGACCTCCCACGCAATAAGCATTGATCACATGCTAATACTTGGCTTCGACTCTTACAGTACAGTATACGGGTTAATTCCGTAAAATTCTAATGGTGTAAGGAAACATAATAACATAGCAAGCTAGTGACTTCGACCTGCACTGCACAATATACAGGTTAATCCTGTGATCCAAAGAATATAAATATAATAAGAGTAAGTCAAATATAGAAAATTAGAATTTACCTTACCATACAATTTTGTACTTACTTATGCCTGTTATAATATGTTTTCGATAGCATTCATAATTATTTTATGTATTTTGGGCTAATGATCATAATATTCGAAGCACTATTTTCTTAATAAAAGAAAAAAGAATTAAGGTGAACACTGAGCATATATATTTTCATCTGATAATGTTATGTAAAAGTTTTAATAACCTTCCCAATAATCTATTTGATTTATTTTGATGAGAAACGTCTAATTTTGATGTTCATTTTAAACGATTTAATTATATTTTGAAACAGTTGAAAGATCATATTCTTACATCATATCATTCGTCTTTATTTATCTGATCAGTCCGACCACTGTTGATATATTATGTTCAAATTTCAATCAAAAATTTATATTTTGCGGGGTAAGTTTACAGGAATTTTATATTTCAACATTAGGAAAATATATATATATATATATTTTTTAATAATATGAAATGTTTACTCAATTATACAAACTGAACAGCTTGTATTTGAAAAGAAAGCTGTAAAACATTTCATCTATTTGGAGAAGATTTTTCCGTTTCGTTAATTATCTTGTAGATAAATATAAAATGAACCAAATAAAAATACAAAACGATATTCGAGAGGATTTTCTCAGAATTAAACAAGAAAGAAGTTCAATAACAACAAATAAGTATACAGAAAGTTTATATAGAGAAAAGAAAAGACTTTTATTTTTGTAAATAAAAAAACATTTTAATATAATTATTTTGTAAAATGAGAACACTGTTATCAAGTTTTACATTTTATATTTCACAACAGGGGCTTCAGCGATGTTACTGTTATTGTTTTGTAAGATTATACAAGATTGTAATCACTGCCGGATTAAAAGTTTTAAAGTTGTTCGAACAAGGATTATATTCAATGTAGTGTACAGCTGAGATTGTAGATTGTGACCAGGGAGTAGTTGAGTTGGAAATACTGACCTTAATCTTACTTCGTCTTAAGTTTTACTCCATTTTTTTAAAAGCATTTAGACAGAAGTTGATAGTGATTGATGTACAGTACCAAATATGTACAATTTACACGATTATCAGAATTAAAAACAGTCTTTCGAGCATAATGCAAAAATATATAGAACGACGTTGCAGTTGGCAAATCAACGTTATTATAAATATAATCAATATTATCGCCAAGCTGGGTAGACTAGTGGTGACAGCACTAGACTCACATTCGGGGGGTGCGGGTTCGAATCCCGGCGGGGGCAGATGTGGATGGGACTTTTTCCTACTGCCTCTCGCCGAGAAACGGTAATTCCTGTACCGGCCATCTTGATTGAGGTTTTCCATGGTTTCCCTCAATTAATTCCAGATAAATCTCGAGATGATTCCTTATTTGAGGCCATGGCCGATTACCTATCAAACTCCTAGTGCAAAAATTACCTACCTTATCCTAATTTCCTATAATTCCTTCATTCGCCCATTGCTATTACATAAGTTGAAGTTTTAAAATTATAGAAAATAACGGGAAGTGTGGTAGATGGTAAATAGTAATGGTGCGAATGGCTTCTGTTATGACATAAAGTCGAGAAACCGACGTTAAACGCATTATTATTATTATTATTAATCAATATTATCACATGTTCGTCGTTAATTTATTTTTAAGCTCTGAAGGTGCTTCGTGACTTTTTTATACCCCATCGATATATCGTGTTCTGTGCACAGATTATTGTTTGGGTGTGAACATTCATACAGAGGACAATGCACATTCAGTGTGTACAAAGTGGCTTCGACTGCAACAGCCTACGAGTAGCCCCAGGGCTTCGAAGCAGGCAGACAGACTGCAGACACCCTCCGGAGGCTGCTGTGAACCCCATCCGTCTGTCATAATCCGAACTCCCTCGACAATAGACGCGTACTAAATATTTTATGGATTTACTATGTTCAGTGTATTATCTGTAAGTGCTAACAGTGTGTAGTATAGGAACACCCTAACTGCTTGCCAAACGTGAAAGTTCTAAGCGAAGCCATTCTGATGGACAAGAAATATTGATATGTCAAAATTATCGATTATTACACTGAACCAAATTTTGCACCAGTTTTATTGTGAACAAGACTAAAACCAGACACTATTATCTCGAATTCGCGACGTTTCGTCATATCTATCTCTTCTACATAATATTACAAAAATTCTTCGTATATTGTTCACGTCCATTATAATTAATAAGTTTTTTTTATTTTTTAACGGGAAATGTGACATTTCAATTTTAATATAGTTAAACTAAATTAAAAAATTGCGATGTTTCGTTAAATCTTTTTAACTTCTTCGGGCAGAACTGAAATGATTAAAAATACAAATTTGTTAATGAAATAATTACAATTTTTTTTAATAGTTTTTTTAACTAGTTAAAGGTATTATTTCAATTCTATTAAAAAAAATTGTAATTATTTTATTAACTAATTTGTATTTTTAATCATTTCAGTTCTGCCCGAAGAAGTTAAAAAGATTTAACGAAACGTCGCAATTTTTTAATTTAGTTTAATTATATTAAAATTGAATTGTCCAATTTCCCGTTAAAAAATAAAAAAAACTTATTCTTCGTATATTTGAACAGATTTAACTTCAAAACTATTTAACGAATTTTGATGAAACTATTTTGCAAATGTTTCCTATGATTCCAGAAATGCTATAGGCAACGTTTTATTTCACTATTTTGTCTTAAAGCTAATTAATTTAATATTTTTTTTTGGCATACTTCTGAACGAATATATAAAATTATAATGCAGTATGTTCACATTAAACATCTCTCACTACCACTGCAGTCAAGGCCGACCGATATCCCTTCTTCTCCCGCGAGCAAGTCATTCGACATTTCGCATGACGTGCATGAGCTCCTAATATGTGGATTGATTTTAGGTTATCTCTCACTATGGTATCATGACAGGGAACTGTTATTCCCGAGCAAATACTGCTATATTCCATAAAAACAATTCGCACCAACAAAATATGTCTACCTTTGATAGACAGTCTACAAATCCTGGCGAAGTTGCATGCGGCTGCTAGTACTACAGTAGAACCTCGATAAGTTAAAAACCTCTGCAAGTTAACAATTTTTTGAATTCCCTTCCCCTGAAAGCATAAAACCCCGATTACTTAAATCACAAAACCTCGGTAACTTAAACAAATATTCTGAACATTGCCCTGGATAACTTAAAATAATATTTTGATAACCTCCATAAGTTAAAGTATTATCAGTGAGTCATCATGAGTAAGTATCCACACAAAAGGTGTTGTCAAGAACTTAATTGATTTTCACTCTAGTCTTCCACGAAATCACTTTACTGATTTCTTTGGTTAAATAAATGATTGTTTAAATAAATAAATAAATAATTGATTCTGAATGAATAAATAAAAAATGTATGTAACCTCTATTGAACTAAATACATCCTCTATAAAATACACAAACCTGGGTAAGTTAAAAATTTTACTCTGACAACCTCTTTAACTTCAACTCTCGATAAGTAAAAAATTCGATAACTTACATTTTTTAACGTTTCCCTTGGATTTTAACTTATCGAGGTTCTACTGTGTAATGTATGACTTATAAGGGTCTAAAAACAATTGATAATAATTTACCATGTTAGTATGAGATTTTAAGTCTCTTGAATTCAAAAAAGTTATTTATAAAAACTGTACCAGAGCCAGATAATTATTTTCTAGATTAAATTATACAAATTTGTTGGCACAAAGTTGTGTGGATAATTTTCCAATCATAGTGCTGTAAATTTTGCCAAAGCTAGGTGATATTAATTACTAATTCCGAAATTAATTAAATTCACATGTCTGTGAACTAGTTTAACAATTTTAAAATTCAATTCAGTCCAATTAAATTTCAACCAAAGTTAGTAAATCAAAACCAAAACATGTATTAGGTACACACTTTAGACTATAGAAGTTATATAGAAGTTGTACACATGTATAAATCTATTTAGTTTAATACGGCAGTTTTAAATAAACTGCATATTCAAGAGTATTTGCATACGTGTCTTCATAACAAACATAACATTCCAAATTTAATATCTGTTAAATGTTTGGTTATATTAAACATTTTTAAGGTTAAATGATAAAAAAAAAGAAACTTACGTTCGTCTAACTTCTAAACGATTAAAATTAGAAATTTTACATTTGTTATATAGCTGGAGTATTGCGTTCCTCAGATAATCCAAGAACAAACAAAAAATTGCAAAATAGAAATGTATTTCACACGTGACATATCATAGAAATATTTTGTCTGAAATTATAAAGTCTAAAATGTTGAAAAAACAGATATAAAGGAATTATGATTTAGAACTACCTAGCTATTTAAATTTTTTAATGCACAAATCAATAGATATAGTCCGGTGTTATAGCAGACTATAGCTATTGATTAGTGTATTAATTATAATCTTATATTTTTACTGTTAAAATTATTTTAAGGTAGTTGTCGTGGTCAAATTCTTAATTTTTGTATACTTATTAAGGGCATGATAATACAATTACCCTGAGAATTTGAAGTCGATCGACCGTATATAATCCGAGATAAATTCACTTAAAAATTGGATAATTAACATTGATTGTATACGATCTCTGTAGTTCTGAACCAGTTTCTTATTTATAAAAAAAGAACTAACTGTCAGAAACTTTCCAAAAACTGACAGTTTTCAATGCATTTACTATGAGTAAAAAAAAAATAAGAAATTTTTTTTGACCGTCTAAACGGGTACAGTCTTGCGTACAAATTATGGACCACTTAGCTACAAGCTAGTATACTTTTATGGCGCGTATAATCTATAACTTTTTGACAATATTGTACCACGACAATGTTAAATGAACTATTAATTTTCCGCACGAAACTTAAAAAAAACTAAATATTTTGTACCACGCATCCAAATGACCGGTACTCATAATTTCAACTACACAGCTTCTGCGTCTGTGCATTAAATACCCACCATTCCAGCTAAATTAGTCGATCTATAGACGCGTTTCCATTATTTCTCTGGTTTGCATTGCAGCTTGCTGTCTGTGCAAACTAAATAAGCCACAGTATAAAATCAATTAAACTTTATCGAAAGATATTTAATTGCACGTCAGTCCAATGATCCAAGTGTATTGGTGTGTCGCGCAGTGGCGGCGGAGCCAGTGTGACAGGTCGCATACACATACACAGGTTACATTACGGCGCTCACCTTTCCGCATTTGCGCCGCGCCACCCTCGCTAACTCCGATGCTCCAATACTGAATACTGTTGCTGCACGGTTGTTTTGCTCATTTTGAGGTGTTCCTCTCGCTCGGTATGTGTGTGTGTGTGTATATATTCACACGCATTCATAGCTTATGTTGATCAACTACCGTTTGTCTCCACCCTCAGCTAAATAATGCCACGGAATGAGTGAGTTGTTGCAGACTTGAATTCTATAATGAGACTATGGAGAATAAACGACCGTCCAGGCTCTAATCCGATAACTGGTAAAGTTATCATTTGGATTTTCATTATACTGTTAAAAAAGAGGTGCGCGGTTCGTGGACACACGACGGAAACTATGCAAACTACACAAAAAAAGCAACATATTAATTTAGTTTTTTTTATTAATAAAAAATATATAAAAAACGTGCATGCGTCACCCAAACAAGTTCACGGGAGAAGTGAAACTTCTTTAGAGTTATGATTTCGTTTCAATGATGCGTTACCAGATTTCTATTATATGCCCCCGCCGTTGAAAAATGTTCCCTTTAATTTTACGTTACCAAGGTTTTCCTTATATTTCTCCACCATTGAATAATTTCCCCTTCAAAGTTAACGAAAATTTGAAACCGATACCGCGCTAAAAAGTTTCATTTAAAAAAAAATGTCATTGGTAAAAAAAAAGATAAAAATGTTTTACGCTAATTTGGGATTTAGCTCGAGAGGTTTGACATATCAGCATATCTAATAAATTATATACGGATGAGTGACGACGTAACAAGCACGGCTATCGATTGTTTTTTGTTGACGACCTTAGATACGATACCTGTATAAAATGAAGTTTTAATTTTGATACTCAAACATCTCTCACCCCTTCACAGGCAGAATAGACCGGTCTGATGCATTAAGTTTATAATATCAACGGCGTATGTTAGTTTCTATGATCTTTTCTTTGTCTAAGCTATGATCTGAACACGTCTGACGCCATTGGTTCTTGCCAGATTTCATATGTCGCTCGATCGCTCGTTTCCCCCCAGTTGATTCCTTGTCCCAAGATCTGCGTTAAGAAGAATAAGTTCAATAAAAAAAAAACCCCGGGTCGCAGTGCCAAAACCCTGCCGACAATATAGTGTATTTACTTGTATAGGGCCGTGTGGTTTTATACTTTTATTATGTGATATTAATTTTGTTTTTGGGCAAAATAAAAAATTTAACCCCTTAATGCACCCCTTAAAATAAATTTTTTTTTCTTAATTGTTATATTATTATCAATCTAACGTCTACACCGAATTAAATACACTCTTTAAAAAATAAGTCACTATCTGCAAACTAGTGTTTTCATAAAATTTGTAAATCCGGTCCTCTCGGGCCGATTTTATTAAAATTTTGGGGACACTTTTTAATTACTACCAGGGGGTTAAATTTCAATTTTGAAACGATTCGGAGAATTTTTTCGGTATTTTGGGGCCCAAAAACTTTTTTCAACCCCTAAAAACTACCCTTAAAATGGCCCGATTGGGCCCATTTTAAATAGGGTTCTTCCGGTGGTGGATTCCAACATGCGGACAAAATTTCGTTAAAATCAATTAACTCTTTCGAAAGTTATTGCCCGCACATATATATATATATATATATATATATATATATATATATATAATATATATATATATATATATATATATATATATATATATATATATATATATATATATATCCACCTGGACTTACAGAGCTTTTCAGCTTCAGAAAAAAATTATTAGAATCATTTTTCACCTAAAGTACCGAGAATCGTGTCAAGACACATTTCAAACAAATAGATTACTAACCGTTCCAGCACTTTATATATACAAAAGTATAATGTTCTTAAAAAACAACCCGAACTTATTTTCAAATAATTTCATACACACGTATAATACTAGACGAAAAGATCTTGAAGTCCCGGTGCATCGCCTCTCAAAGTATAAGCAAAGCCTGCGTTGCTCTGTCGTGAACATTTATAATGGCTTGCCAGACCATATCAAGGCCAAGTTTGGCAACAAAAATTTCAACATTGAGTTGAAAAACTATCTTTTGGAAAAATGTCCATATTTTGTTTAATTATGACGTATCCCATGACTTGTCCACATCTTGTATGTACTACTGGATAAATAAAATTATTATTATTATTATTATTATTATTATTATATATATATATACATATATATATTTTGATGTTCTCTTGTGTAGACGGACTCCCACTTGTTACAACACTGTCTTGAAAGAAAAGAAAAGAAAGAGACAACAGTCGAATCTGTGTTGTCGGCGTCGCAGGAGGATATCTGTTCTTAAGTTGCTGGGCCCGTTTAGTTTATTTGACAGATAATTTGATATCCGCCTATGGGCGTCCGATCAACACAGACCCTTAAGACAAAAAAAAGGAAACAATCGTGTTAATACTTAGTTATATTTAAACGTGTTAATTACTAACGGAGCAAACTTAAATGCTATGAACAGGCAGAACGAACAATCGGACAATATTTCACAACTTCAATAATATCATGTACGCAGAAAATCACAAATGACTTATTTACTAATATAGTACTATTTTAATAGTTACTAACGGAGCAAACTTAATTACTATAAACGGACAGAACGGACAATCAAACAAAATTCACAAGATACCGACATAGACTACGGAATAAAAAACAGGTACGTCTATATCCTTCAAATACCGGAACAGAGAGCGTTTGTTATTTTATTCTTGTCTATTATTTTTTTCCGAAACCGTCACCTAGCAAACATATTCATTACACAACAATGTCAGGCTTTATTGTTCGTTGCTAAGTGAGTATCGTAGTAGCCACGGATATCAGAAAATGCAATACCGAATCACAGCTGACGATAACTGTTCAGATATAATTAAATTATTAACTATTTATTTAATTAACTATTAAGGTTATACTATATATTCTTGTGACATATGGGCATAATGTCACAATATATATAAACATTTTTAAAAATGGTGCCAAAGTGTTTAGGAGGTTATGAAACGTCGAGAAATTTTGGTCCGGCCCCTAGGTCCCGCCATCCGACCGACGCCAATAGTGTATGTTGCCATATGGCAAATACACTAATAATCTGGAAACATGAGTTAGGGCCAGTGTATTATTAACTAACAATTAATATCTGTCTGATAATTTATTTGAGTGATTCTGTGACCAAAGTAAGCAAAGCCCGCCAAAGTTAAATTGCATCGCGTAATGGAATAATAAAATAGTGGGTTGAACATTCGCCTGCGGCACTGCGGTCGGTGGTGGCACATCGCTTTTCACCTGTCATCCACAGCAAATGAAGATAATTTATATTATATGAAATTTCAGTGATGATGAATTATTATAAACAGACAGAAACAATTTGTTTTTAATAAAAAATGTCAACAACGTGTCATCACTCAATTTCGTTTTAATTTGTAATGAAATCGCTTTTTTCAATATTTGTCGCTATGTCATATTTATATTCGATCCAATATAATTTTAATCTAAAAGCTTTTTAAAACACACTTCTGTTGTTCTTTTTTTTTAACAAATAAACTTTTGTAATTGGCGTTGACCATAAATCTATATTTTGTAAATAATCTAAATCGAATTTTGTTTTTATATTCTAAATTGAGAATAGTGCAGAAATTTCTAAAATAAAAATGTTTTCCATTTGTCAGTAATTTCCGTAGTGTTATGATTTATTTTAATAATATAATTTACTAGCCTTTGCTCGTGTTAATACCACTTTGTATATTGTTAATGAATTCTTTGTTCCAATAATCTTTAACATTTTAATTACACACTACAAATGTGGGGGTTCAAATACACTTTTTTAATTATTGTAGCGCCTTCTTTCGCGTTAATGTTGAATTTGACAGAAATTAAATTAAAATCCTTTATTTAAAGTTCGGATATCAATAGGTGAGCGTTAAAACCAACCTCATTTTGAATAATTATTTTTGACGATATTGTTCGTGTGCTAAATTAATATTAATGTCATAATCAGTTGAATTGATTTGATAAAATGAATTAGTGAATAATGACTTCTTCCCTATTAGATTTGTCATGTGCGAATACTCAACTCCTACTTACTTCTCATAACAATAGGCAGGAAATGTGAAATAAATTTATTGCGCTTGATTTATTTGACGCTGACGTGTTAATTTCTTTATTAACCCTTTTTTTCATCTGCGACCATTCAACGGATATTAAATTTTGAAACGCCAATCCTACTGTATATTTGAAATGTATTCAATTTTTGAAGTTATACTTTTTGGCGAATTGAGAGTACAATTTTAGCAGGCAATGGAAGTTCCGCGCGCAACGAAAATTCTACGGTATGAAGTTGAATGCGTTAACGTAATTTCGACAGTATGACAGTGGCCGCGCTAACGAAAATTCGACAGTATGAAGCTGGCCGCGCTACTAAAATTCGACAGTATGAAGTAGCCATAAAAGGCTCCGACTGAAATGACAAATGGACGAAATCATTGCGCTTTCTGAAATCGAGAAACTATATAACATACTAGACGACTATAACCGTTGACTACAACTATAATAGTCGTTTTAAGTGTCATCCAGTGGAATTGATAATATCGTGTTTTTGATTACTTAATAGATTCAATATAATGTAAAAACCAAAATAAATTTTTGAAAGTGTTTTTATGTAAAGTTAGCTCTCGGAGGATGTGATTGTTTAAATATGTCACTGTAGAATACCTAATTGGTAATTCAGTCGCTGCCAGAGTGGAAGATTCGAGTTTGTGTCCCGACAGTTGAATAGTAAGATTTTTCTAATGTCGCATTATAACTGCAATAATAGGTGTTTCATAGCAAACTATTAACTATTATTTCTTTATTAACAAACTTTGTAACCGTAATGTAACCATTGTTATAAAATAATCTTTTTTCGGTACTTTCAAATAAAAATCGGTCGGTCGGTCATATTTTATGAATAACAATCGAGCGTTGATAAATTGAACATATTCTATAGATTAAACGAGGTCATTATTGACATGTCAGTATAAAGTTTAATAGCAATACAGCGTCAACTCGATGTTGAAGTTGACTGTAAATCACAATGAACGTACATTATAACCGAAACTTACGGCAGTGAATCGATGTGACAGTTGCCAGATATTGATGACTTGTGAACATTCGCTGACAGGTCAAAAACTCACTCACTGGCATTCACTATCTTGCTCATACTTCAACCAATCGCCCATTTCCCATACTACTTCTGTCTTCGTCTATAATATCATTCGTTGCAATGTTATGTATTTACATTTTCCAATAGAAGTTTTTCATTCAAAAGAGTGAATCACCCTTCTTCTTTTCCTCCCGCATTTATGTAGACGAAGAACTGGAAAAGTGTTCATATAGAAAATATACGAGAGTTGAGACAGAAAAGAACCACGCCATCTTCATCACAGAACTTAATTTATTGGAATGACCTATAGTAAATATGTCCTCATAAATTGATGTCTATACATTTTTAATGAACAATATTTCCATTTAAAAATATGTATTTAAAATCATTATTGACAAAGTTACTTTTAAAATTTGTGCCCTGATCCTGAAATTATCTTTATTATTGTCAAGTTTTTATGAACCCACTTTCTTGTTGGCCAACTTGTTCGGTACAAAGTTTGCAATAGATTTTTCATCTACTACCCGTTATCCGATTGAATTGAAATTTTGTCCACACGTGTAGTTCCGATGAGAATACAATATTATGGTGACTAGTAGACCAGTCCGGCTCTCCTCCGGATGCAAATCAAGATGAGAAAATATAAAAAGTAGTTTAAATCAAAAATAAATAAAATGACCGCAACGTGAACAATCGTAAACTAGAATTCATTACTAATCAAGAAGAACTAGTTTAGCTATCCTCGTGCAATATCAGTATTTGAAGGGTTGGAGGTTCGATAACGGGTGATCGGCTTGCTTTTTTAGAGGCCTTTGTATATGTTTATACGTACATACATCTATACCAGTACATAACCATATACTTATATCCGTATGGGAAATAACAATGGTCTTATTAAGCCATTTATGCAGAAGCAAAAAAATAAAAACAAAAATAGAGAAATCATTGGACTGAAATTTTGCATATTCTAAAATGTAAAAATAATAAAAATGTTTTTTTGGGATTTTAATATTTTTAAAACTTCATTTTCTGCATAGCACACTATTTTGTATACCTAAATAGAGTTTAGTAGAATACTAGAGGTTGAGCGTGAGAGGCTATGAAAGTCATGTCTGTGATTGATTGAATCGATTGCTTACGTTATTAGAAACCTTTGCCTTGATTTTTCAGTAATAATAAACGGGAAAAGGTTCCATGTGACGTCACAAACCTGCTTCCCTCACCCTCCCCAACGCTTACTAGTCTCACTTTCGACAATGTTAACGCCCAGCCTCTAAGATTCTAGTAACCTTGCATATAAACGAGTTCTTTATAAACTATACAAAATTTTTCGTTTCGAACAATTGTAACATTCATTTTCAAAGATTGGTTAAAAATTATAAAAATTCATTCTCTACCGTTGCGTCCATTCTATAAAAATTTTTATAGAATTCAATAATGTAATAATATATAAGGTATATATCTATAAAGAAACGAAGTTTGAACCAACTTTCGGCAAAATCGTACAATAGAGCAAACTTGATCATTCCCTTATTTTTGACTTTGTGAGAGTTTTTGGATATTGTAAACTGATCGTGAGGAACCCTGTATAAAGTATATATCTAAGCATATCTTTTTGAAAGAACAATAAGCATTGTTGCATAAATGACTTACTAATACGGCCAGTATGTTCAATTCTCAACCCTTGTTTTACTGTGTTATTCGATAGCTTGTGAATATCTAAAACAGATGAATACAATAACAAACAAAGGAAATGCCTTTTTGTAAATTTACGAAAAATACAGATTTTATTATAATGCTGTAGCACATTCCCAATGCGCAAGTCGTAAACGTCTAATGTTTATAGTAATTTGTTTTTTGTTCCAATTTATTCTGACGCAAATAATTTAAATATAAATACAGCTTTTATTTGCATTTGTATAATATAAATTTTATGGATATTGAAAATTTTATTAACGTGTATTTGTCATAAAAACAAGGTTTTCGAGCTGATTCTATATGTTCTCGACAAAAATTTAGATATACAAGCAAGGTATAATAAAACGCATTTGTTTGTTGCTGCATCCACTAAAATAATTATTTCTTTTTCCTATTAAATGATATTTATGTAGCGTATAAATTAATAAATAACTTTATTTTAAGAGATACAAATAAGTACAAATACAGTGTTAGAGCTTTTAAATATTTATGTAGTTTTTGTAGGCATTTTAATTTATAATAATTTTTGAAAATTGAAAAGGACCAAAACTGTTGGTTGAAACGTCTTTTATATAAATAAAAATTAATTGAACAGTATTGCAAGTAATTTTATTTTGTTAATTTTAATTTATAATATTCTTAAAATATTAGAGACGATCAAAACAGCACAATTTAAAATTTTTTTTTTTTTTATTTTCGGTAAAAGCGTTTTGTTCCATTACTAATATATAAAATGAAAAAGAGGTGCATCAGTTTGTGGTTACACGACGGAAGCTATGCTTCTTACGTACTTTATAATATAATGTTTAAAATCTATGTATATACAAACAAAAAATATTAAATTTGAATTTTTTTATTTATTAATAAGGTATATAAAAAATTGCCATTAGTAAAAAAAAGCAGTACTGACGTTGTCGGGGTTCGAGCCAGTCACCTTAAATTTTCAAGGTAGGCGCACTAAACGGCTTGGCCACATAAGGCGCTTTATTTAGGTGTCTTATTCTGAGTATTATACTCAATAGTTAATAGGTAGTGTTGAAACATTATCTGGACTATGGTAATATCAAAAATGTACGTACACTGGTTCTTTCTTTGTCTAAACTATATAGATCCTTATTACCTCAGTCCATAATTCACAGTCTCTCTCCCTCTCGTTCGACCTATAATAGTCTAGAGACGCATAGTTCCTAGACACTCTTCAGTTTTTGTCAGCGGCATTAATATTATCTAACTATATAGACGCTAATGACCTCACCTGTTTAGCGTCTATAATCGACGATCTCTCTCTATCTGGTAGTTTAAAACCGTATAACTGTCAGTCCATATACTCTTCTATAGCCAGCAGAAAAGAACAGCGAGTCATCTTCCGTCTTTGTCGGTTGCATTAATATTAGCTGCGTATTCAAATTGAGCATCCCCTAGTACAATATGATGAAGCGTAACCTCTAATTAATATCCCAATTTAGTGATCAAACTACCGCGCCGGGTGGCGAGTTCATCAAGGGTTATAGTTATTATAATAGACACATGCAGGAGTCATCAGAATATTAACCCCTGACAGACGGTGGTGCGTTTGTCGGGGGCGAAACTTGAAAGATTAATCCGTCGTTACTTATGATGTATAGCGGAAGGCAAAACAAAATCATTTCCCGTGTCTGATACCAGAATATTCCTTATATAATATGCAACACAAGCGCGTTCTTTCGAATCTCTTCTGTTCAAGGTTAATAGCAGGAAATATAGGTATTAAGGCTGTCGGAACGCTCTAAATTTAAGCCAAAAATAAAGCTTCAGCTGTCAACTGATTGTAGACTTATTCGTCAACATTCTGCAAAAATTCTTTTTCTATAAGGAAGATAAAAGACAAATCTAGATCTCTAATGGACTATTTTTATAATTTATGCACAATTCACTAGAAAAAAGTTGGCATTAATTGTGCTAAAAAAAACACACGTTTTCAATGTCACACTATGACCTTATTCTTACTTATTTCACAAAACTGTTTCATCACAAACCTAAAGTGACTCTTTCTTTTTCGGAAAAGTTTTTTATATCTTCAAAATATTTCCAAAAATTAGAGTAATCAATTGACAGCGGCAACCTTGCAATAACATTTTTTTAGCATCGTAGTTGGCACCAGCCAAAAATTGAAACGTGCGGATGATTTGAGCGAGACAGAGCTAAAGAAGGTCACACTCACAATAGGCTTTTTCATGAATTTTCCGTTCACAAAAATGGGTCCACCTGATGTTCACGATGTACCTTTTACTCATTGATTAATTATTGTTGGCAGCACGTACCTGTTTAGTGTTTACTCAATGTTGATTGGTGAATCGAGTACGTCGTGCACAGTAGCGCCTTACGTGTCCATCAAATCGACGATACTTTTATAACATTGCGTTCTACCTCCTCATGTCTATACTCTGTAATCAATAGATTACAGATGTTACCTCGTTCCATCTGACTAATCAGCGTAAATGCGGATATGACGTCAACTGGCGGAACGTTCCTATTTTAGTCAACCTGTCAAACATGTTATTTAGATTTAACTAAGACTATATAAATCTCTTACCTTAAAAATTCAATTTATTGCAGATTAATATCAATATTCTGTCTTTTGATTTCTTTGACATTTGTTGAATACTGCCATTAAAGTTTATTAACAACAGCCATTGCCACGCAATTAATTGACAGGTCCACCGGATGATGTCATACAAATTACAAACAAATATTTCTGAAATTTTTTTGGTCACCCAGTATAGCTACTAAGATCATCACAGAAATATTTATTTATCGCAGATATATATTTTGTTGCAGGATTGAAAAACTGCAGAGCCACGTTCAGTATCGGTATGTAGTCTTTTATTACTCCTTTTATTTCTTATTTTCTCCATTTTTAAGTTATAGTATTTTCATTATTTCAAGTTTTTTTTATTTATTTAACGACATGAAATATAATGTACAAAATAATACGATTTATGTATTACATATTTTAAACTGTAAAATGCAAACAAGAATAAGTAAAGCCCATGATAGAGAGTTATATTTATTTATTCTTGTAGTTACAGGTTGTATAAAAAGTTGGACGATTAAAATTAGAAATACTAGATACACTAATTCTGTGATTTTTATCATAGAATATAAGTATACTACATTAGGGTTGTGTCAGAATAGTAACGAAACATGATCTGTGCGAAAAGACGATGAAGGTAATCATTTGATCGTTAATTAGGGTTGCGACCTAACGCACTCAGGCCTTATATTTTATGTAATTATGTATTTATATATGGGTCATTTCATTGATTATAAGGAGTCCAGTTACCTTGCCTACGAGATTAGTGTTCACAATAATATAATAGTTGGGATCTGTGATCTATTATATTTTATAAAATTGGCCGAAACTTTACACGACTAAAGATAGCTATTGTACATTTTAGATGCTGGACAATAATTTAGTCACAAATATATGCGTTTTTTGTCTTTTTCGGTGTGTCCGATATTTAATGGCACTTACATTTTCACCGATACGATGTTGGCCCAAAGTCGGCCAACATCGGAAGAAAATCAAACACCAAGATTGTAATGTAGGTGCCTGAATTGGAAAGGAAATCGGGATTCCCTTTCCAATGTAGGCGTCTGCATTATAATCTTAGTGTTAGTAGAAATTAGTTTCATAGGTAATTGGAATAAAAAATCAATTTAAACACTTATTGATTGCAACGTTTCGTCTTTATTAAATTAAGACTTTTTCAAGCTCTGGAAAAATTTTTTTTTTTTACAAAAATTAACAATCATAATATAATAAAAATATAAAACCTTATGGATTAAATAATTTACTAAAAAGAAATAATAATTTGACTAACCTCAGCATGTTTAAATTATAATAAAACTTTGATATAAAAGGCAATTTTGCATTACAAAGATCAATAAAATTGAAAATTGTAGAAAATAATATCTTCTTTTTTTTATTATTTTATTTATATTATTTATAAATAAAATAATAAAAAAAGAAGATATTATTTTCTACAATTTTCAATTTTATTGATCTTTGTAATGCAAAATTGCCATTTATATCAAAGTTTTATTATAATTTAAACATGCTGAGGTTATATATATATATATATATATATATATATATATATATATATATATATGTGCGGGCAATAACTTTCGAAAGAGTTAATTGATTTTAACGAAATTAGGCCCACGTGTTGAAATCTATCACCGCACGAAGCCTATTTAAAATGGGCTGAATCGGGACATTTTAAGGGTAGTTTTTAGGGGTTGAAAAATGTTTTTGGGCCCCAAAATACCGAAAAAATTCTCAGAATCGTTTCAAAATTGACATTTAACCCTTTAGTAGTAATTAAAAAGTGTTCCTAAAATTTAAATAAAATCGGCCCGACAGGACCGGACTTACAAATTTTGTGAAAACACTAGTTTGCAGATAGTGATTTATTTACTGAAAGGTGTATTTAATTTGGTATAGATGTTCGATTGATCATAATAATGCAATAAAAAACAAAAATGTTTTAAGTGGTGTATTAAGGAGTCAATTTTTTTATTTTGCCCAAAAACCAACTTAATTTCGCAAAATAAAGCCACACTGCCTGTATAAGCAAATACACTATATTGTCAGCAGGGTTTTGGCACTGCGACCCGGATTTTTTTTACTTCTCTTATTAGGGTGAGCGTTCTGCTCTAGCTGAAACAAATAAAAATATTGTCGTCAGAATTTCTCATAATATCTCTACAAAACAACTGCAATAATGCTTTCTGGTTAGGACCAGTATAGGTACTCACGATGGACGATATCTGAACAGAATAATCGGATCGGATCGGTTTAAATTCGAATCGAAAATAAGTTGAGTCTCAGACAGGAATAGTTTATACTGTCTTTACTTAAAAACGTTCGGATCAATATTGATAACATTTTGTACTCTATCAAGCTGATATATGATGCTTGCTCGTCATAAACACCAGAAATATCATATAATAGTAAAACAATATTGAGACGTCAGATAAATGTCATATCAATTCGTCCTAAAACCTAATTATAAAGATTTTGGAGCTTACGTAACATTCAATAAGGATCTTATTATTTCTATATCGCATAAGCTCACACTAATATGAAACAAAATTGTTAAGACAGAAGCAATATATAATCCATGGCTTTTACGTAACATATATGTGTTATAGTTTGTTACTCGGCGTGTTATCTACGAAGCCAGTTGGCCATCGCACCGCAGTACACAATGATATACTTCTGAAGGATCAAGAAATATCCCGGATTAGTCCCAAGTTCCAGATTGTTAGCTTCGAACACTAGTATATCGCCGCGTGTCAGAGAGAAGCACAGTCTTCCAGGGGATTCTCCTACCGGGGAACCTATCGAGAAACTTGACCAGCTTAAAATTATCTCGCGTACGAATATGTATATGTAGCAACTTCGAACTAACTGACTAATTAAATTTATTACTAGTTCAAATTATGAAAGGCGTGAAATTAATTTTAAAATCAAATCATATTTAATCAACGTTTTGAAGTCTAAGAAGTCTACGTGCCACTAGTTCAGCATTTTTAATGTTTTGTTATTAGCTTCAAATGATTTGCGTAATTAGTCTATTGGCGTCGGTAGAATGGTGGAATCTAGGGGACGGATCAAGATTTTTCGACGTTTTACATCTTTTTAAGTAGCTTGGCACCATTTTTGAAAATTCATCTTTAAAGTTCAATTCCATATATATGTTATAATAGAAAACAGTATCACGGGTATTATTTTTATTAATATTAACACTATTAAAATTATTCCTGTCTTGCCATATATTATTGCTTATCAGGTCTGTATGTGTAAATTTTGATGTTTGTCATTTAAATAATAAATGAATAGATAAATAAACTTAGTCAAATTGTTATTTATCCAGCCTACTAACATATGACTGATAGATTAGTCAACTTTTAATTCCTTAACTGTCTATCATAATTATTAAGCAAACCGTTATACAAATTGTTGAGGTTGTTTGTGTCAGTCTTCAAGTTAATCGTATCTTCAAGGTATATATGAATCATTTCACTGATGTTCCGTTTGAAATAATTTGACTCTTTATCAAAAATCTCCACATTATCAAAGTCAAAATTGTGTCCCGTGTCGAAGTGATGTTTAGCTAATGCAGTCTTCTGAGTTTTAAAGATGTTAATTAGTTTACAATCGTACTTGTGTTGGTATATTCGTTTATGTAGCAGTTGTTTCGTTTGTCCTACGTATACTACAATTACATGTAACTTTGTAAACTAATTCAGACTGCATATCTTTAGGGACTCTGTCCTTTAATTTAGTGTACAGTAAACCAATCGTTTTTAAATTATAGAAAGAAAAAATAAATTATATTACGTCTTAATTGCCATGACGATTTATGATAATGACACCAGATTTTTGGGTAGTGGTAGATCTGTACTTTAACCGTTTAAGATTCAGTACAGATGATTATGTATGTACAATTCCTATACTTATGCAAGTAAATTCTATATGCAACTATGGTATAAGATCACACGGATAGTTTACAATACAACTTTGAGGAGGAAATCAATTGTGCTCACATATAGGTATTATAGTAGTACAAAATACACTCGTAACAGGACGGATTTGTTCAAGTACGTAAGGAAACAGTTCTAGAACGCTCCGAATTACTTATAAGAAAGCATATAAATAGTGTATTATTTCAGAAAAGGGATTAAGGTAGTTGTCGTGGTACGATATTGTCAAAAAGTTATAGATTATACGCGCCAAAAAAGTATACTAGCTTGTAGCTAAGTGAGCCATAATTTGTACGCAAGACTGTACCCGTGAAAACGTAACCCATACAGTATTCATATGCATGTATACTTTTCTATAAATTGTTGAACTTTAAACCGTTATTTATAAATAATTAGACGGTCAAAAATGTTTTCTTATTTTTTTTTTAAACTCATAACAAATGCATTGAAAGACTGTCAGTTTTTGGAAAGTTTCTGACAGTTAGTTCTTTTTTTATAAATAAGAAACTGGTTCAGAACTATAGAGATCGTATACAATCAATATTAATTATCCAATTTTTAATTGAATTTATCTCGGATTATATACGGTCGATAGACTTCAAATTTTCAGGATAATTGTATTATCGTGTCCTTAATAAGTATACAAAAATTAAGAATTTTCTGACGGTGTGCCTTAACCACGAAAACTACCTTAAGTTTCAAAATGCGAGTTCTGAATTTTGTAATTTTTTTTTTTTTTGAGTCAACAATTTTATAAATACACATTATTTAGTTTTTGAGTCAAGTCATATTAAAATATACTGGAAAAGATAATGCGAATACTAAAAACAGTTTTTAACATCTCTTTTTGTACCTATTTAAACTTTTTTTTCCTTGAACAATTATGATGCAATAAGAAAAGTTGGATATTTTCCAGAAACTATAATCGGCTCAAAAAAGAAAATCTTTTAGTTAAACAGTCATTCGACTGAATTTTTCACAATGTAAAATTTATTTCTCTACTTTATTCGACTCGACTAGAAACAGCTCGATTCTTTTCGGCTCTCATTTTTCGGTCGTTCGATAATAAAAACCGTTCGTCTGCAAGCATATCAACTTTGGAAACCATTTCGAAGTCTGTTGCAGGAACAAACTTACTATCTGCATCTGTTTGTAACATAGAGAGAAACAACTTGATTTAAGTCGTGTTCTAACCGATTATGTACTTATTTGGAACCTAAATAACTTGCCATTGATCAGGATTTAATTATTTCTAAGCAATTAACTTTGATGCATTAAACTTTGACTAAAACATGTTCATCCGCTATACAATGTTTTTAAAAATATTGTTAATTAAGAACACCAATCCAATAACAAAAAAAAAGAGTACATGTAATTTTTACGCTCTTTGACGTTGTGGTAGATAAAAAATATATATATAATTTTTTACTAAGAGCTGAACTTCACAAATAAAAAGTTTAAAATAATATGGAAAAGATGTGAAAAAATAATTTAATGATGTCGGCCGGGATCGACCTTGTCCGTATTAAGCACACGCCTTATCCACAAATTTATAATTTTATCGCAACAAAGATTTGTTACCTACATATAAATATTTTAGATATTTAAGGGGGGTTTCTACCTTGTTGGCCCGAAAATAGGTAAAAGGATGACATTTTCGCACAGTTGTAGGAAAAAGTTTATTGAAGCTTTACAAATTTTTTCTCGGTGATCCAAGTAAAGGGGGGCAAGGGGGGTACCGAACAATGGCAGCAGGTCGGCAGCGACTCGTCCTCATGGTGGAAGTCCTAGCGTCCGTAAATGAAATGTGAAACGCAAAATAAAAATATTTTCTTAATCTGTACACTTTTCCGCATCCGTGGTACTAGAACGAAGGAGAAGACATGAAAATTGCAAAAATTATGAGCTTTTAAAAAAAAAACGATTTTTGGCTCTTTTTTTGTTACTAATTATTTTTTTAAATAAACAATTTTTGATATGTTTAGAAGATTCTAGTACCACGGATGCACAAACTCTTGATGAAAATGTGATTTTTGCGCCCTGTAGGACTTCCACCAACTCGAAGAACGTGGTTTTGAGAAAAACGCGTTTGAAAATTTGAATTTTAACTGCAAAAATGTATGTTGAATTCCAGGGATCTCAATTTTTTATGTTTCCATATTTCCATGTTTCATGTTTTTGGGGTCGCTGATTACGAATCTGCCATCAAATTTGCAAAATGAATTTGTTTAAATAATTTTTATAAACAAATTTTTATAACAAATCACACATTTTGCAAGATGTACCTGTTTCGCGACGGACCAGCGCACTTGACATCGCTCCACCAAACGGCCAATAACTTTCATAATTTACCAGATTTCAACTTGAAAATTTAAGAGAGTATTCTTGAAATATGTATCTGTCTGAAAATGCACAAAAAAAACGATTTTTTTGATCCCACAAGGTAGAAACCCCCATTAAATGTTTCAGTGTTCGAGTGCTGATCGTTTCCAAACAAAAACCAGCATATTCTTAAAAACATAGTGGTTATATTTAGTTAACGAAAATTGTTTGATAAAAGAAGGTCAATCCGTCAATACATTGTATTTCTGGTTGTGCAATCTGGTTTGTGTGCGATAATCCCCAGCTTCTATCTCCCAAACCCCAACAGCAGGAAGTTTGTGTACAAGTCAGTTGTATCTAACAATAAATAGATTGACTTGTTATAAACGGATCAAAATCATATTAAGAAGTATCGAACCATAAACAGAGAAGCTTAAAGCTGTGATTGAATCAATACGAAGCATCGTTGCTTTATTAAGCTTACAAATAAGACATAAATGCAGTCGGATAGAATTGGAAAGTTATCAAACTTGTCAAATTATAGTTAAGTCTCCGGACTTCGCTCTGATTACAAAGATTAAGCGTTACATTCGCGCACTACAACACATTTACCATGAATAAGGTGAGACGGGACATGTGCAACCCAAAAAATTAAAAATGCGTTATGCAATCGGTGAATAATAATAAAATTAAACAGTATCAGTGAATAAACTACGGAAGAATGTCTTAGATGTCTAATTCATAGATAGCAGGTACGCAAATATATGAAATTATATGGAAAAGGGTGCACTTGCCCCGAAAATAATAAAAAATATTTAATCGGTCTTGTACCAATGCAAGTAGGTTCGTGGACACTTCCCTATTTAGCGTAGAAAGAATTTAATGGGATATACGATAGATTATTTTTTGCCTTCTAAATGTCAGATTTAAAAAAATAATTCAGTTTCTTTCTTTTTCTTCATAAAATACTTTTTCCGTGGAGGCAATTAATATTTCAAGATATAAAGGAACACAATAAAAAACAAAGCACCCTTGTGTTTATATAATTTGCTTTAAAAGTATTAAGTTACGTTATAAATTTCTTTTGAAAATTAATTAGCAAGATTTTATACTTTAACCCCAGTGTTTTATAATCTGGAATAATACTATGTGAAATGCGCGAGCTTATTCTTAATATAAACAGCTCCGAGGAATTATCTCGCGAATTCGGTAAATAATTATGTTTTGCGAAGTGAAAAGTTTTAGCAAGGAAAATAATAAGTTTTGAAATAATTAAATGTTTAACATTCTTTAGATATTGCATTAGAATATGAGCTAATTAATGCCGGCAGGTGAATAAGTACTATACTGTTTATCTTCATTTATAAATACTGTATCGATTTCCTGGAACATCTAATAGCTTTAAATCAGTGTCTTTCAAACTTTCACAACTAGTAAAAATATGTGCACGTGTAGTCTAGAATCAATATCAATGGATAATTCACAATTAAAAATGTTTTTTCTCTATCTCCGAGTGACCGTTTGTTACACTAAAAAGAAAAATTCAATTTCATAACTTATCGTTTGGAAAATGAATAAACGCCTGATATACTAACGACCATTTTCAGCTACATATCGATGGAAAACGTTAATGCGTTTATAGGAATTAAATGAATCTAAATTATGAGCAGTGTAGTGTAACTCATGGTAACTCAACCAGCACGAAACAGAGCTTCGGGTTCAAAACACTGACGTTTTATTCGTACAGACCCCTTTATTAGATGTATGTTCATTTTTCGTATTAATTTATTTATGCATTTATTTTTATTTCTTTACAGTTTATACGAAAAAAATAATACAGCTTTGAATCATTATGATAAAATAGGATTACTTTATTCATAATACTATAATAAACAATACGAAATATAGACCAGGGTCGATAGTGTTGAAAATGGTAAAAAGTGAAACAAAATTATAGTAGGATGAAACCCATTGAAAAAGGTAGAGAATGTAACAAAAATGAAAGGAAAAATAATTTACGGTCGATCTGAGGTCGCGAAGGGGAAGGGGTGAGTTTTTAAGGGCAAAGAACGATTTACCTCGATTTCCGGCAAAACTACAAGTTCTATGAAAAAAATTTAAATGGCAAAGTTGTAGGTAATAAAAATATCTACAACTTTTGTTTTTACACTTTTTTCACATAACCTCAAAATTTATGTGAAAAATTCAAATAACCAAGTTTTTGGTTTTTTATTTTTATCGTTTGCAAAAAAATTTATTTTTTCACTAAATTTGGTGAAAACTTACCTTTTTATGTCCCAAACACACAGTAATTTTTTTGATTTAAAATATTCATTTTTTCACCTTATTTTGACTTAATATCGAAAAAACACCCTAATTTTCAATCGAAAATTCTCACGTCAAAATATCCGCTTTTTTAAAAAAGTCGGTGGGCTTTTTGTTCCTTGAAATCTCTACTTTCTGATAGTATGAAAAAAAATATACATTACTACGATAAATGTTCTCAGAAAATGCAAATAAATTATCTTAAAATAGCAATAAATAGGCATCTACGCATATAATTTATAAGAGTATATGCGTAGATGCCTATTTATTGCTATTTTAAGATAACTTATTTGCATTTTCGTTTTGCCGGAAATCGAGATAAACCGTTTTTTACCCTTAAAAACTCACCCCCTTCCCCTTCCCGACCGCAGATCGACTGTAAAATATTTTTCCTTTCATTTTTGTTATATTCTCTACCTTTTCCAATGGGTTTCATCCTACTATAATTTTTTTTGGTCTTAAAAATTATCGACCCTGGTCTAATACAAGACAAATATATAAAACAATATTCATTGGTTAAACAGCTTTAATGGTTCGTCCGTAATCTAAAAACTTTATGTTACATTGTTAATACAATTTCGGCTATTTTTAAAAATGGTTAAAAAAGGTTTCCATATAGATATAGAATAATAATTAACGATATGCACAGAGTGTTGCCATTGCGCGATATCTTTCTCTTGTCAGTAGTTCATCATCATAATAGTTTATAGTTTGTATAGACTGATTATCTAATAAGACGCGAATTATATATTTTAAAAAATTCAAATCATTAAAAAAATTAGAATGATTTGATGGTCTAATTTTGCAATTATTTTGTAAACAAATTACAATTTTACTTTCACATAACCTTAGTAAAAATTTATTTATCTTTCAAACAAGCGTTATTCAAAGTAGGAATATCTTATTTCAACTGGAAATGTCATTACTAGAGTCTTCATTTTCCAGCTTATCGAACCAAATAAGTCCAACTTCGAGTGTAGACTGATCCTAAAGTAGCAACAAGACAATACGCAGGTGATTTGCATTACAGGGCAGATATAACATCCGTATATGAATAACATTGGTCCAGCGTACACAAATGACCAGCAAGACGTATGTAAAATGCACGTATTTCTGTGTACATAAGGTTGTTGCAAGGTGACAGTTTCCACGCCGTTGACAGCATCACTTTGTCTTCTTGTCTGTGCCAGTGTCTTGTTGTAAACTGTACACGCTGTCCGACACGAAGGTCTTGCACCGACTGTAGGACAATAGGTCTATTCTTGGTTTTCGGGCTGGTAGGCCGTGGTCCATTGGTATTTCTACGTGACGTTTCGTCTACAACTACGGAAAACATTATTAAAAGCGATGTGACAGCGAGCGAAGTTTCCTTCGTGGCAACTCACAGTTAAGTCTATCGATGACTAGTGTTCTTGCTTCTTTTATACTTAGCGTGGTTGTGTTTTCTGTTCGGTCGGAGACGATATTCTGCGGTAGAAGATTTGGAACAACTCGTTTACAACTGTGATGATCATATCCAAAGTAGAGATGGGAAAAACGGGTCTTTTTAGTGATCTGCATCTTTGCATCTGGATCCCGTATGTGTGCCGGCTCACTGAACCGGTTCAAAAAGAGTCGAGTTCTGAATATGTTACTGCAGTCTGCCACTGAGTTACCTAGTTCAGTCAATCATATCACGACCTATACAGAATCAAGAATGCATAGCCAAACATGTGATGCATGAGTCATTTAAGCTGACAGATGCATCAAAGCAAGAACTGGTACGTAAGTGTAAAATGTGCTTCTGTATGTTAAGTGTTTGACTGAGTTATGCGGATCCGTTGATCCATCGGCTCAAAAAAAAGTGAGTCGGCTCTCAGGGATCTTCTGTCGGAGTCGGTTCTTTGAACCGGTTCAGATCTGAGTTACCCAACTCTAATCCAAAGGCGGTGTAGCAGCAGGCGTAATGTTCTCTTTGGTGGCACACGCGTGTGTCTATGACTGGTATTCTTGCTTTTTTATGCTCAACGCGTTGACGTTTTCTGCTCGGTCGTAGTTTGCTCTTTTGTAGACCAAGATTTGGAACATCGTCGACCGTGAAAGCTTATTTACTGTCTAATTTCGTTCTAGAATCCAATACTCAAGTTTATTAGTCGGAAAAATTCGGCTACAACCTTGCATTTCGATGAAGACTATAAAATTCGAAGAATTTGCAGGACACTTTGTAAAAGTATCCTGCACGCCTTATACGTTTACAGTGTTATATTTTCTTATACATATGCATATTAGGTAGAAATTGTGATTTATATCATGTTAAAATAAATTGTCAGCGGATACACAACTTTTGATAGATTTAAATCATATTAAAACATTCTTAATTATCCACGATTATAATAACAATTATATTTAAAACAGAACGAAAAGTGTATGAGAAATTATTTGGTCTGCTGCTTAACAACAAAATTTTCGACACTTTAGTGAACTGTTTTATTTTGAAGTTTATAAAAAATTGAAAATTCATCAACTGACTTACTCTTTCTTCATGCTGATGTTAACAACACACTCTATTTAAATTTCTTCAAATATTAATTTGCAAATAAATATTTCTATAAGCTATAAAGTATAGGTATTGTATTGACGTAAATATGGAGTGATAATCTCGACTGCACGAGCAAAACGACAGAAAAAGATAGCCATAATTGTGGTAGCCATGCCGTCTTTATGCAGCACAATACAACAAGACGGGTCAGAAAGAGACATGCGTATACCGTATTTATCGCCCTCTCTTTCCTATAGGTCATGCAAAACCAGCCAGACTGATTGTCTCGAAACTTCTAAAACCTGTCCAATTTAATCTATGTGCACTTTTATAAACGCACGTTAATCAAGGTCACTCTTAAAATTCAATTGAAAGTGACAATTTTCGGTGTGAAAAATAATTCTTAATGGACTTTAGTATACCTACTTGATGAATATCAAACGAATATCCATAGCGAAGTTGTACAACATACAAAATAAAATGGTGATTGACATGTGTTTACTGTCATCAATCTATTTTAACAGCGTATCCGTTACTGATAAGGTTGTATCGATATACGGCCATATAGGGGAACAACACTGTCTCTTTCAAACCGCCTTTTTACGTCTGTGATCTCTTAACCGTTTAAGTGATCGTATCGTGTAAAATAATCGAAAATGCAAATATTTATCGTCCAACATTCTATAATTCTATGAACAGTTTTCCTCATTTAGTTTTTGAATACATTAAATCCATAGGTACCTATCAAGTTTGGAGAAGAAATTATCATTAAATCATAAATTCATACATAGCTTTGAAAAGGTGGGCATTATTTTCTTTTTTTAAATTTGGTAAACTTTAAACATACAATTAATTAATTTTAAAAAAACTGACATTACCGCGAGTAAAGCCGCTGGTGAAAGCTAGTGTTAGTCGAACAATATTAGCCGAGTTACAGTAGAAACATGAATATAGCAGAAACGCCTCTGCAATATTTTTTTTATTATTAATTTTATTTTAAAGCAACCAAAAACCAAATTATCAGAGCGTAAGATCAAATCATATTTACAATATAATAATAAACATTTCTCGGATTGGAGCCTTGAAACCGGGAGTTTTTATTAGACGAGAAACGTTACATAATATCAGCTGTTCTCAAATTCATTTTTAAATTAATTTGACTTTCAAAAAATAACTTATTGTTTGTGTTTTTTCAAATCTACTGGAATATTTTTTTGTTTATTTGTTAAGGAAATGTAAGAGACTCTCACCAAACAATACATTCGGCTTTGGTATTGTTTCATGTAATATGAATACACATGAAACAAGCTCATGAAAGCGGAAATAGTTCAAGTGTAAAGTTACAGAAGGCTTAATCTGGTAGGTACACGATTTATTCGAATACCGAAAGCGCGTTAAAATAAAGACATTTCTGTTAAGCTAGCTGCGGTGGGACATACAGCATATCTTTAAAAAAATTATAGACAGATAGATTGTAGATTATAGACGTTCAACAGCTGAGATCATCAGCATCTATTACAAGAACCAGTGGCGTTACAATAGAGTGACATGACGGGTAAAATGCCACGGGCCTCCGTCGGAGGGGGTCGCTTGCCAAAAACGGTCGTGAGCACAGGATGATTCTAATATTTATTATTACAACATTTAGTGAAATTTATCAGTTTTGTATTCAATTAATTTAAGTTACGTACTAAAGTACATACATATTAAACAAAATTAAACAAAAAATGTATCAAGATTTGAACGCATTTGTAAGAAAAAATGTAACGTTGATTGAGCCCCATCCGATGAATTTACCACGGACCTCAAACGATATAATTATGCCATTGACAGGAACCATGTCGTTTCAAGTAAGAATAATATATTCTTTTCAAAAATATATCGATGTTATCGGTAGAGACATCAACTAGTGTGAAAATTGAAATAAATCTGAACGTATCCTAGATACAAAAAAAGCAGCTCACTCAGTTTCGAGATACCTAGTTCTAACATATCAGTTTCAAAAAATTATTAGAAACGGTTATTTCATACTTCAGTTATTATCACAGTTAAGAACTGTTGCACGGTTTTGCTTGTAACTATATAGTATTTGGTTACAGATTACAAAATATCAGGTCTGAAAATATTCCTAAATCTATCCTGCAAGTCAGCAAGCGAATTGCGACATTAAGGCTGTCGGAATGCTTTAAATTTAAGCCAAAAATAGAGCTTCGGCTGTCAACTGATTGTAGACTTATTCGTCAACATTCTGCAAAAATTCTTTCTCTATAAGGAAGATAAAGGACAAATCTAGGTCTCTAATGGACTACTTTTGTAATTTATGTACGATTTACTAGAAAAAAATTGCCATTAATTGTGCTAAAAAAACACACAAAACTGTTCCATCACAAACCTAAAGTGACTCTTCCTTTTTCGGAAAAAATTTTTAAATCTTCAAAATATTTCCAAAAATTAGAGTAATCAGTTGACAGCGGCACCCTTGCAATAAAATTTTTTAGCCTCGTAATTGGCACCAGCCAAAAATTGAAACGTGCGGATGATTTGCGCGAGACAGAGCTAAAGAATGCCACAGTCACAATATGTCTTTTGCCTACCTCGCCCCTTACCGCTGGGTTTTAGCACAAACAAAATTCGGAGCGTTCCGACAGCCTTAAAACACTGTTCTGAACCACACCTAATCCTTCCATTAAAACATTACGCACACAATCTGTATGGTGCGGTTTGATGAAATATAGTATTATGCATTGTTTAAGAGTGAATTACTTGGTTTGAGTTTACTGAACATCATTAATATTTAATTTTGTGGATAGACAGAAGCTGCTAGCATAAATACACACATATTGCAAATCTACGAAGCTATTGTATCTATGTTTGCTATTTGTAATAATATATAATTGGAGATAGGTTTAGTTGTTTGTGTATCAAGTGTCACAAAATGAATTATCTAAATTGGAATAAATTTCACCGATCATCTTATGTGGTTCGCTTGAAGTAGAGTAATATAACACCTGTAGAATATGCGAAGTTATCTTAAGAACGAAAAAAAAATTAGACGACAGATCATCATATAGTTCTTATGATTGGGCTTTCTGAATGACAAGTTACTGTTTTCCAGTAATTAAGGAAGTAATGATATACTATTTAAATGTTTATTGTTTTGTTAGAGCACAATTAAACGAATTAACTTCATACAGTACCTTTATTATAATTCGCTGAGTAGGGAGAACCAATAAATATTCACTTAAAACAAACGATTAACATTCTATAAGTTACTTAGGATCTAACAATTATTTAATTGTTAAATCAAATAAAAAAAACGAAAAAATAAAGAAAATTGAATATTAATACATTTCCAGTACACATCCTGAGTGTAAGGATTTAAAGAGAAAAAAATTCCAACTTATTTCAAAACCTTATTAGAACACACTTTTTTATAACACTTTAAGAAAATGCTCGCGAAAGTGAACATTCTTGAGCAGAAGGAGAAACACGTCTGTTACCATTTTACGTCCAGTTTTTTCTTGTAAACAGTTTTTTGGTTCTTTTTATATTTTTTTCAAATCGTAACGTCAATTTGTAATGTTGCACAAAAAACTTAACAACTTTTCACGGCGAACTATGAATATTTAACGTATTTAATTACACCAAACACAGTCCTCACTGTTTGAAGTGTCCTTAATAAGACTATATTTATTTTATAACAATAAGTTAATAATTACTCGATTGTGGTAATGTCACAATTTTTATATTATCTAGATCGTTTGCTGGCATTGTTAACATTGTCATTTGTACTGGAAGAACTTTCAACAAAGAAGTTTAAAATAACCGCAGCAGCAAATGAAGGCTAATAATTGAGATTCAACATGATTTATTTATTTACCAGTAGCAGATTATTTAAGAAATAGCATCTAAGCAATGTTGTCGTGTGCAGTAGATGCATGTTCGTATCTATGTAAATGCAGAAGAAGACATTGATCTCGTGTGAATAACCGTGTGGAAGAGAAGGTGTCGGGGCCCGTCAATGCGTTATCATCACTGTCACACCATACACGGCCCTCGGCGTTCATCAATGCTAAGCAACTAACACCACATCACATCAGCACCAATCAACATTACATAGCTCTACAATACATATATTATGTAGCTAACTTCACATTACTTTTGATAACAATCACATAAACTTCACTTGTAATAATGCATTAAAGCGCCTTTCACATGTTAACACATAGTACTAATGTTAAAATTGAACGAATTCGGTGATGATTTATGATGATGATAATGACTTTGGACGAAGCAATGATGGATGATGGTGATAAATGGTGCTTAATGATGATGAGAGTGGATGATGTTGATGATGATAATGATTTTGGATGCAGGCAATGAAGTTGATGATAATGATGTATGTTACAGAAAAGTTTCCTACTGCATTTAATCTACAAGTGCCCTGTTATGCTATCTATAGCATAGATTCCCAACGGGTACAAGAGGAGCAATCATGGCGTACCTATCTATTCAGGAAATTAATGTAATAAAACACGTCTTTGAAAATAGGAGAGGGGAGCAGAACCAAAAAATTTGGTGAATTTTTTTTTTTTTTTTTGAAAATGTCTCTAAGACGATCATTAATAACCCTTAACATCAATTTGGAAAAAAAATCTGATTTTTTTTTTAGAAAATTAAAAAAAAATATTACTTAATTTATTTTTTGTTATTTTAGTATTATTACTTATATGCAATTTGAAGTGCCGAAAAGTTTTTGTCAGAACCGATTCTTCAAAAAAATATGTTTTCAAATTTTTTTCAATTTTTTTTTAGATTTTAGAAAAATAGTGTTTCTAAAAATATATTTCATATAAAATTAACTATTATAAACCACGAGACGTTAGAATTTTTATTTCCAAAGGAGATGGTGATCCAGAAAAGGTTGGGAATGTCTGCTCTATAGCTTCTCTAAGGTCTCTGAACTGTGTATTCAAACAAAGCAATGAATAGAACAGAAATCTGTGTTAAAATCGTTATATTTTGGAAACGTTTTAAAGTGTGCAAAGCTAGGTCAAGACAGTTGAGCACTAATGGCTGCCGATCGTTGGAATTATTGAAAAAATGTGCTCAAAGAAACTAATTTTACGGATATTGAAGATTGAAAATGAATATGAAAGAAGAGGTTGCTATTGAATATTTTCATAATTAAAATAAAATTCATTTTACAACCACAGTTCTAAATTTCCCGAGAGCATATATCTGAGGGATCAATCACCTTAATGTGATTGTAGCTTTAAAAGAAGCGTTGCAGATCGGCTGCAGATGGTGACACTGATACAGATATCTGCATTCGGTCAGTTAACAGACGAGACATTGGCTGGCTCGTTGGCTGGCCTTACAACACCGATAGACATACGCAACAACACAAACCCTCTTCTGCATACTTATTAACCAGGTACCGTCTGAATAATACACTTTGTTGACCAACCATCGATCACAGTTGCGCTATCGTTTCTTCAGATACTAAACGCTACACTTGACTGCGCGACGCTTTTATACATTCCTGTTTCTCACGATACAAAATGCAGTGATGCCATATTTTAAGGACTTTTTTCCTGATTCTAGAGATATTTTTGATAGATGAGAAATTCAAGTAATAAATACTAGAGTGATGTTTCGAATTTCTTTTAAAATTGAAAACTGGTATAGAAATTCATCCGATGAGATGACACTGCCTATAAGAGTCGATATAATGTTTATGAGTGCAGTATGGACCAGTAGAATATCGACACCAGCGCTCCTTGCGGTTGGAACAGATCAACTGCCGAGACGTCTTATTAGTAATCTTGTATGATATACACAATTAAGTGCACAGGTTAAGAAAAATCTTGTATCATTCATTAGGTTGTCGGGTGTATCTTAAATTGGTTTCGTTTCATTTAACTCCAATTATTTTATATATTTTCTTTCGTCGAGATTTGAGACTTGAAACCATTGTTATAGAGAAGAAATTTATCAAGTACATTTCATTTGATCCACAACTGTTGATAAACAACATAAATCGCATTACAAACAAACAAACAATTTGAAAGAAGACAAGAGAAGAAGATGGACTGACAGAAGAGAAGAACGTACCCTTGATCGACAGAAACGTCGACAGAAATTTTTTATTGCTCACATGAACATCTTTTATTTGCTACATATATACAGGTCTATCATAAAAAAATTATAAAAGTCATCTTCAAAACGCTTTGATTTTCATCATTCAGTTAGAGTTGCCAGGATTTAAACAGACATGTCCGACTTTTGTTAGACTTTTGTCCAATTTAGTTTATTGTGCCAGAAGACGATTGTTTTTATTTGATGTCTTGTGTTTATCTATTTAATAGAATTTCTTTACTTTTTGTTCCATTAAAAACACTGAACACATAGTTGCTATAAGGTTGCGACAAATTAAAAGAATTGAATTCCTACCCCCTAGTACAAATTAAAAACCCGGGTCGCAGTGCCAAAACCCTGCCGACAATATAGTGTATTTGCTTGTATAGGGCCGTGTGGTTTTATACTTTTATTATGTGAAATTAAGTTTGTTTTTGGGCAAAATAAAAAATTTACCCCTTAATACTCCCCTTAAAATAACATTTTTTTCTTAATTGTAATATTATTATCAATCTAACGTCTACACCGAATTATTATGTGAAATTAAGTTTGTTTTTGGGCAAAATAAAAAATTTAACCCCTTAATACTCCCCTTAAAACAACATTTTTTTCTTAACTGTAATATTATTTCAATCTAACGTCTACACCGAATTAAATACACCCTTCAATAAATAAGTCACTATCTGCAAACTAGTGTTTTCATAAAATTTGTAAATCCGGTCCTGTCGGGCCGATTTTATTAAAATTGTGGGGGCACTTTTTAATCACTAACAAAGGGTTAAATTTCAATTTTGAAACGATTCGGAGAATTTTTTCGGTATTTTGGGGCCCAAAAACAGTTTTCAACCCCTAAAAACTACCCTTAAAATAGCCCAATTAGGCCCATTTTAAATAGGCTTCTTGCGGTGATGGATTTCAACACGTGGCCCAAATTTCGTTGAAATCAATTAATTCTTTCGAAAGTTATCGCGCGTACACATATATATATATATATATATAAACATTTTTAAAAATGGTGCCAAAGTGTTTAGGAGGTTATGAAACGTCGAGAAATTTTGGTCCGACCCCTAGGTCCCGCCATCCGACCGACGCCAATAGTGTATGTTGCCATATGGCAAATACACTAAAAAAGCGATTAAAAGACTAATGGCACTATTCTATACGGTCAGTGTTAAATTTCTGTTTCATTTTAGCACATTTGATGTCAAATTTGTTAGAAATTGACAAAAAATAAACAGCACTGTAAATTCTTGCATTATAGAATAGCGCCATAATACTTGGTTTTGTTTATTATTATTACAAAACTGGGTCATGTTGATAACTGTGACCGAGCTGGGTAGAGTAGTGGTGACAGCACTAGACTCGCATTCGGGAGGCACCGGGTTCGAATCCTGGCGGGGGCAGATGTGGATGGGACTTTTTCCTACTGCCTCTCGCCGAGAAACGGTAATTCTTGTACCGGCCATCTTGTTTGAGGTTTTCCATGGTTTCTCTCAATTAATTCCAGATAAATATCGAGATGGTTCCTTATTTGAGTCCATGACCGATTACCTATCAAACTCCTAGTTCAAAAATTATCTACCTTATCCTAATTTCCTATAATTCCTTCATTCGCTATTATATAAGTTGAGGTTGTAAAAAATTTAGAAAATAACGGGAAGTGGTAGATGAAAAAAGAGTAATGGTGCGAATGGCGTCTGTTATGACATAAAGTCGAGAAACGGACGTTAAACGCATTAATATTATTATTATTATTATTATATTGATAACTATGTAACTCGATCATCTGTTTAATGGTTGGATCTTCTCTGGTCAACCTGTAGATACGGTGCATACATTAAATATATTTAAATTACAGTAGAACTACTTTTCTATCTTGTCAGGTGTCTATAATCTTCAGTATATCTATCTCTATCGACTTCAGATTTTACACACGAATGTAGTTTTGATGACAATACAATATTTTTATGCATTAAATTTGATAATGAAGTCAAGAGAGGGAATAATAGTCTTAAAATTTCATTTATAAAAAAAATGTGAGTTGTCGTGGTACGCTAACATACACTTTAAGTAGCGAGTGTATCGTGTAGTAGAGAGGTATACGTATAGGTATTGAGAGGAAACCTCCAAGTCGAAAAGAGCCGAAGAGACGCAAGGCTGGCCAAATGGGTCGCAACATTGCAATCTAAAAGACGTGCAATCTAAACGTTTTCACTTCTATTCAATCGCACTATTAGATGTTTCACATCAAAAGATTATTTTTTGCCATTTCACTGTAAACAGTGACACAAGTTGACGACATAACATTGTCCGATGGCGGGGAAAGGAACAAAACGCAAATATGGCTATCCTGTTTGTTCACACCAAAGCACTGGTCATTTGACGTGGACACTGGAGCAGTGACAATCTGTCACACATCAAGGAACTGTACTATCCTGTCTAGTCTGATGACAGGACATTGTCGTCTAACACAAATAGGCCATCATCTAATCGTTGTATATATGATTTTAAATCAAACAAATAAATAAAAACACTTGAAAATTCCATGAAAAATATTATTAAATTATTCCTTGACGATCCTTTCGGACAATAAGTCCTTCCTCAGGAATGTAAAACATATACTTATACTTAAGTATATGTCGGATCAATGATTTTGCGCATACATATTTTGTACCCATTTCTTATGGGTACAAAACATGCACAAAATCATTGATCCGATTGGCACCAACGTCAGTACTTCTGGTTTGATAAACATTTAAAAAAAAAGAACCCATTAATATTATTAATTCCACTTAAAAGGTCATATAATAATAATAATAATACGTTTAACGTCCGTTTCTCGACTTTATGTCATTACAGACGCCATTCGCACCATTACTATTTTCCATCTACCACACTTCCCGCTATTTTTCTACATTTTTAAAACTTCAACGTATGTTATATGGTTTCCAAATGACAGAAAATGCATTAATTTCGTCCATCTGTTATTTCAATCTGATACTCTTTCTTTCATACTGTCGAATTTTCGTTAGCCTTCCGTTGCCTGGCAAAAAAAGTATAACTATAAAAAAAGGTATTCAAGTTGTCGCATGTTTGCAAATATATTTAATTTATGAATCATGACAAATTTTTTAGTCAACAGTCTCAGCATTTGCTGTATTATATTCAACTCGACGATTCATGGTTGGATGATCATGTAACGTGTTAGAAGCATATAAATGCATTATTGCTAGCCATCTAATTTCCATGAAGATAATACAGCAATGATTCAAAATAACTTCGTCGCTATTCAAATATAAGTGTCATATATATTAAACTCGGTCTTTCAATGCGGTGGCAACACTTGCTTTTGTATGAACCGACTCAAAGCGGCGATCCTCTGACAGCTCGCGTAAATTTCACACCATCTTTAAAAGGTATCCGTGATTTCGTGTTGACTCTTTCACTATTTATGTAATACGTAGTTCAATGGGTCCACAACTCCGTGTTGAAAAACTGAGCTCTCAAATGCCATTAGTTAATTTCTAGTTCTCGCGGCTTCACTCAAGTGAAACTCAATTTTAATATCCTTACTTTTAAAAACGACATTTTTCTTGTTAATATTCCTGTGCACGACCTAATTAGTTTAGAAAAAAAATATTAAAACTTCCTTCGTTGATCCCAGTAAAATTCTAATGGTTTAATATTGGACGATTATATGTTGCCTACGGGAATTATACGTTAAAACTAAATACAATTCATTAAATTATAGAGTAAAAAAAATTAAATTTAACATTTAAACGATTTGTAATAATCATTCTAATTTTCCAATAAAATACTCTAAATAGAAACTGTTGTATTTAAATTTAAAAAAATATCCCCGCTGTTACAAGAGATAGCATTTGGGTTCCTATATTGCGGTTTATATATTTTTATTTTGTATATAAATATTGATTAAAGAAAACTTATTGAGATTTCGAGAAAATGTGGTCAGTATTCATAAAGCTCTGTGAACGTTTATAGGTATTGTTAAATCACTTAAACATTATGTAGACATTTTATGGAGTGATTTATTTTTATTATTACACTCAACTAAATAAGATTTGATAGTAAGTCCATTTTTCAATTGATATATGAGAAAAATGTATTAAAAGACTATAAAACTATCGAATCGTAAGACAAGTTTTACGATCGTTGAAATTAGGTGAGTTTTGATAAGATTTAAATTTTATTTCTATTTTCAAGAATGTCGTGTTAACCCGTTATAGACCACAATATTTCACCAATAATTATTACTCTTGTTTTCGATAAAAAATATGTAAATAACGTCATAAAAATGTTTGTACCATTTTAAAGATGGTAAAGTATCTAAAAATATACAATGTATTTTTTTTGCAATTGCTCTAGTTTTTTAATAATAATTTTAAACCTGTTATTTTTATAAATATTTATTGATCCGTAGAAAAAGGCAAAGCTAACTAGCAAATCTGAAGATCCTGAAAAAAGTTATTATATAAAAATGTCTTTATACCAAAGAGCCTGCTGAGCCTAACGATGACTAAATGAACCGCCAAATGCCGCTAAATGTCGAGTGACACTAAAATAATTCCAGCGTGGCATATTTCATTAAAAATAAATAAATTCGTTCAGAGTGAACTTACCAGTCAGAAAATAACTCTCAATACAACAATTACATCGTTGTAAATGTTCAATTATCCTGTTGTATTATTTGCATTACGTCGATATATTAAAACTAAAGTGCATCTTATAGTACAGGCTCAGTGGTATTCGCAGTTTTAAATTTTGCGTTCCACTATTTTATGACAAAAAATTGCAGACCGTGTTATTATTTACACTAAACTTCAGTGAACTAAAACTAAATTCATACGTGCACACTGCACGAGCTACCACTAGGGTTGCCAACCGTCCCGCTATACGCGGGACGTCCCGTTTCTGATACCCTTAACGAGACGTCCCGCGCAGGGTGTGTGCGGGACGCTAAATATCCCGCTTTTCGGAGGACGCTCAATACATTGCATCTATTCCGTGTTCTAATGCAGCAGCAGAGAGAGTCTTCTCACTTTGTAATAATGCCTGGACCGACGCGCGAAATCGTCTTTATGTGGATTCTGTAAAGTCAGAGCTACAAGTTAAAGTAAATTTTTCTTATCCATGCAAAGATTTTTACAATTTTGTACTTAAAAATAAAAAAATCCTTAAAAGTGCCAAATGTCAAGAAAAATACTCATTTAAAAAGTAATTTATAGTTTTCATAATAAAGTCTAAATTACACTATAACTGTTTTTTTTTTAGTAAATATTGACTATTATTAATCTAACAAGGTGTTTTATTTTACTTCTCATCCTGATTTGTAAAGAAAATTTCACGTTTTTTTGTATTCTAAATAAAATTAGTTGGATCCCGCTTTTTAAACCCTTGTCCCGCATTTGAAATCATTATTTCCCGCAAATTTGTATTTTAAAGTTGGCAAGCCTAGCGACCACCATGTTCTTAACAGGCACATATGCCAGTTCACACTTAAAATAGTGTCACTTGTCATTCATGTAGTAAAATTAGGAGTGTATTCAAGGTCATAGAAATTCGCTGACAATCATTGACGTGTCAACATCTTTACTCAGCTCGGACTATTTGTTTCCAAAGAAGAATTCGGTTTTTCGGATCCATTATATCGGCTAATCCAAAAGTAGCTAAATATTTAGTTCGATCTGCGTTAATCTAAATGAACCAGATCTGGGTGGAACAACTCTAGCCAATATTCGAGTGAATACGCTAAAGTTTCTTTATGCTGTGGTAGAAATGTTCGGTATGCCATCAAATATTGGAACAATTAATAAACACCAAATGCAACGCGAATGTGTACGTATGTAATATTGAACTGGTAACCGTCCTGCCGTATATTCTATTGTTCTGTGACCTGTCCGCCGCATTTTGTATATAAATGCATACAGAAAGCGCCGCCACCGCCTTTGCGGCTCACCAACGAAATAAAGATAGCCGAGCTGCTATACTAACTTGACCACAATCACTATCATTTTATGCGTCCTTCCTTTTCTAACATATTATAATAATACTGTTATATTTTATTGTGTCTTTACAGTTCGGACGACGTCTCTTTTGCATACTATTTTGCCAGCGTGTATAAAAACTTGGTATTTATTCTCGCGTCTAATATACTGGATGCTACATAATCCAAGAAAATATGGTTTAATAGTTTAATATAAAAACAATGCTCAGCAATTCACAATATATTGGTTTCAACAATTATCTTGGGATTTTTCAAAATATCAATACACTTTTTATTGAACAAATTGCACATAATATAATAAAGATAAATTTGCCATTCTCATGGTTATCGTCCTATTAACACCCCCAACTCATTCGAAAAATTTCCTTGGACGCCCTAAAAATCGAGGATGGATGGCAACTCTAATACTGCTATTAATGAAGTTACGATTCCCGTTAATTGAACAAAGTTTCATGCCTCGACAACCCTTTATAGTTTAGGAAATAACATCTCAAAAATTTTATAAGCTCATATTAAAAGCTTGCAACTCCTAAAGTTCATTCAAATCAGCGATTTTTTTTATAAAAATAAATCATTTAATACATCTGAATGATTATTTCTCTTCCAGAATTATAATTAAGAAAAAAATTAGCGAGTCACAATAGTCGCCAATTATATGTAACATTTATATCACACTGTATTTATAAAAGCGCAGTTGACAGCGGTGTCTTCTCTCTCTTTCTAATACGCTGCAGCATCGTGAGCCGCACCAAACTCATAATAAATTAAATAATTTAAATAGCGCGCGGTGTTCCTAACGCATTTCCTATCATTTACAAAATAAGCTAAGATGTTACCCATCACAAAGCTTTCTATCAGTGAAATAAATTCACGGCTTTAATGACATTATTTTTGTAGCAGTCCATAGAACCGCTATGGTAGCAAAACAAACGACGATCGCTATGCTTTCGTCGCGACACTGAATTTAACATGAAATACCAAACGAGCTACTGGTGACGAAAAAATTGCATACATATCATTTGAATTCTTTTATTTGATGCACTTCTCTTTATAACAAATGCATTCATTTTATGCTTCGTAACGATACCGATGCTTTGTTTTCTGTCTATTTGTGTTGTAATGAAAATAAAATAATAAAATAAATCAATACATTATGCATCTATTTTAAGGATGAACAAAAATTATTCAAATATATATTATTGAAAACAATTCCGTGGAGTCATTCAGATTTAGAATTAATTAAGTGCACTCGGACACATGTATTTTCAGCACCATCTTTTTTCATCTAATTTTACTCACATATTTTCAAGTTTGCTCAGCCAATTTGACAATGTTTAACCTGATTTTAATAAAAAAAAATTATGTCACTTCTAATTTAGGTTATAAAAAGAACTGACAGACAAAGAATGATTTACTGTTGAATTGGTATAGCGCGATCAGTTTTGTTTTCTTTTGCCGCACTAGTGCTCATGGGTCACTTTATATGCCTGTATAATAAAGAAACCATTTTATAGAGGGTACCACAAACTGTAGATATAAAAAACCCGGGTCGCAGTGCCAAAACTCTGCCGACAATATAGTGTATTTGCTTATACAGGCAGTGTGGCTTTATTACGCGAACTTAAGTTGGTTTTTGAGCGAAATTAAAAATTTGACTCCTTAATACACCCCTTAAAATAACATTTTTTTTTCTTAACTGCAATATTATTATCAATCTAACGTCTACACCGAATTAAATACACCCTTCAATAAATAAGTCACTATGTACAAATTAGTGTTTTCAAAAAAATAGTAAGTCCGGTCCTGTTAAGCCGATTTTATTAAAATTTTAGGGACACTTTTAATTGCTACTAACGGGTTAAATGTCAATTTTGAAACGATTCTGAGAATTTTTTCGGTATTTTGGGGCCCAAAAACATTTTTCAACCCCTAAAAACTACCCTTAAATGGCCTGATTACGCCCATTTTAAATAGGCTTCCGGCGGTGATGGATTTCAATACGTGGACCAAATTTCGTTAAAATCAATTAACTCTTTCGAAAGTTATTGCCCGTACACACACATATATATACATATATATATATATATATATATATATATATATATATATATATATATGTATATATATATATACGTATATAAATATATATATATATATATATATATATAAACATTTTTAAAAATGGTGCCAAAGTGTTTAGGAGGTTATGAAACGTCGAGAAATTTTGGTGCGACCCCTAGGTCCCGCTATCCGACCGATGCCAATAGTGTATGTTTCCATATGGCAAATACACTAAAAAAGACCCCTATATAAAAGTAATACGTACATATTTCATCATTGAATCATTCATCGTATCTGGAACTATAATAGTACTTATAATCAAGCACTTTGTAGTTCGTTAATTATGCACTTGTTTTGAGATCATTATACCTCGGCAAAAATAAACGCCAACAACTGAATCTAATCGTGGAGGGTCGTAATAAATTACCATACACTCAATACCTGTTAACAATAACATCATCTTTCTTAATTGCATTAATTTAACTTAAACTAAATTGTTTGTTTTTATTTATTTCAGACTGTGGTGCAATGCAAATAATTCATGAAAATAAGAAATCATCTCCAAGTAGAATGAAGTTAATCAAGGTATGTTGTAACTTATATTATCTTTTTTAAATGTATATAAAATGAATGGATTAAACAGTCCGCATCATTAATTAAAAATGTTGATGTTTTGGAATCTTCGGTTTAAAAAAGCAATCCTTTAAAAGTTTCGTCGCAATTTTTGGATAATTTGCAGTAAATATTTGCCTCTTATCTTGCACGATTTAAATCTTTCAAAATTTTTGAACTTCATCTTCAGCTGGATTGAAACGACATTTGAAAAATTGATTTCACAATAATCCTTGAAAAATTATTAGGAAAATTTTCGTTTTTAAAACTGTGTAGATTTGAAACTTGAGCTACGTTAGATCAAATAAAAATATTGTAGTATATATCTTTATATATAAAAATGAATGTTTGTTTGTATGTCTGTTTATTCCCCTCCCTAAAAAAACTCTTCCTCTTATTAAATTAATGTTTATTTGCTCTACTACTGTAATCGCTACCGCGAGGAAAGACTATATATACAGTGGAAGCGAAGACTCTACCTCTGTTGTTGCTGCCGCGAGGCAAGACTATCATGCGGTGGAACCTAAGGCTCCACTACTGTTGTCGCTGCCGAGCGGACTATAAAACATTGTTTCATCTCGATCGCGATCGAAGCCGCGGGTACTATTATATATGGGCTGTTGAGTATGCGCGGTGGCCCAGCTCGAAGGACCAATGCCGATCACGTATGCATATGTATGTCTGGAATGTATACACATAAATTATAAGGACATCGAATGATCATTATAAGCGATCCAGTGTGGTAATGAGAATGCCGGTGGTCCTTCATATATCTAACTATCATCCTATATGCGCCACTGACCGTACCATCTATAATCCAATATACTTGCATAGATCCACGATGTCTAAACTTCATATTACAGTGATGCATTAAGGTGACGTTCCTCACATTGTAAAATATGCTCTCGGAAAGTTTCAAACTGTGATCGCAAAATTCATATTAGTACTGTTTTAATTGGCTGTGATTAAACATTAAGCTTCACCAAATTTAGGTTGCTGCTTATACATTTGAAAAAACATATATTTTAGGCCTGAAAATTCAATCAAAAAACGTAATATTCGTCAGTGTTTCCTTACAGCACGTTACAAGATTTCGAATTACGAAAAGGTAAAATAACATTTTCAAGTTTTTTCTTTACAAACTTATGTTAAAAATACTGATAAATTTGGCATGGACAATAATTTTTTTCAAATTTAATTTTTCCTGTACAAAAATTTGTGGTAATTTTCTCGTTTTTATCTGATTTTAAATCGTTTATTTAGAACGCACAAACTATAAAAACGTGATTAAAAATTATGTGGAAAAATGGATCATTTATTTTGTGACCATTAACATCAAAGATTGAATAAGATTTTTATAGAAATTAGCGAGTTCCGGGATAACAAATTAGCTCTCCGGTATTGCGAGTTTTTATCATCATTTGACGATGCTATCGTCGTTAGCGAAATGTAAGTTTGGCTCGGTATTGTGTGGTTATTTTTAATATTCAGTATCTTCACACCAATGTTTCCATATATTTCATCAAGATGTTCTTGGAATATTACGATTCAGCATAAGTTATTATGCGTTTAATTGATTGCATATAAATAGTTATATTGCGTTTATGGTGTTAAGAAAAATCAATTAATTCTGGGAGTGCCTTTTAACAGCATCTAGTGAATTGCTCTAAATTAAACTTACCACCAACAAACCCGTCATGTACACAGCTCCCTGTTACAAACAACAAGTGCAATACTTAACCATCATCAGGAGGTACCTATCTGCTAAATGTTCTTGATAATAATAAGACGATCTGGTCGTTTCTACTGTTTGTTTAAATCCGAAAATACTGATTGCTACTATTTTTTTTGTTAAAGTTACTGTTTACCAGCTGTTCAATATACCGCCTTTTTCTCTATCTATAGTTGGACGTGTGTGGACACTTTTCAGCAATCTTTAATTTGTATGAAAAATTTATTTAATCGTTGATGTTAATGCTTCAAAATAAACTAGGTATTTGTACCATTCTTCCCATATGATTTTTACTCAAGTTATTACAGTTAATTTGATAAAGAAATATTGACGAACACAACGTTTTTTTATTTAATTCTTAGGGCAAAAATATATGCCTTTTGACATTTTTAAGCAGCAAGTCAAAATTTGTACAGAATAATGCTTAATCACAGTTAATAAAAACAGTAATAAAATTTCATGCATATTCTAATGTAATACCGAGCTCTCCTATTTTCGATATTGAACGTGCTATATTTAAACGTAAAACACGCCGCCGACTCGACGACAGAGTACCAACATAATACAGACGACTGTGGGGTACCTGCGAATATGCTCTCTGTGGTGACAATCACAGTCACAGCAGTTCTGCCAACCGTAGATATTTAACAAACGTGGATCTGATAGATCAGACCGCAACAGAATTTATACATTGAAATTCTAAATACGAAACTAATGATTGATATATCACTTGAATATCCTTTATGATTACACTTAATTCGAATGTATCATAATTAAATAATTTCTTTTTAATTTAAATGTATTAGGATCTCACCAAATCCGACTGTCAGTAAATTAAAAAAAAATATTTTTTACGTAGGTACTTAGCATTTACGAAGCATGCCACCAAAAATCCTTTCTCGTGGCCCTAGTCGCGCGTGACATAGGTTTCCGGGCGATGATTTAAGATCCACACCCATTGAATGAACTCGGATCGGCTCGGCATGACAGTCTATTCGCACGCTGCTAGTCTGCCGCGTCGATCCGAGCCAACCGTACCGTACTAGTGCGTTGGAACTCATTTAATTTCTGCCAATTGTGTCGAGACGAACCATCCATTAATAATCATTGCTACGACAATTTATTTTCGGAAGTTAAGGATAGGCCTGCCATCCATCTAGGATTCCCGAGATTTGTCCTAGTTTAGAAAAGGATTTTCAAAACGTGTCCGGGTGAAACTCGGGCACTTTTTGTGTCAGGGATATCCCGATTGATTGCTTCCTGTTGAAAAAGAAAGACATTTTAGCGAAAATTGGAAAATCTGAAAAATACCAAAATAAGTAAAAAAAAATGTGAGCTCGTTAAAATTTAAACTTGTTACTTTCAATTTTGGGTACCTAACCAAACTAGATGATTTAGATATAATGTAGAATGTAGTTTAATTGATTAGTGATAGAAACAAAAATTATAATTATAATTTGTTTGTAATTTGATACCAAAAAGAAGAGTATTCCTAATTATTTTTGCTACCAGATTACCTCAGAAAAAGGAGAGTGTATAATTCTATTTGAGTATTTTATTGGTTACGCTGTAGTTTATATCGCAAACAAGCTGTAATAATAATAATGCGTTTAACGTCCGTTTCTCGACTATATGTCATAACAGACGCCATTCGCACCATTACTATTTTCCATCTATCACGCTTCCCGTTATTTTTCTACATTTTTAAAACTTCAACTTATGTAATAGCAATGGGCGAATGAAGGAATTATAGGAAATTAGGATAAGGTAGGTAATTTTTGAGAACTAGAAGTTTGATAGGTAATCGGTCATGGCCTCAAATAAGGAACCATCTCGATATTTATCTGGAATTAATTGAGGGAAACCGTGGAAAGCCTCAATCAAGATGGACGGTACAGGAATTACCGTTTTTCGGCGAGAGGCAGTAGGAAAAAGTCCCAGCCACATCTGCCCCCGCCGGGATTCGAACCCGGACCTCCCGAATGCGAGTCTAGTGCTGTCACCACTACTCTACCCACCTAACAAGCTGTATAAATGAATGAAAAAAAGAAAATGGGTCGTATGTTTTTATTTTAAACGATGAACAATTTTTCTCAGGGGTGTCCGGGAAAAAAACTCAGTTTCACCCAAATGTCCAGAGTTTTTAAAGTTTTTGTCCGGGGTCGGCGATTTAGATGATGGCAGTCCTCTTAATTGAACAAAATACGAAGGTGTAATCAATATACAATCCACAATACAAATCGACAGTATAGATTCAACTACATGTAGAAATGCTGCAGTATTTATACATATGTGTTTGGTGACTGAGGTAGGTAATTATTTCTCTAGTTACAATATTTGGTGTAACATGCCAATTAATTACGTGCTATCACCGAGTTACATGTAGAGGGTGGGTCCGTTGACAACTCGTATATATACAGTGCACAAACTAACCATAACTGTCTGTACGTCTGTCTGTCTGTCTATGTAGAATATTGTACATGCATTCAAATGTAAAGATATACATTTGTTTGTGTGTAGAAATTATGTATGAAGTACATCAACGAATTATTTAAATAAACGATTTAATTGAATAATTTTGATAAACCACTGGTGTGCATAAATAAATAAATGACTTTATCTGATAGACTCTATACACGCTTATGACTTCAATTGTCGAGCGTCTATATTCTACAATTTCTGTGTCATTGCGTACCTAAATACGGTGTGCAAAAAAGGTTATTATAAAAATTATTTAATGTGTAGATGAGCTGTAGTTTGCAAATTATTATATTTATAGTAAGTAAGTTACAAAAATAGTTGACAGCGACTAATACACTTATGCTTCGCAATATAATAGAAGCGGCACAATTTTTATGCACTATTATGACGGTTCTTTCCATGAAGACTATAGGACTTCCTAAAATAAGAGGTTCAACGGTATATTTTTCACACGAAATTATTAATTATGCTGATTTACTGAGTGAAAGTTCAATTTAAATATTAAAATTAATTGTTAAATTGAATCACTTATTACTACAAAAATCTTATAATCCATTGAATATTTTGACAACTTACTTATCTAATACTTGATTGCTTACTTCACATGTATTTATGATACCTATAAATTTCACGTCAATACAATAGGAAAATTAGTGACACTAGTGATACAAAAAGAAAACACTAATAATTACGTTTTTGTGGGCGGAGGCTATCAATTTCTCGTATGTGAGTTCATCATCCTTGTATAGTGTCCATGGTTCCCTTTTAATTATCTCCGAACCGCAGTATATATCGCGGCGAAGCAATAAACTATGTAGCTCTTAGATGCTTATATTACTTTGTGAAACTATTAGCACAGTTCAGATGCAAATGTGTTTCTGTACTGTAGTATAAATCAATTTCTGAACTAAATAAAAGAAAGTCAAAATATATATTTATAGATTAGTGTTCCTAAACTAACAAGAAAGCTCTTACATTCACAAGTTTCAGAAGCTGTAAGATTTGATGCTAATATAAAACTATAAATGTTTCATCTATTAAGCAGCTGCGATCATTAATAATTTCTCCCACGTTGTCCAGTTTGAAGTGGTCATTCATTTTCTTTTTGACCTCAGGTAAATTAATTAATTTTCAAACTGACGATATATATAACAAGATAATGAGGACATTTTAAGTGAATGAGATAACGAGCTAAAATAAACTACTGCAACAACAATGGTATGTAGATATATCAGTTAACTGTTCAACACATATTATTACATTATTTAATATAAAAATGACAATAATAAGTCTCACAGGTGTTCTTTTACAGTTTACTTGAGCATTGCATAGATATTTACAAATATGGATACTACATGAGGTTCTGTGTGCTCAGAATAACAGAGCGTTAAGACGTTCTCAAACTTTTGCAATACAATACTCAAATTATCAATAGCAAATTCAAAATTTAAGCTTAATACGATTCCTATATAATACAAGTTTAAACCGAGCTGGGTAGAGTAGTGGTGACAGCACTAGACTCGCATTCGGGAGGTCCGGGTTCGAATCCTGGCGGGGGCAGATGTGGATGGGACTTTTTCCTACTGCCTCTCGCCGAGAAACGGTAATTCCTGTACCGGCCATCTTGATTGAGGTTTTCCATGGTTTCCCTCAATTAATTCCAGATAGATATCGAGATAGTTCCTTATTTGAGACTATAGCCGATTACCTATCAAACTCCTAGTTCAAAAATTGCCTACCTTATCCTAATTTCCTATAATTCTTTCATTCGCCCATTGCTATTACATAAGTTGAAGTTTTAAAAATGTAGATGGCAAATAGTAATGGTACGAATGGCGTCTGTTATGACATAAAGTCGAGAAACGGACGTTAAACGCATTATTATTATTATTATTATTATTATTCTATTATAATACAAATTTAATATCTCAAAAATAATAAATACCTCTCTCTACTTACCCGCTCTGACATCCCTCCAGTCGTGGCAATTTCTTAAAAGAAAATATCAATATTTTAAAACCCACTCTTTGAAAATAATTTATCTTATCATTGTAATCACCTTTATATGAATTATTGTTAACAGTGCTAATGATCACAAGATCGATTTGTGTTCGTTAATAAAAAGAAAAAATATTAACCTCCTTCAAAAAAATCACTAAAAAGATGAAAATAATTAAATTTTGAGGTCGGAGCTAATTTCATTACAAAAACTTTTAATTACATATGTACTTTTATTAAATAGGCGCCGACCTCAAAATTTTATGTGATTTTTTTTGTAATGAAATTAGCTCCGACCTCAAAATTTCATTATTTTCATCTTTTTAGTGATTTTTTTGAAGGAGGTTAATATTTTTTTTTAAGTTTTTTTATTGTTTACTTTTTAGTGGTGGATTTGATTTCGCACATTTTTAAAAACTACTAAACCGATTTAAGTAAAATTTATGTGGGATCACCCTGAAGATGTTCCCTATTAAATAAGAAAATAACCATCATAATCGTTTTACAAATGTTGGAGATATGAGGTAGCATACATTAAAAAATATGTTTTTGACGTCATTTAAAAACGGATGAACCGATTTTAATAAAAATTATATGAGACCACCTGGGATGTATACCCTTTCAAACAAAAAAAGAATTTTCCAAATCGGTTCAGGCGTCTGTGAGTTATCGGGGAACATACATAAAAAATTAAAAAAAAATAAAAAAATAAATTTAAAAAAAAAGATTACGACGAATTGAGAACCTCCTCCTTTTTTTTGAAGTCGGTTAAAAAACAATCAAAATTCGCATCTATGGTGATAACAAAATTTCGTTCACAGTAATTTGGATATCTTTAATTTATTTTAAAAAACTATCGTGCGACATTTAGTGGATCGTTATCAAGTAGGTATTCAATTTCTAATGACCATTGACGCTAGAAACTGAGTACTTGAGTCAGCGATGCTTTCGAAGCAACCTATGACAATTTAGTACACTTATCCAAATAAGGTACCTTTAAATGCAATGTTTACAGTAAACGAAGAATTTTAATACTTTTTAGACATTTTGCATGATTTGTATGGCATGACTGACCTGTCAGATTTGTTTTGTCTAGTTTTCTCTTCCATCATAACTCTTAAATCTCTATTCCAATTTAAAATAAATTGGTTGAAAAATTTCAAAGAAATTTGATATAAGTATAATGACTTTCATTACTCAAAGAATAGATTTGATTATTTTAATAGTACAATACAGTAGTTTTTCTTTAAATACTTTCTTGTTTGTCGGCGCTTCTCTTGCGTATTACTGTTTTCAACCGTTATTAGTTCCTGCTACGACTGTAGTGAGTTGAATTTTACTGAGAGTCTTGTGAAAAATCTAGTTTGACAATAACGATAGTTTGTGACTACAGATAATTCTCCAGAAGAAAGCCATTGTAGAATTTTATCCCGCTCGAAAAATAATTCATCGACTGAAGCATTTCTCTACAAATTTTGATAAAAGTCGTTTAAAAACGAACTTTTCTATGCATCAGTCCTTTATTTTTTTTTTGTGAGTAAATCTTTTGTTCTACATAACAAATCTGAGGTTATTATCACATCAGATTTCTGATAATGCATTCTGCAACTGGGCGTTAGATTGAGAACAAAAAATTAACTTTTATTTTCCAAAAGCTCTATAGGCGTTGACATCCCGAGAGTCTTGTGTTTCTTTTTTGAAACGTCTGGTCTAATAGTTCGTCGCTAAAATAAAGGATAACCCTTTACTGTCGGCAGCCTCTATTACTTATTAATAAATTCCACTCATATAAAATAAACACATTTATTACGGAAAGTTGTATATGACCTTATCTGAAAGACTCGCATATGCTTGCCTATATATAGCGTCTATACATTAATACAAACAGTGCCAGAATCCAAAGGATTTCGCGACATCAAAGTTAAACTTCACTTAAATCTATCCATCTGTGGTTACATAAAAAAGAGATCATATTCTTAAGACCACACTATAAAAGTGAAACTCTCTCACTCACTTGCTGATACTCTTTTGCGCCCTCTCTCGTTCACATAGACACACTGAAACTTTTAATTAAGTACAACTAGATTCTAGAACAATTTTTTGGAACAGAGAAAATGCCTTTTTCGTCAGCCAGTTAAATAATTTCTTTATACTAGTATCCTGATTGTTTTCATTTCTCCTTACTTATGCCACTTTTTCTGTCCCGCTTTTTCCTTAAATTATCGATCGGAATCACTCCTACCTTACTGCGCCTAAACAAGTTTAATTTTAAAAATAAAGCCATGCCCACGGTGAACAAAAAATAGTTCGGAGTCGTCGTGTAACGTTTCAGAAAATTTAAACTAATGTATGTCGCTGGTTTCTTCACAGTTTTCTGTAAGAAATTACCATTTGGTTTAAATACGCTTGATTCGTCAAAGGAAAACTTATTTAAATTGAATAAATCAAACAAAAACAAGATTGCTTGCACCTAGTTTTTCCACATCAATATAACATACAACTTTGGCCGACATTTTTTCAAACTTGAAATGGTCATTCAAGAAAAAATCTTTTTATAAATTAAATATCGTTCACGCAATAATCAATTATAATGTTAATAGCACATATGAATATCCCAAAAGGGCTTAGGGAAAAAACAGTTCGATTTTTATATACTTCGAGAAGTTAGCTTTGTACAAAGAACGGTTCAGTAAAATTTATATGGAATTATTGCATCTTCTTGAAAACAACGGTTAACACCTAAAGAAGTTAAAACTCAACAGTCATAAACAAAAATTATAAATATAAAATATAAAAATTATGATTTATATTTATAATTTTTGAGGTTTGAGGTCACACTTCTGTGGCGTAATTAAAAACTAAATTTTAATATGCATAATTTATTGAAACAAAACCTTCAAAAAACGTAAGAATAATACTTACAAAAAATTAACTTCAAATATTATATATTCAGCCAATTGAGTAATCAAAAATACAGTTTTATAAATTCCACTGGATGACACTTAAAACGACTATTGGTTGTAACCAAAGGTTATAGTCGTCTAGTAGCTTATATAGTTTTTAGAGGACAGAAAGGGCATTGATTTCGTTCATCTGTCATTTAAGACTGAGACTCTTATGACTAACTTCATACTGTCGAATTTACGTTAGCGCCGCCAACTTCATACCATCGAATTTTAGTTAGCGCGGCTCATTTCATACTGTCGAATTTTTGTTAGCTGTGCGCGTTCAACTTCAGTTGCCTGCTAAAATTTTACTCTCAACGCACCAAAATAAATAAAACTCGGGTCGCAGTGCCAAAACCCTGCCGACAATATAGTGTGGCTTTAGTATGCGAACTTAAGTTGTTTTTTGGGCAAAATAAAAAATTTGACTCTTTAATACAACTCTTAAAATAACATTTTTTTTTCTTAATTGCAATATTATTATCAATCGAACTTCTATACCAAATTATATACAACTTTCAGTAAATAATTCACTATCTGCAAAGTACATAAGTGTTTACATAAAATTTGTAAGTCCAGTCCTGTCGGGCCGATTTTATTAAAATTTTAGGGATACTTTTTAATTACTACTGGAGGGTTAAATGTCAATTTTGAAACGATTCTGAGAATTTTTTCGGTATTTTGGGGCCCAAAAACGTTTTTCAACCCCTAAAAACTACCCTTAAAATGGCTCGATTACGCCCATTTTAAATAGGCTTCTTGCGGTGATGGATTTCAACACGTGAGCCAAATTTCGTTGAAATCAATTAACATTTTCGAAAGTTATTGCCCGCACACATATAAATATATATACATATATATATAAACAATTTTAAAAATGGTGCCAAAGTGTTTAGGAGGTAATAAAACGTCGAGAAATTTTGGTCCGACCCCTAGGTCCCGCCATCAGACCGACGCCAATAGTGAATGTTGGCATATGTCAAATACACTAATTTATATAACTTTAATAATCTTCTTTTTTAAGTGAATTGAAAGGCCGTTTTATGTCTGAACCCTTCATCAATAATATTACATTATTGATGTTTATATATGGCTAGTAGTCGAAGTGGTTCCAAAGTGAAATGTCCTTATAAATGAGACACGTATAGGGCTCTTGGTGTACGCCGGTGATCTATGCGCGCCTAGATACCGATATCTTGTATTTTAACACACTTTATTATATGCACACTGAATGTATAATTATGCATGGACTTACATACAGTTCTAGTTATTATTATTAATACATCGTATCAAGTCGAACACCATAAACAATGCTAAATATTTAAACTATTTGAAATCTGCGCAGTTAATTATATAACGTAGTGATAGGCGTCTGACATTGTTGACCGTATTTTTGGCATGTCCCGGCCGTCGCGTCATTTTTTGAACAAATACTGATCGATAAAAATAATACATTTGTTAATACAAACATTTTGGTATTTTGAAGGTATCTTTGATCCCATGGTAGAGTTGGGTAACTCAGATCTGAACCGGTTCAAAGAGCCGACACCGAGGGAAGATCCGTGAGAGCCGACTCACTTTTTTTTGAGCCGATGGATCAACGGATCCGCATAACTCAGTGAAACACTTAACACACAGAAGCACATTTTACACTTACGTATCAGTTCTTGCTTTGATGCATCTGTCAGCTCAAATGACTCATGCATCACATGTTTGACTATGCATTCTTGATTCTATACAGGTCGTGATATGATTGACTGAACTAGGTAACTCAGTGGCAGACTGCAGTAACATATTCAGAACTCGGCTCTTTTTGAACCGGTTCAGTGAGCCGGCTCACACACGGGATCCAGATGCAATGATGCAGATCACTAAAAAGATCCGTTTTTCTTATCTCTATCCCATCGTCAATTGCACTCATATAGGTATTTGGTCCATGTTATAAAAATTTAGAAAAATTCTGAGTGTTTTCATTATTAATCATCTGGTCGATTAATTTTAGAAACACATTTTGATCCTAACTAAAGGGTTTATTAGTGTATTTGCCATAAGGCAACATACACTATTGGCGTCGGTCGGATGGCGGGACCTAGGGGCCGGACCAAAATTTCTTGACGTTTCATAACCTCCTAAACACGTTGGCACCATTTTTAAAAATGTTTATATATATATGTATATATATATGTATATATATATATATATATATATATATATATATATATATATATATGTGTACGCGCGATAACTTTGGAAAGAGTTAATTGATTTCAACGAAATTTGGGCCACGGGTTGAAGCCCATCACCGCAAGATGCCTATTTAAAATGGGCCTAATCGGGCTATTTTAAGGGTAGTTTTTAGGGGTTGAAAACTGTTTTTGGGCCCCAAAATACCGAAAAAATTCTCCGAATCGTTTCAAAATTGAAATTTAACCCTCTGGTAGTGATTAAAAAGTGTCCCCACAATTTTAATAAAATCGGCCCGACAGGACCGGATTTACAAATTTTATGAAAACACTAGTTTGCAGATAGTGACTTATTTATTGAAGGGTGCATTTAATTCGGTGTAGACGTTAGATTAATAATAATATTACAATTAAGAAAAAAATGTTATTTTAGGGGGTGTATTAAGGGGTTAAATTTTTTATTTTGCCCAAAAACAAACTTAATTTCACATAATAAAAGTATAAAACCACACGGCCTTACACAAGCAAATACACTATATTGTCGGCAGGGTTTTGGCACTGCGACCCGGGTTTTTTTAAATTTGAAACAACTTCATAATAATTATGTCCCTGCCTTTGGGTTCAAATTCTTTGGTGTCAAGTATAAAGGACATTAGTTGAAAATTTTAGTTTTTAGCCGTTACACCAAATAATACAATTTAGACTTAAGTCCAGTAAAAAATGAAATCTTACAATTTTTGACTCAAGTTCCCTGACACCAGGGAATCGTTAATATAATAAAATTTATTCTATTCAATTCTATTCTATTCTAACTCTTAAAGTCCGATTGTACTTTTTTTATATAGATTGGATTTCAATATGTGCACCAAATTAGATTTATAGTTTATCTAGATTTTTTGGTCTATATTATGCTCATCACTATGTTTAAGCAAATACACTAATAAAATATACTTAAATTTCAATGTAGTATTAACCTAGAGTAGAGATTTATTTATTTATTTCACGCAGAATGTCTCTTCCCACACTGCTCAGCTAAGAGAAAAATACGTTTCACAACGTTTATCCTCAAATTGGTAAAGTTTTTTTTCTGATTGATCTGTAAATGCCACGAGATAAGGATGAAAGAAAAGTTTAAAAATGCATGCGTCGATTACTCCCGGTTGAAAATATATGAATTCTACTGTATATTTATTTTATATTTAAGATGTGCAGAGTGCCTAGAACATCTTGCATCCATAAATTTATCCATTTCAGTGCAACGTGGCGGAATTTCAATCCTGCAGTCAGCGAATATAATAAATTAAAATTATATTTGGTGAGTGTTCGACAATCGGCGGCGTAAACCATGTTTGGGCAAAATATGCACTTGTATCTTGTATATAGATTTGTGTTCATGTTTACGTAGACTGTATATTGGCAGCTCGAATATCAAAAGGAAAACACCGATCAAAATATTATTTTTTACTATGCATTCTTAGTTCATAATAACTTAAATGTATTTTTATTTCAGAGTAAACTTTGTTCAGTTTCAAGAACTGATTTTTTAATTAAAAGGAACTTTAAACATTTAAAGAAAAGACTAAACATTTACTATAGGTATTTGAATAATTTTATGTTTCAGAAGTATTTAATTTACTGTCAGTTGAAGTAGGGGTTAAAATGAGAAAAAGTATTAACCAGTATTAACTATTAATTCATAAAATAAAAATAGCATCTGACTTCCTCCTGCCTTATTGTATTTTGATTCGAAGAGCGGGTTTTCGTCTGTGTTTTCAGTAGGAGGCAGTAATGCCTCCAAATAGGCACGGTTTTGTAATGCAGCATTAACTTACAAAAGTACATTGAATTAATATCAGACGTCCCCGAATCGCGCACAAAAAAGTCTTCTAATGAATTAACTTTTGTATGTTAATGTTACATTACAAAACCGTGGTTATTTGGAGGCAATCGTACCTCCTACTGAATACGCAAACGAAAATACGTGTCCGGAATCCGAGGATAGATTTTTTGAGTCAAATTGTAACTAAACTCTTGTTACTACAGGAGAATTTTTTTTATGTTCGGGCCACATAAGGCTCTTTTGAGTATTCGTTTACGTCAGCTCCACTGAAAAATAATTTTATTATTTTTAAAAAACGCCCTGCGCAGTACCTAGTTGCATCCTTTGTTTTTAATTTGAAACCAAAACATAAGGTTGAGAGAGTGTTCAGAGAAATGTATGTTTTTCACTTTTTTGTGTTATAAACGATTAAATGCAGTTTTATTTTTTGCCCTTGTCGGCTGCTTCCATTTTAGTAGAAACAATTTATAAATAAATTATTTTTTATTTGTATTGTACTTCTAATTTTATTTCCAATCAATCAAGTAATATTTAGATTATTTCCAAACGAACAGTATAGTGTTTTATAAATCTTTTTTAAAATTTAAATTGAATCTCACATATTTCAAGAACATTGCGAAGCTTTATACGGAATTCGTGGAATAAAAATATTGCTATATTCATATTTTTTTGAAACAAAAAGAATATTGATAAACAACGGATTGCGATTGTATTTTGTGTAAAAGCTGAAGAGAGTGAAAAGAGCCAAACTGATCAACAATCAGCAGTCAGCACTGCTCACAAATCACATAGCTTGTCACACGTAAAACCTTTGCGTGCACTATACCAGATGTTCGACGAAAATGATGCTCAAACATCGAAATGATTATAAAAATCGCTTTTTAACATTTTCAGTTCAATGACAAATACATTGTAATGAAGAAACATTTCGGCGCCGTCAAGCAAACAATGATTTCACTTAGTAATCTGGAATGAAAATTTGTAAGAAGGCAAAGCTATACTGTACGAACACCGTCCGGAAAACAGTGATTTGTTTACACTATACATTACAAAAATACAAGCACAATCTGCATCTAAACTTTGTAGATTGACATTTAGAGAACAATACAATATCTACTATATGGTTTGGTTTTTGTTACTACCTTTATACCGTGAGTGTTAAATATTTAACGTAAATGTTAAACGGTCCGAACGCAAAAAATGTTGACAGTGTGTTTGAAAACATCTTGTAAAAATGTCTGTAGAATATGTGATAGTCAAGATCCAGTTTTGGTCCCAAAACTAACCATAAATTCATATTATATACCTACGTGTGTATTTAAATACGGGGATATCCAATTAGAGTGTTGGGGAGTTTTGTTTTGTGTATGTTGGTTATGCGAAAAGAAGACAAGAAGATTCTGCAAGGTCCGTGTTTTGACACACAGGTTTGGTGACAACGGCGACGCTGCATTTATTTTGTATAGTCTGTCTTTATCTTTTAGCTTAATTTATTGATGTTAGAAAAGGATGGGAATATTGATGCTTTAAGTCTTAAAAAATCGCAAAAAATAACATTTTTTAAATCTCTTTCAAATTTTCTGTAAGGTACTTATAAACAAGACACGCTGATTTCTAGTCGCTTCAAACTAGTGTATCGCTTTTGCATTATAAGCTATTATATGAAACCTTAAACAATCAAAGCTTTGGAATCAAAAGAATTACAGACATACGTATGTTGCCTGTTGGAATAAGAATTTCTTCTTTTTATGCAGACGTGGTTAATTCTAAAAATAATTGAGAAATGGTAAATATTGACAAAAAAAATTTATTTAAGCGGAAAAAACAGAAAAAATAACATTTTTATTATTACCTGCATGTATATTTTTGTGAAGGTACCTATATTTTTTTATAAAAATGGGTATCATTTTTTTACTTTAATGTTCTGCTGCGTTGTAGCGTCCATTTTGTTAATTTATTCTATATGGAAGACAAAAACCAGTTTTAATTATCTGAATGAATCCGTTACCGAGTCAGACAAAACTTAAAAATATAAAAAAAATACTATAGATAAGCCATGGTAGTTAATATAGGCATTGAAAGAAGTGCATATAACAAGAGATTCAATGATCTAAGAGGCCTCCTATTCTTTGAGTTTTAAAACATTAACGCATTTCATAAACAACGACTAAGTATACGCATCTAAAGTTCCATTTTATAGCTTTTAATACTAAAATAGTAGTATAGCACCTATAGTTTGCTGCAATTGGTAAGAAACATAATTTATTACAATGCTATATTAGAAAAATGTATTTTCATATACTGTCATCGTCGGGACCTAAGCCCAAATCTTTCCACTATCGCGACGGAATAAGTTATCAGTTACTCCACAGTGACATATACAAGCAGTTAATCTTTCTTATATTAAAAAAGCATTTCACATCATGCAAAAGCGAATTTTTAATTTAAGTAACGCTATAGACACGTACCTTCTCAATTGTGGAAGTTTTGGGTGAATCAAAGATGAAAATTTCAGTTAATCAAGCCTAAGTCACAGAATATTTTTCTATTTCATTACGCTAGTTAAAACTTCAAAGTTTATTGCTTAATTCTCAAAAAAAAAACAAACTTGTAAGTCGGAATTTCGCTAAAAATAACTGAAACCCAGAAATAAAGTGCTAGAAAGTCAGGATAGCTTTTAAAATCGAATCTCTCAGGGTATAATAATGTAGTAAGAATATTATATAGTGCATTATGCGACTTATATTACTGAACATTGTAATATCGTATTTGTACCACGGAAATGTCAGCTGAAAAAACACTAAAGTTTAATTTTGAATTTTACATTTTTTGACAAATAAAGGTAAAACTTATTAAATATCGGTGCAACTTCTATTAATAGCAGTGGAACTTCTTAATCAGCAATGACACTTCTCAATTATTTTATTTGCCACAGACACTAGTCAGGCGGCCACTGCCCAATATTTCGAATATTTTTGCTATAAGTCGTTAAGTATCGAAAAACTATCTTAGCTTATTTTCATGCCTATATAACGGTAGTGAAATGGCTCATTTCGCCCTAGTGCGTAAATTAAAACAAAAGAAATGCCATTTGCCAATCCAAGGGTAGCTTCTTTGTCAGTTGCCGTTTAAATCCATATGTGCAACAGATAGCAAAGTAGATGTTGTCCTCGTAAACAATCCAAATAAACTACAATATGGCCGAACTCTGAACTGTTACATATTATATATACTTATTATGAAGTGAAAATCAGCTATTTTATAGGAGATACGTGCAAAAAATATAGTATGTATCTTGTTCGTAATGATATTATGACTCAAGTGATTGTTAAAACTCGTTGAACGTTCGTTTTAACATATAATGTCATTTCCTCGAGAATGAGAACTAGATACATAAATGACTATTTTTAATTACAAAAAAAAAAATAGTGACTACATTTACCACAGTAGAATATCAAAATACTAGGGGTGAGTCATCTTTATGATACGGTTCGCCTAATGATGCCGCAAAGCAACGAAATATTGCCTCATACATAAACACCATGCCGCTTATGTTACAATGTGAAACATAGGTGTGTGACTCACTTTTTAATTTGAATTTATAGTATAGTCAATTTACAATAGAATAGAATAGAATAGAATTTATTTCTTTCAAAAAAATACAAAAAAGAAAATATATATACAGTATCGTATAACAAAACAAAAATGATTGAAAGATATAGGCTTCTTCTAAGGTTAGACCTGGGTTAAAGAAGTCATTATCAAAATTGTGGACAATAAAACAAACTTAATAATAGTAATAATTATTTTGGATAATATATTAATTAATAACGGAAGATATACAATATGCTTCGCAAATAAAAAACTAAAGTAGTTACTGCATCAATGTGCTATATGAAAAAATTTCTCTGCATTTTCTTGGGTCATTAGCCATTGTTTTAACATTGATAAGAATGCGTATTTGAATTTGCAGTTCTGTATGTGCACAGGATATCTGGAGTATTTTGTGCTATACAGATTCGGGACTATACATATATAGTATGTATGTTTATTAGAGTAGACCTCTATAAATTAACATTGATTAGCCCTGCGTCACTGTTGTCAACAGACTCTGAACCAGACTGCCTTATATACCTGCTATACACTGTATCACGGGTACAACCACGTTATATGCATTATTATCTGATTGTTCTGTATTATACCAGAGCAATGATGTGATATATTCAGAACTATTTCATGTCCAAATTATCAATTATCTTCGATCGACAATATGACACGGTTGCCAACAAATTTTTATTTTCTTTTAGTGACAATTAAAAAAATGTTTTTTGATGATTTTTATATAATAAACACAGAATAAATTTTGTGCTCAAATCGAATTTTTAATTTGGGATTGAATTATTCAGCTTATATAGTGACTCAGTAGTTCACCATTTTTCGCTGCAAGTATTGTAACTGTGTCGGAAAGTCTGAGTTTGCGAGGTCATGTCGTGAAAAATTCTTTTTTGTAAAGCACCACAGCTAGGTATATTTGGACCCATCATTAATTTGTATTTTCAATTTTTTTATTTATGATAAATCTAAATTGCAATTGATATTATAGAGTTTAGGAACTGTTCTTTTTTTATAACGCCATATAAACAACAGAATTCCTACACGCTAGGTTATACTCAAATCCTGGAGTTCGGGGTTCTTAATTAAAAGAAATTTACCTGGTGACCGTATTTTACTTTTTTTATTATACTTTTTTTCTCACTGAAGAGGGTTCCGACGTTTTTCGCCTGAAAACCCGGTTCAGGGTGTGTGGAGCACCATGGTATATCTAATTACAATCTGTATTGAAATTTTATGAAAAAAAAACATTTTCACAAGTCGGCAATGTTAGTACTTTAGTGTTCTGACTTCAGTTTGTATCATTCTGTTGTTCGGTGTGGACGGTAGAGTTTGAGCGATGATACAGCGTTCGAATTTAAATGATGTTTAAGACGAGGCAATAAACCTGTCAAGTTGTGTCGCATTCAGTGTCCTCCAGTGCCCTTCGCGTCTCTCACCTATAGATTATATAGTATATAGCTTTGTCAAACAACCGATATATTCACCAAATACACAATAGGTACCGCTGTATCATTTCTGAAGATGGAACCATAGTCATATTATATCAAAACACCCTGCCTGATTTTCGTTTTTATTTAAAATTAATTTAATGATCAGTTGATCTGTAGAAGGACTTTTTAAGTAAAAAAGTCACCAAGTTACTCATTAGTGTTATAATTGTGATATATTATGACGACTTTTGATGAAAGATCGATTAGCCGAATTTGAAAAAGCTTTGGAAAAAATAAATTAGGAAACGTAGAAAGAATCATAGTGAGGAAAAACGGAACAATTTTTTTTTCATTACGGTATTTTAAAAAATGAGAGAAACCTTTACCCATTAGCGGGATGTGATAAGCTATATTATTATGACGACTGAGGGGAATTGCGTCCTAGATAACATGCATCTTTGCACACTAGTGTTAAATGGGTCATTTTACGACCGGCATACGAATATGAATAGGGGGTAAGACGAAACAAAAATTATTGAAATCACGAAAAAAACGAAATGCATTTCTTAGAAACATTCTGATTAGGTAGGGATAAACTATTTTTGGTTCTTTTTTAAAGGCCACCAACAGCCGGTATTACTTGAACCTAGTACCAATTCTTAGTTTAGTTTACTATTTTCAAACTAATAGATCTATACCTATATTGTCAGTTTATTATTATTAATAATTTAATTGAAAATCCGATCAATACTTTCATCAGTTCTTATATCAGAACCACGACACCAGAGAGTTTGTTATAGAGAAAGATTGTAGATTATACTTATACGCTCGATAACTGAGATCATATGCATAGTTTAGGCTAGTTTGATCAAAAAAATGTATTATAAGATTAGAAACGAAGATTTGTCAATAAAACACAAAACAACTTTTTTGGAGAAAACCCCAATATATACTCGATTTAAAATATATAAAAAATTGCCAGGTTTCATAAAAACTACAAAAGACCAATTGTAATTCAGAAATAAATTAAAAAATATTTGTTATGTAATGTGCTCTACAGTTTTTGTGTGTTATTATGATTAATATTTTTTTGTTTTTCTCTCATGACTGTAATAAAATTGGTCAACATAAAAAATATTATTATTATTATTATTAGCGTCAGGTATGCAATTATAGGTAAGTCATGGAAACCCAATGTTTAAACAACGATAACTTGCTAGAAATATTTCTTGTAGTATGCAGAAAACAGTTTTATACTTTATTACAAAGTCTTCTATCGCTTGACCTATTTTCAACAGATACAAAACTAATACAACTTAGACTTAAATAGGTAAAGGGTTCAGTGCTTGCATGGGTATTAAGGATCCACTGCTGAGAGGATCATAAAGGTGCAAATATTATACAACTTTCTAAAAACTGTCAAAAGAGGATTATTTACAATTACGTACAGATAATCCTTACAAAGCGGTAAGGATTTTGAAATTCATATTTTGTCAACAAAAATGTGCTTATAACATCGGCAAAGTTCTGAGATTTATAAAAACACATATCTATGCTTTCTATCTTTTAAGAAAAACCGCGGTAATTACAGGATTAAATAAAAAAATTATTAAGGTAAAACAGAAAAATAAGGAAAATTCTTGTGAATTACTGAGAAATATTTGTGTTCCTTGTCATTCATTTTATTATTATTATTTTTTTTTTTGTTTAAAAATCTTCTTTCGGAAAATCGGAAAACTAGGATTAAAAAACACCAAACGTTTTAAAAAGTAACGTTCGGGTCATTCGGGATTATTTCTTCATAACAGTAAGCAAATGAATTTGTTTATCTCAAATATTTTTTCAAATATTACATTAATAATCCAGTAATAATTTTAATTTCCAGAAAAAACTCTTCAATATTTTAAAATATTTAATAATTATATCAATTTATTAGGTACTGTGGAGGTATAAAAGACCTTCGTCTGTAATTCTCTTGACAGTTTTCTCTTCTATAATGTCTTAAACATATGATTATAATAATTACTGCTAATTACAGGCTGATCAAGTTTTAATTACGTATCTGATTACATATTTTTTTAGATTTTATTCTGCTTTGCCTACAAAAGCATCATCTTCTAATCACTGCAAATAACATATTACATTATTTCAACATCACTATGTTAGAATACTCTTAAGTAATAATTAATGTTAAAGGTACATCACCTTTTTTTAATAAATATTTTATCATTTATCATATTATTAACATATGAAAAAATATAGGGATCAAACTGGTCAAAAACTGTTTGCGTAAATATTATTTCTGATCGTTTGTACTTTTTTGGCGCGCTTAAAGTAAAATTATAGCAGGCTGCGGAACTTGCGTGCTCACAACTAACGAAAATTCGACAGTATGAAGTTGGCCGCGCTACAGAAAATTCGAAAGTATGAAGTTGGCCGCGTTAACGAAAATTCGACGGTATGAAGTTGGCCATAAGAGACTCAGACTGAAATAGCCGGTGGCAGAAATCAATGTACTGTATATCATGTGGAAACTTTATAATATACTAGACGACTACCTTTGATGACTAGTCGTTTTATGTGTTATCCACTTAAATTTATAAAATCGTATTTTTGATTATTCAATAGATTGATTATAAAAGTAAAAACTCAAATAAAATTTTTGAAACTGTTTTGAAATATTTGAACTTAATTTTTTGGAAGTACATGTTATTTTTAAATTTTTTGAAGATTTTATTTACGTGTATATTAAAAATGAATCAAAGGTGTATATCTTCAAACGCTCCCACTTATTTTCTAAATCGAAATATTTGATTTCTAAAGCTCCAAGAATGAAACATTTTAAATACACTAACTTTCTAAGAAGGCTGTTTTGGTATCCATCCATGCATTTGTCGTATTTTTGGTGTTTTTATTAGTGTATTTGCCATATGGCAACATACACTATTGGCGTCGGTCGAATGGCGGGACCTAGGGGTCGGACCAAAATTTCTCGACGTTTCATAACCTCCTAAATACATTGGCACCATTTTAAAAAATGTTTATATATATATATATGTGTGTGTGTACGGGCAATAACTTTCGAAAGAGTTAATTGATTTTAACGAAATTTGGCCCACGTGTTGAAATCTATCACCGCAAGAAGCCTATTTAAAATGGGCGTATTCGGGCCATTTTAAGGGTAGTTTTTAGGGGTTGAAAAATGTTTTTGGGCTCCAAAATACCGAAAAAATTCTCAGAATCGTTTCAAAATTGACATTTAACTCGATAGTAGCAATTAAAAAGTGCCCCTAAAATTTTAACAAAATCGGCTCAACAGGACCGGACTTACAAATATTTTGAAAACACTAATTTGCCGATAGTGACTTATTTATTGAAGGGTGTATTTAATTCGGTGTAGACGTTAGATTGATAATAATATTACAATTAAGAAAAAAAATGTTATTTTAAGGGGTGTATTAAGGGGTTAAATTTTTTATTTTGCCCAAAAACAAACTTAATTTCACATAATAAAAGTATAAAACCACACGGCCCTATACAAGCAAATACACTATATTGTCGGCAGGGTTTTGGCACTGCGACCCGGGTTTTTAATGTCTTTATTGAGTTCTAATAGTCTACTTTACTGTAATTAAAGTTATCCATTTATCTGTTCACCAATCCGTCGAATAACATACAAAAAGAAATCATAAATAATAAATGAATGACAGATCGTTTCTTTTATTTTTCATTATTAATGAAATAAATACCATAAATATCATTGTCGATAAATGGCTAGTGTATTACACAGTCGATACAGAAATCTAAAAAAGGTGACAGTTCTTTTTTTACAAATTCTTATATTTATAAATACAAGTCAGTTGTCAGGTGTGTGGTAAATGTTGGATACATATTATGTCGGAGCATAACGCAACCACGTCAAATATGGCCTCTTCCGTCAAAGCTGGAATTGTTTCTTACTCGGAAAAGTGTAAAAGTCGTTTCGACTATAATAGAACATATCGCATAACTCTCGATTATATATCACCTGAATTCTAATATCGATTGCAGACAGATTGCTCCACAGGGCATAGGTTCAATTTCAATAATAATAGTAGGGGAAGGTACTCTAAAATGAGATACTTAAGGTATTACAAGTTCTGAAAAAAAAATTACAGACAGTTAATTACTGCAAATTTAATACGTGACAGTTTTGACATAACTTTATTAAAAAAAATACAAAAATGATATAAAGACTACAAATTAAAAAAAAAATGTTTTTCTTTGTCACATGGTTATTTCCCATTTTAGCAACACTGTGTGTTTAAAACGGGATTCATTATGTCGCTAAAATGGGATTGCGTTTAGTGTACGTAATTATAAACAAAGATCACAGTCGAAGTATTCATCATTGCTCCACTACATGCTTCATGGACCCATTTTTGGCAAGAATTGCACTGAATTCATGCTTCTCCTGCCTTACTTTTAAAAAAATCGATGTCGCAAAAACAACATACGGGATTTTCTTCACTATCAGTTTTTTTATTTTCAATGGTAATTATTTCTATTTCTTCATTTTTGCACCGTTTGTCTTTGCGTTCGTGTTCTTTACCGCTTTTTCTTTTACCACTTGCTTCTTGCGGCGTTTTAGCAATATACTCCATATCCCATTTTATCAACATACTCCATATCCCATTTTATCAACGTATCTACATTATGTCAAAAACAGCATGCACTATTATAATCTACAAAATTGGCGCGGAAATTTTATATACAAAGTGACACATTTTGACACTAAAACTGGTAAAAATATCGCCGTCGTAATCTCATTACTCAATTAGGCAAAATGCTTACCTTATCATACCAGTATTCTTATAACAAAACTGTTGAAAACTTAAAAACTTGCTTAAATTTGACGCTAGTAACACTATCGTTCTGAAAGTACTACAGATGATTGCTTATCAAGTGAGGTGTATTTCGTTAATTTTACAAAAAATGGCATTGAGTATATTTAAAAATAATTAGGGTATCCCATTTTACATAAGTATCCCATTTTAAAGTACCTTCCCCTACTTACTGGTGTTCTCAAAAAACAGTTTAAAATATCGAGAAACATTTGTGATGTCTTATTGTATTTAGTAAGAAAGTTTATGCGACAAAATCTATACAGAAAACTCTAGCAACGTGGTCGTCTCACTTTTTGTTAGAAATTACAAAGATAACAAGCCGGGAGGTGGGTTATGTTCTAGAAATCTACAAGTGCGACGTTTGAAGCGCACACGACCAAATTCCCAGTTTGATCAATATTGAATATCAAATATGTATACAAATTAGATTTTTTTTTTTTAATTCTACACTTCTACACGTTACTCGATACCATTTTTATTCGCAAGATTTTTTGTTCTTTTTTTTTTTGTTCAAATAGAAAAATGACAAGACTGATTTTGATAAAATTTCTTTTAAATCATATTGACGTCAATACGCTTCGATTTGCGTTCTAATAATGTCGGTATCATTTTTTATTCGCGTGATTTTACATTTTTGCAATCTTTTTGTTTAAACCAATTGAACTACTCAATCGATTTTGAAAAAAATAATTTCAGATCAAATATATGTTAATACTGGTCGATTGACACTCTACTCTAGACGATGTCATTTTTCATTCTAGAAATTTCGTATTGGAAAGAAACACTTCTTTTCAAAAATATTGTAGTGACCTTGGAACATAAAAATATGTTCAAAATGTTGATTTCTATTTTCGGGCACATTCCAATAATTCCCCAGTGGAGCATATCCAGGAAGTTAAAAAAGAATAAACATAGGGTACTGTTTTGGTTCAGTGCATAACCTAATTACATATAAACTAGCGGTACCTGTGCGAATAATTCGCACTAAAATTCGTTTCTAATTTCTCACACTCTTTATAACTTTCTTCTTTTTGTTGTATTACATTACAAACCTCAGTGACGGTTCAAGAAAATATTTTTATAAAACTGTCATATAGAGGAGCAAGTATCGAAAACGTTGAGCTGAAGCGCCGCCATACGAAAAGTATTTATACGTGAATTTTGATTAAAAATTAAACAAAAAAAATTTACCGACCGTCAATCATGTTGACGTTGTTTCAAAGTTAGAACCGAACTGAATAGATGTATAATTGTTATAATTAATTATTTTACAAAAACAAAAGCAATAATAGATTTTTTAGTTGTTGATGTCGGTAGAGCAAGCCATTATCTATAAAATGATATAAAATTTATGTGGAGCAATTGTGTGGTTTTTTCGAAAAAGGGAGGCAAACATCTTAACCTTAGCGTATTAATATATATGATAATATTATGTTTGAGTGTGTTCGACGGCTAGCACGATATATACGTAAAATATATTTTTTACATTGAAGAAAAATGTTACGTTCACTGTCTACAGTTGACCTTTTCTGATTTATACAACAAATTAATAAAAAAATTACAATCGTTTTTTAAAAAGTCCTCTTAAAAATCGAAACAATTTATTGCTCGATAGGCTATGGTCTAGAATTAAATACTTTTTTGTTGTTGTTATAATGTAATGCACTTTTTAATCAAACTAAAGAGATCTACAAGACATAGTTGTGTTAAAAATGCTGCGCTGCCAGCTTTTTTTCCAATAAGAATTGTTTTAGTATGTAATCAGATCATTAAAGTATAGAGCAGTACTGCAGGTAATATTGTACAAACAACTATTTATAAAACACGTGTTTTCATTCGACAACAAAGTGATATTATGCGATCAGCTATATGTTACCAGTTCGTCCGCAGGTACATGAGACGGAAAGACAACCGAAACACGCAAGCGCAGATTGTTACGGCGCGATATCCGTCTCAGACGTACGAAGCTCACATATCTTTTCACAACAATGGCACGAAAAACACATGCCGATTTTTTTTTTCTTAAGGATGGAGAAAATGCTTATAAACAAACAGCCCTAAGGTTCGCAAGACCAACTTCTCTGTTTGATTAATACTGAATATTAGCAATAATAATAACCCTGAAAACTGAGCACTTTAACCCGTTGTGTGCCAGACCTAAAAGTCTGACAGTGTGCTAGTGGTACTTAAACGAACCGTTATTTTCCAGACGAATTTCTCTAAAACAGCTCACTAAATTGTTGATTTCGTATTACTGGTACTTTAAAGTTGTAGTACAGATCCTGTACGTATATTATGTTAGGTTGGTGTCACTATTGTTTGAAGTTTTATTAGTTAGAATTACTTGGAATTATATGACGAAAATATGTTTGTGGGAATACAGAGGCTCAAAAAAGCGGTACTTTTGAGTACCACTAGCACACAATGGGTTAATTATAAAAAAATTGATTTATTTTTCCCACCAGAACAAATTAGCTGCCATAATAAATATTTTTCAAGGAATTTTATAATTCATTTTTTGTAATCATTTTGTTAAAACAAAAATAAAACGGCTGGATCGATTCTAACAAAACTTCTTTTGGATCATTTTTGAAGTTAATAAGTTTCGATTAGCACTCTAACGAAATCGATATCATTTTTTATTCTCGATATTTTGTCTTATTTGTTTCAATAAGCGTTCATTGATCGAATATTTTTTCAGGCTAAACCAAGCAATACAGTCAGTATTAATATATAATATTGATGTGTTTTAAACGCACTTTTTTGGACGACGTATAAAAATATTGTGTTATTAACTAATTACTTAAACAAGGCTCACTTTGTAAAAATGAAAGCATATTTTTGTAAATCAATACTTTAGTTTATTCGTTCAACCCTGTTATGCTCCTGCTAGATCGTCCTCTTATTGGATAATATCTTCTCTCAACTTTGAGCATGCATTATTTATTTTTGAGTTCCTAATCTGAACTCACAGCCGAAAAATGTCACACAAAATACAAAACTATTTCATCTCTCGCGGTATTGTTTAAAGTATATGTCGATACATCTGCAGTAACAAGGCCAAAGTAGTTTATGCCAGTTTTTCAAGAAATTTATAATGATAAAAATATTAAAAAAACCCGGGTCGCAGTGCCAAAACCCTGCCGACAATATAGTGTATTTGCTTGTGTAGGGCCGTGTGGTTTTATACTTTTATTATGTGAAATTAAGTTTGTTTTTGGGCAAAATAAAAAATTTAACCCCTTAATACACCCCCTAAAATAACATTTTTTTCTTAATTGTAATATTATTATCAATCTAACGTCTACACCGAATTAAATACACCCTTCAATAAATAAGTCACTATCTGCAAACTAGTGTTTTCATAAAATTTGTAAATCCGGTCCTGTCGGGCCGATTTTATTAAAATTGTGGGGACACTTTTTAATCACCACCAGAGGGTTAAATTTCAATTTTAAAACGATTCGGAGAATTTTTTCGGTATTTTGGGGCCCAAAAACAGTTTTCAACCCCTACAAACTACCCTTAAAATAGCCCGATTAGGCCCATTTTAAATAGGCTTCTTGCTTCTTGCTTCTTGCGGTGAAGGGTTTCAACACGTGGCCCAAATTTCGTTGAAATCAATTAACTCTTTCGAAAGTTATCGCGCGTACACACACACACACACACACACACATATATATATATATATATATATATATATATATATATATATATATATATATATATATATATATATATATATATATATATATATATATATACATATATATATAAAAATTTTTAAAAATGGTGCCAACGTGTTTAGGAGGTTATGAAACGTCGAGAAATTTTGATCCGACCCCTAGGTCCCGCCATCCGACCGACGCCAATAGTGTATGTTGCCTTATGGCAAATAATGTTAATAACAGTTTATTGTATATGATAAGGGTACGGATCAAGATTAGTGAAAATTTTGTCTTCCGTGGATTACAATAGTAATTCAGTTGTCTAATTTTATCAACAATGGAATAAGTGAAAACAGTGGCTTACTATTTGTATTGTATTTGACGGTTTGAACAAAATCTATGGAAGTAACGTCCATTTTCATTGTGACAGTATTCACTGTTTTAAGTCGAGAGAATATGTGAAAGTGGGTCAAAATTAGTTTACGAAATTTGACAATAACTAATGAATAAAAAATATTAGTCAATATGCATTTCTTTACAGAATGTTAATATTTTGAAGTTTTTTTTTACAAACCTGTTAAAAATATACTGACAAATTTGTCTTACCTAATATCCAATTAATTTTTTTCTGTACAAAAATTTGTATTTTTCTTTTTTTTTTTGTCTGATTTTCAATCGTTTATTTAGATCCAATAAATTGTAAAGACTTGACTAAAAGTAATATGGGAAGAATGGCATATATTTCTAGTAGTTTTGGGTAACTCAGATCTGAACCGGTTCAAAGAGCCGACTCTGACAGAAGATCCATGAGAGCCGACTCACTTTTTTTGAGCCGACGGATCAACGGATTCGCGTAGCTCAGTGAAATACTTAACACACAGAAGCACATTTGACACTTACGTATCAGTTCTTGCTTTGATGCATCTGTCAGCTCAAATGACTCATTCATCACATGTTTGGCTATGCATTCTTAATTCTATACAGGCCTGAACTAGGTAACTCAGTGGCAGACTGCAGTAACATATTCAGAACTCGGCTCTTTTTGAACCGGTTCAGTGAGCCGGCTCACATACGGAATCCAGATGCAAAGATGCAGATCACTAAAAAAACCCGTTTTTCCCATCTCTAATTTCTAGTTTATTTTCAAGCATTAATATTAAAGATTAAAAAACCCGGGTCGCAGTGCCAAAACCCTGCCGACAATATAGTGTATTTGCTTATACAGGCAGGGTGGTTTTATTATGCGAACTTAAGTTGGTTTTTGGGAAAATAAAAAAATTGACTCCTTAATACACCCCTTAAAATAACATTTTTTTTCTTAATTGCAATATTATTATCAATCGAACTTCAATACCAAATTATATACAACTTTCAGTAAATAATTCACTATCTGCAAACTAGTGTTTTCATAAAATTTGTAAGTCCGGTCCTGTCGGGCCGATTTTATTAAAATTTTAGAGATACTTTTTAATTACTACTGGAGGGTTAAATGTCAATTTTGAAACGATTCTGAGAGTTTTTTCGGTATTTTGGGGCCCAAAAACCTTTTTCAACCCCTAAAAACTACCCTTAAAATGGCCCGATAACGCCCATTTTAAATAGGCTTCTTGCGGTGATGGATTTCAACACGTGGGCCAAATTTCGTTAAAATCAATTAACTCCTTCGAAAGTTATTGCCCGCACACACACATATATATATATATATATATATATATATATATATATATATATATATATATATATATATATATATATATATATATACGTATATATATATATAAATATATATATATATATAAACATTTTTAAAAATGGTGCCAAAGTGTTTAGGAGGTTATGAAACGTCGAGAAATTTTGGTCCGACCCCTAGGTCCCGCCATCCGATCAACGCCAATAGTGTATGTTGCCATATGGCAAATACACTAATAAGATTTTTCATAAAAAATAGAGATTTTCGAAACGTAAGGGCATTTTACATGCACACACGCATCCAACCGTAAGACAGAGCTATGCGAGTGAAAAAGGGAGCATATTGAACAGTCGACTTAACGTGTCATCCATGACACTTGTTTAGTAAGAAGATACGAGTCTGTTTTCATAGCATAAGCCATTTTACCTCAAGGCCACAGATATGTTATGTACGTATATATGAATATAACTTATGTAAGCCAATGTGTCTACCAGCTAAGGTATGGCTTTTGTCACGTCTGAGATTCAGAATCGGTGGGTTATAACCCGCGACAAAAACTTGCGTTTTTGAACACCTTTGCTGTTGACCAAAAGTCACATATCGACTTTTTTCTAAAACATCGTTTGCTACAGATATCTTTTAATTAAATCGAACAATTGTTATGCCCAAAAAGACACAAATCGAATAAGAAACCAATTTAATTCAAAACAGAGCAAGAAACGTTACAGACTGGTTTTCGGTTGTTAAAATTGTATGATATTCATTTCTTTTCGACAGTATATTTAAAAAACTTACCACAATTTGAATTATTTTTAAGGCAGGAATTTTATGTCAACTGTTAAAAGAATTTTGAATTTAATATCTGGCTTACAAATTTCAAAAAGTATGATTGAAATTTCAAAATGATTATTCAACAAATAAAAATTCTCTACTAAGATTACCGGTTATAGATTATAGACGCTCGACATCTGATGTAAGTAGCTAATTCGTTTTGAAGCTTTATCGTATTTTGTTCTGCTATAGAGAAATGTATTTCATTTTCAACGAGTTCATTTTATAAATCAATACACATCGATAAATTCCATTAATAATCAAATATCGTCCATAGATTTATGCGACTTCTTTGTCTACGCATTTATATTTCTGACAGACACCACAAGGCTGGTTTATCTGTGTTATTCATCACATATTATTTATAGAAAACATAGATCTAATGTACAAATACCGAATGTCTATTGAGAGACGTTTGCACCATGAACATGAAACCTACAAAGAAGCATGAATAAATTATATACTAGTTTTATCACTAAATTTATATGGGCGGTCAAATTTTCCTTTTCGAGTTGTGTAAGTACTAAATACTCGATTTTGTCAAATACCTACATGACAAGATGCTAAAGATGACAAGATGCTAAAAAAATTAGAACTTTGAAAAAGTACCACCCGATTATGAAAAAATAGAAAACAATGCTTCCAGTATGAAAAATACGAGAGTAATACGCAAGTAGTTTTAGTTATGCCCAACTAATTTTCATGTTGGAAGCTTGTTTTCTACTCTATTGTAATTGTATTTTAGTTTTCGAAGCATTTATTTTAATTTATAACTTTTTTTGGTTTGGAATCCATACGCCAATCTTTTTTCGTTTTATTTATCATCCGCCCTATTGGATCTATATGACGTAAAACCTATACAGTCGGACTCGTGTATTTTTAACACCATCGGTTTTCAACTTATATTAATCCCATAATTTCAAATTTTTAGTCACACACAAATTGTCTCCTCCTGCGGTGCTCAGCCAATAGAAATAGAAAAATACGTTTGTCAACGTTTCGCCTCCAATTAATAAAGGCTTTTTCTCATATGACAGCCACGAAGCGAGGATGAAGGATTTGCTTTTTAGTGTATTTGCCATAAGGCAACATACACTATTGGCGTCGGTCGGATGGCGGGACCTAGGGGTCGGACCAAAATTTCTCGACGTTTCATAACCTCCTAAACACTTTGGCATCATTTTTAAAAATGTTTATATATATATGTATATATATTATATATATATATATATATATATATATATATATATATATATATATATATATATATATATATATATATATATATATATATGTGTGTGTGTGTGTGTGTGCGGGCAATAACTTTCGAAAGAGTTAATGGATTTTAACGAAATTTGGCCCACGTGTTGAAATCCATCACCGCAAGAAGCCTATTTAAAGTGGGCGTAATCGGGTCATTTTAAGGGTAGTTTTTAGGGGTTGAAAAATGTTTTTGGGCCCCAAAATACCGAAAAAATTCTCCGAATCGTTTCAAAATTGAAATGTAACCCTCTGGTAGTAATTAAAAATTGTTCCTAAAATTTTGATAAAATCGGCCCGACAGGACCGGATTTACAAATTTTATGAAAAAACTAGTTTGCAGATAATGAATTATTTACTGAAAGGTGTATATAATTTGATATAGAGGTTCGATTCATAATAATATTGCAATAAAGGAAAAAAAGTTTTTTAAGGGGTGTATTAAGGAGTAATTTTTTTTTATTTTGCCCAAAAATCAACTTAAGTTCGCATAATGAAGCCGCACTGCCTGTATAAGCAAATACACTATATTGTCGGCAGGGTTTTGGCACTGCGACCCGGGTTTTTTTTTGATTTTTTGATTAACAAAATAACATTTACTCTGACAAGTAATTAGCCAGGGCTGAAACAGAAGTCAAAAATACTGGAGCCGATAATTCCCAATAGACTGAAAATACAAGAGACTGTATATGTCTGATATTAAAATATCTCTTCTTCAGCTTTGAGTCAGCTGAAACAGATACAAAGCTGAGACCTTTGTTCTCATAACATATTACGAACGTAATTTCATTTGTTTGCGGTGTAAACGCAATCATACATCGGGACTACCGCGCTCTCAGCAGTTTAAATCTCGCCGCAGGACTCTGGCCACCGATCATAATAGCAGCATGAGGCTCACAGCGAGATGCCGTCGTCAACTGTTCACCGAATAAATGTGGGAAAAGGTACACAAAGTAGCTCAAACCGCGCTACCTCATTTTTATATATTTTCTAGACATTTTTATGTTACACCAGATATACTCACAATATTATTTATGTGAATGTCGAACCTGTAGATTTTGGAGTTGCCGTATGCCTTCTCAACGAGAAGTGACTACTTTTCTTAATAAATTTGTCTCGATGATTTTTCTAGATTGTCTTTCTCGCCTCAACAGTGAGAATTCTCGAAAAGTTTCATTTTGACGGCTCAATTTATCTTCAGTGTAGTGTTGATCACGCTGAAGGAAGATTTGGTTGAAGGAAGGATCAAGAAATAAGCTTTAAGACCCTGAAGATGAAAATAAATTTTTCAAACCGCAGGCTTACTTCTTGACCCTCAACCAAACTTTCTTTCACCGTGATTCATCATCTTCAGTAGTGATTAAAACGTTGCTGTAGGTAAAGACTTTTCAAGGTTCGGATAATCGTAAATCTCTGAATTTTGAAAATCTTTGCTTTTGATTGATAGATAGATTCCGATCCGAATAAGTGCGAAAGTTTTATAACTTTGTAGTGTTCGATGCCCGGAATGAAATGAGAAAGAATTCAAAATTCGATTGCAACCTCCAGAGCGCAAAAAACAGTTTTTTTGAAATATCTCGGTTCGGGATAGGTAAAAAATGTTTTTATAAAAATAAAATGGAATTAAATTTTCTTGTTTTATGCATTTTTTCTCTAAATTGAATAATTTCGGTAAAGCAGCTGAGCTAACAAAATTACGCTTTTCTACGATTTACCGATTTAAATCTTGACTAAATAGTGTGTCAACAAATTCTTCTGCAATATTTTCTATACGTTTGCGTTGTTTCCGAGGGAAAAATATTCTAGAATTTAAAATTTTAAACTTGGAAGGCTAAAAATTTCACAATCGTGAAATATCGAGAAATTTTGGTTCGACCCCTAGATCCTGCCGTCTGCATCCGACCGTTGGCAATAATGAACGTTCCATATTATGGCAAATACACTAATAAAATATTTATCTGTCTTTCCACGTACACCTTCTCCCCAAGAGCGTCGAACGAGCTAGTAAAGCTGAAGGAGATCCATGTGACAGGTCGGATCCGCGGTGGCTACTTTATAGCACACGCGGACGAATAATAAGCGGGACACTGCGTACGACATGCGGCTAACAAGCAACTTAACCATGCCGCATCGCACGCTTATTGCAGTTTACTGTACCTTGCATTGCCGCAACGATATGTCGATATATAACTTTTATTATAACCGTCATAGTATAAGTCACAAGCTCTCAATGTCTACAGAAAGAAGTGCAAAATTATTCAGTTTGCTCGTTAAAACTGAATTTAGTGAAGTTTACAGATGATTATTTCTGACACGAAGAAATTTTCAAATGTCATCTGGACTGTGGCTATAAGGATGGTACAAAAATTGTGTATATAGCCGCTGATGACCTCAAATGTTGAACATTCATAAACTACAATATCTCTCTCTCATAAAATTATGATCAGAAGCTGAACTTTTTGTTAAATTCATTTAACTTTTCCCAGCTATGTTCTTTAATATGTTTGGGAGGTTACCTGTTGATTTTGGGTGCAGACGAGGTCAAACCCTCACCTCTTACAGTTTTAATACACTCATATCTGGCTTTACGGCTTAAATACGTTCCGAAAAAGTTGGCCATGAAGCAAAAAGCTGTATAACAAATATTGGTCCGACGTTGTTTCGCCTTGCTTTCTGCTTATTTGTGCAGTGTTTTGTAATAGGTAAATGGTTGAGTTGGTAATTACTCCTCGAAACATTTTTAGTGTATTTGCCATATGGCAACATACACTATTGGCATCGGTCGGATGACGGGACCTAGGGGTCGGACCAAAATTTCTCGACGTTTCATAACCTCATAAACACTTTGGCACCATTTTTGAAAATATTTATATATATATATGTATATATATATACATATTTATATATATATATATGTGTGTGTGTGTGTGTGTGTGCGTGCGCACAATAACTTTCGAAGGAGTTAATTGATTTTAACGAAATTTGGGCCACGTGTTGAAATCCATCACCGCAAGAAGCCTATTTAAAATGGGCGTAATCGGGTCATTTTAAGAGTAGTTTTTAGGGGTTGAAAAATGTTTTTAGGCCCCAAAATATCGAAAAAATTCTCAGAATCGTTTCAAAATTGACATTTAACCCTTTAGTAGTAATTAAAAAGTGTCCCTAAAATTTTAATAAAATCGGCCCAACAGGACCGGACTTACAAATTTTATGAAAACACTAGTTTGCAGATAGTGAATTATTTACTGAAAGTTGTATATAATTTGGTATAGAGGTTCGATTGATAATAATATTGCAATTAAGAAAAAAAATGTTATTTTAAGGGATGTATTAAGGAGTCAAATTTTTTATTTTGCCCAAAAACCAACTTAAGTTCGCATAATAAAGCCACACTGCCTGTATAAGCAAATACACTATATTGTCGGCAGGGTTTTGGCACTGCGACCCGGTTTTTTTTTTTTTTTTGCTCTTACAACAAAACGTTGTGGGCCGTAAATCGAAAAAGTGTCATAATTAATAAACGCCGTTATAACGAATCCCCGTATAAAAAGTGATCGTATAGCAAGGTATAGGTGCATTATAGCCAACATTGCAAACAAGTAAATACGATAATTTGTTTAATTTTTATTGTGGTGACAACTTACACGTATATTAATTTTTGGTCAGTTATGTTCAGTATTTACTTAAAAACAATTTAATAATCATCTTGTGATAAAAATAAAATTACGAGTAATGAAAACGCTAATCGCTTTTCACCATTTCTAGCAATCCTTGTCAATTGCAATAATAAATATATTCCCTTTTTGATAACTTGTAACACCAGTATTTTTTCTATCTAAGGTGTGCTCTTAAGAAATATAAATAAATAAATACATTTTGCCATAATATCAATATATTTCTAATACGTTATTTTGATTTATGTACAAATATTCAGAAACAAAAATTCTGAAATCTATGGTAAATCAGAGCAATATTTTTTTTATTTTCAAACAAATATTCCACATTCGATAACATTTGATGATGCTTGTTGAACTTATTTACGTTATTACGCATCAATTGACACCCTGCCATAGTCGATATCATTTTTAGTGTATTTGCCATATGGCAACATACACTATTGGCATCGGTCGGATGGCGGGACCTAGAGGTCGGACCAAAATTTCTCGACGTTTCATAACCTCCTAAACACTTTGGCACCATTTTTAAAAATGTTTATATATATATGTATATATATATATATCTACATATATATATATATATTTATATACGTATATATATATGTGTGCGGGCAATAACTTTCGAAAGAGCTAATTGATTTTAACGAAATTTGGTACAAATGTTGGAATCCATCACCGCACGAAGCCTATTTAAAATGGGCCCAATCGGATCATTTTAAGGGTGGTTTTTGGGGGTTGAAAAAAGTTTTTTGGCCCAAAAATACCTAAAAAATTCTCAGAATCCTTTCAAAATTGAAATTTAACCCTTTAATAGCAATTGAAAAGTGCTCCTAAAATTTTAATAAAATCGGCCCGACAGGACCGGATTTACAAATTTTATGAAAACACTAGTTTGCAGATAGTGAGTTATTTACTGAAAGGTGTTTTTAATTTTGGTGTAGACGTTCGATCAACAATAATAATGTAGTTAAGAAAAAAATGTAATTTTAAGGGGTGTATTAAGGAGTTAATTTTTTTATTTTGCCCAACAATCACCTTAAATTCACATAATATTGCCACAAGGCCTGTATTAGCAAATACACTATATTGTCGGCAGGGTTTTGGCACTGCGACTCGGGTTTTTTTTCTTCTTGGGGAGAATGTAGTGACCTAGAAACTCACAAGATTTTGATGAAAATAGTTGTTTCTTGATTGATGAAAGCTACATAAGCAATTATCTCCCATTTTTTTACTATTAAACCAATTAAATTTGGCTAGAACTACCGTTCAAGAAACGTCACTGGATTAAAATATGTAGTAAACTATGCTGCAAAAAAAAACTGCGAGTACTTAATTGGAAATAATAAATTAGGACGATGATGTTCTAAGCTCAATTATTTATAAGCCGCTTTACAGTAATACTGGAAAAAAAAACAACTAACGACTTATCCAGTTTACCGACCTGGAGTTTTATTGTGTATTGAGCTACTTAAAGACAGCGGCTTTTTCTAGTTACCATTCTAATATGGTCTTATGACTAATCAAGGTCAACAAATATAATACATTATACAATTTTCATTGTCGATTTGTCTTGACATCTCGTAAAAACGTCTGAATTTGCTATCACGAAACTTTGGATCAAAATGTACGTTTTAATTTATAAATCGGATTAGAATTTTTAATTTTAGGAAAACGACTTCAGTCTAGCTATATCATTAATGAGTCCCCATATTTTTGGAATTACAGAGAGATATGGCCATTATAACATATTGAACAAAATATCGTTAATTATTTATTCTCTGGACATATGCACAAAGTTTAACTTACGTGGGGGAACTTATTCAAACACAATTGACCCATTACTGTATGAATTTTCAAATCTCAACCGAGGACCTGATTTGAGGATTCAGTTTATAATCCTGAAGGACAACTAAAATCAATCGGAATCCCGAGACTTCTGGATTTCGGAATTAGAATGACTAACTGGAAGTGAAAGTTTGAGGGAACTGTTAGAAAATAGTACACAGTGCTTAGAAATGATTGACGTTTTATATCTAATTTTAGGACACCGCAGTCACTAGTGCGATGTCCCAAAATTAGGTATAAACGTCAATCATTTCTAAACACGGTGTATTATTTTCTTATAAGATATAAATGTTGACTACTATAATAATTAATAGAATATAAATCATTGAGATTTACTAAAAATATGATCATGTTTAGACTTTAAATCTATTAAAATACTTAATAGATTATACTGTTTTTATTATTCAACGATATCCGAGAATACCTTATTAAATTTATACAGAAGTTAAGAAGATGGTAATTAATATTATCAGCCGCTTAATGTAATTAAATTCCAGAGGTTGATTAATTTAAATATTTTGATATTCTTCTTCTGCTTTGAATTATTTTATGAGGGAATCAATGAAGGTAAACAAGAAACAAATATACTAATGGTTGAACTTCTCACATAAATAACCAATTCTGAGAACTGTAAAAAGTATAAACAGATAAATAATTGCAAAACATAAAATTTATGAGATCTAAAGAAATGAAAATTTTAAAATGTGTATTTATCAAAAGCAAAACCTGTCCATTTCTATAAATTATCTTAAAAATATTTCATTTTAATCGAAATTTTAATTCCCAAAAATAGATTCTTCGAAAAATGTATCCCAATTATATTTTATGGATGGTTTGATTCTTCACTGGCCTTTATTGCTACCGCTTTATAGGGGAAAGATGCCATCACTATTACACGACAAAAAAATTATCATGTGCATAATAAAATTCAGAATATTAATTCTATAAACAAAATAACAATATCAAATGCGTCTAAAAAAGCAAATTTCATAATTCTTTTTACAATAAATCCTTCAAAACTTTTGAATGTATAAAAAATTAATATTTTTAACAAATCATAGCTTCTAAGCTAATTTTCTTTAAAAAGTGTGTCATATTTTACAAGATGTAATATTTCCAGTAGATCTAAGAAAAAATGCATTATTTTAAGATTCTTTACAAAAAAAAAGCGATTTTTGGCAAAATATATGTTTTTTTTTTTTAAATTAATCATGCCTATCGAAAAAGACTTGTTGATTTCAATAAAGTGCAGAAAACGTCAGTACTCTTTCGTCTACAATCTGTAAGAGTTCAAACTTTAGAAGAATTGACTTTTTTCTTTTTTGTCCTTGGTAATTAATATAAAATTTATTTGTTGGGAAAAAGGACTTTTTTAAGTGAACACTTATTTGTTATATATTATAAAGTGTTCACTTAAAGAAGTCCTTTTTCCCAACAAATAAATTTTAGAAGAATCTTTCAACGTCCAGTTTCCAGTGCGTAATAAGCAGCTTTCCCCTACGTCTGTAATAATCTGCATACCACAATACCAAAAACAAACGAACGTAGCAGACAGACGAGACTAGAAAATATAAAATAATATGTCATCGTCGTGTTTAGCATAAAATATTAATAACAATGATAAAAGACCTTGTTCTCGGTAAACACTTTTTACCCGACTTCAAAAGAAGAAGGGTGTAGTTTCATGTCTACATTATATCTCACACAATTTTGCATTAGTGCGTTATTATAAAAAATGTCCTACCAAAATCGGCAAGACTGGTGTAAAAAAGACAATGTTCAAATTATATTTTTGGGGTTTCGAATCGTAGGGCCTACCGGAACCATGTTGTTGTAGCAATGTTGTCCGTCCGTCTGTCAGAGACTTCTAAATGAAATGAGATATCGACATGAAATTCTACATAATATGTAAGTCCTTGGTTCGAAGACGAAGACCATAATTTTCAAATGTTCAAATTTAGTAAATCAGTATCAAACTATATTTTTATATTATTATGTGTGTGTGATTTTTTAAAATTAAATTATATTTATTAATATTAATACTTTCACCAATTCTTCTGCGGTTTTGTATCACGAGCCTCGTTAAACCGCACCCGATCTTGGCTATTCTCAAATCTAATCTCACCCAGTCTTTATATACGTTATAAAAATGAATGCAAAAACATTCTTGTATTCCGGTGTTTAGTTTTGCCAATAAATGGGATATAACTAAAATCTTCCTAATATGTAAAATATCGCAAAACTGTAAACTTTAGGTAATTCAAGAAAATAGCGTGGGCACTTACTCCATGAAAAAATCGGTAAAAGAAACATTTATAGATTAACTTTAATATCGAGGTATTATATTGCTGCCGCGTTAATATGATTTGGAATCCCTTTAAAATTACGAATGTCAAACAGCGGCATCGTTTCAACTTAAAAACAAAACATATTATTATAGCTAACTGTATAATAAATATAAAATATAAACATGATTTTCATTTCAACATAACTTTTCAAAATTATTAATCCGCATTTCTGTCATTCCATTGAAACTCGCGAGCAAACGTTACGAGACAAAAAGCCAGTCTAATAAAGCAGCGTGCATTAGAATGAAACTGGTATATAAGTCGTAAATTTAATATAATAAATCAGATGGGCTATAATATATTTTTAAAAAATATATAAATTAGATTTTATTACTGATAATTTTTGTGATGTACCCATATTGGCAAAATCACAAAATTTTTAACTCATTACGACTCCGAAATACACACTATTTCTCAACATTTTGAAAAAACGGTAAAGATTTTTTTATTTAATGTTTTTTTTCATTTTTTTTAGTCTCTCCTAATATCATGAGAAACAAATATAACCTATAAAAATAATGCAGCGCATAAGTTTTTTTGCAATTTTATGGACTTAAGGCTTAAATTTCATAAAAATATAAACGTCTCATTCCTCTGATAATTCAGAATTATCATTTCAAATAAATTCACTTGGATGTAGGGAATAACGACGAAACTTTTAATATCGAGGATTGTAAGAGTTCTTGTTGGGGCTGCCATAATATTAAGGTGACTCAGTTAAAAAATCATTCCATTCTCCGCTATATTTAACAGACTATTTTCTCGTTTAGAAACAGTGAGCATTTTCTGAGAAAAGTATAATAAATCAACAGGACTGTAAATTCTGAAACTAGTATCGAAGTTTTAATCACAATTTCGTTCATAAAATTTTGATTCCTTTTTTTATCAATTTCTATAACTTCTTTAGAGCCCATCATATACTCACACATTTTATGGCATCTAAGCTAAGCGTTGCTCGACAATTCGCTTAAGAATATAAAGTAAAAGTGGGATTTCTATTTGAATTCATCACCGTCGCTTTGTATGTGTTTTTTAAAACTTGCGACCGCGGCAAAACGCGATACAGATATGCGACAGCGATTTTTTTCGACAGATGTGAAGTCGCAATTGCAACAAAGTCGCTTATCTCCAAGTGTTACATATTTAATTTCTTTGAATCGGTGCTTTTTAGAAGCTTGTCGCATGTTTCGGCTATTGACATTCAAATTTTGATGGTTTCCGAGTTTGTAAACCCTAATTCAATGGTGTTTCTACCTGACGTTTCAGCTTCAACTGCGGTAGATGTTTTCAAAGGCGATGTGGTGGCTTACAGGTAAATGTGTCGATGATCGGTGTCATCCGTTCTTTTATGTTAAGCGTGACTGTATTCTCTACTCGGTCGCATTCCATCCATCTATGAATAGTCTTTTCGTTTAGTGGCTTTTTGTATTTTAACTATAAGGGTGTTCTCTACTCGGTCGTATTCATGTTTCTGTGATTAGTCGGTTCGTTCAGTGGTTTTTGCATCTCAACTATGATAGTGTTCTCTACTCGGTCGTTTTCCGTCCTTCTGTGATTGGTCTTTCCATTCAATGATTTTCGAATCTCAACTATGAGTGTGTTCTCTGCTCGGTTGTATTCCATTTTTCTGTGATTAGTTTTTCCGTTCAGTGGTTTTTGCATCTCAACTATGAATGTGTTCTCTACTCGGTCGTATTCCGTCCTTCTGTGATTGGTCTGTCTGCTTTTGTAACTCCAATATCAGTATGTTCTCTATTCGGTCCTATTTTGTTCTTCTTTCCGTTCAGTGATATTTGTATCTCAAGTATGAGAACTTACACAAACATTTGACAGTATCTACACACCTGATTAGTAGACATTCAATTTTAAAAAATTATACTATACTACTACTATTTATTAGGGGCGAAGTTCAGCATTAGCTGCTCTTCCACTCAACCCATCAGCATTTACATATAGAAATACAGTATACATATCATTTAACAAATTAAAATCATTTAACAAATTAAAATTTAAAATTTACAGTGACAGTTAAAATTTAAATAACAATTATAACAAGATATATAACCAATATAACATATAAAACTAAGTAATTGAAAACAGTTATAGCAAGACAAAAACATTTAAAATTTGAATTAAAAAATTTAATTTCGATGACGTAATCATCATGATCACATATGTCCTTGCTTGACTTTTTAATGCAGGTAAGGACGTTTCCATTTTTAAGTTCACAGGAAGTGAGTTATATAATTTTGCGGCTGTGTAGGTAAAAGATTTGCCGTAGATGGAACGTGACGAATAGGGAATGGCAAGCTGATGTTTAGATCGAATGTTAACATCATGATGGCTGGCGCGTTTTTCAAATCTTTCAGCTAAGTAAACAGGCTCATTGCGTATGTAGATTTTATGCACGAACAAAATCATATGTAAAAAACGTCTTTACAACATATAAAGCCACCCTGAAATTGACATACAATTTTTTTTTTAAATACTCGTAAAAATGTCTACACTTTATTTAGTTAAAAAGAAATAATATTATTAAATATTTCAAATCTGATCTTGAATCCTTTTCCGTTGTCTTGTTTATTTACAGTACGTTTCAAACAGGTCACCGACTTGGACCAAGAAAGCAGTAGCTAGTAAGTTTATATCCACATGTCAACGAGAGTGAAAGAGACGGGCGCATTCATATATGAACACTTCTTTAACTGACACCGCCGACCATTCATTATATGATGTGTCTTTAGATGTTTCATATCTCATCATTCCTACTGGGACACTCTTCCTTCCATAGCTTGCGCTGTAACCAAATGGGTTTCTAATCTATGCACGTTCAATACGCTGTACAAGTAATGTTTCAAAATCTTTCATTAGTCTCGGAAACGAGAATTTTTCTATGACAATCTCTTGAAGTTCTGCTATCATTGTCACTAAACTGATTTTTAACAAAAAAAGACTGTTGGTGTACGGATGGCAGCGTTGCCAGATTTTTTTTTGCCAAGTCGGGATCTTGGAACTTTTTGAGTGAAAAAAGCGGGATTCTTTCGTCGAAAGCGGGACATAGTAAAAAAACGTATATAATCAGAAGTTTTTAAATATTTATCTTTTTATTTGTGTTCAAATTACGTTTACGTGACAATAGATAGCAAAAATAGCCATAGAAAATTATCTTAATAAAAATATGGTATTTTAAATCAGATTTACTCTATCGTTAAATAGTTGAGTCTTATTCGTCTTCTGAATAAAAAAAAAAAATAAAAAAAACAGAAATCAAAATCAAAAAAGTTTTATTCATTAGAAAAATATGGCGTTTCAAACAATAGTCTGAGGAGTGAGTGTTATAAATTGCAACTTACAATAAGAGAATAATTATTTAGGCACGGTCAAATTATCCCCGAAAAGCGGGACTGAGTCTGTCCCGCGCGGGACATTTAATTTTGATTTAAAAATCGGGACGTCTGGCAACGCTGACGGATGGGTTAAATATGAAATTGTATAAGTATGAATGACCGGTGTGAATGTTGCATAATAAGTATAAACGGAATATTGTATTTGATTTTTGTTAATAAAGAACACCAGTTAAGTCGCAAACGTGAATGATTTAATACCTAGACATTCCAATATCAATCAATAGTCAGGTAACGACACGTTTTAAACCGCTTTTATTTTTAGAATAGAATATGTAGTAAAGAAAATTATAAACATATTATATTGTATATCTATAGTTTCGGAGTTACTCTATCGACGCGAAATTAAATTAGAAAATATTAATTTGTAAATTAGTTTGATATCTTTCACGTGATATGTGTCTTTTTTTAATCTATTTCTAAATTCAGTGAACAGTTTTGATCTTAATTTAGTACGTATAGATTATCAACGGGCCCCCAGTGGGCGCTGGAGTCTTCCATGGAGACTTTTTAATAGATAAATAAAAGGATAAATTAGACATAATGCGTAAAATTATATTAACATCTCATATAAAATTAACTTTTGTGAACTACGGGGCGCTGGAATTATTTTTTCTTCTAAAGGGAGCGGTGGTCCAAAAACTTTGGGTATGTTAAAATTATCGAATTTATTTTTATTGTAAGATTTTACTTAGAATAAAATGTTAAAGGTGTTAAAAGATATTAATTTATATTTTGGCTACAAAGTTGTCACCAATTATGATAATTTTCTTGATAACTCAATAATAAATCTCAGGTATTTGGATTAATAATACAAAACAATCGTGTTATTATTAATCTTGCTACGTTTCGACTGCTTTATTTCGTCAGGCTCTGAAAAATACATATATATACAAATTCAATTATACCTACTATAATAAGTAAAAAATATATAAAAAACGTAGCAAGATTAACAATAACACGATTGTTTTGTATTATTAATCCAAATACCTGAGATTTATTATTGAATTATAATAATAATTTTTGGATGCGATATAATGTCTAATTTTTTGATAACAATGCAAGATGAAATATAGGGATCACACTGTATTATGCTAAATATTCAGTATTGTAATACTACCTACAAAATTAATATAAATTAATATAAAAAGTATATATTACAATAAAACAACCACTATGTAATTAGATATTGCCTAAAAATAGTCTCCATAATTCAATAAAATCATCGTTCAGCTATATGTTGTTTCTTTGTTAAAAATGTTAACATTTAGTTAATTTATCTACTGTCAGTAATATTATGAACCAGTTGAACAAAAGTAAAATTTGCATTCGTACATTTTTAAAATGTCGCTGAATGACAATTCCAAAATAAATAATGAATTCTGACAAACGCAATATTTCGTATACGCAAAGTACCTGTGGCTTTTTAATAAACAGAACATTTGTTTGAATGTTTCATTGAAACCTGTCAAAACAGTCACATATTATAATACACATGCGTTCGTGTGTGACACTCACTGACTTACTGCTTTTAACAATTTTTCTTTGTGATAACTATTATTGTAGAAAATTGGAATTTTAGAATTTGTAGTTTTTTAAGGTAGTTGTCGTGGTACAATATTGTCAAAAAGTTATAGATTATACGCGCCACAAAAGTATACTAGCTTGTAGCTAAGTGATCCATAATTTGTACGCAAGACTGTACCCGTGGAAACGTAACCCATACAGTATTCATATATGCATGTATACTTTTCTATAAATTGTTGATCTTTAAACCGTTATTTATAAATAATTAGACGGTCAAAAAATTTTTCTTATTTGTTTTAAACTCATAACAAATGCATTGAAAGACTGTTAGTTTTTGGAAAGTTTCTGACAGTTAGTTCTTTTTTTATAAATAAGAAACTGGTTCAGAACGACAAAGATCGTATACAATCAATGTTAATTATCCAATTTTTAATTGAATTTATCTCGGATTATATACGGTCGATCGACTTCAAATTTTCAGGGTGATTGTATTATCATGTCCTTAAGAAGTATACAAAAATTTAGAATTTTCTGACGGTGTGCCTTAACCACGACAACTACCTTAAGAATACCACTGTCTCGACGATTTGAAAATGTGTGACATAGTATGGTAGTTCTGAAACGAAAAATTTGTAATGACAAATATCAAATTTGTTTTCTTACATGCATAGCCACGAAACTACCAATCTCTGTAGTTTTTATTCACCCAGCGCTTTTGTTGCCAGTAATTTATTTGTCAATCGACATTAGTATCAATTTGTATAAAAAAAAAACAAATTTGGCAATATTTTTCTGAATATTTATAATTTTTGTTGGCTGGTTGAAAGGACATACAAAATAAAATGTGGATACTCGTGGTGGGTACTGCAGTGAATATTTAATATAGCTTATATCAAAAACGTTTTGCATGTCGTCGACTGCTTACTGACAGTTCACAAAACAAAATATATATTATTCAAACTGATACACATACATATACAAGGTGTTATTAAATTAAACTGATAAGTAAAAAATCATCTGAAACAAATCGTTAAATATAATTAATAACTTACAAAATTCAAATGGTATCATCTTTTTTTATTTTTATTATCATGTTTACGCAGAAAAAACCTAATGTTATTTTATTTTTTTACAGATCTTTGAAATCAGCGAGTCTCCTGAGCTTTTTATGTAAGTAGAGAACATATATTTGTCTGTGCCATTAATTATCAGATTAATTATTAATTTAATTGTGAAAATGGATGGGAGCGTGCGTCATTAATAATCTACATAATCTATAACTATTAGTCTTTTCTTACGATAAAGACAATATTGTTGACGAGTTAAAGTAAAAAAAATATGTCAAAATTTGAACATTGCCAAGTATGAACACTTGCTCTGCAACGTCTTGTAGATATTAAGAGGTCCATGACAAACTTGGTTCTAAAGAAACTGATATATTTCATGAAAGTATTGTAATGTCTTCTCAACTGCCCTTTTATCCGGTCTCGTCTCTTACAGTAGGTAAATGACAGTTTGTATTATTTGCATAAAACAATTCTTATTATTATGACTGCAACATTTACTTAGAAACAAGCCAGTACTTCAGATAATGTAATTGTAATAAGTAGTAAATCAATAAATCTTGCGTTTTACATCTGTTACTCACTTGTCAAGATTTTAATTCATTTTCGTCGAAGTAATTCGTGAAAATAAAACTGCTGAGTATTTTAAAGAACCACTACTCAAAAACAACAAATTTTATGATACACAGAACGAAGGAAAATTCTCACTCTACCAGTACAAACAGCATAATCAAACTTATGAGACCATATTCTAGTGAGAGTAGAAAATGTAGTATAACATTGTTATTAATTTTTCCTGTATCTTTGTATTAAACCACCACGAAACTTAAAAAAAAAAAAAAATTGCATGAAATTATTTCTCAAGGTCAGAAATAGTTAATTAAATTAGTTTTGTTTACAAAGCAAAAAAAACAACATTAGTATATAAAAATCTAATTTAATTTCGCACAAAATTGAAAGATGAATATCTCAAAACACCTCTTTTTAAATTATGGTGGCTCAATAGTCGCACGGTACCTATATTCTAATTATAGTAATTATGTGACATTTGAATAACTATGATTTTGTGGCCCATTTTTTTTCGGTCTTCTGCAAAAATTACGTTAAAAAGAATTTAAACTACATAAAACTTTTCTAATTATGTAGAAATAATAGCTAATAGTTTAATATAATATTATAAAAAACTCATTGTTGCAATTATAATGCGAAAAAATTACTATTCAAACAATGTCACTGACGGGACACGAATGCGAATCTTCAGCCGCTGCGATTGTGGAAGATTCTATATTTTTGTCATTGTAACCGTAATGAAACCATTATTGTTTTTCAAATTATTTATATATAAAATAATCTACTCGTCAAATATTATACAAACACCATAAAATATATTTAAAACATCGTTTTGTAATAAATCAAGGATTATTTTTGTATCCTGATAAAATTATTCTGCAACATGAGTTGCCATTATTCGATCCCTTCTGTAATAGTAGTCACCCCGTAATCGAACTTTATTAATCAAAGAACCGAGTGAAATAACACAACAGAACTATCATGTGTAAGAGAGATGCAAGTAGACGGATATGTTAATTCATCAAAATAAATGATTAAATACATATGTAATGGTGTTTACACGCTTTTTAAATCCGTGAAATTTTGTTATGATTTTTATACACGATAAAATATTGTAGGGCTTAAACTTAAGATAATTTATAAAGATAATATGTCGCGCTTCTTGTGACCTAATGACAGGAGATTTGTATGATTTATTACTGATATTTATCACCTAAATATTTTTTATCTTGATCTTTTCATTCAGTTAATGAATACGATAGCAAAGCCACTCTCAACACTATTGAGCAAAATTTTCTCACAACGATTTATAGTGTATTTTCCATATGACACATATACGGTCGGATGGGTTACAAATTCTCGACGTTTCATAGTCTCTTGAACATTATATCTCAACAGACAATAGATTTAAACGAAATTTTGTCTAAATGTTGGAAGTCATTAGCATGCGGAGCTTATTTAAAATGGGCCGGATCATTTTAATGGTGGTTTTTAGGGGTTGAAAAATATTTTTGAGCCGTCGGCTGCTAGAATGATTTGCGGAACCTGGAGATTCAAAATATGTCATGGAAAGTCTACACAAACAAGAGCAACCAAATGACCGCGACTACTCTTTTGAGTCTCTTAGATAATCGGTCATAATGTTTTTGCAGAAGAAATGAACTTAGTTTATTGGTATTTGTTTAATTTCTTTCACGTATACAGAAAGGGTTCATCGACACATCCGGGTGTGTATATAATAGATACGTTTTAACCCTTTCATCAACGCTATCCATTTATTTATATATGTGCAGAGTGTGACCAACGACCAACTAATATTGTACAGTTGCAATATTTGTTTAATGCTGCATTCATAACCCTTCCTTCTCGATTAAAATCAATGTTAGTTCGAGGTGCGTTTCGGAAAATGCGCATAATTACTCGATCTGTGTGACAGTTTTCGTGCATTACAGACTTAAATTGCTTTTGCAATTTTCAATTATTTTTTTTGAGCTTATTAATGATTTATAATTTTCACTTATTTTTCATTCGGCACTTGGTAGAACGAGGTAGACTCTAATTAAAAGAAGTTAATTAGAGTGGTTGTCATCCTTGATGATTGTTGGATAAGTTTGGATAAAATCCGTGGCACAGGATTAATAAAACACAATACTGAAGTTAAAATTGCATTCTCACTAACGTTTCGGTGTGCTTTACACCATCTTCAGAATTGACAGCGTTCGAACTCTGAAGATGGTGTAGAGCACACCGAAACGTTAGTGAGAATGCAATTTTAACTTCAGTATTGTGTTTTATTGATCCCGTGCCACGGATTTTATCCAAACTTATCCAACTTGGTAGAACATGATTAATAATAACAGATAAAATTCAAACACTTCAAAATTCTAAAAAAATGTTTTTTTTTAATTATATACCTACCTATATAAAAACGTTTTTTAAATTGTAGTATTTTCAAGTGTTTTTATTTATATTAATGATTTTGTTAACGTGTCACGCGTTCTTTAATGAATTATAAATTATTCTCTTTACTCATTCCCTAAATAATTTGTAAATTGTAAGTTCAATATATTCAAACTTGCAAACTTGGAACTTTTTTCTATTTATAAATTTTCATACCAATTCGATCAGTCAATATTTTTGAGACTTATCAAAACATTAAGAAAATGATGCAAACAAAATTTAAAAAAATTTGGTTCCAATTCAAAAACCAGTGCGAGAGTAGATGAGAGAAATACGATTTAGAAAATACTCTATATTTGCTCTATTCTATGAATAGCAATAAAACTGCGTAATTACCATTTGACAGCGTCCTTGGTCACTTGAAACTCAACACAGCAAAAAAATAACTCAATCTTTTCATCATTTTAATACCAATTGCGTAAATATAATATTTTTCATTCAGACTCAATTTTATTCTTTCGAATTTAAGAAATATTTTGTTTAGTCTGAATATATTATTCTTTATTCATCAAATAAAAAAATAAAAATTTCATTTCATATTATTCCAATAATTTTTTGAAGCCAGCTGTAAAAAAGTAATATATATATATATATAATATAATGTAGAGATTTTCCGAAAGGACCTTTTAACTTGTTTACACATAACACATATGGATCAGTTTATGAAATATGTCGTGTCCACATGGAGTCGTATACACCCTTGGGGTTTACTCACAGGACCGGCTCATTCTAAAATTTTTAAGCGACGAAATTTTATTTGTATAATATATTGTATATAATGTATCTTATTCGTGAATTAGTATTTTATGACGTAGTGTGACAATATAGTAAAACGATCGCCAGCGAGTTTTAAGTCATCAAATAATGACGCACGAGATACATGTAGCATTTTTAGCACGTACCCCGTATAAAATAGCTAGTTGAGAGTTGAATTTGAGCAAAATTACTTCTAATTGCAGGCTGCGTTCAATTTTCATGCATTTAGACTATTATTTACTTTTGAAATATGGTAATACGACTAATGTTTATTTTACTGGCTGTTAATTTCACGACCGCTATACAGACATGGAGAGCAGCTATTTTATAGAGGGTAAGGCAAACATTTACCTAATTACTAACTAAATACTTAACTGTTAATTTATTGTAGCTATGAATATGATATTTATTTTTATTTATTTAAAAAAACAACTTTAAAATCATATATATACACATCCAAAAAAGACACGAGGACGTACCATATTGCCACAAGTTTATTATAATACTTCACACTTTTCCTGAATTTTCTTGGACAAGAGCAACTGATTCATTTTCCCTCCCCCTTCGATGGCGCCCATGTCCATATATCAGTCGAGCTATATACAACATATTTCGCGCAACTGGGGAAAAAAATAAGAGCTGTCGTAAGACGTCTGACAGATGTGAAACATTATACTGACTCGAGGTTGACTCCAATTAAATGATTAATTAGAGCGGTTGTGATTCTTGATGACTGTTGGAGAAATTTGGATAAAATCCGTTGCACAGGATCAATTGAACAGCAATACTGAATTTAAAATTGCATTTTTACTAATGTTTCGGTACGCTTTATAAATTATACTGATATTCCCAAGTAAAATGCAAACACCCTAACACACGTACTTACAGTAGCGAGTGTGTATTGTAGTCGAGAGGGAAGTGCTCAGTATGAGTATTGAGAGGGGAGCGTCATGTTGCAAAGGGTCGCCAAGACGCTGACCGAATGTGACGCTGCAACGTACAAGTTTCACGACGTGCCAATCTAAACATTTTCACTTCCATCCAAGTGCGCCATTAGATGTTTCACATAACAATTTTGTTTTAAACCTATGCGTTAACTGAATAGGGATGTTGACTGTGTTCAAATAAAAACATAATTTTAACGAAAAGTGGTAGTTTCTATGATAGAAATACTAAAAAACACTATATTTTTCCTTATTTTTAAGAAATTTAATTAATATTTAATAAATAAAACCTAATAAAATCACTCTCAAGTCACGTGACAACAGACACCAATCAGAGCGCATGACGTCATAGAGTCAGCCACTGTCATAAAACTTCATTGTTTGGTTAATATTTAGTGTGTAATTTATTCGAAAATTTCATTAAAAAAAGACTGCAAGGAGTTTTAACGTCATGGAAAGTGTATTTATTAAGCCTAATAGTTCGAAAACTTAGAATTCATCTTCTATAACAAGAATTACGAAATTTTTTTTCATAACCTCATTATAGTTTACTAACGTTTATGAGCACAGCCTCCCACTTTGTAACCGCATCTATAGAATGATAGCTCCTGTGTAAACTTTTGAGCCTCCTTTGGTATGACCAGGTGACGTCACGCGACTAGTGTTGGCGTTTTGGACCGAAATTTGAAACGGGATTTAAAATACATGATTTTTAAGGTTTGAGTTGTATTTAAATAAAAACAATAAATATTTGTGGCTATATTAGGTGCTTATGCACGATTTAAAACACTTTCCTAAAAATAGTCAACATCCCTATAGTTGGGTAATCCGTTGAACCAAGCGTTTGTTACTTTTGTGTATGCCTTGAGCCGCATCTGCACATAGATACCGGCGCGCGTTCAGCGGCATGCCCCGTGTGTCGTCGGCGACTCCTTCACAAAGCCAAGGGGGACGCCTGCAGGAAGCAATTACTCTATTAAAGCACGGCTATAGACACTGTATATGACTGACTAACACTGTATGCGCAAGGAGGATAGCAATAATGTGCAATATCACACTTGTTTATTATGTTTACATAACGCGGTGTTGAGTTATTATTATACAGGAATATTTGTCATTAAATGTTACCGTGGGGTTGTATTATTCAGTATTGGTTTTACTTAATTATGAGGTGAAAATAAAGTTTAACTACACCCTGTAAAATAGCTGGTATTCATGCATGCACATTGAACAATTGTGATGTAAAAAAAAAAAATAAATTTGTGATCTAAACAATTCAACAATAATTTTCATAACCTACTTATCAGCTGCCGTTTGAAATATATGTTAAACAACAGAAGGTGCGAAGAGTTATTTTCACAAGCAACATAGTAACAAATAGTATTATTAATCTCCGAACACTGGCCATTCAAATGGGATAGAGATATGTCCAATAGTATTGACGTAGATATTTTGTTAAGTAAATAAAATAACCTTTTGTTTCACAAATGGTCAAAAATGTTCTAATTATACAGGTATACTGAATATAAAGTGAAACTCAAATATTTTATAGGGGGGACGTGCGGAAATGTATATCTCGTGCGTAATGTTATTATGACTCGTGTAACTGTTAGAACTCACCATCAATCGTTTTTTTACAATGTCATTACTCGTCGTAATTTAATTCATTACAAAACTAAGTATACAATCTGTTATTTTGTAATACTTAAGTTTAGTGAAAGTGCAACATTGTATACACAAAAAATAATGTAAAGTTTTTTCGTCCCCCCTGTTGTTTTAATTTTTCTAATTTTTAGGGTTCCGTACCTCAAAAGAAAAAAGAACGGAACCCTTTTAGGATCATTCGTGTATTTGTCCATCTCACTGCCACAGCCAATTTGCTCCAAACTACTGAACTTGAAATTTGGTACACATATCTAAGTCGGTAACCCAAAGACGAACGTAAATAAATGATGGGGGCAATTTTTGGGGAAAAATTAGGAAATTAAAATAAAAGTTTTGCGAATTATAGGGCTTGTAGTAAGGGTCTCAAATATATATTTTTTATAATTTTAAAATATATAGTTTTAAAGTTATTTAAGAAAATAGATGAACAATTGAACCCCCCCCCCCCTATCAACGAAACTACTAAGCCTAAAATTTTGAAAAATAGGGAATGTCGGGTCGCACCCATAGCTTACAGGAAAACCTAAACGAAAATCTTAAGTCTTAAAGTACTCACGGAAAACGGAATAATACGGAACCCTCTTCTCGCAAGTTCGATTCGCAGTTGACCGGCTTTTATAGTGTCATAGCTTCGAAACTAAACGAGAAGAGAACTTTATTTTGGAAATTATTGTACTTTTTTTTCTTGTTTTGTCTTTATGGTGTACAAAAAATTTTGATATAACTCAATCAAGCTGTAATTCTTAAATAATTAAAAAAATTAATAACCAAGACAATTACATATTTTTTTAAGAAAATGATATTGTGACATGCCTTTTAATAAACTAAAAATAAACTCACGTAAACACAGTATAAAATTTTTATTTAAAAAAAAAATATATTATGTAAATTATGTCATCGATGACAAATTTAGAAAAACAAGAAAGCTATAATTTTTCACTTTAATTAACTAAACAAGTTCCAATTACCGTAACAGGTTAAGTAAGTCAAACAAGCGAGTACAAACAGTTTTTTTTTCTGTAATGTACAGTCAATGAACCTCACGTGCACTAGAGGTGTTTTCATCTAAATCATGAATGGAACGCGTAAAAATCCACTTGCCCATGCGTGTGTGTGTTTGCATGTATGTGTGTAGACACCATGTCCACTGTTTTCGTGTATACAGAAATGCCACTGGCCTAACAATGTGGTAACCTGCCGTAACGTTTTGGGTTTTCTAAACGTTAAAGAATTCAATCTTTGCGCAAATAAAACTGATTCGTTTCCACTTGAATTTTTATTTTTTTCTATTGTTAAATAACAAAGTGTATATGAATTACTAACAAAAATTGATGTAAATGTATATCAAATTTTTGTACAAAGTGGCTCAGAATATTGCAATTTGTGCACTGGTGTAGAGAAAAGACGTGGCAATGTCTATTATTTATGAAATACATACATTGATTATTTTTTCAATTTTTTTTTATGTTACGTAAAATTTGTTTAAAAAAAATCAGTTCACTATAGAACACAGATGAAAATTTGTAAAAAGTGAAATATACCTCAGAATCATAAACATTTCTATGTAAGTATATTTTGACGCTGTTTTTATTTTTTCAGAAATGAAATCAAAACAAATAATAATTCAGTTAATTATAGTATTTTATTATCAGTCTTTTGTGTTTAGTGTTTTGCATTATTTAGTAGTCTTTACCACTGCATGTAACGATTCGTCTATAAAATCACATGAAATTCCTTCAAACGCATAAGAAAACATAAATAATTAATCTGTAGCTATAAAAATTGATATATTTTCTTATCTGTTTGTCTTTAATATAATTATATTGAACCGATAAAATTACTACGGTTTATGGTGGAGGCGCCGGGTGTTTGAGGTTTTGAGGCCCGTCACTTCCAACGCGACAAAATATATTTTATAATTTTGTTTTAAACGTAACAAAATGTTGTACACTATTTAAAATTTGATTAAACTGATATTTATAATGAGCATTGCAATGTTTTTAATGAAATAAAATTAAATATTGCAATATTTAACTTTAAAAAAATACCACCACCAATAACAAAAAAAATAGGCAAATATAGCAAAAAATAATTGATAATAGAGCACAGTTTACACTTGTTAAAATTTTTAAGTAATTGTTAAAAAAAAACAAAATAAAATAAAATTAAGTTAGCAGGTAAGTGGACAAATTGATGTAAATCAATAAACCAATTGTTAATTTAGCGACATTTCAGTCATTTAATTGAGCTTCATCAGGCATCTATAAAGTACAGCACATGTTAAAATTAAGTACACAACCTGATGAAGATCAAATAAATGACCGAAACGTCGCTAAATTAATAATTGGTTTATTGATTTACATCAATTTGTCCACTTACCTGCTAACTTAGTTGTGTGTGTTTGAAAAAAAAATATGGACGCAGCAATTTCTAAAATAAAATATTTGCAAACTCAAAAACGAATACTTAAGTACATAATATATACCTACATAATAATACTACGTACGTCTGTAAAATCAAGCTATAAATTCGCAAAATGATAAAATAATAAAATCCAAATAGTAATTAAAGAATTAGCAAAAAGAAATAATAATTTTTTTAAAAATCACGCAAATCGACGAAAGTCTATTTTTAAATCCTTAACGGTACATCGCCGTTTCCAGAAATAATATTACCTGAAATAATTGAGACACTGCAGTTTTGATCCAAATCCAAATAGTAATTAAAGAACTAGCAAAAAGAAATAATAATTTTTTTAAAAATCACGCAAATCGACGAAAGCCGATTTTTTTAAATCCTAAACAGTACATCGCGGTTTTCAGAAATATTACCTGAAATAATTGAGACACTGCAGTTTTGATGAAAAATATTGATGAACAACCTGTAAAATCCGTTTTAACCAAATACGTCCCGTCAGACAATCTGTGTGTGCGTATGTATGAGACATACAGAAAGAAGAACACAGGTGATTGAAAGCGGCTTTGCTTTTCAGAGCAGGTAGAGCAGTGCTGATATATTATGTCGTGTTATTATTATCGTTTATAAGCGGTCTGTCGGAGGGGAGGCAAATATTATAACTGGGCCGGCAGGTAAATGTCGAGAGGCGGTACCGTTCCCCTGGAGGACGGCCCATCGTCGCAGTCAGCACATCGCTGAAGCGACGCAAACAAGCGAACGGTTGCGCTTATGTCAGTCGCTGACAATGGTTATTCACTTCAGTCACTCACTTTGCGGTGATCGGCTTGGTTGTCATCGCTTATTATTAATATCATATTTATTTAATAATCAATGCACACGTTTTGTTTTTCATGACACTCATTTGTTAAAACAACTGAAACGATGAGCATTGAGAACCGAACTTTGATGTATTTATTTATTTATAACGATGTGACAAAAAATATGTGGATTGTGACTTTTCAGTGATGGTTTTTGACATTCGTTTGTTAAGTAGTGATATATGCAGTGCCACTCGTTGGTTAAAGTGAGAGTTAAAAGTACGTTGTATAGAAAAACAAAACACACGCACAGGGTTGATGCGAATATAACCGATGTATGACGATTGTGAACGAGGGGTGTGAAGCGTCGAACGCACCACCCGTCACATATACATTAGCGCGTGCGCTGGCATAATGTGGACATCTACATTGTTGTGTTTAACTGTTGTGTTTAGATTTTGGCGCACAGTTTGAAAATGTACAGAGTTATTTTTTTTTACGTAAAGTGTACTCAGGAATTGTGAACGAATCAGCAAGTTAGGACTGTGTCGTGATTTAATTATTGCGGATGTTTTTTTAAAAAGATACAAGACCAAAATTTAAACAGTGAAATTTTAAAATTGACAATGTGTATAAAAATTGCAAATTGATAAAAAAAAAATAGTGTTTGTTCTAATACATACATATATCAAGTTTTTATATATGTGTGCGTGTTATGTATTTTGTATATATATTATTGATAATCATAATTTTGGACTTGCGCACAACATGTAGGTATTTGATAGTATAAACTTAATATAAAACACATACATACATAGATATATATATACCATAGAGTGAAACAGATAGAGTGGGGATAGATAATACATCCCGAAGGATAGATAGAGACAACGTTTTAGATATGTTGTGTATGTGTGTATACCAATAACAATATCGCTTTTGCGCTGAGTCCGTCTGTCTGTCTGTCGACGTCTCTGTGCGAGAGAAGAAAAGCGAGACGACGTCATTTTAGAACGACGCTAGACGTCGTTCGTGACGCATATACATATAGACAGACTTGACACATACTTGTAACTATATTGACGACGGCGCTTAAAACTAACTATAGTCAACTGTTTATTCTTTTGCACCTGTCGGAAAAGGTACTTGCCAAGTCAACGCAACAAATTAACCTGTTGTTAACTTAACTTGTGCACGATTACTGGAAATAGTGATTAATTTATTTGCTAAAATGAATTATGAAATTGGATTGTTGTCATCAACTTTAACGGAAGTGTCAGTGGTCATAAAGAAATATTTGACATTTCTTTAATGGATTTTTAGAAATTCTGAACTTCGTAAAATAACATGAAGAAAATAAACTTATAATAGTGGAATTATTTTGTATAGTGAAGTGATTTTAATTTATTTAAATAAAATAAAAAAAAAACAGTTCTTGTTTGATAAAAATGTCAAGAAGAAAACAAGCACGTCCTGTAAGACTTTTGGACGAAGATGGTGTACTAATGCCGTCTTCAGAACAAACACCAGCTGGTAAGTTTACTTTTTGAACTTTTTTTATCATATTCGAAAGTGACATTTTTAAAAATGTTCCACAAAAATCAAGCGATTAGAATATGTGCTTCGATTTTAGAAATAATTATTTATTTGGAGAAAAATACAAAGTATGATCGGTGGTAAAAATTAATTTTAAATAAAACGAAACCACTTGCGATTACTGTTCAAAACATTTTTTTATTCACAAAACGTTTCGACCAAATTTTGGTCCTTTTCAATTTATTAAAATATAAAATAAATTATAATTTATTTTATATTTTAATAAATTGAAAAGGACCAAAATTTGGTCGAAACGTTTTGTGAATAAAAAAATGTTTTGAACAGTAATCGCAAGTGGTTTCGTTTTATTTAATATTCTATTACTGTTGGTAGAGTCAATATTATTAAAAATTAATTTTATTTTTTTTTCGACCAAAAAAATTAAAGTCGCGACTTTCGAGCCAAAACTTACAGACTGAGGGGATGTTGTGACGGTTATTATACAAATGTGAATTTCCTCACAAAAATGTTTAAGTGTTTAAATATAAAACCTAATACATAAAAAATATATTACTAAAAATGATCGTGCTGCTTTTAAAAATAATCATTAACATTGACAATAACTTTTTGACATAAAAAAAATAATTTCACAATTTTTTTAAAGTAAGGGAAAATAAAATTGTTAGAGTTAAGTTCAAATTTTGGGTTAGTTATATAAAAAATTAAGGTAAACGGGGATGAATTTTGAATGTTCGTGTGCTTTTGACATTTGCGTGCACGCTATGAAGCTTTGGTGTTCCGTCGGGTAGCTGCAAAGTGGCCGCTTACACGCCTGTCAAACGAGATATCCGTTCATAGCTACACAGAGATATCTTTTAAAAAGTGACGATTATAAACGCTCACGCTGTGAACACTTTCAAAAATTACACTTTTTTTTAGAAATACTAATAGCCAACGAATTTCTTTTTTTAGTAAACACTTTCAAAATCTGACTTTTTTTAATTCATCGACTGCCAATGCTGTCAATTTTATTTTTAATATTAAACTAATTTTCCAGTTGATTGTTCCGTGAGTTCTCTTACAAGGATCTGCGTAATGAGCGCCCAGCGTGACAATGGTGTTGATTAAACTTTTTAAATTTCAAAATAAAAACTAAACTATTGACAGACAATTGAAAATTTAATTGTGAACGGAGTTTAAGTCCGGATTTGAACCTTCTTCAGTCTTAAAGAAAAATCTATGATAAATATATATTATTCAAATTCAATTAACATATTATGTTATATATATTTGTTATCAATTTTTTTTCAAGAGCCTGAAGAAGATCCAAATCCGGACTGAAACACCGTCCACAATTAAATTTTTCAATTTTCTGCCAATAATCGTTTAATTTTATTTATTCTAAGTAAATACAGACGTTAACAAAGTTTAAAATTTTTAAAGTAGAATCAAATTACCTGAAAAAATAATCAAATTTAATATAAAAAATACATTGTTAAGAATTTGTTTTTAAAGGCTAGCAAAAATTTTAAATAATAATTGACGGTACTGGTTTAGAAACACGTTTAAAATTTTACTTGGTAAATCAATCCGGTATTTGGGACTTAGAATTTATTCGTAAATTTTGTAATTATTAATATACATTTATTGTAAATAGTTTACCATCCTTTTGTTAGCCGTATTATTATACTTGAAATTGTTAAATCGTCAACAACTAAATCTTTATACAATTTCATGTTAAAATTATAAATAGTTAGTTACTAAACAGTAAAAAAAAACTTTGAAGGAAAAGAAATCCTATAAGTTGGGCTTAAAAATTAAATGCCTTGGTTGAAAAATAAATAATGGAATTATTGATTGTTATTTTGGTTATAAATTTTTTTCTGAATTAATAAGAATTAAACAATAATTCAGGTATTTTCAATACTTATTAGTTTATTATTTTGACATACATTTCATGTTAAAAATTAGAAGTACGAAAATAACTATGCTCGAAACATTTTTGCCATTAATCCAGTAATTTGATTTCAATTAGCTTTTCCATATAAAAAAATGTAATACGTGAAATATGCTTAAAAAAAGTTTGAACATTTACGTTGTAGCTTCTGAAAAGCTTCGTGTTTATTAAAAATTTTACGTCATATGACATTTGATAAATAAATTATTCCGTGTTTCTATTTTAATAAGAGCTCTTTATATAATCCAAAAAAAATTAATGTTTGCTGTTATATAAATTTGTTTTCCATTTATGAGATAAGAAAAATAAATTTTCCAATATGTAGTACATGAAAATGCGTTTCAATATAATATTCTAGATTTAAAGATAATTTTCCTAACTCCTCCCATAACTTTACTGTCTTTTGTAATGAATTACATTTAGCCATGCTAACCACTTACTTAGGATAGATAATTTAAAAATAAAATTTGCCTCTTCAAAAATATGCCTTCAAAGATTTCGATCATTTCGTGACGAACGCAATTATTTTATTTAATTAAACGGGCCGCTTTATTTTTTATCTGTTCAAAGATTATTATTGGACTCAATTTAAATAAAAGAAATAATTATTCGTATTCAAATCCCAAATCGCCTGCTCGTTAAAATTTGGACAGCTTTTGTTTTTTTTTTATTAATTATTTGACGATTAGTTTTATCTATTTGTCGTGCATCACTGTACACTGTTTTTTTAATTTCATAGCTATTTTGCACTGATAAAAAAATAACACAACTGTTATCAAAATTTTTGAAACCTGTAAATGTATGTAAATATTTTTAACTGTGGCAAAAATAATCAACCAAAAATGTATTCATATTTTAACATATTAAATTTCTTTAATAAACTTCAGTGTCGTACTTATAAAAGTATTTTTTCTAATTAAGTTACGCAAAAAAATATTAGGTATGTATGGATGTTATTTTATCGAGTGAAAATTAAATAGATAATAATTAATGTATAATTGCAAACATTGTCAAATTAAACCGGCAGAAGTTAAAATAATAATAAAATAGATAAAAAGTTTTAGTGTTACTTAAAAGCAAATTATAAAAATTACACATAATCGCGTACGCCACTGAAATATCAACTTAAATGGCATATAATTTGTATGATATTTGATACGCTTGTGTATATTGCGGTCTAGACAAACATCGGATAATAAAAAAATAATAAATGTTTATTTCGTATTAAAAATAATGTACATTATTTATGAGATATGTCATCAATATCATATTTTGTTGGAGACATTATTAATTTTAATGTTGGTAACGTGTGCGGCGCTTTTACACCTCTATGTTGTCTCTAGATCAGCGTTTTCTTAACTTTATCGCCTACGCATCCCTCAGAGATCGTCAGTAATATAAATCAAGAGTAATTTATTTCTTTAATTTTTTTGAAGTGTAAAAAATGTCAATTTAGATTTTGCATAAGGAAGTTTCACTTCTGTATTGTGTAGTGTAAACAACATGTCGCTGTTTGCCGGACGGCATTCGTACTGTTCGGCCGTCGCCGAATAAATTTTTTAGCTTTGCCCACTTACACCAGAGATAAGTCCGCTGATTCTTTCTGATATAATTAGGGATCCCTAGAGGACCCCAGTTTGGGAAACGCTGCTCTAGATCATTTCTTTGTTGCGATTTTAATCTATCGGTTGTATAAATGATTTACCTACGAGATCGTGAAACTTATTTGAGGTTTGTTCATCGATACATGAAGTTTTTGTACAACTTTAAGGATCAAGAAAGATTAATCTAAATAATTTATGTTATATAAGAAATGTTGATCTTTTTATAGGATCGAAGATAATTTTTATTTTTTCTAAATAATTATTTATTTGAAATCAAAGCATTTATAGTTGTAAGATAAATTTAAAGTAAATTTAATAATGCTATTTATGTAATGTTGTACATGAAATTTATCTATCATTTTTACTGTATCGTAAAAATTGTTATGTTAAATATTACTAAACTGATTTAGTAACTTTACATTTGAACATTTTTAATACTTAATAGACAATTAATTTAATTAGTTTATGTAAAAATCATATTTTCTATATTTTGAAAACATCCTGTCAAAAATTATTAAACTTGTGCAATATAAAATATTTTTTTAAATAATTTCGTGTGTAATAAGTTTGTTGTCATTTGATTTTTCCGTATTTTTATAATCGATACCCAATAATTAATTAATGTAATTTTTTAAATATCATTGTTATTTTTAACATCTATAACAAATCAACAGGGTTTTATAAGCAGAAAAGTGAGGCATATACAAATGAATAACATTTTTATGTGCCAGCAAATTTTTCAGAAAAAATCAACATTGTCTAATACACCATGATCTGTAATTCTGTGGTTAAAGTGTCAGTGTTTGAAATAGCGTTATTAATATGTGTTGATATTAAACCCTCTAATAATATTTATACATTTGTATAATTTTTCAACTTGATTCATAATTCTTTACATTATAAGCATATTGGGTGTTAACTATAATACATCCTCAAGTATACACCTGGCTGTACTGGATATAATATTACAAACAATATTCATAATACCCTATCTGAAATCGATAGTTTTAATGTCCCTCTGTAATATATATTATTTATAAATTTAAACCTACACATATTTTATCAAAATTATTATTTCATATTTTTGTATAGGTACGACACAAATATATTTATATATCTTATAAAATATATTCAACCAAAGAGTGTTCATTGAAAACAAAAATAGATTATATTTATAAAAATTTATTGAAAGAATCAAAACTTTATTTTAATGAGAAAACAAGCAATTTCATTTAAAGATTTCACAAGGTTTCACAAACCGCTAGAATACCCTGAGTTTAAAAATGAATTTTGACGATATATTTTGTATTGAAAAACTTGACATGTATCTATTCAGTTTAGTAGTGAATGAAGTTCTAGAAAATATACTAATAATTTCTTAGAACGTCTTCAGCAACATATAATTATATTTTTTATAAATGTTGGAAAATAAAAACAAATAATAGATAAAAGGTGTTTTTCCGAACAAATTTTCAACTTAAAATTATACTTTAATATAAAACTCGCGTAATTTCACAAGAATATAGATGAAAACACAAGGCTGCCATTTAGAGAAATCGTTGGTTATATATTCTTTTGGCTATGAACCGTCAAATCTAACCTTATCAGTTAAGAGCTTTTTTTAAGCCGGTTGCATTCAGTTGGCAAGTATGGAACAAACAAGAAAGTATGTAATATTACAGCGCTATCTTAACACTGTAAAAGCGAGACCACAATATCCGATCTGATATTTAGCTCAGATACAATAATGGATATGTTCCAACGTATCTCTGCTCCGACTGCCTCGCGTTACATTGACAATAATATTAGATACTTACCCTGCAAGTACAGCATAAAACCTGCTATAGACTTTTACTTAGCCGTTTCTTTTATTATCGTCTGAAAGCGTAGGGATTTCTAAAAAAAAAACCTGAGATCAATGCTTTTAAAATAAATTTACTCATCGTCTACTTAAATATGACGGTTTATATATTCCAATTCAACGTTGATATTTACCAATTTGTCAAATTTGAGGGTTTTTTTTTGTAGAGTAACCAATTAGATATCCGAATTGGCGGTTTTTTACACAGATTTATCAGCGTTTTCATTAAGCTGCTTTTTTTTGACTTTGAAAACCTTTCGATATTAATGTCTGAACGTTACAGATTTACGTAAATTAAATACAGATGTCGGGTGTGTAACTTGTAGTGATAAACAAAGAAAAAAATGACAATTTCTATAATCAAAGATAAATAAATAATAACTGAGGTAACAAATCTTCACATGATTTTATTCTAACATCAAAATAATGAAGATTTCTTGATAATAATCTCATCTGCATGGAACAACCACAATTTCAATGTCAATAGTCTTCTTGACATTGTTTAATAAAGTTACAATTATTTTAATCTTTTATTAGAGAATCAATTTCGTTTTATGTAACTGCCTAAGCATTCAAGCTGTTTGAAATCCTTGCAGTTAAAATTATCATGTTAAGATATTGAGTCAATAATGCAGACAATTTATGGAAATATTTCCAGTACTTACTGCATATTTACATACAAGATTTCTTTTATTGCAGTTCTTTACATCCATGGGACAATGTCGGTTATATATTATAATATTATTCCAAAGTTGGCTGTATTTAAGGACAGCGTAAAAATTTACGCTTTTCAGCCAACTGTTGGCTGCCAAAAAATATTTTCAAGTACCTTAAAGATTCTTGTTTTTGTTCTTTTTGGATTATGAAAGTTGCAGATTTCTGTTTTTATAACAAACGTTGAACACTAAAAGATGATTAAGTGCTTTAAGGTAGTTGTCGTGGTACAATATTGTCAAAAAGTTATAGATTATACGCGCCACAAAAGTATAGTAGCTAATTGTAGCTAAAGTGATCCATAATTTGTACGCAAGACTGTACCCGTGGAAACGTAACCCATACAGTATTCATATGCATGTATACTTTTCTATAAATTGTTGAACTTCAAACCATTATTTATAAATAATTAGACGGTCAAAAAATGTTTCTTATTTTTTTTTTAAACTCATAACAAATGCATTGAAAGACTGTCAGTTTTTGGAAAGTTTCTGACAGTTAGTTCTTTTTTTATAAATAAGAAACTGGTTCAGAACTACAGAGATCGTATACAATCAATGTTAATTATCCAATTTTTAATTGAATTTATCTCGGATCATATACGGTCGATCGACTTCAAATTTTCAGGGTAATTGAACTATCATGTCCTTAATAAGTATACAAAAATTAAGAATTTTCTGACGGTGTGCCTTAACCACGACAACTACCGTAAAAATCGAGTGCAGGCTGATTAGTATCCGATCTTCGAATTCAATGGAAACAATATTCGAAAAAATTCATCGAGTCGTAAACAAAAGTGTGTCCGCATTAATACTTTTATAAAAGGATGAGAAATATTACATCGCAGATCAAAAAATTAAAAAAAAAATCTATTATTCTCAGTCATGACCTATCAAATTTTTCGTAACTTTCTAAGGTGTTACTGCCACCAGTGTCCGATTAGGGAAACCATTTGTATTTAATATCTCCACAAGATTTTCGAATTTTAAGCGGTTATTAAATTAATCGATATTCCTGTATTATTTTAGAGAACATCTTATATAATTTAGATGCACTGCACTTATCTAAATGTGAGAATTCGTACATAATATGATAATATTCAAGCATTTACAAGTATGTATTGTATAGAATTTATGTAGTGTCTGCATTTTATAAAATATTGTAAAATCTTACTACAACACCGCTTCCAGTCAAGGGCTCTGATTCTTGAATCTTCATTTTGTAATTAGACGGAGGCTGCTTGTAACCACTTTTAACATAATATTACAATTCAGCAAACTAGATGAGAAGTAAATCTATAAATTGATGTTTTTTCTGCGCCTATCTCTGAATTTCTGTTAAATTAAATTAAATGTTTTTGGAGTAGTGAAATGGTCCACAGTCAAGTATTTTATCCCCCCCTCCTTGATTAATTGTTATTAATCGTTATTTTAAGGTTATCTAATATGTATTTGATTCTGCATTTTTATGCATCTCTTCAGAGCAGGGGATTAGCTGCATAGTAACTTTGTAAAAATGTCAAAAAATTAAAATAAATCCCTACAACAATATCTACTTATCGAGGAATTAAAAAGCTAGTTTTAAATAACTGAATTAGAACTTAAATCTGCAAATAAACGGTCGTTTTGTGGATTGATTCTTTTTGCATGTACACAGTCTAGTTTTAATATGAACCTTAAAAAAATAGGGCGTGTGATTACGTTAAGTAAACGTGAAAAAAGATGAGGCTGAATTGCGAATAAGAAATTAACGGTTTGTTGAAATCATCAGAATATTTTTTTTAATACCATTTTAAGCTAGGCAATAATAAATAAAATCAGTTTTGAGCTTAAAAATATTATTTTCTCGCAGTAAAACTCATTTACTGTTCTGTCATTGGGTATGAAAAATCAAAAATTAAGTTACAGTTTAAAAGACCGCGCACGCTTGTCAACCACAAGCCTTCACAACCAACATAGCCCGGTCCGTGAAGTTACCCATGTTATTTAACGGAGTAGTACACATTAGACCAGCAGCCAGCAAGGACTGTCAGTCGCTCGCCTCCAATATCTATCTAGCCGTGATGGACCGATGTAGTGTGCTAGTGACGTGTCATTTTCATTAATGAATTCGCGTTGATAAAACTATTTTAAAACTGCAAAATGCCTACAGCACGTCACGAAAGCCTGCAATAATATGTGCTGGTGTGTGCATTTTCGTGCTGCTTCATGCTGGTCTAGTGTATACGACATCGTGTATGTTGCAGGTTTGTGCTGTGCTGGTCCTGATGGTTTTTGCTAGACAAGTATGCACGGTCTTCGGTAGCTACTTGCAATATAAAAATTTCATATATTTTCAAAAAATGCAAGTAAACAAAAATCGATGGAGCGTTTTGCGTATCTTTAAAGACGATGCGTCTTTTTCACGGTGAAAGTTAAAACGTACATATAGTTGAATTTACATTTAAGCTGTATCATCATTTTTATAGTAACATGCCATGAATGGGCACAGTCTGAGCAAGAACGAAAACTCAAGAATCAGACCCCAATACTGTACCAATGTACATAACAATATAAACGCGATCGCAACCTACGTACATTCTAAGCGTATTATAAGCAACTTGATAAAAATGAATAAAATATTATACCAGACATGGGTATATTTGTTTTCGCCTTGGTTTTGTTTCTGAACACCGTGAACAGCTTTACCAACAGACAAATGAATAAACAATGATCAAGTTTTCAACGTTTATACGTTGGCTGTACCTGAATATAACGATTGTTCTTGTATTGATGGTTCATTATATGCCTGTTTCTATTTTAGTGGTATTAGATGTTTATATACTTCTTTTTAGTGTATTTGCCATAAGGCAACATACACTATTGGCGTTGGTCGGATGGCGGGACCTAGGGGTCGGACCAAAATTTCTCGACGTTTCATAACCTCCTAAACACTTTGGCACCATTTTTGAAAATGTTTATATATATATATGTATATATATATATATATATATATATATATGTGCGGGCAATAACTTTCGAAAGAGTTAATTGATTTTAATGAAATTTGGTCCACGTGTTGAAATCCATCACCGCAAGAAGCCTATTTAAAATGGGCGTAATTGGGGCATTTTAAGGGTAGTTTTTAGGGGTTGAAAAATGTTTTTGGGCCCCAAAATACCGAAAAAATTCTCAGAATCGTTTCAAAATTGACATTTAACCCTTTAGTAGTAATTAAAAGGTGTCCCTGAAATTTAAATAAAATCGGCCCGACAGGACCGGACTTACAAATTTTATGAAAACACTAGTTTACAAATAGTGAATTATGTACTGAAAGTTCTATATAATTTGGTATAGAGGTTCGATTTATAATAATATTGCAATTAAGAAAAAAAATGATATTTTAAGGGGTGTATTAAGGAGTAAAATTTTTTATTTTGCCCAAAAACCAACTTAAGCTCGCAAAATAAAGCCACGCTGCCTGTATAAGCAAATACACTATATTGTCGGCAGGGTTTTGGCACTGCGACCCGGGTTTTTTGTTATTTGCCCATGAAAAATAAATGTGTATTCTCAAAAAACGTACACTTTTGACAGTTAACTTATTTCTGTTTTTTAGAGTCATGAGACTCATTTTGCTATGAAAGTTTTTATATATTATATAAGTTAACTTATTATTTAATCTTCATAACTTTTCGTAATTTTCTAAATTTAGTATTTTACAAATTTAATTCAAACTGAAATTGTTCGCTCACAATAATTCAAAATTACCCTGAAATTAAACATTAAAATACCATAAGTCTGAAACGCAATAATTTCTAATAACAAAAAAAAAAATTTTACTCAGAACATACCAACTTTTGAAAATTTAGTTTGTTATTATTCGGAACGTACAATGAACTCTGGACAGTTGTAGATTGTTCAAAGAATAATTTATAAATGCTGAAGGAAATTAATTTTTTGAACACTCGATATCTCAGTTGAATCTTCGTGCCGCACCAAGTTGTATAGTTATAATATGTAAGATGACAAACTCAAATAAAAAAAATATCTTGTTTCTCGCGCCGCTCTTTGATTTTTTTTAATTTGATTGTTTATGATCAAGTGTATTTATTTTCAATGTTGTAAATAATTAATTTTTGTCAGTTATTGTCATTTATTTAAACACCTAGTAATGTCCTCTGAGTTTTTTCAGAGGTATATTATAGAATTATTCATTTTATTACTTTGCCTGTTTGACGCCAACAAATTCGCTCTTTGCGGATAACATTAATGGTTAAACTTATAAACAGAGACGCTTGATTTAACCCTTATATCTCTTTTCTTCACATGTCTTACTGAACGAAGATTAATCCATGGGTCATTCACAAAAAAAAACTGCTATAAAAGTAATATTGCGCATAGTTTCATCTAAATCTCTCTGTTTCAAATCTATTTCCTTCACCTAAATTCTATTTTGTCTATCGAGCACATAGCTAAACAAACAGGAAAATTAGTTTCAAATCGATTGATATTAAAAAAAATCTAGCTTAAAATTTATCATCATTAGATTTATTGCTTTTATACTTAAAATTGAATTCGGGCTTAAGAATAGCCGAGCGACACCGTTTTCAGGGCTCCAAACTTACAGAACCTCAGTTCCAAAGTACTAATTTCAAAACGGGTGAACGTATCAATTGGATTTTCGATTTATTATAAAATATAAAAACAAATCGAAAACATGAACTAGGTCCAGATAATCCAATATGTTTTTAGATGTCATAATATTTTTTTAAGTGACAACTTTTTTTATATTAGCAATGAATACTGAGGTGTAAAAATATTGCAAAAATTTGAAGAAAAATAGAGATTCAAAAATCTTTAAAAAACTATTTTAATTGATATAAAAACTGTAACTTCATATAAAAAACAATAATGAAGGAAGCTATTGACTAAAAATATACGATTTGAACAGAAAAACAATAGTAAATATTTTTAATATTTCAATTGGTATAAAAATGCCAAAGTACTGAAGAATCTAAAAAAAAGAAGACTTAAACCAGCTGTTAAAAAGTGAACACATTTCGCTTGAGGTTATCTTCTATATGAACGTCTAGTCCAGTTTAGAATTCACAGAAAAAAATGACAAAAAGAAAGTAAAGAATTGCTTTACTTTATAGACCTCCTACCGTGTTTGAGGAATGACACTTGCATGTTTAATGTTTTTGTGTATACTTTTTATATTTTGTTTTGAAAATTCATAACAAACGACCATTCTAAAAAAGATTGCTGTTAAATAGAAATCAAGCCACCATACCACTTCGCGACAATGCGTTCTCCATGCAAATTGCATAAATAAAGCAAATACAAAATGCAGGTCTGCCTTTGTAGAATATTAAATATCTGTTTAATCAAGTTAACATATATTATGTTTAATAGCTCTGTTTGCAAACCGATCCCAAACCGTCCGCAAACTGATGACGATCGATGCATAGAACAGTTTTCAGATGTAAATCTGAAATTTTAGTATATTATTTATGGATAACGCATACATTCAACTATTTATTTTTTTTTGTTTTTAATTTTGCACGTCTAGTTTTCAAGAAATTAATTATAATAAATGTGTTTTATAATAGAATAACAAAAAAAAATATAAAATTAAACCAAGTTGGCTCCAGACAAAATTTTCAAAATTAATGATTATTCGAAATTTTGACATTTTTAGATAACCTTAAAATTATAATGCAAAAAAGTTCACGTGCCGTTTTGAGCGAATATTACTTAATAATTGTCAAAACAACAGTCAAAATACTTACCAATCACACTGGAACTCTGTCTCTATTGAACACATTATATGGATTGCTGTTGTAGTGAAATTAAGTCAAATATTTAATTATTTTCTTAATTATGCAAATATATTAAATTTGATTTATAGAGTACAGAAATAATAATAATTTAGTTAAACTGTCAGTTTTTTATTAAAAAAAAAATACGAACATAATTACTACTAGCACGGTGCTAGGCGAACAATCTTAAAAACGTTCGCAAGTTTTTAAGAATATGCCTACATCCAAAAAAATATTTTTGCCATTTTATTACATATCTATTCTTTTAAGCAATATTTCAGTACAACAGAAGTATTATTTTGTCAATCTCGTCAAACGAGATCTTCATAATATCGTCAAAAACAGATTCACTGTAAATATGAAGACTCAAAAAACTTGATGTTTGATTGTATTTAATTGATGACGTTAGGGTTGGGTCTACTTATCGAGTTATCAGTTTTTATCGATACATCAGAGTTTTTAAAATATGTACCTACTAATTTCAGTCGAATTACTTTAATAATTTGATTCTCCAAAAGTTATACTTTCCTAGGAAAAAATTGCGCGGTCTCAAAGTGTTAGAGGACTTGGCCTGTGTTGAAATAATCTTAGTTATCACAAACCAATGCTTTTAGAATCTTAAAAACTCATTTACATACTATAAAATTAAAATATCACGTGTAAATTAGTATTGACAATATTTTAGAGATAAACGAATATGATTCTCAGGATTACCCAACCCTAAATGATCGGTTTTAAACAAAAGGCTAACAATAATTTGTTGCCAATTTTGAATCGTATCCACTTTTATAATTGGTCCGATTTGGTCGAGCGGCATTTGTTTGACATTTCAAACAGAGACCGTTGTTTTATTTTCAGACACAAAAATTATATTTTATTGCTCACTGTTTTGTAATATATTATTGCTCGATATCACACATAACCTTAACAATGCAAAAAAAATACATATTCGAAATTTTGCAGACTAGAAAGTTTGTATAGGAGTATCGGTTTTTTTAAAGGTAGAAATCTGAAAATTGGAAATAAATAAATAATTATGTGTTTTAGGGTTTTTGGATTTTCACATTTTACGGGGGGGGGGTGAATGGTTCTTAAGCTATAGTTGGACCCAGTTGGTGGCACTGTTGTCGAAATCCAGATACATTTTTTTTAAATTTTTCGACCAAATTTTTGTTTTTTTTTATTTCTCACATAAAAAAATATAATCTCAAATTTTCAGTCTCCCAGCACCTCTCAATTCAATGCTAGCGACGTCTGTGGTAGAACAAAGTCTGCCTACCGAATCCGCTAGTTAAATATAAAATACTGGTTGCTGGAGCTCGTTCATTTCATTCATATTGCCCTGGAAATGCACTACACACAAATATATTTATTCGGTGGCTCGTAGAAAAACTTACTGTAAAATAAAAATGGAATAAAATAACTTAAAAATTCTATACATTTCACATACAGCATTTCTAAATAAATTTTACCAGAAATATGAAGCAAATTCAGTATGCAGGATTTTTTAGTAAAAAAGGTGAAGAATTATTGCCCAGTCATTTTCCGCTTGTATTAACAGCGGTACGTGTGTTCAAAGCATGCTTCATTTCAGGTGGCCAACTGTACAGGCATGGCCAACTCATTTTTGTGAAATACTATACACACCATGGTCTGTTGGACTCGATGGTTTTTTTTTAAATGACTTCTAGCTTACCTATTTTCAAGCCTTAGAGTTAATTTTTTATCACATTCATTCTTAGAAAGGTTGTATAAAATAAGAAAAATATCATAAAAAAGATAAAGAACACATGGCATATAAGTTAGCAGTAAACAATGGAAGCTGTTGGCAACAAGACCAAATTTAGTTATTTTATTTAACTACACTGGCGTTGATTTGATTAATCTAACTCCTTGATTAAGTATGCAACGAGCAATATATTTAACGAACTGTTCTTAGTTAAACAATGAAACAGCTTTTATTTAATTAGAAAATAAATTAATTAAAATACAAATATATTTTCTAATCACAAAATGTTTACCATGCCTATACTGATCTATGTTTAGCGTAGACAATTTTTAAAAAATGTCCATAGCGTGGGCGACTTTTTTCATTAAAGTTAAGTTAAAGAAATCTTTTATTGAAATTCTATTTTGCATTATAATCTTCAGCTTCTTAAAATAGATTATAATCCATATTCGCATGTCATCATCTATAATTAATATATTTTTGTTAGCTGTGAGATTTCTGGCAGTTCGAGTAAGTTTTTACAGCCGAAATAGCTGCAATGGTATTTAATGGGTTAATAAAATAGTCCCACCTAGCGTATAGCATGAGACAGCGTGGCACCATATTTTAAAAAATTACATTGGAAACAATTGCCGTAGGCAAAGTTATTTTTAAATTTTACGTCGCCATAACAGAAAATAATTACTCATCGATTTCATTCTTTTTATACCTAAAAACGGTTGCTTGAAGCGTTTAATTGTTTGAAGGTAATGGATGAACAAAAAATGCTAGCAACAAAAAAAAGTTATATACCGTATTTGTTATAATTTTACGTTGTATAATATTGTTACATTTCTCTGTTAGTCTCTGTCAGTCACTATATTAGTTTTGTTGAAAATAATATAGAAAAAAAACACCCACTTATGCAATAGTAATGCGATGTTAGAAAAATTACTATTCAGACAATGTCGCTGTCGGGATTCGAATCCGAATCTTCCACTATCGCAGTGGCTGAATTACTAATTATTCTACAGCATTAAAAATAATATTCCAGGATTAATAACGTCTAAAAAAGAGTAAATCTCGGCCTGTTTCAAGAGATATGACATCTTCATATTAGACAGTGAAGCTTTCCGTTAGTTCCGTAACACCACTTCCGCGACATTCAAGCAGACATATGATGAGGACGCCAGTAAAGATGTTTATTCATCAAAAGTCTTTATTTCCTAACACTACCCTTAGCTCTTTGACAAAAAAAACGAAAGGAGGTAATGGAATGTCCAAACTTCTTAATACTAAATTTCGTCTATATTGAGTAACTTTTAATTAACCTGACAGTTATAAAGAATGTTTGAACTGTTCTTTGAAATATTTTAATCGATGCAAAATCACTCAGTATATGTTGATATTTAGAACTTATAACACAATCGCCTAGTTTTATTTTTACAGAAATTTTACAATAGATATTATTTATTTACCCGGATATAAATTCTACACGCTGTCAACTGTTTTAGTTGCAATATTTATTGGAAAGGAAATTACAATTACACAGTTGAAACAAAACAGTATATTATTTATTTTATTGTATATTTTAATAATAATTGTTTTGTCAACCGACAATTGATTTAAAATTTTAAACGCTTAAGAGTTTACAGAGAAAGTCGCAATAGGTGTTTCAGTGATATGATGTAAAATGACATTTTTTTCGTTAAATCAGTTCTTGATCAATGCACTTGGATAAATTTATAATTTTATACTTAATTGACGGTATAAAAAAAATACAAAATATCTATTATGTCATCATAAAAAGTGCAATTGCAATTAGGAAAAATGTATACATTTTGCAATATCACGATGTGCAATTTTTTAGAACATCTTGCAGATAGATATATCAACTATTATTAGAAATATAATTTGCACTGTTTTTTCACTCGGCACTTGGTAGAACATGATTAATATTAACAAATAATTAAAAACACTTGAAAATTCTACTAAAATAATTATTAAATTATTTCGACGATCGTTTCAGACAATACGTCCATCCTCAGGAATATAAAAACATATAATTTTTTTTTTATATTCCTGAGGATGGACTTATTGTCCGAAACGATCGTTGAAATAATTTAATGATTATTTTTGTAGAATTTTCATTTATTTTTAATTATTTGTCAAAATTATTAGAGATACAAAAATGCAAACATGGTTAACGTGAATTGAATTGGTTAAAAATCCAGATTACAAATCAACATAGCTTAGGCTACTTTAAGTTTTCAAGCGTCTATAATTTAAGATACAAAGATATTAATAAATTCGTTCTATATACCATCTATACTAAATTGTAACGGAATCATTGTCAGTGATTTCGTTTTGTTGCAGTTTTTCGGGTATCAAGTATGATACTTAGACGATAGAACGCTTTTTCAGAAATATTGTCTGTCTGTCGACTTTGTAATGACAGCACTAAAAAACGGGTGAGCCGATTTTGACGTGCCCAACTTAAACTCCGTGTCCATCAAATTTGATCGTAACGTGAACAAATCGACAGGCAGAGTCGACATTCACGCAATGAAATACACAAACAAAACTTAGTTTATACTTATGTAATTTAGTTTTCAAAAGAACTCAGGTAGATATAACCGAATGAAGTTATTAATTTTATATTTTTAAATTGCCTTTTAGTCAAAGCTGGATGTATATAAGAAGATACGTGTGTTACTATTTCCGCTTGCATTCATATTTTATTCTGTTTTATTCAAGTTTTAGTTTTTTTTCACGCTCGAATTTATCATAACTAATCGATTTATAGTATGAGATAACATTTTAAGTTTCCTGTCTTCTCTTTTTATAAATCATTCACTATAAGATATTTATTACGTATCGAAAATTATAGATAATATATTTTAAAGCTTAAATTAAAAATGATTCTGATAGACGTGCATCTTAACTGATATGACAGCCACCTCCCGCTTCCCGAATATCTGCTAATATCTTGCTGAAATGCCACCAGATCTTGTCTTTTTGATTAGCTTTTTTCAGGTTATATGTAGCTGTCATCGTATTCGAATCTGCATGTTTACATAGCACTATAGAATACCGAATACTTATTTATTTCATTAACTATTTTTTACCTACGGCTATGCCAAGTTTCATCAAAATTAGTCCAGTTCAGTGCACCAAAATTCTGAAGACATACATGTATATCCGGTCAGGTAGTGTAGACAGAAATTCTAGACAGTTACATTTTATGGATTAATAATGTTCGTTAAATTACATTTTTTGGACATCAGGCGTGTGTATTTTTCCATAATTCTGAAAAAGCTAATTAAAAGTGATATTTGTTTTTTGAAGACGTAACGTAAATTAAATGTGAACTGCGGTATAATAATATAATAATATTTCGTTCGATTCACATAAAAGCGCGATACATTTCTAAAACGAGCAAAAAAATGTTTCGATGAAAAAAATATTTTTGTGAGCGGTTCATGAATTTTTCATATTATGAAGGTTGCACCTTTTTTATAATACAAAAATTACCAATTCATACTTTTTTTACAATACAATATGTCCTTGTTATACGTATTAAAATGTAAAATTACGATTAGATTTTTTAATTATTAATTTGAATGACATAATTATTTAACTCTAAAAATTTAAATTAACCATTAAAGTAAAAGTCATTTTGTTCATTAAATAATTATATGACTGCAATAAAATTCTCTGTCACATTTTATCTAAATTAATAATTTTTATTCGTGCAATAAAAATGTGAATTCACACTCCATTTTGAATGTTAACAAATCATAACCGAACTTTCTTAATAATTAGTTCTTTAATTTCTATACTTAGATGATAGGCATTTTGGAAATTCAAGTTATACCTATTGAAAATAATAAAATTGATCTGATTTTATCATCACAAATATATTTATCATCGGAATAACTGACTGGTATTATTTTTTGTTGATTTTTAGAGTTTAGTGCTCCGTTAAGAAACGAACACGAATTATATGTAAATAATTAAACAACTACATTTTTAATTGACTGATGTGTTCAAAAGATATATTAAATGTTTCTGCGCTGGAGAATATCCGTGAAAATTTAGGTAAATATATTCTAAATAAAATTAAAAAACGACCTTAAGCCTATTTAGAATATATTTTTCTAAATCACATGAAAAGGACGATAAAAATTAATATGAATCCGTGAAAATATATTCTGTTTTTTTAAATATTTATAAAGAATCATAATAATAATTTTAAACAAATTTAAAACAATTGCGCCAAAGTTTAACTTTCATTGAGCTGTTAAAAAATTTTAATATTTAAAAAAAAATATAGCGTTAATATGATAGTATTTTATATACGTGAGTTAATTAACATTTTATAATCACAAATATTTAATAAACTTCATTTAAAAAAATGAAAACTCCTTGTAAACCTGGACAACAAACAAAAATAGAACAAGAAAACTTTATTATAAAGATTAATCTCGCGACATTTATATTGCGTTTTATCGAATAGATTATGTAAGTAGATATAAACGCATACACTTTTTGCACAGGCAGTATGTAATAAAAATGTTTTAATTCTGGAAAACAGGTTTGTTTATGACTATCATCTAACGATAAGTTCTTTAAATATAATTCATTTAAATATTACATGTACAGTCGGGGACAAAATAAAACTCTTTAACACTCAACGACGTTTTCATTGCCGTTTCTACTATTAATAATAAATTGAAAATCCGACTGACATTTTCGTCAAATTATAACTTGGAACTAGAACTTAAGAGAAAACGAGTCATGGAAACACCATAAGAGAACAGCCGGACTCGTAAGGACGTCGCTGTATATACAACATCTCCATGGGTGCAATCTCCCAGATCCTGCTTCAACGCATAAGTTTGATTCAAGTAACCCTGACATTTGGCAACCAAGAAATAACACTTAGTTTCCAAGCGCCATTTTAGTTACATTACTAGATTTTGGCGATTTTTACAAGGGATGTATTTCTTCGGTTTTGTGTACATCTTAGTTGACCAGTGCATTTCTGTTTACTTTTCAATAAACTCTTCGATTTTTTCAAGTGACAACTCGACACCTTCTTTGACACCCAAACTTTGGGTGGTCCACATAACGCTGCGGCACAATTTACAAAAATATTTAACAATTATTGGCTTGTCATGGATTTTCAATTTTGAGAATAAGTTTTATGCCCACTAGTGTACTGGCATCCAACTCTTTAATGCAATCATGTGTATTATATTATTATTTAACTAGCTTGCTTCATAACAACTTTAGCTTATAAATTATTATGTATTTTATACTGTTCTTTATGCTGGTTGCATTAAAGTATCGTTAAAGCATTTATTTGAACATGGAAACGGTATTCATATCTCTAGATATTTTTTTATGCTCAGATGACAACACAATAAAAAATATTTTCATAACTGCAAAAGAAAGACAGCAGGCTTAGTGAAATCAGCGATTAAGGAGCTTTTAGAGAAGAAAACGCTAAATTATACACAGCCCCTTCTTTTTATTTCTTCTTAATCGAAACTAATCAAACAGTGAGATCTTACTCAACAGGGCGTCTATGAGTGCAGGCATGTAACGGTTGAAGGCAGTATCGACATTTCTTCAAAACAATATAATAACTACTTAGCAGTATATTAAGGTAGTTGTCGTGGTATAATATTGTCAAAAAGTTACAGATTATATGCGCCACAAAAGTATACTAGCTTGTAGCTAAGTGATTCATAATTTGTACGCAAGACTGTACCCGTGGAAACGTAACCCATACAGTATTCATATGCATGTATACTGTTCTATAAATTGTTGAACTTTAAACCGTTATTTATAAATAATTAGACGGTCAAAAAAAAATTCTTATTTTTTTTTAAACTCATAACAAATGCATTGAAAGACTGTCAGTTTTTGGAGAGTTTCTGACAGTTAGTTCTTTTTTTATAAATAAGAAACTGGTTCAGAACTACAGAGATCGTATACAATCAATGTTAATTATCCAATTTTTAATTGAATTTATCTCGGATTATATACGGTCGAACGACTTCAAATTTTCAGGGTAATTGTATTATTATGTCCTTAATAAGTATACAAAAATAAAGAATTTTCTGACGGTGTGCCTTAACCACGAGAACTACCTTAATTATCATTTTATTGTAAAACGGGTATTCTTTTTACTTAAAAATAAAACGGTCAAGTGCGAGTCGAACATGCGTGGAGAGGTTTCCGTACATTTCCGGTTCCCGTGAGAACTTTAAGACTACGTTGTACTGTAAACTATGACCGAGGCTCTTTATTATCTATATTTTCAAAATTTTAAGCTCAGTAATTTCTGAGATAAGAAGATGGGTACTTTTCTTTAATATCTTTTAAAATTATAAAATACATATATTTGTGTTTATCATAACAATCATAACAATTTCCATTTGATGTCACATGATATACTTAATTTTTTTTTTAATTTCTAAGCTGGCCCTAAAAATTAAAATCAGGATTCGATTGTTTACGCTATGCGCCCATAATTGGGTCACCTAATTTTACATATTATCTAGCAAATTTTAACTTTTTTCTTCTACTAGATTCGGAGAAAATAAGCTGTGACAGAAGGATAAACAGATAGTGATCCTATAAGAATTCCCTTTTTTATCGAATGTAAATGGAAAATACTACATTAAAATATATATTTTTCCAAAGTTCAACTTCTCGACTGCTATACGTCCCATAAATAAAGTCGTTCGTAAATAAAGTACGTATATTTATCGAGATTAAAACAACACAGATTCCATTTAGTCGTTTTACCATATTAATTCATTAGCCATATCAAAACATGCGCAATAATGAATGACGGCCATTTTGACTATATATTATGTAACTGTAATGTTAATACGCACGGAGGTAATATTCAACCCTTTATGCATCATAATCTCATTATAAGGGTGTCTGTTCGCTTGTAATAAACCATGCAATGCGTCCATATGAACTGGTGGGGTAGATAATATGGTGCAGTGAATGGGATTCTGTTATAGGCGGCAGCACCGGTAACGTGGGTTAAACGGAGGGGTAAGCGGTGTAAGGTCATTGAGGGTCGCCGCTTAAATTTTATAAAAGGGGGACCCACTATATTACCAGTGGTGGAGATTTTCAAAATGCGATTTTTTATGCTAGGCGTGATATTACGACAAAAATACGTATTTACAACCTGATGAATTAAGATTCCATCTCACTAATAAAAAAAAAACCCGGGTCACAGTGCCAAAACCCTGCCGACAATATAGTATATTTACTATTTGCTAATACAGGCAGTGTGACTTTATTACGCGAACTTATGTTGGTTTTTGGGCAAAATAAAAAATTTGACTTCTTAATACACCCCTTAAAATAACATTTTTTTTTTAATTGCAATATTATTATCAATCGAACCTCTATTTATATAATTCACTATCTGCAAACTAATGTTTTCATAAAATTTATAAATCCGGTCCTGTCGGACCTATTTTATTAAAATTTTAGGGACACTTTTTAATTACTACCAGAGGATTAAATTCCAATTTTGAAACGATTCGGAGAAATTTTTTCGATATTTTGGGGCCCAAAAACATTTTTCAACCCCCAAAAACTACCCTTAAAATGGCCCGATTAGGCTCATTTTAAATAGACTTCTTGCGGTGATGGATTTCAACACATGGGTCAAATTCAGTTGGAATCAAATAACTCTTTCGAAAGTTATTGCCCGCACACAATATATAAACATTTTTAAAAATGGTGCCAAAGTGATTAGGAGGTTATGAAACGTCGAGAAATTTTGGGTCCGACCCTAGGTGTATGTTGCTATATGGCAAATACACTAAAAATGTGACGAAAGTCAAAACCTCTCCTTGTAATTTCATTTCCTTGCGGGATTTTCTATCTGCCGAGTTGTTGCCTTAGATGAGACTCTTTAAAAGTGTTAATATCATCTCTGTATCTCTCATCGAAACGAAACATGAAAAATGACATCTTAGCGACAACACTACTTAAACTGATGAAATGAAGATGTCTTTTTTATGATTCAGTGTTTGGTCGTACGTCATGGTATTAAAACTCGACTCGTCGCCGTCGTATCTTTTCATATGCCTCATTTGAGAAATGCAGCACATCGGTATTAATGTTCTGAAACTTACGCGCGCTACAACTCAAGTGAGAATTCACAATATAGATAGACACTATTGCTTTGACGCCGGCTCTCACATGGCGCTAAATATAGATACGTGACAAAAATAGTGTCATCATTTACACTGTCTCAAATCGCGCCGACTTCAGGTCATCATATTGTGTTTAGAATTCTAATCAGAATAATATGTTATTTTCAGAAATAAAATACCAGAATCTATACTTAACGAGCAATGTATCCATAATTTCATTTTTGGGCAGGGCTTTCGGATATTTCATGTACCATCTAGAATACCTAAAATTTTTATCGGTTCATTTGAGCTGGCGAATTCGAAAATTTCTAAAAACAAAATAAGGCTGCTGCACACGAGGCTAATTTTGCCGCTGGAATCGCTGTTGGAACTTATGCTGACTGCGATGATCGAAATGGCGTCGCTGCGGGCTCCGCTGCATGGTTATAAGCTGGACTTCAAAATCAGAACTGGGGTTCTCTGCTGTTTTACAGCAAGCACCACTGAGAACACAGTAGTCTTGTCTTGTGCGCGACATGGGCAAACGTATTGTTCAGACATAATAAACATCCACTTTTGTTAACATTCGAAGTGTCACTGCGCGCATCAAAACCACCTACAAATCCAGGTTCAAAACACGCATCGTGCAAAGCTAGCACATACAAGCCATCACAAAATTCAGCGCTAGAGTACGCTTGATACCTAGCAGCGATTTCAATCAGCGAATCCAGTCTCGTTTTATCTATATATGTGAAATTATAAATCTATATAATCACTAAAATAAACGAGAAACGATTTGTATAGCAATATTTTTTAGAATTCACGCTTATGAACAAAATACTACACTTGATCTTTGAGCTAAATTGGCGTCTGCTCACAAAACTGTAACGCCTAGATTTCCTGAAGAGCAGTACCGTAGTATAGCGGCCGTAATATGAAGGCGAAAACCGTTGCAACGAACATTTGCATAAAAGTGAATGGCTGCGGTTCCATCATGACGTAAAAAAGCGTCATCCATTTATTTCTATGCAAACGTTTTTTGTTACAGTATTTACCGTCATATTACGGAGATGTGTTCTTGGTTACTTCAGTGCCAAACCCAAATCTATTCAGGTGAAGCTGGACTAAAAAACTGGTTTCTATATAATTATATAAATATATACCACAGCAATTCGAATTATTAATTGCATGCAATGGACGGACTCTGGTAACGATCTGAATTCGATTTAGAAATAGATAAATAATATTCATCGTCAACTGTTTATTGAGTAAAGGAAAAGATCAGTTTAAAAGTTTTGACATGTCCCCAGAACATTTCTTGAGTACGTAGTATACGTTGGTGTAGTACGTATTGTACCATGTTAAATTTCATTGACGACTTTTGAACAAACTCATACTTGGAACCCCCCAATATACTTGCGCGCGCTCAAACAGCTAATATCTCGTCTGGTCGCAGAGATCTGTCACAATCGAGTTCACAACATCAAAGCACCAAACGAACGATGGTCACTCATTACGTTTATATTATTACTGCGTGTACCAAATAACTAACGATTAACGTATGCAGCAGTCTTTTTTTTTTAGCCGTTTGCCGCTAAGTCCTGCACCTTACTGTTTACAGCCGTTACGAATTCACATTTCTGCTCACCGTGAGACGCCTAATATTTCGAGATCTTTGTATGTATACGTTTCCAAAATGTTTGTTTCTTTATTTGTACCAACACCGCTCAAAAACGACTAGATCGAATTTAAACTTAAACGTAAAGGATACTCTTGCTATGCTCAATTTGTAAATTTTAAGTGTCGGCAAATTAAACTGTTATGACACGTAATAAATCAAAAACTCCCAAATTGATTCTCTGCTTGTTATTACATAACGTTAATCATATCTATCTGTCCACGGCGCGCGTCTTGTATGACTGCAAGGTATGTAAATTGCCTACTGACAAAATACATTTACGAGTTAAATGGATTACATGACATATTTTACGCCGTGGAATGATTTATGATCATCGGTGAAAAATGATGTTCATCTTTGTGCAGTGAAACAAGACGTTACAAATCTTTCGGTTCTTTAAAAACAATGATATAACATAGATGTGATGAATTAATAGAGAAGGAGAGAGAGAGAGAGATTCTATCATAGACGATTTTTAAAATTTTTTTTTACCTAATGGCAAACTATTGTAATTATAAAAATTCAGTAAGGAAATATATATATTCGTGGCCAGATCTTTAGAATTCATCATATCATGATGTGGCCGACCAATTCATGAAATGGTTGTGACCATTTCATGAATTGGTCGGCCACATCATAAAATGATCAATTCTAAGATCTGGCCACGACATATACATATCCACCTAAGGGGATAAGCATTTTTACGCGCCCAAATAAAATCAGTGAATCGAGGTTTTCAAATTACTAGTCGCTAATTATAAAATTCTAATTGAAAACGATCCATTGTCTGAAATTTTTCTTGATAATTAAAGCTTTAAAATTTATAAAAATAGAGATCTTTTATAAAACTATTTCTAAATTACTAAGTTACTTTATTTGAAACTGTGATGGGAAATCGTTTCATAGAAGTTGTTTAATTTTTTTTTGTAAAAGTGTCAAAACTTATTATTAATGGTTAGGACATAGAATAGTGTGATAACTGTGAAATGTAAAAATGTTAATTATAATTCAATTGAAACATTCCGTCCGCGAATAATTTAGATGTTTCCAGCTTGAAATAACAAACATCTGTTCCTTTCTATTAGCGTTCCGGCTAGGCCACCCCAATTACAATATTTGGTACGTATATGCATACACTAACATCCAAAACTAGCTACAGGGGAACACTAGTTAACCACTATCGAATATAATGCTCATTTTAGATACTCATAGGAACATAACAAATAAAGGAACAATATTGTTGTGACAATCAATTTTTTCAAGCGACTTCAAAAAAAATTATAAGATTCGACGCGTATTTTATTTTTGTGAATGTTTTGCAATAGCTCCGCTAGTTGTAAACTGGTTTGGACAATACCGACGCCATTTTGTTCAGAATGTTTTTTTTTAATGGTTTAGATCACAGCAATTCAACTCGATACCTCTTCATTCTTGTTACTCCACGCAACGCTGTTGTGTATTTGATGTTACCTTGGCTCCTCTATTGCAAGCCCCCAAATCTAAGATTCTTATCCAGGATCTGAGTTTTCAACTTATTGTTATGAAAAATAATAAATGCTATCATAGACAACGTTTCCCTACTCCTGACAACAGTGCAAAGGAAAATAACAAAATCTATCCGTTCGAAGCAAAACGGTTAATGGATTGAGATGAAACAAGTGCAGATCACTTTTGGAAGTTTTCACTACAAAACTATGCAAATTTCATTAACATCGCATCAACTCAAAACTGACAGCCCGAGCTGACGATTGAATGCATTGTTTTGGTGAAAAAAAATGGGAAAATAGAGGTTTTACTGTAGTAGTTTGTACGTATCATTTATAGATGCAGATTGACGCATTTTGTAATTACAGTCATTAAATTGCATTTTGAATCATACACGTCACTCAGATGCATAACTGATTTAAATAAATAATGTTTTTGAATTTTTAACGCATGATACTGTATTCTATGTCAATGTTTTATAATTTATTGTATTATAACGTTAATGTACAACCATTATTGTATTCTATTTAAAATTTAATTGTGACGTAGACAAATCCATTTGCGCAAACCATATTAGAGATTTATATTCTAAGTAGAGACCCTATCCAACTTCGTCCGGACTTGATATCCTAGCAACTGTGGGGCAACTTTATTCAATAAACTTCCTGACAATTATAAAGACCGCACTATTACCTCAAGTGCATTTAAAAAGAAAATAAAGGAATTCCTTCTTTCTGAAGGTTTCTATTCAATTAATGAATTTTTAAATTATAAATTTTAATATATTACATACTTGTTCAATTTTTGACATGTCAGATGAAATGTAATTTCCAATTGACAATAAATAATGTAATCTAATCTAATCTATTAATGGCAAACATATTATGTTGCAGCGGACATTCTTATAGAATCATAGTCGTATCTACCGGCGTTAATTTTTTTTCATTTATTAATAGATAATTAATTATAAACTTAGTCGCGCTAATATAGTTTCTTTGATACAATCTAGGTTTCTTAGTTATGTACTTTTCAAAAATTGACTTTAGATGTCATCACAGCTAAGTTTAACATCGCAGATGCACAATATATAAATTGCTGCGCTATAACAAATCGCTCAATAATTTTCAGATTTTAAGATTTTGTTCAAATTGACGTATATTTCTGCATTATAAAAATACGACCGAAAAACCTAATTAATATACATTGAGCTTCAGATTCACTAAAATTAAATAATCATAAGTAGCTTTTTAACCTTTTGTAAACTTGGGGCGATATTAAAGGTAAATATTTGATTATCAGTTAAAAAAAAACAATTAAAATTATTAATTAGTATTTCTTGAAATTGTAGATGGGGCCAGTTTGATGTAACGATTAGAGCGCTAGTCATTGGATTAAACCTCCGCTCATGTATGTTTTGAATTGCCGTTTGATTTAATTTGATGTAGCATGTAACATGATGTGACTAGACGCTAATGACCTTAGTTATCGAGCATCTCTAATCTATAAAAAATGAGATGGATCGTGGCTTTAGAATTGGTTAATATATGTAACTCAAGATGTCGTTTAAACATTTATTATCGACTTGTCATATCTAATAGAAAACAAAAGACATATTAGAATACCGCCCTCTCCATTCTTCACGTCTTTGTTTTCAATTCCGCCATTCAGATTATGTAATCTGAGCCGTATTTCATAACCTCCATTCATCAAATCATATAATGGAGGCTGTCGCTACCTGTACTATTGTGCATATTAATGCATACCTGTATAATTTTCTATTCATCGATAATTCTTTATTTGATAGCATCTTAAACGGGGTTGGTTTAAGATCTACTCAAATAAATTTTGTTGATTTTTTGTCACTTTCTACCAAGTAAGAGACATCTTACAACGTTGTTAATTTTTACAATTAATTATAGTATTCATACTGTAATCATAATTATTCTAAAGTGATTTTTTTTGTTCCTCAGATATTTTATAATACACGTACCCCTTAATGCCATTAAAAACAGTAGATAATACCGAGCTTTAATTGTAATTTAAAATACAAAAATGAAGCTGTTTTCACTTGATATGCAGAGTTTATCAATGTCTCGATAACAAATTTTGCATATGCAAGTCTAGGTAGTCAACCTTTACTTTGTAAAAATTATTACAAATCTTTTCCTGTTCTTTTACAAGGAACTAATAACGTTGTAGGTGTTGATTAAACAAAAATATATTATTATTGTAATTTATGAGCCTTTTAAGTTTCTATCATACATTTTGTCATAAAGATATATTTTATTTTCTACTCAAATGATAGGATGTGACATTAGCTTTAACTCATTCATAAATTCGTATGGCCAGGCTCAACATCCGATATGATATTTTAGACTTCATATTATAAAAGCCACCTTACAAATATCCAACTGACGTTTGATCACGTTTCATATGCAAACGTGTTGACAGTTAGTATTGGACAGTTGTGTTAAATTATATGCTGATTCATAAACAAAGAACTGTAGTGATATTTTATGCTTTTATATAGTGGCTTAAAATATGTATATGGCGTATAAGCAATAAAATACGAATTTCTGTGACAATGACATCCGAAATGGGAACGGTTTTTTTTATATTATTGGTCAATTTTTATTCTATATACCTATTTAATTTATTAGTTTTGTTTTAATAATATAAATTAGTGATCTTTGTATTGCAATGTCACAAAATAATTTATTTTGAAAGTACTCTTGCGCACAATTAATAGGACTGGAGCTGTTACCGAGATCTTTCACATCGATTTTTAGACCCTACCGCCATATTTACTGTCAGATTCTGATTGTTCCATTCTCAAAATATAATAGAGGGCGAGCTAGCAACGAATGTGAGAATGAACTACGTTCTGTTAACATTTTACTTACATATATGATTTAAATATATGTAAGTAAAATGTTAACAGAACGTAGTTCATTCTCACATTCGTTGCTAGCTCGCCCTCTATTATATTTTGAGAGTGGAACAATCAGAATCTGACAGTATCTAGAGCAACTAGTTTTTCCCCTATCACCATACTTTCTTTCAGATAAGTAGTATAGGTATTCTTGATCGGAATTTGATAAAATATTTTTTATTTTTACTATAATACTAACGAATTAATTTTAATATTCTTTAGTTTGTATACATAAACTTAAATGTTTTTCAGAATGTCAGAATTTAAAATACCAAGAGGCAAAATTTCTTGCGTCGAATGTGAGTCCAGAATATTTTCAGTGTGTTTCTAAGCAATTTTCACGATATTTTATGAGTTGTAAATTGTCAGTTTTCGTAGATTCTATAAACGTATTTTCATTTTATGATGTTTTCCCCAGCCCCATCCGTTAATAAATCATCTAAAAATGGTTTCGTTGGTGGCTCCACGTTAGCGATAAAATACACTGACGCTGTCTAGTGTTTTACTAAATAATAATTGTCTAAAAATGTTATCTTATGCAATATTTTACAATTTCTACACATTTCCGTAGAAAAAATGTGTATAAATGTCATTTAAAAACATTTGAACTAATGGTGCGGTCAGAATTATTATAAATGGCCGTTACCTTCACAACAGGGGTGCCAACTACTGATATACGGCACCAGATGCGAAATTTAGTCAACAAATTAAAATGAAAAAATAATCTCTAATCCCTGTACAATAGAAGAGACAAATTTTTATAATCTTTATTTTGAAATATAAAATGTGGGAATCATAAATATAATACAGGGTTGTAGTAAGGTTTACATAATTTTTATTATTGATAGTCCTGGTTGCAGTTTCTAATTTGATAATAAAAAAAATTATTTAGGAAGGGTACACGGATAATTAGATACGTACTTTATAATCGCTAATTAACTTTATTTCCTATAAAATAAATGCTTTTAATGGAAAATGAACCAATAGAAAAAATTAAATTTAAACTCAACTTTTCATATACACAAATATTAAAGTTGAATTTATTCGCGTCATTTTTCGTCAGTTTACACAAATGCACATAAACAATCCGTCGCCATTATATTTTTAGTTTACCTATCATTTTTGTAATCATAAATTGAAAGTCTAATTGATACCTTCTTCTCGAATTAGAACCCGATAAACTAGGAGGGGGGTGACTTGTAACAAGCCATTGTTTGTTAACCCGCACGTGAATGTGCCTACTGGATAATTATATTCTGAATAATAATCGAGAGTCTGTTTCGTTTCAGTCCATAAAGTCACTCAAAATAAAACATTAATGACATCAGCTAATGATTCCAATTTTCTTAAACTCTACATTTTAATACGGCCCTGTACAATGTGTACACATATTAGACAGTCCTACAATTCAAATCTGGATATTTAATATGTTATAATTTCGCTTGACTGCACTGAAATACATTAAGCACTACGAACAGTCGCTGCAGTTGCATTTCTACCTATATTATGGTGACATATGGATGGAAAAAAATGTGGATAAAAAATAACAGAGGCTGTCAACTTTTTTTTGTAACACAGGACTATCCTCATAATCATTAGCAACTCGCAAGCGAAACAAAGATTACAGAATTTTTAAATTCAAACTTGATTTATGCAATTCCTTATTTACAGACAATTTCATCAACTCTAAAATAGAACGTTAATAACTTCAAATAGCCATTACAAATTGTTGCTTTCTAAATTATGAATAGAAGTAACTTGTCAATAAATAAACGATTGTTCTTCGTCATATTATTTTCTTAATACATAATGTTATTACGTATTAAATTTGTTTTTTACAAATTGTAATGTACTTACATATTAAAATTTATTGTTATTGAAAGACAATAGTTTCACTGCAGTTGTGATATAAAAAATATGAAAATAGTTCAATAAAGAAAAACAGCAGTACATAAAATCATCATAATAAATAACCAAACGTATTTGATCAATCAACAAATAATAAATGTACCTAGTAATTATATGACAGTATAATTAGGCAACAGTGCTGACCCGAAAGTACTGATGACTTTGCATTGGCAATTATATAATATTATACCGAGTCAAGTTTTATAACCATCGTACATTTGTGCAAACAGAGTGATTTTCAGTTGTCTTTGACAATGGCACGTCAAGAAGGTGTATTGTGTTTATTAGTGTATGAAGAATATGACGTTGGGTTCTTCGAATTTGGAAGTTTCGGACTTGGAGTTCCGATTCGTACAGTATATTTTTGATCCACGGGCTGATATAAAGTTAGCTTGAGGTACTATAACTTTGTATGTATGTCATATTATGATAAAATCTCTTATTTGATGCCGTGAGGTACACAAGCAGCTGTAGACTGTTTGGAGTCCGTATTGTGTTTTACTGATTCTATACGAAATAGCATATTACATTTTAATACTCGTTTGTCTATATAGTCTCGTATATGTACCACAGAATTTATCGTTAAAAATACGTCACAAACAAAAAATGTGTGTCTATATTTGTTGAAGTTTTACTTCTTTAGCGTGGTTAAAAACGAATTTTTAATATACTGCATGCAAACAATTTACTAAAACAAAGCCTTCAAAAAGTTTTAAAATAATTCTCACAAAAAATTAAATTCAAGTATTTTCACTTTTAATTTTTTATTTTCGTATTTATTTTTTTCCGATATATGATACTTAAAACGACTATTGGTTGTTATCAAAATGTTATAGTCATCTAGTATATTACACGGTTTCCAGACTAGAGTTGTGTAACTCAAATCTGAACCGGTTCAAAGAGCCGACTCCGACAGAAGATCCGTGAGAGCCGACTCACTTTTTTTTGAGCCGACGGATCACCGGATCCACATAACTCAGTGAAACACTTAACACACAGAAGCACATTTTACACTTACGTATCAGTTCTTGCTTTGATGCATCTGTCAGCTCAAATGACTCATGCATCACATGTTTGGCTATGCATTCTTGATTTCATACAGGTCGTGATATGATTGACTGAACTAGGTAACTCAGTGGCAGACTACAGTAACATATTCAGAACTCGGCTCATTTTGAACCGGTTCAGTGAGCCGGTTCACATACGGGATCCAGATACAAAGATGCAGATCACTAAAAAGACCCGTTTTTCCCATCTCTATTCCAGACGACAGAAAGTACATCTGTCATTTTAGTCTGATCCTCTATTGGCCAACGTCATACTGTCGAATTTTCGTTAGCGCGGCAAACTTCATACTATCGAATTTTCGTATCGTTCTCATACACAAGCGCCGCGAAAGACGAGTCGAATAAAATTTCCTTTAAAAAGTCATGCGTTATCGAGAATCCTTTTCTTTCTTCATTAATTAGAAGAATCGATTAATGAATCAATTTTTAACTGTAATAGATTGACTACAAAACAACTCAGAGTGGATACTGTATTGTGTAGTATTTTGTTCCTCACTGTACACTTTGTGAAGATAGAGATCACATTATGCATTTTATAGGTAGGATGGACCAGTATTATGACAGGCAAGGGATATTCACATTGTTTTGTTTTGTAGTTATCTTTTGTATTCAGCTATGTCGCATAAACGTTACTTTTCATAGCTTACTATGATCACTTTTGTGATCACAATTGTGTATTCTATTCCTTCAAAATGGTACGCAGTACGGGATCAATCACAGTTCAGAAAATACACCGTAAGGGATCCAGAACTGTAGCCAGAATGCAGAACGACGTATGCCGAATATTTGATTTTTTTTAAATGCAAAATTTGTTTAATCTTAAAACAACACTTTGGCAAAAATTGAGTTAATCAGTATTTTTTAACGTAAATCGTTGTTTTGTGTACTCAGTTGTAGTAATTATGTTTTATAATGCCCTCCAAAAATTTTCTCAAATGAAAGGTATAGTGACAATCAAATCTGTTAGACAATTTGCTCTATTTTGTGTAACGTTGCAAGCTAGACTAATATTTTAAATATTAATACGCTTCTGCAAACAAAGGATAATCAGTGAGCGAAAATGTAAAGTAAATCAAGGATTCCACGTTCGACTTCTGATTTAAATTAACGTGCGTAATCTGGAAGGTGCTCTTGATTATTTCGTTGCCAAACTAAAATTCAACCGGGCGATGCTGGGTCGGAAAGTTAGTATTAAGTATATATAACTATTTTCAAAATCAATGTGCAATTATTCGCCTATACAACGTAAGATGGTTGAGTAGAACAGCGATTGACTGGACTCCGTCAAAATAAAGATAATTTTCTATTTTATTGTTTTGTATTAAATTTCGATTTAGAATCAGTTCGAAAGCAGTCGTTGAAACAAAGTTTTAGAGAGAACAGAGTGGTAGTGGCAGCGTTGCCAGATTTTTTTTTTTTTTGCCAAGTCGGGATTTTGGAACTTTTTGAGTGAAAAAAGCGGGATTCTTTTGTCGAAAGCGGGACATAGTAAAAAACGTATATAATCAGAAGTTTTTAAATATTTATTTTTTTATTTGAGTTCAAATTACGTTTACGTGACAACAGATAGAAAAAATAGCCATAGAAAATGTATTTTAATAAAAATATGATATTTTAAATCAGATTTACCCTATCGTTAAATAGTTGAGTCTTATTCGTCTTCTGAATAAAAAAAATAAAAAAAACAGAAATCAAAATCAAAAAAGTTTTACTCATTAGAAAAATATGGCGTTTCAAACAATAGTCTGAGGAGTGAGTGTTACAAATTGCAACTTACAATAAGAGAATAATTATTTACGCACGGTCGAGTTATCCCCAAAAAGCGGGACTAAGCCTGTCCCGCGCGGGACATTTAATTTTGATTTAAAAATCGGAACGTTCCGCCAAAATCGGGACGTCCGACAACGCTGGCGTAGTGGTGAGGTACGAGAAACGAGAATTTGATATGATATTATTTATGTGAATGCAGATTATGTGATTACAAATTTAATATTGAATCCAGACTCGAAGCTCACTGGTTATGTGCTTTCTGTTAGCACAGATGATTTCCTCGAACTGATGACGATGTCGACATGACTTACAAGTAAACAAACGTTCACGAAGAGATGTTGTCTCAAACATCCGTTTTCGCTAGAAATTTTATATGTAAATATGAAATAAATTGTGCTTAAAAAAGAACTATTGTTCATGTGGGTGATTTCTTTATACACGGTGCGGCAAAGACATAAAACATTTAAATGTATCAATGAAATAAAAAGTCAAGACATGATTGTATATTTTGGAACAATTTCCTACACCTTTCTTGTGTTCCGTATTTTCAACATTGATCGCAAATTTCATTTTATTATTATTTTTAATAGCTGTGATTAAGAATTAAGCATAAAAAAATTTGGCTTTCTGCTTAAAAATTTCGAGAAAAAAAACATACTTATGCTGTAAAATAAAAAAAACCCGGGTCGCAGTGCCAAAACCCTGCCGACAATATAGTGTATTTGCTTGTATCGGGCCGTGTGGTTTTATACTTTTATTATGTGAAATTAAGTTTGTTTTTGGGCAAAATAAAAAATTTAACCCCTTAATACACCCCTTAAAATAACATTTTTTTTCTTAATTGCAATATTATTATCAATCGAACTTCAATACCAAATTATATACAACTTCAGTAAATAATTCACTATCTGCAAACTAGTGTTTTCATAAAATTTGTAAGTCCGGTCCTGTCGGGCCGATTTTATTAAAATTTTAGAGATACTTTTTAATTACTACTGGAGGGTTAAATGTCAATTTTGAAACGATTCTGAGAGTTTTTTCAGTATTTTGGGGCCCAAAAACCTTTTTCAACCCCTAAAAACTACCCTTAAAATAGCCCGATTAAGCCCATTTTAAATAGGCTTCTTGCGTTGATGGATTTCAATAAGTGGCCCAAATTTCGTTTAAATCAATTAACTCTTTCGAAAGTTATCGCGCGTACACATATATATATATATATATATATATATATATATATACATATATATATAAACATTTTTAAAAATGGTGCCAAAGTGTTTAGGAGGTTAAGAAACGTCGAGAAATTTTGGTCCGACCTCTAGGTCCCGCCATCCGACCGACGCCAATAGTGTATGTTGCCATATGGCAAATACACTAAAAACGTGATATTCGTCAATATTTCTTTCGAGTACGTTGCGAGTTTTAGAATTACGGGAAGGCATATTAACATTTTTCTTTATATATGTCGGTTCTTTTTGTTACCGAATTGTTAGGTTTCAATTTAAAGTTTTTTGATTAGATTTATATCGGCGACATTTCATTCTTATCAATACTCTTTTTTAGAAAAAAAATTTTTTTTCACGGGCTAATGAATACTATAATTTTTTATTATGAACTAAATTTATATTTTAATTTCAGAAATCGACACATTCGAGCCGTCACCTCCAAGTTTGCAACAAGACGCGCACAGCAACAAATGTGGTAAGTTTTTTTACGATAAAATTAAATATTTGTCAATTGAATAGGTACCATATTATTTGTTATATATTTATTGGAATATATACAATATAGTTTATTAGTTACAATTATCTTCAGATAATTTAAAGTTAACATATTATCTCAACTACAAATAAATATATAAATGGCCGTATGCCGAAACATCTATTTCTTAAATAAAAAAAAAATATATAATAATAATAATACGACTTGGTATACTCACTGATATAAATTGAGTCGCATTAAGTTTCTAGGATATTAAAATACGTATATGTACGCATTTAAAACAAATTAGTATCCCAAAATTAATTCTATAAATTAAATTTTATAACCATTAATTTGACAATCTATAATATGTGTTTTTTATATATGCACCCCACATGGGGGATACGAGACACTAAAATAAAGGCTGGTGACATACAGAGGGGGCATAGAGCATTGAAGTGCTACGAAGCGTATAATGTGTCTTACCCTATCCCAGCATTACGGAACATTGAAAGCATGATCACGCCGAATTATTCGCTTGTCATATTGTTTGTTCAGGCTACTTCCATATTACAACTCTCTTTCAGAAACATATTTACAACTAAAATGTTACGAGTGTAATATTATTGTCATCGTATATTTTCGCGTAGGTTCGCTAAATGTTTGTCGATACGTCGTCTATGAAAAGTATGTATAAAAAAATATGTTGAGTAAAAAAATCTACAAAAATATAGGAAATGCAACTAGTTTGATGTATAAAAATACTTTATTAATAATCGTTCTTAGATGTTCTAGTATCAATTTAGGGATGACGTTTCGTCGAGAAATCGCCATTCTCGTTTTGGTAGGTCGATACGAGAAATTCTAATACTTTTTCGTCGATATCTTTCTTGCTTTGAAAATTTAATCTTGAATACGATATCTAAACAACAATTTAGTCACTTATCACAAAGATTTCATTAATGGAGGTAAATTACGAAAACTATCTTTGTTGTGATACGAAGTAACCAAATTACTGTTACGTGCGAATAGCGTCACCCCTCTTGTAGTTTTAATACCATCTATTTTCAATTGATTTTACTCGTGTATTTTAAAGTTTTTAGTTTCTATTTCTCATGCAGTGTCTCCTCCTACGCTGCATAACCAATGGAAAATACGTTTAATAACGTTTAACCTCAAATTAAAAAAAAAAAAGGTTTTTTCTGACTGACTGTTGCGAAGTAAAAATGAAGTAGAAGTTAAAAATACAGAAATATATTAATCCTGACCGACTGAAAATATATCAACTTGAAGGTTTTTAGGTACACTGGTGACCTTCCGTTGAATAATAGTGGGAGGGTTTTCGTCATCCAATGGACTGTCATTGCGTGGTCGGTAAAAATATTGAACGGTCTTCTTGCTGACTGAATGAAGTTTGTCTAATGACCTTGCATGAGTTCTAATTTACATCCGATTTGAAACTACAAGAGTTCTACTGTATTCTTTTTTTGAGATGGGCGACAAGAAAACTAAGAATACTAAGAGCTATTGAAATGTTTGCGTTGCGTCAAAGTTACTGCGAATGTCATACACTATTTACAAGGGGATATTTGCTTGTGGGCTTGTTTTAGCTATACTTACATCATATTATACAGCTTGTATGTTGACAATGTTCATATGTACTATGATAATAATTAATTCAGTAATGTTGTACCCTGTATTGTTGTACATATTATGTCGGTTTAATAATAGAGATGTCACTGGAATTCGTCATCTCTGTATTTTCTCTATAACAATGATATGATTTTTTTTGCTCGTTATGTAACGGAATAATGTTAGGTTTTCATAATAAAACGTCCATCTGGTGATTTGTATTCTAGACGGGTGTAACATCTTGTTATTTTGATTCGATTCACTTGATCGATATATATATTTTTGTTGGACGCATACTTTTTGGTTACACAAAACAATTATTTTTAGAGTAATTCTTAAACATTCCCAAGAATAGTGAATTTGTGGTTACACTGAGCACGTTGGATCAATGAGAATGTTCAAAGTGTTTTATCCAATTACATTTTTCGCAGTATCTGCAATAGATGAAGTTTTTTCTCGCAGTTACAGTGGTTTCTTTTATAAACGTTCATTGGCTGAATTACAAGTGTTACCTAGTACGTACTATATCCTAAAACCAAACTGAAATCGGCCCAGAAGTTGTTCAATAAATCACGATCATCTAACCAGACGCGCAAACTAATCGATAATTGCGTAATTTGTATTAAAATAATAATAATAATAATATAATGAGTACTTACGTTTAAATAAGTATCTATTTATAGGTATATTATTCTTTCCTAAATAGGTATAATGTTTCACATTTAATAGCAATTATGGTTTCCATAATATGTGGGCATTATCAAACAGAGCTATCATAAATTATATATATGCGCGTTATTCAAGGCTACTGACTCGTTTAATAACCGAAAAATATTATTATTCTAAATGCGTTCTGTCAATGTTGAAACCTACATAATCCGGGAAATTATACAGGTGAAACAGAATATTTTGTGTTTTTAAATTACAAAAAAAAACGTTGTTTTTTTATTCGTAAAAATGTATTGCGAAAAAAGTCGGGCTAAAAATAAATCAAAGATTGATCATCTCATTATGACAACATATATTGTACAAAATGACTGTCATTTTTTGTTACCTGCTGTGTAACGATTCACGCTGTATTAAATAAGCTTACAGAGTGTTTTTCAATTTTGCTTATAAATTATAATAATAAAACACATTATAAATTTGTTTTAAAATTAAAGAGTGAAGCTCCAATAATCGCAATACATCATAATAGTTGTTCATATATCTTGAATGTATTGCATTATTTTATGTGCGAGCTGTGACATTATGGAAAAATGAGCGTCAGCAAGTTTTAACAGTCACACAAGCCATAAAAGCAATACGTTCAAAATACATACTACATTTTTTGCACGTCCTCATCAATTTTTAGCTAATTTTCAAAATTTTTGACAGTTGGATTTTGAGCAAAATCACTTCTAATTATTGTCGGCTGTCTTTAATTACCATGCTGGTGAACTATGATTTATTATGGAAATGTTAGACGAGTCCGTTTATTTTCCTTTTTGCAACAGCTTTAGTGTTAAATGTATCATTTTACGACCGCAATTAAATTATTTATTATAATTTTAAACCCTCAGTTTAAGGCTCTGAGAATTAGCTAATCGGCTGCACTTTTTTACGTACCATTTTATTATTAAAAGTGAATAGTGAACCCCGTGCAGTTGTAGTTACAGATTTATGAATATTTGATATATATATCATATCTTATATTTTTTTTATTAACTCTTAAGAAAATGAATGTAAAAAATTACTGAAACATTGATTCGCGAATAAAACATGTATTTAGAAAAAAAAATATCAAGTTTTACCCAAAAAAATTATCTCAATTTTTAACAAAATGTTTCGTTATTATACTCTCATCTTTTTTATATTTTTTATTTTTTAGGGCTCCGATGAAAAAACGGAACCATTATAGAATCACTTTCGTTTCTGTTTGTCACTGCTTATTTTCTCCGAATGTACTGGACGAAAAAAGTTGAAATTCAGTACGTAGAGTTAGATGACCCAATAACCGACGTATAATTTAACTAAACGAATTCCGATTTTGCGAGTTAATTTTGGGAACCAAATTATTTTGATATATGATCTTCAATGTATTTGAATTTCACCCTGTATATTAGAAACGTGATGACAGTTTAAATGAATAAATGTATTATAATAATTATAATATAAAAAACATATACCGTATAATATTATAGTATATTCACATGGCTTCTGTATTAGGTCTTTAATGATAGGGGCATAACAGAACACTTGCCACCTGTCTGTGACAAAATGTTGTAAATTGGCCAGTGATGGAATTGCGTATTAGCAGTCTCCGATGCGGAAGTCAAACCTAAAGAATTTGCCTTAAATATTGTAGATTATAGACGCTCAGCAACAGAGACCGTAGGAACTATTTCCATCCCAGTTCTGCTCATATTTATATCCTTCCTAATCATATTAAAAAAAAAAAACAAACACAGACACACACATTTTGTTGCTTTTGAAAAGACTTTGAGGGCTGAAAGATTCTTTACTTTTTTGAAAATATTTTTTTTTTCATTCTCTATTTCTTCTAATGATTAATTGTAAGTTTTAGTAGGAAAGTGGATCAAGGAAGTAGATCAAAATATCGATTATTACATTTGCGACGTTTCGGCCTTTATTAGGGCTTCTTCAGGCATCTAAAAAATATATTTTTGTTATTTTATAATACATGGATAGTCAATCACTACATAATTTAACATGTAAAATAAAAAATAAAATAAGTAGCGTAATTTCAAGATAATTAATGTAAATCCTCTATTGAAAAATGACCAATTGTAGAACGAAATATTTGGATAAACCAAAGAAAAAACTATTTTTAATTTTAATTTTTAATTATAGAATACTGACAGTATATTTTATAAAAAAAAGGTACCTATGTAAATTTGATCCTTAAACGTAAAATTTCAGGAATGATCAAATTATCAGTAAAATTAAAATATTCCAGATAATCGCAGTTAGTGATATTAAATTAACAAAAAATTGCCTTTAGAAATGTTTTTTTCGTAAAAATATGCCACGTTCTTGTTGTAACGTTTATGGTCGAACTACACCCCTGGACGGCGTGTTAGTGACGGGTATCTAAAAAAGATAAATCGTTGTTAATGATGAATGTATTTTTTTGTTTGCTGTTGTCACCTTGTTTAATATAAAACGATTTTTGAATTTATAATCAGGCTTTGTTTAATAACCACATTTTTAATATTCATTCATTATGTTTGCTAAACATTCTATTAAAATATTATGTTGTTAATTACAATTTTAAATATGACGTTTTTATCCTGTAAATCTTCTTTCCGCTTCAGAAGCGCTATGAAAAGATGAAAAGGTTGTCTCTTTAGATTTCTGGGTGGGCTTTAACTTGCTTTTGTGTGGTTAGATAAAATCAAACCATTAACAGCTTTAATGAATTTGTTCACTCTTTTGAATAGCGCTAAAACAGTGTTCTATTGAAATATTCATAAGTGTTCCAGCTTACCCTATTTTAAAACAAAGCATATTGCTAAAAATAACTATAACATTTTTTCCAGACGCCTTGGTAATTTTATTATGTTTATTATTTTTTTTTTTCACAGAGAAAATATTGTCTTGAATGGAATGTCACCATCAACATTCATTTATTTCTATTTTTATTTTATTGTTTTGAATGCCTTGTATACCTTTGCATAAAAGTTTTTATTATTATATGCATAATATAATGCAACATATTTTCTACCTAGTTTTAAGTTCGATTTCTGAAAACTCTACGATTGCAAATTTTAATACTATAATATTGTAATTGATACACAGTACTAGCCAACTTTTTGGGACTGAGTCTAATTTTTTGACAAAATCCTTTATCGTAACCAGCGCGCAACTTTAATGTTGTATAGTAGCCGATAATGTGCCAAACTTAATAAAAAAAAACGATCCAACCATTCTTAAGGGATGCTTTTATAAACATACATATTTACGAATTAAAATGAGGTGCTCGGTTCAAAAATCTGTGTTAAACACGTCAAACTATACAAAATTCCACAAGAAAATTTAAGAGGTACCATTACTATTTTAAGTAAAATAAAGAGACTTTATAGTTTAACACTTCACACTACAGAAGCAAATCTAATATAATTGTAAAAACACAAAAATAATGGCATTGACCGCCGGAATCTAACCTAAATCTTTAGGTTACGAAGCAAGTATTTTACCTCGCCTCCAGCTTAGTTTAATGTTTTACACTCGGTTTTAATCTCAAAAATGAATTTTGCCCTGCATGCCGTGCTAAAAGAAGTTTTACTTCAATGAAAATGATACATTAGTGTGTTGATTCTCATCCATGTTTATTTATATTAATAAGTTAATTGGGAATTTGGATTTTTAATAAATTGATACATCAATTTATTAAATATCCAAGTTCCCAATTAACTTATTAATAAAAATGATACATTTGTCCGTGATCAGACTGTAGTTTTAGTTATTGACGTTTCGCGTCTGCAGTAAGTAATATGCCTTCGTTCTGCTAATTGTCAGTCGGCGCAGCCCACTTGTCATAAAACTGTCTCGTTTTCATTTGTATGTGTGTGCGTGTTGTGGCTTCTGACTGTAAAAAATGATCGTCGAACGTGTCTCATACTTCATACAGTGTTCAGACCAGCCTCCATTCTTCCACGGACCTCCATCCACTCGCCAACATATTCAAATATCGTTTAATGCCTTTCAATTTAAAGCTTTGTTTATGTCAGGTGTTTAGCCGTTTTTTTGACAATTATATTTAAATTAATTTTCTTGTTAACACTACATACGTCTAGCTAATCGTTTAAAGCACAGCTTAATGAAATATATCAGCTGAATCACTCGAAGTGTAAAACCTTGCGCATACATGCTGCGCAAGTGATTGCCATGTTCTTAGCAAACACAATTGACTGTTCTGACTCAATGGTCACATATAACATCCTAAATGCTTTTTTCAAGGTCTTAAAAATTGACAGACAAGGAATTCTGCTAGTGTTTCTGTTTGAAAGCACAGATGAATAAAATTACAAAAGTGACACATTGCCGTTAATGTTGACCTTGATGTACAAAATTAGGCGTTACCTCTAGCTGGGCTGAAATTAATGCATAATTTGAATGATTATTGAAAATTATTGCGGCTTAGAATCTACATTCTTGCTCTACTGATCAAACTTCTGAAAACGTATTTTCGAATCTAGGGATCAAAATACCAAAAAAAAATGGTCAAGAAACGCTCCAAGTTTCAGACTTTTTGTGATATTTTCTATTAGTGGTGATAATAATTTTTACTGCATGAAATGGAAATAAGTACAGTCCTGAAAAGTTTTTTTTCTCGTAAAGTAATCAAGATCTTCCACTTAGCAGTATATTATGTAGGTATGGCAAGTTATTTAGTAATAAATACTTAGAAATGACTTCTTACTAACTGGTGAGCAGTTATTAATTAATAAGCAAGGTAATTAATCATACTCGGTTCATTACGTACAGCACTGTCTCACACTCATCTTTGAGGTTCGACTTTGAACTCTGCACTCTCCAAACAGAAAGATTATTTTAACTAAATATGAAAGAAGAATATAAAGACTGACGTGGAGAGATTTATTGATTTTTGCAATCCTTTTAATTCACAGTACATTTAAATTTCATGCTGAAAATAAAATAAGAAAAATACTGTTAAAGAAAATTAAATTTATTTTCATTAAAAGCTAAGAATGCTAATAAAAAATGTACAATAAAATCAAGAATTTTTAGAAACATACATAAATATAAAGCATTATTATAATAGAAAATTATAGTGTAATGAAATTGGCCTCTTTTCTAAAATGAAATAGATATAGCAACGTCTTGAGAGAGAGATGCCAATATGGTACAAATCAGCGATCTTAAACTAGTGGTTTAAATTTATTTTTTTTTACTGCTGTTTTACAACATATATAATTTTACATCCTCGGCGACAACAGTGAAAATATTTACAAACTATTTCGTTTCCTTGAAAAAACTGAACTTCTTAACAAAATTTAACCAGTGATAAACAGTTATATATATAATATACAGTGATAATTTATAGATTTGGAGCTAATGGCCTTGCTGCCGAAGCCCTATTGTTTAATAAAAAAAAAATGACATATCTAATATTATATTATGTTATTGTATCATGAATCATGAAAAAATAATTGCATTAAAAATTTTTTACTGAGAATGAACTAATAAAAACCAGTTCCATTGTAAGTACTGAAAAAGAATTAACATTTTCTTTTATACGTGACTACACTTTTCAAAATCTGGACAGATATAAATTAAATAATTTTTCTACTAAAAATTTGAGAGCGGATTTACATTCTTTTATGTATTATTTTTAGAGACGTAGTATTTGTAATTCGTATAGAAATATAGAAATACCGTAGAAAAGGATATTTTTCTTATTATTTGATACAAAATCTCGAAATTTATTTTTTCTAGTTGAGGAGACAATACAAATTTTTCATCTTCAAAAAAATAAAAAAAAAATTTTTTTGTAACATAATTGTCTGTAAAGACATTTTCTGTCACATATCCAGAAGATTAAAAAAATTCAAGAGACGTTCGTATGTTTTTAGTTGAAAGAAACTTTTCGATGCACCTTGTATATTAATTGAGCGGAACGATTCGCCAAAACTCCGCGCAATGAAATTAGTTTTATACCGCTGTAATTTTATGTAACATCCGTTTATTAGCAGACATTGGTAGTTCCACATCAAACAGGCAATAGAGTTTATTTAAAAAAAGAGATGAGTAATATTGTCTGCGAAAGAAAGAAAAGGAGACGGAACGGCGTTTTACGGCAGTGACAATTTATAAATGTGACAGTTTGTCGCATAACTCCACCGGCGCTCATTAGTCTATGTGTTTGTATATATTATATGAAGTTAAAATTATATATTTAATATTTATAACCAGATGTCATTGCTGTAAATTGCCACTGTTTTATTATTGTCATAGAATCAAATGATTTATCGTGAAGATCCTTCTTTGTTTTTTAAACTAAGGATCTGTTTCTATTAAAAATTAAGCCATTCATGCAATAAACTAGCATTTGTAAGCGTGAACTCCGAAATTTTCCCCCAGGTTTACCCACGGCGTCGATTCTGACGAGAACGCTTTCTTTATCCGACCGAAGCTTCCTAAATTTCTCAAATTTTTCTATTAATTAAGACTCTATTATCGGTTAAATCCGAAAGTTATAAAATTATAAAATGCGAAATCTGTCTCTTTGTGCGGAGCCGGTTCTTTAAGTTTGGGTATCAATTTATACAGTACCTTTTTTATCAAAATCAATCCTCGTGCTTTCTGGTTAGGGTCGCTATAGATAAAAAATTCAGAGAACAAGTTGTTCCGTCTAACCGTCGTACAAGATTTTCAAAAAATCACAAAGATCCTGTTTTAGTACGATGGCAGTAAAAACTGCACACAGCATTTACTGTTTTTTGGTCTTGCATAAATGACTTACAAATAAAAGAAATATTCTTCCAGGTAGGTAAAAATGTTGTTTGAATGAAAAAATGCAGAAAGACAAATGTCACATTAAATATTTATGTCGATGGTCTTGAAAGACCTGATTATTATCACATTATGTTTTTAAAGCTGTTTCGGAAACACTAAAAAATTATATTTTATTGAAATCGTAAAATAAGGGGTATAGTTTTTTTTAAGTTGTCATTTTATCTAAATAAAATATAGGGGTCTTAAAATAAAGGTAACACATAAATGCTTTTTAACTAGTTTGTTTATGTATACACATTTTATATTTTTCCTTCTTTTTAAAACACCTCGGATCGTCTTTGAATAAATATACCGCGAATAATGAGTTTGAAAGATAAGAAATTATATTTCGAATAATATTAAATCGAAAAAAACTGTTTTTTAAAATATTGGTTTCAATAACGTCTACAATCCAGTAACTTTCCAAATGGTTTTTAATATAAAAAATTCACTTGAATTTGCCAAAAAACCCTTATATGATACTCAGACTAGAGTTGGGTAACTCAGATCTGAACCGGTTCAAAGAGCTGACTCCGACAGAAGATCCGTGAAAGCCGACTCACTTTTTTTTGAGCCGACGGATCAACGGATCCGCATAACTCAGTGAAACACTTAACACACAGAAGCACATTTTACACTTACGTATCAGTTCTTGCTTTGATGCATCTGTCAGCTCAAATAACTCATGCATCACATGTTTGGCTATGCATTCTTGATTCTATACAGGTCGTGATATGATTGACTGAACTAGGTACCTCAGTGGCAGACTGCAGTAACACATTGAGAACTCGGCTATTTTTGAACCGGTTCAGTGAGCCGGCTCACATACGGGATCCAGATGCAAAGATGCAGATCACTAAAAAGACCCGTTTTTCCCATCTCTAACTCGGACGACATTCTTATAGAACTATAAAATATACACTAAATTGCGCCTTAAAAAATGCGAAAAACCAGATTAATAACAAAAATTGGGTCCAATGAACACACGTGCGTACTGTATCTCTTTTAGTTTAGAAAATGTGAGTATAATTTTTTTTTTTATTTTTCTGAAAAACTTTTAAAACCAAAAGAAGCACAGTAGTTTTCTTTATGCATTTTTGACAAACTATGAACTGGGCATGCTTGTAAAAAAGACACCATGAGTACAATAAAATAATTTCTTTTTTTACAAACATGTTTCATTTAACAAATATTTTAGATTTCATACTGCGTCAAATATATATTCTTATTAAAAATCCCGACAAAACACAAAAAACAAATCTATTAGTTCCCTTATTCTCAATATTCGGACCGGTTAATAATATTTCATGGTATCAAAAAAAAAAAAAAAAAAAAACTTGTTGATTCGACCCTGTAGTTTGTTGAGCTTCAATAAAAGTGTATTTTTTTTATTTTCAAAATCTCCTATTATTGCACAATATTACAGATACAAAGGATATTTCCCTTCAGTAGAGCGAACTTTGAGGGGAAGGATACCGTGTGTCTGTTCAATTACTTTTTAATTACTTAAAATAATTTGTGTTGAATATATGCAAATGTAATATATTGCGTAAATAACTGCGTCCGAATATTTTTTCGGCTATATGAAACTCACTATTGATGCTTTGCTCAACATATCCAAGTTTTATTTCAATGATTGATGAATACAATATGTGATTTCGAACGATCTATGCATATAGAAAGGATAGTATTGCGTCATGTTTGCTCAAGAAGCGTGCGCAAGGAATATATTACCACAACGTATAAGCTCTGTAATTTATATTTGAGTATGAGACGTTTACCGCTGGCGTTGTGCCATCTATGAAATAGGGCGGCTGTCTACATGTAATATCGTATTGAGATATCATATTTGCGCTGTCAATATTGACATATCGCCACCGTAATATGCTGTAAAACCTCAAATTTGTCATAATTTGTTCTCAGCTGTATACAGCGGCGTCATCAAGACATGAAGTAACATTTATTTAAAGATAAGCGCTTTTAATGTAACGAGTTTGCGATTAAGGTAGTTGTCGTGGTTAAGGCACACCGTCAGAAAATTCTTAATTTTTGTATACTTATTAAGGACATGATAATACAATTACCCTAAAAATTTGAAGTCGATCGACCGTATATAATTCGAGATAAATTCAATTAAAAATTGGATAATTAACATTGATTGTATACGATTTCCGTAGTTCTGAACCAGGGTCTTATTTATAAAAAAAGAACTAACTGTCAGAAACTTTCCAAAAACTGACAGTCTTTCAATGCATTTGTTATGAGTTTAAAAAAAAATAAGAAAAAATTTTTGACCGTCTAATTATTTATAAATAACGGTTTAAAGTTCAACAATTTATAAAAAAGTATACATGCATATGAATACTGTATGCGTTACGTTTCCACGGGTACAGTCTTGCGTACAAATTATGGACCACTTAGCTCCAAGCTAGTATACTTTTGTGGCACGTATAATCTATAACTTTTTGACAATATTGTACCACGACAATTACCGTAAACACATCAACGCGATCACAACCGCGATGGTGTTGGCGACCATACGTGGCTTTATAAATTGTATTGCCGAAAAATCGCAACAAGTAGATGTTTTCTTCGCTTAAGTCGCCTGCAGATATCAGCTGGACAAAATTCAGGAAATGACACCCTCTCCCCAAAGAAAGTTCTAAGTAAGCCATTAATTAGTACACATATTTGTTAACCACATGTTTTAAAACTAAATTGCTAAATTGATGTGTTATTAGTGTATTTGCCATAGGCAACATACACTATTGGCGTCGGTCGGATGGCGGGACCTAGGGGTCGGACCAAAATTTCTCGACGTTTCATAACCTCCTAAACACTTTGGCACCATTTTTAAAAATGTTTATATATATATATATGTATATATATATATATATTTATATATATATATATATAATACGTATATATATATATATATGTGTGCGGGCAATAACTTTCGAAGGAGTTAATTGATTTCAACTAAATTTGGACCACGTGTTGAAATCTATCACCGCAAGAAGCCTATTTAAAATGGGCCTAATCGGGCTATTTTAAGGGTAGTTTTTAGGGGTTGAAAAATGTTTTTGGGCCCGAAAGTACCGAAAAAATTCTCCGAATCATTTCAAAACTGAAATTTAACCCTCTGGTAGTAATTAAAAAGTGTCCCTAAAATTTTGATAAAATCGGCTCGACAGGACCGGTTTTACAAATTTTATGAAAAAACTAGTTTGCAGATAGTGAATTATTTTCTGAAGTGTGTATATAATTTAGTATAGAGGTTCGATTGATAATAATGTTGCAATTAAGAAAAAAAATGTTATTTCAAGGGGTATATTAAGGAGTCAAATTTTTTATTTTGCCCAAAAACCAAGTTAAATTCGCATAATAAAGCCACACTTCCTGTATTAGCAAATACACTATATTGTCGGCAGGGTTTTGGCACTGCGACCCGGGTTTTTTCTTTTGTTGCAATTTGTCACAAAAAATCAGCGCGAGCGAAACCACAAACAAAATCTAGTTGAAAATAAACAACAAAACTTCAGTTGGTAGATCTTTGATGAGTTTGTTAATTCTTAGTGCTTATGCCACACACTACTTATTTCAAGTTTTATGGACTGTAATCCCAGTTCGATCGTCTGCAAAAATCGAAATTGCAATTACAACATTGCTCGTAAAATCGAATGTCCATATAATATAAAACGTACAACATTTACTCTCAATGCAATTTTAGTTGACAATTCTGTAACTGCTTTATCATCAAAATCATCAGCTTCTCGTCCTTTTCTGACTCAATCGGCATTCCATTCAATGAAAAGAGATAGGTCAATGATATCGACGTCGGTATCGAATTGCTCAGCTTGTGTGTAATACTGATCAGAAGTGATGTATTTCTGTGTATTACAAGAGGGCTCGCAGACACTTCTATAGTGAACTCTAGGGATTTCGAAGATTTACTGAAATTACGTTTTTGATGACCGCCCTTATGTGTCTGTTCGTTACATGTTTGTAATTGTCATCATTTTGTTTGTGAATATTACCGAGCTGGGTAGAGTAGTGGTACAGCACTAGACTCGCATTCGGGAGGTCCGGGTTCGATTCCCGGCGGGGGCAGATGTGGCTGGGACTTTTTCCCACTGCCTTTCGCCGAGAAACGGTAATTCCTGTACCGGCCATCTTGATTGAGGTTTTCCATGGTTTCCCTCAATTAATTCCAGATAAATATCGAGGTGGTTCCTTACTTGAGGCCATGGCCGATTACCTATCAAACTCCTAGTTCAAAAATTACCTACCTTATCCTAATTTCCTGTAATTCCTTCATTCGCCCATTGCTATTATATAAGTTGAAGTTTAAGAAATGTAGAAAAAACGGGAAGTGGTAAAATAAAGTCGAGAAACGGACGTTAAACGCATTATCATTATTATTATTATATCGGTATCGGAATCCTCACATGGCTTCAATGTTCCAAAATTATTTTTCACAATATATCTTGCATTATTCCCTTTAAAATAGCTATACTTTTCATGCAACTGTAGCGGTCGTATAATTATCCATTTATAAAATAGAACTGCGTTTTCAATAGTAATTTTCATAAACTATACCTATAAAAGTAAACTTAATTAAATCTCCGGAATTTTGAAAATTTACCGAAAATGATGTGAAAATATGCCATTTTTATTTAAGTATCTGTAACATTTTTAAAACTGTATTAAATTATGAAATGAAATTTTTGTTATAGGTATAGTTTGAGTCCAAAGTAATTAATAGCAAACGCCGATTTTGTGAGTTTTACAAAAAATCTTTAATTAAATGTTGCCTGTTACTAGTAAATTTGAGTGGAGTTTCTAGTATAAAAATATAATATGTAGGATTGTTATTGTAAAGAATCAAAAGAATAAATTAATATTTTCAAAGTGATGGCCAGCTACAATAAAAAAATTGTAAATACTTTTAACGAAATTAATCTAAATAAATCGATATTTAACAATTATATAGCTTACATAAAATTCATTAGCGGTCATATTTATATAAAAAGGCCCGTCACTCATTTAAAATATTCACTGAATCGTAAATAAAATATATATAAATAACAAAAAATTTCTTTGATTTCCAAGAACTGTAAAATAAAGAATGCTCTCGCACGAATACACAATCAATGAAGTAGAAGTCAACGATGTACTTTAAGTAATATACATTAAGTCTATTATAATAGTAAGCGACAATAAAGACTGAAAGAGAGATAACAATAGAGAGAGACTCCGCTGTATATGAATTTTATAACAAATGTATGTTAAAATCGTTATTATTAAGCAAGATCAAACGCACGGCTTCTACCGTCTCTTCGCGTCTCTGTCATTCCAGATTCTACTGACATTGCGCTACTAGATCAGATCTGAAAGTTCTGAATGTTAAATATTAATACCTCACATGATGTGGAAAAAACAATTACAAATTGCCTTATTATGAAAAATGTTGATTGTTTAGATATATCACTGTAGAACAATTGATAATTCAGCCACCGCGATAGTGGAAAGATTTGGATTTTGAGTTTTGAATTGTAACTTCAACAATGGGTGTTTCATATTAATATAGCAGACTACAGCTATTTATTTGTGTATTAAAAGTAGATATCCATCCAAAATAGTTCAAGAGTGTTACATCGTCACAATCTGTTTATTTTTTGAAAATTCGATAATGCGAAATGAGTTGTGGTGAAGAATCCAAGAATAATTTTTTCACAATTATTTATTTTTCTTTCTACGGTTTTATTTAATTTTTTAGAACTTTCTTGGGTCAGGGCTAGTATTACCTAGCATGCATGAAAAAAATGGGAGAATTCCAAAAAAAGTTTTTTTAACAGATTTTATTATCTTTTATTTAATACTTAGAAATTCTGTGTCAGTGACAGTTTTGTTCAATATATAACTATAAATTAAATTGAATGTCTATCTGGCTGTTCGGGGACTGATTTAAGCTACATTTTATCTCAGAAATTAATCCTGAAAGGAGTGGAAACCTTCATAAAATATACGCTGTAGCTATGAAATTTCTTAAGATAGAAACGTCTCTCGGAAAAAATACTCTTCTTATCTGAAAAAAATAAACACATGTTCAACGATCTTTTGAAAACACCTTCAAACGAAATGAGGGTGGATTTTATATAAAAAAAATTAACTGGGTACAATATATAATCTATACTATAATCTATATACTATATATATACTATAATATTATATACTATATATTATATATATATATTATATACTATAATCTATACCACGCCAGTTTAACGTAAATAAAAACTTTGTGTTAATTTTGTAAATTTTTGAGCGTTTCACGTATAACCGTCGACTCTAATATTAGAGCAGTCATAATTAAAACAAAAAATCCGGCGTCGATAGAACTATGTCCATATTGTTTGTATATCTGCACGATTTATTTTTAGTAGAGCATAGTATTTTATTAGTGTTGGAAATAAAAAGATGCTGGTTAAAATCTACCAAACAAACTCCAATTTTATTGTTTATTATAATAAAGTTTTAAAGATCGTTCAAATTTTCTGAGGGAATATGGTTTCCATTTATATTTGAACTTTGAAGAAATTGTGTGGTCATGTCAAAAATCTTGTTTTTACATTTTTAAAAATCATATTTGACTCTTTGCTAATTGGTTGTCTGCCAGAAACTTTGATCATTCGATAGCACAAAACAAACATTTCTTTCGTATCTTGTCAGATAAATATTTGTAATTTCAAAGTACGGATTTATAGCAACTTTTATATCTTATAATAGAAGTGAAGATTTAGAAGTCACTAAACTCAAACTTCTTTTGAAAACCATAATTTCCATTTTCAGCTATCTAATGAGTGCCTACCGTCTAAACGTCATACCGAAACAAGAAAACGAGGAATTTCTTTCGTTATAGAGAATTATCATTATAATCTATTTTTATGGAAAACCGACCGCGTTCAACTAATAACTTAATAGAGTTTTTCATTCTGAAGGCTTTCGACATACATTCATGAAAGGTCACTCATCAATCCGGTTCTATTTTTTTAAATTTTACTTGCATTTACTTATAATAATAATTAAATAATTACTATTAAAGTTATAGCTGTTATTAACAAATCAATATGTTTTTATTTAACGTATATGGACAAAGATCCATATACATTTCAGCAAAATAAAAATAAACATATTAATTAATTTATTTATTATCGCACAAATCCATTGAGTATGTTCGATAACAAATTAATAATAAATATATATATCGAACGTTATTAAATAGTTGAAGATAAAATTACTTTTAGAGTAGATACGTCAGTAATGGTTTTATGCATCTCATTTTCTTTGAAGAATATTGCCGGCAAATGTTCAATTCTGTACCTTCATATAATATTTTTATTTAAATATTTACTCTTAAAATCATATTGTGAAAACCTCGAACGTGTTTCGTGATATATCCAATTTCGTTATGTATAAATCTCATAACTTGTTTTGCGTCTGTGCATACAGCATCTAGAGTAGACAGATGAAAGTACATATAGGCTATACGATTATTTACATAACAGGGGTGTATTAAAGTTTAACTATTACTACATTGACGCAACGTCAATACAACTGATTTTGACATATAAATGTGTTCATTATAATTTGCGTAATTTGTTCCAGAAATGTTTTCACTTTCAACAATGTGTTAAAGATTTTGAATTTTAGCATTTTTTAAGGCATAAGTAAAAAACCAGACTTGACGAAAATCGAAATCTCTCGAAACTTCTTCAAAACTATCATGCTTGTGTAAAAGGACTCTCCTTTCACTGAGCACAAACAGACATCCGTATATTCTAAGCTTAGCACTTGCGTTCATTCAGAGTTTCCTAAAAACTCAAAAAAAAAAAATAGTAATGATTTGTCACCGTATCTTCTAAACTAAACGAAATATAGACATTTGATTATGCTCGTTGGATTCAACGTATTTTTCTCTATAAATATTCTCAATTTAAAAACTCAAATAAAGATTTCGAATTTTATGGATTTTATTTTCTAATTAAAAAAATATAGATTTTTGACGAACATTAAATTTCTCAGAGCTCCTTCAAACTTACCATGCTTGTAGAAAAAGTTTCCAATAAGCGTAAGCAAACGTCTCTGTTTAGAGATCGTATATGCATTCATTCTCAGAAAAATTGTTTTCAGCGTAATTTTTGTATAAAGATTCTCAATTTTCAAAATATATTTAAGATATCGATTTTAAATTTACCAGCACTAACTCCAGTTATTTCTTAATGCACCCCTTGGAGCCAGCGTGTAATATGAAACGTTTATTTGCATTTTGGTTTCAATATCGCTTCGTTTTCCCCTTCAATATTATATGTACATAATATCATAAAAGGTGTCGGAAATCAATTTTGGCTTTGCGTGGAAATCAAATAATATTCTAAATCACTTTAAAAACGTACGAAGAATCGTGAAAGTGTAGTATTTGTATAATAAAATAATAAACATCAAATAATATTCTAAATCACTTTAAAAACGTACGAAGAATCGTGAAAGTGTAGTATTTGTATAATAAAATAATAAACAAAAAAAATATATTTCCTTCCGACTCGTAATATTTTGTACTAACATAATTTCAGTATAATTATTTTTAGGGTTCCATACATCCGATGAAGACATGGAACCCTTATAAGATCACTTTCTTGCCTATCATAGCTGATTTTCTCCGGCTCTACCGGACGAGAAAAGTTCAAATTTGGTACATATATACAGTTAGATGACCTAATCATTCACGTATAGCGTAAATAATCGAATTCCCAATTTGGGGGCCAAATTATTCAAAAAGGTATTCTCTGACAACTGATTCTGAAATAATGTTATATTTCAGGAAAAGCCGATCCATCGGTGTCGTCATCATTTTTAACTGATCGTTTGCAAAATAAAACTCATAAAATTATTAAATAATACGTATATACATCTACGGTTTCTACAATGAAGACATTAACAATCCATAGGTATTGATTATGGGTGAATTTTAGAGGTAGAAATTTGAAAATTTAATATGTTACCGTTGAGTCAAAGCTGCGGACACAATATCCCCCTAAGCGAAGTCGCAGATAAAAGTAAAGTCTCTTATTCGCGTTTGCCTGTATGGGCGCGAAAATCGTTAGACCAATTTCAATTTAGTTTTCAAGGTTATATAAAATATTATCCTAAAACTAATTAAAGCCATGCATTATCTATGCGAAATACGAAACACTATAAAACTATAAACTATAAAATTTTCGGGTTCAAAGTTCCACCAGTGAAATAAAGGATGAGTTGGTCACTGCATTTTAAAAATATTATGCAAGTTAATTAGTAATATTTACTAACTACATTTAATGTACACCGTGTCATATTCTGCATAATTAATTGCAGAAATCAATAACCATTCGTTGCATTTACCACTAACGTGTTATCAGTTGTTTGCAAAAATATTTTAAATTATTATAAAATATTTAAAATAACAGAAACCAGTTTCTGTTTTTAAAAACTGCAATTCATTTAAATAATTATACAGATTGTCTGTGAAAATTGTCCAATTAAATTTACTGAAAGTTAAAAGTAAATTGAATCTTTGAAAAAAGTAATATATTCTTAAAAATAATGAGTGTAAAGATCTTCTCATAGCAAAAGCGCATTGTCAACCTTTTCTAAGTTTAAAAAATAATTTATATTTCAAAATTTGAAGATCACAGTTCACACGTTGCATAATTAATTATTTTTGAAATTTTTGAAGGAATTTTATACATAAGTAATAAAAAAATTAGTAGACCGTTTTTTAAATAACTTCGTTTATAATTAAAAAACAAAAATCTGTTCCAGAAGGTATTATATATTGATTTGTAGAATCGATAACATATCCTAATATAAAATATAATATAATATAAAATACTTCTAATATATTGAATAATGTATATATCAGATCCTTTTAATGTTAATAATATTATAAATATTTTAGAGGAATTAGTATCAATGATCCTAATTCCTCTAAAATATTTATAATATTACTTCTAATATAGCTGTTTTATCAAGAAAAAAAATATAAATAAGTTAAATCGATAGGGTAACTTTTCTTTGTAACTAAATTTATTTTATAATATTTTTTAATTTTATAAATAAAAGCAAAATGTGTTTTTACCCCTAAATATAAATTCTTAAATTTAAATTCTTTTCTTTAAAGTAAAAAAATATGTATTCTAAAAATATTCATAAGTAAGGGAAATAGGAACTTTTTACTGTAAAACCAATTACGTTTGTTATTTTTTAACAAAAAAAAATTACTTCCGGAGTGGCGCGTGCTAAAGTTCTACAATAACAATGTTAAAATTTGATCCTCTGAAAATCTGAAATACCACTAAACACATTTAAATTTTTTACTGTTTGTAAAGAAATAAGTACAAAAAAAATCTTTCCATATGTTTTAAATGATTCACATCCAGCATCAGTTTATGTGTATTGTACTTCTATCCTTCTTTGTTAGAAAAGAAAAATATTCTAACTGCTGCAATTTTATGCAGAGCTAATTTTAAAAAGTCACTTATGCTGGAAGTGTTCTTAAAACATAAGACTTGTGACTTTGTGGATATCCATTATGTTTGACAATTTTAAAACACACCGAAAATGCGAAAGGGATATTGGAATATAAAAATAGAAACTATTTAATGCTTTACTTGGTTTTTATGTAGGTAAATATATTATTTAAAGTTTGAACGGATTTTATATTTTTTGATGCCTCTTTTTAATATAATATTTTTGTTTAGACGTTAATGACCCATTTTTCATTTGTCTATTATCTAAAACCACTCTATTCTTTAATTAATGAGCACCTTCAATTCATCAAAAAAAAAACGTTTTAATTTAATTTGAGGCTACCAACTGTCGAATTATTTGCATTTGGTACGAATTTTTATTTTAAATATATTGTTGAAATAAATTCACACTTTGAGTATAGTTCTCAGACTACAAGCTGAGTCCTAAGATATTAGAAAATTAGCAATATAAAATTTTTGTAAATAACTGCGTCTCTACAATCTAGATCAAGAGTGGACAATCTTTTTTATAACATGGGCCAGAATAAATTTTACGTTTTTTCCGCGGGCCGTAGCAGTTAATTGACACCTTCTTGTGACCTGTAATTTTTTAGTTTGTAAATATGAAATAAATTTAAAAAAAGATGTTAATTACTACATTTATTTCTCTTTTTAAGAATAGTTGTTATGAGTGGGGACATTTGAAATGAAATATGCTTTAATAGATTTAATACTATTAGTAAATTATGAATATACATGCATTTAATATTAAATTTAAACTAGACGAATTACATCGAAAAATATTGTTTATAATTCCTTCTATAGATATCACGGGCCGCAAATGGCCCGCGGGCCGGGGGTTGCCCACCGTTGATCTAGACGATTATCAGACCCATTCGTCTATTAAACTATCACGCTAAAACGGCTGGTGTACTATACACCTGAAGGTCACTCGATATAAGAATTTTAATTGAGAATACTTTGAGGGATTTTTCTCAACATTTTCAGAGAACTATGCCATCCATTGTGAATTACTCACGTAATTCACTTCCTTAAGGTAGTTGTCGTGGTTAAGGCACACCGTCAGAAAATTCTTAATTTTTGTATACTTATTAAGGACATGATAATACAATTACCCTGAAAATTTGAAGTCGATCGACCGTATATAATCCGAGATAAATTCAATTAAAAATTGGATAATTAACATTGATTGTATACGATCTCTGTAGTTCTGAACCAGTTTCTTATTTCTGAAAAAAGAACTAACTGTCAGAAACTTTCCAAAAACTGACAGTCTTTCAATGCATTTGTTTTGAGTTTAAAAAAAATAAGAAATTTTTTTTGACTGTCTAATTATTTATAAATAACGGTTTAAAGTTCAACAATTTATAGAAAAGTATACATGCATATGAATACTGTATGGGTTACGTTTCCACGGGTACAGTCTTGCGTACAAATTATAGATCACTTAGCTACAAGCTAATATACTTTTGTGGCGTGTATAATCTATAACTTTTTGACAATATTGTACCACGACAACTACCTTAATTTTCCCTTATTGGACGGTACCAAAATCATATTATATTGTCATACTTATATATTTTAAATAGACCTACAAGAAAAATATTTCGATTCAATTTAAATTTTTAAGTATTCATGAAACAATACCGTAAAAAATATTTGCATTTTTGTAGTATGTCTTTTTGTCTCTGTTATGTTTTCAGCTATATATTTCATTTATGGCTTTACAACAGGGGTGAACAACCTTCCGAAATGTACATGAAATAATGTTAATACGATGGCTATTTTGTAAAACATATTGGTCTTTGTTCATAAAAACACAATATTTTTAGTCTATATGCGTTAAATGAAGTGAAACGCTAGTCAGCATGATGGTTTCGTATGTGACGTCACTATTATAGTAAACAAAGCACGGATTTCTTAAAAATATCATGAAAATAGCATGTCTGTCTACATTTATTTACTATAGAATAGAATATTTATTTGCTGTTTTGTACAAGTTCACTGACAATATTGACATTACAAAAAAAGTGACGTCACTCCAAAACAAATCATGCACGCGGAGTTGCAAAATTAAAATTTAATATGCCGTCTTGAGGTATTTAGCGATTTCATTTTGAGGAAACAAGAAGTCGAGTGATACATTAGCACATAAATAATTGAAAACACTTTCCGAGAAAAGTGGGTGTACGAGCGTTTGAAGTTATACTTCTTTAGTGTAATTAAAAACTAATTTTTAATATACATCCAAATAATTTCTTGACATAAAATCTTCAAAAATTTTAAGAATAAAACTTACAAAAAAATTCACTTCAAACTTTTATTTTTTACTTTTATATTCAATACATCGAAGTAATCGAAAATACGGTATTATAAAGTCCACTGGATGGTTGTAATCAAAGGTCATAGTCGTTTAGTATACCTATTATATAGTTTTCATTGGTTTAGTCCGTCATTTCAGTCTTGGTCAACTTCATCTTGCCGAATTTTCGTTAACGCGGTCAACTTCATACTTTCGAATTTTCGTTAACTTCTACTCTCAGCGCGCCAAAAAAAATATAACTTCAAAATAGCCTATTGACTTACAGCCCATGAATTGGACACCCTTACTTTGAAGTTATTCGACACGAGCTGTATGTTGCATCACAAGTAAAAGATGTCGAGGGAGGGAAAAAAGTAATGGGCTGTGAAATTATGAGAATCAAGCATCATGAGTCTTAAGGGCGAGGGTCTAAAGCTTGTCTGTTCTCATCCTGAGAGAGACAGTGTAATAGCGTAATGCACCATCAGATATTGTACGTATAGATGGCTGATTAAATGCTTTTTTTCTGTCTCTTTCTGTCTCCCTTAAAATATTAGAGTAGATTTCAAGTATCTGTTTCGCAAAGAGTATTTATATCATAATAGAAAATTGTATCTGTTTCAGATAAGTATACTGATAAAAAATACTCGAAAAAATAATCAATGTCCATGCTTTCTACTATACTTCAGATATTTTCGAACCCTTATTGAAATAGTTTAACCTATTAATGTCCAGATACGTAGATAGTAACCTTTTTTTATAAACTGTTGTTGCATAACTTCTTGATTTCCGGGCTGGTACGCCGTGGCTCATTGGTATTTCTAGCGATACCAATGGACCACGGCGTACAAGGCCGGAAATCAAGAAGTTTTGCAACAACGCCAGCCGTGAAACCCTACACAATTGTTGTTGCATATTTAAGAAAAATAGAGTGTTTTGTTTTTTGTTTAGTTTGGATGAAATTATGTTTTCGGATCCTTTATGAAATTGTTTTTAAAATATTCTACTCTCATAGCATGACTCAGAAAGATTTAATTTTTTTTTAAGTGTCCGTCGAAAAAAATTGTTATCGAATTAGTTTATTCTGTATACTAATTTTCGAAAAAGCTAAAATTTTCACAATTTTTCGTAACATTTTTTACACTGGTTATAAGATAATTATTATCAATAAAAATTAATAAAATATTGTCTATAATTTTCGTATTTTCGGTTTCGAAATATTTTTCCTGCTTACATCCTTGCGATTACTAAATCAAATCTAATGCTCAAAAAATGGTTTTTGGATTTAACTCAAAAGTTACTGGAGCGTTATTATAGTAACCCTGGGGCCAACCAAGTTTTTGATTCATTGTGATATCTCAAATGGTTCCAAAAGGTATAATGATGACCAGGGATGTAGGTATTGGATTTCGTCTGCAGGTATACCTACGACAGGGCGCAGTCCATGGTATAGTAGCAGAACTCGAATAACGGAGATTAAGACAATCGGGCGAAGCCGGACAAAACATCCAGTTGTAATAACTTAAAAAATTGTATGCATGAATGAATTGCATGCACTGTTAGTTGAAAAAGGATGGAACCTTAGCGAGAATAAGATGGCAATGCGTAGAACAATCTCATCTTCATAATCACAATAACAATCTGTATCAATCGAAGCATATGATTTAAGAACACGCACTAAGATTAAATTTTATTAATAAAAGAAGATATATTGCCAAAGTTTTTTATGTCCAAATATTGAACTACAACAATATGTTATGCAATACTCTTAAAAATTTTTATGGCTTGTTTTTGTTGAAACAAAAGTTTAGAAAGATTCTTTCCTGCTTTATACGTAATATTTTAACTTTATTGTTTTATGTTGAAATACATTAACCAATAAAATTGTTATAATTTTATGTAACTTGGGGAAACAACCCTGGAATATTATTAGATAAACTAGTTACATTCCTCTGGATCAATAGAATATGAGAAGTATTGGAAAATACGTTATACAGGGTGACTGAGTGAACAATACATTGAAACTAGGGTTTGCAATCCCGCAGTCTTTTTTTTCCAGCTGTAAATTTGCGGTAAATTTGCCTTTACAGCGGGATCCCGCTTTAATTCCCGCGAGAGATTTAAAAATATATTTATATATGAAAATAATGCTATTATTGTGGAATGTTTATATTTAATCAAAAAAAATATAAATAATTCTTGGTATGTAGAAATCAAACAGGTAAGCATTATATACCGATGCACATTAAAAACTATGTTTATTAACTATTATCTAAGAATTAACAGAAATTAGCATATCAATAACATATGATATGACTTTTGTTACTTATCCATATATATTATTGTCTCTATTTACCTAACGTACTTCTTGCTGATTAGTAAATTTATAAACTTCTAAAGAAATAAAAAAAAAAATTGCTGACACTAGAAGTCAAAGAGATCGATCAACCGACAATTATTAATTGGTAATATTTATTTAGTCAACTATAAATACGTAACGAGTAACGAACTTATCGTGTATTTAAATTTTAAAGTTGTACGTATAAATAAACATCTAACAAATTAGAATTAAAATATAACTTCGTGTTAAAAAAACCAAACAAAAAATCACAAATCATGAAAATAAAAGTTACTTATTATAATATTGAAAAATCGCAGGATTGTGGACAAAAATATTAGATTGAATTTTCTGTATGTACCTGAAAAAGGCAAAAAAGTTCAAAAAATTTCCCGCGCGGGATTTACAGCACACATGCGGGAATTCCGCAGGTCTCTTGGCATGCGGGAAACCGCTGTAATGCGGTAATGCGGAATGCGGGATTGCAAACCCTAATTGAAACGGAGAAAGAAAAATTTAGCAGAAAAGTTCTCGGACATTTTTTGATGAGGTATGATCGATTCCTGCAGCCGCAAAAAATTAAAATAACTACTCAATGAATCGTTCATAATTTTTTTGATAGAAACACAATTGTATTACTAATCAACACATTAAACAAGCAATTGACTTAAATTGCTAATTTGAAAATAGTGTTTTATATAAGTGAACCAAGCATAAATACGAGTGAACAGGTTTCTTTAAGATCGATAAAATATGAACATAAATTAATTATCTATTTTGAAAAAGTGCAGGTAACTGAGCCATAAAATTATAAAAACAAAAATGTGTAAAAAATGACAATTGTCAATTAAAGAATGCACTTCATTAGTAAACCATTAATTAATTTCAAACGCACACAGATAATCAATATTAATTCCTGAATTACATAAATTCTTAGTCGTTGGGTGGTCACTATGAGTCCAGTATCTTGAGATGATGGAAATAGTATTATATAGAATTGTATAATTTAAATATCAGTTCATATGCAATTATTTTGTTCACAAAAAAATTCCAACATGAAAAAAGACTTATCTGATTTCGTTATAAGTTCCGTTTCATGTAATTCATATGTTTACGTCAGAATTTACTATTATTTTCTTCCGTTTATGTTTTATTTAAGATTCCTTTTAATCAAGTAATTTGATATAAACATAAGTATATTTTAAATGATTAAAAAAATACCTCTGTATTTATTAGTAGGTTATGTATCTATTATTCTAGTACGTGATGACTAATATTTTTCGAATATGGCAATATGTTATAAACTAGCGCCAGCGACTTTTAACAGTCAAATAAGTCATAATATCATCACGGACGAGATATATATAGTATTTTTTGCAATAGCTGATTTTCACCTAAATTTCTAAATTTTTTACAGTTCAATTTTGATCAAGATAATTGTAAGCTACGTTAAATTCTTATGCGGTTCTTATGACTTACCATGGAACTGGTAACGTGACTACGTTAATTGTACTTCATATAGCTCTAGTGTTAAATGTGTCATTTCACGACAAAAAATAATTTACAAATCGATTTTTTTTTATTTTCCCTCATTAATATCTGATATAAATTTGTGATTATGTATAAATATGAACGTAAATCAAACTTTCTTAAAGTCCTCACCCACTGAATCGGATCGGATCGGCTCGGCACGACCGGCAGTTTTGGAATACATGAAGTTAAATGAGTTCGCACGCACTAGTACGATACAATCGGCAGTCTATCGGTGTACATGCCGAGTCGATCCGAGTCGTTGCAGTGGGTGTGGACCTTTATCATTCAACACAAGCAATCCATTCGTCGTCGGTTTCCTCCTACAAGCTCAAGGAGACTTAACGTAACTTTTATTGATACGCAAAAATTGTTATCAAAACAGACCTGTTTATAATTAGGACAGGTCACCTTTTTTTAGCACAAATTAGTTGTGTGACCAAAATTTTAATCACAAATTTATTAGGAGATCTGTTTCCGTCTAAACGGAGTTAAAACAATAAAAACGTCAGGCGTGAGTTTCAAGACAGCGTCTAGTTGACGCATAATTTATTATCATCTTTTGTATTATCATATGTGCGCGTGATGTAGCAGCGACTGGCGACATGAACGTGTCGTTTCAATCACTGTCTAGTTGCAAGTGATTAAAGCAGCGCCCGTCAATGTAGGTAGGTAAGAAAGAACTGTGCAGGGCCCACAAGTGTATAGTTAATGGCCAGTCGTAACAATACACACTGCGTTGGACTTTGGTTACCGCCACTCTTCGTTCACCTTGTTGCGAAGATACGGTAGGTGTTCTATGGTCTGCCTAATACACTATTATACGAAAGGACGTTTCTAAATGTTGTCTACGCAGAAATAAAATTGTCGCATCATATTAATATGGTGAAAAAAAGTGGACTGCGTGTCTTATGATTAAAAACTAATTTTTAATATACAGGTAAATAATTTTTTGAAATGAGATTTTCTTAGAAAAAATAACCTCAAATATTTGAAAACACATTCAAAATTTTATTTTAGTTTTCATTCCATTGAGTAATCAAAAATACGATATACTCGTAAATTCGACTGGATGACACTTAAAACGACTATTGGTCGTAATCAAAGGTTATAGTCGTCTAGATAACAAAAAGTGCGTTGATTGCGTCCATCTGTCATTTCAGTCTGAGTCTCTTATGGCCAACTTCATACTGTTGAATTTTCGTTTACGCGACCAACTTCATACTGTCGAATTTTTTTTAACTGTGCGTCTGCTCCTTCCGTTGCTTGCTCGAAGTATGACGTACAAAAAAAAATGACAATTTAATTTTAAGCAAATTCACTTCTAATAAATTATAGGCTGCTTTTGATTTTCATACTTTTACTATGGACGACGACGACTACGTTTAAAATTTCTTTTGTTTTACTTTATACATTAGTGTGAAAAGGGTCATTTTACAAACGCCATTCACGCATGAAAAACAGCTATTTTATAGGGGGTCGTGCAGAAAAATTTATAATTAATACGTAATGAACAAAATAATATATATGATAAATCGAAATTATGAAATGGGGTTGAGAATGGTGGTGAAAATAACAAAAAAAATGTATTTTTGTACACCCGATATTTTCTACATTTTTTAAACATTAACTTAATTTTAAGATAATAGATAATACAAACGCAGTGCCAGTGCATTCAGAAACAGCTTTTAAAAAGTTGCGTGTATTAAGTCACAGTTTGACGTACAGCGTGACATTTTTGTTTATTATCTACCTATAAAAACTTATTCGCACACTTATTAACGACCATATAACGCCCGTTCGTCGTTATTAACCCGTAAAAACACTATACAGGGTGTTAAGAAATCCAACCACAATAGAATAACCATTATATACTTTCGAAGATGTGGTAAACATTATTTTTACTAATATAATAAAGCTGAAGAGTGTGTTAGAACGCGCTAATCTCTGGAACTGCTAGTTGGATTTCAAAATTCTTTTCGCATTTGATAGCCCAATTCTTGAAGAAGGTTATAGGCTATTTAATATCATGCTGCGACCCTTAGGACCGAGCAAAAAGAAAAAGTCCGAATGAACGCTGAGCGAAAACGAAGTAATAGTACGGACGATGCGATGCGGTGGGTCGAGAACCGAGCATTACCGAGAAAAGTGCTACTGAGTGGGGCGCAGCCCCGCGAGATAAGATTGCAATGTGGTGGAGCCGAAGGCTCCACTACTGTTATCGCTGCCATGATGAATCTCAAGATGTATTGATTGAATTACAGTACACAGAACCTCAATTACAGTTGACAACGATATAACAGATGATACACACCACTTCCGTGACACTTCTTCTGAATTACTCTTGTAGAAAGTGGGTAAGTGGGATTAGTCTATCATATGATAAAAATCATCACAAAAATTCAAATTTTAAAAACACAAGTTATTAAAATCATGAAAATGTATAAAATTTTTTTAATTTGTGCAAATATTTTTTTAAAAATATTTTAAGACAATTTATTGTACATATTCCGCTGCTATATTTTTTTATAATTTTTATAATCTTGGCATTGTTTTGTTCGTTTGTTACGAACACTTTCAGAAGGTAAAAATCTATAAAAACTGTTCCAATTATATGATCGTACCTAAAATAAAATTTAAATGTTCTACTTTTTAAACAAATCCTTTGTAATGTGTCTTGTGACTCAGACGCAACTTATACCTCCATATTATTATTATTTTATTGCTTAGTTTTATTACCATGTGTATATTTGATACAAAATTACACGTATTTATTTTTTCTACAAAATAAATGGCTCTACATACATAAAAATTGGAAATAATGAAAATTTCGACCGCACAACAGGTCACACAATAAAAAATTAGGAACATTGAAAACAAGAGATTAGTCTCACAAAAAACAAAGCAATGTTAACAGCTGATTAATACCGCTATTTATAAATTATATGTAATTTGAAAAAAACTGAAATTGTTAGTTTATTTTTTGATAAATTTAGTTCAAAAATTGTTGGCATAGATTTATATAAGCTATTACAAAAGAACAGAAATGTTTTCAGAAACGACAAAAAGCTATTAGATATATAAAAAAATTAAACAAAAGAAAATATTTTACATCAACAATATTCAATTTGCACCCGCATTCAAAACTAAAATATAATAAATTAATCTTAAAAACCAAAATCTCACAACAATTATCACAATCCTTGCCAAGAACTGTCACAAAAATGTGAATAATATAAACATAGAATTTCAAGACAAAATATCACTTTGGTTGATATATTTAACACACATGCGTGGTCTTCGAAACAGTTGAAAGCACATCACATCAGTGTGAACAGTTGAAAGTCGGGAATTAAACAGTTGAATGTCCCTATACACGTCCGTTATATTATGTACACATAATTATAAATTTCAAATAATAATATCAGTGAAAAAAACAATGGACAGCCGCCCGACCTTCGTCTGTTTCTATATGAACAGTCATTAAATTAACACGGTTGCCAACTGAAAACAAGTCAAAAAGATCACTAAAATTATACGATGTATTGTTCTTGTGTTCCCTATTTATCACATAATCACAGTAGTGTTGACACTGATGTTTTATTAACTCAATTAGCCGAGCTTTTCATTTCTAAAAATTTACACAAAAATGCGTTTTCTATTTTATTCGCAAACTATGAGCATTGTGTTTAAAAAAAAAGATTTTTTACCGGTTCTTCTTAAAGATATTTTTACTTAGCTCTTTTCCCTAAAGCAGCGCATAAAATAACATTTTACTGCCGCCTAGTGAAATGTGAATAGTTCTGGTCGCACTATTCTGTACCAAAGAATTTTTTAATATGGCAATTTTCAAAGTATCTTTGCCCCTTCATCACGCCTGTTAGACCTATGAAAATTGCTAACATGCTCTGTCCTAAAGTCAAAGGTTTTTTATTAATCGTGTGCATTTAGCTAGATTATTTGTTTAGTATTACACATGTGTTTTAAGTGTCATTTTTTTTCAAAACCGCATATAAATATTGTAACACTAAAGTACAGATGATGTATTTGACATTAATATGGTTTATAGTAAAGCTATAATATGTCCACCGAGATTTGAATTTATAATAATTGTATAAATTATACTGATCTAAAATGAATCACCGGTACTATCTGTCTTGTTGACTTTAAAGTTTGTACATAAAATCGTTTTTGACGCCTAATATGACGCGCCGATAACTGCAAATTATTCAAAAAAATGCTAATAATTCAATCTTCTTCATATACCCTACAAGACCTTCTGTCTAGCTTTGTTTGAATAATCCATGTTTTCTTCTCTCTTTTGACACGGTACAGTAAATTTGATTCTCGAGATTGAAAATGTAACGGACGGACGTACGTGTAGAACATTAAGCTAAACTGACGGTGTTGTAGAATATTTGTCTCGTAACCTAAAGATGGTAGGTTTGACCGCCGCGTTCAATGCCGTAACTTGTTTTTATTTTATATTATAATTAAATCAGTTTTACTTCTGTAGTGTTTAGTGCTGCAAAATTGAACCCAATAAATAAATCTACATAGCGCAGTTAAATTTTTAGATAATTTTTATAAAACAAAATATTAAGGTAACAGATTTAATCCTCCACTTCTCCCGGAGATCAACACCTAACCTCGCATGGAACAGATGTAACACGTGTGGCAGACATTCACGCACGTGTCTTGTGGACATTCCATATCCAATTGTCACGTCCGGCGCTACTAACATTCATCCTTGTCTCTCCCTAACGAATTTCTTCCAGCCTGTCATAACTTTTATATATCGTCATATTTCTACGCATTCCCGAGCGTCGACCCACTTTAAATTAGACGCCAGCTCAGCACCACTAATAATTAATTTCTTGTAATTCAAATTATCTCTTAATAATTCTTCTAAGAAATTATACATTTTATTTAGTTTTTTTTCTGAAAAAAGTTCATGCCTGTAATTTGCTATGACGTAACAAATTTAAGGTTTAGATGTAGATTTTGTGTAATTTTCATTTATGGAGTGTGTAATGTAAAGAACATCACTGTTTGTCGGACGGTATTTAAACATTTTGGCAGTTGGTCGTCAAATTGTATACCTTTCCCCAATTCCAAATTTACCTTCCAGAACGCTGACTATAGAATCACTGTTTACCGGACGGCATCATACAGTTCGACCGTCGCGTCATCTACCAAACAGTATAGTTTTCCCCACTTACAAACTTGCCTTCCAGAATGCTGTTTGCCGGACGGCGTTATTCAGTTCGGCCGTCGCCCGTCAAATTGTATAGCTTTGCCCATTAATAAATTATACAATCACTGTTTGCCGGACTATACTTATAGTTTTGTCTATTCACACCAAAGATGAGTTCGTGGACTCGCTCGGACATACTCAAGGACCCCAGTTTAGGAAACGCTGTTGTAGAGCACAACTGCCATGTCCAGCCAAAGTGCATTTCCTCAGGTATAGAAAAGATAGCAATCTACGAGTATCTCCGATGTCTGCTGTGAACCAACCCATATGTCACGATTTTTAAGGCGCCTCCACCTGCAATTTACAATAAATTATTTCTTAAGTTCATGAGCTCATGTGCATGGAAATTAAAAATGCATTGCATAAATAAAGTACTCATCCTCAAGTAAAGCGAACCTGTACGCTAAAGGACAAAGGTACCAATTATTATCGACCACTCACCTGTGAATTGTGATCAACTACTTTTATATATATTTTGTAGTTAACAACATAAGGACACTGGTTAAGCTGTGAGACAAGCCTGAAGCTTTCCGCTGTGTGCTAAATACTTTACAATAAATTGATACTATTGTGTTTACAATACATTAAAGAAGGTTAAAAAGATTGTGGAATTTTTATTATTTATTTATTTTCTTTTATAAACCTCTAAAAATTACCTAAACTTTATATAAAATTATTTTATTAATTCAGATGATCGGATATGATATTCCGTTTTGGTAATTTGCAAATTAAAACGACGATAAACAAAACTTTTTTTTGGAAATTTTGAGCGAAAAATCTTGACACTAAAAGTGCACTTTACCATTAAATGCATTCATTGTTCAGTTTATAACAAATAAAAGTTACCCTATCGTAAAAGTGACACTTGTAAAACACATATTTTTTTTAGTTTTTATGACATTTGGAAGAATTTAATTTGAACGTATGTACTGAAATATATAACAAGAGAACATTATCTTATTATCGACAACTCCTTGTTTAAAAATAAGCTTGAAGGCATTTTAAAATTATTTATTGCCTAATTATATTTATCTCACTACATAAAACAACTTTAAACAAATTTTACACTTAATAACTAAAGTATTTTTATAGTCTTTTAATTAGTCTATGTTATACACTATATTTAATTGCTTATACACCGCGATTTAACCTTCAAAACAATAGACCTATTATAATTTGTATACATAATTATAAATATCTTCAGCGTACATCTAAACCAAACAATAATGTTCACACATCACACTTTTTACATTAAAAACAATATAACATCGTACGGCGTACGATATTAAAACAAATGAGCCTCACAGTTTAGAACAAATGAACATCACACTATGGAACAAACGAATGTCGCACACAAATTGCATACTACAAATAAAGGAAACATTTTGACATATCTAAAATCATAGTAGAACTTGAGTTATGCTAATTTTCATATTTTGGATCAGGAAATCATTCATTTGTTTTAATTTTTTTTAAATGACTGAACTGGCATATTATTTAAAAATTGTAAATAACAAAAAATTGTTTCGGGCAGAAATAAAGCGTCACGACTCACGGAAAATCTTTTACTTTTTAAACCATAAAAAAACAGTTTTTTATTATACCCACGATCAGTAATAGGTACCTATAATACATTTTTTCTAGCTTAAAATTAAAAAAAATCTCTCAACTGCAAGTAACTTTTTTGTATGAAAATAAAGCTACTTATATGTTTGTTTTATAATGCACAATTTTCATATTTTTCATTAATTTTAAAAAGCGTATTCTTTAGTTTGAGTTATATATAAGAATATTTCTAAGATTAATACATATTAGGTATATGCTACTTTTTAGTAAATAGGTATCAGAACGTATAATCGAGACTATACTGTGCATTGTTGTGACATATCAAGTCTAGTATGAAACATATGATTAAGATATGATAATTGCCTTCATAAAATGCATGCATTGTTTCATGTTTTCAGATGCAATTCTAAATACAAAGTTCCCCACAGAGTTTTTGTGTTTTACCCGCAGCTTGTTTTCAAAATTTATTGTTCTTTTTATTAGAAACACGCGCCCGCGGCATTTTTGTCGATTTCTGTACATTTTAAATAGTTTATTAGATAGAGTATACTATACTATTTCCCAAAAAATGGTAAGTAATCACCATATTCTTAGAGAAGGATAGAAGAGCATTTACGTATCATTGATAACGTAAGAAGATCCTCTATCCTTGTCCAAGAATATAGCGATTACTTTATCCTTAAATCTAGACTTAAGAATATCTTTTGTTTGCAGCTAAATGGTCTTATTCCTAAATCTAGATTTAAAGCTGAGAGTTGTACCAGACACCCATTTTTAGTTTGGATATATTGGGTATATTTTATTAGATGCAGGTGTTGGATTGACCATAATATTGCAGTTAAGGTGTAAAAAGGGTTAAATTTTTTATATTGTCCAAAAACATATTTAAGTTAACATAAAAAAGTCACAAGGCACGTCCACTATATTGTCAGCAGGGTTTGGGCACTGCGACCCGAGTTTAAATTATTTCTGTAAACAAGCATTTATAATTATCACGGTGTTAATTGGTAATAACATTAGCCATTAGACTATGCCAGTCGGCACCTGTCAGCGTATGCAGCTAGAAATCATAAACTCATATATTATATCCACTTTCGCTGTGTCCACTGTTTAAAAGGATATGCAAATATAGTGGCTATCAATAACTAAGATACATTGCTTAATTACGCGGAAAACATTAAATACCAGTGATGCAAAATTTATACTGTGTGTTCGTCAAAAAAAATGTGTAATTATTTGTAAATTGGTTTTTACGGTATAGTTTGTAAAACTTAAGTTCATAGTTACCACCGTAAGATAAGCTATATAGCTTACTACAGTTGTTAAGATACGCCTACTGTTACACTGCTATATTAGGAAAATGCATTTTCAAACATTGTCGTCGTTGGGTCTCAAACCTGAAAGTTTTCCCTTTCGCGGCTTTAATTAGTATAGATTTGAAGATTGTTATTAGTGTATTTGCCATAAGGCAACATACACTATTGGCGTTGGTCGGATGGCGGGACCTAGGGGTCGGACCAAATTTTCTCGACGTTTCATAACCTCCTAAACACTTTGCCACCATTTTTAAAAATGTTTATATATATATATATATATATATATATATATATATATATATATATATATATATATACGTATATATATATATATATATATGTGTGCGGGCAATAACTTTTGAAGGAGTTAATTGATTTCAACTAAATTTGAACCACGTGTTGAAATCCATCACCGCAAGAAGCCTATTTAAAATAGGCCCAATCTGACTATTTTAAGGGTAGTTTTTAGGGGTTGCAAAATGTTTTTGGACCCCAAAATACCGAAAAAATTCTCCGAATCGTTTCAAAATTGAAATTTAACCCTCTGGTAGTAATTAAAAAGTGTCCCTAAAATTTTAATAAAATAGATCCTACAGGACCGGATTTAAAAATTTTAAGAAAGACTAGTTTGCAGATTGTGAATTATTTACTGAAAGGTGTATATAACTTGGTATAGAGGTTCGGTTGATAATAATATTGCAATTAAGAAAAAAAAGTGTTATTTTAAGGGGTGTATTAAGGAGTCAAATTTTTTATTTTGCCCAAAAACCGAGTTAAAAGAACCAACTAAGTTCGCATAATAAAGCCACACTCGCTGTATTAGCAAATACACTATATTGTCGGCAGGGTTTTGGCACTGCGACCCGGGTTTTTTTTTTAATTACGTTTATTAATTATTTTTCGAAAATGAAGCTCTCTTTTTCAGCAAATTGAAGTCAATGAAGTAATGGCTTATATTACGTTGAGATGTTAACGATCGCCAGCGAGTTTATATAGTAAGACCATTTTTAAGAAGTAAGTATAGTATTTTTTGCACGTACCTCCTGCAAAGTAACTGGCTTTAACTTCATTTTCAAAATTTTTGATAGTTCACTTTTGAATAAACGTCACTTCTAACAGTATGTTTAAAAACAGCGGACATTAACAGTGTTTTACTATGGAATTGGTATAGCGCGACTAGTTTTGTTTTACTTTACCGCACTAGTGTGTAATGGGATAAATTTGCCTGTATACATGTATATAAAGTAGTTATTTTATAAAGGGTAGCGAAAAAAAATAGATACTGTTTTTTATGATAAAAAAAATATGGTAATAGAGAAACTACACTAGATGTCGGTTAAACTGTGCCGAATTCCCGACAATCGGATAGATAAAACATTTTCAAAATTTTCGTCTTGTCTCATTTCGTATTATTGAAACTAAACGACTGTTTTAATCAATACTATTTTCAGAAAAGCTTCTTCAACGGTAAACGAGCTGCATTCAAATCCAGTTATTTACAAAGACTTGGCGTACGTTTATCGAACTGCCTTCAAATTATTAAAATCAAACCAAATAGTCAATTTCTATAACATTTCAAACTGTTTACATATTAATGTAAATTTCAAACATTGGTATCAATGAAGGTATCAGTTAAAAGGTCGTTTATTTATTTTTCAACAGTGTTAATAGACACATCTATAATTACATAGACTTATGAACCGGTATGATGCACAGAAAATATATAACTGGATCTATTCTAGATTTATGTTTTTAAAGATATGTTTTAAAGTTTCCGAGCCGATTAGTGAGTGGGAGCTCATTTAACTTTGTGTATGCCAAAACTGTTGACCGTGCCGAGTTGATCCGGTGCGACTCAGTAGGCGTGGACCTATTTGAATCGTTTTTCAATTGTTTTCTTAAGTTCGAAGAACTGTCTGTATCTATAAGTCAAATTCCAATATTGAAACTTGACTCACTTCACGTTAATCGATTAAGTTAAAATTTTGTACACATATGTATTCCTGATGACAAACCATGAGTCAATCGTTTTTAGAATTATTTTACAAATAATTAACGTTTTTTCTTCAAATTAATGAATAGATGTGAAACTAGTATTTAGGAATACGCAGCTGTAGTATGAATGAGACTCACAATCGCAGTGTTGTGGATTCGAGCCCCACTTTGGACGAATGTATTTTTTTTTCAATTGGGCCTCTGTTCCCAAACCTTCCTTGCGGTGTTGAAACTATTATAATATTCTGGATAGAGTAGTGGTGACAGCACTAGACTCGCATTCGGGAGGTACGAGTTCGAATCCCGGCGGGGGCAGATGTGACTCAATTAATTCCAGATAAATATCGAGATGATTCCTTATTCAAGGCCATGGCCGATTACGTATCAAACTCCCAGTTCAAAAATTACCTGTCCTATCCTAATTTTTTATAATTCCTTCATTCGCCCATTGCTATTAGTTAAGTTGAAGTTTTAGAAATGTAGAAAATGACCGGAAGTGGTAAAATGGAAAATAGTAATGGTGCGAATGGCGTCTGTTATGACATAAAAGTCGACAAACGGACGTTAAACGCATTATTATTTATTATTATTATTATTTATTATAATAAAAGAAAGCTAACTAAGTATTTTTTTTTATAATTTTACGCGTGCAATGAATTTCAAAATTTATAAATCTTGCTATATTTAGGATTTTAAAATGCGGTGTTGAGAATACTGCCGATTATTAGTGGTGGCGCTATGATTGCGCCTAAAGACATAAGGCCGTCGTCTACCTCGTGTCTGCGCTGCACGTGTTCCTATAGACGTCTCTTAAATTGTTCGAACTATATTTTTAAGGGATCAATATTATACATTCAATTTTTAAATATGATGGGGTGCTGAAACACCAACATATTTAATATCTGTAAATTATATTTTTGTAATAAATACTTTGAATTTATTTTACTTACTTTTATTGTAAATCTACCTTTATTATTCACATGTTATATGTAGTCATTATATAATCATTTTTGCTTTTTACTTAAGGGGGTATTCTCATGTGACCACTTCGAAAAATCGATTTTATTTTTTTTTTCATATTTCAGTAGTAAAGCCTATCGAAAATATGCTGTGAAAAATAAAGACCGAAATTCCTAGTTTTAAATAAATTACAACTCATACTCGCCGACGCGCCGTATAAGCGATTTGTTGGCTCTTGAAACTTTAAACGCATTTATCTGGAAACATTATTTTCTAAAACTGTCATGGTCCTAAAAAAAAGTATTCAACCGATCGCTTTGAAATTTATATACGTTCTTCTACTCATTATGGTTATCGTCCGTACCAAAATTGCTTATTTTCGAAATTATTTTCTTATTTTTTTAAACGATTTTTAACAAAAAAATTAACAAAAAACACAAACTTTTTTTCTACAGTCCGCCATTTTTTTTTTTAATTATTTGATTAATTTTGGTAGGGACGATAGCGACATCCCTACTGAACAATGATCCATTCGATTTGTTTATTTCAGACAACATGAACAGCCGTTATTACCATGACCAGTGACCTGCTTTTTTTTTAGTGCCTAATTTAATTTAAAAAAATATATATATAAAAAATGTAAAATAAGAGAAAAAAAAATTTTTTTATACAGTTAAAGATACAAACAAAACATAAAAAAATTTAAATGATTGAATGTTATTGTCGTCTAAAAAAAATCCCTAAAAAGAGGTCAAATTTATGCGTTCACATAAGAATACCCCCTTAAATGGTTGTAATTCATAAATTCATTTCACTATTTAGTGTTCAACTTAAAATCATTCAGGAATAATTCATCCAATGTTCAATTTACAGCTAGCAACACCAATTACTCTTGTGAAATTCATTTCTATAATCTAAACTTGTTTTTATAAATTTAAATTAAAAGTATTAAAATTTATTTGCGTTTCTTTATACAATACATTAACATGGGGTTTTCAGTATTAACATATATTCAGTAACTTCTATAACTGAATTTATTAATTAAGGATATAAGCTGCTTATAATATAAAAAAATGAAAATTTATCTTGCTAAGTTTTTTTTAAACAAACGATTATTATTAATGACTACTATTCAATCCAATGTATAGACTTTTGCGGCCGGCGTTGTTCCAAATCTTCTTGGTTTCCGGACTTGTAGGCTGTGATTCATTAGTATTTCTACCTAAGTAGGAATACCAAATTAAGTAGTAAGCTTGTAGGTCGTGTCCCTTTGGCATTTCTACCTAAGTTAAAATACAAAATTGAGTAGTACCAATTCTTCTTGGTTTTCGGGCTTGTAGGCCGTGGTTCATTGGTACTTCTACTTAGGTAGAAATACGAACCACAGCCTACTCAATTTTAGAGTTGAGTTGAGTAGAACGTGAGGAAAACTTCACGCACTTAAAAAGAAAAATTAGGTTTTTATCAAAGACTGAACAAGAATAAAAAAAGAAAATCTGTTAACACGTTTTTAATTTTTAGTGTATCGTATACTGATATTCATTCTATGAAAATAAGTCTGTTCAAAGAAATTTAGCTATATAAAAATACATCTAAACACATTTTTAATTTCACCTTTGTTAGTCTGTTGGGTCTAAAATATTATAGGTACAGTTTTGCAATAATCGTCATGCTCAGTGTGGAGAAGACATTTATGGCTCATTCTTAAAGATAAAATACATCCATTAGCAGTATTAAGACAATCAACAGTTAGAGCAAACCTAAAATTAAGAGAGAAAAAAAATAATAATTACAGAACATTACATAAATATGCATGAGGAGGCATGGCGTTGCGTAACAATTGGACGTTGGTAACTAAGTATAACTATATGCAATAAAAATAACATTTCCATATTTCGTAGTCCCCAGCGAATGATTAATTAAAGTAAAATCTTTATTTAGCGTAGTGCGGAGAAATCTGATACGCGCGCACCGAGTTATCAAATTGATTAATTTCACGTTGGGAATAATGACTCAGTGTGGAGACTCTATTACAGTGCTTCCCAAACAATGATTTCTTTAAGGTTATTAGACTGCTATGGTATTGACTCTATAAATTATTATTTCTAATTTTATATCCGATAAATCAAAATTAATTTGTTTTTAATATTGAAGAAAAAAATTATTAACCATTAGACATAATTTCACTACCGTAGTATATTACGTATATTATATATTTAAGAGAGACAGATATAGTTCAAACATGGCTGACAATTATTTTGACATTTGTTTTTACTTTTTGTTGCAAACTACTAAGTAGTAGAATTGAGATCCGTAAAACGTTTGTTGTATAGCGGTTAAGGACTCCTCGTGGCATAAAGATCAAAATAAAAGCAGTACTTTATTGATTAATTTTTGCTATATTTTCTAACGTTTCGGCAAATTTCCTGACATTTTCAGAACTGGGTTTAATTATACTGTAAAACATGTTTATATAAACAGAACATTAACATTTTCTCTTTGATAATACGAGAGTTAAGTAGCTCTGAATATTAAAGTAGTTCTACCGACCTGGGTAGAGTAGTGGTGACAGCACTAGACTCGCATTCGGGAGGTACGGGTTCGATTCCCGGCAGGGGCAGATGTGGCTGGGACTTTTTCCTACTGCCTCTCGCCGAGAAACGGTAATTCCTGTACCGACCATCTCCATGGTTTCCCTCAATTAATTCCAGATAAATATCGAGATGGTCCCTTATTTGAGGCCAGGGCCGATTACCTATCAAACTCCTAGTTCAAAAATTACCTACCTTATCCTAATTTCCTATAATTCCTTCATTCGCCCATTGCTATGATATAAGTTGAAGTTTTAAAAAATGTAGAAAATAACGGGAGGTGGTAAATGGAAAATAGTAATGGTGCGAATGGCGTCTGTTATGACATAAAGTCGAGAAACGGACGTTAAACGCATTATTATTATTATTATTATTATTATATTAAACTAGTTCTAAGGGTAAGCGCGACTGAAAAATGTTGAGCACCGCTATCTTAGAACACCGATGTATATTCACTGGTTTAAGGCAGTATCTCGCACGTATATAATTACTGTAGACTAGAAATAATCTGCCTATGGCATGCTGAATTAGATTATCTGCCTTAATGTCGAGCCTCAATCGTTTATATAACTACAATACGCAAGGGAGTTGTACAATAATAAAAATTACCGTTCTTATACACCTACCTGGAATTATTGCCAGTTAACTACACCTGAGTTATTATTATCATACACTTTGTCCATGAATGTTTGACGTTATGTAATGAGATAAAATTACCCACATAAGACAACAATATTATTTTCCCCGTGTGTTTCTGACATTTCGTATATTAAGGGGGTAGATGCACTCAGAAGCATAAAAAAGGTCTATTTTCAAAAATTTATTTTTTATAGTAATTAAGTCTATTTTACAAAATAAATTATACAGTTTTCATGCAATGCTTTAACTTAACTTTTACAAACAAAAAAAAATTATTATTTGTTAAAATATCGCCATCTTAGTTGGACCCTCTCCCGCGAGTAGTGCCCCGCGGTGACCATCACAGCAGCCTTCTGGATCATCTAAATTCAAAAAACCAAAAATAAACCTATAGTTTAATAATAAATCCAGTCTTTAATCGAAGCTTTTTTTTTTTGAAAATTCACAAAATGGCAGCTTTCGAAACTTTAGACTCTGATTTTCGATAAAATGTTAAAAGTTAATTGCTAAAAAAAATAGTAATTTTCAACAAAAATCAATATCCTTCGATTAAAGACTAGTTTTTAATGCCAAAAAGAAAATATCCAAATTTCATCAATAGCCACCGAGTGGTTTTCGAGTTATAGTGGTCACCGAATGAAAAAACACAATTTTCAGAAAAACGCTTTGAAAGTTTGCAGCTGCCGTCCGCTACCTGCTTTAGAGGTTCGATGTTGCTTCAGTAGTTACTGAATATCTCGAAAACTATTCATCGGATTGACCTGAAATTTTCAGAGAATATTCTTCAAACATCATACTTTAAAAATATGAAAAAAAAAAATAAAATCGATTTTTCAAAAATTCTAAGTGCATCTACCCCCTTAATATTTTTTCCTAGGCTATTTTATCTTATGATTCCAGTTAAAACAATGATACAATAAAGTGTTATTGTATCATTGTTTTAATTGGAACCACAAGACAAAATAGCCTAGGAAAAAATATTAATTCAAAAAGATCTGCATTTAAAAACGGCTTATTAATTTTTTTAAATACTGCTTGAAAAAGACACCGCACTTCTGGATACATTAATTGAGTAACAAATACAGTTTATTTCTTTCAATGATTGTTCAATGGCTGAATACTTTTTCAGAGTAGAATCTACAATTGATTTTTTTTTATTGCTAGTTTGGTCCCCCAAATTAACCTTCAAAATGAGAATTCGCTTATTTACGCTACACGTCCCTGATTGGGTCATCTAACCCTGCTTATGTACGAAATTTCAACTTTTTTTGTCCAGTAGATTCGTAGAAAATAAGCTGTGACAGACAGACAGAAAGTATATAAGGGTTCATCGGATCTACGGAACCCTAAAAATCGAAATAATATACTTTGTCTTGTTGCAAAGATATGCAACAGTATTTAAATGTATTCCAAGATAAATATATGCACATTTAACTTGTTAAGTCAGTAGATTGTTGCGTTAGATGCTCGTTAATTCTTTTTTATTACGGCTCTTCTTACTAATTATTACAATTTCATTTCTGTATTTGAAATTAAGATAAATTTATTTTATGTAAGTACACCCACACCTAAGGAACAAATGAACATACATAAATTTAATTTTAATTAGAACCGCATAATTAACATTCTGTATTAATTACACAATGTATTCTACATTTTGTTTTGTTATTCAAGATGTTAAAAAGCAGCCAACCAACTCCATAGTTTGGCAGTCATTTGTTAATGTTAAATATAGACCAATCATAACTTTTTTAACAACACCTCGTGTGCTAAGAATCATCAACCCGTGAAATTTTTACTTTAGTAGATTATGTATATTGTAGTGATGTAAAATTACCGATTATTTATGATAGTAACCATTTTGGCCGGTTAATTAACCGTATATCTATAAAACAGAATGGCGGCTTTAGGTTTTTCTGTCCCAGAACAACGAAAAACAAAACAATAGAGCAATTTTCAACAGTAAAATTGAAAGAATTGATTAAATGAATTTATTAAACAAAATTAAATTACTTGCAATTACTGTTCAAATTAATTTTTTATTTATAAGACGTTTCGACCAACCATTTGGGTCCTTTTCAATAAAGAATTAATTTGAACAGTAATTGCAAGTAATTTCATTTTGTTTAATATTCTATTACTGTTGGTAGAGTCAATATTATTAAATGAATTTATATTTATGTAGATATTGGTAATAAAATCTCGACCGGAAATTACACACATGCTCAAAACTTTCTGCGCAACCTTGCACAATAAATATCCGCGGTAATTTAAAATAAATTACCGATGTTATTTAACTGGATATTTTACCGGTTAATTTACGGGTAATTTATTTTTTACATCGTTAACTTATTGCATAGATATGTGAAGTTTTTATGAATATCTGTTTGGTAAAAACGGCGTTGCTCGTACCATAAACTTCTCATGATTATAACACTCTCAGGATAATGCTTTATACAATCCTGAAAATTAAATCGAAATAGGTCTAGAGTTTCAAATATCTGGAAGGCATAGGGTAGAATGAAATATAAAATATGTGGAATATCAACTTTTTTTCATAAATAATTTAAAACTGAATTTTCTTACTCCATACAAGCGGACTTTTTACAGTAGTTTTTTGTATGTTATTTGTTTAAATTCAAGCAATTTTTGAAGCGTAGTTTTTTTTTCGGACGTGTCGCGCTTGGTTGCCGGGGAGTAAACTGAGAATAAACGTCATGCGTCATTGTTAACTGCGCGATTTCTATCCATGTTTTGCTTAGCTAGTGCGCTGATTCAAATCATTAAATGCGCACTGGTTTTCCGAGGTATGTAATGTAATACAAACATGATTCAAATATAATAGCTTCGATTTATTTTTACGAAAAATTAGAATTGAAAAATAAACTTGCGTCATTCTAACTGCGGTAAGGTTCAAAAAACTTATATTTTTGAAAACAATGCCCTAGCCAGACACCATTATAAAATGTCTGTGAATGTTGAAATTATTACTGTTTAATATTAATTTTTAACGAAATTTTAATATAAAAATATTTCAACATGTCATAGTTTTACCCATAAAGAAGACATCACAAGAAACTGGGTAGGTTCTCTAAAAAAATACAGAATTACATTTTACGGCGTAAACATTATCGAGGTATTTTTTATTAGATTCGGTAAACGAAACTTTTAGTTCATTCTATCAACTTATCCTAAGTTCTAAATATATTGTTTTAACTTTTGAAAAAGTATATAATATTATAACATGCAGCATTTTAATAGGAAACAACTGCGTATTCAATTACCTATTAAAAGATAATTTTACCGACAGATTGACTCAAATAAAAAATTTAATTGTTTAGACGCGTTTTCTCATGACGGCAATTATAAGTACAATCTAATGTCAACTGATGACGACACAGTTTTACAAGGAGAAACGGTGAATAAAATCATTTTTATTTATAGAAATCAATTTACAAGTCATATTATTGTCATTTATAATAAAACACCGTCAATTCAAACCAGAATAACTAACAATTCTACAAATGTAGATTGCATACAATTTCTAGAACTACACTGTACCCAAATCGAATTGTGAAAAAGTCGTATTATTTATTATCGAGTTTCCGAATATAGTAGAACTTATGCATTTTCAACCTGTCGGAACTAATCGACTCATGTATAGTCAACTTCTGTTTCGTTCTCATTTCGTGGCAGTTATAAACCAATCAGAAAAAAAGCTTTGTTAATTTTAGGTAGCGTAGAAAAGAGACACTTTGCGTGAGAAGTAAAATTTGAAAATGTGTGAGCTAAATCGAGTTTTTGTTTACTAAAATCATATGTATTTTCAAAACGATTCATTATATTTCAAAATCACTTTTTGTAGTTTATTATAGCGCTAATTTAACTAAATAAATAAACATTTTGAAATGTGTACGTACTAAGGTAAAAAAAATCCATTTAAATAAAAATTACACTTTAGAGCAATCGCCAATTTTCTGCTCTAGTTGAATGATACACTATTATTTCAGTTAGAGCCTGAGATAGTTACCGAGTTGGTTAGCAAATTATGAATACAACATAAACAATCATATAATAAGTGCGTTGACGTCTTGACAAGCAAACGACTACCATAATTATGCATAATATTTCATATTATAAATCTCTGATGCATTTGTTATGTTTAACTTAACATATAAATGAACATTAAAATATTAAAATAATATTCAGTAAACCTACAGACGATATATGATTTTATTAAAATTTTATTCAAATTTACTTTCCATAATATGTTAATATTATCAAAGTTTATTTTTCTTACTAATATTTGTATATATTATAATATTTTTATAGATCAATATGATATTCACGCATATATTTCTATAAGTAAACAACATAAAACGGATTTAATTTGTTTTTTATATCAATAATTTTTAAAATGTCAATATAAAAAACTTATGACTATTGACAATATAATATTAATTTTCATTTTGCGTAGTATGTAAAATGTTCTCTTAATCAAGTTTTATTTCAATGTAAAAGATATAAAAACATATTTCCAATATGGTGGAAGTGCCGGGCCGAATTTTAAGAAATGCGACTTCTATTAATTAGTTAATTAATTTATTTTATTACATATTGTTTTTTGATTAGACATAGATTTTTGACTAGATTTTTTATTCAAGTTTGATTTCAGTAAGTAACAAAGAGATTTAATAAAAGCATGTTTTTACAATATGGTGGACGTATCGGGTCTAAGTTTATGAAACTCGATTTATACTATTTTCTCGTTTATTACATGGTAGACACTGATTCTTTAACAATCAAACTGCTTTTTTATTTATTTATATTTTGTACATAAATTAATTATAAGAAATCTGCATTTAACTAATTATTTATTGTCTCCATCTTATATATATATATTGCAATTTACTTTCTCTTCTGGTATAAAATTTATGCAAGGCCATGTGGTATTTTAATTAGATTTTTAATAATAAATTTGTATTATACTAATTATTTTTATTTTATGTACTTTATTATACCGTGTGTTGAACGTGTTAAATAAACATACGGTTTTACGGGTTAAATTAATATAACTCTATCTCCTTTTCTATTGACTCAAGGAAAGAAATATTTAGAATTCCGATTTCTACCATTTCCGATATGGTTTAGCTCTAATAGAAAGAATACTAACAGTTCAAATTAAAAATTTTTATTGAAAAAGGCTTAAGTAAGTCATGATAAACAAAACGAATGAAACATATCGGGAAAATATAGAAAATTGTGAAAATCATAATTCACAACAATTTTTTAAATAGGCTTTTTCTCTCAACTCAGTAGGAAAAGAAATAAAGCTATGCTGATTTAAGGTAGTTGTCGTGGTACAATATTGTCAAAAAGTTATAGATTATACGCGCCACAAAAGTATACCAGCTTGTAGCTAAGTGATCCATAATTTGTACGCAAGACTGTACCCGTGGAAACGTAACCCATACAGTATCCATATCCATGTATACTTTTCTATAAATTGTTGAACTTTAAACCCTTATTTATAAATAATTAGACGGTCAAAAGTTTTTTCTTATTTTTTTTTAAACTCATAACAAATGCATTGAAAGACTGTCAGTTTTTAGAAAGTTTCTGACAGTTAGTTCTTTTTTTATAAATAAGAAACTGGTTCAGAACTACAGAGATCGTATACAATCAACGTTAATTATTCAATTTTTCATTGAATTTATCTCAGATTATATACGGTCAATCGACTTCAAATTTTCAGGGTAATTGTATTATCATGTTCTTAATAAGTATACAAAAATTAAGAATTTTCTGACGGTGTGCCTTAACCACGACAACTACCTTAATATGTAAAACTGTATGTTTGGGCAACACACGGTATAATTTTTCAAACAATAAACGTGTCACAATTTTCCATATAACAACTTACTCAGGCGTTTTTGACAATGCAAATGAGACGAAATATATACCAAATATTCACATGCTATAATAATATACTGTGTACAATTGTTACATATGAAAACAAATTAAATAGACATACTTAGGGTGTGTAAGAAGTCATTAGCCATTTTAATAATTGTATCATATCTTAATTTAATTTATTTTCATACTAGGTACATGTAATTAATATATTATAATTATTATTATTATTATTATTATCATGTATTTTTTATGCTAATGGCCGTATGCCGAAGCATTTTTTATTTAAATAAAAAAAAAAAAATTTCGCCGATAATTACAGAAGATTTGGAATGAATTGTGTTGTTTTAATTGTTTTTTTAACGTTGAGAGTAAAATTTTAGCAGGGAATGGAAGTTGCGCGCGCACAACTAACGAAAATTCGACTGTATGAAAATAACTAACGAAAATTTGACAGTATGAAACCAACGCAGTTTCTGTCGTCTGCAAGCTATATAATCTACTAGACGTCTATAACCTTTGGTTATAACCAATAGTCGTTTTAAGTGTCATTCGGCGGAAAAAGTAAAAAAGAAAATTAAATTTTGAAAGTGTTTTCAAATATTTGCGGTTAATTTTGTATAAATATTATTCTTTAACTTTTTAATAAGTTATCTGAATGTATATTAAAGGTTAGTTTTTAATCATGTCAAAGGAATATAACTTCAACATTACATAAATACAGGCACTTACTTTTTATGTAAATAAATCTTCGAAATGTATTATTCACATAATGTATAAAATAATATTATATTTGCAACAATTTTTAAACAACGTATAAGTACAGTTCTGCTAAGATTATAAGATATTTTATGTTGTAACTTTTCGAATCAATTTCTTGATGCGTAAATATCTTTACTACGCCCTCTTTATTCTGTTAAAGTAACTCAATGAAATATTGCGGAAGTGATTTAAATCTCAAATGTGAGCTATTTTTGACTTTGAAACAAAGAAGTTCTTCTTAAAATTAACACAATTTATTATTGAGACATCTTTAATTTCAAATATATATGATTTTTTAGTGAATATGCCTTAAAATAAACGTGGCATTTTGAGGAAAACGGAAATCTCTGGATTTCTCTTAGCCGTATTTATTATTTTCAATTGAAGTTCATAAATCCACATTATGGATACTTCATAAAAAAAACACGGAAATTTGTAATATCAAGGCTCGTAATATAGAGAAACTGTCCTTATAACTGACTTCTGATCGTACCTATATTTACTTCAAATTTATTTTAAAAAACGGTCATAACACTCTCGTGTGAATTGCGTTGTTTATGTGGAAGTAAGTATCCCTACAACATGCATAATTTGAATATTTCATCAATTAGCATTACCTCAAACAAATTATTTACATGTTATTGTGGGCCTCTGTGTATACATTATTGTTCTAATACAACCACGTTATGCTCAGTACTGCAACCAATAGAAAGCCGTTGTAAAAAAAAATGCGTTCGTGACACTCGGAGAAAATGCAACATCGTACGCAATTCTGAAAGGTTACATAGTAAAATTTATTTTACTTATAAGACCGTATAGCTTACACTGCACACTACAGAAGTGACACTTTAAGATGCGCACACATTTCTTAGTTGTGTTGTGACGAGAATGTGGGAGCAATGGATTCGCGTTGCGTTGCGACAGAACACAACGGACATTTATGTTCCCAATTTTACATTTTGGCGACATCACTGGAATTAAATTTTTTATGCAAACTTTAAGCGATCAACCGAATTTTACAATTTCCAAACTTCAGTCTGAGAACTGCTAAAAGTAGCAACTTGATTTTCAAATTCTTGTTAAAAATAATAACAAATTATTGTGATATGTCAAAAAAGTTTTCGAAATGTTTGTTTAAAGATACTCAAGTGGTACCCAAATTTAAAGTGTAAGCTGCTTACCCGGCTTTTACCCGGACTAAGATATATAGGAAAATCGATGTTGCGATGAACTTGTCGAACAAAATGTATCGAAAGAAACACTCATATTTTGAACGCATCAACTTGGAAGCAAATATTTTAAAGATAAGAATTAAGTAGGTTCTTTCATGATTTGTCTTTGTAAATGATTATAATAATTAACAAAATGAAATTACATGCTGTACTGTGCAATGGTTTTTATTGATATAAAATACAACGTAACGTTTCAACCAAACTTTGTGGTCCTTTTCAAGTTTCAAATGTATAACAAAAATAAAATTACAATTGTTTAAATAATAATTTCATTTTGTTAATATATCTATTACTGTTGGTAGAGTCAATATTATTGATTATAATAATTGTTCAAGTACTGACCATGAACTGGTCAGAAGTACTTATTATCTAGAATGCGTGGGTGTTATAGTTTCTTCTCGAACGGATGGCTGATTGCAAACGCTACGCCGCGAGACTTGTTTCCAGTGGACAGGCGGAAGTGAACGCACGCAGTGACTGCGCTGCCTGCACATGCGCCGTGCATATTCAGGATATAGATAATTCAGCTATATACCAAGCATGCGAGTTGACTACAGTTTGTGTAGTAACTAATTATATCTTGAATCCATCAACATGAAAATATGATTGTCGAATATTTTTTAAACATAAACATTGTATTCTAAATGATTTAAAAGTCATTATAAGTTAAAATTATCCTCAACTGATTACGTAATTGCGTAACATCTTTGGATGAAACTGTCGTTTAATTTTAATTGATGCGTTATTGATTTTACGTGTACTTGGCGTCACCGAATGAAATGTGTAGGAACTATCAACTACGCGAAATGTTTCATAGACATGTTTCAGAGCTATCAAAATGAGAAAAAAATTACACTACACACTACAAAAGTAAAACTGGTAAATTGTAAAAAAAAATAATATTGACACCGACTGCGGGGATTTAGAATTAGATTATGAGACAATCATTCTACCTCGCCGCCACCTTAGCTAATCTTCTATAGCCGGTTCTCATAGTATATGGTATATGTACATTATGACACATTCATTATATTTTGAATTTCATGAATCAATTTTACCCTACCGTGCCAAAAAGAAGTTATACTTCCTAAATACAGAAACTTATCGTAAATTTAGGTCTTAAACATTTTTTGCGAGTTTACCTGAGTGAGCGTTTCACATCGGAGCGAGACGATCAAACTTATTGACTGTCCAGGAAAAAGTGTGCACGATGGACCAAAAGAAGTTTCATTTTAAAAAAGAAATGATGAATGTTGGATTTCTGATTATGTTACTCGTTTCAGTTTATCTGTGAGTTTTCAGCTATTAAAATTCGTGTCTTCTGTAAAGTTCTTTTATAATTTGTGTGAAGCGTCTAGGTGTAATTATTTTCATTCTGTCATGTTTCATATATGCATGTAGCCTACTTTAACAGTAGGCATTTTCTAAAGTACAGCCAACTGATGTTCACAACTGATAACCATTTATATAACCGTATGTAAAGAGAGAGAAGAGAGAGAGAGAGAGAGATAAATTGTAATAATGCGATGCGATGTCGGACACCTTCGAATGTGTGTGTGTCACTTAATTAGTCCAGAAATATGCTACGTCACAATTAAAGGACAATTCATAATCAAATCAGTCCTAACGTAAAATTTTACGTAAGTTTTTTTATTGTTTTGGGTATTTTTTTTTATAATACACACATTTCCAAATTTTTTGTATGTGTTTCTGTTTGCACTAGCATCATTCAAGAACATTAAAAATTGATTAAAACAAATAATGGTGGTCCTAGATCGACCCAAGCAGTGCAACACATCCTATTAGAATATTTGTGCTTCGCCTTTTTTTAGAGTAAGAAATATGGAACTTCTGATAAGTTTCAGAAAATTAGCCACTAGGTTATCTTGAGGAATGGTGTAAGCAAAAATGGGTCACTTCTGGAGACTAGCTCATTCGAGCACGATAGGTGTGGCTATTTCATCCTTCACGTCGTAAAATTTGCGCAATGATTCCTGATGAATCTGAATCACGCTTAGGAATTTTCTCAGAGAAGCGTGGCCTGTCAGAAGCCCAATCACCTTACTAAGTATCAGCCTACTGAGTCTAACAATGTTGTTTTGGAAAGTCTTGGGGGAAAGACTTGAATTCAGTTTCTTCCCGTGTGTGTTATCAAAACCAGATCCCAAATGTTGTTTATAAGTTTGTCTCCTGACCAGGTCCAATGATTATGGCATAGATCCCTAGTCTATCAAATATTTTAAGATAGGATGCCCATCAGCTTTGCAACTAAAATTGAAATTCTGGTGATCGAGCTGCGGGAAAAAACGAAAATTAAATAATGCAAGCATTAATCTTTTTAGTAAGCTTAGTGATGACGATTATACTAATTTGTGGACGTTAGTTCTACACCGATCTAACTTCACTTTTGTATATTATATGTTTGTGCTCAACCATCACATATTATGATTACATACTGTATATATATAATGTAACTATTATAAAGTTATATAACATACAGCGAACTGGCAGATTAGTGTTATAATCTTGACACCTTACTTTACATATTAAGAATTACTAATGATAACAAATACACTGAAATACATAATATATGTTCCTACAATAACGTTATGGTTACATGTTATAAACACCGTGATGCTATAGTTGCGTTATTAAATATATAGGGTGTCCTTGGGCACTTTAATATTACAACGTCTTATTCCGTATCTTGTATAAATATTTTTTTAAACTTTAATTACAAAACTATTTAAAAAAAATATTACCATTCCTTCATTGTGCTTGTTATTAAATAATACATAATATATAGCGAAAGGAACTTAGTTTCTACAGTGTGTCCCACGACACCTCTCGTTTGATTTATTGGCTAAATAATTGCTATCTATGCAAAAAAAACATTGAAATTTTTTCCTCAATAAATGTGACTTTTCAAATTGATTCAATTTGTAGGTTTTAAGAGAACCGTCGAACACATCCTAACGACATGCATAAAATATCAACAGTATAGATTCAACTTACCAGTACAACTCGCCAAGATACTTGAAGACGAAGAAACCGCAGTAAAAAAGTTAATTAACTTCCTCGAAATCTCCAACTTGAAAAATAAAATATAAATTAAATCCAACTGTTATGTTATACGAGTATATACTAACATGTAACCAATTATTATATGACTTATGCACTTACCGCATATATTACCATACTCTATATATTTATTAGTACAGTGTAAATAGCCCTAGTTGCTGCACACTGTTTAAAAAAAAAATCTCTTAGTAAACATCATTCCATTGTAAAGATTCTGTCAGAAAAACCGCAAATCTAAGAAGTATTGTGGAACGTCTGTATATGGCATAATATATTTAGTATATACAATTAAGAATTCAGATATCATCCGTTATTATATGAACAAAGTATATATGTATGTATTAGATTGTAAAGTATACAGTAAGCGTGAAATACATATATAATATAATGTATTTAAAGATAAAACCGTCAGCAATGTGAGCTCAAAAGCTCTGGTTATTTACGCCACATAAATTAAATCTATCTTAAGTATGAAATGAATTTATGTGTGTGCAGTGTGAAATCGCCATGTCTTACTATATGTGGCACGGACACCTTATTTTAAGGGCGCTCGTCATATGACAAACTTCAATTTGAAACGTTCTCGTTAATATTCAGCAAAACTATTACACTGCAATGTGAATATTCTTTAATTTCATGTCAAAATATCGTTATACGTTTATCCCGGCAGAAATGCACGTTAAAAAGTCAACTATTTCTGATGTTTTTGATCAAATCACTTGCAAAACAATCTGGAAAAAGGCGAAAATTAAAAAAATATGTTTTTAATTTTTTAAATCAAAATGTCGCCGATAAATATTTTCAGCTTTTAGTTAAAAATACATACTCGTATATTAAAATTATTTTGTGACGTTTCCTGTTGGTGAGTCGAGTAGTAAAAGTAGCTACTCAATCCTCGAAGCAAGTAACTCAGAAGTATTAACAAAAATTTGAGTGTGATACTAAACAAAAAAAAACATCTTTTAGTTTTGGTTGTTCGAAATAGTAACTTAAGAAATAGTAAATATGTGAAATGTATGTTCAGTTTATTCGAAACGACACTAGGGCCAGAAAATTAATAATAAAGAATTTTTATTAAAGTGTATTCGATATAACTTGCTCTTAATAGGATTGTTTATCTGGTTATCATTTTTGTAATTTGTTCTTAAAACAAGTTCTTAACCGCGGTAATTTGTACATTACTAATTTTTACATGGTAGTGTACTATAAACCTTATAACGTTATATTATGTATTCTAATTATATTCTAAATACAACAATTACTATGTCTAGATAGTTATGATAAAGCGCCATTTTATATTTTATTCACACGAAAGTGTTCTGTTCGTATGTAAAATGGCGGGTGCGTATATATATTTAATTAGTATTTTAATTCTATTCACACGTTCCAAGTCAATACTTTAGAAATATATTTAAATGTTAAAAAAATAACTTTTGTAAGTTTCCTCGAACAACGAACTTAAATTAATATTCCGGAATGCAAACCTCAAAGGGATAAATCTGGCACTATTTTTTTAATTCTACATCCCAGTTAATATCTGTTGTTGGGTCTCCTAGTGACAACATTAATACTCTGCATTGTCGATCACAACATAGTTTTGTTTGAAGTTTCTATTAGCAATACAAAAAATGAAATATTATAGTTTTGGAAGTATTTGATTTGTCCATACCCGTGACAATATTATCATTTTCTAAATAAATTATTCCTTAAAATACAATCGATTCGAATTTGCCTTGCCTTTCTATACATGATTAATATAAAGAGATATTGCATATTAATTTAACAGTAATAAAATTAATCTTTTCTTTTCAAATAGTTTTTTTTTTTCAAAATTTATACTTAATATAAAAATGTTCTTTCTGATAACAATTGTAAAATAAAGCACATAAAATATAAAAACGTTTTAGATAAAACTATTATCATATATTAATGCAAAAAAATAAGTACAATAAAATTTTAATCGTACATGAATCAACAATATAATAACATAAACATTAAAATTCTTTCACGCGATTAAAAAACTTTAACGCAGGTGAAATAGAAAAATGCTTAAGCATGTGGTCGCATAGTATGCGGCAATATTCATTGTACATCATCACCTACACACTGCGTTAATTATAATAATTCAAGACGAGTAATCATTTATCTTTTCAAAAAGAGACAGAAGATAATGTGAATTACATATATAAATGGTTTATTATAATATTATGCCAATTGCTTATAATCTACGCGCACAAGCTGTGGTCTTTTACTTTTAATATTTATTTCTCAAAAGCAGGTGTTTTAAAAAATATGTTTCTTATATAAAGGATCATTTACAACCAATTTACATTTTATTATTGTTTGTTCCTTGCAAAGACTGCGACAATTTACTATGAACTCATAATATTTATAACGTAGTTACTATTAAAAGAATTTTTTGAATAATAATCGCATATGAACTTTTAAGCGCGTCTTAGCATACCTGAAGTACATTTTATGTGCGTAAGTCTTGTTGCGCTATTTTTTAGCATGCATAGCCAAACAACTGAAATGATAATAAAAATATTTGTTAGATTTCTTTGAAAATTTAGTAGCGAACACTGCACCACAAAGAAATAAACCTCAGTTTAGCGCGCGACCTCGACGTATATTAAGGTAGTTGTCGTGGTACAATATTGTCAAAAAGTTATAGATTATACCCGCCACAAAAGTATACTAGCTTGTAGCTAAGTGATCCATAATTTGTACACAAGACTGTACCCGTGGAAACGTAACCCATACACTATTCATGTTATGCACGTATACTTTTCTATAAATTGTTGAACTTTAAACCCTTATTTATAAATAATTAGACGGTCAAAAAATTTTTCTTATTTTTTTAAAACTCATAACAAATGCATTGAAAGACTGTCAGTTTTTGGAAAGTTTCTGACAGTTAGTTCTTTTTTTATAAATAAGAAACTGGTTCAGAACTACAGAGATCGTATAAGTACAATCAATGTTAATTATCCAATTTTTAATTGAATTTATCTCGGATTATATACGGTCAATCGACTTCTAATTTTCAGGGTAATTATATTATCATGTCCTTAATAAGTGTACAAAAATTACGAATTTTCTGGCGGTGTGCCTTAACCACGACAACTACCTTAAGTGCTGTACAATTATGCCAAAAAGTAGCTAAACACCCGTTGGAGTCTTTATACTTTGTAGTAATGCTCTTGCATAGTATGTAAAAGATCGCCGGTTCGATCCCGGCCGACATCGTTACATTTTTTTTACATCTATTCTATAAAAATTTGGATATATATATTTTTTTATTCTTTTAAAATATTTTTCCTAATCGTGTTTAACTTTTTATTTCAATTTTTATCTTTCAGTGGAAAACTCAGAGGGATTTACAACTTTAGTTTTGGCAACTTATTTTATTCTTTCCGCGGTTTAACTGAGTTATTTTAAATGGGCATTATAGCTCCCTATCTATAAATACTGGTAAGCGTGTTTCAAACTATAGATTGGTTTTATATAAATGTAAACCGCTCTTAACCGTACAAAGAATGGAATATGATTTGGAACCATATGCTGATCGTAGCCAAAAGAATGCATATATTATGTAAACGCGAAGGCACACACGATTATGAAAACAATAAATTAATGGTTTGTGCGGTCACGTGACAGGTGCAAGAAGACGACTTTTTAGCTCTGCGACCGCAAAGTCATATCTTATAAACAAGTGAATGTTGTTTGATTTATGAGGACGTGACGTATGTAATTGATAAATGTGTGACTTGCACCGGAAATGCACTTATATTCGTTTTTCTGTATCAACCTTTAGAAGCGCCACATATGAAAAATTGGTCGTTTTCAACGCTGTTAACCGAATGTTAAAAATGCATAAATTTGTAGGTCAAACAGGAAGATCGTTATTTATAATTTTCAGTTATTTTTCTTTTTATTTTTATCGTTTAAAATATGCTAATGTTCATTTGTTACCGCTAATTTGTTTTGTCGTTTCCAATTTGTTTCCGATTCTTCATTTCACAATTCTTCATTTCCACAAATTAAAATGACACTGATTTTAAAATCACATAAGTAGATCGTATCCAAATCTATACTGTTGTAAGGACCCAAAATTTGGTTCTTGAAGTTTCCAGGATTAAGTACCGGAATTTCTTAGATTGTGGAGATATTGTATAAATGTATAAGAAAATTGTATCTAAGTAAGAAAAAACGCTATCTTGAGTAAAAGACGAAACGGCGATATGCTCGGAGACGATGGCTATACGGCAGTTTTACGGGCACAGCGGTCATAAAATAGTGCCTCGAGGCGCGCACCTTATACTGAATGTATAAAAGAACGAATATATATGCCCAGGTATAGCGATATTGCGTCAAATAGAGTTCATATTATTATTGTTATGGAGTTTCACAGCTCGTTTCTACAGAAATAACCAAGAGCGAATGTGTCCTTCGTTGAAAAATAGAGAAAATGTACAACGTAGAACTGTTATAGTGTTTTCATGACTCGTTTTTTATAAAATATTATACTTCAGAAAAATGTCGAATTGCTATATCAAAAAACAAATATGTTTACAACAAATTTAAAATGTGATTTTCAAGTAACGTTGAAATAAAACATAATTTATTCATTTTGCAGAGAGAACTGAAGAGTGGGATATTTTCGTGTATTTTATACATAAGTGACTTTATTTTTATTTTTTGCGTTATTTTGAAAGTTTTGCACGCTAGGAATATTAAATTGAATTGACCAATTAGAGAATAATTTTCAATTTTAACTTAAAAATCAATTTTTGATGTATTTTAACAATACAGAAAATGGAAATCAGTGGTGACGCACAATATAAAGCAGAGGTTCCCAGCCTTTTGTATACCACTACCATTTAGAAAAAGAAAAAATTCCATAATACTTAATTAATTTTATGCGAAATATTAAAATATTGTTGCATATTATTTGTACCTAATTTAAGTGTTCATTTATCAATTAGTATTCGCAAAACCCCCATGGAAAGCTCCAGCACCCACTAGGGGCGATACCGTCCCTGTTCGAAATCTACGATAAAAGTTAATATTTGGCCTCTAACTCATCGTGCGTTTTTCTTATTTTTTAATTTATTGAAAATCTAGACAAAAATATTTCTTTTTTTAGAATTTAAAAGACATACTTAAATGCCAACGAGTTGATTCTTTTCTGCTTATTGTATTTACTGCATAAAAAACGAATCAGCCAAAATGTGTGCCAAATTTAAATACAATTTTCAATTCCGTTATCTCTAATTATGTGGTTAAAGAAGTCTAGCTTTTTATTTATTGTTATTAATTTACTATTTATTTTATTATTATTATTTTCCGTCTTTTGATTGCATAATTTTTTTATTGCAATTTTTAAATTACCAAAAAAACCGCATCAAACAAAAAATATGTCAAATATAAATAAAATTTTCACTTTAATTATAAAATTCCGTTAAATTAAATACTTTCAGCTGCTTATATTCTATTATTATGTATCGTTTTATTAGCATAATACAAAATCGATTGTTATGTAAGCGCACATCGTGTCTGCTAGCGGTTTAAAGATGTCAAAATATTTACATTTATTGCTTACTTTGCACCTTGATAATCAGTTAATCAATAATACAATAGAAATACAGGTATCTGTTCAACCACAAGTGCATGACTCACTGGCACACGAATAGAAATAGAAACGTTGCGTGATCTGTTTTAACTCGTTCGCTAATAATTGTGTTTTTAATTAATGGTTTGGAACGAAAATAGACTTTATATTAATAATCAGCGCTACTATTATCTGCTTATCACAAATTGAATGCCTCCAGAAATTACAATAATATATACAACAAAACACTAAAGTTCAACCACAATATTGTTCCAATATTTATTGTGTTTAAAACATCTCCCTGCCCCCCGACTATATTTTTCTTATACATTCCCGATAATAGTTTTGATCCGAGAACACAATTCTTGCGTTACATGAAACCTCTTACGTCGTTGCAAAATATTATTTTTTGTCCTTGTCGGCTACATTTAAACTCATTTAAACAAGGTTAGTTAGGTTACAGAGGTTGTTTCGTTGTATCTATCAGCATAAGCGCGGGAATGACGTCAACTGGCGGACCGTTCATATTTTTATCAACCTATTATAATGATCGATTTGATCATTATATCAAATAAAAAATAAATAAATAAAACACACTTCAATCGTTTTGATCATTATATCAAATAAAAAAATAAATAAATAAAACACAATTCAATTTGATTTAATCAGGACGAAGTCTAAATACGTCTAATCACAACGGGATTGAAAAGTATACTTGTTAGTTTCTTAAGCGTTGCTAATAGAAACTCAAAACAAAACAATGTTGTGGTCGACAATGCAGAGTATTGAATGTTGTTTCAAAAAGACCCAACACTACAATGACAATATCAAAAATGCCATTCATTACCTTAAAAATCCAACTTATTGCAAATAATATCAATATTCTGTCTTTTAATGTCTTTGACATTTGTTAGGTGCTGCCATTGTTTGTAAGCGACAGCCGTTGCCACGAAATCAATGGACAGGTCCGTCAATTGACGTCACCTAAAGGAACGAGACAGCTATCTACTAACCTTGCCCTTTAGATATGTTTCATTAGCCATTTTATTTTCTATTTTTTGTGTGTAATACCTATTAATCTCAAGGTCCTTTATGACAGAATCCTGCTTATTGATTCTCGTAGATAAGCGCTGTTCAATAAACTTAATTTACAATACAAGACCAAATTCTAAAATTTTATGTTACGTAACGGACATAATCGTCACGAAATGTTGCATTCGTTTTTTTGATCATCGAACAATTCACGTAAGGTCAAATAGAAACTTACGTAAGTGTCAGTACCTTTTAAAAAAACAATATGTAGGCTGTAGTATTTGAACGGCTTTTGTAGTGGCAAGACGTGATCAATTGACTAATTATTTTTTATGTGAATTTTTTTTCGTGTTAAAGACGTGCGATGTTTAAAGTTGTGCAGAGACTTAATTATTAATACAGTGTGTGACTAACATTTGCAACATCACAATGCATGTTAATTTGCTAAACAGTTACAAGCAAAGTACGAGTACATCCATTTCTTGCTTTATAGGTAAGTCGAAAACAGTCAAAACGCGTCAAAGTCCATACCCACTGAATCTGACTGGATCGGCACGACACGAGTTTTGAGATACATGAAGCCAAACGAGCTCCTACGCACTAGTCGACTCGGATCGACTCGGCAACATCCAGTATGCGTAGGTACTGCTGGACCGAGTAGATCTGATCCGATTCAGTGGATGCGGATTTTTTAAATACGATTTTAGAAACATATTTTTCTTAAAAATTTGAGTTGAAAATGTCCAGCAGGTATGCGAAATACCCATAATAGTTAATTATGTTACATAACTCACTACTAGAGAACGTTCTATACAAAATATTTCATACATTCGTAAATACAAAAAGTTGTAAATGATTTTAAAAAACCTTTGTTAACCAGCAGAAGAAGATTCTTGCGGGTCGCCGTTCGTCGAAAGGCAGGTGCGAAATAACATTGTGAATGTTTGAATACAAACCACGTGCCTAATCGGCGGGGGTGGCCGGAGTATAGACCTTGCGTATTCAAATTGAGTTGGAAGACTTACGTTAAATAATATATTATGTATGAAACTGTTCATTTAACAGCTGCTTCTAGACATGACAAACGGCGCGATCTTCATTACTTGTTGTGTATTTATCATAGCGTACTTATGCATATAAATGACATTATAGTGTACCTCATCTATATAATAAATCATAATAGACTCACATTTAAGGGCTTGCGTAACGTTTGACTTTTTGTCCCGCGATTTTGCGCGTAAGTTGTTTGGAGGTAGTTAGATGTAGATAAATAACGTAAGGTCCTACACACTTCATTAAAACATATATTTTATTGTTGTAGGGTCTCGAGAAATTTCAAAGATAGTAATCATTAAATCGCGATCCTGAATCGAACATTTTCAATACAAAAATTAGGAAGTGTTCACTGGAGCTATTTTGATACATACATAAGTATGATAAAATGTTTAGTTTAGTTAAGGTATTGTGAAATTAAGGGCAAAATTATTTTAGCTCTTCAAAAGGCATTTTATTTTTTTGAAATGTACAACTTTTTTTAGTAAAAGGATAATTATTAGCAATAGCTTTCTTATTTTATTTGACGTCTAGTTTTGCATATTGTGTGATGTAATAAAATTTTATGCAGAAAAATGTGAACATTTAAAATTTACGAATAAAAATATTCCGAAAAGATTAAAATATTATCATAAAACTTACTTGTTTCTGTAGTTTATACAGAAAGCGTAAAAAGCTTATAATTTTTCTTGTATGTTAAAGCAATTTAAGTCAACAATTTGAAAGAAATTAAAGTAGCTATTTATAATGTGACAAGATTTTAGGTAATTTTTTATGTATTTTTAAATCAATCGAATAAATCCAGTAACATTAAAACACATTTAACACGTCGTTTAAGTAAGAATTTGAATATTTTTATCCGTTGTTCAGAACGACGATTAGGTGCTTGAGAATATTGAAGAATCAATGTTAAGAGTATATTTAAATGAAATCTGTCCCTAAATATCGAATATTTGTGTCTTATGCATTTGATCAAAACATTTTATTTTTTGTGGACTTAACCCTGTAAACATTTACAAGTCTACAATGTTTCGACAGTAATTCATATGTGTGCAATAATTTTTTTCATTTCAGGAAGATTTATACCAACACATATTTATCAACATTGAATACTGTCGTCACAATATTAATTCAGTTTGTGGTCAAATTTTCTAGTAGCCTACTCTCAATAAAAATATATTTGCTCGCATAATTTGAAAACTGAAAACTTTAAAATTTAGTTTCTAACTTAACAACAAAACACGTTCCAGTGTAGTACGTTAAAAATATTACAGGCAAAATAGAATTATTGAAACAACGATAAAAGATTTGAAGCATTCTTAAAGTTTGTACTTTAGGCATTACGACGTTCGTTAAAACTCAACGAATCTACGCAAAGTCAGCGTATAGTAAACGGCAACATCGCGTTGTTCTGAACTGAAATTTATAGATACGTACTATTCTTTAGGGACATACATCCGTACACAAACATATTTAAATGTACGCTATCACTTTTGTCAGTTATAAATACTTTGATCGGCGATATAAAAATATGTTTTAACATTTTTGAAAATTTTGTACGATCATAAATTTATAATAATTAATAGTTCATTTACCTTATTATTTTCTGTAGTCAGTGCCGTTCACTTTTACCAAACAAAAAAAAATAAATAATTGTTCTGTTACGGAGTCAAAAAACTCGTAAAGTCGAAAAATATTATAAATTTATTTTTTTTTTGTAATCAAACTTTGTAATCTAAGATTAATAAAAATGCGAATTATTAAAAAAATTTCACCTCACTATACCGATTTAAAATTCTCACCTAACTTTAGTAAAATACTGAAAAACCATTTAAAAGTACTAAACATGGCGTTTGTAATCAATGATCATGTATTCAATGGTAACAGTACATAGTTTCTTTTTCGTACTTTTTGGTTTAATAATATAGTACGGCTATGATATTTCCAGTGTTTCAGTATTAAAGTATTTATTGTAAAACTCATTATTTATGACTATGTAGTATGTACCTACAAACTACATACGTTTATGTAATGAACTAGCATGTAACGAAGATTGAATTCCGAATCTATCGATTTATGTCATCTCCACAGGATCGGATTCATAGACGTATTTTTTTCACATCAAATCGTAAAGCACTAGGATACTTAAACTTTGTTAAAGAAACTAAGTTAAACACATTTGGGTTCTGTCTTTGCAAAAAATATTTTATCACTCTTTTCCAATCCCCGAATTTCCTTGCATTCGAAGCCATTCGAGTCATTTGCATAAAAATTAATATTGTTCTAAACTTAATACGACAACACTTTTGAAAACGCCTTTGTTACGTCGTTTGTTAAGTCAAATTCGATAATTAATGTAATGTTCGTGACAGCGTCTTATATTTGTTTTTAATACAGCCCTGTAAATGGTACACGTTTAACGGAAATCTATAAATTATTAAATATCGATAAAAATCGAAACATTGAAATTGTGCGTTAAATATTTTTATGTTTATTTATTTCTTTATAATTGTATTCCATCCACGATATAGGTGGGAACGTTTTAGTCTCGTATCTCTAACGCTCTGTCAAAATAATCTATAGTATTTCTTCTATAAGACTATTATGACAAATCAAAAATATAAAAAATGGTGAATGGTTTTTAATCATATATTTCTTTTGTTACAGGTGAGTTGTGAATAAAGATTCAACAAAACATTTCCTTCTGCAAATAACTTTACTCATAGGTTCGTACATTTGAATTTTATATTTTTATAGCATTTTGGCAACAGACAATTCCATTTTTCTAATCATATAAAAATCAATACTCTTCCTAGTATCTTTCGAAGAAGAAAATTTTAAAATATAAACCAATTTTAAACTTGCGCGATTTTTTAATTTAGTTGTCATATAACAATGTTTGTTTTTTTTAAATTTTAAACGTGTGAGTTCTTCTATTGACCGGCGTGGCACACCGCTTTGGTTTGACAATGGCCCTAGATTGTGACTACACATATTTCTTCATAAATAAAACGTAGATTTTTAAATCGATGCTGCGCAAAAAAATAGCCGATCGATTGAAAGGATACTTTCTCCTTCGGAACATTTTGATGAAAATTTAACTTGGATAAAACATCTTTTTTTATTCATCTTGATCATTTATTTTCGTGTTAGTATTACAATCTAATACCGTACATAGTAAAAAATTTGACAGCGACATTAGACTGTTGGTTCATACATAAAATTGTAATTATATGTCACAGTCTAAGATAATTTCCAAACATTTTCGGACAATACTTTCAAGCTTGATGAATAGAAATAAACTGCAATATTCATGAAACGCCAGCTATTAAAAACGATACACAATTAAAATCCGTGAAAACCATGAAAAAAGCATAAACTAATCATTATTAAAAGTCATTCTTTTTTGTGTATTAATAATAAAATTATACGCATATCAACTATTTTGTATAACTCTTTTCGAATACCACTCCTATATTTCTAAACAAAATAACAAGTATTAAATTTGCCGCCATCAAATAAATGTAAACACAAGATCGGACTCCACCTCAGTCACTCACAGATATGAGGTCATATTTATAAATCAACCTATCCTTCTTGTTCCCGCACATTTAATATTATGGCCGTCTTTATCTCACCTTCTTCTATTCTCCTGTCAAACGTCGAAAAACTAATATCATAACAATAAATTTACCTTTATGGCTCAAAACCATCCGCCTGATATAGAAAACAGATAAGAATAGGCATTATACATATGTGGAACAAATAAAACATACACACAGTCATATATGTGCTATACTCCTGAACAGGGGTAACCATACATTTGAGATATTTTATACAAAACTCTTTCATATTGCATCGGATGTACAAACTGAAAAATTAAACCAAAATACCGATACAGATACGGTATTGTGTTTTATTTAATGAAATACAGGTGTCGTAAAATTTGGAAAAACTGAGAATTTAAATTTTGCCCAAAATCAAATTTACTCATTCCTTAAAAAAACGTAAGAATAAGATACAGCCAAATTTTTCAAATCTTTTTCAAAATATTAATTATTTATTAACTTATTTATTTATTGAAAGCGCGCTGATTGCAAAAAGGTTTCTGCATCGTTTTTTGATTTAGAAGCAATAGACGTACAATTTTAAACGGTATACCTTCTAAATCAAACGAGTAAATTAGAATTTTTGAGCCCTGACGAATCAGCGTATTTTAATTTGATAAAAATGAGAAAAAATGCATGTTTTGTTCACAAATTTATTTTTCAAATTGTACACAAGTCGCGCTCAATTTTTAGGAAAAAATGCAATTTGGCCAATCCTGGTCATATCTTCCTCAGCTTTTAAATACGTCATGTAATATGTATCTGGAATCGTCGTTCTTTCCCATTTTATCTCGTTTTCTTTCTCTCTCATCGCATATCGATATAAACACATAAATTGATAATAACATAATTAGTAAATGGAATCAGAACAGCCGGCTTTTATATGAAAGTAAATTATAGTCTATAATATTTTCTTTCGCGCTTTCGTTTCAGATTTATATTTTCGCATATCAGTCGATCTTTGTTGTTTTTCCTCCAAACTACCAACAAATATGCATTTATTGAATCTAAGCCCATTTAACAAGAACACAATCGAAAAATATAATAGAAATCAAAAACGGAGTACCTCATAAAGATAATTCATATTTTAGTCCGGGAATTCCTTTGTCGAAATATTAATTCTCACAGCTCTGAGAAGAGCTTATTACAATTCACGTACTTTTTGGAAAAGACTTGATTTCACAAAACAAAAATGTGCAAATTGCACACGCAAAAATTAAGTATGCATTTCAACGTACCTATCCTTTTCCTGACGACTGTCAGTCAATCAGACGCGTTTCCACTGCCCCATATTCATTCCGAAATCCACTAACTAAATATGAATTGCGATAGGTAGGCTTTTTACCCCTTAGATCCTGTTGATTTAGATTATCGTTTTACTACCGAGTTGCACGGAAACTGCCTGTCAATTAGTCACTCTCTCGTACATCACTGACTGAAATGATTCCCTACTCATCACTGATCAAGAACTGCATTCCTGGAAACCTGAAGCAAACGTGAATGATTCTACCTGCTTATTTTCAGCGAATGGTATTTCAGTTTAATCTCTACCATTACACTTCACTGTCTCAAAATGCCCCTGCAAAACTAGCCTTCTTCTCCCCTGTTCATCATTTGTACAATCTAAAAACTAATACCGCTAAAATGGTATTGCAGTATAGTTTTCACCGTTTAATTCGGCACAGTTTCTATGCTTGGTAGAATCTAAGAACGGATATCTTTTACGTTGTTTCAATTGCTTTGCGCTTCATTAAGCTTATTAGTAACTCTAATTCAACACTATGAAACTTAACTACCTCAAAATGACCCTGTATCAACCGGTATTCCTCTCCCTTGATCATAGTTGACCGAAATCTGTATGATCTAAGTTTCCCGTACACAAACCATGCGTGATGCATAATGCAAAGTGCAGTGTTTCGGTGTGTTGATTTGTGCAACGACAGTTCGATTCCTGGCATCGGAACGTGTCCCCAGGATCGGCACTGTATAACCCATCCCAGTATAGCCGCCATTATTGTGTAGTCCTGTTCCCCATTCCGATGGGACGCCAGCCTGTCTATTATTTTGATGTTTTTACTGCACCGTACGTACATGACTGTGTCTTTCGCATATCGCATATATTGATTTAACACACGCATTAACTACGTCAAACTAATACCACGTTTTAACTTTTAACAGTACTCATACGCATTTATCCGCGGCTTCGGTCGCGTTAAGGCTGTCGGAATGCTCTAAATTTAAGCCATAAATAGGGCTTCGGCTTGTTAGCTGATTGTAGAGTTATTCGTCAACATTTTGCAAAAATTCTTTCTCTATAAGGAAGATTAAAGACAAATCCAGGTCCCTAATAGACTACTTTTGTAATTTATATACGATTTACTAGAAAAAATTTGACATTAATTGTGCCAAAAAACACACATTTTCAATGTCACACTACGACCTTATTCCTACTTATTTCACAACACTGTTCCATCACAAATCTAAAGTGGCTCTTCCTTTTTCGGAAAAGGTTTTTAAATCTTCAAAATATTTCCAAAATTTACAGTAATCAATTGACAGCAGCACTCTTGCAACACCATTTTTTAGCCTCGTAGTCTGGCTTAAATTTAGAGCGTTTCGACACTCTTAACGTCGATTTTGATGAAGACCTTCCATATACTTTCTGTAAACCGAGTTTAACAGACGACTGTATGTTCTGTGTGGCAAGCTTTTTTGCGCTCAGGTGCTGTATCACATTAAACGTCATCATTAGATACTCCTGCTTTACACTGCGCAACCTCTGACACATAAGTTATATCGTGTTATTAAATTGCTTTTAGAGCTGCGTTTATAGACAGCCCATTAATACAAATATCTGTCACTGTCTCCTCAGAACTGTCTTCTTTATTTCACTGTTCTCAATCTGGGACATGCTCTATGTTAGTTATTGATACGTAGTATTCTAATACTGGCTCCGTACGCATGCAATAGTGCATATAGGTATAACTGGACCCTCCTATCGACACATGTCGATGTACCACACATATCAAACGGCCTGCCAACGCGCTGCTGTTATCTCTATTTTATAAATTCTGATAGTGAAGTTTAACATCATACTTTGTTTAAGCTCCAATCCATAACACAATATGATCAACAATCCAATTTTGAAATTTGGTACGCTTTAGATCTTTATTGAGATTTTAGGGTCAGCGCACACATGTTACTTTTTATATCAAAAATACACGATTTAGGATACCACATCGCGATTTGATGATTACTCAGAGACTCGCAATTTCTCGTAATAAATCAATTGTGTATTTCAAAGAATAGTTTGCAGTTTTATGCTGTAACATCTGACGATCTCTAAGCGACTTCATCGCAAAATCACGCAACAAAAGTTGACCTAAATCGATTCAAAAAAATAAATTTATGTATTATAGTAGAAGAATATACAAATTATAGAGTGTCGTATCTAGGAGTCTTAGCGCCACTTGAGAATGGAGGACAATTCACATAAGGCTTAAACGTTGTTTAAAATTTTAATTTTGCTATAATATTGATTGACACAATTTTGTTTTGGGTGTCCCTGGTACAGGCCATCCTCGTTAACCCCTATAGATATGATGATATACGAATTGAATAAGGAATTCGGTAATTAAGGAGAATATATGAGTTGCAAATTCATATACTTGCAATGATCGAATATTAAGATTTGAAAACAAAGTATTTGAATAAACTTAAAATCAAAAAAGATATAGCAGTAACGAAAAAATTTCAAAATAGTTTTATATATGTAACGAAGCCGGTCCTGTATAATGTCATAACGTTATTTTATCTTAGTTATAAAACTGTTATGCAAGACCGTCGTCGTTCCTACAAATTCTACTACAAATTATTTAGTAAAATATTATTTTAAATTCAGTTCTAATAAAATATTCTTACTATCAAGACTTAATATTATAATTTCGGCCACAGTCGTTGAAATTAATAAAAGATCTTGTAGTAAAATTATCTATTATTAGCTACGTTAATATTTGTATAATAAAAATAAAATACATTTATTATTTTAAATTCTACTCATCAATTTTTAAAAACCAACACAAAAAAAATTCCATTCCGCTACATATAATCTATCTACGCAAAATTTACAATGATTTTTTTTTTGTTGGTTTTGATTTTCAGTTTCATTCAAAAGATACGAAATCCTGGCACTGCATAGAAAAACAGGATATTGAATGACGTGTGCAGTTTGACAACTCCGGTGTATTTATACACGCAAATTTCAATCAAAACATTGAGTGACCGTAGATCAGATTTATAATTGGTATTGATTTTATGTCCACATTCTTGTATCGAATGTTGTGTGGTCGTTATTTTATACAATTTATTTCCATTTTTATTTAGTGGTCTTTCTGAATTTTATATAAATATTCATTAGGTTTAACAGCTTTGCAATTAAAAATTTAGATAAATGTCGTTCAAATTTTATATTTTTATATTATTAATCGCTTTGATTATTTATTAGTTAAATTATTATTAAAATATTCGATAATCTATATAGAATGTAATACTCTGTGTCGATCTTTCAATATCATCCAGATGTGTTGACCTAGGAACCTAAAACTTTGCACACAACACAGTCTGATTTTCGATTCCCAAATAAACTTCCATAACGCGGTTATTTTATAATTTGTGCACTTACATTACATCCGTATGTCTCCCCATCCGATGTCAGCGAACGTCGGACGACATCGAAAGAAATGAAAAAACATAAATTGTAGTTTAGGCGCCTATACTTAATGAAAATGAAAAGCTTCCTTTTCTAATGTAGATACCTACATTATAATCTTGATGTTTACATTTCTTCCGACATCATAAAAGTGCAGACTACGAATTTACACTTATGATCCTATTTTTGATTCGAGAATACATTGGTTTTTCATCAAGAAAAGCAAAGATCAAGATTATAAACTGGGTACAGAGATTGAAAAGAAAATCGGGCTTTCCTTTTCGATATAGGCACCTACATTATAATTTTGGTGTTTGCTTTTCTTTCCCTGTCGACCGACGTAAATAGGTACGGAAGAAAACTTAATTGAGCCGGAGTTTAGATTGTCTCCCCGAGAACAAAAATAGTGAACACAACAATTACATTTTTAGGTGTAATAATATAATATACAATTTGGACAAAACAATATTATTTTATAGTTTCGTTCATTTTAAAACCCCTGCTTTTTCTTCTAAGATATCAAATAAATCTTGAGATCTTGCGCTTTGAAATGACGAAACTATGCTTAGGAATATCTCACTAGACTTGGTTTGCATTAGTGCTATTGAATAATCATTCTTCTTACTTCCTACTGTCACAACCACGTACTGCTTTAATAATTATTTATAATTCCACATTAATATTTTACTTCCTTGACAGTTTACATTTTAAAATCTCAAAATCGTTTTACCTACCTGAATTTTAATGACCAAAAATTAAAACCCTTTTGTGTGTTTTTTTCTTTAAGTTTTCATCAGTGGGGTGCAATGTGTAACATTATAATACCAAATATGACGGGTTAAATTATTACACTTTTGGCACAACTAGATAAATATTCTGAGAAACAAACTCTTTACCTACATTTTTTGCATTCATTTAAACTCAGTGTGAAAAATAATAAAATTTAGTAAGAATATATCTTCTTTTAGAAGACACAAAAGACACGATTTTAAGTTTTACACGGTTTGTTATATTTTATGTTTTGTGGAGCAAGGGTTGTAAAATTTATGTATTATGCATACATCATAAATTACTTTTTTAAAAGTTACACTTTTTGAAATATATAAATCACCTCTAAAATCATCTTTCCAAAATCAATGCATACCTAGTTCTAAGAAGTTGCTGTATTTTGATTTGAATTTTTGCTTTTAGATTCACTCAGCCCGGATATATAAGCGCTTTTAAATTTTATTCATTTGTGCGATCATGATTTTCAAAAAAAGAAAAAATAAATAAAAGAAGCTTGAGAATATTGTAGCGGATCGTCCTGTATATAGATTACCACTGAAGAAACATTTTCGTTTTATAATAATAAAGAAAAAATAAAATTTGATGACTTTTACTAAACCCAACTAGTTAAATAATTATATAAAAAATAATCATTAGAACTTGATACTCAAAAATAAATAATCAAAGTATAAGTATCTCTTCTCAAAAATGTTTTTGCTTTGGTTACAATATTTTAAAATTGCGTAAGAGTTTTATGCTTTACTTTATGTTTGATTGCAGAGCGCATTGTCAGAAAATCTAGTTTGATAATGATATCAAATTGTTATCCAACGTATTTCTTCATAAGAAAAACATTGTCAAATTTTAAAAGGATTCAGCTCAAAAAATAACTAATCAATGTTGAAACAATTTTTTAACAGTGTTTCATCCTCTAAACAACATTTTTTTATCAAATTAACATGAGAAATCGTACTTTTCTATGTAAATCAGTAATTTGTTTTTCTGTGTGTATTGCCTAATGATTTATGTAATACAAAGTTTTAGAGTACCTATGTCGACATGAACAAAAACTAATTATTAAACAAAATGAAATTACTTGCAATTACTGTTCAAATTAATTTTTTATTTATAAAAAAAAAAATTGTAAAGGACCAAAATGGTTGGTCGAAACGTCTTATAAATAAAAAATTAATTTGAACAGTAATTGCAAGTAATTTCATTTTGTTTAATATTCTATTACTGTTGGTAGAATCAATATTATTAAAAACTAATTATATCACAATCTAAGATCATTTTCTGACAATGCGGCATAATAGCGATTATTTTTCATGAAACTTGCAAGAAGCAAAAGAAATCAAAAATAGTTAACGGCAAGCAATAATTTTACCTGCCATGAAAAAGAATAGCGTAATTGATTAGATAGGTACGTTATTTATGACCCTTAAACGAACGTAAAATATTTATGATGGACAATACGACTTTTAAGACACCCATCTTTTGATATTATCCGATTTTGTTCCAATAAACAGAAACACGCATGCGCGGTGTAATTTAGCGATATTAATTTTTCAAGGAAATAGTATTTATGGCTTGTACAAGTCGTTCAAACAACTAAATTGTAGGTATGTTTCTGAAGTCTATTTATACATTTATATAACATATCACGAGTTCACTCTGTATGTTGGGTGGAGTGAGTCATAAATTCCCTAACTAATGTCTGCCCGCCGTACTATACACGAACTCTTCAAATATGGTCTGATAGAGTCCTTCAATTTATTATCCTTTCGCATTATAAATACAATTATTATTTTTTAACCCCTTTATGCACTAGTGCATGGACTTGCGACTAGGTAATTATTTTATAAAATAATACTCGATGACATTGCGGAACTTCCCGATCATATTCGTATAAAAACCCGGGTCGCAGTGCCAAAACCCTGCCGACAATATAGTGTATTTGCTAATACAGGCCTTGTGGCTTTATTATGTGAACTTAAGGTGATTGTTGGGCAAAATAAAAAAATTAACTCCTTAATACACCCCTTACAATTACATTTTTTTTCTTAACTACATTATTATTGTCGATCGAACGTCTACACCAAAATTAAAAACACCTTTCAGTAAATAACTCACTATCTGCAAACTAGTGTTTTCATAAAATTTGTAAATCCTGTCCTGTCGGGCCGATTTTATTAAAATTTTAGGGACACTTTTTAATTACTACCAGAGGGTTAAATTTCAATTTTGAAACGATTCGGAGAATTTTTTCGGTATTTTGGGGCCCAAAAACTTTTTTCAACCCCTAAATACCACCCTTAAAATGATCCGATTGGGCCCATTTTAAATAGGCTTCGTGCGGTGATTGATTCCAACATGTGTGCCAAATTTCGGTTAAATGAATTAACTCCTTCGAAAGTTATTGCCCGCACACATATATACCTATATATATACCTATATATAAATATATATATACATATATATATAAACATTTTCAAAAATGGTGCCAAAGTGTTTAGGAGATTATGAAACGTCGAGAAATTTTGGTCCGACTCCTAGGTCCCGCCATCCGACCGACGCCAATAGTATATGTTGCCATATGGCAAATACACTAATAAAAGTTCGTAGTTTGCACGATAAACTACGCTCTGCTACAAATAAAACTGGGATATCACACAATGTAATCCGGTTTCTATTAGATTTTGTAAATAATCGTCAATGTGACAATACTCAATTTAATCACTTTATAAGATGAGTTTTTTTTGTGAAAACAAACATTAAGGCAATCGAGAGATCTCGGTTGCCTTAATGTCGGTTTTCACAAAAAAAAAACTCATCTTATAAAGTGTCTGGACAAAAAGTACTCAATATTTTAAACTTGTGAACCAAGTTTAATAAAAATCGCCTGCACAAAATTTTGAGATAATGTTTTTTCCATGTCACAGTTATGTGATTTATCGAAGCTGTCAAATATATTTGTAATTTCCGATATCTCTGATATTTAAGTTATTTATTGCACTCACAATATGCATGCATCAAATAATTATATAATTTGTAATATAATGTTAATTAAATAAATTATTATAAATCATTCAGTTCAATTTTATCAGTGATTTATTTGCTTTTTACTTGACGCCCTTGAGTCTGCTGCGAATCGTTTTCTTTCAATTTTATAAAAGTTGGAATAATATGTAGCAAAAACTTGTAAAAGCAGCAATTATGTTTTCAGTTTATTATTGAATCTTAATAAATTTACAATAATTCTAAATTCATTTTAATATCTTAGAACTGCTACATTTGTACGCGGTGTTCATTTTTCATTAGAGCGTAATATCTCTATCTTGAATAAAGTAAAAATCCTTTTAAAAATCAAAGTCAGGAGTAAGAGCTATCGAAAATCAATAAGTTTCTAAACTGATAATCAATATGTGATTCGGGTGCTCTATTTGCACCCTCCTACGGCCTGACTTCAGCCTGACCAGCTAACCACCTTGAAGCACGCTCATACGGGGATGAACTTTATGACAGACGAGTGGTCAGCATTAACTCAGCTGCGTTACGATTACTGCCGTCTGTACGTTCGTCTGTCTGGCTCTCTATCCACAACGCCCGTTTCCTCTCCTCACTTACTTATATACGTAATATAGTCCACTTTTTGAAACATTTTTATGTCATAATATACTTAGAGGGTGTGAGCTCTAAAGATTTAATATTAGCGTTTTCTATAACATTTATGTTACGAACTCGTAAATATTTCAAAATATTACTCACAATAAAAAAATTAAGAAATTTAAGAAATAAATTGATTCTAAAATATCAAGCTCCAATTTAATGGTTTCTGAAAGAGAAGGCTGCACCGCTTCCAACCACATATAGAGAAAAATCTGTTAAAAAAAACTTTGTCAGAATTTCTGAATTTTTCTGAAAAGTATTTTTTACAAATTCATACAATATTCGTTTCCATTTTTGCAATTCCAGATGCAACATATTACAGTACCTATAAAATATAAAATTAATTCTTGTCTCTGATATTTCTGATAGGTAAACCTTAATTGACATTTATAATTAATTATCAACATTTTAATGAAATTTGTTAATAAGAGAAGATTTATTATGCATCATACAAAAGGAATGCCAACATAAAAAAATTCTTTGTGGTATATTGGAGTGATTCCAAACAGGTTGGTCTGCGTATTCAAACAACTATCCCTATTAGGTATTTCTGTTTTAAACCACAGAATATGCTAAAGACCAGAAGTTTTGACTTATGAGACTAAACGTATATTTTTTTTTGAATTTAATGACAGTTTGTAGAACTTAAGTATGACATCTATCGTCAATTGATTTAAGATAAATTTTATAAGAAATGGACCAAGAAAATGTTTGATTTATTTAGAATATGAAACAATTTTCCAGGTGGATATGTACAAAAAATTATTATTAATTCGTTTTCATGTAATCAAATCCAATTATTTAATTCTTCTCTAAAAACAGATTAAAACTAAAAACTTTATTGAGAACAAAATGTTTATTTATTATATATTTTTTTTGCTTTTTGTAAATAAAGCAGTAAAAACGATATTCCTGCATTGTTTTCCTAAATAATTTTAATGACAAACTTCCTGTCTTTATCTCAAATTGCAATCAACATCATCCTGTTTAGGATTAATTTTGTACGTACCGTTTTTCGTACTGATAAAGAAGTTATATTTTACAACTTCATCGATAGAAAAACATGGAAGTAGCCATATTTGTAGATAATAATAAAATTTTATCGTTTTTCTGAACCAGTTAACTAGTTTCTGACCGCTGCCATAATACATATTCTATCGATATACAAATATTTTTAAAATTAAAACTCAAGGTTTGTAAATTAAATTTAATTGGAATAATAATTTATCAGATTTCATATTAAGACCCGCTGTATTAATGAATATTGATTTTATGGTCACGCATAGAAATTATTCATTTAAATCTTTAACGACGTTTCAAATTGTTTTTTGTCAGTCAAAACTTCAACGTGTTTTATATAATTCACAGTGTTATTGTACTCTATTTAACCTATTATATCCCAATATTATTTTACATCACGTCAGCGATTTATTAGAAAAATATTTTGTTTGTTAAATACACATGGACGTTTTTAATCAATTAAATAGAGTTATATTCCTTATAGGATATTAAAATTGCTAATAATTTTGACAGATAATTCCTTAACAACATTTTAAAGTGAACAAGATAATTTAATTTCAAATTTGAAATTTTTCAAAAATAGAAGTAATAAAAATACTTTATACTTAGTACGTGTTTTTCATGTGTAACATTTTAGTTTTCGGTAGGGGCAGTAATTTTGTGAATGAACCGGAAATGCGTTAAGGAAGTAAGAAAAGCACGCGCTATTCAAATTTTTCAATTTACAGTCATATGATTCTTTGGCGCGTCCTATATAGTTGGCGGATTTGCTGTAACGTATTGCAGAGAGAGCTTTCAACTGTGCTTTTATAAAGTGTAAAATATGTTACATTGTTGACTACTGTAACACTCGCTTCAACAAGCTCCCCCTTGTGGCGGCGCTATAGACCAAATTAAAAAAAAATTATATCAAGCCATAGTGCCACTCAAAGTCACTCTGAATATTAGTTTTGAGATTTAAAATTTTCGTATTCAATAATGTTCTGTACCTATATTAAATGTCTGTAATTTGATATATTTTATTACGCAAAGTATTTAATGTCGTTTTTGACAAAAAATAAAATAGAACGATAATGTGTTAAATTGTCAAAGTATTTTTGTCAGTTATACGCTACCATGTTTGATTGAATTCATTGGTGTTGTACACGTCTTAAATTATAGCTACCTGTCTTCTAAGAGGAAATAGTAAGGCGATCATTTGATCAGTTATTGATAGATAGTTGTGGACTAAACTGGTTTTTGTAATATTATGAGACAAGAAATATCTAAATTGCCGCGTAACTCTTTACGAAATATGAATAAATTTTACATTTTATTCGAAAACTAGATCCATACATTTACTAAACCGATTCTTCAATCATATACCTCTGCCTTTATCCTTATGATATGTAAATTAGCACAGCTATTAACGAAATTTGACTCCTAATTATTTTTCTGCATAAAAACTAATTAATATTTATATATGAGAGCGTTTCTCTTTATGTCTTTTGTGAAATGTTTGCATAAAACGCTTGATGATGTATTTTGTATTCAGAAAAATGTTTGATCTAAAAAAAATAGCCGGCATTCATGTCTTTCTATCATTATCATAAATTTGGTATTCTCTAATCTCAACTGTCAATAAAATAAATAAGAAAACATCACTTTAAAATCGTATTATTTGTAAACCAATTATGAAAAAAATCTAGATCAGCCACGGTGGACTATTTTGTACAGTTTTAACTAAAAAAATCTCATAATTGATTTCTTTTGATTTATAATAAAAGTAAAAAAATAGGAATATTCCAAATTCCAAACATAATACGGAGCATTTAATTTATTTTTACTTTTTATTTCGATTCAAAATTGTTCATTTTCTTGTAAAGCCCTTCATTTTTTACGTGATCTATCAACGAGTCGCGGTTATTCGATTGAGAAACGTTGTTTAAAATAATTACTAAAATCCGCAATAAAGTCGCAAACTAATATTGTCGTTGTTTGACACATTGTCTCACAAAGATCGTAAATTGAACAGATCTTCATAATTGAAAAAAATAATAATTAAGGAACCGAAGCTGTGCATTCCTATCAGCCAGCTAAGTACTTTAGACCGCCCATATGTTGGCGCGTTATGACAGGGGACTGTCTCCTCTAGTCTAGCGTGTTTATTTGACATTTGACAAGAAAATTTAACCGTTTTAAAAATAACATAAACATCGCGGTGTGCTATGAATACACGCTATCTTCTGTCATCGACGTTCAGTTGTCCGCGTCCGGCCTTCGAACCATAACCTTACTACTATTTCACGTGGTGTAAACATTTGCACTAGGGTGCAGATTAGTATGTTTAAGCAAATACATCCTGTCTTTACTAATATTCTGAAGTGGTTTTAGTGTCGTCAGGGATTGCAAAATGTAAAGGCATTAAGCGCTTGACAAATATCAATCCATTTGTCTCTGAAATATTACTTGCACAAGTGGAAATATTACGAGTCTTACTTTTTTATGTTATATAGTTGCGGTTATTTTTTCCTCACCAGAACAATATCTTTTAACCATGTAAAAACTGAATCAAACTACGTTAGAAATATTGAATGAATGAAAATATTATGGAGGTTCGATAAATCAGAGAACTGTTTACAATAAAATTAAGAGATCCTGCAAAATATTGACCCTTGACAACAGAGATCATAAGTGTCCATTTAAAATTAATATTGTTGTATTAATTGTTAATATTTCTATGTTCCACTTTTAGAAATATTGTTAATTTATACAACTATATCAATAAATTATATATTATTTATGTGTCAATCAAGATATATAGTACAATAGAAAGTACATGGTTCACTTATTCTACGTAGTGACTCAATTTTACTATGTTACCTATAACCGACACATTTCTTATACATGGAACGGGTACGCTGTACATTGTTTGATTTCGTCGCTCCATTAAACGGACCGCATTATAATGATGAATCACTTTCTACTATTTCAGAACCGCATAGTATAATATAGATAGTAATTTTTAAATTATTTTTCAGAGTATTAATTGATATTGATAGAGAATTTCTTTGCATTTGTAACTAATGCATGCAAGCTCATGTATAACAAACTAACCGTCTCGTGTCAGGTTAGTTTAACAGTAATGTCCTTCAAGGCGCATACAGTCTGAAACGTTACCACCTAAGAACATAGTGTCTATTTCTGTCTGGCCATGTTCTCTATACTCTACAGAATGTTCGATTTAATGTATCGCATTCTGAAAATTGTATGTTTTTATCAGCTGGATTTTAGCGTTATTCTGTAACATCATTCGACTCTAGTACAATATTATTTGCAACACTAACGACCAATTTTATATAATAATTTTTAATATTAATTGTGCGTTGCTAATTTTTATTGTTAATTCCTACATGTAATTGTACTTACATGTAACATATATACGGTCAATAATTTACTATACTAGTACTATATATATATTACTATATTACTACTAAATTGAAAATATGATTGATACTTTCACTAATTCTCGGATTAGAATATAAAAACTGAGAATTTGCAGTAAACAATACCTGAAAACGCCACATAGAATAACGAAATTCCTACATTCTGAGCTTTTCTTCAACCCTTTCAATAATTATGGATGATCTTTGACTGTTGATCGAGATATTTCAAGAAGGGTCACATACTCCGGACGTACACTACCCCGTCTTACGCGGATCCAAAGAACCTGATTCCTTAGACCCAGTTCAATTAGACGATCAAATGACGGTTGGAAACTTGACAGAAAGCCTCCTTTTAATTGAGAAAGGGTTACAAATATTAGAAAACATTAACTTCAACGAAAATTTATAGCGTGCTACGTGGAAATTTTGCGCGAGAAGAAAAAATAATTGATCGGTCGGACTTAAAAAATATTAAAATGTAAGCCAACACGATAACTTTATGACCAAATGGTTTTTTTTTGCAAAGATTCACGGTTGACAAATATAAGATAGCATTTGGTATAAAAAAATAATAATAGTTTTTTTTCGATGGTACAAAACACAATCAATTAGTGATTTCTCCATTTCGGTCTTGTAACGTTTGACAGCTTGTATATACCTCTGAAACATTAGCATTAGTATGTATTATGTCTAGCCCGGATGGATTGATGTGAGTTACCCCAGGTCGTGACATCGCACAGACCTTTGCCCTTCATCCTCTACTCACATTACTGTCACATTCTATCACATTATGTTTGTTAAGTAATGTCTTCGTAATCTGCTGCTGATTTTAGCCAACACTTATAATCTTCTTGTGTCTCAGATAATTTTTGTGCACGACATCGAATTGAATAAATAACTGATTCACTAAACCCTTAAAACTCATCTCTTTTAAATATAATTATAACCACAAAATTTGTAAAAACTGTAATTGATGTGTCAGGGAGATAACAACTTCAGGACTTAAGGATCAATAAAAACGGTACTGATATTTAAAATGTCTTCTATTAGTGATTAAATACAGCTATTTGTCGTTTTTTATACATCCTTAAGTTACGAATATACAATCTTCCTTATACATCATTTGTTTTGTAAGGGGTGTAATAATTAAGCCTGTTCATTTATGATTGAAATTTTGATAGTTCGGGAAGGCTATATGTTCTTCAATGTATTCTAGCGTTTCAAAAAATATATGTTCTTCTTCAGGGCTACAATCTTGGAAATTACACGCAATATTGCATAAGCGATGTTACAGATTTTATACACTATTGAAGATTAGAAATTGCGAAGTTATAAAAAACCCGGGTCGCAGTGCCAAAACCCTGTCGACAATATAGTGTATTTGCTTATACAGGCAGTGTGGCTTTATTATGCAAACTTAAGTTGGTTTTTGGGCAAAATAAAAAATTTGACTCCTTAATACACCCCTTAAAATAACATTTTTTTTTCTTAACTGCAATATTATTATCAATCTAACGTCTACACCGAATTAAATACACCCTTGAATAAATAAGTCACTTTCTACAAATTAGTGTTTTCAAAAAATTTGTCAGTCCGGTCCTGTTGGGCCGATTTTATTAAAATTTTAGGGACACTTTTTAATTGCTACTAACGGGTTAAATGTCAATTTTGAAACGATTCTGAGAATTTTTTCGGTATTTTAAGGCCCAAAAACATTTTTCAACCCCTAAAAACTACCCTTAAAATGGCCCGATTACGCCCATTTTAAATAGGCTTCTGGCGATGATGGATTTCAATACGTGGACCAAATTTCGTTAAAATCAATTAAGTCTTTCGAAAGTTATTGCCCGTACACATATATATATATATATATATATATACATACATATATATAAACATTTTCAAAAATGGTGCCAAAGTGTTTAGGAGGTTATGAAACGTCGAGAAATTTTGGTCCGACCCCTAGGTCCCGCCATCCGACCGACGCCAATAGTGTATGTTGCCATATGGCAAATACACTAATAAGTATTGATAATTAATTAATGCAATATCAACATATTTAGCTAAAATCCTAGTAAAATGTTTTTCCGTTTTCGTTGAAAACTTATGTCCGTATTCAGTGCCACTTTTGGACAAATTATTTACGAATTAAAATTTTTAATTCACGATGAAAAAAAAAATGAAACGACTCCTTATATATGCCGGCTTGAGATCAAGTTCTGTTTGACCCAAATCTAATTTGACATCTCGGTTATATGGTCTTTTCGACTACAACTATAAAGATATTAAATACATAATAAAATAATGCATTTCTAATAACCAAAATATCATTATACATGAATATTATGAAATGAATAATTTTATTGGCAATCAATTTTAATTTAACTATAACTTTAAATGCTTTACGAAAGATAAAGCCGCAACATTTAACCTCTTAACCTGTGTTAGCTACGCTATATTATATTTGAATTGGTCCCTCAGGCAATCTATTTTTCATATTCCGTTTCTCAGTCATATCCTTATTTTTATTTTATTTAACTGGATGGTTTAATGGTATTCGGTGCCTTAGGGAAATTTTAATATGCATTACAATTTTAAAATAAAATGTTAAAAACTTTATGCCACAATAATTTTTATTTAATAATTAAATTATAACTCATTATGATCAAGTGTTGAGTAAATTATTGTAAATTCTAAACGCTCAGCATCTAAGGCCATAAGCATCCCTGTCGGTATTGTTTTAATATAATATTCTGGAATCCTTATTTACATAGATAACTGATATATAAAATATTTCGCAATTTTCGGAATAAAGTTTGTATCTACGTAAATGACGCAATCTGTTAAGATAATGTTATCAACATCATAATTGAAATCAGTCGAAATTACGTCATATGCCGCGCTACGCCGAAATATTCCTTTTTTGTTAATTCCATAAGGCGACACAATAGAAGATGTAGTATAAATGTTTCTACAGTCAATTAATGACTAATCAGTCTCTGGATGAAGTTATTAATAGCGTGGGGTTGTTCACAATTTCGAGTAACTGAATAATCGCCAAATCGCGATATAGTAATCTAAATCGCGCGTTTTCGATACAAAGAGTAGCGTCGGTTCTAAAATATTTTTATTGCCATAAAAACTCACAAAAAAAACTTCGAGTCAAGTTATACATCAAAGAAATTGTCGCAAATATTCTATTCACAAAGGATACATTAGAAAAAAATTTATGATTGCATAACAACAACAAACATTTTATAATACTTTTCTCATGTATTAAATTAGTTCTATCTTTAATCTTTTGCACTTTGCAATTAGCGTTTCTAGCTGCTTCCAGAGCATGCGTGCTTACTATAAGATGTGCCTCGATATTATTTTAATTTTACACGATATTTACCTGCACATAGCAAATCTTTTGCATTGTAACTATTGTAAACTGTGATCCAAAAAAAAAAATGTTTTTAGCGGTTCAATAGCTGCGCATAATTTGTACAAAAAATCATACTTTCATTTTTTTCTTAATTTTTTTTTTTTTGATAAATTTTCGAGGAAGCATATTAATATTATTATAAAATTTTGTTAAATGAAAAAATTCTGTAGCTGTTTTTTTAACACTACTTACGTTGAAGATTTCAAATCAACTATAGTAATTGTAAAAAAACTATTTGTTTTAAGAGTTAGTTTTAACAAATAATTGTTTTTTTTTAAACGCAGTATAAAGACATATGTACTTGTGGTCAACTTGTTGGTAGTTACTAATTACTATTGTTTTCCACAGTGATTTAAATGATAACAATGCTTTTTTACTTGTAGTCTTGCGCTGTAGTATTTTGCTCCAGCAGCTCTTAACCAGTTCAGCAGTTAACCCTAGATCTACGCAAAAAATACAGTCATATGTATATACTATGTTCAGCAAAACGTAATTCATTACAATTTTTTTTCGGAGGATCAATTCTCACGGATCGACGCTAACTAATTAAGTTTATTTCAATTCAATTTATCAATTTTTGGTGGATCAACTAAATTGAAACAAATGTAAAGAGCTGATCAGCTAAATTGAAACAAAGGTTCAACAAAGTAATTGAATTTTAGTCGATAACTAAAAACGATTCGTAAGAATCAATTCATAGAAATAATATTTATATACATGCCAGGAATTCAGTTATAATAATTATTTGATACAAGTAGCATTTTACATACTTCTTGTATTATTGAAAAGAAAACTGCATTTTTAATTCGATATCATATTATGTCGTATTCTAGGTAAATAAATACTAATTAATGGAACACCTGTTTGAGAAACGCTGTTACATTAACGTGAGTGAAACTGTAAGCCACTGTTAAATGTGTGGGTTTTAATGAAAGATAAGAATAAAGAGTGTTAATTAATCTAAAAACGTTGCGAGCTTAGCATTTTTCTGTTTTAAACGAAAAGCATGCGCATACTTTTTACTCAAATGAGGGACTTTTTATCTTATAACACCTACACATTCTAATTATTTTTTTTTTTTATAATATATACGCGCTCAGCGGCAAAGGCTATTCTAATTATTCCAGTACTTAATAACTTCTATGTTCTGAAACGCTAAGAATGGGACCTACGAATTTTAAACATTTTTATTTTTTACTGTTGATCATTCTTTTTATTGATTATTAATTATTTCGCTATTTTTATTAAAACGAATTTTCGAATTCGTCAATATTTTCATGATTTAATTTCACATTATCATCAAGAAAAAAAATGTTAGTATATTGCCTAAAAAATTTTTTTTTTGACTAAATTATTTAATTCAGATAAATGTGCCAGATTTCAGCTTTGCCAATCTCGAACAGGTCATTTTTAAGTGATAGCTCTGAATAAAAGTAAAATAATTTAAAGATGCTGTACGATGCTTCATCAACATAAAGAAGTCTTTGTGTGGAAATTAAAGCACACAATTTTTCGTTGTCTGTTGTTAATATTCCATGATTGAAAACGGGCAACTATTGCTTTTTGTGTGCACCCTGGCTTACTCTATCTATAAATACAATGATTTTCTCTTTTAAATCACAATAAAAATGCACAACTTAATACTAAAACTGTATTTACTTTGATCTGAAAAACACTGTTTCGAAATCTGATCTATTGAACGTTTTGAAAATAATTGACAGCTGAAGTTGGTCACTATTCCAACCGGAAATAATAACCATAACCTCTACTTTTAATGAATGTCAATTAAAATTTGAATCGGCACGTTTTAATGCCATAAATTTTCAAAATGACAATAACAACAATTCATCACACACCCCTATAAAACGGGAGATTTCATAAACATAATTGCATTGAATATTCTGTCAACAACTGTAGCAGACTGAACATTCGTTGTTGAAACAACAATAAATTCAAGTATTACATTTGACCTATACATCGGAAATCTATATAATATAATAATAACAATGGAACATCGCCATAGATCATGTAACTGACCAATGGTCAGAAATTATAACCCGGAACTAAAAGCGAGGGTGGACACTTGAATACGACGGCGGACACAGAAACGTGGTGCAGAGGACAATGCATACCATTACCTACAATAATAGTAAACTGTGTTACCGGTCGACGACTTAATCAGTAGTCCTTCAACTATAAAGAGCATTTTCCGCCAATTTTGCACGTTCTCCTATGTTAATGTAAATTGCCGTTGTGACGGTATTTTTCGAGATGAAACCTTTGCCGCGACAAATTATTATTTCCTTGACATAGAATGACGTGCTCATCCGACAGAAGACACTATGATTTTTTCATTAATAATTTCTCGAAAATTTTGCATTTTCGTTACTCTTTCAAGTTTTAATATTAATCACTTTATGATGTTTTGAAAACTAATTTTTTATAACTGTAAAAACTGGCCTGAGTTCATAACTAATCTTGTTATAACAGAAAATTAAATAATAAATCTATTCAAATGGATCGTTTTTCAAGCTTCTTTTTGATGAAAAATTTATGTTTTGAAGAAAAAAAGAATGTTTCAATCAAATACGTTTTAATTTAATTTAAATCAGAAATATATTCGATCACATTCTAAGGTCGTTGTCAGTTCAAATTTTTTGACAAGACATTGTGCAACTCAACAGTTGAGTTGCACGATGCCTTGTCAGAAAATATTATGTAGTTACTACTATTTAAAAGAGTGCACCGGCGCCGCATCTAGAAATTGGTTGAAATGGTTCGGCATGAAATTTCGAACAGCACTTAAATATTTTAAAGCCATTTGAAAAAATTAAACTGTTTTGTCTTTTTTCAAATATAGTTAATATGTCAAGCCTTCCTTTTGCGAAGAGAGTCAAATTCCCCTTTCGCTGACGATGTCAAATTCTTCTTTCGCCAGGATCGCCAAGTGTTTCCTTCTTCAGGGACGACAGAATTTGTAGATACGACCCTGCTAACCATTCCAAAATACGGTCGCATATCCAACTTTTTGACATTTTCTGATATACCTACTGTTTTGTCCACAGACATAAAAACGAATGACCGACTCTTTGTATTTCAAAGAGCATTGTGTGTATGTTTGTAGCTATGTATTTGCGAACTTAGTTGAGAAAGTCTCTGATGCGTGGGCGTGTAGCCGTGGCACATGTCGCGCAATAGGGCACGTGTTCGAGTACCCCTCAGGACAGATTTTGTTGAAATTCTATATATTCTGCCTCACTCATATTATATGTGATAAACTTCGGTATGTCAATTCTAACAATAGTACCTCAGTCAGTAACTGTTCGTTAACTCGGATTTCAAAATCGATTTATTTTATTATGTCTGTTCTGTAATTTTGCTCTTGTAACAACATATAGTAAGGCTTACACGATGCTCGATACTAAATCCAATAACTGTATTGTAATAACGGCGGCATTAATTAAAAAACTCCAGCAATTGGGCGACAGTAGAGTTGGGTAACTCTGAACCGGTTCAAAGAGCCGACTCCGACAGAAGATCCCTGAGAGCCGACTCACTTTTTTTGAGCCGACGGATCAACGGATTCGCATAACTCAGTGAAACACTTAACACACAGAAGCACATTTTATACTTACGTATCAGTTCTTGCTTTGATGCATCTGTCAGCTCAAATGTCTCATGCATCACATGTTTGGCTATGCATTCTTGATTCTATACAGGTCGTGATATGATTGACTGAAGTAGGTAACTCAGTGGCAGACTGCACTAACATATTCAGAACTCGGCTCTTTTTGAACCGGTTCAGTGAGCCGGCTCACATACGGGATCCAGATTCAAAGATGCAGATCACTAAAAAGACCCATTTTTCCCATTTCTAGGCGACAGAACCATTCCAACTTCATAAATATTGACATTTGAAATACTGTAATAAATAAAATAAAATTTCTGTTAAAGCGTGCGATAACGCGGGTAATGACTAGTAATAAATATTACGAAATTTGCTATTCATTTTCATAGTTATACTTTTACATTTAACATTTAATCAAAGCATGCTTATGCATATAAAACAGCTATTTTATGGAGGGCAGTGCAATAAAATTCATACAAAATCACACCAATTGCAATAGGACCTAAAGATGTAACGCCTATGACAATCAGTAAAATATAATCTGGACATTGGCTACTCGATAGAATAATAATTGGCAACAGAATTGGCGACAAAACTAACCGACCAAAAACACCCCACATGGTAATGTAGAACAGTTGTTCTTTGAAATATCTGACATCGCGCACGTGGGGATTAGGATTGTTACACGGATTAGAAATGTAACTGATCGAATTTCAAATTTTTAATTGACAGGATATTCTGTTTACCTACTCTATGATATAAACTCACTATAACATCCTAATAAAGAACGTAGTAGAACACTATAAAAATTATAAAACCGTTTTAAAGCTTCCGATTGCTAATGTTAGCTTAACTCAGTTTAAAAAAAATAGCTGTCTGGGCACTCCTTGAAATATACGAACCATGGTAAGCCAGTGTAATTTTTTGAGGTTTATAAAATTTGAGAAAGGGTGATTGTGGAAGCACAACTGATGTCATTAGCGTCAAATATAAAATTTTATGTCAAATTATTTTTTTTCGTACAATTAGCCTGATCCATTACGTAATTTTATAAAAATCAAAAAATGATGTAAAAAAATATTTTATTATTAAGTATGTCATTATATATTGACACATTAATATCTGATCCAAATAATTAACAAATAGTTCTCGTATTAATATTGGTGATTTAATCTATTTACATTAATTAACATTTGAACATTTATATAACATTTTGTTATAATTATTTATTTCACATGTGGCGTGAAAATGCTTGTGTAATGAATCAATACATAATAACCTCGTAAATATATTTTATAGCCGTTTTGACATTTGCTAAAATTTTATAGCGAATTATGACATTTGCAACCGTATGATGTTTACAGAATTATAACTGATTATTATTAGTATTATGAATTTTAATTACCTTATTAACGTCATTTAATATTCTGATATAATATTTCATTGTATGCGTGACGTAAAATTCTTAAATTAATAATTTTTCTTTTGGCAAGGTCAAATAGGACATAAAACAGAATCTTATAACAAAGAGAAACCTATTATATTTTATAGGTATATTTTAACCTTCGACGTAGAGAACTGGACTGCTGATTTATAAACAGCGCGAGCCAAATGGTGCGAAAAAGATAGAGTGATAAATTTAGGGCATATTTTGTCTTCTTTCAACAACAACACGTAGATCTGCTGATAAAAAAAAGAAACCCTTATAGGATCAGTCTTGTTTCCGTCTGTTACAGCTCATTTTCCAAAAGTTGTTTATAATTATGTAAAACATCGAGGAATGTTGGCACTAGGTCCCGCTATCCGACCGACGCTAACAGTGTATGTGCCCATAGTAAGTATGACAAATACACTAAAAACTCGTACTGTATTTTACAGAATTTCTTGAGTCGAGGACATTCTACGATTCTCGTTTATTCTGAAGATAAGTGATTGTGTGTTAGATGTTCACAATAGGTGTACACGCGACACAAGACAACTGTCTAAAAATGGGGTGAAACAGGAGCGGAGGGTGAAAGCGTACGGCACGAACGCGGGGGTGTATTTGACTCTTTAAAGGGTCGCACACACATACTTAAACACGGCAGCTGTTTGAAATAGATTGAGAGGAGTACAGCATGATTGTGTATGGTTTGTTTAGTGACACCTTTATATCAGTGGCCAAACGACAAAACCACTTACGTCGAATTGTTTCGAAATTCTTTCTATGTCTCCAAATAATTTTTATTAACTCTGTTTTATATAAGACTGTGTTAAGGTAGTTGTCGTGGTTAAGGCACACCGTCAGAAAATTCTTAATTTTTGTACACTTATTAAGGACATGATAATACAGTTACCCTGAAAATTTGAAGTCGATCGACCGTATATAATCCAAAATAAACTCAATTAAAAATTGGATAATTAACATTGATTGTATACGATCTCTGTAGTTCTGAACCAGTTTCTTATTTATAAAAAAAGAACTAACTGTCAAAAACTTTCCAAAAACTGACAGTCTTTCAATGCATTTGTTATGAGCTTAAAAAAAATTAAGCAAAATTTTTTACCGTCTAATTATTTATAAATAACGGTTTAAAGTTCAACAATTTATAGAAAATCTATACATGCATATGAATACTGTATGGGTTACGTTTCCACGGGTACAGTCTTGCGTACAAATTATGGATCACTTAGCTACAAGCTAGTATACTTTTGTGGCGCGTATAATTTATAACTTTTTGACAAAATTGTACCACGACAACTACCTTAAAACGTTTCAAATGTATCTACGTAAATTCTAAATATACCATTTTTATTCAGATCGTCTTAAAACCTACCACTTACGTTCAGAAGCAGAATTACGTCTCTCTCATGCTGGGTTGCAGAAAGCATTCTCAAAAAACACACATACTCACCAACACGTCTATTTTTATGTCATTCGGACCAGTCTCTCCACTCTTTTAATTTGTGAATATTTTGCTTAGTCGATTCTCTTCCCTTCTCGCACTCAATGCATACTATACAAGCTAACTTCTCCTTAATTACTTTCATTCTACTTCCCCTCGATTTCTTATATTCGTTTTCAAACAGATACGTCGCTAAATTGATTTGATGATGATTTCAGATTGTAATCATATTAATTAAAATCTAATGTCGTTGTGGAACTCCATGTCATATTAGAACATAAAACTGTACTCACAGGAAAACAAATGGTAGATATTAATTAAAAAAGATCGCTTTTGAAGCTAAATTTTGAATATAATGCATAGAAAAATGTTGTTTCGAGGTGTCAATTCTGAAAAAACATAGATTAAATACATGTAGTTTCAATCAATTATTTTTCGACCAAGGTCGATTTGAAATTCTATACAATGCTATTCTTATGAAGAAATATGTGTAGTCACAATCTAAGGTCATTGTCAAACCAAATTTTTTGACAACGCTTTCTGCAACCGAGCATCAATATAGAGGACGGTATTCATGGTTTATCCACTTCGCAAACTTAATTTCAGATGTAAAACTATGTGTCGATGGTCAGGCTTACTTTTTGGCCGGACGATATTAATACTGTTCGATCATTGTCGACCGATCTATACAATTCTAATCACTCAGATAGTTGTATTAGTATGTATCAGGATCTAGGGTCACTTTTTTCCACAAACTTGCACTTTACCTACTCGTTGAAAACTAAAATCACTATTTATCGGATGACGCCAGGCACAAAACTTTTATTCCAGAGGCAGAATTGTCTGGGTACAATATTTCTGTGTATACATTAAAATTTCGAAGTAATCGTTGTATTTTAAACATATGTATCTGCATAGATAATAATTATAACAATAAAAGTTAAATTCATGCATTCTCATTTTTGTTATAAAAAACGAATAGATGTAACAACAGATAGCAATATTTTTATGACATGGGAATAATAATATAATTTTATGACACACGCACTGTGCGGACTCATATTATGTAGGCCCAATTAAATAAGGTCCCGCAGCAAACACGTTAACATAAGCACCTCTATTGGTCATATAAAATATTATGTATTATGTATGTAGTATTAGAGCGACTATAGTAGATTTCATGCTCGGAATAATAGTTTTTGGAATCAAAATCTAACACAAAACATATAAAAGTGATTTGAAAATGATATTGAAAATTGTCAAAAATTTTAAGTTCTATGAAAAATTGGCTTTTCCAGAAGACGTAGCCTTAAAGTTTTATCATCTTACTAAACCTGAAATTCTATATTGGAAAAATTACTAAAAAAACATGTTGTAGCTCCTGAATTTGAGGTCAAATGAATATTAAAACCATTTTATTAATGTAATACTTTTTTTGTACAACCCTCTATAAAATAGCTGCTTTTCATGTCTAGCGGTAATAAATTGACTCATTTCACACTAGTACGTAAAGAAAACAAAATAAATGCGAAAAGTAGTCTTAGTAGCATTTCCATAATAAACGTTTGAAAATCCGACACAGCCTTTAATTGGAAGTTAAGTTTCAACTGTCGCATTATGAGCGAGTACTACATAATATTACATTAGAAAATTTTCAGATGTCAAAAGATATACTTAAACGAAAAATTGTTTTAGTAACTGTTTTGGAAATTGAAGTCTGATTGGAAAATTGCCTAATAAAAAAATGGTTGTCACAATATTAACTATAAAAATGATTTTATATTTTTCTTAGCTGACGACTGTTATTAAGCACCAAAGTCACATTTCAGTATTAATTCAAAAGATTATACAAATACAACAGAATACCTTCATGATTTCAATTACTTCTTTATGTTTCAGTAAGTCTTTGATTTCGAAAAAAACATGAAATGCATTATAGTAAAGTATCATTTTAATCTGGCGTTTATATGTGAGGTCTTTCGAAAGAAAATACCTTTATACGATCCACAATATAATATGATTTTATGAATAAAGAAAAAAACAATATTTTTATTATGGGTATATTTCTTATTACATCTGAATATGTTTTATAGCCCCACATCCTTTGTTTCAAGCACTTGTATAATATCGACTGTAACGAATTTTTATATTTTATTTCAATCGTAAATACTTTTGCTTTATTCCAGTTTTATTGTTAACAAGCGCACCGTTTAATAATAAAATTCTGTTTATCTTTTTTGTTAATAAACAAATTCTAGCTTTGCTTATTTTTCATAGACTGAAATAATCGTGTGGGTGGCAATTATTTATTGTTTTATTTTTCTATAATAGCAAATTTCAAAGCGAAATTAAAGCAATAATAATTTACGAAAAGATTTGCATTTGATCTTATAAACAGTAGGAATAATTCTGGAGTCGTCAGTAATACGCAACAATAATAAATTCTTTGTCTTCAAAAATGTCAGTACATCAACTCAAACACCTATGAAACTAATTTGTATTTGGTCGACATGATTTTAGGAGTTAAGGTTTCCTTTCTAATAATCTACAACAAGGCAATCTCTCTGTAACTATTTACTGTTCTCCATTACTATTTATCAATACTGACAGGTCAAAGTCAAGGAGTACCCTGAACAAAATGTTCATGTAGTGAGACCAATTATTGTTTGCTGGGGCAGTAAGAACACAAAACAAGTTTATCAGAAATTGAAACTGGATTAGCAACCAAAACAAGTCAATCGAAGCTACTTTCAAGAGATGATGTAAATATATTCAGATTCGAAAAAATGTGTATTAAGTCTGGATCTACATTGGATCCTTATTTCTCCTGATCCGATTTCGGGCTTCCTATTCCAATGTAGGCATCTACATTATAAGCTTAGTGTTTGCTTCTCTTCCAATGTCGTCCGACGTTGGCCGACATCGGATCGGAAGAAATACGAATCCAATATAGTTGCAGCCTCACACAGCTAATCAATATACTTTGCGTTCGTGATATTTTTCCGAATCACTCAAATAAAATTTTAGGAGAATAGTAAAAATGTTTAGACGCATCAAAAATAACATATGGACTAGGAAATTTTATGTGAAATAAAATGGTCACAGTACAAAAACAACGTATGTATAAGTATGGACTCTGTTAAAAAAATGTTTTATTTTTTATACGTAAGTCTGCGTCGGGGAAAATTTATCACTTTCATTTATCTATATTATAATGAATGACTATTTAAAATTCAAAATATAGTTACATTTTTATTGTTCTATGACTTCAATCATTTATTGCACCTTTATAAAACGATATTGTTTGTATTAAGTGCTATAAAAATAAAGGTACATACACACTTACCATACCCATGGTGTAGTTAAAATTAAATTAACCAACTGAACATAATTTCATTCAAAATATCCAATCTTATATACATTATTTGCTTGAAAATCATTTTATACTTTCTGAAATAATATATTTATACTAATTGCCATTAAATACACAGGTCACCTCGTTGATGAATGACGTTAACTGGAACTTTAAAAAATCTGTTCAAATCAGTGCAGAAGTTATTATGAACGAAAGAAAGTCTATAAAACACACACAAAAATTAAGGATTCAAATTATGAAAAGTATATTGATTAGATAAAAAATCTGCGCGATTATTTTAACGTACTGTCTGAATAAAATAAAACTTTGCGCTGGAAAATAAATGCGGTCATTAAAAATAATCTTGTTTTGTATAAATTGCTGCTATTTCTACCATTATCAGTGGTATATTTACAAGAGTTTTGTAGTATTTTTCTCATGTAAATGTAAGCTAGCAAAATGTGAATACAGAATGTCAAAGATTCATATTTATTGTCACAAAAGTGTCCAGTTTAATGATATGTACAACATGTTTAATAAATGCATATCACAGTGGCCACTCGGGTATACAGAGTGAAGAAAAAAATTGGTTACGTAGTAATTCAACACACAGAATTTATTTTTAACCGACTTCAAAAAAAAGGAGGAGGTTCTCAATTCGTCGGAATCTTTTTTTTTATTTTTATGTATGTTCCCCGATTACTCGAAGACGCCTGAACCGATTTGGAAAATTCTTTTTTTGTTTGAAATGGTATACATCCCAGGTAGTCCCATATAGTTTTTATTAAAGTCGGTTCATCTGTTTTTAAATGACGTCAAAAAACATATTTTTTAATGTATGCTACCTCATATCTCCAACATTTGTAAAGCGATTATGACGATTCTTTTCTTCTTTAATAGGGAACATCTTCAGGGTGTTCCCACATAAATTTTACTTAAGTCGGTTCAGTAGTTTTTAAAAATGTGCGAAATCTAGTCCTCCAATAAAAAGTAAAAATAAAATAACTTTTTTAAAAAAAATATTAACCTCCTTCAAAAAAATAATGAAATTTTGAGGTCGGAGCTAATTTCATTACAAAAAAAATCACATGAAATTTTGAGGTAGGCGCCTATTTAATAAAAGTAGATATGTAATTAAAAGTTTTTGTAATGAAATTAGCTCCGACCTCAAAATTTCATTATTTTCATCTTTTTAGTGATTTTTTTGAAGGAGGTTAATATTTTTTTTTTTATCTTCCAACTAATTGGAGACAGCTAATCGAAACTGAAAGTACTGCATTTTTTTATACATACACATTTCACGTAAAATTAAGTAACAAAAAAAATCTTTACATTTTACGTGCTAATATTTTCCATAAATACGTTTTTAAACCAGCAAATGTAATAGGTTATCAGAACCTGCCGTATACCTTCCACATTTGTCTCGTTATTTACCACTTTGCTTTTTGGCATCAAAATTCCAGCGGTCGAACAACAGACTATAAATTAAATAAAATGCGCAATTATTATTATTTATTAAAAATAAAAGAAAGAATAGTTACTTCTTACCACAACAGATTTATTCAGTGGATGTACATTTCGAGAGCAAAGCTCCCATCTTCAGCAAAACACTAGTGTTCTGCTGAAGATGGGAGCTTTGCTGTCGAAATGTACATCCACTGAATAAATCTGTTGTGGTAAGAAGTAACTATTCTTTCTTTTATTTTTATTGTTCCAACCACAGTGCTCGTAATATTTATATTATTATTTATTCTCTATCTGAAGCTCGTAATATGATAAAATCCTCTGAAAATGTTATTTTCAAAAGGTGTCTGTTTCCAAGTACATTCTGTATAAATATAAACGCACGGTGTTAATTATGAAAGTAAGAGTTGTTTTTATGCACAATACTAAAATTATATGCAGTTAATGCACTTGAAATTTACAACCTCGCGCTGCTTAGTTTATAAATAAACTTTATTAAGTGACACGTGATTTCAGCACTCTTTCCAGTGTTGCATTCTTCTTTATTTCTTTTGTACATTGTAATCATATTATTTCACGACATATAAATTTTGGTTTGTAGTATCCATACGTTGGCAAAGTAAAAAAAAAATTAACGAATATAACAGTTCCTACCAAACAAAATCTGATCAAAAAATATATATTTTTAATGTGTTTAGTGTAAAATAAAACCGGACCTTTTAACATTACCATGCACACAGTTTTGCGAATTATGATTACTGATTAGTGTCAATCTTTTTCTGAACGAACTATACGAGTGTGTTCACTTTTTTCACTGTTTGTTTATATTCAGTTAAGGGCTGGGATAATTTAAAACTCAAAATTAGAATTACGCAAATGATCAATTTTTCTGTTTCCGTAAGTAACCTGGGAAAAAAACGAACCCCGCGAAACTGCTATGACATTTCACCGAGTCACTCTAGCAGAAAATTTTTTGGGAGCATTTGCACATCAATAATTTAGCTTGAACGTTTAGTAAAAGATACATAGTAATTACATGTTTCTTATAAAAATTTCACTAAGAGAAAAAGAAAATTAAAAACTGCAATTTCATCATAAGTATAAAAGAAATTATTGGCCGAGAAACTACATTTTTGTTACCCTTTTTGATACAGTTTATTGATAGATCCCTACGTAATGCCAGATTGAAGAAATATGTCTGCATAGGTTCCCTTATTTAGGGAAAGCGACATGGAAACAAGCGAATAGACATATTTCAATGGCAACCTGAGACAAAATCCAGCTATGCCAATGTTGGCTGTTCATTCGTTAATGCAGTTGAAGTAACTGTTTCAATGCCTTGTAATTGAAAAGATTGTGTGATTTTGGGTAGAAATAAAACATCTATCAATATTAAAAAAATAATATTTTACAACAAAAGTTTTCCGTTGTCTATAATCGCATCACTCACTAAGCGAGAACATGTCGGCCATGATTCGGGCGATTTTACTCGCCTTTTTGCACAAACTTACTTTCGCTGATCGTACAGTAGGTATCGCGAACCCTTAAAAATATCAGAAAAACTCGATAAACAATTGATTTTCAGTATTTCCAAGCCCTAATATCGTCGGTTAATTCCTTCGATCGATGTCTTGCCAGCTTGGCAAGTATCTCGGCGTTCGTCGGTATGCGGGTATTGTATCGAAAGTATTTACCTGTTCTTATTATAAATACACCTAACTTGTATTAATTACCTAGACTTACTATACCGTCACGTGATATACACGATGGACGCTTCGTCTCATCAAATATACAGATTGTTCAAGAAAATATTACTAAGAACACATCAGTAAGTATTTTTCTACAAGCATTGCTAAATGTTTTTTCCAGAAAAATTGCAGAACGACCATTTTTTAAAAAACATGCTGATTTAAATAAACTAAAGCAAAATTCTGTATTTCATTTAGTGTAAATCAAAAAAGGTAAAGAACTACAAGCATGATTGTTTTAAGGAATATATCTTAAATAATTCCATGTTGCCAAAAATGGCGTTTATTTAAAATTTTAAAAATCGACATAAAATATCCTTTGTTCAGAGATGTTACTTGTATGTAACATGAGAATATTTAAACTAACGACTTTAGCTATATTCACGTCTATGCAAATACATCCTTTATCTTTTTGCATATTGGACAAGCTTTAAACTAGTATAACCCAGTCTATATAAATAGGCATTATTTTATGAGCGAATGAGTATAAAATGAACATGACTAGTCAACTTTATGTTCTATATAATGTTTGAACTTCTTGCTATGTTCGATCCAAAAAGTTGGGTGCATTTTGATATTTTATGCACGCGGAGTTGTCAGTTGACAGTAACAAACCTAGCATTAATTAATAAATAAATCTATTTTTTTGAAGTGAAACATCTAATGGCGCACTTGGATGGAAGTGAAAACGTTTAGATGCAAACGCGACGTCTTAATCGGCCAGCTTCCCTCCATATACCTATACTGAACGGTTCTCTCTCGACTACACTACACACTCGCTACTTTGCGTGTGTCGGCATTTTACTCGTGAATATCTCTGTAATGTCTTACATTTGCCAGGCATCCCACGACGGCTCACTTATATATTAGACGTACTTTAATATTTTTTTTTAATATCAACGTAAAGATATGGCCAATATTAGTTTCCAAAACGTAAAATATATTTTTTGTAAATACCTCCGTTTTAGAATTTCTATTTGTATTTACACATTATTAAAAAAACATGAAACTACAATCATTATGGTTTCTAAGGAGTCCTCTTACGGCCCCTCGCATCATTCTAACCTTTATCCGACTCTTTTCGATAGAGGCCTAGTTGCAAAGAATTTTTTCCTGTGCACTGCATCGTAGCATATTCGTAGTATTACACCATGTCATTAATACTTAACTTTGTTGGGTTAATGTATTTGATTGAGTAAGGTAAGTGGGGAAAAAGGGTTGGTGGCGATGCACTCGTATTGTCAGTCGACACGATGCAATATGTAGCCGACGAGATATGGCATTTGTAAGTCGTAACTTTATGCCTGCATTTTATAAACTGTATGCTAGGACGTTTTTTACGTCCCTCGGTTTTCAAGTTCTCTATCTCGTTTTAAAAATATATATATTATGTAGTAGAAACTCTACATACGAAATGTTTGATCATCCATTTTGTTTTAGTGATGGGTAATGTCGTTTTAAACGTCGATTCATAGAAGCGTAATAAACTGCAATTGTTTTATGGAACATAAATATTTTGTTTAACAGACGATTCCTATATATTAACAGAAATATTACTTTCTTCACTTGGAAAACCATAGTATAAAGTCAACAATAATATGACAAATAGTTCGTTATTAATTTTTACCTTGTTTGACGTATTTAGGAGTACAGAATACAAAGTAATGTTTATTTGCTAATCTCTTTAATGATCAACGTTGCGAAAGAAATTGTGTCTGCTTCAGAGTCACAGAATTATAGTAATAATAATAATAAATTCATGTAACTCCTAAGTCATAGGGCATCTACGAAAATTTTGAATTTGATCCTATCTTTTGCCATATTTTTGACATGCAGGCAATTAGTTCCTTGTCTCAGAATTTCTTCACGAACAGTCTTTCTTCGGGATATTTGGGATCTCTTCTTTAACGATATCTCAGTGGGTTCCAATCCAAGGCTGTGTCATCATATGTCTTTCGTAGCGTGTGTCCTATCCAATTCCATTTCTCCCGTTGTATAGTTATCCAAATTTTTCAAAACATGCACGCTTCCAAAGTTCATTGTTCGAGACGTTTCGTGCCATTGGACCTTGAGGATTGTTCAGCTGAGACATTTATTTATGAAAAGATGCAGTTTAGTTTTTTAGGTCTTCGTCACTTTCCAGCTTTCAGATCCACACAGAACTTTGTGGTTAAAAATCAGTATCTTTAAAAAATATTTTTTTTTAAATACCACCAGTTCTATCTCTTTTTTGGTATAACCTTTTTGACTTGTTACATAGTCCATTCCCTATATGTCAATTAGAGTTGGGTAACCCAGATCTGAACCGGTTCAAAGAGCCGACTCCGACAGAAGATCCGTGAGAGCCGACTCACTTTTTTTTGAGTCGACGGATCAACGGTTCCGCATAACTCAGTGAAACACTTAACACACAGAAGCACATTTTACACTTACGTATCAGTTCTTGCTTTGATGCATCTGTCAGCTCAAATGGCTATACATTCTTGATTCTATAAAGATCGTGATATGATTGACTGAACTAAGTAACTCAGTGGCAGACTGCAGTAACATATTCAGAACTTGGCTCTTTTTGAACCGGATCACAAGCCGGCTCACATACGGGATCCAGATGCAAAGATGCAGATCACTAAAAAGACCCGTTTTTTCCATCTCTAATGTCAATGAATTGAACAATCTTATGGAATTATATCGTTACAAGTAGAGTATTATTATGTAGTGTATTTTTATCATTGTTTTCACGCGGCACATTTCAATACAATGCTCGCACGATATTATTATAGGCGTAGAGAATAAGTTAAAGATGCAAATTACAGTTCGGTTTGCTGATGCTTTCTGCATCCACGGACTCCTGTGTGGGTGCTGGACACGTTTTTGCTTATATTTCATATAAATAATCTAAATTTTTGTAAATAATATGTGCTTCTTCCATTTCGAATACGATTGAATTTTTAGGTGTGAGAATAACTATTGCAATTAATTAGTTATATGATTAAATCTAAAAAAATTAAATATGTATAATATAAATAAAATATATATTCAGGCGAAGGAACAAATCGAGTGCATTCGGACAAAACCGAGCGGGATATCTAGAATTTCATAATCCTATAAACACAATGTAATTTTTAAGCGACAACAGTACCACAAGAAATAGGAAAATTGATAGGTATTGATTTTAGAGAGAAATTATAATCAAAATAGAAGCGTTTCTTACATGTACTTTTGAAACTATGGACATTCTAAATCTACTTCGTCTTCGGACTTGTACGCCGTGGCCTATTGGTATTTGTACCTGACATTTCATCTACAGATACAGTAGACTTTATCTGTGAGCCTCCAAGAAAGATAGTTCGCCCACAGCCAAGCCTTTGATAATGTCTATCGCAGTTGTAGACGACACATCAGAAATGCCAATGGACTATGCCTACAAATTCAAAACCGAGAAAAAACTATGAGAGCTTACGAATTTCATCAAAACTTCGCGTTTTTTAAAGTGCCTTAAAAAGTAAACGAAAACTAGTTTGTACTGTTTAGGCAAGCTAAATGTTTATTAAAACGTATATATTTTATTTCTCACAGACGTGTGTGGGTCGAATGTAAGAAGTGCGGTTCACGATTTAGCAATAATGTTGATGTAAAACCGAAGCTGGATCGATAATGCAGTGCACTGCGTTAATCCACATACATATCTATAGTTAGATATATGCGGGAGGAAAATGTCCTCCATCGATGCATCTTATTCGCTATGCAAGGTTCCCTATGGTCTCTGGACATTGTAGATGCGGACAAACCTATTAGTTCTGGATATTACATATCCAACATAGAGCACAACTCTTGTATTTTCAACCTGGAATTATTCAGTTCATATGTTTTCAACTCCTCCTTCATCCTCACTTCGTGGCAGATACTATTGAAAATACACGAGTACGCCTGAACGTACCATTAAACGAGACTTGATTGTTTCGGATATGTATTAGACTTGGGTAACTCAGATCTGAACCGGTTCAAAGAGCCGACTCCGACAGAAGATCCATGAGAGCCGACTCACTTTTTTTGAGCCGACGGATCAACGGATTCGCATAACCCAGTGAAACACTTAATACACAGAAGCACATTTTACACTTACGTATCAGTTCTTGCTTTGATGCATCTGTCAGCTCAAATGACTCATGCATCACATATTTGGCTATGCATTCTTGATTCTATACAAGTCGTGATATGATTGACTGAACTAGGTAACTCAGTGGCAGACTGCAGTAACATATTCAGAACTCGGCTCTTTTTGAACCGGTACAGTGAGCCGGCTCACATAGGGGATCCAGATGCAAAGATGCAGATCACTAAAAAGACCCGTTTTTCCCATCTCTAATATGTATAGTTCCAGGAACCATGTCCTCTTGTGGAAATGTTTTCTTTAGAACGCATCTTAACATGTTCATACTCCGGTATACAGATCGATTTGATTACAAGATTTGTAGCCACATGTAGAGTATTCGTTCGTTCCCGCATGGGAGTGCTATCGAGCGTCTACTTTGTTCCAGCAGGTTCGGTGTTTTACAATACGAAGCATATTCCTGTCCATTCAAACTTTAGAAGTGTACATATCTCTTCTGCGCATGCGTCGATTTTTTCCAAAAACAATTGGGCTCTCTATGTTTGCTTATCAAACATCCTCCCAAAGTTTAATTTCAATCTGTTAATTCTTTTGATTTGTATCGCGCTCTCAGCGAAACAGACAACTTTTTTTGACTTGGGGGACCCCAAAACGAAAGAATGTAAGATTGTGAAAAGTGAATTTTGACCTCCAAATTAAGTATCATTCCCCACTTGTAGAATGGTAAAAAATTTCCAAAAAAATGTCTAACTAAATTTAAATTGGTTGTAACTTGTTTGATCCAATAAAAATTTGCTTGAATCAAATATGATTATTTTAGTGAGCGTATATCTTTAGTCAGGGCGGTTGCTCCAGTTTGATAATTTATTTGTCCGTGGCTGTACACAGTCCGGACTAGCAGTATGTTGAGACAAACCATTTCTGCTGATACGATAACGATCCGGTGAAGCGGGGAGACAAACGGGGAGTCAGTCTCCACGACCACAGAAGATGTTGCTAATGTTCCCATCGCTCTGTACTCGCCTACCTACTACTATAACTATGCATGCATATGAGTTGTACAACTACCATAGCTCACCGTGCTTACGTTGCATTTGTATCTCTAGGGTTGTGTGAACGACACAACCGTGATTTCAATCTATAATCTCTTATCGGTAACTCATTTTAGTGTACGTGCTCTAAAACTATCACAATAAAATAGTGTGCGTCTAATCTTTACGCGCGGTTGAAGTAAAACATGTTAACAATACATACATTTAGACACTCCCACCCTAGCACTGACTTAAGTTGGGTAAGAGAGTTCCATACAATAAGACAAAAATATATTGGAAAAAAAAATATTATTATTATTAGTGGCAAGAAGTATCTATAGCCGAGATACCGAAAAGATTTACTTCGGCTATTTCCGGCTCTTAAACTCAAAATACTATATTAAGTTCGCAAAGCTTGTCTAAAGAAGTGTGTGTGCGTCGTTATACACGGCTGAAGTGAATATTTCTTACACCAAGCAGTAAAAAAAAATAAGACCGTAGCCAGAAGTACTGAATTAATGATCACCGACACAAAAAAGACCACTCCTATGCTGAAAATATTCTTTTAGCTTTTCATTGTCGGTTTCTTCGTGAAAGAGAAAAAATCAAGTTAAGTGTGATTTCCTAGAATTATTTTATATACTTAATAAGTACAGAGACCAGTTGTTTTTAGAAGTCGACACTTTTCTAGCCATACGTTTACGTATTATGTGCGTAGTGTTGTTTCTAGTTTCGCAAGTAAAGATCAATTTAACCCAGGTCTGTAAAAATGGTATGGTAAGTTTGTTTTGATGTAATAAATCTTGTAAGTTTTTTATAATGGTCAGTTATTGGTTCTTCGTTTTATGTCGCCAGCTTAGAGTCGATGTGAAGTTCACTTGTTTAAAGCGAATTAACACACCTTCTGAGCTCTTAAACATCGTTAATGACTCGCAGTCTTTCGTTATGCTATGTAAATTGGGTGTAAAGCATAGCTGTAGGTACCTATTATAATTATACTTAACATATACTCCGCTGTGACTGAATAAACGAAAAAAACAAAACACACTCTCGTAACTCCTTCATGTTTGCGCGTTTTTAATCGATTTTATCGACGCCTTTGTAATTATGTTTTATTTTGCGACTTTCATTTGTTTCTAACATACGTCTTTTGTTATCTGTTTCATAATTTTTAGAATCAGAATAATCACACTGATTAACTTATTTAAGTAATTCCAAGGTCTCTCATAATGTCGAAGACCTGGGAATTACTTTTAAATGTATTTAGCATGAATTTTATCTGTCTATACGTTCAATTACAAAATTTAAAAAAATAAAAATAAATATATGCTGTAACTTTTGAATACAAATAAGAATTCTATTTATTTTTTATAATAATATTTTCTGTTTTTCTAAGCATTCACAAAAATAAGGCACATTAATTTTGGCGAAAAATAACAATTTAATTTGACAGGCACTTAAAATTGTTTAATAGCGACTCATTCTTGCGTTGTTTTAAATAAAGTCTCTTCAGTTGTTTAAAAATTATTTTGAATTTTCCGACTTTTTTTCTATTTCACGATGGAAATTAAAAAGTTTTATACAAGTTAACATTTCGTCATATAAGGCAGTAAATTACGTTATTAATAGGGTATTGTAGGGTTTCATTTGCATATCTAAAATATGTATTTTCTTGTTGGTGATATAACTTATCGAGCTTTATATAAATTTGAAATAAAGTTAATAAAACACAAAAAAAGATTTACTTAATCAAGACAAGGTTTAAATACGTTTGATCACAACACGATTGAAGATTTAATTCTATTTTGTTTGTTTCTTAAGCATTGCTAATAGAAACTCAAAACGATGTTATGGTTGACAATGCTAAGTATTAATGCTTTTCAAAAAAATCCAACACAGGGTTACATCAAACTGTTTCAACTATTATGTACAAGCACAGATATTTCCTTTTTATAATGATATAATTTATTTACTCAGTCATAAATCAGTAAAAAACAAATTATAAACAAGGAAATAGGGTTTACAACAAATTTTAAAGGTTTTAGAAAAACACCTGATAAGATAATAATATCAAAAATTCTCAGCCATTATAAAAAAATCCGATTTACGTTTGCGTCTGAATTTTGAAACAATCTCTTCTAACTCCATTTTTGTGTAAAGACTTCTAAAAAATGAACAACAAATAAATATATAATAAATAAGTCTACGTCCAGAAGGTCGAGATTAAAAATCACTCCCAAATATATCAATGGCCGGACCGTGACGATGGCGTGATATGCAAAAAGATTTAGCTAGATTTTTTTTTGTTCGTAACATATCAAAGTCAGATTTAATTGGAATCAGGTTGCCGTGTATACCCTCTGTGTCACTTGTCACTACAGTAGGTATAGCCATGTCGAATTTTCTATCTCTTGAATCGATTTTAGTTTAGTATAATGTACGAGTTGCAGTCAGTTTCTTCTGCAACTTATTAGAACACTAACAAAATAAGCATCAATTCATTCGCTACTATACAGCATGTCCCAGACAAAATAATCTGCGCATAGTATAAAAAGCAGTCTCGGTAGTTGTCTGTCTGGATGTCTCTACCAGTTAATCTCGAGAACTTCTGAACGGATTTGAATGCGCCAGTAGCTTATTTCTCGGGGAATACTATCTGCTTGATCCAACTTCCAAGTTGGATTGAAATGAAGTTTACGTCAAAAACAGTCTGATGTAATATCAAAAAATTGGGGGCAGTTAATTATAAATTCGAGAGAAGGAACAAAGTGAGTGCGTATTAATTATAAATTGCTGCCAGAGCCAAGCCAGACAATAATTTTTTTTCAGACGCTATGACCCCTGTTGTCAAGCGTCTATAATCTATAAGTCGAACTAGACATCTACTTTTTATAGTAATGGCCCGTGCATATAGCATGTTTCTCGTTATTATTATTACTGGAAGATGTAATAAAACATTTTTTTTGTCATTTTTTAATGTTTTTTCCATGCTTTCAAAATTATTAACTTCGTAATACAATGCAACCGCTGTACGCGACGCGGCGCACTGAAGCCTTACTACTACACTTCCACCATATGGTGTAGGTAACGGGTTTTGAAACGTTAAATGTAACTTACAGTAAATATTTCTTTGGGACAAATAAAAAATTATTTTGACACAAATTTTACTTTGATTTAATATTATTTCTATTTTATATTAGGAATAATAAATCGGAAATGTATTAATATTTATATAACCAAATTTAAAATCATGTAAATAAAAAAGTATTGTCTAAATTTAGTATTTAGATGTACGAAACAACCATAAAATAATTTAAAAATATTGATTATTTCATCCAAAAATCAACTAATCGTTAAAATTGATATTTTGTATAGGTGCTATATTACTTAATTTAAAAATATTGATTTATCATAAACAGACTTTAAGGTCAGGTGTTCTTTGCCTTAAATTCAGATTAGTTTAATTATTATAATTATTTTCTCAACTAATTTAGACACTCGAAAAATCCTGTTCGAAATTAGTAATACCTAATTCAATAATATCGACGTTTTGTACAAGAGAACAGAAAATTTTGGATGACTCAGTGAAATGTCACGGAAGTGTCGCAATACTCTTGTCAACTATATTCTATCTTTGCAGCATTGCAGCTAGATGTGGATCGAGAATTTTCTCTTTTTTCAACGTCGATTTTTCATCATTAATGCGGGACATTACATATTATAGTGCATTTTGCCACAATATTCTCAGTTGCCGAGCGTCTACAATAATAAAAGTATAGTGTTTTCGATATTTGAAGAGTTCATCGATTGACCGAACCGTCTTTGAGACAACGCGTTGCAGAGAAAGACGCATGCGTTATGTTTTAAGATGGAATAAAAAGGGATAAAAATATCATAAAATCAGTATTCAGTATTCATATAAATATAATAACCATAGATATAATATGATTATAGAGAGGCGGTCAGAACTATGGGAGGAGTCTAGTACAGGTGAAGCCAATCTCACCTCATCATAACCCGACCTCTAAACCAATAAGAATACATTGCTGCATACCGTTGCATACAATATATTATTTACATTCAATTGTTTCTACGTTGCTGCAGACATACATAGTATATTGCAACGCCGCGATGCGCATTTGTTTATTTGTTTGCTGTCGCGATGTGCATTTGTTTGTATGTTGTTTCCAGTAAATGTACAAGTCATAAAAAAAGGTTTGTGTTTCGATACTACTCTATACACAGTGGGATTTTGGGAATTGAATATCAATGTTATACGTCAAGCTGATGCAGATTTGTTATACATTAAACACGCGTTTAATAAAGAAGCCTCCTAATTCACCTGTCCGTTCACTTTATTCATTAGCCTGCTATCGCTCTTAATAATTTTTGTTTGCCGTCTGCTTCATTATAATTTTTATTTTCCCATATGTATACGAAGTATACACTAATAATTTTGTAATCGTTCGAAATTTCTATTTTGAGTTTTCAGGACCTTGGACGCAAAAAATTATTTTTATAAAATTAATTGTTTTTCAAACATACACAATTAAGTTAGCAGGAAAGTGGACAAATTGCTGTAAATCAATAAACCAATTATTAATTTAGCGACGTTTAATTTATGCTGTGTTTGTAAACATTTGTATATTTGGTTGTGTACTTAATTTTAACATGTGCTGTACTTTATAGGTGCCTGATGAAGTTCAAATAAATGACCGAAACGTCGCTAAATTAATAATTGGTTTATTGCTTTACATCAATTTGTCCACTTTCCTGCTAACTTAATTGTGTATGTTTGAAAAAAAAAATGTGGACGCAACAATTTCCAATTAATTGTTTTTGTTTGTAGTCTGCTTAATTATATTTTCTACTTTTCTATACCTATACGAAGTACACAGTGAGACGTATTTTGTGATCGTACAAAAATTCAATTTTGAGTTTTTTAAGATCTTGATTAATTAATAATTTTTGTTTGTAATCTGCTTTATTATATTTGTTTGTATCTGTTTGTTGTTTTGCCTAGAACCTGAGCCACTGAATAAATTTTGAATATGTGTTCAGCACGATGACGTTTCGAGACGAAATCACAAAATTGATGCCAGATAACACGCAAAAGCGGACTTCTAAAATGTTTTTAAAAGAATAATTACGTATAACTGAAAACCTGATTCGATAATATTCAAACTCGGCAATTTTTAAACTATATTTTATCGAAATTAATACCATAAATATTTTACATGAACAACACTGCATTTTATGACATACGTAGTTTTAACTGCAGTTTATTTCATAGATAATTTTCTTTTAAGAAATCAAGATGCATTTATCTAACCTAAACTGGTATCTTATATAAGCTACATGTAATTCACTCTATCCAAAGATAATATGTTGTTATTCAATAAATAGTCTATATTCGTTTCACTTTACTTGTAGAGTTCTTTTCTTACTTGAATCACGACTGTCACTTGTTCCTAAGTTATATTGCCGGTTTCATAGCTTGCTTCGATTGCTTTAACGACCATATACAACATATATAACCATTTGCTCTTTGATCCGGTGTGTTCGCTATAATTTTGTACAAATATTTTTAAAAAAAAGTCACATTTACTGCCAAGGTCATTAGATACACAGGTTACCTCGTTAATGAATGTCGTCAGCTGGAAACATAAAGCTCTGAGCATCGTCGAGCTCTGCTAACATCAACATATCGTGTGGTATATTTCAAGAGTTCATCGATGAGAAAATAGCCTGTCTGTAACAAATCTCACTGGCTCAATGACCAGACCGTATAAAAATGCAATGCGAAGAATATAATAAAATAAAACTGAAAACTTAAATTCTTTATTTTTTTCTATGTGTTCGAATCGTTCATGTATGTATCTTTTGTCTCACTTGAACATTTATACATTTCAACATTTTGTATATATGTACATATCCATAGGTTTGGAGACTTTTGTAATTAGTGGCTTTTTTTGAAACAATGCCTTTGCGATGTATCGAAATGCCATGTTAAATTTATAAAACGATAAACAAAATACCTTCAACGCGCATGTTATAGAAATACTGTATGTTCGTCAAACAATGCCAATTAGCCGCGAATTAGAATATTTCGTTTAAAGGTCCACACCCACTAAACTGAATCAGATGGGCTCGGCACGGCAGTGTATACGCACAGTAGATGTTGCCAAGTCGATCCAAGCCAACTCATTTAACTTCATGCATCCCAAAAACGTCGATCGAGCCGATCCGACCCGACTCGGTAGGTGGTGGACTTTTAATATTTTTTCCGAAAACTACAGGCTTGCATTTGATCATTGAATACTTCAATTTCTGATCTTCAAAATACGTCTTATATTTTTTATTGACCAGATTTCTTACTATCTTCATTTACAATAGCAAACCTAGTCTTGATTTTTTGTATCTTTTTTTAGCTCAAATTACTCCCAAGCAAGACAATATGGATAAGTTCAAAAATAATTGCATGTCAATTTTTATTGTGCATTACAATATAATGTCAAAGAACACTCATTAAAAAAATTCACTCTGTTCATGAAAAGTTCATAGAAAGACAGAAAACTTAATTGAAATAAACAACAGTTTCATTATAATTATAAAGAAAGGTTGGTCAAAAATTATAAATATTTTTATTGATATACCATTTTTTTGGGTCAACGAGATGCAAAAATGGAATAACAAACACCCAATATATTCATGTGAAATTCTCTTGGAAAGAGACTGTGTATAAAATGCATGCCTGCTTAGCTACAAATACAAAATACAGAGTCACCGTCTTTAAGAACAAGACATAATTCTCTTTGTTTGTCAATTGCTTGAAATCGAAATGGCGCTCTACTCATTACAAACTTTTGTCAACGCAGGCGTATTCTAAAATTAAAAATAAACATTTCTTTAAATCGTAGTTATTTAGCAGCCCAATTTAATTGTTTTATAGTTTCTGATATTATTGATACTGTGCCCCGTCTAGGGACGTATTCAGAAAATTTGCTCCTTTGACAGGAACGATTATCCGCCCCTCTTTCAGTTCCGTTTTCCTTGCCGCCTACACATTGCTTACGATATTTGAAAAGGTTTGTTAAATTTAGCAAAAATAATAATAATAATTAAAGGAAAATATCTTGTTGGTGATAATCCCAACAGATTGTGTTTGAAGAAAATTTTAAGTGCCAACAAATAAGAGAAAAATGTAATGCTTTGGTTAGTTGTGATTACGATTTAAAGAAAGATTAACTACAACTTAAGCAATCTGATTTTTAACTTTTGAAATCAATAATCATATATAAAGTAGTAACTAAAGATATGTCTGTAATTTCGTTTTTTGTGGAATTATCTGGCTATTCCGTATGATACTTAGACTGGAAACTATTGTACCAGAATTTATTGTTGTCTGTCTGTCAATTAATTTACACCAGCATCACTTAAACAATACGTACGAGTCCCTAATTTACGGATGCAAACTTGAACAAAGTAACGGGTAAAAGCTAGTGCTTACATAAAGTGGTTTACAAATCAAATATAACACATATTGAAAATCGCTTACTATTTTTTTATTTGTAAGGGTACAGTCTATATGTAACAAATTATTTCATGACATAATTGACCCTATATGACATCACATGACATTCCCCCTGGGTGACGCTAATTCGTTATGATCGACTTTAATTAATCTAGAAACCATGTAAACTTACAATCTTGATTTTATAATATTATCTAATTTATTAAACAAAACGAAACCACTTGCAATTACTGTTCAATCCAATTTTTTATTTACAAGACGTTTCGACCAACCATTTTAGTCCTTTTCAATTTTTTAAATATAAAATAAATTATAATTGTTTATATAAAAACAAAACAAAATATTAAAAACAGTTACTAAAATTTTTTATAAAAATTATATAATCTATGGTAATGAAATGCCATATATTAAAACAATGAGTGACACAAAAAACCTAAAACAAAAAACAATTATTGTAATAATTTATGGATATAATCCTTAAATATCAATTTTAGATTCTTTGTATCACTCATCCTATTCACAGAATCATATTTTTCAATATATAACATTTCATTAATTATGAACAAAATTATTATAAGCGATTGGTTAGTGAAATGTTATATATTGAAAAATATGATTCTGTGAATAGGATGAGTGATACAAAGAATCTAAAATTGATATTTAAGGATTATATCCATAAATTATTACAATAATTGTTCTTTGTTTTAGGTTTTTTGTGTCACTCATTGTTGCATTTCATTACCATAGATTATATAATTTTTATAAAAAATTTTAGTAACTGTTTTTAATATTTTGTTTTGTTTTTCTATAAACAATTATAATTTATTTTATATTTAAAAAATTGAAAAGGACCAAAATGGTTGGTCGAAACGTTTTGTAAATAAAAAATTGGATTGAACAGTAATTGCAAGTGGTTTCGTTTTGTTTAATATTCTATTACTGTTGGTAGAGTCAATATTATTAATTATCTAATTTAATTGCTGGAACTAAACTTCAAAAATATGTTCATAAAAAGTAATATTCTACATAAAATTCAGTATTCAAGTTGTGTTGACAGCTAAATAGCTCCGGCTATAGTTATATTATAGTCAGTTGACAATAACCGGCTACTTAACATGTATAGCCTGATATGGTAACTGGTAATTACTTACTTATAGTAATTCAACTAACAATGAGTTTATAATTACTCCTGACTGATTTAAAACAAGTCTTATTACAATAATATTATGTTCACTTGTCTGAAAACTATATCAGTGTTTACTAGATTTCATAAAATAAAGTAGAATTAAATGTTTATATCAGTGTTTAATCAATCATTAATCTGTACGAATATTAATCTATTATTAATTTATTCTAATTCGGCTTCCGTGTTTTTATAATACTAGTAAATTTTATTCTATATTCTATTCAGAGACTTCAGCGCCACTACGTCACCGACAACTGTTAAAACAGATTGCCATCACATGGCGATATTTGTTTTATTAGTGTATTTGCCATAGGCAACATACACTATTGGCGTTGGTCGGATGGCGGGACCTAGGGGTCGGACCAAAATTTCTCGACGTTTCATAACCTTCTAAACACTTTGGCACCATTTTTAAAAATGTTTATATATATATGTATATATATATATATATATTTATATATATATATATATATATATATATATATATATATATATATATATATATATATATATATATATGTGTGCGCGCTATAACTTTCGAAAGAGTTAATTGATTTTTACGAAATTTTGCCCACATGTTGGTATCCACTACCGCAAGAACCCTATTTAAAATGGGCCCAATCGGGCCATTTTAAGGGTAGTTTTTAGGGGTTGAAAAAAGTTTTTGGGCCCAAAAATACCTAAAAAATTCTCAGAATCGTTTCAAAATTGAAATTTAACCCTTTAATAGCAATTAAAAAGTGCTCCTAAAATTTTAATAGAATCGGCCCGACAGGACCGGATTTACAAATTTTATGAAAACACTAGTTTGCAGATAGTGAATTATTTGCTGAAAGGTGTATATAATTTAGTTTAGAGGTTCGATTGATAATAATATTGCAACTGAGAAAAAAATGTTCTTTTAAGGGGTGTATTAAGGAGTCAAATTTTTTATTTTGCCCAAAAAACCAACTTAAGTTCGCATAATAAAGCCACACTGCCTATATTAGTAAATACACTATATTGTCGGCAGGGTTTTGGCACTGCGACCCGGGTTTTTTTATTTTATTCTATTCAGAGACTGCAGTGCCACTGCACGTCACATTACTGACAACTGTTTAAGTAAAAATATTGCCACCAGATGGGAATCCGCGCGCAATTTTTGAGCTAAACCGTATAAGAGATACTATAAATTGATACCTAAGAAACTCGTTGTTCTTGATTATTGAAGTTATACAACTTTTGGTGCGTTAAGAATAAAATTAGGGCAGGTAACGGAAGTTGCGAACGTACAGCTAACGAAAATTCGACAGTATTAAGTTGGCCGCACTAACGAAAATACGACAGTATGACCCTAAGTAACCCAGACTGAAGTGACAGATGGAAGAAATCAATGCACTTTCCGTCATCTGAAAACTATATAATATATTAAACGACTATAACTTTTGATCACAACCAATAACTGTTTTAAGTGTCATCTAGCGGAATCTATATTAATGTATTGATTATAAAAATAAAAACCAAAATAAAATTTTGAAAATGTTTTACAATATTTGAGAAGTATTATTATTAACTTTTTGAAGATTTTATTTCAAAAAATTATTTGCATGTAAGTATATTAAAAAATAGTTTTAAATCACGCCAAAGAAATATATTTCAAAGGCATATACGTAATTACAAGCACCCACTTTTTTTCAACCAAACCGAAATCTGACTATAGGTGAAGCCGGACCGAAAAGCTAGTCATATATATACAATTATGATAGAATATGTCTGAATTATTTTATATTTAAAGCTTTGAAACCTCTAAAGAATTATTTTAAAGATCCGGTTTTCAATAAAATAATTTACATTAAATTAAATGAACGTCCAGCCGGATGTTTCTGTATTATTGAGTCAATAATGGTAATGAATGAATTATAAATATCTACAATGATTCATGGATACAACATAATTTTAATTAATCAATTTGAAAGCATATTTTACTGAAAACTACGATAATAACAGCAACAAAATAAAGCCATAGTATAAACAAAGTCATCTCAAACAGTGAAAAGAAAAGGAGAAAGAGAGAGTGAGACAATAAACAAAGAAATGAGTAGAGAACATTCGTTTTAGATGTGGTTTGTTTATTATAAGTGGCAACTGACAGTACTGTAAACAAAGATAGACGAAGAACTGCATTCAATCGTTGCAGCAGATTCATCTGCGTAGTGCAGTCAGATTAATTTAATAATGGGACGAGTTCATTGATTTCAGTTTTAATTTGAAAATAAATCATTAAATGGATTATGATCCAAATTCAATACATCAACAACATTCAACATTATATAATATGGTCTAGTTATATGCCAGATTTAATATTCTGTCGCCGTAAAATCAAAAACCGATCAAGTGTGAGCATGGAGAGGGTACCGTACCATTAATTCGTTTTCCGTGAGAACTAAAGACTTAGGATTTTCATTTTTCCGTAAACTATAAATGAGGTCCTATATTTCTTATTTTTTCGGTAGTTTCTGAGATGAGGGGAGGAGGAAGCTCGATTTTTGTATATTTTTTATGCATATCTTTTAAATTATTCATTTTAAAATTCTTAAAAATATAGCTGTATTACTCATAATGAGCTCTTTCAATTGAAACGTCACATGGATGCACTTGAATTTTCTAATTTGCCCCCTAAAAACTGAATTAATTTATTTACGCTATACGTTCGTGATTAAATCATCTAACTCCTATATATTTTTACTAAATTTCAACTTTTTTCGTCTAATAAATTCAGAGAAAATATGCTGTGACAGATGAGCAAACGGACAGATAGACGGAACCATAAAAAAGACGCCCTGAGCCACTAATTTTAGCAAGTGAATAATTTTCCTGCGGACTCAATCACGTTAATGTCAATTTTGACAGAAATTGTGGTCTTTCCTTTCATCGATAAAGACTCTAATGTACAGATTTGTTAATCAAACTTGTAAATAGCCAAACACTAAGGGCCATCGACATATTTCATAAATAAATTTAAGGTAAGATGGGGCAAGTATATTTTTCAGGAGCAAGTGCAATCACTTCCCTTGTATTTCACATACTTGCCCCAAGCTACTTTATATTGCCAAAAGAAAAACTGCTTCAGCTAATATTTTTAACGTTTCAATGATTGGAAATCACATTTTTCGTTTTTGTTTTGTTTTTTTTTTGTTTTTTTTTTTGGTTCAGTTAGTAGTTAAATTTGAATGGTTATTTATAACACAAGTCCTTAGAGAGTAATTACAATTTAATAGAATTTTAAATATGCGTTTAATTGTTTTATTTTAAATACTAGTGAGAATGTCTAATCTGTCAGACAAATGTGTATCATTCCCAACATATAAATTTAAAAAATATACAAAATAAAATAAAATGTCACAAACAGTTAGTTGTCTGTTAGCCATGCAGACTGTAGTTTAGTTATTAAAAACAACGATGAAGGCTAGACGCGAGATTTATTTAAAAATCTCTGTTTAAAAGTTTAAATTGTATTTCTCTGTCAAAAGACTGAATTATATGTAACATATGTTCTCAAATCCCGTATCCCATTGTAATATACACATATGTATATAAAGAACACTTTTGATATTTTAAACAAAAAAATATGCCTGTCATTTTAACATCAGACAAAAAATCTTGACTTCATTTCTATAAATATATTACTTTTATAAACAAAAATCTTTTGTCTCAAAAATTATATATTTACAAAGCTTTTGCACGACCTATTTCAGATTTTTTTGTAAAATGTATATTTATAATTCTCTATCTTTGTCACAAAATGAAAATTCAAAATATAAAATGTATAAATCTCGATAACAAGTGCTTCTATATCGTTATATTTTGGCATAATATTCTCGTGAGGTTTAAACAGAGACGGATTTAGGTTTAAAATTAATTTTTAATAACATCAAAAACAGAGTTGAAATTTGATAACCTAACCAAACAAATAATATTATAAATTCACCCAGAAAAACATCAAAATTCACTCAAAAAGTTGTCAAATTTCACCCAAGAAAAAGGTAAAATTCATCTTAAAAATTGTCAAAAGGCACGCACTATAACGATTATCATAAATATTAACTTTTTTTTAACGGGAAATTAGACAATTCAAATATCGTTAAACTAAATTAAAAAATTGCGACGTTTCGTTAAGTCTTTTTAACTTCTTGTGCTTGAAGAAGTTAAAAAGATTTAACGAAACGTCGCAATATGTTAATTTAGTTTAACGATATTTGAATTGTCCAATTTCCCGTTAAAAAATAAAAAAAAACTTATTGATTATAATGGACGTGAACAATATTGAGAATAAATATTAACTATTTGTTTTCTATACGATGAGTTCTCATTGTTAATTTTTGATTACTACTAGAATCTGAATATCCTGGCAGTTAATAATCTTTAATATATTTTTATTAAATTCTCGACATTATTTGAACTAAAGACGTTTCACAAACGTTTGAAAACGAAATTTGAAAAATAGAGTGCATTTACATAAAATCCGCTAAGAATATAAATTGACCCAACTAGCATACATATTTAAAAATCATTGAAATACAAAACAATTACATCATTCTAAGTAACTCAAAGAGTTCGTTAAAAAAATACAATATTGTGTGTAAATAAATTACAGAATATGTTTGACATCAAATACGGTTTTTTACAATGCATTGAACGATTTGATAGTTGGAAAGAAATAGTTTTCAAAGCATTCATCAAATCTCATTAATCATTAAGAACCCCATTTGATATCAGTTATGTAAATGACAAAATACGTACATTTTGAGGTAGTCACATATTGAAACAATAATTACAAATAATCCTAACGTCAAAAAGTTAATAACCGAAAGTGCTTGTTGTGAATTAATATATATGTACTTAAATATATGTATGAAATTGTATAAAAAGTCAATTAAGCTGTGGTTGGGGTTAAAATTACCCATAGTATACTTCTAACCCTCTATTATTATAATAGAGCATACCGACCTGAAGTTCTTTCAAATTGAAAAAGTTTAAAAAATTAATACACCTTCTTACTAAGTTTCATAATGCTTATAATTTTTTTAAATCTCATAATGCTTTTTTTTCCTGATGTGGGTATTCTTGTTAGTGTCATTTAACGACCGTTTTTGTAAAAATAGGTAAAATTACCGCAAAATATATCAAAGGTAGATAATTTATGTCCTTAAATTGTAGCTTAAATCATTAATCGTTTTTTTATCTAGATTTTTAAATGTCATAAATGTTTTCAACTAAATGGAGATTTCCAGTTGGTCGAAAACAAATGATAATGATAATCTACACATTACAGATGAAAGTCGTATCAGAAACTAAGTATAATTTATTCTTAATTAATAAAATCATTTAAATAGTTATTCTGAAATTATGACTTAAAATAATAGAAAATGAAGGTACGAATTTATTACTTATATATTTTTCCAATTATTTTAGTATCAATATTTATAAGGTTGATTCATTGAAAGAACAGTTCAGGGTTAAAAAACCACCCTCATTGTACAGTATATATTACATTTCCCTTAATTGATATCTGAGTATTATTTTCAAGTAGGTATTATTACGTGACAAATGGATGCAACCTATATATTTTTGTCTAGATATTATATTAATTTCTCTCCATTGTAAAAATGAATTATTCCGATTTAGAACATTAATGGAAAACAAAAAAGAGGAAGCTAATGGATTCTACAGTATATGTGTACAATGTTTTTCAATTAAATGAATGAACAATTTGTTACATAAATCTAATGATGTTTCAGTATTTATTGACACTTTAAATACTGTATATTTGTAATGGCCAATAAAAAAACTTAATGTAGATTTTATAGTTCCCCAAATTCTCAAAATTGTCTTGACATAGGCGAACATTGTTTAAAAAAATAAGTTGCAGTAATTTTTTGTTTAGTGGTTGATTTTAAGTGAAACTATTTCTCTAATGCATTCATGTTTTCTGTAACTAGTGCAGGTAAATAAAACTGGCCTATGCTGCGTCTTGTGAAATTAACTGTATATTTAATACACAGGCGCCTTTCATTTGATCAATTTTGATGAGATTTTTGTTTTATCATGTTTTATGCTCGGTTTTTGATTCGACAACCAGCTTGAAATCTAGATTTTGTAATGTCATTTGTTCTTAAATCTAGATTTAAAGCTGAAAGTCGTATCAGAAACTTAGCATCGACGATTAACCACAGTTAGTTTGACAGACGTGTTATTTTGTTTCTTAAATAATAGGTTTAAAACCACAAAAAAATTGTATAGAAATCAGTTGTACTCAATGCATTAAAAAAAAACTCATGTTTTCATATTTGTGGACACAAATAGCAATCTTATCTTTTTTATGTCCTCTTTGCTAATAAAAAGGTAATACATACAAATCCCAATAGTGGGCAGACACTCTTGTCTTCAGGAAGAATAAAAAAAAATATCGGTTGCACAGTTGAAGGATTTCTTTTATTGAAACACAAGACACTTTTATTGAGCAAAGACTTCCCACAATGCAACAGAGTTATTGAAAAATTTGCAAGAGTGACATTGTAAAAGGTTTTCAAAATACAATTATTTTTAGTGTATTTGCCATATGGCAACATACACTATTGGCGTCGGTCGGATGGCGGGACCTAGGGGTCGGACCAAAATTTCTCGACGTTTCATAACCTCCTAAACACTTTGGCACCATTTTTGATAATGTTTATATATATATTTTATATATATATATATTTGGTCCACGTATTGAAATCCATCATCGCCAGAAGCCTATTTAAAATGGGCGTAATCGGGCCATTTTAAGGGTAGTTTTTAGGGGTTGAAAAATGTTTTTGGGCCCCAAAATACCGAAAAAATTCTCAGAATCGTTTCAAAATTGACATTTAACCCGTTAGTAGTAATAAAAAAGTGTCCCTAAAATTTTAATAAAATCGGCCCAACAGGAGCGGACTTACAAATTTTTTGAAAACACTAATTTGTAGAAAGTGACTTATTTATTCAAGGGTGTATTTAATTCGGTGTAGACGTTAGATTGATAATAATATTGCAGTTAAGAAAAAAAATGTTATTTGAAGGGGTGCATTAAGGAGTCAAATTTTTTATTTTGCCCAAAAACCAACTTAAGTTTGCATAATAAAGCCACACTGCCTGTATAAGCAAATACACTATATTGTCGGCAGGGTTTTGGCACTGCGACCCGGGTTTTTTTACTATCGCAACAAATCCGAACAATTCTAATGTATGTGCTATGCTCGTTTCGGCAGCAAAAAACACACACAAACTTTTCGCTATTACCTCTATAATAGAAAACGTTTGTTTTAGGGTTTGGAACCCTAATACTTTGTCCGGAATACAGTCGGAATTACGATGTGTCCAGAATTTTAGTACGTGTGATAAAAAAATAAAATGTCAGTCACTTCAGTCAAAATATTTATTAAACAAATACAATCATTATAAATTGTATTTTTCACAACTTGCGATTACTTTCCAATAATGAATTTTGTTCGGAAATCTACTTTTTCATTCCGGTAATTTTACATAGGCTACCTCAAAACTCGTGAGTCACGAGTCGACTTGAAAAATTACTTCGCAGTTCAAAAGCCTCATTCTTAACGAGTAATATATGCTGTCGATACGACAAAAAGGAGACTATTTATTTAACATTAACAATATTTAAAATCATTTTTTTTTAAATAAACTCAAAATGTTCATTTTGGTAAATCTTGTCAACAGTTAAATATCTATAATCCCGCGATCGCGTTTTAGCAAAGTTGATATAATTTGAAATAGAATTTTTATAGCTTTGACTTTTATAGCTTTAAATTCAAATTGAAAATCTCTTTTTATCGACAAAACAATAAATTTTAAACAAAATATACCTGCAAGATATAATTTTATTGCAATGCTTCCCAAAAAACAAAACATAAAACACGTTGATTTGTTAATAAAATAACAAAGGCGCATCTGATGGCGGACGATTTTAATGAATGAAAGTTTTAGCCGCCCATCTTTCTAATCGTGACGATTCATCTAAACTCTTGTCTGTTACTGTCTTTTTTTACACATACTTGATTTTCAAGAACAACATAAGTTTAGTTGTATACATCGCCCTCAGGCCATTCATTTATCTAAAATATATCTCAGAACTAGTTCAGTTTTATCTTCATAATATTATCGACGTCTCATTAGAGTCAGTGCACGCATTTTTTGTAGCGAAAACGCGCAGCTATATCGCGATTTGACGAGTACTCAATCTAGTTCGATAGTGTAATTGAGCAACAGTAAATTCAATCGCACTTTCGTATGACTTAGTGATCAATACATTGCGACTGTGCCAGCTTGAAACCATAACAATTTCTCGCGGTCTGATTGCTCTTACTTTTTTTAGAATTTTGATTCAAAAATGTGGATTTTAATAGTTTAGTCTAGTTTGTAGTTTTATGTGAGTTTCATACAGTTTCAGCATGGGCATAAAAACGATGGAACCCCCTTGGTCCGACCCCCCCCCCCCCTATATATTATGTGGGTCCCTCAGAAAAACAAAATTTTTCAAATCCATATGACACTAAGACGCTGACTCGACGAATTGGGTTTTCTAAATTTTTTTTGGACCCCCCTATAGACTTGTAGTTTTAGTGGTTAGCGGTTATTAATGTCATTATATAAATTTTCCTTTATTACAACTGTCATATAATGAATTTCTAAAATATTGTCGATAATAGCTACAATAAAAATTCGAAATACGTACGGTCAAAAGTATCCACTACAACTATTAACAATTAACATGTTTATTATTTCTTTCTTTCTTAAAACAACCCGTAGTATTAATTTTCATTGTGAAGACAATTTTAAGGGCGTCATATAAATATCCAACCCGATAATAAGTTAAACATAAAGACAGCTACATGTCTGATGTGTACAAAAAAAAATCATTAACAAGGGCCATAAAACAGCCTAAACCTGTGCGACACCTCTAATAATAATACACTCCTCAACATAAACTATGATCACGCCAAACTAAAGGTTAGCCTGTACTACTTGGAAGTCGTAAATCGACAAAGTTATATCGTTATTTTAAAAACTAGCGGTACCTGTGCGAATAATTCGCACTAAAATTCGTTTCTAATTTCTCACACTCTTTATAACTTTCTTCTTTTTGTTGTATTACATTACGAAGCTCAGTGACGGTTCAAGAAAATATTTTTCTAAAACTGTCATATAGAGGCGCCAGTATCGAAAATGTTGAGCTGAAGCGCCGCCATGCGAAAAGTATTTATACGTGAATTTTGATTAAAAATTAAACAAAAAAAATTTACCGACCGTCAATCATGTTGACGTTGTTTCAAAGTTAGAACCGTCAGATGGCAGCATTGATGCCTATACTGAATAAATGTATAATTGTTATAATTATTTTGCAAAAACAAAAGCAATAATAGATTTTTTAGTTATTGATGTCGGTAGAGCAAGCAATTATCTATAAAATGATATAAAATTTATGTGAAGTAATTGTAAGGTTTTTTCGAAAAAGGGAGGCAAACATCTTAACCTTAGCGTATTAATATATATGATATTTATCAATCAATTTTGAGGGATAAGACTTCCCACATGACAAGATTTTTGAATATATCATCTCGATCCCAGTAAAGAAATATCTATACGAAAACTAAAAAAAATCTTACCAAAATCAAGAAGTAATTTCAGTAACCGTTTTGGAAATTAATTGCATATTGTTCATTGTCATTAGTAATATTCGAAAATTTTGTTGAACACTGTGCTATTACGAGACCTGTAGCCCATAAACAGTACATGTACGTTTCACGATTGAGTATTAACCCTTGCACTGGGCCAGTTATGTTTCCGTTTCTTTTGGACTACTTGCATTGAACAAAGATAAAATGCTGCAATCGTATCTTGGATTGGATGAAATCGACACGAGCGTTGCTTGAAGAATAAAACAATACCCGCACCTATAATATAAACAAACTCTGTCTTTTAATACTTTTATTTATATTTATATCGGTGTTGTTTCATTCAAAAGAAATAATCTTTTTATGTGTCTTTTATATTTATAGATCAAACGTGGATATGATGTCTTCGGCAGTGTTGTTATTTGTTTAACAACTTGCGTTTAGTCTTCAAAAAGGCAATAGAATTTAGAGTACTTTTACCTGCAATCTACATATACGGTCAAAGTTTTAAGTATATTTAATCTGGCAGGTTCAATTGTAATTTGTTTTCAAATTATTATGAGTCATCGACTAAAAGTTACTTAATGTTAAAACCAAATGTTGCTTATGAATTAACTATTATAATCAATTTCATAAATATCGTTATTCCACCCAATAATAAACATATGTTACTAAAAGCAGGTTCATCAAAATAAGTAGACTATTTTTTACCCAACTGACGCGAATAAAAACATCACTGGACATGTGAATTATGCTTCTAAATAATTCTATAGTCACACCTTATGGTATTGGAATATTTCTGTTAATGACCGATTTTTATGGCTTATAAAAAATTTTAATTTATATAAGTATCTTAGAGCTAGACTGGTTTAAGTCACAATCGAAAATGTTTTAGATGAACTAGTGGAAAGTGTTGAACTGTTTCTTTTTTGAAAATTTATCGTTGCAACTGGTCGACTTTTTCAAAATAAATTTTATTTCCGCATACATATTGTTTATTTCTATCTCTTCACAGTCTGTAAGTTGTTAGTACAGTACTTTAGGTCAGTGCTCAGAGACTATGAAAAGTGTCACGCGTAGCATGTTTCGAAATGCTATCTTGAGGCGTAGAATCGCTTTAATGAAGGAGAGGCTGCTGTATTATAAATATAGATTAAATTATTTTAATTGTGGCAATTTCTTGTTTCTCCAATTATGATAGATCCAAAAATAAACAAGGCAAAAGAAAAAGATATTTTCAAGCTTTATGACCTAATCAATTCAGTATAATGTGGCACTAAACAATTTAAAAATCTACCTGGATATAAACAATCATTTATACATAGATCCAAATAATACATTTTCCTATCAACATAATAATAAATACAATATCATCATCAGACATTCATCAGTTTATAGGGTGAAACACTGAACAGACACCACGCGCATCTCCAGTTCTGAGCTGTAAATCAGAATTAGTTTATCCTGATGCCATGTTCACTGTTTGATGATCAGCAGATGGCCTACCTTGCCACTACATAACACGTTGCATTGCAATGAAATGATATAATTTCAATGTTCAATAATAAACAATAGATAAATCAATCAGCAAACAATCAACAGATATTGAACAGTTCACGTTTTCTTAATAAATTTATTAATTTGGAGTGGGTTGAAATCGACCATGAATACTCTGACATAAAATAACAATAATTTAGACACTGTTATTCCCTTGACTATCTTTTACAATTAAAATAGTTCATTAAGTGAGTCGATGTTTTTATTTTCCATTTCTTTTGACAGCTCCTCTATAACTTTTGAAATGAACCCTCACATCTGTAGAAATGCATTTAACAATATTGCGTTATTGTTTTGGGGTAACAGAAATAGTTCCAAAATTAAGATTTCACTACCATTGTTTACTTTAAAGCAGACATAAGCACGCGTTATGTCTATCCAAATTAATGTTATATGGTAATTTCACATATTTAACTGACTTCTGCTCATAAATAATGGTATATATACAAATATGTATGCGACTAAAAGGCGAAACCGCTTATGTCGAATTCAAAATCGAAACAGTACCGCATACATGCGCTAAAAGGTGAGCGTAACGAAGCGTTACGATAATGTCAAAACTAGAAGCAACATTTCAAACTATTTTAGCATAAGAATTTGTAGAAATAAGAATAGCTCACTTGTAGAATATCTTTTAATTTATTGCCAACGTTCATCAGTCTTTTTGATTTCATCAAGCCTCAAATTATTATGATGTCAAAAATTTTAACGTAACGTTGGCAATAAAATTAAAAGATATTCTATAAATTAACTGCTCTTATTCCCGCTACTACAAATTCTTATGCTAAAATCATTGCGTTTAGTTTTGACATGATCGTCCAGTTTCGTCACAATTTTCGTAATCAGTTTTGTTTTTATTTTCAGGAATTTGTTTTCTTTTTTTTTTCTTGTTGTGAGAATACATTAGAAGTGTCATTTCAAAAATCGCTGGGGGCAGTTTTAGTACGCTTATTCGGTTATGTTCTTTGACTTAAGCGATTTTGCCTTTCGGCCACGCATAGACAAATGGGGGTAGCACGTGCTCAGCGTGAATGGATATGAGTGCTGTCAGAAACGATGTGAATTAAGGGAAAATACTATAAAGCAGAAGGGGCGACTGTTTAAAATAACATAAACTAACTGAAAGTTGTGATGTATTTATTACTTAATTCAAGGTCATATGACAGACAAATGATTTCAATATTTTAAATGCGCTCGTATGTTATATAGTTTTGACTTTGGCAGCATTTGGAACACGAAATTGAAATTGTTTCTTATTAGTGTATTTGCCATATGGCAACATACACTATTGGCATCGGTCGGATGGCGGGACCTAGGGGTCGGACCAAAATTTCTCGACGTTTCATAATCTCCTAAACACTTTGGCACCATTTTTAAAAATGTTTATATATATATATGTATATATATATTTATATATATATATATACGTATATATATATATACGTATATATATATATATACGTATATATATATGTGTGCTGGCAATAACTTTCGAAAGAGTTAATTGATTTCAAAGAAATTTGGCCCACGTGTTGAAATCCATCACTGCAAGAAGCCTATTTAAAATGGGCCTAATCGGGCCATTTTAAGGGTAGTTTTTGGGGGTTGAAAAATGTTTTTGGGCCCCAAAATACCGAAAAAATTCTCTGATACATTTCAAAATTGAAATTTAACCCTCTGATAGTAATTAAAATGTGTCCCTAAAATTTTAATAAAATCGGCCCGACAGAACCGGATTTACAAATTTTATGAAAACACTAGTTTGCAGACAGTGAATTATTTACTGAATTTAGTATAGAGGTTCGATTGATAATAATATTGCAATTAAGAAAAAAAATGTTATTTTAAGGGGTGTATTAAGGAGTCAAATTTTTTAGTTTGCCCAAAAACCAACTTAAGTTCGCATCATAAAGCCACACTGTCTGTATTAGCAAATACACTATATTGTCGGCAGGGTTTTGGCACGTCGACCCGGTTTTTTTTTTGTTATGTCTGCTAATTTAAATTCTAGATTTTGTTTTATGCATCATTTAAATTTAAGGGTTTTTCATGAGATTTTGAATTTTTTTAAGAATTGACAGTGAAATTAAATTTTGAAATGTAGGTGTGTGTTTAAACAAGATAAAATTTAAACAGGATGTAAATATATAAAAATATAAGCAAGAGGCTAGAAAAGATGAACTTTTACATTAAAAAATAATTGCATTTTTATTGATCGAACATAAATACTACTTTCTCGTTTACTTAAATACAGTGTTTAACTTAAAAAAATTCTTTTCTTCCAATTCTGACTTCTAAAATAGTTACCAGTTCTACACTTTACTATACGAATTGCGAGTATAATTTTATATTATCAATCTTTATTGACTTCAATTAACAATTTACATCAGTTTTTTTCAGTTTCAGTACGTACATAAAAGAGCATTTAATTAGATCAATCGTTTAAAAGATTGAGAATATTAAAAGTTGCCTTTTTATTATTTGGAAAACTTTCCAACCAGATGTGTCTTTTTTTTTGTAATTACAACTAAAATATAAAAAAAATCCGAACCCTTGACTATTTTTTTACTTATTAGTCAAAATAGTCTACATATCGTGTGCGAGATGATTTAAGATAAGTATTTCAGATCGTAAATTTCAATCCCCGCCTAGTTTGTCTTTATTTTTTATAGCGTTACAAGTCACATCAGACAACACGTGTGTATGTCCCGATGTAATCTATATCTTGTGTTTCATTACCGTAAGAGATTTCTAAAATACGGAAAAACAAACTCGCGTATATAAAAAGAGACTCAAGAAATACTACATTAACGTGATGCGTCATTAAATCATATGGAAATACACGTACCTTTTGCTCACGTCGTAGGAGGAACACATATACAGTGTGTTCCCAAATACATAACTCTTTACTCCTGTAAAAGTGCAGAATAGAGATGGGAAAAACGGGTTTTTTTTTAGTGATCTGCATCTTTGCATCTGGATCCCGTATGTGAGCCGGCTCACTGAACCGGTTCAAAAAGAGCCGAGTTCTGAATATGTTACTGCAGTCTGCCACTGAATTACCTAGTTCAGTAAATCATATCACGACCCGTATAAAATCAAGAATGCATAGCCAAACATGTGATGCATGAGTCATTTGAGCTGACAGATGCATCAAAGCAAGAACTGATACGTAAGTGTAAAATATGCTTCTGTGTGTTAAGTGTTTCACTGAGCTCTGCGGATCCGTTGATCCGTCGGCTCAAAAAAAAGTGAGTCGGCTCTCACGGATCTTCTGTCGGAGTCGGCTCTTTGAACCGGTTCAAATCTGAGTTACCCAACTCTAGTGCAGAATAAGAGTTGCATATACATGGACACCTGGGATTTCTAGGTTAATTGAGAGTTTTTTGAAGTTTAACTTTTTTAGCGACGGGTCTGTTTGAAAAAAGTAAAAAAATCGAGATGAAATAGAATCGACCCCTAAAGGGGTAATTAGTTTGTTACCTAAATTACAAAAACATAAGTTTATAGTGTGTTGCTAAGGTACATAATATATTATGTGTAAATATTATTAATTAGTTTGACATAAAAAAAAACTTGGGAATAATATTAAAAACTAAAGAATAAATAAAAAATTAAATTGAACAGTAATTGCAAGTAATTTCATTTTGTTTAATTTTAAAAACTAAAGAAGTTCAGCTTCTTATGGGAGCTTGTGAGGGTTAGGCTCATTATAAATTTTTGTTTTTTTTGACGGCAGAAGGTGTGTTTCGGGTTCTTTAACTATATTGTAGTAATGGACAGTTGATTCATTTAGAAAATTTTCTAAAAAAAACACAGTGGTTCAGCAAAGCGAAATAATCGACAAAATGATCACTTCAAGATATTCAATTTTATATCAGTAATTTAAACTTAACTAAATCTTTTTTTTTAAATATCCATAATTTCATTTTTTTCCCTATTTTTTTGACATCTCATGCCAAGTCAAGAGCACACGCTTAGATCCTTAGATCCTTCACGTTTGGTAAATTGCTAAAAGTCTCAGAAACCGACCTCAAAAACAGGTGAGATTTCCAACTCCGTAATTCACCATAATATGTGAAAAAAAAATGTTAGCCTTTTTACTTTTAATCGGTCATGTTTTAATCTGACATAATTTAACAATCCTTCTTCCTGGCCATGTAGTCGAACACAGTGTATAAAACCTGAAAATATGTTCCTTATGGATATGTACTACGGTAGACTAAAGGGATCGTATTCCTGTATAGAGGTACGATTTACGGCGCGTGCCTGCGGGAACTTAACGATAGGGTGACAACAACGTATTCGGGATAGATAATATATATACATACATCATATGGGATACGTATGCACGCATTTGGTTGTTTGTTAGTTTCCATAAAACTGGAAATATTAACTTACGATCTCTCTATCTGTATCATGTACCTACACATTTACGCGTTTATTTTATACGAGTTCAATATACCACGTTCATATCCGCATATCTAATTTTCATAATATCTTGGAATAAACCTTGAATCTTACGTTCTAGTTATAATGGCTCGACACAACTTGAACCAACTTTCAGATATATAGGAGTAGCCCTATACATAGCCACGTTTCCTAGCCATTATGTCATTTCATATTGATACCATGAAAACATTCAGGTAATTATAAAAATTCCATGACAAAATAAGCTGAAATTGAGCATAATTTTGTGATCTTTGCAAACAAAAGTTAGCATAAATATAAATTCTTAAAAACATGTCAATTTTTTTAGTGAACACGTAAAAATTTTGAATTAATTAACCTTTAAAAATCCTATAAAATAAGTACATAAAATTTTTCTTAATAAAAAAACTTGTCTAAATTTTATATGCCACGTCAAAAATCTAATAATAACTGAATTTATTAAATACATTTATACCAAAATAAACAAAAATTCTTTTCAAAATCAAACCGTTTCCCTTTAAAAAATGTAATCCTGTTTTATCAACGACATAAAAATATATCTGCATACTTCTTTACACTATTTGTCCAATATCTGATCACCCAGAGTCATACACTGCTAATTTTATTATTGACATTAATATAGAAGACATCAAATCGTTGGCAGATTAATTAAATTTTTATATCGTTTTTAGTTTTTAGTACTTCGAATACGGATCAACACTATTTAAGAAATATCAATTAATTACAATTATCATCATCTGCCTAGCATTTTTTTTACCTGGCAGACGCTATACTGAATATTTGTGTTTGGAAAATGTCTGCCAGGTATGCAAAAAAAATATCAAGGCAGACAATAGTAATAATTGTAAGTAATTGTGCATAAATTTCAACAAGTAGTGTTGAGTCGTATTCGAGATACTGACAACAAAAAATGTATTTCTGTCATCATATTATCTCTTAAATTCAATAGTAACATTTATGTTTTGTCCATCAGAAAACGTTTGTATGATCGGAGCTTGGACTACATATTATGTATTCTATATTATATAAAAAAATCTAATTTACAACACAATTTATTTGAAAAATAGATAATTAATTCAACAGCAAAGTTAGTTAGGTTCTTTTACAGATCTAACGGATATTACAACATAAATATTTTAATAAAAAATCGATTATGTAAATACAGATTTTAAATGCAGTGATAAAATATACTGTACACAAAGACTGTGTACATATTTAAGGGTAGAAATACATATGTCGTCCCTTAGTATAACTTAATATTTGTATATATTACCCCATAAATGTGTATACATATTTAGCTTATACTTCCTGAACGGAAGAAATCTAAAGCTTCAAGTCTTTCCTATAAACATTCATATGTCAAAGGACCGTATTATCATAAGTCTAAATACTATAGAAATTTTAACGAACATTAAGCTACAACTGTTAGATATTCTGCCTGTTTAACTAAACTTTTACTAATCGATTGAATACTGAATAGTTTTAAATATTTATTATTCATTAATATAGAAAAAGTACTAGAGCGATTCTATGGAGGATAACTTAAAGAAATTAGAAATAATTCATAATTTTGAACTGCCCACCACAAGCTTCACATTCGTGAGATTTCACTAAGCCATTTTACCAAATGTTAATTTTTGTTTCGAGAGTATAAAAATTTAAATATTGATTTTCAGAAAATAATGAATTATTTATCTAAATTTTATGAATACAACTCTGAACTACTACTGGTTTTTACCCCGTTTTGTGTAGACGCATTAAATCACGCCAAGAATTTCCGCAAATGTGGAAGACAACATTCGGAGGGTTCACTTTTTTAAATTATAAATTGTTTTAAACTTGACTACTCAAAATATGACGCGTGTGTTTGGTTTATTTATCAACGTGGTTCTTCTGCACATCTGCAACTTTACATGTCTGCTTATCGTATTTTTCTTCAACACGTTTACACTTTTCTTAGCTATTTCTCGTAGCTTCATTCGCGTGAACATCGATCCTGCCGGCAGAATCATCTGCGTTAATGTAGATTTTGACATGAACCTTACCTTAGCGTCTCGTTAAAAATAGGTATCGTTTACTTTTGGTACCGAATTTCATCAAAATTGCTCCAGTCATTTTCTAATGACGCCGATTGACGGACAAATATTCGGGAAGCGCGTTCTTTTGTGTAGATTCTACTCGAAAAAGCCACAATAAAATGAAAAAATAGATACAGGTTCCCTTACTATTGATCAAACCTAACACACCATACTTAATTCTAGTAAAACCCATGACTTCCATCGCGTTCTAATTTTCCCAAAATTTTTTTCTCACTCAAGGTTTGTTTGGGGTAGTTTTTTGAAGCCTTAAACCGCGCACACTTCTCAAGCATAAATCAGCACGACCAGCAACTTTTAATGCGGGATCACAAACGCCACATCACTAGCACATTAGATCGGTCCAGCAGGGCTAGACAGAAATTGCAGGCGACTGATTGGCGAGGTATTGGTCTAATGTGCTTTACTCCATTATAATATGGATACCTTCACGAGCTTTTCTGCTCTGTGTTAGTTCGTACTTGATAAGTGTAAGTTTAAAAATAATAATTAATTTAATAAAACCTTTGAGTAAACATAATTTCCATTTTTTGCAAAGGATATCGATTCCGATTTTATGTTATAGTAAGCTTGTATTAAAATTCCTTTTAATTACCTCTAACCGTTCTATGATAATTACTTTAAAATTAATGATATATCAGTTTCCGAAAATAATCGGTTAATGTGAAAAATACGGAAGTCGTACACTCACACAATCAGATTTGTATATATTTTGAAACGTTTGTAAAAGCGAAATACACGAATTTTATTTTTGGACGTATTTATAAAAATATGTCTGGCACTCTAATAGCGCAAACGCTTGTATATGTGTGTGTGTTTGTATTAGTAAAGCACACGCGATTGCCTTATTGCTTATGGATGGGCATAACCTTTAAGTCTAGCCTTTTTTAATATATGCACATTTCTTCGATGATTTGAGGTCACGTTCGTTATAAATAAATATTAACTCATTTTTAGAAAAAAACAATTTCATTTAAATTGAAAGTTCCATTGTCTCAATTTTGTGACATCACAAAGGAGGGAACCCCCGTTTTCGGAAATCATATTATTAAAAAGAATTTCGAAGTTTATTCAAATTGAATTTTATTATTCTTAAATCAAACCTTACACAAAAAATAGCATTTATTATATGTCTGGTGTGCATTTGTTAAATCTTAAGAAATAGAAAAAAATAAGAACTAATAAAAAAACGCGTGAGCCACACCCACATAAGCTCACGGGGAAGTGAAACTTCTTTAAAATTATGAACTCGTTTCATTAACGCGTTATCCATTTTGCTTTACCAAGGTTTCGTATAGAAAATTCCACTTCAAAAATGTTACTAGATAAAAACAGGTAAATATCTCATTCGACACTGTATTTCATAACTACAATAATCATATTTTATGTCAAAAATTTAATTCTTACGGCGTTCATATACATGTTAGGAAAAAAATATTCTAATGTTTTCCCATCCCGAGATAATGGTTGTACAACGTGTCGGGAAACAGCTGATTATCTCCAAGTTCTAGGTTTTATTTCACTCATCTGACATGTCGTTTATTTAATTTACTGTTTTTAAGTTTTTGTTTAATAATGAAAACATTACACTCGCAACTGCATGTGATCTTAATTTTTTCCTCATTTTCTTCAACTTTTCACTGTTTGGTCATTTTATACTTAATACAGTTTGTTTATTGTTTTATGTTTTAAACTGGACTTGCAGAGTTCATTTAACTTTAATTTTCAGATCTTTTAACTAATGACTTTTCTCACAAAATTCTGATTTGTTTTTAATATTTCAATAACTCAAACGTCAGAACGTCAACTTATACTTGATATTTTTGATAGTTAGCAAGTCGATATTATTAGTTTATAAACTTCACTGCAATTTCTTAGTAGAGCTGTGATCCGGAATGTTCAATTATCTCGAATTTAGATGACAGTTGAAGACGATCTCTTCATTTGACGTAAGGATCAAAATAAAAACATTAATAGCAAAACTTAATTATCAGTATAGAGTTTTTATTATGCTCCTTGTGACACACGAAGGCTCTGTCTTCAACCATAATTATTAGTGATTAATCTTTGGAAATGCAATCTAATCCTGGAACTTCTTGCAGATCTAAGTTACCTTAAACATATTTGTCCAATGTGAAAAATCATTCATCGTAGAAATCGAAAACTAATTTCGTAATTATTTTTTCTCAATGTCCAGTTTCCTTGCTAAAAATATTTTTAACAATGCAGTTTTTTTAATTTGGTTAAATGATTCGCTGACAACGCTTTCCATTTCATTATAAAATGCCAAGCGATAGTTTTCTTCTTGGATAGATATTTTTCAAAGATTTACCATTGTATGAATGTTGTCTGCTCTATTTTGATGATAAATTAGATTATAGACGATTAATAAGTATTTGCGTGCGATTATGATTAATTAAAGCTTGTATAAAATAGTAAATTACAATTGAGCTTTTTGAAAATGATAAGTGCTTTGCAATATACCTGAAATCGTTTACTACAAATAATATTTTGACTAGTACCTATATAAATATTGATATGATTCATTCAAATAATCCAATTTAGAAATAATCAATAGCCATATTATAGATTTAATAGGTGATATACAATATAATCCGCACGTTTGCAATGTGTATGAAGATTATATAAAATAAAGTTACATTTAATAGTGAAAACCTTCAACATTTACGTACCAAACATATCATTATTATTGATTATTTGTCCAATATTATAATACAGAAGGGTCAGGTCAATCATACAATACGTCCCCCTTAAACACAATCTCATGTTGCAATATTTATGTTGCCAAAAGGCAATATTTTTTTCCGAAAAAAAATTTATATCTTCAAATCGGTTATAACTTTTTCTTCTCTATACATAAATGAAAAAAAAACTATTTTTCAAAACGGTTTAAACGCTTTTCAATAATGAAAAGAGACAGCACTGTCTATCACATGAATGATTCGATTGAAATTCAACGTACATTTTAAATCAATTAGGCAATTTAAAAATTGATATAAAAAAATAGCTTTTACATATTTACTCTAAAATTACTTCTTCATAAGGTGTTTAAAAAAACGTTTCTTTCAACAAACTTATAGGGCTCACAAAAATATCGATATCATTTTGTACTTAATTATTCGATGCCAACATCGATCTTTAAACATTTTTGTGTATCCTACAATGAATGTTGCCTGTAAATTTTCTCAGCGAAATAAGGACACACTGTAAAATGAATATTCACGATAATATGTACATATATATAATTGATATAAGGTTTTAATTGTCAGCTGCAACAATAATGTATACGTCATATGAACGGCTTCAGCCTAGCCGGAGAAATACGACGCTTATATTGAAATGAAGCCCTTGAGAGTACATAATCATATATGAATTGTAACTCGACATATTATTCAATATAGTAACTACGTTTACATCATACATTGAACACGCATTATTTCTCTGACTTATCATGAACCACGCAAATGATCGCGCGAATTAAAAATACACAACGTGTCAAGGTTGAAATCGTTTTGTTCCCGAAACTAAATACAGTTCTGATAGTTTAGGCAGTGCGATTTTAAAATTAACAGGATTATGAAAAATTAATTGATAAGCTAAGTTTCACATAAATAACAAATTGAAACGCCAGCGTACATGCTTGCTACTGTTTGATTCGCAAAAATGCACGATTTAGGATACTAAATTTAAATCTGTCGATTACTCGAAATGTTTCGTGATACATAAATTGTGTCTTTTAGCGAAGAGTGCAGCCTTACAGCATCTGCAAGTGACTTAATCGCAAAATCACGTGACAAAATTAGCATGTATGCATTAGTTTTAAGAGAGTAATTGTCATCAGAGGTTGCAAGGTGTTTCGCAAGTAAATTAAAAAGGGATGCACTTACAAAAAAATGGGTTAAACGCGAAATTCCAACTTCTCTAAAAAAATAGATCTTGCACTTTTTTCTGTAAATATAACCAGTTCTGAGAAAAAGCACGTTTTATTACAGCGAATCGCACGATTATCATGAAAATTTGAAAATCTAGTTTCAAAAATTCTTGCTTAAAAATACTATAGTGATCGCACGGTGTAGACTCGCATTCTGGAGGTACTCGGTTCGAATCTCGGTGGGGACCGATGTGACTAAGAATTTTTTCTATACTGCATCTTGCTAAGAAACCCTCAATTAATTCCAGATAAATATCGAGGTGGTTCCCAATTCAAGGCATGGCCGATTACCTGTAACATTTATGCTCTCATAGTTACCTACCTTATCCTAATTTCCTATAATTCCTTCATTCAACCATTGCTGTTAATTAACTTGGTGTTTAAAATAGCATGAAGCGTGGTCGATTAAAAATAGTAATGATGCGAATGGCATCTATGACACAATGTTGACAAACGGACGTTAAACGAATTATTCTGTTATTATTATTATTGTAAAATATTAGCATGAAAAATAAAAGCACTATTTATTTAGCTTTGTATAAATTATCAAAAAATTTAAAATAATAGTTCTAGAAAAATATAAGTAATGCACTAAAATGCAATAGCCTTTTAATTTTGTAATTTTTGTAAACAAAATAATTGTTATTTGTGTCCAGTGTCCACCTACAAAGATAAATATTTTCATATAATTTGTATAGTTATTTACCTGCGTTTTAAGTATAGTACATTATATTTTTAAAACCATTTCTGTGACAAAATGACATCATGGCTCACTGCCCGGTCCTTATGATTATGAATAGTGACAATATATGTAATGTAATATATTTCATGTAATTTTTTGTAAGAAGAAGACGGATTAAATCCTTGAGTAATGCCGAAAAAGATGCAAATAACGTTTGAAATTTGTCCGAGATAATGACCGTGTCGTATGAGTTATGTTGTCAAGGCTTTCTGTCTGTATATACTCGGAAAGTGAAATAGTAAACACACTGTTAACATCTTCTTCGTATATATCTGTCTTTATTCCGAGAGATTTATACAAAGGATTGTGAAACAGTTTACACAAAAATGTATCGAAAAGGAACAGCTTCAAGGATATACTTTCTTTGATGGGATACAAAAATGACAGGACAATGACACTAAATGCTGTTATTTGTCTTCAAAAATATTTTCCAGGCAGCTGTGTCACCAAGTTTTAATTTCTTAACGACCTACTACACAATGTTTTAACTATTTAAATGTAATTACAGTAGAATTCCACTAATCCGGCACATATCAGTCGTATATTGAAATCCCCAGATTACGGGAAGGTTACACCATAAATTTATGTATATAGGAGTGTTCTTATGACAGCAAGAGAGATTGCAGATTATAGACACTGAACAGCGTCTGTTTTATTACTAAACCACATCTTATAGTATAAGAAATTACAAGAAATGCGTTTCAGCTAATTTTGTAACTAACAAATCGTAAAGAAATTGTCATAAAAAATCATTAAACAAGAGGTAAATACACATATTGCAGTCATTTGATATGTCTAGACATTTCATGAAATGTCATGAGATACACAGTTTACCTCGTTAATTAAGGAAGTCAGCTGAAAGATCGTTCAATATTTTTATCAACCACGCAATATCAATTGGCAGTCCACTGAATGACGTTTACTCCCCACTTCTATGCAACGAAACGAGATCACCTCTGTATCTAATAACCTTGCAGTAAGACAAAGTAATCACTTCATGAAATGACTGGATGTCATGAAAAGTCTACATAGCCGCGACATTTCAAATATATTTCTAGGTGGTGTTGGTGAGCTAGAGAGCAAAAAGATTCATGTTTTTAGTTCAAAACTTGCTCACAGTGGAATGAGCCAATACAGTGTGGTTATTAAAATCCTATCCCAGAGCTATTTGTATAACGTATAGAGATGTTTTTTTAAAGCTATCGGATTTCATAATATATATTGCATAGACCTATTTCCGACTGAATGAATCTCCGTAATACTTTTCTATAGTTCAATAAAGACAAACGTAATAATAGATACTATAGGATGACATACTTGTATTAAAAGAGAACTCGCTTGACAAACAAATGTAATATGGGGACAAATTTTTGTTGTATCTTGCGGTTGACATATAAATAAAAGACAGAAATGACATAGTATATTGAAAAAATATAATATGGGCATGAAGAATAGGTTACAGTGTGTTTGGAAAAAGGACACTCTCGAACGGATGTGGATAGCAAAATTTTACTGAAATATTTATCGGGCAGACAACAAACGCATAGCGCGTGCATGTCCTGGGTTTCAACGGGAATTCCCCTTACTTTATACAACATGACCAGATGATGAATTAGTTGTTGATACCAATGTTAGTAATTTTGGATATCAATAAAAATACGATGGTGGAAGAAGACATAATTCAATAAAGTCTTTAATATTTTTTGTTCCAATATATATTTTTAACGTGGAGGGAAAGTTTGGTTGAGGAACAGTTGAAAAAAAGAAGCTTTACCGATGTTTTGCTTGTGGCCTACGTTTCGGAAAATATATTCCCATCTTCAGGGCCTCAGGCTAGTTTACCACCCTTTGACTAGCCTGAGACCCTGAAGATGGAAATATATTTTGCGAAACGTAGGCCACAAGCGAAACATCGGTAAAGCTTTTTTTTTTCAACTGTTCCTCAACCAAACTTTCCCTCCACGTTAATAATTCAATAACTCAACCCAGTCAAAAAATTAAAAAAGACAGTTTAGTCAGGATATTGCGGGGTCTGTGAATAATGCTTAGAAAGCTATATTTGGAAGATCTGTCTACAGCACACAACTTAAAAAAAAAATTGAAAATTTGAAAATTGACCATGCTCGAAAATTAAATTTGTCAAACGATTTATAACATAATTTTTCAAATATAAGACTAACATCACTTTTGGGCGGGTGTTCGATTGAACATATTTGTGAACAGTCAGTATTTTTAATACTGTAAAATAATGTTTGAAAAGGACAAAGTGTATGTTATTTGTATTGTGAGGACAGATTTTTCCGCTAAAATAATTTTTGTCTATCTGTTTTGTGTATGAATTATTTTGTATTGATATATAAAATGTTTCCAATCAATTGGGGTGAATACATTGATGCTTACTTTTGTGGAAATTTAAGTCACACATGAAATCCATATTAGTATTAAAAATTATTTTTAAAATAGTTTTAACTGCTTCTCAAATTTATTGTGGATACATTTAATAGCCTTACAATTTCGTAATTTTAAAAGAATTTTTCCATGCAAACATTTAATTTAAATTTTAACACAATTTAAACGCTTATAGAGTTAAAATATCGATAAGTTTCGACAGAAATGACCATTGTAAAAGATGAGAAATCAGTAGCTATGATATTAAAGATTCAATGAACTGTGAAACAGACAAAGACACCAAAAACAGAGACAGCAAACACTGTACATAGCTGATTGTTTGAACTTAATTCAAATATTATAAAATTATTTTAGTCATCAAACTCACCGATGCATATCATCAGGTTATTTATATTCAGAAGAATTTGCAATTTCTTTTATCATGAATTTCTTCAATTCGTGGAACTAAGATTGAACTTTTTTGCTATAATATTTAAATAGGGAAAAAGTTGGTTTAAGTTTTAAATTGTTTGACATTCAATATAATCAAGAAGCTAATGAATAGCTGAAACGCCTCTAGTATATTTACTTAGTCTGGAATCACGTTTCATCACTCTTACAGGCAAAACGGCTGAACTGATTTTTATTTTTTTCCCTACACTGAATCAAAAAGTCGTATCAATGAAAATGTTCGTAATTTTTTACCAATGAAACAAAAAAATGTTATTTTTCATTTGTTCAATGATTAACTAAATTGTTTCATAGTACCTAACGTTACCAGCCTTCTTGGATAAGTATTTGATTACTTAATTAAAATTAGTGATGAGTAAAAGCAAGACCCAAAAACAACTCAGTTTTGGTCTCGTCTGCACTAAAACTCTTTCAGTCTTGCAATTTACACATTTTATAATAATTTGTGACTTATTTAATTGTATTGATAGTTTTTTTTAATAATCAAAATTCGGTGTCTTTTAAATAACAATTCACACAATGTAACATTTAAAAAACGATTTATTCAGGTACTTAAGTTCGGTGCTTTGCCCAGCTCTAATTGGCACGTCGAACGATTCAAAAGTGCTAAATAAATTACAACTTTGATGGATTTTTCCACTAAATTCTTAATTATAACTATCCAAGTGTTTCAACTGAAATCGAAATACATAAAATATCCATGACAAAGCCTGCTATGTATAAGTTCAGTCACAATAAATAGAGTGCATTATTATTGGGACTGAGAGACAGGAATAGCACTTAATGCTCACATAGTAATAAATTAGCCCTTTGACGCTAAATACTGGGTCTTGTTATATGACACATGTATGAATTTAATTTAACATTCGTGTTGGGGTCGAATAATATGCGAAACATCTGTCGACTCCATTGTCTGGTTACAGAATTATAACACCCACGCATTCGGTTTTAAATTATATCTATACGCATATTATATTTTATAACGTATACTGGCTGCGAACCCGGCTTCACTCATGTCAAATTCAGTATACGGTTACAATCTTTAAATTGCAGAATATTGGCTTGTTGTTAAATATCTTAGTAATTAAATTACTGACAAAGAGAATAGTAGATTTCATTCAAGGCTACCGTACCGAAGCGTCACTTATGAATCATTTTTATCAACGACTCAAGTGGATAAAGCAGCAATAGACAGTAAACTGTTTTATTGACAGATACGGGTAAATTGGCATGGCGTGTGTATATGACATATTTGTCATTCCTTGTTATTGACGTGAGTATTCGAATTTTGCGGATATAATACGTTGTTGATTTGAAACTAATACTTTTTATACTTAATAAAATTGTTGGACAGATTTCAATCAAGTCTACCGTATAGATATTAAATTTGCACCCAGACGAAGCAGGACCAAACCGTTAGTTAATTATAAAATAACTACTTATTTGTCCTTAACAGACAATATTCTGTGTCATATTATGTCGTGGGTCGAGAGTCACTATTATAGGTTAGTTTGATTATATCTTCAAAAAAATGACACTGTAACTTTGTGCAGTAACGTTTTCAGGAAAATGAATTTTTTTTTGAATTCCCATCGAAATACAAATACATAATCTACGTAGAAGTGATAAATACCTAAGGACGGGTAGGTGTACATGACCTTGATCTCGTGATAGTTTGGCGCGGCGAACACCAAATACACAGACGTCAAGGCAACCAACACAAGTGTGATTGTGTTATAGATTCAGTTTAAAAAATATAGAAACATTGACTTAACGAGTTTAAACTGTTTTATTACTGATTATTATAAATAAACATTCTCAGCATTTATTCAAACTTTAGTTCAAACTTCAGACAGTCTAATTAATTTTAAATTAGTAGCAAGAGGAGAAAGAAGAAGGAGAAAGAAAATATTTTTTCCAGAATAAAAAAAATTAAATGTACTGTCCAGACATAAATTCTCCCAGTGGTTCCACTCCTGAAATAATTTCATGATCTAAACGAGAAACTAAAAAAATATATTTTATTTATGCGTCTATACACAAACTCGTCGTTAAACAACAAAGCTTAATAAATCGATTATTATAAGCCGTCTGTTTTCAATACTTGAACACTCAAAAATGTTTATGTGAAAAACAGTCAGTAAATAATTCAAAAAATATTTGAGCATTCTACAGAAAAAAAATGTAACACCTGAACACTTATAGGTTTGTCTCTCGTTAATTGTAGATATGTATATTTCTAATAACACCTTAGGACTAAATAGGTACTACATGGAGACTCGAGCGGGAGATAAGAAAAGAAACCCAGGATTAATGCATTTTTGCATTTGCCTTGTGCAATTAAGAACTGGTTTTGTTACCTTCGCAGTTAAAATCAAAGTAACTACTGACATCTAGGGCTCGGATTTGAAATGATTTCTATGTAGAACGACCAAACAAATGACTGCTGTAACACATGACTACGATAGAAAAAGTAGATGTCTATAACAAATTAGGATTGATGTGCAGTACTAATAAAAAATATTTAAGAAGCAATATTTCCATACGAAAAAAATAGGACTTGTGGGTTGGGATACGTATAGAATCGAAGAAAGGTCATAAGCACAAAGCCATATACTGCGGCCTTCTATTGTTCATTTTAATTTACATTTTTATTGACATCCGCAGATGCAGATGCGGATGTTTTGACGCCCACATCTGCAGAATCAGAAATAATAGTAAGAATAATAATATTTTTAACAGTAAATATGACTTCTGATTGCTAAATATTAAAATTTCGTGAAACTAAGTAAACGCAATTGTTATATTATCGTTGTTGTTAAGAAAGTCATTATTGTCATTACTTAATAACCAAAATTTAAAACTGGTAAAATGTATTTCAAGAATAATAACATTGCAGCCTTTTCAGGATTAAGACGATTAATTTATCCTTATATTGACCAAGTTGTCGAAGAATCGATCACAATCTTGTCATGACTTGTATCACATCAAAAAAACTCCGCAACGACCATTGCGGAAGCGGATGTCGACAAAATCCCTACCACCTACATTTTATATTGTTGAAGTCTTTAAACCACTGTTTCTATATTGTTAAAATAACGAATTGTGGATTAGCCTTCACGATTGCAGTGTACAGACGGCTAGCGTATAGAGGACACACCGTACCTACCGCAGAAGTATAGGTAAAGGTACTGTGTGTTTCTTATGCCTCAATGTGTACTGTCTACGACCGGCAGTCTAACAGCAGACACTGACATTATGTTATTCTGAGTTCATCAAACTCGCATTTTTTTAGTTTTCTAAAATTAAAACTTCACGCACATAGTTTGTTACGATTCTTCAAAATATATAACAGGTGTCCAGCGAATCGAAAAATACACCTTCCTACATAAGTAGGTATATACTTAGGTATACAATAGATACTTATAATTAAGTATTTTCTGGTTATAGGTATCGATAAAATTATTCTTGTCGCTGCAAAATTTTAAGCTTTCTTAAATGTTCTTATAGTAACAATTAAAATCCTACTTCAATTCATAATACGCTTTACAATTTTTGGTACAACCTATAAGAAAAGAAAATTGATAGGTTATCATTATATGATACCTATGTTTTTATATTCATGTACTTAAGACAAAATTTATTAAAAAGAAATCTACGCTCTACCTATTTTCAAGTAAAACTGTATCAAACTAAATATTTTTTGTGAATAGTTTTATATTATCGCTTTCCCGGTTTCTCTTGAAAGATTGTCAATACCTATATAAATATTGCCTTTCAAGTGCTGGGCTTCAAAATGTTGAAAATGTAACCAAATACCTACAAATACTAAACCTTTAAAATCAAAAATAAGTTTATATATTGTTATAATTCAATAATATATCTCAAATTTTTGGATTAATAATACAAAACAATCGTGTTCTTGTTAATCTTGCTACGTTTCGACTACTTTATTTAGTCTTCGTCAGGCTCTGAAAAATACATATATATATATATACAAATTCAATTATACTATAATAAGTAAAAGATATATATAAAAATTTTGTAAATTATTACCATAACTAATAAATGAAATAATCAAGCAAATGATTTATGTTTAAAAAGTTATAATATTGAACACACATTGTATTTAAAATTAATTAAATACCTAATGTTCAAAAAGATTGGTAAAGTTTCAAATTTAGTTATTTTTTATTTATTATTAATCCAAATACCTGAGATTTATTAATAATTTTGGATGCGATATAATGTCTAATTTATATATTGTCTTCATGAAAAACAATCAGAACAACACAAACGCTAAACTTCTATGTTCAGAAATAATTTATATTAATCGGTAATAATTTACTATAGTCCAGACGTTATATGTATAGTCATCCAAAGAAAAATGAAAATTAAACTCCTAAAATGAACCGTATCACGGACCATTCACGTTAGAATCTGACATAAGTGGAAACGATTTTATTGACTGGCTTTTTAAAGAAGGGGAACACTCTACGGTCATAATTCAAAACACTATCCAATCTGTTTATGTTTCTTTATACTCCCACTCTTCAAAATATGATATAAAGGCGTGGTATTATTACTGCGCGTTATGAAATAGGCGGAGAGTTATGAATTAAGGGAAAGGAGCATAGCTTATATTATATTGACTTTAATATAAAGAGAGGCGGGAGTTATGAGTATGAAAGGCGGGGAATATCTCCCGCAAGTATGAGATTATGTGACTCCGCCTGGTTGTCATAACTAGTAATGTGGCTGGTTGTATGCCAAGGTACTTTGTCATCGCTGGACGTATTATAAGAAGACTATATTATTGCGCATACTCAGTTTATGCCCACCAAATTATTAAATATTGTCTCATAACGTTCATACATGGTGGAATTGAATATAAAAAGTGAACAGACTATACTTACGCTTAGTGTTACTGTGGTGAGTGGGTTGAAAGTGTGTTGATTTGATTTATTTCGTAAGAACGGTTTTTTGAGGTAATATTTAATTTTATTATTGAGTATCTAGAATTAATTTATTAACAAGTAGATATAGGACAGAGCAAAAAAATCGTATGTGGTTTGAATGAACTGTTTTGAACTCGCCAACTTCGAGTTCATGGTTTCTTGTCCTCCGTTCTGTTAATAGTATCTACATAATAACATATTATTAATATTTTTCGATTTTAATACTAACTAGGTATTCTACTACATTTTTTAAGTAGGCACACGTTTTATTTTATTTTTTTGTTTTTTTGTTTATTTCGTACATATATACTACATTTTTGAAACAGGCATTTATTATTTTATTTTATTTTGTTCTTTTTTTTTTGTAACTAAATTATTTGTGAATTTTATTGAAATATAATAGATATTCATTTAATATTTCTATTTTAGTAAAGTAGTACTATATATATTTTTTTATCTATTTTTGACGTTATTTATGTTTTTGTTGATAAAAATCTAAATATGTAATAAACTGCTGTGCAAAAAAAAGTTAATTTAAAATCTGTAGTTCAGAGTACCTAAATTTTGAATAGATATTTATCAGGATATTAATCCCCTATTTACGATTTGCGATTAAAGTGTTAATACAATGCGCTATCTATTTATGTTTGAATCTAAAATAACCTGAAAAACAAAAAGAGGGTTAAAGAAACTTTAGATTTACTTGTAACGGAGACAGTTTAAATACTTGGCTATTTTCAACTGTTTTAATATGATAGATACGCAGTTGTTTTACATATCCCAGAAGTGACGGAATATTTTTGTCATATACTATATTTTAATTTATATGTTCACTTAATCCCACACAGCTTCGCACGTTGAAACAATATGATCAAAACAACAAAACGTTCAAAGGTATTTTTTGAGCGTATAATAGTGTCTGAATCATTTACATCTGACATATTATTTAGTCGGACAGTTAAGTAACCTATTTGACAGCCTACAGAGTGTTATCACAGACTTATCTCGAGCTGTTCAAAAATCATTTTTACGAACACCTCCTATTGGCGGACAATTCTCTTGAAGAAACAATTTCTCTAACTGATGTTGTTCAATGATTGATGATTAGCAAATTGAATCAAATAATCAAAAAATGGAAGAATCTCTATAAGATGATACTATGTGACATATGAATAAAATTTAAAAATCCACGAACTTTTCTAACGAACGCCTCCTAAAAGCGGACAATTCTCTTAAACGGACAAAACAGCACTGAAAAAACTGTACCTATCAGAAGCGTAGCGTGCCTTGGCGGGGCCCCGTATAAAAATGTGTTTGGGGGCCCTTCCCCCGTTGAAGTAAATGACTTAAACGGGGAAATCCCGCAGCCCGCGATAACCGATGTAGGGTGTTGCCAACTTTTGAACGCACGCTTTACGCGGGAAAAAAAGAAATTGCTTTTTTGACTTTTGTCATTTCTGAAATAAAAAAAAAATTGGGAAGTTTTTATTAATTTTTGCTTACGCACGTTGGGGGCCCCGTATAATTGATACGGCAGATACGGCGGTAGCTACGCCCCTGGTACCTATATACATAAAACATTGAAATTGTGTACCACATTCTTGATCAAGCATTGAACTAACATAAAAATTAATGTAGTTTGTTTTCTATGTGACATTTTAAAATTGACATCTTGTATAATTTAATCTGTAATAAATATCAGAACAACGAACAACCAGCAGAACAATAGTTATAGAATTGGGTCCGCATTCCGCATTCCGTAACAAGAAAACAATCATAAAAATACTAATTGTCTACATCACGCTCACTAAAAGTAAACGTATACTTTATGCTCATTTTTAATTTATATACATAGTTAACATACGTTTGAAGTGAAAATCTCTCACTCGCTATTATTTCCTTCTCGCCCTCTCTCATTCACATTCACTAAAAACAGTACAAACGCCATCTAGGATAATTTAACGGAACACACTTTTTACTGACTTCTGCTAACGAGCTAACTAATTCCTCTATACTAGTACCGCAGTTGTACTCCTACCACTTACTTTCGTCATGCTTTCGTTCGAAACCATGCGCCTGAAGAAGTTTCACTTCAAAAAACGTACTTTATGTGTGCGACGTATGTCAGTATAATAAAATTCTAGCGACGAAGCTTTTTTTACATTCGTCAAAACTTTTGGCAACGTTGTCGCAATATAACAGTTATAATTTGGTGTACAGCTAACCATTCCTGCAGTTATATATAAGTATATAACTGCAACTTATTCTTCTTAGATATCTGTCTATAATGTCAGATCGCTCTATTTCTGGCGGCGTCACTGTCCAGCCCAACCTGTGGCCCCACTGATTGACGGACTTATTTATTAGCATTTTATATTTTAACAATATACTAAACGTACTGTATTTATAAATCAAAATATTAAATTACTAGCGGCCCAGTCCGACTTCGCCCAGGTGTAAATGTAATATATAGGATAGGTATAAAAGATGAGAATCATTATCATTAAATTCTCAACGTGTATTGAATTTGCGCGAATTCAATCGCTTTTATTTGTGAATGTTCAAAAATCGAAGAATAATCTTATTTCCCAAAAAGAAATTTAAAAAATTCTGTTGATCCGATCGCTACCAAACTTCAGAAGATCACCCGCTGGGCTAATCTGAAAATTTCATCAAAAATGGTCTACCCGTTTGGAGTCCATAGATTACATATACATCGTCTTTTATCTATACAGATTATTAAAATGTAAAAGTGGTTATTGTGACATAACGATAATAGTTGGACATATAGTATCGCGAAGTTTTTTGTAATTATTGATATGTTCTTTAATATTTTGGAACATACTTTTGTTGTATCATCAATAGTTTCCGCAGCGCATGCGACGAAAGATGTTTTATGGCATATTTTTTACACCTTGGGTTACGTTACTAAAGTTTTAGTAAGGATCCCTAATATTTTCTAGCAATAAATATAGCCTATGTTACTCAGGGTGAATGTAGCTTTCTAATGGTGAAAGAATTTTTTAAATCGGCACAGTAGTTTTTGGGTTTATTCATTACAAACATACAAAAATACAAATCTTTCCTCTTTATAATATTAGTATGATAACACGTATTCGAGAGGTTAAGATCCCGACGGGGGCAACGTGCCATAAAACTCTTTCCTCCTACAACCTGCCAGGAATCGAATTCCAACCGACCATCTTCAAGAAAAATGTACAGAATAATTTTAAATCAACATCAGAGATTTTTTCTGCATTAATGCAAATAAATTAAATTGTAACTGTCGGTAATTATAATACATACGGCTTAATACCTTAGCAGAATTATCTACCATCGTAATCCTATTAAGTAATGCTTAATAGTACTCAAAAACGTCATTGGTAAAGTCTAGACACTAGTTTCTTTAAAAAATATATGCGTAAGCTGCTCGTATTGAGCAGTTGTGTTTCGTAAACGAAACTTGTAGGTTTCAAACAAAATCGATAGCGATCGGTAGTTTGTGTGACAGTCAGATCTACTAAAAAACCTTATTTACTGGAATAAAAGTAAATTTAGGTTTTTCATTTTTACACCGAGAGATGGCGTTACTGTGCCCATTTTTGCATATAATCTTTATTATCATATCAAGTTCCGAGAGAACAGTATAAGAATAAAATTAATATAGAACCTCGACTTATCGATCGACGACACAAAATTATAAATACTTTATGAAACAATGATTTTCATTTTTCGTCGATCGATTAGTTTGTTCCAGTAGCGGATCCAGGGGGGGGGCTATGGGGGCTAAAGCCCTCCCCAGAGCCACAGTATAAAAAAACCATTTCTAGAAATCCCAGGATAAATTTTTCCCCAAACAAGACAAGAATACTTATATTGTAATGGTTTGTAATAGGATATAATAAAGCATTTATAATAAAAATTCTATCCATTGAATTCAAATATGTATTCACACAAACTTTACCGAAGAAAAAAATTTGCACTGATAACTTTCAATGAGTAGTTGCAATGAATCAACTCAACTGAACTTTTGATGTTTTAACTCTCGAGCCCCCCCCCCCCACCGATCTGGATCCTAGATCCGCCACTGGTTTGTTCTATTAATTTTATTCTTACTATACTCTCTCGAAACTTGATATATGAATTAATTTTTGTCGCACGCATGAGCTTTACGTTTTTAGGATGTTTTATATTGAATCAAAAAGGTACGTTTAGGACAATGAAAACGTTTATACTTTCTTTAACCAATAATTTTGTACGTTAGTTTTCATTAAAATGAAGTGTTCTTCCTCATCGATGATTTACGAACTGACATTATTTCACTAGTTCAGAAGCTGTAAAGAAGTCGCTAGTAAATTTTTGATGCAGCTATATATAATTCGTTGTTCTTAAATTTAACTTAAATTTAACTTCCGACCAATATAGATTTCAGAGTTTAAGCACGTGTAATGTTTGCAAAGTTCATTTAATAAGGGCATAGCTTTGATGTGTTGTAAATTATACCCCTGGGTGACATTCTGCAAACGTTGAACCGATAACTCACTCATTTACTACTTGCACACACACTGTATAGAAATACAATTATGTAGACCTACATTAAATCTACCGCCTGTTTATGAAAACCAAACCATAACAATAGTTTCGTCTCACATTTTTTAGGGTTGGACTGTAAGTTACAGATCGATAATAAAACAATTTTTTGAGAATGTTTCGGAAGCTTTGTCTACAAAAAAAATTCCCAAAAGTGCGTACTTTTCAATGTAATTTCAAACATTGAATAATCCCTTGCGGAGATACGTCATCGCTAAACAACTGATTGACTGTCATGCAATTGAATCAAGACTTGCAACATGCAGTAGTACTTAGATAACATCTCTTTCCAAAGACATACGTCTCTTTACCCATGCGCGAAAGTGATGTGCTGGCTAGATCCAGCGTGTCGCCTAAGGTCACCCATTTGAAATGAACACATTTTTTTAATTCTTGTTTGCAATTACGAGGAAGAACGAAATATTTGGTTTATGGATTATTATTGGTGACACAACATTTAACTTCATAATATTAGTATAAATTATATTAGTATTGATTGAAGATACAAAAAATTAGTTGGGTTTTGTGTCACGCTGTAAGTGCGACATGCATTCGTGTACTGGACGACGGACGTCCCGACGCTGACGCTATTACCCGTTTGGACGACGTCACTATATTGTTACTATCTTCTCCGACTAATTTCTTGAATGCTCAGACGTTGCTCATTATGTCAAACGAATTAGAATTGTTTCTTCACCGACAGATCATTAATATCGTTTCGACAATTAAATATGTTTCCAAAACAATGCCACAGCTATTCAAATCGAAACTGTTCTTATTTTGTATGGGCGAATTCCGGTGCTAATGTGTCGTCTTAAATAAAATTTAATGTGGGTATGAAAATTTGAACCAACTTTTTCGTTGTTTATAATTTATATGCTTGCAAACAAAAACAATAAGTATAAACTGCCTCACACTTCTATATCTATAGAAAGAGGTGTATATAAATTGCCTTCCTCGTGGTTTGATTTTAATTTGGAAGATCATTGGACATGACAGTATAGTTCGTACTTTAACTTTTAAAATGTAAGCGACAAAAATAAGTGCAAAAACGAAATAAAAAAGTTAAAATTTGGATGTTGTTTTTGCGCAAACGAAAATTTGCAAATTTGAAAAATTGGCATCATTTTAAAGAAAACATCAGACTTTAAATATAATGATACGTCAAATTAGTTTGTAACTATTATTAAGTGTTACGATGAAGTAAAATACGTGAAAACTGTTTCTATCATTGGTTGATAATTTATTGTAACAAACATTTCATAACATTTCATTTAGTCCAAGCTTTAACCGTATTAAAGTCTACTGGATAACACTACAAAATTTTTATTATTGGACTTAACCTAATGAAAACAACAAATCGGTAGCAGGGCAATAAAACTTTTCTTAATTTTTTTTGTTGGTGGTATTTCGCTCAACATTACTTGATAGAATTTGTACACAGTATAGACAAATATCAGTTATTTACAATTATCATCGTCTGCCTTGCAAATGTTCTTACATACCTGACAGATCTTTCTCCAAAAGAATAAATATGAGGTCTAAAAGAAAATTCCGAGAAAAACGATGATATTTGTAAATAATTGATATTTCTCTATAATCTGTCTAAATTTCACCAAGGCACTGACAACAAAAATTTGAAAAAAAATATTGTGATCTGTAAATTCAATAATAAAATTTTGGTAACATTGTCTTGTAGACGTTTGTATGATCCAAGCTTGGACTAATTAAGTACATGGCCGACTTAACAAATAAAGATCAACGATATAATTCTCTTATTTTCTGCATTACAATTCTTCTCGCAGACCAATTAATTTTCAGCCGAAATATACTGAAATATTTTCTTGGTATTTTCGTACACATAATAATATTTCGATGCAAGTAAATAACAAATTGCTAGAACAAAAAGAATCCACGTTATTCTGTGTACAGAAACCGCGAAGTTTTGTCTACTTGTAATGCATATTTCCATGTCAAATTGTTCACAATATATATTATGCAGACGAGTGCAGCAGTTCAAAACGGACTACAATCTATTATGTAAAATCAGAAATAGAAGATGCATCTTTTCAAGTAATTCATACAGATGTTGTAGACAATGCATATCGTTCATAGTTCATTATCTTCAATAATAAAAAAGCGTGATGAGAATAAGATCTTTTAGCAAATCTAAAATGATGAAATAGTACAAAAAATGCATTAGAATGGAAATTATACATCTAATCACGTATTGTCTTTGAACAATTTCTAAGTGGCATTCTTAGTTTTCGAAAAATTTAGCAACTTCCGAATCTCACATTGACAGAGTATTTTACGTACGTTGTTCGTAAATGCATTTTGACGAGTAGTGATATTATGTTAAAACGAGAGATAGTCATATGATAATTACGAACAAGATACATAATACATTTTTTGCACGTACCTCCTATAAAATAGCCTATTTTGAAATGTTTTGAACAAGACTGTAGGCTACGTTCATTTCTCATGCGGTTGGACTAAATGATTAATTATTGAATACGACTACGTTTATTTTATTTTACGCAACATTACAGCACTAGTGTTAAATGCATGATTTCACGACCGCTTTAGAGGCATGACAAGCAGTTATTTTATAGAGTCGTTTAAGAAACGATTTTTTTTGAAAAATATTTAAAGTTGCAAAAAATAGTGCATAGGTATTATAAAATATAAAATAAAATACTTAGGTAACTTCTTAATACTTTAGTAACGTTTTTTATATTAATTTCTGATTTTGCAAAAATTTAAAGCCTTGTCGTTAAACTTACATTCTTCAAATTCTTCTCGTAATTCTTCAAGGCTAATTTACAGTGCTATACTTCGCAGAAAAATTATTTCTATTAAAATATAAAGCTAAAAATTAGTTTTCATTTGCATGCCAATAAAATTTTCAGAAGTTCGTCGGTATTTAGAAAGAAAAGTTTAAGATGAAATATGTAAGTCTAACAGTGGCGTACCTTGATTTATTTAATTTCATAAAGTACATAATAATTTTTACCAAATAATAAACGCTTGAGTCTAAATAAAGCCATATTTTCAAAAAGCTCAATTAAAAAAGCGACTTTAAGAAAAAAACTTTTTTAAATTAACTGAAAACGAGACGATTTGATTTATGAAAATATTTCGGGGAACACTGGTGTAGGTATGTCATAGAGGCGATGTTTGAGACACGGCCCGCGTCTCGACGAATCTATTCCTGTGCGTCGGTAGTAATATACAGGGAACAGGGAAACAATGACGGATGACAGAACGTCTCTACTGTCGCCAGAAAAAAAGGAATATAAATTGCCGCTCATCTCCTTTTATTAATATTGTGATAAACGTACGTTTGCTACTGCAGTGACGCTCATTTTTTGTTTTTGGTGTGACTGCTCTCTTAAATGGGCGGAACTTTAAAAACAATGACATCCGAGTAAATTATTGTACATTCGTTTAAGATTTATTGTTTTTATTATTGTATAATTTGTCACATTGAAACGCTCAAACGACGTTTATACAAAATAAGAAAGATACAAACTGTTTTTAAATAGCTAGTTGTTTCTATTGATTTTACAATTTAGTTTTTCAAACGACAATATTTTTTATGTCAAACAGAATACATCAATTGACAGATGTCGTGGAAGCTAAAAAACTCAAAGCTTAATTAAATATGAGTTCATATTTCATTACAATTTTAAGCGAACTTCAAGAAAGAGTTTCATTTTTTAAATATTTTTATCATCTAGTATCTTCATGTTCTTTTTGAGATCCTGCGATACTGATGTTTCAATTATTATAATATTATTTGTTTCTTACATTTTCCGTTTTGAAAATCTTACCCGTTTGAGATATTGATGTGTATTTAAATACTGACCTAGTATTTTTTTGGTTTCAGGTGGCGAAAGTTCAAACTCATGTTCAGAGGAAGAACTGATCAGTGGAGGTGCAGCCGGAGGTTTGCCAACAGAAACTCATATGTGTCCCAGATGTCACGAGCAGTTTACAGACATGGGAGAATTCATTGCCCATCGTACCGAATGCGACAACAAAGCTCGTCTTCATCACGAACCTGCACATTCCGATCCCGAGGACATGGTTGTCTCAGGTGATGAGGATGAGGAAGAATGCGGCGGCAAACGACTCGAACAAGTTCGAAGACATCGTCAGGATGCCGCAAACAACAACAGTGTAGAAGAAAGCGGCCAATCAACGACTGAAGGTGGCGAAACACCTCTTGAATTCCCTCCATTCCCTGTTCCAGCCGCTGCAGCTGCCGGACATGTCACCTTAGAGGCACTGCAAAATACCAAAGTTGCTGTCGCACAATTTGCGGCCACGGCGATGGCCAACAATGCCGACAATGAGGCTGCGTTACAAGAATTAGCTGTATTGCAATCGACACTATTCACACTACAACACCAGCAAGTATTTCAGCTACAATTGATTAATCAGTTGCAACAACAATTATCTATAAATCGTCCAAAAGAAGATGCGAGCCCTGCTTCGCCTCCATCGACAGCGGAACCGGAACAGCCACAGCCACCTCCAGAACCGGCACCCCAACCGACACCTTCACCGCCACAAAACGCACCGCGACTTCCTCCGACAAGAGAACCAACTCCTGTACCGAAAGCTGTTACTCCAATAGCACCGACAAGCCAAGCTTTGCCGCCAACACAGCCACAAGTTAAAAAGGAACCGATTATCCCTCCTGTAATTATTCCCGTCACAACGGCAACGTTACCTTCACCTCCCCCGTCAGCTCCAACGCAACCGCCTCTCTGTTCCATATCATCGTCTCTAGCCTCAACCATTATAACCAATAATGATCCGCCACCGTCTTTGGATGAACCAAACACGTTAGAGATGTTACAGAGGCGCGCGCAGGAAGTGTTAGATAATGCGAGTCAAGGACTATTAGCCAGTAATTTAGCCGATGAATTAGCATTTAGAAAAGGAAAAGGATCAATGTCTCCATATGACTCAAAATCGGGGAGAAACGAGCCGTTCTTCAAACATAGATGCCGATATTGCGGGAAAGTGTTCGGCTCAGATTCAGCTCTTCAAATACATATCCGATCTCATACGGGCGAACGTCCGTTTAAGTGCAATGTTTGTGGTAGTAGATTTACTACAAAGGGAAACTTAAAAGTGCATTTCCAAAGACACACGTCGAAGTTTCCACACATTAAAATGAACCCAAATCCAGTTCCAGAGCATTTAGACAAATATCACCCACCGTTATTAGCGCAGCTTGGACAAAATCGCCCTCTTTCACCGGGAGGATTACCACCGCATCCGCATCATCCTCTTTCCTTTCCAGCGCCTCATCCGTTTCCGTTATATAGACCACCACCAGGACCTCACGATCTTTTACCGCCTAGGCCGCTTACATCACCACAGAGACCACCAGAAGGTCCTCTTAGAGCAATACCCCCACATCCGATATTTTTACGACGAGAAGAACAAGAAATGCCGGAAAATTTAAGTAAACCGGCCAGATCTCCGTCGCCACCTCCCAGAGAAATATTGGAAAATCGATGTAAAAGTGAACCAATCGAAGAAAATAATCCGCCGCCCAGACGAGATAGCGAAGCCCGATCAGAGGATGTTAATGCGCTTACACCAAAACAAGAACCAACTGATACAGAACAAGAACAAGAAGGCGAAATGCCAACTGAAAGATATAATACATCGCCTGCACCATATGACGACTGTAGCATGGACAGCAAATATAGCAATGAAGAGACGTTAGGCCCTGAAAGTCCAATGGAACATGACGATCAATTACAAGATCAACCAGAAAATTTATCTAGTAAGAGTCAAACGTCATCAATAACAATACCATTGTCCATAGCCACAGCCCAAAGATTACCCGCATCCTTCCCGTTCTCCCACACAGGATCACCTCCGTCTAGTACGTCCTCTGGAAGTCTAGGCACATTCCCGATACCGCCGCCAGGTACAGATCCTGCAAGGGACCCTGCTATATATGCGAATCTATTACCGAGACCTGGGAGTAACGATAATTCATGGGAAAGTCTAATCGAAGTAACTAAAACGTCGGAAACGAGTAAATTACAACAATTGGTAGATAACATAGAACATAAACTTACAGATCCGAATCAGTGTGTGATTTGTCATAGAGTGCTATCATGTAAAAGTGCATTGCAGATGCATTATAGGACGCATACGGGTGAAAGACCGTTTAAATGTAAAATTTGCGGAAGAGCGTTTACGACCAAAGGTAATTTAAAAACACACATGGGTGTTCATAGAGCCAAACCACCAATGCGCGTTTTACACCAGTGTCCGGTATGTCACAAGAAATTTACAAACGCGTTAGTGCTTCAACAACATATCCGCCTTCACACTGGTGAGCCGACAGATCTCACGCCTGAGCAAATACAAGCAGCCGAAATAAAAGATTTCCCGTCACCTGGTGGTTTCCCGTTACACAACTCCCTTAATCCATTCTTAACACAAGGCTTTCCGCCAATCCCTGGACTATCTCCATTAGGTCCACCTGGTTTTCCACTAGGACTAAAACCAAATGATTTTGATTTTAAAGATGATCATCACGATTTTATGGAAGAAGATGAGGATGATGACGATGAGTCCAGTACAACGACTGAACAGCATATACCGACATTTTCGACATCGTTGGCCGCTTTAGAAAATCAAGTGAGAACAATAACCACGATGGCGTCACAGTTGTCGGCCGGCTTTGATCATCGTTCAAACGACGATCTGTGCAGTAACAGTTCTCGCATGATTACGTCAACTCCGACACATCAAAACGGCGAGAAATCTCCGGAGAATCATTCAGAAATGGCAAGTCCAAGCGGTTCCGAAGTGCGCGGTGTAACGTCGCCGTCTGCGTCGTCGAACGCGCGACCGCCTTCATCTCAAAGAGCCGTCAGTCCGTCACCATCAGAATCCAACTCTCTCGGTGCACTTGATTTAACGCCGCGGTCGTCGCAACTGCCGCTCCAGCCTAGCCCCGGACTGAGTCCGGGACCGCCGCCACCGCCCGGAATATTTACCAATTTCGGACTACTTCCGCCAGCGCCCGTATCGACACCGCTCATGACATCGGCTTTGTCGTCACTGACGTCATCTGTACTTACATCGACGGCATTCAGTCCATTGGGATTGGCAGTTGGTCCCGCAGGTAGGCTTGTTGTCAGCGATGGGCGGCATTTTACAACCCCTTAATTACCACATCCTGTCTCACCTTCAACTTCATTTTTCTAATCAACCTCGTGTCCTCTTGTGTGAAATTTATTATTTGAACAATTCTTTATTTATTACGTGTTTTGACATATATACATATAAATTGTGAATGATAGAGGTCTTCTTGATAAATAAATGTATTAAAGTAAATCTATTCGGCTGTGTTTATTCTTTCTTTGTTTTCGTTATTGTTTTGATGTGTGTGGACACATAAGCAATGTATGTTGATGTGGACAAATTCGTTTGCAGTCAGGGGTAACACGACTTGCAACATCTGCTTCAAGACATTCGCCTGTAACTCGGCACTAGAAATACACTACAGAAGTCATACCAAAGAAAGACCGTTCAAATGTACGGTGTGCGATCGGGGATTCTCCACAAAGGTAAATACCTATGATCTTAATTTTGTTTAGCATTAACTCCTTAAAAAACATGTGTTGAATTTTATTTACGAACCAAAATACAATGAATATCAAATGTATATAAATAAAAACGCTAACTTTTTTTTCGAAGGCACAGAGATGAAAAAGTTTCCTTTGAAAACCATTTATTTACAAACAGTTTTAACTGATACATTTTAAAATATGTAATTGGCGTTTTTTATGCAATTATATAATAATGTATATTTTTTCGACGTCTACACGGTTCAGCATTGCGTATTCTTTTTACTGTATTGGGGTCGTCCCTTTAGAAAAATAATAACTTTGATCAAATTTTATAAAATAAAAATGAAAACATTAAAACTCATTTAGATATTAATCATAACGTACGGTAGGACGGCTGGCATCACAAGTATAGCAGTTGTGTAACCACCGGTAGAGGCGCGTTGATCAAATGCCGAGGATTTCATGTGCCGGTGGTTACTGAATTTTTTTTTTATATGTGTTATTCTCTTTGTTGTTCTTTCTCCCCGTCTGGCTTTGATGTCAGGGAATTATGGTCAGCCTATTTAAATATGAAAGTAAAATTTAGAAAAAGTACAAATAAAGTGATGTATTAAGTGTTTAGGTGTATATGCTATATGTACAATAGATTCCTTACTAAACACACATAAATGAAATGTCCCATCTCAAATTAGCAATTGGCCTGTATCCAATTATTAGTATACAGACTCTGTAGTAGTAATGTCTCATAGTGGATCTATTTTAAATTAACTGTTGGATTTTTTATATTCAAACATTTGCAATATTCCAAACGACATAATTCGTCTGTTAGTGAAGGCTTGTTATTCTTTCGACTGTCACATTTATTAAATATTTTAAAACAAAAACTTTCTTGACACGACATTGTTTCTAAGAATGTTGTTTGCTTTTATTTTCTCTATTTTCATTTTCATTTAAGTACAAGATTTGTAAGCAATTGTTTATATTTTTAACACGCTTTTATTTGAGACTAAAATCAGAACTGACATAAAAATGTTTAAGGTGACTCAGATTGTAAAATATCCTCTCGGGAGCTGTGATAAAGCATTAAACTTCACGAAATTTGGCTTGATGTTTAAAAATTTCAAAAAACATTTTTTCCCTAACAAAGCAAAAATCGTAATATGCGTCAATATTTCATTGCAGCACGTCACGAGATTTCGAATTACTGAAAGTCAAATTAACATTTTGAAGTTTTTTCTTTAAAGACTTATGTTAAAAATATAGAAAAATTTGGTTTGCTTAATAATTTTTTTTCAAATTTATTTTTTTTCTACAAAAATGTGTGTAAAACTTATGCTAATTTTCTCGTTTTTATCTGATATTAAATCGTTAATTTAGATAAAATAAATTGGAAAAATGGTACATATTTCTAATTTATTTTGAAGAACAAAAGATAATAACATTTTTCATATTGAACAGCTCGTAAACAGCCATCTTAAGAATTTATATATCTGTGTGCAAAATAGCGACAAAATAATTAGATTTTTTATCAGTGATTTGTATGAATGAAATTATTAATATTTCACTTTCTCATATCGGTACGCAGTAGGGATGTAATACTGACATCTGCAGATATGGATGCGAATTTCTTGGCGTTCACATCTGCAAATGTGGATGTAAAAATAATAATAGAATATTTTTAACAATAAATGTGACTTTTGATCCATAAATATTAAATCTTCGTGAAACTGAGTAAAAGAGATTGTATTTTAAAGGGTCATTATTTTCATAGCTTTAATAATAACATTGCAGTTATTCTCAGGATTAATGCGATTTCACATAGATTTATAATATAGTTAGTTTTAGAACTCGAGCACGCGTCAAGTGCTGGGCCCTCTCCCGACTTGCAACACATCCGTATTCGCAAAAGTTTCGCAATTAATTATTAATGCGAGGTATAAAATGATGTAACATCCCTAGATAATTTTGGTAGGCGAATAAAAAAATTTTAAAAAAATTCAAGTGCATCATGGTATCAAAAGAAAAGGGTTCCTTATGAGATATAAATTATATTTCTTTTATAATCTTAAAACGCATCGTTTAAAAAATATTAAAGAAAATATACGAAAATTGAACACCTACTTATTTCCGAAACTACTGAGCCTAAAATTATAAAAAAATATGTAATGTAGGGCCTCACTCATAGTTTACAAAAAAAAAACCTAAACGAAAATCCTGCCTTAAAGTACTGACGGTTAACGGAATGGTACGGAACCATCTTACATGAGTTCGGCTGGCACTTGATCGGTTTATTAAATTAAGATTTCCATTTTGGTCCACTTCATTTTATTCAAAAGGTGAATGAAATATTGTCCTCGAAACTATTAGTTTTTTTTTAATAAAATATCAAACCATATTAATAATACTGCTTTGCAAATAAATATTTGTAAGAAATATCCTGTCAATGTAAAAGATAAGACTAAAGAATGCCAACAAATCAAATGATACAATATTTTTAGTGAAAATATAATTCGCCATGTCAATGAATACATATAATCTCGTTTAATTAAATATAACTTTAAAAATACGTTAACTTGTTCTTATGTTATTATATGACTTTAACCATAAATTCATGGCCATTTATTTTCTTTTTTGGATTTTATCTGATTTTTATTGATGATCTTATACAGTGATCATTGGCCGGATTCAAGGCCGGTTACTCGACACGTTCATATACCAAAAAGTGGGTGTAATCAAATAAAATTACAGGTGTGACAGAATTTCTTGTTTTATAATGTGTATATTATTTTTAATGTTCTTTCAAACACCTTTTCAATATGATAATTCTAGTATCAAAAATCATCACATAAAAAATTGTTATTAATGGTCGTGTCTTTTTATCTATGATTTAGATTTAGAAGGCTCAGATTAGGGATTATTTATCGATATCAACATAAAATTGTCTTATATTTGCAACATAGGCTAGTCACTGGCCGTTCCAAGCCTAGTGTGGAAATTTTAAAATCAAAAACATATTTTTTTTAATGTTCACTCACTTTTCTTGCTTTCTTCCTGAATTTAAGTTTACAGAAATAATAATCTTATTCAGAACCTAAATTTGTCAGGGTTAAAGGTGATTTTTTAAATAATTTATCAGCACTGCTTCTTTATCAGGCCGTGTGGCGCGCGAAATCCTGGCCTAGCCATAGTTAAGCTATGCAGTTTTTTTCTAAACCATTTTTAATTTATATGAGGTATATTAAATTGGAAAAACGTTTTGTTATTAATTATCTTAAACAAACAAACAAATGGGTTGAATTTTTATAAAAATTGAAATGATATTTTTTTCATTAACGTGTAGATTTAGTGAATTTATCATTAAATGAAAAATGATTATTCAAATATAACAAACTTATATTAATACTATTTTATAAAAAAAATAATTTTAAAAAATTGCCAGCTGAGAAGTGTTAAAAAGGAAAATTTCAAAAAATTCTCGTATAGTTCCGTTTAATATTATTTATAGAATTTTCCACTCACTTCGCTTCTGCACTGAATGTATCTTCACCCTTTGCTATCGGATGATGTTAACAAAAGATGGAGCTATATATTCAGTGCAGAAAGCGCAAAGAGAATAAAGCGGTAGTATATAAAAATTATATATATTTTATTAGTATGTAATATTGTTTTTAAAGTAATTATTTTTTGTCGTTTATGAAACTGCAGAAAATAATAATATATATTTTGTGATTTTAACATTATTTGACATTCTTTATAAACAGTTGGGCGAATTAAATAATTCATTATTAAATATCTATTAATTTATTAAACATTGAAATCTCTGATTTAAAAAATGAAATTAGAAACTCGTTAATCGAAGTTCAGATTTCCGATAAATTGTTTATTTGACAACGAATTGTTCAATTCGTCCCGCAAATCTGCAACGCCATTAAAGGCATTTTTAAAAGTATACTGAATTTGTTAAAATTTAGTAATTAATGAAATACTGAATGTTTGCCCTTTGCTAATTGCAGGGCAATAATGAAACCTGTAAATGTTCTCCTGGACAGAGGCGTATCCAGGAGGACGGAGGCGGGGGCGGTTCACAGAAGTCAAAACCAAAGAGGATACGAAAACGATCAAATGACAAAACTTCATCTGATTCATCAACTGCCCCCAAGATGAAGTATAGTCTAGCACTTCCTCCAAGATTGCCCCCGCCGCCGGCATTGATCGACCCTGGGTACGCCACTGCCTCCGAATGGAATACCTTTTTGTTGGTAAGGGTATTCCTTACCCATTATAAATAGTTTCGCTTTTTTTGCTTAATTCTTTAGTTTAAAGCTCTCAAATGCATTTATTAATTTTCTTCCAACAGGCAGTTCTACTATATAAACATAACTTAAATATAGCCTAACAATCTTTCTGTTTCCATCTTAGTATTAAATCACAGCTATTATTTGGACTCAGCAAACATTCTTCAGTATTATTAATTGATTTCTTTCTTTGTCAACAGGGTAACATGAAACAACACATGTTGACTCACAAAATACGCGACATGCCACAACACATGTTCGACAAACCCGGAGGCGGAGTGATACCACAACAAATTCCACCACCTCCGACGTCGTTATTACAACCTCCATCGTTAAAAGACACAATAGAAGCATCGCGGAATCATTCCTTAAGTATGGAGAATAGTATGAATTCAAATGATTCAGAAGTTTCGTCGCAACAACAGTCTCATCATCAACACCAGCAACAGTCATTGCATATACCAAATCAACCGAATCAACAGTTACCTTTACCGCCACCGGAAATGCCTATCAAAGCTGATATAACAGTGAAGAGATCGCCAACTGAAGCTGAACTTCCTTTAGCAAAAAGACCGCCGAGTAAGTATTCAAAATATATAGTTATTTTTTTTTATTATTAACATTCGTTTGAACTGATTCTACCTACTAGAGAAAATATGTTACTTTGGTTTTAATTGCTGAAAATCGTTTAATAAAAATATTGAATAATAATGATTAATCGTGGTTCAGAATTGGTTCCAATACTTAATTGATTTCGTATTGATTCTGTTTCGAAAACAATACGAAATCAATCGTTAATATTATTATTTTGTGACTAACAACGTATCTATCTGCTTTTTGAGCTTTGTTAATGCTATTCACACAATCATTTATTAAATTTCTATATCGCCTTGAATTATTTTTAACATGGTAAGAAGATACCTCGCTAACATTCAAATTATTATTTTGGGAAGGTACACTTAAATGTGGTTTTGGATAACAATTGGTTAATCAATAATTTCGATTGTACATCATCAAAATCATAAAAAAAAGATCAATGGTAAATGAAATTTATATTCTTCAAAACGGAGATGTTTTATTTTTTTAATAATAAAGATAGTAGAATATGTGCTTAAGGGTTTCGCCAAAAATAATGCTGAGCTAATGCAATAATATATTTAGCGCTTTTTTGTGAACGTTGCGTTTGGATGTTGTGTTGTTCCAGGCGGCATTCAGGCCCCGCCGCCACCTCCGCCACAAACGGCACAGCCGCCTCAGCAAGTCCCTGCGGCCGCCGGGGCCATAACAAACACTAAACACTTGTGTCACGTGTGCAATAAGAACTTCTCGTCCAGTTCCGCTCTACAGATTCATATGCGTACTCACACGGGAGACAAACCGTTTCGCTGTACCGTTTGCCAGAAAGCGTTCACCACCAAGGGCAATCTCAAGGTAATAGTCATACTGAATACGTTCCTGTTTACATTTACAGGATTATTAAAAACTCTTTGATATCTCTGTATCTTGGCCAAAGACTAATCCCTTATACTCGGATAGCTCATAGAGTGTTTGATTCAGGTAGAAATTTTATACAATAGTATATCTAAGTAAGACGTTTAGGTAAATTGGTGTTTGCTTGTCCTACCTGGATACGCCACGTACTGCGCGTACAGAAAAGGTTTAAAAAGAGTATGTGCTAAAAAAAGTGTTTGATTCAAAAGCCAACGAGTACTGTTCGAATGCTAAGTTGATTTGAAATAAATAAATGAGGCAGACACTTTTGGAGGGATTAACATTAAACCAAAATACCCCAATGTTGAATTTTCAAAAAAAAAATAAGTGATTGATTCACGTTAAAATTTTTATAGCAACTTCATTAGATATATTTAAAAGTATTTGCAAAAATCCAGACACTTTTTCCGGAATTTAAGACTATTTTTGGGAAAGTGTTTTAAAAGTGTCTGGCTTTTTGCAAATATTTTTAAATATATCTAATGAAGCTGCTATAAAAATTTCTGCGTGAGTCAATCACTTATTTTTTCATTTTGGAAAATTCAACTTTGGGGTAATTTGGCTTAATGTTAACCCGTTCAAAAGTGTCTGCCTTATTTATTTATTTATTTAAAATCAACTTAACATTCGAATAGCACTTATTGGTTTTTGAATGAAACACTTTTTTGACACATTTTCTTTTTAAACCTTTCCTGTATCCGCAGTACCTGGCGTACCCAGGTAGGACAGCAAACACGCATTTACCTATACATCTTACCTAGATATACTATCGTATAAAATTTCTACTTGAATCAAACACTTCATGAAACGGTTGTCATCAGCTCTTGGGCTATTAAGACTAAAGCCGTCCACACACGAGGCAACATGAAAGCAATTCGATACGATATCCTTTCCATGTCATATTTCCTAGGTAAAAGAGTGGGGACCCACCAACGAGACAATATAAAATTCTACCGACGATATACTCGACTTGCGTGATTTGAACGATCGGATGACCTGCAATGAAGCGTAATCTGAGTAACATGTCACTAATATCGCCTGTAAATAAGGAGACATTTAATGTCAAATTAGTGGGTGCTGTGTTTTATACTATATCACTTTCACGAAGTATTCCCGAAAAGAACTAACAGATAAAAAAATATATTAAATATAATGGAGTAATTTTAGGGAATCTTTATAAAATGAAAATTACTGTTTATATTCTTAGGTTAACTGCAATATAGAGCGCATATTGTTCTAGTTTAGCAAATGTAAAGCACCTATTTGATTTCTTGTTGCCTCCAGTGCGACGGTCTAAATATTTCACTGACACACGGTCGTCCGAGCGGTCACGTTCGCACCGTCCTTATTTAAAATTTCCCTCTTTCAAAAAAGCCCTTCTTTCCGAAACTCATATTCTTCCAAAATTTTTAAAACTACTTTTGTTAAAAAAGAAATAATTTTAATAGAAATTTCTAAACACAATTTTTAACGATATTTGGCCAGAATCCAAAATTTTGTTATGATTTCTGGTAGTAATCATAAATTATCGGTAATTTTTTAAAAATATTTTTTATAACGGTCAGTTTGAAAATAAGAGCGTATTAAATCTCAAATATTTTACAAATGTTAATGAACGTTGTCTGGATTTAAATTCTGTTCTTGCTTAATTAATGCTATTGCTGCATAACTAACATTGGTATTGGAATAGTAATTTATAGGTAGTCCCCGACATTATGAGTTGAGCGCTCGTAAATCGAAAGTTCGTGAAACGGGAACTGCCTGTAATTAAATGCATGCGTTGAAATCCTGTTGTATTAATCAAAAATTAAATATCGAAAATTTCGTCTGTTTCAAATGTTTCAACAATTTAAATGATCATAAACATTGCAAACAGAAATGTATCATGACTTAAAATGACTTTTGATATTACGAAATGTCATGAACCATCACCTAAATAACCAGAGCTCTAATTGTAAATATATTTTATAGACTCTGAGTGATGTAACGCACGCTTCCAATTTTCTGTCGATTGATTCTAAATAACAAGGACTTATTTTCAGGTTCACATGGGGACACATATGTGGAGCAACGGGGCATCTCGACGAGGTCGACGCATGTCATTAGATCTTCCGCCCATTCCCATGACGCCCAAGGATTCAGAATTTCTACAACGAAGGCCAGACCTCTTTTACCCGTACCTCCCGGCTCCATTCCTTAACGGAATGCAGCAAAAGGTAATTATCCTCCTAGGCTGCTAACCATCATTTAAATAAAAAATATCGTTCTTCGTCAAGAAATAAAATGTGAATATTTTCTTTTGATTGCAGTTGAACGAAATATCAGTTATCCAAAATCCAGGCAATGGCTTACCATCTCCGAGTAAATATGCCAGTCTACTAGGTTTTGGATATCCACCATCGGAACCGTTGCGTTCCCAACCAAGTTCCCCATTGTCTGACAAACCTCCGTCGAGTGTACCTAGTTCACCACCACGTGAATCGACAGAACGATCTAGTGGCGGCGGCGGTCCCACACCGCGCGATGTTCTTCCTCGTGTCTGGGATCTGCACTATGAAAGGGCGACAACCGATGAGGAAGTGTCACCTCCAAATGGCGGCATCAATGTACCGAATCCAAGCCAACTTACCGTTCCACCTTCAGCGAGAGGTGAAGGTCTAGCTGCATGAAATAGACCTCGGCCTATTCCACCTCCGTTTAATTTATCATCAACAAACTTTTATACATATCCTTCACTTTGAATTGTAAAAAATCGTCACGCGTGATTTCGCTTTTAAAAGAATTATATCATAATCATTCGTTTAGCTATTATTTTATTAGACAAGAACAATATTTTTATCAGCAGTTAAATTATTAAAATGCTGCAATGTTCCTATAATGAAACTAGTCTATAAATAATTTTTGAAGAGAACATAAGACAAAGAAAGCTGATCATCAGCCGTATTAAGAAACTGTATCGATAAAATAAAAGGGCGGTACTTATTGTGTCGATGCGGTAATGTAATATAGGGTGCATTTTTTTTTTCATAGAGTAGACACATTAACCATACGTGGATACCCACACGCAAGCTGCACTACCTAGTGGACAACGGTTGAACTGTGTGTGTATGTGAACCACATGTTGGTTATTCGATCACTTCTCTGTTATTCTGTACGGTGTGGTGTAATGATCGTTGAAGAGATGTCGGGCAGGGGCAATGTTTACTATCTCTGTGATAAAATATTTACAACAGCTGTATTGTGCGACATTTAAAATAGTGGTTGTGTTGCCGGCAGTGTTGTTTTTTTTATATTTTTGATTTTATTTATATAAGGTGTTTTTTTTTATTATTTTATTATAACTGTATAATATTAAATATTTTCGTGAAAGTATTAGGAATGTCACTTTTGTACAGAATGTCTTAAAAGACAATATTTACGACCCCAGTGTATTTTTTTCTCATAGTGTGATTTGTATGTACTTTGTAAATTATTTCCAGAAAGTATATTCATTATTGTGATTTTGATCACATTTCATTTATTTATAATTATATGATATTAAATTGATCTCTTATCAGTTTTTGTAGACAAATTTATGGTTTCAAGAAAAACCTTTGTAAATCATAACAGAATATATTACATGTTTTAAACATTTTTATTGAGACTTGTAAAATATAAATTTTTAATATTTTTTTATTGGTTTACAGAGGCGATTACAAATAATTTCTTGGAGTGTTTTAATACAATACTAAAACAAACAAATGTATATTTCTATAAAAATCAGTGTTAACAAAAAAGTTTATAATCACTAAAAATCAAAATTATAAACTTCTGGATCATTATCATTAATTATTACATTCAATTTCTAAAAGTACATAATGTATAATATTATTTAAAAACTTTTTATTTATATAATCAAACAAAAGCGTAATCTATTTATAACATCTTTATCCGTTAAAACATCTAGGTAGTACTTTTAGAAACTGAAAATATTAAAATTAATGAAATGCGAGGTAATATCAATTGAGTTGTTTGTTACCCTTATTACCTATAATAATATAAATAGTAAGAAAACATGTGGCATTATTTGTATATATTATTCAGCGACTGCCGTATATTATTATTCACATTAAATATAAATGTGTGCTGAAAAATTAAATGTTTGTGTTTTTTGTTTTGAAATCCTCAAAATATAACTCCAATTATTATCAACAGGTAACATGTAATTTTTAATTTAATCTTCGGTGGGGGCTTAGAGGTACAATATTAATTATTACCAAAATTTTTTATTTTCGAATTGTCAGTCTTCCAAAAAAAAGATTTTTTTTGAATTAATTTTATTAAAAACAGGGCGCTTTATTCAGATATCTCGGATTCTTTTTTTATTCGGCACCCACACGCTAAATCAAATACCTTTACTGCTTCGGAATTATAGCTATAATTAAATAATCTGTACGAGAATTTGATTCAAGTCAAAATAGTTCATACATAGTTGCATTGTTGACTTTTTTTTTTTTTTTGCTGAGACGCTACTAATTTTATTTAACAATAAAATTAACGATATCTCGTAAAATCCAAAAGGTACCGTACCTTGCTAAACGTGTCTAGTAAATGTATCGGCGGCTAGGGGGATTTACTTGCGACACTCCTATAAGCGTTGAATTTGCGACCAACCCATAGATGTAGAAAATTTTTAAGTGGTTTTAAGTGTATCATAGCGACACTCTCATTCCTAAACGTGAACTAAATTGTTACTACTCAATATTTATAAATTACAATAACAACTTACTATATTTGTTTCATATTTTTCGTTTATGAACTGAAAAGTTCTTAAAATATGACATTTTAGGAGCAGGACACCAGATTCAGGAAGAGGTATTTTATACGTATTAAATTTGGACAGAATTCTTAAAATTTGTCATTTTAAAAGTAGGGCACCATAGACACGAAGAGGTAATTTATACGTGGTATTTGTACGTTAATAACAGAGAAAATCTTAAAATGTGATATTTTAGGAGAAGAACACCAGAGACACGAAGAGGTATTTTATACGTGTTGAAAAATGTTTTTTCCAGATAAATTATACTTAAAAATTATAATTTTAGGAGTAGAGTCAGGAGCGTAGCTACCGCCGTATCAATTATACGGGGCCCCCAACGTGCGTAAGCAAAAATTAATAAAAACTTCCCAATTTTTTTTTATTTCAGAAATGACAAAAGTCAAAAAAGCAATTTCTTTTTTTCCCGCGTAAAACGTGAGTTCAAAAGTTGGCAACACCCTACATCGGTTATCGCGGGCTGCGGGATTTCCCCGTTTACATTCACTTCAACGGGGGAAGGGCCCCCAAACAAATTTTTATACGGGGCCCCGCCAAGGCATGCTACGCTTCTGAGTAGAGTACCAAAGAAAGAGGTATTTATACCATTTAAAATTAAAAAATATTTTCGTTAATTTGTGTTTAAAAATCACTAATAAAAACATGATTTACAATCATTCTAATACTATAATTAATTATTGTTAAATGAATATTAATATTAAATATAAAAGAATAGGTATTTGATATAAAATGTAAGCATGGAAGTTCCAGCAATGGGGGCGCCCAATCACTTGATGTCAATTCAACACCGTATCTGCAACAAAAAAAACGAAAAAGTTATTTTTTCACGATTACACTCAAAATTTGCATTCATGTTTCAATATTTTGTATATAGTGGACGCTCTAAGGTTCATAGACGAGAACCGGGTATTGTAATAAATTTTTGGTCCAAACCCCCAGAGGCATAGACTCTCGAGCATTATGCTACTGGACATACTTATTGGCTATTGCGCCGCATCTTCACATTTACAACTTTTTGTCTTAAACTTTGAAATTTTTTAAGTTTTAATTTTAAATAAAATAATATGAGCGTCTATAATTCACAATACGCTTGACCTGTGTTGTCGAGCGTCTATTACATTACAATAATTGATCATAAAATTACAATATCGTATGGAGAAAGATAAAAAAACTAAAATTTTGCTATAAATATTAAAATAATTACAAGAAACCGAAAAATCAAAAATTTGTTATCCAGCTCCCAGAAATATCTAAGAGGTATCGGTAGGTACTTCAAAAAACACAGCACGACTAATAAAATGCAGTTACATAAGTCTTTATATACGGAGTGTTTTCTACTACCTAGACAATCGTTCAATGAATTATTTTTAATATATTATTCGATATGCATATAAAACAAATTGATTGCAAATTATAGTCAGGGTAAAAAAAGATCAAAAAACCGATCACAAGCAAGCCTCTCTTTCCACATGGGATTGCAGGGCATGAGCCCAGGACCCCGTGAGCCATGAAGTCCCGTAACTCCTGTGACAAAATAATAATTTTAACTAGAATCTTGTTTATTTCTACTGAATTTTGATAAAAGAGGTACCATTTACATTGACGTGCCACGACCCCCCCATGGGTTAAGACGATCTTAAGATACAAAAAAGGGCTAGACACGATTACTTGCAGATCGTTTAGCACTATAAAATTGATATGTGTTTGAGAAGAAAACATACCACAAATTGTTTTGATTTGTCTGCAACAGCTATGCCAAAAAAACTATTAATTCGGACTTGTCAATTTTCCAACGACAAAACTGTTTATAAAATTGCGTCAATATGTCTCAGTCAAGTAAGTATAAGATATATCCGTATATATTTCGGAACATTTGACTTCTCAAATTATGCTCATGTGTGTTTTGTTTCACTTTTTCTAAGTTCAAATTCTATTCATTGTCCTTTTTTTATCGGACACGACGTATAATATATTTCATTTATTAGCATTGTCTCTCTTGACTCTGCCCGCAGTTAATGAAAAAAAATGTATTAGGATCACAGTTCGAACAAGTTTTACATAATATTTAATTATTTACGACTCAGTGGCGTGTGCAAAATTATATTTTGGTCAAATCAATAAAAGTCAGTTTATATTATGCGTTTTATAACACAACATTTATTTCGATAAAAAATGATGCAGAAACAATATTCAGGCTGATCTAATTAAAAATGAAGAAAGTTATGAAAAATATGAGACTTCCAAAATTATATTCCAAGATATAAGCGATTTTACAATTTGCTAAACAAATTAAGTACTACGTACCCAGACACTCCATTATGTAAATCAGTGTTTCTCAAACATTTTTTAGATTTTGTACACAAAAAATAAAAAATTCACAAAAAATTAACAAATGAAAGTATGGGCTAAGTAAGTCAAGTAAACGAGAAAAATAATAACTGAAGAAAAGATGTAAATACTGCGCGGTAAAAATAGCTTTTTTATATATGAATTTACAATAATCGCAATAACATTTTGATGACATTTTTTACGTCTGTTGTTTTTTTTTATACAATTTTTGTTCTCTAGAATGAACAAGAAGTTTATATAAAAAAACGAAACATTTTTATTTCTTGAATACGTACGCCTTAGTGGTAATTTTTTTTTTGTTGCGCCGCTGGAATAAACGACAGTTATCTAATTACTTCAATTTTTGAAAGAGGAGTGTTCTAATAAAATACAATAAAATAAAACCACTCCCATTGCAATTGTATTAAATCATGCAGTACTCAAATTTTTAATTATTCAAATTATTACTGAGCTCCGTGGAATCACACACGCGTGGATCCAATATGTAAAAAGAGCGCTTTCATGCAGAAAATGTGATGCAGCGTGACAAAATGAGAGTGGGGATAAAGCATGAGTGAATTTCGCGTGACGTTTTTATGGATGACCCCAAATTAAAAAGCCCACATTTACATATTATAAATTTTATAACACGGACATACAAAATGGTTGTTTTACATAGTTTACTTAGCTATGGTCCGTGCGTAAAAGCCATTTTTACGCACGAGTTTCTCTTTTGTTTCATTTTTTATACAAGGCTGTCATTTTTTACGTACATACGTTTACGTGATCTCGATATAAATTGTAACAAATGTGAGAAAGTGCACGTTTTTTTAAACGCGCGCAATGTTTTGAAACGAGTTTGAATATCATCGCATGAGTTTTAAAAAGGAGGCACCTTCCCATATTTGATGCATATTATACTATTATGTTCACATAAGTTTGACAACGAAATAAAATGTGTCAGAGAACATTTTAACTTTTTAAGTCTAAATATCTCAAAATTGTATAAAATGCAGATATAATTTTTAGGTTTGGAACTGCTGTATACAGCATGACATAATCTTTAAAAATTCGTCTATCAAATATAAACACTAAAGTATCAGGCGAGCAGCATTTCAGTGAAATCAGTTTTTAATTTTATAAATATAAATATGTCAAATTTAAATTTTTGCACAAACCAACAATACTTTTTAAAACTTAAAAGCATTCTCTGTGAAAATTTCTTTGATTTTTTATTGTTACAAGTAATTTTTGGTATAGTGTGGGTGTAATAATTACATAAATGATTACATTTAGTTTTTTTAGGCAAATCGAAAAAATGTTCGCGATCCTATTCAAAAATTTACCATACTTATCAATATTAATAACGTAAATAAAGTGACATTCTAAAGAATATTCGGTAAGTGCCTATATTTTATAAAAAATGTATTTATTTATTATTTTTTTTGCCATAGAACAGAACAGTATGCAAAATTATTTAATTGTGTGTATATTGAATTACATAATAAGAAAAGTAATAATTTACACATCAACGATTCTAGACAAACGTTTAACATTATTTATAACAAAATCACCTTTCCTGACAATATTTTGATACATCAATGCCCTTTGAACCGGAAGTCCTCCATTAGCTGTCAATATTTTTCCTGCCACTTTATCAATTCTACAAAACAAATTGCCAGATGCTATGAACCGGCTGATTTCAGCTTCAATAAATTCTTCGGTAACTCCAAAAATTTCTGCCATACGTTCCACACTTAACGTTAAATAAGATATCAAAACTTGAGCATAAGCTTTGATTCGCATATCTCTTATATATTGATGGTAATATGGACACGTCAACGGATCATTTTTCAATTCGTTTTCAACTTCAACGAGTGATAAAAAAAATTCAGCGTATCGGCATTCATCCAAAGATAAAACAAAGTCCCTGAAAATCGGTTGTGTATGAAGCACCTGAAGGACAACACCATTGTTGACAAGTTTCTTTTTAATTTCTTCACGGGGCAGCGCAACCATAGATGCAATTATGGTATATTTGACAACAGTCGAAAAATCGGTGAGTTCGTACGATTCAAATGTTGAAATGCAGTCATTTAAATTATCGGCCGCCCCTTTATAATTCCGAACAGCCAAATAATAAATACCATCGTATACCTTCATTTTATTTCTGCCACTCCAATCGATTTTATAATCGTTACTTTCAATAAAAGTTCGGACTTTATCGATAGCTGCATGCATTTTTTTGATATCACAATCTTGTAAATAAGCAATACGAAACAGCACGAAGCCACATTCCAAACGACAATTTGTACTCAAATTGGCGTCATTAAATTTTTCTTCGGCCAGGACTGACGATTTTTCAAAATCCCCAATCGATATTAAATATAACAGTCGTTTCATCCATGTTCCCGGACAACCGTAAATATCCTCATCAACTTCCGAATGTTCAATATTACTCAGTTCAACGGAATTATTGTTCTTAAAAATGTTCAGTAACGTTTCCTCTACAGGCCAGTCTAACTCTAGACACGATTTTTCAAAATACGGAGCCATATTGTATGTTCTTATTATGCTCATGAATTCACAAACGTACGTTTTTTTCATGTCGGTACTAATGTGCTGTCCTTTGTTTTGTAACAAAAATTTCAAAACTGGTAGTTTCATGAACTTTGGAGTTTTATAGTCTTCATTTTCGTCTTCCTGCACAGACATTTTCAATTAAATATTCACGAAACCGCTGAAAAAGGAAATAACACTTATTAGTATGACAAGCACCGATTTTATACTTCTACTGTTTTTGATTTTGAACAGTCACTGCCGCCTTAAAGGTTATATTAATTCTCTTGTAAGTTGGCTGTGCTGCGCTGATTATTGATTTATTTATTCATCTAGGAGGATTGAGTGTAGAGATGGGAAAAACGGATCTTTTTAGTGATCTGCATCTTTGCATCTGGTTCCCGTATGTGAGCCGGCTCACTGAACCGGTTCAAAAAGAGCCGAGTTCTGAATATGTTACTGTAATCTGCCACTGAGTTACCTAGTTCAGTCAATCATATCGCGACCTGTATAGAATCAAGAATGCATAGTCAAACATGTTATGCATGAGTCATTTGAGCTGACAGATGCATCAAAGCGAGAACTGATACGCAAGTGTAAAATGTGCTTCTGTGTGTTCAGTGTTTCACTGAGTTATGCGGATCCGTTGATCCGTCGGCTCAAAATAAGTGAGTCGGCTCTCACGGATCTTCTGTCGGAGTCGGCTCTTTGAACCGGTTCAGATCTGAGTTACCCAACTCTATTACTTGCATTAATTTTAATAGATGGTGGATCTTTAGAGTCTAATAATCTGCAAGTGACTCAATCTTGAAGAATTTCAAGGGATATCTTTGTTTTTTATGGAAACGAAACCACGTCCCGATCTTTTTCAATTTTAATACCATTATAAATATATAAATCTGACGTAAATACAATAAATAATGATTATAAAAATCAGTAGAACGTGAAAGGTTTAACAACATTGTAATTATGTAGTAAAACTGAATTATTGCGAGTAACCTAATCAAACTAACTATGAATTTGTTTAGGCTGTACTAGACACAGACAATTATTATTATTATTTGACCAATGCATGCAGCCTTGATGAAATTTAAGTACTCGATATAATCATTATGATATACCTACTATTATTTTTAACAACTGGTATTTTTAGCTAAAATAGTTACAAATAGTACATATTTCTGAGTAAATAAAAGAGTAAAAAAATTATTAAATAAATATTGTGATCAAAACGACATATGCATTATCATTTTTTTCACAATGCCGACTCTAGTTAGCTCTTTCGTATAATCAATCATCTATAATCTATATTATTAGTTTGTGCCACTGGTTTCGCTCGCCTGAAAGTCGATCTAATTCCCTTTTGTGGGTTTTAAATACTGCATATGCGCGCGCTATTGCATACAATCGGAGCATACCGCTCGATAGTGTACCACCACCAAATAACAAATTTCATCCCAATCGGTTCCACTTTTAAACTGTTCTAGGAGTGATATCTGTACAGACAAAAACAACGAAAATCCGATTTTTCGTTGCTTGTATACGAAACTAACGGTCTACGCGGACCGGTTGGTATATCTTGCCGAGTCGATCCGAGCCGACTAGTGCGTAAGAACTCATTTAACGTCATGTACAGTCCCGGATCTACGATTTTCTCGAACCGGGGCAGAAATTTGATAGTGGCGCGCCCCCTCTCTCCAACGTTTGAGATAAATTGTTTAAAAAAATTCAAATACAGTGGAATCCGTTTGTAATGACATCGAAGGGAATTGACAAACACGTCATACTAAGCGGACGTCATACAAAGCATTTTTGTGAAGAAAAAACAACCGTCTTTTTTTTAAGTAGCATAGGGCCGCTGACGGGTATTCCTTTGTTTCTCGTGATTTTTAACCACTGAATTAACGCTTTATCAACATTTTCTTGTCGCGATTTTCGAAGCCTCTTCGGTTTCAAAACATTTGCATTGAACGATCGTTTAATCCTGTTCTTGTTTTTGAAAATCATTGAGATTGTCGAATTACCGACGCCCAATTCCTTTGCGAGAGATGAGTTTGATTCTCCATTTTCTAATCTGCATATTATTGCACCTTTCTCCTCAATCGTAAATGCTTTACGACGTTGAGATGACATTTTTTACGTAGGATATCACTAAAAACAACGCGTGACGTTCAACTATCAATTACTAACTGAGATTCAAAACAAAAACAAGCCACGTGCCGAACGTTGTCAGGAATCAACGAACATTGCCGAAAAATTATGTCGGTCACTATAAACGGACAAAATTTATTAAAAATGGGTCATAATAAGCGACATGTCACTGTAAGAGAAGTCATTATATCCGACTTTGTTACAAAGAATTTTATATGAAAACCAAACTTCGTTTTTAATTACGTCATAATAGGCGGTTGGTCAATATAGGCGGAGTCATAATAAACGGATTCTACTGTATATATAATGGGTGGTATTTTTTGTGATCGAGAGAATAAGAACCCTTTAATAATTTTTTTTAATAATTTATTATCATATTTCAAACATATATTAAAATTTTAGCGCCTCCTGAAACTACTGCCCGGGACAGATGCCCGGTTTGCCCCCCTCCTAGATCCGGGACTGGCAATGTATTCCAAAACTACCGAACTGGCCGATTTGATTCAGTCAGCGGCGGCCTTAACCATTGCGAGGCTTCGGGCGGCAGGTCTTTGCGAGACCCTTTGTCCTTTGTGAAAAGTATGTGATGCGAAAGTAGGTTGTTTGGTTTAGGTATTTGTCATGTTTGACGAGAAATGCTAAAGTTATACAAATAAATAAAATTTGAGTCTTAAAATATTTTACATTGAAAGATTTACAAAATTAATTCGAGGCGCGATATTCAAGTACTACATAATGAATGTTTCAATTATGTTTTGAATGAATGAATTAGTTAACTAACTTTATTTAAATTTACCGCTATGTTACAACCTGAATAAATAATTAAGGTCAAAATCAAAAGTTTTAAATAAAAGAAATATAGTTAAAAAAATCTATATTTTTTTTAATTTTCTTGGGTTGTTGCGCGAGGCCCCTGCAAGAGCGAGGCCCCGGGCGATTGCCCTGTTCGCCACCCCCTAAAGCCGCCGCTGGATTCAGTGGACCGTGTGAATCTTTAGACAAGAAAACGAATAAGATGGATTGTGGAGTATAGACGCTTAACAACTTAGGTCATCAATGCAGCCTAAAGAAAATGAATTTTACGTACTTATAGTAGCAACGATACAGTCGTTGCTTATCTTTTTCATTTTTTAGAGATGCTAGACGTAACAATTTGAATTCTAGGAAAGCATATCTTGAAAGCGTAGGTGACTGAGCATTACTTGAAAAAGTTCAGTGTAAGTATGTACACTGGCCCATAAATAAACAATTTAAATAACTATAACACATGTGGAACCAATGGCGTGGTGATTTCCAATAATTTTTTCCTCAAAAAATTTAGTGGGTCGTATTTAATTATTATATTACATATTCTTCCAGATTTTCTGATCTTTGAGTTCATTTTAAACTATTGTGTAAGATGAATTACTTTTTAATCTCAATTTTGAAATAATGATGCTCTTTATTCAATTTTATTCTGATTTTGTTATTCTATATTCCAATAGTAAAAAGAGAAGAAGTTTTATTTGATTGTCATGGGTACTCTCAGTAACAACTAAACCGATTTGACAAAATTATACATGTATTGCTCAGGTGGGCTGGGAAGATTGTATAGGTGATTTTTGTCTTTTTATCACAGCAATTAAAGCAACACTTAACATTTTTTATTAGTCTCAAATTTTTTATCTATTTATTTATATTGTTTACTTTTTGGCAATTCATTTCGCGAGCACAACATCAGGAACATGGGAGACAATAGCCTTTCAGGTTTCTCTTTTTGTGCACGTAAATGTTTTCCTTAGTGTCGTTAGTGGACACGAAGCTACAATATTTCAAATCTTCTGAAATTATCATTTATACAGCGCGTTTTTGAAACTCTACACCGCTGGTTTTTAGTTATACAGCAGCGTGAAAACAATTTGCCATTTGACTTGAGTAGTTCAAAAAATGGGATAATTTATTTAGTATTTGATTATTTATAAACTTTGTTACAATATAAGTACCTTCTCATTCAGTCGTCACCCGTCAAGTCAGCGCTTCTAGGTTCTAGCTCTTTTCTACTTGCGGTTTACTGTTTTCAACCGTTATATGATGAGACTGGTTAGATTGTGAGATCTAATTTAACTTTATAAAAAAATAAAGGTATTTCATAATCTACACATGGGAAGTTATTTATGGACATCGTGTATCAAAAAGTTTGACATCACAGTAGATTACTCAGAAAAAAAGGCCGATAACGAGAGCCTCTTCTCTCTACTTCTTTTTAAACCACGCTAAACATACTGTGAGCTGTTGAAATGTATATAAGAAATAAAGAGAAGGGGGTCACCATTTCATAATAGATCCATACATGCCAAACTTTTTTATGCACCATGTGTTCCTACGTTCAGATTCTGAAATGCCATTAGAAAATGTTATTTTTTATAAGTAAAATTTCTTTTGACACGGTAAGGTAAAATTGATTCATGAGATTGAAAATGTAAAGAACGTCGCAATGTAGCATAGGTACCATTATTATTATTATTAGCTAAGGTGGCGGCGAAGTAGAGCGGCTGCCTCGTAACCTAAAGGTCGTATGTTCGATCGGTCGGTGATATTATTATTATTATTTTTTTATAATGGACATGGGCACATGACAAGCGTAATGCATAATTTCTCCTTCTGTGGCAAAATCTTCTTTAGTTAAGTAGACTTCACAAACTTTTGTCCCAGCATTTACGCAGTAAAAGTTTTTTTCCCTTCTGATTGCATACCACCACTTATTCTGCAGTTCCAGATCCTTTAGAAATACAAAAACTATAATTTGAACATTGGTAAACACGGCACATCGGCGTTGTCAAGATTTATTATATGTGAAATAAACATACTTTGCACAGTTGTTATTTAGCGGGCGCCCCTAGCGGCAAAATTTGGCAGTGCCTATTTGAATTTTGAATTATACCAGCTTTATTTCTGCAATATGTAAAATGAGATCTCTTTTTGAGTTTATTTTGTCCGCTGCTGTATTTCCATAATAAAATGACGCGTAAGCGTCTGAAGAGGGGGTTCACTAACTGGATAATGTTACCAGGATTATAAAGAACGTATTCCATCCGTAGTTTGCATTTGATTTGTGCTTATTGTAGCAGAAGCACACAGTAACTGCATTCTGTACATCATTATATTGTTAAAATTAATAAACCATAATATATTTATATAGGAAATATGGCTCAACATAATTTATTCCTTAGTGTTATCACAGTTTTGTTAATAGCTATTGCATCAATACAAGTAAGAAATATCATATAACTAAATTTTTTGGTAGTTTTCCCACATATTGGAGTTATTACAGATTTGAATTTTGTTTGTACAATGTTTAATTAAAATTTAAATTAGTTTACTGTAGCATTGCTAGAACACTATAAACACAAACGTTCTGAAATCATTTTTTTATGACAAATATGATTTACTGTAGCGTTGCTGAAAAATTTCAATCAATTTTGAACGCAACAAAGTGTAATATCAGTTTTGAATCGCGGTGAGGATTTTAACTTTAATGTGTATTAAAAAAAGAATACAATTCCGGCCTTGGAATTCAGTTACCATTGTTTAGTAAAAGAAAGAAAAGAACTGCAAGATATTGATGCAGCTATTTTTAAAACCGGTTCAAAAAAAATTGTTCTCCCTGTTAAAAGTACACATTTTTTGGATTTGAGTTATTACATTGTATATTCGAGATGTTTAACAACACATACAGCTCAGTTTGACAATTATCTTAAAAGATGAGGTCGTAGACATTCATCTGTTTATATTAAATATTACGTCATGTTTAACCACATGTTCATTAATTTATGACTCGTTTTACTGCACTGATGCACATTGATTCTCAGGACTTAGTTATCTTTACTTGCATTCTTTTTTATATACAATTATTTGCCGCATTATAAATTATTCATAAAATAATTTTAATAGAAGATATTTAATGAGTTTTAATTGTTTTTAACTGTTCTATAATACTTTTGAATTTGGCCGCGAAAGATCGATCAGTAATTGAGATAATTTGTTTTTTGATTTTTTTAAATAGATTTGTCCGTCATGTGTTCTCTTTTATTGTTTTCCAAACCTAATTAAAGTGGTTTATGTAGATTTTATATCTTTTAAAAGCAAATCGAATAGAGTTCGTAATATAATAAAGATAGATAGATCGTAGATTACAGACCCTCAACATCTAACAGGCCATTTTTTAAGCAAGTACTTAGGTGGCCAAATGACCACGTAGTGATCTGCCATGGCCACGTAGTAACCACGTTCTGGCCACAAAAATTATTCAAAAATGTATGTTCAAAAATCGACTGAGATTTATATTCAAAAAATTTTCAACGTTAATATTGTGATGACCCACGGTCATTTAGCAGTAACAATTCCTTTATAGATTAATTTAATAATAAAATAATAATTAAAAACAAAACGAACCGAGAACACTTTCACAATTTCCGGATCTCGCATAAACATTAGATTTGATGATTCATTCCCACGCAATTAAGAGCGCGAATATTCAAATCAATCGCTTACGTAATAATCGCACATGCAAATTAGATTTACGACCATAGTAAAAAAAAGGGGGTGGGGGTATCTTTCGTTTGGTCACGTAGTGGAAAATCTTTAAAAAATGGCCTTACATCAAAGGTCATCAGCAAAATAATACAGACAATACTCGTAAACATTACAAAAAAGAAAAAAAGACTAGTACACAGAAATAAATTCTTTTGAAACTGAAAAAAGTTAATCAAATATTAATAAAATTTTCTGATGTTCAAGTAATGTTCGATTCTGTACCGTTTATTGGGTTGTAAAAATAATCGAATCAACATGCTATCACCATTAATATACCTGATAATATGATGAAAATATGTGATTTTGGTGTTAGTTTGAGCCAGTGGCGGATTTACGAACTTGCCGCCAGTAGGCTATTAATTTTTTGCCGCCCCTACTGACCTCTGAAATTCGATACCCTAGTTCGCAATCATATTAATTACAAAAACGACGTTGTACAAAAAAAATATTTAAATGTTGAACATTTAGGTAGGGTAAATGACTAGCCATTGGACATTACTAGTCCTTGGACAGAGCACATTTTCATTAGCTATAATAAGAATAAGAACGATACTAAAGCAGATTTGAATGACTCATTTTATAAGTCAATCAAATCTGCTTTAGTATCGTTTTTAATCTTATTATAGCTAATGAAAATGTGTTCTATCCAAAGACTAGTAATGTCCAATGACTAGTTGTTTACCCTACATGGAGAAAAAAAATTATAGTAATGAATAATGATTAATAAAAAAAAAGACGAAAATTTTTGGGTCACATTTGCCGCCCCCTAAAATCTGCCGCCCTGGGCTTCAGCCTACTCAGCCTGCTGATAAATCCGCCACTGGTTTGAGCGGCTCTAGTTTATCAATAATATATATTTAACAAAATCGATTCATCTGTATTTGTAACTTTTTAAAAAAATTTCAAAGTTCCGATTGAATTTGCCTTTTTCAAAATGGTTGTTTCGGATTAACTTTAAACCTATTTGATCGCAGTTTTAGAAAAGCCTTTGTTATAGATCAGAGAATAGGATAGGCTCTATATAATCGCGTTTTGATAGCCAAAAAAACTGCCATAAACGCAAGCGAAGCCGTAAATAAAAGCTGGTATCAAAATATTGAATGAGAAAGCTTAGAGTGTTGAAATTTAATTTATTTATTTGAAAAATAATAATTCTGAAGGTACATGGCTGTTCATACAGCTACAAGGTTTTAGAAAATACTTACTGAATCATCATTTTTATCTATTTCTGTAAGACATTTTTCCGCGTAATATATTGTAAATGAAACACAACATGTACTGACTCGAAAGAAATGAAAAAAATACTAATATTTGATAGAGATTATTATTAACAAAATATTTGAATTCTATTAATAATGTTTGGCATAGTTGTTCAACTGATTCACACAATCAAATGTCTATGAACCGGAAAGACTTGAGGAGATACGAATATTATGACATAATTAACAGATAGACGCGTTTATCTGCTGTATTTTTTAATTTATCTGTATCCTTTGTTGCAGGCTACTAAATATAAAGTCACTGACCAAGTTTATTTTGATATTAACATAGGAGATGAAAATGTGGGTAAAATAGTGATTGGTTTATTTGGTGATATCACTCCAAAAACTGTTAAGAATTTCAAAACTATTGCCACCGAAGGTATTGACGGCAAAACTTACAAAGGATCTAAATTTCATAGGGTTATTCAAAAGTTTATGATTCAAGGTATAATATCATAATATATATTGTTCAATATCAGTCGAAGTCATTTTATCTAGCATTCACTTCAGAAAATATTAATTGTTTTCAAAAGTAAATTCGTTTGTAGTATGATCGGAAAATTTACTTTTAGAGTATTAACGCTTGTAGTATTTAATTAAGTAATGTTAAAAAATAAATTAAATTAACCATTTTAGGAGGAGATATTGTAAATGGCGATGGTGCAGGCTCGATAAGTATTTATGGAAAATATTTTGATGATGAAAATTTCGAAGTTAAACACACCGGTCCAGGATTTATTAGTATGGCAAACGCTGGTTAGTATAGATAATCAAGCAAATGTATTTGAATTTTTTTTAAATTTTCATTATAATAATAATCCTTTATTTACAAACAGGCAAAAATACAAATGGATGCCAATTTTTCATTACAACAGTTCCAACTCCATGGTTAGATGGACGTCATACTATTTTTGGAAAGGTGAGTGGCTATTAATTTTAATTAATTAAATGGAATATTTGTGTTATAAAATCATTAATTGAATTCTTATAGTTGAAATCTAAATTATTAGGTTCAATTGTTATAATTTACTGACGATGTAAAGCTAAAGCTGCTTTCTGTTCTAAGATATTTTTTTAACCTGTAATGTGGTTAATTAATACATTTTGTTTTCGAAAAGGTCGTTGAAGGACAAAACATTGTTCACAAAATCGAGTTAAGCAAAACAGATCCCGAAGACCGTCCAGTTAAGCCTGTAACCATTGTCGATTCTGGTCTAATACCAACACCTACGCCTTTTGAAGTGTCTGACGAACCTTACGAGTAATATTTCATCATCACATTATATCCAATTTAATTTAATTCTAACGCTTCTATTGTTACGCAGTTACTGTGGTGCCATTATATTATATTTTTGTAATTTGTATTCTATTGTGAAAAATAAAATTAGATCGTAATTTGGTTTGTAATTATTTAGAGTGAATAATACATTATTACGTAGTTAAAGCTTTTTAGATGCAATTTTTTTTATGAATATTTGCTTGTTTAAAAAGTAGCTTGAGAATATCCGAGCGTGTATCGAATCCAGTTTACATGGGTCTGTTACAACCGCCTAGTTCTTGTCTCAGACCGATAATAATGCCCGGTTTCTGATCCGACTATCCGCTAGCTGAAAATCATATAAAAAAGTAAGTACAGTGTTTAAAAATTAAGGCTAGATTTCGCAATATTCTGGAACCGGTAAATATACTTGAGAGTATAATATGTATGTAATAGTAAATTTATATTTTACAATTAAAATAATGATAGATAACGTAGTTAACGTGAAAAAATTACTATATTTCAAAGAAATCGTTTTTTCAATTTTAAAGGCGTACCACAATATTTTACAAAATTTGTTTTGTTTTTTACAGCCTGCAAGCATGGATAAAAGCATCGATTGTGCCTTTGACAATGTCGTTTTCTATTTTATTATTTTTTCATTATTTAATGAAGCAGTTAGACAAATACGCTTAAAAGATAATGTGTACGATGTAAACCGCAGTTTATATGAAATACTTTGGATGTAAACGTAGTCAGCTGTGCAAACAGCGCATGCGTTAGCATTCCATTCATGACACATATTTTGACAGTAGTTATGTGACAGATAGGTTTTGTCAATCTGATGTTATTAATAAGTTTTCTAATACAATAAACACGTTTTTTAAAAACAGTTTGTGATATTTTTTGAGTTAATCAGTAAAACTATTATTTAATACGAGTATAATATGGCAGCAAGATGGAGTTCAGAATACACAGTGACGGAACACCGGGATTTACAAGCGTCTGCCATGGCAGTAGACAGTACAGGAACTTATGTATTATTAGTGGGGTAAATATTATATTATCCATATATTTCACAGTTCTAAAATAATATGATCGACCTATCCCAACTGTTATATATCAAACCAAACCAGCATTTGGGTTCTGCAGAAAAATATCGCTTATATATTTAGTAGCATGAAGGCTGAAGATAATACATTCATCCAATCAATTATTTACAGTCTTATAAAGAAATAATACATTTTTGATTATGTAGTGTACGTAGATCATACTTTTTATCTCGGTTTTTATCACATGACTTGCCTTACTGTCCAAACAACCTAAGATGATTGACTTTTTTATCAACACATTAATTGTTACGATTAATAAAATTAAGAGGAATGGATACCTACAAATACCCTCTGCGCTCTTCATCTTAAACTCTTCCCCCGCCTAAAATTATTACAGCTCCCTTGACGCTATTTTTAAAACTAAAGGGTTCGGGGAAACGCCAATCATACAAAACCTACAGGCGAAATAAATTCCCGAAAATTAGGTATATAATCTTTCACACGTAGCCAAAACTTTCTTCAAAAAGTCGCCTGGGGGCCGCAGTGTGATTTTTGGGTTGTCCGTTTGGTGTTTACCTGAACCTTTTAACTGAGCTGTAACCGTTTTTAGACGAGGGGGAATTACAGAACTATTAAATAATAAATGTACATGACAATAAGAAGATCTAAGTCCTAGGATCTGAATTATTAGTATTAATCACGAAAAAATAGTTTTGAATTTTTAATTGTAATATAAACTTGTGTTATTTTTAAGCCGAAAAAGTATTGCTGTAAAAAATTTAGATGATGTACAAGCAGATTCGTTAAAAAAGTTTCCTAGACAAAGTAATTATGACGTTAGTGCAGCTGAATGGAATCCTAGTTTACAGAAAAAAGAACTGTGTGCTATATCGGTAAGATACATTGATTTGAGTGCAGTAGTCGCCAAGAGCTTTGAAATTCTTAATTATAACCGAAATTTGATACTCTGCGTTTTGATCATTTTCACTGGTTTCTTTATATTTTATTGTGTAAAACGACTGAATACTTATTCTCAATTTATCAATTAATATTGAGAACAATAATTGCTGTCTACTGTACTAGACGCCAATTACCTCAGTTGTCGAACGTTTATAATATACAATATCTTTCTATCACAAAAGAGGACTTATAAAAATCGACTCACGGTCAGTAACCAATTTTGCAAAAATTCTGTGACGTTGAAACCGACTGCCATACCAATAGTAATGGATTTTTGATAAAGATGATAGGTCTGTAGATTAAATCATGCATTTATTGGTCATTGGCGCTTCTGTAATAATTTAATAATAATAGTGTTATTTGAAATAAGAACTTATTTTATGGAATTCTTGCAGTCAAATCAGAAATTAGAAATCATATCATGTGGTAATGGAGACCTGACACAAATTCATTCACAACGATCACATACACGTGTCGTTAGTGATTTGAACTGGCACCATTTTGATGCAAACACTTTAGCGTCATGTTCGATAGATACTTTTATACATATATGGGATTTACGGGACATGAGACGGCCATCTTTGTCATTATCAGCAATTGGTTAGTTGATTTTAATTTAAAAACGAGATAGTAAAGTTCGCTTTTTGTATTTAACTTTTTTTTTAAGCCGGAGCGACACAAGTAAGATGGAACCGATTATCTAGATTCATGTTGGCGTCAGCGCATGACGGAGATATTAAATTATGGGATCAAAGAAAAGGGACAAGCCCTGTTCAATATATTGCTGCTCATTTATCTAAAATACACGGACTCGATTGGAGTCCACAACATGAAAATCAATTAGCGTCTTCTAGTCAAGATGGCACAGTCAAATTTTTTGATGTGACAAATCCTAGACGTGCTGAGTATATTTTATCAACAGGAGCGCCTGTTTGGAGAGCTAGATTCACAGTAAATACTTTGATAATTGATATAAGGTCCAATTTCAAGCCCAAACGAAAAGTTAGAAAATTCAATTCGAAAAATGATGATTGAATTTTAGGATTTACCTCAAATCAGTCAGTGGAATAAGTTGGGATTAAAAATGGACCCTATCAAGGCTTTCTATATATTTTGTTTTCTAAGTACTTGATGTACATTTTTTTAGCCATTTGGTGAAGGATTGGTTACCGTTGTGGTACCGCAATTACGTCGCGGTTTAAATAGTCTTTTATTATGGAGTACAATTAGCCATGCGTCTCCAGTTCACACATTTGTTGGACATACAGACGTAGTATTAGATTTTGAGTGGCGTCCTCAAAAAGAAGGCAGTAGTGATTATCATTTAGTGACGTGGTCCAAAGATCAAAGTCTTCGAGTGTGGAGAATTGATACATTTCTTCAAAAATTGTGCGGTCATGAACCAGATGAAGATGTATCAATTAATATGGATGATGAAGATCATAGCAGTACGTTAATTATTATTCATAGTTGAATTGTCAGGCTAGCGTGCTGGTACAGATTTGCTACCATTCTTGAATATTGTTAAAATGTATCATAGATACAGTATTTATGCATGTCTTAAACTTTTCAGAAAATATCCTGGGATACTTATGGGTATTTGAAAAATTAAGTTAATTAGTTTTAAACTGCGCGTACGCTTGAAGGTTGTAATTTCTTTAATATAGTTTCATAATATAACTAAATATTTTTAGGCAATGTATCAGATGATTTGCATTTACCAAAATGTGATGAGGAACTACCAACTCATCCGTTATATTCAATTAATGAAAGTGGTGAAAAAGTTTTAGTACCAGCCGAAAAAGATAAATCAGTTCCAATTCCTAGTCAACCAAAAACATTACAGCAAGAGTTTTCATTAATTAATGTCAATATTCCAAATGTAGAAATTGTTAAAATGGACGCAATTAGAAGAACTTGTACAGTAACAGCATCGGCTAGTGGACAGTTTATTGTTTTGCAAGTGAATTTTCCACCTGCTTATCCATTTAATTCGGTACCAATTTTCCAGTTTTGTCAAGGAACAACTGTTGACAATACAATTATAACGAAATTATTAAAAGCTTTGAAACATACAGCACAACAACGTGTCAAAAAGAATAGATCATGTTTAGAACCTTGCTTAAGGCAGCTTGTGACGACTTTGGAACAAATATCATTCTCGGAAGAAATCGAAGCAAAAAAAGAGATTTTTAATTTGCAGCCGTCGTTTTTAGAACCCTCGAATATGTGTAGTTCATTTCATGATGCGTACATTCCTTTTCCAAGAACATCAGGTGCTAAGTTTTGTTCAGTTGGGAAATTAGTTTGTTTTGGAAGACCTCCAAATGCCAGACGGTTTTCGGTTAAACCGGAAAGTTCAACGCCTAGAGCTATGTCTGCATTAGGAAGTGCTTCACTTTATCCAATGTCTAGTCAAAGACATGGAAATATGAGCATCACTGCTTTTTATTTTCAGGACAGGGTATGTTTTTTATTAATTATTTTATTATCATACATCTCAATTTTTTGAAAACATAACTTCCAAAAAAATTGTCTGCAACTCTTACTTATAGACTTGTTCACTACCTTAACGTTGGAAAATCTGGTCTTTTATTAATAATTATTTTAGCAACCAACGTATCGAACAACACGTACCTCAAAGTCATCAAAAGTATCAGCAAAAATAAAAAGTTCAAAGCCAGTTGTGATTATCTATGATGCGACAGGATTATTTTTTGTGAATAGAACATTGGGCGAACAATATATTTTGACTGGAGACCCAGTGACAGTATGCCAACATAATGCTCACGTCGCAGCTTTTGTTGGTAGACAAGATTTAGTTCAAGCCTGGACGTTAGCCAGCATTTCTGCCGAACCTTTAAGAAACTGCTCACAGAATTCAGAAGATGAAATTCCATGGCCATTGCATCCTTGTGGTAGAACGTTAATAGCATCTTTGTATGTGTTTTCGTATTTATTACTTAAGATTTTCGATTCATTAGTTTACTTTTAAATACTTATGTTTGGTTTGTTGACTTCGAGATTTACGATTGGTTATTATTAAAGTGACGTTTAAACTTAATCCTGTTGGAAGCTTTTCCAGCAACTCTGGAGTCAACTATATTTTCCCAGATGGAATGACGGGATACATATAAGTTTTTGCATAAAAATGCGAATGATTTTAAACAATTTCGAGTAAATCTTTGATTAGTTGATCTCAAACTGATAAACAGATCGTCAGATTAAACAATCAAAAACTTAAATATTGTATATAACTGAATTTATTTTCACAGAATTGCGCATTATGCTGAAAGTGGAGATTTGCAAATGGCAGCCATGCTTTCTTGTGTATTTGCAAAACCATCTAGTTCAAGGCACCGGTCACTAAACCATTCAGTAAGAAATATATTTATTTGCATATATCACAGTAATTTGATTTGACTTGCTTTTTATAGGTATAACAAAAAATAACTTCCATTAATATCTCCATATATTTTTTTAAAATTAATATCAGATTTTTTTGTTAATTTATCATGGATCAAAGAAAAAAAAAGCAAACAGATTATGATAAATGTGTGTTATATCGTAAATTGTTCTTAACGCTAAAGATTTACAAATCTGTCCAATTTGAACGTGGAATAGAATTCGGAACGTTAGTTTTCCTATCATTTCTAGTGCCCGGTAGATATAATTATAATAGGAGCTTCTATAAAACACACCACATTGCATCCGCCGTGCATCATAAATAAGGTGTTGAACTAGGAATATAACTGTTCCTAATTTAATTTTAACCCATACTAACTTTAAACAGACAAAATGTTTGGTTTCTGGATTGTCAAACTTTGTACACTATCAGTTGATACCCCTTTGCACTCGGGTTAAGATAGAAATCCCGTAAAAACCGACATTAACTGAAAAATTATCGTTCATACACAAAAACCCACAGGTAGCTACTAATTAAATAATTTACGATATAACCTACTTTTTTTATCATAACTGGTACATTTTTTTAAATTAACCCTGCAGTTTCATTCATCACATATTTTTAAATATGACATAATTTATAAAGCGCTTGGTATTAAGAATAACAACTGCCAGGTTCATATTTTCAATGTAGATAATACTATTTTTTTAATCATAAGTTGGAATTCCGGTTCTCAAATTGGAGTCGGGAACTGCGGGCTTGGAATAGAGGAAACAGTACTATGTATTCCGACGATCTCGGCTATTCTTAAATCAATAACCTTTTTCTATTATTCTTTATTTTGATAAAAATGTTATACTTTAAATTTTAGTTTCTAAATTATCTGTTTAAGGGTTTAAAAATAAATTTTTAGGTTTGTATTTTTATATAAGTACTCCTTCTTGGTACTTTATAATCATGTATTCATTTGTACATAAGAAAATTTAACTTTGCAGGACCCATATAATCAAATTTTTTTATTAGCAAATGTAAAATGTTAACAATAATCATGTTCTAGAAAATTTCTCAGAAAGTTACAACTGTTATTTATTTGGAAAATTATAAAACATTAAATAATAAAATACTGTTTTATAGTTTTTCATTTTTTTGTAGGGTTTGGTAAACTTGTATGAAATGGTGTGGAAATTTTATATATATTTTTTTTTGCACTGTAAATATTATATGCTGCAATATTCACTTGACATGCTTAGCAATTAGTAAAGATTTTTCGTAATTTGAAAGATAAGTACACTAGCCTGAAATAATTTTAAATATTGAGTAACTTACTAGTGGGAAATTATACCGAACGCGATTGTATATCGGGACCCAAGATTGCGTTAGTATGATAATATTTGCAATAAATTTTGGAATGCGTAAACTTCAGACCAGTTTAAGGTGTGACTTTAAAATTTGAACGAACTCGGACCGGCATAGTTAATTTTTTGGCAAATGCATAATGTTGTTTTTCAAGTTACAGAGAAATCTATTTCATAACTTAGTTTTGAAAAAGTCAGAAATTGCATGATATTCTCTATTCTTATAGTGTGTTTTAGATAATCTAGGTTGGGTGCCATAACTGATACTTTATTTTATTTTACTGTTATAGCGTCTTGCAACTGGGAAATGGTGGCTCAAGGTAAGAACTGGGGGGCCACTGTTTATAAATATTAATTGAATATCGCTCTAACAACCTTCTGCTTTAGTCTTGTTGCTTCATTCTAGCTATTTGCTTTTTGCTTTTTACTGCTTTAGTTTATGTAGTTTGGTATTTTTTTATTTGTATATATTTTTAGTGTATGGCAGAAACGTTTCATAAAGATTACATTACGTTGTTAAACAACAAAAATTTCATGTTTTCATCAGTTTTGTTTCAAAAATTGCTTATTTAAATTTCAAAATAAACAACATATTTTATTAGACAAGATAGGTGCTTTCAATTGTTAAAAAGTAGTATAATTTTAGTGCAGATGCTACTAACTCAAGGATTTTATAATAGTCCTTTTGTACGTGTAGGATTTTAAAATATTTTACGACTTTTTAGCCAGGAGGATCACCTTATCACACGATACCACCGGCCGATGCTGTTGATGTATGGACGCTACCATTTCAAAAAACGCATCGTTCTAACTCTCTGGACGATTTGAAACTTTCGGAACAATTTTTACAAGATGACAATCATAGCAGCGATTACAACATGTTAGACGAGAAAAAAACACCTTTATATGATAGTTATAAAAAAGCATATGCTGAGATATTGTATCGATGGAATTTATTGTATGCTAGAGCTCAGGTAAGATTCTATTTCATTATTTCTAAATGTCAAAAAAATAATAGTCCACAATAATTGTCATAATTCGTAAAACAGAACTGTGTTACTTCTTTTTTAAATTGAATTTAATGTTTTTAATATTCATCAAGAAAGCCATATCAGGATGTTAACAAGTCTGTCACCTTTATTAATTAACAAATATAATATGCAATGATATGATGTATGTCTTTTAGGTTTTGAAACGTATGTCCGTTGCTCCTGAATCTCATAAAGGAGTTGAGTTCTTAACGGATTGTCAACATTGTGGTAGACCTGCTAGAGGTCCAAGTTGTATTATATGTAAAAGGGTGGCATTGATGTGTATAATTTGTCATATTTCTGTCAGAGGCTCTTCGAATTTTTGTTTGATTTGTGGTCATGGTGGACACACAAAACATTTGCTAGACTGGTTCAAAACAAATGAAGTCTGTCCCACTGGCTGCGGTTGTAAATGCTTAATCGAAGGTGCTAATATATTGTCTTCATAAAACAAAATAGAGTATTTATTGACAGATTATAATAATCTAAGTTAAGCAATAGTCTGATGTGATTTATATTTATTATTTGAATAAATTATTGACATTATTTTTATATTTGTCTTCTTTTTAGTGTATGAACCAGTCAAATGGCGCGATGAGTAGTTTAAATAGATTTGTATTGGGTCATTATATGAAAACGGCTAGATGAAATTAAGACATTAAGACCTCAGATATGGGTCAACATATCCATTATTGAAACTTGAAAAGCTGAGAATCGATCTCAAACACTTAAATCTATTGTTGCCTTCTAATTTTGTGTAGTAAAGATTTGATCCAGTAGTTAGATTCTCTAAGTATTCAACAGATCCTTCAATAGATGGCGGGATGTAGCCTATGCCCAACTATAAATAAACAAAACCATTCACAAAAGAATTTTGAAAATCAAAATGTTTATCAATTCAGTTTGTCGAGCATCAATAATCTATCAATTTGAAAAATTCGTAGTCATTATCAGTCGTTTCCAAAATAACTTTATTCCAAATCGAATTTGATTTTCGTGGAGTTGGGTTGGCTATTTTGCTTGTCAATAGCAGCTGTCACATTGGTGCACAGCTGATTTTACTGAAAAGTGTTTTTATTTTGAAAAAGTCCCAAAAACTGAATTACAATGAACGAAGAAGTGGATGACAGTGATTTTTATCATCAAGATTTTACAACGGCGTCAGAATGGGAAATATTTACGGCCCGTATCGAGGAAATTTTACACGAATGGAAATTAACACAATCTAGGCAGAACCCGTTGCCTTCGTTGGGAGAAGGTGACTGGGAATCATCCTCTGAAACATTACAATTTGCCGATAACGAATTTTCAATTACTCATCATTATATAAAACCTTTAGATGAAGAGTGCTCTGGAGATGTCGACAGAGATGACGAAAAACATAATGTTCTTGAAGAACTGCGTTATACGGGTGATGATTTTTGCTCTTTGAAAAATGAGTCGTCCTTGAAACCTGCTCATTATTTAGCACGTTTATACGGCTTGCGTGATTTTGTCATTATATCACCTTGTCGCACCACTGAAATTGATAACGAAAGCAAAATTAAAGTCTTGATGAGTTCGTTGCATATTGCTGCAAATAATTGCAACTGTGAAGTGCCACTGTTTGTTCAAATACGTCAAGAAAAGCAAAATTGTTATCTGGGCGTCTATGAGTCGCGAGGTATAAGAACGAATTTTGAAATGGTCCATTTATGGAAGGGTCCTCAACATTGTAAATTCTTAACAGGCTTGATTGATTTATTTAAAACCAAAATTGCATCGCCTGTGCCTTTGGATACAATTTGTGTTTCTGTTCAATTTACGTACGTTTTAACAAATTTCTTGAACAATTCATGGACCCAAGATCCACCTGATTTTGATTTTATGCATGGTGAAAGTATTGGAATTTCGAATTTGGGTTCTTTACCATTTGGAGCAACGTTTGATCCTGTAAGCGAAATGCACTTGAAAGCAACCTGGCAAAATCTACCAGAAAATCTTGTTGTCGATTCTGAAAATTATTCTGATTTTGAACCACATCAGGCACAAAAATGGTCTGTTAAAATTAAAATGGCGGAATCACCGGCATGTTTACTTTCCGAATGTTTAATGGAGTTCTTACAAATGTGTTCGCATAATCTCACTCTGAGCGACGTGCTTGGTGATTTTGTATCGGAAAGTTCGTCCGAAGCTAATAATCCGTTGAATAGGATTACTGAATCACATATACCGTCTCTAAGTACTGTACTAAAAAGGGCTGCGGGACAAGCAAGAAAACAGAGTAAAAGCCAAGAAGGACCTGTTTCTGAAGATCTTTTGTTACCGATCTTATATTTCCTATTTCCCGATGCAGAAAATGAACCTTCGGCTCCTTACAAAACAGTTAACGAAGTGCCTAGCGATACGGGGACATTGAAGAGTTCGGGAGCTGATTCGTTACTGTGGAGATTAGCTATCGTCCTCGCACATGGGGCGCATTCATTCGGAGGGTTGAGGACTGTTGCTCATCTATGGTATGAATTCGTGCAAGAAATGAGGTTTCGATGGGAACGCAGTATTCTCATTCCAGGGTAAGTGCTTTTCTAATTTCATACTAATTGATATTTTAATATCGGCGTATTACATTTGACATATATGAAGTTTAAAATATAAACAGGAGAGTCTTGAAAAGTGAGTTAAGTTCGCGTTTTTGTTGTATTATGTATTGTTGCACTTATTATGTATATGAAATTATCTTGTTAAGATTAGACTGCAAGAAGAAAGTTAAAGTTTCTTGATTCTACAAATGAGTTTTTTTGGTAAATTTTTGGATGAATCAACTGCTTACTGAATGCTATAGATTATAGAACCGTTAAGTGAACCAAAAATCTATTTCAACTACTGTCACTTAACGATGGGTTGTTGATTTGTCTAATTCACTAAGAAAATTGCCTAATTTTCACGACACCGAAATAGTATTAATTAATGAAATTCACGTTTCATATTCTTGTGAACAAACTACTATAACTATCTTGGCGTTATAAAAACGATGGCTATAAATGTTTGGAATAGTTTGAAATGTCATTAAGCTAAGAAATGTCTGAAACACAACAGAAACTCATCAAAAAATATTAATTTCAGTTAAAACTCACTGCGTTTGCTGTCACTTAGTAAACTGTAGGTAAATAAAGTGTTGTTTGGATATCCAATTCGCAATTATTTATATTTTTCTAATAAATAATCACTTCTGAAGTCACTGAGCACTTTTAACGAACGTTGATAGAACGGCACATTTTAAATAATAGGAAACCATTACTGTTGCACAAATAATCGCGATGGCCGCTATTAAACTGACCAATAGAAAATTAGGAAAAAAGGGTGCATTGAACAGGGTCCTCCAAAATGCATTCGAATGGATTTATTCGTATTTTCCAGAAAAATATTATTATTATCTCCTTTAAATGCTTAAAATGTGTCAAACTAACATCAGCAAATGTTTAACTATCATTTTGGTGTGTTAGAGTCAGTATAAATTGTCGTTAAAAACACATTACTATTATAATTTTTAACATCCCTGTTGGGAGTAAACGTCCTTGCCAACCGGGATTTCATTCATAAAGCAAGGTCATCGGCTGACCTATATTTTGATTTACTATAAGTTTTACTACGAGTAGTAAATTCCGTACATTCAATCTCCCACGCGTAATGCACTGAACTATAATAAAACAGGACTAAGGGATAGATTTTTTTATAACATGATTTATGATTTATTTAATTATTTGCTAGTCTAGAGCTTACTGTAAGTTATATTATTGAATTTTAAAAATATTTTTGACAAAACAACACATAAAAGTAAGTCTGAACAATGGAAAATATAATTAATACGTATAGTTATAATTTTTATTGAAGAAACTAAACTAAAACATAATCATACAATTTAATAATTATAAAGTTCATTCATCAACGATTAACATTCATAAATTTAAATCAATTTCTCCTCACATATATTTTTTGTCTATAAAATTAACATACATTCCAACTAAGTATTTTTTATCAAAATAAAAATATTTTGTTAACAAAAATAAAATACTAAAAATAACATTTTTACTTTCTACAAACAGTATAATATTATAGTCTATTTCATTATATTGTATATAAATATAATTACGTTTTGTATGATAATATGTACAAATTATTAATTAACAATTATTTAAATTAAAATCATAACCGTGACTTGCGTGTTTAATTTCTATGAACTTTTGTGCTTTTATAACAAAGTTTCAATTTTTTATACCTATGTGTGAATAAATAAGATTTTATGTCGTGATTTTTTTATACACGGAAAATAAGTAATTATTTTTTTATAAGGTTACATATATTTTTGTTTTAATTGCGAAAAATATTACGACTGTTTTACGACATTTTGACTCATTGCGTTAACCACTTGCATCCTAGAACATTGTACTTGATTGCATTAGACTAAGTACAAACCAATCTCATATGGTGTTGCCATGGCTTTTCTGTTACAAGCCCCCAGCTCCCAGATTCTAAATCGCGAACTTCTGTTAAAATAATAATAAATTAAAGATATTAATTGGCGATAGACCCAAATAACGTTACGTGTTGGTGACCTTAAAAAAAATACATCCTTCGATGTTTCGTGTACTTAAATCTCTGCATTTTTAAACGCTTATAATGTTTTTAAGGCTTCATACAATAATGAACGATAAAAAAATTACAGGTTATAGTAAACGGTTAAAGATGTGGGATACGCTGGACCCCATTGTAATGTTAAAATTGCTCGAGGGTTGATGGGGCTCAAATCGCGATAATAATACTGGAAAATTAGATTTTGAATAAGTTTTTCTACTTACATAAAAAATGTCAATAGTGCCAATGACTATAAGTTAAGAATCAGTCATAGTCATAGTTACTCATAGTTAAATCAATTGTTCGAAAAAGCTAGAAATAATTTGAGTTTTTATTTAATTCTTAGTACATCATATTATAGAAACAGCTTTGGCCCGTAATTATTTTTTAATATGAACCCGTGCTTATTTGTTTCTATTTTTTTTGTTTATACAAAAGTCGTAACAACATTATGTAACTCCGAGAGAATCTATCTTCTGGGTAAAGTTACCGAGAAATTCAAATCACTTGATAACAATAAAAAAAGTTAATATTTCGTGTCCTAGAGAAATTATAAAAGCAAATGCCCTGTTAGACTGAAATAGTTTCCACGTTTAATATTTTTTAAATATAGTTATTTTCGTCTTGAAAGGGGATTGCGATTATAAAAATTTTATAAATATATTTTATTTTTACATTATTGCGTGTCTATATACAAAAGTTAATAATTAATTGTTTATCTAACTTGGTGTTTGTACCTAAACATTTTTTTTTATTTCTAAGGCATTTAGAAGTGTGAGAGGTTATACATTATATATTTTTTTTAAATTTACATTGATAATAATAGACATTGTTTATCTAATATTTGTTTTATTTAAAAAAATAAATTCAACAAAAGTTTGATAAAATTTAGGTATTAGCACCATATATCATTTAAATTAAGGTTCACAATAAACACAAATTATAAATTACTAACAAAAAAGGATATTGGTCTCCGTTGAGAAGTCTTAGTTTGTATTTTTTGGTGTTTTGTTTTTCAAACATGTTTTTTAATCATAGAGATTTTTTTGAGAAAAAAATTGCTCACTTATTTTTTAAAACCAAAAACAATTTTTGAAAAGAGACCACGTACGTTTCGATTTCATTATCTTATGTCACTAGTCAGTGATTCTAAACATTTTAGGAAGCTGATAATACACAGTTGTACGAAAAAATGTTTTATTGAAAATATAAAAATTATAAAATACATTGCGAAAAAAATGAAAGATCTGTGAATGCTGATAAAAGTTCATAAGATTTTTTTAGTCAGTAGATTAATAATTAATCAAACCGACCTAAGAATTTGAAAAATGGTCCAATAAAGGTACAAAATCTGTTGCCATATATTATTTAATATATCTTCTATAGTGACCGTAACGCGAATGGGGTGATTTGTCGGGAAAACACCGTCTTTTCCTCTCTTGACGGGCTCGGGATCTATGTTGTTTTCAACCAATAGAATATTTCGGATAATAACTGTCAGTTTAAACCAAGCACGGCATACTGCATGGGTAATCTTTTTTCGCGTTTAATTAATTTATTTTTATTTTGGGTAAATTCTGAAAATGGACATTTGTCGTGGTATGTTAACGAAATTTCCTCGTTTACGAGAATTTTATTTTTTTAGCTGAATGCTTTTTCCACATGTCAGGTACACACAAAATGGCCTTGAAGTACACCAACTACCAATTTCTGTCTCATTGTAGACGTGCGTGATCAAAAATAGGCGATCTAATTATATAGGAGTATAAAATATTTGATTAATGCGCGTTTTCCGAAAGGATGGCTAAGTCACTTTTGTAACTGCATGCATCAGTGTTACCATAGTTTTGTGAATGGTAGCTATGGTAACAGCGCAGTTACACCTATTCTTTCAGTAGACGGGCATTGGTGTTGCAAATAATATCAGTGATTCAGATACTTTTTTCTTATAAAGTAGGAAACGTATTTAATTTAAATTTAGTATTTCTAATTAAAAACAAAAGTAATTTAATTAATTTATATCTTCAAAGTGATAAAATTACACTTGAAAACGAGCTATCTACTTGACATTTACGCCGTGTAAAAATTCTTCGTTGATTTACAGGTCGATCCACAAACAATTATCAGTTTTAAAGATAGCTTTCGGGTCTTAAAAAAATCTATTTTAAATTACAAAAATTTCTAAAAAAGACATATTACAGCTTTGTTACAATGTTGGATCGGAATATTAAAAAAATAGATATGGTAGATTTAACCCTTTACAGTTCGAAGTTTCGACTCATTACAATTTGTAAATGCGGTATTGTCAACTTCTTTGACCTACCTCTGTTTTTTTTTTACAACGGTGATGAGGCAATTGATAAACTGATAGCTGTTTTTATTGGTGGCCGCTTTGGCTCACAAGGCAACTGGGCGTTTGCACCGATTATCTGGCGATTATATCCGAACGTACCAAAAGGCAAGGTTACTAGAAACTAAGGTTGGCCGTTAGCATTTTGGACTAGGCGAGACGCAAGAGAGGGCGGGGGAAGTAGGCTTGTGACGTCACATGGAGTCTTTTTCCAAATCGCTGGGATAACAATAATTGAAAAACCAAGCTATGGGTATCGCTGACGTAAGCAATCGACTCCATCAGTCATAGACGTGACCATATTTACAGCCTCTTACATCCTACTAGTATTCTATTAACTTTGACCTAATTCCGCATAGCGAAATTTGTTTTCCAAAGGTTATTGACATTGTTTCTGGACACAATAATTCAGATTTAGTACCTTTAATTAAAACTTTTCTTTTGTTATACGTGCATTGAAAGTACAACATTACATACTTGTTTGGCTTGGTTGGCTTTTGCATAAAGGTCGCGCATGCGCAAATCAAAATTTAACAGTTTTCGTCCCTTGGAAAATTATTTTCGGATCGAAAGTATGCGTAGCGAATAACTAAGTTATTTTTCACCTTTCGTTCGAGATGATTCCTACAAGTAAGCGAAAATAGCGTCTTCCAACGCGATAATTTGACAGTTCGGTTTACATAGACTATTTTCCATTTACGGTGTTTTTTTGTTGTTCTTTCAGTACACTTAATACAAAAAGTACTGTGTGTAACTCGGGCAAAATTGACGATTGCGTCGCAATCGTTTGCAATAGCCAACTTTCAACCCTGTTTGCACAACGGACCATTATATATAAGCTCAGAAGAAAGCCTCGCAATCTATTCTGACTGCTAATCGCAATACAAGTCTGTTAGTTCTCTGATCACACACCATCACTCGTTCACCAAGGTTCGATCACAAAGGCACTAGACCACCCCTCGTCGTCGGATTTCTTGCCATATAGATGTCCATGTCGTGGTCCGTCCAGTTGTCGCTAGTGTCGCCACAGTAGTTGTTCAACGTATGCGTTGAACCTGCCGTGCTGTATCTACTGCCGGGTCTGTGATCCCTTGATCTTGATCTGGGTCTGTTACGTCGTCCGCCACCGCTAGGTGCGCCACCGGCTTGCGAACCGGCCGCCATATTGCTCACGTTGTACGACGTGCGTGACATGCGATCCGAAGCACCTGTTAACGATTGGCGGGATTGACGCAGTTCTGGAAAAAAATGTCTGTAATTAACAAAATTATTATGTGATCATATTTTTCGTATAACAGTGTTTTACATTTTTGTCAAATTTGCAAACTAAACATTTTTCTGAAATTTTGAGGAGATATAATTATGGAAAATGTGAGTAATCAACAGCTACGTTTCAACAACAGCTTAATTAGTTAAAGCACTCGAAGTATAAAACCAAATTGTCGTTGAAAAATTTCAACTCAGCTGGTTAACGGGAAGTTGATGAAAATTCAAAAGTGCAATTTGCACCCGAACGAAGCCGGACCGGTCAGTTAGTTACCATAATATTATATTGTCATCGGAACTATACATGTGTGCAAAATTTCAACTCAATCGGTTAACGGGAAATGAGTGAAAACTGGGCCATTAAATTTCAAACAAACAAATATACGGAACATGAAGTTAAATAAAACCGTTTAAAAATCACGTACCTTGTCGCGTCGTAACGAGGTTAGTGGGAAATCCTGACGTTGGTATATATCTCCCCGAATGATTGGAGAAGCTGTGCTGAGATTGTCCGTCGGCCACTGAGCGTACTTTGTTACCTTTGTTGCTGTGATGGGATATATGTGATCGCAAGTCGTCGTTTAACGCCGCTGTTTGTAACGAACTCGGCTGCTCCATAGCATAAATACGTGGCCGTTGAATACTTCTGCCGCTATACGCTGATACTTGATCCCATTCCTGTACAATAAAACACGTTGAATTCATGATCGATTTGTCTCAAAATGAGAAAAAGCGTTTTCAGAATTTGCTTGATTTTTGGATCGAAGTGAGTGAGGTTTCGTTTAAAGTCTACCGTACTAAATTTTTGTTCAGGAATTTGTTTGTAATGAAAGAACTTGAAATTTAATCAGAACATAAAAATCGTTCTAATTTTTTTTCCCGTAAAACACAGGAAGCAATGTTAATCGTACTAAGAAGAGTAGTATCGTTTAGAGAAGATAGTCGCGTCATTTCTGCACACAAACGAGTTTAGTTAGTTGTTCGTTGCTAGTCGAGACTAGAGTTGAGTAACTCAGATCTGAACCGGTTCAAAGAGCCGACTCTGACAGAAGATCCGTGAGAGCCGACTCACTTTTTTTTGAGCCGACGGACCAACGGATCCGCATAACTCAGTGAAACAATTAACACACAGAAGCACATTTTACACTTACGTATCAGTTCTTGCTTTGATGCATCTGTCAGCTCAAATGACTCATGCATCACATGTTTGGCTATGCATTCTTGATTCTATACAGGTCGTGATATGATTGACAGAACTAGGTAACTCAGTGGCAGACTGCAGTAACATATTCAGAACTCGGCTCTTTTTGAACCGGTTCAGTGAGCCGGCTCACATAAGGGATCCAGATGCAAAGATGCAGATCACTAAAAAGACCAGTTTTTCCCATCTTTAGTCGAGACGCACCATTGACAGAAGAAAATTAAAAATCACGCCACGACTGATCGCTTTTTCCACTCTTTTTACTGCGTAGATTCCGTTGCTACTATCTTCTCTAAACGACACTACTCTACTAATACCTCACCTTATGAGCATTGTAAGCGTTAAGTGTCGCCAGCGAAGACAGAGGTCCGCCGGGACTGTTGGCCGTACAGCAATTGACAGGCAGACCGGCAATCGGAAGACCGCTTTTAACGCCTCCGAGCTGCTGTTGTTGCAGATCGTGCATTTTACGCGATCGTCGTCTAGACGCTGCCACGAATACAATCACAGCAATTACTATCGTTCCACAGATTGCTGCACTCGCCGCTATTGTTATCTTGTCCATGTTTGAAGTTGAGCTAGACGAAGTTCGAACTTCGCGACACTGACTGTATGGTACTGATTCTGGAGTGACGCTCGTCTCTTCCAGTGAAATCACACAGACCACGATACATTCCTGCAATTGTTGGAAAACGATGAAATCCAATAATTTTTAACTTTTTTGTAATTGATTTTAAAATTCTGCTTACTTTGTCGTTTGAAAGGAATAAGTTTAGAGATGAAGCAGTCTACGGAAATTTAAAAATATTTCTAATAACATGAATCTTTATAAGATTTAATTTGATGGAGACGGTTTCTTTTTATCTCCTAGCTTTGAGATATTTGCGTATCGAAAACCAATAATGGATTAAACATTATTGAAAAGTTACAAGGAGTTCACAAATTTGATAGTAATAATAGTTACCTGAGATGGGACGTTTTTAATTTTAAATTCTCTCTCGCTAGCTTCTAAAGGTGGTCCTTGTTTAAAACTCTTATCACCAAACAGTCTGTATACAACTCTGAATCCTAGTATATTCGCAGTTTCCGAACCCCACTGAATAATTACCGAACTATCTTGTCTGTAGGCATCTTTAACAATTACTTCAGTTTCTTGTTTCACTTTCTTCGGCGGAAAACCAATCAACAACGGTGGTCTTTGATGCTGTTGCGGTTGTGGTTTGGTATTTTGTCTCCAAACCCCTTTTGTCGTTACTTCAGGCATTTTAGTTGTCAATTTCGAAGTATTTGGTGTCGTCGTCGTAGTTTGGGTCGTTGAAGTGGTAGTTGTTGTAGGTACTTCTTCTGTTGTTACAGTAGTTGTTTTCATGGTTGTTGTGGTAGTTGTACTTGTTGTTTTTGGTACTAATGAATCAACTAATCCTATATTGGTTCCGATATCTTCTGGACTAATGGCGGTAGCGACACCAGCTATTTCGTTGGAATTTGAACTACCAGCGCAAGTTAATTCTTCTGGTTGGATGGAATAGAATCCGCGATCTCTAAATCGCGGTGGACTTCCACAAAATTGTGGATTTCTTTCGCGACTTGTTACTTGTAAATCACCGTTATGAATCCAATCCACTACCCATTTTAAACGACAGTCACAATGTAAAAATCTTCCACCTAAACTTAAGCCGCGCAATGTTGAATTTAAGTGAGATAATGCAGCAAAAGGCACTGTTGATAATGGATTCCCATCCAATGCTAATAAAGTTATCGACGGATTACCACTAAACGCTTCATCGGGTAATTCCGTTAACAAATTAAATCCAATATCGAGAACACGTAATTCGGTTAAAATACTCATAGCAGCTGTTGGAAAGTCTGCTAATAAATTATTTAATAAGCTTAACGAACTCAAAGTCTTTTTGACACCTTCCAGAGCGGTCGGTCCTAAATTTTGTATAATATTTCTTTCCAAATTTAATGCTGTGAGTGAATCCAAGCCTTCTAAAGTACTCTTACCATCAGAGCCAGGCAATTCTCTTAATCCATTTTGTGATAAATCTAAGAAAGCTAATTTCTTCAAACCCTTTACAGCTTCAGGGATAACTTTTTGGCGTGTTCCTTTTAAATTTAAGTTTTTCAGTGAATTTTGTAAACCGTTTAATGCTTTTGAAGATAGGGTTACGTTGTTATCAGATAATTTCAAAGTCGCTAAATTACTTAGTGTTTCGAAGGCATTGTCTGGTACGTGTTTGATACGATTTCGTGATAAATCTAATAATGATAAATTTCCTAATTGACGTAAACTCGAAACAGGAACTTCTCCTATTTCATTTTCCTGAAGATTCAAATTCTTTAATGTGGTTTCTTGGCCGTCGAATGCATGTTTGGAGATCGTTTTTATTTTGCAGCCAGATAATTGAATATTGTTTATTTTTAAGTTTTTGAATATGTAATCGTCTAATGATATTAAAGACGAATTATTAATATATAAGAGATCGATTGGTGTACTACGTGCGTATTGGTCAAGTGATTTTAGTAGTCGAGGAAAATCTACCATGTCGCACTGAACTGATAACTCGTGTCCTAAATTGTAAGCGCATAAGCACGATGACTGAAGATCGACAACGTCGCGTTGCCAAGGACATTGGGCTGAAGTTAGTATCAGGACATGAAGAACGGCACTTGCCGCTATTAACCATGATACCGCCATGCGCCGGTTTCTGAAACAAGAAAAAGAAAATTGTAATTAAGATTGCTTTTTTGTGTTTGTGTATTGTAAAAAACAGTTGAAAATCCTCAAAGAAACAAAATTTCAGACACATGTCCTAAATTTTTAATACCATTAAAACTTGGAAACTTTTTTTGGTCCAGATCACGGTCATACATACTAGTTAAGAGACTAATAACGGATGGGGGTGTACCTAGCTTTTAAAACACCGTTCGAAGTACACTAGATTTTTATGTGATTCCCTCCGAGTGGTAACGTCATAATTGAGGACAACCTCATTATCACCGAAAAACTCGACGGGTATATACCATGATGATTCTAATGTATCGTATGCCAAAATGAATTTCTGTCTGTTCATCCATTTAAATTCTATAGGTAAATATTTAATGCACTTTGTGGAACCGGCACAGTATAGTGCATACTACATCACTGTTTCCTGTGACGTCAGACCTTACGTAATCTATTCACTGTGAACTCAAATGAAGTATTGAAGCTATACGGGGTGTTAGCTAACGATCAGTTTGAATTACGTTTCCAAAATTTCGTATTTTATTCCGACTGAAACAACTGCTTCAAGCATCGACTGCAAGATGTACAATAAATCTCTACAGAAAATATTCCACAGGCATATACACGGCCGCTCGAGCAGTCACGATCACACGGTGACATTTTTTCATATAGTCGAGCAGTTGTAACACGTGTAGAGACTACACGGGCTATTGGTAGCTCGTGATGATCTCAGAATTTTCTTTGTTTTGTGCCTATTCGATCAGTTGATAGTAACTGCTTGAGTGGTTCATGTACGTTTGGCGATTAACAGCTCAAACTGAATTAAAAGTCCACACCCATTGAATCGGATCGAACCGGCTCGGCACGGCAGTTTTGGGATACATGAATTTAAATGAGTTCCCACCCACTAGTCAGTTCGGATCGAGTCGCCAACATCCAGCATACTGGATGTTGTCGAATTGATTCGAACTTCATGTATCCCAAAACTGCCGATCGTGTCGAGCTGATCCAATCCGATTCGTTTTGTTTCTATTGAGATATATATCTACTTAAAAATTGTTGAAAATTAGAGACTTTGAAGCTCCAGTAACCTCTTATAAAATTTGTGAAACATTCCGTAGATTTTGTGCTATGTCATAAAATGTTTCAAATAGGCGCTTTTTAGTGTTGTCAGGTTAAATGTAATATTGATGTCACGAGCTGGGCGTATTGCACATAATTCATTAACCACATTTTATGTATTGTTCAGCTGTGCTATAGATATTAAAGTTTGCATTTCCGTTTATAAAGCGAAACTAATGAATCTTTGATAGGACAGACGTAATTGAGTACTTCCATGTATTTTACAAATTTAATCATTCATTTTACAGGCAATTTTTTAATATAAAAATATGTAACAAAATATTTATATTTTTATTGTGTTTTCGATTGTATGTTTTATCCGAGGATAATTTTTAAGAACTATTACCAATTCTAATATTTTGAAAAAATGCTCAGTCTACATGATTCCTGTTGCGCTGGATTAAAAAGTAGACCGCCAATCCAGTTACTGGACTGGATCCAGTGCATTCCAGTGTCTGTTTAGATTGTTCCAGTAGCATTCCAGCGCTGGATTTGAGTACTACTGGAATAATGTGAACCAGGCCTAAAGCAAATTTTGATTTTAGTAGTTATTAAATCATGTCTACGCTGATGCGGATTAATTTTAATTTTTTTAAATTTTCCTTATGATAAATAATTGCCCTTGTTTTTAATTTCTAGTCTAAAGCAAAACCATTTTGTCCGTTTTAAGGGCATTCTGATTCATTTTTTTTATTAAAAAAAATATTTCATTACTCAATGTGGTATTAAATATTTATTTGTTTCGATCGTTTGGACACAATATATTGTGTATTTCCGATTTCAGTCATCATTGATTATAAAGTATTTTAGATTAAACGATCAAGGAAATGAGAACGTTACTTAATCACACAAATTATTGACGTTTTAATTAATACATTTTAATTAATAATAAATTGCGTGCCATGGAGTCATTCATATTAAAGATTCACACTCTCAGAGCATTGTTGGCGATGCCAAGGCAGGGTTCTTTGACTTATCCTCATCATTTAGAGACAGCAGGCTGTCTTTCGTAGATAAATTATTAGAAACTGTTGGCATGGTACAGAAATATTCAAATTCTCACTTGAATTTAGATTAAAGATTAAAACAAATTGTGTAGGCTTTCACGGCTGGCGTTGTTGCAAAACTTCTTGGTTTCCGGGCTTGTACGCCGTGGTCCATTGGTATTTTTACCTGACGTTTCGTCTACAACTGCGGTAGAAGTGTCCTTCTCGGCTGCTCACAAGCAAGTGAGAAGGACACATCGCCTTTGATAATGTCTACCGCAGTTGTAGATGAAACGTCAGGTAAAAATACCAATGGACCACGGCGTACAAGCCCGGAAACCAAGAAGTTTTGCAAACGTTCGTATGTTTCGCGCTGGTAATTTCAGAGATTAAAAAACCGAATAAAAAATATTTTCACTGCTTAAAAGTTTATATCTTCCCGAGCAACATAGGCTATGTATTATTACGCTACGATAAAACGGGGATGAACAGTAAGCAAAAATGTAAGTCAAGTCGGGTATCATGCGCGCGATTTCTAAGCTGAATTGGTTTACGCTGGTTAAACTATAGAAGATACTTGTAGTGTAACAGATGAGAAATTTGTCGCTCTTGATTATTTTCGTGCCAGATTGGTCTACCCGGGCGTGGCCGGATCTGAAAGCCAGTTTGTATTAAATAATTATTATTAAATCTAGTTGACGAAGAAACGGCTGTTTGATATTTTTTACCGTATTCCTTAAAAAACAGCTCATTTACATGCCGTTATGGCATTTAAAATGACCCATTACACCCTCGTGTGGTAAAATAAAACAAAAATGGACACGTAGTTGTTCGCTAACCAATTCAGTGTTAAGTTTGCACATAGTGAAAGTCAAAAATTTTGAATATACTGAAAATGAAGACAAAAGTCGCTATTTTATAAACGGATACGACAAAAAATATTATATCTCGGGCGTAATGATATTATGATATTATGGCTTGTCAGTGCCTCAATACGTCACTAGATATTAAATCTAGTATCTACTATAACAGTTTTAGAAGACATTCAAAAACAACATTTTGGAAACCTCTGATTAAATCAGAATTTATAATGATGTCCTTACACAGTTTGAGTTTGTACTTGTTATGTAATTTTTCTTGTTTTACAATTCATTTAATTTTTAATTCAGTTGAGTTTGATCTGTGTTTTGTACGCGTGCTTTAAATCTACTGTTTTTTTTTTTTTTTTGTAAATTGATTTGTTTAATCGATTTGTGAAGTGAATTTTTCAAATTCATTAAAACTAACTTGTGGTGTCTTTTTTGAACGCTAAGTGAAACTTTTTGGTGTGATCGCTGTGCGTGATCGATTATTTGTGTTTTCACCTCTACTAAAAATTTAAGTATTCTTTCCCAATGGCAGCCTGTATCTCGAATGCCATCTTTGACGTGTATGGTAAGACAATTATTTATTTAACAGAATCTTGATCACTTATAAAGTGGTCGATTTTATTTATTAATTTATATGTCAACGCATTCCTACGATATAATATAGAAAAGAAATGATGCAATCATGGTTCGCAGGAATTTACGTGCATTCTCTTGCAAATGGAGACATAGTATTACCCTACTGCCAGACTATGCTCCTCGCACTGCTCCTCGTTCTGCTTATCGCGCTGTCGCGATGTTGCCCTAAGCGGCCAGACACTGCTGTACTCGCGACGCTCCGCACTCGGCTTTCGCCTTTCGGCAATGGGGGTCGATACTGTGGCAGCGTGCGCACTATGCCAACACTTAGACCGCTTGATGTGTACTGAGTGGCGCGGGAGTATGTGGCCGGCTTACTCGTGCTCTTATTGCCGGTCCTTTGACTCGCGCACAAAAAACCGACAATCGAGGGAGCACTGGGCATAACGAGGAGCATGACGTGCGGCATGACGAGTAACGCGGCCACTCAACGTCTCTGCCTCCTTTCCTCGCTACTTCCAACGCCACTCGTCGAGTGTGTGGCTGAGGCATTAGATATATAACCGATCACACTCAATACAAATTCACCATTTTTTGCTGTTTTCTCTATTTTGCAACAAACTAGTTTTTCAAAATTTCGGTATGTGCCTGTATCAACATATTTTAGTTCTACGTTTCATGTAAAATTTAATGATATTTATTTCTTACTCAATTAATTTTTAAATATGATTGAATCAAAAAAAATTTAATGTAATATTAAAACTTTTTCATTCTGAGGTCAATTCACTGGATTCTAAGTCTAAATAGTAGAAGTATTCTCTTTCATTTGACTAAAAAACTAGATTTATCGACTTAAGACACCAAAGAATCTAGCGTTTAAATTACAAGGCATTATGATTTTGAAAAAGACCACCACATTAATCAAGACGTTGGCTAAATATATTGTATTTTTTTCTGTTTTAAAATTGTTCATCATTTTTATTGAATAACAAAGCGAATTTGTTGTGCGAAGATTGCACTATGAATAAAATTATTATGCAGCTGATTAAAGTTGAACTGAGATAAGTTTTATACCAAACCATAAAACAATTATTATGTGATGAACACTTCTGTTTCCATATTAGTTCATGAGGTATTATAATACATTAGTCTATTATTGTATTGTTCTTCTAATCCTACTATACATACGTAGGTTTGTAGCTAATAAATGTTGTGTCATAGAAAATGAAAGATATTTAATTTTCAAAATAATATTTTGTCAACTTTTTCATTATGTTATGGCTGTTATGCCTCTTTGACATTACTCTCTTCTATGATAAATAATAAAACATATTATATTAGTTAATATACCTATACTGTCGTAATACCATTACGCACGAAGTACACATGGTGTTTTTTCACGTACCTCGTATTAAATTTCAAAATTTCTGACAGTTCATTTTATTACTGATTTTATTAGAAGGGATTTTACCAAATGTGTCTTGCTGCTTAAAATTTTCAAAAGCTATATATTCTTGCTCTAAAAAATTAATAAAAGAAACGTGATATTTGTAAATATTTCTACAGGAAGGCAAAATAACATTTTGAAGTTTTTTTTTATAACCTTATGTCAAAAATACTATCAAATTTGACCAGCTCAATAATTTTTTCTCTGTTACAAAATTTGTAAAATTGCTAATTTTCTTGTTTTCTTTATAAAATGATGAGACGACAACAGAGTTTTATTTCATTACCATAACGTGCAAGGAGAAACACGAACACTTTTTTGACCTAGCAACTTCTCCTAACTCACTTATGGTAATGTATGTGGGTGAACGTTTATTTAAATACCACCTTCTACGCATCTGGTTCTCGAGGCGTTTCTAATTTAACGCTGGATTTGTTTTCATTAATCACTAGATCTTAGTTTGACAGTGAAGGATCTTTCGTGAATTTTCGAGTCGCGAGGTCGCGTAAGGTCACACCAGTTAGATGTTTATTTTATTATTTTTATATGTAACACGAAATGTATGTTGTAAAAGAATTCGCCTGTACTTTTAATTTAATATGTATGTGAACTTGAGAATAGCTCAAGGTCAGTAGATTACAGAGGTTGCCTTGTTCCGTTTGGTAGTAGTGGGTGGATGACGTCATCCGACGGACCTATCAATTGACTGCGTGGCAACGGCTGGTGTTTATAAACTTTAAGGGCTGTATATATGACAAATGTCAAAGAAATCAAAAGACGGAATATTGATGTAATTTGTAATAAGATAAAAAATTTACCGGTTAAATACTTGACATTTTTGATATTTTCACTATAGGTTAATATGAAAGGTCCGCCAGCTGAGGCCATTCCAGCGCTTTCACTGATTGCTCAGAAGGAACGAGGTAACCTCTGTAATCTACTAGTCTTGATAATAGCTCACTAATTGCTAGGGTTTTATTTATTTGTTGTTTCCATGATTATAATCTGGTAAAGTATCAGAATTTAGGGCTTAAGCAGTAATCTGAGATTTACATGATTTTTAACTAATCTACCATTGAGTTCCTGCAAATAGTCGAGATCGATATTAATATGGCTCGTCTGTTACAAACCCTTAGCTTCCAGGTTCTAATATAACTGGTAAATGGATCAGTTGGATTGCGTATATTTATTATAAAAATATAGTGAAAATACGAATTGATAGAAGACTGTGATATAAGCAAAAATAATATTCTTATGCGGCATTGAAGCAGCATGATGTTTTTTTTTTCAATATAGACTAAAATGACCTACAATAAAAAAACGGTATATAGTGATATTATTTTGCAATTTTTGTAGCGATAACTTGCCAAATTGACCCAACTGCGTTAAACATTAACGCACGGCAGTCTTGATGTGCTATACCGTATTATTTTTACGGTATATGCAATTAGATTGTCAATTACAGGTTCGTAAGTTGGTTAGCTGTTCATTTTCACTCAACCAACTGCATCTGAAGTTAATTTACGCAAATTCCGTTGATTTTAACGTGTTTCAATAATTGAAATATTATGTATCGAAAAACAGAAATATGCGCGAAAACGAAGAACCATAAAAAACTTGAAATCAAACGATTATTGAGAAGTAAAAATAAGCGTTTTTTTTTTGTTTAGCGGCGGTTATAAATATATCGTTAATTTAGTGCAGACATGCAACATTAATGAGAAATCGAATGTCATTACTAGTTACGTACTACACACACTGTGGCATAACATTGAAGGTAAGAATTTCTCAAACACCTAGTTAAATTATCTCACACTCATAAAATCATTTTTAATTTATCTGCACCAATAAATCATTCGTGATTATTGTAGATTGTTGCGCCGTTTATGGTATGCAAATCTTTTTCATTTTAACGAATAATGGTTGTACTGAATGTTTTTACTATAGATGTGGGAGAATTTTAAAGGGAAAAAGACTAAATTTTTTCACTTAAGTAAACAACAACCGAAAAAAGTACATAATAACCAATGGAGAAGTGAGCATACTTTTTGAGTCATTAGTTACTAAATTTACCAAGTGCCGAACCCATTGTACTTGTGTCTTAGAGAAAGATAACAATAAAACCGCCCCAAGACTGACAGAAAATAGTGATTTTAAGTCTGACATGTTCCCAATAACATATTTACTTTAGGTTGTAAAAATCACAAGATTACAATAACATTTACACAATTTTAAATTTGTATAATTTGGGGTAAATTATGTATTTTTGAATATAAAAATGATTATCTAACCCGAATTTCCACTTATGACGTAACTAGATCTATTCTATACTCCTATTTAGCCGAGAAACGGTAATTCCTGTACCGGCCATCTTGATTGAGGTTTTCCATGGTTTCCCTCAATTAATTCCAGATAAATATCGAGATGGTTCCTTATTTGAGGCCATGGCCGATTACCTATCAAACTCCTAGTTCAAAAATTTCCTACCTTATCCTAATTTCCTATAATTCCTTCATTCGCCCATTGCTATTATATAAGTTGAAGTTTTAAAAAAATGTAGAAAATAACGGGAGGTGGTAAATGGAAAATAGTCATGGTGCGAATGGCGTCTGTTATGACATAAAGTCGAGAAACGGACGTTAAACGCATTATTATTATTATTATTATTATTTAGCCTTACGAACTACGTATGAATATTCGAAACTGTTCGACATTATAATAATTATGCAGTATTTTCCACGACAACGACATGTTTGTTTTTTTGAGTAGTTTCTTTTTTATGGTATGTTTTTCCCACCTATGCATATTTTTTTAAATGTAAAACTTGTATAAAATTTAAAAACTTTAAAATAAAAATCGATCACGTTAAAATATCGTAGCACTACAATAATGTAACGCCCCCGCAAACTACCCCCACACCTCTGCATTTGAACTTAATATCATAGGTTGGCTTAGAGAATGACGTCACTATTATACATCATGGCGGATTTACTGCAAAGTTTTAATCCGCGATGCTGTACTCGGAATGCTACTCTGACAGTTTTTACACCAAAATCAGTAAATTGCATACGTATACTTAGAACGTGTCAAAACCAGGGTTTAATGTGTACTAACTGTGTTACAGTTTCCATATATGAATTTACCTCCAAGTCAAATATTTTAGATTGCGACAGCCCTATGATAATTGTGACGTAGACGTTTGATAGTGAAATTTGATTGTTAAGGCTGTCGGAACGCTCTGAATTTCGTTTGTGCTGAGACCCAGTGGTTAGGGGCGAGGTAGGCAAAAGACATATTGTGGGTGTGGCCTTCTTTAGCTCTGTCTCGCTCAAATCATCCGCACGTTTCAATTTTTGGCTGGTGCCAACTACGAGGATAAAAGATCCAATTGCAAGGGTGCCGCTGTCAATTGATTACTCTAATTTTTGGAAATATTTTGAAGATTTAAAAAACTTTTCCGAAAAAGGAAGAGTCACTTTAGGTTTGTGATGGAACAGTTTTGTGAAATAACTACGAATAAGGTCGTAGTGTGACATTGAAAATGTGCGTTTTTTTGGCACAATTGATGCCAACTTTTTTCTAGTAAATCGTACATAAATTACAAAAGTAGTCCATTAGAGACTTAGATTTGTCCTTTATCTTCCTTACAGAGAAAGAATTTTTGCAAAATGTCGACGAATAAGTCTACAATCAGTTGACAGCCGAAGCTCTATTTTTGGCTTAAATTCAAAGCGTTCCGACAGCCTTAACAAGATTAGAGCACCTATCAGATTATGATAACCTGATGTTTTAAATTGCAAAGAATGTACTATATTAGATATCGAAGGAATGATTCTCGATTTGCTATGCATTTTCGTTTACATCTCATCCTTCTTGAGTTGTTGCGTATTATTACGTAGTCTGTATCACTCAATAAAAAGGAGACTTTCAAACAGTGAATGAAATTCTCAAATCGGTTTAATATTTTCTGAGTTAACGTGAACAAACACCAAGTATAGATTAATTAATTAAGTATTTATAATTTATAATAATTGTGCTGTCAAATTTTTACAAAAGAAATTTAAAATTATTGAGCTTATTTGATAGAAAATATAAATAACTTCACAGAAGTTTTATTGCAAAACTATTTTTTGTGAACTCAATTCACCAAAAATAACTCTAAAACAGGAATGTAGTTTTAAGGCCAAAAAATAAGACAGACGTTACAATTTATTTCATGTGCAACGTTTCGTCTACTTATGATATACTCGTATTTAGACTTTTTCGAATACTGCAATTTTTTTGTCCACATACAAATATTTCTTATTATTATCAAGACGAATACATCTAATAGTGATCCTAAAAAATTTAATAATTGTTAACAAAATTATTTACTTTAAATGTATTTTCTTTACGTGACCAGTCCATGGTTAGTGTGAATTTTGTTTTGCTCCTGAATCTTCTGCGTCATTTAAAAGTTTAAAGATTGCTTTAATCTTTTTGAAACGTATTTTAATATTTAATTAAACTTTGTTTGAAAAGCGACTCTTGTTATAGATAACTTATAACACCTACATTAATTTAGTGAAATTGAGTATCGAAATGTCATCGGATAAAGTGATCTGATGAAGTATAATGTCAGACAACTAACCAGTTTTATTTTTGTCAAATATTCAGTTCTATATACAGTTAAACTTCGCATCTATTCGCGACAAAAACTGTAACCTTAAGTATAATTGCGTCAGGTACAAAAATATTGTTAATTTTATTAAACTCGACGCTATTATGTGTCGCAGTATTTTGGTTTATAAAAAGCCCAGACTATATTATATCAGACAGTCACACCGATTTTCTTTTTCAAAACTCCTTTTTTATGTGCAAATGTCAGCGACCTTGGGAAGGTCGCTGACAATTTTTGATAAAGCGATCCGATGAAATGTCACTGTAAGAATTTCTAGGTCATCTTACTGTAAAAAATTTAGGCTATATGTCGCTATGATCATATCTCTTAAAATTCGACGTTTTTAGGGTTCCGTACATCCGATGAAAAAACGGAACTCTTATGGAATTACTCTCGTATTTGTCTGTATGTCCGTCTGTTACAGATTATTTTTTTCGAATCTGCTGGATGAAGAAAGTTGAAATTTGTGACATATATGTATAGAGTTGAATGATAATCAGGAACGTATAGCGTAAATAAACGAATTCCGATTTTGAGGAATTATTTTGGAGCCAAATTAAAAAGTAAAAAAATAATTTCAAGTGCATTATGCGACGTATCAAATGAAATACAAATATTTTTTTATAATTTTAAAATGACTGTTATTAAGGAAAATCGAGCATTGTCCCCCTTATCTTCGAAAATATAGAGCCTAAAATTTTGAACAAATAAGAAAAATACGACCAATCTCATATTTTTTATTAGGGCAACGAAGCTGAAAAAAAGTCTATCGTTTTTAGATGACGCAATTTTTTTATTCACTGAGTTAATATTTTTGAAGATAGATTGTTTTAAACGTTTCACTGTAATATTAACATGTTATAAATAATAACTGAATAGCATATCAGATCGCATGCTAAATCAATTGGATTAGTTGTTAGAAAAGCCCATAGTAAAATTTAGAAAGTTACAAAATTTATTTTAAATAATCAACTAGATAACTAACTCTCTAAAGTATTTTAACAATATTCGAAATATTTTTTTCAAAATAATATACACTTATTGATGATTGTCACGTAAAAAATTAATAGTAAAGTGTAGTCAAGGTCAATAAATTAATTACACTAGTTTCAGTCCACAATTTGGTTTGCGTATCGGTTTTGAAGGGTAGAAAAAGTACCCTAGATACTTTATGTTCAGAGTCCAGTAGTGAACTAAGTTTTATTAAGATCGGTTCAGCAGTTTTAGAGTTATACAGGTACAACTTGTAAACATGCTTCTTGCGTATAGTTATCATGCAAAATGCTCAAAAATTCACAAGAAAACATTACAAATTAATATGTATTTTAGTAAAAATTAGGAGTGCACAACATTTTTAAAACATTGATATTGTTATCGATTAGTGTATCGAAAGATCTTCGATTTTTTGCCGGATGCGTCGGAAACTCACTATCAATTTTAACAAAACATTGATGTTCAGAAATTATCCATAGTTCTTTGTGCCTTCCTAGTATAAATCGATAATTTGGTTTTAGTGTCATATATTGAATTAATTAATTTTGATTTATGCAATATTTATTTTAATTGATCCGTACCGTTTAAAAAAAATATTAGTTCCTCGTTGTACTGATTTTATTGTCATTTCAATGAATAAAAAATTGGACTAATCGGATGTTTTTATTAATGAGCGATCTAGAAAGTACGTATTTGTCTGTTAATTACTCAAAACGTCGTCAATCTTCTTCGAAACGAAACTAATGTCTACATTTAAACTTTCCATACGGAGGAATTATTCTCGCTTGAAAAAATACATCGACCTGAATCTAAATCCAAGCACGCTATCAAAAACTAATAAAAATCAAGAGGAAAAGTTTAGGTGTTTGTTTGTGACGAATATCTCAGAAACTACTGAACCGATTTGAAAATTTACTTACCTATTTGAAAGTCTACTTCTTCCTGAGATAAAAGCGGAATGTGCACTGAGCGAGAAATGTTAACTAATCCGGTGTAATATCTGAATTAAATTGGTTTACGCTGTACAGTAAAGTGATATATTTATAAAAGATTTGCTGATGTTGATTATTTCGTTGCCATACCAAAATCTGTCTGGACAAATCTGGGCCGGAAAGCTAGATAAAATGTTTTGAGTACTCTTGTATATTAAAATTTACATATTAACACACACTGTTACTAGAAGTACAAATAATTTATTTTATTAACACTATATAATTAGTACTTATCTGGTATCTTAAAAAATAATATAGACAGCATGTTGCATTATTATAAGCTACTTCCTTTTTTACATAACATCGTCTTTAACATTTAGCTGCCAGTTACGTGTAACTGAAGGTCGCTTACTATCCTTCTACACTCTGAGCTGTTAGATTACACATATTTTGAACTGGATGTGTCGTCTCAGAGCAATGTGATTATAGATAGATAGATAGATATTTACTAGTTACAGTATGTAACAAATTATTTTTCGTATTACAATCATAGGTACGTACCTACCTATATAAAAATGGGTGTGAGTACACTTATGTAAGCGCGTTTGAAGTTATACTTCTTTGGCGTGATTAAAAACTCATTGTTAATATACATGCAAATAATTTATTGAAAAAAATATAATAAAAGGACGGGAGCGAAATTAGTATTAGACGCTATATACGCACATGCGAACATGGTCTCTACCATACTCTATACTCTTCATTTAGTGAACCGAAAAACAAATATAACGATATAATAATATGGCAAAGACTTGATCACTAATGTAAGTCTACTCTGTTGGTAGGCTCTAATTTATTAGTAGCCTTTTTCTGCTAGCTACTTCAATCCTCTAAATTTTATTTGGGAGATTTCGGCTATAACAGTTATAGTAGTAATAAAATTATCTAGATGTTGCTGACCTCAGATGTTGAGCGTCTATAATCTGCAATCTAATCTAAAATTATCTTGTACTACGTACAAAATAATGCATGTAATTCAAACTTTTTTATATATTATATAGATCAAAAGCGACTTGATCGAATAACATAAAACAAGCTGTAATGACCGTCTTTCAGTATATTTTCATCTAGAATATGATGAATACTTCGTTAGGTTTCTAGAAATCTCTGTGGATCGTCGTAATAACGTATTATGAAATAAATTTAAAACATTTCCGGTACTTCGTGATCTTTTTATCCGGGTTTTTCAACTTTTACAGTCCTCTAGGATAGAAAGAGTTGACCAAAACAGATTTTACAACTTTAATACCCCAACAGAATAAACCGTAAAAGTTTGTACTTGCATTATAAGTATTAAATAAATGTTTAGAACTAAAAGATCAAATGAAAATTTATTATGAAATGGAGAAAACATTTGTATTTGTAACAATTAATTTAATCCAGCGTTTCTCAACCTTTTTAGCCCCCAATAACGTAAAAAAACAAACAAAAAACATATGTTTGACTTTCAGGATCCAGTTTCGAATCGTTCATTTATTCATTTAGCATAAATATTTTCCAATTTATTTTTTATTGACAATATGACATTTAAACTCATTATTATTATTGTTATTAATTAGCTTTTCTTTGGAAAACGTTCAGTTAATTAATTCATAAAGAAATACTCTGAGAAGTTCCAACGTTGAAACGATTCATGCGTTTCTAATGAATACATAACAATTTTATTGATTTGCGATGTCCTGACAGATAATAAAATATCAATTCTTATAGTCTGGTGTCCTGACAAGTTAATTGGATGATTAACTGACCTCGACAAGATCCTTTTTCATTTCATAATAATAAATGCAAATGTTTTTCCCAAGGAAATCTAGTTTTTGCAGTATTCAGGTTGTAGGTTTGATTTACACCTATATTTGAATTTTAAATAATCACGTAACTGTTCATTTTGAAATCAGCGTACTTATGCTTTTTTAAAGTTATTAGTGTATTTGCCATATGGCAACATACACTATTGGCGTCGGTCGGATGGCGGGACCTAGGGGTCGGACCAAAATTTCTCGACGTTTCATAACCTCCTAAACACTTTGCCACCATTTTTAAAAATGTTTATATATATATGTATATATATATATATATATATTTATATATATATATATATATATATGTGTGTGCGGGCAATAACTTTCGAAAGAGTTAATTGATTTCAACTAAATTTGGCACACGCGTTGAAATCCATCACCGCAAAAAGCCTATTTAAAATGGGCCTAATCAGGTCATTTTAAGGGTAGGTTTTAGGGGTTTAAAATTGTTTTTGGACCCCAAAACACCAAAAAAATTCTCCGAATCGTTTCAAAATTGAAATTTAACCGTCTGGTAGTAATTAAAATGTGTCCCTAAAATTTTAATAAAATCGGCAGGGCAGGACCGGATTTACAAATTTTGTGAAAACACTATTTTGCAGATAGGGAATTTTTTACTGAAAGGTGTATATAATTTTGTATATAGGTTCGATTGATAATAATATTGCAATTAAGAAAAAAAAATGTTATTATAAGGGGTGTATTAAGGAGTAAAATTTTTTATTTTGCCCAAAAACCAACTTAAGTTCGCATAATAAAGCCACACTGCCTGTATAGCAAATACACTATATTGTCGGCAGGGTTTTGGCACTGCGACCCGGGTTTTTTAATTTTGTATTATATAAAGTAACGTAAAATCGGAAAATTTGCTTTATCGAGATTCCAGATCGACCTTGTGGAAAGTTTGTGCGAAGCTGTGAACGTTAAAATAAAATTTTAAAATATCGATATTCAATATGGAAAACCATACATGATTTTTCATTTTCAAAATAATGGCTATGTATAAGAACCAGGGAATTTTCCTTAAAGCTCTAAAGCAATATTTAGACGATAGTGAAATCATTTATCCGATTGGCACATAATATACGCACACTGGATGGTGCCGACTAATGCGTGGGAACTCATATAACTCCATGTATCCCAAAACTGCCGATCGTGCCGAGTCGATCCGATCTGATTCAGGGAGTGTGAGAAAACATTAAAAAAATAATTAAAATTGATGCATTTTTGCAGCAGTAATTATTTCTTTTGTTCACAATAGTGGACAAAAAGTTGAATTATTCTAATCGATTTGAAATAAGATAGCGAATAAGTTTTGAGAAATGAACAATTTCGTCTTGTTATTTACATTCTAGATAGTAAGGACTCTCATTTCTGACATAATTAATTACTATTAGAGTTGTTTGTATCAAAAGTATTGCATTACATAGGTACGCCATTATATAAATAAAGGTTAGGAACAGCGGTCTCTAATTATAAATTCCTAGGATTTTATAAACTGAACATTTCATCAAAATCTTTTCACCGTACCGCAGTTTGTGAACAGTTACATGCTTATTACTAAACAATACATCTATGGCCAAAATGCAAAATGGCTCATGTCGAATTTCGAGAATTTTTCGTGCGCCTTTTGACATTAACGAATATTGTTGAATTTTATGTTTAGATTTAAGAATGTCATTTGCTTTATTAGCAGGGAATTGAACAAAACTCAAAAAGTAATGCCAAATTTACCGTTAAGGGCGCTAGCTATATAATGACCTCAAGCTGTGAATACTGAATAGTTCATAACGTTATTTGTTTCAAATAAAGATCTCCATTGGGGGTTATAAAGGGCTGTATTGTTTTTTTTTTTTTTTTTTTTAAAGTTCCGTACCCTAGGGGTGCCTATTGTGGCAACGTTGCCCGCCCGTCCGTCTGTTAAAGGCTCTAACATCGAAATGAACTGAGATATCGTCTTGAAATTCATCCTCAGCCCAAAGACAAAAATCATGTTTAAAACGTTGAAAATATTATAAGCAGGGGGGAGTCCATACATGTAAAAGTGAGGCTGCAAAAATTTTATTTTTTAACCTAGGTTTATGGGGTACTCGTTAAGTAGAAGAACATGACTGTTTTATTTTTTATTTTTTTTTGTTTGTGATAGGAAGATATCGCGAGACACGTAATCGATAGTGTTCTTTTTTACGGCAAAAAATGTAGAATCGTTTAATATTCTTTTAATGAAAATGTGACATAATCGCTTTTGCATTTTGGCCATAGATATACGTATAATGTTGAACCCAACCTTTGCAATGCATTCCTTTTTACTCATCTCTCCCATATGGTACGTATAAGTTATAACAGTTAATTATAATTTATTATTTTACATATTTAAATAATGTGCAGTTATTGTCTGTATTATGCAGTCTTACTGGAACGCGATCTAGATACCCCAGCTTTTGATATTTATATAAATAATTAGCCTTAACGATGGGTTCGCTTGCGTAAACGGTTTTGCCAGGAACCCAAACGTTGCCGGATAACTTTCAGGTTTCTGTTCAAATGAACTGCTGTTTGAATATTTCTTAATTCTTGATAAGTTTTTTGTATAATATAATTTTTATCGACAAAGTTGAATAAAGCCTTAAAGTTTAAATTTTTGGAGCTGCGTCTCTTAACGCAGGCTTTGGGACTGACAGTGAACTGCATAAAAACGATCGAGCGTCACGAAACGAAGACGCACATAATTATTTGTGCTCAGGTCATAACTTACATAAGATAGAAACATTGCGCACTTAGTAAAGAACTACTAACAATATTTTATTTATTTACAACTTATAAACAGACGACGGCTTAATGATCTAATCGATCGTGTAAGTTTATTGCTTTTTTTAACTGCCGATTTTATAGTTGACATACCTACCTATTCATTTTAAAACATATTTAAGATATCACAGAAAGAGATTTTAGATTATAGACGCTCAACATCTGAGGTTATCAGCTCTAATATATCAGGATTATGTAAGTAAATCAATTCATTTTAAAGAATTCGCCTTGGGCACTATATTGACATATGTGCAATCGTTTCTACCACATCAATACAATAGATTACTTATAGATTATCGATTATAAATTATGTAATTTATCATTTTGAACTTACGCAAGCACATGTCTATTGATGCCACGTTTATAATATTTATTATTTGTATAGCAATATTGCGAATACAGTCTTAAAATATTTATACCCCCTATATAAATTCACCTACTTTTTGTCCAATGGCACAGTTTCGTAGAACTTATTTAAGGTTATGGCCTGCCAAAGTTTACGTAGCAAAACGCATAAACATTTATATTTAAATAATAAATTGAAAATGAAACTGATGCGTTCACCAATTCTTAAATTAGATCTTGAGAACTGACGAATCATAGAAATGTTATACAAAAAAAAACAACGAAATTTCTCGGTTGTTCCCAAGGTCATTTTTTTGGCATAAATATGAATATTGTTAGATGTTTATGTTAATGGAGAAATTACAAAATCTGAAATACAATTTTAGTTTTTATTAAATTGTGAGGTGGTATTGCGAGAAATAATTTTATACTTGGTTTGGCAGATTAATTTACAGCAAGCTGCATAAATTTAATGAGAATTCTGCATACTATAAGTATGTTAAGATACGCGATATTTTGTTTGAAATGAAATGCAATGTAATTCCTCTCGATATATTACGTACTACAAACAAATTGATGTCACTGTATAATGCAGGTCCTTAATCGTGACTATATCTATAGACTCGAAAGGCAAAACACAGTTATGTCGATTTTTTTCTAGGGTTATCTGGGATTAATACTAATTCATATTTTTTTAAATTTATTATTATTATTAACTAGATGTTCAGTCTGGCTTCGCCCGGGTGCACTCGTTCGCTTGAATTTACAAAAAAGCGGATTTTTTATTTAAAGTCTCACAAAACTTCTTCAAACTTAATTTGCTTGTATCGAAAATGGTACACTGATTTTAATAAGCACAAACAGACGTCTAGATCTTTACTGGTTTAACAGTTGAATGCGTTTATAGTTAAAAAAAAAATACAAATAAATCTTTGAACGGTCGTAGCTTCTAAACTAAAAGAGATATATAAATGCTTTTTTGTGCTCAACTTCAAAAATATTTTTAAAATTTTGATTTTTGCGATTTTTTGACGAAAATCGAAATCTTACAGAACGTTTTCAAATTTCCTATACTTATAGAAAAAAACATGCTGATTTGTTGACCACTGTATTGAACGCCCAAAAGAAATTAAATCTTGAAAACTGCACAGCTTGTTTTATGTAATCTTGTAAGGATTGGGGCTTGCTGGTTCACTTTCTATTCGTTTAGAATACCGTTTGTTTTCTTTTTGTAATGGGAGAGGCTCATGTATGATCTAAGTGTTAAAGCATCTGCAATCTGCATGAATATCTGTGAATATGTTTTATGAATTAACAAGACATTTCATACATAACTGGTTTTATTGTACGCTATTATATTTTGGTGGTCCATTCTTGTTTCTTGTAGACAGTTGCGTACTAGGTTGTGTTAAATATTTTTAACTTTGCGTGGATAATAATTTAAAAGGGCAGTTGAAAGAATTTGTTTTTCAATGGTTCGAAATCTTGTCTGTATGGGTCAAATTCAAATATTGAAATTTGGGCCACTTCCCGTTAACCGAATGAATTAAATTTTGTACACATGTATTTCCGATAACAATACGTGAATCAGTCGTATTTAAAATTAATTATTAATGAGTAATTAACTTAATTTGTCGAATTAATGAATGGACGTAAAACTGATGTGTAGGAATACGGAACTGTAGTTACAAACCGTGTTAGCTCAGGCAATAGAACACGAGACTCAATGTTGTGGGTTTAAGCCCACTTTAGGCGAATGTTTTTTTTATCAATGGTTTTATTTGTAAATTGAAAAAATAATGTATTTGTTCGATTGTATGAAATTAAAATAATTAAGACTAAAAATTAATATACTTATTAATTGTTTTTTTAAACAATGTATTCTTTTGCACTAAAAAGTAGAAAATATTTTGGATCAGAATAATTTTCAACAAAGGATTGGGGGCTCATAAAAACAGCAACATCACTATTTTATGATCTCCCACTGGTTTGTTTTACAAATGCTGAAATTTTTTCTGATCAAAATTATTTTTGATTGTCAAAAAAAAAATAGGTAATTTATTTTGTACTTTTACAAAAAAATCGTTCCTCAATGTAATAAAGAGGTGATAAGATTTAACAATTCTCGTAATCTGTGCTTGGTTAATAAACTGTCAACATTTATAATATTCTGTTAAGTTTAGCTAACAATTACAATGTTTTTGTAGTTAGTTGAGAATTTCAGAAAGTAAGGTATTCAAAACTGTCAAGTTGAGGTAAATGCTGGAATAACAAATATAATTAACTATTGTAGCATACAGATAAAACAAAATAACATTCAGAATGATTTTCGGATCCAAGAGAGATTTTGGTGTTGCCACTGCATGTGTTCAGAAGTCTAACACTTGAACTTTTGTATAACTACGTATTATTTTTTAATTTTTGACAGGTTCACGTTTTTTCGCTTACATAATGTTATAAATTTATAACATGTGCATTTTTTTGTATTTTAATAAATTAAATCATTGCAAATAAGATTAATAAGTTAATAATACGTTTCACTATTCGAGAAAAGTGGATGTATTGGTGAAAACAAACCAGACGTTTTTTATTGTACGGTATTGGAAATATTATTGTAGGTACTTGTTTTCTAAAAGCAATGGTGCCTAATGTTTAGTTCTATGTACAAATTTAAATGTGCTTAGTTAAAATAAATAAATCATCTTTAAATAATAATTGTTAATTCATGTAGGTATTTGAAGCTTTTCTCTGTTTAAGCTTTTATTCAATGTTTTCCGACATAATGGAAAATAATGTAGACAAAGAGAAGAAATAATGTACAAAATTGTTGTAGAGGCACAGTTGAAAACATGTACTAGTCTCATCCACATAAGCTCACGGGGGAAGTGAAACTTCTTTAGAGTTATGAACTCGTTTCATTGATGCATTATCAAGATTTCTCTTATATTTAATGTTACAGAAAATTTTAAACAGATAAGTTTCACTTAAAAACTATTTTTTTAGCAAATAAAATATATTTGCCGGTCTCTATTTTCGGTTTCGCCGTTCGCGTCCAATAGGATTCCGAAAAAAACGAATTTACAAACAGATTATGTATTATTAGTATTGATTTTAATTTGAGCACGCATTTCCTGTTAATATAAACTCTGTCAATTCTTAAGTGGAAGTCAACGCCAGTGCTGTATATCCATTGCTTTGCATTGAATCATTTTTTGTTCATATTATCAAAATGATGATGGGAAAATTTCACAGCATATTAAAATTACATGATAGGTACGTAAATTTTAACGTGCCTACAGACGAAAGTTGCCATTTATTTCTCTTCCTTGTTTTTTTCGTTGTTCTTAATTTGGTATGACTGTTTTACTAAAAAAATGTTTTATATCTATAGATTAATATAGAAATGCCAAAAAACACTCGGTGGGTTAAATTGATATTATCGAATAATCGATAAAATAAAATTATTTTTTAGTTCATAGGTTCGTTTAAATCTTACTATTAACAATCGTTCTATGGGTTTTGTTTTTACATGATTTTTTCACCTATTTCAAATAACAGATGTCAAATATAAAAATGTGAAAATATTGTTTTGAAACATGCATAGTATAAAGAAATTTCAACATTTAAAATTATGAGTGGATATTTTGGAAGGTTAATCATTTTCAAATATTATACAAAAATTTACAACTCAGAAAACTTTCGCGATAATGTGCCGTTCTTTGAGATTTTTTATGAACTTTGACGCAAAACAGATATTGTAGAAATAGCAGAATAATTCTAAGTAAGAAATTAGATAAGTAAAATCGAATGTATGATCAGTTCTGTTTGAAAATTGGCAATTTTCCTCTAAACCACATAAAAATACGGAATTCTGTTAGGTGTTTCGCGAAAGCCTCTTCTTTCAGTTAGTTTATATCATCGCAATAAAGAGAATGTAACGAACATAATTAGTTTTTAATTTCATGAATGTTGAGAAAGTATAATTCATTCACATTTTTCTTCATTTGGCTAACAGTTCTGTTTTGTTCTTCTACATAACTGTAGTTTTTTTAAAATATACATTTTAAATACTCCGTTCTGTGAAAACATTAAGTAATTAAGTTGTACAAAAGTTAAATGTAAAATTGAGATTATGATCTGTTTCAAAACTACTACAGTTTCTTTATTGTTTATCTACATTTGCATGTTTTACACAGCATTATGTAATTGGTGTTAAATAATTGTTAGTTTTCCGAACTATATGTTAATAAAAGTCGCTTTTTGTACAATTTGTACATATCGTCCCGGCATTGTTTAATGTAGCATTTCAAAATTTGCGACCGCGACACGAGATAACGGTAAAGAGTATCAAGTCTCAAAACCATCGAAAAAATGAAATTGAATATAATTCAAATCGAGATAAGCGGACCTCATCACGTTCCGAGGTCTACTCTTCTGTCGAAAACACGTCGCTGTTACATATCTCTGTCCTGTGTTGTTGTCTTCCGTCGCTGTCGCAAATTTCGAAAGGCTACCGTTCGGTACAATTCAGTTATGACTTTTTTTATTATATTAAAAAATTGTAAATGGAATCGCTAAATCAAAGTTATAAAAAGAAAACTTTTATTTTTAATTTGAATTTTCAGTAGATAACTTGTTAAAGCAAACGAGCGTAACATATCTGTCCTGTAGAATATAGGTGATTACGAAAAACTCTCTTACAAAAAACTGATATTCTATATAAAAAAAGGTTTTAATTGCATACATGACTACAGTATAAAATGCTAGTTGATGTACAGAACTATTCAGTAAAAGTATGATAGTTGAACATCTGGGTTTCTTGTTGAATTGGGAGATATATCACGTACAATATAGACACTAACACGCTAAGAATAATGTATTTTGGTAGCTTTCTTGCCAGACTTAGACACGGCATCATTTTCTGGGGAGCTGCAAACACTGACGTAATTTTTAAATTACAAAAATATGCCGTAAGGAAATATCCTTATATCAGTTATATAAATACTTGCTTGCTTACTTCACATGTATTGATGATACCTAAATCACGTCAATACATTAGGGAAATTAGCCACGCTAGTGGTAAAAAAATAGAACGATTTAGTGGGCAGATTCTGTCAATTTATCCTATATGAGTTCGTGATCCTAGTATAGTATTCATGGTTCATTGGTACAGGGAGTTATGAATGACGCTTTAGATACGGCGTATTTGCCCGAACTTCTGGATTTGATGAATTAACGAGACATAAGTGGCTCGGCCATCGTAATGCGTAGAAGTGGATTCCAACCACCAATCTAGCAGCGTATTACTGCTAATTATTTATGCCAGATTGACCTTCTGCTATGCACATAAGTGATCCAATAATTGCTCGGATATCTATATTATGATCGTTCTATTATCTCGACCGAACTAATTGACTCGATTGCCACTTCAAGCTGTTTGCAATCGAGACAAAACTAATTTTTACCCGACTACGCAAAGGGAGGGTCATTTACATTTTTACTTTCCCACGTATGCCTACGGAGTATGTAGGACAAAGTTTTGTGATGGTACACTGTAAAAAATGGGTGTAAAATTACATTGAAAGTTAATGTAAAATTCCCTCAATTTTCTAGGTAACTTTACATTATTATTTATTTTTACAAGGAGATGTATATAAAAACTTGGACTTTCTGTGTAAAATTAAACAAATTTGGTGTTTATACATAAAGTAAAGTAAACTTACATAGACTTATGTAGTTTTAATGTAATTTGTTGTGCAATATTCCACTGAAGTTTGCAAAAATTACATAGTACAATGTGTAATTACATAACAAAATGTAAAACTTAAGTGATGTAAAATTACCGGTCATTTATGATACAGTAACCATTTTGACCGGATAATTTAGCGGTTATTTAACCGGCTATCTATAAAACAAAAGGCTGCTTTAGGATTTTCTATCTCAGAAGAACAAAAAAAAAACAATAAAGTAGGTATAAATAGAATCTAAAGAATTTTTTTTTTTAAATACTGTATTTATATTTATGTAGATATTGGTTGTAAAATAATAATAAATCGCCGGGGTTATTTAAAATAAATTGCCGTGGTTATTTAACCGGTAATTTATTCTTTTACATCACTAGTACAACTACAAATAAGAAAATTGTAAGTTTAGGAACAATCGCCACTGCGCATGCGCGGACTCTCTGTCAGGGTTGCCAGAAATGTTTACACAAAAGTAGCGAATTTTTTCGGAAAAATCGCAAACTAATAAAAAAAAACCGCCCAATGTTTAAAACTTTAAATAAATATATCTTTTCCTTTTTTATATCATTTATTTTTAAAAGTTTATTAAAAAATGTTATAAATAACATATGATAGATACTATAATAAATTATATTATTTTTTATATTCAGACTGTATACTCGGCAACCCTGTGTAGTAATATGCGTGCCAGCGTCATTCCTTTGAGTGGACGCATGCGTACCTCTACTAAGCTAGGTAAATCCCAAAGGCCAAAGCATCGCATGTGATGCATCATTGCATGGCACATATTATAACTGTTATAAAATTATCTCTGGTTATACGCCATAAATTGCTGTTTGCACTGATCATCAATTATTTGTTATCAACAGGTAAGTTTCTTTTATTTAATACTTGTTTTAAGGTGTTAGCTGAGGTAATAATTAATAATGTCATTTCAGTGTAAATCCTGTAGTCAAAGTTTTTCCTGTGTGAAGAATATAATTTACATCAATATTTCCACAGAAATTAAAAGGGAAAATTATATGTATGTTTAATCAATGCTATCAAATATTTAAAATGTGTGTTTTTTTTTTAGGTTACATCAAGAATATATTCAGTTTCATCATTTCCATATCCAGTGCACCTGTCGATATTTCGGCCGTGCCAATGGTTATTGCGGGTTACAATTCCAAAATATGCTGGCAACAATTTGACATTTGGTTAAATTTAACTCCAAAAATTATTGTCGACTTGTAAAAAGGTAAGAAAACATTCTTCCAGTTATTATTATTTGTTATATTTTGTAACAGAAGTATCATTTTTGTTTTGTTTTTTTTTTTTTTTAGGTTACATCAAGAATATATTCAGTTTCATCATTTCCATATCCAGTGCACCTGTCGATATTTCGGCCGTGCCAATGGTTATTGCGGGTTACAATTCCAAAATATGCTGGCAACAATTTGACATTTGGTTAAATTTAACTCCAAAATTTATTGTCGACTTGAAAAAAGGTAAAAGAACATTCTTCCAGTTATTATTATTTATTATATTTTGCAACAGAAGTAACATTTTTGTTTTTTTAATAAATAAATACATTGTTTAAGCAGTACCGTCTTTTTTATTTTCCTTTCCCATTCAAAAATCTTGTGTGTAATTTTACATTTAAATATGTATTATTTTACACAAATATTACATAAACGTATGTAAAATTGTAGGGTATGGGTTAGGGAATTTTACACATTTTTTGGGAAAATACATTTTTTTTGTTTAAAATATTACATATTTGTATGTAATGTGGATTACACAACTATATGTAAATTTACAGGAAAACATGTAGCATTCCATATGGTGTGTAAAATTACCAGAATAATCTAGGGCATTATTTGGACCCTAGATTATCTGTGTAATCGGCCTTCTCAGTTTTTACAGTGTATAAGAAATCGATTTTGAGTACGGTTTCAAGTTTCGTGAATAAGAAGTTTTAAAAAATGTTCATTTGTATAAAAAAATTTTAACGGATCAGGACAAGATCGTAAATTAGTCCTTTCTCAAATATGGCAGGCGTGACCCTTTATATATCGGTAAAAACTGGCTAAAAAGCTTGAAAATAGCTTTTTTTCTTAGACTCTGTGAACTGCTAATATCTATATGGTATTAGAATTAGAATTAAAGGTAGGGGCCAAACGGTAGGCACTGCGAGCTCCAAGGTCTAATACGGTATACCCAAACCTAAAATAGCCCTTTTTATTCGTTCAACACTACAAAGACAAAAAAGGTTTCATAAATGGTTTTTCTCATGAAAACCATCTGTAACGTGAGAAATTTGCGGGAAAAATGAGTGTTTATGCGAGAGAGCCGTAGACAAAATCTAATTCCCTTATAAAAACACACCATCAGGAATATAAAATTTCATTCTATTTTGGAAATTTCTGAAATATCTATTCTACACTTTTTATGTTACAACTGGCCTTATAATGAATAAAGATATCTTCAGATATATATTGTAATGAAACATGTTATTTTTCAACATCATTAATTAATATTTCCCGAAGTGAAAATAAAAAGTGATTCAAGGGAAAACCTTCGCTTTAATCAACAAACCACAGAAAGCACGATTCATTTTTTACGGATTGTAATTTGAAATAACTTTTGTACTAATTGCGCTTTTGTATAAAAATAATTAGAACTTTGTTTTATAGAACGTACGAAAAGCACATGTTTTTCATCAACATGATCGGTACTGACACGTTATATCTCTACTGTAGTATATATATCTCTTTGTCAGTTTAAATTCCCTGTTCTATTTTCGTACTCTCTCATCCTGGTTCACGCTTTTCACTAATTAATTAACTTACACCGCTTCATACATCTCGATTCTATGCTTAGGCATCTATAAATCAAACCATATACCAGGTAAATTATAGATTCGCAACATCTGAGGCGCAGAAGTTAACTGGTAACCTGTAGAGTCTGATCGAGTTCGGAAGGTTTCGCGGCTCGTTAAATATCAACAGACTTGTTAGTGTATTTGCCATATGGCAACATACACTATTGGCATTGGTCGGATGGCGGGACCTAGGTGTCGGACTAAAATTTCTCGCCGTTTCATAACCTCCCAAACACTTTGGCACCATTTTTAAAAATGTTTATATATATATGTATGTATATATATATATATATATATATATATATATATATATATATATATATATATATATATATATGTGCGGGCAATAACTTTCGAAGGAGTTAGTTTATTTTAACGAAATTTGGCATACATGTTGGAATCCATCACCGCACGAAGCCTATTTAAAATGGGCCCAATCGGGTCATTTTAAGGGTGGTTTTTAGGGGTTGAAAAAAGTTTTTGGGCCCAAAAATACTGAAAAAGTTCTCAGAATCGCTTCAAAATTGAAATCTAACCCTTTAGTTGCAATTAAAAAGTGCTCCTAAAATTATAAGCAAATCGGCCCGCCAGGACCGGACTTACAAATTTTATGAAAACACTAGTTTGCGTAAACGAATTTACTTACTGAAGGTCGTATTTAATTTGGTGCAGATGTTGGATTGATAACAATATTTCAACTAATAAAATTATTATTGTAAGGGGTGTATTAAGGGGTTAAATTTTTTTTTATTTTGTCCAAAAACAATGTAATAAAGCCACAATACTATATTGTCGGCAGGGTTTTGGCACTGCGACCCGGGTTTTTTTTTGTCTGTTTTTGGGACATCAGGTAAAATGGGATTTGTTGAAAATTAACATTTTATGTTGAAGCTTTTTTTTTAATTTATGTAGTTCTTTGTAGTGCCGTAAAAATAAATTACCGGTTAAATGTCCGAGGTAATTTATTGCAAACAGCCGCGTCTATTTATTATTGTACAAGGCTGCGCAGAAAGTTTTATGCATTACTGTAACTTTTATAATCAATATGTACATAAAGTTAATACATCATTTAATTAATTTTTTCGATTCTAACTGCTCTGTTATGTTTATTGTTGTTCTGATAAACAGAACTCGGAAGTCGTCATTTTGTTTTATGAATTGCCGGCTAATTAACCGCTAAAGTATCCGGCTAAAATGGTTACTGTCATAAAATAATAATCGGTAATTCGTTGAACTTTGTTCTTCTTCGAAGGTGGAAAAGCGGAGGCTGGGTTGAAAAAGAAACTACCTCCGGTTCAACGCTAGTTACAAGTCAAACGATTTTGCTGTCATCTATTTGTTAATAACTTAAATTATTGGTTTGTATCGACTGCTTGTATATTGTGGTATGCTAGCTAAGCCTAAACATATCCCTAGGCGTACCATTTCAACGTCACATGACGACTCTATAATATATATATCTTCTTTGATCATCACGTATCAGCAGTAAACAACGTATTATTGTTTTTGTTGTTGAGTGGTCTGTTGGTGGCGGCAAAATCTTTCTTAAAATCTGCTACAGACGCATGTCTATAAGTACCAAGTACCTTATTCAAAATGGCGTCTTCATCAGCGCTAATAAATGAGTATCTCCATGAAAATGCACGATGCGTGTTCATGTGTGGCGCAGATTTTTTAATAACACACAATAAAAACGCGTGGTGTGTTCTCTTTCTCTACGGAATCGACGCTATTTTAAACTAGAAACCTCCCTTTTACGCGGACATCGCTTCTTATACCAACATTGCATTGGAATGTTTTGCTGTCATCATCGGGTATTCCCCTAGTTATACTAATGCGTAACGAGTATGCAAGTTTTGTGACATATGCGCCCATAGTTCAGTATAATCATATTTTGAACCAGTGTTTGTGAATCACTGTTATATATAAAATATTCTGTTCTCTGTAGACGCTAATTCATGTTCGTTTTAAATAAATTATGCACTGAATTTACCTCAAGGCATAGACATCGCTATTCTAGCATAATAGAGATCATAACATGTTCTTTTTGTGTGAAAAGAACTGCACAATACATGGTTTATCTATATAGGATGTCCAAGAATCGCCGAGGCTATATATCTTATTTTTATAAACGAATTATGTGGCTGAAAATCAACGTTGCCAGATTTTTTGTTTGCCAAGTCGGAATTTTGAAACTTTTTGAGTGAAAAAAGCGGGATTCTTTCGTCGAAAGCGGGACATAGTAAAAAAACGTATATAATCAGAAGTTTTTAAATATTTATCTTTTTATTTGAGTTCAAATTACGTTTACGTGACAATAAATAGCAAAAATAGCCATAGAAAATGTATTTTAATAAAAATATGATATTTTAAATCAGATTTACCCTATCGTTAAATAGTTGAGTCTTATTAGTCTTCTGAATAAAAAAAATAAAAAAAACAGAAATCAAAATCAAAAAAGTTTTATTCATTAGAAAAATATGTCGTTTCAAAAAATAGTCTGAGGAGTGAGTGTTACCAATTGCAACTTACAAAAAACCCGGGTCGCAGTGCCAAAACCCTGCCGACAATATAGTGTATTTGCTTATACAGGCAGTGTGGCTTTATTATGCGAACTTAAGTTGGTTTTTGGGCATAATAAAAAATTTTACTCCTTAATACACCCCTTAAAATAACATTTTTTTTTTTTAATTGCAATATTATTATCAATCGAACCTCTATACCAAGTTAGATACACCTTTCAGTAAATAATTCACTATCTGCAAACTAGTCTTTCTTAAAATTTTTAAATCCGGTCCTGTACGGTCGATTTTATTAAAATTTTAGAGACACATTTTAATTACTGCCAGAGGGTTAAATTTCAATTTTGAAACGATTCGGAGAATTTTTTCGGTATTTTAGGGCCCAAAAACCTTTTTCAACCCCTAAAAACTACCCTTAAAATGGCCCGATTAAGCCCATTTTAAATAGGCTTCGTGCGGTGATGGATTCCAACATGTGTGCCAAATTTCGTTAAAATGAATTAACTCCTTCGAAAGTTATTGCCCGTACACATATATACCTATATATATATATATATATATAAATATATATATATATATATATATATATATATATATATATATACATATATATATAAACATTTTCAAAAATGGTGCCAAAGTGTTTAGGAGGTTATGAAACGTCGAGAAATTTTGGTCCGACCCCTAGGTCCCGCCATCCGACCGACGCCAATAGTGTATGTTGCCATATGGCAAATACACTAATAAGAGAATCATTATTTACGCACGGTCGAGTTATCCCCGAAAAGCGGGACTGAGCTTGTCCCGCGCGGGACATTTAATTTTAATTTAAAAATCGGAACGTCTGCCAACGCTGCTGAAAATGCAATTAAATATGCAATCGTAGTTGTTCCTGGACACTTTACAAATAGTTTATTTCTATAAACTGTCCAGGAAAGATTCTTTTTTTTAATTTTTCTAGAAATTTTAATAGCGTTAACATTTCGTTTATAATTTCTACGTGAGTTTATTTTTAATATTCTATTCCCTAATTTTTGAACATCACATAAAAATTTGGACATGCTGATGGGCTATGTAACATTCGTGGATGGACACCCATACAATATTGTGATTAATGATTGATGATCAAAGATATCCTTAACATATTTTTAATTATATGCTATGTAAACATTAACTAATTGCACCTTCCTTTGGCATTGTGTTTTTATAGAGAAACTATTAAATGCTATATCATTAACTCTTGATTGGCTAGTAATCGTGTTTAATAAAGGTGTATTTAAATTAAATACTAAATAATAAATGTCAAAGTTTTCCTTGTTCAAATAACATAAATAGAAATCCGGTATATCTGTTTTATCGTTTTTTTAAAGTAGGTAATTGAAAATTGATTTCGGATTTGGTCGAAAAGTAGACACCCGGCTATTTAAGATCTGCTATTACTCGTTTATTGAAGACCTATTATTTTGTAACAAACAATTGCAGTCTAGCTATTTAATATTTTAAATTGGTGCTTTTTCGAGTTCTGTAGGTACCTGAGAATGAAAAAAAAAATGAAACCCTTATGTCTGACTGTATGTCCGTCAAGGCACGTTTTGTCTGAAACGACTAGAGGTATCAAGTTGAAATTCGTATCTAATACTAAAGGCTACAACCCCATAATCTTGTAAAAAATTTAAGGTTTTAACTCAACGCAATGAAAACTACGACCGTGATCGAAGCCTACTGGGGTTTGATATAAAACGATACAACATCTAATGACGGAAATTTAAACCATAAACACATTACATTTTACGTGCTGTTAGTATTATTATATGTATTACGAAAAATGGCGGATTCGACATTACATTTGATCCAAACTCCGCCCATATGTTAAATCCCAATAGAGTATTTCCCGTTGACAATCTTGAAGTTTGGCGCATCATAAAGAAATTTTGATTAGATTTAAACGATGGCTGTACTTTTGCTAGTTTTCAAAAGAAAATAATATAATGGTTGATGATAAGAACCCTCGGCACACGAGCCTAACTCGCACGCGTCATTCTGTTTAAACTTGAGGTAGTTTAGATTATTTTCCGATGTGCATTATATCGGTATGTAGCTAGTATGTATAATTTCAGTAAATAGGTTTTCATTTAATTAGGTTATATCGAACAACCTTGCAAATGCATGCACCCTATTGACTTCTCAAGCCACGGAAGCATTGTCTGTTCTATCTGATCATTTTCAAGTGTCATTCAATTTCACCCTTGACTTGTGCTCAAACTTACGTACCGTACAAAGACGGGAATATTATTACACATAGAATGTAGTTTTAAAGCTCGATTTTTTGTAGAATTTTTTTTTTTAATTTAGATATTCGACTTTAGACCGTTGCTTAAAGGTCCACACGCATTGAATCGAATCGAATCGACTCGGCACGATCGGCAGTTTTGAAACACATGAAGTTAAATGAGGTCTCACGCACTAGTCGTCTCGAATCGACTTCGCAACATTCAGTACTGCAGTGCATACAATCTGATTCGGTGCGTATGAATCGTAGGTGAAATATTCGGACATTTTAATACCTTGTATAAATGTTTCAGATTTGTATTTCTTTTATTTCAAAGTATGAATTTTATAAAGAAATTTTACGCAGTTGCAAAGCGTCCCGTTTTTTTGTAACAAATCGATTAACTTTTTGTTGTATTTCCATATATGTCGATTTCATGGTTCAGGCTATTGTTTAAAATCGATTTTTTATCTCGCTTGTCAACAAAATATAAGTGTTGCACAAAACGTGTCAGGTATTTAAAAATAATTGTATTCTTTTTATTGTTTATTGCAGATAATTGTATTTTTGGATAAATTGTTTAAAGTCGAATTGTTTAAACGCTTGTCGATTATATGTACGTGATATTTTGTTGTAATATTATTGCAATTCGTCTTTTTATAGAAGTTTTATAAAACGCAAATGAAATTGTATTTTTGGGTAAAATTAAAATTTCACAACTGTCAATCTCATATCAATACATAATATATAAAATTATGGCATAAGTAAGTAAATTATTTACAGATCCAGAACGCAATGAACAAAAAAGTTATTATTTAATTCAAATAAATTTTTTCAAACTATAATTTTTTATTAATTACCTTCTGAACATATAAATAATTTATTTAATGTATAGAATAGTAAAAAAATGTGGATTTTTATTTTCTTGATTTTTGAGATGTTCGGGTATTCTAATGATCTAAACAGATAATGTGTTTGGAGAATGTTTTTTTCTATTTGTACCGACATCACATGGCTGAATGAATTTTGTTGAAACTTGATATACTATCAATAATTGGTACAGAACACTTATGCATCTAAGAAAATGGCCTTAAAATAGATATATACATTTTTGAATATATTGATTATACTATGGTTTGAATCTGTTCCTTTAATATCGACATTTACAAAATGTAATTACTATACACTAATTGAAAAATTGCAACATCACACACCATGAAATTTGAGCCTATTGTCTGTTTCTTGTGGACTGCAAAGAAATGTATATATTATATAGATATATAAATTGTTTGATTTCAATTGACCTGGTTCTATTTTTACCGTTTAGATTGACAGATATACCACTTGCTGTTATATTTTGTCCGTTTTCAATTTTTAAAATGAAAATTTACTTTCTATTTCTCATTACCAATTGTTTGCTTAAACACTACTTTTTTGCAATTTCATCTTAGAAAATACTAGGTTAAACAAACAATGAAATTAGTGGTTTTATCATTATTTTACTATCATCATATATATTAATACGCTATGGTTAAGATGTTTGCTTCCCTTTTTCGAAAAAACCACACAATTGCTCCACATAAATTTTATATCATTTTATAGATAATTGCTTGCTCTACCGACATCAACAACTAAAAAATTTATTATTGCTTTTGTTTTTGTAAATTTATTAATTATTAAAATTATATATATATATAGATATACATTAAGACACAATACAGCAATGCTGCCATCTGACGGCTTTGATTTTGAAACGTCAATATGTTTGACGGTCGATAACTCTTTTGTTCAATTTCAAATCAAATACTTTTCATATAGTGGCGCTTTAGCTCAACGTTTTCGATACTTGCGCCTCTATATTACAGTTTTAGAAAAATATTTTCTTGAACCGTCACTGAGCTTCGTAATGTAATACAACAAAAAAAAGAAAGTTATAAAGAGCGTGAGAAATTAGAAACGAATTTTAGTGCGAATTATTCGCACAGGTACCGCTAGTATCAATATAATATGCAAATTTTTTAAATACTTTGACAGTGTTTTTAACATTCCTTTATTTTCTTCAGAAATCTTACCTAAATGTTTTTGTAATTTAACTAGGTAATAGATTTTTGACATTATATAACGTGTTTGCGTGCTTATCGAGTATTTTGTATAACGCTTAGTGACCATTTTTCCAGAAATTTGATAGGCCTGCCTGTTTTTACTACTCGACAGGGGCTGAATCGAATCTATCAGTGGGTATCCAGACAGAGTTTGTAGATACTTTTTATCTTGAATAATATCACCGTTAAAACCGCATTAAAATCTTATCCCAAAATCCTGCAGTTCTGTAAAAGCACAAAATTTTGTCTTTGTTGGTTTAGACTATTGTACGCTACGTGTTAAGATCATCTCCCAAAATTGTAACATAAATTTCAATGCAAATTAATTCAAAAGATAACAGTTACGTAAACTCAACATCACCTAAATTATAAGGAACTTTGCATTATCGTATTACAACAACAATGCGTAAATAGTAGGTTATTATTTTTATGCACGAATTGCATTACAAATTGTAAGATTATTGTTTAGTTGTGTTTTTCACGCGTGCTTTTACCTATTTTACCACTAATATCTAAACGTTTATATTGACCGCCATTTTGTGAAATCAGAAGCTGGATTTCAAGCTCAGGCTGTTCAGGCGTTGGCACTGGTTGATTTTTTAACTTTTGCAACGCCATATTGATGCGGGATTTTAAACGCGGTCGGTTTGAATATGAAGATTGGTTGACATTTAACTAACAAATGCGGAATTCTTAGCGCCAACTATCCACAATTAAGGTACCTGTTCGCCAGCTTATTCACTCTCACAGTATTTGAATATATGTGTACATACAAAATGCACTAACTCACATAAAAACAATATCCCGTAAATTCTACAATTTCTACAAAAAACCTTATCCAATATTTGATGGTAATGTTTTCAAAATAAACTAGAACTATGTTTCATTCTTCACATATGACGGTTGAACAAGCTTTTCTCAATATATTTAACATACGTTTGTAAATAATCTACTTTAAAAGATTAATTAAACATCTCGTAATTTGAAATTTTATGTCGTGATGTAAAGAAATATTGATGGACTTTTTTGATACAAAATTTTTTTCTTCAAATTTTTAAGCAACAAGCCAAATTCTGTAGAAGTTAATGCTTAATCACAGCTAGTAAAATGTGTTTTGCGACCACAGTTTGAAATTTTTTACAATCCGAGTGAATAGCGTTAAAATGCATTCATTTCAGAGCAGCCACCGTTGCTTGTTGTCTTCTGTCGACACCACATTTATTAAATACCGTTACTTCTTATATGCTACCATTAGGAGCAATGACTGTTTAACGCTGCTGACTAGATCAATATTTATAGCAGCTGGCTTATCTCTATTAGAAAATATCCTGTAACGTAGCTTTAAATTTTATAACAGCGGCTATGAAAATCATCAGGAGATAACATTTTTTTAAACGACACTAACTAGTTCAGACGCTTAAATTTCTGATCGAGTTGCATGGTGATTAGAACGAAATTACTGGAAAATGATTGATAGAAAAATAGGTAATTCTATTATATTATGAAAATAGCTGTGTACAAAGAGATTTGGTATTTGGCCAATTTTTTTACACTAAAACTGACACGCGAGATAAAAAATCACAGAGTACATGCAATTTTTTGATAACTTCTTTTTGTGTAATTGATTCTTTTAATAGTGTTTCCTTTTGATTTCGTTTTAGAGATCTGTTTTTTATCGTTTGTAACGGATAATAGACAAATTTGTATTCTTTTAGTGATATTGAAGTGTATAAATTGGCCCAGTTGGTAAATGGGTCCCTTCGTTGATGTTGGATGCTTTTACACGCATACACTATGTTCACGTGAAACGTACTATTCTATGACCAAATTAAAGTAAATCTTATCGAATATAATTGTGTCTAAGTCTACACGGCCTATGAGGTAGCAATTTTAAGTAATTTCTCAGGATTTACGGGAAAATTAGCCTGTTATAAACTGAATCTGTTTTTATTAATCTTACGAAAATTGATAGTGTAGTATTTTGTTGCGTTCTGAAAAAAAATTCAGTCGTAATGCTACCAAACAGGACGTTCCCCTACAGTGCATTTTTCACTGAATTTTTGTGGGTTTGTTGAAATAGTGTAGGAGATGATAAATCATAGAAATCCCGCCATATTGATAAAAAAGAGGTACTTTGTTTATCTCGCGAACTATTTGCGTGAATATAAAATATCACTAAGCAATCGTCCGCGACATTAAATAATGTACATATCTTAGTTCTGAAAAAAAATCAAAACTTTTCTCCATAATTGTCCAAGGCACGTTTTGTTATGTATTTCAATGACAATCGGATCATCGGTTTCGGATAACAAAATTTCTCAAGCATATAATGGCTTTCTGATAAATTTCACAAGAACTGAAGAAATATTTTGGAAAAGAAGAATACCTAGAGGAGTTTTGTTTCCGCAAGCATCTCAACTTTGGGTCCGTCACCGTTATAATGGTCTAATTGACCTATTGATATAAAATTAAAAATATGTAGATAAATAAAGCAAAAAAATTTGATTTAATCAATACGAAGTCTAAATGTGTTTTATCACAACTAGACTGAAAATTTTAATTCATTTGCAAAACTTTTTGGCTTCCGGGCTTGTAGGCCGTGATCCATTAGTATTTCTACCTGACGTTTCATCTACAACTGCGGTAGACATTATCAAGTAGTTGTAGACGAAACGTCAGCTAGAAATACCAATGTAAGCTAAGAAGTTTTGCCGTGAAAGCGTACACACTTTAATTCGTTTGTTTCTTAAACGTAACCAATACAAACTCAAAACAAAATAATGTTGTGGTCGATAGTGCAGAGTATTAATGTTGTCTCAAAAAGGCTCAACACCGTCATACAAAAGAAGTCCATACCGATATATTCTCAGTTAGGTTATAGATTAGTTATGCACCGTCTTTGAGCTTCGCTTCGTTGATTATCTTGTAGAGTAGCCGTGCAGTGATTACTGTAACGTGACGACACTTTTCATCTATATGATTATTTATTGTTATTCAACTTGTACATCGCTGGAACGCAAACATCTCCGTAGACCTTGGGTGATGAAGAATTGTGTCGCTAAATGATAATGTTTACACTTTAATAACAGTACATTATTAGCGAAGTAGCATTGTCGCAAATTAGTACATGACAGCAGAGTTGCCAGTCTAACGAAGCATATCACTCACTCTGTGCCTCGTCTGTGTGGGGATGGTAAATACGGTGGAAGATTCAAGTAGATATTGAAGGCACCCACGGGGAATTAGAAAATAGATCATATTTACAGATTGCGTTGTACGGAATTCTTACAGTAAGGTAAGATGGGGCAAGTGCATATACTATTATATTTCACATATTATTAGACAATTATTATACAGGGTGAGTCATTTTAATCCTCGGATGAGAATATCTCCCCTAGACAATGGATAATAAAAAAATGGTCCGAGTGAAAGTTGTAGGGTTGGAAGGGGGGCACCTTTTGCAGATAGTAACCCCCCCCCACCCTCTCATCCCTTCGCGTGGGAGGGGATAGCTTTTGATTTTCTAATAGAATACCACAAATTTTTTTGCAGATTATGATTTTTGGCACAAAAAGAAGCATCTTTTGTCTGAAACATTTTTTTTATCACCCACATTTTTGTCCCTAACTCTGCTTCAAAAATTTCAGATTTTAAATTTTTTGAATTTTCAACTCGAGAATGGTGAAGTTAAGAAGGAAATAATAAGAGACAAAAAGTGCTCAGAATTTCGCGTGAAATCGATACAAATTTAAAAAAAAAATTCTGTGGAGTTTCCGGTGCAACAAAAAATACACACTTGTATTTTTTTTTAAATTTCTGGAAATGTTTTTCCTTTTTTTTGTCTTATTTGTTTGATGTCTTAATCGGTCGAATTAATTGTGTTCTGTAATTGTAATTGTGGACGTGGTGGCAATCTGTCCCCTTTGGGGTGCTTTTTAACTTGGAACAGTTAATTCTCAAAATTACGAGGGTGAAATTTGAAATTTTTGAAGCAGAGTTATGAACAAAAATGTGGGTGATAAAAAAAATGTTTCAGACAAAAGATGCTTCTTTTTGTGCCGAAAATCATAATCTGCAATAAAATTTGTGGTATTCTATTCAAAAATCAAAAGCTACCCCCTCCCCCGCGAAGGGATGAGGGGGTGAGGGGAGGGTACTATCTGAAAAAGGTGTCCCCCTTCCAACCCTACAACTTTCACTCGGACCATTTTTCGATTCTCCATAGTCCAGGGGAGATATTCTCATCCGAGGATTAAAATGGCTCACTCTGTATATTATTCCGTATTTTATTCACTGGCGATTTTCAGTTGCATTATTATTGTGGAAACACCCGTGTGAAATTTCGTTGGTATTTTTGGTTGGTAAATAAGTTAATGATAACTTCGGATAAATATCATAGCAGCTAAAAGTTACTTAATAGTTTCTGTGTCTTGCAAATTATTGGTGTTCTGTATACTGCACTAACCCCGTTTGTTAAGCACAGGATTGTGTTCAGAGTAATACGTCCGCTCTAGAGGGGGCAAGTGCTAGATAAAAAAAATTATTTAACAGAACTTAATTGAAACAAATATATATATATATATATATATATATATATATATATATATATATATATATATATATATATATATATATATATATATATATATATATATATATATATATATATTGTGTCTACCAAAGTATGCCAAGAGAAAAACTCCTCCAACTAGTGTTCTTGGCGTTTCAGTGATTGGAAATAACGCTTTTTAGTGTATTGGCGTCGGTCGGATGGCGGGACCTAGGGGTCGGACCAAAATTTCTCGACGTTTCATAACCTCCTAAACACTTTGGCACCATTTTTAAAAATGTTTATATATATATATATATATATTTATATATATATATATATGTGTACGCGCGATAACTTTCGAAAGAGTTAATTGATTTCAACGAAATTTGGGCCACGTGTTGAAATCCATCACCGCAAGAAGCCTATTTAAAATGGGCCTAATCGGGCTATTTTAAGGGTAGTTTTTAGGGGTTGAAAACTGTTTTTGGGCCCCAAAATACCAAAAAAATTCTCCGAATCGTTTCAAAATTGAAATTTAACTCTTTGGTAGTGATTAAAAAGTGTCCCCACAATTTTAATAAAATCGGCCCGACAGGACCGGATTTACAAATTTTATGAAAACACTAGTTTGCAGATAGTGACTTATTTATTGAAGGGTGTATTTAATTCGGTGTAGACGTTAGATTGATAATAATATTACAATTAAGAAAAAAATGTTATTTTAAGGGGTGTATTAAGGGGTTAAATTTTTTATTTTGCCCAAAAACAAACTTAATTTCACATAATAAAAGTATAAAACCACACGGCCCTATACAAGCAAATACACTATTGTCGGCAGGGTTTTGGCACTGCGACCCGGGTTTTTATTTTTTGGGTTGCACTTGCCCCATTTCACTTTAGCTATCTTGCAGTATCGATGACTACCTGAGTAGTTACCAATCCATATTAAAACTGAAATAAAACTAATAAATTTGGAAATTACATATATCAATGGTTGCTAAAAAACTCAAGTGTTGAAAGCTTATTAAGTATAAACTGTATAGTATATAGTATAGAATTGCAAACTAAATAACATTATCTATATTATAGCAGAGAATTCTTATTTTCTTCTGCAGTAACAGCATGCAATATAGATTTTTAAGATGGTTCATCTAAAACAGGTTTTTACCTTCAGATGGATCTAGTTCCACAACTGAGAAATTATATTTTTTCGTATTTGTTTTGTTTTCAAACATATATGTATTTAAATACTATTGTAAATTGTATTGTTTTGTTGTATTTTGTGGAACAATAAATTCTAATTCTATTTCTATAAGGACGTTCGATTTGCAAGCTTAGATTTGAGTAGTCAATTTTTAAAGTTTAAAATCGGAAATACGTTAGTTAGTTAATTAGTCGATTTTTACTCGTTAAATAAATTGAACTACACATATTTTTCTTTATTCCGTACCTTGTCGATTAAAAGAAAAATCAACTTAGATTTTTGAATAGTTGCTATACTGTCTCTTGAATGGCGAAAGTAGGATAATATACATACACGTAAATTTTTTCCTCAGCTGTTGAGCGTCTATAATTTACAATTCGATAACTTACGTGTATGTATTATTTTGTGTTCACCATTCAATACAGCAAATATTTTGATTTTATGAATTTTATTGTAGTAATTACTCATAATTCGGTTGTTGGATATAACTATTGGATTTTAGATAATTAATGTTCGAAAGTCAAGTTTTCAGCCCTTTACTAATAATTAGATGTTGCTAGATAATAATTATCTAGTAACGGTTAATTATTAATTAAGGGATCAAAACTTGACTTTCATATTTGGTGCCTAGTAACAAAACCATCAAACTTTAGCAACAGAAGATATAGTTCGAGCTCTGACCGTACAAAAATCTACAGACAAGACTACTAATATTTTTTTAATTGAATTTAACAGAAAAAGATGGTTTTCTTTTCCGGATAAAGGGTATGTCGATATGTTTGTTTAAACGATATGTCGATCAGCTCAATTTTATAAATTATATACATACGTAAAAAAGACATAAAAATTTTAAAAAGTGATCACAACAGGAAAATATTAGTATTTCGTAACAATGAAAATTAACAATCAATATTGATTCACGTCCTTAGCTGCATTTAATTCACTGTATTAGTAAATAACATAATACTATCAGATGAATAGAAAAATGTAAATGCCATTATCGGGACTTGAACCAGGACTTCTTAATTTCACTTTGAATGACTTTCCTTACTGCAGACTGCCAACACATTCAATAATACTACATACTTAATAAAAAATTACTTTATACCTCTAAAACATCACCGGTTGTTACGACTATCGGTTTTTATGACCAAATATGAGTAGACCCTTCGATGTCGGTAGAAAAGATTTTGACTGTGTATGTATTTTTTAATAGAAAAGGTTTTTATATAGATATGTAACTCGCTCCAATACTATTGTCGCTGCCATGTTTCATCTCAATCGCGTTCAGGGTCACGGGTAGCGGCTAGTATTCTATAATAACATTACTATGAATATTGGCTTCTTAACATACTATATTAGTGTTTGTCGAACAATAAATATATAATTTGGCATTTGGCGACCGAACTGTACCTACAGCCTTTACTCCAGTTTGCCTACGTATTAGAAAATTGAAATTAGTTAATTAGCTAAGTATCGCTTTATGAAGATTAATTTTTCAATAATATATTATCTAGTTTTTGATTGTTCACGTAAAGAATCTGCTCCTGTAGTATTTTCTTTTGTGGATATACGAGTCGTTCAACTCGGAATACCCAAAGGACTTATACGATAGAATTCTGTGCAGCGTGCAATCAACAAAGTGGTTTATGCTAGGCTAGTCGAACTAGTTGGTAGAGTTAAGAAAAAAGAGAACAGGTCTGCGTATTTGCATGGCATTTTTTATTATATCGAACGAAAATACAGGCCATATTAAACAAAATTGTAGAAAAATGAATAGTAATTTTTTAAAGTTATTTAAACGGTTTGTGATGCTGTCTAAAGTACTTTATTGACACATCACCTTTATTAGTACTTCAATGGTTCTCAGATTTAGAGTTTTGTTTAAATACGTATATTTTGGTTTTGAAAAAATGCGATGCAAAATTTGATTCATGTACACTATTCATAATTAGAAATGAACATATCCAGAAAGAGTATTGAATTTTTTTAAGCACAGAAAAAACGAGGAAAATTTTCACTTCAACTTAAATTACTTTATTTGTGATACCTTGCTTAGTTAATTAATCCATTTAAAATTTAAGTTCCAAAACAGAAAAACGGTGAGATTATACATGCTCGTCAACTGAGGTCATTACCGTAGTAGTTCAAGTTTCGTTGATCATTATTTAAATTTAAAGGTATTTGATTTAAAAGTATTTCTATAAAGTACACACGATTCAAAAATACTTCTTCGTATTAACACGGCAGTGTTCTTTAAAGGTAATATTTTCATCTGTAAGTATTTTTGTTGGCATTCCCAAAATTTTTTCTATAGTTACCCGTTTAAATATCACGGAAATACCACAAAACTCCCCTGTCAACTATATTTACCGTCTTTAATCTGATGTAAAAAGTTGTGAAGTTATGTAGCTTTCATCGTATTCTAAATTGAATGTTTTCACATATAGATAAATCACTTTCTTCTCTTCTTTTTTTTAGTAAAATATTGAAGTTTGTTACCGACGTTTATGCAACTAGATATAAATGAATAAATGTCTTTTGTTTTATAAAAAATAGCGAGTATTTTTTGTAGCTGTGTCGCGTTGGTATAACTGTATTGCAATACAAATTACTGCCATTCTTATTTTGATTAACATAATTTATATTCCGGTATCCTTAAAGAGATTTCTCTTTTAAATATTTTTAAATGATGTTCACTTGTGAGAATACGAAAAAAAAACAATAACAAACTACAAAATTACCTGACTTTTTATCGAGCCATCGTGAATTTGATTATTATACATGTTGCAAAATGGTGATTACAAATAAATTGATTTAACTGATTAATTACTACACCTTCAATATTTTTAGTGTTTGGTTTTAAGTCATATTGAATCTATAAATCAAAATGGAGTAATTTAGCAGAGGAAATTAAAAGGCGCGGTTTCCACGAGTGAATGGATTTATCGTTAAACTGTTTATTATCTTAAAAAGCGAAGGTAAAGGTTTGTATAATATATCCACTGCACATTTCTGCCAACAAATTTATACTGTTATACAATACTAGCGGTACCTGTGCGAATAATTGGCACTAAAATTCGTTTCTAATTTCTCACACTCTTTATAATTTTCTTCTTTTTGTTGTATTACATTACGAAGCTCAGTGACGGTTCCAGAAAATATTTTTCTAAAACTGTAATATAGAGGCGCAAGTATCGAAAACTTTGAGCTGAAGCGCCGCCATACGAAAAGTATTTATACGTGAATTTTGATTAAAAATTAAACAAAAAAAATGTACCGACCGTCAATCATGTTGACGTTGTTTCAAAGCTAGAACCGTCAGATGGCAGCATTGTAATAATGTATCTTAATGTATATCTATATAACTAATTTTAATAATTAATAAATTTACAAAAACAAAAGCAATAATAATTTTTTTAGTTGTTGATGTCGGTAGAGCAAGCAATTGTCTATAAAATGATATAAAATTTATGTGGAGCAATTGTGTGGTTTTTTCGAAAAAGGGAGGCAAACATCTTAACCTTAGCGTATTAATATATATGATAATGTGTGCTGGACCTATGGATTTATTGAACAGATTTAACTTAACAAGTATTTGACGAATTTTGATGAAACTTTTTTTGATATGTTTCTTACGATTACAGAAATGGTATACGTTATGTTTTGTTTCACTATTTTATCACAGAGTTAATTAATTTAATCTCTTGTTCGACGTATAACGTGGTGTAGTATGTTCACAGTAGACTTATCCTACTACCACTGCAGTTAAGGCCGACTGGTATCCCCTATTCTCCCGCGACTGCGTTAAATCACTAGTCATTCGGCTTCTGATTTCGCATGACGTGCAGTGTTCAAGCTCTATATGGAATATTATCTCATTATGCTTTCATAACGGGGTGCTTTTATTCTCGGGCAACGCCGGATAAATACGGCTATATTCTTTTAGAGATATTTATGCAATAAAAACTGTTATTAACAACTTATTGATTTCCCAACGTTTTATTAAAACAATTTGAAAAAGCATATAAAAATCACACCTGTGGAAGTCTGTCTGACACTCAGTTGACTGGTTTTAATAAATAAGACAAAACATTTTTTTTTCTTTTCTGTGTTAAATCGCTGTGGGAAATTTCATTTTCAAAACGCGAAACGTATTTCAAACCTACTTCGAATTAGAGATGTAGAGAAGCTCTGAACACATCGAAGTGCTACGACGTTTGCCGATTACTTCCTTCCTTAACTTGCTAACGTCCGCTGTATTTTACATTTCCGGTGGCGCAGGAAAGCAGGAAAATTTCAAATGTTCGCAGTTGTTCCTAGCGTCAACTGAATCGCTTTTGTTTTTGTTAAGATGTTTAGTTTGAACAGATACATATTCAGAATTTTTATCTCTGTTGGCGAACTTTTGTTATGAATTTTGTTTTAAAACTGTTTTAGAAGTTTGTAGTTTTTTCAAACTTAATTTATTTTAAAGTCAAACTGTACTAATTTAAATTGAAATTCTATGAGAAGAAGGTTGTTACATCAATGTGTGTAGGCTTTCATAGCTGGCGTTGTTCCTTTTCGGGCTTGCAGGCCGTGGTTTATTGGTATTTGTATCTGACATTTAGCCTACAAAAGCCACACTGCCTTTGAAAATGACTACCGCAGTTATAGACGAAAATTTAGGTATAAATACTGATGAAACACAGAATGCAAGTTCGGAAAACAAGAAGATTAGGAATGTTGTGTTTCCTTCTAGAGGTTTTTTTGTTTTTTTCGATAAGCTAGAAGGTTGAAATTCAGCATGAAATCTCTTGGGAACCCGAGAATGATATGAAAAATGTTAAACGTGAAAATATTAAAAAGAACCCAAATGTATTATTCCAAAAAGTTCCCACCCTTTCCGCTGCACTTTTTATATATATAAAGAACACTCGACGTATAGATATTTCTTTTTATAAGCCATAACTACTTATAATAATTAAATTGATATTTTCAATTTGGTAAAAATAACATTTCACGTTATTTAGATGTTTTCTTTTTTAATTAGATGTACAAATAAAAATATACCAAAAATGTCAGAATTGTTTAAAAGTCGGTAAAGATTGAAATACCGGTTCAAATAAACTGCATGAGAGTTAATTTGAAAATTGCTTTATTACGAAAAATAAAATGTCAGCTGACCATAAAGACATAAATTTATATATCATTATTTTACAATTACTTAATTTTAAACGTATCTTCTTTATTAGACGCTGGTTAAATTACTTGTATCATCATTTGCATAAATAAGAATTATTTTTGATATTTAATAAAATTCCGAAAAGAATACTTTCTATTATATATCCATATATTAAAGACTTTTCAGTTGAATACTTTTTACATCGTTAATTTTTTATTGTTAGTTTTAACTGGAACAATTGAATTCCAATATTTACATAAAATTACGATAATTTCAATTAAGCCAGTGTTTCGAGTAACACGGAAAAAGTTATTGAAGCGTTTTGTGTATTAGAATGCTTTTTATAATTGTTATTAGCTGCTAATTACTAAGCCGCATCAACAAAGTTTTCTTTTTTTATAAATATTCAATGTGGAATGCTTTGTATATTTATGCATAAAACCAATGATCAGTAATATTTTTTATTCTGGATTTTCAAATTGCTGAAATTGAAAAATACATAACATAAATATTTTGATTCTAAAAAGCGTATTGGACCTTAGTTGTAAATCATCTATAATCTACAATAACTAACTCGTAGAGAAAACTAAAATACAGACAAATATTATTGCTGTGAATTTTAGAAGGCATGGAAATCTTATTTTGAATGTATTATTATTCAAATCCAGTTAATAATTTCCTGATTCTTCAACCTAAGAAGTAAGTTTTTAGATTCATTATTTTGTAGTAATCACTTATTTGTAAGTCTGTTTAAATAGTGAAAAATGTGATGTATAAAAATTTATAAATAACATATAAATAACGCCATTTTTAAACACTTAACAACCCTCTCAATTTTGTACTTTATTTTTTTTTCTGTCACTGTGTACACATTGAAAATTTAATTAGTTTTTTTTTGCTTTTTTTATTAAAAATTTCAACGTGTGTTATTTTTGCATAGGATTTATTTGCTTTTCCTGTGAACCAACGAAAAAATCGGTCACATGTTTGAAGGTTCCAGCGGCATTGTCAATAGCAGGAGAGATAAAACCGCTTACTGAATCCCTTGTAGGATCGGGTGATAAATGAGCAGCTATGTAACGACGCAAGTTTGGGAAATCTATTTTATGAAATAGATATCTGCTATGGATAAATTAACAACGAAAACCTTCTCAGTAATTACGAATTTAACAATTTCAATTTTTTGTGGAGAAGTGATTATCTTTGATCAGTCGAGGGTCTATAATCCAATAACCTCTCTGTAATTCTATATTCTTGGATAGGCGAGCACGATATGATTTCTAATATATTATTGTAAAAGTGTATGAAATAAATAAATATCAAATTATTCGATTAATTGACGTAAAAGTAATTTATATGTCGATCGGATTGGGTTCAAAGAATGTTCATACCAAATTTCGTCACACTTGATCTACGCATTGTTTTTAAGGCAGAACAACGGAACAAACAAATAAGGTAAAAGCCGTACGGTCGGGTAATAATGTCTGCCGCTTGATTACAGAATTTCTTGAACACTGAAAAAACTTTTTTTTTAATTTCCGTTTTCGTATTTTTGTGTGGTGCCAAAGTGTTAATTATTTAGTTTTTCATTATAATTGATGTATAATTTACAAGACTTTCTCTCGATAATCAAAATGAAAACTGATAATAATAAAGTACTGGTGATACGTCAAATTATGTGATGTTTTTGCAAAGTAGATCATTAAATTTCAAAAATAATTATGGGTTATATTCTGATGACATAACAGCTCGTGTGATATCAGTGACACAATATTCAAAATATTGTGTCGTTAGAAAGTATACCTTTCGACTTTCGGTTCAAACTTTCTTCCGAATAAAATGGTTTTAGTTTGAACTAGTCAGGCTAATGTAATAATATTATACATAAGAATAAAAATGGTATCATTAAAGTTTGTCATCTGAGGTTATCGATGTTAAATCACAAACTTTAAGATTTATTGAAGAATAAGGTGTTGGCACTTGTTTTATGTGGTGTTAAATTGGCACACCTTAATTTCTAAAATATTTGCATTTTACATGATGTCATTATGTTGTTTATGTTACAATGACAATGATCTCTTAACAATACGGGTTTATTTAAAACGTAACTCTCATTTTTTGCCAGTTCATACTCCAATTAATGCTTATATCAGTTCTTAAATAGTTGTAGTTAGTACAGGGATTTTCAATACACAACCATTCTAAAACCCTATACAATAAATTATTAAGTTTATTTAGATATTATTCCACAGCAGTCTTTGTTTTAACGTTAAAATATAATGTGAGTCAAGTTTAAGAACGTCCCGAAACTAGCCTTTTTTATCTGATGTTTCTCATAATATTGTAAACACTCAATTTTCATTTCGGTTTCAATTAGATTTTCAATTTACTATTGAAAATAACTGACTTAAAATATTAATTGAAACTAGACCCAGTGCAGTTGCAGAGAAGAGATCGCCCTCGTATATGCTGCAGGTTGGGAAGCTAATGGGTGTCTTCAGTTTTCAATACAGCGCTCGGAGTACACTTCATCTCCCGTGGAATCGAGACAGACGATACCACTATTGCCATCATGATTAAAAAGAGACAATAAAAGCATCAGCTGTAGACCATGGCAAACCTAACTAATTTTACCACCAACGATATATACCTACGGCCGAAGGGTTAATTGCAAAAAAAATTAAAATAAAAATATTTCCGGGTAGAACGTCACAAGATGCGATGTTTTCTATTTAATTTTTTTTATCTCCGTATTACATCATCCTTTATTAGCACTAGAATATATAATATATATTATTTCTTTGAATATCGAAACGTTATTGAATAATTCTTTTATCTTTTGTGAAGTAGTATGTATATATTCATTTTTTAGTATTTTACAAAGAAAAGGAACATAAATATTCTGTGTATTTCTATCAGGATGCCTCAGGCTATGCTCTCTCGTAAATATGATGTCTATACATTATAGCCTGTAATATATTTGCTTTTCCTATTACATAAAAATTTTATAGGCTCGTGCTATATATTATTTTTGTTCAACTCGTATCTAACTCGAAGTTCTAGATCACGGAGGATAGCGATAAAGGAGGCTATAATCTCCGTACTCTCACTCGTGTTTTAACAACTAAACTGCAATGTTAAAAAAAATTCTGAACATTCAGAAAAATAGTTATGAAGCAATTTTTCACCGCGACTTTGTTCTGAAAATTAAGACTGTAGTTTTTCTACTATTTTTTTTAAAAAGAACTATTTTACTCTTAAATCCTTTTTAGAACGTTGATTTTAAATTTTCAGAAACGTTAATTTATGCAATTTCGAATATTTTTAACAGAATTCTGAACGCGTTTCAATGAATTTTGATAAGATTCTATTCTGACAGTATTCAAAGTAAATAAAAAAATAGACCAAGTTGGTCTGTCAAGAACTGCGACATGTAGAGCTCGGACGCACTGTACGTACGTACGTTCAAACCAAACAAAAACTGCCGGTCGCAATTTTCAATTAAAATTATAGGACTTATTATGAACACGAATCAATTTAAAAATCGTTTCATTATATGTATATAACAGAATCCTCTTTTCTAAAAGCTCTAATTTGATTACATTAAAGCAAAATTAAGCTGAATATAACTACTTGTATAACCGAAACTCAAGTTAGTCTCCTAAAGCGATATTAGAACGGCGTGTGTTATAAATTGAAATAAAACATTGTCGATCAGTTTAACCGACAGTAAACAATACTACGTTCGCGTTGCCGTGGATTCATTCATCAAATGATATAGAAACTGACTTCATACAGAATGGTGCAACAATGCACGAGACTCGAGACTTTATAGCTACAGCGCCGTGCATATAGCATTCATGAACCCTTACCGTCATCGATTTTCGGGACACGAGTTTCGTATTGCCTCCTTTCTTTCTATCCTCCATGATGATGGGGCTGTTATGATCTCATTCACATGAATCTATAAAGTACTGAAATGCTTTTGTAAATATGTTTCTCTACAAATAAAGATGTAAAAATTGTATTACGTCTGTATTTTGTTAAAAACATATCTTTATTGCAAAACTTCTTGGTTTCCGGGCTTGTACGCCGTGGTCCATTGGTATTTCTACCTACAGAAATACCAATGGACCACGGCGTACAAGCCCGGAAACCAAGAAGTTTTGCAACAACGCCAGCCGTGAAAGCCTACACAATTGGATATCTTTATTGGTTTGTCATATTGTGCCCAGACGGAATCCGATATTTAATTTTAAAAAGTTCCGAGCGGACACAAACACTTTATAACTCTGAGAATTAAAATACAAACGCTTAACACTTAGTTGTCAAGCACCTATAATATATAAAGAGATATTGTACTTACAGTGATTTTAAAAGATATGCAAATCTACTGTCTATTGTCGATTTTTGAAGATATACTTCTTTTGGCGGGTTGAGAGTAAAATTCATTCATTGTTTACATTGCTAAATTAGAAACATTTATTTTTTATTCCACTGTCCTGGTCGGGATTCAAACCCGAATCTTTGCACTTTCGCGGCGGAATGAGTTAATCAGTTACTCTACGGTGCGATATTAATTATTCATAATAAAGCAATAGTAACATTAAATTCACTACATTCGAGAGCTGATTTTTTTCGCAAGGTATCTCTAGATAAGAATCATCACAGTAGCGAGAGTATGAATGAATCAAGTGAATTATATAGCTCGTTCTGAAGCATTACAGAATTAACATATTCGTACAAAATTTTAGTAGACAACGAGAATTGCGCGCGCACAACTAACGAAAATTTGACAGTAACAAACCCAGACTGAAATGACAGATGGACGAAATCAATGCACTTTGTGCCTTCTGCAAACTATATAATAATATACTAGACGACTATAATCTTAAAACTTCAAACGACTGTTGGTTGTAATCAACAGTCGTTTTAAGTGTCATACAGCGAAAAAAAGTAAAAACCAAAATACATTTTTGAAAATGTTTTCAGTTATTGGACGTTAATTTTTTGGATTATTCTTAAACTTTTTGCATGTATATTAAAAATTAGTTTTTAAACAGGAGTAAAATTTCTAGCGTGCGTACGTAATTACAAGCACCTATTTTTTTTTTGACACTCGATAATAGAGCTTGTAAACTCAGAAAATCGAAAAACCAAAACTTTTTTAAACATTTTTAAATTCTTATGATTGAGTAATTTCACTCCTACTTTGGCACACAGTCAGCTATATTCATACTGAATGAACATGCAATTGCTTTTTTTGTGTCGGTTTGCTATTTTGAGAAGACTTATTAAGTTCTTTTATCGTGACTTACGATTTAAACTTTATTTATATTAAAAGTATTTATTACTCACAGTACTTGTATAAAAGTTCAGCTATCATTGTTATGGCTTTCTAAAAGTTTGTGTAGTTATTTCACATAAACTTCAAGCCAATAATTGTAAACAATGATAAGTCGATTTGACAGAACAAAAGCTACAATACTACAACAGCCAATAAAGTTTTATAAGATGGTCTTTACGTGAGAAACTTTTTCAAAAATAATTAAATATATGTAATTCTAAAATTTATTGAGTCAAGTTGTATTTTATTATTTTAATTACGGCTCACAGTTCATAACAAAATAACTGTTTGCAACTTTATATACTAGAGCTGCTTTTCATGTATGTGTAGCGGTCTTGAAATTATACATTTAACACTAGTGCTGTAAACTAAAAAAAACGTGTTTGTGCTACTACTTCCATAGTAAATCATGGTCATCGCGTATCCGACGGCATGCGTATACAATCATCCTACAATCAAAAGTGTATTTGACCAAAACTGCTTAAAATTTTGAAAATGTAGTGGAAATCAGATATTTCGTAGGGAAAACGTGCAAAAAAATACTATGTATAACTCGTGCGTGACGAAATTATGGCTCGTGAGACTGTGAAAACTGACTGGTTCGCGTTTTTTATTATTGTCATATTTGTCAAAATATTAGTCACCACGGACTAGATACATAACCTAGTATTTTATTCGGTTATTTGCGAAAACACCAGAAAAAGTTTAACAGTCGTTTTTTGTTATATTTTAAAAATTTAAAAAGAAAATGAGCGTGATTTTAAATGGGTTATAAAATTTCTTAAATATTTTTTAAAATTTCTGCATCTTTTTAGCTGTAAAAGTTACGTTTGAATCTTTCAAGTTTCTTAGAATGAAAAAGTACCTTTGAATCACTTCTACACTAAAAGATATACAAACGTTTCTTTTGGTTTCCTGGTTTCTATAAGTACGGTATACTTTCGTTTTTAGCGCTTTGCCATTTTCTATTTTTGATAAAATTGAAACTCTTTTTAAAACTATACAAAAAACCACGATTTAAATGTTAATTCGTATGTTTATGAATCGTGGGTAATTGGACACAAATAAATGAAAATTCTGAGTTTTCGAAATTTGCTACGTCTCGTAGGTTAGTTTCCTACTTCTTCATCAACAAAGATTCTAAACTATAAACTTGCCTGAAGAAGTAGGAAACTAACCTACGTGACGTAGCAAATTTAGAAAACTTAGAATTTTCATTTATTTGTGTCCAATTACCCACGATCCATAAACATATAACATCATGGACGATAACAACTCTAAGTTAATTCGTATTTTCCAAGTGGAATTATTTTCGATTAGGTATATATAAACTAAAACCTCAACGTCAACTGATACTTTTTATTATTATTATAACTTTGCACTTAATATCAAAGCTTATTTGTGAATAGTTACACATAAATGCAATTATTTGTATTAGTTTGTTTAAAAGTTTTAATTGATCTGAAGCCAAGTTAATGTAGCGTACATTCAATTGTTCATAGTTTTAGTTGATGAAAAACTTAAACGCTGGTAAATTGCTACTGAAGTTGATTAAGTGAATTAGGAAGTTCTATTTTAATTTTTGATTGCTTTCGACATTAAATTATACAGCGCATAGATGCAGTGTGTCTGATTTAAAATGAAATATACTGGGTGTTTAAGGCTGTCGGAACGCTCTGAATTTAAGCCAAAAATAGAGCTTCGGCTGTCAACTGATTGCAGACTTATTCGTCAACATTCTGCAAAAATTATTTCTCAGTAAGGAAGATAAAGGACAAATCTAGATCTCTAATGGATTACTTTTGTAATTTGTGTACGATTTACTAAAAAAAAGTTGGCATTTATTGTGCCAAAAAAACACACGTTTTTAATGTCACACTACGACCTTACTCGTACTTATTTCACAAAACTGTTCCATCACAAACCTAAAGTGACTCTTCCTTTTTCGGAAAAGTTTTTTAAATCTTCAAAATATTTCCAAAAATGAGAGTAATCAGTTGACAGCGGCACCCTTGCAATAACATTTTTTTAGCCTCGTAGTTGGCACCAGCCAAAAATTGAAACGTGCGGATGATTTAAGCGAAACAGAACTAAAGAAGGTCACACCCACAATATGTCTTTTGCCTACCTCGCCCCTTACTGCTAGGTCTCAGCACAAACAAAATTCAGAGCGTTCCGACAGCCTTAAGAGAGGTACCTTTTACTCTGTGCGTGATTTTATTTATTTCACCGGAAAAAGTGTAAAATTAAATGTTATTTATTTTTCGATATGTTTAGTTTACGAAGTCAATATTGCAAGTTAATAATTTTAAAGTTAATGAGTTTTACTTTATCAATGAATAATAAAATTTGTAGTGACGCAAAACACCGCTATTTCGGTTTATGAAAGACCCAACCGAGAGTTGATTGACTTTCTGTTTGCGCAGAGACATAAAATCGTTGAAACCATCAAAGACAGATGTTTACTATTGTTTACACATGTACGTCATTTATATACCCAACTACGTTGTAAACACACGCGTAGGTGGCTTTATTTCAAAATGTCGTCTTCAAACAAAGTTCGTGAACCGCTCGAAAATTGTTCAGTAAATTGTCTTTAATCTCGAATCTCGATGTGAACAAAAATTCATAAAAAGTCCTTAAATTGCTCTAAAAAACTTGCGAAGTCATGAACTATTTTCGAAGTTGATATGAGTGGAAGTTTACGGACAGTTCTGAAATATAATTCTAGAATATAGTTCTATAAAACATTGTTTTTGTAAATTTTTAAATTCCTTTCGGATTGCACTAAAATCCATAAATATCTCTCGATGTGAATAGTTCCGAAATATAGTTCTCGAAATTGGTTATTTCTATAAAACATAGTTTTTGTAAATTCTTAAATTCGTCTCGGATTCAAAAATATCTTGCATATAAGTTGTTTTGGAATTCGACATAGAAAAAAGTTTTCGAACAGTCGTCGATTTTATGTCATTACGGTTGATATGTGATTCTTAATTATTTATCTTTGGAGACTGCTAAAAATTATTTTCCTTTGATTTTATTTATTTTACTATAGCCAAAGTATAGTTAATAGAAAACTAAAGAAAAGCGTATTTTGTTTCTTTTTTTACCATACGTTTAGCGAACCTATGAATTTTATACCATGGCATAATAAAATACACAAAGAGCATTTTTTTAATTGAATTTCATCTTAAAACTAACATTTTGAAAATATCTCACTGTAACAGCGGAAAGGTGATATAACATTTTTTAAATATAATTAAATTTTATAATGGAATGGAATTTGAATAAAAAATGTAATTAGAACGCAGTTAAGTACTGTACTAATATAAATATCTACACAAGTTTAGTAGTCTTTTTTAACTTCCTCTGTTTGATTCGGCCTTCTTTGTCGAGTCCATGCAATCATTAGTACACACTCGGATCACCTTGTGTAATATACAATAATGTGCAAAGGAAACTAATTCGTTATATTAACTGCTACCAACTTCAGTACCGTATGCTGGAATACAGTAAACTTTGTCAAGAAAAGCTGATTTCAATAGTAGGTATAATTAGGTACAGTTTTTATACATGCAGTAACATTCAAACGTTTTGTTATGTAGCGACCATTAAATTGTACTCACATATGGTTGATTTATATAAGTAAAATCGCTTTTCAAGTTAAATTTTGATCAAAATGCGTACAAAGTGTTGTTAAATAGATGTAATTAAAAAAAAATATAATAAGCCTCATCTTCATAATCTCACATAAGAAGTTCTTTAGTTTTTAATATTATTCCTAAGTTTAAGGTAGTTGTCGTGGTACAATATTGTCAAAAAGTTATAGATTATACGCGCCACAAAAGTATACTAGCTTGTAGCTAAATGATCCATAATTTATACGCAAGACTGTAGCCGTGGAAACGTAATCCATACAGTATTCATATGCATGTATACTTTTCTATAAATTGTTGAACTTTAAACCGTTATTTATAAATAATTAGACGGTCAAAAACTTTTCTTATTTTTTTTTAAACTCATAACAAATGCATTGAAAGACTATCAGTTTTTGGAAAGTTTCTAACAGTTAGTTCTTTTTTTATAAATAAGAAACTGGTTCAGAACTACAGAGATCGTATACAATCAATGTTAATTATCAAATTTTTAATTGAATTTATCTCGGATTATATACGGTCGATCGACGTCAAATTTTCAGGATAATTGTATTATCATGTTCTTAATAAGTATACAAAAATTAAGAATTATCTGACGGTGTGCCTTAACCACGACAACTACCTTAATTTTTTTGTCAAACTAATTAATAATATTTGCTCATACCGTAGCAACACACTATAAATTTATATCCTTGCCAGTTTCATGTAATTTAGGAGACAAACTAACTTCCTCTTTAGGAGTAGATTCTATTTCCCCTCGATTTTTTACTTTTTCCAAACAGATACGTCGCTAAAGAAGATGTTTTTGTGTATCTGGCCATAAACACACTTTCCGTTGTACACTACTGTATTAGATACGCATTACATCTGGTGCGCAGGTACATTGACTTATCTCTAAATAACGGGAGATGCTCTCCTGTCTCAGGGAGATAAACACTTGTTATATTGGGCGACTATTGTCTATACTTCGGCCGTCGAAACTTGCCAACAACGTCAAAGCGATTTACATAAACCTGTCTCCTCTCTGTTAATAATTAAAACAACGAGCGGTTTAATTACTAATTTGCTTCTGTTACGGCTTTCAATGTGTTTGAAAGACACGCTGAACAATTTTCTTCGACGTGAAACTGTCGCTGCCGCAAAATTTATGACCGTTTCGTCTTATCTTGACTTTTATTGCAAAGTCTTGTATGGAAGGCTGTTTAGCAAATTGAAAAAGAGGAACATGACAAATTTTGGTTTTTTACTGCAACATCAGTAATATAAATGCTTTTAAAAATTGAAGAAGTCTTTATTTTTTTTGCTTGTTAACTAAACAATCTGTCACGGAAGTGTTAACTAAAAATTAAAAAAACTGGGAATTCATAAAAACAAAGTTCAAAGTTTAAGGTAGTTGTCGTGGTTAAGGTACACCGTCAGAAAATTCTTAATTTTTGTACACTTATTAAGGATATGATAATACAATTACCCTGAAAATTTGAAGTCGATCGACCGTATATAATCCGAGATAATTCAATTAAAAATTGGATGATTAACATTGATTGTATACGATCTCTGTAGTTCTGAACCGGTTTCTTATTTATAAAAAAAGAACTAACTGTCAGAAACTTTCCAAAAACTGACAGTCTTTCAATGCATTTGGTATGAGTTTAAAAAAAAATAAGAACGTTTTTTTGACCGTCTAATTATTTATAAATAACGGTTTAAATTTCAACAATTTATAGAAAAGTATACATGCATATGAATACTGTATGGGTTACGTTTCCACGGGTACTGTCTTGCGTACAAATTATGGATCACTTAGCTACAAGCTAGTATACTTTTGTGGCGCGTATAATCTATAACTTTTTGGCAATATTCTGCCACGACAACTACCATAAATATTTACTTTTGATTTAAAAAAGTTTCATTACGCTTAATTTTTCTCCATCGCTACCAATTTTTTTTTTATTTCGTCAGCTGAACTGTATAACTTTGTTATCTGAAGTTTATCTTTAATTTTCTTTACGTTTTTTGTATTTCTTTTTCTTTAAATTTGTTTAGGTGAGCGGAACATAGTACAGCAAAACAACCTTCACGCACATGTTGATTAGCGTTTCTACTATATTATAATAATAGTGCATTATGCCTAACTGACGGTCATCCGAACTGTACTTGCTGTGAAGCCACCAGGTTGTAATCAAAACACTGACAGGTTTTATACTAGATTACAATTTACATATTTTATAGATTAAACTAACATATACTCGATAGTCAAATTTTATGACATGGTTTAACTTTAACCGATTTGGTGTATCTAGTCTAATCGAAGTTTAAAAAGAAATATGCATTTCAAAGAATTTTGTTGAAAAAGTGACGTCCCGCTTAATGAAAAATAATTAAAAGGGGAAGTTGTATTCTTATTTTGAGACTAATAACGGACTATTTGGAAATTTTTATAATGTTTGCAAATGTTTAGCAGGATATCAAACTGTATTGAACGATTAACAGTTAGTATTATTAATTCTGTAGTATGTTGTCATTTTTTAGGGCTCCGTACACCCGACGAAAAAACAGTACCCTTATAGAATCACACTAGTGTTTGTTTGACGTCTGTCTTCCTCCGAATCTACTGAACGAAAAAGTTGAGTTAAATGACTCAATCATGGACGTATAGTCTGATGTTTTTGACTTTTTGCGCTGACTTGCGTAATTAGCAACCTCTGTATTCTAAATGTTAGTCCTTTCAAAACTATCTAAGTTTTTAGATTACAATAATCTAACTGTAAAATCATAATTAATTATCTTCCAGCTACAACGAGAATTAGATCTTTGACATTATTAATAACGATTTCATTAATTTTTCATTGAAACACAAACATAATAAAGCTGATCACTTTTTGTAGGGTGTGACCAGAAATGAATTTTTTTTCACAAATCAAATTTTGTAATCAAATTTTCACTCACTACCACAAATCCAATTGAACTGAAAGTTTACACGCTTACGATATTGTGTTCAGAACCAAATTTATGTGCAAAATTTTAGCTTAATCTGAACAGCAGTAAATTGGTCAACTTGTAAGATTCGATTACAGACTGACAGACAGACATCGAGACAGGTGAAACTAAATAAAAGCTTGTAAAAATTGACAAAAAAGACGTATTCTGGTGCATTGAAAACCAGAGTACTATGGTGACTCTTACTAAAATCTTAAAGACAAATATACTGCACTGTGGTGTTGGGACGTTTCTTTTGATTAAAGTTTATGGATTAAAAGCTCTTAAGTGCTTTGTGATATAATAACTTGTAAATAATTGAGACTAACAATAATATTCTAAATGATAAGTAATTACACTAACAGGTTTGGATTCCGCTAATCGAATTCGTAAAACAGATTATAAAACTCATAGTCTCGCCTGACTCACTCACTGACTCATATTTATATCCAGAGAACTAGTAATCCGTGGCAGTCATAGACCAATCAGGAAAAAATCTTTTTTGAGATTAAACCAGTGGTTCTTAACCTGGGTTCGATCGAACACCAGGGGTTCGGTCAGTCTCGTGGGTTCGGCGGAGGTCAAAACACACACCCGACTCATATGATTCGTGATGACACGCCCCGCTTGTGCATCATTTTGAATAAATCATATTTTATTTTTCAAATTAAGAAGGGTCTTAATCACAGCTAATAACAGTTCGGAATTTCTTGAGAGCACATTTTACACTCTGAGGAATCTGTCACCGTAACAATAACCATACAGAATAACGCCATAATTAATATGTCTGTCGGTATAATACTCGCCACGGATCTAAAAGATTCGGAAGTTAGATGCAAATGGAGGCTTGTGCAGATACAGTCGGTATATAGAGAAAGTCGACCGAGTGCAAGCACATCCTACACTCTTCAGAGGTTTGTTTTGCGTCATCTGCGGTACACGCCGATAATAACATTGCAGGTCTCGCTGAGGTAACAGGCCGGTAACGAAGACCAAGGCAAATGCAAGTCAAACGTTACGTTAGCCCAGTAATGGTAAAAGTATTTTCAATACCGTTGTTTGAAGAGAACCTGTTATGTTATGCTTACGTGTGTTGTTGACTCTTGTATGTGATCTATACTTACTGTTACGTAGGAAAACAGTCTCTTGGTACGTTTTGTCTGTGTCAAGTGTAATATCAATTATTAATTCTCTTTCAAACTGTATAATGTAATGTACCATGTGTTCATCTTACACAAAATTTACTTTATACAGACTGAGAAAGAAAAAATAGTAACCTCTTTTTGAAGTAAAACTCCGTTAGGCGAAAAAGCTTGTAACGTTTGCGTTGTCTATACTCCTTTTATGTAACAAACCGAAATTCTTTGTATATTACAAAGCCCACATACTGCGAGAGTTGTTTTTTAAAGAATTATACAGAAGTTAGTTCAATTATTACAAATAAATAAAATCGTATCATAGGTGTAATTGTATAGTTATAAAGATTTCTAGATCGAATTTTCAATTTTCGTCATTTTTGCCTGTTTATTTATCATATAAAAAAACTGCAACCGCGCGTAAAGGTTACACGCCCACTTTTTTACTTGCCTTGCCCTTAAGTGATAAGATAATATCTTTCATACAAAAAGCAACATATTTTTGACTCACTCTATATATTCAAAATTTCTTAAAATTAAGGACAGTTAAATCATCTAATCCTCTCTATTTTTCGAAAAAGAGGCAGGCTATGAAAATTGGATTATTGCAGAATCTGTCGTTGTTGGGCTTCTTGTCTTATCGTGCGTTGCAGTTTTTTTTTTAATAAATCATTTCTGTTCACACATTTCGGTAAAAGACAATTTTTATTAAAGAACATAAGAAATCTAAAATTGTTAATATTTTTTACATGCTTGGAAGTTTTTTTTTTAAATTAAATTTTTATTAATAATATAATGCCACATTTTTTATATACATTTTGACAATTTTAGTTTTATCATCGTTCTTGTGCGCTTTTAAACTAAAAAATTATTTTAGCATGTTAAAATTATTAACATCTGTCAAACTCTAAATTATTCGCGTTTTATAAAAAAAGACAAAAATACTGTAGGCATAAAATTATTTCTTAAAGAACTTATAAAGACTACGTTCTTGGCACTAATTAAATTTGTTGTTTGTAAAATCGCACGATGTGATATTATTTCATATACGTATTGAACAACAATTTAAAATCGTAATTTCAACTTATTATTTATTAATACTGTGTCGCGTCCCGGATATTCTTACCTAGCAAAGTAACACACTCACATAGGAAAGGGATGTTGTTTATGACAAAATCAATTTAATTGAAATCCTGTCATGATTTTAGCAAACGAGACTATTTTAAGTTTTAACGTCTAATTATAGTCAATCCTGAAATCGTGTAGTGCAATAAATAATTTCAGTTTGAAGTTTTTAACAGATTCTAGTGCTTCCCAAACTCAGATAGACTTCATAACCAATAAACTTTAATACTGTTCTGACATCCAATAACAATATATTAATTATTAAGTACTTATAATCAGAACAATTTTTCTAGTTTTCAATACTAAAAATTCAAATTTTGAAGAGTGAATCATACTTCACAACTTGATACAAGCGGCATGGGACGGGTATCCTTTACATTGGTTCATAGTTTTGCCGCTACATTAAGCGAACCGGATTAAAATGTTGCTCAATCCTATACCTTACTATAGTTAGTATTTACTTGAATTTGAGAATAATTTAAAATAAGTCTTACTGGTACCGCTGGAATATGTAAAAAACTTCAAAGTAAAATGGTTTATTATTATTATTATTCCTCTACACAATTTCAGGATGGACTATATTTTATTACAACATTCTTGATCATAAAACCAATACTTTGTAGTCAATTTGAAATCGTTCATTTTTATAGCGACAAATTTTTCGATAATTTTTTGCGAGTAAGAGCCACATTCCAATAGTTGAGGTCACAGAAATTGACAGCTTGAACTTAAAAAAATATGGATGAAAGTTTGGTAGAGAAACAGTTTAAAAAGAACATTTACCGATGTTTCATTTGTTTCGCTTTATTTTCTTTAACGATGAAAATACATTTTTAGAAACGTAGGCACAAGCGAAATATCGGTAAAGCTTCTTTTTGAAATGCTACTCTAGCAAACTTTCCTTCACGGTAATATTTTATTGGAACAAAATTAATTACAGACCTCATTAAAAAATTTTTTTTTATGCCATGCTTACTTGAGCCTTATACCAATTTATATTTTCAGTTTATTATTATTTTTAATAAACAAATTGAAAAATAAATTTTCGTCTGTTTTCATAGAACCTTGGGGTTTGTAATGCAGTCTGAAATACATTTTGACTACAATAAAGTAAAGGTGATTGATGAAAGATCGTCAATTAAGCACAAAAACGAAATTTTCAGATGTGTACCCATTTGGTGGTTTTGCTATTGAAACTGAACTAACTTTAAAAATGACAAATTTAAAGTTTGTTGTTATTTTAGTCGAACTAAGTGCAAAGAAGTCAAGGTAAAACTATATCCATTATTTTGTTTTTCGAGTAGACTGTTAATTTCTACACAAATCTAGGCTATAATAATGAAATATTTATAAAAGAGGCGTAACGTTAAATTATTAACAGGAAAAATAACGGTTATTATAACAAAATAATTGTCAATTAGATGACATTGTTTGTTTTGTAAGGCAGTTATTTTATTTTTTTTAATTTATAGTTAAGTGACAACAAGCGAGTTAAGTGTTTGTTATAGAGCATGATATAAATAAGATTCTCTCTAATTTTAACTAATTGTTCCACTTTATAGCGAATGCATATCGCGGTTAATCATATAAGAAACGCTTCAAATAATTGCCTATAAAAATATAAAAACAACACAAAGAATAACTGAATATTTAAACATTACGGATTATACTGTTTATAAACGACGTCAAATATTCAATATTTATAATATATTCTCCAGGCTCAAATTTTATACTTCTTTTGCGCTTACAAAAATTCGACAGTATGAAGTTGGCCATTAGAAGCTCAGACTGAAATGACCGATGGACGATTTCCGTCATTTGGAAACTATATAATATACTAGACGACTATAACCTTTGATTACAACTAATAATGTCATCCAATGGAATTTATAATATCGTATTTTTGATGGCGCAAATGGTTGAATATAAAAGTACAAACCAAAATAAAATTTTTAAGGTGTTTTAAAAAATTTGAGGTTAATTTTTTGTAAGCACTTTTTGAAGATTTTATTCCAATAAATCATTTACCTGCATATTAAAAATTAGTTTTTAATCGTGCCTAACAACGTTTTAAATATATGTTCAGTAATGTATATGTCTACATATATAAATAAGTAATAAATAAACCTACGTTAGAAAAATGAATTTTGTTTCACGTTCCTGGTTTTAGTACCCTCACAAACATAATTTGACATTAACAGAAAGACAAAAGAGGTCTGATAATGTCAGAGTGTCACCTTTCTTAAATTTCCGTTTATTATATTCCCAAAAGGGCGGCTTCCATTTTGTGTTCTGCAAATAGAAAGAATAAGTTATGCACCTCTATTGTAATCTTCCCAGATCTTCATTTTTAGTAGAGATGGAGATATTATTGTGTTTCGAAAATGTGAGTTTACTTGCGAATGAAACAGTGCGAACTAGAAGTCGCATATTACAAACGAAAACTTAATATTCGCTTTATTTGGGTTATTGCCTCTTTAAAAATTTAATTAGATCACCCTTAAATTTTTGAAATATTTGCCGGACTGACTCGGTGAAATAGAGTTGCCAGGCCCAAAAATAGAAAAGCCGGACATTTAGCCCTAAAAGCCGGATTACCATGTTTATAGAAAGAAAAATACAGTTAGATTTTTTTAATTGTTTATTACTAATCAATCACAGATCTTATTAGAAAATCAATCTTATAAGTAAAAACAATCAATGAAGAGTTTTATCATTTGGTAATTACGATACCAATTAAGTGCTCAATCTTCTTAATTGAACGTAGGTGAAGAAATTCTAATAAAAAGATAAAAGACAACAAACAAGAATATCCCTCTTTCACTGACAAAAAGCCTAATAAAAGTCGTACAGGACGGACTTGTAAATATCTAGCCGGACACAACCGTAAAAAATCAAACATGTCCGGCTAAATCCGGACACGGGCAACCCTACATGGAAGTGTATCAAGGAAGTGAAACTTCTAGTAGATGGTTGTACAGACCACAGAAGCAAAGTACGCTAGTAATAACTGCTTAGTCAGCTGCCTAGCTAGGTCTTATAGAATGCTTTTATCTATATTTTCTGCTTTTTTTAAATATGAGTTTTCCATATAATGTCATCCCGAGGATTCATTTCTTTTTCCAATATCTATCCTTTTAATTATTAGATGAGATTAAAGATCTTGAATATATCGTATAAATTGTGTAACACATTTGTTCGTATTCATTTTTTAATAATAGTATTAAAAAGTAGCCCACTAGTAATCAGTCCATTACTGATCAATCATTCGGGTGTATAATTATTTAGTACACCTGTGTTATTGTTATAACTGACACACCCACTATTGGCACGAAATGTATATTGTTGTACCTACGCATAAGCGAACCGTATTCTAGATTTCCAAACGGTAATGAACGCAGAAATGCTTTCAATAAGTTTTTTTTATCGTAATTTAAACCATGATAACAATATATTCATACGTCATTCGTTTTAAAATTACGTTTAAAACATTATTTATGCCTCTTTTCATTTTTTATATTAAATTAATACTTCTTTGAATAGTTTCTACGAAACTTTTCGAGTGCATGATATAGGAAATTATACTACTGTCTTATATATTGCAACATTGAAGTCTTATAGTTTTAAAAAAATCTAAAAAAACGCGTTTCAATAACGTTTAGAAGCGTGGGGCACTCACTTTCCCTGTATTTCATTTTATTCATTGAGTGCCCCAAGTTTTTAACCGTTATAGAAAAGAAAAAAATTTATTTTGTACTTTCTAGTGCGTTAAGAGTGTCTTATTAATTTTTTTGAAACTATTGCTTTTGTTGTAAAATTTTTCATCATTATAATGTGTTATATTATTTTACACGAATAGAAACACGTTTTCCCACCACCAAAACCGTCACTCCCACCACTTTTTCTTAACTTCCGTTTTTAACTTGTTATATAAATATTACTATAGCAAAAATATCAGTATTATTGTATTGTCATCAAAACTATATACAACGGCAAAATTTCACGTCAATTGGATATTTGGAAGTGGATGAAAACTGAGTTGCAAGATTTGTTACGTACAACATACAAGCCAAGTTACGAGAAGCGTCTTAAAAAAAGAGTTTTTATACCCAATTTACTGAAGCAAAAAATATATGAAACATAGGTAGGTACATTAAAGAGACGAGAAAATACTTGAATACGATGACAGTGAAATATAACCTCAAAAATTTTGAATATAACATACGCTCTCGAAACAATAGGGTCTGTAAAACTGTCCACAAACAAACGTCACTCTCGTGACATATTTAAGCGAGTCGTCAAAGCAAAAATTTGGCAAGGGGAGTGGGGAACAGTAATGCTCTTTACAAGTAAAAAGAAAATATTTAGGTTTTACAATGAACATAAAATATGGGTATATTTAAAAGGAATAAAAGTAGGCATGTAAAAATTACGCCGTACGCAATACGCATTCTGACAAACTCATGCGTATTAAAGGTCACGTGTGAAATCTGACAAAGTGCAACTCAATTTTTGAGTGCAAAGTGATAGATTAGCATTAGTACGTGCCATAAGTTTAGAATAGATACGAGGAGATACGCAGATACTATGTATGAGTACTTAATAATGCTAATCGATTCACGTCCGAAACATCAGATAGTAAAAAAAAAGAATAACAGGTCAGCAATACACCTTTATTGCAACACTATATTTTTTACAGCTTATCAAGATCCAAGAGCGACTCTATGCCAGAGATTTCCAACACATTTCTTTTGTTAACTGTTTTTTAACTGCTGTACAGAAGGCTTAGCCTTTGTCTACATTTAGGATTTTTCTATGTGCCTTTGTATCATAGTTTTATTGTAATTGCCGCTTTTCGCGCATGTAAACTGGTCGTAAAATGGCGGATTACACATCGGTGCAGTGACGATCCGGATGCTAAAGTAATTTTATCGCCCGCATATTACGGAAAAAGTATAATGCAATAATTTTTATTATTTCATAGTACTCAGGTGGGGTCGAATCTGCGATCTTGTGAACCGTATGACAGACACTAAAGTCTTGATAGCGACCGTAATATGAATAAATTCACAAAAAAACGTGTGCACAGAAATAAATGGATGCCACTTTTTTACGTTACGGCGGCGCCGCTCCTGCCGAGAAAACCACATCCATTTTCTTCTATGCAAACGTTTTTGTTACATGACTCGCCATATTACGGCTGTACTACGGTGTTTGTCTTAGGAAATAGGAAGCATACTTAAAACATAATACTTGTAATCCTGAAAAATGAAAAAAATGAGTACTGTAAATATTAGAAATGGGTACAAATGTCACTATTCTAAGAGATGCTGGACAAAAAGTCAGTGTGTTGTTATTTACTCGTGTGACTGTTACACTTGCTATGATCGTGTAACAAACATCCCCCACTCGTAAAAAGTCGTCATCATTACGCCCTTGATACACTACCATACACTATGTGAATTTGTATTCTTCGTATATATTGTGTAACACATTCTTTTGTTTGCTTTTTTATTCCTTTTTTATATTTATTGTTCGACCAATACGATTTACGCGCGGTTTTATACATGTTTTATTTAAGTCTTTCGCCTCTAGCAGTTATTTGGTTTGGTCAAGGTACATACATGAAATACATTTATGTTATGAATTTGCATTTATACTGTTAGTTATTTAATAGGCAGTGCTTTTTGATAATATTAGTATTAACATTTTGTTTGATCACGATTTTTTATAGCACGTTATAATTTTTGTGTAATATATCGCTACAGGTTTTAAATACTTTGGGTGGGTTTATTAATTATGTGCTTTATTTGGTTAATACAGTTTAATTTTTATCGGTTTTATTGATACGTTTGTTTTTTCGAGGCTAACTGGGTGTTGTTAGGTATTTTGAAATTTTCATTTTTTTTATGTGAAATGTATTTAAACGGATTTATTTTACAAGGTCAGCGAGTTATTTGCTAGTTTTTCAAGTTTTCGCGCATTTTTCGTAATATTTGCGCTCGTGCGAAATTTATTGTTATTATTTTACGCTCACATTAATTAAGAAATATTAATTTTTTTATAAATATTTTTAAATGTACGTCTGCAAAACATGTAAAATATATATTATTGGCTTTGATACTATTAACAATAACAAATAAATATGTATTATAAATATCACAAAATATAATAATAATACTCAACATTGCGTCGATTTTTTGACGGATGTTCTACAAAATTCACCAATCACTGATAATTGTAGTAAGTAAACGCATCTACTAATAATTTTTTTTCTTTTGTTTCAGGTGAGTTCAAATAGTCTAATTACTGCCGATTACATTTTGTAAGTTATTAAAATTTGTCTAAAAGTTACATAGTTTTATAAGCTATTTAATTTCACATGTTAGTTGCAATTTTGCACACATACGTACATAACTCCCATGAAAATACAATATATCTAACGTCCATATCTCCGATTTGGTGTTGAAATAAGAAGACCGGGTACTTATCGGAACCTGGCGATGATGAACAGTGGGTAAAAACTGATTTTAAAGAAAATTATAGAAAAAGTAGACAGAGCTGGGCAAACTACTTGACAAAAGTAGTTGAGTATAACTACTGACTACTTAAATAAAAAAGTAGTTAAACTACTTAGTAGTTAAACTACTCGTTCTTAAAAGTAGTTAAACTACTAACTACTAGTAGTTAGTAGTTAAAATTTTAACTACTTTTTTAACTACTATAATAATAATATAAATCTCTTTATATACCTATATCGTACAATCTGCACTTATAATATATAAAAATTATTTTAAAACTTATATTTAATAATAATACGACGTTTCGGCCAAGATGTCAGTCTTTTTCAAATGAATATAAATAAAAAATTCGACAAAAAACAATTCACAACCTAGAATGTCCAAAAACGATATTTAAAAAAATATATAGGTATATTACTGTCAAATGCCATCAAGTTTGGTATATTTTAATCTTTCTTTTTGACAGTCTAGGATGTTAGTTGTTTCTAACTTAATGCTATTTTTGTTTTCTTCAATGATTATTATTTTTTGTAGGATCTTTTATTTATATTCATTTGAAAAGGGCTGATATCATGGCCGAAACGTGTTTTCATTAAATTTTGCAAATAGCAACGATGCGATTACCAGTTCCACGTTGTATTTCAAACTAAAACTCAAGCAACTGATATTTCATTATTTTAAAAAAAGTCTGATCGTGCTCCAGAATCCAGAAAAATGCATAACGAATAAGAACTTGTGCTAACATGTCGGTTAAATATAATATACTAAAATATTTTTAAAAGTAGTTAAAATTCAAAATAAGTAATTAGATTACATAAAAGTAGTTAAACTACTTAAAGTAGTTAGAACTAAGTAGTTAACTACATTTTTAACTACTTTTTGTGATTACTTGATAGATATTCAAAATAATAGAGTACGATTACTATGTGGAGAAAAGTAGTTAGAGTGCAACTACTTTTCCAAAAAAAGTAGTTAACTACGTAGTTAACTACTTTTGTAGTTAACTACTGCCCAGCTCTGAAAGTAGATGCGTGTACTTTATGTCCGCGCGTTTGAAGTTATAATTCTTTGGCGTGATTAAAAACTAGTTTTTAATATACATGCAAATAATTTATTGAAATAAAATTTTCTAAAAGTTTAAAAATAATACTTTAAAAAAATTAAATTTTAAAACACTTTCAAAATTTTGTTTTGGTTTTTACTTTTATATTCAATCCATTGAGATACGATATATTCCACTGGATGGTATTGGAATCAATGGTTATAGACATTATATAGTTTCCAGATAGGTAACAGAAAGTGCATTGATTTCTTAAAACTCTCATTCCAGTCTGAGCCTCTTATGGCCAACTTGATTCATAAGCCAAAAATTTACCAGGGAGGAAAAAAAGTTTTGAAATGTTGGACAGTGTTATTACTATTTATCTGCGCAAACATTTCTGATTTTTTAGTTTTAATCAATGTATCGATCTTCTTAAAATAGCCTAGAAAAATGTGAACTCGATGACTAATTACCATACTTCCAATTTCACCGCTGTGCAGAAAAAAATGACATTGATTAGTTCGCACAAAAACTTTTAAAATAATTATAATTTGGTTGGTTATAAAACTCTCTATCAACAAATTGAATTATTTGAAACGTTATCAGACACTGCTTCGTTATATAATGTGTCGCTCCCAGCTTTAACGCCAAAAAATGTCGTAGTAAAACAACTTTGATAAAACATGGCTGAAATACTTGTTCAGCGAACTACGAGAAAAAGGTCATTTTGAATTTAATTTATTGTGAATTGCAATATAGTTCTCTACTATAGTTAAAAAAATTTGTAGACCACCGTATTTTGTGATTATCTGTGTTAAGTTTTTATTGCATATATTTTTTAAACTTAAACTTTCTTTGCGTTGGTACAATAAAAACGGCGTGTACGAAGAGAATGATTCCTTCATCAAAGATGGCGTCTCTCAACCGTAACTTGTTTTTTATAATCAGTCTTATGATGGCTTTGTATTCTTCGAGCGTTGACTGTAATTAAACAGTGTAACTGTTCAAACTATTTAAACTCGCTTTAGACAATATTAATGTGTATTTTGCTAAGCAGTTATTTTACTTTGGAATTGTATTTCTTCGAATTAAAGTACATCTTTTTTTTAGATAAAACAATCATAGTCATAATTTTTTAATGGTGAGCTAAGTTTCGAGTCGATCGGAATACAAAAATTGGCCCTAACTAACTAATAATTAATGACGTTATTTAGTTGTTTAATTTTATTTCTAAAAACCAAATCTTTTAACATAATTGTGGTAGATTCGTTTTTTTTTTTAATATTGTTACGTAACGATGTAATTAGACTCGACGATGTTTTAATTTTGTTTGTTTGGCGCATGTTAAATTATCTATTTATCTAATTAAACCTGCATTTAATGCATAAATTAAGTGCGAAATCCGGAGGTGAAGGACAGGGTTATATAAATATGCCAAAATAATCGTACAGAATTAATAATGAACAGTAAGTACACAGGTTTAGAAAGTTAATTTATTATTTTTTATTGTTTTCTTCTCACTATAATATCGTCCTTGACTCTGTTAAAATGTGGGATATTTCAATGGTTTGTGTTACGGCTGTCAAAATAATTTGGCGAAGAATTTATACGTGTCATCTTGAATCTGTATTTTTAAAATCTAAATGATCTTCAGTAGTACTCTTTGATTAATGACCTGACCGAAATACAGAATTTCTCTGTATGGTACTTTTTAATAATTTATTTATTAATTTTTTCGCCGATATGAAATATAACATCTAGGTATGTGTTTAAAGATTTGACACGGTAGTAATACATTCGGTAATATTAAATTGATATTGTAGATTATAGACGCTCAACAACCGAGGCCATTAGTATATATCTGTAATATTACACATTAATAATAACTTTGTATTTATAATCATGCGTGAATTTTGACCATTTTAGGAACATTTTGTCGATTTTTTAGATAAATTTTGTCAATTTTTTGGGTAAATTTTGACATTTTTCTGGATGAATTTATAGTGTTATTGTTTGATCAGGTCACCGAGTTTAAATAGCTCTAGGTTCCGAAAAACCGCTCCTGTATTTACTAATTTCTTTATTGTAAAGTTTTACTCGAGTGAATTTCAATTTTTTTCGAAAATTTTTCCACATTAGTATCGATCTTTTAAGGACCCTATTTTAACCCGAGCGTAATCAGGTTAAAAACATATTTGGAGTCTACTGAGTTTCATTCTGTTCGCTGCAACCAGCTTCGGTCTATCTATTTTTGTCGATAGATTCCGTTATAAATATTCTAAAAGCACCGAGCTGGGTAGAGTAGTGGTGACAGCACTAGACTCGCATTCGGGAGGTCCGGGTTCGAATCCCGGCGGGGGCAGATGTGGCTGGGACTTTTTCCTACTGCCTCTCGCCGAGAAACGGTAATTCCTGTACCGACCATCTTGATTGAGGTTTTCCATGGTTTCTCTCAATTAATTCCAGATAAATATCGAGATGGTTCCTTATTTGAGGCCATGGCCGATTACCTATCAAACTCCTAGTTCAGAAATTGCCTACCTTATCCTAATTTCCTATAATTCCTTCATTCGACCATTGCTATTACATAAGTTAAAGTTGTAAATAATGTAGAAAATAACGGGAAGTGGTACATGAAAAAATGGTAATGGTGCGAATGGCGTCTGTTATGACATAAAGTCGAGAAACGGACGTTAAACGCATTAGTATTATTATTATTATTATTATATTCTAAAAGCACGATCTACCGTCTAGGCGTTATACAAAATATCCGAAAAACTTACAAAAAACGAAACTAGAGACGGAGCGGTCCCGTTACAGTTGTCGAAACAAACGGACAGTGGTCATAAAACGTCATTCTGAATCTATCAGTTACTAATAGTTGTTTTAAATACATATGAAATACAACGTATAAAAGTATAGCTCATATATTATTCATTCATATTTATAAGAATAACGGCGCATTTTTATCGTTACCTATTTATTGTATTATTTTCCGTTATGTAGGTGAAGTGAGTGCCCACTGAATATTGACTCACGACCATCTACAAAATTCAACCTGTTACTATCCAACAATTCCTGCACAAACAAAGTAATTCGAGAATCGTTCCACAATTTTTAGTGTTGTGTCCTACGCTACAAATTGATAATATAACATTTTTTTGAGAATTTTTCAGAATCTTTTTCTGGAAGAAAAAAATTCCCAAAAGTGTGTGTGTTTCAACGTTATTTTAAACAGAATAATCCCCGAGATACGTCATTGCTAGACATCTTGCTGATTGACTGCATATAGTTGAATCACGGCCACTGGTTCTATAGGATCATGCGGTATCTGGTATATACACCTCCTTTCATAAACATACCTGTCTTTATCTATGACTAACTCCAGCTTTGATGTCAGCATATAGCGCCTAAACTCAGTCATTTGAAATGAATACCTTTTTTGAAATTCTTATTTGCAATTAAGAGGAAGAATATAAGCATGAAATATTTGATTTGTGTTGTTTGTTTATGTATAAGCAATAATGTGCACTGTTTCAAATTATCAAATTTTGATACGCGAGATATTATCGCAAGGATGAAGTATTTAACCTGAAACTTTTAAATAATAATAATCACGACTAGGTATTTAAGAACTTACAAATTGTCAGGGGTTAAATTTTAATCAAATTATTTATTTATTTATTTATTTATTCAAATAAGTTTCTACAGGCATAGCCCAATTACAGAAAATAATATGAAAAACTATTAATAAACTAACAAAAATGTTTTCTTGATATCAAACGAATTTGGACACAAATGTGTGACGGTGTACACTTACTTGAGTTTCAGAAATGTGCTAATGACTTAATATTTTATTATTAAAACAATTAATGTGTAATACCATAAAATTATTAGGAGTTATTGAGAACAAATTTCTTGTAATTTTCTGTAAAAAAATTTCTACTAATTATTATTGATGTCCATAAAACTTTGATTGTATTAATAATAAAAAAAAATGTGAGATAGCTATTAATTATTGTAAAAATTAAAAAAATAGTTCTGGTTATTTTTGATATATATGTGAATAAAATTTATTAGGCATATTGAATAAAAATTCTAGACAAAATCCCCAATATTTCGTGGAATTCATTTTTTGCTTAATTTGAAAACAGGGCTGGGTCCGTGAGACCCGATCCAAAAGTGGTTATACTTTTAATTTCAACTAACAATGAGCTAATTATTTAATCAAAATAAACAGTTTTTTTAATTATTCCGGTACAAGAAAAGTTCAGAAAACACTTTTTCCCTTGTGGGTTTCATAAAAATACTCAAAAAATTCCACAAAAAAACGAAATTATTGTTTTTTTTCGATTATAGAATGCAGTTAAGATTTTGCTACAAAAACCATTTCACACTAACGCGTTGCAGGTTGCAAAGGTCATTCAAAACAATATTTTGGTTATCGAGTGAAGTTAATATTTATTCGTGTTTAAAATGGGTGGGAAAAATACATGCGTGACCACAAACCAATATTTAGTGTCTAGCTGTCATAAAGAAGCCTTGAAATAGTTACTAAATACCTAAATTCAAACAATTTTTCATTCACTTTTAACATACTGGGAAGATCCATTTAATTTTTATTTTAGCATACAAACAAATAAAATTATCACTAAATCTCATTAGGGAACCTTTGGCGCTAAGAATACTCTAAAAGTAACCACAACCAGTGTTGCCAGACATCCCGATTTTTAAATCAAAATTAAATGTCCCGCGCGGGACAGGCTCAGTCCCGCTTTTCGGGGATAACTCGACCGTGCGTAAATAATTATTCTCTTATTGTAAGTTGCAATTTGTAACACTCACTCCTCAGACTATTGTTTGAAACGCCATATTTTTCTAATAAATAAAACTTTTTTGATTTTGATTTCTGTTTTTTTTTTATTTTTTTTTATTCAGAAGACGAATAAGACTCAACTATTTAACGGTAGGGTAAATCTGATTTAAAATATCATATTTTTATTAAAATACATTTCTATGTATATTTTTGCTATCTATTGTCACGGAAACGTAATTTGAACTCAAAAAGATAAATATTTAAAAACTTCTGATTATATACGTTTTTTTTTACTATGTCCCGCTTTCGACGAAAGAATCCCTCTTTTTTCACTCAAAAAGTTCCAAAATCCCGACTTGGCAAAAAAAAATCTGGCAACGCTGACCACAACACTCCAAAACCGTGGTAGTATCATCATGGGATGATTAAAAAGCAACCCTTAATTTTGCTACCGGTTACAAAATATTATCTATTTTACGGTTATGTGAACGTAGCGAACGACTCGCCTAACAAATTATTATTCATCAAATCTTCGAACAGCACGCTTCAAAAGTTCCCCCGTCCCCATTTTTCTAACTCATGCAGCGATTGTTTAGAAAAATAAACTGAAATTTTAAAAGAAACTCAGAAAATAGTCTTGACCAAAATATGTTTATTTGCAAATTGAAAACAATTTTAAGTAAGTGAAATATCGATTTTCTTCGAAGGATATCATCAAGCACTGAGCTATCAATTTATGTCAGGTTTCATTGAACCCCTATGTGGCGGTGTTCTAGAATTAAAATTTATGCGACGCTCGTGTGTGGAAAGGTATCTTAACCTCTGCCCTTTACTACCAGCTATCAATTAAATCCACACGATTATTCAAGAGTTAATATTTAATAACAATAAACGAAAAAAAGTGTACATGCATGAACTATATAATTCTGTATTTCCTATATGTTCAGTCCGAGTATAACGATCCGGATTACCAATGATAATCAAAATTATATGATAAAAAAATTCGACCAAAATATTAAGTTCCGGATTATCGATACTTATTAGAGTAAATATTCTTTTAAAAAAATAACGCAAACTCACTCTTGTTAAGTTGCAACGCCTGAAAATTGTCCTCGAACGATCCAAATAATAGAATTTATAAATCCAAATAGAATGAAGCGTGAACGGCCACCTGTTGCACTCAAAGCAATAATATTTTAGTGGAACACTTCACGTGTTTGTTTAAAAAAATATACACACTAAAGTAGTTGTTTTTCACTTGTTTCCCGCATTCTTATGTTTTGTTTCTCGTTCTTCAATTGTCAACATAACATTACTATGTAATAGTTTAATAACACTTAACTTTTTTTTGTATTGTTTGTGTAAAAGATGATGCAAAAAAAGGAGAGCACTTTTGTTAAACGGTTCCCACACTATGTTGATATTGTTGTAGAAAATTATAGAGCAAACTATTGTATTAATACTAGTTAGTAATATTCACAAAAAAAATATTGTAATTTAGTCTCACGATAGCTTCGTACAGAAATTTATTAACGTAATTATTTACAATTTTTACAAAATATACGTTACGTTTACATTTTATACTTCATTACAGAACATTTTTCCTTATTCTATCTGTCGAAAAATCTAAATATATTTTTATATAAAAATGTATTTGATAACTTTTCATTGTTTAAATTGCGTGACGCCAATATAAAAAACATTTAAAATCGATTCAAGTTTTTGAAATAAAAATGTACCGTTAAAATAAAATTCATTTCAAATTCGTATTTGGCGGGTTTGACGCGCGTATAATTGTTTCACAGATACGAGTTAATGACGTCAGGTGCATTCGATACGATCGTCGCGAGTTGACTGACTCGGCGTACGTGCCGGCATGAGTCAGGTGTCGCAAGAGACGGCGCTCTGCCCCCCATGCTCAGTGCATTTACCGCGCAACGTCACTACATCGACTTACAAGTGCTGCTGAAGATTACACTTCCGTTTCCCTGCTCTCGTTCTCATCTAAGAATTGTTTCTGTTTCTTTAAGTCGAAATATAAGACTCACTTTTTTATTTGAAATTATTGATACTTTAGACAATGTTGAAACAGTCATATTTATAAATGTAATAATTGATTGAGTTTTATTAATAAAAATATATATGCATTTAAAAAATACGTTTATATCAACGCACTAAAAAGTAGAAAATAAATTTGATTCTCTCCTGCAATGATATTGAAGAGAAAGAAATTTATTTTCTACATTTTTATTGTGCATTGAAATAAGCGTATTTTTATGTTTTTAAAAATGTGTAGGTATGTATTTTTATTTTCAAATTTTTTTCATTATTTTACATAATATAGTATGCTACATTTATATTTAATTTATGATTTTATTATATTATAATTTTAACTGACTAGAGACACGTTTTCCCACCATTAGAACCATCACTTCCACCACATGTTTGTTCTATTTCTTCTTATATATAAATATTAAATATTATTATAGCCAAAATACCAAAATAACGTATTGTCCTCAAAATTACATACAACTGTAAAGTTTCACGTCAAATGAACATTTGGAAGATGGTGAAAATCGAATTGCAATATTTTTTTATATACATGCAACGGCCAAGTCAAGCGTCTACGCTCCTTAAAAATATCTCTCATAAGAAAAAACTGAACGGCTGTTACTGCAGTATTTTTCAGAAGTATTTCAATTGTAAGTTTTTGATGAATTTACACATTTTCAATTCAGATTAAAAAAAATGTCTGTCCTCTGTCTGTCTGTAGTTGCACTTAGAGCCCAAATCACCGAGCTGGGTAGAGTAGTGGTGACAGCACTAGACTCGCATTCGGAAGGTACGGGTTCGAATCCCGGCGGGGCAGATGTGGCTGGGACTTTTTCCTACTGCCTCTCGCCGAGAAACGGTAATTCCTGTACCGGCCATCTTGATTGAAGTTTTCCATGGTTCCCCTGAATTAATTCCAGATAAATATCGAGATGGTTCCTTATTCAAGGCCATGGCCGATTACCTATCAAACTCCCAGTTCAAAAATTACCTATCCTATCCTAATTTCCTATAAGTATTTCCTTCATTCGCCTATTGCTATTAGTTAAGTTGAAATTTTAGAAATATAGAAAATAACGGGAAGTGGTAAAAATGGATATTGTAATGGTGCGAATGGCGTCTGTTATGACATAAAGTCGACAAACGGACGTTAGACGCATTATTATTGTTATTATTAGAGCCCAAATCAATCAACCACATTATTTTCTTCTTTTCATAATTTTTGTTTAGCGCAACTAGTTCGTGACCTTGTTCGTGGAATTATCTAGTTCCACTTTTTCACTGACACCTTTCCGTTGAAGGAAAGGATTGAAATTTTCCTTTATTTCTAGTTCTAATAGGTATTTCAACCTTTTCTTTCCCTGAAAAAAAATGATCAGAATAAATTAGACTCTTCACAATTGTACAACATGCTAACATTCAATCAAATATTTGTTAGAATTAAAATTAAAGTAAGATTCTATCTTTCCCTAGAACATACCGTTCTAGGGAAAGATAACAAACGTTTTTTTCGACTTCTTCTTGGGACTCTACACTTACAGATCCGGATCTACTAAAGTTTAGATATATGAATTATTGTATGCAGGGAAAAAGAATTATTTTTGGTAAAAAGTACATACCTACGGTTTTAAATGAAAAATTAATAAGAGAGTTGAATTTTTTTTGTTTGTCATTCTTTTTTACTTACTTTTCCAACAGGGATGCTGTATCTTTTTCCTGGCTTGTTTTTTCTTCATTAATTTTTCATGCGTTGTTTTCGTTTTTAATCTAGTCGCTCACATGTTGGGTTTTAATGCTAGCGTGCGGTCGTTTATGCAGTTGTATGGCTGTAAGCATTTTGTTCATAAAATGGCACGCAAAGTGTATTTTAATTCTCCTCTGTTTTTGTTCTATATCCGTGAATACAGTCGCTAACAAAACAAAGTAAATTAAGGTTGCTGAGTACCAGCTGTTCAATATGTTCTCTTTTTTAGTCGAATAGCACTCGCGCAGTTGGATGTGTGTTTCGGAAATCTCTAATTTCTATGAAAAATCTTATTCAATCTTTGATGTTAAGTTTTTATAGTTTATTTGATCTAGAAAACGATTGTAAGTCAGATAAAAACGAGTAAATTAGCATAAGTTTTACACAAATTTTTGTGCAGAAAAAATTTGCTAAAATTATTGAGCAAATAAAATTTGTCAGTATTTTTAAGTTTGTAAAACAAAAAAATTCTAAATGTTAATATGCCTTTCCGTAATTCGAAATCTCGTGAATGTTCTAAAAAAATATTGACGAATTTTTTGGTTCAATTTTTAGAGCAAAAATATGTCTTTTTTTTTGAAATTTTTAAGCATCAAGCCAAATTTTGTGAACCTCAGTGCTTAATCACAGCTAATAATTTACAATCTGAGGAATCACTTTAAGGGCTAAATGTATATCGGTATAACTTTTTAGTTTCGAAATGCAGCTAACTCTCGGTTTACGAACACAACAATTCATACAAAGTTTCTTAATCATCTATATTTTTAATGATTTTGATCGCGCTTATAGAAAATGATACACTGATTTCAATAAACAAAAGAAAACTTCTCTACCAATCTCTTCTGGCTTAGAAATTGTGTCCCTTTAACGTTTCTGGAAAATAAAAAAAATAAAAATAATGCCCATAGTTTCCAAACAAAAAAGAATATAAACATTTACGAATCAGCGTAATATTCTCTATAAACACTTTTAAGTAAAGATTTTTGTGATTTTCTTAAGATTCGTTTAAAAAATGACGATTTTTGACTTGCTTCGAAATTTGTCCGATTTTTTAATGTTCCAATATATCCGATGAAAAAACGGAACCCATATAGAATGAATCTCGTGTCTGTCACAGCTTATTTTTCTGAATCTATTGGGCGAAAAAAGTTGAAATTTGGTACATTTGGAGTTAGATGATCCAATTACGGACGTAAACCGTAAATAAACAAATGCCGATTTTGGGGGTTAATTTTGAGGAGCAAATTAGAAAATTAAAAATAGTGGATCATGTGACGTATCCAATGAAAGGGCTCGTTATAAGAATTATAAATATATTTTTTATTTTATTTTAAAATGCATAGCTTATATTTTAAGATATAATCGGTGCAAGATTCAAAATATTTATTTTTTAAATAATTGAAACGTTATCTATAAAATTCATTGATCGTTTTTATTGTGTAAATAAAAGCCATTATTCTATTTCCGCATAATTGTGGTTGAAATTGCTTCATTTGAATTTTCTTTTATACACTGTAATTTTCATTGACATAAAATATCGTCCCTGTATATTATCTCCAAGTCTTTGAAGAAGTGTTGGGGTAATTGCATTGCGACTTACATGAAAGAAAATGGCTCGAGTACTAGTTTCAACTCAAATATATTTTCCTTTAACGGCCTTTCATTGATAATAAAGTCAAGTTTTACGGTATTTAATTCACTAGTTGCACTGAGACGTTCCATAAACTCCTTTTTAACGATGGAACACCTCGACAGTGTCGATTTTACAATTTAAATTGTAAAACAATTTTCAGGAAACTCACATATACAGTATTCTTTCTCAAAATTGGAATATAGTTCCGGAATACCGGAACTAATTACTAAATATATCAAAGCTAGTTTCGGAAGTACTGAACGTGATGTAATATTGGAGGCCTTTATCGTTATCTACCGATTGATCGTGTAATGAGTTTTGGTCGATCGCCAAATATATACAGTAAGACCCCACTTAACGCGGTAGATACGTTCCAGTAAGTTCTTGCACTATACGAAACAGCGCTAAACGAGCTCATCTTAATACTTAGATCATATGCATAAGTGAAACAGAACCGAGAATAAGAAAATTTGTTAGTTTTCTTTTTTGTTTAATTTTGTAATATTTATTGTTAAATACTTTTTTATCACATTAATTATAGATTTATTAATTATTAATGTCGATTTTTGTTCATAAAACATTGATGAAAATCAAATCAAAGTTCGAGTAAGAAGTTACGTTTGTGATGAGAAAAATTCTTCATTGGACATATTTTGTTTTTTGTGAAGAAGTCATCTAATGTCATTTGCCTTTTTCTGTTTCGTTCAGCAAACTGTTGGCGATAGTAAGATATTGCATCAATGACACTTCTTTTTGCCTTTGAAATTCTATCAACATTTGAATTATTTTGTGACTAAATATTTTTTTTCGAAACCGCATAATACTGAAAACAGCGTCAAGCGGAGTTGCGTTAAGCGAGTTCTTACTGTATCTGTCTATAGTATTCACAATTTAAAACTCGGGTCAGAGTGCCAAAACCCTGCCGACAGTATAGTGTATTTGCCAATACAGGTCGCAGTGTGACTTTGTTACGTGAACTTAAGTTTGTTTTTGGATAAAATAAAAAAAAACTAACCCTTTAATATACGCCCTAAATAATAATTTTTTTATCAGCTAGTATATTGTTATCAATTCAACATATAAACCAATTAAAATACACATTTCAGTAAATAATCCTTATACGCATCAAACTAGCGTTTGCATAAAGCTTGTAAATCCGGTCCTGTCGGGCCAATTTTATTAAAATTTTAACAGCGCATGTTAATCTTTACGAAACAGTTAAATTTCAATTTTGAAACGATTTTTTCGGTATTTTTAGGCCCAAAAACTTTTTTCAACCCCTAAAAACTAACCTTAAAATGGTCCAATTGGACCCAACATTAGTAGAGCAAACAGATTTGCTCTACTACTGTTGTGGTTGCTATGAGGCAAAACTGTAATAGGATGGAGCCGAAAACTTCACTAGTGTTGTCGCTGCCGAGGGGGCTATAAAACATTGTTTCATCTCGGTCTCGCGCGGAACCACGGCTAGCGACTAATTTAATATAAACTATACACTGTGGTAGGTAATTGTCGTAAGTTGACTTTTGTGAATTTCATGAATTAATCGTTATTTATACGTTCTACATTAATTGACTTTTTACATAACGAATCGTGTATGAATTAAATAAAAATCGAATAGTCGTTATTCATCAGTAATTCCTAATTTGTTTGCTATTCGTATCTTATTAATCATTTCCAATTCTATCGAGATAGCAGGGCTGGCCTAAGAATAACCGACGTTTTCCTCCGGGGTTTTTAAAAAAAAGAAACTTATTAGTTTTTTAGTTTTTTGATTTTATAAAAAAGACAGTTGTAATTACTAGTGACTATGTATATAATTTTTACAATTTTTAATTAAAAAAAATCTTACAGTAGTCGCCAATGATGTGTAACATATTTATTTCACACTGTATTTATAATACAGCGCCAACGTACCAAAGAAACAATATAATAAATTGAATAATTTGAATAGCGCGTTCTTTTCTCTCACTCCCCTATACCGAGAACTAAGATGTTACACGTCAAAAAGAGACTGTGTATTTTACACTACACGCTACCGAAGTCAACTGGTATAATTGTAAAAAAAATTAACAAACTATTACAGAAATTTTAATTAATGAATATAGATTTTGGTCATCCCTGGTGTAGATATAGATATTGATAGATTTAATAATACGAAGAATTGAATCACTGACGTGGAAAAATAAAAGCGTATTATTGTAAGATCTAAGAATTTAGTATCAAATTAAGATTTATTAAATGTTTCATCAAAGCTACTTTGATTCACTCTCATTAAAGTTGAATGTTTTTATTATACATTCCATGGCGAAACTAATAATTTATTTAGCAATAATTAGAATAGTTACATTAACTAGTGAGCCCTGTGCAAGAATTATACTAAATCTAGATGAGTTACTTATATAAATAGAAAATCAAAAACCCTTTCTCTTAAACTTTAACTTATATATACCTACTGTATTTAAAATAGTGACGGGACCTCGGTTTGTATTTTTTTAGTTTTCGTAATTACGGCTAAACTGATTTCGATAAAATATAAACTTAAAATAAAGGTATGGGTTGTTTCTTCTTTGTTTTAGTTCTAAGTTTTAAGTTAATTAATTTTGTCAATGTATTTAAAAGGTCATTAGCAAATGAATATCGCTAAATTTAGTAGTTATTTTTTAAGGAAAATTAATTATTGGCGTGATGATTAGAACTAACCCAATTAAAAGACGTGGCCTAAATTGATTAAGAAATCATGGGTGGTCGGAACTGACCCAGTCGGATGTGACCTTAATTCCCCATCGATAGTGCATGAAGTTTAATTAAAATTGCTATAGCCGTTTTGGATTGATATCGAAACGAACAAACGTTAATGTTTTTTTGCAGTTTTCAAATCGATGCAAATATGTTATGGTAGTTTAATTGACTCTAGAATCAGAGGCGGATCTAGGTTTTTCGAAGCCCCATTTTTTGGTTGAGTTTAAAATCAATTTTTAATAACACCAAAATCAGAGATGAAATTTGGTGACCTGATTAATAATTAATAATTAATACGACTACTGTAAATTCAACGGAAAAATTGTCCAAATTCACAGGAAAAGATGTCAAATTTCATCGAAAAAGTTGTCAAAATTCACACAAGGATATGTTCAATTTCATTCAAAAAATGTCAAAATTCATCCAAAAACATTGTAAAAATTTGAAGGAACAAATATCAATATAACGTTTAAATTCTATCAAAAAAATATGTCAAAAATCACACAAAACATTGTCGAATTTCACCCAATATATCAAAATTCACCCAAAAATAAACAAAATTCATTCGTGATAATTAATTATTTTTTGCCATACGACAAGTGCTCATTATTAATGCAAAAGTTGTAAAAATGTGTGATAATAATTCAAATTTTGTAGACCTTAGACACTTGGGACTCTTGGGAGCCCAGGGTTTAAGCCATATTAGTCCCTATGTACGTCCGCCTCTGTCTAGAGTAGATTGTAATTCTTGAATTTGTACTATGAAATTTATTGATCTTGTACGAAGGTCTTCCTTCAAGTTTCATAGTAAATATTTTAGTCATTGACTATAGTCGGTATTTTCCCGACAAAATTATAGGATAGGCTTTTGAGTTGCATGTCGGTGCATATTCAAACTAGGCATCAGACAAGTATGCAAATGAACGCTGGTTCATCGTTCGATTCCAAGCGTGGGATTTGTGTTATTATCTACTTATTCTATTACTACATTCTTTTGTAATAATAATCGGTAAGATCTGTGTTAAAAATGTTACAAAGGCTACATAGTTTTGTTGTACAAGAATTTCTTTATTTATTTCAAGCTCTTTGAAGAATGTTAAGTTTACAGGAATAAACTCTATTTAAGTAAATGTTGAGTTCGAGACCACGCACACTTGTCAAACACAAACCTGCACGACCTGCACAGCCCAGTTCGTGAAGGTACCTATGTTATTGGAGTAACGCACATTAGGTCAGCGCCTAAAAACCAGCAGCCAGCAAAAACCGTCAGTTGGTCGCCTGTAATTTTTGTTTAGCGATGTTGAACCTATCTAGTATACTTGGGACTTGTCGTTTTCATTAAGTACTTTGCATGGATTAAAAATTATGTGAAAACTTGCAACATTACGAAACCTGCACTAAAATTTGTCGATGTGTGTAGGTTTGTGATGATTTATGCTGGTCTAGCGTGCGACATTATTCAAACTGCAAATTTGTGCTGTGCAGGTCGTCCAGATTTATGCTTGACAAGTGTCTGCGGTCTATACAAGAATTCCTAGAAAAGAAAAATGATTGCAAGTCTTATTTAAAACTGCGAATATTTAATGACTTATTTTTCTGAAATTGATTTTAATTGTGTACATTATTTAAGGACCAACCCACACGTGCTATTTTCTGCATCGAAAACGCGCGATTTAAACTACATCGCGATTTGACGAGTACTCAGCAATTCGAAATTTCTCGTGATACATCAATTGAATATTTTAGCAAAGACTGTGCGATAATGCGCTACCTGTCTCTAGGCGACGTAATCACAAATTCGTGCGACGAAAAGGAGCATTATAGGCGTCGCCGCTAAAAGTTATTAGTTTATGTCTTATTATGTATATTTAATACTTGGTGTTAACCGTTGAGCCTGGCTTTATCCATGCCTCTCATGACTTAGCGTAAGTTATATATAAAGTTCTTCTATGGTATGCTCTGTAGAAGCGTGAAAACCAAATTCATATCGATCGAACGGTTTTTAAGTAATTCACGAACTTATACCCACAGACGCGAAAAGAGAACTTTTTGTTGTAGTCGAGGTGACAAATTTTTTCAATCTTCAAAATTAATTTCGATTTATATACGAGTATTATATTTCATAAACAGTAAAGAATACATCGTTTTTTATTAGGTGTTTATTAAAATAGCTAGATACAAAAAAGAAAAAGTCGCCAATAAATAAAACATAAGGGCGGCAGAGAGAAGGCAAAAGGATATAAGTGATGTTTTTTTTATAAAATTAAAATATTTACATATAGCTTAAATTCTTGCATCTGTTTAGTTCCTGTAAAATGGCATAAGCGGCAAATACATTAAAATATTATTCAAGTAGGAAAAATCAGGTCTTGAAATAAATTAAATAAAAAGGATCAGGTGAAAAGACCAATTTTTAGGTACGTTTTTATTCGATATACGACGTTTCGTCGGTATTATTCCGACTTCTTCAAGTATCTATTTTAACAGACATAAATAGATATAGGTAATAAATTTCAAGTTATAAAATAAATACAAAATTATAAAAATTTAAAATCCATGTTCCTGCAAAAAAACATATATAGGTCAGACTAAACAGTATATTGTGGGAAACCCGCCTGTTTCGTACTGCTGTACCTACATTTTATAACTGAAGTAATGAAGTAATATGCTTACGCAACACGATATAAATTTATAGATATTTTTGTTAGATGTGTTCAGATAGAGATTGAATTGAAACGTGTACGGGTTCGAATATTGTATCTAAATTAATAAATATAATTGTTTGATTTAAGAATTTTGTGTATTAGTTTATTTAATTGTATAAATTTCCTACAATATCTACATAAAATAATTTATCAACATAAGAACAGTTGTGAAGAAAGATTTAAAGACAAAGAAAATCAGACGGCTTTAGCTTCACATCAATTTAGTACTGGTCATGAATTTAAGTTTGATGATGTGAAGATATTAGATAGAGAAAACAGCTGGTTTAAAAGAAATGTTAGTGAATGGTCTATATCAGCTTAAATGACACTATTAGTATGAAAACGGATACTGATAACTTGAATACTGTGTACTGTAAACTGATTGAGAGTTATAAATATAGAAAGAAAAAGAAGAACTAAAATTCTCGCGCGCTCTCTTTAGTGATCAGCTGTTACATTTTAATTGACAATTACAAATTACTGTGGAATTTAGTTTATTTACATTTATTATCAATAAACTTTAAATTATTGAAAATATTATAAATTTCATATTAGTTAATCAATTGACGCTAATAATTTTTGGACTATTCTTGTACTTCATTATTTTATTGTAAAAAAATATTGGTATGACTTATATTTTAACATAATTTTCAAGGTAATTTCCATTGTATTTTAAATTTTTATAATTTTGTATTTATTTTATAACTTGAAATTTATTATCTATATCTATTTATGTCTGTTAAAATAGATACTTGAAGAAGTCGGAATAATACCGACGAAACGTCGTATATCGAATAAAAACGTACCTAAAAATAGGTCTTTCCACCTGATCCTTTCTGTTTATATTATTCTATGCTAGAAGTTACTTAAATCTCAAACAGCGTAATTATATTCTTCAGTGATATTATGATCAACTTAAATAGGACAGCCAGTAAAGTATCTTATGCCATTTAAGTTGACAAAAAAAGTCACTTCTTACTTTTATCTATAAAAGTAAACGCATTTCATTTTGAGTGTATAGTGAAATATTGAACACTGAAAAAGGAACTTTTTTTGCTTTCCTGAGACCTTAATAAAATATTGCTTATTCCTTTTTGCTTTTTACCCATCGATACACTAGTTTATATAGTGGATTATGATTTATTTATTGCAATTTCGAATGCAAACACATATTTGTCACGTCCTGAACGTATCGACAAACGTTTAAGTGTCGAAGGTATCGTCACCGAACATGATGCTTGCAGGTTGGGGCCTCGATTCTTCCGTTTCGAACAGGTCAGGCTTCGGATGAACAGCTGTCCTTAAAATGTAAATTCATTTTCTTGCGTATCTTTGAGTATTTTTTATAAGTACTACACGATAGAGATGGGAAAAACGGGTCTTTTTAGTGATTTGCATCTTTGCATCTGGATCCCGTATGTGAGCCGGCTCACTGAACCGGTTCAAAAAGAGCCGAGTTCTGAATATGTTACTGCAGTCTGCCACTGAGTTACCTAGTTTAGTCAATCATATCACGACCTGTATAGAATCAAAAATGCATAGCCAAACATGTGATGTATGAGTCATTTGAGCTGACAGATGCATCAAAGCAAGAACTGATACGTAAGTGTAAAATGTGCTTCTGTGTGTTAAGTGTTTCACTGAGTTATGCAGATCTGTCGCCTCAAAAAAAAGTGAGTCGGCTCTGACGGATCTTCTGTCGGAGTCGGCTCTTTGAACCGGTTCAGATCTGAGTTACCCAACTCTACTACACGAGAAAATGTCGATGGTTAATGTCCAAAAAGGCATTAGCGACATTTTGAAAAAATTACAAGAGAACCAAAAAAACGTTTTACAGTGTTGGTAAATTGCGTATTGTAATTACGTTTAACATCATTATATTTATTGCTCATAGTATTAATAGGGGAGCTACGTGATTAAACTATTTTAGTGCAAAACTGTCATTTAGCAGTTTGTCGCTTAGGATGTTTTTCAAGCGGTATAGCGATTTACTACCTCATCCGTTGCATAATGCCGTTTAGACCATATTATATCGGAACTGGTGAAGATAATAATTCAGGTATAAACACAATTTTACAAAAACTGTGGCTTGTGCATTTTTTTACATTAACCTTTGATGTGTTTCAAATTTGTGTCGGAAAGCTAGGATGGAATTTTTGAGTTCAGCTCTGTTCGAAACGAACATTTTAGGAGTCTAGTTATATTACATACGGGTAAGATAGGGGTATTTATATTTTAAAAGTGACACGGGCTTATGTAATACAACACCCTAAAGTCGCAACGTGAAATTCAATAAGGAAGGTATTTAAAAATTTTATCATATACACTCACACGCTTGTTCTGAGGCGTTAAAACACTATCGAGTATAATTTGATCTAAACTGTCGATACTTGCTTAGTCTTTCATACGGATGTATCTTAATTGTTTATCTTATTAAAAACATCTTAATTTTATACACATTAAGTAGTATTTTAAATAGAAAACAGTATCACGGGTAATTGGAATAAAAATAAATCAATTTAAACACTCATTGATTGCAACGTTTCGTCTTTATTTAATTAAGACTTTTTCAAGCTCTGAAAAAATTATTATTATTCCAATTACCCGTGATACTGTTTTCTATTATAACATATATCTGGAATTGAACTTTAAAGATGAGTATTTTAAATATTCATGAAAAAATATCTTTGTGACTAACTTTGTCCAAATAAGTCGTGTTTAACTACATCGTCACCGTCATAGGCTCCATCTATGCTTTTTCTAGAAGAAACTGTAACTATGGTGTTTCATACCCGCCCATATTATATGTATTTAATCAAAATCGTTGTGGTTCCAAAAGTTTTGTTTCTGTTTTTAATGTTTCCAGGAGTGTATGAACTGGTATCCTTCAAAAACTTCTGAACCGATTTCATAAAACTAGGTAGTATATATACGCTATATCGAGGTACCTACATTCGAATTTATATTGGCTTTTGACGACACATTTTTTTAAGTTATCCATCCCTAGAACTGGCAATAGCCAAGTTGGGTTGAAAAATTCCAACATATTATTATTGTGTTTATTTAAAAATGTAATACTTTTGTGGAATTAATTTATCTTACCTTAAACCAAACACATTATGTTTATAATTTTTGAGCTCTAAATTTTGAACTATATGGAGTTGTTTGTCTATACAAAGCAATATGTACGTTCTCATGAAATCCCTGCTCTACACAAAATAATACAGAAGATAGCAGGAAGGACACTTTTGACACTGTTGTTCTTTCTTTTTGTTGGCATAATGGCAGACTTTGTCAGTAAAAGAGTTGATTAAAGACGAAAATGTAACATATGTCACCCATAACTAGGGTTATACGAGCTGTGAATTTTCAAGTCTAATATTTAATTAAAACTCAGTTTTCGAAGAATTGAGTAGTACGACGAAAAAACTTTTCGTACTAAAAAAATGCCTTAACGTTTTTATTTCCAAGTGGACTGTCGAGTGTTTAATAAATACTCGATTTTCCAGTAGAGTGCGATGAGAAAATTTCTAATTAGTGTATTTGCCATATGGCAACATACACTATTGGCGTCGGTCGGATGGCGGGACCTAGGGGTCGGACCAAAATTTCTCGACGTTTCATAACCTCCTAAACACTTTGGCACCATTTTTAAAAATGTTTATATATATATGTATATATATATATATATATATATATATATATATATATATATATATATATATATATATATGTGTGTGTGTGTACGCGCGATAACTTTCGAAAGAGTTAATTGATGTCAACGAAATTTGGGCCACATGTTGAAATCCATCACCGCAAGAAACCTATTTAAAATGGGCCTAATCGGGCTATTTTAAGGGTAGTTTTTAGGGGTTGAAAACTGTTTTTGGGCCCCAAAATACCGAAAAAATTCTCCGAATCGTTTCAAAATTGAAATTTAACCCTTTGGTAGTGATTAAAAAGTTTCCTCACAATTTTAATAAAATCGGCCCGACAGGACCGGATTTACAAATTTTATGAAAACACTAGTTTGCAGATAGTGATTTATTTATTGAAGGGTGTATTTAATTTGGTGTAGACGTTAGATTGATAATAATATTACAATTAAGAAAAAAATGTTATTTTAAGGGGTGTATTAAGGGGTTAAATTTTTTATTTTGCCCAAAAACAAACTTAATTTCACATAATAAAAGTATAAAACCACACGGCCCTATACAAGCAAATACACTATATTGTCGGCAGGGTTTTGGCACTGCGACCCGGGTTTTTTTTCTTCTTGTGCTGCTTCACTTGACTCTAGAACGGAAAACCAGCACTTGAAGTCAAATGACAGTTTTTTTTTCACCTAGCAGTCTTTTCTTGTCTTCTGCAAGGGCAGGTGCATAACATTGCAACGACGACGATGTTGTTGTCATAGTTTTCTGAACTGTTAACCGCATCAGTACCGTCAAGAAGCTAGTGTCCTTGCAAAAGACGGGTATTATTCCGGTAGATCAACAAGCCAACCGAAACATTATTCGACTAATTTCTTTCATAATATCAAATGTTCTACGGTATAGTTCGTAAGACTAAATGCACAGTTGAATCTAGCTAACGTTTGCTATTATTATTGATAACACATGCCCATTGTTTCCTCAGCGGTTGAGCATCTTTGGTCTGCTATTTTTTTATTCTTCCCATTGTTACAATGCAATAATATAAGAAAAAATTGATTTTCAAATAACTCTAACCCGAACATTCTACTATCGGGGCGACTAAGTTAACATTTACTTTACAGTGACACAATCAACCTTCCTCAGATTTAAAGCATATTTGGAACTTTATTTTCCTTATGCGAGAACTAATTTTTCGTTAGGTAGATGTGAACCTAGAGTCCCGACGGTGACATTATTTGAAAATAAATTGTTCCCAAATAGCATTGTAACAATGAGTATGTCTTAACAATAATGATTGCAAATTCTAGCTAGATATAAGTGTTTTTTGCAATGATTATTCGTCGAATTGTTGAGTGCTTGCACACCCCTGCCCATCTCACAAACGTGAAGGAAAGTTAATAATCTGAATTTACAGAACTTGTTTCTCTTATTTCTCTGCCATATTAGTTAATTTACGACATTACAAGAGAATGTGATGTTTGCAAGACGTTATGCACTATATGTGGATTTTCTTAGTTCAAGTTGGTAATATGTAATATACTACCTGATATTGACAAGAGCAAACTGCATCTCGTTGTGTTTAAATATTGATAAGACAGCTTATAGAACAGTTTAAAGCTATATCCTATACGTGCTTTTATTAACTTCGGTCTATAATGAATCGTAACATAAGAAAATTTATTAGTTAATGTCAATGGAGATGCATGGGCACTGCCAAACTTACGGCTAGGAGCTATATAATAACTTTAGTTTGTAAATCATAGCGATGCACACACCTTGAAAATAGCGAAAAACTGAACAAAATTTAAAAAAGAACGGAGACGGATGGTGCCTAACTTTACCACTAGAGGCGCCAGCTATGTATGGACTTGAATCTGTGAAGATTATTTATTTCAAATAATAAAACACTGATAATGCTGATATGCTGCGTTTACCAATGTTCAAATTATATAAGTTTTATATTTGCAAAAGATAAATGATTGTATGCTATCAAGGGAGAAAAACTTCTACTGTAAATGCTCGAACAATAGTTTGTGAAGCCTACTTTACTATAAAGAAGACTTAGCCACTCATAGAAAAACGAATTATATTTATTTAAATGATGGTTATAACATTAGAATATCGTAGATTTACTTTGAATTATTCCATATTTAAATCACGCAACTTAGGAAGGAACACGTAGATTTCAATTTTACTATATTGCACAGTGAAATCCAATAATAACTTAGAGCTACCTGCTGCAATCTACGTTGCGCTTGTCATGTTCCAATGTCTATCACTTAAGTGTTAATGATACTTGAAAAACAATGAGGCTCTTCATATTTACATGTCAAACATCTTCCTAAAATTTGGTTTCAATCAATCCATTCGTTTGATCTGTATTTTTCCAAAAATATGTTTTTCAAACTCGGGGAATCTCAAAACGAAAAAATATTGTGAAATTTGGAAAGTGAATTTTGATGTAATTTAGTAAGTACCATTCAGTAGAGTTGGAATAGTAAAATGTTGTATTTTCCTTTAACTCTATTCAATTTACTATAATATATTAATATCCATTAACAGACTTGTCTTTAAAAGCTGCCGTAAGCTTAGAATGACACTTCGCTTAGAGTGATAAAGTTCAAATAACACATATACTTATAAATTCTTAAAGCGAACTAAGTCCTCGTTTCATAAAAGTATAGTAAGTATGTATGAAGCAAATTATGTTTTAGTGTATAAACTTTATCCATACTTATTTGAAAGACTTTATAAAATAAACTTTAGGTGTTACTTAACTTTATCCACCATTGCAAAGAGCGGAGACCAAATCGTCTTCGAAACTTTATTTGCTTTAGTGTACAAGTGAAATAATCTTAAAATAATTTGTGATGTGTAATTACATTATGAATCTAGTTTGTAATGCATTTTATGGCGAGTTGTGACATTGCAACGAGCGATTAGCGACTTTTAACAGTCTCACGAGGCATAAAAGCTTTACAATCGAGATACAAAGGTACTACCTTTTTTGCAAGTACGTTCTATAAAATAACTAATTTTTAATCTTATGCTAAAATATTATTACTACTGTAATCAAACTTCATAAAATAAAAAAAAGCTTCTGGACTGACATGAAACGTCGACGTCTAATAAAAACATTCACGATTCAAAAATAAGAAATCAATAAAAAAAAAGTTTTGCTTACAATGCCATATTTATTTGCAATATATTAAATAAACCCGCTCACAACACATTAACTATAAAATATAAATTCAGAATTACTCAATAATTAGTTATTGAGAGATAAAATAAATATTATGCAATAATTGTATGCAAATTAATTAGTAACGATTTTTTTGTCTAGTCGTTTGTGCATCAATGGTATTGTTCAACTAATTGATATTACTACATTAAATATAAAGGTGTTTTCAAAATTGTAAATTATTTTCAAAAATAGAAGAGAGAGATCTTGTAGATTATTGTAAACGTTTACATATAAATAATAATATAAAAATCAAAACGGAACTGAAAACTAAAGTTTAAAAACATTTCCAAAGACTTTTTGCTTAGTATTACGTAAACAAAAGTTGCCATCTATACAAATATGACTGCATTTATTCAGATAATTAATGAATTATTTACAAATTACCTTTCGAATTTAAAGTATTATAGATTCTTTTGGAACAATGTGTAGTTTTGTACTTGGAGTGTAATTCAGGTGAAATTGACAAAATTTACATAATTCTTGGTGTTAATTTGCAGGTATTTGTTGTAAAAGTATTAAAATGAATTATATAAATAAAATTGATTTATTCTGCCTCAATTAATGCTTTCTGATTTGTGAATACATTGTTGATTATTTTTCCTGTTTCTTGATTTACATAATATTTGAAAACAGTTTGTATTGAATCTGGATAATCTCTATTAGCGTTTATAAAAGAATTTTGTCAGGAACGATTTATTTTACTTATTATGATTCTTAATTTCGTATCTCGTCTCAGTACGATAGTCATTTAGGCTTTAAATAATTTACGGTTTACTTATATTTAAATCATTTTTGCTAATACATGTCATTTAATAAATTGACATTTGGTACCTGAAAAATACTTTTCCCACAAGTTTTTCACTTTAAAAGCGTCATTTTCATACATTCCTTTGCAATTATTTTTTAGTAATCTTTGTTCAAAGGATTTTTTACTGATATATTTTCGATAATTTCACGAAAGAATTCTACAGGTATATCTCACGGTTAGTAGACTACTAAGGTTGGGTGTAATATTGATTAGTCGAGACGGAAGAGAGGGCGGGAGTAGTATAGGCTTTGAGATCTTTTTCCCAACTATCAAACGTTCATCATAATTAGAATCTCAAGCCAGTTTCAAATGACTTAAGCAATCGACCTAACCAATCACTAGGCGTGATTTATACTCTCTTACACCCAACCTATAAGTACTCCACTAATCTTGGGCTTATCTGTCTATCGCATGAGTAACTATATGCTATCAGAAAATGTCCCTCATTTATTTAATTGAATAGACGTTTAAGAGAATGTTTAAATTCTAAACAAAATATGTTAACAATTAAATATGAAAACAATCTGTTGTGGAATTCATGTGTCATGACAAAGAACTAATGTATAATTTATGTCTTTTTTTGTCTCACTTTTTTCATTGTGGCGTCTTCTAACTAGAGAAAAATATGTGCAAATTAATTAATGGTTATAAAATTGCAACTCAAATGACTTTCTGTACAATAAAATGTCTTTATTATTGTTTTCCTTTAAACAACTTAACAATAAACTTTCGTTTACTACATTCACTTTTTATTTAAAATATTTTAATATTTTGTTTACACAATTTTTTAAAATGTGTAGTATTTCTTTTACCAAAGATTGATATTCGTGTGAAATGTTTATTTGTTTAGAAATATTCGTCGTGCATTTATTTTGTTTAGTTAAAAATTTTATGCAAATTAACCTCTTCAGTCAGCTTTCAATGTGACAACATTATTTAAAAATCTCTCAGCATGCATTTTTTTAAGAGAAATCCGTTAATTTCTATACCTTTACGCCTTGTCTAGTCTATATTAAATTACAGCATTGAGTAAGTATTATTGCGAAAAGAGATAATTCAGATCTGTACAAGGAATATTAAAATACCTTTGTAGATTATATCAGTGCTCCTCAAAATGTAAGCCACGGTCCCTTAGGAGTCGTGGAGGGGGTCATAATATTTACACGAATAGTTTATGTGCATTTGCATAATATAAATTTGTTTAGTTAAAATATAAAGTCGCTAACTTTTTCATAATTTTCACAAGTTCTATGATTTTCAAATAAAACGAAACCACTTGCGATTACTGTTCAAAATATTTTTTTATTTACAAAACGTTTCTACCAAATTTTGGTCCTTTTCAATTTATTAAAATATAAAATAAATTTATTTTATTTTTTAATAAATTGAAAAGGACCAAAATTTGGTAGAAATTTTGGTCCTTTTCAATTTATTAAAATATAAAATAAATTTATTTTATATTTTAATAAATTGAAAAGGACCAAAATTTGGTAGAAACGTTTTGTAAATAAAAAAATATTTTGAACAGTAATCGCAAGTGGTTTCGTTTTATTTAATATTCTATTACTGTTGGTAGAGTCAATATTATTAATTCTATGATTTTCACTAATCTCATTGTTTGTATAATTAAAGGAGCTTTTCAATTTTTTCATATAATTTAGAGACCGTATTAAATAGGGAATCAAAGCGAAGTTGCAGATTGTTGATGAAAAATAACTATATTCTTGTTAGTAAGAAAAAGTTATATATTTGGCTTGCTGCTTAAAAATTTCAGAAAACATATATTTTGACCGTAAAAATTGAATCAAGAAAACGTGATATTCGTCAATATTTCTTTACAGCATATCATTAGATTTTGAGTTCGGTACGCGAAGGCAAATTAACATTTTGAAGTTTTTTCTTCACAAACTTATGTTAAAAATACTGACAAATTTGGTTTGCTCAATAATTTTTTTCAAATTTAATTTTTTCTGTACAAAAATTTGTGATGGAGCGATGCGGGTAAAAAAAGGGGTATATTGAACAGCTGGTAAACAGTCACCTTAAAGTTTAAATATGTTTGTTATATGACATAACTCTTTTATTCAGTTTTACTTAATGAGCTGGGTAGAGTAGGGGTGACAGCACTAGACTCGCATTCGGGAGGTACCAAGTTCGAATCCTGGCGGGGGCAGATGTAGCTGGGACTTTTTCCTGCTGCCTCTCGCCGAGAAACGGTAATTCCTGTACCGGCCATCTTGATTGAGGTTTTCCATGGTTTCCCTCAATTAATTCCAGATAAATATCGAGATGGTTCCTTATTTGAGGCCATGGCCGATTACCTATCAAACTCCTAGTTCAAAAATTACCTACCTTATCCTAATTTCCTACAATTCGTTGAAGTTGTAAAAAATGTAGAAAATAACGGGACATGGTAGATGAAAAATAGTAATGGTGCGAATGGCGTCTGTTGTGACATAAAATCGAAAAACGGACGTTGAACGCATTATTATTATTATTAATGACGTTATTCTTCAACAAACTTGAGCTACTGTGTCTAAATTTTTTGCATTAAAGATAAAATATTTTTTTATTTCCGATATTGATTTTGTGACAAATTTTCCTTTAGTTTCTGAAAGCGTTTTATTTCTCAGCGCTGCTGATAAGAGATAAAACACCTCTCCCGTCATTCTATATTTTTCCAAGTGTTTCCGTGGTATATATTGTATAAAACACGAGGGCTGGAAAACTCTCAGGTTGCATTGTGTCGACTGCCTAGTGGGACACGTTTTTATAGACATCACTATCGTAGATAGCGCCTTACCTGCTTCATCAGCAGACTGTGTTTCGAAAAAATATTCGCTCACTTGAACATGGATTTTTTTTTATCATTCCAATTTCACTTGTAGGGTACTAATTTAGGCGAAAATTCAGTTCTCAAAATTTTACAATATTTTGTTGTTTTGATGGTCTTCCGAATCCAAAAAACAATTATGAAAACGTCTTTTCGTCTGTTAGTCTGTGAGCACTATACAAGTCAAACGGATGAGCGTATTGAAACCAAATTTTGGGCAAGATAATGTGCAATTAGAGCCCTATTGTTTATTGGGGAAAATCGGCGCATGCGCAGAAGAGATATGTGCGACAATGCTTTTTTTATATAATGTTGGTATACTTTTCAAAAAAATTGGTTATTTTATTTATTTTTCCAAGGAAATTTCGTAATTTCCATGTTATTTCATCGAGTCAATCTAACAGAATGTTATGTTCGGCTAGTTTGCTTCTCTTTTCATTGACTCCTCTGCAGTTTTACTTTTAATTTAGATTTATACTGATTTTGAATTTTCTTTTTGAAACACTGTATCTCTATATAGATTCTATAAAAAAATCATGACATGCTTTCCATTTAAATCGATTGAGAAGTATAGTTTGTAAGGTTTGCCTTTTGACATAGTTCGTACTTTAAAAACATATCGATATGTTAAAGGTAAATTAAATAATTTTTTAATAGTATGAGAGTCCGAATTTGATCAAACCGATATAATTATCAATTTTAAAGCCACAGTTCTTTAAAGTAATTTAAGAGTTATATCTTAAGCACTCAACTATTTTGCTTGGGAAAACGTAACAAATAAAAGTCAACAAATATTTATGAAATTTGCTTTTTACTAGCTCTGAAACAAGAACCTGGAAATCAGTGATGGTTAATTATTAATAATTAATAAAAGAGTAAAATAGTCGCAATATATTAAATTACATTAAACGTGTTTATTTTTGTTACTAGCTTCTGTTCGCGATTTCACTTGCGAGAACGCCAGATTAATTTGCGAATGTGGGCCTAATTCGCGCGGAAAGCAGTAAATTTTTAAACAGTGAACAAAAAACCAGATCGGCTCAGTACTTCTTGTGATTATCCGCGAAAACAACCATATACTTTTCCTCTTCATCATATTAGTTATAGATGAGGGGTGTCATCAAAGTGTTTTCGACTTTTCCAGTAACATATACGTATCAATTTAGGGCTCGAGGGCATACCAGTAAAGGCTGTATGGTACAATGTGGGCTATTTGCATCTTGAATACCAAACTATTATGTCAGTGAACAGTTTATACATACGGGCAATGTATCCTTCCGACGTGTTTTGTTTCAACAAATGAACAACGATTGTCATTTTATTCATTTGTTTGTAGCGCACGCGTCAAATTGTTTTTATTATATACCTACATATTCGTATTCTGCAGTTGTTTTAATCAATTTGGACGACCGGATATAAAGATTTGTTATTGTTCCCATTTCAAGTGGTTTTATTAATGTTTTCAAGTTCATTTTCCGCTACGAAAATTAATGCAAAAACGACTGTTAACATGTTGTTTGTATTCATATACAGAGCTTTTTTCAGTTAATGTTTTGTTTCTGTAGAAGCATCTTTATTAACAAAAGGGTCGTTTTGCTAAATTAAAATTCTCATTTCTGACTACTTGGTTTAGATACTGTTTAAAATACATGATAAGGGTTAAGTAGAAGAAAATCACACACCGCTACACCGGTAGTGGTAGTGTGCTCTATTATCACTTTGGCGCCAGAGCGAGTTTCGTTCATACAAGAAGTTATATCTAAATTCACACTAAATCCACTCAAATTCTCGATTTTTGAAAAGGAGAGGTTCTGTTCTATAAAATGGAATCATTTTTAGGTTGATTCGAGCTCATAATAATATGTCCCGGAATTTTGTCTGAATGTACGTCCGAACGATACAGGTTACCTACTTTGACGAATCGCTTTGACTTATCTTTTATCGCTTTATTTACTAGCAGAAGATCATCGGACAAGATTTATTCCACCAAACAGTTATATCTACGTTAATTTCCAACGAAATTCATTCAAATTGCCATTGTTTGAATATGGGAGATTCTATTCTATAAAGTGGAATCATTTTTAGGTTGATTTGAGTTTGTAATATGTCCCAAAATTTTCACTGAAAGGTGAGAACGGCAGCTGTTGGTTGGTCTTTACATATGTCCGAGCGATACAGGTCGCCAGCTTTGACGAATTGCTTTGTCTTATCTTTTATTCGCTTTGCTTACTATAAGATCACCAAAGAAGAATTATTCCACATTATTCTATTTGATATTTAGTTTAAAAACATGTTCAGTGTTAATCATACAGTGGAAAAACTTTTAAATTAGATAGAAAGATGATAGATAGATAGATAGATGATCGTATTGTATGAAGAGCGCAATGCGCCATACATAGTCATTAAAAAACCCGGGTCGCAGTGCCAAAACCCTGCCGACAATATAGTGTATTTGCTTGTATAGGGCCGTGTGGTTTTATACTTTTATTATGTGAAATTAAGTTTGTTTTTGGGCAAAATAAAAAATTTAACCCCTTAATACACCCCTTAAATAACATTTTTTTCTTAATTGTAATATTATTATCAATCTAACGTCTACACCGAATTAAATACACCCTTCAATAAATAAGTCACTATCTGCAAACTAGTGTTTTCATAAAATTTGTAAATCCGGTCCTGTCGGGCCGATTTTATTAAAATTGTGGGGACACTTTTTAATCACTACCAGAGGATTAAATTTCAATTTTAAAACGATTCGGAGAATTTTTTCGGTATTTTGGGGCCCAAAAACAGTTTTCAACCCCTAAAAACTACCCTTAAAATAGCCCGATTAGGCCCGTTTTAAATAGGCTTCTTACGGTGATGGGTTTCAACACATGGCCCAAATTTCGTTGAAATCAATTAACTCTTTCGAAAGTTATCGCGCGTACACATATATATATATATATATACATATATATATAAACATTTTTAAAAATGGTGCCAAAGTGCTTAGGAGGTTATGAAACGTCGAGAAATTTTGGTCCGACCCCTAGGTCCCGCCATCCGACCGACGCCAATAGTGTATGTTGCCATATGGCAAATACACTAATAATCAAAATTTAAACTAAAAGTTATGAAATCTTTTACATTGTAGCATGCTTTGTTGAAAAAATGTTTTCAATTTATTTTTGAAGATATTTATGTCAGGAATATTTTTGATTTTCTCTGATTTGAATCTGAGAACTGGGATATTTTAATAGAGAAGCAACGGAAACGCCATGTAACAACGGGGATGGCTAAGCTTGGTAATTCTCAAACCCTCAAAGGTTCCCTCCCTCTTTAAATAAGTCGTTGAAGAAACGCGGAAAATTGATTTTATATTATGTTTGGCTAAAAAGTATTACCTCTATTGTACGTGTGCCATTAGGCAAGGAATCTAGGTTGTAAATAAAACACAATTTCACTGTTTTGTACGTCATTCAATTGTACGAATTTAAAAGTCTTTGAAACGATCGAGCGATGTATGTATTATTTATGAACTCCGCCCATAGGTGCAGAGCCTTCTAAAATTAACTTACATTACTGTAGGCACACTTTTTATATCCTTCTCCAATGAATGCAGTATTTTGTTTCACTTTTTCTTGAAATAGTGGAAAAATCGTTATTAGTGTATTTGCCATATGGCAACATACACTATTGGCGTCGGTCGGATGGCGGGACCTAGGGGTCGGACCAAAATTTCTCGACGTTTCATAACCTTCTAAGCACTTTGGCACCATTTTTAAAAATGTTTATATATATATGTATATATATATATATATATATATATATATATATATATATATATATATATATATATTTATATATATATACGTATATATATATGTGTGCGGGCAATAACTTTCGAAAGAGTTAATTGATTTTAACGAAATTTAGCCCACGTGTTGAAATCCATCACCGCAAGAAGCCTATTTAAAATGGGCGTAATCGGGGCATTTTAAGGGTACTTTTTAGGGGTTGAAAAAAGTTTTTGGGCCCCAAAATACCGAAAAAATTCTCACAATCGTTTCAAAATTGACATTTAACCCTTTAGTAGTAATTAAAAAGTGTCCCTAAAATTTTAATAAAATCGGCCCGACAGGACCGGACTTACAAATTTTTTGAAAACACTAATTTGCAGATAGTGAGTTATTTATTGAAGGGTGTCTTTAATTCGGTGTAGACGTTAGATTGATAATAATATTACAATTAAGAAAAAAAATGTTATTTTAAGGGGTGTATTAAGGGGTTAAATTTTTTATTTTGCCCAAAAACAAACTTAATTTCACATAATAAAAGTATAAAACCACACTGCCCTATACAAACAAATACACTATATTGTCGGCAGGGTTTTGGCACTGCGACCCGGGTTTTTTTAAAATATGTTCTACCGATTTTTAATTTATATTTAGCTTTGGTCAGTTTTTAAATAAAAACACCAAAATACTCTCTTAATTTAGTGGTTTGTCAAATTTTAAAAAATAATTTCCATTTTCTGTAGATTCAGAATGTTCACGCTTTAAAAATGATAGTTTATTGAGATATTTACCTCCTCGCCGTATGACTGTTCGAGTTTTTTTTTCATAAAAATCGTCAAGCATATTTCTTCATGTTTTGAAAGGGCTATTTTTTCTTAATTTCGCATTTCTAACTCAAGCGGTTGCAGAGTTTCGCGTATACCTCAAGAAAGTTTCCATCCCAGTTTTCACTCCTTGATACGTGAATATCAAGATTTCGTCGTTAACAAAGATCACTCATCAAATTTCAGTTAGAAAATCACTCCTTCATCTTCTAGGCTAAGAATTTATAGATTTTGGATTTTTCACATTAGTTTAGGGATCCTGTTTACAAATATTCCCAATGCTTTAGTTTGCTTGAAAATTTTCTTTATCGGATAAACATACAGACTTTTCACTTGATAAATTATAAGGATATGTTAAAAAGAAATAAAAATTTGTAGAAGAAATGTTATAGAAATGTGCTCAGATGACAATAATATGTAATTTGAAAAGATGAATCTTTTAAGTTGAAGTCATGGAAGAAAAATTATCTCACAGAGCAGGAAATGGTAGTAAAGTATTTAATCGCTATGGAGAGAAAACTGCAAGGTATTCAATTTTCACGCATTGTCATATAAAATAATTGAATTCGTGAACAACTTAAATTGACTTTAGTTTTATAGATAAAAAAATAGTAGCTGTCCAATAGCAATAGATAATATACAGATTGTTCATCAACAAAATTACTAAATTGACATATAGTCCAAGTTCGAATCGCACAAGAGTCAAACGGGCAACGCTAGTTATTAGTGTATTTGCCATATGACAACATACACTATTGGCGTTGGTCGGATGGCGGGACCTAGGTGTCGGACCAAAATTTCTCGTCGTTTCATAACCTCCTAAACACTTTGGCACCATTTTTAAAAATGTTTATATATATATATATATATATATATATATATATATATATATATGTGTGTGTGTACGGGCAATAACTTTCGAAAGAGTTAATTGATTTTAACGAAATTTGGGCCACGTATTGAAATCCATCCCTCCCAGAAGCCTATTTAAAATGGGCGTAATCGGGCCATTTTAAGGGTAGTTTTTAGGGGTTGAAAAATGTTTTTGGGCCTCAAAATACCGAAAAAATTCTCAGAATCGTTTCAAAATTGACATTTAACCCGTTAGTAGCAATTAAAAAGTATCCGTAAAATTTTAATAAAATCGGCCCAACAGGACCGGACTTGCACATTTTTTGAAAACACTAATTTGTAGATAGTGACTTATTTATTGAAGGGTGTATTTAATTCGGTGTAGACGTTAGATTGATAATAATATTGCAATTAAGAAAAAAAATGTTATTTTAAGGGGTGTATTAAGGAGTCAAATTTTTAATTTTGCCCAAAAACCAACTTAAGTTCGCATAATAAAGCCATACTGCCTGTATAAGCAAATACACTATATTGTCGGCAGGGTTTTGGCACTGCGACCCGGGTTTTTTATTAAAATTTATCATTGAATTTAACACAATTTTTTTTACAATTTTTCGTTGTCAATATTTAGAATACGGCTCAATACTACTTGATAAAATTTATACAGATTATAGAGAAGTATAAATTATTTACAATAACTAACATCTACATCGCATTTTTTGCATACTTGGCCGATTTTTCTCCAAATGAGGTCTGCCAAGTATGCAAAAAATTATTGTAAATAATAGATACTTCATTATAACTTGTATATTTTGTATAAATTATACGTTTATGTCTTAAACAAACATTCTTAAAATCCTAAGGTAGATTGGCCATGATATATATATCAAGATTTCAAAATTAAATTTGATGTTTTTCACATGTGCACAGATGGGCCATAATTGCATAAATATGGAATACTTGGTTTACTGGAATTTACGATGTTTTTATTGCAGTAATTTTGTTGAAAGAAAGTTTTTTTTTTAATTGAATTTAAAACACGATGAAACTGTTTACTTCAATCGACTACTAAACTGTATAAGAAATGGACAAGCACTTTTGAAGCGTTCGATGTAATTATTTTCATTCTTGCTCTAATTTTATTGCAAATTAAGAGACCTAAAAAACTACATTCTGTGCAAAAACAATTTCCGTACGATCATTTCACACTTTAGAATACATATTCAATTTATATTTGAAATGTCACTTTATAGTTTACATTGTGTATAAAAAAATCATTTATAATTGTTGTTCATATTTAAATGTAATCCTTTTAATTATTAGTTACTTTCTTTAATTATAAACTGTACAGTCAAAAACCCATATCGTATAAATATGTTATTCATAACTGCATTTATTACAGTTCTTCCATGCATTTTGATTGTAGCTGTTTTAATTAAATTTCCAGTTTAAAAGGCAAAGGTAAATGAATGAATGATGGGTCTGTACAGTGTTCCGCTGATATGCTCACAATATTAGTATATTCCAGAGATGTTTGCTCAACATTCGTGCCAGTGGCGTAGCTCAAAACTCAAATTTGCCAAATGAAAACTTGGCAACGTCTTAGATCTCACGTCTTTTTTTTTCGGCAAAGCCGGCAAATTCACCTATTTTTTGTATTGAGGCTGACTCTTTTTTCACATTCATTTAATGTATTTAAAAAATAATTGTGATCCATTTATCAAATGAGTAAACTGAACTTGGATATAGGACAGTTATCGAAAGAAACCGCTGCCGGGATACGATATTTCCATAATAATGAAGCATTAAGTTATTTACTATACAGTCTCGCTGTTCTTTGTTTGTCATGTACAATTGGTCAAGTGGAGCAAATAATCGCACGTGACTGCCTTTACGCAGTTATGACACGTCACGTGTGCACAATTCACGGACGCAGATCCCCTAACAATCCAATCTCAAGAAATAGAAAACTCGGGTCGCAGTGCCAAAACTCTGCCGACAAAATAGTGTATTTGCTAAACATGTATTATGTTGACTTAAATATGATTTTAGATAACATAAAAATTCTAATCCTTTATTAATACACGTCTTAAAATAATAATGTTTTTAGTGTATTTGCCATATGGCAACATACACTATTGGCGTCGGTCGGATGGCGGGACCTAGGGGTCGGACCAAAATTTCTCGACGTTTCATAACATCCTAAACACTTTGGCACCATTTTTAAAAATGTTATATATATATATATATATATATATATATATATATATGTGTGTACGCGCAATAACTTTTGAAAGAGGTAATTGATTTCAACTAAATTTGGCCCACGTGTTGAAATCCATCACCGCAAGAAGCCTATTTAAAATGGGCCTAATCGGGCCATCTTAAGGGTAGTTTTTAGGGGTTGAAAAATGTTTTTGGGCCCTAAAATACCGAAAAAATTCTCCGAATCGTTTCAAAATTGAAATTTAACCCTCTGGCAGTAATTAAAATGTGTCCCTAAAATTTTAATAAAATCAACCTTACAGGACCGGTTTTTAAAATTTTAAGAAAGACTAGTTTGCAGATAGTGAATTATTTACTGAAAGGTGTATATAACTTGGTATAGAGGTTCGATTGATAATAATATTGCAATTAAAAAAAAAATGTTATTTTAAGGGGTGTATTAAGGAGTAAAATTTTTTATTTTTCCCAAAAACCAAATTAAGTTCGCATAATAAAGCCACACTGCCTGCATAAGCAAATACACTATATTGTCGGCAGGGTTTTGGCACTGCGACCCGGGTTTTTCTTAATTGCAATATTATTGTTAATCCAACACCTGCACCAAATAAAATACACCACATCCGCATACTAGCGTTTTCATAAAATTAAAGTCCGATTTTGTCGGGCCGCTTTTATTAAAATTTTGGCAGCACATTAGAATCTTTGCTTCTTAAATATCAATTTTGAAACGATTCGGTATTTTTGGACTCAAAAACTTTTTTTAACCCTTATAGAAACCACCCTTAAAAGGGTCCAATTTGGCCCATTTTAAATAGGTTTCGTGCGGTGATGAATTCCAACAAAATTCGTTAAAATCGATTAACTCTTTCGAAGGTATTGCCCACACACACACACATACACTAAAACATTTTTTTAATTCAAAAATGTTGCCAAAGTTGTAATTCATATGTAAATAACACGCAAGAGATTTTTGGGTTTTCGTAAAAATGGAAAGAGTAACAAAGGTCTGTCCTTAAAAAATGAGAAATTTTTGAAAAATAAGATCATTCTTCTTCTTTCATCTCAAATATACTTATATATGCTTAATCGATTCCGATTTCCGACCATCCTCAGCCTCGTTTCGTTTAGTTTCGGAGATATAGCCGTTTTAAATTGGTTACATTTTTATACGCTTTAAAGCATCATAACTTCTAAACCAAAGAGCCTAATCAGTTCAGTGTACTTTTTTCTATCAAACACGTTAATATTAAGCATATCAGAGATCCAATTGTGTAGGCTTTCACGGCTGGCGTTGTTGCAAAACTTCTTGGTTTCCGGGCTTGCTTATGAGCAGCCGAGAAGGACACTTCGCCCGCTACCACATCGCCTTTGATAATGTCTACCGCACTTGTAGACGAAACGTCAGGTAGAAATACCAATGGACCAAGGCGTACAAGCCCGGAAACCAAGAAGTTTTGCATATCAGATATATTTATGTATTTTTCCAAATATCACAAATGTTTTCATGTTTTGAAAATATGAAACTTTTTGTGACACTAAGCTCTCTTTGACCCCCATTTGATATTATGCGATCTTCCACAAAAAAGTCAAGTTGTACGTGATTCAGCGTGCTTTTTTCTATAAGACACGTTAATATTAATCATATTTCAGATATTTTTATAATTTTCGTTTGTCCATGTATTTTGCAAAACTACACCTTTTTTGACGCTAAGCGTTTTCGGGTACGTTTAATATTAACCAAACTCCAGCTACAAAATTTCATGTCTTTAATGAAAAAGCTAATTTACAATGCTAATACTGATTTATACAAGCTTTGCAGACGATCTCAATGTGTTTTAAAATTAAAGTTGTAGGCTCATTGTCATTTCACGAGTGTGAATTTGCATTCTGTGGTATTCGATAAATTCGAATGATTTAAATTACTTTGATCCCTACGATTTGGGATTTATCGGTTTGTATCAAGGTTTGATGTTATGTCGTGAACGAGAATTTGTTGAATACTAAACTACGTCTTTGTCGATTTGGTTTCGTTTATTTAAACATAAAATCATTATACACCAAGAGGTCGCATCTTGACAAAAATTGCAACAATTTTGATATTAGTTAATATTTAGGGTGTAAATAATAAATATTAATAATTAAAGGTTATAAAGGTTTTTGTCAGAAAACTATTCTTCAGAATTTTATTCGAAAATATTTTTTATTTTTTTTTTATTTTTTAGAAAGATATTTCATATAAAATTGCCTTTTACGAACTACGGAGCATTACATTTTTTGTTCTTCTAAAGGGGACGGAATTCCAGAAAAGGTTGAGAACCTGTGATATAGGCAATCTGTCAGCTGTCTAGGCATTGCACGAAATGATCAGTTTTACTAGTTGGCATCCAACCTATCATGTCTTACGTACCGTTGAGTTAAGTGGCAATCTAATTAGAAGTGAAATGCTTATAGTTCCTGGTGCCACTTGTGGGATTTGCAGTATGTCCTACCTGAACTGTCGTAACCACAAATTACAAAGATGTAGCTCTTTAAATTCAAGCGAGCTTTAAGAGACACAAAGCCCGTGTTCTTCCGGGTTGACAAATCGAATTATGTCTGGTACTCTGAATAAATTTAATTGGCATCACAGCGGTGATCAACGAATATTCATTCTTTTAACTGTAGTGGAGTAGTCTCTTTAAATCTGCCATTCACTACCACAGAAAAAATTAATACACTAGATTTCCGTCAAATTCGCGACGGCCTTTATTACAAGACCTCAGATCGACCGAGGCAAATCCTTGACACCTTTCCTAATGATCCTATGCTCTGTTCCTCTTGTGACCCAATCAGAATGTTATATGTTAATTCATATTTTATCGCGTACAATTTCTACTAATCAAATTCTCAATTTATTTATTACTAGCTGCTATCCACAGCTGCACACATGATTGAGATGCAATGATGTTTTATAACAATTAGCCAGTTTAGTCGGTATTTTGTACCAAAATAAGTAAACAGTCAAAACCGTTTACGACGACATCGTTTAGATTTTAGAACAACATACCGGTTATACTGACCAAAATCATACCCGGCTGAATACTATATGACCGCCCTATAAAAAACACCACTTTTTTCGACATTGCTTATTACGATATACCGCATTAAACGACTACATTTAATGTAATATCTTCATACCTTTGGAGAATTACATCTGTTAGAACGACCAGCTGTATTGTAAACAAAATTCGTACGCACAGAAGTGTTCCAAACATCAGACTGAAATTACAGATTTTATGAATACGGAAAAATGATAATGATAATGTGAATATTATTCCTATAAATATCTATGAATTTATATCTACCTGCACATTGAGTAATACTACATATTTAATAAAAAAATTACTTTGTACCTCGAAAACATTACCGGTTGTTACGACTATCGGTTTTTACGACCAAATATGAATAGACCTGTCGATGTCGTTATAACAGATTTTGACTGCAATTATATTACTTAGGGGTAGTGTACTTTTTTATTAGTGAAAGAATTTTTAGAATCGGTTAAGTAGTTCCAAAAAATATCCCTGACATACAAACAAACGTCTTCTTTTCATATAAAGAAGAAAATGAGTCAAATTAACTGTAATTTTCTTCTTTATTATGATCTTACGGGTAATGCAGTATACGGACATTCGATAAATTTGTATTCAGTGAATAATGATAACTTACGTATTTGAGTTTATTAATTTATAAGAAATTTTTTTAAAATATATTTTTAGTGTATTTGCCATAAGGCAACATACACTATTGGCGTCCGTCGGATGGCGGGACCTAGGGGTCGGACCAAAATTTCTCGACGTTTCATAGCCTCCTAAACACATTGGCACCATTTTTAAAAATGTTTATATATACAGGGTGTCCCATAAGTCGACGTCCAAACTAAGAGAGGTGATGGGGGAGGTCATTTCCTATCAAAATAACCATAAATGTGATTATCCAATTGTTTACGGTTCGAAAGTTATTTCAATTTTTGTATTTTTCTCTGAAATCGTGTAGTGCTTATACTAAAAAATTAATTTAAAAAAATCTATGAGTTGTTTGGTTGATTTTTTTTTTTAATAGATCCTGAAGGGTCTGCCTTTCCAAAAAAAATAATTTTCATGAGCTCTGTTATCATCTGTCAAATAAAAAAAATGGTTTTGTAAACACTTTTCGGTGGCAAGAAAAATATATTTGATTTTAAATTCACGTTGACAGAAAAAAAGTGTTATAAAAAAAATTGACCAATTATCAGAAAAACTTGTCCATTTAATAGAGATTCTAACGCGGTATAGTACAACTCGTTATTCATGACAGTTTTTTTATAACAATTTTTTTACATGCAAGTCGTGTTTGTTAAAAAATACATTTTCGAAAATTTCAAAATCTAAGTTGGCTGGTCTAATACAAATGAACCAAATTTTATTTAAAGTTACAACAAATGTTCGAAATTAGTCGAAACGCCCGTTCGTTATTTTGTATTGTATTGGTCGCAATTCTTATTTTTTGCCGCAGCTGATGTTCGTTTTGGTTTTCTGTCGCGTAGACCAGTTCTTTGAAATAACCCCATAAAAAGAAGTCTAGGGGGTTTAGGTCAGGTGACCGCGGTGGCCACTGGATGGTTCCGTCCCTTCCAATCCAGCGATTTGTGTATTCGGTGTTGAGGTATCGTCTCACTACTAGAGCATAGTGACAAGGAGCCCCATCGTGCTGCAACCACATGTTTCGGCGTGTTTCTAGCGACACGTGTTCCAGTAAGCCGCCCAAATCATTTTGCAAAAAATAAAGATATTCATCGCCCCCAATCCTTCTGGGTAGCTCAAGGGGCCCAATCATTTTACCTTCAACAATTCCCGCCCACATGTTGACCCCAAACTGATGTTGAAAATGGTCGTTTCTTATAGCTCTAGAGTTTACATAATCCCAAGAGTGAAAATTATGGATGTTGAATACTCCCGTCCTTCGAAAGCTCGATTCGTCACCCCACAAAATGTTATAAAAAAACTGAGTGTTCTTGGTTGGGATATCGTGCCCGATATTCTCTTGCAGCAGCCCGAGCATTCTCGTCACAAAACCCGTAGACATAGTGCATTTCTGCATACTCCAGATGGGAATAAACCATTTTGATGCGTCCAACTTGAAGAGAGTCCAAATCACAAACAGGATCGAAGTTCAAATTACCAAGCGCAGGTCCAAATAACAAAGTACAAAATGAAAAGTCAAGTCGGAGGTTTACTAGTAATAAAACGAATAGCGAGCATACATTAGAAGTAGTGAATGAAAGAGGAACGTATTAATTTGTTTAAGTCGTTCCAGCCAACTTAGATTTTGAAATTTTCGAAAATGTATTTTTTAACAAACACGACTTGCATGTAAAAAAATTGTTATAAAAAAAAACTGTCATGAATAACGAGTTGTACTATACCGCGTTAGAATCTCTATTAAATGGACAAGTTTTTCTGATAATTGGTCAATTTTTTTTATAACACTTTTTTTCTGTCAACGTGAATTTAAAATCAAATATATTTTTCTTGCCACCGAAAAGTGTTTACAAAACCATTTTTTTTATTTGACAGATGATAACAGAGCTCATGAAAATTATTTTTTTTTTGGAAAGGCAGACCCTTCAGGATCCTATTAAAAAAAAAAATCAACCAAACAACTCATAGATTTTTTTAAATTAATTTTTTAGTATAAGCACTACACGATTTCAGAGAAAAATACAAAAATTGAAATAACTTTCGAACCGTAAACAATTGGATAACCACATTTATGGTTATTTTGATAGGAAATGACCTCCCCCATCACCTCACTTCGTTTGGACGTCGACTTATGGGACACCCTGTATATATATATATATATATGTGTGTGTGTACGCGCAATAACTTTTGAAAGAGGTAATTGATTTCAACGAAATTTGGCCCACGTGTTGAAATCCATCACCGCAAGAAGCCTATTTAAAATGGGCGTAATCGGGCCGTTTTAAGGGTAGTTTTTAGGGGTTAAAAAATGTTTTTAGGCCCCAAAATACCGAAAAAATTCTCAGAATCATTTCAAAATTGACATTTAACCCGTTAGTAGCAATTAAAAAGTGCCCCTAAAATTTTAATAAAATCGGCTTCACAGGACCGGACTTACACATTTTTTGAAAACACTAATTTGCAGATAGTGACTTATTTATTGAAGGGTGTATTTAATTCGGTGTAGACGTTAGATTGATAATAATATTATAATTAAGAAAAAAAATGTTATTTTAAAGGGTGTATTAAGGGGTTAAATTTTTTATTTTGCCCAAAAACAAACGTAATTTCACATAATAAAAGTATAAAACCTCACGGCCCTATACAAGCAAATACACTATATTGTCGGAGGGTTTTGGCAACGACCCGGGTTTAATTTTTTAATCGCTTTGTTTACAATGAGAATAGAATTCTGTTTAAATTCATTGAAATGCTTTCACTAATCTCATTTTTGTAAAGACTTTTATTTTATTATTTTTGACAGTTAATAAAGTTTCAATCAACAGAATTCAAACATTCTTTTTATTTTAAGTTTAAACTACGCGCCAGCCGGAACTAAAGAGCGCTAGTGTTGCCTCCGGTACAGTGGAGTATAATATGAGACAGGAAAGATGTGTGATGTGTTTGCGTAATTGTGTCATAATTGTAAGATTAACTGACGACGATAATTAAAGTGATTAAACCGTGTATGTGCCCATTCTTTGGCCCATCCTGATACCACATAATAGATAGATAGATTCTTATTATTATTAGAATATTATTGTACAGTTAATAGGACAACTACATAGTGACATAGATGTAAAGTTACGTAGTGTAGTGGTCAACGGCCTTGCTTTGTACTTTAGCTATGGAATTTCAACCAGAAATTGACATATTGTGCACTGCAATTCGTGGGACAAGAATATTGCTGATTGATAAAACTGTATCATAGTGTGGTTCTGACCTGTGCTTACTGCTTAGATGATTAGATCCGTTTCGACTATCAAGTCTCAGCAACTATCAGCTGTGATCAGTTCCAGTTCGTTATCTATGTGCGAAACAAGTACTTTTGCAGCGCTGCTAATATAAAATGGAACAATTACAAGTGACTGGTTATGGTCTAACTCAAATGTGTAGATTATGTCTATCGCGCGATGTGACTATGAAAGATATATTTGGCTTTTCTTTCCAATTGGGGAAAGGAATAGCTCAAATGATAATGGAATGTGCTCCCGTTCAAGTAAGTACACGTGTCTATACTGCGATTATAGTTTACTCTTCCCTTCGGCTCACAATCACCTTCTTAACAGTTAGAATGTATCATTATGACCATAATAAAGAAATCATTCCGCCGATTGAATATAATTCCGCTTAATTGAGTGAGTATGGATTCAGGTCTGGTGATGTTAATAAGTGGAGAAAAATCTTGAAAAAAGTTTAGCTGAGGAACTATTAAAAAAAAAAAAAACAAGGCTCACCGATGTTTCACTTGTGGTCAACGTTTCGAAAAAGTTATTTTCATCTTCAGGGTCTATGAATATGTATATACAAGTAGTCAATAATTCTTTTAAAACCTCGTATAAGTTTACAATATCTGTGCGACCGAGCTTTGTTCGGAGAATTCAGTAAACATGGTGTTAATTTGCTGTGATATTTTTTCAGACTGTATCATTCCGTAACAAATTTATTTCCGTAGCCATTTAAAATTGTTTCCATTAAATATTTTAACATTATGTATTTTTTAAGCCCAAATACCAAGAATTAACTTTAACCAAGCATTTTTCCCAATAATGACAAATGTTCCCCCTTGCAGGTAGATATTATTTATCGTCATTTTGAAATCCACCGCCGTTATTTTAGATCCTTTAAAAATTGTCAATTTGGATAAACTTTTTTTCGCCCTTTGCCATTTTTACATCCGGCATTAATGCCGAGTATCAGCTTTATCGATGTTTTTTTTTTATAGCAATTTCTTGTATATTTTAATCAAGTGCTGCCCTTTGGGTCGCCGTTTTATTTTAATTTACAATATCATCTATACGTTTTGAGGTTGAAAACGTATAAATGATATCCTTCGTTTATCCATTATATGCAAAGTTATACCAAGTTATCCAAATATCCTTAAATATGCAATTTTTTACCTTTTTTTCATTCAACAATTTCACTTCAAAATAAATTTTTTCTATACGTTTTGAGGTTGAAAACGTATAGATGATATCCTTCGTTTATCCATTATATGCAAAGTTATACCAAGTTATCCAAATATCCTTAAATATGCAATTTTTTACCTTTTTTTCATTCAACAATTTCACTTCGAAATAAATTTTTTCTTGGAAAGCCAGTACTCACTTCTTGTAGGGAATATTTTGCAGTTTACAAAACCCTACTTTAGTTTTCTGTAGGATCATTATGTCCCGAGTAATTTACTATCAAAGTCAAAAAAGACTTTTTTGCTTTGATCGACGATAACTCACCGCCAAATCATTGTACAGAGTTTTTAAGAAGGTCAAATTAAAGCTAATTAAATTTTCTAAAAGAGCTTTATAGTGCCATGACCAATAAAAATTTTCCAAAGTCCATAGACAGTTTTAAACACGATAAAAAAATTGGAAAATTTTTTCTTCATTTGTTTGTGTACGATAACTAAAAAATTGCTTAAACTAAAAAAATTTAAAGTCCAGATTCGAAAAGAAGATACTTTAAGCTACAATTTTCTTTTTTTAAATTACCTGTACGATTATTTTCCTCCAAGTTACAGCCTGTTAAAAATCACCGAAAAATTTGACTTTTTTTTAATATCCTTTAATTTCTGCTAGAAGTGTAGTATACAAAAATCTATACGTCTTTTAATTAATTTATTTTTTCATTTAAAATAACAATTGAAAAAATTGGTAACAAAGAACCAACAAATAAAAATTTTCAAACAGTGAAAAAATAGCCTTAATTTATTTCCGTAGCATTTTTATGGTACCAGAGTTTCTGGCATATTCTTGAATAACTTTTATAGTAATAGGCTTATATCGCTGAAGAAATAATTTGAAAAAAATGTTTTTTTCTAAATATCTTTTCAAATTGTTATTAGATTTATTTTTTGCAATAAATTCTTTTTTTTGCTTGAAAAACTGCTTCGATTGTCGTAAACAGCATCTTGATCGGTTGAATCGTTGGAGAGATACCGTGGCGAAAAATATCCAAAAAAGTGTTTTTTCAAGATATCTTTCCAAATCTTTGTCATATTGATTTTTTTATCATAGATTATTTTTTGCGCTTGAAAAACTGCGTCAAATGTCGCAAAACTAATTAAAATCGATAGATTTTTTCGAGAGATATTATTTACGAAATATTTCCAAAAAACTGTTTTTTAAATAACTTTTAACAAACACCGTAGACGTATAGGGGTAATCCACATCTCAATCAATCAAAAATAGCGGAAAGTTTCATGGATAGCATGCAGGGTCAACCTTTTTTAAGATTTTTTTTTAAATAAAAGGTTATTTTATTGCCTATCCAATAGTATTTAGTTGCCTCAACAATAGATTTTAGATGTTAAGTTTTCAACACGAGCGTCAGTCTATGTGCCGAGAGTTCTTCATACCCTGTCAAAAGTACGTACTTTTGGCTTCGATTTTAAATCAGAAAGCCTAACATTTATGCACTGTTGAATTTACTCGCATGCCGTCTGTCTCTGCGGGCCGAAACAGTTTTCTAGTGACACGAGAGTACGTATTTTCGACAGTGCAATATACTATTTTTCCGATCATGTATGCACACTCCATTGATCAAATACTGAATTCAAGTCAGATTAAATAAAAACAATGATATCAAATTGTTTTCGCTCACACATTTATTTATCAGCGACAATACATAATTATAAAATAATAACTTATTCTGATTGTGACTCGTCAGAAGTGCCCATATCTAATTCTAAACATCTAAACTCTAGGTAACCATAGATGTGACACACTTTCGTTGAAGCAACCTAATACCGTTGAATAGGCAATAAAATAACCTTTTATTTAAAAAAAAATCATTAAATAACAGATGGGTGTATATATTTCTAGCGCCGGATCTCGCACTAATATTCCTTTATACAAAATATATTGTTTACTTAATTTATTAATTAATTAATAATGTAATTTTGTCACAGATTACTAAATACGATAAGATGCCAACCTATGTTTGTCTGTTATGTTTCGCTCAATTGAAGAAATTTTACCAGTTTCGAATACAAACATTACGGTCCGATAGAGTACTGCATCGATATCTACAGCAGCTGAACGACTGTCATCCGCAAATCGACGTCAAACGGGCTCGTGAAGAATATCTCGTAAACCACAACTCTAATGATGGTGTCACTACAAAGTGTGAATCTTTTGAAATCAGCGAAGAAATTGATTGTTTTAATTCAAAACCGATAGTGCCTGGACATCTTAGCACAGTAAATAATATTAACGAGGAAATATCGTTAAAATCCGAAATCGGTGATACGCCAATGGACAATAATTTGTTACTTACAACAGAGTGTTCTGATGACACAGTAGAAATGTTATCTGACGATGGTGGCAATGAAATTAACTGCGAAGATTCACTTATTGATATTAGTGACACTAAAGTAGACGTTTCGTCAGCGAACTTTGAGTTTCCCCTTAAATTTGAAAATGGTATGAAAGAGCAAATTTCTGTGAAATCTGAAGAAACGTGCAGTATACCGATAAAAAAAGTCGACTGTAGCCATGAATACACAAACAACGACAGAATAGAAATGTTTTCTGACGATGGTGACAGTGAAATCAGTTGCGAAGGTTCACTGATTGATATTGGTGAAACTAAAGTCGGTGTTTCATCGGCGAATTTTGAGTTACCCCTTAAATTTGAAACTGGCATGAAAGAGGAAAGTTCAGTGAAATCTGAAGAAACGTGCAGTATGCCGATAAAAGAAGTCGACTGTAGCCATGAATACACAAAGAGCGATCTTACTGACCACGAAGTTGCTAATAAAAATATGGACTGTTCTGGCAATCCTATTAAATCAAAAAATTTAAACGAACAATTACTCGACGCAAATAAAAGGCGGTATCAGTGTGACTTTTGTAAGATATATTGTAAAAACTCAAAAGCATTAAGACACCATAGGCGTATACATTCAGGAGAGAAATCATACCAGTGTAATGTGTGTAAAAAGTATTTCAAATTGGCAGTTGTTTTAAAAAGACATAAATTAATACATACAGGAGAAAAGCCATACTCGTGTGACGTTTGCAAAATGTGTTTCAGACAAGCAGGTGTTTTAAAAATACATAAATTAATACATACAGAAGAAAAGCCATACTCGTGTGACGTTTGCAAAATGTGTTTCAGACAAGCAAGTGGTTTAAAAACACATAAATTAATACATACAAAAGAGAAACTATACCGATGTGACGTTTGCAAAATGTGTTTTAGACAAGCAGGTGGTTTAAAAAGACATAAATTAATACATACAGAAGAAAAACCATACTCGTGTGACGTTTGCAAAATGTGTTTCAGACAAGCAGGTGGGTTAAAAAGACATAAATTAATACATACAGAAGAAAAACCATACTCGTGTGACGTTTGCAAAATGTTTTTCAGACAAGCAGGTGCTTTAAAAAGACATAAATTAATACATACAGAAGAAAAACCATACTCGTGTGACGTTTGCAAAATGTGTTTCAGACAAGCAGGTGGTTTAAAAAGACATAAATTAATACATACAGAAGAAAAACCATACTCGTGTGACGTTTGCAAAATGTGTTTCAGACAAGCAGGTGCTTTAAAAAGACATAAATTAATACATACAGGAGAAAAGCCATACTCGTGTGACGTTTGCAAAATGTGTTTCAGACAAGCAGGTGGTTTAAAAACACATAAAATAATACATACAAAAGAGAAAACATACTTGTGTGACGTTTGCAAAATGTGTTTCAGACAAGCAGGTGCTTTAAAAAGACATAAATTAATACATACAGAAGAAAAACCATACTCGTGTGACGTTTGCAAAATGTTTTTCAGACAAGCAGGTGCTTTAAAAAGACATAAATTAATACATACAGAAGAAAAACCATACTCGTGTGACGTTTGCAAAATGTTTTTCAGACAAGCAGGTGCTTTAAAAATACATAAATTAATACATACAGAAGAAAAGCCATACTCGTGTGACGTTTGCAAAATGTGTTTCAGACAAGCAAGTGGTTTAAAAACACATAAATTAATACATACAAAAGAGAAACTATACCGATGTGACGTTTGCAAAATGTGTTTTAGACAAGCAGGTGGTTTAAAAAGACATAAATTAATACATACAGAAGAAAAACCATACTCGTGTGACGTTTGCAAAATGTGTTTCAGACAAGCAGGTGGGTTAAAAAGACATAAATTAATACATACAGAAGAGAAACCATACCAATGTGATCTTTGAAAAGTGTGTTTCAAATACTCAAAATCGGTAAAAACTTATAAATTAAAAATACAGGAGAAAAACCATACTGGTGTGACGTTTGTAGAATATGTTCCAGACAAGCACTTCAATAAAAAAATACAAATCAAAACATATATGAGAGAAATCTTATCAATGTATATTGTAAAAATTACTGAAAACACACTTATTTGAACAGATGCGGACATAAGAAAATGCATACAGAAATCTCTCCAGTGCGAACAACGGATGTAATGTGTGCGTGTCATGGTTTTCAACGGGACTTCGATGATTCCAATTTTTGATATTCATGAAATATAATGGCGAACCTGTCGAAATACTCCCTTGAGCTAGTCAGAATATCGAAGAGTTGGACGAGTAATCTGTCCTTAAGGATGACAGTGATTTTCATGATCATATCGGGAATCTCTATTTCAACTGTTCACGACTTAAAAAAAAAAAAACAATTTACAATTTCATTTTAAACAAAAGATACATTTTGTTACAGACGTCACATATTTACTATTGTTTGTATACAAAAATATTCTACTTAAAATACTTTTTTATTTCTTTATACTTGAAGTTTGTGGGTGAAAACTGAATGACAAAAATAATTGATATCAAGGTGTCAAGACAAATCGAGAGTGTAGTAAGAATAAAATTAATAGAATGAACCACAACAAAAATAAAAGCATTGTTTTATAAATAAATTAATATTTTGTAACGTCGATCGAAGAGTTCGTTCTATTAATTTTATTCTAATTACTACACTCTCGCTTTGTCTTGACAACTTGATATAAGTTATTTTGTTCATTCAGTTTGCGTTCGCGATTTTCAAGTTTGCAATGTGTTTTTTTTTTTTTTTTTTTGTTTTTTGTTTTTTAAGGAGATCACTAATTTTTATTTCTCTGGTATAATATATGTATTATTTATTTATTTTTTAATAATAATTGCCAGCTTTTGTAAAATATAAAAAATACGTATTTATTTCAGTATATGATAATGCCAGGATTTTTTTTTTTTTACTTCTGAAGCATTGTATGAAACAATAACATGGATCTCTTCATTTTTGGCACCTTTTTCTTGTTATTATTTTATATTACGAATGGCGGGACCTACGGGTCGAACCACGATTTCTCGACGTTTCATTGCCTCCTAAAGATTTTGACACCCTTTTTTTAATATCTCAGAATTGAAATTTTACCTTCAGCCCGACAGGAGCGGATTTACAAATTTTACAAAAACACTAGTTTGCGTATACGATTTTACTCATTGAAGGGTGTATTTAATTTGGTTAGATTGATAACAATATATCAACTGAGAAAAAAATTATTATTTAAAATATTAATTTTTAATAATATAATTGATTTTAATACAGCTATTTTGGAATAATTATTCTTTGGATTAAACCAGCTAATTCTTGTTTATTTTTTTGACAATTGCGAAAATATTTTTTTACATATATAGTTTAAAAACTAAACATTTCGCAATATCGCATCATCAGTACTACTGAACTACTGATTATGCGATATTGCGAAACGTTTAGTTTTTTTTCAACAATACCCGAGTATCCATTTCAGTTTCCACGGTAGAATTTATTAACTTCTCCTCAAAAAAAATTATGACCGCCCGAATCCCCAAAACTGAAGTAGTTTGACACCCATTTTTCGTAAATTTTTTTTATAATCAATCATTCAATAACAGTTATTAACTATTAAACTTGATACCTCCTCCGTTCAATGACCAGGTACCCTGGTACTCACTAAAGCCATTATGTGTGAAAGTCGGGTTTTTAGTGTATTTGACATAGGCAACATACACTATTGGCATCGGTCGGATGGCGGGACCTAGGGGTCGGACCAAAATTTCTCGACGTTTCATAACCTTCTAAACACTTTGGCACCATTTTTAAAAATGTTTATATATATATATATATATATATATATATATATATATATATATATATATATATATATATATATATGTGTGTGTGTGTGTGTGTGTGTGCGGGCTATAACTTTCGAAGGAGTTAATTTATTTTAACGAAATTTGGCACACATGTTGGAATCCATCACCGCACGAAGTCTATTTAAAATGGGCCCAATCGGGTTATTTTAAGGATTGTTTTTAGGGGTTAAAAAAAGTTTTTGGGCCCAAAAATACCGAAAAAATTCTCAGAATCGTTTCAGTAGCAATTTTAGTAGCAATTAAAAAGTGCTCCTAAAATTTTAAGCAAATCGGCTCGACAGGACCGGACTTACAAATTTTATATTAAGGTCGTATTTAATTTGGTGCGGATGTTGGATTGATAACAATATTTCAACTAATAAAATTATTATTGTAAGGGGTGTATTAAGGGGTTAAATTTTTTTTTATTTTGTCCAAAAACAAATTTAAGTTCATGTAATAAAGCCACAATACCTGTATTAGCAAATAAACTATTTTGTCGGCAGGGTTTTGGCACTGCGGCCTGGGTTTTTTTTCTATTATTATATAATTTAAGAAAGTGAAAAACTCATCAGGAATACATTCACACTTCGATAAGGATTAGCTATTCAAACTGTTATGAAATTATGTTGGTACCTGTATTGTGAATTAAATTAAAAGTAAATGAATTCATTGTTCGGAATCGGTGGTTCGTAATTTTCCGTTATAATGATTACTATGTGTAACTGTAATTAGTAGAAATAGAAGTGTCGGCTGCCGAAAAGGAATTTCTATCGGGTAGTATAATTTTATTGAATAATAATTACGCGTATTCATATTTTGGCTTATATAAATGTATTTTGTTAATATTTTGTGATTTTGTTTAGTATTTTGTTGTAAAAGATACTGATTTTTAGTGTATTTGCCATATGGCAACATACGCTATTGGCGTCGGTCGGATGGCGGGACCTAGGCGTACCAAAATTTCTCGACGTTTCATAACCTCCTAAACACTTTGCCACCATTTTTAAAAAAGTTTATATATATATGTATATATATATATATATATATATATATATATATATATATATATATATATATATATATATATATATATATATATATATATATATATATATAGGTATATATGTGTGCGGGCTATAACTTTCGAAGAAGTTAATTTATTTTAACGAAATTTGGCACACATGTTGGAATCTATCACCGCACGAAGCCTATGTAAAATGGGCCCAATCGGGCCATTTTAAGGGTAGTTTTTAGGGGTTGAAAAATGTTTTTGGGGCCCAAAATACCGAAAAAATTCTCCGAATCGTTTCAAAATTGGCATTTAACCCTCCAGTAGTAATTAAAAAGTGTCCCTAAAATTTTAATAAAGTCGGCCCGACAGGACCGGACTTACAAATTTTATGAAAACACTAGTTTGCAGATAGTGAATTATTTACTGAAAGTTGCATATAATTTGGTATAGAGGTCGATTGATAATAATATTGCAATTAAGAAAAAAAATGTTATTTTAAAGGCTGTATTAATGAGTAAATTTTTTTTTTTACCCAAAAACCAACTTAACTTCGCATAATAAAGCCACACTGCCTGTATCAGCAAATTCACTATATTGTCGGCAGGGTTTTGGCACTGCGACCCGGGTTTTTAGTGTATTTGCCATATGGCAACATACACTATTGGCGTCGGTCGGATGGCGGGACCTAGGGGTCGGACCAAAATTTCTCGACGTTTCATAACCTCCTAAACAATTTGCCACCATTTTTAAAAATGTTTATATATATATGTATATATATATATATATATATATTTATATATATATATATATATATATATATATATATATATATATATATATATATATATATATATATATATATATATATATATATATATATATATATATATATATATATATGTGTGTGCGGGCTATAACTTTCGAAGAAGTTAATTTATTTTAACGAAATTTGGCACACATGTTGGAATCCATCACCGCACGAAGCCTATTTAAAATGGGCCCAATCGGGCCATTTTAAGAGTTGTTTTTAGGGGTTGAAAAATGTTTTTGGGGCCCAAAATACCGAAAAAATTCTCCGAATCGTTTCAAAATTGAAATTTGACCCTTCGGTAGTAATTAAAAAGTGTCCCTAAAATTTTAATAAAATCGGCCCGACAGGACCGGACTTACAAATTTTATGAAAACACTAGATTGCAGATAGTGAATTATTTACTGAAAGTTGCATATAATTTGGTATAGAGGTTCGATTGATAATAATATTGCAATTAAGAAAAAAAATGTTATTTTAAGGGCTGTATTAAGGAGTAAAATTTTTTTTTACCCAGAAACCAACTTAAGTTCGCATAATAAAGCCACACTGCCTATATCAGCAAATACACTATATTGTCGGCAGGGTTTTGGCACTGCGACCCGAGTTTTTTTATTATTAAAATCGTTTGAAAATACCAGAGAGTAGAAAGCAAACGTGACTTTGAAAAAATGCAAACTAACTTTTTAAAAATCTTTTAATTACCTCTCGGAAAACTAACAAAATGCCAAAATATTTACGGGTCATTTGTCTGCAATTGGATGTTTTTCGGGCAAAACGTGTTTCCAGAATTGATGTCTATCTTGTACAAGCATCTTTCGACAACAGCGGGACTGCTTTTGATGAAACTCGGTGTACATCTAGTTGGTACCCAAACTGAAAGTATAGAATACTTTTTATCGACTGTAATCGAGTTAAGATAATATTTCCGTCAAAATGGACATTCAGTGCAATCGGATGAGCCGAATCTGCGACGTCTAGTAGCCTGTGACTGAAGTAATAATGTAGATAATTCAGCCAGTCGGGAATAATTTAACGCTATTTATATACTGTTTTTAAAAGTCGTCTAGGAAAGGTTCTGTCTATTTGCATAGTGCGAGTATTTTTTTTAAAGCTGTTGAAAAATTTTAGTTTACCAATTCTTCTATGAATGAGAAGTCGCCTACTGAAGTAAACATTTGATATTTGGTTTTGTTTCTCGAGCGCCTATTATTTATAATCGATCAGTTTGGTTCAGCAACTATCATTTTTTATAAATTATAATTATTATGTACGTTCTAAAAACCGTGCCATAATGTACCAAAGCTATTCGATAATATACTTATGCACGTAAATTAATTTGAACGTACCGATTTAACTAAAATATACATAGGGTAAACGCTATAGTTATTGGCACCTTAAGGTTTTTTTTTTTAATTTTGCTTCCCTGAGTTCAGAGTTTTTATATTTAAGAAACTTTTGAAGTGCCATTGAATACAGAAAAGTTTAACAATTTCAATTAAACATGAATTAACTGCTTTAAATGTTTAATGATTTTTTTATTTGCATTTTATTTTGAAATTTAAGAAAATACAGTTATTGGCATATTTTTATATAGTTATTAGCATACACTTTTGCAGTTATTGGCACAGTATATTTTGCTGGATTTATCCTCAGTTTCTAGTATTGATTTTAGCTTTAAGTCTAGATTTAAAGCTAAAAGTCTTATCCAGAAACGGAGCACTAGGTAGTTAGGTTTTAAATGTTAATTCAAAATATGGATATAGGTACTTAAATGTTTTATTGAAATCAGTAGGTACTACACACACAGTTATCTTTGTAAAACTGATTTACTAAATTTAGTAAATCATCTGTGTCTACAGAGTCTTCAGATTCGGCAGTTACTTTGTAGCACCTGTGACAAAGAAACATGTCTTCCTCCTCTTCAGGAATGTGCTGTGTATGGGTTGACGGTACACAGGAATCATGAAAATATTTTCCACAATTAGTGCATTCTAATAATAGTCTCTACTAAGACCATGTTATTACAGATAGAGCACATTTTTTTGTTTCTATTTACTGTATTTAGGTTGTAGAATTCGTGTGACATTAGGATACAGGGCTATTAAAATTATTTGCAAATCGGTGCACAATTTACTTAATTCGTACGTCAGATGGGTTTTATGTCCATCAACAAATAATAAAACGGGGAATTCGATATTTTTTCTCTTTAAATAGGGATGAAAAGAATTTGCAAAATATTTAAAAAATACTTCGGCCTTTATCCATCCAGATTCACTGTGGCCAATACACCATTCATTTGGTACAGAATTTATGATATCCTTTGGCAACCTTTGATATGGATAAATAACCATCGGGGGACACATGTTTCCATTCGCAGAAAAGGTGAACATGACTGTAATAGTTTGTTTATCGGGTACCATTTGAACCTCGTACACATTTTTAGACCCTCGTGGTGCCAGAACTTTATCATTTTTTGGGCACAATTGAAAACCTGTCTCATCCCCATTGAAAATACGGCTTGAATCTTTTAAAACATCAGTGAAATTACTTTCGTTCAAGTAATCTGTTATGTCATCAAACCATGTTTTACTATCGCGTTCAGAAACACAAGAGCTAGCGTTTGTCACGGCTTCACTTGTACGTTGCGATATTTCTGGATCACGACGCAAAAAGGCTTTATACCTGCCACGACCTGGCAAATTATTTTTAAATGGATTTTGTCTTTTATTGATTTGCAAATAATTTTGCACAGATAATTGAATGTCACCCTTTCTTCTGGCAAACTCCTTTCTGTGGCATTCAAAAATCCACCTTACAAGGGTATTCTCCTCTTCTGTCGTAAGAATAGGAACTGGGCCAGGCGTTGCGTTAAAATTATTTCTATTTTTTAATCGAAACTGTAGTGTCGACCTGGGGACCCCAAATAATTTTGATGCTCCCTTTATGGACACACCGGTGTCTATAGCATTTAAAGCGTTATTTAAATTCTCATCTGAGTATTGTTTCCTTTTTTCAGCCATTTCTAGGTGTCCTGTAAATGACATTTACAATTATTGGCACCACACTGACATAGTTATTGGCATCGGTGCCATTAATTGTATAGACAGTAAATATAAAAGTGTTATGTATAGTTATCGGTTTCTCATAAGTTACTTTATTTACAAGCAAAGTTTTTAAACACAATAGTACGGAACAGTTATTGGCACGGGGTGCCAACGAACTGAATATTAGAAAAAAATGTTCCTATTATTGGCATACCGGAAATAATGAAAAATAACCAGTTTAAATGAAAATAAACATACATTAGCTTAATCAGTAATTCAGTAATATGCCAGTAAAACACACACATTCAAGTTTCTCAAAAAATATAACGTACTTACAGACCCTTTTTCATCAAACGACCTTACTCACTTTAACATATAAAATGCCGACAGTGCTAGTGGCGGTAAAGTGTCGATAAAAAAAATATTTTTATGCTGGTTGTGCCATCTACTATCGTAAATCAAAACTAAAATCGAATATATAAACCTGTAGCTAGGTGATGGTTATAAACATTTTGATATATCTGTCTTATAAACCTTATTTTAGGGAAACGAAATATACAGTGCCAATAACTATAGCTATGCCAACGACTGTAGCGTTTACCCTAATTATAGTCAACAATTTCTGTATAGTATAATTTGAATATAAATTATTTTTATAAATTATTAACATTTAAACTAAACGAAAGTACATCCATTATTATTATTTGTTAATATGATATACAAAGTGTATTAGAACTAATTATAATTTCACTATGAAAATTAGCGATTGCTTGGGTATCGTTAAAGAATTAAAAATGTTTAAAATATTATCCCTGTTCGAAAGGTTGCCCTTTTTTCCGTTTGTAGTGAAGAATTCAAAACAGGGGAAGGTTCTTGAAAAAATGTTTTTATTGTAAACCTGTAAAGCGAATAAAATTTTCGGTTAATATTATTACTGCGGGTTCTGCGCATGGTTTATAATAAAATTTGTCATAGCGTATATTGCGAAACAATCAATCAGTAAACGCTTATGACCTCAGTTGTTGAGCGTCTCTAATTGTAAAATTGCAAATTGGTAACGAAACAAAAAGAATACTGTACTTTTGTAAATATGAAATTTGTGTAAGCAAATAGAAGTAATGACGTTTTATTGCAGTATAAATACATATACTAGAGTTGTTTGTAACTTAAATTAATTTGCATTTTAATATAGCAGTTAAAAGATGAATTTAAAAGTTTTCCTAACGCGCTTTTGGTTTTAAATAATTATCTCTAGAGGGTTTTCAGTTCACTTTGTTTTGATTTTTTATTGTTTTAACTCTCATAAACTCCAATGCCCAGAGCTGCATAACAGAGTTTAAAATTTATATTATCTTTTTCTTAGACATTCAGTGTTTTGTAGTTGGTGAAAATAATTACCATACTTAAAACTTTATGAATTAGTGTTTTATTTAATTTGTTGATAAGTGTTTCTGTTGAAGTTTTATAATCTAATTCGTCTATACTTGGATCTGGTCTCCTTACTCTGTCGATCGCAATCACTTCTACCTACCAACCGTACCTAAAGAAGTTTCAGTTTTATAGGAAAACTATTAAATAATTATATTATGTACTATCGGCCCAGTCCGGCGTCGCCCGGGTGTAAATGTAATATATAGGATATAAAAGATGAGAATCATTATCATTAAATTCTCAACGTGTATTGAATTTGCGCGAATTTAATCGCTTTTATTTGTGAATGTTCAAAAATCGAAGAAAAATCTTATTTCCCAAAAGGAAATTTAAAAAATTCTGTTGATCCGATCGCTACCACACTTCAGAAGACCACCCGCTGGGCTAATCTAAAGATTGTCTGAAAATTTCATCAAAAATGGTCTACCCGTTTGGAGTCCATAGATTACATATACATCGTCTTTTATCTATATAGATTATTAAAATGCAAAAAGTGGTTATTGTGGCATAACGATAATAGTTGGACATATAGTATCGCGAAGTTTTTTGTAGTTATTGATATGTTCTTTAATATTGTAGAACATACTTTTGTTCTATCGTCAATAGTTTCCGCAGCGCATGCAACGAAAGATGTTTTATGGCATTTTTTTACACCTTGGGTTACGTTACTAAAGTTTTAGTAAGGATCCCTAATATTTTCTAGCAATAAATATAGCCTATGTTACTCAGGGTGAATGTAGCTTTCTAATGGTGAAAGCATTTTTTAAAGCGGCACAGTAGTTTTTGAGTTTATTCATATCATATCATATCATACACACACACAAAAATACAAATCTTTGCTCTTTATAATATTAGTGTAGATAAATTTTTATTTAAATAAGTAATCTTCGTAGCTTCACCGTTTTAACAACTTTTTCTATAATAGTTTTTGATCCAACTCGAGCACACTGAGAAACAGATAGACAGACAGAATTTTGATAATGGTTTTTCTGATTTAGGTATTCTATAATGAATGTTGAAATTTCGCTAAATACTTTAAACATTTACAAAGTTAAATTTTTTTTTGTTTGTACTGATTTACCAAAAAAAAAAAAAAATATTTTAAAATATTGTATCTATAATAATAGTTTTTGATCTAACTCGGATGAATTCTGATAATGGATTTCTCGGTCTAGGTATTCTTTAAGGTAGTTGTCGTGGTTAAGGCACACCGTCAGAAAATTCTTAATTTTTGTATACTTATTAAGGACATGATAATACAATTACCCTGAAAATTTCAAGTCGATCGACCGTATACAATCCGAGATAAATTCAATTAAAAATTGGATAATAACATTGATTGTATACGATTTCTGTAGTTCTGAACCAGTTTCTTATTTATAAAAAAAGAACTAAGTGTCAGAAACTTTCCAAAAACTGACAGTCTTTCGATGCATTTGTTATGAGTCTAAAAAAAATAAGAAAAAAATGTTGACCGTCTAATTATTTATAAATAACGGTTTAAAGTTCAACAATTTATAGAAAGGTAGACATGCATATGAATACTGTATGGGTTACGTTTCCACGGGTACAGTCTTGCGTACAAATTATGGATCACTTAGCTACACGCTAGTATACTTTTGTGGCACGTATAATCTATAACTTTTTGACAATATTGTATCACAACTACCTTAATCAATAAAGTTGAAATTTCATTAAACACTTTAAACATCTTCAAAGTTAAAATTTTATTTGTTTGTACTGATTTCTCCAAAAAATTAGTTACCAAGTTTTACAAGCTTAATATGTTGTTTATGTATTTTAAGGTAATTTGATGTCGTATACCTAATTAACAAAGTCTTTTATGTGGCTAATAACAATGGAGTGATGATAAAACCGCGTTAATTAGTCCCAACCTCATTTTCGTGCTGACTAAATGTCAAATTAATTTTGTCCTCGAAGGGTATTCATTTAACGAAAAGCTTCTACTTCAGATCTAACTTCGGAATGTGCTACCTGAAAGGCACTTTCTAATTTAACGATAGACGAAAGGGGTTCTCTGCTAAAAATAGCACGATAATAAAAACATGTTTCGACCAGAAAAGATGCAAGTTGTGCATATAATAATTAAGTATTAAATAAAATCATTGTCATTAATATTTATTTACTGAGCTGGGTAGACTAGTGGTGACAGCACTAGACTCGTATTCGGGAGTTCCGGGCGAGGGTAGATGTGGCTGGGACTTTTTCCTACTACCTCTCGCCGAGAAACGGTAATTCCTGTACCGGCCACCTTGATTGAGGTTTTCCATGGTTTCCCTCAATTAATTCCAAATAAATATCGAGATGGTTCCTTATTTGAGGCCATGGCCGATTACCTATCAAACTCCTAATTCAAAAATTACCTACCTTATCCTAATTTCCTATTATTCCTACATTCGCCCATTGCTATTACATAAGTTGAAGTTTTAAAAATGTAGAAAAATAACGGGAAGTGTGGTAGATGGAAAATAGTAATGGTGCGAATAGCGTCTGTTATGACATAAAGTCGAGAAACTGACGTTAAACGCATTATTATTATTATTAATATATTTATTTTGTACAACCCCCTATAAAATAATTGTTTTACAATTTACAATTATTCTTTCAAAATTATAGAAAAAAAAACATATAATATTGTACAACAAAAACAAAATTGAAAAAATGGACTTTTTCCAAAGTTGGACCTGTATTGAAGAATCCTTTATCAAACTTGTGAACGGACATTCCCTTGAGGCTCGCAATAACCGAGATCTACTGTACGCATTTTATCATTTATAACAACAGAGTTGATTTTCTGGGTCACTGAAATACAATATTATTCACCTTGAGTAAATTTTCCATATATACTAATGTTTCCTTATTACTGACAGTAATAATGTCCATTCATCATATTGATAGAGAAATCAACCGGAAAATTGTACGATCAATCTTTAAGACATAGTTTGTTGACATTGAATTCTTAAAGCTACTATAGTGCCCTAATTTTTCTACCATGACATTTTTTCTAATTCAACAAATAAACACAATTTTGTCTATTTTCAATATTTTGACATTTTTCAAAAGGACGTTTTTTATCGAAAAAATTAAGCTCTATTGAACTGTCAAATAAATAGAGCGTTCCACTAAAAAACTTAATATCATATTAATATAGTTCAATTTTGATAAGTTGTAAATGTTTCCCTTTTTGAATAACAGAGGAGGAAAATAAGAAATTTTATTCAAAATTTCTTAGATGGAGAAACGTTGTGTTAGACGTCCAAAATATTACAACTAGTTTTAGCTTGCCTATTTTCAATATTTCGCAATTTTTTAAGGAGGACTTTTTCGACCAAAAAAGAGGCTTTATCCAACGGAAAAATAATGTATGAGATATATTGTCTATAAAGACTCAGCTTCAAGTCGTATCTTGTAAACACGGCTTTATATGAAAAATTTGTTGACGTCAGTAAAATCTTTATGCAAAATGTTTTAATATTGGTCATTTTTCTTTATTTTTTATAACAGCAGAGCCAAATAATAAATATTTCATGAAAGTGAGTTGTTTGTATTATAGGAATACTTAGTTTTGATGGCTTCGAAGTTCAAAACTAAATCACCCATCAGTGTAAAGATGCAAAATGTATGTCATTAAAACATATTCTAAATACATATATTATGGTAGCTTTATTAATAATTTTTTCTAACCTAGATAGTGCTTGCGTGCAATTTATACATTTTAATTTCACGATAATTTTTAACACTATATTAAATAATAATTAACACTAATTATGAATATATTAATATATGAAATTTTAAAATAGTAATTTATTTTTCAGACTTCCATCTGGCTTTCCTGATCCGAGAACCTGTCTTCTACATCAGAAACTACAACTTTTAAATTGTTGCGTCGAACGGAAACTTAAAAGGGAGACTTCCGCTTCCGGTACAAGTTCGGGTCGTAGTAATTCCAATGACAACGAACAGAATGATTCGTTCGAAGAACCGGAAGAAGAAGAGGATGAAGACGATGAATTTTTCGATTGTTCTACTGAAGAACAAGCGCCAAAATATTCCTTATGGAATCAGCCCGTCGGAAGGCTTCAGAAACATGAAAACATGAAATTGTTAAAAACTGGCGAGCCCTTATTCATTCCAATAACTCAGGAAGCCGTTCCAAAAACGGAAGATCAGCTCGAAGAAGATGCCGATGTTCTTCTTCAACTTGGAACGGACGCTTTGGGTTCCGAGCTTCGCGCCCGAATGATGAGCGCTTCATTGTTGTCAGACATGGAATCATTCAAAGCAGCAAATCCCGGTGCAGTTCTTGAGGATTTCATTAGATGGTACTCGCCTCGTGATTGGATTGAAGTCGAAGGTCAAGACGAATGGGGACAACGAAATGGACATTTGAGTTCCCGAATGCAAATTGAAGACAATACGTGGTTAGTTGTTTGGGAGTCGGCAAAACCAGTACCGGCTCGTAGACAAAAAAGATTATTCGACGACACACGTGAAGCTGAAAAAGTTCTGCATTATTTAGAATCACGCACGATATCGCAAGTCGTCGAGTTATTGTTGCCAGTGTTAACCCATGCTGCTATCTGTCGACTGGTGTTGGAAGTTGATAAAAAGGAACTTCCGTCGCTGAGCAAATCAATAAAACATGTTGTGAAGACCAGCGAGCGTGTTAGCCGTGATGCAAGACCTGCGCCGCGCAAGTACGAATATGTGTACCAAGAGATGGCAGGCATCGAAGCTTTGATTGCACAGGCCGATTCTCTCAGACATAAATTCAATCCTGCTAAGCAGGACGATGAAAGAATGACAACGTTTTTAGCAGGACTGTTGGAAAATAAAGAAATGGACGTTTATGATGGTCCGCGTGAATCGCTCGGTTGCAGGATAGGTACTATGTTTCAGGAAGCTCGTAAAGCAGCACAACTTATTTCGGATGATGGGCAAACGGATGAGACTTGGAGTACGCCAGCCACATCGTCATTTCCGCGACCGAGTCAAAAAGAATTTATCATGCGCGTGTCGGCGTATCGACCGGTAATACAGTCTACAATGACACCACAACTATTGCATGCCGTTTTATCGAGAGATGAGTTTAGATTAGCGGGCGCTTTTTCGCAAGACACGATTTTCTTTTAGATTTTAACGCGGATATCGATTTTATGGTTTGTTGCATTTTTTATTTTTCTATTCGTTTTGTCTTTTATATTTAAGAAGATATTCACTTTATTTAGCATATATTTGTATTTATTGTTGAGATTTGTTTAAACTATTAATGAATAATGTCTAATTAGTAATTACGCATTAAGACAACTCTTTGTTCAAAATGCATTTGCTTAATTAACAATAAAACGGTGTTTATTAGCAATAAATTTGTAATTTTATTGACAATGACAGACGTATCAGTCTAATAAAGTGTCTTTATTGTAAATCAGGTTAGCTGAAAATTAGACATATATTTTAGTGTTTAATTGAGCACCCCTTGCTTTAATTATCCTGCTGCAATAGCAACTAGACAACAATTATTTCAACTTCGTGTTATAAAATGTGGAGATTTATTATTAGCTGTCTGTCTCACTTATTCACAGTGTCGGCTAAATGGAAACAAACAGAGAGAGCGCGGTTTTGTAATCATTGAGTTTACGAACAAACCGAAGGTTGTTGTCTACCATTATTTGTGTGTTTCACGAATAGATGCGTTTATTTTGCGCGTGAGAGCTGTTTCCATGGCGACAACGCATGCAACCAGAGATTGTTGGTTATGCATAGTATGTATACATGATGATCCCGACGTCGATCTTTTTGTCTGTTCAATAGAACTCCTTCATATATTAATTAACTAGTAATCATATGATCTTCCACAGACATACATACATCGCTCAAAACCGTCGAAATGCAACCGAATTTGTTCAATCGATCAATTATTTTTCGTATTAAAATTCTACAGTACTGTTAGTAAATTCGTGTCCATATTTTAATGAAGTTGGAATCGTAGGGAATTCGACAATTTACGAAAGAATTAAATTTGATTAAGTTGAACGTTTCGTTGTTAATTGCAACTTCCTCAGCAACTATATTTAAAAACAAACAACAAAATACAAAAATAGCAAATATCACAATGACAGTTTTGTATAGGTTATAAACTGTCCAATTCCCTACGATTCCAACTTCATTCTACAGTACTTTTCTTATGGAGAAATATGTGTTCACACTCTAAGGTCATTGTCAAATCAATTTGTTTGACAATCCTTTCTGCAACCCAGCATTAGAGAAGTAAAAATTATGTCTTGTTAGCAACTACAAAAAAAAATATTTCTGTATTAGGACCCCTTAAAAACGGATTCTAAAAGTGTTTTTTTTTTAAATTCCAGAGGATTTCCGTCAAAAAAACTTTGCAGACTTTTTTGACCAAAATCAGGCTTGATAGACGTGATAACGAAAACCGAGTGCCGTGGCATTATTTATTAATTAAAAATATCATTTTATTGAAAACGTCAAACTAGACATCTGAAAATATTAAATACTCGAATCAGCGTTATTTATTTTATAACTGATATTTCCAACCGATAAATCAATCAATTTAACAGACATCTATAATGAATAAATGTCTATTTCAAGACAGCTGTTCGACAATGCGATGTGAGGACTCTACATAATTTAAGAGGTGCTGTGTCGCGCCGTCGTCGTCTCTACATCGCGACGACAAGAACAGACAGACGCCCACGACTGCATGTGTGAGTGAGACGGATATAGGGAGAGAGCGTCTGGTGTGTACGCTATACATACTCGTATTCTGGCAGCTGGATACTTGCTGTACGCTTTGCTTTTGCTCAAACTAACTGTGTTAGAAGAGTGCGTTCCAATCATGGTACAAATAGAGTTCCTCAAGTAAGGCTTGTGACACCGAAATTTACGATTTTTGATTGATGGTTTCAGTCCACCGTATTATGTAATAAGGAAGCAGCGAGCGAAAAACTGTATAAGTCCCTCCGCAAACGGGTCATCTGTTTCGTAATTTGAGTTTGAAACAGCTTTGCGATGCGACTATTCTGCAATCGATTGACGTTCTTTGTCCGCACAGGAACCTTCGACTGAATCTAAATCAGTTGGGTTGTTTCATAGGACCATTGAACTACAAGTAGGTATTCTTGAATTCAATTAGTAGTAGCTCAGATGAAGAAAATTCGCTACAGTATGCAGACATGCAACTGAAATTGCTTTTCGACCTGCAGACACGATCGCATACAACCCGTTTGAAACTAGTTTTGTGTGATTTTATGTAAAAATGAATCGTAAACATTGATAAATACAGGCGGACTTATGTATTTTAAACACCATCTATTTTCAACTAGTTTCTGGTCCCTAGTTCTCGTTTGAAGTATTTTCCTATGCTGCTCAGTCATTGGATAAATGCGTGTGACAACGTTTAACCTCAAATTAAAACGTTTTTTTCTGATTGGTTTGCCACGAAGTGATGATGAAGGAGAAGTTGTAAATACATACGTCGATTAGTCCCGATAGGTTGAAAATACATGAATTCTACTGGCGTACATGAACCTCATTTCAATGAAGTCGTCAATGCACCAGGATGAATTTTACCCGGTTATCGATTTCAATATATTTCGTTTGAAATAGTTTTTTTCTTATCTAGATGAATTACCTACCTTATGAATTATAATAATATACGTAATAATAAACAACATTTTTAATATTATAACTATTTATTTATGAAGAAACTTTAAATTTGATTGATGCACTACTCTTCATCAACATCCGACCCCGATGGACAGCTTTCTTCGGAAGAACATTCTTCCAAATGGCGTATTATCATTTCGTCTTCCATCGCGAACCAAATAAGAATAATCAAATCTTATTTATTACCTACAGTTAAATAAAAAGGATAAGAGAAAATATAAAAATGCCGTTAAAAATGTGTATCACGCGAACTGTGAACCCGAGTAAAATATGCCCAAGTGCATTTTGAACTCTCTTATCACCAGCGACGTCATGCGCAACACTGATTCGCATTATATCCAAGATGGCAGCTACCGAGGCGCAGGAGGTAGGATACCGTCAATTGTGACAAGTGTGTGCGTTTTTATACACTAGTGGGTGCTAAAAACCAAGGTTCATTCACGCCGGGACTCTATGAAATATTATCTACAACCAGAGTTCCCCTTGTCGATACAATCACTTCATCCAACACGCGGGAATGCCTTCACCGTTTATGGTTTCGCAGAGTTCTAGCACTTTCACTGCCCTCCGTTGATTGGGCACGGGACTGCGTACACCCACACCTGACATTTAACTCAACCATGATCTCTCTCCCGTCTGTATTTACGTATTTGCGTTGTACACACGCACACACACACGGAGTACAGCAATGTATTGGTTTCCACCTAGCGACGCGGCGATGGCGTATAGTCCCGATACCGCCCGGCGCCCGGACCAAGCACAAATGACGTGAACACCAAACGAGCGTCGTCGTTGTCGAAGTCGGCGTTGTTATTGTTGTTATCATCGCCTGTGTGACGATGTCCGCCACAACCCGATAATTGTTCTCATTTAAAAAATATTTCAAACGTGACCGTTGAAAACCGCGCAATTGATTCTGTTAATTAATATAATCAAAAATTAAACGCTTTTTGTATGTCCTTTGACGAAAGTATCCGAAGTATACTTTTGGGGAGTAATGTGATGACATTTTTCGGAAAATGTTAAATTGAGATATTTTGAAATTTAGGTAACGCGAGATGTTATAGAACGAATTGAAATTAATTTTAAATTATTATTTCGTTAGCTTTTGTAGTGTCTCGCGAAATTTGAACTCAGAATGGTATGAGAGAGTTGGAAGATATTAATTTTGGGTGCAATGAAATTTATATAAAAAAATGTTTTTTTAAATATTATTAACCGCAGTATTTGGTAAGTTCAGTGTAATGATTTGTTATTTGTGTGATTATTAAACAATATTTAAAAATTCCAGAAAATTCGTTAATATGTATATTTTGTGTTGAAATATCACAAAGCTCTTAAATTATCTCTCACACTAATAAAATAAGTCTAAATCTAAGACGTACTAATAATTAATAAATTAAAACAACCTATTTGTTCTACATGGTAAAATTTTAAATAAAAAACCGTTAAAAATAATCATAAGGAACAGTTTTAATATTTTGCTTATATTTGTATTTTAATTATTTTTGCCAATTTCCTCAGATTAATTCGTTCGATACTAGCTGTCGATTTAAGGTATTAATTTATGATATGTATAGTTGAAAGTTTTCGAGCGTCTATAATCTACAATAATTCTTATAAGAAATCTCCGTTTTAATTGTCACCGATTGTTAAAAGTACTGAAACAAAAAATAACAGTCCTTTGAAAAACCGTGCCTGTTTTTTCGGCACTTGTTTTATAAAACAAAACGTAATCGAAAAACAATTACTGTTCATATATCCTTAATTTATTTTTGTCATGCATTTCGTGTATACAGAACCTATAACAATAATAAGCATTAAGTAAAAACACTATATAATATATTTATTTTTTTCTATGTTTGTATTATTTTATGTTTACTATTATGCTGACTGCAATTTGTAAAGTGTTATCAGTTGTCACGAATACCCACATAAAAACACAGTACTTATTTGTTTTTGTCACCACATCGACCAATCAAATCAGATTAATAAATTATTGATGTATTTTTTGTTTTTTACGGAGTTTGATGTACATAATCGACACCCACTGAACATTTCATCTCAAATCCAGCCACTCGCTTAGAAACGGTTACAACTCTCCCGACGCTATTTTTAAAGCTAAAGAGTTTGAGTAAACGCCAAATGAAGAACCAAGAAACACAATGTAGATCTTACAATCAAAAAAATAAAAAAAAATTCCGGGGAATATTTACAAAATAAAAAATTTTATTCGTCGGTCGGATTGTGGTGTGATTTTAGTCCTTCATTGGGCGTTTGCTCTAACCATTTAGCTTTAAAAGTAGCGTCGACAGAGCTGTAATAATTTTTAGGTGAGAAGACGGAACTTGGTATGAAGTGTGCAGGGGTATTTGTAGGTAACATATACTCTTATTAATGTGACTGCTTACAATCTGTTCAATATGTCCTCTTTTTCATCCACAATTATTGGATGTGTGTGTACATGTAAAATACACTTACGCTTCAAAAAAATCTAATTCCTATAAAGAATCGTACTCAGTCTTTAATGCTAATGCTTACAAAATAAACTAGAAATATATACCATTCTTTCCATATGACTTATACAAGTTTGCACTGATTTTTTTCACTCGGCACGTGGTAGAACATGATTAATAGTAACAAGTAATTAAAAAACACTTGAAAATTCTACAAATAATTCTTTATTTCTCGACGGTCGTTTCGGACAATAAGTCCATCCTCAGGAGTATAAGTTTTTGTACTCCTGAGGATGGACTTATTGTCCGAAATGATCGTCGAGAAATTAAGAATTATTTGTAGAATTTTCAAGTGTTTTTTTAATAACTTATTATTTTTAGCCAAGTTATTATATATATTAAACAAAATGAAATTACTTGCAATTACTGTTCAAATTAATTTTAAAAAAAAGGACCAAAATGGTTGGTCGAAACGTCTTATAAATAAAAAATAATTTGAACAGTAATTGCAAGTAATTTCATTTTGTTTAATATTCTATTACTGTTGGTAGAGTCAATATTATTTATTATATATATTGTTTGATCTAATTAAACGTTTTAAAATCAGATTAAAACGAAAAAATTAGCAAAAGTTTCACACAATTGAAACAAATTATTAAGCTATCCAAATTTGCCAGTATTTTTAACATAAGTTTGCAAAGAAAAAACAACAAAATATTAATTTTGAAATCGTGTGACGTGCTGTAAACAATTTAATATTGACGAATTTCACGTTTTATTATTCCATTTTCAGACCAAAAATATGCAAGCCAAAATTTTGTTAAGCTTCATGCTTAATTACAGTTATACAGTAATGTGAATTTTGCGACTACAGTTTGAATTTTACCGAGAGCAGGGATGTCACCTTAATGGCGTAGAATTAAATATCTACTCTTCCCGTGATATTAGATTTGCTTACATTCAGATTTTCGTATGTTTATATTTGGAAAACGGTTTCGTAGACATTCTGTATGTGTGTAAATGATATTGATAACCTGATAAGAACCATTCTGTGCACGACTCTCGAAGCAAACTCATTTCAGAAGTCGGCGGGGGTCGAAGGATTGCCGTAATGAATAATGAGGTTGATTCAGGATTCTCTGCTATTTCATATCGCATATCAAGTCCTACACAATATAATGATTTTCCAAGGACCTTTTTATGACTGTAGCGGTACTGAGGTAGTAACATTATATACTAAGTACATAATAAGATGCGTGCCGGGTTGTAAAAGACACTGTCATAAAATTTGGTTTGACAATGATCTTACATTATGATAACATGTGCATTAGAAATGGGAAAAACGGGTCTTTTCAATGATCTGCATCTTTGAATCTGGATCCTATATGTGAGCCGGTTCAAAAAGAGCCGAGTTCTGAATATGTTACTGCAGTCTGCCACTGAGTTACCTAGTTCAGTCAATCATATCACGACCTGTATAGAATCAAGAATGCGTAGCCAAACATGTGATGCATGACTCATTTGAGCTGACAGATGCATCAAAGCAAGACCTGATACGTAAGTGTAAAATGTGCTTCTGTGTGTTAAGTGTTTCACTGAGTTATGCGGATCCGTTGATCCGTCGGATCAAAAAAAAGTGAGTCGGCTCTCACGGATCTTCTGTCGAAGTCGGCTCTTTGAACCGGTTCAGATCTGAATTACCCAACTCTAATGTGCATATAGGAAAAGCCCGTTCACCTGCAGCTAAAATCCTCGGGACAGGTCTTTATTGAAGTAAAACTTTTTAAGGCGTGTTTTGTTAATTTTGCGAAAGCATTACTCGGTGAGGGCGTTACGAACAAATGTGATTTTTTGCGCCGCCTACTAAATCCGCTTATGCATTACATAATATAACATAAAAGTCTTTAAATATATATAGATAGAATTACAAAGTCCACATACTGCGAGAGTTGTTTTTTTAATGAATTATGCAGACGTTAGTTGAATGAATACAAATAAATAAAATCGCAATTTCACAGTTTTAAAGATTCATCGAGCGAATTTTCAGTTTTCGTCATTTATATTTTTCTACAAGAATATATTATAAACTCAATAATATAATGTATTGCTTATATGTTTTACTTCAACCGCGCATAAAGGCTAAATGCGCACATTTTTTAAACGCGCATCTTAATAGTTTTATGTTTGGTCCTACCATACATGGGGCCCCTTTGATATCATTTGGTTATTGTTTACGAAAAAAACTTTTTTGATAGCTAGTCGTATTTATTAGATCACCCCTTTTTCGATACTACGTCATCGCCTTGTTTTAATGGTTGCCCCCAAATTTTTTTAATAATATGATATCTAAAAATCGAGTTTTAAATAAAATCCAATCTAAAATTTTAAAAAATTATCACACATGAAAAGCACTTTTTTAGTGTATTTGCCATATGGCAACATACACTATTGGCATCGGTCGGATGGCGGGACCTAGGGGTTGGACCAAAATTTCTCGACGTTTCATAACCTCCTAAACACTTTGGCACCATTTTTAAAAATGTTTATATATATATGTATATATATATATATATTTATATATATATATATATATATATATATATATACGTATATATATATATATATATATACGTATATATATATATATATATATGTGTGTGTGCGCACAATAACTTTCGAAGGAGTTAATTGATTTTAACTAAATTTGGGCCACGTGTTAAAATCCATCACCGCAAGAAGCCTATTAAAAATGGGCGTAATCGGGTCATTTTAAGGGTAGTTTTTAGGGGTTGAAAAATGTTTTTGGGCCCCAAAATATCGAAAAAATTCTCAGAATCGTTTCAAAATTGACATTTAACCCTTTAGTAGTAATTAAAAAATGTCCCTAAAATTTTAATAACATCGGCCCGACAGGACCGGACTTACAAATTTTATGAAAACACTAGTTTGCAGATAGTGAATGATTTACTGAAAGTTCTATATATAATTTGGTATAGAGGTTCGATTGATAATAATATTGCAATTAAGAAAAAAAATGTTATTTTAAGGGATGTATTAAGGAGTCAAATCTTTTATTTTGCCCAAAAACCAACTTAAGTTCGCATAATAAAGCCACACTGCCTGTATAAGCAAATACACTATATTGTCGGCAGGGTTTTGGCACTGCAACCCGGGTTTTTTTTTACATTGAAACTCATTTTAAAATCTATTAATTGAATCGGTTTTTAAATAAACTTCAATGTAAAAAGCAAGTTGTTTTTTCGTGTGTCTGGTAAAGTGTACACTAAATGGGTAGAAAAAAAATTGCAAAATAAGATATATATTTATTTTAATTAAAAAAGAAACTATATATGTACATATAATGCTGAATCCATCTAAAAAAATGCTTATAGTTTGCAAATTCAGATAGTATTCTAAAAATAACGAACTTATTTTACCCATTTAATTTAATGAGAGTGTATTGAAAAGGAAAATGTATTTTCATTTTATTTTACTTTTCTCATAAGCCATGAAAAATTCAATCAACAGAACAAAGAGAAAATGGAAAATAAAAAGAGATTTCCCAGAATATATAAATCAATAATTTATTGCTGAAGCATTTTTTTCTACTTTACGAAGATTTTCTGAAATATTATGTGACATTACATGGTACATTATGATTAATTATAAGTTTTAATTAAAAAGATTTTAATAAACATAAGAATCGTGTAATTTTAAAGCCACTTATCAATTAAATTGGTAATAATTTAATAGAAAAAAATCGATAAATTTCTAAATTAAAATTGTAGTTTAGTTTGCACGAACTAGGTAATTTATTATACTTTATTTATTTATAGGTAATTAATAATAGATGCTTTTACTAGTTTCGATAATAATTTCAACTTTTTGTTGTGAAAAATTGTTTAAAAACCGAAAATATATTATGTGAGTAAATTATAAACATTATAATGGAAGGATTCCAACTAATTTTTACATGTAAATATTTAGTTTGAATACTAATTTTGATCGTTTAATTTAAATTTGTGTATTTATCTATTATAATTTCTTAACATTTTCAACTACAATTGTCAAAAAATATTCGCGTTCATTTAATAAACTAAACTTCTAGTCAAAATATAGACGTTTTATAATAATAATAATATTTGAACAAATAAAAAAATATCACAGCAATAATAATAATAACTAAACAGCACTAATGTTAGTAATTGTCGCGGAAAGTCAGCTTGTAGATAAATATACACTTTGCCTCCTGTAATTTCTATTTTCGTTTCGTAGCTTTGCCTGTAGCATATATAAGAAGAAAATAAATAATACCAACCGCTTTTTATACATGCGCTTTCCGTTTTTAAATCATTTGAGAATAATGTTAATTAAATTTATTAAAAAATCTCCTGGGAAGTTTTTAAATAAATATAGAAAACTCATTTTCATTTACTTGTCAAAATTTTTATTTTAATTACAAAAATCCGGCAACAGGGCTGAACTATTTGTACGTCTTGGATAGATACAGAAGAAAAAACCATGAAACACATTTTTTTAAAAATGATTAGTTTTCATGTAAATTTCTGAAACTGATCACCGAATATAATAGGTACTCGTATTATAAACAAGAATTTATTGCCATTGATAGAATGCATAGTTCGATATCAATAACCTCAGCTATTGAGCGTTTATAATCTGTACAATCTATCGATGGACTGCACTGCCCGAGCATTTAATCTGGAATGCAGCCATCTCAGAATTTTCTGAAAAATCATGTTTTAAAATCGGTAGCCATAAAAGAGTACTTGAAACGCACGCTAAACGATACGTTTTACCGTGATGACGTCATAATACGGTCATTAGCTGGACTGCTCGAATCATTTTAGGTCCCAATCTATGCAGTTACAGTTTGATATAAACATGTATTTTAATTTTATTTAAAATTGTGATATTCTTCTGCCTAATCTTGTTAGCCAAATAAACAATGGCTAAAGCGGACTTTATTTTAGCTGAACAGTCTTATTTTAAGAGACGTATTTTCTCTAAGTATTACAAAAAAAAAGTATTTTTAAATCATCCATTACACAAAAAACAAATAATAAACAAACATCTGTGAGTGGACAAATTCGTTTAGAACATAGATTCCCAGCGGGGAAGTACCGTCCGTCAGTAAGATCTGGAGCTTTCCATGGGAACTTGGTAATTTTTAATAGATAAATAAACAAATAAATTAGGGACAGATAATATGCAACAATATTTTAAGATTTCATATAAAATTAACTATTATGGACTATGGGGCATTGTGATTTTTTTTTCTTCTAAAGGGGGCGGTGGTCCAGAAAAGATTGGGAGCCCCTGGTTCACACAGTAAGCTGTTTTTCTTGCCGGACCCTGTACAGCATTATATCATATAAATGCAAAATAATTGTACAATTGTTTTGAAGGTCGTGGACACAAATTTGAATTCGCTTCAGTATATTTTTGAACTTCTGATGTGGTAGTCACGTTTTTTAATACATTAAATTGACATTTTAAATGCTTGTTATTATTTTTTAAGCTGTAAATTGACAAACGTGTAAAAATAATCGTGAATAAACTTTAATTTGAAGTGATTTGTTTTAGTGGACTTTAAATTTTCGAAGATCAAAACTATGGACGTTTTATAGTGACTCCATTAGCTTAAAAAACTGCAAGTGACTTGCTGGAAAGGAGAGCAGTTAATATTTTTGGCCCGATATTTCTGCAGAAAGGTATGTTCACTTATACTATTACTTTGATTGTCACAAAAAAATGATAATAATTTTAAAAAACCCGGGTCGCAGTGCCAAAACCCTGCCGACAATATAGTGTATTTGTTTGTATAGGGTAGTGTGGTTTTATACTTTTATTATGTGAAATTAAGTTTGTTTTTGGGCATAATAAAAAATTTAACCCCTTAATACACCCCTTAAAATAACATTTTTTTCTTAATTGTAATATTATTATCAGTCTAACGTCTACACCGAATTAAATAGATCCTTCAATAAAATAAATGTCACTATCTGCAAATTAGTGTTTTCAAAAAATTTGTAAGTCCGGTCCTGTTGGGCCGATTTTATTAAAATTTTAGGGGCACTTTTTAATTGCTATTAAAAGGTTAACTTTCAATTTTGAAACGATTCTGAGATTTTTTTAGGTATTTTGGGGCTCAAAAACTTTTTTCAACCCCTAAAATTCACCCTTAATGTGATCCGATTGGGCCCATTTTAAATAGGCTTCGTGCGGTGATGGATTCCAACATGTGTGCCAAATTTCGTCAAAATTAATTAAGTCCTTCGAAAGTTATAGCCCGCACACATATATATATACCTATATATATATATATATATATATATATAAATATATATATATATATATATATATATATATATACATATATATATAAACATTTTTAAAAATGGTGCCAAAGTGTTTAGGAGGTTATGAAACGTCAAGAAATTTTGGTCCGACCCCTAGGTCCCGCCATCCGACCGACGCCAATAGTGTATGTTGCCATATGGCAAATACACTAATAAATATTTACATGTTTGAAAAAATATTAAGCAAAATTAATTCAGAAATAGGTAAACCCTAGTCATTTTTGTTATGTAAGTCCCTTAAAATAATATTAAACTCATTACGTCATATTTTCAACATGAAAAGTATCACACCAATGATATTTACAAAAAAAAACATTACTAAAAACAAGCGGAATCGAGTTTATGAAACGGAAGTCAAAAATTAAGTAAGTAAAAAAATATTCAGCGGTCGAAACAAGCCAGACCAACACCTAGCATTATTTGCATAGCTAGATATAGATAATGAATAATAATTTTAAAAAAAAAACATGTGAGTTCCACCTACATAAGCTAACGGAGCAAGTGAAACTTCTTTAGAGCTATGCACTCGTTTTATTGATGCGCTATCCATTTTGCGGTACCCAGGTTTCTTTTAAATTTTCCCGTCATTGAATTCTCTCCTCTTTAACATTGCAGACAGTTTCAAACAGACACGTCGCTAAAGAAGTTTCACGCCAATAAAAAGAAAACTAGTAATGTCACATTGGTGTACAAAAACTTTCAATTTAAAAATAAAATTATGTAAATCGGATGAGTAGGGACAGCTGGCGAGCTGTCCAGATGAACCGGCTTGTATATTAAATATATAAACTCTTGGATTGTATTCTGTAAGTTTACATCCATCTTAGCAAGTTTAAAAAAATTTAGCGCGAATTAATATTCGTCAGAATCAACTAATGCCCCTAGTATATTGGGATTTGATAGAAATTTAAACCATAAACACATTTTACATGCCGTTAACATTACTATATTATATACAATATATGAAAAATGGTGAATTATATATTACATTTAGCCGAAACTTCGCCCATTGTCAAATCCCAATAGAATCAATGCTAGAAATTAAAATGTTAAATATTCGTCACCATCTAACAAATTTGATAAATTCTAAGATTAGCCCAAGGTCATTAGGTACACAGGTCACCTCGTAAATAAATGACGTAACCTGGAACACCGTCTAAAGGCCCCAGTACACAGTGGTCTGTAGTGGGCCATTGTAGACCATCGCCATTGTGTACAGGGGGTAATGGTCTGTAGTGGAGGACAATTGTGAAACGTGGTGCGCAATCCATTTGTTGTCGGCTTTTTTGACACACTTCAAAGGAATCGTGGTGTAGCGTGGCCTGTGGTGTTCACACAGTGGCCCATTGTTTGGACAAGTACCTCCTTTTTTGTTGCGTGCTATACTATCTAAATTTTTAATCGCCCAAAATGTCAGTATCCTGGAACAATGAAGAAACTTTTATGTTTATAATACTATAATACTTGTAAACAGTATATAAATAAATAGCCGCGGCCGTAATTACTTCCACGTCCATCGCAAGTGTTCGCCAGGCAGAAATGAGCCATGGGCCATTGTGTGAACACCAAGTGATAGTGGTCTACAGTTGCACATTGCAAAGCATGGCCCACTACAGACCACTGTGTACTGGGGCCTTAATATTTTTATCAACCACACAATATCAATTGATAGTTTACTGGATGACGTTATTCCCCTACTACTATCCAAAGGAACGCAGTCACCTCTGTATTTGATAACTTTGCATTCACCATACAGAATAGCGCCCTAAATGCGTATCTGACGTAAGTCAGAAGGTTCTTTGAACCGTGTAAATAGGAATTATCTATACATAAATAATTTAACGTCTTGACTCGTATAAATGTTTATAGTACATCTGACATTGTTTTTTCGGAAAAAATAAATTGTTAGTAATAAGAGACTTCTATAAAATCAAATTCAGTGAATATTTAATGTCGACCATTCATGCGAATAACATAAACAACGATCTATTCACTTTTACAACATTTGTTCCAGAATTATAATTTAACATTAACAAATCGCAACGTAAATAAAAGAACTATAATAATATTAGAGATGATCATTTTTAAATGTTCACTTTAAGTTAATTTTTTTTGGAAACGCTAATATCATGTACGATTCGTTAAAACTTTTTTAAAAATTATCTTAGGACCACCGGTTGATGTGAAAAAATGATATATTGTAAGGAATATAAGAAATTAATTTTAAACCAGCTGGTCTAGTAGATCGTAAAATATGCTCTCGGGAAATTTCAAACGGTGATCACAAAATTTATTTTATTACTGTTTTTATTAGCGGTGATTAAGTATTAAGCTTCACAAAATTTGGCTTGCTGCTTAAAAAAAATAAAAATCAAATTTTTTCTGTACAAAAATCTGTGCAAAACTTAAGCTAATTTTCCAGTTTTTATCTGATTTGGATCAAATAAATTGTAAAACTTGGCTAAAAGTCATATGAGAAGAATGGTACACATTTCTGGTTTATTTTGGAGCATTAACATCAAAGATTAAATAAGATTTTTCATAGAAATTTGGGATTTCCGAAACGGAAGTGTATTTTACAACTGCTAGTAAAATGAGCTATATGGGTGAAAAAGGGAACATATTGAACAGCTGGTAAACAGATACCTAAGGGTGCTAGTTTATGTCAGGCTATTAAAATCCTATTCTTTTTGAAGTCAATCCTTCTTATCTAGCAATTTACAATTTAAACTGGATATTGTTACTTTCACCAGTTCGCAAATTATAATCTGGGATTTAGAGATTAAATGACACGAGTTATTAATCCGCCGGCGAGGGCTTGAAAATAACCAATTTTAGACCCTCAACTTTTACTTGTCAGCAAAAATTGAGATAGACTTCAGAATAGTCAATTTTGTGAGCAGGTACTCGACTTGTTTATTACAAACTCTCACATCTTAGGTTTTAGTCACTGATGAAAATATTAATTGGATTTTCAATTGTTTATTTATTATTGAAAACTTATGAATCGATACTAGGCCGAGACAACAGATTATAGTTGCAACTATGATTATAAACTAGTTTTTAATTTGCATGCAAATAATTTGTTGGAATAAAATTACTGGAGTAAGATTAGCATAAATACAACTATCAGACACTGCGCGCATGCGAACATGATCTCTACCATACTCCGTCCTTCTCACTCAGTAAACCGAATAACAACTACAACATTCACTAGTCTAAACCAATGGTCTACTGCTATTCTGTAGGTAGGCTTTATTCTGTTGGTTAGTCTTTTTCTGCGAGCAACTTCATCCTGTTAATTTTGATGTTACAGTGTGCGAACAAATCGTAAAAATTTACTCTCATTATTGCATAACGCGCCAAAAAACATCTAACTACAAAAATCATTAAGAATTGTGGTGATTCATGTAGTATTTCTGTTTTTTTTTTTACTTTGGTAAAATGTTGATGGTAACATTCGTTTATTTTTAAAGTTCGCTTTTAGTGTTTATAGTACCTACTTCGCGAGTGAAAGAAAGAAATGTAAACATTAAGATGTTACAGAACTACACTTTAAATTTAAATGATACAACTACTAGATCAGCTCAGCGGTTCTTAAACTGCGGTACGCGGGAACCGCAATCTCTTCACATGGGGTTTGCAAAGTCTTGGAGAAATGTGATGCGTTTTTACAGGTAAAATAGAAAGAATGGATTTAAAGGAAGACAAAGTAAACGATGAAAATCTCACGTTCTCTGACTTTTATATTAAAAACTAGGCCTTTCTAAGCTAGCCTTTCCAAATAAACAAAGGCAACAAACGGTTTTGAAAATTGAAAGGAGTCTGTGGTCAAGAAAAGGTTAAGAACCGGTGTACTATCTTTCATTATACAAAAAATGACGTGCAAAAATGAATACAGTTTTTTAATTTGATTTTTTTACAATTCAGTATCCGAAAGCTATCAGGAATAAATTATAATATAGTGTAACCTTAATATAACGAATCTCAGTATAACGATTTCCTCGATTTAACAAATTTTTCGAAATCCCTTAAAACTTCCCGTAAGAGTTGATGCAAAATATACCTCTACATTACGAATACTTTTTGTCAAAAACCTCTTTATAACGAATTTTCAATCATTGACGAATATAAATTAAAAGTGTTTAACGATTTTTGTCATCTTATAGTCTTTACATAATGTATCCTATCAGTCAATAACAACAACAATTCATGTCTAGACAAGTTCAGGCACGTTAAATTTATCGTAAGACAATCATTATTGTTTGATGTAAAGTAATATAAACACTGCTGTTGGTCACTGTTGTTAGTAAATTTAAAGTTGCATCGGCTGAGAAACGAAATCCTTAACCGTCGCAGAGAAACAAAAAATCATTAAGTATGTAGACGAGAATCCTACAAAGAAAAAATTAGTCATCGCTAAAGGATTCGAAACTCCCGCAAGTACAGTGGCCACAATTTTAAAGTTTGAAGATAAGTTTTCAGAAGAAAATGGTTGTTAAAACGAATTTTAGACCAACCTTACCTCTATATAACAAACTTCATTATAACGAATTACTTGGTATAACGAATATTTTCTTTTCAGCTTTGTTATATCGAACTACTGTATTAACGTTAATGTCGCTTTTGGCTATTTTTTAGTCCGCTTTATAGGTAGCCTGTTGTTGTTCCCCGATGCAAAACAAACAATAGCACAAAGACAGTGTCATGCATAAACATTTTTCAGTAAAATGTTTTGAAACATTCTGTATCTGTGTAGTATTTTTCCGGAGAGGAGAGCTTTTGAAAATAAAATAATTTGGAACCTTTTCCTGTATCCTAATGGGACACTTTGTTTTGTCGTCACATTTTGTATATAACAGTAATTATTTTTCTTTCCGTACAATTTGTGCTATATGTAAATTTCCTTGCAAATTGGACAGGTCGGATTTCCTGTTCTCATTTTTCCATTCATTCTACGATCAACATGCCGAATGTTATTTTGATTTATTATATGTGGTGTCTGCATGCTTAAAACTCTTCGCTGCACCACGTCATCGTTAAAAGATGCGAATCACTACGCAAGAGCAATAAGTCCTCTTCCCCTCTACACAGAGCTTACTTCAGTGAGGGGAAGTATCCTTTTTAAATATATTTCTGTATAATATATTGAGCTGGAAAAATTTAAAAAAAATGATGACACTGAAATTAGGAAAAATCAGGTCTTGAAATAAATTAGGTAAAAAGAATCAGGTGAATAGACCAATTTTTACGGTTTTAACACATTTATTCGGTATTATTCCGACTTCCTCAGGTATCTCGAAAATTCTGTTAAAACATAGTTATACCAATAATTTTTACAATAAATAATGAAGTACAATAATGCGTAAGTCCAAAAATTATTAGATAAACCGATATTTAAAATTTAATGATAATTTGTTATCATTATTGATAATTTTATAAATTTTAACACTTTGAGCTATTTTATATTGGTTTATCTAATAATTTTTGGACTCATGCATTATTGTATTTCATTATTTATTGTAAAAATTATTGGTATAACTATGTTTTAACAGAATTTTCGAGATACCTGAAGTAGTCGGAATAATACCGACGAAACGTTGTAGAACGAATAAATGTGTTAAAAACGTAAAAATTGGTCTTTTCACCTGATTCTTTTTACCTAATGATCACTGAAGTTTAGGGATTTAATGATTTGGATCTCGCTTGTTTTTTTAGTAGCTGCCAACAATAATTCGTCGCTGCTAATTTTTTGAAAAAACAAGTAAGTGGGTGTACTTAATTTCGCGCGTCTGAAGTTGTGATTTTTTGGCGTGATTAAAAAGTAATTTTTAATATAGGTACATGAAAATAAGTTATTAAAATAAAATCTTCAAAAAGTTTAAAAATAAATACAAAAAGTTAACTTCAAATATTCGAAGACATTTTCAAAATTTTATATTGGTTTTTACTTTTTTCTGTTGTATGATACTTAAAACGACCACTACTTGTAATCAAAAGTTATAGTCGTCTAGAATATTATTAAATAACCGAGCTGGGTAGAGTAGTGGTGACAGCACTAGACTCGCATTCGGGAGGTCCGGGTTCGAATCCCGGCGGGGGCAGATGTGGCTGGGACTTTTTCCTACTGCCTTTCGCCGAGAAACAGTAATTCCTGTTCCGGCCATCTTGATTGAGGTTTTCCATGGTTTCCTTCAATTAATTCCAGATAAATATCGAGATGGTTTCTTATTTGAGGTCATGGCGATTACATATCAAACTCCTAGTTCAAAAATAGCCTGCCTTATCCTAATTTCCTATAATTCCTTCATTCGCCCATTGCTATTACATAAGTTGGAGTTTTAAAAATGTAGAAAAATAACGGGAAGTGTGGTAAATGGAAAATAGTAATGGTGCGAATGGCGTCTGTTATGACATAAAGTCGAGAAACGGACGTTAAACGCATTATTCTTATTATTATATTATTATATAGAGGGCAGAAAGTGAATTAATTTCGTCCATCTGTAATTTCAGTCTGAGTAACTTATGGCCAAGTTCATACTGTCGTTGCCTGCTAGAATTTTTTTCTCAATGCGCCAAAACAAGTATAACTTCAAAAGGTTGATCTTGAAACAAACATTTTAGATATAAAAATATTTTAAATAAATATGTTAAAGTTTTTCACAGATGAAATCAGAGTCGTCTCACTTATGTAATCAGTCATCTTCTGCTACCTACATTGACGACTAACATTGTAAGAATATATACTCGTGTACAAAAGTAAACACTCGTGATACCATAAATTTCGAGCGTTCGGTCAGCACACATAATAATCTGAAAAGATATTTATGTGTACAACATACGCGTAAATACATAAATCTCGCCAGTCACACATTATGCGAAATATGCATTAAAACTTTGATTTCAAAAAGTTAAAATACACATTCTGGCTTAAGTAGCGTCATTTTCGTATTTTCACACTACATTTTTCATTTTTATTAATGTTTATAATAAATTATTTTGCTGCATTCGTATTTATGGTAAAAGTAAATGAAATATAAATGTAAGAAAAAAAGTTTAGAATAAGAATACAATTATCTCTAAAGTTTAAAAAAAAATTGTTAATTAATTATTATCAAGACGTTTATTGTCTCACCTGCTTTATATGCTTTGTATTAAAAGTTTGTGAGTTTTCTCATTAATTTAAAGACAATCTCTATAAACATTACTTTATAATAATAAATATAATAATATATAAATAATATAAATTCACAGTTTCTATAGACAACTGGAAACGTTTACGCAATTGTTAGAGAATAGTAATTCCAGATATGTTTACACTAGCAAACCAGTTCCGCTTTGCCCGGGTGTAAAAATACATAGTCATAAGTTAGCTGAGCCTTATAAATTCAAACCTTATTAAGAAATAAGCTCTCAAATAGTAAAAATCGTATTCAAATCCGTTAAGTAGTTAAAGTAGTTAAAGGACACGCAGATACGCACGAACGGAAATTTTACTTAATATTTGTTGAGTTTGAAAATCACCTAGCAATTTTTTTAATACTGACCTCATATTTTTTAGTCAATAACAATATTTCTCACATTTTCATATGCATTTAAAAGTATCAGTTATTTTTTATAAATATCAATAAAAATACAAAATAAATTATTGAAGAAAAGCGCACAAAATGTCACCAAATGGCCAATAAAATATATTATTTCTTAAGAGATAGATAGGGAAAAGTTTTAGGCGAAATCTACCATCACTAGGATTTATACGAAATATTTTAGTAATCAAAATGATTAACCGTAATTTCTCTTTAACTTATAGCAAATATAAAATAAATTACGACACTCAGTTTATTATCTGCGCCATTATATCTTCGCCATATGCAATTTTATTTTTGCGGTTTTTAATAAAATGTACGGATATTTTGATTGCATCCTATTTTTAGTTATTATACTTAGTTTTCTCTCATTAAATCTATTTTTAACGACTTCTAAAAACAAAAGAGCTTATTCAGGTCGTCGTGTGTATTTTCTTTAATGTTTATTCAGCCATAACTTTTCGAGGGGTATCCGATTTGGAAAATTGCTATTGTTTTTAAAAGTTTTTTTTTAATTTTTACTTTTTAGTTGCATTACAATATGTTGTTTAAGATAACTTTAAAAGTTTAAGTTAGATCTCACAGTATATTTAGGTAAAAGCTTTCTTCTCATATGCTCTGACTTACCGAACGTCTGTATAGAAATAAATGGGTCGTGTATTAGGACTCAACAAGTTTGACCAACTTTCCGGTATATTAATTAGACCCGAGAAATATTTCTCAAAATATCCTAAAATACACTTTTTTTAAACAAAAAAAAGGGGGCTGGACCATTTTGATATTATTTTTATACTGGAGGTTTCATTTTTAGAATGAATTGATCACCCATTTCTTTTTAAAAATAGTTCAAAAATATTGTAGTGACCTTGAAACATAAAAATATACCTAAAAAATTGATTTTTGTTTTTGGAATCATTACAACAACTATAGAATCGCAACAAAATATAATATAGAAATTAATTTTAGAATCAATATTAACATAGCTCTTAAAATCAAAACAAAAAGTAAATCACACATCAGAATATTAATGTTGACAATTTTAATAACAATTAGTATGTGTAAATGTATGCACTTTAGATAATTCCGGTTGTCTTCATTTAAAATGTCAATATTTTTGCTCAATATGTTCCTTGTTTACAGACATAATGTTACAGAACAATGGTACACTGCGATGTAGAATAAACATTTACTCATTAAAATAAATTTGGCATAGAAACTATCTTCCACATACGTTTGAAGTAGAATACGAGGGATTGTCAGATTAAATGGTTTGTGGAAAAGGATTTACATACTGAATAGCTTTCCATTTCGGTTCGCTCAGGTAGATTTTTATTTGGCAACTCAAAAATCAAGAACAAAAAATCTTTCATATTATAACATTTTATTGTATTTCAAGGTTAGTTCCCGTGTTGCGTGATTTTATGGACGGTTAGCACGCACCACGGACGAGCCCGTACCGCAGCGGAGCCTTTCCCATGGTGCGTGTCGGTCTGTACAGGACGCTTCGTTCACAAATTTTGCCTTTTTAAAATGCCTAGTGAAAGAGAACGTATTGTTGCTGCTGCAGTCCTTGTTGTACAATTTAGTCACCGTTACTACTCGACCAAAAATAGATTTTAATTCGATTCAAAACATCAAATGCATAGTTTTTATTTTTGTGCCTGCTGTCTTTGAAATCTATAACGATGACACATTTGGCACAAGTGATCGAACATAATGTCAATTTAGTTTTTTTCTTATGAAATAACATACAAAAACTGAATTGCTATTATTTAAGACGGTTATCTTATGTATTCCTATAAAGCTCTTAACGACCGACAAATTCATAAATATTAAAAGCTCTAACTCAATGGGTTAAGTATGTACATCAAAATGCATATCGGAAGTGATGTTTCCCCCCTGACGGATCAGGTTTTCGCAGAGTCGCCTAGGCAAGTGATTGACGTCAGTATGTGTACTACATTTTATTTTATTTTAATTTGTAAACCTGGCAGGCTAACAGACTATAATGCTCAGTAATAATCCTGCACATAGTAAAGTTTCATCTTTAACTCAGAACAAATTTTTTACATTCTCCGCTTGGACTACATGGAAGCTCTACTTACGATGTTTTATGGAAAGCCGACAGAACAATCCACACTACTGATATAACGATTGTTAATTATATACGATTGCAATAAATTAATAAATGAAAAAAATGTGGAACGAATATTTATTTTCCTGTTGAATTTTCAACATAAACAAACGTTACGTGGATTGATCCAATAAAGAATAATATGTGCAAACAAAAAATAAAAATTGTTTCTGTGAACAACCGTACAGATTAATCGTAAACCCGTGATAATCGCAGATTAATCATAATCGTAATCCTGTCGTCATTGATCCTTAGGTTACATCAAAATTTTAATACCGTGTTGAATACACTGTATTTCATGAAACGATATAGCAATAAAACTGCGTGATTAGGTTCTGATTGGTGCTTGAAACTCAACACAGTTGAACAGCCAATCAGATATTAGACTATCCAAATATGTACTGTTCACGTGATAACTATATCTGTTGATGGGAAAGAATATAGTGTGTATCTACTCCGTGTTTATTAGATATGTGTATTTAGTATCCCTCGTATTTTTTTGCATAGCATCTATATAATTCATTTCATTGACCTGTCTATGACTGCACCACTCTAAATTAATGAGATTTTTCCCTGATGCGATAGAAAGCAGGGCCGGTTCAGGGCAGATTTATTAATAATGTTGAGTCTCATTTTACAGTTCTCATCATTTTTATAAAACTCAAAAAACCATATTTTTGCGTTATTGCGTTTTGTTGTAGATGTTTATAAAATATTCAAACATTTCATGAAATGAAACCTGTTGGAACTGCTGTGTGATCAATGTCACTATAATATAAATTATTTTTTGTAACTTTTCTTTTATATAGACAATTTTCTATGTTCTTCTTTGCACAAAACAGAAAATAAATATATTCTATTCTATTCTATTCCACCTAGTGTCCCGTAATTTCATGACATAATTATATACTACGGTCAAGGTCATTAGATTCACAGGTTACCTCGTTGATGAAAGACGTCAGCTGCAGGAGAGCATTTATATTTTTATCAACCACGCAATAGCAATTGACAGTTCACTGGATGACGTAATTCCATGACTACTGTCCAACGGAACGAGATCGCCTATGTATCTATTAACCTTGTGTCATAAATAGGATATTTTATAATTACATAGTTTAATCATCTAATATGGTTTATTATTTAGAGCATTTAGTTTAATTATTTAGATCCAATTTTTGGCATACAATGCAAACTATTTTTATATAATGATTAAAAAAGCGAGATAAATTTTTGTGTCAACAATAATATTTTTCTTTTTTCACTATAGATTAGTAGAAATACGAAAATAATATTTTATTTCAACAAAGCCTTTTCTGGTGGATATATAGGCAGAGATCCAGCAACCACGTTCACTCGATTGATTTTTTGAGGTGATATACTACGTTTTCTTTTATCAACATTCTTATAAACTGTGGTCTATGCCAAAAAAGAAATGCATCTATCTATAATCTTTTCCTATTTTATCTCAAACGTTAAGAACCACACATCCAATTTCGAAAATTATAGTACTGTCAAAGGTAGTTCTTGGCGAGTAACCTATTTGCTGTCAAAACAGAGAAATGACCTTACAGTTAAATAAAAATTTGTACCGCAAAAATCTCGACCTTGTAACATTGCGAAAATATCTTTTTAGGGTTCCGAAAAAACTAAACCTTCGTAGGAACACTCGTCTCTGTCGGTTTCCGTCACAGCTTATTTTCTCCGAATCTACTGGACGAAAAAGTTAAATTTGGTATACGTGTAGAATATAGATGACCCCATCACGGACGTATGGCGTAAATAAACTAATTCCGATTTTAGGCGTCAAATTAGAAAATTAAAAAAAGCCTATTTTTCAATGCATCATGTGACATATTTTTTTATAATTTTAAAATGCATAGCTTAAAAGATATATTAAAGAAAATACACGAAAATCGAGCATCTCTCCCTTATCTCCGAAACTATTGAGCCTAGACTTTTAAAAAGTAATAGTATTTCAAAAAGAGAGGAGCTGTGATCGAAATCGAACTGGACAACTAATATGATATATTATTCGGTTTGTGTTGAAAATTTGAATCATTTTAACAGATTTATTCTTTAAAATAGGTAACTTCTAATTAGTAGTAGTCATATGACATAAGACATATGACAACGTTATACGACCATATATTTTTTGTTGTACCTTAAGCCATCCCTGAAAGAAATACACATATGATTCAGTGATAAGTAACTCATTAAAAAAGATCTGTTTAAAGCGTTTTTAATTTAATTATTAACAAGTGGAAGTATCTAGATAATTTTTTTTTTAAAGAGAGATATTTTTTTATATTGTATTAAAAATATGCTGCAAGCGTTGCAAATGTTTTTCCTAGCTGCAAATAATTTTAATTTATTCATAAGCGAACGAATAATAAAGTTAGAAACATAATTAAAAAATATAGAGACCTGTCTGAAAATATATGACAAAGCATATCGTGACCTATATTTCTAGCTGAAACTAGTATTGTAATGCGTTAAATTATGCACGGGATATATATGGTATCCTATGCACTTAGTTCCACGCACAAGGGCGTACCCAGGATCAAAATTAGGGGGGGGGGCAAGCCATGGTCGTTCAGGTTGTAACATTTTATCACGGAAAAGGTGAATGAAACCAAAATATTAAGAAAATTATGTATAATTATAGCAGTGCTTTATCAACGAAATTATTACAATTATAAGCTTGAAAAAAAAAATTCTAGTTACATGTTTTATACTAGTATCATTTTTCTTGGATTTGTAGAAGTAAAGTTATTTCAAGAATTGGAAAAATTCCAGCAACAAAATTTAATAACGACTTATTTTTTGCTTCCAGGGGGGGCAGCTGTCCCCCCCCCCCGCCCCTCGCTGGGTACGCCCTTGCCCATGCAAACCATTCTTCCGAAAATTCAAAGTAATGAATCTACCCTCTTTATATAATCTATTGATATTTATAAATACAGATAATATCATCTCTTAATAGAAATAATAATCATATTTATAATGCATGAAATAAGGAAGCATCTAAGCCTAATCTGTCTAGCACTCAGAACAATTGTCACTACATATCGCAAACATGTTATAATTATCTGCACTAATCAATTAAAGATTTACTTGAATTAAAAAAAAAAAAAACTAAAAATAATCCTGACTGAAGCGTGCCTTTACGATACTAACGAATTTAAATTGTAGTTTTGATATGTATTAAGGCTTAGTTTTTTTTTGTTGACCCGTAATGTTATCGGTACCTAGTAGGTACCATTAGAATCTGTCAATAAAATTATTTATAACTCTACACTATTTCAGAATGAGCTAAAATAAATTCTATAATTCAAATAACGTATATGATAATAAAACAAGACTTGGAAATAAATATAGAAAATTGTGCCTCTTAAATAGATTTTATGAGCGACACATATGATGATAAATGATGTTTGTATTAATAAAGACAAGGGTGGAAAATAATAAGGAAAAGAAGAGTTAATATGATGAGACAAGGGGATGAAATCAGTGTCTTACAACATTACATTTTATTAACACATAAAGAACATCCTCGAGAATATTTCACCTACTTCAGAAAAGATTTTTTTTGTACATCATTTTGTCCGTTCATGATTTATGTATTAAGGATGCTGCAGACATCTGCATCCACATCCGCAACAATCGTTGCGGAGCATTTGCGGATGCGATGCAAGTCATGATTATCAAGTCAAGATTATCGGGGTCGGGCCCAGCATTTGACGCGTGCTTGAGTTCTTTGACTACTCGACCAATAGAAATTTATATATTGTGAATTTTTGCGAAATCATCAAAATCTTGAAAAGGCTGCAATGTTATTATTCTTCAAACTAGGAACTTATGAAAATACCGACTTTCTTAAGAAAAGTGATAATAAATTACAATCTCTTTGCCTTAGTTTGACGAAAATTTAATATTTACAAATCAGAATTCACATTTATTTTTTAAAAATATTATTATTAAATGTTTAGATCAAGTAGATATAAAAGTTAAAATAGACATGTAAATATATATTTACATGTGTATTTTAACTTTTATATCTACTTGATCTAAACATTTAATAGTTATAAAGCTTGAAAAAGTCCCAAGCAAGGGACGAAACACCCTATAAATAACAAATAAGTGTTTACTTGAAAAGTCCTTTTTCCTGACAAATCATTTTTATGTTAATTACTAAGGACAAAAAAGAAAAACCCGGGTCGCAGTGCCAAAACCCTGCCGACAATATAGTGTATTTGCTTGTATAGGGCCGTGTGGTTTTATACTTTTATTATGTGAAATTAAGTTTGTTTTTGGGCAAAATAAAAAATTTAACCCCTTAATACACCCCTTAAAATAACATTTTTTTCTTAATTGTAATATTATTATCAATCTAACGTCTACACCGAATTAAATACACCCTTCAATAAATAAGTCACTATCTGCAAACTAGTGTTTTCATAAAATTTGTAAATCCGGTCCTGTCGGGCCGATTTTATTAAAATTGTGGGGACACTTTTTAATTACTACCAGAGGGTTAAATTTCAATTTTGAAACGATTCGGAGAATTTTTTCGGTATTTTGGGGCCCAAAAACAGTTTTCAACCCCTAAAAACTACCCTTAAAATAGCCCGATTAGGCCCATTTTAAATAGGCTTCTTGCGGTGGTGGATTTCAACACGTGGCCCAAATTTCGTTGAAATCAATTAACTCTTTCGAAAGTTATCGCGCGTACACATATATATATATATAAATATATATATATATATATATATATATATATATACATATATATATAAACATTTTTAAAAATGGTGCCAAAGTGTTTAGGAGGTTATGAAACGTCGAGAAATTTTGGTCCGACCCCTAGGTCCCGCCATCCGACCAACGCCAATAGTGTATGTTGCCTTATGGCAAATACACTAAAAAGTCAATTATTATTCTTATTTTTTTTTTCGCATCTGCAGACATAGACGTCAAAAAATCCGCATCGGAATGTGCAGATGTCGGCAAAACCTGGATTTGTGACATCCCTGTTATGTATCCGTTTTTTCTCACCTAGGGACCATCCGAATACAAAACGAATTTAATATTTCAAACAACTCTCGCTGCAGTAGTGGTATACTAATCAATGTGCAATTTATATATAAGGTGATTTAAAAACAGAATCCGATAAGACCGATAAGGGCGGTGGTTAAAAGATTGGATAACGTGATCTCCGAGCTAAATTAGTGTACACTGGTTAAACCAAAATCTACTTGGATGAAGCTGGACCGGAAAGCTAGTCAGTAGATAAATAAGTTCAATGGGAAAAATACAATTATCTTCATTTACTTTGATTTTATTGCCACTTCTTTTCTTTGAACTTTATTATTAAATGCACAACGCATATTGTATATCGCTTTGCAATTGTTTTCTGTGCAGTGCCGCGTAAATATTTGTTTTGATATTGCTTTACAAATATTTAATTTCCGTCAGAGTGTTTAGCGTGTACCTATACCCTACATAGGTATATCATTTGATGTTTATATAGGGTCTTTTCATTAGCTGATTCATTATAACCTTCAGCTAACTTCTTGGAAATTCTGTTTAAAACGTGTCGTTCATTTTAAACAAATAACATATTTAATTTAGTCAAATATGTTAGCTCTCTCGTTTAAACATTATTACAATAAATAATTAATTAAAGGTTCCGTTACAACTTGGACTAACTTTCCCACCTAGAAGTACAATACTTCTAAGTTAGCCCAAGTGATGCTAGACTATTTAATTATTTATTGCAATAAGGTTTAAACGATGGAGCTAACTAAATTATGTATGTTATTAGGTCTATAATAATCCTAATCAGTACGGTATAATGTATAAGCGTTCAGAGATCATTATTTTACCAAATTGGAAATTTTTGCATTACTAATAAATTGAGATTTAAGTGCAACCATTGGAACAAAGTGCGAGCCGAACTCGCGTCAAGAGGTTTCCGTGCCATTCCGTTTTCCGTGAGAACTTTGACTCAAGATTTTCGTTTAGGTTTACCTTTAAACTATATTCCCTGTTTTTTCAAAATTTTAGGCGCATTAAATTTGGAGCTAAGAGGGTAATTATTTTCGTATATTCTCTTTAAGGTATTTTAAACTGTGCGTTTTAACATTATAAAAAAATATAATGAGTCTTTCATTTGATACGTCGCAGGGTGCACATGAAATTTGTTTTAATTTTCTAATTTGCCCTCCAAAATTGCTATATGTTTATTTACGCTATACGTTCGCGATTGGGTCACCTAAATTTAACCGAGCTGAGTAGAGTAGTGGTGACAGCACTAGACTCGCATTCGGGAGATCCGGGTTCGAATCCCGGTGGGGGCAGATGTGGCTAGGACTTTTTCCTACTGCCTCTCGCCGAGAAACGGTAATTCCTGTACCGGCCATCTTGGTTGAGGTTTTCCATGGTTTCCCTCAATTAATTCCAGATAAATATCGAGATGGTTCCTTATTTGAGGCCATGGCCGGATTACCTATCAAACTCCTAGTTCAAAAATTAGCTACCTTATCCTAATTTCCTATAATTCCTTCATTCGCCCATTGCTATTGTTGTAAGTTGAAGTTTTAAAAATGTAGAAAAATAACGGGAAGTGTGGTAGATGGAAAATAGTAATGGTGCGAATGGCGTCTGTTATGACATAAAGTCGAGAAACGGACGTTAAACGCATTATTATTATTATAACTTTATATATGTTCCAAAATTCTAACATTTTTCGTCTAGTAGATTCGGAGAAAATAATCTGTGATAACGGACATACAGACACGAGAATGATCCTATAAAGGTTCCGTTTTTTCATCGGATGTACGGATCCCTAAAAACAATACAATTATTAAAACAAGTAGCTATGTATTCATTTTTCGGGAACCTATCTACATTTTTGCACTAAGCTGAATATTTTTTTCTTAGTTCTACTCCTTAATAATAAACAACACCCTCACACATTTTCTTAACCACTGTCGGTTCAATAGACTCGAAACCAATAACTCTTTAATTTCTCTCTAAAGGATATTCACGTGTAAAATAAAAAAAAGGTTACCTCGGTTTTTAGGAAATCAACGCTCTCAAATTTTAACTGCAACCTGACTGTGCGATTTCATAGGTCAGATTCTATTGTCGCTTACAGAATGCAAGTAAAAATGATGCGTAGGCACTGAGTCTACACGTGTTTTAATGCAATTAAAATCTCAAATAGCGCACTTAGTTTTGTCACGAGGCGCAAAGCAATTACACGAAACACGTTACGTACTTTTTTTCTTGCTCTTTAAGAACGTGAACAAAGAACTGTGTAATAATATGGCGCATGAGTGAGCAGTCGTATATAAGGGCTGGCATTAAAGTGTTTTGTTGTAGATTTAGAACGATTCACGGCACCATTAAAGGTTAAAGATCCTTCCACATCCAACAGGGGATTCCTCCACTTGGCCAACTTTACAGTCTTTACAGTCTTTGGAGGCCGCGCGCAAATTAAGGTTTGGCATGTTCCTCGACAAATAATGCAAAGCAATAGTTATCGAACAAAAAATCGGAAACAGAACTAAAGAGGAATTTTTTTTTCTTTTTTTGAATTTTCTTTATATGTAAATATATTTTTGCACCTATACAATAGTTGCTTTGCATACGCACTAGTGCGGTAAAATAAAACAAAACTGCTCGCGCTATCCCGATCCCATAGTAAATCACTGCAAGTCGATTTTTTTATAACATACAATTTAGAAGTTTTCAAAAGTAAACTGTCAAAAGTGTTGAAAATGAAGTAAAAATCAGGTATATTAGAGGGGCGTAGTGGTATTATGACACTAAATATACAATCTACTACTAATAATAATAATGCGTTTAACGTCCGTTTCTCGACTATATGTCATAACAGACGCCATTCGCACCATTACTATTTTCCATCTACCACACTTCCCGTTATTTTTCTACATTTTTAAAACTTCAACTTATGTAACAGCAATGGGCGAATGAAGGAATTATAGGAAATTAAGATAAGGTAGGCAATTTTTGAACTAGGAGTTTGATAGGTAATCGACCATGGCCTCAAATAAGGAACCATCTCGATATTTATCTGGAATTAATTGAGGGAAACCATGGAAAACCTCAATCAAGATGGCCGGTACAGGAATTACCGTTTCTCGGCGAGAGGCAGTAGGAAAAAGTCCCAGCCACATCTGCCCCCGCCGGTTACGAACCCGGACCTCCCGAATGCGAGTCTAGTGCTGTCACCACTACTCTACTCAGCTCGGTATATACAATCTACTATTACATGTACTTTTCTCCCCTCCTCAAAACAATTATCTTAGGTTTGAGTGAATTTGTAAGATTTTACAGTGAGACGCTGACCTAGTACGCCTCAATTTTTTTTCCGGTTGGCTGCAAAAATAGCATGCATGTCTGTTTTGTTCTTTATATTATTAAAATATGCGAATAATATATATTTTTAAAATATGTAAAAAAAATCCCAAATAAATCTGCCAGTAGGACAAGACATCAAATTTACGACAAGACTGGTATCTAATTTATTGTTATATTACATTTTTTTGCTAGCCAAGGTATTTTTTTATTTTACGCGGGCTCACATGGTAACATCAGTGATCACACATGCGGTTCCAGGGTAACATTTTAGTATTTTGGTTTTCGTAAGACGGTAAACTATTAATTCCAATACTGTTTACACAAAATGTCGGATAACTTTAGAATAGAATATTCTACAACGTGTTAATCACAGCAGATGATCAAGTTTGCTTTTAATGTGTTTAAAATCGTTACTTTATTAAAGTTAAAAAAATTGAAATATTTCTAAGCCGGATCTGTGTCCACTCAAAGATAAAAACTGCACTTCATTCAGTAAAATAATACATTTTTTTTTGGAAAATTCAATAACCCATCATGCTGTCGTTACGCTATTGTAGCGCGATGTTTATTAATAATTAGTGGGATCAGGTATTCACTTAGAATACAGAGGTTACATTGTTAATGAATGACGTCAGGTGGGAAACCGTTCATATTTTTTATCAACCACGCAACATCAATTGACAGTCCACCGAATGACGTCATGACCCCGTACTATCCAACGAAACGATGTCACCTCTGTAGCTTATAACCTTGGCATTCACTACAGAAGATTCTTTTATGGAACAGAGAATTCCCAAAGTTATATCATATTTAATATCCTATAATTTTGGTTGTGTAACATTTGAGTGCCTATACTTTCACGAATCTTAAGCTCTGCTTTCCAAAGATCACGACCGTAATATGACGGTGAATTACGTAACAAAAAACGTGTACATAGAAGTATGGAAGTGGCATAATCGTAACGTAAAAATGCCATTCGTTTACTTCTATAATGAAAACGTTTTTTGTAACGTCACTCGCCGTCAAACTACGGTCGCTTAATTACGATACTACTAAGCTAGGAAACCAGAGTTTTAGGTACATTTTTCTATATTATTATCTGGCTTTAACCAGCGACTTCTTTCGCGTAACCGACGTTTTATCTTGTAGAATTCTTATGCCTGTTTTGGTGAGAACCCTACCTTAGCAAAGCACAGACGTGTAAAAAGTACTTTAAACTTCAAGTTCAGATACTAATTGATAGTGTACTATACGGTTTCATAAATCAGCTTGATCGTTTTCAAGTGATGTCGGTAAAAGCTGCGATATATAAACACATAGACGAACGAACAGACAGGCGGCCGGACAGATAGCTATAAATTCAGAGCATACATACTTCCGTCTAAATCCAAATCCTTTAAAAATGGCAGATAGTTTTTATTTTTTTTTTTGTACACCCCCTATTAAATAACTTGTTTTCATGCCTGTGTAGCGATCGTAAAATGACAAATTTGACACCAGAGCTATAAAGTTGAGTAAAGTAAAGTAAACGTAATTGTACTACCGTAGTAAGTCATAATCTAACCGCATGAGATTTGAAACGCAGACCGCAATTAAGGTAGTTGTCGTGGTTAAGGCACACCGTCAGAAAATTATTAATTTTTGTATACTTATTAAGGACAAGATAATACAATCACCCTGAAAATTTGAAGTCGATCGACCGTATATAATCCGAGATAAATTCAATTAAAAATTGGATAATTAACATTGACTGTATACGATCTCTGTAGTTCTGAACCAGTTTCTTATTTATAAAAAAAGAACTAACTGTCAGAAACTTTCCAAAAACTGACAGTCTTTCAATGCAGTTGTTATGAGTTTAAAAAAAATAAGAAAAAATTTTTGACCGTCTAATTATTTATAAATAACGGTTTAAAGTTCAACAGTTTATAGAAAAGTATACATGCATATGAATACTGTATGGGTTACGTTTCCACGGGTACAGTCTTGCGTACAAATTACCGATCACGTAGCTACAAGCTAGTATACTTTTGTGTCGCGTATAATCTATAACTTTTTGGCAATATTATACCACGACAACTACCTTAAAAGTAATCTTGCTCAAAATTTAGGTGTCAGAAATTTTGAACGTCAGTTTAAAATCACCTAGTTTATAAGAGGTACGCGTAAAAAATTTAGTATGTATCTTGCTTGTCATTCATTTTAACATAATATTTTTTTTCATTTACGAACAAGATACATAAACTACTATTATTAGTATTAAATAATAAAACATTATCCGTTTATTATTTTACAGTTCGGTCCAAAAAAACGGAGTTTAAAAAAAATGTTAACAAGATTGAAAATTAAAGTGTCTTTAAATATTAAACAGTAAGAATGTAGAATCATTGTCAATATATCCGTCAATAAAGGAGCTTTCAAATAGTTACGATATAAAAAGTAGATATATAAAATTACCCGAAGAGTGTTTTTGCTCGTCCGTTTTCTTTTTATGCACAAATAAAATTTACTTGAGAACCAGATGCGGCACGTTCGTTCAATTGACTAAGGAGCTTATTAAAATATTAAAGCACGAATAGTCTTGAAGGTGTACATAATAGTAGTTTATGCATGTATCTAGAACATAAATTCTGTTTTTATGTACGAGGTGTGACATTATGGTAGTATTTGCGACCAGCGAGTCACACGAACCATAAAAGCATTACGTTCGAGATACTGCCTTTTAATAATAAGTACAATCATTATGAAAAGTACTAGCTGACACGTGCGAATACTTTTTCCGGGGCTTAAGACTATTTTTGGGAAAGTGTTTTAAATAGTGCATAATAGTACTCATAAATAAGTTCCGAAAAATAGTCTTAAACCCCGGAAAAAGTGTCTGACTTTTTGCAAATATTTTTAAATATGAAGTTGCTATAAAAATTTCAGCGTGAATCAATCACTTATTTTTTCATTTTCTAAAATTCAACTTTGGATATTTTGGTTTAGTGTTAACTCCTCCAAAAGTGTCTGCCTCATTTCTTTATATATTTAAAATCAACTTAACTTTCGAATAGTATTTGTTGGCTTTTGAATCAAACACTTTTTTGACACATATTTTTTTAAACCTTTCCTGTATGCGCAGTACCTGGCGTATCCAAGTAGGACAAGCAACACTCATTTACCCATCCATCTTACCTATTGTATAAAATTTCTATCTGTATCAAACACTTTGGAGTAAATCTAATAACTGTCCATAAGAAAGATTGTTAAAGTAACAAATGACCGATTTTATTTTCATGATATCTTAAGAGGTGAGGCACTGTTTCATTGAAAAAAACCAACCAAACCGCTACTTACTTGTTTCCGCTTTGAACAAATAAAACAGATGGACTTCACTTCAGTTCGTTTTCAATAAAAAAAACCTGATTGGAATGAATCATTGTGCAGACTTTGTATAAAACTTGATGAGAGCTTTTATGAAAATCAGTTTGAAATTTGAGAAGCTCAAACAGAGTGGCTTGTTTACAAGCTATACAGTATGGCCGCCGTAATCCGAACTTGATTGACGTAGTTTGTTTGCATTGTTACTAAAGTTACGATTTTATTGTATTAGTTTAATGTAGAATATCAAAAATTATTATTAGTTATTTATAGTATTTTTTTTTCAACGAGAATTCTTACTACAAATAAATAAAACTTACTTTGCAAACTATTGAAAGTTTTCAGTGAAACTATCAATTTTCATACTTTTTGTCTACCTGTTTATGTGCCTGGCAGTCTATTTGTTAACTCAAACTATTGATATTCGGTAATCGAATTGCTTCAGAGCTAACATTTAAGCTTTCACTAAATAATAATATCTGTTCCTATAAAATATTAACAAACGAGCTGACATTTATGAATTCACTAATTTGTCAGTTATTAAATTACTTAAGTGTATTAGATTAGTATCGCTTAGAGAAAATAGTAGCAAGGTGGGAAATCTGCGTAGCAAGAAGAATGGGACAGGCGACCAAGAGCGGTGTGATCAGCAATTTCAGGGGAATATGTATTGTCAATGGTACGTCTAGACTAGCGCTGAACCATCTTTGTAAGACTATTCCTTGTTAGAAAACATAGACCTATTCACCCGAAACTCTATATGCAGAAATATCACTACTGTCTTCTCTGAACGATACTACTGTACCGAATATTGAATTTGAGAAAAATGTAGTCATGTAGTGAATTTTATTTTTTCATCTAAAAACAAATAGATTTAAATAGAGGAATACGCCTTAGCAAACTGTAGTGTTTTATCGGCAAAACTAATGCCTTTTTGGCTATAGGCAAAATCGGTAATATTCGCATTTCATAGTATTACATACTGCGATAGCCCTTTCATTCTGATGAGAGTTTATGAAATTCAGGTTCATAATTGTGACATTTTACTGTATTGTGACGACGAAGAATATTCAAGGGATTATACAGACCAATAAAAAAACTGTACTGTGGTACATTATCCTTGACTATGCTTTGCTCTGCTTGCGAAGCGCCACCGGGCACATGACCTGCGAACTTCATATCGATCGACGCCGCCACAGCCGCGACGCATCGCGACGTACTCGTTACACCATGGTACAAATAACGTGTACGTTACAACGTAGCGCATATAATAAACATCAATTTGTCTTTTTGTGCCATCATCCTAAATATCATAATAATAATTTTTATATGCAATATTGCTCAGCAACCTCGATCGCTACGTTATTGTTCAAATAATTTATATTTATACTATCATTTAAACTTAATATGTATATGTACGTTTAAATGGATTTAACTTAAAAACTATTTGACGAATTTTGATGAAATTTTTTTCAAAATGTTTCTGATGATTCCAGAAATGCTATAGGTTGTGTTTTGTTCCACTATTTTAATTAATTTTCGAGTTAATAAATTAATTACAGTTTAATGGGTTTCCTATTACTTGAGCCGTCGCTAAGACAGATAGCCCCACCACTTATGCATATTTCGATGGTCCGTAGTGGGATAGATTTATGTATATGAATGTATCTCTAGTAGTTATAGAATTGATTGTTCAATGGAAAGGATGATTTGGTTGAGGATCAAATAAATAAGCTTTACCAAAGTTTCGCTAATGACCAACGTTTCGAAAAATATATTTTCATCTTCAGGACCTATGAACATGTATATAAGAAAAGAAAATACATGTTCATAGGCCCTGAAGATGAAAATAAATTTTTCGAAACATTGGCCATTAGCGAAACTTTGGTAAAGCTTATTTATTTTATATCCAAATCATCCTTTCCTGTGACATTCTATTGGATCAACACCACCATAAATGATTGTTCAATGTTCTTTCTTTTGACATATTTTGTAACCACACTACAGAAATCAATAAAAGCTTTTAACCATACAAGTAATTAGGTTTTGTATTTATTACTGTATGATTGACATGTTATTTTAATTATACTTTGTTATAATTTCATAGCGACATGTATATCTAATATCGATAACACCATAGTGAAAGCAATATGTCAGTTAGGGTAAACCGCAAGATAGCAATTCGTTTTGATACATTTTTTCCAAAATGACTTTTTTCCTTGAACTACCTAAAAAATTATGAACATACTTCAGATAGTAAATCACCACGTTTCTGGTAAGTGAGAACGTCGATAGTACATTAGTACAATTTTTACGAAAAGTATTGCCTTTTCGGGAGCTGTTTAAATAAATAAATAATTAAATAAATAAATTAGACAGAACGTTCCTAAACTGCGTAAGACTTTTTTTTCTACAAATTTTGTATCATGCCACCACTAAGTAACTTAATAACACAATAGACCTGTATCCCCCTCAAAGATTTAGGGACGTTCCCTGAGTAATCTGCATTGATAATAATATCCTGTACTACTAAATTTGCGATTGTTAAATTACCAATTCGTTTACAACAAAATCTCTTACTTTCGTTTCGAGTTAATTAGATTTTTATTCATTTGTTTTCTGATAAACTCCATATCATTTATTATGACAGATTGCCATAATGAAAATAAATGTATTTTGGCTATCAAGGTACGTGAAAATTAAAAGAATTAATTTTATTTGATCATGGTATGATAAAATGATTGGTTAAGATCGAACGCAGCTTACTGTTCTGTCAGACACCTTGATCACTTATAATGAATTTCAACAGCTGTCGGTGTGCATTTGTTTAAGACGCGTCTTTCGTTTTCTACTTTTTTTACTGCGCAAGAACTGGAAATTTAGGTAGAAAATAAAACTATGTGATATAGGTATAATAATTTACTATGTATTATTTTATGCCGTAATCATGACTGGAGAGGTTTTTTTATGGCCATTTTAGCACCAAATGAAATAAACGTGTTTGTCACTTCGTCCATGTACATTTTTTAAATTAAACAACATTAATTAAGTTTTCATACAATTATAAAGAGGAGGTATACGGCACAGGATATTATCCCAAACCATTTTTTTCCTTTAGTGTCTACAATACTCTCTTTTCTATATTCCTCTGTTCTCCCGATATTAATCTCAAAATATTAAATTAGAATAAATTTGCTTTTTTTAATTACGCAGCCGCTGTTCTACCCGTTTTCGCACGACTGCGGGTTTTAGAATATCAGAGTATTGATCATTATAAATCATTTCAAATTTCGTGTTTCAAATTCTAATCTGTCACTACTTTGTGGATTAATTTATCTAAAACCAGTTCTAAGTGCGTCTAGGTCACAAAATCTGTAAAATTGCAAGTTCCTAGGCTCAGTGACTTTAAATGAGTCAGCACCGTCGTTGATAACAAATATTTTCTTGTTAAATTATCCTATTTTAAAAGTTTGCAAACTATTTTCATTTTATAGATACTCATAAAAATATCGTAACAAAATGTTTTAACGAAAATTTGATATTTGCATTTTAAATTTATTAAAAGCAGTGAAATAAAAGAAAGCTAAAATATAATTTTTATACATAATTTTTCTACTCTCATAAAACACTAATTGTAATGTATAAATTTTCTACAATAGAAAAGTTGAAGCAAAGAAAAAAAATACTGCTTATAAATATAGCATCTAATATAGTTTTTATTCAGTTATGAAATAAAATTCAATTTTATACTCCAAACTTTATGCTCTCTCTTAAATTAGAAATTTATTTCCCAGCTCATAATTCATAAAGAATCTTCTTAAAGACAAGTTAATGTATTTTCCGTACATTTTTGCATGGTAAACAACTCTGAAAAATTGACGCCACCTAGTTTTTTATCCGATACTTATTCAGCACAGAATAACATTTTTTGTATATATTATTGCGTTGTTGCTCTTAAGATTGACCAAAAGCATGTTTGCATATCCGAAAAATTAAAAATCAAATGCTATCTTTCGCACTAATAGAAAAGCATTAACATTGATAACGTAAAAAAATCCTCTATCCTTGTCGTAGAATGGATGTTGACGATTCTGACCCAACAATTCCTTATTTTTCTAGGATGTACAGAATACATAATTAAGATTAGTAAATTACAGAAATCGCCTCATTTCGTTGGCTAGCAGTGGTAGCTTGACGTTATCCGGTGACACGTCCATTGATTACGTGGCAATGACTGTTGTTTATAAACTTTAATGGCAATATTTTGCATATGTCAAATAGAAATCTAAAGACACGATATTGACATTATTTACAATCATTAATTTTAAGACAGTTTTGATATTAATCATTTTTCACTCTCACTTGATACTTAGAAATAATGCGATTGTTTTTAGAGTCAATGTTTATTTATTTACGGCAACGTTTCGATCACTTGTGTGTAATCCTGAAGATCATGAAGATGATTACAAACCAGTGATCGAAACGTCGCCGTAAATAAATAAATATTTTTGATATTATCATTACAAGTTGATAAAAATATGAGTGATTCGCTAGTTGACGTCATTCCTTACGCTGATTGGTTCGATGGGATGAGACAGCCTCTGTAATCTTCTTACCTTGGTACATGATAAGATTCAGACAAAAGAAAATCACTAATACGATTGCGTGTTTATTTCAAACAGTAACTTTCGACATATATTGAGACGTAATTTGATTCCAGTAATCAGTTAGTCAGTAAAGCCGTTACTTGTAGCATTTCTTCGAATGAACTATTTATTTTAATTGAATTATAATCAATGGAAGTACAGATCCTGTTTCTTGGTTTGATACATCAAAAGAAACTTGAATGCGCACTATGTGCTGTTCACGTGATAACTATAGCTGTTGGTGGGAAAAACTTCAACTACATTACGTGACCTGTACTTTTTGTACTCGTTCCTTGAATCATAAAAAGATTGTCTTATTTTTCCCTAAGCTCGCGAAGCTTGACAAATAATTATACTTTTTGTGCCAATCTGTATATTAAGAAGACAGTAGATATTCGTCTGGCATGAAAGAACGTTCGCTTCTCGTCTAAATGTTGAAACTTTTATAGTTTGATCGATTGGTCGGTCGTGTAAAGTGGGTTTTATAGTTTCGTGATTCCGAATGTTCAGCATACAGGCAAGGCACAGTGAGTTCCTGGCAGGTTTATGTGTGGTGCGGAGCGCTACTGATATCTGAAACGTATCTAGATGAAAGGTTGCTCTTCTATTAAACATAATAGATAATTTATAGGAAATGAAAATTTAACGGGTTCTTCTCTCTTTAGGCTCCAATCTATTTCTACTGCAATTCAAAAATATATTAACGATTTTTAGTTTTATAAAGAAAAAGTTGTGTTTTCGAAGAAAATCGAAATCTTTTATAACTTTTTCAAACGTATCGTTTTTCAATAAGCCAAAGGAAACTTTGAAATGTATTTCGGTTTAAAAACTTTAGATATTGTAAATTCTTAAAAAAAGTATCTAGAATGTCTTTTAATCTAAAATATATTAACGCTTCTCAGTTTGGATTTCGACTATTTTTGTGGTTTTGTGCTTCGATAAAACAATGCTCTCAGTATTTCACATCTATTTTGGATCGCAGTAAAAAGTCCATTTCTACAATTTTACTCTAAAGAATACTGAATACAGGGATTGATAAATTCAGAGCTTGTGCATATTATGACGAAAAGGGCACGCCAGAGCGCACTCAGCTCAATTGCAGTCGCTAGCTAAAAGATTGTTCTCCATGCTTTGCCCAAGTCGAATAGCTGGAGAATCGAGGAAAGTTGACGAAGCGTAGCTATAATGCTGTCGTGCATCCTCAAATGAAATATGACTGAAGAGGGAATAAAAAAGAAACCCCTGCCGGCCTAAAGTAATGCGCAGTAGTCCCAGGTCGGCAGAACGGAAAAGGAAGGTTTTTTTTTAGTAGATATAAGTTCTAAATTACTGACAAACGGTGTTGTCCATAAGTGGATTTGTCACTCATGGCTCTGTAAAATTGACTAAAATTTAATAATGATCAGAAGATAAAAAAACCCGGGTCGCAGTGCCAAAACCCTGCCGACAATATAGTGTATTTGCTAATACAGGCAGTGTGGCTTTCTTATGCGAATTTTACTTGGTTTTTGGGCAAAATAAAAAAATTGACTCCTTAATACACCCCTTAAAATAGCATATTTTTTCTTAGTTGCAATATTATTATCAATCGAACCTCTATACCAAATTATATAAACCTTTCAATAAATAATTCACAATCTGCAAACTAGGGTTTTCATAAAATTTGTAAATCCAGTCCTGCCGGGCCGTTTTTATTAAAATTTTAGGGACACTTTTTAATTACTACCAGAGGGTTAAATTTCAATTTTGAAACCATTCGGAGAATTTTTTCGGTATTTTAGGGCCCAAAAACTTTTTTCAACCCCTAAAAACTACCCTTAAAATAGTCCGATTGGGTCCATTTTAAACAAGGTTCTTGCGGTGGTAGATTCCAGCATGTGGGCAAAATTTCGTTAAAATCAATGAACTCTTTCGAAAGTTATAGCGCACACACACACACATATATATATATATATATATATATATATATATATATATATATATATATATATATATATATATACATATATATATAAATATATATATATATATATATACATATATATATCAACATTTTTAAAAATGGTGCCAAATTGTTTAGGAGGTTATGAAACGTCGAGAAATTTTGGTCCGACCCCTAGGTCCCGCCATCCGACCGACACCAATAGTGTATGTTGCCATATGGCAAATACATTAAAAACCCGGGTCGCAGTGCCAAAATCCTGCCGACAATATAGTGTATTTGCTAATACAGGCAGTGTGGCTTTATTATGCGAATTTACTTGGTTTTTGGGCAAAATAAAAAATTTGACTCCTTAATACACCCCTTAAAATAGCATATTTTTTCTTAATTGCAATATTATTATCAATCGAACCTCTATACCAAATTATATACACCTTTCAGTAAATAATTCACTATCTGCAAACTAATGTTTTCATAAAATTTATAAATCCGGTCCTGTCGGGTCGATTTTCTTAAAATTTTAAGGACACTTTTTAATTGCTATCAGAGGGTTAAATTTCAAGTTTGAAACGATTCGGAGAATTTTTTCGATATTTTGGGGCCCAAAAACTACCCTTAAAATGACCCGATTAGGCCCATTTTAAATAAGCCTCTTGCGGTGATGGATTTCAACACGTGGGCCAAATTTAGTTGAAATCAATTAACTCTTTCGAAAGTTATTGCCCGCACACATATATATATATATATATATATATATATATATATATATATATATATATATATATACGTATATATATATATAAACATTTTTAAAAATGGTGCCAAAGTGTTTAGGAGGTTATGAAACGTCGAGAAATTTTGGTCCGACCCCTAGGTCCCACCATCCGACCAACGCCAATAGTGTATGTTGCCATATGGCAAATACACTAATAAGGAAGATACAAGGATGTAAACACTGTAGACACTGACATCAAATTGCCGTTATGCTCTGTCTAATTATTGGCATTATCTAAAGTGCGTACGCCGAACGTTTGTGTCTGTCTATACTATGCCTTATGGTAATAGCTTTTCTATACGTGAATAGGTTACGTATAGTTTGGCTAGCGCAAAAACGTCGATACAAAAAGAGAGTGGAATGGCTAGAATTCTGCGAAATCTAAGGAATCACACCCTACATTGATACATCTCGATATTGCCTAAGGAATGCTGCAAGTTACTATTCAAATATTATGTGACAGGAGTCTTTCGTGTCGTTTATTTTTATGCCGCTTTCCCTAAATGACTCAATTAGAGTTGGGTAACTCAGATCTGAACCGGTTCAAAGAGCCGACTCCGACAGAAGATCCGTGAGAGCCGACTCACTTTTTTTTGAGCCGACGGATCAACGGATCCGCATAACTCAGTGAAACACTTAACACACAGATGCACATTTTACACTTACGTATCAGTTCTTGCTTTGATGCATCTGTCAGCTCAAATGACTCATGCATCACATGTTTGGCTATGCATTCTTGATTCTATGCAGGTCGTGATATGATTGACTGAACTAGGTAACTCAGTGGCAGACTGCAGTAACATAATCAGAACTCGGCTCTTTTTGAACCGGTTCAGTGAGCCGGCTCACATACGGGATCCAGATGCAACGATGCAGATCACTAAAAAGACCCGTTTTTCCTATCTCTAGACTCAATACATATTCTTTTAGTAGACAAACTTTTTTCACACAGACTATAACATGCAACACATAAGCATCAATGAGCACTCGATTTCGCTACCGTTCATCGGTGTTTTTTGCCGCTATGCTTCTGCATTGTACAGAATTATTTATCGCTAACTTACCGGCCCGTCTTCGCTTGAGTAGTTTACATTTGACATATGTATTATCCTCAAAAACGCATTTACAATATAAAATTGAAGTTTGTGAGTCCAAACTGAAAGACGAAAAAAAAACTGATATCATGTCTTGGTAAATTTGATCCATTCAAAAAAAAGTCATAATAATCTAATAGAACTAAACGTGTATGAGTGTGAATTTTGACTACAGATTCATAATCAGCGACTCAAAAAACATTTACATTTATTTGTGACCACTTTGACCGTCTGCACGTATTTCCAAAATCAATCATATATATTCATTAATAATATTGACTCTACCAACACTAATATATAGATATATTAACAAAATAAAATTACTTGCAATACTGTTCAATTGGTTTTTATTTATATAAAAGACATTTCAACCAATAGTTTTGGTCCTTTTCAATTTTCAAATATAAAATTAAATTTAATTTTATATTTGAAAATTGAAAAGGACCAAAACTGTTGGTTGGAAATAAAAACCAACTGAACAGTATTACAAGTAATTTTATTTTGTTAGCATATATATTCAACTTAAAAAGTTTCAGTCATTTGTTCATCATAATTCGTTTTCAAATTCGAAGTCCCAAAAACGGAATTTTTTAAATCGTTCTTTCTTCCCAATACACAGCCAAAATATTAAAGAAAGTTTACTGTACAATATTTAAATTTTGCCACCCTCTTGAAATGGGAAATTTAATAAAAATAACGTATAAAAGCTTATATCTAATATCTTTTTCCGCTTAATTTTACTATACACGTATTGTATATTTTCTGTTCGTATTTAAAACGATGCAAATTTTAATACAGGAGGTGGGTGTTTCTGTGAGTATAAATTTAGATTTCATTTTCTGATCACTCAGTAGATTCTGAAAATTGAAATTTGCTATTTACAGGTTTTAAAATATGGTATGATACTAGGCAGTCAACGTTTATATCGGTTTGAAAACTATCTCAGATTTTACCGCCAGAAATATTCGAAAATAATGTTTATGTGATCCATATTTATTTTTGTTTGCTGATAATATAGTTTAGTTTAGTTTTATTAGCATCTCTCATGTTGTAGAATATACAAATGAGAATTGTCAATATATAAATACGTATTAAATTACGCAAAATCACTTACATCATATAAGCATACATTTTTTGAATAATAAATATTACGACGAAACGTTGTATATTGAATAAATCATTAACATTCAATTGTCTGGTTTTTTCACCTGAACACAATTCAAATAAATAAAAACTCTGGTCGCAGTGCCAAAACCCTGCCGACATATAGTGTATTTGCTAATACAGGCCTTGTGGCTTTATTATGTGAACTTAAGGTGATTGTTGGGCAAAATAAAAAAATAACTCCTTAATACGCCCCTTAAAATTACATTTCTTTCTTAACTACATTATTATTGTCGATCGAACGTCTACACCAAAATTAAAAATACCTTTCAGTAAATAACTCACTATCTGCAAACTAGTGTTTTCAGAAAATTTGTAAATCCGGTCCTGTCGGGCCGATTTTATTAAAATTTATGGAGCACTTTTTAATTGCTATTAAAGGGTTAAATTTCAATTTTGAAACGATTCTGAGAATGTTTTAGGTATTTTTGAGCCCAAAAACTTTTTTCAACCCCTAAAAAATGGTGGCAAAGTGTTTAGGAGGTTATGAAACGTCGAGAAATTTTGGTCCGACCCCTAGGTCCCGCCATCCGACCGATGCCAATAGTGTATGTTGCCATATGGCAAATACACTAAAAAATTTTTCAAATAATCATATAGCTCAGATTTATACAGTGTTCCAACTACGCAAGTATCGTTCTTGTAATCCCAATTTTTTTAATTTCTATTATATTTTTTATGTATAAACGTCTTTATTACTCCCCAGTTTCTATCTAAAAATTTTTTTAGAAAATAAAAAAAATGTATTACTGTTATTTATCACTTTTATTGTTTTTAGTATTAATATTATTACTTAAGTATATGAAATTTCAAGTGCCCAAAATTTGTTGTCAAAAACTTTTTTTTTATTTATTTGGAAAAAATTAGTCTTAGAAAAGATATTCCACATAAAATTAAGTGTCATGAACCACGATGCGTTGGTATTTTTATTTCCTTTTAAAAGGGGCGGTTGTCAAAGAAATGATGGTAACATCTCTCATAATACTTTATGATAATGCGGACCTGATTCCAGCTCTGCTTTTCAAGTTGATATTATATAAGACTTACCTATATTTTATTCAAAATATTCTGTTCTTCATAAATCAAAACATAAAGAGTTTTGCAGATATAAATGTAGCTTTGCCATATTATTGAATAAGTTTGTTTACAACTCGTAACAATATAAAAGTTACGAAACAAGTTCTACCGCTTGTTCTAATGAAACTGGTCGTTTAAGGTGGCACTTTGTGATGATAGCTGCTGTTAAAAATTTGGAAAAACTCTCCTTTATGAAACTTTCAAAAGACAACAATATTTTATATTCCTTGTTTGAACTTAGAAAGAACTTGGTCTAATCATGACAACAGCGACGTGCAACAGATGTGGCAAATGGGCTGAAAATTGGCTTTAGTTTATATTAAGGATGACGACAGAGCAACACACACTCGAGTACAGTAGATTTTCGTTAAGTCGACGCCTACGGGGCTCTACTCTGACTTATCGGGAGCCATTTCCCACTTTTCTCTTCTTAGTCTAATCATAAATAAAAAAAACCCGGGTCGCAGTGCCAAAACCCTGCCAACAATATAGTGTATTTGCTTATACAGGCAGTGTGGCTTTATTATGCGAACTTAAGTTGGTTTTTGGGCAAAATAAAAAATTTGACTCCTTAATACACCCCTTAAAATAACATTTTTTTCTTAATTGCAATATTATTATCAATCGAACCTCTATACCAAATTATATACAACTTTCAGTAAATAATTCACGGTCTGCAAACTAGTGTTTTCATAAAATTTGTAAGTCCGGTCCTGTCGGGCAGATTTTATTAAAATTTTAGGGACACTTTTTAATTACTACTGGGAGGTTAAATGTCAATTTTGAAACGATTCTGAGAATTTTTTCGGTATTTTGGGGCCCAAAAACGTTTTTCAACCCCTAAAAACTACCCTTAAAATGGCCCGATGACGCCCATTTTAAATAGGCTTCTTGCGGTGATGGATTTCAACATGTGGGCCAAATTTCGTTAAAATCAATTAACTCTTTCGAAAGTTATTGCCCGCACACACATATATATATATACGCTTATATATATATAAATATATATATATACATATATATATACATATATATATACATATATATATACACATTTTTAAAAATGGTGCCAAAGTGTTTAGGAGGTTATGAAACGTCGAGAAATTTTGGTCCGACCCCTAGGTCCCGCCATCCGACCGATGCCAATAGTGTATGTTGCCATATGGCAAATACACTAATAACAAAACATATGCAATATATTTGCTAATCACGGGAAACAACTTCATTTTAATAAAACTCAATTTCAAATTCGGTACTGAAAGAAATGCGTGAATATTCAGTTTCCATATCGATGACAATGACATAAAGATTTATAGTTGACCAAAGAAATATCATATGCCAGCAGAACTTATAAAACTGCCTACCACAAATGTCACTACCGCACCGTGACATTTCACCTAGTCCTTGAAGCAGAATTTTAACGGAATAACGGAGAGGTCAGTGAAGACTAAAAGTTATTGACTAAAAAAGTATGAAAGTATTCATTGATATAACATATTTTTTTAGTTCAACGTTTTAGTGGAAATTTCGATAATGATCCTATTTTCTTTAGGATCTTGAAAAAGTTAATTGAAATCGATTTTGCATTACTGTCAGAACCGAACTTTGATACAAATAGCTATAACTATTAAACTGTGAACCGACTTCAACGCGGTTTCCACGAATAAAGATAAAAATTATTCAGGAAAATTATAACACTAGGGAATATTTATTTCCGCACAGCGCCGAGTAATAAGCTCTAAATTATAGATGATACATAAAAAATAATAGATCAAAATTTACGCAAGCGGAGCCGCGGTAGAAGATAACGGTTTATTTAAATTTATTTTTATATGAATTCTCACCTATGTATATTTATGTCAGTTTATCTTAATCTCAGGGATTGAGAATTCTTTATTTATTTAATAACTTCTTTTTTGTGTTATAATCCGCACATTTTTTAAGTAAACTCTTTAATCCTTTAAAAGTATCAAAAAAAATATCACGAGAAAAGAAATTGTTTATTCCGTAAACGAGTACAAAAAACGTTTTTAAAAAGGTAGACAGGATAAAATAATCCACGAGGAAGTGTTTGCATTATTTATTTTATCAGATTATGAAGCTAAAAATAAATCACAATTATGTACTTATATGAAACTGATATAACAAGATTACAATACAATTTTCCACCCGTGTTGTTGTATCCTTTGAATTTTTCAAATATTTTAATGGATTCCAATATACATGAGTGGGTTTCATTCAATACAGCGTTATAAATAAATTCATTAAGGGAGCAGAAAAAATGTTTTGAATTTATGGACATGAAAACATTACTCTTTCGATTACATTTTTTTTGTTATTTTTACTGGATGTTGTAAGTACGAACGTAAATAAAAAAAAAAAATTCGTTAAAATTATACGAATGTATTACATCTCCATTTATTTAATATCAGTTTTAAAGAGCTTTCAAACCTATAAGTTTGAAGTCATATTAATTATGCATTTGGTTGTTATAAAAAATAAAAAAATAACTTTGAACTGTTTTTGTGTCTGTATTTTTAAATTAATCTATGAAATAAAAATGGATTTATTGCCAATTTCCGATATCCTACAAGACCAAACAGATCTCATGGTCACATAATTATATTAAAAATTATAAACAGTACCATCTGTCAGTCTGTAAAGGCATTTAAATGAGGATGTGTATTTACAGAAATAATTTTGAAAAATAAGTACGTATCATACAAACAGCTATAAAGTTTTAATATGAGAAATGTTGATTGTTTAGATATGTCACCGTATAGTAACTGATAACTCAGACGCCGCGATAGTGGAAGTTTGTATAATTAATCAGCTTTTCTACACACATAAGGGACACCTGTATGTTCTGGTTCATAGAAACACACGTCTATATAGACACTATAGGCATACATAATATGTGTGTTTTAAAGCATACTTGAGTAGCAGAGGCATATCTTTGTGATATAGTCAGTAGAACTGCTATGTGCAACTGTAGAACATTTTATAAGTTGAGCTTTTATGTATAGATATAAAAACTGTACAGTATTCTGACACATATAGTCGACTCTCGATTATATATCTACATTTTTTAATCAATATATAATGGAAGAACATAAATTAGTTTCAAGTAAATACGTTTTATAAAGAGGCGAGACTTCAAACAGTTTCTTTGATGTTAAAAGTAAAGTTTCAGTAACCTTCGAAACTTACAACCGCGATGGGAGACAAAAGCATGCTAGGTGTGTGTCTGGTATATTAGTGTAAATAATTCAGTAAAATAATTTCATTTCATTATTAGTGTATTTGCCATATGGCAACATACACTATTGGCGTCGGTCGGATGGCGGGACCTAGGGGTCGGACCAAAATTTCTCGACGTTTCATAACCTCCTAAACACTTTGCCACCATTTTTAAAAATGTTTATATATATATGTATATATATATATATATATATATTTATATATATATATATATATATATATATATATATATATAGGTATATATGTGTGCGGGCTATAACTTTCGAAGAAGTTAATTTATTTTAATGAAATTTGGCACACATGTTGGAATCCATCACCGCACGAAGCCTATTTAAAATGGGCCCAATCGGGCCATTTTAAGGGTTGTTTTTAGGGGTTGAAAAAAGTTTTTGGGGCCCAAAATACCGAAAAAATTCTCCGAATCGTTTCAAAATTGAAATTTAACCCTCCGGTAGTAATTAAAAAGTGTCCCTAAAATTTTAATAAAATCGGCCCGACAGGACCGGACTTACAAATTTTATGAAAACACTAGTTTGCAGACAGTGACTTATTTATTGAAGGATGTATTTAATTCGGTGTAGACGTTAGATTGATAATAATATTACAATTAAGAAAAAAAATGTTATTTTAAGGGGTGTATTAAGGAGTAAAATTTTTTATTTTGCCCAAAAACCAACTTAAGCTCGCAAAATAAAGCCACAGTGCCTGTATAAGCAAATACACTATATTGTCGGCAGGGTTTTGGCACTGCGACCCGGGTTTTTTTATTATATTATTAGTGTATTTGCCATAAGGCAACATACACTATTGGCGTCGGTCGGATGGCGGGACCTAGGGGTGGGACCAAAATTTCTCGACGTTTCATAACCTCCTAAACACTTTGGCACCATTTTTAAAAATGTTTATATATATATATATATATATATATATATATATATATATATATAGTGCGGACAATAACTTTCGAAAGAGTTAATTGATTTCAACTAAATTTGGCACACTCGTGGAAATCCATCACCGCAAGAAGCCTATTTAAAATGGGCCTAATCGGGCTACTTTAAGGGTAGTTTTTAGGGGTTGAAAAATGTTCTTGGGCCCCAAAATACCGAAAAAATTCTTCAAATCGTTTCAAAATTGAAATTTAACCCTCTGGTAGTAATTGAAAAGTGTCCCTAAAATTTTGATAAAATCGGTCCGACAGGACCGGATTTACAAATTTTATGAAAAAACTAGTTTGCAGATAATGAATTATTTATTGAAAGATGTATATAATTTGGTATAGAGGTTCGATTGATAATAATATTGCAATTAAGAAAAAAAATATTATTTTAAGGGGTGTATTAAGGAGTAAAATTTTTTATTTTGCCCAAAAACCAACTTAAGTTCGCATAATAAAGCCACACTGCCTGTATAAGCAAATACACTATATTGTCGGCAGGGTTTTGGCACTGCGACCCGGGTTTTTAGGTTTAGGCGCTTTCGAACAGAGATTCCATCTCTGTCACATCGGCATGCCATTGTCTTCGGTTGTATTATTTTTGCACGTTTTATATGAATATAGTTTAGTTAAAAAATGCATTATATTTATTTATTAACAGAAATAACATTATTTTAACTTTATGTCAAGACATTGATTTTATTATATATTCGTATGAGGTATGTTGTTACCATTTAACTAATCAAGTGTAAGGTAGCCATTTTTCAGGCATTTTGTATTTAAGGGGGTATTCTTATGTGACTACTTCGAAAAATCCATTTTTTTTTACATATTTCAATAGTAAAACCTATCGAAAATATGCTGTGAAAAATAGAGACCGAAATTCCTAGTTTTAAATAATTTACAACTCATAGTCGCCGACGAGCCGTATAAGCGACTTGTTGGCTCTTGAAACTTTAAACGCATTTATCTGGAAACATTATTTTCTAAAACTGTCATGGTCCTAAAACAAAAAGTATTCAACCGATTGCTTTGAAATTTATATATGTTCTTCTACTCAGGTTATCGTTCGTACTAAAATTGCTTATTTTCGAAAATATTTTCATATTTTTTTAAACGATTTTTAACAAAAAAATTAACAAAAAACACAAACTTTTTTTCTACAGTCCGCCATTTTTTTTTTTTTAATGAAATTGATTAATTTTAGTAGGGACGATAGCGACATCCCTAGAACAATGATCCATTCGATTTTTTTATTTCAAACAACATGAACAGCCGCTATTACCATGACCAGTGACCTGCTTTTTTTTAGTGTCTAATTTAATTTAAAAAAAATATATAAAAAAAATGTAAAATAAGAGAAAAAAAAATTTTTTTATACAGTTTAAGATACAAACAAAAACATAAAAAAATTAAAATGATTGAATGTTATTGTCGTCTAAAAAAAAATCCCTAAAAAGAGGTAAAATTTATGCGTTCACATAAGAATAACTTGCAAAGTCAAACATTTCTTACGTAACTAACAATCAATAGATATTATTATCTGGATTTTTTATAAAGTTATAGCGATTTTCATAGATGTTGTTCTGATACCAAAAAAATCTTTCCGTGAATAAATCGAAGTTAATGGCGTATAGCAGTCCTCGCGTCAAATCGTGTAGGATAATAAAGTCTAAACTGTAAATAAAAATTGGAACACGTAGTAAGTAGAGTAGCTGTAGACGTGTTTAAAGAGTAGGGCGTAGCTCTTGACTGCTATGCGCGATGCTTATTTAGCACAAAAAGTAGCCACTTAAAATATACTGAAGTGCGATTATCTTCATAGCATTGCTCTGTTAATGGTTAGCCAACTACTTGTATATACAGTTGTCCGTGTAATGAGCTTTAGTTTTACCACTTGTGTTTGCTTAAATCATGATATACACTTGCAGGCCGGATTCGTCCGTTATTTTTGTCGATTTTATTAATTTTTAGGGTTCCACACATCAAAAGGAAAAAGGAACACCTATAGGCTCGCTTCCTTGTCCGTCTGTCTATCAAGCCTAGGGTTGCCAACCGTCCAGCTATACGCGAGACGTCCCGTTTCTGATACCCTTAACGTCCCGCTCAAGATGTGTGCGGGACGCTAAATATCCCGCTTTTGACGATTTTTACAATTTTGTACTTAAAAATTAAAAAATCCTTAAGGTAGTAGTCGTGGTATAATATTGTCAAAAAGTTATAGATTATACGCGCCACAAAAGTATTCTGGCTTGTGATGCATAATTTGTACGCAAGACTGTACCCGTGGAAACGTAACCCATACAGTATTCATATGCATGTATACTTTTCTATAAATTGTTGAACTTTAAACCGTTATTTATAAATAATTAGACGGTCAAAAAATTTTTCTTACTTTTTTTAAACTCATAACAAATGCATTGAAAGACTGTCAGTTTTTGGAAAGTTTCTGACAGTTAGTTCTTTTTTTATAAATAAGAAACTGGTTCAGAACTACAGAGATCGTATACAATCAATGGTAATTATCCAATTTTTAATTGAATTTATCTCGGATTATATACGGTCGATCACCTTCAAATTTTCAGGGTAATTGTATCATCATGTCCGTAATAAGTATACAAAAATTAAGAATTTTCTGACGGTATGCCTTAACCACGGCAACTACCTTAAAAGTGCAAAATGTCAAGAAAAATACTCATTTAAAAAGTAATTTATAGTTTTCATAATAAAATCTAAATTACACTATAACTGTTTTTTAGTAAATATTGACTATTATTAATCTAACAAGATGTTTTATTTTACTTCTCATCCTGATTTGTAAAGAAAATTTCACGTTTTTTTGTATTCTAAATAAAATTAGTTGGATCCCGCTTTTTAAACCCTTGTCCCGCATTTGAAATCATTATTTCCCGCAAATTTGTATTTTAAAGTTGGCAGGCCTAATCAAGACCTCTTTTCTCGCAGAAACGCGCGGAGTGATCATGTAATTAATATCAAATACTCAGGTCTGCATCTCCTTAGAGCTGGGGAAAAAAAATCAAACTTCTAAGTCAACGCAATCAAAAGATACGCTCGTTTATGCCGCAAGGGAATCAAACCCTACAGGGTACTTCCCGTTGATCAAAAATCATGAAATTTGACAAGAAGCAATGTCTTAAAGCACAAGTAAAGGGAAAATCATAAATTTGTACTTACATCACAAAAAAAAATTTTTTGTTCTATAAACGTCGCAGGATAAAGCATACTAGCGACATCGGACGGAATCTCTTAAAAGCTATTAGTTCAGGCATTAGTGTGTATTACTATGGCCGCTATAACAACAAATAATAAAAATAAAATAAGGTTAATAGATATTGTACGGTGGTACGGAACTCTTCTTGTGCGAGTCCGACTGACGCTTGTCCAGTTTTTTTTATATATATATCTTTTTTATTTTTTTTTTAAATAATAATTTGTTATGCGCCTCCTCACGCATAAGACTGCACCTACTTTGGATCCGTATTTCTCCGGATCCGATGTCGGATATCGGAGGAAAACTGTACATCAAGATTATAATGTAGAAAATGTAATCCGTATTTCTTTCCAAAGTAGGCACCTGCCTTATAATCTTGGTATTTGCTTTTATTCCGATATCGGCCGACGTTCTTTTCCGTTAAATGTATTTTGTTATTTCAGCTGTAGTAAATTTTTCACTATTATATTTCTGTTATTATTACTGTTAAAATGTTTGAAAGACGTTTTTATAAATGTATATATTGATGAATCAAAGACATTTTTCTTTTCATCAAAGAATTCACTTATTTTATTATAGCTGTTTTCTTTATAAAAAAGTATTTTTGCGTGTATTCAAAAACATATACATCAACTTCACACTTTATTATTATGGAAATCCATATTTTTTTCTGTATTTTATTTTAAAGTCACCTGTCTGCCAGGGTTATGCGAACTTAATAACAAATTAATATTTTTAATCATTGAATCCTTTAACAAGAATTGAAATTTTGATGTGATGGCACTGAATAAAAATAACCATGAAACACCTAAACACGATTGTATTTTCTCAATGTGCTTTTCGCAACTTAAGTTAGTATCATTGGGAAATAATTCAAAGCAAATTTTCTTTTAATTTAATTTAATTTTTTAATAATAAATTGAAAATCTAATTAATATTTTCACGAGCTTTCAGATTAGAATCTATACTGACTGAGGACTTGTAATAGATGAATATAATAGAAAATCTATATTAACAATAGTTTTCCTGCAAACTTAAATGCTTTCACGCCTAATTTTAATGTTAATTATTATATCCGACATGTCGACGCGTATTCAATAGCATTTAACTAATACTTTATTGGATTCATACCACACATATAAAGAACAAAGGCATAATTACGAATATTGACACTACAATATATATTTAATATTTATAGTTATTGCTTTACTGCGTTAATATGCTGAAAATTCTGATATAAAAATAATTGGTTAATAATTATATTTATCTATAGTCGATAAATGATTACCCACTTGTTTGAATGTTTTTTTTTTATATATATTAAAATAAAATCAGTAATGAGCTATAATAGTAGTGAAAAGATTTCTACTACCACGTTTTTTTTTACTTAATTGTGAGCATTCAAATAATATCTTGAAGAGGCAAGAAACTTTTGTTGTGAAGATATCGAATACTAAGAAAGTAACTACTGGAGATTTATAGACGCTCGATAACAGAGGTCAAAAATGAAAAGCAGCTTTACTAAATAGCAAAACACCAACATTTCTTTCTCAATGCTCATTTCGTTAAACATCAGGCCGGGGATGAGAGATTTCCCATATTAAAAAGTAAAAAATACGGAAATTTAATTTTGCTGAAAATTTTTGCTATTTTCAGCAGGGAATAAAAAAACAAAGTGCAAAAAAATCATGTATGTAATTTAAGGGATTCATTGACGATTCTTGATGGTACATTATACCATCGTTTTAAAAATAAAAAATACACATGCGTTTTACTCATGATGTTCTCATTAGGCAGGTTTCGTTTCCTAAAAATCTTTTAAAGAACAAATAAAATCCAGGTTTGATCACTTGAAAACAGAAAATTGTTTCATGAGTGGTTCCACATCACGCCTCCTAGTATACGAACTCTATCTCTTCAAACTGCAGACTGACAGTAATTTGAAAATTATATGTTTAAACATTTTTTTTATTGCTCATACATGTATAGGAGAAGTCAAATACAATACAATGAAATTACAAGAGAAAATTTTATACAAAATTTAAAAAATCTTCAACCGTATAAAAACAATTATTGCCTAAGAAAGCCTTAAGTTTCTTTTTAAATATATTTATATTGGGGACATTTTCAATGTCATCTGGAATGGTATTGTAGACTTTGCTGCAACAGTGCATTGGACTTTTTAGATACAAGCTCAATTTTGGCTTATTAGATAGTAAATTATATTTATGTCTTGTATTGTATTGTACTGGTGATTATGCTGAGAAAATAAATCGTAGTTATTCCAGATGAATATTCCACACCTATAGATATAAATTGACGGTACAGTCAACAATTTATCAGCAACAAATTCATTGCGACATGTGTCCCGCAGCTTAATATTGAAAATGATCCTTAGTGCTTTTTTTGCAATATAATTTGTATGTTTTACTTAGAGTTATCACTTAGTACATATATCTTTTTACCTTTTACCTTTAAGTTATTGATTTCGTCACGACGCGACGGTAACTGGCTAAACGTTTGCTATCTGTTTGTCAATCCTCGCGTTTTCTAAGGATGTTTATGACTTGGCACACCTGAATATTATTTTTTTTAAGTGTTAAACAATTTATAAACAATATTTAATATTTAATTTTATTGGATGTGGACTGATGATGAATACCATGTAGTATTTCCATGATGGTTTTTACTATTAACTTTTGACACACAAATCAGTATTTTGTCAGTGATTTTAATTTTATATTAAACATAACACCAATAAATTTTTTATGTGTGAATAAAAACGAAAAAGCAAAAGTAAGTGGTTGAAATGAATGAGCTGAACAAAAGTAACGAATGAGTGATTTCCACGATTGGTGCATAAAAAAAAACAGTAAGCAGTCTCTTTTTTATACATGTCTTTTGCGCCTGCGGGGGTGCAATAAAGTTTCCTACTGGGCCACTTTGTAAACATCACATAGCCATTAAATGCTGTATCGCTCACTTTCTCTATTTATCAGTGTCTCTCTCATTCTAGCGCACTGCGTTCCCTAATGGCTTTTTTATTATTGCCCGATGGGTGTAACAGGCTGGTGTAAAAAATGTTCAGTGTGAAAATTAATATTTTCTATAAATGTAATAAATTTCACAGCATGACTATTTTTCACCGGTAAAAATATCAACATTTTCATTTGTGAAGTAATTGTCGCTTCATTCTAAACATTGTTATACTAATCTGTAAAAATGTCATACAAAACAGTAACCTTATCACTTAAGACTGTTGGAACGCTCTGAATTTAAGCCAAAAATAGAGCTTCGGCTGTCAACTGATTGTAGACTTATTCGTCAACATTCTGCAAAAATTCTTTATCTATAAGAAAGATAAAGGACAAATCTAAGTCTCTAATGGACTACTTTTGTAATTTATGTACGATTTACTAGAAAAAAGTTGGCATTAATTGTGCTAAAAAAACACACATTTTCATTGTCACACTATGAACTAATTCGTACTTATTTCACAAAACTGTTCCATCACAAACCTAAAGTGACTCTTCCTTTTTCGGAAAAGTTTTTTAAATCTTCAAAATATTTACAAAAATTAGAGTAATCAATTGACAGCGGCACCCTTGCAATAAGATTTTTTAGCCTCGTAGTTGGCACCAGCCAAAAATTGAAACGTGCGGATGATTTGAGCGAGACAGAGCTAAAGAAGTTCACACCCACAATATGTCTTTTGCCTACCTCGCCCCTTACCGCTGGGTCTCAGCACAAACAAAATTCAGAGCGTTCCGACAGCCTTAAGATCTATTTAGTTCTTCGGTTATCTAATCGTAGTAGGTACTATTTCATATTTTAAAAATCAGAAGGAAAATTTGATCAATTCTCAGAGTAGGTCCTGAGAATTCTTACCTTCAGCAGCTTGAATGTAGGCAAAATGTCATTTGAATTTTCAATTCTTTATTTATACTATTATAAATAGGTAAAATCTTTGTAACTACTGAAGCGGTTCTAAATTTTTTTTCAACAATAAAAAAACTACACTTTCCCTTAACATAGGCTATATTTTATTTTGATAAATAAAAATCTCAAATAAACTGGCTAACTTTGAGTACATGGTGGAAGTACAGTAATTTTATGGTAAAAGTACGGATATAAAAAAAAACTTTGTGCGCCCTGCTCGGCGAGGCCGTAATACAGCGTAGTCGAAGGCTCCACTAATGTTGTCGCTGTCGTGTTTCATCTCAGTCGTATGCGGACCTGCGGATATTGGTTTGTTATGTATAAAATAATAATAAATTGTAAATCTGAATTTGTACTACAGGCCCGTGTAACGTTGATAGACCTTACAAATTATATTGTAATCGTAAATATATAGACGGGGAAATGGAAAAGGGTTCATTAAAAAAGTACGATATTAAGCATATTTTTTATTACTGTCACATATGGTTTTTTCTTCTATACTATGTGTGATTAATTTTCTTTAATGAAAAATATTATCGAAGGCATTTTCGTGGAAAATGCATTGTGCAATAATATGTGTAATTATATTGCAACACCTTTTCAATGAAACTGAATTAATTAAGCTTCTGTAATTTTCCCTTTATACGCTGGCTTTTTAATTATAAAAGCTGAAATGCATTTCACAGGAATGTTATTTTCGTTTTTTTATTCCGTCACGACAGAACGAGTATTGCAGTTGTGTGTGTGATATTCTGTTTTTGTATTGAAAATATTTCATCCGTTTTTCAATTAAGGCATACAATAATTTATGGTTGATGGGCATTAAGAGCATCAATTTGAATTTGATGGTATTATATTTATATTGTATATACTGCCTTTTTAAGTTAAATCTATAGTCAAAAATAAAAACTTTTTTAGGTTATAAAAACAGTTAAGGGGCGTAAAGTTTTTTTTTATCCGATTATAGCAAAACCAAAAGGAAGGGTTATGCTTTTATTTATTTTCGTGCTAACGTACAACCATAATATACATTATACGGGATGTATCAAAAACAGGTTTTCTACGACGCATTTATTCCAGAAACAGTGTTAAAGAAAAATATAGTTTGTAATAAGGTAGCTTATACAATATTTTGACGTTTTTAAGTTAAATCGGTCTCTTCTAAAACTTGTATTGATTTGAAGAATGACGCGCACCTACGCTTAATATGCACATTGCTTGATGACATAAATTATCTTTTGTTAAGTATTAATTATTGAAATAAATTATGTTTTATACAAGAAAAGAATATTGGAAAACCTACGCAGATGTGCAAAAAATGTAATAAAATTTTTATTTCCAGATATAAAACAGTAATATTTTATAAAGTCACTGACATTATAAAATTCTCAGTTCAAAAAGTGTTGTGAAAGTTTTTTTTTTATTTTAAATAAACAGATTTATTATGGATTATACACGCATGCAGTTTTTTCTAATGGATCGTGAAATTATCACACTAATGTAACGGACTGTCATGCAAGTTCAAGACTTTCTGAACTAATAATATGCCGTAAACACTTCCGGTACGATGTATCCTGATTTATTAATCCATTCGTGTCTCCTCGATAGGCAGGTTTATATTATACATATATTGTGTTCTATAAATCAATACTAACATAATATAGTACAGTGAATGCATAGGCTGTCCAAGTCATATGATGCGAATTACAAGACAGATTAAAAATAAAACTATACGCCAATAATAATTTAGTATCCAATCTATACTAATATAATAATGCTGAAGAGTTTTTTTTTTTTTTTTTGTTTGAACGCGCTAATCTCTGGAACTGCCAGTCGGGTTTAAAAAAATCTTTTTGCATTTGATAGCCCAATTCTTGAAGAAGGTTATAGGATATTTAACATCCTGCTATGACCTTTCGGAGCCGAGCCACAAGAAAAAAAAAACAGAAGCGAAAATTAAGTAATAGCGCGGGCGGTAACGGTTTTTATGTTGTTGAGAAAAAGACTTGAGTCTGCACCAAAGCAAGTAGATTACAAAGGCTGCCTTGTTCCGTTGGAGAGTAGTGGAGAGATTAAGTCATCCAGCGGACCTGTCAATTAATTGCGTGGTAATGGCTGTTCTTCGTAGTCTTTAATGGCAATATTTAACAGAAAGAAATCAAAAGACAGAATATTGATATTATTTGCAACACACTTAATTTTTAATGTAAAAGATTTGCGTAATTAAATATAAGTGGAAGTTTTGATAATCAATACAATATAAATATGAACGATCCGCCAGTTGATGTCATGCCTGCACCTATGCGGATGATCAGATGGAATGAGGCAGTTTCTGTAAATAACTAACCTTGGGTCCCGATATATTTTCGATGATGCTTGATTGCATATGCTAAAGGGACTAATGTTAAAACCGAAATACTAATTGTGTTGATGGGCTGGTATAATTGAGAGTATAATTTAAAGCACTATACGAATTGAAGTAAAAATAAATTTTCAAATGAGTTTAATTCTAAACCACAGTATTTCGCTGTTTCTGCAAATTAACTGCGCGCGGGGCGTAACTTTGAGGCGTGGCATACACGTTACTTGTCTAGTGTCTTCTGCGATTCCGCGAAGTGTTAAGCTGCGCGTTGGTGTTACGTATCTTTGTTAGGTTATGACTAGAACACCATGTATAAGACGCACCATACAGGAAACATTGATGAGAGCTGTCACTGTTGTTTCTGACTATTCCTCCATTATGTTTGCCTTAGGTGTATTTATAGCTAAACTTACAAACATCAAAGGAAATACGACAGAACTTCGATAAATCTACACCATGATGAATACAGGGTAGGTTCGCCAAACATTTCGCCTGATTTTATATTGAAAAAAATTAATTGATTGTTCAGTAGCATTTACCCGAAAATTCACTCACGTTTTGACAAAAAATAATATAAATGTTAATATTTGAAATGTCTACAATTTTTAGGGTTTCATACAAAAAACGAACCCTTATTAGATCACCCTATGCATGTCTGTCCATCTGTTACAGCTCATTTTTTCCAAATCTACTGAATGAAAAAAGTTGAAATTATATACAGGTAGATGACCCAATTAAAGACGTATAGCGTAAATAAACGAATTCCGATTTTGGAGGTTAATTTTGAGGGTCAAGTTATAAAATAAAAAAAAAGTTTTTCAAGTGCATCATGTGACATATCAAATGAAAAGGTTCGTTATGAGAAATACAAATATTTCCATATCATTTTAAAAGTCATAGTTTAAAAAATATATAAAAAATTGGGTCTCAATCATAGGCCATAACTTATATTTAAACCTGAACGAGAAACCTAAATCTTCAGGTTCTCCCGGAAAACGGAATGGTACTGAACCCTGTTCAGCTCGCACTTGACCAGTTTTTTTTTGTAGGTAGTTGCGGTCCTGAATGTAATTTATTTCTGAATTTTTAAAATTAGTATTGTAGTATGTGCTTTATACTTTGTTAACGCCTGTATTTATTTAAAATAAATAAAATTGAATGATTGATGATAGGTAATTGAAAAATTTTTAATAGTAGAAAACAGTTTCACGGGTAATTGGAATAAAAATAAATCAATTTAAACACTCATTGATTGCAACGTTTCGTCTTTTCTTTAATTAAGAATTTTTCAAGCTCTCAATATGCTTAAATGATAATTAAATTATGATATAATAAGCAATTTCGCATTACAAAAAACAATTATAAAAACTAAAAATTGTAGAAAATAATATAATATTGAGAGCTTGAAAAAGTCTTAATTAAAGAAAAGACGAAACGTTGCAATCAATGAGTGCTTAAATTGATTTATTTTTATTCCAATTACCCGTGAAACTGTTTTCTATTATAACATATATCTGGAATTGAACTTTAAAGATGAATTTTTAATAGTGTTTTATTAATCCTTACGCTATGAAAAACTTCTTCCAAAATAAATGTTAATGTTAATCCTTCCAGATATGTTATGATTCTTATAAATTACAGCCATTTCTAAACCGGATCGTAGTCGAGTAAGTTTTTTGTTTATGTTTTTTTTTTATCATTGAAAGTTTCAGTTCTCGTGATTCCATCATCAGGTCGGAAGCGTTGCTAGGTCATCCTGAATTTCTACAAATAAAAAACGTGTGTAAAATATATTAAATTCTAATATTGTTTTTTTTATGATTAATTCAATTAAAACTAGAGCTTGGATGTCCAAACGGCAACTGTCCACTTTTTTCCAATAAATCCCTTGCTGTATGCGGGTATATCAATGTTTGACAATATTTTTTTATGAAAAGCTTTGTATATGACACACGAATATCTGTTATTTAATTTGTATTCGGATTGCTCTGAAGAGCGCAACGCAATGTCAAGTAAATTTTATCTTGATAATGCAAGCGACGAACATAATTTTAAAAGAAAAAAATGTCACATAATGGATTTTGCAAGCAAAGCGACACGATAATATTTTGTCGAATACAGTGTGTCAGTAAAATAAAAACGGTTTTAAAATTACATTGAACGAAAACGTTGGCTTTTAAGTTAGGTTCACAAGTTTGAGTCGTTGATCAAGTTTGTGAAAACTAGACGAAGAATATGTTGCTTAGTCGGTAAAGAACTAGACGAATCATTTTATTAATTTCATTGTCGGTGTGAACTAGATTTTCTAATATTTATACAAGTTCGTTTATCTCAAATTATAATTTGAGATAAACGAACTTGTATAAATATTAGAAAATTTAGTTTATTATATTAATAATGGACTCGAATCGATTTACTATTGATGGCACCCATTAATAATTATTAATGATTGCCAGTAGTAAATCAATTCGAGTCCATTATTAATATAATCGATTTTCGAGTCCAATCATTTCAGCTCTATCGGCTAGTTTTCTTGCATATTAAATAATAAACGTTTATTGTTTATTGGTACTATTAAAATCAAAAGGTACAAGATTCATATATATGCGTGGTCTTACATCTAACCAACAACAAACTCATAAAGTATATTTTAAAAATAAACAAAATACTTGAAAATTATTTCAAAGAATCCAAGATTGGGTATGTAAACGAACGTTTGACCCGTAGTATTACTCAGTATTGTTTAATGAATTGTGTAATGGTGTATGTTATGTAAGCTGCGATATTGCAAAGATTGTAAGCGGATGCGGTAGCATTCTGTGTTGAGACAGGATGGAGCTCGCATTGATTGTGTTGCTGAATTTAAAATACCTTATTTAATAATTGAATAGTTGTTTAATTTATTGGTTTCGTCATTTCATTTCCTACATGTAGTAAATTTAGATTTTCTATTATCTAATAGTAGCTCATTTATAGTGGTGGATAGAGTTTTTAAACTATAGATATGAATATTATGTTTAATAACGTCGTTGAGTTCACACTGTCAGAAAATTCTTAATTTTTGTATACTTATTAAGGACATGATAATACAATTACCCTGAAAATTTGAAGTTGATCGACCGTATATAATTCGAGATAAATTCAATTAAAAATTGGATAATTAACATTGATTGTATACGATCTCTGTAGTTCTGAACCAGTTTCTTATTTATAAAAAAAGAACTAACTGTCAGAAACTTTCCAAAAACTGACAGTCTTTCAATGCAGTTGTTACATAACAACTGCATTGAAAGACTGTCAGTTTTTGGAAAGTTTCTGACAGTTAGTTCTTTTTTTTAAACTCATATGAGTTTAAAAAAAATAAGAAAAAATTTTTGACCGTCTAATTATTTATAAATAACGGTTTAAAGTTCAACAGTTTATAGAAAAGTATACATGCATATGAATACTGTATGGGTTACGTTTCCACGGGTATAGCCTTGCGTACAAATTATGGATCACTTAGCTACAAGCTAGTATACTTTTGTGGCGCATATAATCTATAACTTTTTGACAATATTGTACCACGACAACTACCTTAATATGAAAAAACTTATAATGGATTCGAATAAAAACAGGGAATAACAAATGAGCGACCATCAAACATTCTTTTATTTCAACTTTCTTCTATGTGCCCTGAATTTTTTCTACTTGTCTCGAATTTTTCTATTAAATTTTATTTTTTTATTTACTTTTACTCTCGCCCGGTATTATAGTTTCCGAGCAGCACCTCCTCGCACAATTCTACAAATTGTTGATGTAACTTTTTCGAGCGAGTATTGAAACTGTGTGAACCCGGCATAATAAAGCACTCAAACGCAACTCCCTATAGCATACATAGTTCCCTATATGACACAGAGAGAAGTCTCTTATCATCAAACGAAATTATTATGCGAAGCATGTCTAGAGTTCGCCTCAATGATTAAAACCTGAAAGGGAAAGCTGCAGGAACAAAACGCCATGTGGGACGGATACAGATTTTATATTAGTTATGTTGTAAAATGTTATGTAACCACTTTGAATCCATAACTGGTACACTAAGTCAGCGATTACTTGGCATTGTGAAATAGTCACACATAAAAACAAACCAACTTTTTTGTTCTTTTATATTCTTCATCTGTCAAATTCCTAGTTCAAAAATTACCTATCTTATCCCAATTTCCTATTTTAATAAATTGCTATTATATAAGTTGAAGTTTTAAAAATGTAGAAAAATAACGGGAAGTGTGGTAGATGGAAAATAGTAATGGTGTGAATGGCGTCTGTTATGACATAAAGTCGAGAAAAGGACGTTAAACGCATTATTATTATTATTATTATTATTATTATTATTATTGTTATTCCTCTTAAGGTCCATATCCACTGATTCAACTCTGCAGGACAGTGTATATGTACACGGGATGTTGCCGAGTCGACTAGTCTAGTCGACTAGTGTGTGGGAACTCATTTAACTTAATGTATCCCAAAACTGCCGAGCCAATTCGATCCGTTTCAGTGGGTGTGAACCTTTAAGTGGAAACAAGAATTAAAGAAATATATAGGTACATCTAAAACGCTGAGCATAAACCGCCTTACGATGACATTGAAGTCACACTTCTTTGTCTGTAGTAAAACATGTATATAATTTATTTTTTTTATTTAATCACGGGAAATTGGACAATTGAATTTTAATATAGATAAACTAAATTAAAAAATTTTGCGACGTTTCGTTAATTTCTTTTAACTTCTTCGGGCAAAACTGAAATGATAAAAAATACAAATTAGTTAATGAAATAATTATAATTTTTTTTTTCATTAACTAATTTGTATTTTTTATCATTTCAGTTTTGCCCGAAGAAGTTAAAAGAAATTAACGAAACGTCGCAAAATTTTTTAATTTAGTTTATCTATATTAAAATTCAATTGTCCAATTTCCCGTGATTAAATAAAAAACTTATTAATTATAATGGACGTGAACAATATTGAGATATATAATTTATTTTCCTCGCGGTTCACTTTCAATCTGACAAACCAGTAAATCTATTTATAGCCAATCACTGATTGAATATTATCTACGTCATTTCGGTAGTTCCATTAAAACATACACACTTTGCATTTTTCAATGGTATTACATTATTTTCATTTTTTTATTATAGATAAAGCTTCCGAAAAATTTTCAAAAAAATTGTTTCATAATCTATCTGTAATGTAGATTACAAGTCACCTCCTTAATGAACGACGTCAGCTAAGAGACCGTTCAATATTTTTATCAGCCACGCAGCATCAAATGACAGTCCACTGGATGACGTCATACCCCCACTACTGTCCAACGAAACGAGCTCACCTCTCTATCTAACAACCTTGCATCATAAAAAACATAAAATTAAAGTAAAAACCAATTAGATTTGCACTTAAGTAACCTATTTTTAAAACGATTAAATTTAAAATTAGTATCACAATATAATTAAATATAAGCAAATTTACATCATAACATGATCATTAGGTACACAGGTCACCTCGTTAATGCATGATATCAGCTAGAAAATCGTTCAATATTTTGATTAACAACGTTCACTGGATGACGTCGTTTCCCACTACTATGTAATGAGGTCACCTCTGTATATAATAATCTTGGTGTCCAACAAAAAGAAAATACGTGGCATCTTCTATACATTTTGTTTGCTCATTTCTGTTACTTCAGATATACATATTGTATATTTTGTTTCAGATGGCAGTGCGGGGACAAGTGAAGGACGATAACGACAATGACGTCACATAGTGTAAGGCCCAGTCTATTATTACTATGTCGAATGCGCGACGTGTTTCGTTCGCAGCATATATCAGCAAATCACGTGATATGACGTAATGAAAACACCGTTATCGTTCCTGCTACTGCTACTGGTAGCTACAATATCAGCAACTAGTGGCAACCATTCTGTTCAGCTGCAACCGGACACGGATGCGGCCGGTATCTCATCCTCTTCTTTATCGACTTCCTGCATACAGACGATTCTGTCCACGGTGTCGCTACCGCCGAAAGCATCGACCTATTCGAATCTAGCCTACGATGTCACCAGAATTCTGGCGAAGGTGTATTCAGCGTCGTCAAAGAAAAACATTTCCAGAGAGGCGGCGTTTGCCAAGAAGATTTTCAGTGAAAATTCTAACATTGTCGCTATAGCGATTTCGTCGCCTTTATATCCATATATGTTAGCGTATCGAAATGGCGATAGATTGTTGATTCATACCAATAGAACTCGTGATACTGATATCATTTGGAAAGCTCTCGAAATTCCAAAAAACAAATCCAATTCGGGATGGACTCCTCCGTTTAGAGACTGTCATTTAAGCAAAGGCAAATGGTTTTATGGCTATTTGTCACCCCATTATAAAGGGCTTAGTGTTGGTTTTTTTATACCCGTGTATTTGAATCAGTGCGATGATAAATTAGAAGAAATTTTTGGAGGAAAACATAAATGTGACGAAGAAACTACCGTCGTAAGTAAACAATGATTTTTTTAATATAATAGCATTTTCCATCACAGAATATGTATTATTAATACATTTAAAATATTGATTAGTTCTCTTCTAGTTAGGGACTTAACACTACAAAATGTCTGTCTTCTGAAAGGACCTTTGATAAAAATATGGTAATAGCATCGGCACCATACTGAAACTATACGTACTTTTCCTTTCAGAAGATGGCCATTAATCTTTAAAATAGTAGTTTATGTAACTCGTTCGTAAATTAAGGCATTATACGAGGAGTAACATAAAGGTAAAACTAGCGACTACCGAGTTTTAACAGTCATTCGACTAATAATATCATTACGAACAAGATAAATACTACATTTATTGCACGTACCTCCTATAAACTAGCTGATTTTCACTTCATAATAAGTATAACATATGTATTTGACAGTCCAGTTTTCGGCCATATTGAAATCTATTTAGATTATTTACGATGAATAAATGGAAACTAATGGGGAATTTACTACTGGATTGGTAAAAAAGCATTTCTTTTGTTTTACTTTACGCACAAATGCGAAATGAATCATTTTACTACCGCTATACAGGCATGAAAAGCAGCTATTTTATAGAGGGTCGTTTATGAAAAATGATTGCATGATTTTTTGATTAAAATATCTTTTACGTTTGTTGCCCAGTCAAAGAAGCAATTGTGTACATATATGTATAGGCAAACTGACAGGTGTAATAGTATAAATAAAAAAAGAAATAAATGCAGATGAGTTTAAATAAATTTTATATTAATATTTGTCAAACACAAACTTTCCAAAGTTTTTGTGTGTAAATATTACTTTTTTAAACTCAAACAATTCTGTAACTCGCTCTGGTATACAAGACTTTTTTATTGAATATTCTAGAATCTAAACTCTATGCGTACATTTTAAATTCTTCGCCGTATTTGGTTTTAAAAATGTTTTGAAAAAACTATCCCACGTCTTGTAATTTAAAACTATTCACTCATATAACTAGCACTTTGATGGACGCTCAGATCGCAGAATAGTTTATTTTTATTTATAAAGCAGTTGTTCATTTATTAAACTAGGGATTGTATAACTACCTTTTATTTATCCTTAAAAGCTGTGTAAATGATAAAAGTATTATACTGTTTTAAATCTCTCGAGGATTTCATCCTATATTTTTTTTTAAACTGCAACCAAATGGCGTTAGCATTGTACAATTTTTCTATTTGCAAATTGTTTCTAATAATATTTAAAACAGAGGTTCTTATTCCGCGAAACAGAATTTTCCCAATCATAATTAACGTGTCTATGTAATAAGTGAACCGTTAATTAATCAAAATTTCTACTGAAACTTTATAACTTTATACACTATCATTAATAACTTATATCGATTGAAAAAAAACGTAGTTAAAATCGTAAAAATAATCTTGTTACTTTGTACAGCCGCCACCCGCGACCCAACGTGCTATGTTGGTTGGATCGTTTATTTGATCGTTTATTGTGACTTCCGATTCGGTTCTGTGATTTTTTCCCGTTTCTTGCACATTTTCCCTGTTTTTTCGGTTATACAAAGCGCAATAATCGCTTTTCATTCGACATGTCTACCGTTAGACAGCAAGACTCGCACTGCAGTTTATCAACAACAGCCGTTGCATCCAATCAATTGATAGGCTCTCCAGATGACGTCATCCCCCCACAATTATCTAGCGGAACGAGGCAACGCAATGTCTGTAATCTAGTAGCCTGAGCACAACGCTGTATGGTTTAGTTGGATACTCTAGCCCACCCCCAATTGTTACGCCACTTGAAATGACATAGGTTTCTCGAACAAATTAACAGACGTTTCTAGAATGATCGAGAAAGGGATGTACGCGCCTATAAATACAGCGCGTGTGGGGCGCGACATTCAGGCAGTCAGTCAGTCAGTTGCTTGCTTGCTACAGTCAGAGCACAGTCATTCGGTAGAAGCGGTCATGCGGCGGACAGAAGACATAAATAGCATTATTACATAAGTTTCATTGCGTGTGTAAAGTAGTCTATTGTGTAAATAGTTATTGTGGCGTTATTATTTGTAAGAATCAGTTCGTTTGTTGCATTATTTAGTTTATTTCATTATTCGAGAAATGCGTTTAATTTATTTTATTGTTGCAAGAGAAATACTTTTTAGTTTATGTGTTTTGTATTTATTTCGTTTGTTGAAAATAAATCGGTTTTAAACCACCACACAGAACAGTTTTGTTACAATACGATAAAATCCTACGCAATGGTGCAACCTGATCGTCTATGTTCACTGTCCGACCAAGTCGATGCGCTTTGACCGCGGCATTGCAACACTATTGGATCGTTTATTTGATCGTGGTTTTTTTACACTTTACCTTTTCTTTTATTTTCGACTGTTAAAAACGCAAGAGTCGCTAAAAATATATTTTCATCCAACATGTTTTCGTTACAAACATGCATTGTAAGGATTTTCTCAACAAAATCGCATACGACAAAATTGTACAACAGCGTTGAAACGTAAGTGGCGATGTTTACAGAATACTAGTTGAAAAACGCTGACTTAAAACATGATTCATAAGGTTTTTATGTAAAAAAGTCATTTAAGAAGTCGCCATTGGGTGCAATACTTATGTCCTGATTTCCTTGAAGATTATTACGAATGCGATGTATCGTTATTTCAATTATCTTTTGTCTTGTTCTTGTCTTTCTATATGTAAATCAGTCACGTATTCCGTGTATACGAAAAGAAGGAAAAATAGATCTCTGTAAATTATTAAAACTGCGGTTTCTGATGTACCATAAGTACACGTTTATGCAAATTTTTATTACAGCAACTGCTTGAGTTTTCATTTGTAAAAACATTTGTATAATATTTACAGTGAATTCTTTATTAATTTAAATTCTCTTTGAAAATATTCTGTAATTACTTTGAAATGAATTTCAACAAAACTGGAAAATGGGACGCAATGTTTGTATTTGTAAAATCAAATTATGCAATGTCATTACATACAAAGAACGACAAGAATTTTAAATTTTGTTTTATATATTTTGATATTTATATTCATTTTCTATTTTGTTGCATTTTTTACATTCTTCAATTTATTGTTAATTTTATTACCATAAATTAAAAAACTATTTTTATATTGAATTTTAAGTGTACTTTTCTTTAAAATTAATTCTAAAAAATAATTACCAAGTTTTCAAAAATGTTGTACACATATTTAAGGGGAGATTAGATAACTTATTTTAAGAATAAAATGATTTATTAAGGAGATTGATCCTTCAGACCGTAAAATATGTTATCGGGAAATTTTGAACTGTGATCACAAAACGCATTGTATTGCGGTTTTTATTAGCGGTAATCAAGCACTAAGCTACACAAAATTTGGTTTGCTGCTTAAAAATTTCAAAAAACATATATTTTGTCCTAAAAATTGAATAAAAAAAACATGGTGTTCGTGAATATTTCTTTACAGCACGTCACAGATTTCGAATTACGAGAAGACAAATTAACATTTTGAAGTTTTTTCTTTTCAAACTTATGTTACAAATACTGACAAAGGCTTGATCAATATTTTTTTTCGAGAAATTGGATATTTCCGAAACAAAAGAATGTGCATTTTACATGCACACACAAATGCAATTGTTCGTAAGATAGTGTTATATTGAACAGCTGTTAAACAGTCATCTTAATATTTGCACAAAAAAAACAAATTAAACTCTAGAACTACAACTAGCGTTGTCCCGTTTCTGATACCCTTAACGAGACGTCCCGCTCAGGAATCAGGATGTGTGCGGAACGCTAAATATCCCGCTTTTTATGATTTTTACAATTTTGTACTTAGAAAAGGTAGTTGTGGTACAATATTGTCAAAAAGTTATAAATTATACGCGCCACAAAAGTATACTAGCTTGTAGCTAAGTGATCCATAATTTGTACGCAAGACTGTACCCGTGGAAACGTAACCCATACAGTATTCATATGCATGTATACTTTTCTATAAATTGTTGAACTTTAAACCGTTATTTATAAATAATTAGACGGTCAAAAAATGTTTCTTACTTTTTTTAAACTCATAAAAAATGCATGGAAAGACTGTCAGTTTTTGGAAAGTTTCTGACAGTTAGTTTTTTTTTATAAATAAGAAACTGGTTCAGAGCTACAGAGATCGTATACAATCAATGTTAATTATCCAATTTTTAATTGAATTTATCTCGGATTATATCGATCGACTTCAAATTTTCAGGGTAATTGTACCTATTATCATGTCCTTAATAAGTATACAAAAATTAAGAATTTTCTGGCGGTGTGCCTTAACCACGACAACTACCTTAAAAGTGCAAAATGTCAAGAAAAATACTCATTTAAAAAGTAATTTATAGTTTTCATAATAAAGTCTAAATTACACTATAACTGTTTTTTTTTAGTAAATATTGACTATTATTAATCTAACAAGATGTTTTATTTTACTTCTCATCCTGATTTGTAAAGAAAATTTCACGTTTTTTTGTATTTTAAATAAAATTAGTTGGATCCCGCTTTTTAAACCCTTGTTCCGCATTTGAAATAATTATTTCCCGCAGATTTGTATTTTAAAGTTGGCAAGCCTAACTACAACCAACATTTGTTTTTAATAGAATTCTCCTGCGATTTATTTACGTATTGTTTACAACGGTAAAGAATAGGCATTCAAGTCGTTTAACAGTGCATTTTTATAAAAGATGCATAGACTTTTTTGTTTCCGTTAAAACTTTCAGAACGAACATAATATCTATATTTTAAACTGTGGCGTTACCTGCGACAGTATATACAGAATGATTACAAAAATAAGGTGCAGTGGAAGTTGTAGGACTATTACGACCCTTCCTTGCCGAGCTTCCATGGCATCTCCACTGGTTGCGTTGCCTTTCGAAATCTGCAACCACGATTAGAGATAACGACACATGACAGAGACATCCGATTATGCGTTGAAGTAAAACAAAAGTGATTGGACTATATACTAATTCCATAGTAAATCTTTGTTTGTTTTTTCGTAGTTTTTAGTGTATTTGCCATATGGCAACATACACTATTGGCGTCGGTCGGATGGCGGGACCTAGGGGTCGGACCAAAATTTCTCGACGTTTCATAACCTCCTAAACACTTTGGCACCATTTTTGAAAATGTTTATATATATATGTATATATATATGTATATATGTATATATATATATGTATATATATATATGTATATATATATATATGTATATATATATGTATATATATATGTATATATATATATATTTATATACGTATATATATATATATATATATGTGTGTGTGTGTGTGTGTGTGTGCGGGCAATAACTTTCGAAAGAGTTAATTGATTTTAACGAAATTTGGCCCACGTGTTGAAATCCATCACCGCAAGAAGCCTATTTAAAATGGGCGTAATTGGGGCATTTGTTTCAAAATTGACATTTAACCCTTTAGTAGTAATTAAAAAGTGTCCTTAAAATTTTAATAAAATCGGCCCGACAGGACCGGACTTAAAAATTTTTTGAAAACACTAATTTGCAGATAGTCACTTATTTATTGAAGGGTGTCTTTGATTCGGTGTAGACGTTAGATTGATAATATTACAGTTAAGAAAAAAAATGTTATTTTAAGGGGTGTATTAAGGGGTTAAATTTTTTATTTTGCCCCAAAACAAACTTAATTTCACATAATAAAAGTATAAAACCACACGGCCCTATACAAGCAAATACACTATATTGTCGGCAGGGTTTTGGCACTGCGACCCGGATTTTTTTTTATAACTTATAATCGAAGGAGACTTTTACTCAAAAGTAAACTGTCAAAAAGTTTGAAAATGAAATGAAAAGCAATTGTAAATTTGTACTGCCAAAAATTTTAGAAATTAAGTGAAAAGCAGCTATTTTATAGGAGGTACCTACGTGCAAAAAATACCTTGTCAAAAATTTTGATTTGACACTGACCTTAGACTATGGTCACATAAGTGCAGTTTTTATGCAATCAGTAGCAGTCTAAGACCGTATTCAAACTCTTTGTCATGTAGAATATTAGAATGTACTTACACAAAAACAAATGATTGATCTATATAGAAAAAGGTCACTTTTCAAGCTAAATTAATATGCGTAAAAAATTGTTGTTTCGAAATGAAAATTGCACAGAAAACTATGTCATATATATACAGTTTAAAAAAATGTCGCTTGAATCGATCAATTATTATTCAAGCAAAAATGATATAAAATTCTTCAAAGCTTTTCTTATGTAACTCAGCATAGAAAATCTACTATTTTTGCAATATATTTTATAAGTTAGTAACCTTTGGCGAACAAATAAGTTTTCGGTTGTTTATTTTCCTTCATTCGTTATAAACAAGTATATGTACGTAACAAAGGTATAGGACGAAAAGTAGAAAATTTAATATTTGAAAACTTCCATATAAGAAAAAGCACTTTATATACGGTACATGTATGTACCTTCAGCTTTTGTATGAAACGTTACATAGTTCGCCGCTTTATATAATGGCGTTGCTCTCAAGAGTCTTCACTTCACATCTTGGAAATGGTAGTTTATGTATCTAGACCGTAATGTAATTTATTTTGTACGGGTTGTGACATTACGTTATGGTGAGAGTCAGCGAGTTTTAATAGTCACAAGACTCGTAATAGCATAATTTCTAGCATAATCACTAGAGTCGTTATAGCCTAATAGCACAGATACATACTACATTTTTTGCACGTACTTAAAAATAGCAGATTTCACATTATAATAAGAATACATTTAATATACAAATACATAGCTATATTGTTTGCTATTATATTATGAAACACCTATTGTTGCCATTCCAATGCAATATTAGAAAAAAAAATTTAAACAGTGTCACAGTCGAAACTCAACCCGAATTTTCCACTATAGCGGTGGCTGCATTATCATTTATTCTACAATAACACATTTATTTGTATATTTAAACCTTACGTAGGTACTTATACCGAAAGGAAACTATAAGTTATAATTTTAATATTTTTGAGAAATCTATTTGTGTCAATTTGCAATCTATTTCTACGCCTATTTTGCTTTCTCTAACCGAGCTGGGTAGAGTAGTGGTGACAGCACTAGACTCACATTCGGGAGGTCCGAGTTCGAATCCCGGCGGGGGCAGATGTGGCTGGGACTTTTTCCTACTGCCTCTCGCCGAGAAACGGTAATTCCTGTACCGGCCATCTTAATTGAAGTTTTCCATGGTTTCCCTCAATTAATTCCAGATAAATATCGAGATGGTTCCTTATTTGAGGCCATGGCCGATTACCTATCAAACTCCTAGTTCAAAAATTACCTACCTTATCCTAATTTCCTATAATTCCTTCATTCGCCCATTGCTATTAGTTAAGTTGAAGTTTTAAAACTGTAGAAAAATAACGGGAAGTGTGGTAATTGGAAAATAGTAATGGTGCGAATGGCGTCTGTTATGACATAAAGTCGAGAAACGGAAGTTAAACGCATTATTATTATTATTATTATTATTTTGCTTTCTCTGTCAATGACCAGCTGACAGTATAGATGGTCATTGACAATTATTTTATAGGAGAATATGCAAAATGTAATTTTTTTTAGTATGCGTAGAAATGAGGAAATATACTATTTATATCGAGCATAAGAAAAGATTTGGTTTCTGGTTTGTAGATTTAATGTCACTGTTTTCAACTAAATGAAAATTTCCATTTTGTTGTAATGTTTTGTCTTGCGTTTTTTATGGGTCTTTTATATGATATTTGGACGGAAGTATCACTGGTAAATAGGAGTTGCTAGGCGCAGTATCAATTTGGCACCCAAACTTAATGTATACCTAATGTACTATTCAGGTACGCTCGAGTTAATTTCAGATTTCACCGCAAATTGACATTAGTGCAACTAAATCTACTGGAAAAACTGTAACAATTAATATTTTTAGCATGTTTGTACATATTTTAACATCAATAGAATTTTTGTCCACCTATAACTTTTTGCATTAGTATTTACCTCTCGTTTTATACGTTACCTGCGAATTGATCCATATTTAAAATGGCCGTCATGTGTGTCTTATACTCTCAGTTGTCTTTATGGTATCTTCTTTGATCTATCCTTCTGCCTGTGTGTGTGGTTAATACTCAATAAATTATGGCTTCGATCAAGGTTCGTATATTACAGAGGTTGCGTCGTTTCATTGGGTAATAATAGGGAATTATGTCATTCGGCGGACCTGTTAATTGATTATGTGGCAATGGCTGTTGTTCGTAATCTTTAATGGCATCAGTATTTTACAAATGTCAGAGAAATCAAAAGACAAAATATTGACATTATTTGCAACACATTGAATTTTTAAGGAAAGGGAGTTGCGTAGTTAAATATAAATTGTATTTTTGATATTGTCATTATATGTTGATAAAAATATGAACGATCCGCCAGCTGATGTCATGACTGCGCTTACGTTGATGATCAGATGGAATGAGGCAGTCTCTGTAATCAACTAACCTTCGGTCCCTATATATTTACTTACAACGGCTAAATGGACAAATGTTGAAAACCCAAATACTAATCGTATTTATTTCAATTGTTTTAACCGAGGCTGAAACATTAATTAAATTCAAATTATATTTCCGAAATAATGCTTCTTTTGGCACGGTAGAGTAAAATTGATTCATGAGATTGAAATGAAACGAACCTGTCGCAATGTACGTATACTATATATTGAAGAACTTTAAATAAAGTAATGTTTTGATTTTATTTACAGCTGTTTGGATATATTTAATTTAATAGTATTTAATAATATCCAAACAGCTGTAAATAAAATCAAAACATTATTATAACAACCAAGTATTTGGACTTCGGTTAATAAATGAAATTTACTTATACATTCATAACTCTCGCTTTAGAGGCGATGCAAGTCTAGCTGTATCTAGATAAAAAATCCGCTCTCGTATGAAGTGAGTTTAAGGTTACAATTTGCTATATTATGAAGAATTGGAAGTTTAGATATCGCACCGTAGAGTAAATGATAACTCATTCCGCCGCGAATGTGGAAAGATTCTGGTTTGAGTCCAGACGGTGTAGGTGGATAAAAAATAAATTTTTCTGATTTAGCATTCTAACAATTGAATATTTAACAATTAAACTGACGTTCTACAGTTTGTAGATAAATTTAATATTTCATGTTCTCTTATAATTTACCTTTGATAATATACAGGTACTATTTAACAATATTTGTTACTATATATACGACAATTAATTCAAAGACTAGTTTAGTGTTTGAATAAAATAACATTAGTAAGCTGGATTCCAAAAAAATTCTATTAATTTAAATAAAGTAGCGGTGAGGTAGAACGGTTGCCCCGTATCCTAAACGTCGTAGGTTCGATCCCGACGCGGTCGATGCCATTATTTTTATTATGGTTTTCTTTTTTGGTTTCTTTTTAGAATCGTTCCAATTTTACTTCCGTAGTGTGTACTGTAAAATACATAGTTTCTTTTTATAAATCCTTTAAATTTTTTAAATTTGCAATATTTTGTGCATGACAAAGATGTATTCATGGAAATTTTTAACATTTAGAACTGAAAAAAATTCCAAACACTGAAATTCAAAATTTTGAATGTGTAGTTTTTCTTGTTACAAATGCCGGTTGATTTCCTTAACGATAGCTATAGAAAAACTAATTCTCCATTTCTTTTCCTTAATACGGACCATTTATTATTTCTTTTCGGCAAAAGCGGCTTGTATATACAATATAATGTGGGTAACTTTTCATATTATAGCTTTTATTTTGATAATGCGCCGTTTGAAAAGTCACGAAATAAACTTTGGCAATTTTCACGTAGTGGTTGAATAAAAATATGATGTTGAAACATGCTAAAATTTAATATTATGTATAGTTCAGAGGTCACCAACTATTTTAGATGGAGATCCGTTGTTAAAACGTGCCATACTTTCTGCGTCTGGTAAACTTCGTTGATTCAAACCATACAAACCGATTTACTTTCCTTTTGTTTATTTTACTGATTTACTTAAAAAAACAAAATAATGCTCCTGATAATCAAAGTACGGGACTAGTAACACAAACCTTTTATTTAGTCACAAATAAACCTTCAAAAAATTTTGTTAATCTTTGATTTGTAGCATAAAGTTTTATATTTGTAATACGAAAAAATACATACATTACAAATCAAAGGATATATTTTACGAAATTTTATTTGCATTTTCGTTTAGAGTAAGAAAAGTCGCACATCTTTTTATTTTTATCTCAATCTCCTCAAGAGCAGTCAAATATGTGTCTGTGATTTGAATGCGGACATGATCCACCAATTGGCAGTCCCTGGTTTAGCGTATACATATCTATGTAGTACAATCAAATAGCACAAAATAATAAGGAAGTTTAGATATCGAAGGTTTCACATAACAAGGGTGTAACTTTTTTATTGATCAACACATAACTATATGTATTTATTTTCATATACGAATAAATAAAAAATAGCACACTAAATGCATATACTTTCTTTATATTAGAGTAGATTTTAATCTAGCGAATACTCTGAAAGAAATATTTTCAAAATGTTATCACAATTAATTGGGTGCCTAATATAGATCCTACAGCTACGCTGAAGTCACGCTTAAAATGTCTCGTTTAAAAAAATGGCCTGAAGAATATATTAATATCACCTCTTTGAAGTTATACTTCTTTTACCGCGTTGAGAGTAAAATTTTAACAGGTAACGAAAGCTGCACGCGCACAGCTAACGGAAATTCGACAGTATGAAGATAACCATAAGAGTCTCAGACTGAAATAACAGATGGACATAATCAGTTCAGTTTTTGTCATCTGGAAACCATATAATATACTAGACGACTACAACCAATAGTCGTTGTAAGTTTCATTCAGTGGAATTTATAATATCGTATTTTTCTTTACTCAATGAATTGATTATAAAAGTAAAAAACAAAATAAAATTTTGAAACTGTTTTCAAATATTAGAGGTCAATTTTTTTAAAAGTATTATTATGTAGCTTTTTGAAGAATTCATTTGAATAAATTATGTACATGTATATATATTTTAATCGGTTTTTAATCATGCCAAAGAAGTATAACTTTGAATGCGCGCATCCACTTTTTTTATTAAACTACTTATTATAAACAATAACAGAAATTAGTTTCACGGGTAATTGGAATAAAAAATCAATTTAAACACTTATTGATTGCAACGTTTCGTCTTTATTAAATCAAGACTTTTTCAAGCTCTCAGCATGTTTAAAGAAGATATTATTTTCTACAATTTTCAATTTTATTGATCTTTGTAATGCAAAATTGCCTTTTATATCATAGTTTTATTATAATTTAAACATGCTGAGAGCTTGAAAAAGTCTTGATTTAATAAAGACGAAACGTTGCAATCAATTAGTGTTTAAATTGATTTTTTATTCCAATTACCCGTGAAACTAATTTCTATTATTACATATTTTGGAATTGAACTTTAAAGATGAATAAACAATAACTTTTTATTATTTGTTTTACTTGCCCGCCTTTTAATTTTTAATAAAAATGTATATCCTTCAAAGAAATTTGCAATATTTGTTATAAGATCCCAAAATTACTGTAAATCACTAAGTCAGTATATTTTCATTTTTTACTGGACTTAAGTCTAAACTGTTTTCTCTTTTGTTTGGTATTGACGGCTAAAAACTAGGTTTTTTAACTTAAGTTGTTTATAGCTGACCAAAGAATAATAGATTACAGATGTTCAGCAAGCAAGGTCATTATGGCATATATATAGATTTAAAACAATTGTTTCATCACAAATCCGTCATTTTATAAACATCCGAGTAAATAAGTTATAAATAATAAAAATTCCACAGTCTATTTGTGGCACTACTAAGTGCTTCGTGCAATGCCAAGTTTCACCGACACCCAGTATAATTAATATACACAAGAGCAGCGATAAACCGTATATATTTTGACAAGTGACATTGTCACTTGTATCTACCACACCTGTTTTATTACCTGATATTACAGAAATGCACTTTTTCCCGAGGGATTTTCTTCAATCATTTATCTCTTCACGTTTCTAAATGTTCTCTACATTAACATTTTATTGAAACTCTTTAGATTTCTCGCTATAAAATTTCTTTATTTTTTGTTGTAAGTACTTAGATATTAGTATAGATTTTTTTATTTGACATTGATTAATTAAATAGAACACGAAAAATAGACATTTGCCATCAATTAATTCGTGAAAAGCTGGAAATTGTTTTGATCTTTTTATTTACATGGAAGAAAAGTATTTTGTTCACGAGCATCTGTTATTTTTAAAGCTTATGTTGTTATTTTGTATGAGCAATGTACTGCTAATTTTTTGTCATTTTCTAACTGTTGTGTTTTCGTGGAATGAAGGTTTAAATAAAAAATTAGGAACGTTATCTTTGATCGAACACTAATTTATTTCTCACTAAAAACTAATATCTGTTTTTACATTTATACAAATTATATAATAAAGGTAATCATGTTACGCAAGTAATTTTGTACATTTTAAATATCAGTTATCATAACACTAACAAATTTAACATCACATACGTTAAAGTGTAACAGACAGAATTGCGTCGTCACTCGAGTTCCGTTACAAAACAAAACGTAATTTCAGTTTAATAATTCGTTCTGAATTAAAAATAGAACATAAAAGCTGAGTGTTACGTTAATTGTGACTAAGTAAGAGTCTATTTACAAGAAGAACTGTTAGTATAAAAAACTTAGAAGTCAACTAAAAGTTGAAACTAATTATAAAAATTATAAATCTGAATAAGCACCATTAATTATAAACTTTAAGTATTATCTAGAAAACAGAAACTAATTTATTTTCTAAAGTATAAAAGATTTAGGCATAAATGTACATATATTCTCAAAGTTTACATTAATTACAAAAGTTTTGTCAGTTTGTCTGTACATATATAAGTTGACTGGGTGACACTAAAATTTAATTAAAACAAATTGAGAACTTCCAAACATTTATATCGTATTTGTATGTTCCTCTTCCACAACAGTGCAAACCAAAACCGGAATATGGATTGAAGCGCGGTGGCTATTTCTGTGTCTGCAAGTATCGCTTCTACTTTCCCGGTGGCAATTCAACATGGAAGGGTTTTCCAGGAGAAGATGTCGAAGGCGGATATTTAACTCCAAGGTATAATAAAAACTAGAAGAGTCCTAACGTGATTTCGCTTCATAGAACATTTAGCAATGGAATAGATATTGCCTAAACCTGGCCACAAGCATAGTATAACGAATACACATAGTTAAATTCGTCGTCTGTCAGTACGTAAATCGCGCAAACGAGCTGCGCAGGTTGTGGTAGCTTGCAGAACGATCAAGCACTCTTTTCTTATTGGTGTTACCTACATATTAGTCAGTGTGACTGTAGGCCGTACAGTGCTTTGTCTATTACCCAACGCAATGTTAGCATTTAGAAACATTTGTCTGATACGTAAGATGCAGCCGAAAAAACAAACGACTGTCTCAGTGTCGCCTACACCAAACACGATTGTGATTGGTTGTCTCAAGGTCAAAGAAATTGTTTATCGAACATGAAAGTGCGGACAAAATTTGATTCTACTATACTATGTATTTGTTATACATATGCTATGAATATGAAAAAAGCTTCGGTATCATGTTTCGTATAGATTCGAGATACTTCGGTTATTTTTCCACTATCTGATAGATACCATCAAGTACATCCATATACTTTCGCCTCAAAGTATGGAAACGCCTTCAAAAAACTTAATTTTTTATGGATCCTTCTCTAATAAAATTTACTCTTGAGCAACAGATGCAGAATTCACTTGCAAATTAATATTTTTTAATTGCTCATCGTATTACAAAATTTGGTACTTATTTAAATTTGTCTTTATTGTAATAGTACTTAGGTATATTCTATCAATTATAACTGTAAAAGTGATTGACAAGAAGTGAGTGGTCAAGAAGTGGTGCGTTTACCCGACTCGCCCTATTTTTTTTACTGTTTGAACGATCAAGCTACTAGTTCTCTTCCAATTTTAATACAACATTTCCAAACTGACTGTAACAATTTAAATCACATTTTAATTTCTTGTCATATCGGGACTACTTTCAGCTGGACTGGCAGGAAATGAACTAATCAATCAAAGTTCTAGGTACTTGCATTTAGATTGGTTCATTTTACGTTAGTCGGGAATTTTTGTTTATAGGATTTAAACATACTGCGTACGTTTAGTCTGGAATCGTTCATTTTTTGCAGATTTGGATAGGCTATTACATTCTGATTTAAGCAATATATCTTTATTTGACATTTGCATTGACAGCTCCCGAGATATTAATTGTTTAAAAGTGAAAACAAAAATTTAGTATAACTGCTAAGAAGTAAACGGAACCCAATTTGATTTTTTTGTTTTTTGAACTGATAATTAATTTATTTAGCATTCTATGCGCCGTTTACTAATTTGTTTCAAATAAATAAAAATTCTGCAGTTACCCCGAATTTTATCTATTAAAACATGTGAAATTTTATATATAACGTTGTGTTTCGTAACTACTTTGAACTAGTTTCTGGAATGTCACTTGTGTGTAAAAGAGAAATATTATGTAGTAGGTTAAAAGAACTTCGTATTCACGTTTAGAGTTCATGTTTCATTTTGATCTGACATTATATCTTTGACCGTAAGGCAAAGTGACTTATGTAAAAGTTTTTGTAACTTCGTTGATATCCTCATACAGATCAAGGTCGCCTCACCTATCAAAATTTGAAAATTTTGGATAGTGTACATTATTCCTTGCATATGAACAAATAATGTAAACCAGATATTTCGTTTTTATATCCTTCCTCTTAATTGTAAACAAGAATTTAAAAAAATGTATTCATTTCAAACGGCTGAGATTACACGCCATCTGAACTGAACTGAACCTATCCGGTACGTCACTGTCGTGCTTAGAAAAAGAGAGGTACATCTATGGAAAAAGATGTATACACCAGTCACCTGCGTGATTAAATCAGCTGAATTTGTCTATCGATGACGTATCTGCGTAACGGGATTATTCTTTGTTTAAAATTACATAGAAAAATACACATATTTGAGGGAATTTTTTTTTCATGTAGTAAAAAATTAAAATTCTCAAAAAAAAATTGTGAGGAAACAAATGAGAGCTGACGGTGGACTACCCCAGGCTCCGTCTGAAAGTGTGAATGAACATCTGAATCACCATTGAAGTCTGAAATGTCTTGAAGATAAAATCGCCATTAATCTTATTTTATCAAAAATTTTACATAAACCACTTTATATTTTGGCTACAGATAACATAAGAAGGGACTTTTTACAGAGGGTATATTATATAAAATTTATGGATAACTCAAGGGCTGCATACAAAATAAGCTTGTGGGTGTGAAGAACAAAGGATTTTACATGTTTTTGGTAATTTTGCACGTTTAAATACCGGACATTTTTGTATAAATACAGCGTCAGAAAAAAAAAACAACAGGAAAACTGTGACATTGAGGAAATTATAGAAAATTCATTTCGAAAAATGATGTTATAGTTCTGATCTTATAATTTGTAAATGTAGTTACCTGATTTATACAAAGTCCTAGTTCCCAAGATCCCACCAACTAACCGATCTTATGTGTAGAAACTACAATGATGATTGAAACAAATAGAGTTTTTTTAACAACTTTTGCAAACATCAAAAGATTTGAAACGTCATTGGATTTTCTTCTGAGAAAATAAAAAAATAATATGAATGGTTAAAAATTATATAATGAATCGGCCAAAAAATATTTACTAAATAATGACGTTTTTATTTTATTTTTTCAAGAAAAAATTTGAACTTCGGTATTTAAAAATATGACGTACTTGATTTACACGGTGTAGTTGGATTTTGCAAAAATATTTTCCATAGATATGGTTTTGTCAATTATGTCTTTAATTAATGGTCAACGAATCATTCATTATGAAGACACGTCATAAAAATACATAATATATAAATAAAATAACTGAGCTGGGTAAAGTAGTGGTGACAGCGCTAGATTCGCATTCGGGAGGTCCGGGTTCGAATCCCGGCGGGAGCAGATGTGGCTAGGACTTTTTCCTACTGCCTCTCACCGAGAAACGGTAATTCCTGTACCGGCCATCTTGATTGAGGTTTCCAGATAAATATCGAGATAGTTCCTTATTTGAGTCCATGGCCGATTACCTATCAAACTCCTAGTTCAAAAATTACTTACCTTATCCTAATTTCCTATAATTCCTTCATTCGCCCATTGCTATTACATAAGTTGAAGTTTTAAAAATGTAGAAAAATAATGGGAAGTGTGGTAGATGGAAAATAGTAATGGTGCGAATGGCGTCTGTTATGACATAAAGTCGAGAAACGGACGTTAAACGCATTATTATTATTATTATTATTATTATTATTATATATAAATAAAATAAAAATAAGAATTTACAGTGCTGTTAATTTTTGGCATTTTAGAACAAATTTAACATCACTTATGTTACAGTGAGATAGAAATTTAACAGCGCTGTTAAGTTTCACATTAACCATAAATCGAATATTTATTTATTTTCAGGTGCATAGCATGTCCGTCAAAATGCGATCGCTGCGATTCTCAGGGCTCGTGTATGCCCGACCCGAACTTTTTTTTACGAATGGCAATTCTTGCCGTGCAGTTGACGTGCATGACAGTCACAATTGTCATTGCATTTGTGGTCTTCCGACAAAGAAAATGCAAAGTAAGTCACCTATTACTTATCTGTTTTTAAGCTTAAGCAATTTGAGGTCATTGTCAAGTCAATCTTTTTGACACTACTCTATGTAACCCAGCATTATTGTATAGTATTCTACAGAATATCAGACAGTAGTAATGGATTGCAGAAAACATTGTTAAAAAAATTGATTTGACAATGACCTCAGATTGTGATCATATGTTTACACTATTTATATATGCAGGAGCAGTCTAATGTCATTGTAAAGAAACTCCGTGTCATGTAGTTAGATTTTACTTACACAAAAATAAGTGATTGATCTACATAGACAAGTTTTGATCAATATTCGTAGAAAAATGTTGTTTTGAGGCGAAAATGTTTAAAAAAATGTGTTAATTTTCGAGTAGAACCGATTTAAAATTTGTGTGGTCACTTTCTAAGGGTCCAGTAAGAATTTCTGGCAATGCTTTCTGCAGCCCAGCATAAGTCCAGTAAGCCTTCTGTAAGACTTTGTTTTTAACCAGTGATAAGTCTGGCTATGTTCCGTAGAAATAACGCAATATGACACCAATAATAATCTCACAGTTTGCGAGATACTGAAAGAATTAAAAATTTTAAAAAACGGTTTGCCCACTGTCATAAAGAGACAGCGCTCACATGCCACTTTTTGTATCGAAAACGCGCGACTTAGAATACTAAATCGTGATTTGACGATTAAACGCTATATCAGTTGAGTATTTTACCGAAGAGAATGTAACTTATAGACCAGGGTCGATAGCTTTGAAAATGGTAAAAAGTGAAAAAAAATTATAGTAGGATGAAACCTATTGGAAAAGGTAGAGAATATAACAAAAATGAAAGGAAAAATAAATTACGGTCGATCTGAGGTCGGAAAGGGAAGGGGGTGAGTTTTTAAGGGTAAAAAACGGTTTATCTCGATTTCCGGCAAAACTACAAGTCCTATGAAAAAAAGTTAAATGGCAAAGTTGTAGGTAATAAAAATACCTACAACTTTTGTTTTTACACTTTTTTCACATAACCTCAAAATTTATGTGAAAAATTCAAATAACCAAGTTTTTGGTTTTTTATTTTTATCTTTTGCAAAAAAATTTATTTTTTCACGAAATTTGGTGAAAACTTACCTTTTTATGTCCCAAACACACTGTAATTTTTTTGATTTAAAATATTCATTTTTTCACCTTATTTTGACTTAATATCGAAAAAGCACCCTAATTTTCAATCGAAAATTCTCACGTCAAAATATCTGCTTTTTTAGAAAAGTCGGTGGGCTTTTTGTTCCTTGAAATCTCTACTTTCTGATGGTATGAAAAAAAAATATACATACTACGGTAAATGTTCTCAGAAAATGCAAATAAGTTATCTTAAAATAGCAATAAATAGGCATCTACGCATATAATCTTATAAATTATATGCGTAGATGCCTATTTATACCTTTTCCGATGGGTTTCATCCTACTACAATTTTTTTTGGTCTCAAAAATTATTGACCCTGGTCTATTAATCGCAAAATCTAACTACAAAACAATAGATTTGGACAGTTAGTAATTACTCAAAAATGAGACCCTGTTCAATTCAAACAACAAATTTAATTTGAATAAGAGAAATATATAGTCGTTGTTTAATAAAATATTTAAAAATTTTTTTTATAATGTTGATTGGCCTGACTCTTGTCTTTGGCTAGAATATTTAAAATGAATACAGTCAATAAAAAAGAAATGCATTAAGTTTGATTATCTAACTGGCCTATTATTACAAATCAAGGTTATTAGATACAGATGTGACCTCGTTCCATTGGATAGTAGTGGTGGGATGATGTCATCCAGTGGATTGTTCATTGATATTGAGTGGTCGATAAAAATATGAACGGTCTCCTAGCTTAACGAGGTAACCTGCGTATTTAATGATCGTGATTATTAATAATATTTTTTCTTATTATTTACAGACAATTGCGTCAGGAATGTGGACTGTACTAGAAACAGTTCTTTTGGGAATATTTTTACTTTATTCTACGGTAAGGAATACACTTTTTTCACTAAAGTAATAATAGCTTACTTTTAGTTTCTAATCTAATAATCTACTACTAATACATTAGCGTCTGTGTACAGTGTACATATTATAATTCAATAAATTGACGACCGATTCAAACAGACAAAATTATAATAATATACTTAAGTACTCGATGTTTGGCCAGAATGTCAATTCTAAATTAAAAAATTGATAAAAATGGACACCAAATTATTGAACTAGATAACAATCTATATTGTTTAATGAAATTTCGAAAATTTGGTCGCCCGTAGTACGTCGTTTTATTTTTAGTCACTGACGATTTATGTAATTACGAAACACGTAAATATGGTAAAGCGGAAATAAATGAGTTTTTTTCGTTTTTATGACTTAGTTGTTAAGCTTATTAATTATTCGATAGGTCAGTGTTGAGTTACGCATTCTATGGCAGTACCTATATCACTGCCAAGTATTCCCTGAGAGACGTACCTATACATAAACACAGGAAGCTTTTATTGCAAATTTTAATTAAGTTTTTTATGTTCTTATTAAAGATTTACATTTGTACAAATTCGTATTTAAAGACATTTTTTGCATTTTTTAAAATTCGTGTTCCAGCTAATAATACTTACGGTACCTATTACAAGAAAAAATTATAATTAGCTTCACTCTCATACGTTCACATAAGAAGTTTAACTTCTTTAGTTTTTAATATTCAAAAGTTTAATTTTTTGCCATGTCAAATTGATTAATAACAATATTTACACATACCATAGCAACACACTATAAACTTCTGTCCTTGTCAGCTTCATGTAATTTAGGAGACAAACTAACTTCCCCTTTAAGGGTCGATTCTATTTCCCCTCGATTTTTTACTTTTTTCAAACAGATACGTCAATAAAGAAGTTAAACTTAAAAAAAAATAGTCATTACCCGCGGCTTCGCTCGCGTTAATGTCGATTTTAACACAAGCTCCTGTTGCCTGGTGTAACTTTTGCAGTAGAGTTGACGTTAAATCTAATATTCAGAGGGTTTTTTTATGGTGGCAGGGTCAGTAGGTTACGTAGGCTGCCTCGTTTCATGAATCACTTCAGCATATTTTTATATAGCAATTGACAGGTTCGCCGGATGACGTCATTCCCTCACTACTATCCAACGGAACGAGGTACCCTCTTCAATTTACTGACTTTGGTGTGGGATAGAGCGAGTAAATCCCCCAACGTCACTAACTTATTGACGAGAACAGTTAATTTTTCAGAAGTACATAATATGACGTAAGAGATGAATGAATAGAAATGCTTTAATCAAAATTTTATATATATAAAAGAGTTTTATTGTCATAATATAAAACAAAAACAAAAATACATTAGTTTACATGGCGGTTCCAGTTAAACACTTTTACCCATAAATTTTATAGTATCTATTCAAAGTGTAGACAGAAGTTATGAGTCATTTTCTCTACGGGAGGTTTCTAATAGTTGCTTGTTTATATATTTATTTATTTAATCACTTATTTACAGAAACTTGTATAATGATTTCAAAACAAACAAATTTAGAGTAAAAACAAATCCACTTATTTTAAACAAAATGATTCATTAGGCATAGTATGTTGTAATAAGCGATATACTAAAGATACAAAATCAATTTTGACTATAATCTTATTATTTCTTTTTAATTAACGAATAGCTCTCTTTCTCCACTTCGCGAATAACCTCCTCCCTTTTAACTATCTTTAATGTTCTATAACACATTAGGTATCTCACTCGCACACTCGGATATTTTCGATTTTTAAAGTTTGCATAGATTTTTTCGGTCAACTATCCTTACGGCACAGTAGAAAACAATTATAGACTTTAAAGTATCCTGTATTAGTGTAGGGGTCGGACCAAAATTTCTCGACGTTTCATAACCTCCTAAACACTTTGGCACCATTTTTAAAAATGTTTATATATATATGTATATATATATATATATATATATATATATATATATATATATATATATATATATATATATATATATATATATATATGTGTGTGTGTACGGGCAATAACTTTCGAAAGAGTTAATTGATTTTAACGAAATTTGGCGCACGTATTGAAACCCATCACCGAAAGAAGCCTATTTAAAGTGGGCGTAATCGGGCCATTTTAAGGGTAGTTTTTAGCGGTTGAAAAATGTTTTTGGGCCCTAAAATACCGAAAAAATGCTCAGAATCGTTTCAAAACTGAAATTTAACACGTTAGTAGCAATTAAAAAGTGCCCCTAAAATTTTAATAAAATCTGCTCAACAGGACCGGACTTACAAATTTTTTGAAAACACTAATTTGCAGATAGTGACTTATTTATTGAAGGGTGTATTTAATTCGGTGGAGACGTTAGATTGATAATAATATTACAATTAAGAAAAAAAATGTTATTTTAAGGGGTGTATTAAGGAATTAAAATTTTTACTTTGCCCAAAAACAAACTTAATTTCACATAATAAAAGTATAAACCCACACGGCCCTATATACAAGCAAATACACTATATTGTCGGCAGGGTTTTGGCACTGCGACTCGGGTTTTTTTAGATTTGATTTTATTGGATTCAGGTAAAATATTCAAATTATCCAAGAAAATATTAGGTACATTGTGTTATAAAAGGGACTAGTCAAAATTTCGAATTATCGATAAATTCTAATTATCGTCGTTCCAATTAACGAAGTTCCATTGTATATTTCATGTTCTAGTTATATAATTGATTCTTTTTGTTTCCAGATAATAATCCGTTTCTTCGAACCGTCGATAGAACGTTGCCTGCTCGAACCTTGGGCACGAGAGATCGGTTTCATAATTTGCTACGGATCGATTGTGCTAAAGCTCTATCGACACTTGATCGATTTCCGGACAAGAAAAGCTCATCGATGGGTTGTGAAAGATACTGATCTATTAAAATATCTATTTGTTATGATTTTATCTGTGTTTGCTTATATGGCCGCATTTACGGCTACAAGTTTAAATTTTATTCAAGAAAATTATAGTTTGTTAAGTGAAAATGGTTTACATTTTATTACATGTAAACCGCTATGGTGGGATTATGTTACGGAGATTGGAGAAATGCTTATTTTAGTTTTTGGCGTACATTTAAGTTTCGGCACGAGAAATGCAGCTACACAATTTCAGGTGAGTTATTTTTATTTTTAACTAATATTCCTCCGCTACTTCACTCGTATATGAATATCGATTTTTCCTGCATGATTTTGGACGTTCTTACGCCAATGAAAATATGTACCTACTTTTTATATTACAATTATCTAACATTTATTAAGGAACATTACAGTTTTACCGCGATTTTCACGATCAGTAGTCAGTAACTATTAAAGATTGTTTTAATTCGATTAGTTTTCATATTAATAACGAGCTTTTTTGTTCTAAAACTGCTTTCGAATTATTTTTAAAAATAACTGTTTTTTTATGCTTCGCAACTTCGTAGACACTCTCTAACTTCCTTTGAAGCAAAGAAAAAGTTGAAAATGTTTTCTTAGCAGTAGAACGGTTCTAAATAGCAGAGAGTGAGAAATCATTATAATACCATACTGTGCCGCGAATATGAATCACAACCTAGAATAAGGGAACCTAATTATAACTACTGAACTAACAAGCAACTTTAAGATTTGTTTCAATTCAATAAAAGATTTCTCGCAATTAAACAGACTATAAACGCTTCTTTTTTTAATTCCAGGAGCGTCGCTTTTTATGTGCAGCGATAAGCGTTGAGTTAGCGGTGAGCGGCGTCTTCTATATCATACGAGCGGTTTATATACCGCATCTGCACCCCGACCATGAATTTCTTGCGTACTTCCTCAGGTCTCAACTGACCAATTCCACGGCACTTGTGCTTGTCTTCACACCAAAACTTTGGTACCAACATAAACAAGCCAGATCGCTTGCGCAAGAATTTTCTTGCAGACTTCCTGTCGACGCCTTCAAACCGGTTTGTAAAAATTTCTCTAATCTCGTCAAATAATTAAAACCGTTGTTTATTGCTTATGAAAAAACTGGCCAAGTGCGAGTCGGACTTGCACACGAAGGATTCCGTACCACTACATAATATTTATTAACTTTATTTTATTTTTTTTATTTGTTGTTGTTGCGACCATTGTAATACACAGTCTGTGAAAATTTCAAGTATCGACCTATTGCGGTTCAAAAGATACAACCCTATGACAGACGGACAGACAGACAGGCAGCGGAGTCTTAGTTATAAAAACCCGGGTCGCAGTGCCAAAACCCTGCCGACAATATAGTGTATTTGCTTGTATAGGGCCGTGTGGTTTTATACTTTTATTATGTGAAATTAAGTTTGTTTTTGGGCAAAATAAAAAATTTAACCCCTTAATACACCCCTTAAAATAACATTTTTTTCTTAATTGTAATATTATTATCAATCTAACGTCTACACCGAATTAAATACACCTTCCAATAAATAAGTCACTATCTGCAAACTAGTGTTTTCATAAAATTTGTAAATCCGGTCCTGTCGGGCCGATTTTATTAAAATTGTGGGGACACTTTTTAATCACTACCAAAGGGTTAAATTTCAATTTTGAAACGATTCGGAGAATTTTTTCGGTATTTTGGGGCCCAAAAACAGTTTTCAACCCCTAAAAACTACCCTTAAAATAGCCCGATTATGCCCATTTTAAATAGGCTTCTTGCGGTGATGGATTTCAACACGTGGCCCAAATTTCGTTGAAATCAATCAACTCTTTCGAAAGTTATCGCGCGTACATATATATATATATACATATATATATAAACATTTTTAAAAATGGTGCCAAAGTGTTTAGGAGGTTATGAAACGTCGAGAAATTTTGGTCCGACCCCTAGGTCCCGCCATCCGACTGACGCCAATAGTGTATGTTGCCATATGGCAAATACACTAATAATATACTTTGTATAATAATTGCTGTTAGGAATATTGTTCAATGTATTTCATTCATTCACTAATAGCTTTTAAAAAATTCCGTCCGACGTAAGGTTCTTCGTTAAATATTACCAGCCAACTAGCCACCGCCTGCTTAGCTATTGCCTGCCTAGTTTTCCTAAGATAGCGGTACCGTAGTGCAGCGACTGTAATATGACTGTAATATTACGTAACAGAAAACGTTTGCATGAAAGTAAATGGCTGCCGCTTTTTAATGTTACGGTGGTGCCACAGCTCTCAAGAAAACCACATCCTTTTATTTCTACGCAAACGTTTTCAGGGTTCCGTATATCTGATGAGAATAAACGGACGAAAAATATTGAAATTCTGTACATATATGGAGTTAGATGGCCCAGTCACGGACGTATAGCGTAAATAAACGAATTCCGATTTTGTGGGGGTAAATCAGAAAAAAAAATCAAGTGCATCATGTGATATTTCAAATTAGAGGGCATGTTATGAGAAATACAACTACTTACTTATATGTTTTTCTAATTTTTCGAATTTTAAAATGCATAGTTTAAAAGATATAAATGAAAATATTAGAAAATCGTGCATCCCTCTCTTCTTATTTCCAAAAAAATTGAGCCTAATATTTTCAAAAAAAAAGGGAAATAAAGGGTCTCCTCGTAGTTTACCGGAAAATCTCAAATTCTTACGGAAAACGGAATGGTACGGAACCCTCTCCACGCGAGTTCAGCTCGCAGTTGACCGGTTTTTTGTTACGTAATTTAACGTCATATTACGGCCGCTATACTACGGCACCGCGCTCTTAGAAAACCTAAGCTTTGGTAATTCCGCAAACAGGTTCTGGTGCTATTGATTCACTGTTAGATTATTCTTCGTCACAGTGTTCATAAATTTATCAATTTTAGGATGCCGCAAATACTCACGGACCTCTGATGTCCAACAACAGCGATGTCGACGTGGGGGAGATCAGCATAGCTGACATGAGTCCAGACGACATCAGGGCTGAACTCAAACGTCTCTATACTCAGCTGGAAATACTCAAAAATAAGACTTTGAGACTGGATAATCCACATATATCAAAACGAAGGGGTGGTCGCAAAGTCGCGCATAGAAGATTCTCCTTACAGGTCAGTTAAAATTGATTTTTTTCGTTAAGGCTTTTTATGATTTAGTTTCAAGCTAATAGATGTTTAATCTGTGATTTTTAATTGTTTGTGATCAACAGAATTAGTGTTTTGTGGCTTACGATACTATGCAGAGTAGTGTTATAGTCAAATATTTTACCACTATCAAAGGGTGTTCTAAGTGTCAATAAATCTGGTTTGACAATAATCTTAGATTGTCCCAGCACATTATAGAGTATAATGTGGTTGTCAAACTTTTTATTGTGTAGAACATTTAGACTATAATCACAGAAAACAAATTATAGAGATGTCATTTTTCAAATGATATTTTTATCAAAATGTTTGGAAGAATGTTGTTTCGAAAAGAAAAATATAAAAAAAACTGTATGTTCACTTTAGAAATAATATTGTTTCACTCAATCGGGCAATTATTTTTTAAGTAAGATCGATTTTTATGAAGAAACAAGTGTGGTCACAATCTACAAATTATTTAAATCGGTTTCTCCCTCCAGAAGCTATGACTAAACAAACATAAAAAATATATACCTATATATACATTTATTTTGTACTGAGATTTGCTTGCGAGTTAACTAATTACTCTATACTAGTGCCGCGGTTGCATTCCTTTCTCCTTACCCCCGGAACTACTTCTGTCACACTTTTTTTCATTTCCGATCGAAATCACCTCCACCAAGTGCGAGTCGGACTAGCACACGAAGGGTTCCGAACCACCGTACAATATTTATTAACTTTATTTTATTTTTATTTGTTGTTATAGCGGTCACAGTAATACATATTAAGGCGCAAAAATGTCCGAACTAATAGCTTTTAAGAGATTCCGTCCGATGTAGCTAATATGCACTATTTTGGCGTTTATAGATATTGCTACTTGCCAAATTTCATAAGTCTAGGCCAATCGGAAGTACCCTATAGGTTTTGATTCCCTTTCGAGTGTTAAAATATGGGGCATAAACGGCCGTATCTTTTGATTGCATTGACCTAGAAGTCTGATTTTTTCACATTTCGACGGGATTGCAGATCTGAGTACTTGATGTTAATTTTAACTTGATATCTCCACGGGTTTCGGAGAAAAAGGGTCTTGATAGACGGACAACGAACTGATCCTATAAGGTTCCCTTTTTTCCCTTTTGAGGTACGGAACCCTAAAAATGAAGCTGAACTACATTTTCGATGATCATTTATGTGTAATCTGATAGTGTTTACAGATTTTGGTGTAGTGAAGCATAACATTTCTGTTATTTAAAAGAAAAAAAAGCATAAAATGTAATGTCGAGTTGATAATGTTTGAATTGACCTTGAACAAAACTAATAATTTTTATTAAAAATATAGTCACGGGTGAAAAAATAAAACTGATTTCTTTATTAATGTGCTCATATGTTAGCAACTTGCTTTTCAAACTACATATTTGTGGGCAAAACACAAAAACACTTATATCAAATTTTAATAAAAATACCTTTCATTTTTCTATTAAATTTTTAAGAATTTGCGCAAACACGTTTTAACTCTAAATAAATTTTAAACTAAACTGTATTTGAAAACGACTGCTTTAACCGCTTAATAGGTGGACCTACATAGTTTGAATTTATTATTGTTTTCTATAAATGACAAAAGTGTTTTGTCAAAGGTTTTATGAAGATCGTGCTTGAATTTTGCCACCTTGAGTTAAAGCTCAGTCACTCTTTACGTCAAAATATATTTCCAAATGAAAGGTTAATATAGATTAAATAGACTAAATTTGGAAATGTCGCAATGTTACGGAAAATAGAATTCAAAAAATGCGTTCGAAAATAAAACTTAAACTTAAATAAAAAATTGTTAAGTTTAATTTTTTACTGAACTTAAGCCTAAATTGCATCCTCTTTCATTTGGTATTAACGACTTAAAAACTAAATTTTTCGTTTATACCTGACACCAAATAATTGACTTATGTGGTTTTGCATTTTGACCGCAGATATAAATCGTGTAATAATAATTAGATGTGCATTATTAATGATATTTGTGTTTGACTGTGTTTCTATTTTTACATGCTATTTCACTAGAAAAAAGGAAGTCGAGAAAAGGTAAGTACAAATAACTAACTTTAACACTTATTGATTTCTTACGTTCTGTTCTATTATTCATGACTGAATTCTGACTAAATATTTCAAAGTATAACTCTAAGAAGTTGAAATGCTCGTTAAAATTTTAATAATTTGGATATATTGCATGGCACCAAGTTTATTATTAGAAATGACCCCATTCGTCGCATCAATAAAATCTTAAGCGAGTTGTAAATTTTTACTCTGCTTGTTTCTTGAAATTAAATTCAAATTTATTTTTAATGGTTCATTAAACCTGAAGTACTTTACAGGCATCACTAACCGTGCATTACGAGAAATATTTAATATTTCACGCATTTGTTGGTTTTTTATTGTTTTTTTTTTCCTATTTGATTCAGTATTTTAAATAAGAACTTTTGGAAGGATTGTTTTAGATATTCTCTTATTAATATACTTTAAGCTATGCAAAATATTTTACCAAAAAAACTAAAACGATTAAATAAATAAATCTAAAATACGATTTTAAAAATGACGTTTTTATATATAATAAATACAGATCATACGAGAGGTTTGAAGAAGCACTACTAAAACTATAAATAAGTTGAGAAATTTGCCCGACGTTTTTAATTTTAGAAAATTATATAAATTTCGAAACTCAAATTAACGTTATTTTACTCTATTTATTACATTTAGAAAATCCATGATCACGATACGGAGGTTACCTCGTTCCACAAATGACATCAGCTGGTGAACCTTTCATATTTTCATTAACCACTAAATATCAATCCTCCCACTACTATCCAACGGAATGAAGTAGCCTCTGTAATTTACTGACTTGCAAGGGCGTATCCAGCGAGGGGCAGGGGCAGCTGCCCCTCCTGGAAGCGAAAAATAAGTCGTTATTAAATTTTGTTGCTGGAATTTTTACAATTCTTGAAATAACTTTACTTCTACAAATCCAAGAAAAATGATACTAGTATAAGACATGTAACTAGAATAATTTTTTTTCAAGCAAATAATTGTAATAACTTCGTTGATAAAGCACTGCTATACAGTTGATAAAGCACTGCTATACATAATTTTCTTAATATTTTGGTTTCATTCACATTTTCCGTGATAAAATGTTACAACCTGAACGACCATGGCTTGCCCCCCCCTAGTTTTGATCCGGGGTACGCCCTTGCTGACTTGTATAAAAGCGTTGTTTTTTAAAAGTTTTTTTGTATAATATCTTATTGGCTTTTTTCGGTCGGTTTCAAATTGGATTTATCGAATAATACTATTTATGTAACATTTTTTACTAAATACAATACATTGCTTTTGGTGAACAGGCATTGCATCATAAGCACCACAAACAGCACAAGCACGTTCACGAAGCGGAAGTGACGGAAGGAGAAGTTTCTCGTACACCGGAAGACTCGGTGTGTAGCGGGGAAGGCCCGAGTGCCATCTACAATGATTTGGTGTCCACGTACAGTGAGCTGGTGGGAACACCGAACGCGGCTTCCATCAAACCACAACCGAGCTCATACTCACAGTAAATCAAATTAATGTTTCTTTTTGTTGCTGTTTCCTTTTTGCAAAATCGAACACTTGTTATTCATTTCACAAATCAGAATTGTTTGTTCCATTGATATAGAATCGGTGAATAAAGTTTGGAATTATTTAGAGCTGCCAATATTTTTTGAGAAAAAAAATGTACCCTGTCTTTTCACACTTGTTACAAAATATACTACTTTTGAGGATTAATTTTATACGATCATAAAGACAAAATGTCGAAGAAAAAATTCTTTTAAAAATGATTCTATTAAAAAAAAAACCCGGGTCGCAGTGCCAAAACCCTGCCGACAATATAGTGTATTTGCTTATATAGGGCCGTGTGATTTTATATTTTTATTATGTGAAATTAAGCTTGTTTTCGGGCAAAATAAAAAATTTAACCCCTTAATACACCCCTTAAAATAACATTTTTTTTCTTAATTGTAATATTACTATCAATCTAACGTCTACACCGAATTAAATACACCCTTCAATAAATAAGTCACTATCTGCTAATTAGTGTTTTCAAAAAATGTGTAAGTCCGGTCCTGTTAAGCCGATTTTATTAAAATTTTAGGGGCACTTTTTAATTGCTACTAACGGGTTAAATGTCAATTTTGAAACGATTCTGAGAATTTTTTCGGTATTTTGGGGCCCAAAAACATTTTTCAACCCCTAAAAACTACCCTTAAAATGGCCCGATTACGCCCATTTTAAATAGGCTTCTTGCGGTGATGGATTTCAACACGTGGGCCGAATTTCGTTGAAATCAATTAGCTCTTTCGAAAGTTATTGCGCGTACACATATATATATGTATATATACGTATATAAATATAATATATATACATATATATATATAAACATTTTTAAAAATGGTGGCAAAGTGTTTAGGAGGTTATGAAACGTCGAGAAATATTGGTCCGACCCCTAGGTCCCGCCATCCGACCGACGCCAATAGTGTATGTTGCCATATGGCAAATACACTAATAAGAATACCTATTTTTAAAAGAGGTTATGTTAAGAAATTTGTGAAGTGTAACAGACTCGATTTTGCGAATTAATTTTTTATCATAAATGTAAATATTGATTTAAAAAATAGTCATTACGTAAACATCACGATATTATTTTTTTATTTTAAACAAATCGTAATACATCAGCTCTCATTGTTTCGCAAAATTAAGACTGCATTTATTATAGCTTGTCTGTGCGAATGTGGCTAAGTTAATGTTAGCTTTCGTGCTTTAACATGGAGTGCAGTAATGATTTGTTGTGCTTCTGCACGAAACATTTATGCCTCTTGTGATCTTATATTACTTATATTACTTCAAATGCAGCCTGATTAAAAGTATATACCGAGTTCTCTGATAATACTGATACCAATTGACAGACACACAGAAATCCCGTTAAAACTTTTCATATATACTCAGGTACAACAAAATAAAACGATTATCTAAAAAAAATTTGATTAAGTGAACTTTTTTATTTGTAGTCCGATTTTAGTGATTCTTAGAGAAATGTAGATACAATTGGTTTAAACATATCTGTACAAATTTTAAGTGAAATCGGATATTTGATATATTTTAGGAAGATAATCGAAATGTTGTTTTTTTATCTAATTTCAAAACATCCAATCACATTTTAAAGATAAATAAATATTTCAGTTTTAATGCAATCTTAATTTCTGCCGAGGCTGATTTATTATGGGTCCAAAATATTTTTTAACAAAATAATTTTGATTGATCGTATGGTTTGATTTTCATGTTCTAGAAAGAGATGGGTATATTAGAACATACAACGAAATTTTTTAATAGAATTTTAACTTTATATAATTTCTTTAAACAACTTACTAAAATTAAATTCTTTTAAAATTATATTTTAGTAATTAATAAAATCAAATTCGTTCAGTGGCAATTAAAACGGTGAAGTTTTTTGACAGATTTTATGAAGAATATTTTTGACGCCGTTAAAAACTTAGAAGAATGCATGTCCAATTTAAGTTGTGTGATTCATTTATTTAAAATATCAAACACTCAATTAAATTATACTTTCTTCAAAAACTTTCTTAAAGTAATATTGTACTTTGTACATTTGAGAACAACATTTCTTTGTTTCTATGATCAATGTCGGTTTCAAATCTTTAAAATATTCCAACGCGTTTATTTGTTATTTTAAGAATTTGAGAGGAAGGATTGTGTTAAAGCTAGAAATATTGATTATAGACACTCGACAACTAAGGTTATTAGCGTCTAAACTTAATCATAACTTTGAGCTTAATTTATTATATCCACTTCATGGGGGAAACGTTAATCTTATTCATGTGACGCCATCCTCACTATTTTTGTTACAAAAGCAATCTTTGTTGATTTAATTCCTTCTTAGGATATTTGTTTATAATAATACAATTTGCCACTGAACTGAAAATAAAGTTTTTAAATATTGTTATGTAATGGCAGTTTTTTAAAATCATTCCTATTTGTTGAACCTGCTAAGTTACGTTAATTGTTTTAATTCCTAGCGAAACGGGAGTATAAGACATTGGAGAAGTCTACAAAACGGGAGAAGAGGGCCAGCTATCTCTTTTTAGAACATTTTAAATTTAATCTCTTTAAAATTAGGTTAGTTAAGTGCAAATCTAATTAGTTTTAATTTTAATTTATAGTTATTATGATGAAATTTTATTAGATACAGAGATGACCTCGTTCATTTGGATAGTAGTGGGGGGACGAAGTAGTTGATAAAAATATTGAACAGCCTTCCAGCTAACGTAATTCATAAACGAGCGACCTGTGTATCAAATAATCTTGTTATGATGTACGTTTCCTTATGTTTAATTTTATTGTGATACTAAGTTTTGCCGAATTTTTAAATTCAAACTTTAAAAAACGATAACTTTATATTTTCGGTTGCCAGTCATTGATTTTAATTTTTCACTTCTAGCTCTTGTTTTTAAAATTAAGATATATTAACTATGAGATGAAGATACTTCCATTAGAATATTGAGAAAAAATCGTTATTTTTTAAATTGACTAAATAAATATTACATATTAAATTATTGTTGCAAAATTAAAAATCAACGTGCTTGTATTTAAAATTGTAAATTTCGGTAATTCGAAATTAATTTATTTGGTACTTTGGAAACATTTCATTAACAAGGATTACAGTTTTAGAAGGAATAATTTGATTTAAAAAAAGATGAACAAGATTTGAATTTAATCTTAAGTAGATAAAACCAAGCCACTCACGATCCGAAGAGTCCCAATTATGTGACATACCCATGAGATAAATTTCGCTTTTAATTTTGAGAAAAGCTATTCTGAAATGAAAATATTATATGATGTCAATATCGAAGTCACGTACTTCTTAGGGTTATTCTGATCTTAAAAGTATTAAGTTATTATTAATACTTAAACAAATGCCCTAAAATATATTTTTTTAAGAAATCGTTGCTTATTAGAAATAAACTCGTTCTAATAATTGTTTGAACCGTTACAAATTTTTGCTGCTATATTTGTAAACTGTAAGCGTTAGGGTATAAATGTGTGTGACTTTTCGGTTCAGGATGACCCTGTGATTGCAATTTGGACATCACATGGCGGAACAGCTTGTATATTAAGTACAGTAAAAAAAGTTTCTGATGAGAATATAATTAACAAGATTTCAAATTACGTTTCTTTTATCGTGCATTCGCAGTTATTGAACTTTTGTCGTTTATCTGACCACACGTCTGTTATGACAGATAATCGTTACTCTACTGTACGTATTATTCGTTCATCTCACAGTTGTAATCGCAAATATTTTGACTTTATTTATTCATGGACAGCGTACTTTGCGATAAAAAATAGTATAGAGTTTTAAAATAAAAATCATATCCCTCCCTAAGACTATATTTATTTTTAAGTATTACAAATTTAGAAATATTTGTCACGTCGATATTTATGAAATCAAATTCATGAATATTTTTTTAAATTGTCATAGAGTCACTGTTTTCTTTAATATTAATGTTAATAATATTTTTACCGGCTTCATGTAAGCTATAAATGTCAGTGATAAATAACCAAATTGTAACTTTTAACTGTTAAATACTTGTATTTTTTTAATAGTTAATAGTTAAAAATGATTGATTATTAATTTGATATTCATAAATCAAAATACTAGGACCTAAAATTGCCAAGATAATAGTACTAAAAGTAGTTTGTAAACCTGTAGGAATTCCACGACTGCAAAAAAAATGTCCTTATCATAAATAGTAAGGAAGCGATATTATTTTCCGCTAGTCACTGATCTCTAACTACTAACTGGATTGACGATCTTTTAAAGGCCTTGTGGTGAAATGAAGACAGTGAATTACTTCGTTTAGACCAGCGGCCCAACAAGACCAACGAATGAGAATCGACGTTGACTGCAGTACAATCGTTGGCCTTCGAAAATACATCAATTTGTAGATCCTCGGCCGTTGGAAGTAGCTTTCACTTCAGAATAATTCCGCTGTATTCAGCTCATAAGGACTGTCAATTCAGTTAGAAAGATCTGTGAATGTATAGTAAATTTGAGTTGAAGAGATATCAAAGTTAAAATAGATTTTATTCCTTTGTGGCGTTAATATTGTGATAAAAACGGCAGTAAATAAAATAAAAAAGTGTTAAAAATGAATCCAATCAAAATTGTTTTTTATTTTTATTTGATGCAAATAGCGTATCTGGCTTATGAAGTTGACTTTATGGAGAAAATATCTTAATACTTGTAGCCTAGCTTAAAAAAATCATTTCTGAAAAGAAATGCAGTAATTCTGGAATGCTTGTGTTTTGTATATTGCAAATTGTTTGTCTATAGAATAGATTTATAAAATTTGAGCTGAAATCATTTTTAAAACCATTTAAGCCGCAATGTTTTCAAATGCTTTAAAATTTGAAATGTGGATCCAACTATAATACAAGTTTGTTTATTTTTATTTTTTTACTTCAGTGTATAATTAAAGAACAAACATTCTTATTTTAGCGTTAATATCAATAATTTCCATAATTTTAATAATATTTGACTATTTCATATAAATAACAAGGAGGTGTAGAAATATGTTTTACTCACCAACATTTTTCTCCTATAACAACGATATACTTCGTTTGCTATTTTTGTAATTTTGTAATTTTAAAAAGCGCTATTTTTTCAGTGCGGTAAAAAATCGCTTGAAAAAAAGATTTTTGAGAAATGTTTGAATCTATATATCTTTATTGCATTCGTAATGTTTTATTGAAAAAGATAACCCTGTTACGCGGAGACTGTAGAGTTATTTGAAAACAGATTGCTAAAATAACTCTTGTAGAAGCGGTCTTTATCAGAAATTGGAATTCAGAAGGCGTTAATTGCGTTTTATTATTAATTTTTGTTATAAATAAAACTGGTTGTCAAAAAGCTCAAAGAGTCTTATTCATAAACATTTAGTATTGTTATAATTTGTATAAAATATATATTATTTTAAATATAACAATAAATATATAAAAAAATGTGAATTTTATGCGGGTCATGTAGAAAATAATTATGTAAGAATTTTATATATCATGCCAAAAATGCTTAGATAATTGTTTTAGAATAATAAATTGCAATATGTCTACTAAATATCAAATTATTTAGTGAACACTTTGTTAACTTATAGTTATTGTATGTTCATATAAAAACATAAAGGCAAATGTACATGAAAATACATCTGCCACAATTATTTGACTGAGTGTGTATTCGTGTTATTTTGCCTTAACACAATTTTAACTGTAGTTTGTTAGAAAAATATCAAACTAGAAACAAACGATTCAAATAATATGAAATTTTAAACAAATTTCACATCATAATTTTCCATTGCGTTGATTTTAAAATACATAGTTTAAAATAAAATGCTCAACCTAAACGCAGGAATTGATTAAGTTATTAATATTATAATTTAGGCGACAAAATATAAAATTATCACTCCCATTTTTGAGACCAATAATTAATTCCAGATGTTTATCACCATTGTTAAGAACACAATTTTTTATAGTATTATTGCTCCAAATTATTATTGGGAATCACTGATCTCTATATCATTGGCAGGATTGACGATTCTGTGAGAGAGCAAAAATATTGGAAAAGATACTCAGTAACATGTTAAGATAAGAAATAGTTTTTAGTAACCACCACTCATTCACCATTATGATATTTAGTATCTTTTGTACCATTTCGAGGCGCTGTATATCTTCAATTCAGAATACTTTCGCAAATCGTAGTATTCAGTTCATAACAACCGTCATTCGAGTTAGTATAGAGGTCAGTGTTAGAAATCGATATATTTGATAATATTTTAAAAATAAAAATATCCATCAACACTGTCGTCTTAATATCCATAGTGTCAGTAAAAACCAATTATGTTGCAAATGAATATTTAATCAAATACATAATATTATACATATATTAATGATCGTATTTGTTATCAAAGATTAATTATTTATTAGTATAATAAATTATATATACATAGATAGAAACGCTATTGTAAATTATATATAAATGTAGGTATAACTAGTTTTTATAAATGTGTCTAATAATTAAAATTTTGTAGATATATTTCGTCAAAAATCAATATTTTACGCAGTTATCTTTATAAAATAAAAACAGGTTACTATTTCCCTTGCAAGCTTAGAAAACTCACTTATATACTAAAATCGTTCTACTGTATTACCTTGTCAAAAATAGTGTGTTTTAAAAAAGTTTTCTTTTTAATTTGTGCATTTTGAATTTATTAATTAAAGTTGACGCAGCCTAAAGACAGAGGCCAACCACGGGCATAAGTAAGGTTTTTTTCCAGACATTGCGCGCTCGGCTGTTGGGGAGTAAAATGAAAAAAAGCTTCATGCGTCAGAGTTAACTCTTACTTATCTAGCGTGCTGTCTTAAATCATTAATGCTTCGACGTCAGCCGTTTTTTTAATAGAGTGTAAGCCATTTTTCATGACATCATTCCTGATACAGTGAAACCTCGGTAACGTAAAAACGTCTATAAATGAATAAAGATATCTGTTATCTTCCCCACAAGATCTGAAAGCTCCTTTACTTAAAATACGAAACCTCTACAAGTTAAACGAATATTTGAGCATCTCAGTAACTCAAAGTTGTGACTAAAAGTATGTACTTAGCTCTATTGTAACATTTGCATTTAATCTAGTCCCAAAGCACATAAATGAAACCTTACTTATCGAGGTTCTACTGTAACAGGAAAAAATAAATTAGCAGGAACGTGGATGAAAAAATGTATTATAATTAATGCACGATAATTACTTCTGCGACATTTCGATAAAAATTTAGATCTAAAAAATTAAAAAAAAAACATATTGGTGAAAATTTCAAAATTGTGCAATGTTTAAATGAAATAAAATATTACCATAATAGGTAGTTCGCAATATGTGTTTTTTTTAAACTTGTTAGATGCTAGATGAAGATCGAAACGTCGCAGAAGTAATTATAGTGTATTAATTATAATATTTTTTTTCATCCACGTTTCTGCTAATTTATTTTTTAACTTGTTTAAATCATGGATGCTAATATCAATCTGGATAGATTAGAATATACTTACACACGTTGAACGAACAAATTGAAAATTATATATTTTCAGGTTTGTTGTTACGCAGTTTTAGTTGTTAAATTTTTTCGTTTATTGTTCTACCTTATGTCAAATTCATCTGCTAGGTAAACAACATATTGTACATTTAAGTGATAAATTTACCGTACCGCAATTTTAAGTGACAATACTATTTTACCGTTGGATTAAGAATAGACCCAAGATATGATATTATACAGTTAATAAAATATTGAAACGTTAACCATAAAAATGAAATATTCAAAATTCAGTTGAGTCTTGATTATCCGTATTTCTGTTATCGTACACTAAGATATATACCGGATATATTATTGAGTCGATAAACAAGATTTTGAACTTTTCTTGACATTCATTCACATTGCGATTATTTGATTAGAAGATTTTTGTGTGGTACTAATAATTATTAATACCGTGGGAAAGATCTTGAAAATATTGGTTTTTGAAGAGAATTTAAAATAGATTGTGTAATATGTAAGAAAAGTATCTGGTATTTTATATATTGATTGCGCAAATATAAAAATGCATATATGTATATGTAAATTGCAATAAATTTAATTGCAGGCTAAATATTTTATTTTATTAAAAAACTCGGCAAACAAATAATTTACGTTAAAAGTTTTTGTTTCATATGAAAACATTAGTATGATAACATTGTCGACTTTTATACAGAAATATTTAAGAATCAGTCACTTTTCGAATTCAAATAATTATTTTGGGGACAAGAATTTTTTAATCAATTCCTAAACAAAGTTATTGATTGTTACTTTTGAAGTAACGTAACGGAAATTTTAAACAATATTTAAAATTTATTTGTCTACTTTTTAAAGTCGACATATTTTTTGAGAAAAGGACTGAATAAATTATAATGTAACCAAAAAACGAAATAAAAATGAGATGTGTTTATTGTAGAGAATAATTTTATTGAAAGTTAAAAACTTTATGTATCGATCCGTCAAAAATATGTATTAAAGTGGGACCAAAATCTGTTCTGAACAGCTAAGAAGCAGTGTGGTTTTATCGAAATAAAAAAAAATTCCCAAAAAAATAAAATTTCTTAAGCACTGCGCTGGTCAATAATTGGATTTTTTTTATCAAGCTATCACATTAAATCCTCTTGTTCACAATTTTCAAAATCAAAATAAATAACATTTTTGCCTCAAAGGAACATAAGATTTTTTTTTAAATTAGCATATGTAAAAATATTTATTTTTATTTTAAGTTTCCCTTTTTGTAGCTGATATTACATAAAAGTATATACCTATTAGATTATTATATGATGTACCTGTTTAAATAAAAAATACACTACGTAACAATGTTTTATTTATTTTATGATCCATTTTAAATTAGTCACAACTCATTTAATCCTATTTAAATATTCATACATTAAAATACATATTGAATAAATGTTTGCTAGTATATATAATCGAAATTATTTTTTTTGATAACCCAAAATGTTTCACTCGTAAACCGGTACATCTGATTTGTTGACGGAATGCCGGAAGCTATAACTAAGGTAACCCTAAACTAAAACAATGTAAATTAGGGTGCTATTTTTTATTTTTATTTTTTATTTTATTTTGTAAATCCAGCAGGCTAACAGACAATAATGTCCAGTAATAAGCCTGCACATAATATTATAATAAGACAAGATTCAGTACAGCGCATTCATCAAAATACAGAAAAAAAAACATGAAATACAGAAAAAGAGAAATTAAAACATATATTAAATAATTAGTAAATAGAAGAACTAAGGAGGATATACTGAACTGTACTTGTATTATGACCTCAAAAAAACAGAAATTTGTCTCTTAAAACTATAATGAGAGTCCGCAAAAATATCTATATTCGTTTTGTTGTTGATATCGTTGAAAATGTACGCCATCCTGAAAAGTGGAGAGTTGAAGGCATAATTGGTCATAACTGAAGGCATATCTCGATTCCTAGTATGATAAATGGGAGTAGACAAGTAAAATCTCGTTAGTAAGTCAGGTGAGTCTATTGATCCGTTTAAAATTTTGTGTAAATAACACAAATCGGAAATTTTTCTCCTGACTTCAAGAGCATGAAATTCCATTAAAGACAGTCTACCTTCGTATGGTAATTGCAAATTAAACTTCCAATTGACAATTCTAAGAAATCTTTTTTGGATGGATTCGATACGGTGCATTTTGTTTAAATAGTATGGGTTCCACACAACAGATGCGTATTCTAGCTGAGATCTCACAAGCGAACAGTATAATGTTTTCATTAGTGTTATATTGTGGAATGGTTTACTTATTCTCATAATGAACCCCAACATCTGATTGCCTTTGGACACAATTTTATTTATATGATTTCCAAATTCTAACCGATTGTCCATCAATATCCCCAGATCTTTAATGATATTTTGTTCTAGCAAGAAGTTATTGTTCAGATGGTAGTCGTAAGAAATTGTAGTAAAATTCCTTGTAAATCGGACGAAATGGCATTTACTGATATTTAAATGTAACATGTTATTTTCACACCAATTGTTAATATTGTTCAAGTCATTTTGTAAGCGATGGCAGTCGGATGGGGTTTTTACTGAGCGGAAGATTGTAGAACTTAAAACTTTTTTCAAAAGACAAATGTTGAGCTAGCTTTGAAATGATATCTTTCAAAAATTTCACAGTTGATTTCTCTAATCCTGAAGGTTGTGTGCAGATTAAAAATATTTTTTTCTTGTGAAACGTCATCCAATCCTTTTTTCTATAATTAAAACAATATTGCTGAATATCTGAAATTATATAGATGTTCATTTTCTTTATATTCTAAAATATTTGACACTTACGATAACAATACAGAACAAGTGTTTTTTTTTTATTCTACTTCTTTTGAGTATTCAAGTCGTTGATGACTACCGTATTTTGAAAATTGCAAATCAAAAAATCACAGTTATATAAATATTTGTTGTCATAATATTTCAACATAAATCGATTTTTAATGGTACATGTCCCTCACTTCGTTTTCATATTTGATTATATTTTTCATTCGTGCAGTTTTTTTTTGTGTGCATAACTTGAAAACAGTTCTTTTTTTTTTTGTACATTGTAAACACCGTGTACATTAACACAAAAGCCGCAGAGCCGGTTCCTTCTGTGTGTGTGGTATATATATTTTGTACCTGGCTACGTCACAATGGTCACCATGCACTCTATACGAGTGGCGAATGGAAAATAAATGTAATCGTTCTGTATTCAAGAATATTGTAAAAGCTAAATGATCACCGACGTCTTATTTAAAGTCGTCAATAATAATAGCGCCCTTAAAACGCTCGTTAAACGCGACGTAATTTAACTAAACAAGGCGAACAAGCGAACGCGTCCCGAAAGCCAATTTCGTATGTCTTTCATTTAATTCATGGCTTAAAGTTTAAATCGTAGTGGTTCCCGCAATCTTTTAGCTAAAATTGAATATCCCGCGTTGTGCAGTTTATTTCACAATTTTTCATCGTTTAGAAAGAAATAGTCTGATATAACAAGCAGTTATAAAAATCAAAATTGCTAGTTCAATTCAATAATTTAAAATGAAATACTCATGTTCTGAATTTAAAAAAAAATTCTCCAAGAGTACAGAAAATGTTATAGCTAGTTCTTCAAAAAATCATTGATACCTATTTTTTTTCTCTTTTGTCGCGCTTTTTGCGTCCAAATAATATTATTAATAATAGATCTTTATTTAGGGTCATGTGTAGCCGAGGTCGTTTTTACATGTCCTCTCTAAATTGAAATCTGAAGTGTGCGATACATATTATACACACAATGATACATAACATAATGTACGAAACTATAACATCTCGTTTTTTACTTTATTTTGCATGCTAAAATTTCATATTTGGTAAAATAACTATTTGGTAACGCTCTTCAGTATACAATTTTTGCGTAAGTTGAAAAAGTGATGAAAAGAAAAAAGGTTATAGTGTCTAATATAATATAACATAGTTTCCAGATGGCAGAAAGTGCATTGATTTTGTCTGATTTCAGTCTCGATTTCTTATGGCTAACTTCATACTTTCGAATTTTCGTTAGCGCGGTCAACTTCATACTTCCGTTGCATGCTAGAATTCTACCTTCAATGCGCCACAAGAAGTATAACTTCAATAATTCACTAAGAAAGGCAGAAATCTTTTTGTTAATCGGCTAGAATAATTTGATTTATAGTAATGCATTTGATGATTTATTTATGATGTTGAAAATATTGAATCGAACTTCGTAAACACATTGCATAGAGGTATTGTAATCACATGGTCAGGGACCTCTTGCCATTTGTCCTCTGCGTTGTCTACAGTCTGACCACATCGAGTTTTTGCATTTCTTTTCTATTGCATTTAACTTACTCTGCGGTATCCCCGCAATACGTGTTTCTATTGTTATAACAATTTTTCTTTCTCACTCTCCATTTTTCAATTACAGTCACGTAAAAGTGTCTCGAAATATTCGGACTTTTATCTAATTTCTCACATTTTATTTTATTTTTTTGAGTGAATACAATAGCGAATTTAAACCTAATTTATAAACTTGTAGCGATCAAACCCTATTATTTTTTCTTAGTTAGAATTTGTGTGAGAATTTCATTACTGGTTTTTTCATTATTATATCTGACGCTTATCGATTTCGATTGTTGTCTGCAGAGGTAGGTAAACTAAAACTAACTGAGACTCGGGCGTCATTTTATTTCGAGACCCCTTGGTGAAAAAAACCCTTATACAACAGTCATATACCTTTTTAGTAATTTTTAGGAAGTTTATTTAGTTTTTCTGATGTCAAAAACGCACATACCGCGTGATAAAAAAATAAAATCAAAAATATATAAATTGCCTCGATGTTTGTGTGTCAGAAATGGCAATTTTTTTTTGTTTTTAATTATCTATATTTTTTTAAGAAATTGGGGTAGATGTGTTAATGAAGAAAACATTTTTTTTTTAATCTGAAAAATAAGAAATAATATATTAAGAGGAATAAAATGGAATAATTGTTAAAAACTCTAATAACGCCGGCCGGTTTAAACCAGCGACTCTGGTACAATTATCATAACATTAATTAATAATTAGTTTAAAACTTTGTTTTGTAAAAATTAAACTAGTGAACGTATTTCAATGAATTAAAATAGGATTCTACTGTGATAGCAAACAAAGCGAATAAAACATAAAACCTGTATAGCCCGAACGTACGTACGTACGTAAAAGTCAACCGACAACTGCTGTTCCAAATTTTCAATTAAAAGCTTATTGATTCAACCCAGAAATGGTTTTACTTTATAGAACAGAATCTCCCTTTTTCAAAAAAACAATAAATAATTTAATTTCGTTCGAAATTTAACTAGAACTATTTGTAGGAGCTCTGACATGCAAGGTGATAATAGAGCACACTACCTCTGCCGGTGTAGCGGTGTGTGCAAAATAGTAAATTACACCACAAGAGCAGAAAGTTGAATTCTTACACTGCGCCACATGATGCTCGAGGCGAAGTCGAGGACATCATATGTCGCGCAGTGCAGGACTTTCAGCTTTCTACACGTGTGGTGTATATTATTTTTCTTCACACCCGGTCGAAAGTACGCACTTTTACCAATATATAAAAAGACTAATTACTTTCAAGTGAGCAATGTTGAGGTTATACGTAATGACACATGGATTTAATAATGTTCATGTAATAACAGCAGTTGGCTACCTACTACTGCCTACTGGCGAACACGTAACCTGACAAAACAGTTTAGGCCCGCCTATACAGACGATATGCGAGTAATTCCAGCTGTGATTACAACGGTGCATAAATGTTATACTTTCTGCTTTAAAGTCGAATCAGAAAAAAGTACGTACTTTCGGCAAAAACTATCAAAGCGCAATAATGAACTGACAATATTGTGGTATGTTATTATTATGCGGGTGTCTCATACTGCAAACCCGTTGTTTGTCGCTGTTAGTCTTCTGTTTCTGTGTACATTACGTGAACACTTAAGACTGAGTACACTGCAGAATTCTTAATTGGTTGTCTCTGAACATTAACTGAATCGTTAATTAGCGTGTGCGTAACGGTAGATGTTAAAAACCGTAGAGATTTTAAGATTACATGCTGTCATTTTTATTGACTACATGCATATACCGACAGTTAGATTTAACCCTGTATGCGTCGTCGTGAATAAAATTAAGGTGACTCTTCACTCAGATTATAACAAATGCTCTCAGCAAATTTCTAACCCACGGTTTTTATTAGCTGTGATTAAATATTAGCCTTCACAAACTTTTGCTTGTTAATTTAAAATTTCTGAAAACATATTTTGTTATTCTAAAAATTGTATCGAAAAACGTGATATTTGTCAATATTTCTTTACAGTGCGACAAATGATTGCAAATTTCGGGATGTCTAATTTACATTTAATTTTTTTCTACAAAGAATGTTGAAAATACTAAGAAATTAAGCTTTTTTGAAATGTAATTTTTTTTGTATGTAGATTTGTGTTAAACATCCTATTTTTTGTTGTTTACCTAATTTAAAACCAATTATTTAGATCAAATAATACATAAAAATCCGTTTCAAAGTCGTGTTAAAACCTCATTAACCCTCGTTTTTCGAGTGATTCCTGCAGTACAAAAAAAAAAAACCCGGGTCGCAGTGCCAAAACCCTGCCGACAATATAGTGTATTTGCTTGTATAGGGCCGCGTGGTTTTATACTTTTATTATGTGAAATTAAGTTTGTTTTTGGGCAAAATAAAAAATTTAACCCCTTAATACACCCCTTAAAATAACATTTTTTTCTTAATTGTAATATTATTATCAATCTAACGTCTACACCGAATTAAATACACCCTTCAATAAATAAGTCACTATCTGCAAATTAGTGTTTTCAAAAAATTTGTAAGTCCGGTCCTGTTGAGCCGATTTTATTAAAATTTTAGGGGCACTTTTTAATTGCTACTGACAGGTTAAATATCAATTTTGAAACGATTCTGAGAATTTTTTCGGAATTTTGGGGCCCAAAAACCCCTAAAAACTACCCTTAAAATGGCCCGATTAGGCCCATTTTAAATAGGCTTCTTGCGGTGATGGATTTCAACACGTGGCCTAAATTTCGTTGAAATCAATTAACTCTTTCGAAAGTTATCGCGCGTACACATATATATATATATATATATATATATATATATACGTATATAAATATATATATATATATATATATATATACATATATATATAAACATTTTTAAAAATGGTGGCAAAGTGTTTAGGAGGTTATGAAACGTCGAGAAATTTTGGTCCGACCCCTAGGTCCCGCCATCCGACCGACGCCAATAGTGTATGTTGCCTTATGGCAAATACACTAATGAAATGTTTTTTAGTGTATTTGCCATATGGCAACATACACTATTGGCGTCGGTCGGATGGCGGGACCTAGGGGTCGGACCAAAATTTCTCGACGTTTCATAACCTCCTAAACACTTTGCCACCATTTTTAAAAATGTTTATATATATATGTATATATATATATATATATATATATATATATATATATATATATATATATATATATATATATAGGTATATGTGTGTGCGGGCTATAACTTTCGAAGAAGTTAATTTATTTTAACGAAATTTGGCACACATGTTGGAATCCATTACCGCACGAAGCCTATTTAAAATGGGCCCAATCGGGCCATTTTAAGGGTTGTTTTTAGGGGTTGAAAAATGTTTTTGGGGCCCAAAATACCGAAAAAATTCTCCGAATCGTTTCAAAATTGAAATTTGATCCTTCGGTAGTAATTAAAAAGTGTCCCTAAAATTTTAATAAAATCGGCCCGACAGGACCGGACTTACAAATTTTATGAAAATACTAGATTGCAGATAGTGAATTATTTACTGAAAGTTGCATATAATTTGGTATAGAGGTTCGATTGATAATAATATTGCAATTAAGAAAAGAAATGTTATTTTAAGGGCCGTATTAAGGAGTAAAATTTTTTTTACCCAAAAACCTACTTAAGATCGCATAATAAAGCCACACTGTCTATATCAGCAAATACACTATATTGTCGACAGGGTTTTGGCACTGCGACCCGGGTTTTTTTTTTAATTTGCCCTTCCTGGAATTTACTCTGACGATATCGAGTCGATAAAAGATGAGATTCGAAAGATCAGTTATGCTTGATCATTTTGCTGTCAAATCAAACTCTACTCGGACGAACCGGGCCAGAAGGTTATTTTTTACAAATTAATAATGAAAATGTATGTTTCATTAATCACTTAAAAGTTAATATTAATACGATGTTTTAAAATCAAGTGTTCACATAAAATCTAATTGGAGACTTAAATGCTCGATAAGAAAAGGAAACTAGTTCGTTGAAGTATTTCTAATTTAAAAGACAGTTTGTAAATTAATATGCCATTAATTAAAAATATCTGGTATAGACAAAAATATTCTTTCCGCTTTTTTATTGATGAACTTAAAATATTTGAATGCAATAAAAACAAATGAAGTCATGATTGAAAACAAAGGAGTGCTATAAACGTTTATATGTTGTTTATTACTGGCATCATCATAGGAACTTTTTCATTTTTTCATATTTTCAAGGAGACAAACTTTGAACTTAAGAAACATGTCTCGATATTTTTTTGATATAGTGATTAATTTCGTGTTTTTATCTACATTTAAAATTACTACTAAATCATTTTTGGTTGATTTTATTTTTAGGCAGATGCTCAGTTGTCATACATAAAAGAATAACTGTATCTCGTTTCGTTTTTCATTTTATTGTACCTTTTTCCAACATTCTATCTAATATTTAGAAAATAAAACGCCTTCCGGAAATTTTATCTGTCGTTTATATCACGATCACTCGATACATCGACATTAGTACAAGTAAAACCGTTGATAGAAGTTGTAATATAATGTTTAGTACGTTTCGAAAATAAATGTCAGTTATTCATGCGCGTATGCTATACAATATAATATAAGCCACACATTTTTTCTCATGGGCCGGGTATGTTTCATATTGTTTCATTGCTTTGCCGTAGAGTTGGGTAACTCAGATTTGAACCGGTTCAAAGAGCCGACTCCGACAGAAGATCCGTGAGAGCCGACTCACTTTTTTTTTTGAGCCGACGGATCAACGGATCCGCATAACTCAGTGAAACACTTAACACACAGAAGAACATTTTACACTTACGTATCAGTTCGTGCTTTGATGCATCTATCAGCTCAAATGACTCATGCATCACATGTTTGGTTATATATTCTTGATTCTATACAGGTTGTGATATGATTGACTGAACTAGGTAACTCAGTGGCAGACTGCAGTAACATATTCAGAACTCGGCTCTTTTTGAACCGGTTCAGTGAGCCGGCACACATACGGGATCCAGATGCAAAGATGCAGATCACTAAAAAGACCCATTTTCCCATCTCTACTTTGCCGCTTTATTGAGCTTGTAAGTAATTATATGTATGCCCCACTGACAATTATTTTCTTACCCTACTATAGGTACCTATAATTAATATCGTATCAAATAGTCAAAAACAAGTACCTATACACTAGAATTTCAAGCACTGTACAAGTCCGGAATCTTTCCTTTCGACGCACGTCGAATTAATGGGAATGTCAGATTATTGGAAAGATGTAGGAAAAATACATACACGCGCCGGATTACAGCAGATTCACTGACGCCGGAGAATCGTAAATATCGAATAACAGAGTTATTGATACATTTACGCTTAATGAAAACTTACTGGCAATGCCGGACTACTGACAGTCGGGCTAGAGAGATTCTAGTGATATACTTTCTAAAAATAACTATATTGACGTGAAATTGCAGACGAAAGATTAAAGTAACACATTGTTGATATAAATATAGTTATAATATTAAATTCTTAATCAATAAGTGCCCACAAAACCGAATTGTTTATGGTAAAATGTTGGTAATGTTTTAATACCTGCTATATCTTTTTTATTAAGAGTATGTTACAAGCAGGGCTAAAACATTCATATATTTTGACAGGACCATTAATAAACGAGAAATCAGCAGTCAGTGAAACAAAGACAGCAAATATAACAAAGACAGAGACAAGAAACACATTGCGTTACAAAATGTAGATTTTTCCAAAATAGTGGTTCGGCGTTATGGATGTCCTGATTGTATTTTTTAAGATATAGAAAGCTCGGTCAGAAAGGAGACAAAGATCAATCTACAAATCACTCAGGCGAATTTTTTGAAAAAAAAAATTACCCTACTTGTGAAGGAGTATACGTAATTCTTTTAAGTTGTAAATTTTTCCAGGAAAAAAAATTTGTCTGAAAGATCTTAGTCTGATTTTTGGAGCGTTTCCTCGATTCTTGATCCCTCATTTGGCGTTTACCCGAATAGCGTCAGAAGAACCAAATCGTTTTCAAGCGCGATGGAAATAAAGTTGAGATGAAAAGTAAAGAAGGTATGCAATGATCCTCAGATGGATGTTACCAAAAATCTGACATAAATCGGTTGTCCTTGTGACCACAGGTTCTATCGTCAATCACTTATCTTCGCAAACGTCAAGCTAGGTAGCAATCAATCAAACTTTTTTCGATCTGTCTGTAGGTCATTATGATGAGATCACGCCTCAGCGTTAGTTCGGAGTAAATTTTAACCTTCTTTAGTCACACATAATATATTATCTTTATAATAGTGACTCGTCCAGTTATAAGCTATATAAAATAGCGGTTGTAACGCCAATCAACAATGTGCAGTGACGTAGGTAGATCCGCTAAAATATATTTCACGTTTTGGTGCAGGCTAATGGTGAGTCGTTGGCGATTTTAACATTACGGAATCGAAATCATAACTTGCATCACATAAAAAAATCACGCAAGAAAACAAAAATGCACATTGATTTGGATACAATGTTGAATATTTGTTTTAATAAAGCAGAAGTGTTGAATATTTTCAATATCAATGATTAAAATAATGTTTTATAATTAGTGTATATTGGCATCGGTTAGATAGCGGAATCTAGGGTTCAAATCAAAGTTTCTCGACATTTCATATAGTCTGAAAAATTTGGTACTATGTAGGTATGTACGTACGCCTATTTAAAATGGGCGTGTATTTAGGGATTGAAAATTGTTTTGGGACCCCAAAACACCGAAATTCTGGTTCAGAATTGAAATTCAACCTTTTAGAATTTATAAAAGGTGCCCCTGAAATTTTAGTAAACTCGGATTAACAAAACCAGACTTTCAAATTTTATAAAACGCTAGTTTGCTCATGCAAATTTGCTTACTAAAAAGTGTATTTAATTAGGTGCAGATGTTGGACTGATAACAACATTTCAATGGGTAGATGGGTAGATATGTGAGTAAAATCAGTTGAAAATACATGAGTCAAAACTTTCTATAACGAAACACAAGGTTATTAGATATAGAGGTACCTCGTTCCGTTGGATAGTAGTGGAGGGATGACGTCATCGAGCGAACTGTCAATTGAAATTGCGTGGTTGATAAAAATATGAACGGTCTTCCATTTGACATCATTCATTAAACGAGATCACTTGTGCTCTAATAACAATTTCTTTCATTATAGCTTCTAAACAGCAACTATGACCATTTTATCGAAATAATGAAAACAATTCTCTGCAGGATAACTACGAACCTAAACAATGTTAATAATTTTACATTAGAAATTGTTGCGTCCATTTTTTTTTTTAAACATACACAATTAAGTTAGCAGGGAATGTTTACAAATACAGCCTATTTTGTAAACATTTGTATATCTGGTTGTGTACTTAATTTTAACATGTGCTATACTTTATAGATGCCTGATGAAGGTCAAATATATGATCGAAACGTCGCAAAATTAATAATTGGTTTTTTGATTAACATCATTTTGTCCACTTTCCTGCTAACTTAATTGTGTATGTTTAATGTCAATAATCTTATCTCAAATACACTATACTGTAGGCAGGATTTTAGCACTGCGACCCGAGTCATTTTATTTTCTCTGTCACTGCAAGCAGCAATAACTTCCTCACTTTTATTAGTACCATACAATGTAAGTCTATGTAATTATTAGGCTCATTCCTTTTGATAACAAGTTACAATATCTGGTTTTGTAGCGTAACAAGCTTACAACGATGTTACTAAGCATTAATTAGTAAAAGTATTTATCACTGACTGGAACATGACATAAATCAATTAATATTATATTTGTTATTAGTAACAAATTTTTTACTAAGTTGAGAGTCATAACTAGTTCCTTATTGTTTTGCCATTGAATTGCGTATATTTCTTTTTTATCTATTTTATTTTTTTTTTATTTTTAAAATACCTAGTATTAACAAAAAAGTGGTTTGCCCAAATTTTAGTTGATTGCAATTCATACATTATTATAGTTAAAAAAATGATTATTATGTAGATTGTTCGTGTGAATTGGTTTAAGTCAGGATTTCAAGTCCGTTAGAACCTATCTGTCTGTCACAGTGCAAGTTTTAAGCAAGTTCAAAACTAAAAGGAAAGCTGTTGAAAATCGTAAGGTCGTTTAGTTTGTTTTAAGAGGTGTAGAAACATGAAAGGTAACAGTGCAAGAAGAGAACTGTTAAAATTATAACTATTCTTGGCACTTATACAAGTATGCAATAAAAATAATGCATAATGCATTCAACTCTAGTAAAGGCGACACGGTATAATGTCATCGGAAAAGACCTTTTATTATGAGAACTGAAATTACTTTGTTCTAACATAACTAGTAATGTTACGACGAAGCACACCATTTGTTGGATGTAAAAGAAGTACGTAGGCCATCAAATCATACGACCCATATTGAAAAAAAATTTTGAAAAAAAAACTAAAATTGTCTTGTTTTACGTTTTATAGAATTTTTCTTTACTTTTGCAATATTTATTAATTTTAACCTCTTTTTAGTATTCCGTGTCAAGATTAAGAAAAGTAAGCTCTGTATTTTTGACTATAGTACAAACAGTTTTTCTCTTTTTCTAAATGAAGTTGACTCTTCTAAAATAATCAAACCTTTCACTTAAAATTTGGATTCTTCATGGACATATTTTTGTATTAAAGTTACACAAGCAATAAAAATTACATCATTATCAAATTAGTAACGGATATGATGACTTGTCGACCAAACAGAATCACTATTCCTTGTTAAAATATAAACACAGAGTGAATTTCATAACTCGATAGAGCAAGAAATTGTTCACAAAAAAATTCCAAACTGTATTAATAATTCAAAATTTAAGGAGTTACACATACACTTATAGTTTTTTTGAAAATGGGACCGAAACCAATAACCCCTTTTTTAAAAAGTTTCAAAATCGGACACTAATTTCTTCGATACAAAAAAAAATCCATGCCAGTTAACCACTAGTATTAAATTGTATGAATTGTCTGAATTCATTTTCATGATTACGTAATAGGGTTTTACATATTGTTAAAATTAACCAAAGTATGCTTGTCAGCTACCTAACTAATTTATTTTTGACAGATCTGATTTTTTTTTCAATATCTGCCCGGAACTATAACTTAGAAAAAAAAATTTAGACGAAAATAAATAGAACCGTTATAAAAAGTATATATCATCAAAAAAACATTATAGCATATATATCACTTCTGCGCGTGCGTCGATTTTCCCCAAAAATAATAGGGCTTTTCATATTTGCAAATTAAATAATAAATATCCCCCCAAAATTTGGTTTCAGCCCGCTTGTTGAAACATCAGCAATTTTATATTTAAAGAAACAATAATGTATTTTTTTTTGTATTATTTCATTGAATGTGAATCAATCTTTATTTCATTATTCTTAATACTCTTATGTAACTTCTTTAGTTAAAACATTAATTTGTCATTTTTGTTCAGAAATTCATTCATTCAATTATTCGTTGTTCAGCATGGAATATTATAAATTTGATTTTTCTAATTCTTGTTTTTTGTTAAATAAAAATAAGTTAAAATAATTATTGTGTCATTATTCATTAGCAACGCTCATCCGTTTATCGTATTCACAAACAAACCGACTAACAAACAGATAAGCCTTTTTCCAAAAATATGTTTTTTAGATTCAGGGGACTTCAAAACGAAAAATATTGTGAAATTTTGAAAAGTGAATTTTGACCATAATTAACATCATTCCCCACTAGTGGGTTGGAATGGTAAAAAAAGTGTTCACAGGCCACAGCGCTTCTTTAAAAATGTAAGCACACAATGTTATAATAATGTTACAAGTTATGGGTCATAACTGGTTATGGATGGATTTTAAAATTGTAAGAAGGTAAAACTGTACATGGTTTATTGTTACAGACCCGTAAAAACAACAACAAATTATAAGCGCGTTCATCTTTAAACACTGACAGTTACAATGCATTCACCACGGCACACGACTGTAATTGAAGAAAGATTTAAAAGTCGTGGCATTTAAAAATACAGTAAGACTCATGTACTTATAGACTCCTGTATTGTCAACTTCTTCTTCGTCCCCACTTCGTGACCGTCATAGACCAACCAAATTTTTTTTTATTTATTTAAGGTTAAACGTTGTCAATTAATTTTCAATTAGTTGAGCAGTATAAGAGGAGGCACTTTGCGTAAGAAAAACTTGAAAATACGTCAGTAAAATCAGTTGAAAATAGATCTTGTTTAAAATGAATTGAAAATAGATGGGTCCGACTGTAATATTATATTGTATTACTAATTACAGATCGACGTTTTCAGCAACCTGCCATAACCCACCAGATATGTAGTTGCCTTATTTGTTCAAAACCTTTTAAATGATTTCTTTTCTGTGAGATAATTTTCGTAGCATTTATAAATTAAAAGTTTATTTTTAGAAATTAACAGATATCATAGATATTTATTCACAATTTAATAGTGTATTTTATACTTTTGTAATAACTATATTATATTGTTGTATATATTTTGCTACTGTTATGCAAATTCATCATATTTGAAAAACATAGCGAAGTTTTACAATATACTGAGAATATTCTGTAAATCGTAATTCTACTGTTGTTTGTAAGTTTGCTAGGTTAACTAAAAAAGTAAAGAGGACTGCATCAAAATAATATTACATTCCCAAACCGCCATTGTTACACCTCGTGTGCCATTTCGAACGCATCGTACAATAATTGTTGTTCGTGCAATACCGTTTAATACAGCTATTCAACGATCTATGATTCTTTTATTTGTTTGTTGAATCGAATCTCTTTTTTTTTCTTGTTTAAAAAACAATTATTGCATTAATAAATTACTGTAAAAAATACTTATGAATAGATAAAACATAGAGTTGTCGTGTAAGTTTGATAGGTTTAAATTTTAACAATTTGTTATTTTCATTTTATAAAAGGTAAATTGCAAATTGTTAAAAAAAATTGTGTTAGTTAGTTAGTAAGTAAGTATATTTACTTACTTATCAAAATGTCATTTTGTTAACTGTGAGATAAATATTTCTTTATTAACTTGATTTTTTTTGTGAGGTGGTAGGCATATACAGATTGAAGAAGTTACAAAAAATTTAAATTTGGATTCGTGTGACATTTTTTTATCATTTTATTTTGATGATAAGTGTTTTTTTGCCTATAGACTTTATACTTTAAAAACACTTTTTAATAAAAGTTAGCAAAATTACGGTATCTAGATGTTACAGACCAATGAGAAATTCCTTGTTAACAAAACATAACGTAAAGTGACTTTTTTATTACAGAATAGCCCAAATATTTTTAGGAATTTAATATTTAAATATAAAAGACACCTATGAGAAACAGTCAGATGCTCAAAATAAGGCCAAAGTATTTATTATTTAACATTGTGTCACAGTTACCTTCTTTACGTATCGTTGAAGTCTCCAAGCATCGTATTCGTCTGGATCAAATATAACTTTCTAATTTCATTATTATTAAACATTTAAAACATTAATAAGCTCCAAGCTGAAAGAATTTTCAAATAATAACTAACTTTTGAAGTAAAAGTGTGTTGGCAAGATATAAAGCTGCACTTTTTATGTAACTGGAAACTTTGTATATTTTTTTAAGAATCGTTAAAGTACATTTTTTTAACATTTTATTAAATAAAACTAGCTATAATGGATTAAGCTTAAAAATAAAACTTTTCTTACTATAATTGTTAGAAACATTCATTGTTACATTACTAAATTAGAAAAATTTATTTTTTATCCACTGTCACCATTGGGACCCGAATCTTTCCCGACGGTGATAGTGTATAAAAAATATTTTTTTTTAATTTAGCATTGTAACAATGAAAGTTTCTGACAATTATAGTAAATATTAGCTTCTACAGCTAATGAAGAAAATTCTTACGGACTATAAGCGTATGAAAAATTTATCAAATATAAAAATTCTTATTTATTACGTGTATACTAATTATGATCTTGTATTAAAATACCACAATCTAATTAATAATAAGTAATGTAATTTTGCATAAAATAAATAAAAAAATATAACTTTGGCTCCCCTTATTCAATTCTAAAATGGAATGAAAAAACGGGAAATTGGTACTTATTGTATTTAATGCTATTTTTTTCAATTCCCGCGAACAAATATCTCGTAAATCCGGGGACTCATGTAACGGAAACTACTTACTAAATATGCAAAGAATGAACAAAATTGTATTTTTACTAAGTACTTGTATCTTATGTCTCCATCTGAATCCGTTGCGTTCTCGTTCATTTTTGCATGATTCCAGCGCAAGCGGTCGAAACGGTTGGTTGTGCTGTGTGACAGCTATTACATAGTTTGAATGTAACATACGTTTGTAACAGCTCGTAACCGCAAGTTACAATATATTTACAAGTCGGGAAGAACACAATGCGCCAAGTACGCTCTTGAAGTGCGATTTTAGTGATTACTTTGTTACCGTTTCATTGTTTTTAAAACAAATCATTACAAATACTTGTGAAATTAATATTTTATTTAATTATATTAATTAGTGCGCTGTAAACTTGAGTTATTTTCTAATTTAATTGGCATTCGCAGTTTTATTTGTAAATTCAATTTCATAATGACAATTGACAAGTAATGTGCTACGGTTTTTGTTATAACAAAGGTTTGGAAGTTAAAATAAATTCAATGTAGATATTACGAAAAAAATATAGAAAATTATCATAAATTTTTAACGCTTGACAACAGAGGTGTTTTTAAATGATCACTAGAAATACTTATAGCAACGATTGTAGAAAACAGCATTAAATATGATAGTTTGAGTGAACAATTTTTTGAAAAATATTTGTTATTATTTCGGCAATATATTTTATGTCATCTTTGAGGTTTCTGTTGTTGCTCAAACTATAATTACAAAATTAGTAGAATGAGGTTGACTATAGCACATTGTAAGGAAATTAATCATATTTTATAGTTTAATTTGATAAAATACTACTGTTTTACATTTGTTGCTACTGTCACCATAAAATGATAAAATATATTAACAGGCATTACATAACCAAATTGCATAATAGGTCAATTATTTTGAATCAGTTTGATGGAAAAAAATAATAAATCAGTCATTCTGTGTCAATTTTATGAAGAAAATGATCTGGGGTTAGAAAATAGCCAAAATTACGATCGTTGCTTCTCTCAGGGGAGAAGTTTGATAATTGAACATCTGGTTTACGTGGTAAATTTTGAGACGAATAGATTGCCAATACTATAACACAGTTAATAAACCTTTGAAAGATATTTTCGGTCGCCAGAAATATTTTATAATTGGTATACAAAAGTATGTACATTAATTAAAAAAATATTTATATATAAAATAAATTAATATTTCATTGCGTTAAAAAAATCTTTGATGTCACGTTTAAAGAACTTAAGTCGAAGAAATCTAGTTTTTAGCTGTTAATACCAGACGAAAGAGAATACAGTTTGGACATAGGTTCAGTAAAAAATATAATTTAACAATTTTTTTATCCATTGTACCGACCTCAGAGAAATATCATTGAACAGTTCGTCTAAAAATTTATCAAAAAACGCAGACCCAAATAACTTTGACAGCTGGTGACGATAAACAAACGTGTTTTTTTATAGAAAATGAAGTGATATTGACTTATTATATTAAAAAAGTAATAAATGTGAAATTGAATAATTTAAAATGTTCGTAACAGTTGTAATAATTCCAACAATAATTTTATCATCAGTGTGGTCATCAACTGGATCAAAATCTGTGGATGTGACAGGTGAGTCAGTCGTCGGTTGACAATGATGTAGATTTTATTGTTGCTGTAGCGTCAAATTCAATGTCGCTCCTCGTTGCGGATATCCGTTTTTTATCTGTATTCGCATTTGTCGTTTCATTTGCGATCTATTTTAAATGTTTACTTTATGTCATTTTTTATTGATTTCCATTTATAACAATATAAGTGCACAGTACCCGTGGGACGAGCTCAGTGGCGGGCCACCGCACAAGCAGGAACGTATTTATAACATTTGCGCCCAGGGCAAAGACGATTTTCCACCCCCCTTTCAGTTTCACTTTCTCAGCGTCTTTGCTTCTGATATTTAAAGCATATAGTATTGGTGATAATAATAGCAGACTGTGTATCAAGGACGGAATGAAGACGATTTTGACGAGTGGGCAACATAGTGGTAGTAATTTTGGAAAAAAAATATTTTTCAAAATTTTACAATATTTTTCGTTTTAAGGTCCCGATCCTTAAAGCAATTTTTGAAAAAATAGACTGCACATCTGTTTATCTGATAGTCTATTAAAAAGCTTTCGCCGACCAACAAATTCATAAAAATTAAAAGCTTGAACTTTATAGAACTAGTAACTACCTACATCAAAATTGCTGGATCAAGTTCCCGCAAGGTTGCCTAGACAAGTGATTGAAGTCACTCTATGTGCTACCCTTTCTCGAAGTTTCATGTTCTATAAAATCTGAGCCATTTTTTATGCTTGCCGCTCCAACAGAATCCTCTTGACAACGATAGAGACGATCGATATCTGAGATCATTAATGTATATATCTTGTTCTTACTTTTTTAATCACTAGAATTTTTGAAATGCACCATATATGTCAATGAAGTGTTTTAATCTCTGTATTGTATTTAAAATTTGTTCTTGTTTTTAATACTATTTTCTCGACCTTGTACAATTTTAATTAAATGATTCATATAATTGTTAGTTTTGTGATATGACGTTGGAACACAGTTAGAGTAAATCGACAATAAATAAATTAATACTTTTTTTACAACCTGCTATACATATAATATGATATCTGTGACGGAATGTCAAAATGATTTCTGTCAATTTTGTTTGCAATCTGCAGTTATGTTTTAAACTCCTTTGTATTATACATCTAAGAAATATCCATTTCTATGCTTTCCCTTTTTGAATTATGCACGCATAAAGAACGGATTTTTGGAAATTAGATCCCTGAAAAAAATCCTTTTTGGAGTCTGGTTTAGCTGAAAACACGATATTTGACATGAATGTTATGAAATAAATATGCGTACTGTGTAGAAACAATTCGTTACATTGTTTCTCTCTTTCGCTAATGTATTAATATTTTTCTGAATTATTTTCCTTGGCTACGCGAGAAAATAGAAAAACATTCACTTTGCTGACTTACTTTTCTGTAGTATTTAATAAAATGCCAACATTGTTTTTAGCACAAGTCGCGCACGACGCTAGTGTTGTTTGCTTTTAGACCAAAGTTGCATGTATTGAAAATTTTATGGTATTTGGCCTTACCTACGTACTTAAATATAAATTAAATAATCAGTTTGATCAGACCAAAATTTTTTTTAATTTTGATTAAACTTTCATAATGGATGTACTTAAATATATTAATATTAGATACTTTACTTTAGAGTATCTCTCGGCAGAAAGTATTTTAGATACCAACTGGAATATCTTATTTACCCCTCCCCCGATAAAATAGCTGCTTGTCTGCGTAGCGGTTGTGAAATGACACATTTAACACTAATGGTGTTAAGTTGCGTAAAGTAAAAGAAAAGATTCCATAGAAAAGGATAGTCACGATGTATTTAACCGCACGAGAATACAACGCAGTCTACAGTTAGAAATGGGAATGTGTATATTTTTTAAAATTTAATGAAAATCATCTATTTTATAGGGGTACACGGACAAAAAATACTGTGCATACTTGTGCGTGATGATATGACTCATGTGACAGTTAAATCTCGCTGGCGTTCGTTTTTAACTTATTATCACATTTGTCAAAATATCAGTCATCACTCACTAGATACATAACCTACTGTTATTTAGGTACTTTCGTACAAACTCGTACTCGACTAAAGCACTAGTTTTCAGTATAGGTATTATTACTTAAGCGGTTTTGCCGTTTGGTCCACAACTATGTTTGTGCATAGGTAGCTGTTTTCGGTCTATTTCACAGCTAATGTTTTATAACGTGCAGCTAACCGCTTCAATATGCGTGAATTATAAGTGTAACGAATACGTTCAATTTACTGTGGTTTTATTTTTAAAATCGTCTTGAAGATTCTGACAAATGTAACTACTTGTTAAAGGTGTTTTCCTATAGTACATATAGTATATATGTTAAATCCTGCCCTAGCACTGGCTTCGCCAAGTTGGGCAGGACACGTTATTAATATAAAAAAATGTAACAATTGTAAATTGTAAATAAATAAATACTGAAAAAAATATGAATAAAATAAAATGCATGTCATAAAGCTAGAAGAAAATATATAGGTATATTTTTTCTTAATAGATCACAGCTGTTTTAGCTTCTCAGTTGGGCCCTAAAATAACATTAGAGACCCTTTATTTCACTTTTCACACATTGCATCTTTGCCATTCGTCTCATAATTAATGTTTGATTTCAATGACATTATTGTCTTCAAGAATATAGAATTTTTGACGATTTTCAGTTAAGTCATAACGTTTCTCACCAAGTATCGTATCTCATTTAAGTTTTTCAAATTGCTTTGTGATTTAAAAGTATATTTCAATTTTTTGTCTTTTAAAATATGACACTTCTTAAGAAAGTTGACTATATATTTGCATAATTAAAAAATGTTAAAAAATGCGGTAACAAAAACAACCAGAAATATAGGAAGCGAATTTAGAATTTTTCAATTATAAACTTTATGTAGTTGTTTTCTAATATATGAATTTGAAAGTTTATTTAATGCTAAAAATTCTTTTAACATTGAACTGTTACGGAAGCTATGATGAAATTCAATGATAAAAGTAGTCTGAATAGGTTTAAAGGTTTAAACAAAAGAATTGAAATAAATTCTCTGATTCTTAGTAAAAAAAAGGAAACAAACCAGGTTTTAAAATTTGGGACGAGCCAATTTATAGACCATTTAAAGTAAATCAATAGGGCATATAATTGTTAATTTCCAGTTGTCACGTTTCTGATTCTTCATTAGTCATTGGTTTTTATAAGTTGCTCGACAACATGACTTTTATAGTAAATTGTGGAGGCACTGGGTGCGATCTGTCAAGAGTTCAATGAATTTAAAATTTTCTGTGTTGAAGTATAAACCACGCCAACAAATACATTTTTTCAAATAGGTATATAATTAAGTTTCGCACTTTATAAACATTAGCAATCAAGACGAAAAAAGCAATGAGTTCCCGGTGTTGCATATTCTAATTAGACTTCTATAACAGCTACACATAAACCCAGAAAATTTGGACCGCTCATCAAAGAGAATGGAATATAACTGAGAGTGGAGCTTTGCTTCACTTCTTTGACACACCAAAAATTTTTGAGAGGGATGCTAGTTAAGATGATCTAAAATCTGTTTTTTTAAGATATACTTTTTGAGGGTGTATGAAATAATGTTGAATGAATTTTTATGACGCGCACGCGCAGTGTAATATCACAATAAACACGTTTAAATTGCTCGTAGTAAAAGGATACTAAAAAAATAGAGGTAAAAGCATTGGGCTTACAGTAGTGAATATGCCTTCACTATATATCATATTATGGTTGTAGCTGCTTTTCGGCTCACTAATAAAATAGCGTATGGTGGAGGCTATGTATGCATGTGTGTAGCGTCTAGTTCGTCTAGTATTTTATTTAAAAATTAGTTTTTATTCAAACCAAGGAATCATAAGTAAATACACCTGTTATGTATTGCAATAGATATTACATAATTAGTTAGGTAGTAAAGTAATACTGTAAAATGAATTGAGTTTTAGTTTATTGCAAAGTACGAAATAAAACGGTCATGAAACTAATCGTAGTTTTTATTTAAAACTTAGATTGTAACAACACCCATTTTTATTGAGCAGTGTCCTTGAGATAATCATATAAACATTTTAGATAATAAAAAAAATATGTAGAGGAAAAGCTATGTATTAGTAATTTTTCTAAAAAAATATATAAAACCATAAAGTATAATTAATTCTGATTTTGTAGGCGTGAAACATTTCTTCGGGGAAGCCGATTATCGTGACGTCAGGTTGCACTGGGATTGGGTCCGCGTCGATCCGGACCAGGCCCGCGCTTTCCAAGTTTATTATTGTGAAATTCAATCGTGGGGGCCTCACAGATGCAAAACAAAGCTGGTGCCGGATGACGGCAAGGACAACGATGTCATCAACAATCGCAGGTCAAAATCATACTCGGTCGATATTAATGGTCTCAGAATGGCCACCACGTATTCGTTTGAAATAAAACCGGTTGAAATGATGAGAGGAGAAAGAGCTGACGACCCGTTACCTTCAGCTCAAGGAAAAAAAATCATTGTGCCCACTAAAGGATGTGAGTATATTTTCAAAACATCTTGCTTGAGTTTCCCCGTTATGATATTTGGTGACACAAAATAAAAGTATAGCAAAATGTGGCTGTCATTACGCCATGTCAGATCTCTGATATGAGTTTGGCACTCAAAGCTATGACATTTAGTTAGGAATCCACGATATATCGCGATATATATCGGAACTATCGATATATCGGAAGTGCTTATTCGATGTTAATGTCGATATTTCGAAACTTAATATATCGCGTATATCGAATATGACTATGCAAACGCCAACTATTCGAAATCAATTGATTTAAGGGGGTCGTCTTATGTGACAACTGTTTTTTTCACGCTTTTTTGGGAATTTTTTGTGGCGAAAAATGAATGTATACTACCTTAATATTTTCATCATGTATTTATTGACATTTCACCAACCTTTCCAAATTTTTTCACGTTGAAATGTACAGTTGAACCGACTGTAGATATCCGGGATGACGCCCATGTAAAAAAAAGTCGGCTGACGGTTGGCACGATACATACTGTTCTGCTTATCTAAAATCAACAAATCAAATTGCGTTTTAATTGGTAGGCCTGTGACTACAGCCGGTACCAGAATGAAGTCGAAATATTGAAAACTTCATGTTTGGCGAAGATTTGAAAAAAAAATTACGATTTTCATCGTTTTTTTACTATTCCAGCTTGAAGAATAAAAAAACTATTACAGTTATCACAATGATTTTGGTTCGGGCTAGAACTATAGATGTACTGAAGATACCATAAAAATTTCAACGCAATCGGTTTATTAGTTTTTGAGATATCGTGGCAACCATTTTATAAAATACAGTTTCGAGAAAAACGCGTTTGAAAAATCAAGTATGCGTAACAGAAAATAGCACTTGACTCACCATCAACCTCTATAACTTTCCAACGACTTCGAATTTCGAAAAACTCTTTCATAAACATAATCTGGAGATCCTAAAAAGGCAATTTAAGCAAAAAAAATTTTTTTGGTTTTTTTGACCCCTCACATAAGATGACCCCCTTAAGTTAAAAGCTATTCAGGAACGTCATTTTTACCTGAAGGATCTGTACATTGTAGTGTGATTCTTGTTCTTTCATTTAACGTTAACCCGAGCCCTTTAGCATTAAAAATAGCATCGGAAGAGCTGTAAGGTAGCATGTAGTCTTAGTGAGTTTTATTTAATTAATGCGACACTATACTAACTAATTCTGCCCAATACTATATTGAACACATAATATATTCTATGTTTAAAGTATGTACAAACACATTTTTCGAGAATTTAAACCCTGACTTCACAAATGCGGAGTCTATGAAAGACATACTTTCCAAATAGATATTAAAAATTTAAAGGTATCCACTTTTAATACACGTTATTTAATTAAAATGTCTGTCTTACTTTTTCCAAAACATTCTTAAATGTAATGCTTTAAAAATATAATATGGAGACTCCCAAAAACTGATAGGATATTGTGAAGAACACAATGAATCTTTTACCATTTAACTCTGTAATCTTAAGATACCCATATAATGAAAGAATAATGTGTATACTGCTGTTTAAAATACATGTATTTTTTATGTTTTGCTTATTAAAAAGCAATCGCAGTTCTGTTTAATTCTCGATTATGTAAACAGGTCACTATATTCAAAGTATGAGTACTGTATAATTAGTTGGTGACTAGACCATATCTGATGGGATGCCAAATTTCTGTATAATAAACATAAAATGTCGTGATGAATTTAGTGCACAAATTATAAAAGTTAACAGTACTGTAGTCAAGTTATTTTCAAACTGTGAAAACATAATTGTCATTGTGTTGGCAGCGATATATTCTTTTGTTTGCTATAAACATTTCTTTTAACTTTTGTTATCGTCCAACACTGCACGATCCCACGAGCTACATGTTGAAAGTAAAGTTCTTTCAGTTTTAGCCAAATGTCTCTATGAATAGGGATGTTGACTATTTTTGGGAAAGTGTTTTAAATCGTGCATGAGGACCTAATATTGCCACAAATATTTATTATTTTTATTTAAATACTCAAGTCTTAAAAATCATGTATTTTAAATCCAGTTTCAAATTTCGGTCCAAAACGCCAATACTAGTCGCGTGACGCCCCTGTTCATACCAAAGGAGGCTCAAAAGCTTACACGGGATCTACCATCCTATAGATGCGTATTCTGTGCTCATAAACGTTAGTAAACTGAGGTGATGAAAAGTTGTTTCGTAGTCGTTGCTATAGTTACATGTAATTGGACGTTTCCTAGGAGCAATTAATAATAAATTACGCACTAAATATTAACCAAATAATGAAGTTTTTTTGACAGCGGCTGAACATATGACGTCATGCGCTCTGATTGGTGTCTGTTGTCACGTGACTTGAGAGTGATTTTATTAGGTTTTATTTATTAAATATTAATTAAATTCCTTAAAAATAAGGAAAAATATAGTATTTTTTAGTATTTCTATCATAGAAACTACTACTTTTCGTTAAAATTATGTTTTTATTTGAATACAATCAATTACCATGGATTCTTCTACGATATAAATTCATAGATATTTTCAGTAGTATGAAAGATATTTGGCACTGACTGACGACATTTCTTTTTCAGTTTCAGCACGAGCAACACTATGTCTTCCAACCGTATCGGAAGTAGACGTTGAAACAGGTCCACATTTTGCCGGTCGCGTTTCCGTTGAATCGGCTGACGGTAAAGACGAATGCTCAGTAGACGGTGAACCGGACAGTTCCAGGGATACATACACGTTGAGAATCAACCATAAAGAATGTGGTAGCGTTGTCAATGAGACCACAGTAGCTACTTTTATCATAGTTCAAGAGAACCTGCCAATTCTAACGCACAGTACTAGGCGATTCCTGGTACTCTGTACTTTCCAGCCGGACACATTAACAGTCCGAGCGGGAATAAATCTACCGACTGGAACGGCACGAGGAAGCTCACAGATCGAAACGATGCCTTATGAAAATATGATCAATGAGATAAGACAGCAAAGACAGATTGCCCTACCAGAAGTTGGTAAGTTAACTATATTTCCCATATATGGCGTCGGTCGGATGGTCGGACTTAGGGGTCGAACCGAAATCTCGACGTTTCATAGCCTCGTGAACAATATAGCACTATTTTCGGAAATGTTTACATATATGTCGGTCGGTTGTCGGTTGATCGAATGTCGGTCAGTCAAATTGTCGAATATATGTAAGAATTAAAAGGCGCTCCTAAAATTTCAATAAAATCGGTTCGACAGGATCGGACTTATAAATTTTATGAAAACACTAGTGTATTTAATTAGGTACAGATAGAGAATTATACTTATTGAAGGCAGATGATTAATTGATAAAACAGAGACAAAATATTGAAATTAAGAAAAAAATATTATTTTAATGCGTGTAATAGGGGCTAAACTTTTTATTTTGTCCAAAAACTGCCTTCTGCATTGGCAAATATACACTATACTGTTAACAGGAGTTAGTGCTGCGACCTGAGCTTTTTTCTTTACTGATGAAATTCGTTTTTGGACATATGGGATTTAAGATCTCAATTTTATTAAATAGATAAAAAAAATTAAAGCGCACTGAATTTGGAAGAAAAGTCTTACTACAATGAACTAACTAACTAGCTAATCGATTATTGATTGGAATAATATTGCGCTTAAATAAAAAAATGTAAGTAAAATAACGTTGTTGAATTTATGTATAGTTTACCCTTGTGTCACTTTTAAAATTTGCCAGATCGCGGAGTCTCAAGTTTTAAAAACGGACCTTCATCAAATATATTTTAGTGGTTATATCAAATATAGTTGGTGACTACTACCCTAGAAATATTTTACATTGCGTTTCTGTTTCAGTTCGGAAATTGTAAGCTGTGATTAATATATTTATAATTTCACATTGCAATGTAAGCGACGGAATTTTTATACCGTAGAAAATCTCTTGCCAACACTTTCCAAACTGAACTACAGGTTTCATGGAACCAATTAACTAATTAATAGCGCATAATCTAAATATGTATTTGATATTTGCAGAAAGACCAGCATCACACATTTTCCTGTTGGTGATACTTGTGGTTTGCGGCGTGATTGGTGTGACTGCAGTCATTTTGAGGCTAAATCGTCGCCGTTACATGTCCGAATCTTCCGATGGAGACACTTTATCCATCACCTCGGACAGACATTCTTCGGATACCGACTCCATATCGACCATTGTCACCCAGGGACCATCGCATCCAGTACTTAAACCAAAGGATGGAGATGTCTTTACAGTTGAAATGCCTATCTCAAAAATACCTAGCATTGCAGTGTGATAGTAATGACTAATGACGTAGTAAAACGAATACATATAATAGAATCAGCTTCTGTCGGCCCTTTGATGTTTGGTCAACAATTGCTTTGACCCTGAGACCGCCAATCACAATCATGTTTAGTAAAGGCGACAGTCAATAGTTTCTTCGACTGCATGTAGTGTAAAAGTCGATAGGGCCGTATTATAAAAAAGTTTTTCGATGCTACCATTGTATTACATATATAAACTTATCTCTGAATATGGCACTGTGTTGCCTTATTCATCGTCCTGCAGCCACGCCGGTGTAGGTAGCACAAATAAAAAGTAGTATGGACGTGCCTGATCGCTCAAGTTGCAAAGTTTATTGAGGTGATTTAGGTACTAACAGAGGACTGATACTACCATAAGTATTCGTTATACTATAGTAATGACATAGACTTGTTCCTAAAGTATCGTTTAGTTGTATTTAGGGCTGCCACCTTTCAAAAATAGTAGACCCGGAGATTTTAGAAATATAGCTTTTTTTATTAAAATAAAATATTTTTTAAGTATGAATTATTTAAGTAATTAATTAAGGTAAAAAGTAATGGTAAATTACCATTGGCAATGTATTTGTTTTAAATATAAACGACCTAGCTAGTGCCAGGCTGACTTGGACCAGCTTGACACTTAAAACTATATTTTTTATTGTGAAGGGATTGTTTAAGCATCTTTTCTTGCTCAGGTTTCTTCAAAAACTTCAAAAATTCTTGGAAATTCATATTGTAATTAATTTTTACAATTAACTCTGCCTTCACCATGTCCACTGAGAAGCAGTTTCGCTCGTATCATTTTAAAAAATTCCAAATTCAAAAAGGAAAAATAATCCCTTGATTTTTTATAAAATTACATCATATTTATTAAGACCCGGTCTGACCCGGAGATATCGATGTTAAACCCGTAGCCCGGACATGCACCATGCAAACCCGTAGACTCCGGGTCAAACCCGGAGAGGTGGCAGCCCTAGTTGTATTAAATATTAATTAAGATACATTCTTGAAAAAACCTAGGTTGAATTTTGGAAATCATATTTTCTGTTTGAATTATCATGATGCTTTCGACGAAACTTACATGAAATCCTAAATAAATTTTTATATATCTCAGGCAAGAATTCGATCGATGATATGAATTTATGTGGACTAGTAAATACGTTATTGTGTAATCAGTTTCCACGGATTTACAGATGACTTTCTAGACATTCAATCAAATACTGAATTCTTATGAATTTCCATCTGAATATTTTCCTACAGTAGAACCATTGATAACGCTTCCGAGAACTAGACGTGAAAATTTTTAAGGGGTTTGGTCTTTCATTTTCTAGTTCACTTTTCATTTTTTCTTTTCATTTGACGTAAAAATTGTAACCTTACTAGTTACTGTAAGATATGCACTATTGTGGTTGAATTGAAATACTTTTTTTTAATAATACGACAATTTGTAAAAATAAAGCGACGAATAATTTTTAAGCACAATAAACGCGTCAGATTAGAAAAGGCGTGTTATTCCTTTAGGTGACGGCACGTGGTACCTTTATTATGAATTTTTAAATTTTTTTTTATGAATTTTTAAATAAGGAGATATTTTATAACAAATGATTTTATCGGTATAATCACATTCATTTAGGTAAATATAAATTCAAGAAATAAAAATGTTTCATTTTTTTTATATAAACTTGTTCATTCTAAAGAACAAAAATTGTATTAAAAAAAAACAACAGACGTAAAAAATGTTATCAAAATGTTATTGCGATTATTGTAAATTCATATATAAAAAAGCGCAGTATTTACATCTTTCTTCAGTTATTATTTTTCTCGTTTACTTGGTTTACTTAGCCCGAGAAGAGTGCGAGCGGGCGGAATAGGCTGTTTTTACCTATTAAATGGTAGTATTTTAATTTGCTTGAAACCATACTTTCATTGCTTAATTTTTTGTGATTTTTTTTCACATCAAGTGTACAAAACTAAAAAATGTCTGAAAAACACTGATTTAGATAATGGAGTGTCTGGGTACTTTGTACTTAATTTGTTTAGAAGAAAGAAGCTTCAATAAGTATGTATATTCTAGATCAGCCTGAATATTGTTTCTGCATCATTTTTTATCGAAATAAATGTTGTGTTATAAAACGCATAATATAAACTGACTTTTTTTATTTGACCAAAATATAATTTTGTACACGCCACTTAGCCGTAAGTAATTAAATATTATATAAAACTTGTTCGAACTGTGATCCTAATACAATTTTTTTTAACTGCGGGCGGAGTCAAGAGAGACAATGTTAATAAATGAAATATGTTATACTTAGTGTCCGATAAAAAAAGGACAGTGAATAGATTTTAGACTTAAAAAAAATTAAACAAAACACACATGAGCACAATTTGAAAAGTCAAATGTTACAAAATATATACGGATATATCTTATACTTACTTGACAGAGACATATTGACGCAATTTTATAAACAGTTTTATCGTTGGAAATTTGACAAGTCCGAATTAATAGTTTTTTTAGCATAGCTGTTGCAGATAAATCAAAACAATTTGTGGTACGTTTTCTTCTCAAACATATATCAATTTTATAATGCTAAATGATCCGCAAGTAATCGTGTCTAGCCCTTTTTTGTGTCTTAAGATCGTCTTAACCCATGGGGGGTTCATGGCACGTTAATGTAAATGGTGCCTCTTTAACCAAAATTTGGATTATCAGTAGAAGTAAGCAAGATTCTAGGTAGTAGAAAACACTCCGTATATAAAGACTTATGTAACTGCATTTTATTAGTCGTGCTGTGTTTTTTGAAGTACCGATACCTCTTAGATATTTCTGGGAGCTGGATAACAAATTTTTGATTTTTCGGTTTGTTGAAATTATTTCAATATTTATGGCAAAATTTTAGTTTTTTTATCTTTCTCCATACGATATTGTAATTTTGTGATCAATTATTGTAATGCAATAGACGCTTGACAACACAGGTCAAACGTATTGAAAATTATAGACGCTTATATGGCAACATACACTATTGGCGTCGGTCTGATGGCGGGACCTAGGGGTCGGACCAAAATTTCTCGACGTTTCATAACCTCCTAAACACTTTGGCACCATTGATTTTAACTAAATTTGGCCCACGCATTGAAATTCATCATCGTAAGAGGCCTATTTAAAATGAGCCTAATCGGGCCATTTTAAGGGTAGTTTTTAGGGGTTGAAAAATGTTTTTGGGCCCTAAAAAACCGAAAAAATGCTCGGAATCGTTTCAAAATTGAAATTTAACTCTTTAGAAGCCACTAAAAAGTGCCCCTAAAATTTTAATAAAATCGGCCTGACGACCGAATTTACAAATTTTATGAAAACACTATTTTGCAGATAGTGAATTATTTACTGAAAGGTGTATATGTATAATTTGAGGTTCGATTGATAAAAATATTGCAATTAAGAAAAAAAAATGTTATTTTAAGGGGTGTATTAAGGAGTCAAATTTTTTATTTTGCCCAAAAACCAACTTAAGTTTGCATAATAAAGCCACACCGCCTGTATTAGCAAATACACTATATTGTCGTCAGGGTTTTGGCACTGCGACCCGAGTTTTTTAAAGTTTGTACTTAATATTAGGAGGTTTTTTGTTTTTTTTTGTTAATTGTATTTGCATGTGTAAACTGAAACGTATATTATATAAAAGTACAAAAATTAATTGTTTAGTACTTTACAGTTGACAAACACATAACCGGATCCTATTTCCATAATAATGTTTTGGTAGCTTAAGAAATGTTATAATATCAATTATAAAGTGCGTGAGTGGGCGTGAGTCTCAAAATATCTTAGACTCATAACGGGTATTTATTTTTTGTATAAGGGATTTTTAAGTTTTTTTGATTTTAGTCTGTTAAAAGCCCCAGATTACTTTTGTATTAGTAGACTAGCGCAAACCAGTTGTACTATAGATTCACACCTATGATTAATTAGTGCACGATGCTTTGCTCTAATGTGATATTTGAGAACTAATTAATGGTAGTTCAATTGATTGACGTCTGATGTCGCTACGACAATTTTTACTTTATCTTGCTAATTTTTTTTTACGTTCGTACTTTTGACGGTATGTAATTTAATGACATCCGAAAGCGACCACTTCAATGTGCCTTCAAAGGCTTTGTGTTGTATAACGAGAGGCAGGCCGTGGTCGGATACACAGAACACCGAGCTCTATAGAATGTCAACTCCTGTGTTAATTTTTGAACCTCCTACATTTAGCTGGTAGACAAGGGGGGTCGGCCCAACGGGGCGAGGAATAACCTTGCAAAAACGGTTGCCTATATAATATTTTCTTTCCTTTTCTTTCGTTTTATATTATTTTATGGGTTGTTTTGATTTAAAAACAAACAATTAATGAGAAATAATTTTATTGTACGACATATAATTACAAATAATATACAATATATATGATTAATATTAAAAACAACTGTAATATATTATATAATATTACTATATATTATGTAACTAATATTCGTAATTCCATTATATATTATTATGCGTTTATTTATTTTATTTAGTTAATTATCTAATTTTTATAAACCTCTTGTTCTTATAAAATAAATTTCAATTGTTATATATTTTGTTACAGTACTTGAAAAAGTCCCGAAATAAAGACGGAACGTCGCATGAAAATAAATAAAAATCATTAATTAAAAACTATATAATTTATCCAATATTTTAAAAATCTGTGAAATCTATTTTATATATTAAAAACAAAATATATTCTAAAATAATAATTATAATTAACAATAAGTGACCTGTCATAACGTACAATTTTAATGAAATGAATGATTACTATTTTTTGCATGACAAATATAAATAATAAATATAATTAATACTAAAAACATAATATATATCCTATGTCATAACGTACAATTTTATTATTTTTTAAACAGTTCTTTTTTTTTTTTTTTTTTTTTTTAATGAGGGGGGAAATCCATTTACGGACACCCACAATTGCGGATAGTGTGGGACTCAGCGACAGCAATACCCACTAAAAACCCCCTCCTGTTCTTTCCTGCCGACTTGGGACCGTTGACACATTACTCGGGCCGGCAGGGGCTTCTTATTCTTCGTCTTCTTTAGTTTGCTATGTGTAGGGTAATTAGAATTTGACATAATCAATGAAGAACTGTTTGGTTGAAGAACAATAGAAAAAAAAAGTTTTACCGATATTTCGGTAACAGTTATATTGTACAATTGATGATGAGCTAAAAGTTAGAAAACAATTGTCGGTCAGCAATCTGGCACTCTGATCTGACTAGAATAAAATCGTGGGGCACATTTAGGAATATGATCTCAGAAAATAGTCAAAAGCCAGATATGTATTCCGATCACCAACAAGTTTTCTGGTAGATATGTTCCATGATTTTATTTTAGTCAAACCAAAGGGCCAAAATACTCACCCACAATTATTTTCAAATTTTTAGTTTATCATCTTAAAAAGTCTATTTAGCTATTTTTTAATTATAACAAATAAATAAAAACACTTGAAAATTCCACAAAAATTATTATTAAATTATTTCTCGACGATCGTTTCGGACAATAATCCTCAGGAATATAAAACATATACTGTATGTTTTGTATTCCTGAGAATGGACTTATTGTCCGAAACGATCATCGAGAAATAATTTAGTACTAATTTTTATAGAATTTTCAAGTGTTTTTAGTGTATTTGCCATAAGGCAACATACACTATTGGCGTCGGTCGGATGGCGGGACCTAGGGGTCGGACCAAAATTTCTCGACGTTTCATAACCTCCTAAACACTTTGCCACCATTTTTAAAAATGTTTATATATATATGTATATATATATATATATATATATATATTTATATACGTATATATATATATATATATATATATATATATGTGTACGCGCGATAACTTTCGAAAGAGTTAATTGATTTCAACGAAATTTAGGCCACGTGTTGAAATCCATCACCGCAAGAAGCCTATTTAAAATGGGCCTAATCGGGCCATTTTAAGGGTAGTTTTTAGGGGTTTTTGGGCCCCAAAATTCCGAAAAAATTCTCAGAATCGTTTCAAAATTGATATTTAACCTGTCAGTAGCAATTAAAAAGTGCCCCTAAAATTTTAATAAAATCGGCTCAACAGGACCGGACTTACAAATTTTTTGAAAACACTAATTTGCAGATAGTGACTTATTTATTGAAGGGTGTATTTAATTCGGTGTAGACGTTAGATTGATAATAATATTACAATTAAGAAAAAAATGTTATTTTAAGGGGTGTATTAAGGGGTTAAATTTTTTATTTTGCCCAAAAACAAACTTAATTTCACATAATAAAAGTATAAAACCACGCGGCCCTATACAAGCAAATACACTATATTGTCGGCAGGGTTTTGGCACTGCGACCCGGGTTTTTTTATTTATTTGTTATTATTAATCATGTTCTACCAAGTGTTGAGTGAAAAATCAGTGCAAATTATTTTTTTAATTGTTCCTCGACCAGAAAATGCAAAAACTTCACAAGCACAACATTAAAAACGAAGAACACTAATCAGATCTAAATGTGACAATGGGACCGTAATTTTGCGTGTTGCGACATATAATTAACTTCTTTTTTTTTCAAAAACAATTTATTATGCACTGTCAAGGCATATGATTTTACAGGGTCGTTTTGCAGAAAAGCGTTTTTTCCCATTAGTATCCTATTTATGTCATTGCACCACGTAAAAATTACTAAATTTGTAACTAATTTTGAAAATAACGATTTTATAACATGCTTATGTTCATTACAACTTAAATACGAAAATTCTAATTGGTTCTCAACTTGATCAAATATTGTGCTTAAATCATCATTGCAAATTTGTGGCAACATCTCCAGTACAATATTTTTGCTACTATTTACCAAATTGCACAATGTCTGAGAAGGATACTGAAGAGATGGCGCGTCTCTGAACTCTCTAAGTTGTGTTAAACTGTGCTCAGGCTGAACAGAATCCGAACGCAGCTCTGAAACACAGATAGAGCAATCTCCGAAAACATATTTAATTTTTTTTAAAAAATAGCCTGCCACATAATTTAAATTATTTTTGGATACAGAGTTCATTAAACCTGTCTCAAATTCTCTTTCAAACTCATCATGTGTATGTTTCACTCTGTTTTCAATATCCGTATCTAATATCGGTGTGCCCATTGGTAAATCAGTTAAAAATTCTTTGATCGAATCGATAACATTAACTCCTTCGTCTTCTTCACAGTTTGCATTGATGGAGTGTGGCGACGCCAAATTGTTCAAAATAAGCGTTTTGAACGAATTGCTGAAGTCAGTGGGTGTAGGCTTAGTATTAAATCTGCCCTGACTACGTATTGCTGCGAAAAAATTTTCCAGAGGATCTTGGTTTATCTTTCGCGGCAATAAATACTCAAACCCCTCACTTTTCAAGTCCATCCATAAATTTAAAAATGAGTTAAGTGTTACCTGCCAATTTTTTAATGACGGGGGTATTTTCTCGCCAAATTTCATTTTTCTCAAATATCTTATGGACTTCTTCCAAAAGGCAACATGTTGAGAAGTGCTTGTAACGGCGCAACGAAGTGGTTTACCCGCAGTCATCTTCCTATTGGCATTTACCGAATCAAACAATTTATCGAAAAATATTAGACCGGTACTCGTGTCTTTAGCATCCCGATCAATGTAGCCTGCTCCTAAAATTACAAAAAAAAGAAATGTATTATTTATGAGGAAGAAACATTACGTATTAAAACAATAAATGATATTACTGTTTGTTACCTGTCAACAATCGTATGTATGAAGCAACCCGTTGACTGAAGACTTGAGATGCATATTTGACTTTCATTTTTTTTATTTTATTAGGTATCACATGAAAGTCTGTTATTTTTGGAATTCCATAAAAATCTTTTTCATTGGTTTCCCGGTCATATTTATATGTTTGAAGAATGTGATCCCATTTAACAGTTCCCTCGCCATTTATGTCAAATTTCAAATCTGCTTTTAATAAATTATTTCGTATTCCCTTCAGAAGATGAGGTGGATCGAAGAAATGATAGAGTCTTTGCCCACGTACTAACAAGAATTTTTCATCGTATTCTTCATTTTTTCTTAAATATATCCCCCTGGTTTCATCTTTAAGAGCATTAATAGCAGCTACATTTGTACTTCCCTGATCACACACAAGAGCTCTGATTTTGAGGCCAATGTCAGTAAGTTCATGGACAATTTCTTTAATTATTCTTACCAAATGTGGCGTTTTCATGCTTGTTTCACAAAAATAATATGCCAATGGTAATTTCCAATTTTTTCTTAGGCCTCGAATCATGAACACTAAGGCGTGATCAGCAAACTTTTTCGACGATTCGTGTCCAAAATCCTCAAACCCAAATATTTTTTTCTTCGATGGATTGTACTTTAATCCAGGCATTAAAAATATTTCATCAAACATTAGCACACAGTTGCGATCAACTGAGTCTAGTTTTTTAATATATTTGTCCAAATATTTTATAATAACTGGATTAATACCTGTCGATAAAGGTATCCGATTTAGAAGTTTCAGAATTGTACTTCGTGATGGTAGTGCAAAAATGACAGACAATGCCTTGTAAGCTTTAGCTCCTGCTTGCTTAAAAAGACTCAAACACAGTAATTTTTCCTCAATTGTAAATCGCCGTCCTTTACTTTTCTTAGAGGCTTCCCTTAACTGACTAGCAAAAAAAAGCGACGCCCTGTCTGATACTCCATTCAAATAGTTTTGAAGAGATTTGCTAGTATTCAAGTTTTTAGCCGCAGTAATTCTTTTCCTTAGACGTTTACATCTATTTCTTATTATGCGATTTCGTTTTCTAAAATACTGCGTCTTCTTGTAAAATGCTAATTTGACAGGAGTTAAATCTTTCTTTGCTTTAATACCAGTCTCAAAAAAAAGCTGTCTGCTTGCTCCTCTAGACGTAGACGGAGTTGGGTTTTCGTACGATGAATCATGACTGTCTGACGTGTCCGTTTTCTGAATTGTTGTTTCAGCGCTACTAAGTCCAGATATCGATGCTTCTAAATCGTCATCAGTTGAAGTTGAAACTTCTAATATGTCCGATTCACAAACATCAGCTTGTTCTGGTGGATTCAAAGAAGGAACTGCTGACCATTTTAATGTCTTTCTTGCAAAGTCTCGATTAATATCATCAGTTTTGAAATGACGACTGCAGATGCGTACTTTTCTATAAATCTCTTGATATGACATCGTTTTCAGCTTTTCGCTTTTTGTAAATAAAATCCATTGTTCAATTAGTCTATGCCGATCAGTAAACTTCGGATTAGGAAAACGAAATTTTGAAATGGATGCGTCTTTATTACGGCACACGAAGCAGCAAGACATTTTAAATACTAAAAAAAAGAAAACAAAAAATTAACAATAGAAATTTAATGAAGACACTTACCTTATATATTTGTAAATATCGCAGAGCACATGTAACCAATATATTCGCTCACAATTACACTACACTAGACTCCAACTGAAATACTTTTTATAAGTTTATAACTGAAGGGCCTGGTAAAATATGAGAGAATTGATTACTTCACAGAACACGGAGCTCTATAGAATGTCAACTCCTGTGTTAACTTTTGAACCTCCTACATTTAGCTGATAGACAAGGGGGGTCGGCCCAACGGGGCGAGGAATAACCTTGCAAAAACGGTTGCCTATATAATATTTTCTTTCCTTTTCTTTCGTTTTATATTTATGGGTTATTTTGATTTAAAAACAAACAATTAATGAGAAATAATTTTATTGTACGACATATAATTACAAATAATATACAATATATATGATTAATATTAATAACAACTGTAATATATTATATAATATTACTATATATTATGTAACTAATATTCGTAATTCCATTATATATTATTATGCGTTTATTTATTTTATTTAGTTAATTATCTAATTTTTATAAAACTCTTGTTCTTATAAAATAAATTTCAATTAGCCAGCCACATAATTTAAATCATTTTTTGATACAGAGTTCATTAAACCTGTGTCAAATCCTGTTTATGTGGCTGACTATGTAAAAAAAATTAAAACAGTGAAACATATTTTCACTCTGTTTTCAATATGCGTCTCAGATATTGGTGTGGCCGTTGGTAAGCCAGTTAAAAATTCTTTGCCCAAGTCGATAGCACTAATTCCTTTATGCATTGATGGAATGTGGCGACGCGAAATTGTTTAAAATAAGCGTTTTGAACGAATTGCTGAAGTCAGTGGGTGTAGGCTTAGTATTGAATCTGTCCTGACTTTGTATTACTGCGAAATTTTTTTCCAAAGGATCTTGGATTATTTTTCGAGGTAATAAATACTCAGACCCCTCACTTCAAGTCTATCCATAAATTTTAAAATGAATTAAGTGTTATCTGCCATTTTTTTAATGATGGGTGTAATTTATGGACTTCTTCCAAAAGATAACATGTTGAGAGGTGCTTGTAACGGCGCGACAAAGTGGCTTACCTGCAATTTGCCGAATCAAACAATTTACAAAAAATATCAGACCGGTAATCGTATCTTTAGCATCTCGATCAATGTGGCCTGCTCCTAAAATAAAAAAAAAAGAAATGTATTATTTATGAGGAAGAAACATTACGTATTAAAACATTAAATGATAATACTGTTTGTTACCTGTCAACAACCGCATGTATGAAGCAACCCGGACTACTTGAGACGCATATTTCATTTTCATTTTTTTTATTTTATTAGGAATCACATGAAAGTTTGTTATTTTTAAATATTCGCTCACAATTACACTACACTAGACTCCAACTAAAATATTTTTTTATAAGTTTATAACTATAAAATATGAAGATTACTTTCAGTTATAACCTCTGTATTTATAACCTTTCTATGACAATTGACAGATAATTATAACGTCACATCAAAATACCAATATAAACATCACATCTTGTTACCAACATGAATAAATAAATTTTCTACATTCCCCCGTCCTTCCTCGGCCGTTTGTCTACAATCTGAAGGGGTCACAGTCGCCCTATTAAAGTAACCACTCTATATATAGGTACTTTGTGGATTACTTTCAGATATAACCTCTCTATTTATAGCCTTTCAATGACAGGTAATCATAGATATGGCTATGCAGGTAATTATAACGTCACATCAAAATACCAACATAAACATCACATCTTGTTACCAACATGAATAAATAAATTTCCTACATTCCCCCGTCCTTCCTCGGCCGTTTGTCACCAATCTGAAGGGGTCACAGTCGCCCTATTAAAGTAACCACTCTATATATAGGTACTTTGTGGTCGGATAGCGATCACTTATTTATTGCATATGTAAGAGCTAGCGTGTGACGCGTATGTTGTTTTCACATAAGTTACGACGATCGGCGTAAAAGCGACATCTGGATGGCACGTGTTTCAACATCGAGCATGTCAAAAAATGGATCGTCGGGCAGCAATCGGTAAACGGAGTTGCCACAAAAAAAATCGACTGTCTCTCGATTCAATTTTTTTAATATAAAAGAGAACGATGGCCCAGCTACCACCCAATCCTTGAAAAAAAACAATTTCATTTACTGCGCATGCGCAGTAGTTAAAATTGGCCGATTTACATGAATGCGCATGCGCAGATGACCAAAAATATGAAAAAAATGCATTTTTCTACAAAAACCAAAAAAAAATCAAAAAATTTGAAAATGGCGAATTTTGATATGAAATAATATTTTCTAGTTGGTACGTGCTGTATTGTAGTAGGGGGTCATCGTGTTATGTAAGTAGGTGGCATTTTTGCTCGATGTATAAGCACATGCCCGACAATTCGGCCACCTAATCCACAAGTCGGTTTTCAAACCGGCCGCGACCTTGCAGTCTAGGTACAATGTATACCATACGCAACGACGCCACTCTGACTTCTCACTTCAGCACACGGTAGCAAATAGGTGATCGCTATACGACCACGCTCTGTGTACCGTCGCGGAGAACAGAGTCTTTTAAAGAGTAAAGACAAAGTTTTAGTAGGCGCCGCCGAGATGCCATTAAATCACGTACCGTCAAAAGTGCGAACGTAAAGTAAAATAAAAATATTTAGCACGATAAATAAAAATTCTTATAGCGATATCGGACGTCAATCAATTGAACTACCATTATTTAGTACTCAAATATAGCACATTAGAGCAAAGCGTCGTGCACTAATTAATCATAGGTGTGAATCAATATAAACTGGATTGTGGTTAGTAAGTCACAATGTGGCGTCAATCAAGATTATATATATCTGTCTGGCCATAAAAAATGTAATATTTTCTTATAAATCCATATTTATTGTCTGGTTTCGCGTATGCACAGAATTTTTTTTTGCATTTTGTGAATAATCGACAATTTACGCCCATAAAAGACACTGAATTAAATATTAAATTGGCACACGCACAGCTCTGTAAAAAATTGTAGGTCTGGTAGATTTAGATTATAAAGATTTAAAATAAAAAAGTGTTTTTCAAATATTCATACTTATATTTAAGACAAATATTATGTACAAAAATCGGTTCAAGTTCTTATGAATTTATATACAAATGTTGATTAATGATTTTCTTAGTATATCAACATAAGGCTTTTTAAATTCTTAAAAAAAAATAATAAGAAAAACTAAAAACAGTAAATTTTTTAAAGTTAAAAGATACTGATTTGTAATTCATTACATGTAGGTACGTATATTTTCAAAGTTATGGTGAAAAATATTATTTAAGAATTTTTATATTTCGAAAATATTTGAAAACTAGACAGTATTATTGAGTTCTGAACAGCAAAAAAAATATCATTGATAAAACAAAAATATATGCCTTAAATTTTGGCAGCTATTTACTATTATTTACAAAATTTAACAATACTTATAAAAAATAAAATAATTGACTAGTATTACAGCTCATCAGAGCACTTATCAATTTCTGGAGATACTAAATTTGCAATTTGTTTTTGTTCCAAAATTCCTAAAAAATTGTACGATTTTGAAAAGTATTTCATTAATACAATAAAGTTATATTTTCAAAACCTTTTTAAATAAAATGTAATTTTAAACTGTTAAACACAAAAAGCTGCCCTTTAGTAAAAATGTAAGCTTAATTTTTAAGTAGTTATTCTTAATTTCTAAGGTAAGAATACGTTTTTCAGCGACAGTTCTCAAATATATGTTCACCTTTTTGTGGTCAAAATTTTAAAATTACGTTTGATTTAGGGTTTAATTAAGTAATTATTTTCAGATATTTTTTCTACCAAACTATTGTTGTAGCCTTTTTAGTACCACCAGGTTTCTGACTATTATTAAAATTTCATGGCAAGCCATAATTTTCCATTTTTCAGAATAAAAAATTATTGTTATTTTTGTTACGATTTCTGTATATAATTAATTCATTTCAAAGTACATTTAATTAACAAAAAAAAAATTGCGATAGTTGATCACACAAGAATATTAATCGACAGTAATGATTAGCCTGCTAGCCTCTGAACCAGACTGCTATAAAAAATAAATAAAAGAAGTATGTGATAAAAAGAACTGTTGGATTTATGGCTTGCATTTTTCTCTTCTTGTTTTTATAGTCAATTTCTGATGTTATTCAAGTTTTTCTTAAAAAAGTAATATTCAACTCTTTAGAATTTTTTAGATTAAAAGTAAATTACAACTACAATACAGAGATGGAGAAATTTGGAAGTAAAAATACACTTATTTTTACAAATAATGGTGTCATCAGTTTTCGTAAGTACTAAATAATAGTCATAAACAAAATTACAAATCATCACTACAATACTATGTATTTTATTTAAATAAAATATAAACTTTTAAAATCGAGGACATTTCAAATGCAATGGCTATTTACCAGCTAACAAAATGTACCGTCACGTACAACATTTCGTTGATTGTTTATTTATAGGGACCCCATTATTCAAAGCGCCCAGGGCCTCCAATAGGTTAAAGACAGGATAAAATGTCTTTTTGTCGCGACGGTTCGGGCAGTCGTGTGTATGTCAGTGACATATTACGGCGGGCCTTAGTGGGTTTGCTGTTTTCATTATATATAATTATCAGACGCCTATGAACTAATTTTTCTAGTAAAATCCACAGACGCAGTTTTTTAGAAGTTTACATATGCAGATCCGAATGTGTAAACAATATCTAATAAGAATAATAATATTTTTAACAAAACGTGTGACTTCTGATTGATAAATATTAAATTGTCGTTAAACTAAGTAATGTTTTAACTTATTAACGTTTTTATTCAGAATGTCATTATTTTCATTATTTAAAAATCAAACTTCAGAACTAGTAAAGTATATTTGAAAAATAATAACACTAGCCTTTTCAGGATTAATGCGATTTCGCAAAGGTTATGAATTTTTGCGAAATATAAACTAATATCTATAAGTTTTTCAAATTTATTTGTTTATAGACTAGGTAATGACGGTTTGTAATCTAATAGCTTCGACGGTACATATTTTGAATTTACATTTTAACAGTTACTCAACAATAAATTAATTTTCGACTCTAGTAAAGTGTAGCGATGAATTGTGCATTTCGAATTTGACTATATAAAAATCCATCACTATATTACAATAATGAGAAAAAATAAATATATATATTTATATATGTATCTGTTCTATCGTCTTATAATGCTTACAATATTTACAAGTACAGTTTTGGTACTGCAGATTATACTTATTTTAAATATAAAGAAGTCCAAATTGCGATAAGTGAGTTTTTAACATCGAAAATTTCAGCAGTATGTTAATATTTGTTTTTTAAACAAAATTTAGTGAGAAAATTTTTACTTATCACTAACTGTACAAAACCACGCCACTTATAATATTTTTCTTAATTTAGAAATTACTTTTAAAACAATTTTCATGACACTGTCTTTACTGACAATCAGTCTTCTATAATATTTAATAAATATATTATTTATATTTGTACCAAATACTATTCTATTTTTTATACGCTCAAAGACTTTTGTTGGAGTGACTGACTCAGAAATCGTTTGTTGCTAAGTTCTGAACTTCCAAATCGTCTTCGGGCACATCTGCCTGTTTGTTGGTCAAATTCTCTTATTCTTCAGACGGTCTGAACTTGATTCTAGCTTTCTAAAACTGACAAAACCCTTTTATCGCCGAAGTCCGAAGGGTTCTAGAATTCGACCAACAAATATTCACTTGTGTCTAAAGAGTTTTGTATTACCGACAAACGATTTGTGCAACTAATATATCTTCCGTCATTAAATACCTGGAAGTAAGCCATCCCAGGAATACTTTTTGACCGTATCAATATTAAAATAGTATTTGATTAGTATACAGAATGTTTATAATATGGGCATATAATATTTGTCTATGTATATTTTTATGTACAAACTAAGACAATATTTTATAAACATCTTGTATAATTCATATTAAAAATAACTATTGTTAGAATTTACCCAAGTTGATCAAGAATAGAAGGAAGCAAATCATAGGCTACGAAATGCTGCTATTACAGAAAATATAATATCTCAACACTATATTTCTATGCGACAACTAAATATTATTTTACAGAGGAATGTTAGTAAATATTTAGTATAATCATTTAAATTTAAAAATACTTATGTTTTGGTACGGCTTTGAAAATAGATACGAGGTATCTTAGCATTGAATTGAAATGTAGTGCCAAAAATAATAAATTTAACGTTGCAAGTCATTATATGTTACTGAAAATGTCTACTAAACAAAGCAAGTTTAATGAAATGCTTGACAAAATATTCGTTATCGTAATTTTTACATAATTGCATCCTTTCTATTCATAAACTTCTTGAGAAATTATCCTAACTTTAGTATTATTTTTGAAAAGACGAAGACGAATGATCTTACAGTAATAAAACTAATCACATTGAAAATCTACTATAATCAAAATGACTAATCAAAATGAATAATTGGACAAGCGTATTTATATCAACCACAACAATCCACTTGCAACCGAAAAGTCGCATCTTGTAAAAACAATTCCAAAAATGTTCAAATGCTCAAGTCAAAAATTTTAAATTGTTTATAAGAAAAAACTGTAATCTAATTTCGATTGTCGAAGTTTCGAACGCAATGTCATGATTTTTCTGCTTAATTTTTAACTTTAATGTCGTAGAAGTTACTTTTTCTTAGACTGTACACGTAACTCCTGACGTTCTGTGAGTGCTATCCAGTCACAATGAATCGGTCGTACATCTATGTTAAACAAGCTGTACAAAACCGCACTGTCCTGCTATTGTTCAATTGGAAAAACTTCTTTATTAGCACGGCAGTAAAATAAATCTGACGTAGGTAACAAATACACTCGTCCCATTCAGATAAAATAAAATAACACAATTATTTTGACTACAATCAGTTGTAAAGACAATGTTTATCGAACACATTAATGAAAAAATATAATATCAGTCTAAAATTGTAAGTAGAGTTTCTTTACGGGAATGTTTAAAAAACATTTTGTGATATTATTAACGAACCACTTCTGGCACGACTTTTAGCCTTAAAACTAGATCTAAAAGCTCCAAAAAATCTATTAGGTTGATAACAAATGGCATTCTTATATCTCGATTTAAGGGTGAAAGTCGTACTAGAAACCCAGCGTAAAAACTTTTACGTGGCTTACAGTTTGTGTTTTAGAAATTGCGGTTGTCTATATTTCTATCGAACTGAAAATAAAAATTAAAAAAAAGATAATTTAAGAGTTATTTTATTTTTACATTTCTTTTGTTTGTTTTAACATAATATCTGAAAATTGTCTACAAACATTGAAAAATAATGTTAATCATAAAGATAACGATAATATAATACAATAAATTAAATAATAATAATAATAAAAGATGATTGTTACTTCAATTTGCAAAAAGTTCAACTGAAATATAGGCAACCGTGTATTTCTTTAAAAAAAAGGTATATTTTAGCACTTCTATAAACTGTTATAACACGGCTTTCTTCTAAAAACCAATTAGACTCTCAATTTATTATTAAAATAATAATAATAATGAATTAGAAATGAAATGCTACTACGTCCATATCTTGGATGTTGGTAGTTTTGTAACAATTTATCATTATCGATACTTTTAAAATTTCTCAAATCACTGTGCACATCGAAATGAAAGTACACCCCTTCATTGTCCTGACAGGTGTCAACAACAGACAGATTTTACTGCCAAACGGCCTCAAAACACATAAGCAAAAGAAATCTGTTTTCATGATTAGTTTTGTTTTCATAAGACATCGTCAGGCGACGACGTCTTACCTAAAAATTAAACAAGTCAGGAAAATGGCTATTTCTGAGTCATGGTAAGCTGTAGTGGAAAGTAAATCAATAGAAGTGCCACAATATTTTTTTAAACTCCCCGTATTACATAGATTTTTTTTAAATACATCGTGACCAAATTGCTTTGGTAGCGTGATTCGGAATGGTTAAGTTATTGCTTATACAAATGACAGAAATATCATATCGAGAACACGTCGATCGCGAAAACGGCATGACGACGACGAACGAAGGTCGTGTTTCCGCAGATTTTGCGATGGTGTTGTTGGTAGTGACGACATTGGTGTTCAGTGCAAGTTATGGGGACGCAGATACGTGAAACCCCTCGCGGGCAGCGTGCCGCCCGGTCCGCTATTGTGACGTACCGAATGATGGGAAACTCCACTCCCGTTGTGATGCGAGCGGGGCGCAGTCCCTAGACAATAAACCGCCGGCCCCGCGCGTAACTCTAGCTACAGCTCAGTCACCGGTATTGGCTTGAGGCTCGGTGGTGCGGCCAAATGATTTGGATGTTGCTGGTGGACGGCTGCTGCTGCCGCCGCCGAACGTACCATGTACTCGTCATCCGAAAATGTCTTCTGATATTCGTGCTCCTTGCGACTGATTGCACGCTTGTTCCATTTGTAGTCTTTGAACGCGTCGCGTACGCGCCTCCTGTATCTGTACAGGAGAAGGGAAAGTCCCGCTAACAGAGCGACGCCGCTTACACACACGGCACCAAGTATTGCTTGTTGGTGCGGATCATGGAAGGCGCAACCCATCTCTTCGGGCGAAAGCGTTTTCAGTGATCTGTCTCGCACGCTCAACGGCGTCGCGCACTGAACGCTTGTCATATTGCGTTCGGCCACTAAACTGCGCAGCCACAACAAATTGCAGTCGCAATTTAATGGATTGTCGGACAGTTCAAGTGCTCTCAATTCATTCCACGCCACTGTCGATTCTGATATCGATTCTAATGAGTTTTCACGCAGAACTAAACGACGCAACTTTGGCAATCCTGTGAGAGCACCGTCTTCGATACTATTTAATTTTTTATTACTTGCTAATATAATGCTTTCTAAGTTTACATTTGTACTGAATGCACCCTGTTCGACTCTTTCCAGGGAACCGGCACTAGTTATGTCTAAATGTCTCAGATTAGCAAGATCTCGAAAAGAATCTGATTTGATTGAAACGAAATCGTTTTGGCCGATTGATAATTCTTCTAATCGTGTTAATTTGGCGAGTTGTTTTGTCGGTATCACGTGTAAATGATTATCAGCTAAATCTAAATTTCTCAGACCGGATAATCCATTGAAGGCACCGTCACTGATGTTGACGAGTCCAGCTCCGCCAATATCCAGGACGGTTAATTTGCCCAGTCCAGCAAAAGCGTCATCTGAAAGTACTGTGAACACGTTGAGACCAACATGTAGTTCAGCTAAGCTTCCTAACGGTGCAAATGAAGCCGTCGGTATTGACATCAACTGATTATCGTCCAAATACAAAATTCGCAGGGAAGTCATGCCTTCGAAAGCTAGAGGATCAATTTTAGATATTCTGTTCTGACCCAAATTTAATTCTTCCAATTTCGGAAGAACAGTAAACAGACCTCTCGTTAGCACCTCTAGGAAATTCTCCCTCAAGTTTAGTACTGTCAAAGACTTGAGACCTTGGAATGTGACATTTCTTATTGATGATATTTTGTTTCTATTTAAATGGAGTTCTTGTAGTTTCTTCTGGTTGGTGAAGCAATGCGTGGGGATATTGACGAGATGATTGCTGGAAAGATCGACGTATTGAAGTTCTCCGTAAAATTGGAACGCAGCGTCGACTGTTTTGATCTTGTTGTTTCGTAGCACCAGCCGTTGGATGGACGGGTTCAATGCGATCGGGAGGACGTCCAGTTTACTCTTCTCGCACTGGACGATAAGGGTTTCATCGTTGCAAACACATCCGTTTGGACAGAATGTGTTCAGAGCGCTGGCAGCGGGTATAACGGTCAATGTTGCTATTGTCACCAGGAAAACTGCCATTAGATGCGGAATCTGAAAAATATAATTTTGTCTAATTAAACAATGTCTCAGTTTTCTAAAAAAAAAAAAAAAAACACTAAAGTCCAACTGTTTTAGAGAAACGTGTATTGACAAATTTAAATGGGAAAATGGGATATTTGAGAATTACTTGCAAGCGCTTATTTACAACTAAGAAAATAAATTGAGTTAATTTCTTTATTTGAGAACACTCAAAAGTATTATATTATTTTACTAATGACTTTTTCTTCGAGAACAATCCGATTAAATTTATAAACGATTTCGTAGCTGATTTAACATAATTTTAAATTTCTTTGTTGTGCTATATATACATGCACTCACGGCACATAATAAACGTATACCTATAAAAATTCGGAGGGTTGCGAGTTTGGTTTGGATACAATATATATGTATAAAAATAGAATGCTTTTCGCAAACCCACTTGAAATTTTGGGAGAAAACGGCATTAATTCGAACTCGTGTATGCAAAATTAGATTATACACGCTACTGTAAACACTTTGTAACAGTAGGCAGTACATATTATATAAGCACATAATACATGTAATATTGTATGTGACAGGCAACGTTGGCAATTCAGTAATTTGTTTAGAATTATAAAAGGCAAATCTATTTCATATTTACTGGGGAAACTGTGTATATAAAGAGACAAGAACTTTTTTAAGGGTGTCAACTGCGAGCGTTATCTGTGCCTAGTGCCAAATTATATTTTTAATTTATTTTAATTCTTCTGACAGTAAAAATTCGATTGACTGTTTCGTCAGCTTATATGTATTAGTGCCAAATTATATATTTAATTTATTTTAATTCTTCTGACACTAAAAATTCGATTGACTGTTTCGTCAGCTGAAAGCAAGGAGTATATAATAGAGAAACCATGCTAACGCTATTCTAAACGCTAAATTTCGACTCGGGACGTATGACTGGATTGGGAACATTGAAAATTAATTCGTGCAGCGAGGAAGATAAAACAAATTGAAAACTGCGACAAAGATAGATTGCAATAAACTAATTATCATGATTTTGCATGAAAAGATTGCAAAGTTATCAATGATCGTGAATGATTTTCACTTCAGTGTTTTCCATATATGTTCTCAGTCCTCTGATTCATCCTGTATATAATTTAATATAAAACCAAAATAATTGGCAAAACCAAAAGTGCACACCCCTCTAAGTTAACGTATAATAAAAATTGAGAATAAAAAATATAAAAAAGAATTAATAAAAATAAAAATAAAAAATATATATAATATATATAAATATCAAGTGGAATATGGAATAGATGTAAAAAAAAGATGAAGATGTCGGCTGAAATCGGTTTAGCGATCTTCTCCGTACGAAGCAAGAGCGTTGAACATTACTCTGCGGAGCTCAGTGAGTATTATTTCTATGCACACGTTTTTGTGATGTATTCACCGTTATATTACGGTCGCTGTATTACGATGCTGCTACCTTAGAAAACCAAGTTTTAAGTGAATTTGAGTAAGTTAAATTTGAACTTTGCCGGTACCTTATGCAATTATCTGCGCCTGCATTTGTCACAAATATGGTAGAACAAAATATATGGTACCGACTGTATGGTGAGTAGCAGTGACGTACTAGTAAATTTGGAACATGGATTAAAATCAAGATTTTGTTTTTATCGCAATTCGAAAGTTCAGTGGTAAGAACCCGTAGAAACCTTGATACTCTTTATTATGTAATTTTGTTGTTATGTGAAAGTATATTTTATTCGAAAAGCATGGGGATGATTAAAAAATAATAATAAAAAAAAACCCCGGGTCGCAGTGCCAAAACCCTGCCGACAATATAGTGTATTTGCTTGTATAGGGCCGTGTGGTTTTATACTTTTATTATGTGAAATTAAGTTTGTTTTTGGGCAAAATAAAAAATTTAACCCCTTAATACACCCCTTAAAATAACATTTTTTTCTTAACTGTAATATTATTATCAATCTAACGTCTACACCGAATTAAATACACCCTTCAATAAATAAGTCACTATCTACAAATTAGTGTTTTCAAAAAATTTGTAAGTTCGGTCCTGTTGGGCCGATTTTATTAAAATATTAGGGACACTTTTTAATTGCTACTAGCAGGTTAAATGTCAATTTTGAAACGATTCTGAGAATTTTTTCGGTATTTTGAGGCCCAAAAACATTTTTCAATCCCTAAAAACTACCCTTAAAATGGCCCCGATTACGCCCGTTTTAAATAGGCTTCTGGCGGTGATGTATTTCAATACGTGGGCCAAATTTCGTTAAAATCAATTAACTCTTTCGAAAGTTATTGCCCGTACACACACACATATATATATATATATATATATATATATATATATATATATATAAATAAATATATATATAAATATATTATATATATACATATATATATATAAACATTTTTAAAAATGGTGCCAAAGTGTTTAGGGGGTTATGAAACGTCGAGAAATTTTGGTCCGACCCTTAGGTCCCGCCATCCGACCGATGCCAATAGTGGATGTTGCCATATGGCAAATACACTAATGAAAAATCGTACGCACAGTAGTAATAATAAATGATTAAATTAAATGTCACTAGATTGTTACGGTAAGTAAAAAACATGTAAAAGTATAAACCAATAATTTAATAAAGTACTGGTTAGTTATAATATAACACCCTATTAAAATAATGATAGCTTTACAAAGATTTGCCATGTTGTTAAAAAATGAAATATTATGTTTATGTGTCATAATATAGGTAGGTATGTAAGACAAATTAAAATTTGAATATTACATTACTAATGTGATAGCAATAATGAAGATAAAAAAGTTTTATCAGCTGTATTTCTCAATCAACTGAATATAAAAAATACGCTGCAATATTATATAAAAAATCACAATGTATCTTTAAAAAATGTTTTCAACCAGTTAAATTTTCATCATTAATCATAACTTCATCACAACTTACGATTGTGTTTCTGGTTACGCGCAAGACAAAAGGTTGTCGTTACGAGAATGTTACGTTATGCATTTGATAGTATGTCAGTTTAGAACGATGATGTATCCGAAAATTCAAACCCGTGACCAAAACGCAAATCCGTTTATGTATTTTTTTCCGCAAAACAAGATATATATCGATTTTTCAGTTTGCTTGTCCTGAGGTATCATACAAGTTGGATCAAATTCATTCACATTTTAAATCAATAAGTACAAAAACAGTGCAACCTCGAGGACTTTATGCGTTTTTTTGTTTTTTTTTTTTTTTTTGTTTGGCGTAAAACTTCTTTAGCGAGGGTATCTAACTGAAATTTTCTGTGAAGTTAAAGGGGAAAAACGTGTTATGTTAAAGGGGAATATAAGGGAAACCTTGGCAACAAAAATATAAATACATAAATAAGATCTACGCCTTAACAGCGTTGGATCACTTTCACACAATTTGTGCTGCAGCGCAGCGGTAAGAGACGAGGTAGGCAAAAGACATATTGTGGGCGTGACCTTCTTTAGCTCTGTCTCGCTCAAATCATACGCACGTTTCAATTTTTGGCTGGTGCCTCACTACGAGGCTAAAAGATGCTATTCAAGGGTGCTGCTGTCAATTGATTACTGTAAGTTTTGGAAATATTTTGAAGATTTAAATAACTTTTCCGAAAAGTAAGAGTGACTTTAGGTTTGTGATGGAACAATTTTGTGAAATAAGTACGAATAAGGTCGTAGTGTGACATTGACAACGTTTGTTTTTTGGGCACAATTAATGCCAACTTTTTTCTACTAAATCGTACATAAATTACAAAAGTAGTCCATTAGAGACCTAGATTTGTCCTTTATCTTTCTTATAGAGAAAGAAATTTTGCAGAATGTTGACGAATAAGTCTACAATCAGTTGACAGTCGAAGCTCTGTTTTTGACTTAAATTTAGAGCGTTTCGACAGCCTCAAGAAGTTTTATTTCCCCGACAGCTTACGTGGACGAGACTCACATATCTTTTTAAATTTGAAATATATATATGCACCTTAAAAACATTTCGTTCGACTCGGTATATGCGATGGTTATGTGGTTAAGAAGGTTAAAAGAGTATACATCTGTAAGTAGAATTTTTATTTCACGATGAATAAAATTCAAAAAACCATGCCTTGAAATTGTCGCTATGTCGAAATTGAAATCTCGGAATATTCGATAAATAATTCGAAATTTTTAGCATTTCTCTTGCAGTTCGAATTTGAACTGGATATTTTGTTATATTATTGAAGAGTACAGATGGAACTTTTTACACATGTTCCATAAAAAAGTTAAAAAAGATAATGTTCAACTCGAACGTACGCGGTTTTGCTATGTATACCACAGATATTATATTATGGTCGACCCTGTGAAAACCGGCAACATGACAATGTCGTGAATTACAGCTTCTATGCATAGGAAGAACACTGCACTCGCAGCTTATCCCATTACTCCAGAGTCGAGAAAAACAGAGAGTGAATTATCCTTCATATGGGGGATACGTTAATAGACAACAATACTGTGTCTACTGTCCTAATATTGTACAAAGTAAACCCTCGAGCATTCTGATATGGATTGTAATCTGTTATTTCCCTTAACGCAGTCATGGTCACGCCACAATGTGACTTCGAAACCCCTACAAAGTATTTTTTGAAAAGGTTGGTTCAATAGTTTTTCTATAATAGGCTAGTCGATTTACAATTGGATCTGAAACCTACTCAATAATGTGGTAACAATTTTAGTTATGTTGAAAAAAAAATGTTTCTGCATGCTTAAAATTAACAGGGCTGTTAAAATTTGACTCATTTTAACTTGCGATGATTTTATTAGAGAGTGACAAAAAATCAATAGCACATTAGCACTGTTACCTCTTACACTGACCATACCGTCAAAAAATAACATTGCAGTGGTTTTTATGGACGGACAGATAGAAAACCAAGCAAGCTTTCTTTGTAATTTAAATTTTTATATAATAACTTTTTTTCTTTTTTGTCCTTGGTAATTAATATAAAAATGATTTGTCGGGAACAAAGACTTTTAAGTAAACACTTATTTGTTATTTATAGCGACGTTTCGTCCCTTGCTTGGGACTTTTTCAAAAAATATTTTTACGGTTGATGTTCAAACTATTTTATTTTATTGACGGTTAGTAAAAATTTTTACTAACCGTCAATAAAATAAAATAGTTTGAACATCAACCGTAAAAATATTTTTTAAAAACTGAATTATTACAAACTTTTTAATGAACAATTGTTTAACTAAAATTTATATTTACGTGTGTATTTTAACTTTTATATCTACTTGATCAAAACATTTAATAGTTATAAAGCTTGAAAAAGTCCCAAGAAAGGGAAGAAACGTCGCTATAAATAACAAATAAATGTTTACTTAAAAAGTCCTTTTTCCCGACAAATCATTTTTATTTTTATATAATTTCTTTTTGCGTTTATTTTTTTTTTTTTGTTTCTTCTTCGTGAAGTTTTGTACTTATTTTGAATAATAGCCTATTTTTTTCAACTGTTTCGTTTCTATTTTTGTGGTTACATCTTTACTGGTGTCATTTTCATATACTTCTTCACCTGCACTTTACCATATAATTCTCTTAGAGTTTCTTCCGCCATGATGATTTAATGTCTATCCTTTATTTGGTTGTCTGAGGATATAATTTGCCTCAACAATAAAATAAATCTAACACTAAATGTTTAAAGCTCTCGGTTTCTCGAAACCTAAAATACAAATTATCGATGCTTTACACAAATTTTCTTTATTTACTAACAAATACCAGCGAGTACACACAGGTCTATAAATTACATTCTGTGTAATATGTAAAGTACGGAGGAGGAGGCAGAAAGCAACGTAAACTGTATTACAGTAGGTAAATAATACATCCGTGTTGATGTAGATCACTACTTATAAGGTCGATTGTCGCAGGTCACGTGAACGTAATTGGTATACGGGATGGCATTAATGACCGCGTTCACTGCCTATAAAGACCGTTTCACACCGCAGAAAAAGATTTTATAATTTGACACACCGCACGGGGTTGAAAATAAAGTCCGACTGGAAGTCGAAGCTCAAGCTAAATGCTTATTTTATTTTTTATCACTTTAAATCGAAAACAAATAGTGCTAAAAAGTGAGACAAAATAATTTTGTAAGCTGAAGGAGAAGTATTTTTTTCATTTTGAAGTGAAACTTCTTTAGCGACCTATCTGGGACATGATTCAACGACGAGGAAATCTAAGATAAATCGTTGCAACATTGAATTAAAGAGGGAATGATTCAATGGCGGGGAAATATAAAAGAAGGTAATGCAAAATGGATAACGCATCAATGAAACGAGTTTATAGCTCTGAAGAAATTTCGTTTCCCTAGTGAGCTTATGTGATTGAGGTTCACGCGTTTTTTTCCAAATATTCCTTGTTACGACCTACTGATATTACATATTTTGTTAGTCTTGTTAAAAATAAACACAAAATAAAATTGATACAAATACAATCTGGCAACTGGTGAACCATTGAAACACACCATGTCAACAATGACGTTCTTGGATGTGGGTAATTCTGAAGCCATCAATGAAAAGTTCAATTGAAAACTTTTATCAGTTCTTAGAATAGACCGTGCTAATTGGGAGTTTGCTATTGAAAAACGGCTACCCTGCAATTTTGATTATTCGCTACCAGCACGATATAGTTCAGTCAAATGTGAATCAGTCTTTATCGAGATGTTTGCGCATGTAGAACATACATATTAAACTATATAAACCTGACACATATGCGTGCACTAGTACCACATCGTACTACAGTACTACACACAGTACTTACATAACGTACTACTAGCTTACTTAGTGGCTTTCCTATGGCATATTGTAATTATATACAGTCAAACAACTGGAGGACAATGCTGGTTAAGAAAATTAATGAGGGGATGCCACTCAGACACATATATTGCAAATTACAGACGTTCGATAACTCATCTATTGAGATGCCACTAAGTTAGAAAATACTCTGAATTGGGGATAAAAGAAGCAGACTATTTCCTTTTCAAAATAATGTATTTCTTTGGCGTTCTAAATTGAAGACTGATCAAAAATACAGTACTTTATATTTTAAGATAGTATACTAGGAAGTTTTATCACAATCGGTCCAGTCGTTTTAGTAATGCAGTCCAAACAGCAAAAATAAAAAGTCCTCTCGTCTACGTATTATAAAAAAAACGCACGTACTTTGTGTTACGATAGGGCATCGCCATTTTAATCTGTTCAATTTGTTAGACACGACTGACCTATTTCAATTTTTACAAAATAAGCCACTCACCAGATGCGGATATTAAAACATAAACATAACGCAATATTCAGAGTATCTGTGCATTAATTAAAATAGAAATAATTTACGGTACCAAACCCAAATTCGTTTTCATGAATAAGAAATGTCGTTTCCATACGGTTGTTAAACTACATGTCTTTATATACAACGCTTATACACTAGCGTGTGTAAACCATTTACAAATGCCACGTGGCAACATAATGCCATTTTACACTATAACAAAACTATGGATGGGGAACGAGTCGAAATCCTTAAGGCTATATCCACCATTGACATAGATGACGGACTATGCTTTCCCGATCGGCAGATTGCTAAAAATGCATGTACGTATGGAATATATACTGCGGATAGTACGAAGATCGCGTTAGCATGATTAGAATGGAATCATATATCTGTCTTTTTTGTGGTAACAGTGTGTTGATTCTGATTGGCTACTGTCATAGATAAAGCCACAGAACCTTTGATAAAGAGAGATATACTCCATGCTAATATTTTGTCGGAATAACCAGGGAATTACTTAAAAAAAGAGGAGATAATATTTGCGCTCTCGTCGCAAATTGAATAAATAGCCAATGCTTGGTATAGTAATTTTTATGTTTGTATATGTAAAAAATTGTGTGAGTGAGATAAAATCTAGTGAGTACAATCTCTTAAAACGCTACCGTCACCATTGACATAGGGAACTGATTGTGCATTCCTGAACAGCAATGTCTTTAAAATGTTCACTACTGTCTTGTGAGCGAGATAAAAAGAACCAACTTCATGAATGTTTTTGATTCAATGATTGGAGCAGTACATGAAGCGACACGCCCTATCTCTTTTTTCTAGTGTCATTGATTCTTATGAACGTAGTTGTCGAGCATCTATATCTTTTGCTTAGTTTATTATCAACCTCAATCACTGACATAGATAAAGTCACGTCCTTTTCTAATCAGAGCGGGCCATAACGTTCACAAATATTCAGAGTTGGACCAATAGAGTTCATTGAAACGTGTCTCTCTCACGCATGGCTGATAGAAGTGTAGTCTATTGTTAATGTCAATGGCAGCTGCGACCTTTGGCACTTTGGGTTCTTTTCAAAGAGGGTTTCAATGTTTAAATTATATATATCTATAGATATAAGCTACACCGATCGTCAAATGAAGACCCTTCAAGCCACGTATAGTAAATTATTAATGTATATAGTCTGTTTGAAGTGGTTATTACATGTTACACTTTAAATACGTACATCGTGTATTTTAAGGTTATGTATTCTATATCATCCATAGGACGAACTTAGTAAATAGACATTTATTCGTACTTTGAAAATCCAAAACAGTTGATACATTTATATTTGTGATGTTGACTTTAATCAAACCTTATGCAAAGACACGGAATAATTTCATCAATGTATTTTTAAGTCATGCATATTGAACGGTACTATTTATAATATTACATAAAATCTGAAATATGCGTGAATGTTGCTAGAGGTGATTGTCTTGTTTTGTCACAAAGTTATACAGGACACCATTTTTTGATGACCAAAAATAGCTCAACTCGTACAAGAGAGAAAGAATGATAACGCGTTCCAGTATTATTACAATATAAGCATTGGTCATTTGTGATCTATATTCTATGGTCTAGAGTCAATAAAATGCGCTGTTATTAGCACTAAATTGGAAAAATGCTGGAAATCTGATAATTTCGATACGGAAATCAATTAAAAACATACCTAACACACACATTTTGAAACGTTTATTATGTCCCTACTTTGTTTTTCAAAGCTTATTATGTATCTACTTTAAATAGCATAAAAATTCCAATTAAAAAATGAAAAGGACGATAAACCGCCGTTAACGGGTGATGGTATAGTGGAAAAACGTTAGCAAATTAAATATTGCATTTTTAATAATCACACTTTTAACCTTGAAATGGTGGCTAAAGAAATATCAACAATTCATCTACGGTACCTGTAAGAATTGTAAGATGCACTCATTATGCCGATTATAGCTAAAGAATATGTCACTAAAATAACGTTCTTTTACCAAATATATTATACTAGGTTCTCGGTATTTTTGTCGAATTTCAAATGGATGCGAGAAAAAGGTTACATTCAAGTTTTTAGGCTAAGCCTGTAGAGGTTTTATAAGATTGGATGGGTATTCTTAGGTGACCAAATTGGATTTAGGTGATATGAGATTAAAGCGGGTTTTTCTTCTAGCAGATAAAGATGACACGCCGAGAATTGCGATTGTTATTTATAATTTTGATTATTTTCGACGAGTTGTGACGTAATGCTAAAAGAGCGTCAGTGAGTTTACAGTCACACGAGTCAAAATAGCATTGCGATGTAAATACACACTGTATTTTTTTGTCCTGCATTTTATAAAACAGCACATTTTGTCTTCATTTACAGTATTTTCAATAATTTTGACATTTTACTTGTGTAGCAAACTTAACTTTACTGATAAATAGTAGACCACAGTAACTGTACACAGTATAAATAAGAAGTCTCTGCAAATCTCAATCGTATACAGTAACACGAAATACTAAATTTTATGATTTTTCCTCTATTTCGTACTAAAATAATACATTGAAAAAAAATTAAATTATTATTGACTTTTACTTTAGCACCCGGCGATCGATTAAAATACTTTATCGCCCGGGTCTCGTTACTGGCTTGAAATGAATCATTTTACGACCGGTATATCGGCATGAAAAGCAGCTATTTTGTAGGAGGTAGAACAAAAAAGACTTTTCACTCATCCTTGATGTGAAGGAAATTGCTTCTGCACATACGCGTTACGATTATTCACATAAATTCCTTCCACTTCATATAAATATAACGCCATGTTAATTTTGTTAATGACTTACTGAACTAATGCGTTGTAGAAATTGTTCGAAAGACCAGAACAGACTCTAGGATACTAACTGCGTGTGAATTTCACCAGGATTAAGATGTTATCAGTTTTTTTGAATTTAATAAATTATAATTTACATATAATTAATAAAACCGAGCAGCCATTATGAAAATTAATTGAAGCGCGCGTGTCATAAGCCGACTACTAGGACTATATATTTTTTTTTTGATGTGTAACAGTTTAGATTTCGGTATGGAAGCAATTTTGTGAATAAAGTGGAAATGCGTTTAAGGACGGGCTACTCAAATTTTTCAATTTATTATATTATGATTCTGGGGACGAGAAAGAGAGAAAGGCAGGAAAAGAAAGAGAACATAACTGTCAACCGTGCTTTTATAAAGACAGTGTGAAATAAATATTGTTACATATCGTTGGCGACTACCATAAGGCCTGCTCATTTTGTTTATCTAATGTTAGTGTTAATTTGGAAATATCCCACCCAGGTTGGCAATGCTAGTGCAAGAATAGGTTTTAATCACCAGGAAGTTTTTCTTATCTTAATAACATTATTATTATTTCTCATAATTTCAAGAAATTTATCGAATATTTTATAGTCACTTTTCCCATAATATTGATTACTGAAATCTTAGTTGTAGAGTGTCACTAATCACTTAACATCTAATTTTAGGTTCGAATGCACTTTTTACACCTAATTTGTCATGAACTTGACAAGTAGATTGGTAAACCAGGGGAACAGATGTTATAGGCAAATTATTAAAGATTTTAGTTATTTTTTTTTAGTTTCTTGAATAAAAATATGACTTAATTGCAGGTATGCGTCTATATCGACGACCAATTACGAACCAGATGTGGCCATTATAGTCAAGCCAAACACAATTAGCAAGTTAATTTTCTTATATCAGAGGGTTTTATCGTATGTAGCATGTAACTTTATACTTGTTTTACGACATGCAGGGATCAATTAGTAATCACGCAAACTATACATAATGTCAGTTATTCGTACTTTAATCTTTAGTTAACACATCACTTGACCACGCCGAATTTACATTAATTATGTTACATAATACAATAACAACTTCTGCTTTTGCTTGTCCGAGACGATAATTTTTAGTGAACAAAGAAATCGCATTTTTCGAGAAATAAAGTTTGTTATTTTTTGAAGATATTTCGATCCAATCTCGTATCGAATTTCGAGGCGAGAAATTTCGCAAATCTTATCTATTTTCATTTTGAATACGTTTCTCATTTTAAATTTTCGATTTTTGGAATTGCAAAAAATATCAGATTATTTCCAGACAAATTCTTGTTAAATTATTTGTTAATCATAAATCAACGTTGAGGTAGGTGACTATGAGACTGTTAAATTTTGTAAAGACATGAATGATATATTTTCCCAGAGTATACAATAGTATAATATGTCCACAGGGACAATGTTCTACGTCGAGTTTTCACGACAACAAACAACGTTTCGTGAACTGGGGATATATTTTGTTTTTGAACTCGACAAGGTTTTACTTAATTAAGTGTTTATGTGCATAAAATAACTGATTTATGATAAAGACGCTGCTATCAAAATACACCAAACTTAGAATTAACCGCAGATTTAACACGAAATGTCTAGCGACCTCTGCATGTCAAAATATTATTATTATTATTAGCTCGTATAAAGACTTTTTGCCTTAGTATTAAGTGGAAAACTGCTGAGCCGATTTCAATGTGGTTTTGGCGGTTGTACAGTTAATCAAGTCAGAAGAAGTAACACCATGCGTTATAAGAGTTATGAAATTATTGTTCAACACATTTTTGCGATAAACTTCAAAACTACTGAACCTATTTCAATCTTGTTTTCACGGTTGTATATAACTATGTTCTGGAACATAAAAAATTTTCGCCAAATAATAAATTTATAGGCAATGCCACTTACATATATAAATGAAGTTGCATTCTAGATATTAAAATTATAAATTTAATTAACTTTAGTTCGGGATTTCGTTCTACGAACGTCAATTTGGCCAACGAATTCATTCGAGCTGTGCAAGTTTTGATGGGAACTTTAAGAAATATGCTAAACTTTCAGAAGCACCGTGAATTTTCACAAAAATAGGTCCACCCGTTCTTAAATAACGCTATGTACAAATACTTAGATTTGATAAACCATTTTCCCGTCTAGATAGTATAATAGTTACTCAATAAGACGCATGAAAACGAAATTACAGACTCGGATCCCGTTACTACTTTATATATTTGTACTGATTTTAGTAAAAAATATTTAAGTTTCTAATTTACAAGTTGTATCGAAAACCATATGGTGTTTATAAAGTAACACTTTCTTAACAATTTTTGAATCGGTTTCGAAGTAATAATGAACAAATATTTACCTAATTTCTATAATATGTATATGTTTTAAAATGTGATTTCTAATTTTTTTTTCTGTTTAAACGCGCAGCAACAAAGCTATATTCGTTGATGGTGATGAGCATACTGAATGTTAAGATGTTTTATCATGAACAAATGCTTAATTACTCGAGGTTTATGAATATTTTATGAATATCAATTTGTTTTAAAAACATTTCTATTGATTTAAGCGATCAAATCTTATTTTTTTATCTTTATTATTTAAGATCGAGTTAAGGTTAAATATAGCTAATTTCTGTCAAAGAACGTTCACAGACTGAATATTTTTTCCAGCGTTGCTTTTTCATACAGGATTTGCGGAATATTTTGTGAAGATTTTGACTAAGGAAGTTACGAATAATTATTATATACAACAACATAAAAAATACATTATTTTTGTTTCAATGTCAGTGACATTTAAATGATTTAATCAAAATTAATGTTGATGAACTTCGCGCGTGGGATTTAATGCGCTTAACAGTGAATCATCCCATTTGCAAAATTAAAAGCATAATTAGTAAAGAAAAAAAAATGACACCATTTAGCCGACAAAATAGCGACATAAATTATGTTATGAAAAATAGTTGTATATGTATAAATGATTTGTTTACTGAAGAAAAAAAAATTCTTTAGGAAAGTCTATTGTTAAACAATCGATGGCGCTTTAATATACAACCAATAAGAATGACTGAGAACTTCTATGTCATTTGTTAGTGTTTGCATGAGAACTTTAAGTATCAAAGGGGTTAATATCTATGTTTCAACGATCTGAAAGTAATTTATAAATCGTCTTCAGACAGTGGCGTAGCTGCAGGGTGTCCCAGTTTCAGTAGCGCCCAAGTCAGCTAGCAAAACTTGAGAGCTTAACAAGTTGGAATATGTTAACAAGTTTTAAGTGGCCCCTAGACGATCAATAAGATTGTCAATATTGATCGTTTAGGAGGAGATTGACGCAAAATTATGGAGTTTGATATAAATTTTGATTGAAGCATATTGATTGTCAATATTTCCGTCAGTCGTTCGTCGAACACCATGGCGGAACTACCTGTTGTCATCAAAGCAAGAAATCCTATATCTGAATTAGGGTTGGGTAACTCAGATCTGAACCGGTTCAAAGAGCCGGCTCCGACAGAAGATCCGTGAGAGCCGACTTACTTTTTTTGAGCCGACGGATCAACGGATCCGCATAACTCAGTGAAACACTTAACACACAGAAGCACATTTTATACTTCCGTATCAGTTCTTGATGCATCTGTCAGCTCAAATGACTCATGCATCACATGTTTGGCTATGCATTCTTGATTCTATACATGTCGTGATATGATTGACTGAACTAGGTAACTCAGTGGCAGACTGCAGTAACATATTCAGAACTCGGCTCTTTTTGAACCGATTCAGTGAGCCGGCTCACATACGGGATTCAGATGTAAAAATGCAGATCACTAAAAAGACCCGTTTTTCCCATCTCTAATCTGAATTACAACTCATTTTTAAATACACAGGCAGACTTTCGACAAGAATACTTCACACTCCGGATTCCTGCACCGAATGGGTATATTGATGATGGTGAATAATTGATACGCTCTTCAATCTACATTGACAATGTTATTGATCGTCTAGGAACCGCTTTAGAAAACGCATTTCAAAACTGAAATTCGTAGAGACGTCACATCGGTCCACTAAAAAAAATGTGGCAGAGATCTGAAATTAGTGATGTTGTTGAGTAGATACACGTCAAAGCTCTGCCTGGGGCCTGCGATTCGTAATGACGGTACTGCTGTCAGAAAATGCCAATTTGAATGAAAATGGATGCTTTATAAATTAGTGAACATTCTACAACGTTCTTTGTCATTATTCTAACAGTACGTATTGATGATCGATGTCAATGGATTTGAACAGTGTTTAAATAATTTAATATTCAATAGATACTAATGGAATTAATGTTATTTACTATTCATTATTATAATTTGGAGATATGAACACAAATGATTTAAAACAATGAAAACGTTTATTATTCATGACTGGCGTATCAATAAAATTTTCGTTCGAATATTTAAATTGACAAAAAGTCGATTATTGCCACTTAAAATAATAATTTAATCGATTTAAAGGTATGAATGAGCTATAATTTTCTAAAGATAAAAATCGTAAACTTAGATTCAAAGTTTAATTTGATTAAGTGACTCGATAATTAAAATGAAATACCAGTATGCTATGAAACTTCAGTCTAATTAACCTAAAAATATGGAAGGACGCAATGTTTAATAGTTCAGTTTTTACAGGAACAATGAAACTGCGTAAACAATACTACGTTATAATGTAAATTTGGGTCCTGTAATGAAAGTGTATAATCGTATTGAGTTATAATTTTCTACAGGTGCCAAATTATAATGTATCAAGTTACATTAAAATCAAAAACTGGTTTGCCGTCCAGTCGTCTGGCATACAAATGAAAATTTAGGAACTCCATCATCTTCTAAATTTTTTTATGAATTAACTGTTTCAGCAGACGGACATATTACATTCCAATTACCCGAAAGTTCGCAAGAAAACAAAATTGCAAACGGTTTCGTGACAAAATCCAACTTTAAAGCTTTTATGTTCGAATAAATTCGAATAAATAAATATTGTTAAGAATATTTGTTAAATGCTCATTACTAATGGTGCTATGTGTCGTCAATGTATGAATTTGCAGTGATGTTAATTTTTAGGGTTCCGTACCTCAAAACGTAAAAGGAACCCTTATAAGATCACAATAATAAAAATAAAATAAATTTTATTAAATATTGTATGGTGGTAGGGAACCCTTTGTGTGCGAATCCGACTCGCACTTGGCCAGTTTTTTTTGTCACTATCTAACAAATTTAAAATTACACAGAAGTTAAAGTGAGACAGAAATTTAGTAGCGCTTCTAATTTTAAGGTAGCAATGTGTGAAAAGTGAAATAAAGGGTCTCTAATGTTATTTTAGGGCCCCACTGAGAAACTAAAACAGCTGTGATCTATTAAGGTAGTTGTCGTGGTTAAGGCACACCGTCAGAAAATTCCTAATAATACTTATAAAGGACATGATAAGACAATTACCCTGAAAATTTGAAGTCGATCGACCATATATAATCCGAGATAAATTCAATTAAAAATTGGATAATTAACATTGATTGTATACGATCTCTGTAGTTCTGAACCAGTTTCTTATTTATAAAAAAAGAACTAACTCTCAGAAACTTTCCAAAAACTGACAGTCTTTCAATGCATTTGTTATGAGTTTAAAAAAAAATAAGAAAAATTTTTTGACCGTCTAATTATTTATAAATAACGGTTTAAAGTTCAACAATTTATAGAAAAGTATACATGCATATGAATACTGTATGGGTTACGTTTCCACGGGTACAGTCTTGCGTACAAATTATGGATCACTTAGCTACAAGCTAGTATACTTTTGTGCCGCGTATAATCTATAACTTTTTGACAATATTGTACCACGACAACTACCTTAATATTACAGAATAGTCCTAAAAATTCCGTTACTTCTCCACATTTTTGAAATTAATTTGTATTTAAAAAGTTTTGGAAGATAACAAAATAAAGAACATCTGTTTTCTTTCTTTTGATCTTTTAATAATTTGAAGACGCGAGAATATCGTTCATCTGGAAAAATTATAAAGTATAAATCTCTTAAAAATGTTAAATTATTCATATAAATGTAAATGTAATAATGTATTATATATCCAATACCGTAGCAGTCTTGCCACTCACGGCTTGGTAGTCCCGGTATGATGTTTAAAATGTTTTCTATAATCAAAGATCTTCGATAGTATTTTAATTCTTATACAATATACTAACAATCCGAGATCAAATCTTGTACTTTTCCTTATGAAAGCAATTGAAATATTAGTGTTGTATCGACAAGTACTTGAATAATACCTTGGCATAGTTCTGATAGTCACTCTGTCTCAACTGAATCTACAAAATGTATTAAATTTATAAGGATCATAAAAGTACTTTCTTCAAATAGTCTAAGAATAACACGTACAAAAATTCGGCTCAAATATTTGAAAACACTTCGAATTTATTTCGGCTTTTACGGCTGAATTAAAACGACCATTGGTTGACAGCACTGATTTCGTCGCATCTGTCATTTCAGTGTGGGCCTCTTATGACCAACCTTATCCTGTCGAAATGGGGCCAATTTCATACTTTCGAATTTTCGTTAGTCTGCTAAAATTTTACCTAACGCACTTAAAAATGTATAACTTAAAAAATACGCGACCTCTTTTAGATATTATATGCGTCCAACCCGATGTGTTAGGCAACAGGGTTTCTCATTACGAACTGATTCATAATCATTAAATTTTTTCTGTTGCTTTTGAGACCTGTCGCTGCCACATGTCTGTGTCGCGTGTCGTTGTCTACCGTTGCGGTCGGAAATTAAAAGCTACGTTCCAATCATTTTTTTCTGCCGACTCGGTACGTAATCCTTTGCTAGAAATACAGTCAATCACAGTGGCAACAGCTTCATATCATCGCGTCGTGTTAAGCGACAGTAAAATTATTGGATATGAAGTGTGCAATAAATAAAAACCCGGGTCGCAGTGCCAAAACCCTGCCGACAATATAGTGTATTTGCTTATACAGGCAGTGTGGCTTTATTACGCGAACTTAAGTTGGTTTTTGGGCAAAATTAAAAATTTGACTCCTTAATACACCCCTTAAAATAACATATTTTTCTTAATTGCAATATTATTATCAATCTAACGTCTACACCGAATTAAATACACCCTTCAATAAATAAGGCACTATCTACAAATTAGTGTTTTCAAAAAATGTGTAAGTCCGGTCCTGTTAGGCCGATTTTATTAAAATTTTAGGGACACTTTTTAATTGCTACTAACGGGTTAAATGTCAATTTTCAAACGATTCTGAGAATTTTTTCGGTATTTTGGGGCCCAAAAACATTTTTCAGCCCCTAAAAACTACCCTTAAAATGGCCCGATTACGCCCATTTTAAATAGGCTTCAATTTCAATACGTGTGCCAAATTTCGTTAAAATCAATTAACTCTTTTGAAAGTTATTGCCCGTACACACACACACACATATATATATATATATATATATATATATATATAAATATATATATACATATATATATAAACATTTTTAAAAATGGTGCCAAAGTGTTTAGGAGGTTATGAAACGTCGAGAAACTTTGCTCCGACCCCTAGGTCCCGCCATCCGACCGATGCCAATAGTGTATGTTGCCATATGGCAAATACACTAAAAATGTGTATAAAAAGACTATTTAGTATTTACCTATATATATTATACTAATAATTGACAGATCTATCGTTAAAAGACTTACAACTTTTAATGAAGTCATTATAATTGGTTGCTAACGTTCATTTTATGTTTAAATATTCTATGAATGTTTCTGTGGTAAATTTTGATACGAGTCTAGTTCTCGACTAAACAATTGATTTTATTTGAATCACGTATTCCTTTTTCGAACACGTTTTGTTGTCGACTATTTCAGAAGACATTTTTGTGGTTAAACCACGTCGCCATTGAACTCAAGACGCGGAGAAACTCTTTGATATCCAAAAATAGATACTCATGTAAATACATACGCATATGGTAATACCTATTTTATTTGAATATCTTTAAAGTATTATTGTAAGTGATTGTAACATATTATCAGGACAACGTACTGAGATCTGGCGATATAGACATTAAGTATTGCCTTCAATTTTGAAGTAACGTCAACATATGGTCGTATTTTACAATACTGAATTGATAATATAACTTCTTGGAAGTTTAAAAACTCAATCATCTCAATGTTACTGTTTTGTATCGGCGATAAATGCCTTTTCTCGTTGTCGTCTCTAAACGAGATTTACGCAACTGTTCTGGCGGTATTTTCTCGAATGTACCTTTTTTGAGTGTTCAAGTAATTTCAATATACTTTACATTAATTTGATATTAATTCTTAAGAAGTTTAAATCCTAATAATTCAAATGTGGTTCAATAATTACGTAAATTAAAAATTTTAAATAGAAATTATCCGTTCTTGCATACGTGAAATTTGAGAGGAAAAACTTCAACGCATTGGCTAAAAAATATATGAATGTTTTTCAATGATACTGAGTGCCTTTTTAGTTTATTGTAAATTTTACGAAAGTTAGTTTAAAATGAGTCAAAATTACATACAAATATCTTTACAACTTTGGTAAACACTCCAAGAAAAACTTTTAATTGAACAATTATATAGGTGTGCGTTTTTGCAAGTGTTATTAAAAGCTACACTACAAAATAAAGTTTTATGAGACAATTCATAAAGTTGTAAATAAAGTAATATTAATTATGTGTATTATAAAACTTTAATACCTGTTAATTATAAAGTGAGATTACCAATTTTATTTACAATACACGCTTTCCGACCATTTGCTTACATTTACAGCTAATAGAATAGATTATTTCATGGCCGTAGTAAATAAAAAAACTGCAATTTTAAATTAATATCCTTCTTATGAAGGAATAGATACGCAATTTCGCGAAAGTACAGGTCCCGTTATTAATGGGATACTGATTACTGACGTTAAGTTACGTTCCTGTTCAGAAAACTGACATAAAGGTCCACACCAACTGAAACGGATCGGATCTGCTGGGCACGGCACACTGAATATGCCGAATCGATCAGAGTCGACTAGTACTTGGGAACTCATTTGTGTATCCCGAAATTGCCATTAGTGCCGAACTGATCCGATCCAGTGGGTGTGGACCTTAATTCTCTTGTTGTTTAATTCTACCGATAAAGGCCATCGTGCTACTTTTTGTATTGAAATTGCGCGATTTAGGATCGCGATTTAACGATTACTTAGTTACTCGATTAAATCATTGGGTACCTCTGATTACTCCGAGATAAGTACATAAGCATGTTGCATAATAGCATTGCAGGTATGGCACCGATAAAATCGATTTCTGTTTGGAGACAGAATGTTTTTAATCACCATCATAAACAGCAAATTAACGAACCGAAAAGCAGTTCATTGATTCAACCAAACGCGCCGTTTTCGAGTTGAATAAGCAATCATGCCTGATATTAGTAGCCTTCGACTTTGAACAGATCTACTGTCGGTACTTAATAATTATTGGATATACATTTCAAAGACAATAAATTACTCGGACGCAATAGCCGAGTACATGAGGTGGAGTTTCTATATGACTCGTGTGTTACAAATCCCCATTTTTCAAAACAGTTCATCATCAAGTCTACATTAATACAATCAAGCCAACGTTTCTCTAAACCGAATTATTGAAATGAAACTGGATAAGTTGAATTTCTTAGTTGAACACTTTTCTAATCAACGTAGTTTTGAAGAATCAATTAATATTTAAATTATTCTTTGTTTTTTCCGTGTGACAATCGTACCTGCCATTAAAATGAAAACATTTGACAGTTTTTTATGTTCATATATTTCCTAGCATGTATCTATCTGTCCATAGTCAAACGTTTTAACTATATATTTATATACAATATTTACTGCATATATAATTTATTTTATATACATAATACTTCTTTAGAAGGCCGCTCCTTATGACTTTTATACATATGTACACAATAAAACCAGCCTGACTCGTAGATATGCAGATATTTTTCATGATAATCAGCGATTCATAACATTTCCTGGTTTCATCTTTGATAAAGCAAGAAAACTTATTTTGATGAGGCATTTTTGTATCAACGATCAAGATCTGAAGGCTACATGAGTACAGCAGAAAAATTAGGCTCTGAAAAGAGTAGACAAGTTATAATTTTACAATCAGCTAACCTTCTAAAATATAAATTCATTTTTGTTATTTTTTAGATGGTGTCCTCCGCAAAACAAGTGTTTCTTACTTTTCTGTTCTATGGAAGTTAAGTTTTTTTAGTTATATTTCTTTATGATTTTGCTTAATTGGACTAGTACCAAATCGTATTTTTTGCCCTTATTTTTAAAATATGTATAAAAATAATAAAAACATGGGAGCTGGGAGTTTGACTACTTATATATCACGGTAATAGTATATAGTAAATACCATATTTTCGTTCTTAAAATAGAAAACAGTAACTTATTAATTTGATTAACATTATTAATTTTTAATCCAGTTTTAACAACCCCTAGCATTTTTTTAAATCAACCTCGTTTTACAGGCGCCCATCAGCGCGACTTTTGTAAACAAAAAAATTCAAGGAAAAACACTGAAACTCAGAAACATTGTTTAAATATTAATGAAGAAGATATTTCACTTTCGCTACCTAGAGTATAAATCTTTGAGTAACACTGATTTCAATAAATGTATGAAAGAAATATGAAGTTCTGCAGGAGGCAGTAGGCGTTGTGTGCTGTTATTTCGCCTACCTGACTTCAGACCTGTTGTGTTCAGCTGTTTTACACAGAGACAAATTCGTAAAGTTTTTACAATGAATATTTATGAATGGACTCAGTTAACTATTAATTACACTCATAATTAATATACGTAACTTCTTTTGTATAGGGTATACCGTGTACCCAGGCTAGTTTTCTACCAGACAACTCCCTAAATCAGTCCGAGAGCTTCCAATCCGATATTTAAAAAAAAATCACGATTCACATTTGCTCGGTTGCTAAGAGATCGAAAATGCAGAGAACTTCAATACCATTAAAATGACGGGTCTAAATTTAAAATAGTACAAATGGTTCGTGAGACGCGGTTTATTCTGCATTACACACTACAGAAGTAAAACTGGAATAATATTGTTAAACACAAAACATAAATTGAAAATAGTACCGACCGGCGGAATCGACCCTACTATCTTTAGGTTACGAAGCAGCCACTATACTACAACGTTTTTTATTTCAACGTTTCGTTACCCTCAATTTCATGAATCTATTTTATCCCACTATGCCAAATAGTAGTATACTTTTATAAAAATGGACTTAACTGTTCAATATCAAAATCGCAGCATTTCCGTTCGTCAACAATCTGGATTTATATCTTGACAAAAATTCAACGATTGCGACAAAAATGGAAATAAAATCTACGTAATAGCTGAACTAAAGATTTGTAGCTTCGACATATATATGATATAAAACATTATCCAAATTTTTCCTCGTTGTTTCCCCATATTACCGGACCGAAAGACTATTCTGATTGGTATGCATTATTTAAATTTGAAATACGAAATGTTTCTTCGTCTACGGAATTCACAGACCTTGACCTTCAACACCTGGGTGTTGAAATACCTTTACAACTGTTGAGTTATGTATCATGAAACCGTAGGCAACGTTTTATACCTCCCTGTTTTAATTAATGCTCTCCATATTAATTGTAAGATATTCTATGAAATTCGCGATTACGCAACACATTCGTTATTGTTTGTTCCTTTTCCACTCAAGGCAATATATATTATTAAAAAAGAGACAGCTGTTCAACAATGTCAACGAATCTTCTTACAGAACAGGTGATTTTGAGGATTCAATTTGCGTTTCTTTGAAAACATTTTAAGTAGAAAGCTATTTGTAATTGATGATTGCTTAAGGCGTTTAATCATAAATAAATGTTCCGATTTTATTACAATAAAACAAAGTAGGCACAACATACAACTTGCATGATTTTTTTGGAGCGATATTATGTGTTCACAGATTTTATTAGGACTGTGTTAGCGTCCCGAAATATAAAAAAACCCGGGTCGCAGTGCCAAAACCCTGCCGCCAATATAGTGTATTTGCTAATACAGGTATTGTGGCTTTATTAAATGAAATTAAGTTTGTTTTTGGACAAAATAAAAAAAAATTGAACCTCTTAATACACCCCTTACAATAATAATTTTATTAGTTGAAATATTGTTATCAATCCAACATCTGCACCAAATTAAATACGACCTTCAGTAAGTAAATTCGTATACGCAAACTAGTGTTTTCATAAAATTTGTAAGTCCGGTCCTGTCAGGCCGATTTGCTTATAATTTCAGGAGCACTTTTTAATTGCTACTAAAGGGTTAAATTTCAATTTTGAAACGATTCTGATAATGTTTTCGGTATTTTTGGGCCCAAAAACTTTTTTCAACCCCTAAAAACTACCCTTAAAATGACCCGATTGGGCCCATTTTAAATAGGCTTCGTGCGGTGATGGATTCCAACATGTATGCCAAATTTCGTTAAAATGAATTAACTCCTTCGAAAGTTATTGCCCGCACATAAAATATATATATATATATATATATATATATATATATATATATATATATATATATACGTATATAAATATATATATATATATATATATATATATATATATATATATATATATACGTATATAAATATATATATATATATATATATATATATATATATATATATATATATATATACATATATATATAAACATTTTTAAAAATGGTGCCAAAGTGTTTAGGAGGTTATGAAACGTCGAGAAATTTTGGTCCGACCCCTAGGTCCCGCCATCCGACCGACGCCAATAGTGTATGTTGCCATATGGCAAATACACTAAAAAACTATGAAAGTGTTTACAGATGTGTTACGATTTGTGACACATAATTTTTATATCAAATGGAAAATAATTGGTATCCCAGCGACATGTAATTAGTGAGGATGATTATCTAGCTACTACGATTTATTATGAATACATTTTTGGCGCTCTGAAATCAAGAAAATCTGAAAACATTATGTTTGTAGATTGTTGATTTTTCCAAAAAACATTTTTTGGTCGTATCGTGTACTAAATGTAATGCGTATTTATATTTTATAATGTCAGTTCAAAATTGTACCACAACTACTTCGCTTCGTTGGAAATGGTTAAATATTATGACTAATAAAAAAATATTCTATCGTAAAAAATAGACATTTAGCCTCGAAAATATAAAAACATTTGTTAATTAAATCCTGTTTTTATTCAAGGATTAAACAATTGCGTGACCGCAAAATTTACATATAATAATTACACAATTAAATTTTGTCTCCACGCAATTTTGTATTAGTGCTCGTAAACATTTGTATTATTTATAACATAAACAGGTCACCTTTTTTTGTTAGAACTTTCCTTCACATTTCTTGGTTTTCTAAATGATTTTTTTTAGACTTAACACTCGTAACTAGAAATGACAAATGCTAAAGCTAAGTTGGTCGGTTCGCGACTCCGATCACTTCACAATACTCCCTGAATTTTCTCTGACTTTTCCAGAAGTAGTCTTTATAAAATGAAACTTCTTTAAAAATCTGACTAATAAATTGACAATTTAGTATCTATATATGAATCAAGTACATACGTGGCATATCAGCATTTTTTTTTGGCGCGTTGAGAGCAAAATCCAAGCAGTCAACGGAAGTTGCGCGTGCAGCTTACGAAAACTCGACAGTATGAAGTTGACAGCGCTAATAAAAGTATGAAGTTGGCCATAAGACACCGAGACTGAAATGACAGATGGATGAAATCTATGCACTTTCTGTCATCTGGAAATGATGTAATAATATACTAGGCGAATTACAACCAATAGTCGTTGAAAAAAGTCAAAACCAAAATAAAATTATGGAAATGTTATCTAACATTTGAGGTTAATATTTTGTAAGTATTATTCTTAAACTTTTAAAAGATTTTATTTCAATGAATTATTTGTATGTATATTAAAAATTAGTTTTTAACCACGCTAAAGAAGTATAACTTCAAACGCGCGGACATAAGTACCTACGTTTTTATGGTACAATCCTTTTTAAAATGAACGAGCAATACCTATAACTTTTACCTGAACATTATGCAAATGTCCACAGGTGAACAGGGTCTGTCATTCTGCTATAATTAATGTGTAACTTCTTAGAAATGATTAAGATTTCTGAAATACGATAAGCCAAATGTCTCCGCTCATATCATATTTGTAAGCACGAAATAATAACGCGGTATGAAGATACAATGCAACTATCTAACCTATATTTAATTAGTCCACCTGTCACACTCTATTGTTATAACAGTCTTTTTTTTGCGTCATAACTAAAATAATTGTTAGTAAATATTGTCATTTCAAAAATAATTGTTATACATCAATTATGTCAACAGTTTTTTTTTGTGTTCGTAGAAAACATTCGTTGTAATTACATATAAATATGTAAAGCAAATGAATAAATGTTTCACTTCCGGTGTTATGATATTTTGTGCGTTTTTTCCGGTAAAAAAAGCATTTTGAAAAACAGTACTACATACTTAAAAAACATTCAGTAAGATCAAAATATTTTGAGACTTTTTTCAGATCTAGAGAAACAGAAAATTTATAGAACTAACATCTGTATAAGCATATTGAGTACTCTATACGGCCCCAAATTTACATTCTGAAGGAAGTACGTGTTTAGAAGAAAACATTATATATATATATTGTATATGCTTAATTTTCAGAATTTACTGTTACATTATTTGAAAATCAATGAAATCGTATCATTTGGTTTTATACAGGCTGTTCCGGGAGAAATCTGCTAAGCTTGAGAAGTACATTCCTTAGGTCATTTTAAGATTCAAAGTCTACTCCTTACAATTTTGAACAGCTGTCTGCTTTCATCAACAAGCCATAACTTTCCGAATCAAATCTATGTTGGTACAAATATTATTTTGTTTTAAATAACTTATTAGGAATACGTCCTTGCAGTTTGGCAGATTTCTCTCGGAGCACCCTGTATTTTGTACAGTTTTTACATCACAAACATCATTATAAAACAGTTTTATTATTACAACTGATAATGTGTATTATTTAATTTATAAAATGAAAAAATAAATTAATTTTTTAGTAGACTGCACTTTAATTGGCACATTATATTAATCTTGATAAATGTACATCGACTCAGAGTATGTACAAATGCAAACACATTGTAGAGAAAAGGTCCGTTTTAACCCCAATCACATTAATTTATACAGGACTGCATTTTATCAAAACTATATTCAATTGACACCTTAACCTTAACAATAATAATGGTGTTGAATTTGACACCGAATTAATTTTCATGTGTTTTATAGATACTGTCTTAAAGAATCGAGTTTTTTTTTTTAATTTTAATACTGTTGACTATATATAATTCTACGACAAATATAAATATAGCGCAAATAAAACTCAGGTAATAATAAAATGTAGATACTAAATAAAAAAAAAATATTGCGGCATTTAAAGTAAAAATCAATTGGTCATAAAAAATCAAATAAGTGACATTCGTTTTTTTGTATGATTTTAAATTAAATTTAGTAAATATTTAATTTTAAAAACCAATTTTAAACCAGTCAGTTCATGTAGCTCTGTGGTCTCAATTATAAATTTAAAAACATAAGTTTTTTTTTGTTTTGATGTATACTAGCACGCTGTCTTTCCGTGCTAATGTGCATAACCTGACAATTCTACGTCATCACTTATTTTTTTTAAATACGGTCCTGCATCCTTAGTAATAAGTACGTGGGGTATAACATTATAATAAAGGGCGTTATTTGCTCTGGAATCGTTCAACTGCGATAAAGAGCTCTGTTCAACAGCTGCCGTCATATTTTTTCTAGCCGATTGCTGTACTATTGCACACACGCAGTTCTAATGATATCAGTTAATGTCCCGTAGTGTGTCGCATTCAGATGTAATAAAGCAGCACATTCATAGGTAAAATGTGCAATTCACCGCTCATTCTTATTGTAACTATAATCGTTATCACATGTAGGCTATCGATACTGATTCAAACTATTTAACATCGTTTCATACAATATATAGAGGAAGACAAGTTACTAGGCTTATAAGCAGCAAAAATGTAATTTCCTAAGAGAAACTCCTTTATAGTTAGAGAGATGGCGACAAAAATGCCTTGTAACTCCCAAATGGAAGAAAAGCAGGTTTTTGTATGGTTCGAGTCTCCTTCTCCCCATTTTTTTCATTGTTTGGAGCTCCTCGAAGAGCACTTTGTCAAAGCAAATTGGAAGAAAATATTTTTCCCCCGATTGGGGGGTTGCCTAGATTGCCTTTCAATAATTTTCTTCAATTTTGTATGTTTTTTGAAATCACTCGGGCAAATCTGGGCAAAACGCTGTAATCGCTCAACGCAATGCGCCAGACCTCTACTCGACAAGCGGATTTCGAGACGGAGAATCCTGCTTTCTTCCATTTGGGAGTTACAAGGTATTTTTGTCGCCATCCCTCTAATTATTCACGACGTAAATTTTTGGAACGTTAAAAGGGAAATGATTTAGCAGCGGGGGAATATAAGAGACACCTTGGCAACGCAAAATGGATAAATGACTGCTTAACGCTAAGGTCCGCCCTACACGGACTACTTCAAGCAGTCGAAACCGACAAAAATGTCTGCTCTGTGCTATCACCCACTAAAAACAAAATAAGTACGTAAGATTTATTTTTATAGTGAACCAAATATTAGGATATTAGCATAAAAAAATATTTTTTTGAAAACAGACTTTCAGGTTAGAACACCTAAACAGTATCCTTGATTCAAATTTTAAAATTATTAAACCAATGCAGATCTATAATTTCTCCGAATAAAACCAATACGAGCTCTGATATTTCCACCGCGTAACTCACATCATTTTTGTGGCTTTTATTTAGGTCATCCATAAAAGTATACAAAAAAAATAATTTAATGTAATCACGAAAGGCAGAGTATAAGTACAGCATTCCTTGTCTGTACTTTATTGTTCGATATTTATTGTCTCGTGTCGTTTACTGGCGATTACTTAATGTGATATGCTCTATTATTACATAATTTACCTGATGCATTCAGCGTTGTACCGTTTGCATGCTGTATGAAATGCATGTGTCAGAATAATGTGTCCATTTTCCCACGCGCCATACATAAACAGAACATACTAGTATATATATTTTCAAATGCATTAACTGTAAGACATAACTAGACACAGAATATTTAGTTTAAACGGCAGGGCCGATTTTTATAAATTAATTGTTGAAAGATTCGCTTTAAGACTCACGTCCACTGAAACGGGTCGGATCGACTCGCCACAATCGGCAGTTTTGGGATACATGAAGTTAAATTAGTTCCCACGCACTAGGCGGCTCGGATTGATTCGGCAACGCCTAATGTGCGTATACACTGCCGTGCCGAGTGGACCTAGTGGGTGTGGACGTTATAAATGACATGATTTATCGCATATATTTGAAAAATAAATATATCTCTTATGGTTTCCGAAATATTCGAAACTTATATAATAAAAGTTGCTTTAAACTACAAAAAAGCGAAAAATAAAACTTAAAGTGCACTAAACAAGTTCCCAATATGAAAAGTAGTCGCACAAAACATATTGATTACACTACATATCATACTGGAAGCTTGTTTTGAGTTGGGTTTCTTGTTTTTTTTATGTTTCACAGCTCATCATTCAAATAATCATCCATTTATAAAATCCGAAATTCAAAAGCAACGAGCTTAAACCAAATTTTCTGAAAGCGTTTTCGATACCTAGCGTTAATGTTTGTGCAATATGATTAATGGCAAAAGATAACGTTCGAATGGGAGAAAGAGAGAGATGTATTGAAGAGAGAAGGGTAGTACTGGTACAGTACAGAGTTTAACTTCAAATCCCTTTAATATTTATGATTTTACGAATTATTCTCCGAACAAAAGATAATATGAAAATATTGTGATTTTTGTCACAGTTATTGATTTCAAGTTATTCGGCTAAAAAAAAAACAATTGAAATATTAACGTTACGGATTGTCATTGTCTAATGATGATTATTTGTGAAAATGTTATTATATGACACATGGAGACTTTTAAAGCACGAACTCATATGGGAGAAATTGATATATTCTGCTCATTAAATAGTACAAATTAAGTTTTATTTTTTTACCAATATTCTATAATAATTATTTAAGATGAAACGTCTAATGATGCACTTGGTTGAGGGTGAAAACGTTTAAGATTTCAAGACGCGACCACCTCATTCGGTCAGTCTGGCATTTCGTCGACATGACTTTCAATATCTATTTATCTGTAAAAAAAACTTCACTTCAAGGCCACCATCTTTATATATTTCGCGTCTTCTTGGCGAAGAAGGGAAAGTAAATAACGAGAAATAGATTATTACAGCGTTAAGGTTTTAAATATATATAGATGACAACTCTTAGCATTAATCGTCACGGTATGTACTTCTGTGCCTGACTGTATTAGACGTGTCGATTTAAACATGCGAGGTGCGTTTTTAATGGTACAGCGTGAACAGCGTGTCAATTATATAACGGTGCGTCGCTCGGCGTACCGACGCCTGCTACTAACTAAGTACCGATGGATTTTATTGCATCACAAGTCATTCACAGCTTTGCCTGTACATGATTTATATTCTGTTTGTATTATACAACGAAAATTATGGGTGGAGGTTAGCTTCCGAAAATTTCGCGTGATAAAATACAGTGCAAATCTATATAGTTCAGTTCGAAAATTGTAGGCAGTGACAAGCTTAACTGAGCGGCAAAGTACAAATACAATGTAATGTTAGCCGGGGACCCCGCACGCGATTTGTGAACTTGAAGGTGATTATTCCGTTGCTACAAACTGTGAGATTTAAACATCTCTAACTTTTACAGGTTTTCAAGGCTTATGGTAGCAATTTTTCAAAACTTATTTTACTATACAATGAATATATCTCTGGTGTCAGGTATAAAGGATATAAGTCAACAATTGCTAGACTTCATTTTTTTCTGCACTTATGTTTAAATTTTATTCTCTTCTGTTTGGTATTCACGGCTTAAAAACTGAGTTTATCGAATTAAATCCTTTATACCTGACACCAAAGATATTCAAATTAGTAGGCATAATATTGTTGTTCAAATTTGATTATATAACTAAGTGAACTTTTTTCTAGGTCTATATATTAACCCTGATAATCTACCCAGGTGAAGGCAGGCCAGAAACAATACAAATTGATCGTTTTTTTTTTTTGTTTGTTTCTACACAACATATGAGTTATTATTCGGTATAATTTTTTTGCAAACTTTTTTATTCTTACTTTACAAGTATTATAGCAATATTTCAAAAAGACTCTAAAATGAACAGAAACTTGTTCAAAACTTGTTTGTTGTATACGTATTAAATAATCAGTAATTAAGAACGTTTTCAGTTTATTAATACAAGTTCTGAAGGATAGTTCCGTGTAGGAAAACTTGTGAAGAAAAATTAGTTGGCAAAGTTTGTACAAAGAAACAACTTCGTTAATAATATATCGTGTTCTTCGTTGTACACGCAAAATATCATTTTGTTTAATATTTGCTGACTGCACGCTTATAACGTGCGCATCAGATTTATTTTAAAACAAAACATTTCCAGATTTTTCAGTAGCTAAAATAGCTAAAACACAATTTTCCATAACTCTGATTAACTAATATTTTCGACGCTTCAACGATTCCCTTGTTCTATAAAAAGTTCACGACTTTTTCAAATCTAGGGTTACTCTGAACAATTTCAGAATTTCTCAGATTACTGAAATAGTACCGTCTATATAAGTACCTAAATACGGGTTCGAATCCCGGCGGGGGCAGATGTGGCTGGGACTTTTTCCTACTGCCTCTCGCCGAGAAACGGTAATTCCTGTACCGGGCATCTTAATTGAGGTTTTCCATGGTTTCCCTCAATTTATTCCAGATAAATATCGAGATGGTTCCTTATTTGAGGCCATGGCCGATTACCTATCAAACTCCTAGTTCAAAAATTGCCTACCTTATCCTAATTTCCTATAATTCCTTAACATTCGCCCATTGATATTACATAAGTTGAAGTTTTAAAAATGTAGAAAAATAACGGGAAGTGTGGTAGATGGAAAATAGTAATGGTGCGAATGGCGTCTGTTATGACAAAGTCGAGAAACGGACGTTAAACGCATTATTATTTATTATTATTATTATAAGTAACTAAAACGGTGTTCCGCTGAGATCCCTCACTAATGCGAAAAACCTTATGTGAAAGGAAGAATCAAATACGAACCAGTTATATTTTAGCAGTTTGATGTTTGAATCCATCTTTAAAGCGTGTAAAATGGTCGCGTCGTGTAACTAAGCCGGAATTTCTAGCGCGCAGTTAACACACATTAAATTAAACTCATAATTGGTATACGAACGGAACAAGCAGTATTTTCCTTCTGAATTATTTACAATGTTGAATATCTATTCTCTTTCATTTTTTGTTCAGTAAAAACCTACCTAAATAATAAATATTTAATTAATGTTTGTATCGATACAACCTTTCGAAGGACATTTTGTATTAAAAAATGTGTTAACAGAGTAACTATACGATTAGCCATAGATTAGATACATTTTTTTGTCGTCAACAGCGTGAAGTATTTCCTTAGTCGAGTTAGGTAGCAATAATTCTAATCGACAGTGTAAAATAAAAAGCGTGAAGGAAGTAGTGGAGGAGGAAGGAGAAAGGAATACCATCACCATTTTGTTACAACCCGTATACCAGAGGCAGTTGAATTGATATGAATACAGACTGAAATCTACTATGGGAATCACAGAACTGTTTGTTAATAGACCAATTATTCGGTCATCGTAACCTAGACAAGATACCAGACGTCGTCGCGTTGGTTCAATAGCCATTATATTATAATATATGGATATACATACATAACTATAGATGTATTAATACATTAATAACATATCACAATACGCATGCAACAAAAACATTTTATTATACAAACTGTACATTAGAGACTTCATGGGGTAAAATTTAACAAAAGATGTAAAGTTGATTTACTTTTTAACATACCTATATTAGCTTGACTTGTATGTAAATATCAGAATATATATAGTATTGCCATCAGAACAACATATCACTCAAAGTTCCAGATTTTTTACATGTGTGTAAAAAAATCTTGCAACTCAATTTTCACCCTTTTTCAAATGTCCAATTCAACTGAAATTTTGCAGTAGTATATTGTTTCGACGACAATACTCCATTCTGATATTTTGGCTACACTAATGTTTATATAAAAGTAAAAAATGAAAATAAAAACATAAGTGGTGGAAGTGCCGGTTTTGATGGTGGGATAACGTGTCTTTAACCCCATTTAAAATTTAAAGTAATATAACGCCTAAAAATTTTGAAAATAATATTTACAGTTTCAAAACAATCTAAAAAGCACGCTTATATTTATGCACTAAGGAGTGAAAAAAAAAACAATTAAAAATGTGAAGCACTCATTTTACCTATAAGTTTTTCGTTATCGAATACTCCACGGTTATAAGCTTTATGGAAGAGAAAGAAATTTATTTTTTACTTTTTGTGCTTTGATATAAACATGGTTAGAAAAAAAATAATTTATATTTTATATTAAAAATAACAAGCTCTAGTGTTTAGATCAAAAATGTTCGCTTTTACAAAACTTCTATACTATAAAAGAACAAATTTCATTCCGAATTTCTCACCGTAACCTCTTAAGCAATTTCCTCGGCTTATGGGTTCTTTAACTCAAATTAAGTTTTCTCGTCTAAATGACTTGATAAATATGCTCATAGACTTGGCTTGACGTGGCGTCGAAAAAATGAAAAAAAAAATGTTACAGGGGCTTTCGATTTAAACAACTTCGACTTACAGAGATTCGACTATATTAGTCTACATTTCCTGAAGTAAGCCCAGAGTCGGTTTATATTTTTGTCTTCTGTTCATTTTTTTTTTCATTCGGTATAAAAATGTATTAATAATTAAGATTAGTAGGCATACTATCCACAATAATATTATCGGTAATTGTACTGTCTATAATACTGACATGTCACAATCAAATATGACTCATGACATTTAAAACTGAGCTAAATTGTATGATTAAAACAGCTTTCACTACAAAATAAATTAAATTTTATGTAGATATATTGAAACATTTATCATTTATTTATCAACGCTTTTCCGTTGTCACCAAGTCTAATCAATAATTTAGTAAAATAATGGAGGAGTTAAAAAAAAAACTAAATCGTTTTATTTGACTAATCTGATAATTATTTCATTTTAACTTTTTATAGTTTTTTATAGTTTTATAGTTTTTTAATACAGAATGTTGTATCTGTGTTATCTAAAAACTCAAGCGTTTATTCAATCGATTTCCACCCGGTTTTCACGAATAGGTAGGGAAAATGTCTGGGAAGAATTTGCGATATATTTCATCACAAAGTGAACAACACACGGATGGGCAACATCGGTTAAATACGGTTAATCAATTGATGATTTGTTGAATAGTTACTAGTTAACCATTAGCCTATTTTGTGTAAAAACACCATAGTTATCTTAACGTCGCGCTTCTGACCTGTTTACAAATGACAAACCCACAACTGTCATTGAATTTCTTTAATGATGCACCTAAAGTGATTGATAGGCGTTCGTTAACAATATCTTATTTACATAATAAGCAACACATCTAGATATATAATACACATCTATGGACACAACGTAAAACTGCTTACGTAAAATTTGTGGTAGAATAAGTCTAAAAATCCTGTAAGAGATTCATTTTTGACTGGAATGAAACTCTTCCAATAATTTGAATCCATGGTTTCGACAACTCGAGCGCTAAGCAGTTCTTCAAGTCAATTGAAACTCAATAAGAGAATTGAATACCTATGCAAAAAAAAAACCCTGAGCTCTTTATCTCAAATTCTTTCCCCTCGCTTAAAAACGTTTACAGCTTCCCTGGCTCTATTTGTAAAGCTAAAGGATTCGAGTAAACGCCGAATGAAGGACCAAGAATCACATTACATATTGTACAGACGTTTCTTGCCTACGTGTAAAAGAATACAAAATGTCAAGCAATTATTATTTCATCACTGTAACATATTATAGACTAGCTTGCTCACTATGTCTTTAACCGAGTGTCAATCGATATTTTCGCTCACTGCTTATCCCTATTTTGTCGTAGAGTAATAATTATAAAGCTCATTGTAATCATGAAGAAGAAGGCATTGAAATAACCTTCGAGTGTTGAGAGAACATAGATGCAAACGAGTATATGGACATTAGTATAAAATGATTTTTTTTGCATTGTTACATAAAACAGAGTTAAAAAATCGACTTAAACTGTTTTGAATTTTGGTCACAAATATGCATTATGTCTGCATGTCTGTTGTCTCTTTAACCGACATGACATAATGTATCAACAACAAAAATACAAACCTGAAGGTCCCAAGATGTCGATCCATCATCATGGTATCCATAGCAATAGCTATTTACTGTGTTGAACTATGACGGATTAGGCCAAATCTGATTACATCCGAAACTAAAGAATATAATAATGCAGTGAAAAGAAGTGACCGATGATATACTGATTAAAAAAAAATAGATCCATGTTTCCTTGATGGAGGAGACAGCCAAGAAAATAAGACTGTTTACCTTTTGTTATCTTTAAAACAAAACACGTGCATAAGCGAGTCAGACTATCATCTATCATTTATTATTGTTTTAAAGATTTTTTGAAGTTATGCTCTTTAACGCACGCCTCGGGACTGGCAGTGAACTGGGGAAAAACGATCGAATGTCACGAAACACGTATTTGTGTCCAGATCATAGCTTATACAAGGAAAGGAACATAGAAAGAAAGTACACATAGAACGTCGTTGATATAGTATACCCAATGCACTTGGACTGATCTACACTAATATTATAAAGAGGAAAGATTTGTATTTTTATATGTTTGTAATGAATAAACTCAAAAACTACTGTGCCGATTTAAAAAATTTTTCACCATTAGAAAACTACATTCACCCTGAGTACCATAGGCTATATTTATTGCTAAAAAATATTAGGGATCCTTACTAAAACTTTAGTAACGTAACCCAAGGTATAAAAAAAAATGCCATAAAACATCTTTCGTCGCATGCGCTGCGGAAACTATTGATGATAGAACAAAAGTATGTTCTACAATATTAAAGAACATATCAATAACTACAAAAAACTTCGCGATACTATATGTCCAACTATTATCGTTATGTCACAATAACCACTTTTTACATTTTAATAATCTATATAGATAAAAGACGATGTATATGTAATCTATGGACTCCAAACGGGTAAACCATTTTTGATGAAATTTTCAGACAATCTTTAGATTAGCCCAGCGGGTGATCTTCTGAAGTTTGGTAGCGATCGGATCAACAGCATTTTTTAAATTTCTTTTTGGGAAATAAGATTTTTCTTCGATTTTTGAACATTCACAAATAAAAGCGATTGAATTCGCGCAAATTCAATACACGTTGAGAATTTAATGATAATGATTCTCATCTTTTATATCTTATATATTACATTTACACCCGGGCGAAGCCGGACTGGGCCACTAGTCTTTTATATTTACATGTGAAGGTGTGCATTTTGTACACCTGTTTTAAGGTCCCCAGCTAAAGACAGCCGATAGCCGAGGTCGCTAAGTCGTTAATTATTAAATAATTATGTCAAATTTCTTCGGTTCAAATACCAAATTAGCACAAATTATTTTTTTTCTTTTTTGACTAATGACAATTTTACTATAATAATTCTTACTTTAATCTTTTATAAGTCGTTTCATTTGAAAATAAACCGCCATCTGGGAACGTCCGACATATCGAATTTGTAATGACAAAATAGATTATTGTATTTTGATTGATAAATCCTTTCATTTGATGCCCATATCAATGTAGTTTTGAAGAAAATAATAATTCGCCATCTTGGCGCGTTCCACATACTGAGTTTATATAATGACTTCAAAAATTCTAACTTGCAACCTCTAAGCTAAAGCTTTGAAATCATCGACTACGAAATTTTTCCCGGACAAGAGAGAAAGTAAGTTGTAACAATGACAAATTCGTACTTTTTAGAAAAACCCTAACGAAGTTTTGCGCAGTGCGAATGCATTAAGCATACAATGGGGGGTTGGATAATGCAAGGGTGTATAGCAAATACAGTATATGCGTGGCTATAATAATACCTCAGTATTTGTCTTTTATCTGGAAGATAACAATAGTTTGATCGATCACCCCCTACTATTATTGTAAAGTGACTACATCCATCTATGTACATAAATAATCTACTATACACATACATGCAGACAGTATTACCAACTGAAGCGAAATTTAAATAAATTTTTGCAGTAATTTTAGTACACTCTGCAAAAAAAAACTCGAATAAGACAACTACGTATACTATTGTAACCTCGAAATTAATGTTGATGATTAGCCAATAAGAAGATATAGAATTTTGTATCACTTCCGTGACATCTCACCGTGTCATTTTGGTATGTAATTAGGGGAGGGCCAGTAACAATGGCTAGGTATACATAAAAAAACATCTATTAATAATTTTGATTTCTTGCAGAATTTTTTATCTGAGAGGTAAAATTAATGAAACTAAAAAAACCGACACAAATTAATGACAACGACGCCCTAGAAATGCAATATAAATAACGATCTGTTATTATCTACTGTCGAAAATAAATTTTAAAAATATTAGGTAAATAAAACAAAATTAACCGTAAAAGTAAGTTCGTATTATTAATACATAATATGAAGTTTCACTTCGGTTGTGTGTGCCGCGGCACATGACGTATTTCCAGAAGTTTCGTGTATGTCCGTCTGTGATATCTTCACCCAAATACAGCTGGGCTGATTTTGATTAAAGGAACACTTTATTATCATTGATAGGCAAACTTAAGTATAGGGGCCGAAAAAAAATGTGTCTGGCATTGAGTTACCTTAAACTAGTGTAATTATTGTCACACGAAGCGGTCTACTACATGAATTATTAACGAAATAAAAAAAATGTTATTGCGAAAAAATGCTTGCAAATGCATTAAATTTAAAGTGCTGCACGTATAACTACGCAACCATTTAATTTTTATTTGTTTGAATTATTATAAACAAAATCTTTAGGACATGTGTTATAACGACGTGGGAGATCGTAGATGCCTATGACAGTTTACGACACAAAACATAATGAGAAGTGACATTAAATATTGTAGTAAAAAGTATTTTAAGGTTATTTTTGACAATATATGTGTTCATTAACAAACTACTAATGAGAAAACGATGTTGCAATATATTCCAGTTACCATATATCATTACGATAAGCGGATAGAGTTCAGGAATGAATAATTTATATAAATAATCTATAATTTTAACACAGCGAATTTAATAGCCCGGAAGCTGGAAGCATGTATCAAGAAATTATATAAATACTGGAAACAAAGAAACAAAGAGCTCTATTGAGCATACAACACGGTCAAAATTAAAAAGATGAAAAATTACAAACAAAATTAATTTTAATGGATCGCCCACAAATATCCGTTAATAAAAACACTCAGTTTCAAGAATTGATTACACCAATAAAACAAGTGCATTCAATATGGCATGTTAAAAGCATAAATATATTTTTAGAATGCAGAATTGCATTGGTTCAAATATTTAACAATTTATATAAGCTGACAAGATAGGTATAAACAAGTAAATAAATGGATATTTAAAAAAAGAACTAGCAGTTGCACCATTCATCTTTAATTGTCTGTAGTATGTTCACAAATGGTTTAGCTTAGACCACGAAGTGAAGAGTTCCAACGCAATGTTAAAAAACTATTAAGGAAATCCCGACACACAAAAAAAAATCTTTATAAATTAAAAAATAATATGCATTGACCTTTTAAATTTAATATAAATATACTAATATTATTATCCAAGCCTTGTCGCTTTACTTACAGCGGTCTCCTGATGCGACGACGCTTAGATGATTAATAGTATCAGTATTTATATTAAATTTAAAGGGTCAATACATATTACTTTTTACTTTTTAAAGGTTTTTTTTGTGTGTCGGGGCTTTTTTAAATTTTCAATTTAAGTTTTATTTCATAAGTTTTAAACTTTTTATAAGAAAAGAGCCGATTTAGATAAAACATTTCTAAGAACCACCGTTAGAAAACCTGCTTTCAAATAAAAAAAACCGCATCCAAATCGGTTCACCTGTTTAAGAGCTACGGTGCCACAGACAAAACGGTAGACGACTGTAGTCAAATTTCAGGACTTTAGTAATTTCCAAATATATATCAGCGCTATTAGTGTCCAAAAAATTAACAATCATGTGAACACGTTTTTGTAAACGGAAAAATCATGAAAAGCCTACATCGTTTAACCCGTCTTTTCCCGAGTTTTTGTATAAATAGCATTTACTTATATTTTGTATGTACATATAGTATTTAATAACAGCAATTTTTTTTAAATTAAGTGTGATTTTTCTGTTTAAAATAATGGAGGTTGGTAAACTTTATGGATTTTTCTATCAACATAAATACAATTTTTTTAAACGCTTGTTCCAATTTTGGAACACTCGGCTAAACATATAGAGTTCAAATTTTGGAACACTAGGAAAAAATGGGTTAAACCTCTTCTAAGTTTTTACTTCGTGGTTCACAATATCAAGATGATCATTACAGAAATAAACCTTTTCCAGATATGTGTTAAATCGAATACTAGTAGATTTAACTGGTGAGTCACTATGACACCGGTTAATCTAGTACTCGATGTTGAAGCTCATTTGTGGTTTGCAGAGAAAGAAGACCGACCGGCTTCATATTCCTTTTTTGTTTTGTGTCTATTAATACGACGGCGGAATACAAAACTTCTATTTATTTATAAATAATTCAATAGATTGAGCATGCGCTGACGCGCAAGTGCGTAAATATGCGTCTACACACAAAAGCGCCATAAATAATGAAACTGGTTTCCATTATTATTATTTGTTTGATTCATGTATACAGTTTATCCGGAAATGTTACAAAGTCCCTGCGAGTTACATGAGTACTACAATAGATAATCCAAAAGCTGACCGTCAAAAGTTTACTGGTCAATACCACTAAAAACATCAAATAGTATTCGCAGACTATTTCAATTTTTTTCCATAGTTTTTCCGTGTCTGTAAATTATAGCAAAAAAATATAGTTTGTACTAAATTTAAATGATAAATGTTTTCTGCTGCAGTTTAGTAATAAAATTGAAATATAATCATATCTTTTAGTTTAGACATGAATGATATTAAAATGTTTCGTTTGAGTGCTTTTATGAAACTTTAACTCGATATAAAACGAGCAAACCTCTTTACTAACGCAAAACTATCGATTGGTACATTTGATCAGATAAATATATCAACGAATCTCTTATAAAGGGATGAAACCTTTGGTGCATGAAGACACCGGAATAACAAAAAAGTCATACAAAACACTAAGTTAATGTTCTGAAGTACTGTGGTTACTTTTTTAGATAAATGTATTCCCTGACATAATCTTAACATATATCACTTAGTAATGAAATATAGCTTATGTTACGGTAGAAGAGGCAGGTTTTTAAACAGTGATCCATATCGTAAAGCAAAAAGTCAGAACACTGGATTTGTCTAATCCAATAGTTCTTAACCTTTTTTGGTTTAGGTCCTAAAATACCTTGAATTTCCTCATAACCTCTAAACGAGTTTCCCTCGAGTATCATTCACGCCTTCCTAGGGTAGGTTGGAAGCCGATAGGGGCAGAATATGAACTATACTATTTTATTTAGAATTAGTTACTCCCTTAAATAATACCCCAACCCTGAGTTTTACGACAGAACGTTTAAAATTATCAACACTGTATGTTACAAGAAGACGTTACATAAAGTATGTTAAAGTATCAAACTATGTCGAAAGATTTCCCGTAATTTCATTATAAGTTTGCTTAGCATGCAATACGTAATGAATAAAATTCACTTATAAAAAAAATCTTTTGAAAATAGATAACATGTTTTCATCGGCAAGTATCGCAGCTTCTGTTGCACCAGACGCGTCTGATTGAATTTTCCTTTTCTGTATATATTTTCACGAGAAATTACATACAAAGCGGAAGTATGGGGCTTCATAATATTGTTACTAAGTGCAAGCAAGTAAACTTTGTAGATTTTGCAAAAAGGACTAGATTGTCTCGATTCAATGAGTCCTCTCCAGATAATACGTGAAAACATCCAAATTTCAATACGATATAGTCTAAAAAGATATATGTTTTCGGTATAATGTATTGAACGCAGCTGACCAAGGAGATTAAATATAACATGTGCTCTAGATACGATAGAGTCTGCAGAATTGTTCGTTCTAAACTTCACTTCCGCGATACACGTCCGTGATATTTTTTAGCGGAACTGATTAGGGCAGAATGAAGGAGGCAGTAAAGATGTTATAACGTATCTATTGTCAATTGCCAAGCGTCTATATATATATATATATATATATTGAATCTAAGCGTCGCTAAAAGATAATAAAAAAAAATCGCTTTTCACAAATTTAAGATACATTTTACAAATTATATGCTGCGCTTGAAATCTTCTGAAATTAATTAATAATTTGCAACATCGCATCTTTGGACTTTCAGGTGACTTCAGAATATTGTCTGAACACGAACCAACGACATATGAGGTTATAACAAATTCAGTTCGTGATTGGGGTGTCAGTCATAGTCAATATAATAAAGTCGTTGGAGTAACACAACACATACAATATGTAAGTACCTCCGTACGTAAGAAGTACGTATATAATATCTGAGGTCGAAAGGCAAAGCGTTTTAAGTTTTTCTATTTATGAATTTTGTGTAAATTTTTTTTCAACTATTTCTTCAAACGGCCTACAATAATACTCCAGTCAAATTTTGGGTCGCCCAAACTCTATTCTACTCTTTTCAGAAGAGAAACTTCTTATAATTGAAGATCCTTGCTTTACTGAAGTTTCTCTACGACTGAAAGCGTAAATAAAACTAAAACATGCCCGTTTTACTTCACCGACGGTTTACTGCGCGGGAAATAGGACGATTCTTTCTTTCCTGCCTCTCTTGAGTACAGGCGTTTCACTTTCCGTTACGGTTGCATTTCTAAGCACGCGAATTTACACTACCATGACGACAAACTTCATTTGAAGAACACGTCTCAATTAATCTTCCCACTTAGGAGCATCACGGCGTATGATCAACGTTGTTGCCTTTTTTCGTTAGAGTATAAATAATAGAGAATAAAATACAAGCTGAATCGTCGCTTATTTCAAGCTCGACATACGTTGTTTTGACTTATCGTCACCGATATACTGTATTTGTAAGATATAAGTTTGATGCAACAAGGCAACTTGGAGTCACGTCCTGATATTCCCACGAGGTTGTCTTCTTCACGGTGAATACTACACCACTACAGGCGTACGGATCTATGAACGTGAGCCTAGGATAGCTATTTACAGACGCGACTCGTTCTTACGTGAAACACTGCCTCAGTTCAACGTATAATATTTCATTAGTTGCGGCGTTTCCCGGAAATAACAGATCTATGTTATACATGGCGTAATGAGATATAAGCAGCCTAGAATCTTCGCTAACTATCCGTGGAAAATGCATGGAAATCGGTGGAATAGTTTGCCCGAGTCGCAAACAGCAAACCGACGTTGCCTTTTATATATGTATGCTGATCAGCGGTAACTCAAACCGGAATAGCTAATGAGCCACTGAACCGTTTTTTTATTGAACATAACCTATTTTCAAACTATTGAAATTTTCTATCCTTTAGTTGAGAGTTAAACTGAAATCGATACCCCGTGAATGAAAGAGGGCGCAAAAGAAGCGAGCGAAAGAGTTTTATTATTAAGCATAGACCCTCTTTTTTTAAGTCATTTCGACTCGTAGATAGGTTATTTACCATTATTTTTTAAATTGTTCTAAAATGTTGATATCCTATAGTATTAATCCACAGAAATTTTTATTTCGCCTCAACATTTTAAATATATAAGTTGTCGCGAAAACACTATCCGCCGATATGACGTCATTCTTGTAGTATACACACATGTGTAAATAGGGCTCGGTACCGTTTACATGAAGCTCGTGTGTTTCGTGTCTGACGTCACACTTGAAACCATAATGGCGGGCAGCGTTTTTTGGCGTGTCAAAAAATTGCAATTTTCAAATTGAAATAATAAATCAACCTCGTGTTTCGATGAATGCAAATCGATAAGTTCTGATTTATTTTTGATAGATTGTCGTATTCACATAATTTAATCCTATTGACGAGACGCCATTGCGTTCTGATAAGTAATAGAAGAATAGCAGCAGGTAGATCTGTCAGTTACCTTGGCGTTCATTCACTTATTCGTGTTCGCCTTACATGTACCCATAGTAGACTACCTTTATACATATGTAATATAATGTGCCCGCAGATAATAAATAATGAATGAATATTCGGTGATCTACGAAACTTTATGATGCCAATTTTTTAAGCAATGACTGTCAAACTGTTTTTTATGTACGTTTACCGATAGTTTTTCACGTAGTATTCTCGTTTGCTAAGAATTTTCTGTTTATCAAATATAACCGTGATATGGAATAGAAACCACTATAAATGTGTTTTTCAAACTTTAGAAAATTTAAAGTTGGTCAAATTTAACAGTTCTATCGAGAAAAGATCAAAATTAAATACTGATATTTTATATTCTGAGGCAATTAAAGAATTATTGTGTAAATTCTAATATACTATCCTTATATAAATATTTAAGTTGTTTATTACAAGAATAATACGCTACTTTTTATACTTCGCAAGTTTTTCCACGAAAAATTATGTAATCAAAGTAAATAATAATTGTACTTAATGCATAATTCAATACTCGCATTCGTAGCATTGAAATTTTTTTTAAATACACAATAAACTTAACTGTAAGCATTTCGACGCGGAAGTTTTGTGACTATTTATATTTTTTTTAATGTGAAAGCTCAATATTTTATTCGCAAAATAAATAAACTGTACCAGTTTTCAATGTGGATCATAATATGAACCATTCTTGTAGTCCAAGCCATACGCAAAAGAAGGAATATTAAAAGTAACCACAACAAATTCCAGAAGCCACCCAAAATACAGAACGGAAAGGACGGGACAACAACGACCAGCAATAAAGGAGTGAGGGCAGACTTAAATGTAAGAAGGGAAACACGAGCAAAAAAAGTTAAGAAACTAGCGGGTTTGAAAAGTAAATAATTTTTGTAATTTTCTTACGTCCATATTATTAAATGCTCGAATTATAATGAGATGTTTTGACAATTATTTCACAAATGTTCATTACTAAATTAGCAACGTTTCGATAAAATTAGTATTTTATAATTTTATTGTAGAAGCCTGATGAAGATATCATGGATATCGAAACGTTGCTAATTTAGTAATAAACATTTGTGAAATAATTGTCCAAATATCTCATTATAATTCGAGCAGTAAATAATTTTGTTGTACTTTAATTATTCAGAGTGTACTTTTTGTAAGAATAATCTTAGATGTTTTATTAATTACGTTGAGAATGCGAAATGCAAAGTACACAGCATCCGTTCAAATATTATGCAAAAAGTGGAGAACACTTGTTTACGTAAATTGTGAACGTGGCAAATATAAACAGAGTCCTTATGAAGACATTTGCCACTAAATTACCGATCAGTTATTGCTGTCCGATCAGGCTGCGTCCAGGTAGATTTTGATTTGGCAACTAAATGGCGAACAGCAACAAATCTTTCACAATATATTTGTTAATATCTCTTACACAGCGTACATCAAATTAGCTTTCGCTTACAGCTCATCCTACCTTTGTCGAAATTATAGCAAGAAGTCCCCTTACCATTTAATATATTGAATCAAAATACATTTAAACAAATTTCATAAAAATGTAATAAGTACTGCTCTTAGGTCTAGTACTTTTATTGGAGTTACTTGACAAAACACTGTCTTCGGTTATCTTATAAACACATGGTTAGTATTGATTAAACCGACGTACTCTTCACCGCAATTCGAAACACTATCAATATTGTAAGAAGACAGTGACCGTCGTGACGTCATGACGGACAGAAGACAGTGTAGATTAGTACTTCATACTACGGCTTCCTCATAAGCATACTGCTTAGTGTTGGTTGAATTATGAATAGGCATATCTGCTCATCGCAATGCAACAACTCTGTTAATAATGTAAAAGACACAGTGACCGTCGTGACGTCATGAAGGCCAAAAGATAGTTAGCATAATATTTTATATTTTGGTTATCTTATAAAAATACTGATTAGTGTTGATTGAATGGACATATAATATCTGCTCACCGCAATTGAATAACTCTGTCAATAATTGTATAACGACAAAGTGATCACCGTGACGTCATGAAGGACAAAAGACAGTGTAGCGTACTGCTGTGTTAATTTTATAAACATTTTGATTAGTATTTATTGAACAGACATATTACGTAACTGCCGCAGTTCAATAACACTGCCAAGACATATAAAAAGATAGAGTGACCGTCGTGACGTCATGAAGGATAATAGACAATAGAAGAGCGCAAGAACTGAGAAGTATGCATAATATAACTTTATGCATTGAGAGCAAAAAGGATTGTTGTGTGTTGTTGTAATTATTATTATGGTAATTTTAAACTAAAACATTATGCATAAAAGGTGGACAAAAAACAAAAGTTTTATATGTTCTATTACGAACAGTCGAGCGAACACAATACGAACTGTATGCAGAGCGGAAATTCTGTGAATGCATACGTAACGGAACTTATTCACTTGTTTTCATTTCATAATGACTTAATTTTATATTGTGTGTTTTAAGTGATTGTTTTATGAATGATTTAAAATAGTCGACAGTCACGAAATACGAATGCACGGTTTTGATGTTGGATGAGAAAGAGTTAATTGGTAGTCAATTAATATTGTATATTGTTGAGAGGAACTAATACCGGAAGTCGAAGAAATTCGTATTCAGTCTGATATTACTAACGCCATTTAAAGTTCAATTGCTGTACACTTTACAGATACATTTTGCAATATTTGCGGAAATAATCTGACGAGGGATGGGATTCTGGGTGTGATAACAATATAGGGATGATCGATATTAGAAAAACATCGATGTTGACATCGATGTTAACATCGATTCAAAAGTATCGATGTCCGATAAACATCGAAAGAAAAACATCGATATATCTAAAACATCGATGTTTTTGGTAGCAAATAAAACTGTCTATTCTATTTATTAAATGTGTTTATTGTTATTGAAAATACAATTAAAAATTAACATTCCCAGTATTTTTTAGGCACACTCTGTAAAAAAATTAACTTTGTCAGATTTTTTCCCTTTAGTCTGTTCCGTTGTTGGAACAGAAGTTGGCCAGCTTTGGAAAAAAGCCTTTCTGAAGCTGTGGATGTCGCTGTGCAACACAAATATTTAATAGCTATTTTCTTCAAATTTGGATAGGTGGTTTCTAGCATTTTCCATAAAAGTAATGGATATAGTTATCTAGCTAGCTAGTACATCCAATGCACGCTAGATGGTCCTAAAGAATATATTGACTTTTCGATGTTTTCCAGCTAAACATCGATGTTTATTCACCATCGATGAATATCGATCATCCCTAATAACAATGCATATTATAAAAATAAGCACGCAACACAAAGAGAGAGTGTTTTGTGGTTATGAATTACAGAAAGTATTCTCGGAAAATTTAATTTGTAAGGAGCTTAGGACCATGCATATTTTTCAATCAGAAAAACATTGGAGAATTTTCAATCGATTTAATAAAATATAAAAATCAACTTACATTTGTTAATCTAAAAAATGGATTGATTTTCTGCTTCCAAATCTGAAACAAATAAAAATACAAATTAATTACGAATTTCACTAAAAAAACTATAGGTACAACTTGTAACAAACAATAAAGAAAAATATTAGCGTTGATTTTTTAACACGCTTTTATTAGCTTCATCTGTATGGTCAAGACGTCCAGTAGATTAAAAAAATTGAACGCGTGTTAAGGACCGATGAGAATACAATAATTTATAACTTTGCCCTAAGGTCATCAAGATAAAAAAAATTACTAATTTTACATGTTAAACATGTACCATAGATAGAATGAAATGACAGTAAGATACAATAATTTGATAATTTTATCCTAATGTCCTGACCAGGATCATCAGGATAAAAAAATAAGAGTAAAAAATAAAAAAATAAATAATAGTAGACATTATATCGCATCCAAAATTATTACTATAATTCAATAATAAATCTCAGGTATTTGGATTAATAATACAAAACAATCGTGTTATTGTTAGTCTTGCTACGTTTCGACTACTTTATAATATATTTATACTTTCTGAACATTATTTAATTAATTTTAACTACAATGTCTGTTCAATATTATAAATTTTAAACATAAATCATTTGATTGATTATTTCATTTATTAGTTATGAGCCTGACGAAGACTAAATAAAGTAGTCGAAACGTAGCAAGATTAACAATAACACGATTGTTTTGTATTATTAATCCAAATACCTGAGATTTATTATTGAATTATAAACTAGAAAAATATATTTTAATAGCAAACCGAACTAAAAAGTAAAAAATAATTTTTAAATATTAAGATTTTGTTTAACAGCTTTAGAAAGTCCACTCACTCAATACAATTATGGACTTTCTACCGCTGTTAAACAAAATCTTAATAATTAAAAATGATTTTTTACTTTTCAGTTCGGTTTACTATTAAAGCGTGTTTTTTTTAGTTTTTTTAAACTATTATTTTGTTGTAAAGGAATTGCGTAGTGTCAAAATATGGACATTCGTTTCGCGTGTAAGGAAAAATATTGGCGCGTAAATATTTAACAAATGTACATAGGAAACTTAAAAAAAAAAACCTTAACAATGTCAGTCATACATATTTCAACAAATAAAATGTTATTTTTATGTAAACATTTGCACTACACGCTCGGTCGTTCGTTGTGTGTTTTTATGTGCTTTCATAATATTTTATATGGAACTCTAAAAGTCATGACAAAACACATACACTCGACAATGCGTTTATAAAATGGTGAAAATTATTATCCTATAGTTGTAGTATTCTTACGCTGGATATTTACAGCTTCTTCACAAGAATTGTTTGATATTTTCTAGGAATGGTTTGCACTGGTTATTTACGTTTAAAGCGTCGCGTAATAATAATTTAATGAAATTAAGCCAGGTATCTAGACATTAAAATAACCATGGTATGTAGACCCGGAAGTAGTCGAGTTCATAGGGATGCTGTTTATGTTACGTTTTTATTACTCACCTATTACAACCCTCCATTTCTCAGATTAAAATCTGGAATGTTATAATTTAAGAAGTTACAGTTATTACACTCATAGTTTACAATTAAGCGGCATAGAATTTATGTATGGGGCGGGATGCATCACATTGTTTCATTGATTTGGCGGTCCTCAAGCGAGTAATAATGTTAGTATGATGGCTTAGAACACGTATTTAGATTAACGTTTGAACTTGCTATTCTCTACTTTCAAGCTTTCGTAATTTATTTTTAATTTACAATAAAATTTTAGTTTAGTTAATAAAATATCTTCGTATATGGTGGTGTTGATCCAATAGAATGTCACAGTAAAGGAAGATTTGGTTTGAGGATCAATAAATATTTATTGATCCTCAAACCAAATCTTCCTTTACTGTTAATAAAATATGTTCAAAAATGGCGTTTTGGATTAGACGGTTTTTATGATTTATGATAAGTTTCGAGTAAGTCTTATTTATCTCACAAAGCGCTCGAAAACAATGACATTTAAAAAACACATTGTGAGGTAGATATGAATGCCAATCCGTGGAATCGATATCAATTTTCATCATAAATATAATATTTATATTCTATTTTGTGCAATAATTTGTTATTTGTAAAAAAAAAAATGTGAGAATTGTTGCATGGAAAGTATTTATGAACGTTATATTTATAGTAGATTTCAACGCAACATAAATATTTACATGCCTACGTACTTACAGGAAATCGGATAAGAAAAACTAGAATGTTTAACCGGCGTAAATACGAATAAAAACAAACACGAAAACACAACCGTCAAGTAGTGTATATTTTTAAAACACATTACGCTTCAGAAAATATTAACCCCTAAATATAACGCTTCGCAAGTCTTACTAAAACTAAATCAAAACAGAATTATGCAATAGCATTGTTATGACAGATAAGTAAGTAATTATTTAACCACTGGCAATTAAACGTTTAATAAATACTGAATGTAATTACAATTATGGAACGTTGATAAAAACTTATCTTTTTACCTCGTTAATAACTAGTTCTTTGTTCTAAAAAGTAATAATTGTTGCATGGAGAGTTCAAAAAAATCTGTTCGAATCGATTTAGTTAAATACAGAATGACTACGAACTGTTCGTTAGATATTACTCTGTTAGATCGGATCATCAGTTGTCAGGAACATAATGCTGAGTTGCAGAAAGCATTGTCAAAAAATTTGATTTCACGATAATCTTGATGTCGTTGTGAAACTCCTTGTCATGTTGAACATTAGTTTCTACCCATTGAAAAACAAAATCTTAGTCTACATAGAAAGATCGCTTTTGAAGATACATTTTGATTAAACTTTGTTTAAAAATGTTGTTTTGAAGGGTTAATGTGCAAAAAAATTATTCTAATTATTCTAAATACAGGTAAAAAAAATGTTTCAATCGGTCAATTATTTTTCGAGCAGGATCAATTTAAAATTCTACAATGCTTTTCTTCTGGAGAAATACCTGTGGTCACAATCTAAGGTTAGTGTCAAATCAGATTTTTTGACAATGCTTTCTGCAACCTAGCATAAGTACTTTTATTGATTTTTATCACAGATTTAAAATCTAATTGATACACCTACTACTTCTCAAAATAGAACCTGGTAATAGAGCGAGCCATAGAAAAGGTGTAATTTAGAAAACTAATGAGTACAACAAGGAACACATAGAGACCACGAATAGCACGAGAAAGATAGATTGCAATCATGGCTATCCAAATTAAATTATCAGGTGATCTATAAAGATTTTCATTACAATGTTTTCCCTGTGTTCTCATTTCTGTGATACATTCTGTATATAAATGCACAGTAAATGTTTATAATTTTGAGAAAAATACTTTATTTCTGTGTTGGTTTATAAATTTTATTTTCTTTCGTAGGTACTTCTGTTTTGTAACTCTGTTCTAGAGCAGAGAACAGAAGTATAAAAGAAAATAAAATTTCCTATTTTAGTATCAACATTTTGCTTCTTAATACAGGCATTTCACAAACAAATTCTTTGATGTATTACGCTCGTAAGAATCATTCTAAAAAGTTTTGAAATAGTCAATAAACTTTTATGTTTTATGAATATTATTCCAAATTTACATAATAAAAGTGAACATGGCAATAATATAGAAAAGCAGTAAAAAAATAATAAAGTCAGTCATTGATTTTGCATATTATTGACAGCGCGTGTACATAACCTAAAATATAAAAATAATTCAGTAAAAAAAGACCACGATGTGACAACATATAAATAATAAAAGATTTATGTTATTTTTTTTTCTTTAAGCATTTATTGGTTCACATTTACGTTATTGCATGCGTGTCCAATCATATGGGTGTTTTATGGGCACACAGTGTGTTCAAAAATATTTTTTTATCTAGAATCTACATTTGTAGACCAAAGAAAAAATCGTTTATGTCTAATTTTTAACGAATTTTTCTATATCTTGACATTTCTATTCTTTAAATTTAAACTGTATTTCTAATCGAATTTTACCGTGCGCTATTGATCGTTTATAATCTACAAATCTATTTAACTAAGTTCTTTCGCAGCAAATAGGAAACAACATCATTTCCAAGTAACTAAAAATTTAATTTTTCATAATATTGCTTCTGAAATAAGAAATGATTGCTGAAAATTAATTATTTTATTGACTGAATGAAATTAAGTTGGAGAAAAACAATAATTCATAAAAAATCTGATTATCTTTAAAAAAAATACAATAAATTTTGTGTTACCCTATATTTCTTTGAAAAGCGTTGATATCAAATATTATAATTTATTCTCTGATTTATTTATTCAAACTTGTATCCATAACATCGACTAACAATTATGCAAATTTGAATCAATTTTGTCTGTTTATAAAAAGGGCAACACTGGCAGGAAAATATTCTCGTAATTTGTTTACCTTTTATTATGAAATCCGTTGTAAAACACAGTTGAATCATTTATTTCATATTTCTTCAATTAAAAACTACATTATTTTCAGAAAATGATTAAATTTTTATTAAATTTCGAGTCACCATCAATAAAAACACCCCCTGCACTCTTTCCCTCATCTAAAAACTCTTATAGCTTTCCCGACGCTATTTTAAACATAAAGGGTTCGGACAAATGCCAACTGAATAACCAAGAATCACCCAACAGACTTATAGGCGAAAAATTAAAAAAAAAAATCCTGCAAACAGTTTAAAAACAAGTACAAATTGGGTAATTTCTGATTTTGATGTTATTAAAAATTAGTTTTAAACCCAAATTTAAGGATGCCTAGTCTAATAAAAAATGGGGTTACGTTGGGCTTCAATAAGCCCTTGGCCCCGAAAAACATCTATGTGTATCTGTCTATACGTGACGATTACATAAGTTGGTGGGAAAGACTTTAGTATACTTATAAAGATAATTTACAAATTACTATACCAGCAATTTCTGGATTCAGTGTAGATACAAATTATGGATCCAAAATCCACGTAGGCCGTTTTATTAACGTACCTGATAGGCTGCTATATCTTTTTTTAGTTAAACAGGTTTTTTTATTTTAGTAATCCACTCGATTTGTCAGCGCAATTTTGTAACACACGTAATAAAACCGATGTAACTAAATATTAATCACCCAAAAAAACGAGTACTCATTAATTTTGATTGGAAAAAGACGAACTGGAATTAATGTTTATAAGGCATATATTATATAGTTTCATTCCAAGTTAATAATTGTTCAATGAACGTAGCGGTTTGTAAACTCAAGATTGGTGCCTTTAAAACAAATAAGGTGGGGCTTAAATTGTTATAGATTAATTAGATGATAATATTTTTTCTAACGAAGAATAAGCACTTTGTATATAATTAAAAAAATTTGGTAGCGGAAGTTGAGTGAACGTATTTAGAAGGAAAAAATAAAAACGGTAACAGTAAATTTAGGGACGTACTGAGTCAGGTTCGACTATGAATACAGTCGAATTTCATGGGATATAAAAAAATTGAGATGGATACATGACGTAATAAATTAATGAAACCAAACATCAAGATTAATAGTAAAATTCGACTCAGAGCAAAATATAAACATAGAGTTTCTGTTGGTTTCTGTTGGTTTGCCATATTAGTTTTGGTTTAAATAAAAAATCACTGAACCGATTTCTATAAGCAATTCATTACAGTGTTTGTTATACATCAGGAAAATAGAAAAGGCATTGTGCCATATAACATTTTTATTAAAAAAGAACATTTACACTAGTAAAAACACCTGGAGTGTGCTTTTTCGATCATTTTTTTTTTTTGGTGAACATTTTCCATTGATCGATTTAATACCTCTATTTTTTAAAAACACTAAATTTTGAAAATGACATTATATCTTTAAACTTTTAATGCCTAATACATTATACAAGAAAAATATTGAAAATTTAAAAAAATTAACAAAAGACAATAGAATGATTTGACACAAATGAGACGAACCAATTGCGATCGTCTAAACAGCAGTTTGACTTAAATTTTTATGGCGTATTAAGAATGATTTGATAGTTACATGAAAATAATGAAAATCATAATTCGGTAATAATATAAAGTATGTTAGTACCTTAGCCAATGAAATTATTCTCAATCAATTACAAAACTTTCCACAAAAAAGAACTTTAAATTCTAATGAAAATAAAAATAATGCACGTTTATCATTTTCAGTTTTACTAGATATTCATTATTCCGTTAGCTCAATGAAAATATTCTGTCGAACTTTAAAACTACTCTTTAAGTTATAAAGTCATATTAGATGAAGTAGTCTGCGTCTTTTTCAAACCAGTTTTACCACAACATTATTGATTGTAAAACGAGTATCAATACCATTAGATTAAATCTGCGGCTGAAAGACAAAATCGCGTATGTTAATTTTTTTGGTAAAATAACGAATCATGTATACAGTTTATTGAATAACCCATTTCTTTTTCACGGCAATAAAAACAAATCACACGAAAAATACATCGAGTCGAATGAAATGTATTCACCAATGCAAATTCGCAAAATTCGCTAAAATAGTGAGTTCTTTTCTGTGGGCCTTCGCTGTTTTTTTTTCTGGAGAAAAATTCAAAATACACAATTTGGAATTATGGAATTATCATTAACAATGCATTTTTTTGCATTAATGATACATTTTTAGACATTTTTTTTTAAATCAACGAATGATATCCAATGTGGCTATTTTGATTTATTTTTTTAAATATAAATACGATAGAAGACAACCGGTATATTAACATGCATATTATGATAATTCTTAATAATAAGTAAAATAAACGCAGCTGTCCGAAGGTGAAAAAAACACTTGGCTTAGCCAATTGAATGCTTTTTTTATGGAAATATCTGTGTCATACATTTAAAAATACAACTTTTAATGCATGTAGCTTGAAAAATTATGTAGAATTGTAAAACGACATAAATCACTAATAAGTTTATGAATAAATATATAAAACATGAAATTAATACAACGAAAATATAGCCGTTCAAATATCAGGAATTATATTTTACCGCGGCTTGCCTTGTTAGTTCTGGCAGGTACATTTACGAATTTTGCGAAAAAGTAGGTACTCTGTACTTTAAAAGTTTCAGTAGACTGTGTACTAGTGATTGTTGTAGAATACTCATTACCCAGTAAAGACGATTATTCATTGTGGAAAGTATTCGTTATTAGTAAGTTGAAATATATTTTGTCTCTTTCGACATCCACTACTACTGGCATGACCTTAATATCGATACCTAGTGTTGCTGGCTGCGGCCTAAAGTCTTGCTTTCCAAAGATAGCGGCCGTAATATGACGGTGATTTACGTACTAACAAAAATCGTTTGCATAGAAGTAAATGGGTGCCGCTTTTTGGGATGCCTCCGGTACCGCTATCTCAGGAAACCAGGGCGTAACTGGTTGTTGCAGCATGTAATGTCTATACTAACGATTTCTCTAAGAAAAAGAAGTTACTCCCAATAAAGAAAGCACGCAATCGTATTAGAAATGTATTGTGGAAGACCCTGGGGCAGTTTTCTACTGTTCGCAGTTTTAAGTGCGGCCCTGAAAGGAGAACAAGACGCAAACCGAAGCACGAGAAATACCAGCATAGTTATACACTTAGAAGTTCCACAGAAACCACCAATAGTTCATCAGTGCAGTGTGTTAGACGTAATACCAACTATTGGAACTTACATTTTGCATTGAGAAGTTCGGTTCAAGTGGACTTTAAAGTTAGAGAGTTTCAAGTATACGACTCTATAGACACTTAACAATTTCCTTGACAACATACGTTATATTACCTATGTAATCAGAGTTGATCATTGCATCGTTATGTTAAAGTAATTCTAATAAATAAAGGATACTAAAGACCAATCTCTCAAAACTGGATAAATTAGATTGGCAACGAAAAAATGCAGTCGTAATCATCTACACTTAATATTATAAAGAGGAAAGATTTGTATTTTTGTATGTTTGTAATGAATAAACTCAAAAACTACTGTGCCGATTTAAAAAATTCTTTCACCATTAGAAAGCTACATTCACCCTGAGTAGCATAGGCTATATTTATTGCTAGAGAATATTAGGGATCCTTACTAAAACTTTAGTACTGTAACCCAAGGTGTAAAAAAAATGCCATAAAACATCTTTCGTCGCATGCGCTGCGGAAACTATTGATGATAGAACAAAAGTAAGTATGTTCTACAATATTAAAGAACATAATCAATAACTACAAAAAACTTCGCGATACTATATGTCCAACTATTATCGTTAAGTCACAATAACCACTTTTTACATTTTAATAATCTATATAGATAAAAGACGATGTATATGTAATCTATGGACTCCAAACGGGTAGACCATTTTTAATGAAATTTTCAGACAATCTTTAAATTAGCCCAGCGGGTGATCTTCTGAAGTTTGGTAGCGATCGGATCAACAGAATTTTTTAAATTTCTTTTTGGGAAATAAGATTTTTCTTCGATTTTTGAACATTCACAAATAAAAGCGATTGAATTCGCGCAAATTTAATACACGTTGAGAATTTAATGATAATGATTCTCATCTTTTATATCCTATATATTACATTTACACCCGGGTGAAGCCGGACTGAGCCGCTAGTCTATTATAAATACAAATTTTTTTACTCTGATTTTTCGACCTCATCTGATAGACTTTAATGTGAGATCATGGACTTATTCGGGGTAGCAGAAAGCATTGTTAAAAATATTGATTTGACATTGACCTTAGATTGGGATCATATATTGCAGTTTTTATATCTGTAGAAATAGTCTAATGTCGTGAAAATCCCGGTCGTGTAGAAGATTAGATTAGAAAAATGTTTCGAAATCGAAATTGTAAAAAGAATTATGCCAAGTGGATAGATACACAGTTTAATGGATATTTCATTTCTATGGTCAAATTATTTTTTTAGCAAGCTTGATTTGAAAGTCTACAACGCTTCTATGATGGAAAAATATGTGTGGTCACAATTTAAGGTTATTGTCAAATCAGATTAAAGAGATACCAAGTGTTCCTGCATTCTTGAACATCATGAAAATGGCCACAGACCTTAAGAATGCCGGTCTCTTGAGATTAATGCTATTATATTTACTACAAAAAATGGCAATGATGCGGGCGGCTCAACAACGAACATAAAACAATTATTATTAATTATGCAATTAATCAAATATCACCAACAAAATGTTTGTTAAATTATGGGCTATTATATTAATGTCAAGTTAATGATACTAATAGAAGAGAATTTCACTACAGACATAAAAAAGTAGCCATAAACGATTCATTCCATTAGAAATAATTGTTTTCAAGAAGTTGGTGTAATAAAAGAAACAGTCGAGGCAAGCCGCAGTCTCCAAGGCCATCTTGATAGGCAAGTATAAATGACAATCGATTTTCCAAAAGAATACGAAGTATCGATGCTTCTAACGCTATTAAGGTAGCAAACTAATATTATGCTCATGGAAACGTGAATTGAATAAAATCGATTGGAATGTATTCCTTTCATTATACAGGGTATCTCAGAAGTTGCAACGAGGAGAGAGATATTCTTTTTATAATGTTCTGAAGTATACAAAGATTAAAAGGATAGGGATGTAGGTTTGAGAAAGTACAGGTCCTGTTACTATAGTTACTATTCACAAATATATGATAACAGCACCGCCGATACTGTCACGAAGTTATTTATTGCAATTTTTTTTTAGAAGACACAATAAAATATAAAATTACATTCTAACTGCTGTGGTTCAGTTTTTGAAGATATACATTCATCATAAATTGTAACAATTAAATATTATCGTGGCCTTACACAAACACTCGTTTTCAATTTTGCACCCAAAGACACTGTTTTTGGGTGCAATATTGTCATCGCATAGAGCGTGTAGTATTTGTCTTTTTGGTCGAATAATGTGCTTGACGAAAGCGTAAATGAGGTTGAAAATTTTTTTTTTCGGTCAATTTTTTTTTTATAATTTATAAAAACCTACAAGATTTCTTATACAATTAATAACTTCGAAGACAAAAACGATAAAGATCTATTCGATTTAAAACTCACAGGGAATGTTCTCTCCAAAATTCTAAGCGTTACTTCTGAGACACCCCGTAATTGGCGCATTTTAACTGATCATCTTATTGGAAATACTTTACGTTGAATGTCATGCAATAAAACACTGAAAATAATGTTGCAATTAACTGGGATTTTATATATAAATTGTTTAAAAGGGAAACATGAGTACTTTTTGATTTTATTATTACTTTATAGATAACAACCGATGAATTGTATATTGTATTAGATAAATTTATTTTTACGATTGTCTAATTCACTTTCTAAAAGCATATAAAATTTTTTATGTTTAAATACAAGTGTTTGTCAAGATTTACATTTTAAATTGCGCAATCAGAAATTACGTGAAACTATTTAAAAACAGCTACTTAGAACAGTTTTGTTAAAAAAATTGAGGTTATTTTTTATTGCGTTTGATAGAATAGACTAGAAATCATATTGTACCTTGCCAAACTCTGTGAAGCTATTGGTCCCAATTGTGAATATCTTTGAACGTAATTGGAAAAGGAACTCAAGAGGAAGAAATCACAGTACATCTTTTTCTACTAACACTTTTTCTGGCCCCTTGACTTTCTAGCCTGGCAACATTAAATCCTTAACGTCTTGTGCCAAAACGTGCAATAAGTAATGAAGATTACATAAAGTAAACATTACTACATGTAATTGTTTACTTTTCCTTAGTTGATAATTATAACAAATGCTTTATAAAATTCCATTGTAAGAAAACAAAACAGTAAAGAAAAAGTACTTTTTATAAGATGATTGTTTTAAACTATCGACTACCAATATAATTGCTTGTCTTGTTATGGAAATGACTAGTTTACTGAATAAATACTCTGATTCTACTTTTACGTACTGTATTTCCGACCTACGTCTTCGCTGATAAATGCTTGTTTTAAAAAAAAACAGAAATAAATGGCGACACCAACAATTTCAGTATTTCGTTGAAAATACTTAGCAGTCGATCGCTCCTGCAAGATCTATTATATATTAACTGATCCTTTTTATGAACACAACATTGCTTATTATAAAATTACTGCGTCGATAAAGAAATCGCATTTCACTTAAGTGTCGAGTATTAATCGATACAGGTAAGTTCTATAAAAATCATACTTTTAAACTGGAGGCACTTTTCTTAAGTTCAGGCAGTAGTTTGCTCCTCTTCGGTCAATAATTTTTATTTTTTCCGATAATTTTCCAGTAAAATGCTTCTTCTAAGTGTTTTTCTTACAGAGACTTTTCTGTGATGCAGTTTTAATGAAAAATGAAGAATACCTCTACTTCTACTCGTCGAGGAATTGCAGTGAAAAATAGAAAACTTCTTTGCTGACTCGCTGACAATTCATCATAAATCACAAAATCTGACTTGACCAGTTTTGCGTTGTGGTCACAGATACTTGCAACAGCTTCTTAACGATTTTCTGTTTCAAAGGGTCAAAAAGAAAACACATAACTCTTTTATGTATAAAGCGTATCAAATAAACTCTTTCCTCTCACAATACTGCATTGTCTCCACGAGGAATTACATTCGTGGCGGCAAATATCTTGACCTGTCAGGTGTGCTCAGAACCCTCGAGGTTTTGATGTAAAGTATCGCGCGTTCGACTCTGCACAAAGAAATACTCTACCATTCCAGTTCAAGCGATCGCAGTTATACAAAAGAGCACATACGAGGTGTAGTTTAAATGCAACTGAACTGATTTTTTAACTCTCCAACTGAGAACACGTAAGAACGACATCTTTGTCGGTTGGTACATGGTAACGTAATCCTTTTTCAGCTCATAGAATGAGTATTCGAAATTTATTTAGAATCAAAGAAAACTCACGAAGTAAACCAAAAGCCAAAACGACAAAGTTACACGATGGTCTGAGAAATATAGAAAATGCGATGTCTCTAGTACACCAAAATGGACAAGCATCACCTTGAGTTTAATTTGCTACTCTGAGTCTTCTTCAGTTTAGGTGAAAACTTGTAAGATGTACAACATACGGGTCAAAGTATCTACCGAGTCGAAGGACTTTGGAAAGAGTCTCGAATACTAACCGGGAATGGTAGTGTTTTTACAGTGTTGACAGTTAAAAAAAAACTCTCACAGTACCACGTCGAAACTCACAGTGTCTTGGAAACAAGAGTTCAAAATTCCAACTAACGATAATGTTTTTTACAAGGTCATTAGCTGAACAGTTAAAAAAACAGTGGAATATATAGCACCTATGGAATCGAAGCTGTTGGGAAGAAAGGAGTCCTGTTGCACACCAGCAATTATTCTGTTTGTCCAGTGTTATCAGTCGAACAAATTACATATTTTATAAACACAAACTATAGAATCAATGTTCGTGCATCACTGGGGTTCCTCGTGGTTTGACCCCCCTAGGCGTTTCGTTGCACTTTCAATCGCTTAAATCAAATTTATTTAGTCAGTCTGACAGTAGAGTCATACTTACAGTGCTGAGTTAAAAATAGGTCTCATTACTTTTACGTCTGTCCTCGTATAGCTAGTATAGTCGTGACGATGATGAAGAAAGATCAATGACCGATAGGTGATGTGGTTGCATATAGTCTATAGAGGTGCATATACTATGTACAAATAAGCCACAGGCGCCTCGTGTGGATTACACAATTACATCGATTAAGATAATATATTGGATGCACTCACTTATTTTGTTGGAATTGAGGGCACATATTTGGAATAACGAAGATATTAATTTTATTTATCGCGGCTGGATTAGCCTGATAAGATTAAAAGTATTAATGACGTCAGAACAAATTTATGGATTTTTTATTTAAAAATATTTAGAGGACTGGTTTTATAAAATTATTCTATTCATTTATCTATTAATATGTTATAATATGATTAAAAAAAGAGTAAATACAGAAAAATTGTTTATGGTTTCCATTTATCGCAATTATTGGATGATTTTTTACATAACAAAAAAAATAGACATTTTCTTCCGCTGAAACCTAAAAGATTCGGGAAATCAAATTATTTGAAGTTTATAATCAAACTAGATATGATGTATGTTTGATTTTGTTTAAAAAGTTTTTAAACTATTGCGTTTGTTTTATAAAGGAAGAGGATACTCTTAAATGTTTAATATGTCAGAGTCGGGCCAAAGTCGTTAACACTAACAGTCCTTAGTCTTGAGCAGGAGCACGTAGAGTATAGTATATCACGTGGCATATGTCTAAATTTGACAATTGTTAAACGAAGTACATTTTTCAGTATTCATTTTTTGCATTTTTTTGTGTCTTTACAAAATACTGTTCAGTCAAAGTCTGATAGAAAGTCCCTGGTAAGTCTAAAACTCGAATTAGAATTTCCCTTGAAGTTCGAGTTACAGTTTCGACTATATTATAATTCTAGTTTTAAACCATTCTCGACCATGCTTTAAGCTGAAAAATCAGTGATAGAACCATTTTTAGGTAGATATCACTTAGTTCAGTTTGAGTGTGCTACAATAAGAAATTTAGGTGCAAGTGATAAATTTGTATTTTTGAAGTGTCAAAGTAATTTTTAATTCTCAGACATCAAAACCAATTTCTATAAAGGTAAGCAGTTTATTGTTTATATTTATAACTCACATTGTTAAATGCAAGACGAAGCAAGTATTTTCTTTATTCTGAAGTTTCTTAATCTACAATTTTAAAATTTATAGTAAGTGATTAGTAACATTCATTAGGTACGTACCTTGGGACATCTGTCAGTTCGTACCTTAAGGAAACCTGGAAGATGTCGTATCCTCACGGATACACCAGAAAAAAATGTAATTGAAATGCAACAACTTGCCAGAAATAACAAAAAAAAAAAAAAAATAAACGCATAAATTCCGAAATAGAAAAAATAAAAATAAATTTAAATAAAGATGTTTATAAAATCTCCACCAATAACGTGGTTATGAAGTTGCCTAATCCTAAGTCTAGTAGTAGTACGAAGCGAAAAAATAATCAGCTTGAGTTTGAAGTTGATTTTTGAGCCTATAGTGTTGGTTAATTATAATTATAAATAGTATTGTGTTGTTACTGTCCTAAGGTAAATACCGCCCTGTCCCAAAGTACGTGCAATATGTTGTACCTTAGGACAGTTTTTTCTTTTTCTTTTTTAATTCAGAATATTGTTTTTTATTTTTTTAAGTTTGTGTAATGGATTTCGTTTAATAAAAACATATGTTTAGTTCTGTTTAATTGTATTATCGATTTTCCCAAAACTAACTTGTTATACATGCAAAAAACAAAAAGTGTCTCAAGGTACGTGGTTCTCCCCTACACTTTACAAGTACAACGACGGCTTTTTTTAAAGGGACCAACTTTATTGTACAGAGCACGTTTATATGTTATGAATGAACGTTACGAAAGTTAATGAACGTGATGTTAAAAAAGACTTTTCGTCCGTGTTGGCATATAACTTTTTATAAAGATATTGTGTAGGTATATGCATACGTTAGAGAGAAACTTGTAACCAACGATCAACACACAGTAACATCTTAATTACGATGTTATAAAACCAAAGCTAGTAGATATTTTTTAAAACAAAATTTAAAAAAAAACTCGATATAAAACCGTATTATTATATTTTTAATTTTATCGAGACTCGATATTTTTTTCTGCGATTACAAGATGGAGGACGAAAGATGATGTGTGTAAATTTTAATTCGATGGAAACACGACTTATATAAATTTACATAATTATAGACTGTAATACTATCTCAAAATTTGAGAACCATAGAAACGAGTTGATGAGTATTATAGGTAATATATTAATACGAGACGATACGCAGGGGAAGAGTAGTACGCAAAAATAGCGATTTAAACTCGGGAGAAACTGTACTGAGTTGTAAGCGTTGATACAGAGCAAACCTACTCAATAAACATTACAATTCTGGTGGAATTATATTTATTTAAATTTTTTAATCAACTGCATCATCGTTATATTAGTATTTGCACTTTGCGACATTGGAATGAACAATAAAAAATAATAATTTTTTATCGAAACCAGAAAAGACGTCACAGATATGATAATAATACGTCACAAATTTTTTTGATAGATATATTATTGAACTTTGGTACGAAAAACATTATCTTGATAATGAATATTAATTAACAATCCATTGATGATTCATAAATCACACAGTGATAGTGTTTATTATCATTTTTAATGATTAAAAAGCGGAAACACGATTCCAATTTATTGGTCATTTAAACTGATTATTTATGCTTTAACCTATAAACGCAACAATCTATACCCAATAGTCAGTACCTACTATAATAATGTTTTATCGATTTTTTATGTTCATAAATATCTATATTTGTGTTTATATTTTTGTATAGTTTTACAATTTTATGGTCAATGTGTTGAAAAAATGAACATAAAAACTAAAAACCCGGGTCGCAGTGCCAAAACCCTGCCGACAATATAGTGTATTTGCTTGTATAGGGCCGTGTGGTTTTATATTTTTATTATTTGAAATTAAGTTTGTTTTTGGGCAAAATAAAAAATTTAACCCCTTAATACACCCCTTAAAACAACATTTTTTTCTTAATTGTAATATTATTATCAATCTAACGTCTACACCGAATTAAATACACCCTTCAATAAGTAAGTCACTATCTGCAAACCACTGTTTTCATAAAATTTGTAAATCCGGTCCTGTCGGGCCCATTTTATTAAAATTGTGGGGACACTTTTTAATCACTACCAAAGGATTAAATTTCAATTTTGAAACGATTCGGAGAATTTTTTCGGTATTTTGGGGCCCAAAAACAGTTTTCAACCCCTAAAAACTACCCTTAAAATAGCCCGATTAGGCCCATTTTAAATAGGCTTCTTGCGGTGATGGATTTCAACACGTGGCCCAAATTTCGTTGAAATCAATTAACTCTTTCGAAAGTTATCGCGCGTACACATATATATATATATATACGTATATAAATATATAAATATATATATATATATATATATATATATATATATATATATATATATATATATATATATAAATATATATATATAAATATATATATACATATATATATAAACATTTTCAAAAATGGTGGCAAAGTGTTTAGGAGGTTATGAAACGTCGAGAAATTTTGGTCCGACCCCTAGGTCCCGCCATTCGACCGACGCCAATAGTGTATGTTGCCATATGGCAAATACACTAATAAATCGTTTATAAAGCCAGATTAACTCGATCAATAATTTTGTTATTATATTAAGGCGATTTCACCAGATGTTTAATATCACGCCTTATTCACCCGCATATACTATGAACATTTTAATGCATATGGTTATACAAAATACACTAACTGATATAAATCAGTTCCAAAATCTCTAATTTCTATGTAAAACTGTATTCAATAATGATTTCAAAATGTATTAAAAGTATATGACTTTGAGTCATATCTTTTGATCTAAATTAATTTTTTATTCTTCGTACGTACATTTAGTTTACAAGCTGTTAGGAAGTTTGAAGTTTTTTTTTGTATTTTGAACATATTTGTATTTAATTTTATTTAAGAATTCGATTTTTATTTTTAAGTAAGTACCTACTTTTTTTAAACAGAATACGACTACATTTTTTTCAGCTGTCATTATTGGTTCTTGTAAATTCAAACGTACTGTTTATTTTTCTCATTTAAACGTGTATACAATCAATATTTACTTAAAAAATGGAGAATAGTTCTTACAACAAATGGATATAATTTCGAAGAAATTACGCTACGACAACGTACATAGAATTTTCAAATGCATCCTCAATTTATTTGAAAAAAAAATCTATACTACCTACAAAACCTACAAAAGAAATAAAGGAAATGCTTGTTTACAAATGACGCTAACGGGTTTGAGCAGTGAGCCGGAACGAACCGCTAATCTCTTCGTTTTACCACGAAAAAAGAAGGGTTATTATGATCTAATTAACAGACTGTTTGGGCGTAAAGTTTGTTAGCTCGTAGGGTCAAATCTACAGAACCGATTTGTAATTGAGATTTGTCTTAATCACGGAAGTGTTTTAAACTATAAAATGGTTTTGGAAATTCAAAATCGCGTCCGTATGGTAGAAAAAAATATTTGTGCAAACTTTACTCCCCGAATAATTCGATCAAACAGGGTATCATATTAAAAAAAATGTGTTCTTTCCCTTAATCGAGGTTTAGTATTTTTTTTTAATTTTTTAAACAAGAAATACAGTTTTGTCGTCACCATGTTCTTGCAAAGCCGGAGCCCAGCAAAATTTTCATTTAATTAGTGTGTTGACTCTCATCCATGTATATTTATATTGATAAGTTGATTGGGAACTTGGATATAAATAAATTGATGCTAAATTTTCAAAATTATCAATGTAATTAATTGTATTAATTGTAATTCTTGTACCTTGCCTGAAGAAGTTGAAAATAAACCAACGAAACGTTGCAAATTTTGAAAATTTAGCATCAATTTATTTATATCCAAGTTCCCAATTAACTTATCAATATTTTTCATTTAATAAATTATTCACAATGTGAGCTAATAAAAGATTTATTTTTTTTGCAATAATAAACAGTAATGCATTTTCTGATTAAATATTTTATGTGCATATATCAAACATTTAACAATCGACGTAGAAATGTTCAATCATAAAATAACATACTATTTGTCTGCACTTTCCAGTGACTCGGAACTGTACAAACATTCAGAGTTATCCAGAGTACAGACAGACATACACGGACACACGTCCAATACACAAATGCATCTGTGAAACCATTTATCGTCGAGTTTCATCGTTGCGCTATAAATTCATGTCCTAATGTAATCACAGTAATCACACGTTTATCCGTGAATAAAATGATTGCTTAACAGTCTGATGTTCCGGTTAAATATTTATAATTATCGAGCGTTTCGGGCAAAAATTATTCTATAATTTAAATTTGGGTACTAACTGCTCAAGTTTTAATCAAAATTGGCCGACTCGTGTTTACAAGATGTTGTACACATCGAGACAATAATTTCAGAAACATGTTTTCGTATCTAGGTATTACACAAAATACCCAAAAATCCTAAAAGATTCTCAAGAATAATCCTTAAATAGCACGTACAGCTCAACATTTCATAGACGAAGTGCAGTATATTTGAAATACTTACTGCAGGTAATTTGGAATACTCGGGTTTCTCCATAGATCTAGTAATTATACGGGCTCTGTCTCTATACTCCTATGTGTATGGGTTTGCCAGTTATTGAAAATGACATCTGTGTTTTAACGTCGTAGCCATAACATCACGTTAGTTACGGCAACTGGCTAAAGACAAGAGTCAGGTCAACCACAATTAATAAAAAAAAAAAAAGTCAATGAAAATTAAAACAGAATTTTAGGTTAGAATGCCATGTCGTTAATTTGAAATACCGAAAGTAAACACAAAAACATCCATCGGGATGGATTCGAGTCAATTTATTTACGCAATAGTTTTTACACTTCGTAGACTTTGTGAAACCAACCAAAGCATCCCTAGATATTTTGATTCTTGAAAGTCATTACATTCGTACCAAGAACATAGAGTTCATAGATTAATATCCATATTCCTCTCGAATATTTTTTGATCGAATTAAATTTTGTGCATTCATCTATTTTTTGTTATTTGTAATTGTTTAGATCCTTTACCACTTACTATCTAAATATCAACCGGTGTTCCAAATGGATAATGATGAGCATGTTGATACTGTATTGTATGCAGCGTTGCCAGACGTCCTGATTTTGGCGGGACGTCCCGAATTTTAAATCAAAATTAAATGTCCCGCGCGGGGCAGGCTCAGTCCCGCTTTTCGGGGATAACTCGACCGTGCGTAAATAATTATTCTCTTATTGTAAGTTGCAATTTGTAACACTCATTCCTCAGACTATTGTTAGAAACGCCATATTTTTCTAATGAATAAAACTTTTTTGATTTTGATTTCTGTTTTTTTTATTTTTTTTATTCAGAAGACGAATAAGACAACTATTTAACGATAGGGTAAATCTGATTTAAAATATATATTTTTATTAAAATACATTTTCTATGGCTATTTTTGTTATCTATTGTCACGTAAACGTAATTTGAACTCAAATAAAAAGATAAATATTTAAAAACTTCTGATTATATACGTTTTTTTACTTTGTCCCGCTTTCGACGAAAGAATCCTGCTTTTTTCACTCAAAAAGTTCCAAAATCCCGACTTGGCAAAAAAAAATCTCGCAACGCTGATTGTTTGCAACTTTTTATCAATCGCATAAGTGGATGATATGCGAGGTTTTACTATGCACTTCGAGACGTCTATAAACGTATGCATACGAACGAAAGATCGCAAGTGTCATGACACTCATGACTGTCATGATGTGGAAAATTATAACTACACTAGAATATTCGTAGAAACACTGCACTAATTTAACCGTTCTATCAGATTTATTTATAAGTAGACAATGGACATACAGGCACTTTGTTAGTCGGTTCCAAAAACAACGAAAAAGCAAAACAATATAATTAGGCAAATGTCGTAGCAACCTCAAATTTATGCTATTTGAAATAACGAGGGAATAACAGAAACAAAAACCCGGGTCGCAGTGCCAAAACCTTGCCGATAATATAGTGTATTTGCTTGTGTACGGCCGTGTGGTTTTATACTTTTATTATGTGAAATTAAGTTTGTTTTTGGGCAAAATAAAAAATTTAACCCCTTAATACACCCCCTAAAATAACATTTTTTTCTTAATTGTAATATTATTATCAATCTAACGTCTACACCGAATTAAATACACCCTTCAATAAATAAGTCACTATCTGCAAACTAGTGTTTTCATAAAATTTGTAAATCCGGTCCTGTCGGGCCGACTTTATTAAAATTGTGGGGACACTTTTTAATCATTACCAGAGGGTTAAATTTCAATTTTGAAACGATTCGGAGAATTTTTTCGGTATTTTGAGGCCCAAAAACTGTTTTCAACCCCTAAAAACTACCCTTAAAATAGCCCGATTAGGCCCATTTTATTTTAAATAGGCTTCTTGCGGTGATGGGTTTCAACACGTGGCCCAAATTTCGTTGAAATCAATTAACTCTTTCGAAAGTTATCGCGCGTACACATATATATATATATATATATATATATATATATATATATATATATATATATATAAATATATATATATATATACATATATATATAAACATTTTTAAAAATGGTGCCAATGTGTTTAGGAGGTTATGAAACGTCGACAAATTTTGGTCCGACCCCTAGGTCCCGCCATCCGACCGACGCCAATAGTGTATGTGCCATATGGCAAATACACTAATAAATGGTTGAAAAATAGTATATTCGTTAATGAAACTACAAAAACGCGTAATCAAATCTGATATCAAAGGAGTACAAAAACAAATTGATGAAAGCGTAATAGTTTTTAGAGCAATTTCATAATCACAATTTCATAATCGGTTTCGACATATCAAAATTTGAGTGCTGATTCTAGTCATTCGCAAAAAATAGTAAGAAAAAATGAAACTCCCTACCTTAAACGTTACTTATTTAGTAGAAACACATGGAATGAGCAGTAAAAGAAAATAGATATTTGTACTTGAGTCATCTAATTTTTGGTTACTTGCAAAAATAAAGAACCAGTTAAAATTCCACCTCAAAGAATGTTCCGCTTACAAACATAATTTCGCCTTAAATCTACTCTTTTTTTATGAATGAATTTACCTTTGCAGGAAATAGTGAACTTAATATCGATACTAGGCCCACTCAACTATAATTACAGCCGAAGTAGATGGACTGTCGCCAATAAGTGTTTCAGATAACAATCTGTTAATTTCCGAATTGAAGTAAATGAATCAAGCGATGTTTCAGTGGGCTGTTTACACTATACAGTCTGTGTGTGGTATTTGAACGTGTTGTGTGACCAATATAATATGTACCACCGCGCTATGTGATGTGCAGTGACCGTGTGGTATGTCGGCTCTGACACTGTCGAGTCGCTGTTGCACTTGCAATCGGCACAGAGGGCACAGCAATGTCGAGACTAAACAATATGCAAACTACATAATATAGTTGATTCGACGACTAACTGTCGAAGTGTACACCAAGTGGAGCAATCAACGAACGAATGAAAATTATACCTGGAAATGTCATCATCATCATTCAAATAAATGGAGCTTTATTGTAACACCGACCTTTCAAAATACTTGTAGTATTTGTAATAAGAAATATAACAACATAAATATTTACAATAACACCGTTAGAAGGAAAAAAAGTTTAATCAAACAGTGAATGACACATTGCAGATTATTGACGTTCGACAACTTGGGTCATTACATCAAATAATACCATAAAATAAAATTAAGCGACCTCACAAAACATCCATGGCCAAAGTGGAAAAAAAGTGGAAAAAAGTTTGATCCAAAAGCTAGCAAGCTGATAATTAAACCAAGCTGTCCTCGTGTTTTAAGGAAGTTTGGAAGCTGAAGAATAACCAGTTGATAAATAGTTAGACAATGATTAACACAACTGGAAAGTGAAAATGTCTCCGAAAGAATTAAAGAACTAATAGTAGATTAACAGAATGGAAAAGTGTATCTGACAGGAGAAAACATAACTAAGAAGTTATAATTTATTAATGAAAGCCTTTCCCGATCCAGAATTCCGATTCTTTAAAATTAATATTACGCACCGATTTATTAAAATTAATATAACTAAGAAGAATATGAACATTAGCCGTTGCGATCTCGGGTGGACTAATGGTTTAATAGAATGTAAAAGAGGGTTTGGGAGCTGGGAAATGGCGAAAATAATTGAGAAAGTGTTAAAGGAGTTCTAATTAACAGATCTAATAATAATCACGGAACAATGGCTCAATAGAAGTTTAAAGAGTTTGGGATCTGAAAAATAACGAAGATCAAGAAAGAATTGAAGAGCTAATCGAGGAATGCAGTGGAATTAAATCTAATAGAATTTGAACTGGTGATTCAATATTTAAATCTGGACTTCCAAACGATTAGCAGTTTCTGTGTCATGACTCCTGAGAGCTTTGAGCATGATGATGAAATTGCAATGCAATGAGTATAGTTTAAGTGCACTGAAGCTTAGTCACACATGTTGAAGCTTAGTGCATTGCAAATGGCCAAGTTGGTACGCCGAAGAAGCACGGAGAGTCTGAAATAGCTCTGACACTCATCCAGAATGAATGTATTTTCTATTACATTATTTCTAATGTGTCTTATACAATGTGTCTTTTATATCCAAAACCTGTAGGTTTACGCGCTGCCATTTTACGCATAATGAAATTAATAACTATTTTTAATGTTTAAATATCTTACGGTCGAACCAACACGCCGTCCAAATTTTTTCCATCGTCGGAGAGTAGCCTGTCAGACGTAACGCAATTACGTTATGTGCGACACACAACCACGTTACATCTATTGTCTTATGTATACGTTGTGAGATAAATTCAATACAATTTGTTATAGTTATTTACTGTTCTGTTGCATCAATTATTAGAATACCAGTAGATGAAAAATGATCCTTTGAAAATAAACTTTTAGCTTGAATGTTTCAACTAGGTATTTTTTTAAACGATTAAAACCAGTGCGTCTTCTATAAGGAAATACATTTTATTATAAATAACCACCAACTGTCAGAGTTATTAGGGTCTAGTAATAATTCGTATTTTCGATTTATTAATATTTTTACCAATAAATTGAAAATGTACTAGCACCTAGATTGGAAATTGGGAACAAAGGAATCTCTATGATCTCAGCTACTTTTTTAATAATATATTTATCGATAGTGGGTAATTGGACACAAATAAATAAAAATTCTAAGTTTTCTAAATTTACTCGAATTTTTTAATAATAATAATCTAAATAAAAAACGAATTGATCCGTTCGCGAATGAAACGTAACTACGACTTTTATTTAAATTGTTACGATTTTCTGTTACATTCTGTAAATATTAGAACCTAGAGACTTGCTAGAAGCAAAGCAGTATATGCTAGAAGTGTGACAGTAAAATAAAATAGAAAATAAAGTCTCTCTTCATAGTTGATGCGCTCCTTATTTGAACGGACTTCTGTGCATCGAAAATGCTCTTCCATAACCTAAAATACAAACAGAGAAACTATTTTCTCCACATGTGTGCAAAAATGAGAAACGTAGTCTTGAGATTTTCTAATAAGAGTACAGAAATGTCTTTTCAAATATGAATTCTGTTTTGCAATAATCATAACATGTAAAAAGAATGTTCTAAAATGTCAATTGCTTTTATTTTCGAACTTATACTTCTTTTGGCGCGTTGAGAGTAAACTTTTAGCATGCAACGCACAGCTAACGCAAATGCTGAAGTATGAGGTTGAGAACGCTAACGAAAATTAGAAAGTATAAAGTTGGCCATATGAGACTCAAACTGAAATGATATATGGACGAAATCAATGCACTTTCTACCATCTAGAAACTATATAATAATATACTAGACGACTATAACCAATTGATAGTCATACAACGGGAAAAAGTAAAGACCAAAATAAAATTTTGAAAATGTTTGCAAATACCTACTCGAGGTTAATTTTTTGTAAGTATAAAACTTTTTTTAAATTATTTGCATGTATATTAAAATTTAGTTTTTAGTCACGTCTAAGAAGTATAACTTCAAACGCGCGTACTGCATAAATACACGCACCTTTTTTTAAATTATTTTGATGTTTTCTGGAATAAAATTTCTTTGGCCGCTGTGAATTCTGACGGATAAATTTTAAGTTTATTTGAGGTCACTAGTTGTCAGGACTCTCTGGACCTAGTATCAAATAATATTTTCGATTTATTATTTTCTTAAAAATAAAATAAATATTTAGCTGATATATTCCCTCCGTTCTTAGATAAGGATTTGAAAAATTGTTGGTTCGATAGCTAATGGAAACGACACGTAAACGAAGGTATTACTCTTCAAATATAAAAAGCCTTGGTGCTTTTTATTTTATTTCAATAAAAACAAATTCCCCGTTAAATAGAACTTGTTAAACAGTTTAAGTGAAGTTGTTGAAGTAAACTGTGATGGAAATTGTTTTGTTTACTTGAGAGTTAAAAGAACAGTCTATTAAAAAGATTTAGCATAAATAAACTGCATTAAAACTGTACAGAAATATGTACAAAAATTTTTTAATTAATAGTTTCAATTTGCTATAATATTATATTATGTTCACTTGTTTATAAATGTCGAGATGAAAGTCAAAAAGGTCATCAAATATTTAACATCAGTAAATGTTTATTTTTCTGTCGTTATATTTATTTTTGTACTTCAAATGTAGAACAAATTCATAGAAATATTTACGATCTGGTTTTCCTCATACATTTGAAGATTCGAATTAATTTCCAATCAGTGAAGTGAAGTACAGTTGAACCTGGACTAGTGGGAAATTGGGAAGTTTTTGTAAAGGGAATTCAACATTTTTCAGCTAGAATTTCTCAATTAGAACTTTTTATACATCAAGTGGGATTTTTTTAATTTCCACTTTTAAATTTGAAACTAATTCTTTTACCTCTTAAAGCTGGACACCTCTTTATCTTTTTTATTTATTATACATTTCTTGATACATATCCTTCCTATATAATATTACACAACACCCTTTTTAAAGATTGTTTTTGAAAGGTATTTGCATTTTATTAGTGTATTTGCCATATGGCAACATACACTATTGGCGTCGGTCGGATGGCGGGACCTAGGGGTCGGACCAAAATTTCTCGACGTTTCATAACCTCCTAAACACTTTGGCACCATTTTTAAAAATGTTTATATATGTATATATATATATATATATATATATATATATATATATATATATATATATATATATATATATATTTATATATTTATATATAGGTATATATATATGTGTGCGGGCTATAACTTTCGAAGGAGTTAATTCATTTTAACGAAATTTGGCACACATGTTGGGATCCATGACCGCACGAAGCCTATTTAAAATGGGCCTAATCGGATCAATTTAAGGGTAGCTTTTAGGGGTTGAAAAAAGTTTTTGGGCCCCAAAATACCGAAAAATATCTCAGAATCGTTTCAAAATTGAAATTTAACCCTTTAATAGCAATTAAAAAGTGCCTCTAAAATTTTAGTAAAATCGGCCCAACAGGACCGGACTTACACATTTTTTGAAAACACTAATTTGCAGATAGTGACTTATTTATTGAAGGGTGTCTTTAATTCGGTGTAGACGTTAGATTGATAATAATATTACAATTAAGAAAAAAATGTTATCTTAAGGGGTGTATTAAGGGGTTAAATTTTTTATTTTGCCCAAAAACAAACTTAATTTCACATAATAAAAGTCTAAAACCACACGGTCCTATACAAGCAAATACACTATATTGTCGGCAGGGTTTTGGCACTGCGACCCGGGTTTTTTACTTTTAATATCTGAGACTCGAGGTATGCCTGATTAAATGGAAATTTAGGTGTGTGGAACATCTCTATAAACAGAACCTGACAATGAAATCCCACTTCTTTCGTATCGACTGTATATTTTGTAATTTCAAACGTTTCACAGAAAAATATTTTTTAAGGATAGACCGTTTTGATTATGATAATAAACTGAAAATACTGATTGATAATTTCATAGTTCTCTGATCTTGGGAACGAAATGTTAACAAATAATCTATGAAAATGTCGCGTAATTAAAGACATCTTCTGAATGGCCTTGGTTTTTAGTCTTTTATTTATTGTTAATTGGAGTATTTTTTGTATTGGATTATTTCTCAGTTAAACTCTAATCTAGAATATAAAATGTGTTTCAGCACGAAGAAATATTTATGCTTGTTTCATAAAACAATGAAATTATTTATGCATATTGTAAGTTTAATAGCATGTAAATACCAGACCAGAAACTGGAATTGCATATAAATATACTTATTTCTAATGTTAGATTTCCAGTAGGGCTGGAAATCAGTTATTTTGCTGTTTTATGTTCATGACTAAGACAAACATTTTTTACAAATGTTTGAAAGACCTGTGTTTGTTGTTAAATTATTTATTTGAAAGAAATAACGTCCAACAGTCTACAAAAATTACAGTAAAAAATACAAATTTTACATATGTGCTAAATTTTCTAAAAATCGAATAAAATCTTCGCAATTTTTGTGTGATTATTTATTTTATAATTCAAACGAAAATTTATTAAATTTCGTTAGCACACGTAAAATTTGTATTTTTCAACTGTAATTTTTGTAGACTGTTATTTTTATTTTAATTATTAAATTTTCTTCCTGATAAAAATGAAAAGAAATAGTTCTGAAATTTTTCCAACAATTTTTAATATCAAAAACTTAAATGTTCGCTGATGCGTTTTAAATCTGGAAAACTCGAAATGTCTAAATATCTGTAAACGCATCGTGTTATTATAAAGTCATGTTATGAAATGTCGAATTTTTTTTTTTTTTTTTTATTGACAAAAAAAATACATGTCAATCACCATAAAAAAATTAATGCGTTCTGTGTGGATTGCAAACACATCCAGTGCGAAAACATACGATTTAAATCCCGACTAGGTACGACAAAAAAGATAAATATGCACAAATATTGAAACAAAACTAAAAATATAAAAACCAGCATTTTAAACAATGCGTTTAAATTTAGTAACTGCTTATTCCATTGTTGGGTATCAACAAACTTTCTCAAAGATCCCAAATTTAATTGGTGCTAAGGAATTTAAAACAAAAAGTGAACTGATGTACATATAAAATGTTGTGGACCCTGTTTTTTGTTGATCAAGTGCATAAAACAAGTCAAACAACTCTTTCGAAAACAAGAATTGCAGTAGTCAAGTATCTTTTGTATCGTCGGCAAGGCAAGGTCCAAGTTCCGTAGGTATATTATATAAAATAAACATGTGATCATCAATTTATAGAGAAGTTGATCAATAAAAATATGACATACTTTCAAAATGTCAAAAAGTTCTCACAACTAAAGATGGAACCAAAAAACGAGCAACATTTTTTTTAATTTAGTACTGACGTAACACGATTTAAAGTCTTGACGGATATCCTTCAGACTTTACTTTCAAAAGCTTGATTTTCTGTTAATGAGCCATAACCTTATCTTTGATGAAAGAGGAACTAGAGATGGAAAAAACGGGTCTTTTTAGTGATCTGCATCTTTGCATCTGGATCCCGTATGTGAGCCGGCTCACTGAACCGGTTCAAAAAGAGCCGAGTTCTGAATATGTTACTGCAGTCTGCCACTGAGTTACCTAGTTCAGTCAATCATATCACGACCTGTATAGAATCAAGAATGCATAGCCAAGCATGTGATGCATGAGTCATTTGAGCTGACAGATGCATCAAAGCAAGAACTGATACGTAAGTGTAAAATGTGCTTCTGTGTGTAAAGTGTTTCACTGAGTTATGCGGATCCGTTGATCCGTCGGCTCAAAAAAAAGTGAGTCGGCTCTCACGGATCTTCTGTCGGAGTCGGCTCTTTGAACCGGTTCAGATCTGAGTTACCCAACTCTAAGAGGAGCCATACATTTTTTTACTTCATAGTTTAGTATTATGGTTGAAAGGAAATTTGGATGACGAACAATCAAAAGAAAACAGCTTTAGTGATGTTTCGTTTGTGGCCAACGTTTCGAAATATTTTATTTCATTTTCGGGGTCTACGAACAAATATGTTATTAACAATTTAGCATTTTCCATTAGCAATTTAATTCTATTAAAATTATTGAAAATTATTGTCATATTCTAAAAATTTTAACGCAGGCAAGTCAATGATCGGTAAATTGTACTATAATAATATACATGATCATTATCCTAAAGTTACTACAATTTATATTTTGATTAAAATTAACATTAAATTAATTGTTCCTCATCCAAACTTCCTTTCAACGATTACATTATTGGAACAAAACAAATTCTAACAATTTAGTATTACGGTTCTCTAACAGAATCAGCATCATCAAAAATATAAAGTCCCATGGCTTTACAAACGTATCAGAAAGAAATCTTTCGAAGAGTAGATATAGCGATGCTGAAGGTTCGGACTGGTAAAAGCAAACTCAACTCATTAATAAGCAATACGCAGATCGTTTCTTCTTCAGTGCCCGTCTGGATATATGCGATGCATCGAGTCGCTTCAGCATAAATTCCACTTGGACTGCCGCACATTGGAAGTTTTTTGTCGATTTGGTATTCTTCTTTAACTATCTCGAAAACTGCATCTTTGCATCGTGCACTTTCTACACCGCTAACTGGCTGATGATTTTTTTCATGTTAAGAAACATCTGATGTTAACTCGGCGCAAACTAAATCCAACTTAACAAATGTTGTAGAACATTTCAAAGAGTCCGTTTCAAAATTTACAAAAATTAATAAATTTTAAACATTGAGGTCAAGTTTGGCTGAGGAACAATTTAAAAACAACTTATCGATGTTTCGTTTGTGGTCAACGTTTCGAAAAATGTATTTCATGTGAAAATTATTTTTTTGAAAAGTTCACCACAAGTAAAACATCGATAAAGCGTTGCTTTAAAAGCCAAACTTTTCCTCAACGTTTAATATTTATTGGAACAAAACTAATTACGAACTAGATAAATATTACGTGGCATATTAAACTCGAGGAGCAACAGACCAATTTGGAAAATTATGCTGCGACAAAACGGGGATGAGTAGTTAGCAAGAATCGCGTTTTCAACCGTGACGAACTGCACTGGACATTACCGAATGTGCCAACGATGCTCCATGAATATTCTGTGCTTTTTGTGCCGCAAATAATAGTCTTAATGCTACCGTTCATGGAAACTCGTGCCGTGAACAAAATAGTAGAATTCAGGAATTCTTCAGATTTTTACCGGCTCACTGATAGTCGAGGCAAAAATAAAATTAAGAAGACTGGAAACTCAATAATGTTTTATAATAAACTAGCCACTACCCTCGGCTTCGCTCGTGATTGCAATGAAACAATGTTTTATAGCCTGTTTCGAGCGACGACAGTAGTGGAGCAAATACGCATTAATTTACTAAAAATAAGATTTTTTTTGGATCAGAAACCTTTGCGGGTGCACAACTCATCAAAGTTTCATCGTAATGGGATGAATGGTATAAGAATGCACAGGATACGAACAAACAAACATTATTTTTAATATATTGAAAATTCTTTAACCCTTTTAGAATTTATAAATAAATGTTTATAATTATATATCGAAAAAAAGGGTTTTTAAACGGTTTGTGTTGGTAATTTAGTAGCTAAAGGGTTAACATTATTTACACAAACATATCTCAGTTATACGGCGCTGAAGATTTCACAACGTAAACAAAACCGACTTTGCAAAAAAGGGGATGTTACTTGAAACGTGCATTTAAAAAGACTTTGTTAGGAAGCTGTAGAAGATCTTTAAGAAGAAGTTTGCTCAGGGTTAATGAACCGTTCATTTTGAATCATTAAATCTATTATGCTTGATTAATTTTACATAATAACACAGTATATATATTATTTTTATATCGACATCTGTATTTGCAACACAGAAACGTTGTAATTATAAAGGAATTCTTGAAGGAGACGAAGACATGATTCTTTTTTCTTTCTACATCGAAGAATTTTGTCGACATTTCAATCTAGTCATGTTAATTTTATTTAAATATACAATGCAGATGTAGTTAAAGCTCACAAACTACTTTGCAAACATCGATGCATTTTCAGTAAAGCCAATTCCACACAACTTCTGTACTTGAAGAATTAGCTAGTGAAGAAATATGTTGTCACATGTCATCTGCTTTATCTCTTTACTAAAAGCACTGAAAACTAATTAGTAAAGAAAATACACCTAATAAAATTGTAATAAGATCGCTGTAATTTTCGTTTTTCTGTGAATTTTCTTTATTCTTATATATTTAAAAAAACAAACCGTTTTATTTTCGAAGAACTTTCAATAGCTTTTACTTCTCTGATTTTGATAATTTTTTTTACTCTATTATTTCTCTAGAGTTGCCATTTATTTAAATATTGTCCCGTCTTCGATTACACAAAAACGCGATTCTAACATTTTTGTGTGTCCATGCATTTGTACTGCTTTTACTCGAGAACGACGGGGTCGATTTTTATTAAAGTACAAGGTCTTTTTTTCGGGTTACGCTAGAATTAGATAAGGTTTCTGACAGAACCGATATTAACGTGGGTCAAGAATAATATTACCCGTTTTTCAAAAAATGAATTGTTAACATGTGAAGCTGGAACGGTAAAATATTTTATAGTTTTCTCTAATCTAGAAATATAAGCAGTTAACGAAATATTCGATTTTCTTAAAAACATGACAATACCTATGTTAATTCAATTATGTATGAAATATTTCTATACCGTATAAAAAAAACCCGGGTCGCAGTGCCAAAACCCTGCCGACAATATAGTGTATTTGCTTGTATAGGGCCGTGTGGTTTTATACTTTTATTATGTGAAATTAAGTTTGTTTTTGGGCAAAATAAAAAATTTAACCCCTTAATACTCCCCTTAAAATAACATTTTTTTCTTAATTGTAATATTATTATCAATCTAACGTCTACACCGAATTAAATACACCCTTCAATAAATAAGTCACTATCTGCAAACTAGTGTTTTCATAAAATTTGTAAATCCGGTCCTGTCGGGCCGATTTTATTAAAATTGTGGGGACACTTTTTAATCACTAACAAAGGGTTAAATTTCAATTTTGAAACGATTCGGAGAATTTTTTCGGTATTTTGGGGCCCAAAAACAGTTTTCAACCCCTAAAAACTACCCTTAAAATAGCCCGATTAGGCCTATTTTAAATAGGCTTCTTGCGGTGATGGATTTCAACACGTGGCCCAAATTTCGTTGAAATCAATTAACTCTTTCGAAAGTTATCGCGCGTACACATATATATATATATATATATATATATATATACGTATATAAATATATATATATATATATATATATATACATATATATATAAACATTTTTAAAAATGGTGCCAAAGTGTTTAGGAGGTTATGAAACGTCGAGAAATTTTGGTCCGACCCCTAGGTCCCGCCATCCGACCGACGCCAATAGTGTATGTTGCCATATGGCAAATACACTAATAAAGTTGAATCAACATCTTCATATAGTAAATGATTTTAACTTTATCAACTTAATATTGTGCAGTTGAAATTTACATAGAAATTGAATCAAGATTTAGATATTACTTTAGATTAGTGCATATACGTTTAATCTTACAAATTATTCTAACAAACTTTTAATATTACGGTTCAAAATATATACAAGTCTACGTATATACAAAAACTATTTGTTTATGATTAGTAATATGTTTCCAAAGGTGATCTCGTTCCGTCGAATAGTAGTGGGGGGAACAATCTTCCAGCTGATGTCATTCATTAACGAGGTAACTTGTGTATCTAATGATCTTGATCTTGATATTGATAATTTAGAGTTGTTTTATGGGGATATAACGATTGGGAATTAAATATTGCGCTCCAGAAAAAAAGGGTTATCGTTGGCACCCTTTGGGTACGGAACCCTAAAAAGGAAAAACTAAGTTTGAAATGTTGCCATGGTGAAAGCATTAAATGCTTCACTGTAACTTTTCTATACTCTTGTTTTGAAGTTGACAATAATAATAATAATAATACGACTATAAAACAAAATGAAGACAGGTTTATAATAAAAGAAAGAGAATAAACGACAATTCGCAAATTGTAACTAAAAACAAAATAATAAAATATGTGTTCGTCTTTTGTCGAATGCTGCAATTGTGGTATGCCTTGAGGAAAAAGTATCGAGATTTGTTCACGCACTGTTTGAGAATTTTCTTACAAAAAATATAGCATCGCAAAGACGGAAACTGTTGAATGTATTCAAAAAGTGTTTCTATAGATAACTTTAAAGTAGTTGCATTTATAAATTGTTCACTGCACTGATATGACATTTTTGAAAACTATGCAGTTTGTTGAAATCTCTAACAAATAGAAAACCGCAGAAAGTTGCATTTGTTGAATATAAAGTACTTTGATTCTTATAATAATCTTATATCTTAGATAGTGACGCTTATTCTGTGCGTTTTAAAGTTTGCCATACGGCTTTTTCATATTGTAATTTCATAGCGTATCCCTTCATTTTTTTATCGAACGACAGTTTTGTAATAATGAGAAAGTTTGAAAAAAATTTCGATGAATTTTACACGTTTTATGGTCATACCAGGCAATTGGGCGATAGAACCATTCCAACATTAAAGTTTTTACATTTGACATATAATAAATAAAATAAAATTTCTGGTCCCGCGTGCGGGGAGGTGGGTGATAAATATTATGATATTTGCTGTTCGTTACGTTATGTGACTTCACATGTAAAAATTAACTAAAATGTGCTTGCCTCATACCTGACTTATTTCTTTTTGACAGATCTACAGAACAGAATATCTTTTTTTTCTTCATTTTCAAAATATAAAGCTTATAAAAATATTTTTTAAATGTGTTCTTGCATCAATAAATATAATTCTAAATCGTTATGAAAAGCATACCAATTTAACAGAAAAAACAACGTTCTGCGCATGTGCCAATTTTCTCTGAAAAACAATAGGACTCTTCATATTTACTTGTTACCAAAATTTAGTTTCGGTTCGCTCAGCCGTTCGATCTGTATCCAGACAGACATTTTCGAAAAATATGGTTTTGGGGCTCTGGGGACTTTAAAAAGTTTTTTTTGTAAAAATCTGTAAAATGAATTTTGACCTATATTAGTACAATTTGTGAAGTTGGAAAGGTGAGAGAGAGAGAGACCGCAGATTACAGACGCTCAACATCTGAGTTCATAAGCGTCTATAATTGGGATGGTGAAACTGCTTTTAGATGTTCGTATGTGAAGAGAGACTTGGCTAATACTCTATTTAATGGATTGAAACCTACACGTGTTTTTAGGGAATTCCTTCGTCTACTTTTCCCCTACTTATTCAAATAAGAGTAGCTTACGACAACATTTTTCAGAGCTTGGCGTCAGTCACTGTATTTTGAACGCCCCTAGTATGTGTTCGGAATGCACAAGTTCTTTCCGAGTTGTATATCTGTCTATATACTAAGAATGGCGATTGCATTTTAATGAAGCTTACGTTTAGCCCACAATCCCACACCGAACATTTGAATACAAAGACTGGTTTTGTTTTTCCAAAAGGCACTATAATGGATACTGACTATGGGGACTGCATACTGGCGATTCTTTAATATTACGCAAAATTTCACGGGGAAGAAATAAGAAAAATGATCCGTCATAGGATGTGAAACATTACACAGATATTCACGAATAAAATGCCGACACACACCAGTAAAAGAGCGAGTGTGTAGTGTAGTACAGAGGGAAGCGTCGTATATAAGAATTGAGATGGGAGCGCCAAATCGAAAAGAACCGATGAGAGATGAGGCTGGCCGAATAGAGCTTCGCAACGTACAATCTAAACGTTTCCACTCTCATCCAAGCGCGCCATTATATTTTTCACATAAAAAAATTCTTTAGTTTAAAATTATAAATTGAAAAATATCTCAAACTTTTATTAGTTCAAGCGTTGGAGTTTGGAGATTTGTAAGATAAATAAATAGGTGAACCTTTGCTCCTATCGAACTTATTTTTTGACGGACGTTTCCGCTCGTCGTGTTTGAAAATATACTATCAGTAATCCTCATTAGAATAATTATACACGGGGCGATTTTTTAATATTTTGAAAGAAATTCGAAGGGAAAATCTTTGGATAAAAATAAGAAAAAAAGTGTCTAGGAACATATGTCCGGAAAAGATTCGTTTTCGAAATAAACACTACTTTTCTGACCCTGGAATTTTTGTTGTATCTCGCTTCGCTTATTATTCGTTTTAATACCTGAAATAACTAAGTGTCCGATAGAGGTTATTTTTTTTTTCGAAAACGAAGAATACGACAACAATTCCAGCAAATAAAATGTTTTATTTCTCTCTGAAATGAAATTTTCAGGAACTCTTTTCTTATTTTTCTCAAAGAGTTGCCTCTTGAAATTTTTCGCCACATTAAAGGATCGGGCTATATGAAGTTATTCCAGAAGCTCGCATAAGGGTAACTGAGAGTACGAACATATTCTCAAAAATGACAAACGGAAATGTCCGATAAATATTTTCCAGGAATCTCCAAACTCTTATCTTATAGCCATTGAACTGGAGGAAATTAATTAATGTCATTTATAAAAAATGCTCTAATTGAAACTGTTAAAAATCATAAAAATTTAACCCGTTAATTCTTCACAATTATATCGTGAGACATTATAAATATGCACTTTTTTAGAACCTTATTACAGAATATTTTAAATGTAAAAATTGCAATTTACGTCTATAATTTTATGAACACATTTTTGTAGTCAATATTCGAGAGATTATATTCAAAAGTGTATAGTTAACTAACGTATAGTAGAACTCTAGTTATCTAGGCACGACATTGTTTACAAAGCTTTAAAATTGGATTTTTTTCTACATGATATGACATAGTTGATATTTTAATTTTTATATTAAAAAAAGAGTACACTGGCTGGACTATATATTATTCAGCCATTCTCGAGCCCGTATGCTCTGAGATTACGAATGCAACGTCTAGACACGTTCGTTTCGACGCAGCGCATATGAGCTTAAGTTTACACCCACCTTTAATCTATGATTTATAAAACAATTAACTATCAAAACAACGATACCGCGTTTTTAACCCCTGACTTATAAGAGGGGTGTCTGTATCCATCTGTGACGTCGTTGATCGTTTTAAATGTGATTTTCTTTATACGAAATGATTTTTTTACGAGGAGGCTATTAGAATTTGACACTAAACGATGAGACATCTGGTGACAGAAATGTAAACCCTAATCACGTTACATTTTACATGGTCTAAACTCCGCTAATATGTCAAATCCCAACAGGATACGAATGACCAAAGCTATTAAATATAGAGGTGACCTCGTTCCTTTGGATAGTAGTGAGTCTATGACGTTATCCGGTGGACTGTCAATCGATATTGCGTGGTTGACTAAAATATTTAGCGATATTACAGCTGACATAATTCATTAACGAGGTAACATGTGTATTTAATGACCTTGAAAGGTCGCCATCTTGGACCCACCATATCATATTCTCAAAAAAAAATCGTATCTTGATGAGATTGAAAATAATTCGGTATTTGGTGTGATATTTTTTAAGTTTTGATTTTGTACCTACTGTTTTATATTTTACCGTTGAAAAGTATCCGTTTTGTTGCGCATAAACGTTGGTCGGTTGTTTTATTTAAATGTATAACGCGTACTTATATGAGAACGATATTGGGTACATCTCCGTGTTCATTATACCTGTTTTAAAGTTCATCTATAATTAACAGGAAACCAACGGAATTTGTTAATTCTTCTTTAACAAGTTTATATTACAGTTCTACATTATTAATTATGCATTGCCGAATAAAAAAACGACAATTTCAACTAACGTTGTTGTAATTACTTTTAATTCGGTTTGAATTAGTTCTGTGCAAAGTTGGATCAAAATTAAAAAACAAATTCAATTATTCTTTTAAACGTGTAATATTCTCGGGTACTGATTTTATTGTAAAAAAAGTATCTTGTTACAGCAAATAATTATTAACCTAATTATACAATTAGCAAGATAATTAACGTTGTGAATTTAAGGTTGCATTTTACGATTAAATAATAAATCCACTAAATGGATAGAATTTTTTTTAAGTGGATGCAAAATTATGTTTTTAATTTTTTAACATTCTTTGTGAATTTATACGGAACGGATTACAATTAATTTTTCAGATTGTAATTCTCATTCGCTGTGCCGTTTGAAATTAGTGTGATGGCAAAAATAAAAAAAACGACTTCAGAGTTTTGAACAATATGAAAATAAGTCACTTCAAAATCCAAATTTTTACCCCGAGGCATTTCGACATCGTAATCAATGTTTTTACTTTAGTTGAGGCACGATTTCTGATCAGCGGTTGCATGGAGACTATTATGTGCAGAAATTATCAAGGAGTATTGTATTATTTATTCTACATAAATTTTAATAGGATTTTTTGTACTTTTAGAAACCGTATTATAGTATGGATAATTCCATATTTCTGTGCAATTTTCAAATTTCACATGGACTAAAAATTTGTTATTTTTTACGCATTAAACATTTGACTATTTGAACGTTGTCAATAATTTCTTTTTGATAACGACTGCAGATCAATAGAAATGTTATATTTTATTTATCGATTGTAATTCCTTTATTGACACGTGTGACCTCTGTAGTCGAGCGTCTATAATCTCACATTTTTATTTAATACCGTAATGTCACTACAATTTATTTTAGTTAAATAATGTCCAGAGTTGCGCTCAGGATAAACCAAATGGGCTGAAATGAGAAATATTTTCATCTAGGTCAAATTTAATTCATTTAATCGTTGTTTTAACACCGCATTCATTAAACTCTTTTTTAAAAACAGCACTCGACTTCTACAGTTAATAGACTAAGCCCTAGCCGGTACTAATGGGATGTTGCAGCGAGGCACGTAAGAAAAGTGATATATAAATATTCATTATTTTTTTTCTAATTAGCGGCAGAACACTGCAAGTCGTAATGACGTTCTGCTGTTGCAGTTTAAACGCTTGCATTATAACTTAAAAACATTAGTGTCCTGTGCAGTGTACAGTAATATAGGACATGTACACACCGTGCCATAAGACACTAAAATAATGTCATTAAAAGCTTTTATTTAACTTGTTTATATTTTTTAAAGCAAGCTTTTACCTACACAGTTCACTGTCAAGAGGTACCGATAGACACCCATTCTTCTGACACCACCATCAGGGCCGGTGACATGAAATTATTGTATTGTCTTCGGAAGTACGAATATATGAAAAATTTCAAGTCGAGAAAATTTATTGAAGTGAGTTAAAATTGGATTACAAGTTTTGACCGACTGACAAGTATGGAATTAAATAAAAGCTTCTAAAGATAGGTTTTCCTGTAGATAAAATTAGTATAACTTACGAAATGTAACTGGCAGTAATATCGAATTTTTGAACTCACCTGAAACAAAAGATAAATATTATTGAATACGTTTATTTACATAAGTTGCTTGCAAAGAATCCTCAAATTTAATTCCAATGTTCCCATTTTTTTTTTTTTTTTTTTTGAAAAATTGATATACAATTAATTCCTATGTTTATTATTGATGATGTTAGTTTTAAAATGTATGATGCAGGCCAAATATCGTTTCAGAAATATTTTGTTTTTAGAGCCTAAAGCTATTAAAAATATTTTATTATACACAGTTAGCAGTTATTTAGAAATATTTGAAGATCTTTCCTTGGACGAACTATAACTAGCACCTGAAGAAGATTACCAGTTGTTCTAGTTGCTAAGTCCACAAAACTTTTTAGCATTAATTATTAAAATTACGTTTTCCATAATTAAATAATAATTATGTTAAAGTCTTGCACACGATTACTTTATACTGTAAAAACACTTTAAAAAGAAATAATTTTATAAAGAAAAACATATCACATAGATTAAGAAAAAGGCTACTCGAATCCTTCCTGAATCTATACATGGACAGTAATAAACAATCTTTTTCGGGAACTTTAGATATTTCCTTTTTCAAAAAGTTTCAAAAAATAATGTAAATACAGTTCTTTCTTTTATTTTTTAAATGATCTAAAAGAAATTTAGAAACATTCTGATTAATTAATTTTTTTTTTTTTAAATCTTTAGTAAAGTTATTGTTATGCAAAACACGTATATTTAATTATAAAATGTTAATGTACACTAAATATATTGAAAAAATATTTTTAATTTAATAGTTTCAATTAATGAGTTTTTTTAGGGTTTCCGGTATATACTCTAAAAAAAATTACAACTTTTTTCTATATAAATTTTGTACAAAATGGAATTAAAACTGTTGTCTTTATTAATTATATTAGCTAAATCAAATTAAAACAACAAAACCCACTCACTTATAGGTTGTACTGATTTGCAAGCATTTATGGCTGGACCAAGGTGCTTATAATTGTTTTTCTGGAACCACCTCTGCATTTATATAATATATATGTTGTAACAATTTGCTAACTTGTGTTATGGAAATTTTCTTAACTGTGAAGTATTCGAGCAAGGTAGTAAATTTGATTACAGAACAAAGAATTATTCACGAACAAAATAGAAAAAAAATTGTAAATATACATTCAGGAAACAAGTTTTATTTCTTTTTATACTGACATTTACACAATCATCTTTTTATATGAATTATTTCGATAAACCATAATCACTAGCCATTTTTAAGCCAAATTTATGTTCAAATTACATTTATTAATCCCGATATTACCTGTTCAGCGGCGTATTTATTTCGTATTTAGCCTAAAGCACACAAACACTCAACCATGAAAACTAAAATATAATTGGCTTAACGGTTTTTAAGTTGACTCTGGACTAACAGATTCGAGTGTCCAGAACTGAAACTGACTCGTAATTAATTTTTTAAAAATTACATCTACCTATAATATAAAAAGCGACACGCTATCAATTTTAGTGCAGAAGCTATGGGCGTGCACATTTTTTTAATACTTCCAACTATTATAGTTTCTAATCAAAAAGAAATATGGAAGATAACTTTTGCTTATTGGAATTAGCTTATCTTTTTAGGGTTACGTCCGATGAAAAATTTGAACCCTTATAGGATCACTTTCGTGTCTGTTTGTCACAGCAGCTTATTTTCTCCGAATCTACTGGACGAAAAAAGTTCTTTGGTACAGTTCGATGACCCAATCTTCGACGTCTAGCGTAAATAAACAAGTTCCGATTTCGGGAGTTAATTTTAAGGGCTAAATTAAAAAATCATGAGAGGGCTCGTTATTAAATATATAAATATACGAAAATTGCCCCCCCCCCTATCTACAAAACTGTGTCAGAATTAGTAGTAACCTTTGTGCGAATAGGGATGTTGACTGTATTCAAATAAAAACATATCTAATTTTAACGAAAAGTAGTAGTTTCTATGATAGAAATACTAAAAAACACTATATTTTTCCTTCATTTTAAGGAATTTAATTAATATTTAATAAATAAAGCCTAATAAAATCACTCTCAAGTCACGTGACAACAGACACCAATCAGAGCGCATAACGTCATATGTTCAGCTGCTGTCAAAAAACTTCATTGTTTGGTTAATATTTAGTGTGTAATTTATTATTATTTGTTTATAGGAAACGTCAAATTATGTAACTATAGCAACGACTATGAAACAACTTTTCATCACCTCAGTTTACTAACGTTTATGAGCACAGAAATACGCATCTATAGGATGGTAGCTCTCGTGTACACTTTTGAGCCTCCTTAGGGGATGAACAGGTGACGTCACGCGACTAGTATTGGCGTTTTGGACCGAAATTTGAAACGGGATTTAAAATACATGATTTTTAAGGCTTGAGTTGTATTTAAATAAAAATAATAAATATTTGTCGCAATATTAGGTACTTATGCACGATTTAAAACACTTTCCCAAAAATAGTCAACATCCCTATTATTGATTTTTCAATTGGACTGACGCACCAAACACCTTCAGACATATTTTCACACTGAATTGTTTTTGGCTGTCAAATTGAGTTTTGAAGAAAAAATGATTATCGATTTGCCGTACAGTAAAACATCCTGGATGAGTCCTTTTGTTAATCCGTGAACTGGCCATTTAATGCTTGAATCATGTTTGATGACACATTAAAATATAATGATGACACTATATAAACTTCAATGTAACACAAGAAGATAATAGTTAATACCTAATGAAGTAATGAATACACTTAATCGCGTCATATCTGTGACCGCCAAACAAAGTGATGTACGTCGATTTTTTTTATCCAACAACTCGACTTTTTTCAACTCTATTTTCTGTAATGTTGAGTCAAATCATTAGCTCTACCTTTAAGAAAGAGAGACTGTAGATCATAGACGCTCAACATCTAAGAACTGGGTTTCGAACTGTCTTTCAGAGTAGTCTATTTTCCTATTGAAGTTACTACGGCAACTTCTTTTAATAAATGAACGCCACGAAAAAGAAATCCATGCACCAATAATTCCGACTCCCTGATATTTTCCTGACCAATAAAATTCGTTGGCTTTGCCCTTTCAAAAAGTGATCATTCTATAGTGTGAAAAAAACCCGGATCACAGTGCTAAAATCCTGCCGACAATATAGTGCATTTGCTAATACAGGCAGTATAGTTTTATTGTGTGATAATAAAATTGCAATTAAGAAAAAACTATTATTTTAAGAGGTGTACTCTTAAAATAATAGTTTTTTCTTAATTGCAATTTTATTATCAATCGAACATATACACCAAATTAAATACACCTTTCAGTAAATAACTGGAAGCGTTTTCATAAAATTTGTAAATTTGGTCTTGTTGAACCGAATTTTTCTTACTTTTAGGGGAACTTTTTAATTGATACTAAAATTTTAAATTTTTAAACGATTTTGAGAATACTTTCGGTGTTTTTGGGTCCCAAAACAATTTTCAACTTCTAAATACACCCCTTAGAGTGGTCATATTAGGTTTCGTGCGGTGATAGATTCCAATATGTGGGCCAAATTTCGTTTAAATCAATTAACTCCTTGGAAAGTTATTGCCCGCATACAAACATATATAAACATTTCCAAAAATGGTGCCAAGTGGCTTAAAATGGTATGCAACGTCGAGAAACTTTGGTTTGACTCATAGGTCCCGTCATTCGACCGACGCCAATAGTGTATGTGTTATATGGCAAACACACTAAAAACCACTTTGCCTTGTAAAGTATATAAATGTTAGTGTTGAGTGTGTAGACTGTAGACATTGGAAGCAGAACGTCGGTGTACATGCCTATACGAAGACAACTCCCTGCTACTGATAAGCTCTTATCGTAGCCAACTATTCATTTCACGGGTTTCTGAACTCAACACTCGCACACAATGCACTGTCGCTTTGCCAATCTATTCTGTTTTATTATGCCATTATTGTGCCACGGAGACGGCTAATCTTTATACTGATAACGGATGTCGGCTGAATCCATACATTAGACATAATACAAATACAGACGCCGAATTGTTTTAAGAGCCGTAATTGATATAATATTACCATGCGAAATAATTCAGAAAGGGGTCGTCCCGCTAAATAAAAATTCAGGTTTCCGATATAACAGCCTTTCGTATTTAAAAACTAATTGATAGGATTTAACATACATGGCTCAGATTAGACAGAAAATCGCATTTTTATGTGAGATTAAAATAGTATATTTATTAACTTTTGACATCTGTTCTTACGTTATCTAATTCAAGCAGTTCAGCCAATAGCGCTATGACGACGTCATCAAGGTTATTAACCCATTGTGTGCTAGTGGTACTCAAAAGTACCGCTTTTTTGAGCCTTTGTATTCCCACAAACATATTTTCGTCATATAATTCCAACCAATTCTAACTAATAAAACTTCAAACAATAGTGACACCAACCTAATATAATATACGTACAGGATCTGTAAAACAGCTTAAAAGTACCAGTAATACGAAATTAACGATTTAGTGAGCTGTGTTAGAGAAATTCGTCTGGAAAATAACGGTACGTTTAAGTACCACTAGCACACTGTCAGACTTTTAGGTCTGGCACACAACGGGTTAACTTATTAGATATCCGTTGGATAGTAGTGGGAGATTGACGCCATCCATTGATATTGCGTGGTCGATAAAAATATGAATGGTCTCCCAGCTGACGTCATTCATTAACGAGGTAACCTATGACGTGAACGAAATAAGCGTTTGTTTGTTCATCAGCTAACGTCACGTTTACTGTATGCTTTGAGGGCACTATTATCAATGAAGAGCATAACGTTTTTGCAAAATTGTAGGATGTTTTAAGAAAAAATGCAGGCCTGCGCCATTAACATAAAAGAAAACACCATGAGTTGAGTTTCATATAAATAGTGGTCTGATCATAGGGAAGAACTTAGTTGTCAGGCGTCTATCATCTACTAATGCAAACTAAAACCAACTTTTTTATTCATGTGGTATTCAATGCTAATATCAAGGTGCTCGTTCAAGCATGTAAAAAATTCAAATAATTTAAAGAAAACTTCTTGCTAAAAATAGACTATGAACTCTGTGGCTCGAGTTCAGATATAGTCAATGCTCCTGAGCTCGTCTATACAGACGTGGGTTCAAATCCCGCCTCGCTACAAATAGCTCTGTATTTAGATTTAAGTATAGTATTTAAATTAAGCACAATTAAAAACAAAATCAGTGTCAATTATTAAATTATTATGATCAGCAAATTAAAACGGTTTAACAGTATCTGATCTACTTTTTAATTGTAACTCAACGACTCATAAAACAAAACGTGCATTTCTTTTATTCGATGCAGTTTTATGAATGCTGTGCTGGCGGTATTCTTTTCTGCTGTAATCAAATAATAATAACAATTTATTATTGATAGTACAAAAAGTGTAGACGATTAGTCAGACATCGCGTATTGTTTACTCTAAGATTATTACGGCGAACATGCTGAGTGGCTAAAAGTCATTTTATTTCTTCACCTACAAAATGAAACATATTATGATAGTTGTTTTTTTTTTTTCAGAGACGCATTATTAGAAAACGCTCATAACATTAATTTTTGTGCATGAAAGAAAATATTTTCAAAATGCTTTATTTATTAATTAATAAGTTAAAAAGTTTAGACAGCAACGATCTTATTTGTCGAGCGTCTGTATAATCTACAATAATCGACAGCAGTCTACGACACTCCGTTCTTTTAACTCCAACAATTATTTTGAGACTAGTGCTAATTCTAATTTCTGATTTATTGTTATTAATAATAAAAACCCAATTGATTATTTTTACAAGTTCTCAGATTAGAGCCTAAGGACTGGGGGTTTGTAATATACGAGTCATGGAAACAAGATACTGAAGTTCTATTTAGGGTTTTTAAGTTACATATTGTGCTTATTAATTAATTATTAACAAAAAAGTACCGTTATTATTAACACAAATCTTAATAGTTTTATTTTTCTAGCCTACTTGTTAGTTTATTCTTTTTTTATGTAATATAAAATAATAGGTTCTCAATTTGATACAAGGAAAAAAAGTTCTGTATTACTGTAATAAATTTTATTATAAGAGGGTGCATTATATAATTTAGTTCATCGGAGGTAAGAGGCTCTTGCGCGTATAATATGGCATATTTCGTCTAGAAATTAAAAAAAAAAAACGGTTGACGTATGTATCATACCCCTTAACGAGTAGCAGACCATTAAATTGGGAAATTCTCTGGCCACCAGACATACGTGGTATATAAAAATATAAAAGTATTTATGAATGTGTTAGTAAGTTGTAACCATATGTGGGTGGGACAGTATTTATATTTTATAAGATGACAGAAGTCAGTTGTGTTAAGCAGGATGTCAAGTTGGTATTACACCATACTGGAACTATTTAATGAATCGTGAATAAACTCAACTGAAATAGTGTACTTCACTATTATTTTCATTCTTTCATTTATATTGGTGAATTTGTCTCGTCAGTAATTAGCTCACGTTTTTTTTTCAGAAATATTATTTTATAGCAAAAAAATATTTTTTTTTTATTTTTTAAAAATTTACGAAACTTTTTTCTAAAAATGGATAGATTAGAAAAAATATAAATTATAAATTAAAGTTGATCTAAATTAGTATGAGACTTCGGGGTTCTAATATTTTAGTTTTAAATTCCATAATAAAAGCCAATTCAGACTAGCCGTTCTCGGTTACGATTCACCGGTCCGGTTGGGAGCTCGACCAATCAGGGCGTAGTCGTTGACCGCAATCGGAAACGACTACGCCCTGATTGGTCGAGCTCCCAACCGGACCGGTGAATCGTAACCGAGAACGGCTAGTCTGAATTGGCTTAAAGCTGGTTAACTGACTGACACAATTTTGCAAACATGACGTATCAGTCATAGACAGAATTTATAAAAATTTCAATTCTTGTGTAATCCCAGTAAATATGACAAACCACAAAAATATTTTTTTTAAACCTGTCATCATGAAGATAAATTCTAAGTTTATGAACTTTACCACCGTACAAAATCTTTGTTGAAACACTCAACTATTATTTATCTAGGTCAAAATCATCTTTAAAAACTTTAAACATTTCTATTTAATCTAAAATATTATTGGTTTTTACCATAAAACTGAAATTGTACTATTTAATCTTAATTACTTCCAATAAAGAATACGTTGACATGAAGAAATTCTTGGATTTCGTATTTTTCCTAGATAAACATGATGTGTCTTGGTCTTTATCTAAAATTTAACATAACTAAAATTATCCCCGGAATGACTTCGTTAAACCTTTATATATTAATAATGTAGATAATGATGCTCCCCTTGTTTAAAATAATAAGTATCATTCGTTAGTCTCGGTAATATGATATGTATCTCAGAGTAAAGATATGCCATGCATTGTTATATCTAGCCAAAAATAGGGCTGAGATAAATTATAATATTCATGCTATATGCAAACCTGTTCATTTAGGTGACTGATTCTGTAAAATATGCTCTTGAAAAATTTCGAACTGTGGTTGCAAAATTCATTCTATTACTGTTTTTACCAGCTGTCATTAAACGTTTCACAAAATTTGACTTACAGCTTAAAAATTTAAAAAAAACATATTTTTGCCCTAACAAAATAAAAAAAAATGATACTCGTCAATATTTCTTTACAGCACGTCGTGAGATTTCATATCGAGGGAAGACAAATTCACATTTTGAATTTTTCTCCTTTCAAACATATATGTTAAAAATACTGAGAAATTTGGTTCGCTGAATAATTTTATGAAATTAATTTTTTCCTTTAGAAAAATGTGTGTCTAAATGATGCTTGTTTTCTCGTTTTCATCTTATTTTATTTAGTTTAAATGAACTGTAAAAACTTGGCTAAAAGTCATATGAGAAGAGCAGTGCATATTTCTAGTTTATATTGTAAGCGTTACTATCAAAGATTAAACAAGATTTTTCATAGAAATTGTAGATTCTCGAAACGTGCATTCAACTATAGAACTATTTGGATGAAAAAAGGGGGCATATTGAACAGCTGATAAACAGTCATCTTAAAAGAATGGAAGTTATAATTACGGAGCGTTATTAGTATTTTCAAAAACTGGCACTCGAGTACCTTTCTAATAACTTTCCCAGTTCCTAGTACTTAGTCTTAGTTTTACGTCAAGCCACATTTTAAAACATTTCCTTATTTCCTTCAATGCACAAATTTGTTCTTGACTTAATTTTAAACAGTAAGTTGTAAATCTATTCACTTTCATCGTGTTTAAAATGACAAACTTATTTTCCATTTAATATTTGTGTCGATAGTTTAAAACACACAAATTAAAAAAAATATATATTCGCAACTCAATTGTTTTTAGTAAAAACCTTTGACTACGCAGGCTTTTCGGTATGCCAATGCTATAGTCTCTGTTTTTTCCATCCTTATTCATAATATATCATGTGCTTTGTATGTTAATACGGGTCTCTCAAGAGATTGACATTTTTATGTGCTTGTACATTAGTATACGCTGTATTTGTGTATAATTGTGAACAGTATATTGTTGCAGGAAATCTGCAACTCGGGAGAAACATTCACTTTTTATTCTGTGAAGATTTATCTTAAAATTTATTGCAGGATCTGTAATAAAATATCACTACTTTTAACGACCGAAGCATCACAACCAAGCATTATTATTATTATTAAACCAAATTAGCTACTTCGCTGATATGCGGTTTCTACAAGTGAAGGTGGCATTAAAATTTTATATTTAATTTTGACTGAACAGAGCTTTCACATTCGTTTTACTAAAGTAAATTAGTAGATAAAAATTAAAATCAAAGAAGCTTTTAGATTGCTATACCCACTGTGTGCTGTCATTAGTGGAACTGGAAAAATATTTACAATACATATACTGTTTTTAATAGAAGATATGAATTAATTATTGTGGTAAATTTATGTAGGAATCCAATTTCCATTATTTATTTTGGGCATCGCATTTCATCTAATTATTACTTCATAAATACTTTCATACGAAAAATAGTTATCCTATGCACTATAAAATTCTGCATTAATAACAATATTATTTACCAGCAGTAATATTATAAAGTACGCAAATTAGCAATCTTCAGGTTCTGAAGAAAATATAGTTAGTGCTGTAATGTTGATCATTATAATATATAACAAACAACATTGTTAGTGTTTTCCTTGCATTCCGTTCTCTTACAGTAAATAGATTTCAAACAAAATATTTTAGTACTATTAATTCAAGTAAATAAATGGCTTATTTTTCAATTATTAATAAGTCTCATCAAAATTACCGGCGATTCTTTAAAAAAATAATAAAATATAGAATTAATCAAAAAAGTAAACATCAGACTCAGCCAACACCCTTTGAGTAGAAGTTGAAATAAAGCTGACAGACTAAACTAATACAAATAATAGGTTGTTGGCATCAAGCGAGAAGATTAATTGTAACACGAACCCCACAGTGATAATTTGTTTCAAAAGTAACTTCCTACTCCCTCGAATCTGCTTTTTTTTGGTTACGCATCCACGATTATACACGGCTCTTTTGTTTACAATCCATTGGCATACTGCAATCCGTAAAGAGCCGTAACGCAATCAAATTTCACTCTAATGTTTGTTTGACAAAAGGCCTATTATAAAAGACTTCCGATTAATCTAGTCAGAGATAATGATGGCCGCGCCCGTGCCTGTATGTAACATAAACGCACGCCGCATCGAAATGATAAATGCATTTATTTTGCTTCAGAATAATATCTGGTATCATTTGTGCGTCATCTCACAACTTTGAAACGATGTTAAACGACAATAGCCGAAGATGAACGAAAAATTGCGAATTTAAACGAATAAAAGATAACATACGATATTAGAAACAATTAATGACAATACAGAATACAATATAGAAAAGATTTTTTTTTTCATTTTTTCTGTCCGATGTCAACTATGCATTATTTATTTAAAAAACAAAAATAGAAACGATAAACATAATTAATAGCTACGATAAATGATAAGAGGGACGATAGATACTAGCGACGATAAACGATAAAGGCGAAGGTGAATTTATTGAAGAAAAATAAATATAATAAATTTCACTTCAGGATAAAAATTCTGTTGAATTTCTTCCACCCGAAAAAATGTTTTTTTTAAATTTATTTTGACACTTTTTAGAGATGGATTTTGCTTATAATATATAAACAAAATCCATCTCTAAAAAATTAAAAAAAAAACATTTCTTCAGGTGGATTTCTTGACCTCGAGTCAAGTATTATCTTTCAATAAAATTTAATTTAATTAAGCTTATTAAAAACAGCGGCGGAAGAATGAAATCTTAGTGAGAGGAGTGCACAAAGTACATTTTTTTCCATTTTAAACAACACTTATAGCATTTCGACATATTCATATAAACATATTATTGTAACAAAGTTACATATTTGTTCATCTTTAAAGTTCAATTCCAGATATATGTTATAATAGAAAACAGTATCACGGGTAATTGGAATAATTAAAATAAATAAATAATTTAAATTGATTTATTTTAATTATTCCAATTACCTGTGATACTGTTTTCTATTGTAATATTTGTATTCTAACATAATATTTAACCTACAATTTTACCTTTTTTGTATAATAATATATAGTCCAAGAATAATATCGTGTATTGTAATTATATTTATACATATTAAAAATTATATTTACTTATATTAACAAATCGCGTCAAATTTATATACAGTTGATTACTGCTGGTTCAGCAGTTTTTAAGTCAACAGATGGATGAAAGTGGTGACAGTAGCTAATTCGGTTTTGGCTTGTTTGTACACTTAATCAAGTAAAAAACTTGACGTGACTTTACTGTTACAATTTACTTTTTATGAGAAAGATTAAATGTTAAGATATAGTACCGTAGAGTAATTGATAACTCATTTCGTTGCGAAAGTCATAAACTTTTTCGTATATAGGTAACATCGTAACAATCTTAACAATTGGAGCAATTTATAGTTCTCCACTTATTAAAAATTTTTCAGTTACTTTTATATAATATATGTATAATTGATTCATCTAGTTTACGTCGTTTGACACCCAAAAAGACACTTTAATTAAAACGGAAAAAAATTCAGTATACTGGAATTTTTGCAATATTCGTATCCAATAAAAAAGTATTTTCCAATTAAAAAAATCATTAATTTGAAATCTGTTGTCTCTAACAGATATAGTCTAATTTAATTGTCTTTTTCGATATTTTTTTCATAAACGCATGACAAATATTTCACCTGGCATTGGCTAACGTAAAAACAAAAAAAGCATGAAACAATATTTTTCAGTTTTCAGAGGGAAGTTTTATACGATGATTTATGAATGTGATCCATCATCAAGCTGGTGTTGTACATATGTGTTAAATTAATTTGACAGTTCAAAAGTCAATATTGGCAGATATGTGATACTGATGCAAACATTTGTTTGTTATATACTCAAATACATTTGGGACTTAGGATTGTATCGCATAAAACTTATCTAATTTGTTTTCCAAACTCATCTAAAACTACTTTTTTATTTTTTAGGAGAACGTGGATTATCCTGATCGTTACGCACACAAATACCTACAGTTCACTTTTTAAGGCATAGTTGCCTTGTATTTGGTACAAATACACAGAATAAAACCCTGTTTGATGACATCGATCGATAGAGAAACATTTTGCAGCATGTATCACACAGTCACAGACAGACAGAAAACCAACAGACCGGTCAAGTCCGAGTCGAACTCGCGTGGAGAGAGGGTTGCGTATCATTCCGTTTTCATGAAAACCTTTAGACTTAAGTTTTTTGTTTAGTGTTTTCTGTAAACTAAGAGTGAGGTAGTATATCCTCTATTTTTTTTCAAAATTTTGGGCTTAGTAGTTTCAGAGGAGGGGTTGGTTTCCGTTTATTTTCTTTCTTATCTTTTAAGCTATGAATTTTAAAATTATACAAAAAATTAATTTGCATTTCACATAACGAACCCTTTCATTTGATATGTCACATGATGCACTCGATTTTTTTTTATTTTCTACTTTAAGCCCTAAAATTAACTCAAAAAACTGGAATTCGTTTATTTACGCTATCCGTACGAAATTTCAACTTTTTTCGTCCAGTAGATTCGGAGAAAAAGTTTGTGACAGACAGACAGACAGACATGAGAGTGACGTTTTTTCATCAACCATAAAAATGGTCTGAATCGATCCATAAAGAAAGATCTATTAAATGCCCGAAAAAAAAATTCGGACTGATTCAAATTCGTCCCTAGCATAGTAAAGGTAAGAAGTAAAAATGTTGACTTTTCTTAAAAATATTACGTACAATATTTTTTCATAGAAAAAATCAATAGATAAAGAACGATAAACATAAAATATTTAAATTTTTAAATATGTGACCCAGTTCATGTAATTGTCTTTTTCAAAAAAATACAATAAGCAAAGGTAAATAAATAATATTAGCATAGTACGTTTTAACTACATTATATGTAATATCGAAGTTGTCATATTCATATATCATCGGTCTGAATAAAACATTACTGTTACCTTGAAATTATAGTATAATGTTTATTCAGCCTTGAGTATTCTCATTTTAAAAGCAAAGTTCACAACAGATCAAAATGTAAGGAATTAAATAAGTGCTCGTTTTGCTCACATTATTCATATTAATTACTAATTACAGCTTTGTCAATATTATAAAACTACGTAGAATAACTACAAACGATACAATCAAATCAAATAATAAATTATATCTCGTACATATTTTGGTCAGTTTAAGAGTAGACTTGGGAATAATCGAATAATTTTTGAAAGGTGGCTACTCGAATGATTCCTTCGCAGGATGAATGATTATGATAGGTGTGTTGGTACTATGCGCGAGTGAATTTGCTGTTGGTTTTGATTGTCTGGAGAGAGTTGCCTTCATACAGTATTTAAAACCAACCAAGAAACTAAGCAGGGTTTTGAAAAAGATCTAAATTTTTAAAAAAATATTCTAAATTAATCATGTTTGTAGACCACAAAAACGTCTGTATCACCTTTGGGTATTAAAAGTTTTTCACATAAAAACAACTTCTATTTCAATGAAAATTAAAAATTTATAAAAAATAATAATAAAAACTAAAGTACTAAAGGTCTTAGTTAAAAATTAACAGCATTCAAGTATGTCAAACCATATAAATATATGAATGATAATAATATAGTTACTGGTGTACAGAATTATTTTGACTTTAAAGAGTTTTAACCTAAAAAAATATATGTACCACATTTAAGACAGTGATTTGTTAACGGTCATTTCAACTTAAAACACGGATCATCCCCGGTGACAACTTGATTGAAATTTAAAATTCTTGCTACTAACGTTTCTACGACTGTTTAAACAAAGGTCATCTTTCGTATTCATTTGTTTTAAATTTTTCCGCTTAAAAGGTCGAAACTTTTAAAAGAACTTTTTCATTTCTAAAATGAATTACATAACACATTCGCGAATTTTTAATTATATTTAAATATAGATTATTTGCCCAAACTCCCACCGGACGGAAGTCTAATGGACACTACTAAATAGTCGAAAAATAGATAATAGAGACAGGTTAAAACGTTCACGCGAGTGACATCGCAGAAAAAAGATGAACAAAAAGATAATAACTAAATATCGAATAATGCTGTAATGTTGAAGAGAAATCAAAAAAATAATGTTAAAACTGTAATTATGGAAAACAATTCCACATAAAAAATAAATCCTAGAATTATATTATAGTTAGGTACAATATGAAACGTTTTCAGTACTTTACGCATAAAACAGTCGTTTATCATAAGTTATGAACGGGATTGAAAAATAGCCGCTCAGACAACCCTCGCTTCTGTAATATTTGATAGAATAAGTAAACTTGAGATAGAACACGTCGCTTATTAAAAAAATACATCATTCGAAGAATAAATGTACTCAAATATACAGTCTGTTCTAGAACTGAGGCAACAAAAAGTTGTAAAGGCTATAACATTGTTTTTATTTGTATTTTCAATTAATAAAAAAAAATCTACGCTCAATTTTCACTGTTTTTTTTCTAATTAAACGTTAAATTTTCATCGAAACTTCAGAACGGTCGATTATTTTGTATTTTCTTCTCCGAAAATAGTACATAAAAGAAAAGTGTCTGTATGCAATGTTCAATTTATTTACAAAAAGTAAAGATACTCAACCAAAAGTGAATATTTTATAATGTGTTTTGAGTGCTTTATTGCATTAATCTTAGAACACGCAGTGCACGGGTTTTCCCGGTAAACGTTTAATGTAAAAAAATATAGTTGCTTTGCTATTCTAGTCCATATACAATTTAAATATTTCCTACACATTTTTAATTCTACAAAATTTGTCATTTTCTTATTTTAATTCTTTGAAACGTGAAATGGATGATATCACTTTAGTTTAAATAGCAGCGGATTAGCGATCGTCATTTGTTAGTCGACAATACATGTGTTCCTCTGAGAAACATTCCCATCCAAAAGTTACAGCAAAAAGAATTTAAAAAATTGCAAACCGTTTTATAAAATAAAAACTCACTTTGTTGCATGATTTACGTTTATGCACTATTTTTTTGTTTTTGTTATTCCACTAATTTTCTGAAAGATTCCATAACAATATTCATAAACTAGTGTTTAGATTCAAAAAAAATTTCTAATTGTTCTTTACAGATTATATGTACTGAAGATACCCAAACGGGCGAACAGTTTATATTACACATATTTTAAATTACATATTTACTTCACTAATTCAAATTAAGTCTAATTTTTTCAAGTAGACATATTATCTGTTCATTGATGAAAATCTGAGAGCTAAATAATTTGACGGATTATACTAAAAAATTGTCATCGCACGTGAGATAAAATAAGACTTTAATCGACTGTTTCTTTTTACAAAGCTTTATTATTAATTATTACAAATTTTGCACTGAGTAAATTGTATACAAAAGAACGATATTTATCGAATTGTGTCGTTATATATTTATTGAACCAGAGTTAGAAATACATGAAATTTACGGAAGCATTGAATTGTGCCATTAAAGAGGTAAATATTTCTAAATGGATCACTTGATAGGCGTTAGACAATTTCTAAAACAAAAACTGTTTATACCAAGCTTATGTTAAGGAGGATACATACTTGAGACCAAATGAGTTTATTTTTTGGTATCGCTCACAGAAAAGTCAATGTTTTTAAATATGTATGCATTCCAGAGACCATTGTTCTAAAATCATAATGAGAAACGATTATGCAAGATAAAAATTATACCCCCTTTAAAAACCTTTACTAGACACCATTTTATTTTTTTAATACGAGATATACAGTTACGGCAAAGTTATAGTTAAAAAAACGTTTCAATATTTTTATCCCTGCTATCGTAATGAATACTAATGTCTTGAGCGATTTCATGAACGCTTGAACTGAGAATGCAACAGATACTTCCTGAGTAACAAAGAGTACGCATAGACGTAAATTTATAAGAACTAGTGCAGATTTTTATTGATGGATGGATGAAACAAATTTAAGGTTCCAAATCTTCTTGGTTTTCGAGCTAATAGGCCAAGGTCCATTTCTATCTGACTTAGGCTGTCCCATACGAACGGACGAACAGGACGAAATTATAAAGGTTATTATAGTTTCCACAGAACCCTAAGACACATTTTCGTTCTCAAAAAAATGTCCGTACTGCCAACTCAATTTGATCTACAATAAAATTAAATGAGATGATTGGAATCTTGAACAAACACAGTTTTGTTTTACATCCGTCTTTAGTGCAGTATTTTAAATATTGACGCGTGTAAAGTGCATCAAATTTAACAGTTTAGATTTATCTTTATTGCATACCTATCTTAGAGCTTGTGTTAAACATATGGTTCATTAATCTTACGCAAGAAGCTAAGTTTTGTTTACATTTGTAAGCATAAATTCCAGCATACTACGCCGTAAAAACTGTTTAATTTGAAAAATATTTCAAATGCGTAGATTTTCTCTACTTATGAGCAAGTGATTATTCTCACATACCAGTGAATAATAGTGCAAAAAAGATAATGATATTAATTAAAATTTATGACAGTTTAAACACATGCCTGATTTTTTCTTTATAGAAAGATGACAATGAATTTGTAGTTATTTCTAAACAGAATAAACAATATTTAAATATTCTCACTTTTCAATAAATTGGAATTATTATTGAATAAATGGGATTTTTTTTTACGCTAGATGTCAAATACTTAAAAAAACCCGGGTCGCAGTGCCAAAACCCTGCCGACAATATAGTGTATTTGATAATATAGGCAGTGTGGCTTTATTATGCACACTTAAGTTGGTTTTTGGGCAAAATAAAAAATTTGACTCCTTAATACACCCCTTAAAATAACATTTTATTTTTCTTAACTGCAATATTATTATCCATCTAACGTCTACACCGAATTAAATACAGCCTTCAATAAATAAGTCACTATTTACAAATTAGTGTTTTCAAAAAATTTGTAAGTCCGGTCCTGTTGAGCCGATTTTATTAAAATTTTAGGGACACTTTTTAAATACTACTAAAGTGTTAAATGTCAATTTTGAAACGATTCTGAGAATTTTTTTAGTATTTTAGGGCCCAGAAACATTTTTCAACCCCTAAAAACTACCCTTAAAATGGCTCGATTACGCCCATTTTAAATAGGCTTCTTGCGGTGATGGATTTCAACACGTGGGCCAAATTTCGTTAAAATCAATTAACTCTTTCGAAAGTTATTGCCCGCACACATATATATATACGTATATATATATATATATACGTATATATATACGTATATATATACGTATATAATATATACGTATATAATATATACGTATATATATATATAAATATATATATACATATATATATAAACATTTTCAAAAATGGTGCCAAAGTGTTTAGGAGGTTATGAAACGTCGAGAAATTTTGGTCCGACCCCTAGGTCCCGCCATCCGACCGACGCCAATAGTGTATGTTGCCATATGGCAAATACACTAATAATAAATAATAATCACAAAATTATACAAACTTATTGGAATTCAAAATATTTTCAAATACTAGCATTTACCCTCGGCACTTGCTTTAATGCCGGTTTTAACTTATTTAATCGTAGCTAAGGTATCTAGAAGACTTCTAACTTTCGTATTACATACGTTAAAGTGAGACAGATATTTAACAGCCCTGTTAATTTTAACATTGACCATTCACAATAACGCCATTAGTATTATATTGAAAAGCTAAGCGTTAATAATTTATCTCTGATATCTAGCAAACACAAACATTGACTGAATCAATGGTTCAGAAATTATTTTCACACCGGTTTTGACAAAAACCTTGTATCAACCCAATAAAAATAAGCCTATACTTTTTGTTTGGTTATCAAGACCAATCGCTCTCAAGTAATGTTGGTACAGACAGGCAAAAATTATAATCTATATCTAAAAAAACGTGATAAAGTGAAATAACTACAGAAAATGTTATATTATTGATTTTATTCGACAAATAAGTTTACTTGAATCACAAAACCATAAAAACGTGTTGATAGACAGGCATCAATAATTCAAAACATTATTAAAAATATATGGTAGATCGTCAATTGTATTCAGCGCTACACAGATTAAAAATTATATAAAAACCAATTGTTCATTTATTAATTTTTTAAAGATATGTTTATCAGTTATGCATGAATATTATATTAATTTCCAGTTTATATAAAACATTTTTTAAACCGAATATTAATTAATGATTTGTGAAAATTTACCAGATTCTTATGGATTCTGGTTATATAGGCTGGCTAACAAAAACCAACATATACTTTGACAGAATCGACATGTACGAGGTAACTTTTTTTTTTGGAATATTATCGAACGCATACAGGCATGGATATTCTGGGACACAAATAGCAAAAAAAATTGTAGTGGTACGTTAGTGTTAAGATGGCATATAACATGATGTACGTAACGTACAGGAATCTACGCTACTATAGAAAATGGCCCTAAGAATACAAACTGGCATTATTCCAGAACTTAGTTTATATAAAGTTTTCATTTATGATTATAGCTTTTGCCAGCAAATGGAGTCAATTAAAAACTAATTATACTTTATATTATTACACTAATAATTAGTTCAATTGACTTTCTATAGATACTAATTCGTTAGTTACATTAGATTCGATATTGTACAAGTAACAATTAATAAAGCATCAATTTAAAAATTACTGTTCATACTTTATGATCTTCAAATTTCAGAAGTTTGCTTTTAATTACGTTTTTGTAGCTCCGAATAATGAATCTTTACGCTACATTTAACGTCTGCTACTTCTATTTTTCGCACGGAAATGAAGGCATATGATGATAGGGTCGAAGAATCGTGTCCGAGATATCAAATTCTGATTGCTTCACTCCCGAAACTAAATATACAGGAAACTAGTAACGGAATGACGCTCTGCTATCCGTTTAACTTCCATATTCCGTAAGCAAACGGAAGGATGATTATAGGGTTAAAAAATCGTCTCAGAGAAGTCAAAATCTGATTGTTTCATTCGCAACTTCAAAAGATATTGGGTTCTCTGCATCCTATGCAATTTTCTTTCGTTTAGAATAGCTTCTGTAAAATGCCCGATTTGGCTAATTTTTTTTTGTTTGTTTGTCACAGGACTGCAGATCTATTGATTTTGGTGCTAACCAGAATAATTGTTTTGAAAATATACGCAATTTTAACAATATTTCGTACAGCATAACAGCATCATCTAAGTATTGAGAGTTTTCCATCATATCAAAAAGTATTTTGCAACATTTTATACGTTCCTCATGCCGAATTTTTTGACTACAATGGAATTTGAAACACTTGAAAGTTTAACTTGAAATGATCAGATTACAATCAGTTTTAAACTTAAGAAGTTTAAAACTTCATATCTGAGATTGTCAAGTACTTTATTTCTTCAAACTGTGCTTGTCAATGTGTCATAAATTATATTTTTCGCCCACTGAACATCTGGGATGTTAATTATACAACAACCCACCTGTTTTTAATGATAAATTTGTGATTGGATTGTATTATAATTTTATATTTTGCATTAAAAGAAATGTCCTAAGATTTTTTTTTAATTTATTGGTGTGTGGATATCTTTCTCGTTAAATGTTTCAGGAAAAACAAATGTTAAATAATTATCATTAATTTATAGAGATCTAAGTCATAAAATTATTTTATATCTCTGTAAAATACTTTAATTAGTGTCAGGGGCAGATCTATCATAAGGAAGCACTCTTCGAAATGGTTTTGTTACAGATTTCCACGCGGAAATCATTTTATTCCATTGTTTTGCACTAACTTCCCTTGTAAATTATATTTAGAAGTTAAATTAAATGATTATTTCAATAATTTAACTAGAGAAATAATGAAAGTACGTATGGCAAAATTAAATATTTTAACAAAATAGATAAAAAAAATTATAAATAAATATCTCGTAAACAAACACGTCATGATGTAATTTACATAATCTGCATTTGTAAAAAATACTAATCATGCATCTTGACAATAAAAAACAAGTAAAACAAAGTCATTTTAACCTTTATGTGCGCAGTCAAAATGTGTGTGAAAAAATACAACGAATTACTTAAAAACGAGAAATAAAATTTATTGTAGATTCTTCAAATTACGGAAAAATAGAGTTAAATAAAAAGTACAAAGTGGCTTAATGACTAACTAGAGTTATAACGCTCAAATAATTCGAAAGGCGCTTATAACGTCCGTTGTCGAACGTTTCTAATTCATAATCTACTATCAAATAATTCTACTGTTACAAAAGGCGTTAGGCGAGATAGTTTTTGAATTGACAACTGATTTAAAAATCGAGACTCATGTTTTGTAAATAAACTTCAAAAAGGACAACAAAAAAAAAACGTTTTTCAAAGTCGTCTATCCTGAACACAATGTTTCTTTTCCATTGATTGCATCCATTAATTACGAAACAAAATTTTATCTCAAATTATACTAACAATGTATAATCTGTTCAAGCATTGCATTTAAAAATATAATTTTGGAACAAAAGAAGTGGATCTATGATAATGAATATTATTAAAAAATGACAATAACAATTTTATACAGAGAAAATTTTAATTAAAAGTAAGCCATTCAGTTAACATTTATTAAGTAAAACGTTTCAAAATATTTAATTGTAATGAGCAGGCTTTGTGTAATTTTAATAATACTGATAACTCCTATTATTACACATTTTCGTGTTTACATTTAGTTCACGGCGTATGTCAACATTAAATACTTTAAATTAATGAAATGATTAAGTATAATATTAATAATAATACCATAAATAAAATAATTCGATAGATTTAATTTATTTGTTCTTCGAAGTATATATGATATAATTTATTATATTACGGTTTGATGGAATAATAGTGGTTATATAAGTACACAATATAATTCACGAACATAACTACATAAAAATTGGTTATAATCGATATGTCTGTTATTATTATTATTATCGATTCTGGGTGACAGTAAAGCATTGCTAGGTAGCTTTGATTGAATGTTTTAATATTGCATTTTTACTCTTTTCTAAATTCTAATTCTGTCATTTATTTTTCTTATCGATTTTTGGGTATTTTGTATGATATCTGTAGACGGGTAAACATGAGATCACGCAAACTGAGCCAGCTGTAATTTCCCAGCAATAATACAGTACATTCTTCCTAAATACATAGCTACAGGACTGTCGAGAATGTAAATAATGGCTTGTGCAGTTGATTATTCCCTTCCAAATCCAACAAACATACACCATCGAGGTTATTATACGTCAGTAGAAATCGAGTCTCTAGGTTATATGGCGCAGAATAGATCGTGTCGCAAATGTAGAATCAGAAACACTGGCCTATCGAGCAAAGACTTACTGAGGCAATACTGTATCTACAATATTTCCTGAAACAACTGTCAAGACCTCTGAAGTTGGAACTTTTAACAAATCAGATGCAAAATGAGAAGGACTGAATTATCGAGCAACAAAACATGAAGAAGAATGCTTATTAGCGATTCAGATTTTATTAAGAAAGGCTCCCAGATAAATGGGAAGCACTGACATACCGCGCAGTGACTTATCGGCAGTTTACTGTATAACTTTTTCATTAACTATGTAAACTACGATATTTCCCGAGCGATTTGTCATAAAAAACGAGACCTATACACGCTTATCAGTGATTCATACGAATTTATTGACCAATATAAATGACTATAATGATGTTCTGGTGCTATTATGATAACACTGTTAAAAATACAGCATGATGTGAATTATGGTGTTTACTGAATCAAATATCATACGGGAATGATATGATATTGTCAACAGTGCCACGAATTACTACGTTCCATATACATATAATATACAGGTATGGTCAAAAGTTTTGAGCTTCCCGCTATTGAACATTTAAAAAAAGGATTGCTATTGGTTACGGTCCGATTTTCGACAATCGAGATTTCGTCATATCTCGGCATTTTAGGGTCTTTAGGAGCTACTTTGACTATTGCTGGATGAACGTCCGTCCGTGTGAGTGTTTGTATAAAATTGTGTCGTGTGAGCTAATCAATCGATTGCGACATTCGAAAGACTTTATTGACACAGTCGGATTAGATTTTGGAGTTAATCGGTCATGTAGTTTCAAAATTATTCAAAGAAATATAACAGTTTTTCACGTTTTTGTCGGTGATGAGAAACTATTAGCTTAAATCCAAAAGTCTATAAAAATAAATGAATTAACTGTTTTATAGGCTTTTATATTTTTAATGTTGTTTAATGTATTATAAACGTAACAGTGTCAATTTATTGTAACCGGTTTTCACATTTTTGTAGAAAGCAAAAATCACAAATTTTGAAATATGATTAGTTTTTAAAATAGGAATACATCAAAACTTACTCTTTGCACATAGGAATAAAGCTTAATATGTATTTATGAATTCCCATCTCAATGTAAGAACATGATCATCGTATAGGATATATGTATAAACTAAGACTGTTTTGTCTTTTAAAAACAAAGATTTGAAGGTAATTTTCGTAAAAGTGATAAAATCAATCACAAATTAAGTGCTTCATTTATTATCTTCAATTAAATAATTAGTCTGTCATTTCAAATAAGGTAAGTATTTATTGAAGTTTTGGCTTAAATTCCGATAAACACACTGACATGCAAGAAGCCATAAGAATGTTTTTATTGAGGTTTGTATTTTGTACTTCTGTGTGAAATGTAGGATTTAAGTGACGCACTTTTTAATGGATATATAATTTCGCAAACACGAAGGTATATTTGCCAAAAATATACCTCATGCAGTTTCTTTTATAAATGCACCACAAAGTTAATCGTTAAATAACAACAGTTCATCACGATTATGCTAGATTACTATAACATTTTCATTAGACAACAGCCCTTACAACTTAGCACTTGACTTTTTATTTGAAGAAAAAATTATTTAAGTATAATTAAAAAAGTAACGCTTTTCAAAAACAATATTTTTTAAAAAGAAAATATCTACGTGGAACGTTTGCACGAAAAGCAACATTTTTAGTTTAATTAAAAAAAGTGATTTAGGTACACATTTCTATTTAAATTTATTAATTCTTTATAAAGAATTTTTTCTTTACATCACATGAAACAATCTTCAGAAAACTATTATAATAATATTTGATTTCATCAAAAAGTTATACATAGGTTACTTTTTATTAATAGTAACATTTATTTACTTTTCCTGTTGAATTCCGTTACACATTTCATACACTAATATCTAACATTCTAAACCGATAATTCCGATGAGTAAACTGCACAAATACACATCAATTGCAGTAATAATAGAAGTTTTTTAAATTAGTAATCATCTACAATAAAAGCATGAGACATTTTTTTCATAGGTAATTGAACAGAATTTTGCATTTACCACAAATTATTAATGTAATAATGCTAATCGCAACTATAATTTACGAGATTATTGTAATTTACAATTTCCGTATCGACCACATCCGAATTACTTCGATTCATCAGTGGATAACCAGATAATTTTCAAAACATCACAAAATAACTATTCTTTGATTTTTGATCTTGAATGGCAACTTAAAAATTGTAATTTTGTAGACATCCGAACTTCTTAACTCAGAGGACAAACAAGATGATCATTTTTAAAACATGAGAGATCAGCAACTTATGATCTTTAATTTTTGTTTGAGTAAAATATTAGAACCGACACTGAAAATATTTCACAAGAATATTTGAAGTTGCAATTTCCGTAGGCTATGACGCGACGTCCGAATTTCTCCGAATCTGGCTAAGATAATCAACAAGATAATTATTGTCAAAACATCAGAGAGCGCCGATTTTCCAATTTCTCTGCCACGTTAACATAAATTTGAAACGCAATGATCGTGTTTTTAAGTTCTACACAACGAAATATCAAAGTGGGTGTGTGTGAGGTAATACTTTGGTAAAACTAGTAAGACCCCGAGGCATCAAAAATAAATAAATAAAAAATTAGAAACATTACATAAAAAAACACTTACATAATATTTTCGTCTTGACTTGTATAATTTATTTGGCTGTAATTGTACTGTTTCCATGTTGATGGTATTCCTACTGAACGGCTATCCAAATTTTTATAGTAATTATCATAAATGAAACACTTTGTACATGCTGCAATTGTTTTGATTATTCGATTAATTAGCGCACTATTTAATTAAAACAATCACTATATTCACTGTAATTGTATCCAAATCAAATAACACTGAACCACAACAATCGTAAATGCTTGTATTGTTTTGATAACATATAGCTTTGATATTTTAATTATAAATGAATTAACTATCGCTAATTGTTAAGTAATTAAATAGATGACACAAGTCTTTTAATTCACACTCTAACCAAAAATAAACGGGAAATATTTACAACAAAACTAAACCAGCAAAATGCATTAAAGGGAAAATCAAAAAGAGCTAAAATACAGCGATCTCTACACCAATAATACGTATGTACTAGACCGCGGCTTTACAGCGACTGAACTAAACTGAGGTAAGGGAACGCTGTGCTCTTGTGCCAGTGTTATGCACGCAACACGAAACATTCACGAATCTCCGACGACAGAAAAGTGGACTCGGTTATGAACGAATTGATTCTGAATCGAAAGTATTTTATCGTCAAATTATTGATATTAATTTGCGGTCCGGTTTCGCCCGAGTAAATGAATTTTGTGATCTCCAATTTAAGATCAATCTGACTGCATTTGAGCAAATTCGAGTCTATAGACCTAAAATTTCCTCAAAAAAAGATAAATGATAAAAAATCGCATACAGACGTATTCCATATAACGAATTCAATTCAATATTCTGTGATAAATTTACATTTTTTTCTATTTAAGATTAAGCTGTACAAGTAAGTGGCCGATTTTTCACTCAAAAATAAAATATTTACTGACAATAAAATTATTCCAGTAAACATTAATTTTTGTATTTATTTTTTGTTGAAATGAAATTCCTTGCATTACTATTAGTTTGACGTAAACCACTCACTTAAACATAATAGTTAAAGTTGCATTTATTTAACCGCAATGACGTCACATACGTAAAACATTTTAACCATAGTTACGTCACAACGGTATTTTAATTGATACGTCACACTTATAAGCATACTTTAACCGTAGTGACGCCATCACGGTATTTTAAATTTTAACCGCAGTGACGTCACTACAGTAGATTTTATACTGGGCATTTTTCTTATGAAAACCTGACACATATCGGTTGAGTTTTAACAAATTTTCAGTGCAGCCTTGTATTTTTTGTGCATTTATATCTCTAAGTTCATAAATAAAATAACGATTTTCTTGCGATTTTGCTTTGAACCACTCCCTTCCCGTTCAAATAGTTTATTCAATAGATCGTCGAACATGCATAACTGACTTAGCTATTTTTAGGATTTAGAATTCTGAAAAGAAAAAATCCTAAAGCATTGGCGGACATCTCGCGTAGGCGTCGCGGTTCCCTGAGGATCCACGGATCACAGAACTACTCAGGAACGTTGTTCCCAATGAACGTGTTCTTATAGACAGGCGATGTTTTTCAAAAAAATAATCGTACAAAATATACTTGTCAGATGTGAGAACACTATACTGTCAGCTAGATTCTTCCTCTTTGATCAGCTGTCAAAATTTTTTGATGTTATGTTTAACTGTCATATTAATCAATTCTTAATTTTTTACGCATCTCTTCAGTGTTTTTGCTGGTAACTATTCATTAAAGTTAAGTTGTCAAGGACTATTTTCTTTTCGTCGATTCGTCCGAATTAAAGAATGAGTGTTTTAAGAATTACTAACAAAATTAATTATAGAATATGTTTAAATGTCAACATAGAGAAATTGAAAATATGAGTAGATACTAGACCCAACCAAATCTAGCGCAGGTGATCTTAAAACATGTAATGTAAATAAAAGAAATACTATTGAACAAAAAATACACCTATAATTATTACGTAATGATAGTTATAATGAAGGAAAATGAATCAAATAAAATTTAAAAAGAACCGATTCACAAATTCAACATTCTGCATGCTATGAAACAGATGCAGCATAGACGCAGGGAGCTGGGAGGGGTTACGTAAGTGAGTAGATGGCGACGCGACACGGATATATCTGAAACTAATGTTAGGGGTTGATGGTGGTTAGTATAGGTGATTACAAAATTATATTTTCAATTTTTTTTATATATAATAATTGCAAATGTAAACGATGTCGAAAAATTATACATACGACATTATTAAAATAAGCAATACGAATTTGTTGGCAATTTTTAAAAGTATAAAAATCAATTTTTAAAACAACAAATCAATATCCAAACATGAAACAATTAAGCAAACTACAAATAGTTGATGTACAAGTAAAATTTGGGAACATATAATTTTGTTGCTTTTTGTATATATTTGCATATATTTCTAATTTCTCTTCGCACCGATAAAGTATCCTTAATATTCCACTACATAAAGATTTTCTTGAAGGAAAGACGAAAAGATTGTAGACTATAGATGCTTGACAGTTGAGGTCCATCCAGAAGTTTTAAATACTCGTAGAATGATATAATATTAATCCAGTGAAAGACGATGATTTCGATGCAGGGAATTACACAACAGTATAAAAGCACTTGTAATTACAGTTTGACCTGTATAGTGCTAACGTACGTTGCCACCAGCGTTGCCAGATGTCCCGATTTAGGCGGGACGTCCCGATTTTTAAATCAAAATTAAATGTCCCGCGCGGGACAGGCTCAGTCCCACTTTTCGGGGATAACTCGACCGTGTGTAAATAATTATTCTCTTATTGTAAGTTGCAATTTGTAACACTCACTCCTCAGACTACTGTTTGAAACGCCATATTTTTCTAATGAATAAAACTTTTTTGATTTTGATTTCTGTTTTTTTTATTTTTTTTATTCAGAAGACGAATAAGACTCAACTATTTAACGTCTGTTTATTTGTGAACACGATACAGGTCAAACGGTTCAACGTATCAAAACCAAATTTTGGTAGGATGTTTGACATGTCAATATGAAGAGTCCTCTTGTTTTTGGGGGTAATCGGCGCAGTAATAACAAGTATCGCCAAAGTTTAACAGCCACTGACAGACCATAAAACACCTGTATGTTCCGTGTGGCAGACTTCTTTACGCTCAAGAGCTGTAGCACATGCCAAACGTTATCATCGAAAACCTGCGCTATACACCGCGTAATTCTTGACCCACAAGTTATAGCGTGTTATTTAGCTGCATTGGGAGCTGTTTGTATTATCAGCTCATTAGTACAAATAAGCCCACTCTCATATACTAGAAGTGTTGACTGAATATATCTCATTTGTTTGGAGGTACCCATTTAAAATGTGTACGCGCCGCTACTGTAGTATGTAATTGAATGAATTAAGGTAGTTGTCGTGGTTAAGGCACATCGTCAGAAAATTATTAATTTTTGTATACTTATTAAGGACATGATAATACAATAACCCCGAAAATTTGAATTCGATCGACCGTATATAATCCGAGATAAATTCAATTAAAAATTGGATAATTAACATTGATTGTATACGATCTCTGTAGTTCTGAACCAGTTTCTTATTTATAAAAAAAGAACTAACTGGCAGAAACTTTCCAAAAACTGACAGTCTTTCAATGCATTTGTTATGAGTTTAAAAAAAAAGAAAATTTTTATGACCGTCTAATTATTTATAAATAACGGTTTAAATTTCAACAATTTATATAAAAGTATACATGCATATGAATACTGTATGGGTTACGTTTCCACGGGTACAGTCTTGCGTACAAATTATGGATCACTTAGCTACAAGCTAGTATACTTTTGTGGCGCGCATAATCTATAACTTTTTGACAATATTGTACCACGACAACTACCTTAAGTAGATGAAATTATGAATCGGCCTGTAAATAAGTAACACAGTGTAGGGTGTGCGAGACGACATTACGTGTAGCTGTGGTGCTGTGCTATGTTGTGAGTTCGTTTCGCCCCTTTTAGTTTAGTTGCAGCACCGCGATGGATCTAACCGGCCTATTTCTATATAAGCCTCTCTCGTTTTTCATTTCTTGTTCTGTATTTCATTTTCATTCTACTTTCGTTGAGTTTTATACCTACCTATCTAAAAACGTAAACATAAACACTTAACGCTCTTATTTCCTTTTTGGTTTAATTTTTTTTTAGTTTCGTTCTAAAAAATGAGATTTTTTTTAGACATGAAAAGTTACGTAATACCCACATTAAATTTATTATAGTTGCTAAAACTTGCATTTGAAACTGGAATAGAGTTTTTTTTCAGTGTACATTGATTTACTTTGTATTTTATATATAATTGTCAGCCCAATTTATAAATTACTTTTGGGCTTTCAATGTTAATTTTCAGGTGGAAGAAGAAATTCACCTGAGTCGAAAATAAATTCGCTGCTATCTCTATGACAACATATTTTCTGTGCTGAATATACCTAAAAAACGAGCTAAAAAGTATAATTAAATCCATTGCGTAAAATTTTCTAAAAGGAGTTTCTAAATTGACAAGAAGTTAACTTTTTTGGCGGGTTGAAAAATAGCCATGTAATTGACTTGCTCCATTTATTTAATTAATATTTTTATCGCTAAAAAAGTTCCATTCTCGTCAATATAGACATTTGTTTTTAGAATCTTGTAATCGGTGAAACTATACTTTCTGATTTTATTTTTTTTAAGTTAAGAAAAAAGTTCACAATAAATATAGCTTTTCAGATTGCAACTTTGATGAGAAATTAACTTTTTTTGCAAGTCGACAAAAATATTTTAGCTATAATAATCAATTGTGTTTATAATGTATTAATGTTCGTTTTCTGGTAGGTACAACTTTCAGCTTTTAAATCTAGATCTAAAAATCTAAGTCGTATCAGAAAACGAGCAATAGAATGTGAACCCTCTTATTATCAAAGGCAAGTTGCAGCTTTAATTAATTCGCGTAATTCATGCCAACTGCAAATCGCATGTTAAGACTCCATGCGAACAAAAAATCTGGACAGTTATTTATTTTACATCAAGAACGATTTCCATCAAAATGTCGGCAAGTTTTATGAGAAAATAAAAGTGCACTTAACAGTTGTTTTCAATTTTTCTAGCGAAATAAACATTTAGCGCTAGAGACAGACAAACAGTTTGTAGATTTATGGTGAACAATTCTGATGATAAAAACCAAATACAGAAACCCATTTCTGTTTTGGCCTTAGGGATTGTTGTAGATGGAGGGGTTGAACTTCAGAAAAAAGAGGGTTGAACACACGCATAGACACACACAAACTATAGCAAAGATGCGGTCTGCACTCTACATTGAAGCGACAAGACTTACAGCCTTGCAGATATATATTATATATATATGGTCACAACACAGTGTGGCTTATGTCAAATTTTTGAAAGTTTTTTTCATATATTCACAGAATCCTTAGTTTCATCTCTACTAAAATTATAAAGCAGTAAAATTTGTTTGTTGGTTTGTATGTAGGGAATAATCTCTGGAACTACTGAACCGATTCTAAAAATTCTTTCACTAATAAAAAGCGATATATAATAATAATAATGCGTTTAACGTCCGTTTCTCGATTTTATGTCATAACAGACGCCATTCGCACCATTACTATTTTTTCATCTACCACTTCCCGTTATTTTCTACATTTTTTACAACTTCAACTTATGTAATAGCAATGGGCGAATGAAGGAATTATAGGAAATTAGGATAAGGTAGGTAATTTTTGAACTAGGAATTTGATAGGTAATCGGCCATGGCCTCAAATAAGGAACCATCTCGATATTTATCTGGAATTAATTGAGGGAAATCATGGAAAACCTCAATCAAGATGGCCGGTACAGGAATTACCGTTTCTTGGCGAGAGGCAGTAGGAAAAAGTCCTAGCCACATTTGCCCCTGCCGGGAATCGAACCCGTACCTCCCGAATGCGAGTCTAGTGCTGTATCACTACTCTACCCAGCTCGGTCAAAAAGCGATATATAGACAACATTTTATTTTGATAAATCTCAATATTATTAAATCAAGTCAGTTGAAAAAACAACGCTTGGCTGCTTTGTCGACGTGCGCTGACCAAATAGTTGGATATACGTGGATAGACCGAATATTTTAAGTGGAAAAATGCTCGGCATGTAATACGGTGGAGCTGATTCAATCTGATACAAGCTTAAATTGTCATAAGACTCATAAGTAACTGAAAACTTGACATAAATAGCTTTGCTTTTTACCCGTAGATATGTAGGTACACACAAACCGCATTCGAATTCCGCCCTGTTACATAACTTCTACAATAGTTTGTAACAATCAATAAGCGCATTCCTGAAGCGCTGGAAGGTCATTTATAATACAATTCTAACGTACTCTGATTTACGATTAAATAGTATTTCACCCAGTGCCCTCTTTCTGCAGCCAAACAAAGTCTATGCAATGGAATAACGGAAGTCTTCTTCTCGTGGTTGCAATGTTTACAAAATACTGTGTAAATAAATCTACATAATCCTCTACGTTCAACGGATTAAAATTAATGCTACCTTGGTTTTAATAGAAGACAGTGTTAGCATTTTATTTTTTAAGGGAACACCGGAATCTTATTTGTCTATAGGCACATACACTATTGGCGTCACATAATGTTATAATTGTATACCATACTTATATCATAAGCTCTATATCACTTCACTAGATCACACGACTAGATGCGAGTAATCTTCGAACGACCAATTGATGTATCGGGTTGATGCTCCTGGCATCGGCTAGATGCTTATATTATCTCTTATCAGTCAGTCAATCAGTGAATGCTCAAAATCGTGATTTTGGACAGTCGTATCTTGGAAACTATTCCACCTAGATGCATGAAATTTGAAATAATGCTTGTTTATGGCAACCTTAATCCCCCTGAAAAAGATCAGGTCTGTAACGTAACTAAAGTTAGAGGGAGGTCGAAAAGGCCTCGATTGGACTACAGTTCTTTGCGTCAACTATGCGATGAGTAATTATCTAAATGTTTTTGCGTGAATTTTAACATTTCTAAAACTGGAAATAGAGGTTAGCGTAAGAAAGCTAGGTGTTACAATGGATGAATAGTGTCTCATCTTATCCTCCCTAAGTGTCACGATGGTGAAAGTGTTGTGCGATGGTTTACTGTTTACTTCACCTCCCGCCGCCAGCGCCCTTGACGTGTCAGTCGGGAGGTGGAGCGACTGCTGCCGCCACCACGCAAAGATTCCGCTGTTAGCAGATGCGACTGTGTCGAGGTTTGAACAACCGCGTGTTCCGCTGCTACACGGCTGAACCGCGGTTTCTGAGGACGGAGGCTTTTTTTGACCATTCACTTTTATACGGACTGTTTTTCTACCGGTGAATTCGTTGTAGCGTTTATTTTTCTACTTAAACGCGCAGCACCGAGGCTATATGCGTTATTTATGAAGACAGAGAAAAAAACACTGAGCACTGTTATGAGATGGACGATCATGATGTTGATGCTGTGGAAAAGAACCTATTGAAGATGGTATGATGATGGCGTTGTCTATGGCTGGATTGCGATATTGCGATGGGCAAAAATAACTTAATTGTAGCGTAATTCCAGTGGTGATATCAGAAGTTGTGTACCCAAAATGTTCCTATAATCATTTAGAATTCCCTACATATGTCCTGAATGTATGCCTCGAAGACAAGACGAAATTAAATCTACTAAAACCGTCTTTAACACGCATACGAATAAAAAGTGTAACCCTTTCCCAGCTAGGAGCCACGAAACGTATCGGTGTGACCATGGAGGTGGAAGAAAGAACTAAATCGTGGTTTATTAAAGTATGTGTATGTGAAATCTACACTGTGTAATGGCGTACCATGGATTAATTAGCTCTCTAAATACGACAGTAACTTGTTAAAAAATGTTTGTGTTAGGAAATGAAACTAATTAAAGTACAGTTATTTCAACGGCATAACTTAAGCGATAGTCCACGTCCTTACCAACTTACTGTCGGACTGTATTAATGCTACATCTAGACTAGAGAGATCTCTAGATCTACCTAACTCTAGAGTTTCTTGATCTTAATTCCTTACTTTGGAGTCTATAGTAAGGAATCAAGATCAGGAATTTTATCAAAAACACAACGATTACAGGACTTCCATTTAAATATACGTCGTGTATGGGAAAGTAAAAACTGCATTAAGAAAATGAGAAAAAAATTAATTTCAGTATAAATATGGAAAAAGTATGAACATTATCCTTTCTGAGTCAACGTAGACATTGTTTCAACGACACTTGATACATCGCCCGGCGTTTCCACTTTTTAGGGAGCCTGCGAGCACTATGTATATTATGCTCGCCTCTTCTGTATACAACACTACGTACCAAAACCAACCACACAGCATTAATCTCACAGACTTTGTTATATAATCCAAAAGTGTGCATTCTCGCAAAAAATTACCACTTTAAAATAATAGTATATGAGGGAATTTAAAAACAAGATATCCGACCCATAAGAAGTTCTGTTATCATAATTATCCTAGTCCGGCGTTTCTGAAACATTTTCGCTTACTGAGCTCTCAGAGATGAGAAAAATTTCGCGTACTCCTATTAATATAAAACAAGAGTAATTTATTTTTTTAAATTTGTGCATACTCATAAGTTTCACTTTTGTATAGGTATGTTCACTTACAAACTTGAGTTTCAAATCGCTGTTTGTCGGCGAAGGTCGGACTGAATAGCTTTGCTCACTTACATCAGAAATGAATTCGCGAACACCCTCGATTATACTGACGAACCCGAGTTTAGCAAACGCCGTCCTAGGCTATATTGAATATCCAGTGATGACCTACAAGTCAAACGCGACATTATTTTTGGTCGATCCATAACAAGCAAGGTCATAAAGTTATTTAAATAAATCCAAACACATTCCTACGATTTACCTATGCATGTATATGAAAAATTAAAACTAATAATAGAAATTAGTTTCACGGGTAATTGGAATAAAAAATCAATTTAAACACTTATTGATTGCAATCAATAAGTGTTTAAATTGATTTTTTATTCCAATTACCCGTGAAACTAATTTCTATTATTACATATTTTGGAATTGAACTTTAAAGATGAATTAAAACTAATACTGATCTATGCCAGGAATCTAATTTTGTGTCCCCTCTCGTTACTTAACAAAACATTAAAATAAAAAAAGTCTAGATTTATTTTTTTAGAGATACACCTAAGAAAAATAATTGAAATATTCTACGGAGTTTGTTCACAGTAAATGCGCATTTAACATAAAAAAGAGGAATTATTCTAAAAACGCTTAAATTATTTAAATAATTATACGTTCAGAAATCTCGTGCCTTTATTAGTTCTTTCCGAAGTATCATTAAAATTACGGCGCCATTATTCGACCAGTAATTTGCGCAAGTAAATTTCTATGTCAATCAATAACACTATTATTCTATTGATACAAAACCTTTGTCCTTAAAAGCCGCCATAAAGATCAATAATTTTACCTTCATTTAAAAGGAACACCTTTCTTCACAGGTATAAAATGACAATTTTATAGTGTTTCTCCTTTCAGGGTGAAATACGTAAATCAAACAATATACCTGTGGTAGTTTTTTTTTTCGAGGTTCATTTAAGTGTAATGTTACCGTTATAAGGTAACAATGGAATATTATTTTTTCAAAATCATTTCATAATGTCTGTGGTAACGCTACAACATATCAGGTTAATGAACACGAATTAAGATCTCCGAGTCGTCGGGATGTTATTGCGGTTGTAATAGAATAAATTACCGGTTAATTAACCGGTTAAACATATTTTGCACACCCCTCCATAAAGTGCTTTTCATGTCCGTATTACATTAGTGAGAGGAAGGAGGGTTAATGTAACAATACTACTATTTTCACACTCGGCTTAGATAATTCTGTCAAAAAATTATCATAAATTTTGTGACTTTTTTTGATATACTTACATTTTGTTTGAAATTTTGCAAGTTAGAAATTGCGATGTATGTCAGTAAGAATTTACTGTGCACAATTTGTAGTAAAGCATGCGGTAGCTTCCCCTATGTATATAATATTGTTATTGAAGGTGTCAACGTGTAAACTAAGAATAACATAACATTTTGACGGTAAAAGTTCGGAAACGATTTTTTATCAGCCAGTGTAGTAACAGCACATGTGTAAGTATTACTCTACTATATATATAGTATATTTGATACAAGAGATGCACTATATTCAAGACGCCAATACACAAACAAGTCGGGCGGTGTTTCTAAAAATCTAACGGGTGTTAGTTTTTAACTACTCAATCCTAAAACAGATATGTCATCTTGAAGCAAATCTTACGTAAAATGAATTTTTTAAGTTTAAGATTTGAAATAGTATACACAATAATTGAATACATCTGTGATTAGAGATGGGAAAAACGGGTCTTTTTAGTGATCCCGTATGTGAGCCGGCTCACTGAACCGGTTCAAAAAGAGCCTAATTCTGAATATGTTACTGCAGTCTGCCATATCTTGTGGATAACAAGCTTCTGTTACGTCTTTTTTCATTTTTTTAATACCAGTCTTCCAATTTTAAGGAATAAAAACCACATGTAATAAACCTGAATAGTAAAATATTATAACATTTTAACAATATACAGTTATCGTTATAATTATTTGAAGTTTATTTTTTTTAATTTCGTTTATCAACAGAGTGAAAACCATATGTGTCAAAAATAACGAAGTCATTTAATTATTTTCTTTTATGAAATAAATAACAATTATTAATATATAGGTTTGTTATATTATTATAAATTAAAATGCTGAATTTTTATAGCCATTAGAAGGATTAAGTAAACAGAGAAATTCAAGCATGACTTTGATTAAGTAGTTATGTTCGAACGTCTTTAAATAAAGCTGAAAAAAATCACTAATTTATATAATATAGTCTACACTCTACACAGTGACATCACCACAAATTTCGGACTCCTCTGGCACATTTTTATAGAGGACTCTCAAGCATACTGAAAATTAGTTTGAAATTGCGACATCTAGTGCCATAATTTAAAGAAAAGAACAGAATATTTATTTTATTCAACTAGCCTTGAATACGTCACATAATAATTAAAATAAATAATATAAACCATAATAGTTTAAAAAATCATCATCTAAAAATTCTCTGTGTGTATCTCTCTGTCAATAATTTTTTTAATTTATTTTCGAATATTTTTGTTGGTAACCTGTTCACATTTTCTGGTACCTTATTAAAAATTGTTGGCAAGTCACGTTTTTTTTGTATAATGCTCAATTTATTATATTCACCTAGCACTACATATGTAATGCCTCGACAGGAATCAACGGTATTGTCATTTTTTGACAACTGGATCTTTGGAGTTTATCTGAAGAATGAGCACCCAGTATATTTTTGTATACAGATGTACGTAATATACACATACACAATTTATAGAGGGAGACAAGATTCTCTCTCTATGCATGTATTATGTCTGCGGTATTCATTGCAATATGATACTTTCAGTGATGTTCTTTTTTCACAAAATACTAGAAGTTCATTTCAAAAACTTACTGAAATATTGGTTCAAAAATACTTCTAAAGAGCATTTAATTATAGTAAATTGATATTTGAAACTATTTATTTACAAACATTCTATTTAAAAATATATCTGCTTAGAAACACATTCTGGTAACTGAGAATTTCCGATTCAAAAAAATTAAACAAGTAATATCTTTGTTGAAAAAATGTAAAAAAAAAAATAAAAACTGGTGAATTATGTTTTTTGTAATTTTTTTAACAACCTATTGCTTACTGTTCACTATCAACAGGTTCCGATAATTAAGTACCTGCTCTCCGAACGCCATTAGATACGAAAACATTGTATTGTGATCGGAACTACATGTTATGAGTGCAAAGTTTGAAGTCGATCGGGTTATGTGGAAGTAAATCAAAATTGAATTAAAAAATAGTTGACCCTAATTTACAAAGTGAAGCTTATAAAGATTTTGTAAAATGCTCATAAATTCACTATAGAGGAACTATTAATTAATTTGTAGTTGTAGAAATTAGAAATAGTCTGAGGTTTTCCCGTCACCATTTTCTGGTTTGATGTAACCTTAATAATCACCAAACGAACGGCGCCCGATTACCATATTTTCTTTCCGTTTATTGGCTGTTAAAGTGATTCTAAAACCACGAATATTCGGTTGTTTCACGTATTATGACCTCGCTGAATATTCGATGATTAGAGTTGTCACCTTGTTGAAGATTAGATTATTTGATATGTGACCTTATCGGAAATTCGATATTCGATTTAACAACGTCGTATATAGCCAAATTTTTAACACCATCTATTTTCAACTGATTTTAATCACGTATTTTTAAGTTTCTAATTCCCAATTCTCACGAAAAATGCCTTCTCCTATACTGCTCAACCAACGAATAATACGTTTAACAACAAGAAAAGTTTTCTCTTATTGGTCTATGCCTGCCATGAAGTGAGGATGAAGGAGAAGTTGAAAATACATGATCAGTCCCGACAGGTTGAAAGTACATGAGTTTTACTGTATATACTATTCGTTGCAATTCTACTTGCTATCCGTCTTCTTCATCCATGTTTACCGTCATTAAATGCAGTACTCACGAATTTGCATATTCTCGTTGGTGCTCGCTATTAATCTATGATTAGATCTTGCCAGTGACTACCCTATTTCGCGATTAAATTTTAACAGCACAATAAATTTATGAAACATATCAAATATGAACATAAAACTAGCTAGGATCGAATAAAATGATTAAATGTCATTAGCATTAAATAAAATCATAGATATATACAATAGATGTCACAGCGTTATTGTAAGAGAATCAAAATCAAATAACACTGAACAAGCTGTTTTCAAAGTTAAAAAAAAGGTCGTAGTGCAAAACCCAGTCGATGTATTATCGCAAATCATGGCAGAAAGATCCAGAGGTAGAAAAAAATATCGTGGCTAAATAACATAACAAACTGGGCGGGATGAAATTTCACGTCTCATTCGTATTCTCCAGAACTAATTTTGCATGCAAAGAATTTTATGAAACAAACGTTTAATAATAATATTTACAAGAAATTAACCTCAAATATTTCGAAACACTTTAAAAATTTTATTTTGGTTTTCACTTTTACATAGCCGTACGCAAGCAGCTTCCATTGCCTGCTAAAATTTTACTCTCAATGCGCCAAAAGAAGCATAACTTCAAAAATATAACACCTTAATTTACATCTTTAAAATGATTATTTACATTTTTCTCAATTCTAAGTAAACATTTTATCACCTTCCTGTCCTGTCTGTCAGATTTTCTTACAACTAAAATTTTAGAAGCGGATTTTAATGTTTTTTAAAGACTTAAATTTCGATTTCAAACCAATTTTTTTGCAATTTTTGGACCCATTTTTTCCAACTCCTAAATGCGACCCCTAAAATGCTACAGACTTTGTTCGGTGATATGTATATCAAATTTAGTTTAAATTAATGTACCCTTCCGATAGTTTTCACGCTACGTAATATCACTGTATGGTCCTGTCGCTAGGTCGCGGTTTCCGACCGCTGTCAATAGTGTATGTGCCATGTACTATGTATGGGCAAAATATACACTAATAAAAGATAAGGAAAATAAATGAATTCTGAGCATGAACGAGCTCAGTGTGAGAGTATGTAAGAGGAGTTGTACACCGGTGCAATGCAACGCAACACATGCCACGGGGGGGTTATGAACCCATGAACCTCGTACTAGCTATAAACTGCAATATATACACAACTTGAACTACAACCCTATACTGAATCTACGTGGTCTGATATCATTCGTTGATCCAGGAGTGGCGAACAGTTTAATTATAGATGAACGAAGGTGGTGTGGAAACAACATAACTGTTTTTGGGTTTACAAAATAATCAGATACCACAGAAAATATTAATAAAAGAATAATTAATAATATTGACTCTACCAACAGTAATAGAATATTAAACAAAATGAAATTACTTGCAATTACTGTTCAAATTAATTTTTTATTTATTTAAATAAAAAATTAAATTTTTTATTTATTTAAATAAAAAATTAATTTGCAAGTAATTTCATTTTGTTTAATTAATAAAAGAAATTCGGATCGCAATGCCAAACCCTGCCGGCAAATTAGTGGCTTTGCTAACACAGACAGTGTGGTTTTATTATGTGAGCTTAAGTTTGTTTTGGGACAAAATAAAAAATTTGACTACTTAAAATAATATTTTTTTTCTTAATTGCAACGTTATTTTCAATCTATTCCAAATTAAATACACTCTTTAGTAAATAACTCACTATAAGCTAGTGTTTTCATAAAATTTGTAACTCTGGTTCTGTCATGTCGATTTTAAAAAAACAAATTATGGGCACTTTTCAATTGCTACTAAAAGGGTTAAATTTCAATTTTGAAACGATTCTGAGAATGTTTTCGGTCCAAAAACTTTTTTCAACTCTGGAAAACTACCCTTAAAATGGCTCCATTGGACCCATTTTAAACAGGCTTCGTGCGGTGGTGGATTCCAATAGGTGTGCCAAATTTCGTTAAAATCAATTAACTCCTTTGAAAGTTATAAAAGGTTATATGTATAAACATTTCCAAAAATGGTTCCAAAATGTTCAGGACACAAGGAATTGTTGAGAAATTTTGGTCTGACCCTTAAGTCCCGTCATCGGACCGACGCCAATAGTATGTCATATGATAAATACATTAATAATAATGCGTTTAACGTCCGTTTGTCAACATTGTGTCATAGCAGACACCATTCGCACCATACTTATTTTTCCATCCACCACACAATTTTTTGTGAATTCTTTTATAGTGAACAATTGCAAAAAGGAAATTTCGTAGTAAAGTTACTTCTAGAAAATGTTTGACAGTGCTGGAGTACAATGAGGTTCAGTGCATTCAGTTCAATAAAAGGGTTAAATGGAAACCGGAATAATGTCTTTTGAAAGGTGATCATCCTCAAAATGTTGACGCCTCGTCGTGTATTACTGTGAATTTAATAAAAGACATTTGACACCTTGAATTTAATCTCGTTCACTTTACTGTTTTAAAGTCAACTAAAAGTTTTATGTTACGTTTATTTGGACAAGAACATTGTCAAGCTTCTAATATAAAAAGTGTCTAAAATCAATATTAATAAATAAATAAGTAACGCAACCTAAGTCAGTTTTCTTGTGACGTTTCAAGATGGCTTTTGTGATATCTAGACGGGACAAAAATCTCCAGTTTTATGTCTTTGCCGCGGCGTCATTACAAAACTTGGTACATTATAAAGTAGTCCTTAAAGCCAAATTGTTCATAGAAAAAAACTCAAAAATTATTATTAATAAATAAAATTGCATTAGATAGTTTTCTTGCGGGATTTCTCAATTCAAGAATTTTTGTCTGTTTGTTTGTATAACGGCATCTAGTAGACTGACTTTGATTTGTGTGCTTCAGTTGAAAGAGAAGCAGAAATAGCGCAAACTGCGTGAAAAATCGACGTTAAGCGAAGCCGCCGGTAAAAGTTAATAGTTAATGAAATACGATCACAATCAATTTGAACTTTTAATGCGTATTTGTTGTAAAAATCGCTTTTTTGCGCAAAATCATCCCTCGTGTATCAATTATTAAAAATATTGTGTGCCTGATAACATCGAAAAATTGAATAAACCTAGAGTTGTTTTCATTAAAAGTGACAAACATCATATTAATTGATTTGCTTTGAATTGACGTGTTAAATATGAAAATATTCCATTTGTCTGTCATTTTTAATTTACTGTTATACCCGTATAAGCTGCTTCAAAATATTGTTTTACGCTCGGTTTTTAGTAGGTCAATCCACTTTGGAAGTAGATCTATGCTGGGTTGCAGAAAGTATTGTCAAAAAAATTGATCTGACATTAGATTGTGATTATATAATTACGATTTTTAAACGTGCAGGAGCACTCTAATGTTGCTGTGAAGCTCCCTGTCATGTAGAACATTAGACAGTACTCACAGAAAAACAGATGACTGATCTACATAGAAAAAGATCGCTCTGATGATAAATTTTGATTAAAATTCGTAGCGGATTGTTGTTTTGAAGCGGTAACTGTGCAAAAAACTATCTTAAATCCGTGTCTTCACACTTAAAAAAAATCGTTTCAATTGATTAACTATTTTTCGAACAGGAATAATTTAAAATTCTAAAATGCTTTTCTTATGGAGAAATGTTTGTGGTCCTAATCTAAAGTTGTCAAATCTTTCTGCCAATGCGTTCTGTAACCTAACATTATGTTGCGTGTCAACGCTAAATAATCTACTACTAAAGAGATTTAAACATCTAAAAGTTTAATACTACAATTATCAAGAATTGTAAGTACAATTACTTAAACAATGTCTTTATTGCATAGATAAAATTTTAATAAAAGATATACATATTAACAGCAAATAAATATGTACTTTTGCAATATAATTGTAAATTAAAAGTTGAAAAAAATGTGGTATTTGTCAATATTTCTTTACGAAGATTTCGAATTATGTGAAAGCAAATTAACACATTGAAGTTTCTTTTACAAACTTATGTTTAAAATGCTGACAAATTTCGTTTGCTGAATCATTTTTTTTTTCAAATTAAAATTCTCTAAAAAAATTTGTGTAAAACTCATGCTTATTTTTTCGTTTTTATCTCATTTTAAATAGTTTATTTAGATCAAATAAACTGTAAAAACTTGATAAAAAATCATATGGGAGGAACGGAATATATTTCAAGTTTATTTTTTAAAACATTAACATCAAAGATTGAATATGATTTTAATAGAAATTATAGATTTTCGGAATGTGAATAATTGCATTTTGACATGCACACTTATTGAACTGCTCACAAGATAGAGTCATGCGAAAAAGGGGGGCATATTGAATAGCTGGTGAACAGTCACCTTAAGCTTATTTTACCACACAATACGACATAACCGATTTTATTTTTGAGTCACAGATATATCGTACCTACATAATATATCAAACATACAGATAAATGCATTCTGATGTATAACCAGTAAAACTGCTACGGGGAACTTAAAACCTTTATACTCCCTCAAACTGAAGATTATTACATTATGCACTTATAGTAGACGCTACGTGAAAACGTGAACCACGTGACGACGCTTTGAACAAATCTAGCGTATCGCGCGAAAAGTTCTTTATAACGGGGTTGTATAACATATAAACAACTTTCTGTGCGAAACAGTACGGGATAATGGATTTTTGTGGGTCTAGGCCCATGTTTTTTCTGAAATCGTACGCATTTTTTAGTATAAAGAAAAAAAATTAATGACTTTTATTAGCAGTTATACAAATGTGAAAATCGTTTTTTAAGGCAGGTTTACCGTGAGTGCTGTCTTTGAGAACCACATCTTACCTCGAGAACACAGTTGGCTAAAAACTGTTCTAAAATTAGTAATGTGTCATATTTTATTTAAATCTGTTTAGACAATTTAAATATGTAAATAGTTTTTAAAAGAAAGAAAATATCAATTATAGAATTTTTGATTTTTTAAGAAATAATACAAAAAAATGTTTATTCCTACATATCTGGTTTTATTAAAATACATTATACCTACTTGTAATTCTTTGGTGTCAAGTATAAAGCACTCAAGTCGATAAACCGAGTTTTAAGCTGTTAATACCAAACAAAAGAGAATACAATTTAGACCAGTAAAAATTAATTTTATCAATTTTTGACTTAAGTCTTTATGTCTGACGCCAGAGTTTCGGCACTTTTCTTCAAGCTTAACGTATTGAAAGACCAGGTTTATGTACAAAAATATACTCAATAATAGAGTTACTAATTACCTACATATTTGAGGTTACATTTATTATTATTTACTATAAAAATGGGCACGGAAAGAAAACGAAATTTAGATTGAGAATAAAATTAAGACAAGGGACTATTTAAATGAAACAAAACTTTATTTAAGATGCAGCTTGCAAAAATAAATTTTCGTATTATTTATGGGAGTCACATCAGATATGAATAAGATGCACCTAAATAATAATATAGCTACTTTATAGACGTTTAAATGTACAGTATCTACGATGCAGTAAACTATGAAAATAGCGACACGTTTGAAATAATGAAAATTTCACGGAGCTGATAGAAATACACCTGATGTGTTTTGAATAATACAATATCATAGAAAGCAATTTATTAGTTTAATTATTGTTATGTTTATGCATTACATAGTGATTAATCAATCAAGTCATATTACTAATAAATTTTATTACAGAAACTCATAATATATCGTATAAAATAATATGTACGAACTGCCCGCAGCCCGAGTAGCTTCTGCGCATTGGCACACGTCCATCGGTATTTCAGTTATAAAAAAAAACATGTATAAACACAATTTCACACAATTTATTTCTAACCCTACTGCCAGACTATGCTCCTCGCACTGCTCCTCGCTCTGCTAATCGCGCTGTCGCGATGTTGCCCTAAGTGGCCAGACACTGCTGTACTCGCGACGCTCCGCACTCGGCTTTCGCCTTTCGGCAATGGAGGTCGATACTGTGGCAGCGTGCGCACTATGCTTTTACACTTAGATCGCTTGATGCGTACTGAGTGGCGCGGGAGTATGTGGCCGGCTTACTCGTGCTTTTATTGCCGGTCCTTTGACTCGCGCACAAAAAACCGACAATCGAGGGAGCACTGAGCATGACGAGGAGCATGACGTGCGGCATGATGAGTAACGCGGCCACACAACGTCTCTGCCTCCTTTCCTCGCTACTTCCCATGCCACTCGTCGAGTGTGTGGCTGAGGCATAAGAAATTGATTAGCTCATTTAATTATATTGCTTGGTACATTTTTAAACGAATATAATATTAAATGAATACTTAATTATTTTAGCGTCTAACTTAATATTTTTAAATTATTTCTTATGAAGAATGTCTTGGATAGCTGCTTTGACAAATTTCGTTAATTTACAAGTAATGAGTAAATTAATACCTGTATGCAAAATAAAAGCTTTAAAGTGCAACGGGGCAAGTGAATCCAAAAAATGAAAAGAGTGAATACCAATCGCTAAAACGTCAAAAATATTAGCTGGAGTTGTTTGTCACTTAACAATATGGTAGCTTTTAGTATACGTTTTATACAATATGTTTGCTTCGATAAAGTTCTGTTGAACTAAATATTTTTACAATAATTTTTTTTAAATTTTGAAGTCCCTTCTAGAGCAGACAAGAAAACAAAGTCTACTACTCTGCTCGCAATACTGCGATTAAGAAACGAGGCTATAGTGCACTAAACAGAGAATCATTAATTTGCAAGACATAGAAATTATTATGTAACTTTTAGAGGTTAAAATATTTTTCCGAAATTATCACTAACTCGTTTACCAACCAAAAATTCCAGCAAAACTTAGCACGTGCCATTCCACTGTAATAATGTAACTGAAAATTATCAGTGAATAAATTAATAATAATATGTTAGTGAGCTCTCTAATTTATACTTCACAGTCCAATATATGTAAGTATGTGAAATATAATGGCAATGACTGCACTTGCCTCAGAAATGCACTTGCCCAACCTTACCCTACTATCTTTATTTATGAAAAAAATATCAAGAAAAAAGAGACACTCAGTAGTCACACATTGCTTCAGACGCGTTTTACCGAAATTAAATCTTCATTAAATATAAATATATATTATCAAAATTTAATAATTGTGAGAACTTTTACATAGAACTACAATTATATTTTCCTTTGTAAAAATGTAAAATATTAAATAATTATAAGTATATGACCAGGGTACACAAATTAAACGAATCTCTAAGTCCACAGCAAACTAGTAATTCGATCTGTTAGTTTGAAGTTGAGGTAGTATCAAATTATTGTGTTACAAATGGATGAAAAAATTGTTACAAATTATATAGAGTAAGAATATAATGGTTTATGTAGTTATAGGCTAGAGAAATATAGTCATATATCATTTACCTACATATATAGTGTAGTCATCTGAAAAAACGTACTACTCTGTAATTTATGCAGGTATAAAACATATTCACGATTATGTGCTTAAAAGGTACAATGAATTTATAATTTCAAAATTGGAAACGATAAACTGAACTCAATGTTAAATATACATAGCTTTATTATATTTAATAAACTGGGAAGTATAAAATTATGTATTATCCTACTGTCGAGCGTCTATAATTTACAGTATCTAAAGTCATATTTTTCAAAACTAGTTTTAATAAATTCCGTAAAATCTTTCATGTGTGTAAATCGTGTGTTTTTTAAATAACTAAAATATTATATTTACTACAGGTGCATTTTAATATTAATAATCATAATTCAAAAAGAGTCATTTTTTATTTCATTTGAATTCTTTATGATTTGGTCAGGCCCGGACTGTGAAATCAAACAATTGATCGGCCGGTCGGTGCTTATCGAACCACAAAAAAAATATATATATAATTTTGTTATAAAAAATTTGTATGGATAAGCTATGGAGGCATGTCTTCCAAAATCGTTTTTTAAAATAAATTTTTATATAAAAATATTCAGTGAACTGAACTAGTTAGTTCATATCATGTGATCAACTAATGGGAGCTAAAATAAATAGGCCTGGAGTTGAGACAAACATTTAAAAAATATATTCCAATAGAGATATATAAAATCACATTTCTTAAAGTTTTGAGAAGCTGGCCTTGTCCCAAAATCGATTTTTCGACCCTATCGCCATACTTCCATATTCTTATGGACTACGGAAGTAAAAAAAGAACTGGGAAGAAGAGTCGGTCAAAGAATAAAATATTGGTCAGTCCGGGCCTGAATTTAATTAATAATTTATATTCAATTCATTCATGCTTATTTCCAACAAATTCAGTTAACCTAGAAATTATGTAGGTATGTACATTGTATATATCGGTTTCTATGTGAATTAGTATGATAGAAAGAAATGGTTATACATTTAAACTAAGGTTAAATTTACGTTTGTTCGGTGAATCCATAAATTTTAACACGCAAGTCCGACAGATTATTTTAATTGAACAATCTGTAAAAGAAAAAACACGTTCTTTTTTAAGATGGCACACGACTATATAAGTAATATATTTTAAATAAAGAAGCAACAATGATAATTTCAAAAGCAGCTGCTCAAAATCGAAACGAAGAAAATCAAGAATTTTGAGGTTATTGTTTGCAGTAATAAAAGACCAATAATTTTAACATTAGAAGTGCAATTTGCGTACGCCCTTAATGGCACACTTTTGTCCATCAAACTACATTTTACCTGAAAGGTGTGCGCCTTAATACAATTGCAGACAAATGAAAATAATCTATTGCTTCCTTCTTTTCTCCATTCACAATAAAGAAATGCACAGTCAGCAAAACGTCGACAATATATAAAAGAAAAAAAAAAGAAATATATATATACAATCCTCATTTTGTGACCAACATTTCGTTTCACATGAATTGAGCCTTTAAATAGCATGACATGTCAGCGAGGGGTCTTATCCCAAAACATTTTTTAAAAAGACTTCGGCCGCAAGAGTTTTGCTGCTTCATCCATCATTGTTAAATGTTCTTTTACGTTTCATTTCATCATACCTGGACCAAACACTCTGCTTCATACTGTGACGCTGGGAAATTATTAGTTTCTCGCTCTAAGCTCATTTAAAAAAAAACCCGGGTCGCAGTGCCAAAACCCTGCCGAGAATATAGTGTATTTGCTTATACAGGCAGTGTGGATTATTATGCGAACTTAAGTTGGTTTTTGGGAAGAATAAAAAATTTTGCTCCTTAATACACCCCTTAAAATAACATTTTTTTTTCTTAATTGTAATATTATTATCAATCGAACCTCTATACCAAGTTATATACACCTTTCAGTAAATAATTCACTATCTGCAAACTAGTCTTTCTTAAAATTTATAAATCCGGTCCTGTAAGGTCGATTTTATTAAAATTTTAGGGACAGATTTTAATCACTGCCAGAGGGTTAAATTTCAATTTTGAAACGATTCGGAGAATTATTTCGGTATTTTAGGGCCCAAAAACATTTTTCAACCCCTAAAAACTACCCTTAAAATGGCCCGATTAGGCCCATTTTAAATAGGCTTCTTGCGGTGATGGATTTCAACACGTGGGCCAAATTTAGTTGAAATCAATTAACTCTTTCGAAAGTTATTGCCCGCACACATATATATATATATATATATATATATATATATATAAATACGTATATATATAAATATATATATATATACATATATATATACATTTTCAAAAATGGTGCCAAAGTGTTTAGGAGGTTATGAAACGTCGAGAAAATTTGGTCCGACCCCTAGGTCCCGCCATCCGACCGACGCCAATAGTGTATGTTGCCATATGGCAAATACACTAATAATGTTTAAAAACGCTGAGTTTTATTCGAGACGTCATTTATTCTAATTCCATATTTTTCTGCAAAAATTAACATTGTCAAAATTAAGGATTGAATTTTGCATCTTGAATCATTTTAAACTGAGTCCTTGTTTCGTTGCTCCACGGTTAGTGATCTATAGATTAAGCAGTGACAAAAGTACCCAACAGTTTACATTTTACATCGATGTAAACATGATTGTGCCAATGTACAAATTTATTGAGTGTCAAAAATTCTGATAGAATCACACCATAAATTTAAATCGAGGTGTTTTAGCTAATATGTTAAGCTTCACTTTAAATATTCTAATTCTATGCTTTTCTGTGGTAATAAAAAAGATTATTTATGTTTAGACAACCTTTTCAAAATTTAATACTAAATTGTGTCTCGATTCGTTTCAAGCTGAGTTTACTCCTTTTTTAGAAACCGTTCCAAACTCAACTCCTATAAAAGACCTGAGATATAACCGCATAATATAAAGAAATCTTGTGTCTATTAAATAATTATAATCTAAAAATTATAGACCTCGCGTATCTCGAAGTTAAATTTACAATTAAATTTTTAATGTATTCATAAGAACACGGCGTAAAATATTTTAAAACCGCAAACCGTGTTCAAGAAGAAATTCTGTGAAAAAGTTTTCATTAAAAAGCTAGTCGTACGTAATTAATAATTATCGATTTTGAATGGATTATTCTTACTCGCCTGTCTGTGGGTGTTAGCGAATATCAGAATTAATTATGTAAATTGAAAGTTGACTATATCAGGGGTGGTCAACTTCCTTAAGACTGAGATCTACTGTTTTTACATTCCCATATATACAAAGTAATATCGGGAATCTCTTGTGAACTTGCCAAGAATCGACTTTAAGGTTTAGGTGAATTCAAATCACCTGTACTCAAAAATGTATTGTTTTCTACCTGTCAGCAACCTAGAGCCCGAATAACTTTTGCTATTATTTTGCAATTTTTCATACCTCGAAACGAAGTCGGTTCCAGTTTCAACGATTTTTAAAACACTCTTGAGAGTATCTCTTCCATATTATGTAACAACACAACACAAAAAATTTTGTGCTTTGAACCTCAGTTCGATAACGATCGACTGGTAAAGATCGCGATCAATATGTTGGCCGCCCCTATAATAATATGTAAACTGGAATTTGATATGTAGGTATTCAGTGTAGGAAGATGGCTTGTTTCTAACAGGCGGATGACTGCGTTATAATAGCTAATTTTCATGAGGAAAATTATAGTACATAGGTTCATTCAAACGTTAAGCTGAAGATAATACCTATATGAAGTAATACGTATTGCTCGATCTTTGTAGGAAAACTTCAAAATCTGAAACGTTACATTACTTCGATATAGATTTTGTCGAGTTTAATATAATCCAAAATACTGCTCGCAATACCAACAAAATGGCGTATTTGATAATGCTTTTGGTTATCATGCTCATCGTTATATATAAAAGATTAAGATATAAAAGAGATTAGCGAGAATTTGGCCCGTGGTTAAATAAAACTTAGTTAATTCGCTACGTTTCATCTATTTCCTAAACATAATAGTAATATCAAATATGCCATTTTTTAAATTTTGAATATTAATATATTATAATAGAGTCAGATAAAGACAAAGCAAAAGTAATCAATACACTATTTTATCAATTATGTAATTCAATTTTAATTTAAGCTTAGCATGTAAAATTAGTTCATGTTTTTGAGTTTAAAATCGATCTTTAGTATAAATGATTTTTAAAGATATTAAAATGTAGGTAGTAGTATGTAGTAGTAACGTGCATCGAATTTTAGATGTAGTATTTTCTTTATTTTCATACATTTATTGATCTTTTATGATTTGAATCAATACCGGAAAAAGATAATCATTTTTAATTAACCGAAATCTAATTTAGAGGACATATAGTACCAGACCTAATAAATAACAAATAGAGGATATAATATCTGCGTTTAAAATTCACAATAAAATCAGATTAAGCATAATGCAGCTACATATATCATTTGCTAATAACAGAATTAAGGACGAATGCAATATTTTTTTGGAAATACACTTTTATAAATACTATTCCATGTTTTTACAGAAAGTTCAGCTCCTTATTTTTAATTAAAATAAATAAATAAAGTTGTATGTATGATATTTAATATTATTGTTAATTCTTTATTTGTATTTCTAACATATTTTTATATTTTATATTATTGTTTATAGGGCACCTGATGAAGTAATAAATTATTACGAAACGTTGTGTTACACAAAATATTATTAACTAATTTATCTGATACATAAAATATCCTTTGAATTATTTATTTTAACTATTCCATGTGTTTAGAAGACAAAAAAAATTAAAAATAAACTTGAAAAAAATTACTTCTGATTGTTTTTAAAACAAAATTTATAAAGGTTCATAAATTAATTGAAATATTTTGAGAACACATTCTATTATCCTCGAAATATTTCAAATGATTTTGTTTTGAAAAGAACCAGAAGTGAACGTTGTTTCGGGTATATTTTTAATTTTAATAAGCAATTTATAACTCATTTATAACCTACAATTCTGTTTTGCTCTGTTTATCATTAGAAATTTGTTGATCTGATTTGAATGAAATTTGATACATTATCAATTGGCACTTTTCACCATTAATTATGTCTTTTAATAATCAATTGCCGCCCAACATCCCCATTTCACGTGCCCCATTAATGTAGTGGGAATTTTTATACACCTAAGTTTTCTTTCAGAAATACGATATTAAAACCGCATTAAACTATTTTTGGTAGTTCCGGAGATTAGCTAGTCCAGACATACAATACATTCTTTTCATTTTAAGTATACGTATATAAATATGTCAAAACTGAAAAGCAGAAAAATCAATCTCCCAGCCTTAAATACACATAGAAAATAATGTAACGTGCGTTGGGGTACAAATTTACGCAATGCTGGATTGTAATTGGCTATAATTTTCATTTGCTTTTTAATTAAATTTGGTCACGGTTAAATGAATTATTAAATGTTATTCTATTTTTTTGTTCATTTTTTATCAAACCAAAATTCAATTGATGTTCGAACAGTTTGCTACAACAATGCTTTATAATAAAAGTGAACTATGGAATAAAAAATGTTTTGTATCAGATAACTTTGGAAATAAATTAATTATATTTATAAAACGTACAATTATATTTTTTCCATTAATTTATACACACGTTGAACTGAAAAGAGTTAAACATGGCTTAAAATTAAAATCCACCTCTTTTTTTGCGTTTTAGGGAACCCTAAGAGGATAATTTTGTTATCTGTCTTTCCTTATTCCTTATTTGAGGCTATGACCGATTACCTATCAAACTCCTAGTTCAAAAATTGCCTACCTTATCCTAATTTCCTATAATTCCTTCATTCGCCCATTGCTATTACATAAGTTGAAGTTTTAAAAATGTAGAAAAATAACAGGACGTGTGCTAAAAGGAAAACAGTAATGGTGCGAATGGCGTCTGTTATGACATAAAGTCGAGAAGCGGACGTTACACGCATTATTATTATTACTATTAATTTTGTTATCTGTCTTTTCGTCAAAAATATTATTCTTTGAAATAATCGTAGCTGTAAGTTGAAATTAACATCAAATACTAAACTCTATAAATTAGTAATGGTGAAAAAAATTTAAGCACGAACATTTTTGAAACCTCGGATCATAATCAAAATTTCCCGTTTACTAGAATCTTGAAATTTGGTTCAAGTAAAGGAAATATTTGGAAAATCGTTAATTCTAAGTGCAATAATTATATACAAATGCTGTACAAATGAATGTTCTATAAACGATAATGCATTTATTATTTGCAGCTTTCGTGGTCATTATTCAAAGGAAAACAGTATGGTTGATTGTATGGTACCCTTGGCGCGCGAGTAACTCGCTCTTGTCCGGTTTTTCTGCTATTATAGTGATTTTGTTTGAATACACAGTTTGTATAAAAATTACATCTTAAACAAAGAAGTTTATAAGGTGTTATTCTACGAAAATCTCGGGAGGCTATGAGAATGCATGGTTTGTTTGTTCATTGTTGTGATATTGTTGTCTACACTGAAGAAGAGAAAAAATAAATAAAAGCTAAGCAAATAGCAATTCTTGTGGTATTATTCTGAATTCACTTGAGAATCCGTTATATGAAAATTTCATCATAAAATGTGAAAACAAATTCAAACATTTATTTATGTTAATGTACCAAAACAGAACGCGAAATTATTGCAAATCAATTTAGTGCCATTCTAATTCAATAAAATGAAGTGTGCTGTTATCATCACATGGTAGAGTTGAAACTCTCACACTCTCATACACAGGTATAGTTTCCTGTCCTCTTTCGTTCACATGCAAAGGCAACGATAAAGAAAAATTTTAGAGACTTTTTCCCTAATGCCTACAATTTTCTCCCCATACTGCTCGACACCACTCGATTTGAAAATTGGGCATTTATACAATATACGACTCAATTCAAAAAAAGTATTTACTTTTGAAGTAATGGATATTTCTTTTTTTGGTTCGATTTTTTGCTTTTGTTTGAGTATAATCGATAAAATCCAAAAAAGTCAGGTACTAAAATGTCAAGGCCCTTTTCTGCACCTAGATTTTCTGGTACTAATCGATTTGTCGACTAAACTCAAAATTTTACAAAATACTGGAATCGTTTCTATACTGAAAATGGTTTTAAAATTTTTCAATATATAAAATTTTCTACTCAACGTGAAAATCTAGTGAGTTATTGAATATTCAGCTCGTTCAGAAAGGAAATCTTTCGTGAAATATATTATTATATACTATGCGTAAATAAATATATATCAAAATCAATCAATGTCTAAATCTATCATTGATCGTTTCAACCCAACTTTAAACATGTTTATGTTCAATATTTTAACGCCTCTTGACTATTATTGGATATTTAATCTAAATTCTAAACATACATATTATATCAGTACCAATCACTGGCCTCTGTCAGTTGTTGTGAACGATGAGTCCGAAACGCATTTCATTCAATTTAAATTGAATTTATTTCTTATCAAGGGGATTATAAGCTGCATTGAACATTTTTGTGAAAAATTCCCATACATTATTTCCTGACGTTTTTATGAAAGAAAAAAAAAATTCTAGATTTGACGAAGTATCTCAGTCGTCCACCATTTTAGAACGTGAGGTTCAATTAAAATATCATATATAAAAGTTTTCGTAACTAAGGAAAAAATAAAAAAACCCGGGTCGCAGTGCCAAAACCCTGCCGACAATATAGTGTATTTGCTTGTATAGGGCCGTGTGGTTTTATACTTTTATTATGTGAAATTAAGTTTGTTTTTGGGCAAAATAAAAAATTTAACCCCTTAATACACCCCTTAAAATAACATTTTTTTTCTTAATTGTAATATTATTATCAATCTAACGTCTACACCGAAATAAATACAGCCTTTAATAAATAAGTCACTATCTGAAAATTAGTATTTTCAAAAAATTTGTAAGTCCGGTCCTGTTGAGCCGATTTTATTAAAATTTTAGGGGCACTTTTTAATTGCTACTAACTGGATAAATGTCAATTTTGAAATGATTCTGAGAATTTTTTCGGTATTTTGGGGCCCAAAAACATTTTTCAACCCCTAAAAACTACCCTTAAAATGGCCCGATTACGCCCATTTTAAATAGGCTTCTTGCGGTGATGGATTTCAACACGTGGGCCAAATTTCGTTAAAATCAATTAACTCTTTCGAAAGTTATTGCCCGCACACATATATATATATATATATATATATATATATATATATATATATATATATATATATATTGAAAAATGTATAATCAGATCCTTTTGATGTTAATAAATTTTAGATCACCTGATGAAGTATTAATATTAATACGAAACGTTGTGAAATAATAATTTGTCTTTTATTTCTTTGATCCTAATTCCTCTAAAATATTTATAATTTATATATATATATATATATATATATATATATATATACGTATATATATAAATATATATATATATACGTATATATATATATATATATATATATATATTATGACCGGCTAACTTCTCCAGTGGTTGCGGGGTCGTGGGTTGTCAAACGCGTGGGAGAAACTGAGCACAATTACGAAAAACCGTGACTTACCTGATAATGCAATTTGAGAAGAGTGGACTAAGCAACTAAAAAAGTAGATATTCTGCTTTGAATTAAGTAATTAAGTGGGCGCCAGACTGATAGTCCACCCTCCAGACACCTCTCCCAGCTCAGCCAACCTGTGGGATCGATGCAGGGGTAGTCAATAACAAAGAAAGCCGGAATAAGAAATAACAAATTTAATTATAAACTTCACTACAGCTAAACCGAAACTTAAAGTTACGTAAGCGAAACAAGAAACTTAGTAGCTAAAAAAACTTGCAGTCCGACCGTTAAAATGCGCCATTTACTTTAGACGGTATCCCAAACAATGACTAAAATTTACTACGCTAGTAACCAGGACAACACTTACTTATTAAACCGGTATAGCGTCACTCAACCACAATGAACTGTCAATTCTTATCAGATATTGAACGTAAAACGAAATCGGGCTACGATACTTAATGGTTGTGATCACAACGTAAATTATCTTAGAAATAAAATGCTTTAGAAATTAAAAAAAAAAAACACAATAACACACATCACATATTAAAAGGTGTCGATATCAAAGACCAGGTTTTCAAATTACAAACCCCGCACTGAGAACTTTACAATTGTATAAAACACTACTAATATTAATGACGGCAATTTTAAGATAACAAAACTATAAATAAATTCACACGAGTTTAGGGATCGAAAACCTGAACTTAGATTTACAAGCAGATCATAGTAATGAAAGTGAGATCAAACAACAATATAATATAGAAGCGTCAGAAAGTACACACGAGAGTCGATACACTTGAATGAAAGATAATCACAACGTTATAAGAAATTAAAAAAAATAGATTGTTACGCTTAAACATTTGTAATAAAAATATGTAAATATGCGATCTATTAGCGCGTAAAATGTAGATGTCTGAATTTATCCGTACAAGGTTATACTACATGATATAGTTCAAGACGTTGTGACAGCTTTTACCGAAAATATACACTTTAATAAGTTTACCAAAGCAAAGTAACTGATATTACTTATTCACGGACAGCGATTAAAATTCTAAATTAATGAACGTTATTTGAATTTTTCACTTGAACACGTAATAGTTAATAAATCGTAATCATACTGCGAAATTACATAACACGGGAACTAACGAAAATTTTAAATACCTTTCTGTTGAATGAAAAAGATTGAAAAGGCACTTCCATTGAAGTTTTCCCACCTGTAGGTCTGGAAACCTGGAGGTTACGTGAGCCAATAACCTGTGCGACGCCTAGAAGATGAACGGGGTCGTCTTGACGAATGAATCCAAGATGGCGGCTCCAATAGATATGTAGAAAGTTGATTTAGAGATTTCTATCAATTTCCACGTGAATCCAAATTTGACAACACAATCACTACTAAAGACAATAGAATCGACCACTAAAAGATATCTTCAATAAGTTCGGCACTCTATTACAATAATTATCCATTTAACTTTTCGACACCATGTACACCAAATATTTGCATAAACCGATACGCTTCACTTATAATAATTCGATACAAAACGGCAAACGAGATAACGAAAATAACGATATACGACGATACGTAGCCTCACTAAACGCGATATTTTTCGATCTTTTTTTTTTTCTCCTGAACCTCAGTCGCCAAACGGCGACCACGCCGTTCCACGGCCGTGTCTCCCGTCCCTCCCAACTCAAACGTCAACCTAAAACTACTCTTTTTTTTTCAATAATCAACTAACTTGTTTTCTTTTTCTCAGCCTGCTGCCATTTGTGAATACATGGCTTACTCTCGAACCCAAAAGACTAAAACTAGGCCAACTAAGTTTTGTTCTTTTTTTTTATATGCAAGGACAGGGCCTTATTTATGGATGTTCTGGGAGTCTCCTAGGGTCCTTATTTCAACTCGTTTCACACCTCCTTTTCCTCCAAAAGAAAAGGACGAAGACCTTTTCTTCTGACCTATGCCATAGCAATGAAAGTGCCTGATGCAACACAAAAAAACAGCACAGCGCGATAACCTAATCAAACAAGTCATTGATAAACTAAAACGAAAACTTGACTATTCTAAATACATTAAAAGTCGTAACGGCACTCTATACCAGTAATAGGCGTAACAGCAAACATAAAAAATTCGCAACTAAATCTGCTAAAGGAACTGGGTAACGATACATGAAGAATTCGTAAGTACATGGTAACTAACGATACATGAAGAATTCGCAACTACACGGTAACTCAATGAAAGCTAAATTCGATAGTCGACACGATCACAACCGAAACTCAACGAAACGACACGAAAAACGAAAACAATACTGCACTATGCCTCCAATCGAAAATCCTACTCTCTATAGTAGTCGATTAGACACACTGCTACGATAGCGGAAATCTAAATATTTCCAACGTCAACACACGTACCACACCCTGCAACATCTTCGACGGGATCATGGCCCTTTTGTCGATCGCACGGTGCAGCACGAAACAGGAATCTCTAATTCCCAAACGATAAACAAAAAAAAAAAAAACAGAAAAACTGTTTGTCAAAGAAAAAATGAATAAATCCAGCTCAAGGTTGAATTATTAAGAATTGCCTCTAAAATTCAGTTTTCTCAAAAACTCGGAATAACGAACTATTCAAAACAAAGGAACATCTAAAGAGGAGTTGAGATAAAAATCCCTTGCGGACCCAAAAACCACGTTAGAATATCCAATGCCGAACCATACGCTACCCAACGAATTCTTGATTGACTGAGGTGGAATTTCATTTAGCTACAGTCGAAAAGACATTTTGTGAAACAAATATTTTGAGTTATAATCCCAAGAATGGCCTCAAAAAAATTTCAAAAATGACCGGACTATAGTTTGCACAGCCATAGCACGCACTTAATGAATAAACATTTGAGCAAAAATCCCAACAATGGACCCAAAATTTCACAAGTGGTGTACTGTGCTTCGTCAATTAATTCAAAATAACTCCAACCTACTGTTTCCTTCTTCATTTGACAAACCCAAAAACCACTTAGTTTGATTGGTGACTATCAATTTTCGAACCTCACAAACTCAGTATCATTAAAAAAGTTGCGAAAATATTCTTCGATACAAAACGGAAGCGAACAATCGAATCAAAATTATCGGTACCGTTACACAGATCTCTCTTTTTAACACAGGTCTATTCATAGGATCCACTAGCACTTTACGGGAAATTAAAGACAAATCGTGAACAAAAAATCAGACTGAAAAGCTTCAGAACGTCTCCAATTAGCAATATTAACTTGACAATCATAAGCCGCAAAAGAATCATGACGCCAAAAAATTTGGACCGCAAAAAGATCTAGCCAAAAAAATCTTTCAATTATAATTCGAGACGAAACGCGCAATCGAAAACAAAATCGAATACAAATCAATTCGTTCCGGTATACAGACTATAAAATTTACTTAAACACGGGCCCCACGTTCTGGGCGTCAATTTATGACCGGCTAACTTCTCCAGTGGTTGCGGGGTCGTGGGTTGTCAAACGCGTGGGAGAAACTGAGCACAATTACGAAAAACCGTGACTTACCTGATAATGCAATTTGAGAAGAGTGGACTAAGCAACTAAAAAAGTAGATATTCTGCTTTGAATTAAGTAATTAAGTGGGCGCCAGACTGATAGTCCACCCTCCAGACACCTCTCCCAGCTCAGCCAACCTGTGGGATCGATGCAGGGGTAGTCAATAACAAAGAAAGCCGGAATAAGAAATAACAAATTTAATTATAAACTTCACTACAGCTAAACCGAAACTTAAAGTTACGTAAGCGAAACAAGAAACTTAGTAGCTAAAAAAACTTGCAGTCCGACCGTTAAAATGCGCCATTTACTTTAGACGGTATCCCAAACAATGACTAAAATTTACTACGCTAGTAACCAGGACAACACTTACTTATTAAACCGGTATAGCGTCACTCAACCACAATGAACTGTCAATTCTTATCAGATATTGAACGTAAAACGAAATCGGGCTACGATACTTAATGGTTGTGATCACAACGTAAATTATCTTAGAAATAAAATGCTTTAGAAATTAAAAAAAAAAAACACAATAACACACATCACATATTAAAAGGTGTCGATATCAAAGACCAGGTTTTCAAATTACAAACCCCGCACTGAGAACTTTACAATTGTATAAAACACTACTAATATTAATGACGGCAATTTTAAGATAACAAAACTATAAATAAATTCACACGAGTTTAGGGATCGAAAACCTGAACTTAGATTTACAAGCAGATCATAGTAATGAAAGTGAGATCAAACAACAATATAATATAGAAGCGTCAGAAAGTACACACGAGAGTCGATACACTTGAATGAAAGATAATCACAACGTTATAAGAAATTAAAAAAAATAGATTGTTACGCTTAAACATTTGTAATAAAAATATGTAAATATGCGATCTATTAGCGCGTAAAATGTAGATGTCTGAATTTATCCGTACAAGGTTATACTACATGATATAGTTCAAGACGTTGTGACAGCTTTTACCGAAAATATACACTTTAATAAGTTTACCAAAGCAAAGTAACTGATATTACTTATTCACGGACAGCGATTAAAATTCTAAATTAATGAACGTTATTTGAATTTTTCACTTGAACACGTAATAGTTAATAAATCGTAATCATACTGCGAAATTACATAACACGGGAACTAACGAAAATTTTAAATACCTTTCTGTTGAATGAAAAAGATTGAAAAGGCACTTCCATTGAAGTTTTCCCACCTGTAGGTCTGGAAACCTGGAGGTTACGTGAGCCAATAACCTGTGCGACGCCTAGAAGATGAACGGGGTCGTCTTGACGAATGAATCCAAGATGGCGGCTCCAATAGATATGTAGAAAGTTGATTTAGAGATTTCTATCAATTTCCACGTGAATCCAAATTTGACAACACAATCACTACTAAAGACAATAGAATCGACCACTAAAAGATATCTTCAATAAGTTCGGCACTCTATTACAATAATTATCCATTTAACTTTTCGACACCATGTACACCAAATATTTGCATAAACCGATACGCTTCACTTATAATAATTCGATACAAAACGGCAAACGAGATAACGAAAATAACGATATACGACGATACGTAGCCTCACTAAACGCGATATTTTTCGATCTTTTTTTTTTCTCCTGAACCTCAGTCGCCAAACGGCGACCACGCCGTTCCACGGCCGTGTCTCCCGTCCCTCCCAACTCAAACGTCAACCTAAAACTACTCTTTTTTTTTCAATAATCAACTAACTTGTTTTCTTTTTCTCAGCCTGCTGCCATTTGTGAATACATGGCTTACTCTCGAACCCAAAAGACTAAAACTAGGCCAACTAAGTTTTGTTCTTTTTTTTTATATGCAAGGACAGGGCCTTATTTATGGATGTTCTGGGAGTCTCCTAGGGTCCTTATTTCAACTCGTTTCAATATATATATACATATATATATAAACATTTTTAAAAATGGTGCCAAAGTGTTTAGGAGATTATGAAACGTCGAGAAATTTTGGTCCGACCCCTAGGTCCCGCCATCCGACCGACGCCAATAGTGTATGTTGCCATATGGCAAATACACTAATAAACACTTCAAAAATAAATATCGTTTACAGATCATCATTTTCATATTCAAAAATACGTAAATCATAAATAATGCAAATAGAAATTGCGTAAATGTTATTGTAAAATAAAGTTGTGATTTTTTGAATTGTTACTGATGGGAAGAAGTAAGACTTATAATCACTATTTCTGTCAGTCAGCCATCTTGGGGCGGTTTCTAGCATATGGGTACAATGGATTGCGGTACTTGGTAAATCTAGTAACTTTACTCTGCAGAACTAAAACTCTCTCACTCGCTCACAAATGTAATTTCGCGTTCTCTCTCGTTTACAGTGCAATAAAACAAGTTATTCGAACAGATTAAACGTTTTTCTTGTATTATCTTAGACCTTTATAGAAATTAAATATTCTATTACTTTTAAATGAAGCCATATGTGCCAGTCATTTGCGTTTTTTATTTTTTGAAAATAGCAAATATGTTCCATAGATAAATAGACAACTGCGCAACCATAGATCAAGGCGAAAGTTGAAAGACCGCAAACTTAGTTAATAAAATTAATATTCACACACATATTATCTGATTATTTATGCGCAGACAAATCATTTGTTATACAGGAAATAATGACGTAATAATTGTGTGCATTCGGTGTAATTATGTATGCATTTATTTAATCTCGTAGAAATAAGCATACTACACAAAAATACTAAACATCTATTTTTTTTTACAAGGCATTAATAATGTTTAATGGCTTAATCAACTAAATATCTTATAAAATAATATTTAAGCCGTGTCCGCCCAAAAAATTATTATATATTATACGCTGCCAGCTGAAATACGGCCTATAAGTCTTAGGTCAGTATGTATTTTCTATCGTATCGTTAGAATGTCTGATTTAAAACTAATGTCGTCTCACTTAAAGTAAAAAATAAATGAAATAGAACAGAAAAAAATACAATTTATATAGAGATGAAAAGTTTTTAGACAATGTTACAACAAAGTTTGAAGATTAAAAATATGCCAAAAAATTTGATATAGCAAGTTTGCTCTTTTGATCTCACTTTAAAAATCCACACCCACGGAATCGAATCGACTGGGCATGACAGTCTAGGAGTCTCCATAATAATTAAGCACTGCCCAGCTAGTTGAATTTAACGAATTTTGTTATGCAATTGGGCAGCATATTATTTCTGTACCTATTATTACGTCGACTCTTCTATGCCTCGCTTTTAGGTGAAGTTAGTTTGGCAGAGATAGCAATGCGTCAAGGATTATAGATAGTCTTTTGGTTATCATGACAGTTCTATGCCCTCCTCTTTCTTTACTTGAAATCGAGTTCGAAATCTACGCTTAAATATCGATTTACAACCTAACGCTGTGCTAGCTGATAAAAAAATCACGTTTTTTGTTTGATAGATGAAAAGAGGGAAAGTTTAAACATTGTAACATATATCTTTCTTTGTTTAAAGATGTTAAAATGGTTAATTTCAAAGGTTTTTTTGTTTTGTGAACTCACCGTGTAAGACAGTTTGCCAACTTGATAGAGAAATATATGTAGATAATTCTTACCTGAAACAAAAAAGAGTCGATGTTAAAAAAATATCACTATGATTTTACATTGTTCTTTTACAGGAGAGACCAGGCCATTTTTTAAAGATTTTCCACTAGGTGGCCAAACGAAAGTTACCCCCCCCCTCCCGTACATAATTGAGTTGAAAAACATTATAGGAGACAAGTTATTTTTACAACAATATATACGCATAAATCAGGAAAATTAATTTTTAATGTTATTACAAGTTAGCACTTGAGATATCAGTTGAAAAACAATGTTTTCGTAGCAATTATATGCATTTTTGTCTATGGTCGTAAATCAAATTTGCATGTGCGATTATTACGTAAGCGATTGATTTGAATATTCGCGATCTTAATGCGTGGGATTGAATCATCTAATTTATGTTTATGCGAGATCCGGAAATTGTGAAAGTGTTCTCGGTTCGTTTTGATTTAATTATTATTTTATTATAATTTGCACTGATTTTTCACTCGGCACGTGGTAGAACATGATTAATAATAACAAGTAATTAAAAAACACTTGAAAATTCTACAAATAATTCTTTATTACTCGACGATCGTTTCGGACAATAAGTCCATCCTCAGGAGTACAAAACTTATACTCAATAAGTTTATAAGTTTTGTACTCCTGAGGATGGACTTATTGTCCGAAACGATCGTCGACTAATAAAGAATTATTTGTAGAATTTTCAAGTGTTTTTTAATTACTTGTTATTATTATTTTATTATTAAATTAATCTATAAAGGAAATGTTACTTCTAAATGACCGTGAGTCATCACAATATTAACGTTAACAATTTTTTGAATATAAATCTTAGTCGATTTTTGAACATATATTTTTGAAAAACTTTTGTGGCCAGATCGTGGTTACTACGTGGCCACGGCAAATCACTACGTAGGCATTTGGCCACCTAAGCACTTACTTAAAAAATGGCCTGAGAGAGACCCTTACGAAATCTTTCCAGCCAAGGGATTTTACACGAAAAGACCAGAAAAAAATGGCTATATAGATATTGTAAATTATAGACGCTCAGAAATGGGTAGACAAATAGGTGACAAATTAAGTTGATGAAGACGTTGTTACATTTTCTATTCTTCTACTTCAAACGGAAATGGTATCCTCCCCAATTTCTTTTTAAAGAAAAAAAATGTGCAATGTCTCGTAACTATTACAAAAAAATGGCTTAAACGGAAATACCGCACAAAAAAAGAACATAAAACATTTTTTCAAGCGAATATATATAAAAATTTTAACAAAGAAAAAAAGTATAACACACATACATACATTATAAATCTCACTATAAACCACAAGCAAGTTAAAAGCGGTGGACCATGAGATAAAAATCTACCTGAACTGTGAACAGTTTAACATATTCGGGGGCTGTATTTATATTTATTTACTTTTTTATTCACGCAAACCCCGCGTTTCTCTTTACATATACTCACGCAAGTTGTACTTTTGTGAAGAAAAACATATTCCGGAATATTTCAGTTCGCGGTCAACGTGGTTCTAATATAACAATAGATTGTGGGATAGCTTTGATTCGTATTATCTAACAATAATACTCGTAGGTGTGTTTGAACCGATCGGGGTAGAGTAGTGGTGAGAACAGTATCCTCGTATTCGAGAGGTACTAGGTTCAATTCCAGATGTAGCTATAAAACTTTTTCTTGCTACCTCTCGCCTTGGTTTCTGTCCATTAATTTTAGACAAATATCGAGATGGTTCCTTATTCGAGACCCATGGTCGTTGACCTCTCAAGCTTCTGCGCACTCATAGTTTCCTATATTTCTTTCATTCGTCCTTTCTTACTAATTAAGTTGAAATTAAACTTACCAAAATAACGAAAGTGTTGATAGTTGAAAATAGTAGTGGCGCCTTTTATGGACACAATGTCGACAAACGAACCTTTGCATTACTACTATTATTATTAAGGTAGTTGTCGTGGTACAATATTGTCAAAAAGTTACAGATTATACGCGCCACAAAAGTATATTAGCTTGTAGCTAAATGATCCATAATTTGTACGCAAGACTGTACCCGTGGAAACGTAACCCATACAGTATTCATATGCATGTATACTTTTCTATAAATTGTTGAGCTTTAAACCGTTATTTATAAATAATTAGACGGTCAAAATTTTTTTCTCATTTTTTTAAACTCATAACAAATGCATTGAAAGACTGTCAGTTTTTGAAAAGTTTCTGACAGTTAGTTCTTTTTTTATAAATAAGAAACTGGTTAAGAACTACAGAGATAGTATACATTCAATGTTAATTATCCAATTTTTAATTAAATTTATCTCGGATTATATACGGTCGATCGACTTCAAATGTTCAGGGTAATTGTATTAGCATGTTCTTAATAAGTATACAAAAATTAAGAATTTTCTGACGGTGTGCCTTAACCACGACAACTACCTTAGTAATAATAATAGGCGTGTTTGGTGTATTAGAGTGCAGTAAACTCAGTGAAATTTACTCTGAAAAGTGTATGTTAGGTTTACCACATGTGCACACATAACAAACGGACCAGTGACAAATTTCACAACAAGGTTAAGATTTGGGTTAGAGTTGAACAGAAAGACAAGTTGATTTTATATTTTATATTTTTATTATATTGAAACTGATTCATTTTAATACACAAAAAAAAGTAAAAAGTCGGGACTGCTAGTGTTTACACCTTTATTTCGACACTGAGATACCAAACAGATCACTTGTATTTTAACAAATACAATAATGTAAAAAGTGTTTACACTATTTAATTTGGAACACACCTAATATGGTAGAAAACACAGAGGTGGATCTAGGAGACATTTAAGAATTTCGCAAAAAAATCTCTGGTCTCCATACCAACACAAATTTATTGTTACTCTTACATTTCCTTCTGTAACTTCATTAAATTCGTCTTCAATGACATTTATGTAAGTGAAAAATTTTAAAATGAAACATTTGAAATTGTAAAGTAGGTAGACTGCTAGGAGTCGAAAAAAAAAGTTCCTATAAACTATCCCGTTAATACAATGTTACACAATGTTTTCGTCGCATATTTAGAATGTGTAAAAAATACATAGCGTAATTATCCCACTTTTTTATAAATACAAATTTATGAATAAAATATAAGTTATTTTGTGTTTCAATAAGAATACAATAAAAATATACATGGTGTCTCAGAACGATTGCATACGTCTAGTACAGTGAAATAGAGAAACAATTTTCGAGCAGAAAAATCCCTAGACATTTTTTGATTCGATGTACTTTTAATGAAATACTATTTATAATGAGATATTAATTAATTAGTTATCACTAACAAGTTGAGAATTACGCGTGAATTAATAATATGTTTATGTTTTTCGGCTCAACTTATTGGTAATAATATCGCATTAACCCGTTGTGTGCCAGACCTAAAAGTCTGACAGTGTGCTAGTGGTACTTAAACGTACCGTTATTTTCCAGACGAATTTCTCTAACACAGCTCACTAAATCGTTGATTTCGTATTACTGGTACCTTAAAGCTGCATTACAGATCCTGTACGTATATTATGTTAGGTTGGTGTCACTATTGTTTGAAGTTTTATTAGATAGAATTATATGACGAAAATATGTTTGTGGGAATACAAAGGCTCAAAAAGCGGTACTTTTGAGTACCACTAGCACACAATGGGTTAAAGTTACATAGTATTAAAAAATGTCCAAGGACATTTCTGAGCAGAATTTTTTCTCTATGTCACTGTCTTGTCTCTAGGCGACTGTTCTGAAACATCCTGTACAAGATCATCTAGTGGTGAAACTGTTACATATCAATTTAATTTCACTTTTTATAACAAAAACGTGTAAAGTGTAAATGTTATGGCATAAGCCATAAACATGCTTATTATTCAAGAATTAGTACGCAATCATACATTTTATACAATTTGACATAACTCTTCTTTGTCAGATAAATATCCTAACTGCTACGGCGTATCTTTGCCTAAGGCAAGAAACTCAAATAATGCCCACTTTGGAAAATGTGTACCTAATTTAAAATAATTTAAATATAAACGGTAATTAATTTCAAAGCTTATGTACAGGTGGTGATTATTTATAACTCATCTTTAAAGTTCAATTCCAAATATATGTTGAAATGGAAAACAGTATGACGGGTAATTGGAATAATGAAAATAAATCAATTTAAACACTCATTGATTGCAACGTTTCGTCTTTTCTTTAATTAAGACTTTGTCAAGCTCTAAAAATTTTTTACAAAAATTAACATTCATATAATAAAAATATTAAACATTAATGCCAAATTGCATATTATATCATAGTTTAACTACCGTTTAAACATATTGAGGTTAGTCACACCATTGTTTCTGTTTAGTAAATTATTTAATCCGTAATGTTTAATATTTTTATTATATGAATGTTCATTTTTGTAAAAATTTTTTAGAGCTTGAAAAAGTCTTAATTAAAGAAAAGACGAAACGTTGCAATCAATGAGTGTTTAAATTGATTTATTTTCATTATTCCAATTACCCGTGATACTGTTTTCTATTATTTATAACATTTCATGTATCGTCAATTTTGTTACAAGATTGCCTTTAGCATTCTGTTTTGCAAAAGATGTTACTATCCATCTCTTCCACTGATACGATTTAAGTTGTGTCGCAACCGATTAGTCGGACAAGATCTTTTCCTTCCCTACGACTCAAGACGTATGTCTGTGAAGCTGTGGAAACAAAAATCCTTCAATTGAACATACTTACGGCAACTGAATAACAAATTCGGTCGGACCGATTTTAAGCACAACTGCTAGTGGATTATTGTTGGTTCGGTCTAGTAGACACCTCGTCTATTTGTAGAATATGAAGGCGAAATTTTACAACTAGCATTTTGATTTTTTAAAATTTTAATGGTCTAAATGAAATATTGAAATTTCGCAAAGAATCAAGTTCTAAACTGCAAACTGGTGAAAATGTTATTTGAATTTTCAATTTATTACTGAAAATATGAATTTGGTTCAAATAATACTAGCAAATAATGAGCTTAACATAATAATAATAAAAAAAGCACAAATCTATAATTTATTTTTTACCGAAATGATTTTCAGAATATTTTTTGTACTTTAAGGTAGTAGTCATCTATAATTTTTGTTAAGTTTATGAAAACGATAATTTGAAAGCAACGTTTCATGTAGAAATCTGTTTTATAATTTTAACTTGATAAGTTTGCATCGGGTCAGCTATGACTATATAACTAAAGTATAAATTTAAGGCTGCTGTCCATTAATTTTTTTATATCATGTGCAATGTTATAAATAGTAAAATAACGTTATTAGTACTTTGTCAGAAAAATGTTCAAACAGCTTGTAGTTTAATGTTAGGATTAATTGTATTCACAGCGTGTAATGAATATCATTTACACAAAAGACTTTTACAAACGAGAATGAGTGTATAGAAGAACAGAGAGAAAGTGACGTTTAGGAGCGAGTGAGATAGGAGGAATGAAGAGAGCAACTGTTAGAAATAAAGCTCCTTAAGTCAGAGTTGGGACACCGCATGACAATTTTTTATTGGTGCATCTAGTTCACCATATTACATAACATAAAGTCTCGTTTTCAGATGACCACTGGTTCGATTTAAATTTGATATTTATATAGGAGTGCTTTAGACTGCATTGAGATTTGACATAAAACGATACGACGTCTGGTGATAGAAATTTAAACCATAACCAAATTACATTTTACATGCTGTTAGTATTACTATTTATATGAAAAATGGCGGATTCGACATTACATTTGAGTTAAGAACCGCCCATATGTCAAATTCTTATAGTAAGGGTAACGCTGAATTTAAAAAAATCAATTTAAAGGGGAATAATGTAATTAGTGTCGCTAACGAGTTTTTTTATGGCTTTTCTCGCGTTAATTTGGTAGAAAATTTATCTTAGCCAGAGCGTCAACAGATAAAAAGTACTCTATGTCTTAAATTTGTTTGGTTAAAATCGGTTCAGCTATTCTAGAGAGATCCTAGTGTAAATAGATAGACGGTGAAAAATTCTGAAAATTTGTTTTTCTGTTTAGGTGTCATATAAAATAGATTATCCAAAACTCCAAAAATTATGATTTTAATATTTTTTAATGCTCACTGTAGATAAACGGAACAAGGCCAAAAAAAGTTTGTTTGTTGTATTTTATTTATTGCTTTACAGTTCGACAAATTTTGTATTTTCTTCGAGACCATTGAGCAAAGAACAAACAAGCATAGTTTTTACCTTTTAACTTGTTTAAAAAATAATGTATTTAATATTTTCAGCATCATAAGAACTCAATATTAGATAAATCAATTACTTGGCATGAATTCATTGCATTCTTAAAAATGTATCGCCAATAGATTAAACTGAACTTTAAAAAAAAAACCGCCATAATCTATTTCCGTTTTTTCTGTAAATGGCGGCCGGTGACCCAGCTTTTACTCTATGAGCTCTAGTGTTAAACGTCAACACATAGAACGTTATCGTATAACGCTTTTAATCTAAAGACACCTACATGTGTTAATTTCTATTGTAAAATAGAAGATTAAGCACGTACTTAAGCCATTTTAACTTCCTGCTTGAGTGCCACTGCATAACATGTTACATTTGTCATGTGTTACATGATTAAGGGAAATATTTAAGATACTGTAAATATGCGGAATAATCAACACTGTTTTCTTATTTTCAACTTATCAGAAAACGGGTAATCATTTTTAAATCAAGAAACACAAACCAGCCGTAAGTAAAAAACGATAGAACTTCGTATGTGTATAAAGTTTCAAGATCGAATAAATTAAAGTGGGTCAAAAGAGGATTAAAAGATTTGACCCCAAACAACTAACTAAGTAACAAAGGAATTTATTAAGCTTGTAATTAGACTGCAAACAAATTTCACTAAACAGTAGGAGGTTGGTTACATCTGTTTAAGCTAGCGATTCTTGTAAAATATGTAATTTCTTAGATAAGCTATTGTCTGTAATCTCTCTTAATCAAAGGTTAGTTACCAGATCACAGAAACTGCATTGATTTCGTTCACCTGTCATTTTAGTCTGAACCTCTTGACCAAAATCATACTGTCGAATTTTCGTTACCTATGTTCACGCAAGTTTTGTTGCCTGCCAAAATTTTATTCTCAAGTAACTTCAAAAATAGTTTTGTGGGATTCCATGAAGCCATTCGGTTATTAGATAAATAAAAAATTAAAAGTCAGACATATCAACAAATTCTACTAAACGGTAGTATGATGGCTGTTGCGGTTGCATCGCCCCCTTAAACTAGTTAGCTTTATCTAAAGCGCACCCACTAATATACGAAGGTGTTTCTAACAAGAGACACCTCCGTATCTCTAAGTAGAAGTGTGTTCTAGATATAAAAATAGTCAAATTACAACACAAATATTAAGGCAGTTCAATGAACGATAACTGATAGGAATTATGAGCGACATAGCGCTTAAGTAGTTTCGTGGCGCCCATCAGACGTCACTGCATTCAAAACATTCACGTTTTTAGTGTATTTGCCATATGGCAACATACACTATTGGCGTCGGTCGGATGGCGGGACCTAGGGGTCGGACCAAAATTTCTCGACGTTTCATAACCTCCTAAACACTTTGGCACCATTTTTAAAAATGTTTATATATATATGTATATATATATTTATATATATATATATATACGTATATATATATATATATACGTATATATATATGTGTGCGGGCAATAACTTTCGAAAGAGTTAATTGATTTCAACTAAATTTGGCCCACATGTTGAAATCCATCACCGCAAGAAGCCTATTTAAAGTGGGCCTAATCGGGACATCTTAAGGGTAGTTTTTAGGGGTTGAAAAATGTTTTTGGGCCCTAAAATACCGAAAAAATTCTCCGAATCGTTTCAAAATTGAAATTTAACCCTCTGGCAGTAATTAAAATGAGTCCCTAAAATTTTAATAAAATCGACCTTACAGGACCGGATTTAAAAATTTTAAGAAAGACTAGTTTGCAGATAGTGAATTATTTACTGAAAGGTGTATATAACTTGGTATAGAGGTTCGATTGATAATAATATTGCAATTAAGAAAAAAAAATGTTATTTTAAGGGGTGTATTAAGGAGTAAAATTTTTTATTTTGGCCAAAAACCAACTTAAGCTCGCAAAATAAAGCCACACTGCCTGTATAAGCAAATACACTATATTGTCGGCAGGGTTTTGGCACTGCGACCCGGGTTTTTTTGTTAGAAAACAATAAATATCTATGAAACACATGTACAAAGAATTGGTTTGGTACTGTGATAAAATAAATATACTGTTATTTTGTAATCATACTTTGTTTCTGATAAAGATTGTGCCTTCGTTATATCGGGTTTCTTAAAGCGTTGGCGGGAACTTTGAATAGACAATTACTTTAGAATGTGATATTATAGTTCACTAACGTCATAGCATAATTTGGTTTTGGTTTCTGGCAGGTACATTGGTCAAATAAACAAGTGGAATTCTGTATTAACTTCTAAATCACAAAAAGATAATAGACTTGACATTTTCTACAAGCATGATAAGTTTTTATAAAAAGAATACGTTTTTTAAGATGCAAGCCTTAAAAGAATTGCAAAAATCAAAATCTTACATACTTCGTTTTGAAAATGACAATATTTGTAAAACAAATTACGCTGCTTTCAATAAGCACAAGCAAATGTCTGTACCTCTTTTAGTTTCAAGCAAAGTTTCCTAACTTTTTTGGATCACTTTCAGAAAAAAAAGATTTAACAACGTTCCGTAGTCCATCATAGATAATCTTATATGAAATATATTTTCAAAAAATAATTTCTCCAAAAATTAAAAAAATGGGATTTTTTTAAATGTTCAAAGGAAAATTTTTGACAAAAACTCTTTGGCACTTTAAATTTCAAAGGGGTATTAAGGGTCATTTTTCGAAAAAAAAAATCACCAAATTTATTGGGTAGGTACCGCGTTCTACTGCCCCTGCCCTATTTTCAAAGTATTTTATTAGGTATATTGATTTCCTAAACGGTGGCCTCTCTTGACTTTCTCAACGCTCCTCATTGCCCTCTGAATCCACTCCCATGGAAGACTCCAGCGTCCAACGGGATGCGGTACCGCCCTTGCTGGGAATCTATGGTTTAAACTTTCAAAGGTTTTGTTGTGATTTCTTGAAAACTTTTAGCTTCTAAACTAGAAAAAATACAGACGTTTGCATGTACTCTGTCGCATTGAATCAGCGTGTCATTTTCTACATTTTCACAAGCATTGTAAGTTTGAAAAAATTGTGAGAGATTTTTACCAAAAATTTCAGATATTTTCGGAACCAGTTTTTATCATTATCAGTTCACAAATTACTGTTACTGTTCTAGCTTCGCATTACTACTCTTGTTAGATCTTAGTTCTCATATGATAAATTAACAGGTAAATAACGTAACTTGACAGATATTCAGCAAAATAGCACAAATATATACTTATAGATGGAATGTACATATAATATAATGTAATATAAGGGGGTGTTATCCGGTCGGATTGACATGAAGAGCCAGCGTCAGACATGAGCTTGAAGTTGATGCTACTGTAAGCAGCTCGAGTCGGAGATCCGATGGCGGCGGCATTAAGAAGACTGCGGCTGCACCAGAGTGCAACAACACTTCACGGTACAAAGCTAATATTACATATAACATGAGTGTAATATACATACGTAGTTCAAGTGTGTCGCGTTTACATAAATTATCTAGAAACAGAAATGAAAACTTTTTGGCACATCCTTCCATAAAATAGCTGCTTTTCATGCCTACAGAGTAGGGTTTGCAATCCCGCATTCCGCATTACCGCATTACAGCGGTTTCCCGCATGCCAAGAGACCTGCGGAATTCCCGCATATGTGCTGTAAATCCCGCGCGGGAAATTTTTTGAACTTTTTCAGGTACATACAGAAAATTCAATCTAATATTTTTGTCCACAATCCTGCGATTTTTCTTAATATTATAATAAGTAACTTTTATTTTCATGATTTGTGATTTTTTGTTTGGTTTTTTTAACAGGAAGTTATATTTTAATTCTGATTTGTTAGATGTTTATTTATACGTACAACTTTAAAATTTAAATACACGATAAGTTCGTTAATCGTTACGTATTTATAGTTGACTAAATAAATATTACCAATTAATAATTGTCGGTTGATCGATCTCTTTGACTTCTAGTGTCAGCAATTTTTTTTTATTTCTTTGAAAGTTTAATTTTACTAATCAGCAAGAAGTACGTTAAGTAAATAGAGACAATAATATCTATGGATAAGTAACAAAAGTCATATCATATGTTATTGATATGCTAATTTCTGTTAATTCTTAGATAATAGTTAATAAACATAGTTTTTAATGTGCATAGTGTAAGGTAATATTATTTTTGATGTCGGTAAAAGTAATATTTTCTCTAAATATAGTTGTTCCCAGCACTTATGATGTAAAATTAGCAAACGTTAGATAATAAAGAACACGTTGACAGACATTAGACAGAGATGGTCTGTTCTGAATGCGTGGGGTCGTAGGTGGATACGGTTCTCAGAAATAATAAATTATTAGTTAAAAATGTAACGACGTACTTGAAAAGGACAGAAAGACGAAGGGGCAGTTCGGAGACGCTTAACAGTTACTGATGAGATTTGGAAGTGAACAGTTGTGCTTGTCTTTGCATATTATTCTATTCAGAATGTGTTATATTCCAATAATAATTGCAATTAATCTGTGTAAATTGTATTGTGATATTGTGCCAGCATTTCCAGAGATTAAGGTAGGTCTCCAAGCCTACTGAGTATTTATCATAGATTTATAATGTTTGCGAATGCAAGCTTAATGAGTATTTCATATGAAGTTAATACATGATCATGGGCCTATGTGATATGACCATATTAGGGATGAGAAAAGTGTATATCGGCAAATGGTTGTGATACCATGCCGTAACGATAATTTCTGTTTGTGTGAATGCTGACAACAGTTTGAAGGTACTGTGTCTATGGCATCAGTTGGATACTGCTCTGCCTTGGATGAATGCTGACAACAGTTTAAAGGTACTGTGTCTATGGCATCAGTTGGATACTGCTCTGCCTTGGATGAATGCTGACAACAGTTTAAAGGTACTGTGTCTATGGCATCAGTTGGATACTGCTCTGCCTTGGATGATAGTTGACAACAGTTTGAAGGTACTGTGTCCATGGCAATGGTTTAAATGTACTGTTGCCTTGTATGTGTGGTGATAACAGATAACTGTATTGAATCGTAATTGGGTCATAATGTATATAATAAATAATTAGCTATGATGATATAATATGTTGTTTGAATCTATGAATACTCATATGCATTTTATGACAGGAACATGTTGATGACCGCTGGAATCTGACCTCACGTCTCGGCAATCGCAAGGATCCTGACAAGTCCTGACAATAATATGTGTTTACGTATGGTATGTGGTTATCCTGACAAAAATTATATAACTACTATTATACTGTATTGACCGTAAGACTCAATACAGTATGTATATATGCGATGTTGTATGTCATCGTTAACGATACGATATTATATTTATTTATATTTATAATATGTGAGTATAATATAAAAGAAAAAAAAAATTTCTCACGTCTTACAATAGGTATATATTGCTTACCTGTTTGATTTCTACATACCAAGAATTATTTATATATTTTTTTTAATATAAACATTCCACAATAATAGCATTATTTTCATATATAAATATATATTTTTAAATCTCTCGCGGGAATTACAGCGGGATCCCGCTGTAAAGGCAAATTTACCGCAAATTTACAGCTGGAAAAAAAAGACTGCGGGATTGCAAACCCTACTACAGAGTAATCAAATACAGAGATAACCTCAGGGATGAACCCAGGTTTTTTATGGCTTATTGAACTCCAATGGGGCCCCATTTTTGTTAGATTAAGAATCCTTTAAACGAGGTTAAAAATTCATTTTTAATAACATTAAAATCAGAACTGAAACTTGACGACCTGACCAAACAAATGATACTATAAATTCTCCCAAAAAATAATTTATTAAATTTCACCCAAAAAAATTGTCAAAATTCACCAAAAAAACTAACAATATACACCCAAAGAGCTGTCAAAATTCACCCGAAAAACTGTCAAAATTACCCAAAAAAATGTCAAAATTCTCCCATGATAATGATAATTAGTAATATTAATTATTTTTTACTATTGTTAATGAAAAAGTATTAAAGATGGTAATTCAATTTTTATGGACTTTTGATATTTGGGGGCCCAAAGCTTATGCCCTATTTGTCTCTATGTAAATCAGCCCCTGGATAACCTCATTCCGTCAGATAAGAGTGGGAGATAACATCATCCAGCGGACTGTCAATACTAAACGGTCTTCTAACTGACGTCATTCATGGAACTAGGGAGCCTGTGTTCTTCTAATAACGAACAAGAAACTTGTTGGAAGTTCGGTGATGAAGAACTCTTCAAGAGGAATAAAACTCACAGCATGTTTAAAGTTCAGTACTGAAATTGTGGAATGAACTTACCAAGAGAAATGGAACTCTGAACTTATTCGAAGTTCAGTGGCGAAAAGAATTCTTCGGGAGAAACAGAACTCAGAAGTAGTTTGATGCTAGCCGTGAAAAGAACATAAATAAATAAAATTCAAGACTTTTTTGAAGTTCAATTTTGAAGCTCAGATTATAATGTTTTTATAGTACCGATTCTCTACTTAAATAATTATCGAAAGCGAATGTGCACTGTAAAAAATGGGTGTAAAATTACATTGAAAGTTAATGTAAAATTCCCTCAATTTTCTAGGTAATTTTACATTATTATTTATTTTTACAAGGAGATGTGTATAAAAACTTGAACTTTCTGTGTAAAATTAAACAAATTTGGTGTTTATACATAAAGTAAAGTAAACTTACATAGACTTATGTAGTTTTAATGTAATTTATTGAGCAATATTCCACTGAAGTTTGTAAAAATTACATAGTACAATGTGTAATTACATAACAAAATGTAAAACTTAAGTGATGTAAAATTACGAGTCATTTATGATAGTAACCATTTTGACCGGATAATTTAGCGGTTATTTAACCGGCTATCTATAAAACAAAAGGCTGCTTTAGGTTTTTCTATCTCAGAAGAGCAAAAAAAAATTGTAATTATTTCATTAACTAATTTGTATTTTTAATCATTTCAGTTTTGCCCGAAGAAGTTAAAACGAATTAACGAAACGTCGCAAATTTTTTAATTTAGTTTACTATATTAAAATTGAATTGTCCAATTTCCTGTTAAATAATAAAAAAAAAACTTATTAATTATAACGGACGTGAACAATATTCAGAACTGTATTGAATGCTCAGTCTATTCCTTATATGGTCTAAGGTGCCGTCGTCATTCCTTTGAGTGTACGCATGCGTACCTCTACTATTCTAAGCGTGCACAGGCGCACTGGTAAATCCACGGTAAATCCCCAAGCAGCGTTTCTATTGCGAGTTATGTATTATAACTCTTGTAAGCTAATTGTTATCAACAGGTAAGTTTCTTTTATTTAATACTTGTTTTAAGGTGCTAGCTGGGGTATTAATTAATAATGTAATTTCAATGTAATTCCTGTAGTCAAAGTTTTTCCTGTGTGAAAAATATAATTTACATCAATATTTCCACAGAAATCAAAAGGGAAAGTTATATGTATGTTTAATCAATGCTATCAAATATTTAAAATGTATGTTTTTTTAGGTTACATCAAGAATATATTCAGTTTCATCATTTTTTAGTACCGCCAAGACAAACATATCCAGTGCACCTAAACTGGGTGTTGATATTTCGGCCATGCCAATGGTTATTGCAGGTTACAATTCTAAAATATGCTGGCAACAATTCGACATCTGGTTTTTAACTCCAAAACTTATTGCGGACTTGAAAAAGGTAACAAAACATTCTTCCAGTTATTATTATTTCTTATATTTTGTGACAGAAGTATCATTTTTGTTTTTTTAATAAATAAATACATTGTTTAAGCAGTACCGTCTTTTTTATTTTCCTTTCCCATTCAAAAATCTTGTGTGTAATTTTACATTTAAATATGTATTATTTTACACACATATTACATAAACGTAAGTAAAATTGGAGGGTATGGGTTAGGGAATTTTACACATTTTTTGGAAAATTACATTTTTTTTGTTTAAAATATTACATATTTGTATGTAATGAGGGTTACACAACTATATGTAAATTTACAGGAAAACATGTAGCATTCCATATAGTGTGTAAAATTACCAAAATAATCTAGGGCATTATTTGGACCCTAGATTATCTGTGTAATCGGCCTTCTCAGTTTTTACAGTGTGTATTAAAATTTGGGCCAAGATAATTTGTTCAATGTAAATAATTGCTAGATTGTGACACCATCGAAATTCGGTGAAGCAATGATATTTACAAATTAAACAAGTCTTCATATTGTTTATATTATTACCAATAAACGATTCTGAATGCTTCTTTTTAACATGCTTTTGTGAGTGGTCCCGACGAAACCCGATTCATACACAAGCACGTTAAAAAAGAGCGTTCAGAATTGTCTGTTTAGATATAAATTTTACTTTATGTAAACCGGGTTTAAATTCCAATATGCAACGAGCAGTGAATACAATAGATGAGCATATACCATGCACATGAAAATGAATTCCTACAGATTGTCACAAAATAAAGTTGCGATGTTCAAGAGATTAGCAAAATGGTCACCGATTTTACATTACCTAAGTAAAAAAATAGAAATAAAATTCAAAAAAGCTCAAAAGAAGTTAAAAATGCAAATGAGTCATTCCATCGTACAGAAACAAAATAAAATGGAAAACTGACTATATATCTAACGTTTCGACAACGTTCCTGTCATCATCCTAAATCCTAACTCAATGCGATGACTTTGTCTTTAGCCAATCTAATTCAAGATTTTTGGGTCACAATTCTACATAGAAATAGTAGTGAAGCTATTATGGTGACTTAATCCCCAAATTGTGAAATATGCTCTCGGGAAATAACAAACTGTGGTCGCAAAAATCCTTTTATTAGTTATTTTATTAGCTGTGATTAAGCACTAAGCTTCACAAAATTTGGTTTGCTGCTTAAAAATTGGAATTGAATTACGGGAAAACAAATTAATATTTTGAATTTTTTCTTTATAAACTTATGTTAAAAATATAGACATATATTTGGCTTGCTCAATAATTTTTTTCAGATATAATTTTTTCTGTACAAAAGTTTGTGTAAAAAATATGCTACTTTTTTCGTTTTTATCTGATTTTAAATCAATTATTTAAATCAAATAAACTGTAAAAACTTGACTAAGTCATATGGGAAGAATTGTACGTATCTCTTGTGTATTTTGAAGCATTGAATGAGATTTTCCATAGAAATTAGAGGTTTCTGAAACGTGAATAAGCGCATTTTACCTGCAAACCCAACTGTTGGTAGGATAGAGCTATGCTGGTGAAAAAGGGAGCATATTGAACAGTTGGTACACAGTCACCTTAAAAATTGGAAATTACTTTGACAGACGTCTTATATTTTGAAGCAAAGTGTATATATGCACTCATATGTATAACAAAAGCGGCGGTTACAACAAGCACGCATTTACATCGAAGTGTTATCAGAGAAAAGTCATGAATAGAAATACTTGTGATTAGGGACATTTTTCAGACGAGTTATAAAAAGAGAAATAAACTTAAATGTAGAAATAATTTTGGAGTACTATCTCCGCTGCTTCGCTAACATTAAAATTTAAGGGCGTTCTAGTGGCACCACTAGAAGAATCTGTGAATGAATAGTCTTTTTTCAAAAATCAAGACGACAACTTTCTGTTTATTGCCACTGTTTTTACGTTGATCGTATTTAGTTTTGTATCAATAGAATATTAATCGTTGATGAAAAATTTGGTTGAGGAATAATTTAAAAACGAAGCTTTACCCATATTTCGTTTCGTCTAAGGCTAGTTTTCTGAGGCCCACAAGCGGAAACATCAGTAAAGCTGTTTTTCAATTGTTTCTCAACCAAACTTTCCATCAACTGTTTTCAAGGTTCCTTATCACAGAATGAAAAACACGGACCATTGCAGGATCACTTTGTTGTCCGTCATTCTATCAAAACCCTTTTCTTCAGGAACGGCTAGAGGAATCGAGTTGAAATTAATATCAAACAGTAAGGTGTACAGTCCCATAGTCATGTTAAAAGTTTCGAACTTAATGCATACGGCTTTTTTGATACTGACAACCTACAATCATGAACCATAACACACGTAGGTAAAGAAAACAATACAAAAATAATTTTAGGTCTAGTTCTATGTGAAATTTGTTACTGCTTGTCAATTATCAATATAAATATCATGGTACCTAATCATAGTTATCATATTGTTATAACGGCACGGAACCTTTAGGTGCAAGTTCCACTCGCAATTGTTCGTCTTTTTCTGGTTCTTGAGCTTGTGAATTGAATATATCGAACCATACGTGGTTCCATTTGGAAGTTGAGACGATTCCAATCTAGCAAACAAGGTTAATTCTAAAGTGCACTTTCTAGAGTTATTCTATGATACGAGGGGGTATACAGTTCAAACTTAAGAGAATGTTTGTCTACCAACACAATATACAATATGTATTCGTAAGTAGGTACTATATGAACACTGAACATATGTATGTTTTGTATTGAATGCAATAAGAAGAAAAACTGCATTGCTTTGCTGATATGGGTTTGGCTACAACTTAAGTTCAAACGGTTTCCTGCTGTTTAACACTCCTGCCATCCAACTAACAAGTATTTATTCCAGTGATGCCACATTAGAAATCTTTTCCCTAGTCCTAAAAACATTTCTGGAATTCCGTACATCCGATGAGAAAACGGGAGTATAGAGCAGGAGCGCTCAGACTTAGCGACGATCTACCACAAAATATTTAAGCGACAAGCGATTGACTAGACTAGGAATAAGACATATCCACGAAAGAAAAATATGTATTAGAATTAGATAGCGCAATTAAGTACACTTATTATTAGATAGATGCCGCTGTGATCTGTAGGTAATTGCAAATGACCATTGAACCGACAAATCGAGATTATTTTGTCGTCGTTCAAGGAAATGCAGATTTTAGATGCTTTTCCGCGATAGACTCCCACAGCTCTCGTGATCCACCGTTTGAGCACCCCTATCTTATAGGATCACTCTCATTCATATTATATACACAGTTTAAAAAAAGTTGTTTCAATCGATTAATTATTTTCCGAACAGGAATGATTTAAAATTCTAAAATGCTTTTCTTATGTCTGTAGTCACAATCTAAGATCTTTGTCAGATTAGATTTTCTGACAGTGTTTTCTGCAATTCAGCATAAACTCTTTAGAAAGAAACAGTAAAACGTCGGGTGGAATACGATGCAATGTTTGATTAATAATTAATGCTGCCATGAAAAATTATTACCTGGTAAAGAAAAGTATGTGATAAGTGATAGAATAAATTTAGAAATTGAAATAGTTTCTTTTACGATGACATTTGTCTTTAACATTACTTCCAGTTGTTCGTAACATATGTCTTTGTGGATTTTACGGCAAAACGTTACCTTTACGATGACATCATAGCTATGGCCGATATTATTCACGACCGGTTTTGTATTATGGCACTGTGTGAGGATATTTTATGGTGATTGCAACATACATAGCTCGAGTTATAAAATATGAAATGTTTGAACAGGGTGTCTCAGAAATAACACACATTCCTTCTGAAATTTCGAATTGAAAACTCTTCTACCATTTTTGTATCCGAAGTATTACCACCAAGCTATTCACTGATCACAAAATACTAAACTTTTATTGACTATATTTCTTTTTTGTCCTTGGTAATTAATATAAAAATGATTTTTCGGGAAAAAAGACTTTTTCCCGAAAAATCATTTTTATACTAAACTTTTATCTCGACGCATGTTTTGCTAACCATGTTAGCATCGTCGAGGGATGATTAAAACCACTAGTATTTAATTTTAATCACCTTTTGATGATGCTAACAAGGCTAGGGAAACGTACGTCGAGAAAAAAGTGTTGATGTTTTGTGATTACTTTTTAGTGTATTTGCCATATGGCAACATACACTATTGGCATCGGTCAGATGGCGGGACCTAGGTGTCGGACCAAAATTTCTCGACGTTTCATAACCTCCTAAACACATTGGCACCATTTTCAAAAATGTTTATATATGTGGACCAAATTTCGTTAAAATCAATTAACTTCTTCGAAAGTTATTGCCCGCACACACACATATATATATATATATATATATATATATATATATATATATATATATATATTTATATACGTATATATATACATACATATATATATATATATATATATATATATATATATATATATATATATATATATATATATATATGTGTGTGTGTGTGCGGGCAATAACTTTCGAAGAAGTTAATTGATTTTAACGAAATTTGGTCCACGTGTTGAAATCTATCACCGCAAGAAGCCTATTTAAAATGGGAGTAATCGGGCTATTTTAAGGGTAGTTTTTAGGGGTTTAAAAATGTTTTTGGGCTCCAAAATACCGAAAAAATTCTCCGAATCGTTTCAAAATTGAAATTTAACCCTCTGGTAGTAATTAAAAAGTGTCCCTAAAATTTTGATAAAATCGACCCGACAGGACCGGATTTACAAATTTTACGAAAACACTAGTTTGCACATAGTGAATCATTTACTGAAAGGTGTATATAACTTGGTATAGAAGCTCGATTGATAATAATATTGCAATTAAGAAAAACAATGTTATTTTAAGGGGTGTATTAAGGAGTCAAATTTTTTATTTTGCTCAAAAACCAAGTTAAGTTCGCATAATAAAGCCACACTGCATGTATTAGCAAATACACTATATTGTCGGCAGGGTTTTGGCACTGCGACCCGGATTTTTTAGTCTTCACACCAATGCAAAGGGTAACATTTATAAATAAGATACTTGTGCCGTATGACGTCATTCGTGCTGAGATGAACTTAACGCGGATAATTGTCAAATTTAAACTGTAGGGTAGCATAACTTTGTTATTTTTAAAGATATTGCAAACATTCTTTGTCCATTGATTTTATAATATCATTACGATTTATTAACACTTTTGAAGTCAAAAACGGTAAACGGCTTTTCGACTCAGACTTTCACAAGGGCTATGGCCTTAAAAAACACTCAGCAATACTTCTGGGGTACCCTGTAAAGCGGCTAGTCACCATCAGTTGTAAATACCGACTCCAACTGACAACACCTTCCATTTCATTGTACTTTATGACAGTTCACTAAAAGGTGGAAAATCATTCTAATTTACAATGCATTCTGTGTTTTTTTTTCGAGCAATTGATAAATTCTCGACCTTTCAGACGGTTGCTTTCCACTGATTTGTATATCATTTATTACGGTTATACTTAATGATTTGTATACAGTATGAGACGTCGTAGTTGAGCGTCTATAATAATCTATAAGCCTCTTTCTCTCTCAAACTAATATATAAAACAAACCGTGGGCGGGCCGCGTATTGCATTTTTTCAGGTCCATACGACCGTCTTCCCAGTATGATCAATTTTGAATATTAAATATTTTTTGACTTATGTGTAAAGCGCAAAAATTTGAGCCCTGAAGAAGACAGCAAAGACTGTTGAAACGTTGGCAATAAATTAAAAAGTTTAACACATCAAATTTGTCCATAATTCCCATTAAACTTTAAAATTATTAAATAATGGACTTAAACTTCGATTAAATATGTTGATATTCAACAAATTAGCCCGATAAATATTTTTCAAAAAATCCTAAAACACGCTTCTGTTTAAACAAAACAACGGCTGGACTGATTTATAACCTTCAATTGGCATTCTATTAAAGTCAATAATATTTTTTATTCGCCAGGTTATATATTATAGCCTGTAATTTCGTTTTCTTGCAGGTTTTCGCATCAATCAGTATCACATTTCGTAATTGAATATAATTTAATAATTAATTTTACATAGGTTTCACCATCTTCTCAGATAATTATTTGCAGTACTGTTAATTAATGGTCTTGCTTCTGTTACATTCGTATTTGGCCTTTGCAAAAGCCTAGCAGAAAAATTCAAGTGATGTAAAATAAAACATAATAGCTGGTAGAATGTTATATTATACGATGTTGTTCACTGAAGCATTTCTATGCAAATACCTATATGAAAAATATAGTTATAATTTTTATATTCCAAAACATTTTTTTAAATAAAAAATTACAGTGAAATTTGCCAAAAAGCTCTTTATTTATTATTTAACCACAGAAGACCGAAAAGCTGCAAAAATATTTAAAAAATATTAACGCAATATAAAAATGTTTTTTTTCTGTGCCTAAACAAAATTAGAAGGAAATAATTTGATTTCTGTGTCATAATTATAATAGACTAAACATTTCACCATCATATTAAAACTGTTCCTAATAATAACAACCTAACCGCGATGCAATGATGTGAAGGGAAAAATTTAATTTTAATTTATTGTATGGGTTAAGTGCACACCCAAAACTCCAATTTACACCACCAAATGAGAGTAAAATTGTTTCCAAAAAAAGAAAGAGTAAAATATCCTTGCATTATTTCCCAGTCACTGCCGAATTTCTGAAGGTCATCTCATTTCTAGAAATTTTACGAGTCTCGTCTAATGTCTCGTTATACTTTCTGGAATGTATCTCTTTATCGTCGAGATCGCGACATTTCAATATTGTTCTCGTCATGAAATACGAGACGAGAACAAATGTTATTATAATCGTTTCGGAAGGAAAACGAATAATCTTTTCCGTTTAATTTTTTTCTGCCTCTATTACCCAATTGTCTGCAAGAATGACTTGGTGAAACGTTTTAGAAGAGTTGTGTGGTGCAAGGTACACAAATCTCTATTATAAGCTGCCAACCCTTTTTGATCAGCTCGAAAATGTTTTTAAGGTTATATGGGACTCATTGTTTCTTTACGTTTAGCTTGAGATGAAAATCCAAAAAAGATATTTGAATAGACGGCTACACCTTGTAATGTCGGAATTTTGGTCGTGCAGTTAACACACACTAAATTAGAAAAATATATCTGGTTAAGATTTATTCTTCACTTATACAAGTACGCATACATTATTTTTTTTCATAATGCAACCCACCGCTGGGTCAGAACTAAGGAAGCATGCAAAGCACACACTATATAGATTATAGGGTATTCATTAAATATTAAAATAACTTACAGCGGCTTCATTATCCAATTATTTATTCATATTTTTAATTAGTATTCTGTCATCTCATAGGACACTGTGATCCTGGCGATGAAGACAGACGAAGAGAAAATAATATGGGCAAGAATAAAAACGCGCCAGGCATCTTATAATTTATATTATATAGGAAAGCGCTGCGATATTATAAATGTACAGGGAATTTAAATATTGATTTATAATGTCACATATTACGAACTCCTCACTCAAAATGTCTAATTTTTAAACTGGTGAGTAACCTAGTAATGGGTATACAGGCACTATCAATTCAAACAGAATATAATAATGCCCATTGCCTACTAAATAAAAAAAAACACCTATGACTATTTAACCGACACGGAAACAAAATTAACAGTAACGCCATGAAATGACAATTTATATGACATTGAGGCAAATTTTGATATAATATTTGTTCTAAATAAACGATTTAAAATCCAATAAAAATGATAAAAATAGTGTAAGATTAATACACATTTATATACAGAAAAAAATTAATTAAAAAAAAAAAATATTGAACACGCAAAATTTCTCAGTATGTTTAAGAAAAAAACTTTAAAACGATCAATGGGCTTTCCATAATCTGAAATTTCATGTTACGTTGTATTGACAAATATCACGTTTTTTGATACAATTTTTAGGGCGAAACAAATGTGTTTTTTAGAAATTTTTAATCAACAAATCAAATTTTGTGAACTTTAGTGCTTAATCACTGCTAGAAATTTTAATATTTATGTTGCAATTTTTATACACAAGATACGAATATAGCTATAAATAATGCATGCAAATAGCCATCGGTGAACAACAATTAAAACATCTTACCTTGTATGCGTCATTTGTAAACATGGAACACGCCTGAAACAAAAAGAAGAAACACATGTGATTACATCATCGGTTTTATATTTTATAAAGTCACGGATGAATCAGTAAAAATGACACCGCAGTATCTCTTATAATTACTATATGTTAAAAATAACATTCTATTACTAAGTATACCATCGACTAAGAAAAAACTAGAAGTATTAACTTTTGAAACTAAATGGTACTATTTTTTAAACAGAGCTTCTCTTTAAGTTTGTAAAGTTATAAGTATGAGATCAATAAATGAATCTTAGAAATTACTTAGCCAAATTTTTTAATGCAAGGTTAAAGAAATTTACGATATGTACCACTTTAGCGTAAGTCACAAATATATACCAAAACTATATTCACCAGACTTATATAATAATAGAAATTTATTCGTGATTTTCGTATTTTTGGTTTAAGAATTGTAGACAGTAGTAATCAAAAAAATAATCAAAACCGCCACGAAATATTTTTGGAAAAATTATATTGTTCAATTTTAATAACCGAAATGAACTCGAAACGGAGCAAACCCTCGAGGAAATGTCTTCGCTTTTTGCAAGATCATTTAAATTTTAAATTGTCATTTGTGAATGAATTTTTCTCGACTGAATATTCGACATTCTCTGGGTATGATATTAGCCGGTTTTCGAAAACCAAAAAAATTGAAAGATTATAGACGCTCGATATCTGACATCATCAGCGTCTATTGAAGGATTTCAGACTGGAATAAAAAATCGCAATTGAACAGATTTTATATTTTGCTTCAGACAGTAGGAAAAGTCATTATGTTTAATCTTGGTTGGTGTATCGAATCTATGAATGAATACGAACGCTCCATTATAATCTATACAAACAGGTATTTGATTATATGACCAAGAACGATGCATTAAGAATATATTTTTGAATGAAACATGCGTGGGCTAACAAGAATTTCAACACCGTTAATTGATAACACTTAAATATAAAATTTAAATCCAAATCAATTAAGTAACTCATTAAGACTTTTATTGACAGAATTAGTTTGAATTATTTCAATTAGCATAAAACGGCTACTATAGAAAATCGAACATATTTAAAAATAGCCTCTATTCACGACATCACTTGCTTTAATATCATTCAGCCCTCTTTAGTAGAATTAGATGATAAAATATAGTCCAGTTAAACTAAGTTCAGTGGTTTTGAGAGGTTACATAACGAATCATCGGACTACAAAACACCCACAAACCAAAATACCCGCGACAAAACACTCGCAGCCCAAAACGTCCCATTTCGAAATTCTTTACGATCAGTAAAATGTAATGATTGAAGAATCAATTAAATCTTAAATATTAATTAATAGTTAAAGCCCACAAAGGAAATTAATATGTGGGAAATAAAACCAACAATCAAATTCGATAGCACTTTATTATTAAATTATACAAAAATATTTTAATAATACAATGATTGAAATACAAAATGAATTCGCTAACAAATTAATAATTAATTGATCAATTAGCTTTTAATGATATGTTATCGCGGCAGGACAGAGGACTCAATAATTCAAAACTATATAAAACACAGTTGAGATAAAAATGCTGTTTAAAGATATTTTTCATGGTATGTTGTTGCAGGTATTGTTTCCGGTATTTTGGCAGCGGGTATTATGTAGCCGTGTGTTTTGTCTTCGGAAATTTTGACGTACGACCATTTTGAGTTACGATTTTCATTATTCGTATTGATTTTTAAATCCGATACGTAGATGATAATATAGTAAGATTGTATATTACTAATTAATTTTTGTTTCCTTTCCCGATTCAGTAATCAAATAAATAAGTATGTTACTACAAAAAAAGTATATTCTATCCAATATGGATAACCAGCCAGCGCTAGAGCACGAAATTAATATAAAATTTATATTGGAAATTGAAATTTTAAATAATTCATAATTAACAATAAATCAATTTTTGCAATGACAAGACATGCGAGTGTTGAAATATAATAAATAAATTGTAATTTATTTTCATTGTAAGTGGAATCATATATTTTAAATTAATATGAAAGACAGGCAATTTATTACTTTCCCAGGTTTCTCATAGAATTTATCTAAATAAAATACTTTGTAGATACTGTGGCGTATAATTTTAATAATAACACGATTTTTACGGACCAATTTAGAGATCATTTAAATCTGAAAATGTTCACTTTTACAATCTCTTTGGGGTGGAATTACTGGCTGTATTGTTTTTGTGAATTTTTCTCCGCTTTCTAAGTTCATATCTGTTCAATCGATTTAATAAACAAGCGACAGAACAAATATAAGAAATAGTACCCCTTCTTTGGGGGATGGAATTTCAGATCAAATTTCTGATGATCAATTCAGATTAATCCTGCTGTTACATTTCAGATATCCTGCTGTTACATTTCAGTTTTCTAGATCATCGGGACCTACACAAAATCGATCAGACTATTATTTTTCTTCTACCTTTAGAGAGTGATATTCCAAGTTGTTTAATTTTTGCGGATCGCAGTTAAAACAATAAATTTTAGCTTTTAATTGGAGGTAATTTTTGACATTGTTTCAGGTTTTCGGATGAGATCAATGTTCTCCCTATAACACTTACTATAGATAGTTGATTGAAGAAATCCCTACCCGGAAAAATCTACACCTGGAACAATTTCTACACCCAGAAAAACCTTTACTCGGAAAAATCTCTACACGAAAAAATTAAATTAAATGCAAAATTAAACGCAAGATAAGTTGACATGTTTGTAATTAATGTCATTATAAGAAGTGAAAATAAAATTTTGAAAATATATCGCTTGACATAAACATAACATATATCAAAGTAATATTCGCTATTCCAACTTAATACCTATATAGTAAATCACCATAAATTCACGTGTGACGCCTTTTCTTATCAACAAGTATTTATCAAACACATTCAGGTAAAACAAATTTGTTTTTTATGATAAAAAGTACAATTCTGGTCGAGAAAAGCATTTCGAACATTTTTTACATTTTTTTACGTGCATCTAGGTAAATTATATTTGTTTAAAAAAAACGTTAACAAATGTTGAACAGCTAAAATTATATTGAGGTCGGTCACGAGTTTTTTAATTAGAAAAGTTATATTATACAAGCTGTGACAAAAAATATAATGTCTATACAGAACGAAACTGAAAATATTATTATAGGTAATGCAAAAATTTGCCACAAAAAACAATATGGGCAGGTACCTACTTTTTCCATAGATTACATAGTTTTATAGATAGGCGACTTGACGTTCAAGGTCAATTTTTGCATTTTAGTTCTGTCCCAGGTCACCACTGCTGATGCTATTTTACCGGTACCGGGAAATCTTATAGTGATTACATAAAATGCACAACGTGGTATAACTGCGGATTATATCAATTTTAATATACAGAATATACAGCTTATAATATACAAATTACAAGGTTATTAGAGGAATACAGGTTACTTCGTTCCATTTATGTTGACACTGAACGAAGTCACCTCTGCATCTAATAACCTTAGTCTATTAGTATTTAAATCTATATTACTTTTTGTGATATATATGTTTTCCGCAGTTTGCTCGCTTTTGACATAATTCAAGGGTTGCAGAATAAGCAGAACCTTGAACTCGAAGATTAGGTATTGGTGATATTGTACCAAAAAGATCTAACAGACAACTTTCGTAGTAGTATTGTATAAATACTTAAACGTTACTTAAGTAAAAAACCTTTGGTTTGTATTCATATCGATGTTGAACGAAACTCGACTGTTTAAAAGGTCCACTAAATTTAAACTGGGTACCGCGTTTTTTCAAAGTCGGTCCAGTCTTTCTTGTGAGATGTTGGTGTACAAGTAAATAGACAAACAGAGACCCTCTTACAATTCGATGATAATGTTTAAATTGTTTTAGAATCACCTGTCAAATTATGTCGATTTATCGTTATGTAACATTTCGTATTAACAGAGAAATATTGTTTAAACTGTAAAACAAATAAGACACAAATGTGTGACCTTCTCTTAACTAGATCATCTATTCATTAAACAAATTGTCTTAATTTTATTAAGAGTGCGAGAAAATTAATTGTAATTAGAAGAAAACACATGTGGTTAATTGGTTACAGTGTGTTCTGAGAGTACTGTGAAATTAACTGATTAAATAATCAATTAATATTGTAATAAGTATTCCCTAAGCGATTATTGTCTTTGAACTTTATTTATAGCGAATAGACCCAGCTTTGTGAGTATTGGTTCTATGGAAATTATCAAAAAAGAATACTTTCATTCGTTACTCCTGAATGAAATATTATTCTTTCTCGTACCTACTTAAAAAATAAAAAAATGTTATTGGAAGAAATCTTGTTGTTTTGGAAATTGCTGTTTTTTTCAATTTAAAACAGAAATAAAATGACTAAAATATACCGTTTATGGTGGATATAATTTCCAGATTTTTTTTTATCAAAATGACCTTTTCAAAATGATTCACAGTTTTGTAACTCTACTTTTACTTTTAATATGGTAATTTTTAATCGCAATATCTCACATGAATTACTGGTACATATAAAAAAATATCATGTAAATAATATTTTTGACTGACAATAAAAAAGATTTATTCTTTAAGATTATCTTCTTTTAAAAAAATCTAAAAAAGCGAAACCTGTTCATATAATTCACATGTTGAGTCGTTTATAAAAAAAATATTGATAAGCAAAATAAAACCAGAAAAGATTTACAAAAACAATTTCTAGGATAACAGTGAAAATCTGTAGCTATATAGCTTTCGATTTAGTGAGTAATTTGAAAACTGTGAATCATATAAAGACATGGCAGAATCAATTGCAGCATAAAAGATTGGTTAACATAAAATAACATAGAACTAATTTGAAAGCGCCTCCTTATATTATTGCAAAGATAGAATGTAAATTAGCGAATATTTGTAAAATATGATTAACATTTCTTACAAATAGTTGAGTTAGCATCGTTAATAAAAATGATAATTTTAAACATGAACTAATTGCACTTTAAGAAGACGGTCTGTGAAATTCCGCAGTAGTCATTGCATAATAGTATACCGTACATTATCTAGTTGCGTAATATAATTACGCACGAGATATATGTACTGTATTCCCCTAAAAAATAAGGGATTTTCACATGATTTGCCAAATTTTCAGTTCAATTTTTAGCAAGTGCACTTTTGGTGCACTATGGTAATGATAGTACAATGCTTATAATATTACGCACTAGTGTGAAATTGGTCATTTTACTACCGCTGTACAGGCATGAAAAGCAGATATTTTGTAAGGGTTGTGCAAAAAGGTATTTTAAAGTCTATTTTTTTTTATTTTTAGAATTATATGAAAAAAAAATGTAGCATCGACCGGAACCCAGTGTAAGGTTTATTTTTGAAGTGCGTTATTTGACCGTTTATAAAGATTAGACCCTTTTTTAGAAATAGTTTAATATTTTTCTATTAATGATTACAATAATTAAAAAAATGGCGTGCTTTCACTTAACACTCCGGATCTGTCTTAATTTTAAAGATATTTGTGTTGAAATTATTATACTTTCTAGGGTACCTAAACCTCGAACTAAATTACTTCTCCATTTGGCGTTTTGATTACTCCAAATTAATTAATAAACCGATTTTGGTCGGAGTTTCACTATAATGTTTTTTTTTTACATCAGGGAATATATCAACACGCTTCTACTAAATCTGAGCTGAGAGCAGTTGACAAAAACTGACGTTAAAGCATGTGAACTCGCGGGAGAGAGATTTTAGATAAAGACATAATTTAAAGTGATTGGAAAGTAAAAATTTAACTGCTCTATATTAGAACGTATAGAATAAGCCGAAACTGGCGTTGTGTCGCCTTGTATTGTGAGTAATAATTTTTGAAAACCGCCTATTAAACAAACACGTAAGGGTATATTTAAGACGACAAAAATAATGTCAGTAGCGTACTTTAAAATAAACTGCATTTTTTAAATATACCTAATAACATTCTAGAAAAACTTTTAAGTTCTTTAATCATTGTTTTTATTCCTAAAAAATTTCATAGCCAGACAAGAAAATAATATTGTTTTGTTTTCTGTTGTTCTGAGAAACAAAACAGAACCGCCGTTTCGTTTTATAGATTGCCGAGTAATTAACCGATAAATTATCCGGTCAAAATGGTTACTATCAATAACCGGTAATTTTACATCACTAAAGAAGGCTATTAATTTTTAGTGTATTTGCCATATATAGCACATACCTACACTCTTAGCGTCGGTCGGATGGCGAGACCTAGGGATCAGATCAAAATTTCTCGACGTTCACATCATTCTAAACAACCTGGTATCATTTTTGAAAATATCTCAACATACTTTGATTTAAACAAAATTTCGTTCACATCTTGGAGTTCATCATCGCATGAAATCTATTTAAATCGGACCAATTTAAGGGGTGCATTTAGGGGTTGAAAATTGTTTTGGGGCCCAAACGCGCCGCGAAATTCTCGGAATTTATTCAAAATTGGAATTTAACTCTCACGTATCTATTAAAAGGTGCCCCTGAAATTTTAGTAAAATCGGATTGACAGGACCCAAAAAGTCATACTTTGCTTACTGAAGGGTATATTTAATTTGGTGCAGATGTTGGATAGATAACAATATTTCAACTGAGAAAAAATTTGTTATTTTAAGGGGTGTATTAAGGGGTACCTTTTTTTATTTTGTCCAAAAGCAAACTTAAGTTCACGAAATAAAGCCGCAATACATGTAGCAGCAAATACAGTATATTTTTGGCACTGCGGGTTGCGAGTAGGGATGTCGAAAAAATATCGATATATCGATATTTTTTATTTGATATATCGATATTTTTGGGCGATATTTAATATTTCGATATATCGATATAAAATTCTGAGTATCGAAACCGATATTTTTATAGGTACTACCGCGACTGACTATGGCCGTTTAATTATTCCGACAAATCGAAAACTTCACTGAAAAAGAAACATGTGTTTTTACATATGTTTTCGGAACACTTTTAAGTGCGTTCTAAAAACAACAACAGTTAATAAAGCACATATCAAACACTTTTCTTTTTCACCGCATTTTTCGATATTTTCGGAATAATAAACAGTCAAAATGTCTATTCATGCAATTTTTCATTTCATTTCTACAACATCCAGAATATTTTTAATGATTTCGATTTACACCTCAATTCATGCTGTACCAACAATTTTCTGTCGAATGTCACCTCTGGCACGCGTCCGATAGGTTCACCATCCCTGGCTTTATTAATTGTTCGATTAATCTCTAAAATTATCTGATCCTAAATGTATTAGACATTTTATTAATAAACAAAAAAAAAATCTTATCGCTTTTTTTGATTTCAGATAAATATTTATTAGTTGATTTATTAGAAATAATGTCCGTTAATTGCTATTTAAGATTATATTAAGCTAGCCAATATTTCTTCGAGTGCCAATGTTCTCTTTCAAATTGGACCGATATATCGATATTTTTTAAAAAATATATCGGTACCGATATCGATACTTGAAAAAAATATCGATACGATATATATCGATACTTTTTGGCACTTTCGACATCCCTAGTTGCGAGCCGACTTTTTTTTAAGTATCTTCTGCAGCTCGCCGTCACTGACGCGTTAGCACGTTGATCGCGCGAGTGCAGCTCAGTCCATACATAGACGTAGTCATAACAAACATTAGTGTCCGACATTTCGCCCTGCGGCTCCGTGCAGGTAAGCAGGTGAAACCGTACACAATACACACATAATATGCGTGCGCGTACTGTCGCATTTGTGTGCATGAAAACGACGCGTTGCTACAATGAACGAACGGATCCGTGAAAAGGGGGTTTGAAATGAGTGAGGGTCGGAGTTTGTCAACTTGTCGAGTTAGCTGATGCAAATGCTTATTAATAGAACGTGAACCAACTGGTACTAGATATAATTAATTGACATTTTTTCAATTTCGACAACCCTACATTTTACTTCCAAATAGTCAAATTGTACCGGTTTATTGGCTATATAGTGCAGGTTGATGACTCGATTATTTTATTAATAACGTTTCGACAAATTGATTATATCGTTGTTTTACTTTTATGCTTTTAGATAGGTAGTTAAATAATTTGTGTGTATAATCAATCAACTATATAGAGTTTTTTCAAACCACAAATTCAAATCATTTTTAAATTTTATTTATATTACTGATGTTACCACATTTTATAGTGTACATATATTTGAATAACGTATTCCATAACTCTTTTGTGGTATTTACGGAAATAAAGTCTATTATTATCATCATTATGATTATTATTATTAGGGTTGCCAGAATGGAGAGATTTCTGGGAAAGTTATGAAATTCATTAACTTATCTTGCGTTCAGCATTTTAAGTCTTCAGAAGCGTCGATACAGAATTTTATAATATAAAGAGTCTAATTAATAAAAAAGATATATATTCCATGTTATTAGGGTTGCCATCTCTAAAATTTGGCAACCAGGACAAGACGCGTGAAAACCCTGGATTTTAGAGCCCAGAACCCGGACATGTCTACAGGTTTTTTTAAACATAGTCAGTGTAATAAAAACAGTGGAAAATGATATAACTCAACTTTTTATTTATTTTCGGACCTTAAAATCAAATTTAGTCATCTTTTATCATCATTTTAAATGTACCATACAAAACAGATTCTTATTACAGTTTGTTACAAATTGTTTTAATAATCAGTTAGAATTTTTTTATTCTTAAATTTTTAAACCCGGACTACAAATGAAGCTCCGCCCGGACGCTCCCCGGATGCCCTCTAAACTAGGACAAATCCGGGGAAACCCGGACGGATGGCAACCCTACATGCTATACATAATAAAAATTACAGAAAATCAGAATTAACCTACTCACCTTGGTAAGCTAGACCTATGGAAATTGTTCAGTTTGAATACCTCCGATGGTAATAAATCAAAAAAATAGTTAAATATATGTTTTAGAGTTGATTAACATTTATTTTACTTTTCTCACTTGCTCGGGTAAACTCGATTCCCCCGAGTTACCCGAATGAGCCTCGGAGCCTGACTATCATTCTCTGCCCAGAAGAAAGTCTGCACGAGAGCCTCTAAAAAAGTTTTCACTTAAAAAAACAAACAAATTGAAAATAGGTCATCGTCAATAAAGTTAGATAAATCAATTTGAAAAAATAATATCTAGATAATCGTTTCTCAACAATATGATAGGGTGGTATGTTTTGATGTTATAGACGATGGCGGTCGGTGCAACAGAATTCTTACGGACCGACAGCGTGCGATGTTTGACTCATACATCTATATATAAAAAACTCCGCCTATATATAACACAATATTGTGTTCCATTATAAAGAAGATGCAGCTATGTGTAGTACCGCAGGAATTTACCGTGCCCAACAGTGGCTGTCAACAGTGGCACACTAAATGAGATTCCGTACCTTATATAAAATTTCATTTGCCAGTTCAATTCAAATTTTCGTGCACTTGGTTTGTTTTTCGGGGGGTTAATGTCGCCTTTTTTATCCGCTTCTGTAACCCTAGGTTCGGCGCCAACCCATAGATTTCCGTGTTGACCGATAACTCAGTCTATCTGAGATTCACCACCTAACGTCCTATCATATAACTGATACTTTAGTGTCATTAATTGTCTTACTAAATCAAAAAATCTATTTGAGACAAACAATACTTATTTGTTCCAAGCAATTCTTGTTTTGATCCAAATAAATTATTCGATTTTATAGATACAAAGAAATATTTGTCCATCTCAAACAATTTTTTTTCAGTGCTTGTATAGTATTAATAGGTTAATATATATTTTAGTCTCAAAAGTAACATAATGATGCATCAATTTTTGAGTACTCTAAAGTGAGCTATAATAATATTATATCGCCATTCGTAATAAAATATTACAAATGCTTATAGTCGTTAAGTGGTAACCAATATTAGTAGCCAATAAAAAGTTAGGAGCAAAAGAGAGCTCCATCACTTTGGTACTTCTGATTTATTTTACTTTCATAATACACATTTCTATATGTTGTTCTTCGGACGTATATTTTATGAGCTTCAGATATATAGTTTACAAACGTCCAGTTATTTTATGATAACGTTTTTTTATAAACTGTTCAACTGGTCGAGCTGTCTGAATATAAAATTGGGATGTTTGGTTTTCTTTTGAGGCTTTGCAATTCTCTACGGAAAGCGTATAATACAAATCTATCTTTATTATGTAAAGACATAAAAAATAAACCATAATATTATTATATTTATATATAACATACATTCATTCATGACAAGTTCACTGCAGATAAATAGATTTAAAAAAACCCGGGTCGCAGTGCCAAAACCCTGCCGACAATATAGTGTATTTGCTTATACAGGCAGTGTGGCTTTATTTTGCGAGCTTAAGTTGGTTTTTGGGCAAAATAAAAAATTTTACTCCTTAATACACCCCTTAAAATATAATTTTTTTTCTTAATTGCAATATTATTATAAATCGAACCTCTATACCAAATTATATAGAACTTTCAGTACATAATTCACTATTTGTAAACTAGTGTTTTCATAACATTTGTAAGTCCGGTCCTGTCGGGCCGATTTTATTTAAATTTCAGGGACACCTTTTAAATACTACTAAAGGGTTAAATGTCAATTTTGAAACGATTCTGAGAATTTTTTCGGTATTTTGGGGCCCAAAAACATTTTTCAACCCCTAAAAACTACCCTTAAAATGCCCCAATTACGCCCATTTTAAATAGGCTTCTTGCGGTGATGGATTTCAACACGTGGACCAAATTTCATTAAAATCAATTAACTCTTTCGAAAGTTATTGCCACACATATATATATATATATAATTACGCATATATATATATATATTTATATATAATTACGCATATATATATATATATATATATATATATATATATATATATATATATATATATATACATATATATATAAACATTTTCAAAAATGGTGCCAAAGTGTTTAGGAGTTTAGGAGGTTATGAAACGTCGAGAAATTTTGGTCCGACCCCTAGGTCCCGCCATCCGACCGACGCCAATAGTGTATGTTGCCTTATGGCAAATACACTAATAATAGTTAGTTGTATGGCATACCCTATGTTTATATTATGGCACAGCTTAATGAAACATATCAGCTGAAACACTCGAAATGTAAAACGCGGGTATATGCTGTGCAAATGACTTCGATGTTCTACTTCAGACACAGACTGTCCTTTCGATAGATAAACAAAAATTGGAACAGACAATATTTAAAAAATTTTCAGAGCAATGCAATATTTGACAAATTCTTGATTTTTCTTTTTGAACTGGGTCGAGAAGTATAAAGAAAAAAGTTAGGTTCTGAAAAATATTAAGTCTTTTTCAGTATGTGAAGTTTTCTTTCTTCGATCCGAAAATCGATTATTTATGGTTCAATCTATTTATATAATTAAAATTTAAATGACTTACGTCAGCTTTGTTTTAAAGCACCGACCAATATCTTTATTAAAAAAATCGTTAAGAGGTACGGTAGACTAGACTTAAATTTACCAAAAATTATTAAGCACACGTCATGAGAGCTTGCCCATCTCTGTCAATAAAACAGTTTACGGTCGAATGCTGTTTTATAAGTCGTTGATACAGTGATTCATGATGACGCTTCGATATAGTAGACTTAACTGAAATATGCAATTTAAAAAATTGTATCCGCACAGAGCTTGACCTGAGCGAAGCCGGGTTCGCAGCTATTGTTACAACAATTTCGTGCATAATAATGTCTGTTCACTATTCAAAAGTTAATAGCATTATTTCGAAATCAGGTCGTTTTCGACCAGAACTTATTGGTCAGACTATAGATTAAAAAAAAAATGAAATGGAGGTTCCATATATTATATTTAGACCAACAATATTAATCTTCGAATAAAAGAAGGATATATTATTTTAAGTCGCACGCCCGTTTTTGCCACTGAGGAAGTACACACTTAAAAAGTATATAAAGTGGAAAAACATTTAAACGACAACTTTTATACATCTTTTTTGCAGCTGTTTGTTTTTTTTCTTTAGTACAAATAGTTAAAGGTAAACTAACTACAGTCTAAAGACCCTTTTATTTAACTGCTTGAAGAGTGCTGTCAAAATACAAACGATTCTAAACTTTCAAGTCTTCCAGAATTTCAAACAGTTTTTGGTATACTTATTGAATGCTTTTTAAAATCTCTTTAATAATTAATTAATTGTTGTCGGGCAAAATTTAAGTGATATATTATTTATACTTGTAGAAAAAAACACTCAATTGGGCGACAACAATAAAAAATATTCACATTTGACATATAATAAAATAAAATTTCTGTTAACCTAATAACAAATATTATTTTTGCTATTCGTTTGCATGGTTACGTAATTTGGTTTCATATGTAAAAATTAACCAAAGTGACCTTGTCAGCTACTTGATTTCTTTTTGACAGATCTTCAGAACAAAACACATTCAAAATAATTTCGAAACTAAAAAAAAATTTAACAAAACTTTCTTGGAAAAATAAATAGAATAATAAATCGTCATAAAAATATACCAATAATGATAGAAAAAATAATGTTATAGCGTATATCTCCTCTGAGCTTGCGCCGATTTTTCTCAAAAACAACAGAGCTCTTCATATTTACATATCAAACATCCTACCAAAATTTGGTTTCGGTCCGCTCAGTCGTTTGGCCTATATTGTGTCACAAACTAGGTACCAAGCGAAAATACTTTTTCCAAAAATATGTTTTTTGGATCCGAGGGATTTCAAAACGAAAAAATATTTTAAGCTTTTGAAAAGAGAATTTTGACTTAAATTAGTGCCCTTCCCTACTTGTGGAATAAAAGACACGCTGACATCCATATAGTGGAACCTAAAAAAACAGCCGCTTTTCGTTTGGTTTGTATTGTAAGAACTCAAATAAGCACTTACAGAAAATAAAAGAAAACCACAAAATTGAATTATATATAATTCGTAATGAAATGTTTTCTCTAATGTAATTATAAGATTAAATTTTTTTATAATGTTGATAATAATAATCTTCAATTTTCCTTGTAACTAAGGAACAACAATTTAGAAAATATTACATTATAGAGAGAGAGGGTTATTGTAACAAAGCTTATAGTAATTACTCTCAAATTTAAAAGCATGTTTGAAAATTATTTTGTTTCTTTTTTTTATAAATATAATTGAATATAGAAACATCTAAAATGTTTTCTTTTCTGCAAAAAATCTTGAAGGCAAATCTACCTCTTACTGTCGCAGTAAACGATTAAAAACCTTATCATAATCATACTTCAGTTGGAAGATTTATGAAACTTTATTAATTATACACAATGAAGTTAGCAGGAAAGTGGATAAAATGATGTTAATCAATAAACCAATTATTAATTTAGCGACGTTTCGATCATATATTTGACTTGTAATATTGCACAATAAATGCTTATATTTATTGTGCAATATTACAAGTCACATCTTCATAAAGCTTTGTTCGTATTAATTAATAATTTCCACCAGATTTATTAAATTTGTAATGTTCATAAGTAAAAATAAGATCCATGTTGCTAGTTATATGATGTTTATTATATGCCATGTATTAAGAGGCCTGATGAAGATCAAATATATGATCGAAACGTCGCTAAATTAATAATTGGTTTATTGATTAACATCATTTTGTCCACTTTCCTGCTAACTTAATTGTGTATGTTTAAAAAATATGGACGCAACAATTTCCAATTTATTAATTATCATTTAAAAAAAAACAGACATATGCCACTTTCCCAGCTGAACACTGATATACATAATATACCCAGGTATGTGCAAGTATAGCACTCAACGAGTGTACTTGAATATTGTAAGATGTGTACTTAGTCTACTTTTTAACGTTAAAAAAAGGTCGAAGCCTGCAGCAATTTGTTTTACACGGTTGACTGAATATAAGACCTCAGTATTTCAGCTAAAGTTTGCTTCTTATTTAAATATGTAATTTTAAATTTATAAACGTATTTTCACCGCATAATGTTCAGATTAGGTGCTGTGTAGTTGTCTTTCGGTTAACAGAAGGCGGTAAATAGATGACCAAAAAACGAATTTTTAAGTATTGCATTCTCACGATTAGTCTAATCACTCGGTTATATGAAACTTTGGAAAAAGGTCTGAGTTTTGAAAAGTCTTCGGGAATATTTCATTTTGGACTGAGGTATGTAAAAAATAAGACGGCCAGACTTTTAAAGTTATTCGATAATTTATTAGAACAATCTTCAGATAAAAACCTGAAATTTTAATATATTGTAAGAACTGTTATAAACACTTACTTTAAATAAATGAAAACGTGAAAATTTAATTATAAATAATTCGTAATTAAATATTTTCTTAATGCAACCGTACGATACATTTTCCTGCACAGCTTAGGAAAAATAATTTAGACAATATTACATTAGAGAGGGGGGGGGGAGTTAATGTAACAAAAGCTGCTACAATATTATTTTTGGATATTGTATGTCATACTACATATTAATACACATTTTAAAAAATGTTGGACGTCTAGATAGATTGTAGATTATAGACGCTCAACATCTGAGGTCATCAGCGTCTATGCTGGATGTCTAGTTTTCAGGTATTTAATTATTGAAAATGCGATTTTTAATACATGTTAAATGAAAGACTCATTGAAAATGCACATAATTATTAAAATTAAACCATAATTGGTTTTTATTTAGACAAAGTTTAGAAAAATTCGAAAAATTGACGCTTCTAGATAACGCAAAAATAAAAAAAAAAACAATAAACTTTCAGATGTAGTTTTCAAGGAATATTACTTAAAAAATTGTCGAAAGAATTGTCAAAAGGTGCCACTAGAACCTGATCCGAATATCGTTAACGTTGTTAAAATAGATTACACTGCAGCAGACGCAGTTCACCTGTTGATTTGTTTGAATTTAAAAGGATGTGACATTATTATAAAAATATACATACTTTATTATTTAAATATTCTTATTAGTGTGAAAATATGATAATGTGGGAGTACTAGTTAGTATAAAAAGTTGCTAACGAAATTTGCCAAATAAAAAAGTCACACGAATTAGAATATAACAAAACCCTGTTCACACAGAGCGATTTATTTAATATTCTGTATAAAAATGTTATTTGTAGCACTGTGACACAGAATTCCAGACAAACTGCGATGTTTGATTGTAATATTTTGGAATCGTATAAAAATTCGAAATATTTTTTCTGCTTTGATCAGTTATAGCCTATTTTTTTAAGGTTTTCTCCTACTCCCCCACGTAACGATAATTAAATGATCAGGAAAGTAAAAATGTACATTTTCTCGAAAACGAATTAGTTCATTTCTCCATGCATCATTTGTTTCGGAAAAAAAGTTTAGTTTTACCGATAAACGAAAATCCGTGGTCGGTGCTTGGAATATACATTCTTATGGAAGGGCTCATTCCTCTTTCTTCACTATTGTAGTTCATTTTATATAATGGGTAGCGTTGCTCAGTCAAAGTTAACAACCTATGATATAGAGATGGGAAAAACGGGTCTTTTTAGTGATCCGCATCAGCCAAACATGTGATGCATGAGTCATTTGAGCTGACAGATGCATCAAAGCAAGAACTGATACGTAAGTGTAAAATGTGCTTCTGTGTGTTAAGTATTTCACTGAGTTATGCGGATCCGTTGATCCGTCGGCTCAAAAAAAAGTGAGTCGGCTCTCACGGATCTTCTGTTGGAGTCGGCTCTTTGAACCGGTTCAGATCTGAGTTACCCAACACTACTATGATATAATAATATAATATTCTCTATTGGTATCACAGTGTAGTTTCATAACTTTCAGTTTCAAAGACTGCAAAAGCGATAACTATTTTATAATTGTGAACTAAGGGAAACGAGCCTTCCATATGTAAATTCCAAGGGTCGATGCAGTTGAGCGAGAAAGTTTCTATTGTTGTGGAAACTGTCCTTTTGTGAGAGGCTTCTAGCTCAGTAATGGGTTAAGACAGAAAATTGAAAATCGTGCTTAAAACATTTTTAGAATTCTATTGATGCCTGAGAGACGCATAATACATTTAAAAGAGGGATTGCAATTTTTTTCTGCCTAGGAATGTTAGATATCATTGTTTTGACGTTGTTAAGTAGAACATGAGTGTATCTTTAATTTATTTTTGAAATTAATATACGCTTTGAAGTCTACAGAAATACATATTCATTTTCGCGTGAAAAACTGTTCTGATTAAATAACGAAAAATAGAACACAAAGTGAAACCAAAATTATATTTAAAAGACTTTGGATTATACAGAAGCCCTATAACGTGTAAAACAGGTTTGAAACAATTTGAGTGTTATAAATTAAAGTAAAACGAAATATTTCCCTTTTTTTAACACAAACACAGGAAAATTCTCTACACAATTAGAGGGAGATATGTAAAATAAAGTCGTGCGTGGTAAATAATATATATACCAAACAGAGCACACTTCATTTGCATATAAGCAATGTACGCAATACGTTTTTCTTTGCCCATTGCTCATTGCCATCTCTGTCGTTTGTTTTGCGTATTTATATACGGTCATATAATTTAAAATGTCATATATACAGTTTGTACAATACAACAAGGTTCTTTCGCTGAATATTAAGTCAGCACTAAACGCCAAACCACTTGTTACCATCAAACTATGGTTTTGCCCTTAACTTAATTAACACGTATTATAGCTCGATAACTCTTTTAGTTTAGTAGAGCCGTTTTATTTTTTTTAAACGCCTTCTCTAAAAGGAATACTGGAACTACGGTAGTATTCATCTGTGAAATTAAAATAAAGGAAGGTTTGGAAACTAGGTGCGACTAAAGACTGACAGACATTTTTTAAAAACAACTTTTTTTGATTTAGGAAAATAGAAAACATGAAAACCAAAAAACTCAAAATCTATTTTTGCATGATCACCGGACTACAAAAAGTAACAAAAAATAGTTCTAATTTAGCATCACCGGATGTCAAATCTGAAATTGATTCATGCGAGTGTCGAAGCCAAATCCAACTCTTTCTTAATTATAAACACAAGCCGAAAATAATATCTCAATTTAATTTATTTAAAATGTCGTTTCTTTTAATAGTGTGAAGAGGCCAACGACTTAATCCAGGACAAATAATGTTTATGATGTTAGATGATGTGCATTTCTGGTTATCCACCGACATTAGTTGAAGTGTTTAATGCAACTGTTGAATTATTTTCACCAACTGAGGGGCTACGTGCTTGTGGTGATAAATCTTGCATAACATGCTCGCTAATCTGTGACTCATAGTGCATATATACAGAATGTTCCGGGATTTTACATCACACCTTGATATTTATTCGCGAGGTGATTTTTTCACCTAATAATGACGCTCACACATTTATAATGTACTAGCGGCCCAGTCCGGCTTCGCCCGGGTGTAAATGTAATATATAGGATATAACAGATGAGAATCATTATCATTAAATTCTCAACGTGTATTGAATTTGCGCGAATTCAATCGCTTTTATTTGTGAATGTTCAAAAATCGAAGAACAATCTTATTTCCCAAAAAGAAATTTAAAAAATTCTGTTGATCCGATCGCTACCAAACTTCAGAAGATCATCAAAAATGATCTACTCTTTTGGAGTCCATAGATTACATATACATCGTCTTTTATCTATATAGATTATTAAAATGTAAAAAGTGGTTATTGTAACATAACGATAATAGTTGGAAATATAGTATCGGGAAGTTTTTTGTAGTTATTGATATGTTCTTTAATACTGTAGAACATACTTTTGTTCTATCATCAATAGTTTCCGCAGCGCATGCGACTAAAGATGTTTTATGGCATTTTTTTTAAACCTTGGGTTACGTTACTAAAGTTTTAGTAAGGATCCCTAATATTTTCTAGCAATAAATACAGCGAATGTTGCTCAGGGTGAAAGAATTTTTTAAATCGGCACAGTAGTTTTTGAGTTTATTCATTACAAACATACACACACACAAAAATACAAATCTTTCCTCTTTATAATATTAGTCTAGATATATTATAATTAGTGTTGGGCATAATCGATACATTTCAATAATCGAATGAATCGAAATAATCGGTTTTTATAATCGAATGATCATTCGAATTATCGATTATGAATGATTTGAATTATGGATTATGAATGCGGCCCGCAAAACCTGTGAATTCGGCCCGCGATATCGATAAGATATATTATATTTTTATTAAAAAATAAATAAGTAAATAGTAAAATAAATAATACATATTACAAATAAGATACAATAAAATATTTTAATATTTTTAAAAAATTCTTACAGAACTTTAACCATACGCGTTTGTATGTATAAAATATTGTTTACTTTATATTTAAAAAATTATTGTAGTATGTCTAGTCTAGTTATTACGCATTGGTTTTGATTTTATTACGTTCTTTTTTTTTTGACCCGCCAAAAAAATGGGGAATATCAAATTGGCCCGCCTACGAAAAACTTTGGGAGCCCCTGGTTTAAACAAACGAAAGCACCCCCACCTCCAGTGCAACAGACTTCCCAATGTGTGCAGATGCAGAACCGAATGATATATCATTCATAATCGACAATCGACATACATACATTTCATATCTCGCTAACCATAATCGAATCATGTGAATATCTCGCTAAGCATAATCGAATGATATCTCGCTAAGCATAATCGAATCATGTGAATGATATCTCGCTAAGCATAATCGAATGGTATGATGATATCTCGGTTGCCATAATCGAATGATGTATGATAATTCATAATCGACAATCGACATAGTACTGTGTCGGGATTAATAGTTAATACAAAACACATTAATAATGGAATCGCTGGTATGATTCAATACAAAAATAAAACGAATTCTTTATTATTATAAATTAATTATAACTCATAGATTTGTATTTAAAAAAACAATATAATCTAAATTTTTGGGTGAGAGTCTGTTCCTCCTTGCATTAGTAATGACACCAGTTTTTGAAAATATCCTTTCGGAAGGCACGGAGGTAGCTGGCGCACAGAGAGATTTTTTATGAAGCTCGTATAATTCAGGAAACAAATTTTTGTTTTCTGATCAAAAAATAAGGGGATTGGAAGAGCGAGATATATCGGGCATTGACAAATATTGTTTTATGATTGCAACGGCTTTTGTAGTAATATAGTGACAGTGAATAATAAGTAATAAGTTAATAACCGGTCACTATGAGAAATGTATGTACCGTATACACGTAATCTCAAAAGATACGCCGCCGCTCTAACTTTAAGTAATGCAGTCAATGACTGGTCTACTGGAGTCTGGGAGACTGGAATGCCAAAACAGTACAACACAGAACAAACGAAAGTACCCCCACTCTTCAGTGCACGCAAATGCAGAAACCGAATGATATAATATGATATATGTCGGGATTAATTCACATACATTTCATATCTCACAATCGATTGAAGCGAATGATATCTCGCTAACAATAATCGTTTCAAACGAATGATATCTCGGTTAACATAATCGAATGATCGATTATTTGGCCATAATCGAAATATTTCGATTATATCATTCATAATCGCCCAAGACTAATTATAATACATTACATCGTGGTATATATTGTAATATATATTCACGTTGGACAACTCTTGGCCGCCAAATTATGTAATGTTTATGATGTTATATATCCTAGAAAATTTGCCACCATTTGGAACGTTCAAGAAAAGTCGAAATTTTTTTTAGAAAATTAAAAAAAAATGCTGTCGTTTATCATTTTTATAATTATCATTGGTATTAATACTATTACTTATATGAAATTGTTGAAATGTTTTTGTCAAAAACTTTTCTCCAAAAACTTTTTTTCAAAATTTTTTCCAAATTGTTTTTTCATTTCTGGAAAAAATTCGTTTTCATATAAAATTAACAATTGTGGACTATGGGCACTGGATTTTTTTCATCTAAAGGGGGCGGTGGTCCAGAAAAGCTGGGAATCTCTATAGATTAGAACTTCGAAATTGGGGAGTTGAATTTTAATTAGTGTATTTGCCATATGGAAACATACACTATTGGCGTCGGTCGGATGGCGGGACCTAGGGGTCGGACCAAAATTTCTCGACGTTTCATAACCTCCTAAACACATTGGCACCATTTTTAAAAATGTTTATATATATATGTATATATATATTTATATATACCTATATATATGTGTACGCGCGATAACTTTCGAAAGAGTTAATTGATTTCAACGAAATTTGGACCATGTGTTGAAACCCATCACCGCAAGAAGCCTATTTAAAATGGGCCTAATCGGGCTATTTTAAGGGTAGTTTTTAGGGGTTGAAAAATGTTTTTGGGCCCCAAAATACCGAAAAAATTCTCCGAATTTTTTCAAAATTGAAATTTAACCCTCTGGTAGTAATTAAAAAGTGTCCCCAAAATTTTAATAAAATCGGCCCGACAGGACCGGATTTACAAATTTTATGAAAACACTAGTTTGCAGATAGTGACTTATTTATTGAAGGGTGTATTTAATTCGGTGTAGACGTTAGATTGATAATAATATTACAATTAAGAAAAAAAATGTTATTTTAAGGGGTGTATTAAGGGGTTAAATTTTTTATTTTGCCCAAAAACAAACTTAATTTCACATAATAAAAGTATAAAACCACACGGCCCTATACAAGCAAATACACTATATTGTCGGCAGGGTTTTGGCACTGCGACCCGGGTTTTTAATGTTACACAGAGATGTGTCTTTCAAGCATCCTGTATATCTGTGTGTTGGCGAACGACAACCGTGTATAAATATATACGGTGAACGTGTTATTCGTGCCCCTTTAGCGTTAACTCGATAACAAAAACAGCCTGCATCGCTTAACCTGACTCAAAACAAACTATTTAGCATATGGCATTTGATTAACGCATATACTGTATTCTGTACACAGTGCTGTAATTAAATGGTTTCGATATGTGACAGGAAAAATGATTCGGGATGACGTTCGAAAAAAAAGACTCCATCGCTGAAATGTCAACAAGGATAGTTGAATAACGATAGGATCTAAAAATGATGATGAACTGCTTCAGGTCGTAGTTGTATGCCTTATTACAAGGAATTTATCTGTAAACATTGAAAAATATGCTCTCGGGAAATTGCGATCTGTGGTTGTAAAATTCTTTTTTATTATTATTATTAGCTGTGGTTAAATATATTAAGATTCATAAAATTAGGCTTGGTGCTTAAAAAGTTCAAAAAACATTAATTTTGCTCTAAAAATCTAATCAAAAAACGTGATATTAGTTAATATTTTATCACAGCACGTCACGAGATTTTTGATTTAGGTGAAGGCAAATTAACATTTTGAAGTTTTTTCTTTACAAAATTATGTTAAAAATACTGACAAATTTGGCTTGCTCAATAATTTTTTTTAGTTTGTAGAAAACTTATGATAATTTTCTACTTTTTATCTGATTTTAAACCGGTTATTTATATCAAATAAATTGTAAAAACTTCGTTAAAAGTCATATGGGAAAAATGGTACATATTTTTAGTTTGTTTTGAAGCATTAACATCAACGATTGAATAACATTTTTCATAGAAATTAGAAATTTTCAAAACGTGAGTAAGTGCATTCTACATGCACACACACATACATCAAACTGCTCGTAAGATATTGAACAGCTGATAAACACCCACCTTAAATAAAATTAATGATTGATTTTTTAATGACGCAATAATAATAATAACCACACGCCGTACGGTATATTTGTCGCGATTGACCAATCGAACGTAATACGTTCGTTTTTTGCGAGCTTAGATTTAACTATGCTTGACTATTAATTATGATTTAAATTAATTTTTTTGACGGTAGAATTTTTTATATTCCGCCTCTGCAATGCACGTATTTATCGCAGTGTTAATTTAATAAACGTTGTAAATAAGTATACTGTGAAGAAAATAAGTTATAAAGAATTAAAAGAAGTCTTGGAGCGCTCGCAGTTAAGCTTTTACAGAATATTTTGTGATATAAGTACTGAAGTGATTATTAGTGTATTTGCCATATGGCAACATACACTATTGGCGTTGGTCGGATGGCGGGACCTAGGGGTCGGACCAAAATTTCTCGACGTTTCATAACCTCCTAAACACTTTGGCACCATTTTTAAAAATGTTTATATATATATTATATATATATATATATATATATATTTATATACGTATATATATATATATATATTTATATACGTATATATATATATATATATATATATATATATATATATATATATATATATATATTTATATGTGCGGGCAATAACTTTCGAAGGAGTTAATTCATTTTAACGAAATTTGGCATACATGTTGGAATCCATCACCGCACGAAGCCTATTTAAAATGGGCCCAATCGGGTCATTTTAAGGGTAGTCTTTAGGGGTTGAAAAAAATTTTTGGGCCCAAAAATACCGAAAAAATTCTCAGAATCGTTTCAAAATTGAAATTTAACCCTATAATAGCAATTAAAAAGTGCTCCTAAAATTTTAATAAAATCGGCCCGACAGGACCGGACTTACAAATTTTATGAAAACACTAGTTTGCGTATACGAATTTACTTGCTGAAGGTCGTATTTAATTTGGTGCAGATGTTGGATTGATAACAATAATTCAACTAATAAAATTATTATTGTAAGGGGTGTATTAAGGGGTTCAATTTTTTTTTATTTTGTCCAAAAACAAACTTAATTTCATTTAATAAAGCCACAATACCTGTATTAGCAAATACACTATATTGTCGGCAGGGTTTTGGCACTGCGACCCGGTTTTTTTTTTCAGAAAAAATAGATAAATGTTTTAGAAATTCTTTAAGTATTATGAGACATATAAATTTGATGACAATTCAAGTTTTCTTTTTAATGGCACAATTTCTGTGCATACAAAGTGGCTTATGTCGATTAAGAGAGCTTCACTGTGTTTGCAAGTTTATACACCGTTTGAGATACTCGTGTAGTAGAAAGATATCTCAAAGTAAACGGAAATGCAATGATCTACATAGCAAAAAGCTTCACAATGATATGAGACTCTTTATTCAGTAAAAAAAGAAGCGCGTCGGGTTGTGGACACACGACGGAAGCTAAGCTCCTTACGTAATTTATAATAATAGATATTTGAAATTTACACACAAAAACAACAAAATTATTCAATTAATTTTTTTGATTTTTCACTCGGCACGTGGTAGAACATGATTAATAATAACAAGTTATTAAAAAACACTTGAAAATTCTACAAATAATTCTTTATTTCTCGACGATCGTTTCGGACAATAAGTCCATCTTCAGGAGCACAAAACTTATACTATAAGTTTTGTACTCCTGAAGATGTCCGAAACGATCGTCGAGAAATAAAGAATTATTTGTAGAATTTTCAAGTGTTTTTTAATTACTTGTTATCATTTTTTGATTTATTAAAAAGAAACAAAAAATATCACAAGTAAAGAAAAAAAATAATTTATGCTATCTTGAGATTTGACATATTTAATAATTAATGTCTATCCGTACGCATTGAGGGTATTAAGTAATATCAACGACCTATGTGTGTTTTTATTAGTGTATTTGCCATATGGCAACATACACTATTGGCGTTGGTCGGATGGCGGGACCTAGGGGTCGGACCAAAATTTCTCGACGTTTCATAACCTCCTAAGCACTTTGGCACCATTTTTAAAAATGTTTATATATATATATATATATATATATATATAAGTATGTGTGGCATACAGTTTGGGAGCTCGGATAATCATTTAATATATCGTTTGGGCTCTTTTGCCGTCTTAAGGGAGCGGCACCCAATGAACAAAATCGTTTGATTGTCAACTTTGGGAGCTTCACCCTGAGACGTCTATTGATAAAAATTAAAACTACATAGAACCATTTTGTGAAATGAGAGGTCACTGCGAGTATTATTTCAGCGGTTTTTTATGACAAAAAGTATGCAACCTTTGCAGGAATCTATTGGAGTATGGGGTATTTCATAATAAAATAATATTTTTTACTGTCAAAAACCGTAAAAATTTCTAAATGAAGTATGGTTAGGTTTCACACATAAAGAAAAGAATAAATGTAAGTAAAATTCATATAATTCTATAAAAAAGTGAATTATTAATATAATTTACACAAAAAATCAATTTAATTATTTTCAGTCATTTATTAAACGTAGAAAGACGAAAATTCCGCGACAACTCAAATATACATTTGAATATTCTGATACGTTTATGAACGTAATACATCTTATAGAAACTGCCCGCAAATTTGATCTTTTTATATACAAGGAACATTTGAACAACATTAAATAAAGGTAAATATTTATTTTTATAAGTGTTTATTTCCAGATAATCAAAGCGTTGTTATGTCAATTCTTTTTAAACAGTACTAGTTACTTTGTCAAATTATCGCCAAGGCTCCCGATATCATGTAAACTGAATCTTTTCACGCTAACAACATATCAAACTCATGTCGAATATTAGATTTACATGAGATTCGTCGACAAGCGTTAAAACGTCCGTACTGACGATGCAAAGCATTTTCATCTATTGACATTGGAAAATTTTCATATCGATAGAAATATCTTTCCATTCGAATAATTTCGTCGAAAAAATTAACTCGAAACGATCTTAATAATAAGTATTAATAGATTAGTGATAATTGAGAGTATTGTATTAAAATTATGTTCTCATATTCACAGGTTATTCAAGTACTGTCCAACAATGGATGTTCAACAATGTCTGCAAATATAGGGCCCGAAACCAACAACGATTCTGTAAATTACTCTATTTATGTTTTAATGTAAAATTGATATATTTGCTTTTTTTAATAAAAAACTAGACAACAGAATATATCTTTAATTTTTTCCTTAAACTAATATTTTGGGATCATAATAAATACATTTTTATTTCTTATTTATTATTTATTTTGACGTAGCATCTACATTGTGAAATGCGTATTATGACTAATTAACAACGAAATCTTATATTTGATAACAGATATAAAAAAATTTATTAACGAAATAATAAAACAAAAATACCTATTTCTTATTTCAGTCTTAACATATTTAAAAAAAACGTATTAAAATATTGCACATGCAATTGTTGACAAAATATGTAAATAAACCGTAAGCCTTGTTTACACGAGTAAACAAGGCTTACGGTTTATTTACATACGAGCACTCGGCCGAGACACTGAACTCGGCATCGACTATTAATTTTGCTGATGAGATAGTGCTGATTTTCTCTGTCGTTTCGATTCGGCTTGCACCCAGGATTTTACATGAGCGACAGTTCGTTTTTTCAATTCACTATGCTTTGTTATCGTGTCGAAGCATTTCTGCGAATTCGGAACCTTTCCTGTAGCTATCTCAGTATCAAAGAGTTTTCGCGCAACTGTCCTTTCTGGTGTAGACCATGTGTTGCGAGTCTTATCTGGAGAGAAAAAATATTAAGAATATACTATTTAAAAGTTATAATATTATAAAAAGTTATGGTAGTTTTTAACTTAGTGAGATTTCATTTAGCATAGCTTCACTGCAGCCAAAATTTAATTTACCGAGGACCAAATGCTCAATGAAAAGGTAAAAAGGTTTTACGTTCCGATGGGAATGAGCGCAGGGTCCATGGACAAGTGTTTACAATGAAAAGCATACCGTACGTACCTTTCGATTTGCGTTTGTTGATTTCATTATTTATCCATAAACGAAGCTGCATTGCAGTTCGTCTTTGTAAGTTATTATCAGATTTGACAATCACTTCGCATTCATTTAAAGGGGGGATTTTTCGATTTCGTATATAACCAGACAAGTGTTTTCTCGCCGCAAATTTCTCTGGAGTACTCCAAGTTCTTCTAATAATTTGCGGTTTGAGATCTAGTTCTAGAAACAATAGAAAATTTCAGTGAACAATAAGATATGAGTACTACAGTAGAAAATCGAACAGATACAAAAATATTAAATCGGTTTGTGTTTCGTTTGTTTAGAAAAGCTTTTGTTTTGAAAATTTACCCAGTTCTGAGTCACTGGAAGTCGAAACGTTTTCGACCGGTAACTCGTATTCGTCGTCGAGACGATCTGCTGTTCGTTTTCGTAAGTCAGTAGTCGATTTTACAACTGTTTCACGTTTAATAGCAAGATTTTGTATCTTTTTTTTCGGAGTAGACCACATCCTAGTAATTTGCGATCTGAAATCTAATTCTAAAAACAGTAAAAATTCTCAGTTGTAGAATATAGAAGTGTTTCGTTTATTTAGAAAAGGTTTTGAGAATTTACCCAAATCCAGTGAATCGCTGTCACTCGAAGCGGAAGAGTTTTTATCATCTGGTGAATCAAGTGCGCTCGTGTGTTGTAATCTGTCCGATCTGTTTTCGGTGACATTGGCGTGTACTTCGGTATTGCAGTTTTCGTCGACATCATACGATATGTTAGGAAGCGAATCGTTAATAAAAATGTCTGTCCCATCGTCATTCGAAATAAATATATTGTCAAGTTTTGCATTTGAATCGTCGGCATTATTAGATGATTCCGACGTATGTTTGTTGACATTTTTTTTCTTTTCGGAATCGATCATGTTTATTTCGTCACTTGTTCGTGTACTGCAAGCATTTTGACGAGTTTCGCCTTTTGTGTGAGAACCGTTCTGCACTGCCTCAAGAAGACTCGAAATCCTGCCCATATCAACAGCGGCAGAAGGCAATTGATAATAATTTTTGTGTATTGCCAAACTATGACCCATGAAGTTAGACAAGTGAGTTATATCAGAATTGGTAAGATCGAACGCCGAGAGGACTGTTGCGAAGTGTTTTCTTAGAGTTGTTCCTCGCAAAGTGGCAGGTCGATTAGCGCGACAATCCTTCGAGAATTTTCTTAATAATTCACACGAACGAAGATGTTTACGAGTTGTGGTATTACTCGGTACGCCGAATAAATATGGATTTTCATCTGGTACTTTGGCTTGTGAACGAAACTTTAATATAGTCTGGACGTAATGTAGCGTCGATTGGTTAAGTAATATCGCCACAGATCGTCCGAGTTTTCCTCTTATGACAAACCTAACGTACTTCCGAGCGGACGCACGTTCGCTTTCGGACAGCACCGCGTAGGTGTCAGCATCGGCAAATTGTGTTATTGTTCGAAACGTTTTAAAATCTTCAATAAAAATGCGTTCAACTTCTCCTGCACGGCGTCTGTTGAAAATTTGGATCGAAACTAGTGTATACTGCGTTAGCGATATCCAGTGTTTAAAGTTGAAATCCTTTTCAATATTAGAACACGCCCGTTCAGCATTGCGGTTGAGAAAATTCACCAGTAAATTTATATCTTCTTTAATCGGCAAGGTAACGTTTTCGCCTCTTCTTTTGTTCATTTCTTGATTATCAGTAACCGTTTTGTTGATTGACGCTCCGTAATCGACATCAAAAATACTGAAAAAGTTCTCCGCGTCCGTTTTCGAAGCTGTATCATTTGTCTTTATACATTCGATAATATGCAGTTTCCCAACTTTTCTCAAACTGGTGCCTAAATTAGAAGCCAGCGTCGGCGCTCTGTAAACATTGGAATCCACGTTTAAGCCGGCCAGTATGTTGACAGCTTCTGTGACCGTATTATATTTGTTCGCCGAGTATAAAGATCCAAAATTATGAATATCTGTGTCGATTTTCTGTGCTTGTAGTAATAAACGACCGAGCGTCCGTAGCTGCTGTCTAATGTAATACAGAAGATGCTTCGATCTATATTTTCGGCACAAATGATTTCCATATTTAATTAGTAATTCGTCGTATCTAACAACTTTGGCTACAGCATCGTCTCTCATGAGAGGAAAAACGTCATTTTTTAATACGTCGCAAGCGGTCGCGCTAATTTGTGATAACACCCGTCGTCCGGCGACCATGATTGTACGCTGGTTCTTAACGTATTTCGGATCACATTTTCTATTATGTCTGTACATTGAGGTTTTAACGTAGATGCCTCGACAGTGAGGGCAACAAATGAACTTTGACGCATCTGGAGGCGCTTTCTTTCTTGATCGGCGGCATGGTATAAAGTCGTTTGAATTATTTTCTGTACGAGTTTTAAAGTAATCGAAATTACCTTTTTTCCTTATAATGCCAATAATTCGTTGTCGATCGGCTGAACCTAGAAGAGAGAACAAAACGCTCGTACATATCGGATGAATTGGACTCAATTGGAAACATGCGTGAATTTACCGGGTCAGTTCAGAATCGATAAAAAAAAAGCTACGTCTGCAGTTCACACTCGGTAGAAGTGAAAATTGAACTGCGAGTGAATGAGACATATACAGTATCAGGGAGTGGGTGTTGTTTCACCGAAGTGTCGGTCATTTCATCGACGTTAATTACCTGGCGGTAGCGAAGAAAACTTCTTTACATCAACTTCATTTTTATGTACGGTTTCCAAATGTCTCGGTAATCTGCCATACAATTTCCCACAATACATACAACAGTTCTTTTTCCTCTTGGATTTTTTTGTCTCGGTTAGGTGGTATTCACTTGACGATGGAGAAGAAAATGTTTCCGAAACGTCTGACGAAGAATCGGTTTCGATGTCGCTGCTTTCAGCAGACATACGCAGATCACCTGAAGATAATATATTAAAAATAAATTTAGTACTGTACAATCTGAAATAAACATTGGTAAATTTCTATGTCCTCTGTTCTGTTTGACGTATTTTTCAAAATCTATTATTTATTGGGGCATCCAAGCGTTTCATAGATTTCGGAGCCGTGCGAAGTACAGCGACTTGCATCCGTCAGCACAGGTACATATTATATGTACATGTGCGAAGCAGCAGGGGACGTATTTCTTTTCTAATGATAATCTTCATTGTCATAAAACGAATTCAAATTATAATACCGACATCGACCGATCACAATTTTCTTCATAACCTGTTACTGCCATCCGTATTGACTGTGAAATATTCTGATAATGAATATTTCTACAGTTTTAAAAATATCATATAATGAATCTCACCAAAATTGAACTGCTGATGTTCCGGTGAACGTTGAACGAACGTTTCGAACATAGATCGGCAGCATGAAGCTTCTTCTTGGTTTGGCTGTACATGTTCGAAAGTCGGTAAATGTGAAACGAGCATTTCCCTTGTAGAAAATCTGGATGATGTTTTCCTCTGTTTCAGCTGTACGCAACCCCACATCGGTGAATCTGGGACAACTGTTTTCGTGGTAGGAACGCTCATTGAGTGAACGTCATCTGCCGAAGTTATAATTTCCTCTTGCGGAGAAGAAATTCTGTCTTGGTGCGTAACGTCGAAGACCACATCTGTGACCGGTAAATCTAAGACAACAGTTTTCGTCGTAGAATCGGTCATAAAGTGATCTTCGCTTTGCAAACTTACGTATTTCTCTTGCGACGAAGTCAGTTTGGATGAAACTGGCTCTGTTTTCGTGGTAGGAACGCTCCTTGAGTGAACGTCATCTGCTGAAGTTATAATTTCCTCTTGCGGAGATGAAATTCTGTCGTGGTGCATAACGTCGAACACCACATCTGTGACCGGTAAATCTAAGACAACAGTTTTCGTCGTAGAATCGGTCATAAAGTGATCTTCGCTTTGCAAACTTGCGTATTTCTCTTGCGACGAAGTCAGTTTGGATAAAACTGGCTCTGTTTTCGTGGTAGGAACGCTCCTTGAGTGAACGTCATCTGCTGAAGTTATAATTTCCTCTTGCGGAGATGAAATTCTGTCGTGGTGCATAACGTCGAACACCACATCTGTGACCGGTAAATCTAAGACAACAGTTTTCGTCGTAGAATCGGTCATAAAGTGATCTTCGCTTTGCAAACTTACGTATTTCTCTTGCGACGAAGTCAGTTTGGATGAAACTGGCTCTGTTTTCGTGGTAGGAACGCTCCTTGAGTGAACGTCTTCTTCTGAAGGTATAATTTCCTCTTGCGGAGAAGAAATTTTGTCATGGTGCGCAGCGTCGAAGACCAGATCTGTGGTGCTAGTATTTTGTGTGGCATACCCTTTGTTAGCTTTTTTATTTAAATTGGACTGCAATTTCTTCAATGAGTCATAGCTGTCATTTTGGCAAACAATAGTGCCATTGTACCAACCGCCACGGTATTTAACGATACAAATATTTCCATTTTCTATGCGCACGTCTTTTTCTTTGCAGATATAATATGGATTATCGTCTCCAAATTGAACCATGTAAAACATTTTGTATTTGTTTTATGTATGGCCTTTTCAACGAGCAAGAGTAACGACGAAATGCGACGAGCGATTTTTTAGTTTCTGCAACACGGTTAGAGATCCGACGAAAAGCAACGAACAATATTTTACGGTTTTAAAGAACGCTTTCTGCAACGAGCAAGAGTAACGACGAAATGCGACGAGCGATTTTTTAGTTTCTGCGACACGGTTAGAGATCCGACAAAAAAGCAACGAACAATATTTTGCGGTTTTAAAGAACGCTTTCTGCAACGAGCAAGAGTAACGACGAAAAGCGACGAGCGATTTTTTAGTTTCTGCGACACGGTTAGAGATCCGACAAAAAAGCAACGAACAATATTTTGCGGTTTTAAAGAACGCTTTCTGCAACGAGCAAGAGTAACGACGAAAAGCGACGAGCGATTTTTTAGTTTCTGCGACACGGTTAGAGATCCGACAAAAAAGCAACGAATAATATTTTACGGTTTTAAAGAACGGTTTCGACGACAGAAAAACGAGAGCTAACGGTGCAATCTTCAATTTAGGGACGACAAGTTTGGCTGAAAAAGAAAACAAAACAGTAAATTAAAAGTGTACTGTAGTTCTATAACGTACATATATTTTTATATAAAATGTTAAACACTTACTTTTATAATAGTTCTATTATATCGCCTTCTGTTCGGCAAACAGGACAGCACAATGAAATTCCGTCGAAAGTTACTGTCGGTTCCAACAAACAAGCGCAGTCGTCACAAATAACGTGGTTGCACGTCAGCGAGCGAAGTTTGGAATGAGGTATCTCTTCCAGACACACTGGACACTTAATTTTGTTTAATTGTGCGGAATAATGTAATTTGGCACAATTATTGTACGGACAAGTTTTGTTTATATAATAGGCCATACACAAATTCGGATGTTGCCCTTTTCTTAAAGCTTCTTCGAATATTAGTGTCGTACACCTTCCTGTTTGTAGATATATTAGTTCTTCTCCTTTCGTGACATGAACAAAATTACAAGTTGACCGGGAGCATTTAGCGCCCTGATAGTCCTTGCAAAAACTTATTTTCAAGTGGTTGCAAGCACCCGAACAGTTAAGAATGCCAGCATTGCACGGTGTCGCGGCCACCAGTTCACTAAAAAAGAGAAAAATTATTTAAATTGAAAAATTAACAACAATAAAATTTCACGAAATGTTCAGGGAGTCGATTAAAAATAATAACCCAATTGCTGATTGTACAAAAAAAATGTATCGTATGTAAAATCTATTGTTATAACGTATGTGACAAATAGTCCTGAATAAAAACACGAATTATTTTATTTAATAAAATAAAATAAGTTTAAACTGGAAATTTACGAACGTATGTATCTGTATCTTAATTTTTTACTTAAATTTTTGGGATGATTGGTATCGATGATCAGTGACAAAAAAAATTAGTTTTTATTTTTTTAAAGTTAAATTCAAGGTACAGGCCAAACAAAAGTTATTTTACAATTTTCACTTATATTGAGATTTTTATGTTAATATTATTAAAATGATCACTAAATTTCATTCTTTTAGAAACTTAATATCAAAATTTGAATTATAAAAATTAACTTTTGTTTCCGATTATACCGACAAATCATCCTTAATATTTATTTTTATAACCTCGTGTGAGTACAGATGTTTCTTCAAGAATTCAAAAAAAGTGGATTTTAGGTTAAATATACCATTGGATTATATTTTCAAATAAAATTTTAACTGTAGAAGTAACGTCGGTCTGTGAGAGGTATTATGGACACCTGCTCAGTTCTTGTGAAAAAAAATTAGATGAAAATACATTCTAAATTCTAATAAAAGTGTTGTTGCTTTAGTCCAAGAGATATTTAACCTACCGGTAAAAACATCTTTGACTGCCAATCGAAAATTTGTAATTTTCTCACAAGAGATATAATGTTTGTTGGATGTCGTCCACAGCAAAAAAGAAAGTACAATGCGGGAATATTATAATAATAGATATATTAACCTGATATAACTACTCATTTCACAACCACAATACACGAACACTACGTTTTAAAATTTATAACTGATTAGCAATAATATTACAACAAGCACAGCGCTTCAATGGCCGTCTGTTCAGAAATGACGTGTTCGCACACACATTCCACGTGCTCTGTATTAAGGAATTCCCCAACCATAGATTTATAATCTTATACATCAGGTATGAGGTTTTCTTCAAAACCTTAGACCATATAAAGAATGGAAATCTCTACTTTCTGATGGTATGAAAAAAAATATACATTACTACGGTATTATTGTTCTCAGAAAATGCAAATAAGTTATCTTAAAATAGCAATTATAAATCATATGATATAATTTATAAGATTATATGCGTAGATGCCTATTTATTGCTATTTTAAGATAATTTATTTGCATTTTCTAAGAACATTTACCGTAGTAATGTATATTTTTTTTCATACCATCAGAAAGTAGAGATTTCAAGGAACAAAAAGCCCACCGATTTTTTTAAAAAAGCGGATATTTTGACGTGAGAATTTTCAATTGAAAATCGACCTTTAACAATGAAACATGTTTGATTGCTGAAAAATATTTTAAAAAAAAGATTATACTCACATATAAATCAAACCATGGCCCCCAACTTTTGCACTTTGGGCATTTACACTCCGCCAGGGGTCCAGTGTATCTGGAGTAAAACGTTCGGACGCACATTTTGCAGAACACGTGACGGCAACTCAACCTCACTGCGCAATGTTGTTGCAAAAATAACTCGCACCGGTTGCAACGACTAGAACTGTCTGAAATTATGAATGTATCGGTTAGTCGTACCTATGTCAATAACATGCATGGATTATATTAAATTTATTCTATAAAAAGTTTGAGCGAGAACCAATTTCTTACTGTAAGTAATGAGAGAAAAAATCTATGTCTCGGGGCAAAAAATTTTCGAATCTTCGAAGACTTTCAATCTATTCATCGGATACTACTGACTCCCAAAGTTACAACAAGTTTGACCGAGAGTCAATTTCCTTTAGGATCCTGCGGGGTGCTTTAAGATTTGAATACCAAATTGAACAGACCCTTTAAATCTACGTACCTTTACGAACGAATTTTATGTTACTAGAAAAACGAAATATCGAAACGTCTATCAGATGCGGAACATCGAATTCTTTTGCAGACACCATTTCTCCAGATTTGAAACAGCTTTGCAAACAGACACAACCAAGCCATTGATGACAACAACAATAATTTTTTATTAGTTTCAGTTTGTCAAGTTTTTAAACATAATATAGAAGCGTGATTCTAAAAAAAACGTTTCATTTTTCCCATGTAGACAATAAAAACACGAATCAAAATGGTTTTACATGATTTTGTTAAATGTCTTAAAATTAAGTTATGTAGGTACTTAGTTGTGTATCAGAGCGAATCTTAACTGTTTTCAGTAAAACATTAACTGAACGATAAAAGGTTGAAGTTCACAAGTCCATTCAAAAGATAGGTAGTTTTTTTTTTTTTTTTGTAATGTAGCAAAGCGATTATTTTGAATAAACAACATTTTCAGTGGTAGGTAATTAATAGTTATTTCATTTGTGCGTAACAAAAAATAACATACATACATAAATTACTTACTTTGATCCGAAGATGAGTTTATGCATGCTATGCATTCGTGTGTACACGTTATGCCGGTGAAATATTTAGTACATGTTTTTTTTCGGGCATTTTCTGTCAGACTGTTCAGCATGGCGTACTCTATTCTTTGTATTTCTCGTGCTTGAATTTCATTGAATGGCCGCCTATTCATAATTATATCGGCTGCATCTTCGTAACTCAAATGTAAAAATTTGCAGCGCGTCAAATTGTTACAACGGCCTTCGGAATTTCGACCGCAGATCATTAAAGAGTGTTTCATAGCACACTTTTTTCGTTTACATATCCCGAGAAAATAATCAAAGCAAATACTCATTTTTAAAATATCTAATATATTTAACTATTTTAATTTACACAAAACTGTTTCGCGATGCTAAATATCGAACTGAAATAACACGAGTCACAACTCACAACTCACAACCGAAAAGTGATAACACCTTCGAAAATCTATAATGACGAATTATTCCTTTGTGTGGAAATAAATCTCATTAAATTGTAAGCCGGTTTATGATTGGCTATTTCTGTAACTTGAGACAAATCACATGGTACAAAGTACAGCTTTGTTCATAAATTATATATGTAGTACACTAGAACAAGAGACAACACTAGGGCACATTTTCATATTATATACCAGGGTCTCCAACCGTATTCCATTTTACGTATTAAATTGTGATGAATGAAAACTTTTTTTCAGCATTTGTTGACTGCAAACGACTGCGTTTTTCCTCAAAAACTATACTTGCTTTTGAAAATAGCCTCTCACTTTATAGATAAGATAAGATAAGATAATTTATTGTACATTAAAAACAATTGTTTGTACATGGTCAGACTTCAAAAACAAAGCATATTAAAAATAATCATTTAGAGTGTACAGTGGTTTATTGCACAAATATTCTTTTAATTTATTTCTGAACTTCTTAAAAACTGTGATCTGTTTAATGGACTCAGGGAGTGCATTATACATATGGGCAGAAGTATAATATGGACTTTTTTTAAACCTCGCATGATTATGACGAGTCAAGTAAATGTTGTCTCTATTACGTGTGTTACGGCAGTGTATATCATGCGTAAACTCATATTTATTAAGATTTTGCTTAACGAAAATAATGTTACTGTAAACGAAAATTGCATGTACAGTAAGAATTTTGTATTTAAGAAAGTACGGTCTGACTGATTCACGGCACGGTAAATTAAAAATTGTACGTAGAATACGTTTTTGTAAAATGAAAATTCTAGAGATTTCAGTAGATTGACCCCAAATAATGATGTTATAGCTCAATATTGAATATACATACGCGTAATATACATTTAGAAGAACATCAATACTGCAGCAAGTTTTGAGACGTTTAATAATAAAGAATACTTTATTTAATCGAGTTATTAATGAATTTACTTGACTTGCCCAATTCAGCTGAGTGTCCACCATTATTCCGAGAAATCTACATTCTTCAGAAGTGCGGATATTTTTAGAATTTATATTTATATCAAATACAGTATTAGGCACTGATTTAGTTTTGAAAATCATTATCTGAGTTTTTTCAGCATTTAAAATAAGTTTATTTTTATAGCATCAGTCATAAACTAAATTACAGAGTAAGCTGACTTCGGTAATCATTTCTTCAATGGATTTAGATGAAATTCCCAGGGTTATATCATCAGCATAAACATACCTACACTAATGCCGGGAGACGACAGACAAATCTTAGCGAATTCTGCCGAATATTCGAATTAAAACCTTGTTTTTCTCAAAAAAAGTTGGCAACCCTAGTTTCATTCCCATAGCATCAAAGTCATGCCAAAAAGATAACTTGATACAGAAGAAACTGGATTATTAGAAATACAGTCAGAGCTAGATTACCAACCGCGTAAAATAATTAAATAAACTGTACAGAGACACAACCCACGCTTTCTATAGACAATTAAATCATGTATTGTCATCGCGAATATACATAAGGAGCCTTCTTATTATATTATTATATTATTATATTATTATATTTCGTCTGTACGTGAGTTTTCACTGAACTCCTCCTAAACGGCTGGACCGATTTTAATGAAATTTTGTGTGTATGTTTGCGTCGGTTCGTAGATAGTTTAAATTCACAATTGGACCCGAAACGTACTTGGGCGAAGCCGGACCGGACCTATTTGTATACTTACGGCCCGACCTGGCGTTGTCCAAGGAAGTATCCGGGTCCAATTGTGAATATAAATCATCCAAGGACCCATACGTACACACACAAAAAATTTCATCAAAATCGGTTCAGCCGTTTAGGCGGAATAGATTGACAAACGCTTGTATAGAAATATTATTTTTATATTAAAAAATTATTAAGATAAATAATCATTAATTCAACCCTGTATAATTTCTTAAAAATATACATATACTATAATATTTTAAGTTTTAAAATTTCTGTGCTTTACAAAAAGCAACGCTCGTAACTATATAAGGATTTCATGTCACGTATTTGTGAAATCTAAAATTTTTTCATTTCATCCAAAGTTACCGAAAAGTTATAATAATTCTCAAAGTCTTCATAAATTTTAGAATAATATGTTTTTGTGTAAAATTTCAAGCATTTCTGTACAAATAAACCATTAATTAAGTAAAAATTAAATAAATTATTAGTTTTAAAAGTTGCCTACATTTAGAATTTAAACTGCCGCGCTGAAAATAACGAGTTGCATATCTCGAAAGTAAAGAAGTACCTTTATAAGTTTTATTAAAATTCGATTTAAATCTTTAATAATCATAACATAAACTAATTATTATTAAATTTTTAAAGACATACCTATGTTCTTTTAGGTACATATATTATTTTTAATCTTTTGACGATTATTAAGGTTATAAAAAAAGAACAGTCTAAGTTCCCTGAAACTTATATTTTCCATTTAAAAAAACATTAGACGGTGACGCAACAAAAAAATTTTTTGCCCAAATATTCATCAACTGTATTAGAACATCTGTCAAATTACCAGAAATATTTTACGCCCCCCTCAAATTCTTAACAGGTACGTTAAAATAGCGAAAACAATTATGGCACATATGACATATATATATGTATTATATCTGTAAAACAGCTTAGATCAGGGGTGGTCAACCCAAATGATCTTGAGGACCATTTTGGAAATGCATCATAAGGGGACATTCATTAATTACGTGAGGCGATTTTGGCGATTGTTCGACCCCCCTGCCCCCTTCCCCTTTGGTAAGATGACGTGAGATTTATCTCGACCCCCCCCCCCTCCACCATTAATCTCACGTGAGATTTTTTAAAATGCTTATTTTTAATGTAAATATGTTAATCGGTGCTTGATTGCGTTGGATTTATTTAATTTGCTTAATTCTTTTTTTTTCAGACTAGTATTTAAGACTTTAATTTTTTCTCATAATTTCGACAGTTAATTTTTCAATATATTTTGATGCGCAAATAAGGTATTTTTTGATACATTGATTTTCACTACTTAGGCAACTTTAAAATAAATATATTTTGTAAAAGTGCGATGAATCTCGCAGGCCGGAAAAATATTCAAGGCAGGTCGCATGCGGCCCGCGGGCCACGGGTTAGCCACCCTTGGTTTAGATTGTGACTATTATTTTGGTGTTTTGGTAACACCTACCATAACAGCAAGAGGCATACGAAAGGTCGTATGAAGGAGTTATGCAAAAAAGATGGTGATTTTACAATAAATTTCTTCGATTCACGTTATTGAATCAGTGGTTGAGTTCCACATGGACAGGTTATACAGACGTTTAATTATTTATTACCAATCGGTACCCGCGACTTCGCACACGATTGAGATAAAACAATCTGATGTAGCTTTTTCCCGTGGCAATTTAATTTTGCTGTTTAAATCTTATGTGTTATAGCGACCCGGCCCGGCCCCCGGCTTCGCCCGAGTGCGACAACAGTAGTGAAGCATTCGGCTCCACCATATTACAGTCTTGCATCGTGGGGCTGCGCCCCGCTCTGCAAGACATTAATTTATAAAGCTTTCGACTCCCCCAAATGCATATTCTCTAAATAGTGTATTTTCTGACATTTTCATACATTTTGTAAAGTCAACATAAGTCGCTAGTTGAATAACACCGTCCAAATATTTATTTTAGTAAACATAACAGCTGTATACCTACTGAAATGAGACAAGCGCACGGCATCGTTTGTAGTTTTTTCCAGAGCTGCATTATCGATTTTATACTGTTTCAATATTAAATTTTCAATCAAAATTGTTTTGGTAATTTCCTTTTGACAAATCTTCAGAACAAAAAAAGAGCAGATTTTTTTTTATTTTCAAAATATTTCCAAAATTAAATTTAGAAAAAAAATGTGTCTCCGACAAACAGATAAACAGAAACACACGAACTGACAGCAGTCACTCTATTACTCCAAACTGCTGGACCGATTGTAATGAAATTTTGTGTGTGCGTTTGCGTCGGTCCGTAGATAGTTTAAATTCTAAATTGGACCCGAAACGCACTCGGGCGAAACCGGGTCGGACCATAAGTACAAAAAATTTCATCAAAATCGGTTCAGCCGTTTAGGCGGAATAGATTGACAAACGCTTGTACAGAAATATTATTTTTATATACAAAAAATATTAAAGTAAATAATCGTTAGTCCAACCCTGTATAATTTCTTAAAAACGTACAAACACTATTATTTAGTTTTAAAATTTCTGTGTTTTACAAAAAGCAACACTCGAATCTATATAAGAATTTCATGTCATGTATTTGTGAAATCTAAAATTTTTTCATTTCATCCAAAGTTACCGAAAAGTTATAATAATTCTCAAAGTCTTCATAAATTTTAGAATAATATGTTTTTGTGTAAAATTTCAAGCATTTCTGTACAAATAAACTATTAATTAAGTAAAAATTAAATAAGTTATTAGTAATAAAAGTTGCCTACATTTAGAATTTAAACTGCCGCGCTGAAAATAACTTTAGTTGAATTTCTCTATGGGAAAGAATAGAAATACCCTAGATGACACTGACGTAAGGTTTTACAATACAATTAATTTATTATTTCAGAGAAAATACAATGAAATATTTGTCAAATAAGAAACAGTTATCAGTTATAAGTATCATTGACAAAAATACGTAAGTAATTTTATACTTCTGTCACATGTAAATTGTTTCGAATATTGCGAAATATTAATTATTCGACTGAATAAGTTGTTTTTATGTTATTATGTGTAATTTTTTCAGATTCAAACGTGCGACCCATTAGTAATGATTGTCGAAATCTGCATAAAATTGCCATGTATTGATGTGAAAGTCGTCTCTGTTCGGGTGTCAAGTTTTGAAGTTTGGTCAAAGTGATACGAATGTGCTTTTCTGTCAACGTAACGCTGGGTACGCATGGAAAAATTGTAACCGATAACAATTTTAATATTTTGAAACGAAGACAACCATTAATCAGATATAGACAGCACAGGATTCGGTTCAACCGATGGAGCTATTTACCGCTAATCTAGGATATTCGTATACCGAACAGTCATATTTTGTCATAGTCAGCTACTGATCCGAAAAGACGAAGTAAATTATAATGTACGACAATTTGAACAGCCACAGAAATGAGTATGACCTGCTTTCTTTAAATATTTTGTGTGATTTGAAAAAATCCGGCGCCAATTTGTTCAAAGCGTTCCCCATTGGGTGCTCTGAAATTTTTTAAAAAATTGGTGTAGCCGTTTTCAACTGATTTCAGAAAGAGTATTTTTTTATATCTTACTGTATATTTCCTACATTTATGAACCGATTTGAAAAAAATCGATGCCACTGTGTTCAGAACTTTGCACACTTTATGTGCTCTATTTTTTTTTTTACTATGACTTACGGCTTCGTAACAGCGGAGGTGGTTTTATCGGAACTGATAAACTCTGCCTTCGGGTTTTTGTCCTACAATGCCTTTAAATAATAAATTGTATAATAATGAATTTCATACTATTTCAGGATCGGATTGACGCCATGGCTTTCTTGATCTCACTGAACAGAGGTGAAACGACGACCTACTATCTGCCAGTTTTTGTTAAGGCAATATAACTTGGCGACGTTTAAAAAACTTAAGTCTTCTGTTTTATAGGATAATTAGCTAATAAAATATTATAATAGTGGGGCGAAAGAGATAATTGTGCACTGAACGATAAAACCACTAAATTTGAGCTGCTTTATATTGTTAAAAGATGTAGATATTAATACAAATTATATCTATTGTATCGCTTATCAGAAAGTGCACAATACTGGTATATTTTTAGTCTCATCTGTCCGACTATAAAGAATTCTAAGATAATAATATTAATAAGTGTTTGTTAATTGAATGTCAAAATAAAACTTGGTAATATATAAAAGTTTTCATTAATTGTTGTTTTCATATTTCCTTTTACAGTAGCAATAATATTTTCTACCATACGTTTTAAATGAAATTCACTATAGATAATAATATGGTAACTACGGAAATCAAAAATGCATTATAGAAAATCGTTTGTTGCAATTTTTTGTGGAACGATTTTCTATAATGAGTTTTTGGTTTCCATGATTACTATATCAACAAAACTCATGTATATATTGCGTCTTAAATGAAATTCCCAGTATAATATACATTTTTTAATCAAATCATTGAAACTTTGACAGGATTGTCAATTTCCTATTATAAAATTTATGTAGGTTTTTTCAACATTTATTAATCTTATTAAACTGCCAATTTGCTTTATTTTTTCATAAATAAGCCTTTTATAAGAAGCAGATTCTTCTGTCAGATGTTAGCTTTGAATAAAATTACAAATGTGCGCTTAAAAAGTTAATTAAAAATTGCAACAATGGATGTAATGTCTTATTGTAGATATTTCTTTTTTTATGAAAACACGGTTATAGTGGCAGATACTCAACTGTTTATTATGAATCTAATGCCTACAAAAGGTGTGGGTGTTGGTAGTATAAACAGCTTTTATATATAATTAATGATTATTAATCTTTTGAACATAAAAATATTTTTTTAACTATTATGGGTTATCTATTGTAAAGTACGGGAGCTTTCATTTTGAACAATGCCGGTAATGCAGTTCTCGATTTTAGAGCTCCCAAACTCAACAATATATCATTAAAGTGAAATAACTTTAAAATCTATTGATGCATATTAATTTGCTCTTAATATAATGTTTACTAATTAGTTTCACGTAGTTTGAATGCAGTTTTGAACTAGGCTCCCAATGATACTGCTACACATATATATATATATATATATATATATATATATATATATATATGTGTAGCAGTATCATTGGGAGCCGAGTTCAAAACTGCATTCAAACTACGTGAAACTAATTAGTAAACATTATATTAAGAGCAAATTAATATGCATCAATAGATTTTAAAGTTATTTCACTTTAATGATATATTGTTGAGTTTGGGAGCTCTAAAATCGAGAACTGCATTACCGGCATTGTTCAAAATGAAAGCTCCCGTACTTTACAATAGATAACCCATAATAGTTAAAAAAATATTTTTATGTTCAAAAGATTAATAATCATTAATTATATATAAAAGCTGTTTATACTACCAACACCCACACCTTTTGTAGGCATTAGATTCATAATAAACAGTTGAGTATCTGCCACTATAACCGTGTTTTCATAAAAAAAGAAATATCTACAATAAGACATTACATCTATTGTTGCAATTTTTAATTAACTTTTTAAGCGCACATTTGTAATTTTATTCAAAGCTAACATCTGACAGAAGAATCTGCTTCTTATAAAAGGCTTATTTATGAAAAAATAAAGCAAATTGGCAGTTTAATAAGATTAATAAATGTTGAAAAAACCTACATAAATTTTATAATAGGAAATTGACAATCCTGTCAAAGTTTCAATGATTTGATTAAAAAATGTATATTATACTGGGAATTTCATTTAAGACGCAATATATACATGAGTTCTGTTGATATAGTAATCATGGAAACCAAAAACTCATTATAGAAAATCGTTCCACAAAAAATTGCAACAAACGATTTTCTATAATGCATTTTTGATTTCCGTAGTTACCATATTATCTATAGTGAATTTCATTTAAAACGTATGGTAGAAAATATTATTGCTACTGTAAAAGGAAATATGAAAACAACAATTAATGAAAACTTTTATATATTACCAAGTTTTATTTTGACATTCAATTAACAAACACTTATTAATATTATTATCTTAGAATTCTTTATAGTCGGACAGATGAGACTAAAAATATACCAGTATTGTGCACTTTCTGATAAGCGATACAATAGATATAATTTGTATTAATATCTACATCTTTTAACAATATAAAGCAGCTCAAATTTAGTGGTTTTATCGTTCAGTGCACAATTATCTCTTTCGCCCCACTATTATAATATTTTATTAGCTAATTATCCTATAAAACAGAAGACTTAAGTTTTTTAAACGTCGCCAAGTTATATTGCCTTAACAAAAACTGGCAGATAGTAGGTCGTCGTTTCACCTCTGTTCAGTGAGATCAAGAAAGCCATGGCGTCAATCCGATCCTGAAATAGTATGAAATTCATTATTATACAATTTATTATTTAAAGGCATTGTAGGACAAAAACCCGAAGGCAGAGTTTATCAGTTCCGATAAAACCACCTCCGCTGTTACGAAGCCGTAAGTCATAGTAAAAAAAAAAATAGAGCACATAAAGTGTGCAAAGTTCTGAACACAGTGGCATCGATTTTTTTCAAATCGGTTCATAAATGTAGGAAATATACAGTAAGATATAAAAAAATACTCTTTCTGAAATCAGTTGAAAACGGCTACACCAATTTTTTAAAAAATTTCAGAGCACCCAATGGGGAACGCTTTGAACAAATTGGCGCCGGATTTTTTCAAATCACACAAAATATTTAAAGAAAGCAGGTCATACTCATTTCTGTGGCTGTTCAAATTGTCGTACATTATAATTTACTTCGTCTTTTCGGATCAGTAGCTGACTATGACAAAATATGACTGTTCGGTATACGAATATCCTAGATTAGCGGTAAATAGCTCCATCGGTTGAACCGAATCCTGTGCTGTCTATATCTGATTAATGGTTGTCTTCGTTTCAAAATATTAAAATTGTTATCGGTTACCATTTTTCCATGCGTACCCAGCGTTACGTTGACAGAAAAGCACATTCGTATCACTTTGACCAAACTTCAAAACTTGACACCCGAACAGAGACGACTTTCACATCAATACATGGCAATTTTATGCAGATTTCGACAATCATTACTAATGGGTCGCACGTTTGGATCTGAAAAAATTACACATAATAACATAAAAACAACTTATTCAGTCGAATAATTAATATTTCGCAATATTCGAAACAATTTATATGTGACAGAAGTATAAAATTACTTACGTATTTTTGTCAATGATACTTATAACTGATAACTGTTTCTTATTTGACAAATATTTCATTGTATTTTCTCTGAAATAATAAATTAATTGTATTGTAAAACCTTACGTCAGTGTCCACTTTCTAGGGTATTTCTATTCTTTCCCATAGAGAAATTCAACTAAAATTATTTTCAGCGCGGCAGTTTAAATTCTAAATGTAGGCAACTTTTAATACTAATAACTTATTTAATTTTTACTTAATTAATGGTTTATTTGTACAGAAATGCTTGAAATTTTACACAAAAACATATTATTCTAAAATTTATGAAGACTTTGAGAATTATTATAACTTTTCGGTAACTTTGGATGAAATGAAAAAATTTTAGATTTCACAAATCCGTGACATGAAATTCTTATATAGATTCGAGTGTTGCTTTTTGTAAACACAGAAATTTTAAAACTAAATAATAGTGTTTGTACGTTTTTAAGAAATTATACAGGGTTGGACTAACGATTATTTACCTTAATATTTTTTGTATATAAAAATAATATTTCTGTACAAGCGTTTGTCAATCTATTCCGCCTAAACGGCTGAACCGATTTTGATGAAATTTTTTGTACTTATGGTCCGACCCGGTTTCGCCCGAGTGCGTTTCGGGTCCAATTTAGAATTTAAACTATCTACGGACCGACGCAAATGCACACACAAAATTTCATTACAATCGGTCCAGCAGTTTGGAGGAATAGAGTGACTGCTGTCAGTTCGTGTGTTTCTGTTTATCTGTTTGTCGGAGGCACATTTTTTTTCTAAATTTAATTTTGGAAATATTTTGAAAATAAAAAAAAAATCTGCTCTTTTTTTGTTCTGAAGATTTGTCAAAAGGAAATTACCAAAACAATTTTGATTGAAAATTTAATATTGAAACAGTATAAAATCGATAATGCAGCTCTGGAAAAAACTACAAACGATGCCGTGCGCTTGTCTCATTTCAGTAGGTATACTGTTATGTTTACTAAAATAAATATTTGGACGGTGTTATTCAACTAGCGACTTATGTTGACTTTACAAAATGTATGAAAATGTCAGAAAATACACTATTTAGAGAATATGCATTTGGGGGAGTCGAAAGCTTTATAAATTAATGTCTTGCAGAGCGGGGCGCAGCCCCACGATGCAAGACTGTAATATGGTGGAGCCGAATGCTTCACTACTGTTGTCGCACTCGGGCGAAGCCGGGGGCCGGGCCGGGCCGCTATAACACATAAGATTTAAACAGCAAAATTAAATTGCCACGGGAAAAAGCTACATCAGATTGTTTTATATCAATCGCGTGCGAAGTCGCGGGTACCGATTGGTAATAAATAATTAAACGTCTGTATAACCTGTCCATGTGGAACTCAACCACTGATTCAATAACGTGAATCGAAGAAATTTATTGTAAAATCACCATCTTTTTTGCATAACTCCTTCATACGACCTTTCGTATGCCTATTGCTGTTATGTAGGTGTTACCAAAACACCAAATACTAAATAGTCACAATCTAAACCAAGGGTGGCTAACCCGTGGCCCGCGGGCCGCATGCGACCTGCCTTGAATATTTTTCCGGCCTGCGAGATTCATCGCACTTTTACAAAATATATTTATTTTAAAGTTGCCTAAGTAGTGAAAATCAATGTATCAAAAAATACCTTATTTGCGCATCAAAATATATTGAAAAATTAACTGTCGAAATTATGAGAAAAAATTAAAGTCTTAAATACTAGTCTGAAAAAAAAAGAATTAAGCAAATTAAATAAATCCAACGCAATCAAGCACCGATTAACATATTTACATTAAAAATAAGCATTTTAAAAAATCTCACGTGAGATTAATGGTGGAGGGGGGGGGGTCGAGATAAATCTCACGTCATCTTACCAAAGGGGAAGGGGGCAGGGGGGTCGAACAATCGCCAAAATCGCCTCACGTAATTAATGAATGTCCCCTTATGATGCATTTCCAAAATGGTCCTCAAGATCATTTGGGTTGACCACCCCTGATCTAAGCTGTTTTACAGATATAATACATATATATATGCCATATGTGCCATAATTGTTTTCGCTATTTTAACGTACCTGTTAAGAATTTGAGGGGGGCGTAAAATATTTCTGGTAATTTGACAGATGTTCTAATACAGTTGATGAATATTTGGGCAAAAAATTTTTTTGTTGCGTCACCGTCTGATGTTTTTTTAAATGGAAAATATAAGTTTCAGGGAACTTAGACTGTTCTTTTTTTATAACCTTAATAATCGTCAAAAGATTAAAAATAATATATGTACCTAAAAGAACATAGGTATGTCTTTAAAAATTTAATAATAATTAATTTATGTTATGATTATTAAAGATTTAAATCGAATTTTAATAAAACTTATAAAGGTACTTCTTTACTTTCGAGATATGCAACTCGTTATTTTCAGCGCGGCAGTTTAAATTCTAAATGTAGGCAACTTTTAATACTAATAATTTATTTAATTTTTACTTAATTAATGGTTTATTTGTACAGAAATGCTTGAAATTTTACACAAAAACATATTATTCTAAAATTTATGAAGACTTTGAGAATTATTATAACTTTTCGGTAACTTTGGATGAAATGAAAAAATTTTAGATTTCACAAATACGTGACATGAAATCCTTATATAGTTACGAGCGTTGCTTTTTGTAAAGCACAGAAATTTTAAAACTTAAATAATAGTATGTATTTGTGTTTTTAAGAAATTATACAAGGTTGGACTAACGGTTATTTACCTAATATTTTTTGTATATAAAAATAATATTTCTGTACAAGCGTTTGTCAATCTATTCCGCCTAAACGGCTGAACCGATTTTGATGAAATTTTTTGTACTTATGGTCCGACCCGGTTTCGCCCGAGTGCGTTTTGGGTCCAATTTAGAATTTAAACTATCTACGGACTCTATTCCTCCAAACTGCTGGACCGATTTTAATGAAATTTTGTGTGTGCGTTTGCGTCGGTCCGTAGATAGTTTAAATTCTAAATTGGACCCGAAACGCACTCGGGCGAAACCGGGTCGGACCATAAGTACAAAAAATTTCATCAAAATCGGTTCAGCCGTTTAGGCGGAATAGATTGACAAACGCTTGTACAGAAATATTATTTTTATATACAAAAAAATATTAAATTTTCAATCAAAATTGTTTTGGTAATTTCCTTTTGACAGATCTTCAGAACAAAAAAAGAGCAGATTTTTTTTTTGTTTTCAAAATATTTCCAAAATTAAATTTAGAAAAAAAATTTGTCGGAGACACATTTTTTTTCTAAATTTAATTTTAGAAATATTTTGAAAACAAAAAAAAAATCTGCTCTTTTTTTGTTCTGAAGATCTGTCAAAAGGAAATTACCAAAACAATTTTGATTGAAAATTTAATATTTTTTTGTATATAAAAATAATATTTCTGTACAAGCGTTTGACAATCTATTCCGCCTAAACGGCTGAACCGATTTTGATGAAATTTTTTGTACTTATGGTCCGACCCGGTTTCGCCCGTCATCTTACCAAAGAGGAAGGGGGGGGGGTCGAACAATCGCCAAAATCGACTCACGTAATTAATGAATGTCCCCTTATGATGCATTTCCAAAATGGTCCGTAAGATCATTTGGGTTGACCACCCCTGATCTAAACTGTTTTACAGATAATAATATGTCATATTTATTATTGTTGTTTCTTCTGGTGCACCACTATGTATTTTATGAACATGGCTGTACTGTTAAGTTTTTATACTGTGTAAATTCTGTGGCTTGGTCGCAAAAGTGCCTAACTACAAAAACGTAGTTTTAAGGTAATTGGAGTTGAAGTTATTTTTTTCAAACTATTGTAAATCAGCGAAATTCTGTCCAAAATGTCTGATAATTGTAATACTGCTTTTTTAGCGCATATTTTTTGATTTTTTGTAAAAAAAAATAAAATTCTTAAAAAATCCAGAAGTTTTTGTCACATAGGCCCCAGAAAATGTATATGGTGTTACATAGGCCTATGCAATAGGGCACTAAAACTAGCATATAGGCCCCAAATAATGTACTTTGGCCCTTTCTTTAAATGTAGTTGCACTTAAGCCCTTTTATAAGAGGTACTTTGTATAAAAAGTAAGCGATTTTCACCTACCCTTTTTTAGATATTTGAAAATTAATAATAGTATATGATAAAATATTATTAAATAAGACAATACCGCTTAGAAAACACATATTGAGAAATTCATGGTTGTAGTTAAAATGTAAAACACTTCTACAAAAATATTGGTTTTATTCGAATAAGAATTAAAAATACAAAAATAAACAATAGTATTTATTGTAACACGAAAACCGTGCAGATGAAAATAAAATTCTTAGGACATCGTGATGACAAAATAAGTATAATTAATCTATAATTTCCAATATTAATTCTGTAGGACAAACATCGTCGTCATTTTTTGATTCATCACTCTTCAAATTTGAATAAAATAATCTGCTTTTTGGATGTATAAATGGTAATAAGCTTAAGATATCTTCCAGTTTTTTTCTTTTTGTTTCGATTCCATAACCAATGTGACACTTAGGTCTTCTTACAAAATGTACAAATCTATTTAAAAAAGGCCTATGTTAACATAGGCCACCGACAATTACCGTCACATTTTACTAAGTCGCAGTTAGCACTTTCTTGATATAAAATTATTATTACGAAAAGGGCCTAAGAGTAAATAGGCCCAATATTTAAGGGCTTATATGTCACTTAGGTTGTTTTTAAATATAGAAAAAAATTTATAAAAACACTTAGGCCCCAATATGAAGGGTCTAAAGTGAATATAAGCCTTTATTTCATTGACGTAGTCTCAGTTAGGATCTTTTTACATTTTTTATCTCGGTAAGCGTTAAAGATAATGAGATAGAACCTTTTTCATTGAAAAGAGCATGTCGACATTAGTAAGATAGGACCAATAAATCAAAAATGAAAAAAATGCACTTAGGCCCTTTTTCGATCAAGCCACAGAATTGTACTTGGTTATTTACGTATATTTAGGTTTTGATGAATGTGTTCCTAGTTTCAGTTAAGTCAAGTCCGTCGTCATTCATACGTGATTCTTTATTTTGTTCAATTAAAACGTTCTCTAATAATAATAATAATAAAGTAATATTACTATTTTACGTTTCTTTATAACAAAACTACGTTAACTATATCAGTTTCAAGTTACTGAAACAGTAACTGTTCGGGTGCTTGCAACCATTTGAAAATACATTTTTGCAAGGACTATCAGGGCGCTAAATGCTCCCGGTCAATTTGTAATTTAGTTCATGTCACGAAAGGAGAGGAACTAATATATCTACAAACAGAAAAGTGTACGTGTGTATGACCTATCATATGAACAAAACTTGTCCGCACAATAATTGTTCAAAATTACATTATTGCGCACAGTTAAACAAAATTAAGTGTCCAGTGTGTCTGGAAGAGATACCTCATTCCAAACTTCGCTCGGGTGTTTGTTGGAACCGACAGTGACTGTCGATAGAATTTCACTGTGCTGTCCTGTTTGCCGAACAGAAGGCGATATAATAGAACAATTATAAAAGTAAGTGTTTAACATAATATATGTACGTTATAGAACTACAGTACACTTTTAATTTACTGTTTTGTTTTCTTTTTCAGCCGTCGTTACTCTTGCTCGTTGAAAAGGCCATACTTTCATTACATAAAACAAATACAAAATGTATTACCTACATGGTTCAATTTTGAGACCATAATCCATATTATATGTGCAAAGAAAAAGACGTGCGCATAGAAAATGGAAATATTTGTATCGTTAAATACCGTGGCGGTACACGAACAAGTGACGAAATAAACATGATTGATCCCGAAAAGAAAAAAAATGTCAACAAACATACGTCAGAATCATCTAATAATGCCGACGATTCAAATGCAAAACTTGACAATATATTTATTTCGAATGACGATGGGACAGACATTTATATTAACGATTCGCTTCCTAACATATCGTATGGTGTCGACGAAAACGAGTCTATCAACTGCAATACCGAAGTATACGCCAATGTCACCGAAAACAGATCGGACAGATTACAAGACACGAGCGCACTTGATTTACCGGATGATAAAAACCCTTCCGCTTCGAGTGACAGCGATTCACTGGATTTGGGTAAATTCTCAAAACCTTTTCTAAATAAACGAAACACGGTTCTATATTCTACAACTGCGAATTTTTATTGTTTTTAGAATTACATTTCAGGTCCCAAATTACTAGGATGTGGTCTACTCCGAAAAAAAAAATACTTCTTCCTGCTATTAAATGTGAAACAGTTGTAAAATCGACTACTGACTTACGAAAACGAACAGCAGATCGTGTTGACGATGAATAGGAGTTACCGGTCGATGAAAACGTTTCGGCTTCCAGTGACTCAGAACTGGGTAAATTTTCAAAAGCTTTTCTAAACAAACGAAACACAAACCGATTTAATATTTTTGTATCTGTTTGATTTTCATATCTTATTGTTCACTGAAATTTTCTATTGTTTTTAGAACTAGATCTCAAACCGCAAATTATTAGAAGAACTTGGAGTGCTCCAGAGAAATTTGCGGCGAGAAAATACTTGTCTGGTTATATTCGAAATCGAAAAATCCTCCCTTTAAATGAATGCGAAATGATTGTCAAATCTGATAATAACTTACAAAAATGAACTGCAATGCAGCTTCGTTTATGGATAAATAATGAAATCAACAAACACAAATCGAAAGGTACGTACAGTATGCTTTTCATTGTAAACACTTGTTCGTGGACCCTGTGCTCATTCCCATCGGAACGTGAAACCTTCTTACCTTTTCATTGAGCATTTGGTCCTCGGTAAATTAAGTTTTGGCTGCAGTGAAACTATGCTAAATGAAATCTCACTAAGTTAAAAACTACCATAACTTTTTATAATATTATAACTTTTAAATAGTATATTCTTAATATTTTTTCTCTCCAGATAAGACTCGCAACACATGGTCTACACCAGAAAGGACAGTTGCGCGAAAACTTTTTGATACTGAGATAGCTACAGGAAAGGTTCCGAATTCGCAGAAATGCTTCGACACGATAACAAAGCATAGTGAATTGAAAAAACGAACTGTCGCTCATGTAAAATCCTGGGTACAAGCCGAATCGAAACGACAGAGAAAATCAGCAGTATCTCATCAGCAAAATTAATAGTCGATGCCGAGTTCAGTGTCTCGGCCGAGTACTCGTATGTAAATAAACCGTAAGCCTTGTTTACTCGTGTAAACAAGGCTTACGGTTTATTTACATATTTCGTCAACAATTGCATGTACAATATTTTAATACGTGTTTTTTTTAAATATGTTAAGACTGAAATAAGAAATACCTATTTTTGTTTTATCATTTCGTTAATAAATTTGTTTATTTCTGTTATCAAATATTAGATTTCGTTGTTAATTAGTCATAATACGCATTCCGCAATGTAGATGCTACGTCAAAATAAATAATAAATAAAAATGTATGAAAAAATTAAAGATATATTCTGTTGTCTAGTTTTTTATTAAAAAAAGCAAATATATCAATTTTACATTAAAACATAAACAGAGTAATTTACAGAATCGTTGTTGGTTTCGGGCCCTATATTTGCAGACATTGTTGAACATCCATTGTTGGATAGTACTTGAATAACCTGTGAATATGAGAACATAATTTTAATACAATACTCTCAATTATCACTGATCTATTAATACTTATTACTAAGATCGTTTCGAGTTAATTTTTTCGATGAAATTATTCGAATGGAAAGGTATTTCCATCGATATGAAAATTTTCCAATGTCAATAGATGAAAATGTTTTGCATCGTCAGTACGGACGTTTTAACGCTTGTCGACGAATCTCATGTAAATCTAATATTCGACATGGGTTTGATATGTTGTTAGAGTGAAAAGATTCAGTTTACATGATATCGGGAGCCTTGGCGATAATTTGACAAAGTAACTAGTACCGTTTAAAAAGAATTGACATAACAACGCTTTGATTATCTGGAAATAAACACTTATAAAAATAAATATTTACCTTTATTTAATGTTGTTCAAATGTTCCTTGTATATAAAAAGATCAAATTTGCGGGCAGTTTCTATAAGATGTATTACGTTCATAAACGTATCAGAATATTCAAATGTATATTTGAGTTGTCGCGTAATTTTCGTCTTTCTACGTTAATAAATGACTGAAAATAATTAAATTTATTTTTTGTGTAAATTATATTAATAATTCACTTTTTTATAGAATTATATGAATTTTACTTACATTTATTCTTGACTACTTACTTCCCTTTTCTTTATGTGTGAAACCTAACCATACTTCATTTAGAAATTTTTACGGTTTTTGACAGTAAAAAATATTATTTTATTATGAAATACCCCATACTCCAATAGATTCCTGCAAAGGTTGCATACTTTTTGTCATAAAAAACCGCTGAAATAATACTCGCAGTGACCTCTCATTTCACAAAATGGTTCTATGTAGTTTTAATTTTTATCAATAGACGTCTCAGGGTGAAGCTCCCAAAGTTGACAATCAAACGATTTTGTTCATTGGGTGCCGCTCCCTTAAGACGGCAAAAGAGCCCAAACGATGTATTAAATGATTATCCGAGCTCCCAAACTGTATGCCACACATACTTATATATATATATATATATATATATATATATACGTATATAAATATATATATATATATATATACATACATATATATATAAACATTTTTAAAAATGGTGCCAAAGTGTTTAGGAGGTTATGAAACGTCGAGAAATTTTGGTCCGACCCCTAGGTCCCGCCATCCGACCGACGCCAATAGTGTATGTTGCCATATGGCAAATACACTAATAAATCTGTTTATTAAATATAGTACCGCTATACCGTCAAGTGCTGCAGTCGAACGCCTTTTTTCTACGGGAAAAGACATTTTAACGCCTAAAAGAGCCTCACTTTCCGACGAAAACTTCAGTATATTGTTGTTTATGAAGGGGGACTAGCTGTATTTTGAGTTGAACATTTATTACTAAAAACTCTAATGATACACCCTTCTTTTACTAATATTTCATGACCTGCCTAAACTTCCATAGCCCGTATTAACATTAAATATAAAATAGAATTTCTATGGCGAGTTAACGATTTACGATTCGTTAATCGTTAACCTGCAAGATTAACGGCTTAACGATTAACGAAGTTAACTTTTTTAGTAACGGATTAACGATTAACGAAGTTAAGTATTTGATTAACGGTGCCCAGCTATGGTTCTGTTTTACAAAATTAGGCGTCTAATTTATTTTTTTTACGTTTAATAATACATATTAATATTTATTAGACAGTACAAGTTTAACACAAATTTAACAATTATTCGAGGTTTTGATCTAAAAAAGTCTGTTTGTAATCAACTTTGTTAATAGACACAAACAATCCAAAGGTCATATCCATGCCAACAGTTCAGGAATAGGTAATTATTACGTTTTACTTTTCTTTCACGTCAGAAAAATAGGTCACATTATATTAAAAATTCAGCAGTAAGTTTAGATAATGAATGCAAAAATAACTACAATTTTACTCTGAACTTGGAAACAGATTTCCAGTTATAGAGGAAAAAATGTATCATGCCGTCAAAAACTTTGATGTTAATACATTGATCTACAATATATACATTTAATTTCACTTAATAGTGTTTCTTTTAAACCCCTATCAATTGTTAATTGGGTAGAATGTTATTGTTTGTTCTTTTACTCCCCGCGCAATTTTTATCATTGTTTAATTACACAAATTTCTTTATTGAACTGGCACCACAATTTTTACAGTATAGAGATGAATTGGTCATGTTATGTTTTCACTTTTAAATTATATAAACAATATTGACTTCTAAAGAAGCACCGGATAGATCTTAATCATAAAAGTCTCTGTTATAATTGTTTAAATAAACATGTTTCTTTTACAAATCAGCATTACAGTTTTGACAGTTTTCAAATGAATTGCTCACATTTTTTTATTTTTAGATTAATTATGTTTACAATAGTAACTTCTACAGAAGCACTGTTAAGCAGTTTCGAAATTTTACTTGCTAGAACGGTAGCACACGCTACAATTCTTTGGGTTGTATGAGGCTATTATAAATCATTCTTGCTTATAGATTTTTTAAATTTTTAATGTCCTTTCGCACTGTTTTTTATTGCAGATATAAATCTTAATTTAAATATCAACGGTTTACTTTTTGTGAGTAAATGAAATAACTATAATTCCATACTTATTAAACGTATTCACCTATTCATACGCAGAATAAAATGCGTATCATGATTAAACTACAGGTCTGAAGAAGCACTTAGATACTACAATATTTAGAATTATACTTATTATTGTACAATATTCTCGTTTGTTTGGAAAATATTATATTGAACAATTTATACAATAAGTACCTACGCTCATCGAGCTTTCCGATTTTAGACATTATAGTCTCTTTATCATTGTTTAATTACACACATTTCTTTAACGAAGTGACACCACAATTTTTACAGTTTTCAGATGAATTGGTTGTTATTTTTTCACTTTTATATTAACAATATTAACTTGTAAAGAAGTACGGTTAGATCTTAAACACAAAAATATCAGTTATAATTGTTTAAATATCTACACGTTTCTTTAACAAATCAGCATCACATTTTTTACAGTTTTCAAAAGAATTATACATATTTTTTAATTTTTAAATTATATTTATAATACTAACTTCTATTAAAGAAAAGACGAAACGTTGCAATCTATGAGTGTTTAAATTGATTTATTTTCATTATTTCAATTACCCGAGATACTGTTTTCTATTTAGAATTATACTTAATATTGTACAATATAAATCGTTTGTTTGGAAAATATTATATTCAACAATTTATACAATAAATTCCTACGTTCATTGAGCTTTCCGATTTTAGACATTATAGTCTCTTTATCATTGTTTAATTATACAAGTTTCTTTAACGAACTGACACCACGATTTTTACAGTTGTCAGATAAATTGTTCATGATATTTTTTCACTTTTATATTAACAATATTAACTTGTAAAGAAGTACGGTTAGATCTTAAACACAAAAATCTCAGTTATAATTGTTTAAATACACATGTTGTTTTACAGTTTTTACAGATTTCAAATGATTTATTCATATTTTTTAATTTTAAAATTATATTTATAATACTAACTTCTACAGAAGCGTTGCCAAGCAATTTTGAATTTTTACTTGCTAGAACGCTAGCAGTCTAGCACACGTTTCAATGCTTTGGTTGAAATGTATGCAGCTGTTATGAATTATTCTTGCTTATAGATTTTTTAAATTTCTAATGTCCTTTCGCACTGTTTTTTATTGCAGATATAAATCACAATTTAAATATCAACGATTTAATTTTATAAGTAAATGAAATAACTATAACCACACACTTATTAAATTACGTCGTATTCACCTATACATGGTTAAACAGTAAACTATAGATCTGAAAAAGCACGCCGTGAAACACTTGCTCTCTCGTACACGCGATAGGTGCAATAGCTGTCCCTTCGTCAGCCAAACTATACACATGAATGTTACCAAGCAAATCCTGTTTCTTAACTTGTTCGTCAAAATTGACACTACTAAATACATTTATTTGGAAAAATGCACATAGGCTCGAAAAATTATTTTAATTTAGGGGCTACTGAAGAAACTGATACACTACATACTTATTAAACTACGTCATATTTACTTATAAATATATAAACTGCAGGTCTAAAGAGACCCTTGCAATACATTTAATATTGAAAAATATTATCGTTTTTTGTAGAATATATTGAACGTTTGTAGTTTGTATATATTATACTAGAAAATTAAGTCAATGAAAAGCGGTTTGAAAGATAATTTTGCATAATATTTTAATATTTGTTACATTTCGCACAATATCGTCGATTTTTAAATGGATGCACGAATTTTTAAACTGCATCAATTATTACATAGTGAGAATTTAAAGAAAATGGACGCTGGGTATTCAATTTGTCACATTTATGGTTTTCCACCCGTATTTGTGTTCGTGAGTTTTAAAGTTTTAAAAGCAAGTTGATCGAATCCAAAACTTCGCAATCGTTAAATTGATACTATTGCTCACCGGTATGTGAACATTCAAATTACATCAATAAAATATGCTAATTAAATTGACCATGCTGATATAGATTCCCATCAGTACGTGTAAATTTTTGGTTTTTCAAATAGTCTGTCCTAGTTAAATTTTTACTATACAAACGTCAGATTGATATCAGATTTTACACTGTGTTTGTTCACTGACATAATAGGTTTATTTATATCATTATAATGTATACTTTAATGTACATTATAATTAATTTATTAAAGCCAGTTTATGTTCAGCCATGTTAGAGTTTAGTTATTTAAAGAATATTAGGCGACGAAGAAAAATTTCAGAAATAGCATTTATTAAATAGATGGATAATTGTTCGAGGACTTAGGATCAATAAGTCAATAGGTACTAATTTTGTATTTATTGCGACCTTTCAGAATTTATTATTCTTTCTTCAGGCATCATAAATTATTTATGATGTATTAACTGTTTTATAATTAGTTATGCTTTGTCGTTTTCATTTTAGTCTACGATTTTTAGTCTATATTTTTGGTCAAATAGTTCATAAAATTTTTTTTTATTTAAAACTAATTAAAATATACAATCTATCGAGCAATTATCCATCTATTTAACTCATACTCAGGATCGGAACAAGCTTTGAAATATAGCATTTATTATTGATAGTTTTTTTTTTTTGTTATAATGTCAAGTAATGATAAAACTGTAAAATTTTACATTGTGAGCGAAGATCGATGTAATTGCACAGAACGATTTGATGTGCATTTCATAACGAACAATATTGGCTTTTATTGGGAATAAATGTTAGGCATTATTAAAAAATCTGTCGCTTCACATAAACCTTCCGAAAAAAACATTCAGCAAATTGGTAAAAAATTAAACGACCGCTTGAATCCAGTGCCTTCTGATATTGCCGAAAGATATTAGGTACCTTTACACTTACGCTCTGTCATGTGCGATTGGAGCGTCCCGTTCCAATCACGCGCGAAAGAGTGCTAGTATAAATGCCAATAATCGCACGGTTTTTAGACGTGTTAAAACACGCATTCATTCTCCCGCGATTTTCGTGCAGTTAAAAAGTCTGTTGATTTTTGTTTTCGCGCGGTTGTTTTTGTACAGTTTAATTTATAACATAAAGCCGGTAAGTACTACGTTTTAATTACAAATTATGCCCAAATTTGTAATCATTACAAATTATTATTAGGTAACATGGCAGATGCACGATACTGGTCGAAAGAAGTTATTTACTACGTTTTAATTACAAATTATGCCCAAATTTGTAATCATTACAAATTATTATTAGGTAACATGGCAGATGCACGATACTGGTCGAAAGAAGTTATTACCGAGTTTTTGGAAATATATAAATCTCATCCATGTTTATGGAAAATCAAATCCCGAGAATATACAAATCGAAATTTAAAAAATTTGGCATACGACGCACTAGTCGAATTTTGTAAAAAAATAAATCCAGAAGCAAACAGAGACTATGTTGTTAAAAAAATACAAAGCTTTCGTGGTTCTTTTCGAAAGGAATTGAAAAAGTGTGAAGAGTCAAAACGAAGTGGAGCTGGTTCTGATGAAATTTATACTCCAACATTGTGGTACTTCAATTTGCTTCTATTTACTATTGACCAGGAACTACCAACATCAAGTATGTCTAACATTGAAGAAGAAGACACAGAAAATTTTAATAATTCTGCAGAAGAAATAACACAAGAATTTGAATTACGTGAAGAAACTGAAGATGATAGTACGGAAGGCAATAACAAACAGGTAATTGTTTTAAGTATTTATTGAAAACACAAATAATTTACAAATTAAGCTTTTCCTTTGGCTAACATTTCATCCTGCCAATCAACTTTTCCATTTGAATTGAAATAATTTCTATAATTATCTCGATTAGTTTTAGCAGCTATGGTGGCTATATTTTTTTTACAACTTGCCAAGTTTAGCATATCAACCGTATTTTTTCGCCAGTCACCCATCTGCCATTCTTTAGTTACTAGGTTTTCTTGATCGACTGATGTTGATGTTGTATATGAAGTATCACGCTTTCTAAGAAAATTGTGAAGAGCACAAATAGCAAGTACAACGTAGCTTATATTTTCCGGATACATCATATGTATTGGCGTATGAAGAATTCTAAATCGTGCAGCAATTAGACCAAATGCATTTTCTGAAACATTTCTAGCACGTGATAGTCTATAGTTGAAAATTCTTTTACTATAACAAAGATCTCTTTGGGGATATGGTTTTAAAAAATTTTCATGTAAAGAAAATGCCTCGTCGCCCAAAAATACAAAATTCAAATTACCGTCTGTTTCAGTATTCTTTGGTAAATGTAGCTGGCCTAAAACGATAGAATAGTATTATGAACTACGTTTACGCAAATAACAAATAACTTACCATTTACTAATTTACGATAAAATTCTGTGTGCTCAATTACTCCTCCATCAGATAATCTTCCATTTTTTCCCACATCGACAAAAATAAATTCGTAGTTAGAATTGACGAGTGCCATCAAAACGATACTATAAAAATTCTTATAATTATAATATTGTGCTCCTGAGCGAGGAGGAGGTACAATACGTATATGTTTGCCATCCAGGGCTCCTCCACAGTTTATAAATTGCCATTTCTTTTTAAAACCAGCAGCTACTTCAAGCCAATCCTGTTGCGTAGATGGGAACTAAAATTATATATTTTATTTCTTTTAGAAATGTGCAGATGTGTCAGTCCCTTCAACATCTCATCAACTTCCAACAAGTGTATCTGTTCCAAATAAAAGAAGCAAGATTTCTAAGCAAAATAAAACGCAGGTAGACTTCATAAACTACTGCAAAGATCAGCTTGGAAAAAATGATTTAATTGACGAATTTGATGCAGCCGCAATGTCGTGGGCAAAAAAAATGAAAAGGATGGACCCAACCCAGGCTATTTATGCAGACATGCTGATAAATCGAATTGTTAATCAAGGATTATTAAAACAATTAACACATACAACAGTTATAACAGATCAATCACCTACAACAGTCTTGTCGCCACTTAGCCCATATACTACTGGTACTTCATCAAATTCTTCTCAGCAAGGACAAACATCACAATTGCAAACTTTAGGTTTAACTACTTACTATGAACAGGCTAGTAATGATTTTAATATTCTTCAGTAATGTTTTTTTTTTATATATGTATTTGTTTCAGTAAATTTAATGAAATGTTTCTGTTTTGTTATTGGAAAAATGTTTACTTTTTTTAATAAAGTCATTTAATAAATCGTACCTTTAAATATGTTTTTCTTAAAACTTTATATATGGCTTTACATGTCTCAGGTATAATTTTACATAAAGATGGCGCGGATATTCCAGTTGAAAATTTCATGTCTTCAAACGAACGACCTGTAGCTAAGTATCGTAATGTAGTTGTTAGCCTTTCCTCAGCACTTATGCTTTCACGCATTTTTGTATCTTGTTTAGAAATTATTGGGGAAACCAAATCCAGCAAAATTCGAAATGATTCGGAATCCATCCGTAAATAGTTTTTGAAATCCAAAGGATTATTATCACGCAACTCATGTAACAGAGGCATATGTCCATATCTATTGCGGTTTTCCAACCATGTTTTTACCCAACACCTTCTTTGTCTCTTATTTGAAATATTCAAATACACAGCCAAGCACAAAGCCACTTTTAATTTCCGTTTTCGAATTATTTTATCCATTTTAGAGAAAGAACCTCTTTAAAACTGTTGAAATTTTCAAGATTCCACGTGCCACGAATATCACGCGGGAAACTTGACAGTTTTCAATTTACATTAGCAGTTTTATCATCTGATGTTTCACGGCAGATGCTAAAACCGTGCGATAAAACGTTGCAAATTTTTAGGAATAAATTTTTAGGACGCGACATTCTTGGCCGCGCGAAAATGCGCATGATTGGAACGGGGCACTCTAATCGCACGGGACAGAGCGTAAGTGTAAAGGTACCTATTGGTGTGTATTCAAACCAAAATAAGTTATTTTAAACTCTTTATATTAGCTTAAGCACTCTCAGTCAAAGACTGGTTTTAAAACTTAAATAAAATACAACCAATGTATAAAAATGGTTACATATTAATTTCTATCTTTACAAAATACTTATTACATAGTATACACCAATGCCGCTCTTTTTAAGTTCCAGCCTGAAATCTATCGCAAGGCCTAACTGGAATTTTCATCGGGAACAAGATTCAGATTAGTTTCGTCACTTAAAATTGCCAAAAATTGAAACGTGCGTATGATTTGAGCGAGACAGAGCTAAAGAAGGCCACACCCACAATATGTTTTTTGTCTACCTCACCCCTTACCGCTGGGTCTCAGCACAAACAAAATTCAGAGCGTTCCGACGGCCTTAAATTCTTTTTGTTAGTAGTGTCTTCGCCTTCAGACAAATTATTTTTACAATTTTCAGAAATGTTTTATAAGTGAAATATCAAATCTGATCAACGTGGCGAGCTCATTCTAAATGATCAGATTTCGTTTTAATTTTATAGATTTGAGTACCGAGTTTATTTGTTATAATTGCAGGACAACATTCAACATTATTTATTTTTCTACGATCTTATACAATGACTGAATCGTCGATATGAAATTCGCAATTTATCTTTTCCCTATAATTTTTAACTTAATTTGACTGATTAATTATTAATAATTCGAGGCTTAATTAAATTTGATTTAAAAGTATGACCCAAATATGTCACATTTTTTGTTAAAATTACATTTTCTTTTCTCAATAGTCAACCAGTTATTTTTAAAAATATTAAATACGCTCTCCAACCTTTCTAAATAGAGTTGTCGTGTTTCAGCTGTTATTAAAATATCATCGAAAAAGCATAAATCTTCTGTCCATGATTTTCTGAAAAATTTCAGGAGCGGAGGCAAGATGAGTTGAAATTGTGCAAACCGCCTTCTAATTTCATAAAAATATCTTCAATAGAAACTAACATTTACCTATCATATAAATAACATATGTGACGAAGCTATAGAAGTAATGTCAAACCTCTTTCCAATGTTCAACAACAACTCCAAATTAACGAAACGCAATAAAATGATAGTGTACACATCAATGATCAGAACAATAATTACATAATATGCTTGTCCTGTATGGAGCTTTACGTGTGACACAAATATTAAAAAATTGCAAATGGTACAAAATAAATGCCTAAGAATCATTGGTAACTATCCTAGATATACCTCATGTGATATCATGCATGAGCAATTAAATATTGAATACATACACAATTTTATTAGAAAACTAACAATCAAATTTTCCTTTAAAATCAAGGATAACAAAAACTAATTAATATCTAATGTTGCTAATTATGATGTAAAAACAAAATATAAACATAAAAGAATAAAACAGATAACAAAATAAAAGTTTACACCCAGTATATCTTATACTAGCGGCCTAGTCCGGCTTCACCCGGGTGTAAATGTAATATACAGGGTGTCTCAACCGACGTTGGCTAACATGGGTAACTTTGTTATTCGTGGAGATAGAATGTCGGTTAAATGGGCAAAGTAGTGCAGAAAATTGGGCTCATTAAAGTCCCATCGAAAAAACAATTGAATTTTGACACCCTGTGAATTTATTCAGAAAATAGTGAAAATTGCCATTTATGAAAACTGGCCATAACTTTTTTATTTATGAAGATATTTGAAAATTTCATTAACCATTCCGTGATAACTTTTTAAGGTCTTTTCAGTGGCGTAGGTTTAATTTTTTTATTTCCACTACATAATTAGATATTGACATGAACTTTGGTTTTTCTTATGGACGGCATTTTTGATTTTCAGATATTCGAATTCTACCTATTTTTCTGAATAATTTGACATTATTACCCGTGAAACAGTTTTTTATTACATATTCTGGAATTGAACATTAAAGATGAATAATAATAATTATACATACTTCATTCAAACAATGTTAATAACAATGAATGCGTCATTTCAAATCGTTATAATATTACAAGCAATTGAATAGAGAACAACAAAGCTAAAATTTAATCACAAATAGAGTACGGGCACATTTCAATTAGATAGTTGGCGACTTTTTTTTTTAAATAATAAAATGGTATTTCTCTGAGCACGGGTTTTAACCGAATATCGTTACACATAATTCATGTTTTACCTGCCGTAACGCAATAAAACATTGTACGATAATTTTCAAATTCAACAAACAAATAGCCATTTCTGCATTTTTAACAATACGATTTTTTTTCGCTAATTATGTATAATTTATATTATAAGAGCCGAGGTTTGTATTCAGATAATTTTTTTAATTAAAATCAATTGTGCTAGCAACGTACTAAATCAAAAAATTATTTAATTTTTTGCTGTCGCTATATGTAATATAATATAATAATGTTGAACATGACTATTTTTGATTTATATAATTGTAATAATTTAATAAATGTATATATCTTTAATGTTTAACTTAATTGTAAATTATTTTATCATTTTGGAAATAAAAATCATTCTTAGTTAAAACTTAAAACGTAGTAGTTATTAAAATACACTACAGTTATTGGCGCAGTCGGAAAAAGTTAGATTAATAAGAAAAGTGCCGAACGAGGAGAACGCACCACCATCTTATATTGGGCATATTGCGGAATCAACTATAATTCAGCGGAATTTTACATATTTAAAATCAAACTGAACAACTTTTTCTCAATAAATCATATAACGGATGACGATTTAAAATGAGCGTTTTTCTTGAATTCGTTAACAGAAAATTCGTATAAATTACTGGAAACATTATGTGTGCCCGAAAAGCCAGATCAGAAAAGATTTTCAGATCTTATGAAATTGCTCCGGTTAAATCGAATTTTGCAGCGAAAATCGCCTTTTTATGGAGCTCGTCAATCGGAACAAGAATCTGTCGCTGATTGGGCTGTACCGATACAAAATTTAGTATCACCATGCGGCTTCAAAGGAGACACTTTAAAAACGGCGTTGCGAGACATTTTCGTCGTAGGCATGAAATCGGGACCAATCAAGGATCGTTTGTTAGAAGAAGACATTTGTAAAACATTCCTGTAATATAGATTAAAATTAAGAAAAATTAATAAATTTTAGCTCCGAAGATGACAAAAACAATTGTCGAAACGTCAGATAAACTGCAAAATTATTGAATACAGCTTTTTATTCTTTGGATCCTTAAGCTAAAGTCCGGATACCTATTTCCAGCAAGTTCTACAAACATTACATATTGGATCGCAACGCTCTACTATAGGTAGTTCATAAAGATAATTACAATTTTCATTAGCTAATTGACAAAAAACATATAAATGGGTTTTTTCAACTTTATAACAAATAATTTCGGTAACCATGTCACACAATACTTAAAATCTTATTCCAATTTAATAAGGAAATTAGCGTCACAAATTAATAGAAGGAAATTTTTACCACAATGCAGATCAAAAGGTCTTATACCAAATTTTATTACAAACAATTTTAAATGTATTAATAACCAACTAATAGGAAACCATCCTTTTCGTAATAAGTTTTTGGCACTGATAAAAAGTTTCAAATCAAAAATCCTAAACAAAGAAATTATGTTAGTACACTGGTACATAAAAAATTACAAAGATTTTATAAAAAAATTAGAAGATAAATCAAAAAGTTGTATACCAGCGAAAGATGAAACAAACTAACTGGTTTAATAGAAAAACAAAATGCATAGACAAAAAAACTCAAAATAAATTAACAAAACTAATAAATAAACAAAAACTACCTCAGGCTCCAGCCTCTTGGATAAAAAATTTGGCGTCAGTACAGTTACCGTCAGAAGTCCAAACAATTCTGAGCTTAGGTCCAAATTGTAACTTACCATATTTCAATAAAAAAGAAATACCATTTTTAAATTTTCTAACAGAAATACTACAGAAAAAAAGATAATTACAGATATCAATGTACTAACAGTCTTTTAAACTACAAACATAATGGTAGAAATAAATTACAAAAAAATCAACTGACAAAAAAACAAGAAATTATAAAAACCTGCAAATTTATAAAAGAACATCCAGATATTTTGATACTAAAGGCAGATAAAGGAAATACGACAGTACTTATGAACAAAGTAGAATATGAAGATAAAGCTAATACTTTATTGACAGACTCGCAAACGTACAAAAAAATTTAAAAAAATCCTACAACCTCCCTTCAGAATAAATGCAAAAATTTAATCACAAATTTGGAAAAAAATGAAATAATAGATGCCAAACTTGCGAACAAGTTAAAATGTAATAATGCAATTGTCCCAAAAATTTATTTTTTGCCTAAAATACATAAACCAGATGTTCCACTTAGGCCTATAGTTTCATGTATTTCTACAGTTACATATAATTTATCAAAATTTTTAAATAATCTTTTACAACATGCTTTCATAAAAAATAATTATTTTGTAAAAAATTCCTTTAAACTTTCAAAAGAATTCAATAACACAATGTTGGAAAAAGATTACATTTTAACCTCATTAGATGTTAAAAATATGTTCACAAACCTTCTTATAGATATGATAATTAAAATAGTTGATAACAGATAAAACCATATTCACAGTTAGAAAAAATGCAATTTTTAATCTTATTAGAATTTTGTATAAATTCAGGCTATTTCACTTACAAAAATAAACTTTATTTACAAATCAAAGGTTTTGCTATTGGTAATTGTTTAAGCCCCATTCTAAGTGACATTGTCATGAGCGATATACAGGATAAATTATTGATACCACAACTACCTTACAAAGTAATATTGTACAAACGCTACGTAGACGACATTTTAATTGCAATTCCAAAAGATAAGACTAATATGACTTTAGACATTTTCAACTCATTCCACCATGACATAAAATTTACCATAGAATCGGAACAAAATAATCAAATCCCTTACTTAGATATCAACATACATCATATGGCAGATAACACATTAAAAACAGATTGGTATATTAAACCATCACACTCAGGTAGATTCTTAAATTTTTATTCAACAAGCACATTACAACATAAAATCAACGTTATCCAAAACCTAGTTAACAAAGCAAAAAACATTTTCAGCACGCAATTTTTCGAAAAAAACATTTCCACAATTAAAAAATTTCTAAGCAATAACAATTACCCAATGCCACTTATTAAAAAAATCATAACCAAAAACAATACAAATTAACACCAAAACCACCTTGACAATGGACAAATAAATATTCCCCCCCTTGACCAAAATATCAGAAGGTTTTTCTCAATTCCTTATTGCCCAAATTTATCAGAACGGATTAAGCACATTTTTAAGTCTGAAAATTTAAAACTTGCATTTAAAAACAATAATACAATTCATAAAAATTTTTTTTCAAAAACAAAAGACAAAACAAAAACAATAATTCAAATTTAGTATATAAAATTAATTGTAAAAATTGTGACTCGGTATATATTGGACAAACTTCTCAATGGCTTATGCAACGCATAAAACTACATATTTATGATTTAAATAAAATTAAAAAATATCAGTACCCTGCAACAAACCATACATCATTGGTACAACATAGTGTTGTTAATAAACATGAATTTGATTTCGCTAACACCTCCATTTTACATATAGAACCAAATTATCAAAAAAGAATTTTTTTGGAAATGGTATACATTCTGAAAGAAAAAAATTCAGTTAACAAACGTTCAGATGTAGAAGGATGTTCAAATATATACCATAGATTAAGGCTGTCGGAACGCTTTGAATTTAAGCCAAAAATAGAGCTTCGGCTGTCAACTGATTGTAGACTTATTCGTCAACATTCTCCAAAAATTCTTTCTGTATAAGGAAGATAAAGGACAAATCTAGGTCTCTAATGGATTACCTTTGTAATTTATGTACGATTTACTAGAAAAAATTTGGCATTAATTGTGCTAAAAAAACACGCGTTTTTAATGTCACACTATGACCTTATTCGTACTTATTTCACAAATCTGTTCCATCACAAACGTAAAGTAACTCTTCCTTTTTCGGAAATTTTTTTTAAATTTTCAAAATATTTCCAAAAATTAGAGTAATCAATTGACAGCGGCACTCTTGCAAAAAAAATTTTTAGCCTCGCAGTTGGCACCAGCCAAAAATTGAAACGTGCGGATGATTTGAGCGAGACAGAGCTAAAGAAGGTCACATCCACAATATGTCTTTTGCCTACCTCGCCCCTTACCGCTGGGTCTCAGCACAAACAAAATTCAGAGCGTTCCGACAGCCTTAATCAAAAAATTATAAACCGTATATCAATAGTAATCGCCATTTTAATAAAAAGTGCTTATTCATGTTTTAGACAGGTAATAAGACAGTACTAATAAAATTTACTCGACGCAAAATTTTAATTTAAATATACAAATATTACAATAAATATTACTAAACAAATAAAACAAATCTTTAAGGATGTGGACATATTACTATTATTATTTTAAACTATTAATTAGACAATGTATTTTTATATAACGTGCAATAATGTAAGTATATAGGAAAAAGAAATTCATAATTTTAAGACATTAATGTAAAACATTCCTGTTTTTATAATTATAAAAAAAAATTGTATAAATTTTAGCTCCGAAAATGACAAAAACAATTGTCGAAACGTCAGATAAACTGCAAATGATTAAATACAGCTTTTTATTTTTTGGATCCTTAAGCTAAAGTTCTGGATACCTATTTCCTACAAGTTCTACAAACACAACATATTGGATCGCAACGCTCTACTATAGGTAGTTCATAAAGGTAATTTAACGTTGTTAGTATTTTTGAGAATTAATCTTTATTTTACATTCGAGTTAATAATGACTTAATATTATATTTGCAGTTTTTTCATTGTTTTATTTCTCTCTGAACAATCCTGATATTTTCCTATCTCAACCCATGATAACAATCATGTTTGTAACATTACATTGTAATTCACACGATATATTCCAAAATATCCTTAAAACAAGAATGTCGTAAGTTGTTATCATATTTATCCACAATTTTATAACACCAAGAGAATATGTCGTATCCTGATAATCCAAAGTCCAAAAGTCGCAACTGTCAAAAAGATAGGTCATTGTCAATGCAAAAAATATGCATATTTTCTAAGTCGAAATGTCGTAACTTTCAAAATTTCAAATATCTGTACTAAGTACTCTTTCAGTATTAAGCGGGGTCTTACCGTACTATGTAGTTGTGATTTCTATAATAACTAAACATATTTTTGTGTTACTGGACGTAAGCACGTACTAAACTATTAAGTACTATTTGGGATATCAATCAACTCATACGATAGATCAGATATATTTTATTTTTCCGTTTAGTCCAAAAACATTTTGCAAATAACTGAAATATTCAAAGATTCGAATTGACATTGATAAAACGAAAATATCTCCTGTGATGTGTATCAGGCTTTAGTTTATAAATTAAGTAATGTTCATTTAATACGTAAATTTAGTTATAGAATTGAAATGTTGAAGTTAAAATATTGCATTATAATTTCTACAATCATTGAATAAAGAATAATGTAATATAAAATAAAAATAGAAATTATTACATGGCGCTGCGGACAAAAGCAATATGGAAAAATCAATACAGTCGCCCGATAATCTCTCAATGGAGGGTAATTTAAGTCAAAATTGGACAAATTTTAAAAGAAAATTTGAATTATATTTGAAAATAACCGAATTCGATAAGAAGCCAACGGAAGTAAAATGTGCCTTACTGCTACACACAATTGGTGATAGAGCGCTGGAAGTATTTGATACATTTACATTCACTACAGAAGCAGATCAGAACAAATATGAAAGCGTTATTATGAAATTTGATGCGTACATGAACCCTAAGAAAAATCTGACTTACGAACGTCACTTGTTCTTCATAAGGAACCAAGCACAGCATGAAACAACTGATCAATATGTTACGGCATTAAGAACTTTGGCAGCAAGTTGCGAGTTTGGAACAATCAAAGATAGCCTAATTAAAGACAGACTCGTTTGTGGGATCATTGACCAAGCAATTAAGGAAAGGTTACTAAGAACAGCCGATCTCAATTTGGAAAAAGCCATGGAAATATGCAAGGCGGCAGAGAGATCCAGAAAGGAGCTACAGGATATAAGTTCACAAGTGCAGGACAAGCCAGTCTTCGTGGACAAAATTCAGAGCAGTTCCGGTTCCGGTAGTGCAAGGAGGAAGTCTGAAGAAACTTCAACTACGGCTGGTGGAAATGGAGGCTACATAAATAATTGTACAAGGTGTACAGGTAATCATAAAATAAGGAAATGCCCTGTTTTTAAAGCAATTTGTAGAAAAAGCAATAAGAGAGGACATTTCCAACAATGTTGTAAGACAAAGGAAATTAATTCGGTTGATACTGTTGATGGTAACGATTTAATGTTAGGAATGATTAATAAAACTGAAAATTGTGATTGGAATGCTGAAATTATTATCAATGGGGGAATTCGCTCTTTTAAAATAGATACTGGGGCATAAACAAATGTTATTCCGTATAAATTATTTAAATCGTTGAAAATAAATGATTCTAAAATTTGTTCAAGTTCTGAAAGAATAATTACTTACACGGGTGATGTAATACCAGTCAAGGGGGAATGTTATATAATGTGTACTATCAATGGAGAAAAATATAATTTAGAATTTCATGTTGTAAATTTGAATACTGCTCCGATAATTGGGTTAAAAAGTAGTGAAAAAATAGGTTTAATTAAAAGATTAAATAGTGTATCAACAAATGATATAGTAGCTGAATTCAAGGATGTTTTTGAGGGCATTGGTTGCTTAGAAAATATATACCACATTAATCTGTCACAGAATGCTATCCCAGTAATTAATCCCCCCAGAAAAGTACCGTTAGCAATTGAGGTTAAATTAAAACAAGAAATTGATAAATTAATAAAACAAAAAATAATAACTAAGGTAACTGAACCTACAGAGTGGGTTAATAATTTAGTTATAGTACGTAAACAAAATGGAGACTTACGGTTATGTATGGATCCAAAACAGTTGAATACATACAAAAACGTAAACATTTTCCTTTTCCAAGATTGGAAGATATTACCAATAAATTAAAAAGTGCTCAGTATTTTAGTAGGTATTCTGGACGCCAACAAGGGATTCTGGCAAATAAAAATTGATGAATATAGTTCCAAATTATGCACATTTGCAACGCCTTATGGTCGCTATAGATTTTTACGACTACCGTTTGGTATCTGTTCTGCTCCTGAAGTGTATCATAGAATAATCATAGAAATTTTTGAAGACATGGAAGGAGTAGACAGTTATATAGACGATATTGTCGTGTATGGTCAAACAAAAACGGAACACGATCAAAGATTAAAAGAAGTTTTGCAAAGAGCTCGTGATAAAAATCTAAAATTGAATAAAAGCAAATGTAAGTTTGGGGTTCAGGAAATAAAATACTTGGGGCATGTGATATCTAATATGGGTGCAACTCCAGATACTGAAAAAATAAAAGCGATACTGAATTTAAATGTACCTCAAAATAAAAAAGAAGTAGAGACTTTTTTGGGTCTAGTAACATACTTAAGCAAGTTCATTCCAAATGTACCTGAAATTACACAGCCCTTGAGAATTTTGCTAAAAAAGGATTGGCATTGGGAATTTGAACAACAAAATGCTTTCAATAAATTAAAATCAATTTTGGTTAAGCCTCCAGTATTACAATATTTTGATACAAATAAAGAAATTACCATTACAGTTGATGCTTCTAAACATTCAATCGGTTCTAGTTTGTTACAAAATAATGCTCCAGTAGCCTATTTCTCCAAAAGTTTAACAGAAACTCAAATGAATTATTCACAAATTGAAAAGGAGATGTTGGCTATTGTAGTAAGTGTGGAAAAGTTTCATCAGTACGTTTATGGTAAAGCGATAACTGTTGAAACAGACCATAAACCACTGATTACAATTTTTCTAAAGCCACTAATGAATTGTCCGGCTAGGTTACAACGTATGTTATTAAAATTACAGCCATATTAAATTAATTTAGTTTATAAACCCGGTAAATATTTATTTATTGCTGACACTTTGTCAAGGCATGTTTGTAATGACAATAATAATTATTGTGAAGAAATAGATAACGATTTAAATTCTCAAATAAGTTTAGTCCGATTAAATTTGCCGATGAGTGATAATAAATTTACAGAAATTGTTGATGAAAGTTCAAAAGATTATGAAATAAAATCTATTTTAAATTTTGTGAGAAACGGCTGGCCAAAAAATAAAACTAAAATTCCCGAAGAAATAAGAAAATATTGGTCAATTAAACATGAACTGAATGAAATAAATGGTGCATTATTTAAACATGATCGACTTGTAATTCCAAAATCGTTTAGACATGAAATGTTAAATAGATTGCACTATACACATTTGGGCATCGAAAAATGTAAATCTAAAGCCAGACAATAAATTTATTGGCCCAATATGTCAGTCGACATAGATAATTTTATTTCTAAATGTCAAAATTGTCTAGTTCAGAGAAGAAGCAATCCAAAAGAACCGTTATTACCTCATAAAGTGCCTAATAGACCTTGGGAAAAAATTGGTATTGATATTTTTCATTTTGATAACAAAGATTACTTAATGATAATAGACTATTTTTCAAAATTTCCAGAAGTAATACTACTTAACAGTACTACAGCTGATAGTGTAATTCATAAAATAAAATCGGTTTTTGGTTTTCACGGTATTCCGGATGAGGTAACCACGGATAAAGGACCACAATTTTCAAGTAGTATGTTTGTAAATTTTGCTGAAAATTGGTGTTTTAAACATACTACATCGTCTCCTCACTTTCCGTCATCAAATGGCATGGTTGAAAGAGCGATTCAAACAAATCATGCATAAAACTAATTCAGAAAAAAAAGATTTTAATTTAATTTTATTAGAGTTCAGAAATACACCCATTAACAGTCATTTGCCGTCACCAGCAGAACTATTAATGGGTAGAAAACTAAAAGGTATTTTGCCAGTAAAAAAATCGTTACTAAGACCACATCAATTTGATTATAGTAAAATCAAAAAACAATTAGAATTTGAACAAGACAAACAAAAAATGTTTTACGATCGAAATACAAAGCCTTTAAAACAATTAGAAAAAATAGACAGTGTAGTAATTCGTCATAATAATAAATTAGAACATGGTAAAATTGTACAAATTGGACCACAACCCAGATCATATGATATCAAACTTAACAACACAAATAATATTGTACGAAGAAACAGAAAACACATCATTAAAAATAATCTGTGTGATAATAATAATTGTAACTACATTTATGAAAGTGATGACGAGTTTTCTGAAAATCAAACTGACATGCCATATACAACTAGATATGGGAGAGCAGTTAGACCAGCCGAAAGATTTCAATCTCATTTCAATATCATTATATTCATCGAATGCGCTTTATTTATAATTTGAATCTACTTAAAGAAAAGTTGTAAAATGTAATGAATTACATGAAAGAAAAATATTTAATTTAAAAAAAATAAAAAAAGGAAGATGTGATGTGTATCAGGCTTTAGATTATAAATTATGTAATGTTCATTTAATACGTAAGTTTAGTTATAGAATTGAAATGTTGAAGTTAAAATATTGCACTATAATTTCTACAATCATTGAATAAAGAATAATTTAATATAAAATAAAAATAGAAATTATTACAGATGACATCATAATCATAAGTAAAACATTTCAAGAGCATTTAAATCTTCTCGCCGAAGTCTTCCACCGGTTGCGAGCTGCGAACCTACAGTTAAACACCGAAAAATGTAATTTTTGTATGAGTCAACTCCGTTATCTGGGACATATCATCGATCGAGATGGCATACGAACCGACCCAGAGAAAGTCAGTTCTTGGAATGGCATCCTGGTATCGCCGTTTCGTCGCCGACTTCTCGAAAATATCCTCACCGTTGACAAGTCTTACGCGCAAGAACGTCAAATGGAAATGGGACGAACCTGAAGAACAAGCTTTCCGAAAATTAAAAGAAGCCCTCATCTCGGCACCGGTACTAGCCTGTCCTGATTTTACTCGTGAATTTCACTACAGACCGATGCCAGCACCGTTGGTCTAGGCGCCGTCCTGACGCAACAATTCGACGAAGGAGAACGCGTTATTGCCTACGCCAGTCACACCTTGAATGGCGCCGAAAAGAATTATAGCGCAACCGAATTAGAATGTCTAGCAGTCGTTTGGGGAGTCCGCAAGATGAAAGATTACCTGGAAGGTTACCGCTTTACCGTTATTACCGACCACCAGTCACTCCGTTGGCTTCAACGCCTAGAAGCCCCCACTGGCCGACTCGCCCGATGGCTGTTCGAACTACAACAATACGATTTCAATGTACAATATAGAAAAGGAGCCGTCAATCAAGTAGCCGACGCACTGTCGCGGGAACCAACCGTGTGTGCACTAAACACAGCCCCGACCTGTCCATGTTACCGGCGCATGTGCACGGCCGTGAAAGAGGATCCCACTAAATTCCCGGACTACGACTTCAGAGACGGTCATCTCTATCGTCACCTACTGCACAGTCTCAGTTTCAACGACGTACCTGCTGACGAGCAGTGGACACGCTGTATACCCAAGGAGCTACGCGAGCCCTTGCTACAACGTAATCACGACGATGCAACTGCTGGACACCTTGAAGTAGCGAAGACAATAGCTCGGATGGCTCGACTCTATTATTGGCCAGGCATGTTTAGAGATACAGCTAACTACGTCCGCCATTGCAGGAGCTGCTTACAACGTAAGACGGCTCAGCAGCGCCCCGCCGGCCGTATGCATGCAAGCGCAGTACACGCTCCTTGGCAAAAGGTCACTATTGATCTTGTCGGACCTCTGCCGCGATCCATCAACGGACATACATGGCTGCTCAACATGCAGGACCGATTTACTAAGTGGGTGGAGATGCGACCGCTGCGTCGCGCCACTGCCGGCGGCATCACAAACGCAATCGCAAATCAAATCATTTATAGACATGGCTGTGCGGATGAAATCATTTCTGATAATGGCACCCAGTTCAAATCTCAAGCTCTAGGCCAGCTATTAGCGGCGTTCGAAATTAAGCATCGCACTTCTTCCGTCCAGACACCGCAGTGCAATCCCGTTGAACGAGCGAATAAGACTTTGAAAACAATGATTTCTCATTATGTCAATCGGAACCACCGGAATTGGGATACTCGGATTCCTGAACTACAATTTGCTTTCAATACAGCCCAGAACGAGGCAACCGGTTACACTCCAGCATATTTAAACTACGGCCGTGAGTTAACAACAATTCCGCTTGAGGACCGCCGCACTACACGGACACACGTACCACCGAACATACGTCACCGCCAACTGCAAGAAGCGCATGAACTAGTACGCATAAATTTAGCACGTGCTTTTCAAAGGCAGGCCAAACATTATGACCTGCGCCGACGCGACTAGAGACCACGAATAGGAGACATTGTATGGAAAAAAGAGTACCCTCTCTCTAATAAATCAAAAGGATTCAACGCAAAACTCGCGCCAAAATACCGCGGGTCGATGACTATTAGACGTATAATATCACCTGTTATAGTAGATTTAAAAGATAGTGGTGGTAAATGGTACCGACATATACATGTACAAGACCTCAAACAAACTTCCAGACCTGCCCGATCCTGTAGTTCATCAAAACAACGGCTATATTAGTACTTGTTTAACAAATTTCTCATCAGTTGACACGATTAATATAGACGAAGAGCAACTACAACGAGCGATCGCCTCCATCTCGCCACCGCAGCCGCAACGACCAGCCAAGCTGTTAACCGAGCCACCGCCAAGTAAGTTGAAGAGATTCAAGGAAGCCTGCCAGCGGGCCCAGGCACGGCCCGTACCGAAAGCGCAGCAACTACTTTCACCTGGCCCCGATGGTACGCGAGTCAAAACTAAACCGCAGCTGGCAAACCGGGTCCGCTCGATCGCCACAACACCAGCACCGACACCGATACCAGCACCCGTACTAGCAGCGATACCAGCACCGACACCAGCACCGACATCAACCACAGTACCGGTACCCGCACCGGTACCTGCACGAGCATCGGGTCACCGACGCTCTGGCCCCGCATTGGCCATGGCCGCAACGCAGTCACGCCGCCGATCACCGAACAACGCGTACCACGTGGTGTTCGGTCCACACCTGCCACCTCCAGACCAGTTCCAATTGGCTCCGGGGGTCTTCATTACAGTGCCATTCCATGCCCGATATGTTTTTCGGACTTTTGCCGGCATAGCCTCCGACAGACGTTTGTGGAGGCTAAGATTAACCCGCAACGGCAGGCTCGGTCGAGCCTACGTCGCCGAGAGGGGGGGGGGTGATGTGACGATGCTCCCCGATCGCCACTAGAAGTGCGAAATGATTTTTGTTTTAGTTTCTGTTTCTTTTCTTTCTTGTGTTGTGTTGTTAATTAAAAGTGAATATTTAAGTTTTTTTTATGAACGAACAATTAATTATTTTATTTTGTTTATACCTGAATTGCTTTATTTTGTTCATACCTGTTTTCTTTATAATAAAATATTCCGTTTTATTTCGTATATGCAAAAGTCGCAAGAGCGACCCTGTAAAATTGTTTATTATATATTGCATCGTTTAATCAGCGACCGTCCTGACAAAAATAGTTATAAAATATTTTTTGTAAAGTAAATAATCAACCGCTCTCGCACTCACCGCGGTGCAGTGGTATAGTCATAGAGGCCGACCGTTTCTTTAAATATTTTATTTTATAAATAAACATAACAGAAAATACGCCATTGTGTCTTTATTTCAATTACTTTTAAGATTGCTGTTTTACGTTCTTTGAATCCTGACTATCCGACGAGCAGGTCCGGCCGTACGTAAACTTTAGAAACAGCAACCATCGCAGATATATTCACAAATATATCAATAAGGGAGGCGATTCAGTTCTAGTAGCGCCGGTTGCAGTAGGTCCTAACGGTGAGAGACGCGATGATGTTGTTATGAACTACGACGAAGTAACTAGATACGCCGACTGTCGCTATGTGGGAAGCCCCGAGGCGGTGTGGAGGTTGTTAAACTTTGAAATGCATGCGAAAAGTCATGCCATCAGACGACTGGCGGTTCATCTTGAAAACATGCAACAGGTAATAGTTGACAGAGAGCGTCTCGAACGACACGACGATGAATTATTGGCGCTTGCTATGGCAAAACAAACTACACTGATGGCGTGGTTCGATTTGAACAGTTTGAACAACGATATTGGACAAGAAGCCCGTCGTTGCACTTACATAGAGTGTTACGAAAGATTCATCTGTACCGGACAACAGGGGTGCAAGGTGGGTAGTGGTAAACTACCGCCATCAGTCAACCTCACCTTCTCGCGGTGCACCCTGTTTCAACTAACGAGGCTCTGACGATACACCGCCATCCGCTGATTCTTGCAACGACTCTCCAGCAGCGTATATGACAATGATCTTGATCATTGTTGTATATTTAAGGTGGAGATATGCGGAATCAGGGGCGCGGGGTGCTTGCCTTAATTGGCTGGCACAAGAGGAAGGCAACCTCAATAAAAAAATCCCCTACACTCTAAGGTAAGGTACTGTGCCGAAGGAGTGCGCAAATCTTTTTGCGTGGCCGGGAGGTGAAACCGGTCTCTAGCAGTCCAACCTCGGGGCACCTGGCGCACCCAGTTGTATTTAGCCCGGTTGAGCTAAAGGGCGTAAAGCTCAATTGTATGTATAGAACGACCCGCAGCGTGGGAACAATTATGGATCCAAACAAAACAAATACAAGAGAAGCAAGTGGAGGAGGTGAAGGTGAAGCATCACCTTTTGAAAGAGGAGGGAAAGTTCGAAGAACACCGCCGCTAAGCGCAGCGAGTAGTGTCGAAAGACTAGATGTGCCGCGTAGCCGTGCGGAATCTATCAGCAGTAATGCAAGTGGCGTGAGCATCGGAACGAGTCACAAGCGACAACGAGTAGAGGATACAAGTATGACTGATGAACAGCCAATAACGGAGACCATGAAAAACATTGGTGAAAAATTGCGTAAGTACATGCTGTCCATAACGAGTAAAGTGAGCAAGGAAGCATGCGAATACATCTTGAACAGGACTGCGGAATACGAAGAAGTGGTTACGAAGCTCATTATGCAAAATCAGCTTTTACAAGGTAAGTTGTCTGTATATGAACACCAAAGTAGGCAGCCCAGTAGAGATACCACCGCCGGTTTTAAAAGTTATGCTGAGGCAGTAGGCAGCAGGGAGCTTTCGAAGCCACCACCAGCAGTGTCACGAATCGTCAAGGAGAAGACAAAGTCCCACCCGGTTATTATAAGACCCGTACTTGAGGGACCAACTAGTGAGCAGGTCAAGAAACAGCTGCTTGACCGCGTAAGTACCGACCCTGAACTAGGGATAAGAGTCTCAGGGTTGAGAATGGTTAGGAATGGTGGAGTCGTTTTAGAAATCCCCACAGAACTTGAGGCTACTAGGATTATGGAATACGACAAACTACAGAGTTTGGGACTAAAGGCGGAGAAACCTAAAAAGGCAGGACCAAAGGTAATTGTGTACGACATACCAAAGGAATTGAGTGATGATGATTTCATGAAGGAAGTTTATGTGAAAAATTTAGAGCCTTTAGGCATCAAACAAGAAGAATTTGACAGGTGTCGTGTTGTGCACCGCATAAAAAGAGAGACTGACCAACTTATAATAGAAACGACCAACGCCATTCGTGAAAAGCTGACGACGATAGGAAGGCTGTATATCAGATGGCTATCAGTACGTGTGAGGGAGTACGAGAACGTGCTGAGATGCTATAGATGTTATGGCTTCGGCCATATGGTCGCAGAGTGTAAAGAGAAAGAACGGCTATGTAGAAAATGTGGAAAAGAGGGGCATCTTGCAAAAGATTGCACCAGGAAGAACAGATGCAGGAACTGCAAAGAAAAAGGCATGCCGTATGACCACGAAACAACAGACACGGGCTGTCCACTATATCAGAGACTATTGATGAGGTATAGAGACAGACTAAATAGTCAATAATGGGGACCTTAAGAATTTTACAGGTGAACTGCCAACGATCCTATGCCGTTATGTGCGAGATAGGGACACTTATGGTGAGCTCGAACATTAACATTGCTTTGGTGCAGGAACCGTATGTGAGCAACGGCAAGGTGAGAGGTCTTCCAGGTCACATGCGAGTCTTCTCAAACGAGGGAAGATCGAAAGCCGCCATAATTGTGAATGTGGATAGTGACGTGGTAGTTGTATCTGAATGTACAAATGAATATTGTGTGTGTGTGAATGTGAAGTGTGTGATTGGTGAAGTGTACTGTTGCAGTGTCTACTGTCAGTTCGGAGGATCCGTAGAAGATTCCATTAACATCATGGAACGTGTAGTTCTGATGGTAGGTAACAAGTCGTTAATATTGTGCATGGACGCTAATGCAGTGTCTCCAATATGGTATAGTAAAGGTACAGCGAACGCCAGAGAAGTAGAGGTAAGAGGTGAACTTCTTGAAGATTGGATTACTGAACGAGGACTGCTGGTGATCAACGAACCCAGTTCGTATTTTACCTTTAGCGGTAACATGGGTGAAAGCGACATCGACGTCACAGTTGTCAACAACACAGCTGCAAAGAAGTACCATTTCAGCTGGGAAGTAAGACCAGATTGGGGAGTCAGTGATCACAACTGCATAATGATACGTGTCAGCAAAGAAGAAGGTACCGACGTTACCATCGAAGAAGGCGGACCAGTAAGATGGAGAAGAGCAGATTTTGACATTAACGACTACACCTACGAACTACGTCTGAAGGCAGAAGAAACGCCGCTTGTTGACTTCCAACTGTTAAACACGGAAGAAAAAGTATTGAAATTAACAAGTTGGGTTGTCGATACGAATGACATTTTCATGAAGAGGAGACAGAAGTATCACAGTCGAAAAATCAGCTGGTGGAACGAGCGTTTAGCTCAACTAAAGAAGACCGTTCGAAAGACCAGGAAGAAATACCAGAAAATACGGAAGACCAGACCTGCAGAAGAAGAAAAAGAAGAGTACAGAAGATCATTAAGCGAATACAAGAAGGAAATCATCAAGTCCAAGGAGTTGAACTGGCAAAACTTCGTGAGGGAGTCAGGAAACCAAGACCCATGGGGAGACGTGTACAAGATTTGTAGAGGAAAGGAGAACCAAGTGCCGAATTGGGGAGTACGCAACGGAGATGTAATAACAACTGATTGGAGAGAAACTATGCAAGTCTTGTTAGAAAGATTCTTTCCCGAAGATGCAGTCAGAGAAGAACAAAACAACTACCCAGCAGAACCAGAAGAGTTGAAGTGGATCGAGGTCTCGACAGCTGTAGCAAGAATGAAAACGAAGAAAGCGCCAGGACTTGATGGAATAACAGCCGAGATGGTGAGAATGATCTGGTATAGTATTCCTGATTACTTAATGGAACTCTACAGTGAGTGTTTGCGAGCAGGATATTTTCCACTTAAATGGAAAATGTCACGAGTGGTGATACTTCTGAAGTCTCCGGATAAGGATAAGGCCGACCCAAAGTCTTATAGACCAATTTGTCTCTTGGACGTGTTGGGAAAGGTTCTCGAGAGAATCACGGTTAATAGATTGCAGAGGAACTACCAACACCAGAGTTCAACTCGTCAGTATGGGTACGTATGTGGAAAATCAACAGAAGATGCTTGGTGGGATGTAAAGCAGGCAATACAGCAAGCTACGGAGAAATACACATACGGGATTTTCATCGACTTCACAGGTGCATTTGACAACCTGAAATGGGAACCCATACTGGCGAAGTTGGAATTGCTACAATGTAAAGAAGGAAGGCTTTGGGAAAGCTATTTCTCCGATAGGAGGGTGTGCGCAGTTGGAAGAACAAAAGTATGGAAGCAAGTCTCTAAAGGATGTCCACAGGGTTCTATCTGTGGACCAATAGTATGGAATTTAATGCTTGATGATCTCTTGTGGGATTTGAGTAACGATGGGTGTGAGGTCTTCGCATACGCGGACGATCTTATGCTCCTCGTGAAGGAGAATTCAAGAAGGAACTTAGAAGATATGGGCACGAGAAGGATGAGGCTTGTAACAGCTTGGGGACAAATGGCCGGTGTTGAGGTATCAACAACAAAAACGTGTGTTATGCAGCTTAAAGGCAGACCTTTGAACAGACCGCCGATCATAAAAATAGGTGACAAAAATCTAAGATGTGTCACAACTACGAAATACCTAGGCATAACAATCGGCGAAAGAATGAATTTCAGACCCCACATAATAGAGATCAAGAGGAAGGTAACGATGATGACTGGTTGGTTTCGAAGAATTTTGCGTAAAGAATGGGGGCTCAACAGACACACTATGCGGATACTCTACAAAGGTTTATTCATGGCAGCGGCTATGTATGCAAGTCCTGTGTGGAGAGAAGCTATGAGGTTTGCGTACGGGAAGGACTTGATCAACCGCTGTCAGAGAATTGTGATGTATGCCAGCCTTAACGTTTGCAGAACTGTTTCCACAGAAGCAATGCAAGTACTGATGGGTGAAATACCATGGGACCTTGAAGTGGTAAGGAGGTCGGTACTGTACAAGCTGAGGAAAGGCCTAGCCTTAGAAGTAGAAGACTTGGTAACATCAGAAGAGGTGGCAACATACGGCAGAAACGAAATCAAAAAGTTGCTTGAGGAAAGGCTGAATGAACAGTGGCAGACTCGATGGGATGCTTCATCGAATGGCAGAGTGACGTATAGATTTATAAAAGATGTCTGTTTCGCCAAATCTTCGGAGTGGTTTCATCCGGGGTTGTACTTAACATTCTTGTTGACAGGTCACGGAAGTCTAGCGGAATTCCTGAAGAGCAGAAACTTGGCTGACGATGACAATTGTCACTGTGGTAACGGAACCGAAGATTGGGAGCATGTGTTGTGCAACTGCACAGCATATGAGGATATTAGAGACTTGCAGAGATTCGGAATTATGGAAGAAAACGGAGTCTATAACATGGAAGCGGCAATATGTAACTTACAGAGTTACAATGCAATGGAAGAGTATGCAAGAGAGGTTTTCAGAAGGCGGAAGAGGATAATGAACGAGGAATGAACGAGGAACGAATGAGGAAGAATGAAAGAGGAAGTCCTGAGGTTCTCGCAAGGGGGGTAGTGTCAGAACGGTACCGCTTGTTGGGGAGGTAACTCCTAAGACAGGCGAGAAATCCTGGCGCCCCTTCGGAGAGTAGCGTCTCCGCGCACCTTAGCTGGCTGACTAGTGCCCCACTTGTAAGGGTGGAAACTAGTAGCAGGGAGAAATTCCTGCGAGGACGCGACCGGCGGTCATTAAATAATTCGGTACCACGGGTGACCAGGAGCCCCACAGGGCCAACTTCCCTGTGCCTGGTCATATGCGGTCGGAGCTTCGGCAGTATCGTGGTGGCAGTGGTTAAAATCCCATGTCGCGGGGTAGAGACAGAATTAGTGTCTCGATGGGTGAGCAGCATACCCTCTGCTCGGGTTACTGCCTCTGCATAAGGCAGGAGAGATTTAGATAGGTCTCGGCCCAGCCAGTGGTAGAAGGAACTTACATTCCGGATGAACTGGCAGTCCAACGTATGTGTGGACGCGTCTGCGAAGCGTATCTTTGCACCACGCCCATGGGGGCCGTGTGGGTTGAGCCACCAGGCAGGAACTGCACGTTAAATCTCTGGTACTTTAATGTACCGGACAACAGCAGCAGAGAAACGACCCAGAAGATGAAGCAGAAGATGATGGCGTCGTCGTAGCTCACCGGAGGCCGCAGCGATCTGCTGTGTGGAAGAGAAGGCAGCGGTTACAGGATCGAATAATTGCAAGAATTGTTTTTGTTCCGCCCTCTATACCGGAACTATTCTATCTTCGCGTGCTCTTGCATCACGTCAGAGGAGCTACGTGTTTTGCGGATTTACGAGAGGTAGATGACACAGTGACAGGGCAACGAGTCGTTTGCGAAACATACCGGGAGGCGTGTATTCATCGAAATTTATTGCGTGATGACGGAGAATACGACAGAGTATTACGAGAAGCAGCCGAATACCATTTGCCGAGACAATTCCGAAACATGTTCGCCTACATGCTACTCAATTGCGAAATCAACAACCCGGCGGCTCTGTTCAGAGCACACCTCGATAGAATGGCGGAAGATTATCACGCGATAGCCGGTTTGTCGGCCAGAGTTATCAGGGCTTTGGTTCTCGAAGACATAAGGATTGCGCTTGCCAGGAACGGTGCCACGTTGGACAGATTTCAATTGGACGCGGAGCTGCCAGTCGATTTGACTGCCGACGAACGATTAGCCGTCGAAATGAACGCGGGCCACGATAATTATTTACTGCGACGCATGCCTGAGGAGCCGGCACCGGAAGAAGATAATAATATGGACGAGAACGTACAAGAGGCAATTGCAAGACTGAACGTCAGACAGCGTGCCGTTTATGATGCTGTTGTCGGCGCTTTGGAAAGAAGACGTGTGGCGCCCAACGCAAGAGAGAATCGTTTGTACTTCGTAGACCGGGAGGTTCTGGCAAGACATACCTGTACAATAGACTGCCGGATACGTGTATACGAGACGGGTACAGATACGTAGCCGTCGCCTGGACTGGAATTGCGTCGTTATTGCTGAGGGGTGGCCAGATCTGTCATCGGGCGTTCAAGTTGCCGCTTAACGTGTGTGCAGAATCCACGTGTCGAATTGCGTTCGACTCGGACGAAGCTGCACACATGAGAGACATCGATCTGATAGTGTGGGACGAGGCATCTATGGCGTCTAAGTGGGCAATGGATTGCATCGACGATTTTTTGAAAGAAGTGACCAGACGTAGTGATGTACCGTTCAGTGGCAAGGTAGTCGTTCTCGGCGGTGATTTTAGACAAGTTTTGCCGGTCGTGTCAGGAGGCAATATGGCCGAGTCTGGGAATACTGGGAAAACATGAAGGAGTGCGTAAGAATTTCAAAGTCACTCCTCATAGAATTAATTGACTATTGTTTTAATTCTAGCTATTTTAGTTTTAAAAACAAAATATACCAACAATTAAAGGAACTAGCATGGGCAATCCGGCTAGCCCAGCGATAGCCAACCTAGTAATGAAATATATACTAGATATGGTGTGTGAGAAAACCCAATTCGAAATCCCAATGCTATTTTTATATGTAGATGATACGATACTGTTGATCCTCAACACAGAATTGCATAATATACTGGACTATTTCAACAATATACATAAAAAAATACAATTTACGATGGAAGTAGAGGAAGATGGCATTATTCCATTCCTGGATGTCCAAATCATAAGGTCAAATGATAAGAAACTGATCACGAACTGGTATACTAAACCTATGAGTACAGGTCGAATGTTAAATTACAAATCTAACCACCCATTGCATCAAAAGATCGGAACAATAAAAGGTTTAATAAACAGAGGTATTAACTTAAGTCATGAAAAATATCAGGAGGAGAACTATAGAAAAATAGAAAAGATATTAATTGACAATAACTATCCAAGAAGGCTAATTAGAAGATGTTTCGCACAATTCACAGACAAAACATCAAATCAAGAAGACGTAATGAACAAAAACACGGTTAATAATAGCAACATAAAATATTTCAGATTTCCTTACATCAAACAATTGTCTCAGAAATTGGATAGATGCTTAAAAGGTACAGGGTCAAAACTAGCATTTTATAATACTACAACAATAAATGATGTGTTGTTCAGTAAACTAAAAGACAAAACAGAAAAAGAAAAAAGAAGCAATGTGATATATAAAATCCCTTGTTCCTGCAACAAATGTTATGTAGGGCAAACGAGCCAACACCTAGGGAAGAGAATTAAACAACACAAAAATGATTGCAGTCACACGAACAAATATAATGACGGAAAAACGGCCCTTGCTACACACCACTTTGAGACGAAGCATGAATTCTAGTTTGAAAATACCATTATTTTGGACACTGAAAGAAGTCAGTACAAAAGGAATGTAAGCGAAATGATATATATTTCTATGTTGGATACAGTAAATTATCGAACAGACACAAACAAATTAAATAATGCGTATCTAAATTTACTTAATGAATATAAAGAAACTCAAAACTTTTAAGCAAAGAAAATAATCTTTAACTTATACTGACGCCTAATAACAAATAGTGTAACAACATAACTATAAAATTGATAAAATAGAGGGACATGTGATTTACGTCCAAACTAACGAAATTAACGAACAAACGAACGAAAAGACACGAAAAAAGAAATAATAAATTAGTTTTTTATATAATTAAAAATAAATGAAATTGCTCATGAAAATAAAATTAAAGTATCTTTCTAATATTAAATATAATTATTAAATTTGTATGTCAAATATATATATGCTGTGTTGTAATAAATTGACTCTAGTGTGTAAATTAACATTTAGGTACGTAGTTAATTTTAGGTTAATAACGAATGTATTTATAAAACAAATTTATTAATTTCAGTGCCTTGAAAAAGACTAAATATTAGTCGAAACGTCGGCAAATAAAATGGATTAAGAAAGTATACACTACAATCATTTGTCTATTTTTCCCAAGAAATATTTTTACATATCAAAAGTAACAGACAGATTATCCAATACATTATACATAATAATTAAGTACAGTAAGGCCTCGCTTAACGCTGTTTCAGTATTTCGCGGTTTCTTAAGAAAAATAAGTTAAACCAATATAACGTTTATAAAGAAAAAAATTAAAGAAAATGAATTAGAATCATTATTTTCTAGAGATATTAAAAATCTGTCGTCCAGTAGTAGAAATATTGTTGTAGATAAATATGATTTAGAAACTTTACAAGTTTCGTACGAAAATTAAAGAAAACACTACATCATTTTGCGCGACAAACAGTGAATCGATATCTAGATCGAAATAGACCTTATTTTTCACAAAATTGAAACCGTATTTTAATATTTTCTATCTCGATTCTGTTTACAGAATGAGGAACCTGCGGTTGCTGGAGGATTGGGCGTAGCCCGGGCGCCTCCACGGCCCAAGACAAACGTAAGTTATTATACATAATAATTAGGTACAGTGTAATAATAAAATAGTCTTTTTTAATATAAGTTTTTATTTTATTCTGTATTCGATGGCATGAATTAAAACAGTGATCTTTTAAAATTAAAACTAAAATACAAGTATTCAATATTATATAATAATTAATTTATTACATCATTTAATTCTTAATATAATTTGTACAGACTGATTCCAACATCATCACAACTTCCTTTTTTTTTCTTTTTTTTTTTTTTAATTATTGAAATATCAGTCTTTGTGGGGGTTTTACAACACGCCCAGATCGCGTTATATTTTGATTACCTTTAGGTGTCGTTGCTTCTATTCTATTTTCTATGTTATCACATAAAGGAAATAATGATGATTTTGGTAAAATATATTTTCTGTTACGTTCCAGAACATTACCGTTATCCATTTTTATATTATATGTTCTAAATTTATTTTCGAGTTTATTACAAATTACACCTGGATACCATTTTCTTCCCCTTTGCACTCGCACATCATTTCCGGTTTTCAATTCTGGTAAATTTTTAACACCTCTATTATAATATTGACTTTGTTTTTCCTGATTTGAATGCCATACTTTTCTAACGATATCCGGTTTTATAATTTTTGGAGTTAATAATTTGTTATTTAATGGTAAAATGCCTCTAAGTCTACGACCCATTAGCATTTCTGATGGCGTACCAAGATTTTGTAAGGATGTGTTACGGTACTCTAATAAAATTAAATACAAATCTTTCTTTTCTCTAAAACCTTTTCGTAGCATTCCTTTGACAGTCTGTATAGCGCGTTCAGCCATACCGTTAGATTGTGCATGCGTTGGTGACGAATAAACATTTTGAAAATCCCATTCATTTGCAAAGTCATGAAATTCTTTTGAATTTAATTGAGTTCCTTGATCAGAAAATAGTATCTCAGGAATTCCATGACGTGAAAAAATAGATTTTAAGTGATTAATTACATTTGCACTTGTTGTATCATTTTTTAATAAAGCTATTTCTACAAACTTAGAATAATAATCAATTAAAAGTAAATATTTAAAACCATCTAACTCAAAAATATCCATACCAACTTTTTGCCAAGGTCGTTCAGGAATATCATGTGGTATCAATGGCTCTCTAACATTTGATTTTTTATACATTGAACAACTTTCGCAACTTTGTATTAAATTTACAATATCGTTGTTCATTTGAGGCCAAAACAAACATTCTCTAGCTCGCGATTTACATTTTTCTATTCCTAAATGTCCGTAATGTATTCTATTCAACATTTCTTTTCGTAGTGCTCTAGGGACTATTAAGAGAGAATTTTTAAAAAATAAATTATCTAGTTCCGTTATCTCAGCTCGATACTGAAAATAAGGTTTTACACGATCATCAACATTTTTTATTTTATCAGGCCATCCGTTTCTTACATAACTTTTCAATATTTGCATAATTTCATCTTTTTCCGTTTCAAGTTTAAACCTATTTCTCTGTCTATCAGTAATTTGCAAAGTTAAATTAACAATACACACGTGAGCCTCTATCTCCTGTTCACTAAGAGCATTTTCATCCGTTTTGTTGATTTCAAAAGCGCGCGACAAACAATCGGCTACTATTAATTCTTTACCCGGCTTATATATTAAATTTATTTTATACGGCTGTAATCGTATCATCATTCTTTGTAATCTTAAAGGACAATCAACCAAAGGTTTGTTCATTATGTGTACTAACGGTTTATGATCAGTCTCTATCGTTATATTTTCCTTTGCGTAAACATACTGCGAAAACCTTTCACATCCAAAAACTATTGCATACAATTCCTTTTCTATTTGGGCCCATCTTTTTTGACATTCAGTTAATGACTTAGAACCGTAAGCAACAGGAATATTATTCTGTAACAATACCGCTCCAACTCCGTTTAAAGAAGCATCGACCGATATTGTAACTGGTTCGTTAATTTGAAAATATTTTAAAACTGGTTTTTCTATTAATTTGTTTTTTAATGATTGAAAAGCTTCCTCTTGTTCCCTTTCCCAGTACCACATTATATTTTTCTTTAATAGTTTACGCAAGGGTGCCGATATTTCTGCCAGATTACTAATGAAGCGACCTACATAATTAACCATTCCCAGAAATCTCTCTAACGATTTTTTATCCGTTGGCGGTTGCATATTTATTATGGCACTAATTTTTGAATTATCAGGTGATATACCGCTCGATGTGATTTTATGTCCCATGTATTTAATTTCTCTTACCCCAAATTTACATTTATTCTTATTTAACTTTAAATTATTTTCTTTGATTCTTTTTAAAACTTTCTCTAACCTCTCATTGTGCTCTTCTAAACTTGAACCCCATACTAAAATGTCATCAACATATGAATCTACGCCTTCCATGTCCTCAAATATTTGTTTAATTATGCGTGAAAATATCTCTGGGGCACAACTTATACCGTAAGGCAACCTTAAGAATCGAAACCTTCCAAAAGGCGTATTAAAAGTGAAAAGTTTTGAGCTGCTTTCATCGACTATAATTTGCCAAAATCCATTACTACAATCTAAAATACTGAAATATTGTGCATTTTCTAATTTACTAAAAATTTGATCAACTGTTGGTAATTGGTAGTGCTCTCTGAGTATCGCTTTATTCAAATCTTTAGGATCTAAACACAATCTTATATCTCTATTGGACTTGCGAACAATGACTAACGAATTTACCCAAAGAGTCGGCTCGGTTACTTTAGTTATTACTTTTAACTTTTCTAATTTAACTAGTTCCTCTTTTAATTTATTCATTAATAAAAAAGGTACTTTCCTTGGTGCATGAATTACCGGTGCTACATTTTTATCTATTTTAATGTTATAAGGTTCCATTTTAAGACAACCTAACCCTTCAAACAAATCATTATTTTCATTTATTATATTATTGGTTTCAATTGTATTTATTCTTTTGACTAAATTTAAATGATCGCATGTTGGCAAACCTAACACAGGTGGAGCATTGTTAGTTACCACATGAAATTCCAATTGACGAACTTTATTTTGAACCTGGCATTTTAGCGAACATGTACCCAGAACGTTTAAAAATGTACCACAATAGTTACTTAATTTAATATTTGTTTTTTCTAAAACATTTTCTTTAAAACCTATTTTTCTAAAAGTGTTCAAACTCATGCAATTTGCTTGTGCACCTGTATCTATTTTAAAATTTTCTTTCTTATTGCTATCAATGAAATTTACTTCTACAGTCCAATCTTTACCTAAATAATTTATTTGATTCAATATACCCAAAAACAAATTATTACTTGATTCAACATTATTACCCAAATTATCATTATTTTCATTTTGAGAATTTACATCATATAATTTATTTTCCCGTTCATTACTATTAACAACATGAACATTTCTATTTTTAGTTTTGCAGACGTTTGCATAATGGTTTTCTTTTTTACATAGATTACAAATCTTTCCCACCGCAGGGCAATTACTTCTGATATGATATCGTCCACCACATCTAAAGCATTGTTCATACATACGTGAATTTTCTTCATTGTTGTTTCTTCGTTGTCTTCCTTGTCTAGTAGATGCCACTGCAACCCTGTGAACTTCGCTTGTCCTCTCCATGGTGACTACGCTGGACTGTTGTTTGGCTATTTCGCTGGTTCGGCAAACGTTGATCGCCTTTTCTAAATCTAACTCCGTATCCTTCAACAATGTCTCCCGTAACACGTTGCTTTGCAAGCCGCAAATTAACAAATCCTTGATTAGGGCATTTTTCAAATTTCCGAATTCACATGTGCTGGCTAGTTTTTTGAGTACAGTTACAAACTGATCGACTGTTTCGTGTTGTTGCTGTTTGCGAGAAAAGAACTTGTAGCGTTCATAAGTGATATTCTTTTTCGGCTTAAAATAATCCTCGAATTTTTGAAGTAGAATTTTAATTTTATTATTTTCATCATTCCCAAATGTAAATGTGCTGTATATATCCTCACATTCTTCACCTATGTAGTGTAACAACACCGCGCATTGCTTCTTTTCTGTCTTGTCACAAAGATCAGTTGCTATCAGGTAATTTTCGAATCTTCTCCGCCATTTGTCCCAATTAATGGCTAAGTTTCCTGTCATCTGCATAGGCAGTAACCCTTTATCTCCCATTTTTTTAATTTATTTATTTTAAGTAATTTCCGACTGCGCCATGTAATATTAAAATAGTCTTTTTTAATATAAGTTTTTATTTTATTCTGTATTCGATGGCATGAATTAAAACAGTGATCTTTTAAAATTAAAACTAAAATACAAGTATTCAATATTATATAATAATTAATTTATTACATCATTTAATTCTTAATATAATTTGTACAGGCTGATTCCAACATCATAGGCCTCGCTTAACGCTGTTTCAGTATTTCGCGGTTTCTTAAGAAAAATAAGTTAAGCCACTATAACGTTTATAAAGAAAAAGTTAAAGAAAATGAGATTTTTAAAATCTGTCGTCCAGTAGTAGAAATAGTGTTGTAGATAAATATGATTTAGAAACTTGACAAGTTTCGTACGAAAATGAAAGAAAACACTACATCATTTTGCGCGACAAACAGTGAATCGATATAGATCGAAATAGACCTTATTTTTCACAAAATTGAAACCGTATTTTAATATTCTCTATCTCGATTCTGTTTACAGAATGAGGAACCTGCGGTTGCCGGAGGATCGGGTGTAACCCGGGCGCCTCCACGGCCCCAGGCAAACGTAAGTTATTATACATAATAATTAGGTACAGTAAGGCCTCGCTTAACGCTGTTTCAGTATTTCGCGGTTTCTTAAGAAAAATAAGTTAAGCCACTATAACGTTTATAAAGAAAAAATTAAAGAAAATGAATCGGAATCAGTATTTTCTAATGATTTTTAAAATCTGTCGTCCAGTAGTAGAAATAGTGTTGTAGATAATTATGAAACTTTACAAGTTTCGTACGAAAATAAAAGAAAACACTACATAGATCGATATAAACAATTACATACTCGGCACGAATCAGAACAAAAAAGAAACCAAATCGATGTCTACGCCAACTGAACGGGACAGATGACTTAATTTCTAGGAAAACTGTGTTTACAGAAACAAATGAAAAACCGGAAATGCAATCCGTTTTAACGTCTAGTGTAAATATTTTATTATCTGTAATAGACCTTTTTTTTAATAACCAACGATTTATATCAAGTAAGACTATAGCCTTTCAACCAATTTTCGTCTAATTCCGGTCTTAAAGTTCTCACGGAAAACGGCACTATACAGAATCGACTTCTCGCTAGTTCGACTCGCACTTGGCTGTTTTTTTATTTTTAATTTGCTAACATTCTTGTTTTCCCCCACTAAATCGAAACGCTATATTAATGTTTTGTGTGTCAATTCAGTTTACAACATGATGTTCCGGCGGCAGCACGAAGACCGAACGTAATGGCGGCCATACACGCTAGGGTTTGCATGATGGTTTTAGCCTTGCATGCATAACCGACAGGCAAACCCTAGCGTGTATGGGATAAAACTGTACAGTTATCGGTGCATGTACATGCAACCGAGCAAATATCAAAATTGATATTTTATGCCGCTCGGTTATGTTTGCGCGCGAGCATAACCGAGCGTGTGTGGCGTCCGGCAAGCTTGCCTGCCACAGTTCTCAGTTTTTAATCGTCTGCGAAGACGGTCCGTCGCGCGCGCGCATCATCGCAAAAATGGCGAGTCGCAAGCGTAATGCCACATTAGAAGAATTCATAGAAAATTATAAGTCGGAACCTTGTCTTTGAAGCGCACACCGTCACGTAACTCCAAAACTGTGCATGCAAACCCTAACGTGTATGTGCAATATGAAACTTGGTTATACCTGTCGGTTATGCATGCAAGGTTAAAACCATCATGCAAACCCTAGCGTGTATGGCCGCCATAAGTTAGTCAAAGTCAAAGAAAAAATATGACGCGACATAGTAATTCCCATTTGAATCCTAAGACAGCTTTAACTAAAATAAAAGAACGTGCGATAACAGCTTATTATATTCTTTTGTCCAAATTAAGTATTTTATTTCTATTGTCATTGACGTTTTATAAAACAATTAACTCTGCGGCTGTATAAAAATATGTAACTAAACTGTATCTTAGTACAGTAAGACCTCGCTAACTCCGCTTAACGCTGTTAGCGAGCATACTCTTGCTACGTAAGTCGTATGTTTTATTGAATTTTTAATTATTGATACAATGTTTTTTTTTACAGCATTGCCAAATCTGTTCCGCGAAGACTGCCCGCGTGTCGGACAAATACGGCCCTTGGGTCTGTATGGCATGCCGGCTCTTTTTCGAAAGGGCGCGGGGTAATTATATTTTCTTTTATAATCTATAACGAATACAACTAAAAATTGTATGTATAATAATTCAGTTTTGAATAATTTAAAATGTAATTATTTTACAGGGCAACTTGAACCTTAGGAATGCAAGCAGCGGGTTGAAGGTTGTTCCATCAACTTTAAAGATAAGGATCGGTACTGTCGCTCATGCCGTCTCGACCGCGTGAGGCTTGAGTAGGTAAGTTTGAACGTTTTGAGAAATGTTACGTTTTTAATGACTTTCTGTTTGTAATTTAATTTTCAACCCTAAAAAAATAAGCAAGTAAAAACAACTAAGTTCAGAAACGTGATTTTAATTTAGCACGGTCCATTGTTGTTTTAAAATAGACCCAACCTTAGTTTCGTTTCAGTACTCGCACAAGGTGGCACTCCAAATTGATTGTGTCATAAGTTTGACGTAAAATAATTATTCTTTATTAATTTATTAATGATTATTAAATAAGTTTATCTAATGTGACATTTATGTTAATTTTTTATAATGCAAGATATTTATCTATTCTATTATCTATCTATAATGGTTTCATGATTTGAAAATTATTAGTTTAAAGCACTGTATGATAGAATTATCATATAATTAATTTTGCTATCCAAACTATTTGTGACAATTTGTATAGAAATTATATTTTAATTAGAGTGAGCTATAAAAAATAATCTTGGCCAGTTTGATTATTGCCTATATAATATAATTTATATAATATAATTTTTGTATAAATTCGCCAAAGATCACAAAAAAGACTGCCGAAACGTCAATACAATAAATGCAACTTTAATAATCAGTATCCTATGCAACAAAGAATTTTTTTTACTAAATTGTAATAAATGAAGTCGTAACTGTAACTGTAATTTTTTTATGAAATTTTCATTTAAACGTGACGTCAATTTCAAAGTATGCTTAGATCGAATTAGCCATTTTCTTAATTTTTATATTTATCTGTCTATTGGTCAATTTCGGGTTACTTCAAATACCACTAAACCAATTTTTGCTGTAGTATATTTTGTTAAACATTAATAAATAGAACCAACTATGATATTGCGTTTTAAAGCAAAATTATGTTTATTGCCTAGTTCTGAAATAAAACCGTAAAATTAGCATGTTAAACTTATTCCAAAACAACAATATAACCAATAAACTGAAAAATTAACAAACAGAATAGTTTGTTTCGGAACTTATATTTCTAACACGTTTTATCTTAAGTTCCTTTCTAAAATAATTTTCGTTAAGTGCTCAATAAGATTTAATGTTGTAGCGGTGCTAACTTATGCACGCTACTGTACTCTTAAATGTTTTTTTTTCTTTTAAAAATGACGATACTAATTTTACTGTTTTATTATGTATATATCGCAGTCCTACTTCTGATTTTCATCTTTTTTTTACAAAAATTAGATAATGTCTTGTCAAGTGGTCAAAATCAAACACGACAATATTTTTAACGAGAGATTTTAATTTGGACTTTTCAACAAATAGTTTAAACTTGCAAAATTTTATTGAACTTATCTATTCACATCACTGTCATTACTCAATATCTGAGCCTACAAGGGTAACTAACATTTCAAGTAAGTGTATAAATAATATAATTACAAATTGTCAACAATATGACGCCTGTGTATTGCAGTGCAATATATTTGATCATTTCGGTACTCAAATAATATTTGAGGATTTAACATTTAATGATGACATTGCTCCTGTACACAAAAGATTTTTTTTTCTGAACCAAATATTAGCTATTTTTGCTATTTATTACAACATGAATCTTGGTCTCATGTTTTTAAGTCTGATGATGTTAATGCAAGTTTAAACAATTTTTTGAATGCTTTTAAATTTTATTTCAGTTCTGCATTTCCTAGTAACAAAAAAATTATAAAGAAAAAAAATATCATCGGTAATTACATACCATAAAGTAAAATTGATGGATTTATTTCATTTATCAAAGAATGGTATTCGTTTTAAGAATCAATATTTATCATATAAAAAATTCTATGAGGAGTTGTTGCGAAATTCCAAACAAAATACATTTGAGAATAATATAACTTCCAGTAAAAATAAAGATAAGACAATATGAAAGGCAATAAATTCTGAATTTAATTTTAAAACTAAGTAATGTAGAGCACATAGAATGGGATGGTAAAAAAGTGTAGAAAGTCATGCGTATGAACTTTGAATGGTGCAGATATTCTAATGTTAAATGAAAACAGTTTTAGAAAAGACATTGATGTATTCAATAATAAACTTTAATGTCGTTTCTTTGTTATAGGTATGATTTTTGAACTTAAACACACTAAAAACCAATTATTATTGTTTTCTTTTTAGAATTCTACAATTTCCGATCGCAGATGTTTGGATATGACGTTTGTCGAGAAAATAAGGCAAAATTTTACCATTGGTGAGGAATCAAAAAAACGCATGCAAGAAATGAATTGAGATAATAATCTCATGATTCCACGCACAGATCGAATGTTCCTTATTAATACTTATTTCGCGATCAGAACGCCATCCTACTAACGACAACTAAAACAGGCAAGAATAACCGTAACCTAGGTCCTAGAAAACAAGAAGAAAATCCAATATCCAAAAAAATTATCGCCATTCAAGCGAGCAACAATAAATGACTATCGTCACTAAATAACTCCAAAAGAACAATCAAATCAACAATAACTGTCCCAGCAGTCTTCAACAATCGATTTTGTTGTCGCATCAAAATTAACTGTCACACATTTATCTCGTTATCGGTGCACTTTCAAAATCGTGAGTCTAGTGACAAACGCCAACTCTCTCGCACACACGATGGGTGCGATGACTGCCTCTTTGTCGGTCAAATTATACGCCAAATGTTGCCAAGAAAATCGTGTCTATTGCTTGTTTGTCAAATTCACACTATTAAAATACATTTTTTTTTCAAAAAGTTCATATAGGCTCGAAACTATTTATAATTTCGGGGTAACAAAAATTCAGTGATTTGGTAGGTAGTACTGACTCTGTAATTTAGGATTTATTAAGACTGTACGAAATAAATTAAAAAAATAATTTCTATCCTCTATTTCCACGTTATTACGGTAGAAGGTCAAGATACTTGGCGAGACGCAGAAATAATTGCCTTGGCATGAACTGAGAACATTTATAAATCTTTATAATTCGTATATTTTATTAGTTTTAACACTATCACAATTAATTTTATTTCTGGTTAATTTTTTCGAATATTGGTTTATTATGTTATATGGTTACAAGAATTATGTTTAAATTTGTCATATTACTCATATTATTACATATTCTTCGTCTATCAAACCAAAATTATTATTTTTGTTGGTTCTGTTTTACAAAATTAGGCGTCTAATTTATTTTTTATAACGTTTAATAATGCATATTACTATTTATATGACAGTGCAAGTTTAACACAAATTTAACAATTATTCGAGGTTTTTTATCTAATAAAAAAGTCTATTTGAAATCAACTTTGTTAATAGACTCAGGTTCTCAAACAATCCAAATGTCATATCCATGCCAACAGTTCGGGAATAGCTAATTTTTATTTTTCTTATACGTCAGAAAAATAGAACACATTATATTAAAAATTCGGCAGTAAGTTTAGATAACGAAAACAAAAACATCTCCAAATTTATTCTGAACTTGGAGACAGATTTCCAGTTAAAGAAGAAAAAATGTATAATGCCGTCAAAAACTTTGATTTTAATACATTGATCACCAATATATACATTTAATTTCACTTAATCGTGTTTCTTTTAAACCCCTATCAATTGTTAATTGGATAGAATGTTATTGTTTGTTCTTTTAGTTCCCGCGCAATTTTTGTCATTGTTTAATTACACAAGTTTCTTTAACGAACTGACACCACAATTTTTACAGTTTTCAGATGAATTACTCATGTTATTTTTTTCACTTTTATATTAACGATATTAACTTGTAAAGAAGTACGATTAGTTCTTAAACACAAAAATCTCAGTTATAATTGCTTAAATACACGTTTCTTTTACAAATCAGCATCACAGTTTTTACAGTTTTCAAATGAATTATTCATATTTTTTAATTATATTTATAATACGAACTTCTACAGAAGCGTTGTCAAGCATTTTCGAATTTTTACTTGCTAGAACGGTAGCACACGCCGCAATTCTTTGGGATGTATGCAGATATTATAAATTATTTTTGCTTATAGATTTTTTAAATTTTTAATGTCCTTTCGCACTGTTTTTTACTGCAGATATAAATCACAATTTAAATATCAACGATTTACTTTTTGTGAGTAAATGAAATAACTATAGTTACATACTCATTAAACTACGACGTATTCACCTATACATAGGCAGAATAAAATTCATATTATCATGATTAAACTACAAGTCTGAAGAAGCACTTAAACACTACAATATTTAGAATTATACTTAATAGTGTACAATATAAATCGTTTGTTTGGAAAATATTATATTCAACAATTTATACAATAAATTCCTACGTTCATTGAGCTTTCCGATTTTAGACATTATAGTCTCTTTATCATTGTTTAATTACACAAGTTTCTTTAACGAACTGACACCACAATTTTTACAGTTTTCAGATGAATTGGTCATGTTATGTTTTTCAATTTTATATTAACAATAATAACTTGTAAAGAAGTACGGTTAGATCTTAAACACAAAGATCTCAGTTATAATTGTTTAAATACACGTTTCTTTTACAAATCAGCATCACAGTTTTTACACCTTTCAAATAATTTACTCATATTTTTTAATTTTAAAATTATAATACTAACTTCTACAGAAGCGTTGTCAAGCAATTTTGAATTTTTACTTGCTAGAACGGTAGCACACGTTTCAATGCATTGGCTGATATGTATGCAACTGTTATGAATTATTCTTGCTTATAGATTTTTTAAATTTCTAATGTCCTTTCGCACTGTCGCAATTGCAGATAGAAATCATAATTTAAATATCAACTGTTTATTTTTATATGGAAATGAATCTAATAAAAAGACTGTTTGTAATCAACTTTGCTAATAGACACGTGGCGTTTCAAATCGGCCCGCCAGACTACGCCAGCAGTTCGAGGCGCAAACAGCGCTTCGTCCCACGCTTCGACTTCTCGCCGCAGGGCGGCGGGGCTGAGGGCACAAGCGCGTCACCCGAGGAGTACCAGTAGGTTGTGCGCGACCGATGACGACAGTTCGAAATGTCTAACAGTTAAAAATGTAAGTGTTTATTAGCTCTTAAATAGAAGTGTTGTTTCGCGTTCTGGCTAACGCTAGCAGGCCTTATAATCCCCAAAGTGGTGACCCCGACGTGATCTGTACAAATTTCCGCGCGAGTGCCGTGTGCAGTCGCCACATCGATTTGAACAACGGAAATTCGTGATCCTTGGCCCTGTGACTCGCCCAGTGCCGCGAAGCGTCGAGACACACGAACGCGGTTGCTCTCGCGCCGTCCCTGCGAGCGTACTCAGCGACGTTTTTTTTTTTTTTCTCTCAAACAATAACATTTATTGTCGGTCGTGTTTGTTTTGATACTGTTCACGCGTCCATCCTAATTGTTGTATTGTGAATTAATTGTTAACGTTTTTTTTTCTCTCTTAATTTACCGGAACAGAGTCGAAATCAGCTTAATTAGACATCTAAACAAAACAAATGCAATAGCTTAAAACGAAAAGTTAAAACCAACCTACAAATCGCGCACTTTGAGGTTAAGAGAGTAAAAATAGGCTCGGGCACCAAGAATTTTTTTTTCTTCTCTTTCTTTGTTCTCTTCTTACTCTCGACTGTGTGAGTGCTCTAAGCCACAACCCGGTAGCCGCTCACGTGCAACCAGCACCGCCGCGCGTTCATGCCGACCTCCGAGGACAGCGACAACGAGTCCGAGTCCGCCGCGTCTTCGGCCCGTCGGGAGCTTCAAAGAAGGGAGCGTGAGGAACGCGTCCGGCGCCGAGACCAGCTGCGAATCCAGCAGCAGCCTCAGCCACTCCCTCTCCAGGTCGCACCCAGGGAGCAGTCCCCCGCCACGATGCCCGACGAAACGCCGCCGGCCCAAAGCGCGACGCAGGCGCGCCCGGTGCACTGCGCCCTGCCCAAGTTCTGGTCAAGCAATCCAGCAGCTTGGTTCCTGTCCGCTGAATCAACATTCGCCGTCTATGGCGTCGAGGACGATCGCGCCCGGTACAACATCGTCGTCGCGGCCTTCGAGGCCCCCACAGTCACGGAGATGATCGACGTGCTGTCTCATCCTCCACAGACAGGCCTCTACGGCAATCTGAAGCGAGCCGTTCTCACGAGGCTCACGGATTCGCTGGACAAGCAGCTGGACCAGCTGTTCAACAGACTGGAGCTCGGAGACAAGCGTCCCTCTCAGCTGCTGAGGAACATGAAGGCCCTCGCGGGCGACAAAGTAACCGACGAGGTACTCAAAGTCAAATGGCTTCACCTTTTGCCCCCGCAGGTCACTCGCATCCTCAAAGTGCTCAAAACGGGCTCCATGGACGAGCTCAGCATCACGGCAGACGACCTTATGGAGACGAACCCGGCAGTCTTCGCAGTCGACAGCGCGCTCCAGCCCACGGCGACCCCCTCCCCGGCGCCGTCAGTCTCTGGCTTCTCTCCGGCGTCCGCGGTGGACAGCCCTCTGGTGCAGGAGGTCGCAGCGCTCCGTCTGGCGGTCAACCAGCTCCTCGCTGGCAAAAGCAACAACAGCAACAGCAATCAACCAAGGCGGGCCAGATCTAGATCCAGATCCAGGCCCGGAGGAAGAACCCCTCCAGGGAACGACTACCAGCAGGCCAACGGCGAAGGTCCCTGCTGGTATCACTACAATTTCGGAGCCGGGGCCAGACAATGCAAGCCTCCGTGCAACTTCCCTAAGCCTCAGGGAAACTAACCCCCCCCCCCCTCTGCTGCAGACGGCAGAGGTGGGGCCACCGGCCGGTGCAGGAAAGCGTCTTCATATCCGCGACAGAACCTCCAGAGTCAAGTTCCTGATCGACTCCGGCTCGGAGGTCTCTGTCGTCCCCAAGACGATGCTAAAGACACCCAGACAGCGGAGCAAGCTCACGCTTCAGGCCGCCAACCGCTCTCCCATACCTACGTATGGGACGCACATCATGTCGCTGGACTTGGGCCTGCGCCGCGAATTCAGATGGCCATTCATAGTAGCGGACGTCTCCTCAGCCATCATCGGTGCAGACATGCTGCACGACACCGGCTTCCTAGTAGACGTCAAGGGCAGACGGCTCATAGACGCCGCCACCAATCTGCCCACCGCTTGCTTCCTGCAGACACCCGGTCTGCACGGCGTCTCAGCAGTCCTCAACGTCACCGCACCAGGGCCATACAGCAAGGCCTACGACGACCTGCTACACTCCTTCAAGGACATCATGGCCAACGAGGGCACTAAGGTAACCGTGCCCGACCTACCGGTGAAGCACTGCATCCTGACTACCGGTCCACCGGTCCACGAGCGGCCTCGGCGGTTGATCGGCGAGCGCCTCTCCGCGGCTAAGGAGGAAATCAGACAGCTGCTGGAGCAGGACATAGTGCGCCCCTTCGCTAGCCAGTAGGCCAGCCCGCTCCACCTGGTCCCTAAACCCAACGGCCGGTGGCGCGTCACAGGCGACTATCGACGCCTAAACGCGGCCACGACGCCCGATCGCTACCCGCTGCCGATAATTGAGGACCTGCTCCAGGAGGCTAGGGGCAATGTTTCTCCGTGGTGGATCTGCGGAAAGCCTTTTATCAGATCCCCATAGCAGACGAAGACATCCCGAAGACGGCCATCACGACACCCTTCGGCCTCTTCGAGTTCACCAGGTCTTCGCTGGGTCAGCGCAACGCAGCCCAGTCCCTCCAGCGCACGGTCGATCACCTGTTGCGGGACCTGCCGTTCGTGCGGGCGTACCTCGACGACTTCCTGGTTTTCTCCCCCCACCACGAGACGCACCTGAAACACTTAACGCAGCTCTTTGAAGTACTGCGCAAGGCTAATCTCCGCATCAACCCAGAAAAGTGCGCCATCGGGCAAAGCCAAGTGATGTTCCTTGGCTATACGGTGTCCGAGGCCGGCTTCACGCCTCCTCCTGCCAAGGTCCAGGCAACGCAGGAGTTTCCGAAACCCGAGCTTCCACCTCAGCTCCGAAGATACCTGGGGATGATCAACTACTACCGCAGGTGCATCCCCAGAGCCTCAACAATCCTGGCCCCGCTCAACGACATGCTCAAACACATCAACGAGAAGGACAAGAAGACCAAGCTAGTCTGGACTCCGGCGGCCGATGAAGCTTTCGTCAACTCCAAGACAGCCCTCGCGTCAGCAGTAACAACGGCCTTCCTGCGCCCGAACGCCCCACTCGCCCTCAGGACCGACGCCTCCAACGCAGCCATAGGGGCGTCGCTAGAACAAGAGTACCCACAGGGGACATGGACCCCGCTAGGTTTCTACTCACGGAAGTTGTCGCCCACGGAGCAGCGCTACTCCACCTACGACCGAGAGCTTCTGGCGGTTTTCGCCGCCATAAAACACTTCCAACGTTTCCTGGAGGGACGGTCCTTCACCACCTTCACTGATCATCGCCCGCTCGCCTTCGCGGCCCTGCAGCCTTCGGACAAGGCTTCGCCCAGGCAGAGCCGCCAACTGGACTTCATTCTCCAGCACAACACTCGCCTCGTCCACGTCAAAGGCGAGGACAACGTTGTGGCCGACGCCTTGTCCAGGGTGGACGCCATCGCCATGCCCTCGCCGCTGGAGCCGGCCTCTCTCGCCGCCGCCCAGACCACGGATGAAGAGCTCGCACATCTCCTGCAGAACCCACACTTCACTCTCCAAGCACTCGAGATTGGGGGCCACGTCGTCTACAGCGATGTCTCGCTCGACCACGTTAGGCCTTACATCCCAGTCGCGCTCCGCAGGACGGCCTTCGAGGGAATTCATAACCTCTCACACCCCAGCGTTCGGGCCACCAGCAAGGCGGCAGCTCACAAGTTCTACTGGCCCAGCATGCGCAAAGACGTCACGCTCTGGGCCCAGCAATCCCTTTCTTGCCAGAAGGCGAAGGTTCACCTGCATAACCGAGCAGCGTTAGGCTCGTTCAACACTCCTAACTCCCGGTTCGATCATGTCCACCTCGACCTGGTCAAGCTGCCTCTGTGTCAGGGCTTCCAATACTGCCTGACCCTCATCGACCGCTACACCAGGTGGCCGGTCGCCATCCCGCTTCCAGACCAGCAGGCCACAACCGTGGCTAAGGCCTTCATGGAGGGATGGGTGTCCCACTACGGCACCCCCCTCACCATCACCACCGACCAGGGCGCGCAGTTCGAGTCAGCCCTCTTCACGGCCCTCTCGAGGTACCTAGGCACACAGCGCACCAGAACGGCCCCATATCACCCACAGTCCAACGGGCTCATCGAGCGGTTCCACCGCGCCTTGAAGGCGGCACTCATGTGCTCGCCCGAAACTCCCTGGCCAACCTCGCTGCCCATGGTCTTGCTAGGCCTCCGTTCCGCCTTCAAAGAGGACCTACAGGCGTCACCCGCAGAGATGCTCTACGGCGTCGCCCTCCGCGTCCCAGGCGATTTCTTCATGACCACCAGTCACCCCGGCGCAGCACCAGCAAGCTTCATCGAGAACCTCCGACGCCTAACTCAAACCCTGAAGCCGGTGCCGGCCTCCAGGCACATTGCAGAGCAGAGACCGTTCTTCCACGAAAGCCTCAAGACGTGCACACACGTCTTCCGGCGCGTCGAGACAATACGGCGCACCCTGGACCCGCCATACTCGGGCCCCCACAAGGTGGTCACCCGCCTCGACGACCGAAACTACGTCGTCGACATCAACGGAAGTCACACGACTCTGTCGACGGACGCTCTCAAACCAGCGTTCGTCGATGATCCGGCCCAGCCAACGTCCTCGTCTCAACAGTCTCCTTCCAGACCACCAGCGCCAACTCTTCCATCGTCCCGTTTGCCCGCCACAAACGGCACTAGAAGGGGGGTAGCTGTGGCGTTTCAAATCGGCCCGCCAGACTACGCCAGCAGTTCGAGACGCAAACAGCGCCTCGTCCCACGCTTCGACTTCTCGCCGCAGGGCGGCGGGGCTGAGGGCACAAGCGCGTCACCCGAGGAGGACCAGTAGGTTGTGCGCGACCGATGACGACAGTTCGAAATGTCTAACAGTTAAAAATGTAAGTGTTTATTAGCTCTTAAATAGAAGTGTTGTTTCGCGTTCTGGCTAACGCTAGCAGGCCTTATAATCCCCAAAGACATAGGTTCTCAAACAATCCAAATGTCATATCCAACCAGTTCGTTTCTATCTTTGATAGTGTGAGAACGTGTTTCTAGTTGCTCTTGGTGTATTTAAAAAAGTGTATTATTATCAATTTTTATTTGCAAATCCCGGTTTATTGATAAAAATATAAGTGTTTGAAGTTGAAGTGAATGCCACTTGATTCAAGTGGTGGTGTGGGGCTGCCCCCCGATAAGGAGGCACTATCTTCATATAGATCTCTTCCTACAAGCGATAGGTGTATTGAAAATGTGATTCATGGTGTGAAGAAAATTACAGGTAGCAGTATGGCTAGAAAAAAGAAAACCAAGTTTTCCAAAGATCCTATTAACTTAAGGGGAAAAATAGGTAAGATTAACAATTCTAATAACGATATCAAAACTGATGGCAAGGAACAAATGGAATGCGATACGATCGGTTCAGACAAGCAGCCAGCACATTTAGGTAATTTAATTGGCTCTGTTGAATCGCTTCAATCAATTTCTGATGTAGAAAACACAACAGTTGATAATAATGCTGTGTCGTCAAATAATCCGGTGCATGGGGTAGATCATAGTAAATCACAACCATCAACTAGTAATAAAAGTGATGTTAACGATAACAATAATAAAAATATTCCAGAAAAACCTAGATTTAAGGAAAATCATACGGGTCCTTATTATATTTTCTTAGAGAGTATCGATAAAGAAAAAAATATAGGAAAATGTCACCCTATGTTCATAGGCAGGTTTGTTCATACTAATTTTCCAGAAATTAGAAATTCCATAATTAATATAAAAAAATTAGGCAAAAACCGTATAAAAATAGAATTTGCTGATAAGAACTCTGCAAATAAAATGATCACAAGTTCGAAATTTGAAGAAATTAATTTAAATAGTTACATTCCTAATCATTTATTGTTCAAAACTGGCGTTATCAGAAACGTAGATTCAGTTTTGTCCAATGAGTACCTAATGGAAAATATTATAACGACACATGCTATTCACAAAATTAAACGAATGACTCGAAAAGTTAACGATAACTATGTTAATACTCAAACCATAATTGTAACTTTCGAAGGTCAGAATTTACCAAAATTTATCAAATTAGACTTCACCATATGTGAAGTAAATGATTATGTTCCCAGAGTAGTTCAATGCTTCAAATGCTTGAGGTTTGGACATATGCAAGGGCAATGCCGTAGTTCTGAACGTTGCCTAAAATGTGGTGAGCAGCACCCTCGTAGTCAGTGCACTGCCCAGGACGACTGTTGTGTTCATTGCAAAGGCGCTCATCTAGCGACCGATAAACAATGTCCAGAGTATAATAAACAGAAAGTTGTCAAAGAAAAAATGGTTCAACATAATCTTTCATATTCGGAAGCAATGCAGTTAGAAAAAAATTCGTATGTAAATGCGGCCAAAGCTATTGATATAGACTATGAACGTGATTTCCCGAATTTTAACGATTGTCCCAGTACATCAACTGCCCCAATAAACGCAAATATCAGCCAATTAAATACTCCTAAATTAAGGCGCAGATATAATGAAATAAGGTCTGTACCTAGGATACCTCACAGTCAGAGGCTTTCAAATCCAAATAAAGTTACGCATTCGCAATTTAATCCAAAATTGGTTGATCGTGTTAGGAACAACACTCCAATAATAACTCACAACCCTCATAAGGTTAATGAGAGTGAAAAATTGGAGTCACTAATTAAAAATATTCTAGAAACCGTTGCAAATCTATTTGCGCAAATACCGTACTCAGCTATATCTTCCCCTAAAATAAATGCACTCAGACACTTGATAGATGATATTTATAAAGAACAATCTGATGATGAGTACTCTGAATATAATACAATGGAATAGTAGGTCATTAATCTCCAATAAATCTAACCTAGAAATATTGCTACAAGAAGAAAATATTAAAATTGCCGCTATTTCGGAGACCTGGTTCCGGGATAACTATCAGTTTTCCATTAATAATTTTAACTGTGTGAAAGCAAATAGAGCCGATGGGAAAGGTGGTTCGGCGCTGTTGATTCATAAAAGTTTAAAATTTAAATCGTTGAATATGTCGACCTACAACGATCAAATTATTCAAATATGTGCTATTCAAGTAATGTGCCAGTCTCCTTTCATCGTCATCTCTGTCTACTGCGCTCCTAGACATAATACACAATACAAATTTTGGGAAAAAATTTTCAAAAAATTTAAATTGCCTGTTATGATATTAGGCGACTTTAATGCACATTTTTTTAGCTGGGGTTGTATGTACTCTGACAAAGAGGGTGATAATTTAATAAAAGCAATAGAAGACAATGATTTGGTAATTTTGAATGATGGCTCTGAAACAATCTTGAATTATAGATATAAATCGGCGGTCGATATCTCGATTTGTTCTCAGTCATTATCTACTAAAATTGGATGGAGACGGTTGAACGACACATGGGGATCTGATCATTTTCCCATTATTTTAGAATTATCGGGTAACTATAATATTGCAGGGAAATCATTTACACCTTTCTATAAATGGAATGTTTCTCATGCTAATTGGAAAGACTACACTAAACTAATTGAAACAAATTTGAACAAAATAAAACAAGGCGTTAAAAACATACAAATCAATAATAATTATAATCAGTTAATCGAGATAATAAATACAGCGGCGGAAAATACAATTCCCAAATTTAAAAACATCAAAATAAAAAATTATAAAGACATATCATGGAGAGATGATGAATGTAATAATTTACTTAAGGACAGAAAAACAGCTTTCAAATTATATAAAGAAAGCCCTAGTTATTATAACTATTGTAATTACAAAAATATTGATGCTAAAGTCAAAAGAATTTTTAAAACAAAAAAACGAAATAAATTTAAATTATTTTGCGAATCTCTTGACAGAGAAACTCCATCGGCAGAAGTATGGAAAAATATTAAAAGACTTCAAGGTCATTTAAACAAAAAAGATTGTGAGGACAATTTGTCGCTAGGTAAACTAGGAATTACTGAATTCATAGACAGAATAGTGCCCGCTTCAGTTGAACAGACGGTGGTCATAGACGTACAAATAGAGCAGCATGAGCTAACAAAACCTTTCGTCAGACATGAATTAGACAAAGCATTAAAAAATAAAAAAGGATCGGCCCCGGGGCTTGATTTTATAACATACTCAATGATTGCAAATCTGCCTGATAGTGCGAAAAGTCTGTTACTAGATTGTTTTAACAATATTTTTAAATCAGGACAGCTACCAGCTGCCTGGAAAGATTATGTAATAGTACCGATTCTCAAACCCGGTCGCATTAAGACTAGCTCTATGTCATATCGCCCAATAGCATTATCGTCTTGTTTATTAAAAACACTTGAAAAAATGGTTAATAATAGATTACATTACTGGCTCGAAAGAAATAAAATATATCCGAGTTCTCAACATGGGTTTCGTAAAGAACATGGTGTCATGGATAATTTGTCCACACTTGTAACTGACATCCAAATAGGTATGGCAGAACAACAAATAACAGCTGCAGCTTTTTTGGACATAGAAAATGCGTACGACTCTGTACTGCCGTTATTATTATGCGAGAAAATGAAAAAACTGAATATCCCATCCCAGTTAATAAAATTTATTTATAAAATTATTAGCGACAGAAAACTTCACTTTAGAATTGATAAGCAAATAGTTGAATCTCGAATAACATCGAAAGGTCTTCCGCAGGGAGGAATTTTAAGTCCTGTTTTGTACGTATATATACCCTAAACCTAGAAGATGTAATCAGTCCAAATGTTAAAATTATCCAATATGCCGATGATGTATGTATTTACACCCAACAGACAAAAGTGCAAGAATGTAGTCTAAATTTATGTGATACTCTGTATACTTTAAAAGCTTGGCTTGAAGAAATCGGTATGTCATTAGCAGACAAAAAAACAAAATGCATGTTTTTTACAAACAAGCGGAAAGTTCAGCTTCCTCAATTTCTGCAATTGCCAAATAATATTAAAATTTCGGTAGTAGACTCATATAAATTTTTAGGTCTAACATTTGACAGAAAATTGAATTGGAAGGAACATATCAATTATTTGATTAAAAAATGTGAAATTGGTATTAACATAATTAGATCTATTGCTCATACATCATGGGGAGCGGACTCAAAAATATGCCTAAATATATATAAGGCAGTTATCAGGTCAAAAATTGATTTTGGTTCAATTTTGTATGGCTCTGCGACTTATACCCAATTAAAAAGATTAGATGGGATACAGTTCAAAACGCTAAGATTCTGTATAAGCGCTCTAAGAGCAACCGCAACAAATGCATTATTAATTGAATGCGGGGAAGTATCCCTAGAAAAGAGAAGACATATATTAGGATCTAGATATTTATTAAATCAAAAGACAATGGTGAATAACAAACTTCTACCTAAAATAAATTACCTGGATTAGTTTTAACGTCGAGATTTTGGATCTGTAGAACTACACCCATCCTTGTAAACAATCATATCGACTTTAGCTCTTTACAAATCGACCTGTACAACGCTTGTTGGTATAACGTACCGTACGACATTTTTATGGAACATTTTAACATTTATACAGAGATCAGTATTCAGTATGATCACGAAATACTATCATCATTTCCTAACGCGTATTTTTTATATACAGATGGATCTAAAAAAGAGGATGGTACAGGTTGTGCATTTATTGATCCAAAAAATAATACATCCAGAATGTTTAAACTACCTAAAGACATTTCAATATATACTGCTGAGGCGGTTGCTATCGTTGAAGCTTTAAAATATGCAGATACATTAAATGTACACAATATTGTCGTTTGCTCTGATTCCTTAAGCGTGCTTAAATCCTTAACAAACTCTGAAAAAAAGAGTAATTACATAATCATTGAAATTTTAAAATTACTGTACAATATAAAGGCAGATAAACAAATTACCTTGCTATGGGTCAAAGGACATGCTCAGGTATCCCATAACATAGAAGTTGATATCATGGCCAAAAGAGCTGTAAGAGAAGGTACGTGGTTAGATATTAAAATTCCTCTGGATGATTCTAAACGATCGATAGAATCTGTTTACCTGAATAAATGGCAAAAAGAATATGATCATGTCTCACAAAATAAAGGAAAATTTTATTGGAACTTACAAAATAAGGTATTAAAAAAACCTTGGTTTAGTAAAATTACACTGGAGCGAGCCAATATAACCACTATTTGTAGATTAAGGTTTAATAACGCATTGTTTCCGAATTATTTATATAAAATCAAAAAAATCGACTCACCTTTCTGCGATTGTGATAACCAGACTGTAGCGGATGCAAAACACATCTTATTTAGTTGCCCAAAATTTGTTGCAAATAGAGAACAGCTTAATAATTCAATTGTTAAATGTAACATTCCGCTACCTGTATGGTATCCTGAAATCTTAGAGATAAAAAACGCAAAAATATTCAAAGATATATATAGATATCTAAAATCGATAGAATTTAAAGTATAAAATAATAACAGAGAGATTAGTATAGAAAAATTACCTCGTGTGTGATTCCTTACCTTATGTTCCTGGTTTCAAAGGGCCACTCATGTGTTGTGCAAATCCTGCTCTATCGGCCGGTGCGGTCCATTGTCTTCATCATTTGTCCGGTTGTCCATCCTTCTGTGTGTCCATGTCTTCAAATAGTTTGATAAGCTTAGTATTAAGGAAAAAATCGAATTAATAAAAAAGTAAATAAATAAATTAAAATTAGTATGAACTTACCTTAGAGATATAACAATACAACAATAAATATTTAATATTTTTATGTATGTAAAAGTTATAATATTCTTCTTTTTTAATTTTTTTTTTTTCTTCTCTGCCATGGCTGATTATATCGGTGGATATAGAGGCCAATAAAACATATATTAAAAAAAAAAAATAAAAAGTGCTTATTCATGTTTTAGACAGGTAATAAGACAGTACTAATAAAATTTACTCGACGCAAAATTTTAATTTAAATATACAAATATTACAATAAATATTACTAAACAAATAAAACAAATCTTTAAGGATGTGGACATATTACTATTATTATTTTAAACTATTAATTAGACAATGTATTTTTATATAACGTGCAATAATGTAAGTATATAGGAAAAAGAAATTCATAATTTTAAGACATTAATGTAAAACATTCCTGTTTTTATAATTATAAAAAAAAATTGTATAAATTTTAGCTCCGAAAATGACAAAAACAATTGTCGAAACGTCAGATAAACTGCAAATGATTAAATACAGCTTTTTATTTTTTGGATCCTTAAGCTAAAGTTCTGGATACCTATTTCCTACAAGTTCTACAAACACAACATATTGGATCGCAACGCTCTACTATAGGTAGTTCATAAAGGTAATTTAACGTTAATGTTAGTATTTTTGAGAATTAATCTTTATTAGTGTATTTGCCATATGGCAACATACACTATTGGCGTCGGTCGGATGGCGGGACCTAGGGGTCGGACCAAAATTTCTCGACGTTTCATAACCTCCTAAACACTTTGGCATCATTTTTAAAAATGTTTATATATATATGTAAATATATATATATATATATATTTATATATATATATATATATATATATATATATATATATATATATATGTGTACGCGCGATAACTTTCGAAAGAGTTAATTGATTTTAACGAAATTTGGCCTACGTGTTGAAATCCATCGCCGCAAGAAGCCTATTTAAAATGGGCGTAATCGGGGCATTTTAAGGGTAGTTTTTAGGGGTTGAAAAATGTTTTTGGGTCCCAAAATACCGAAAAAATTATCAGAATCGTTTCAAAATTGACATTTAACCCTTTAGTAGTAATTAAAAGGTGTCCCTAAAATTTAAATAAAATCGGCCCGACAGGACCGGACTTACAAATTTTATGAAAACACTAGTTTACAAATATTGAATTATTTACTGAAAGTTGTATATAATTTGGTATAGAGGTTCGATTTATAATAATATTGCAATTAAGAAAAAAAAATGTTATTTTAAGGGGTGTATTAAGGAGTCAAATTTTTTATTTTGCCCAAAAACCAACTAAAGCTCGCAAAATAAAGCCACACTGCCTGTATAAGCAAATACACTATATTGTCGGCAGGGTTTTGGCACTGCGACCCGGGTTTTTTTACTTTCGAGTTAATAATGACGTAATATTATATTTGCAGTTTTTTCATTGTTTTATTTCTCTCTGAACAATCCTGATATTTTCCTATCTCAACCCATGATAACAATCATGTTTGTAACATTACATTGTAATTCACACGATATATTCCAAAATATCCTTAAAACAAGAATGTCGTAAGTTGTTATCATATTTATCCACAATTTTATAACACCAAGAGAATATGTCGTATCCTGATAGTCCAAAGTCCAAAAGTCGCAACTGTCAAAAAGATAGGTCATTGTCAATGCAAAAAATATGCATATTTTCTAAGTCGAAATGTCGTAACTTTCAAAATTTCAAATATCTGTACTAAGTACTCTTTCAGTATTAAGCGGGGTCTTACCGTACTATGTAGTTGTGATTTCTATAATAACTAAACATATTTTTGTGTTACTGGACGTAAGCACGTACTAAACTATTAAGTACTATTTGGGATATCAATCAACTCATACGATAGATCAGATATATTTTATTTTTCCGTTTAGTCCAAAAACATTTTGCAAATAACTGAAATATTCAAAGATTCGAATTGACATTGATAAAACGAAAATATCTCCTGTGATGTGTATCAGGCTTTAGTTTATAAATTAAGTAATGTTCATTTAATACGTAAATTTAGTTATAGAATTGAAATGTTGAAGTTAAAATATTGCATTATAATTTCTACAATCATTGAATAAAGAATAATGTAATATAAAATAAAAATAGAAATTATTACATGGCGCTGCGGACAAAAGCAATATGGAAAAATCAATACAGTCGCCCGATAATCTCTCAATGGAGGGTAATTTAAGTCAAAATTGGACAAATTTTAAAAGAAAATTTGAATTATATTTGAAAATAACCGAATTCGATAAGAAGCCAACGGAAGTAAAATGTGCCTTACTGCTACACACAATTGGTGATAGAGCGCTGGAAGTATTTGATACATTTACATTCACTACAGAAGCAGATCAGAACAAATATGAAAGCGTTATTATGAAATTTGATGCGTACATGAACCCTAAGAAAAATCTGACTTACGAACGTCACTTGTTCTTCATAAGGAACCAAGCACAGCATGAAACAACTGATCAATATGTTACGGCATTAAGAACTTTGGCAGCAAGTTGCGAGTTTGGAACAATCAAAGATAGCCTAATTAAAGACAGACTCGTTTGTGGGATCATTGACCAAGCAATTAAGGAAAGGTTACTAAGAACAGCCGATCTCAATTTGGAAAAAGCCATGGAAATATGCAAGGCGGCAGAGAGATCCAGAAAGGAGCTACAGGATATAAGTTCACAAGTGCAGGACAAGCCAGTCTTCGTGGACAAAATTCAGAGCAGTTCCGGTTCCGGTAGTGCAAGGAAGAAGTCTGAAGAAACTTCAACTACGGCTGGTGGAAATGGAGGCTACATAAATAATTGTACAAGGTGTACAGGTAATCATAAAATAAGGAAATGCCCTGCTTTTAAAGCAATTTGTAGAAAATGCAATAAGAGAGGACATTTCCAAAAATGTTGTAAGACAAAGGAAATTAATTCGGTTGATACTGTTGATGGTAACGATTTAATGTTAGGAATGATTAATAAAACTGAAAATTGTGATTGGAATTCTGAAATTATTATCAATGGGGGAATTTGCTCTTTTAAAATAGATAAACAAATGTTATTCCGTATAAATTATTTAAATCGTTGAAAATAAATGATTCTAAAATATGTTCAAGTTCTGAAAGAATAATTACTTACACGGGTGATGTAATACCAGTCAAGGGGGAATGTTATATAATGTGTACTATCAACGGAGAAAAATATAATTTAGAATTTCATGTTGCAAATTTGAATACTGTTCCGATAAATGGGTTAAAAAGTAGTGAAAAAATAGGTTTAATTAAAAGATTAAATAGTGTATCAACAAATGATATAGTAGCTGAATTCAAGGATGTTTTTGAGGGCATTGGTTGCTTAGAAAATATATACCACATTAATCTGTCACAGAATGCTATCCCAGTAATTAATCCCCCCAGAAAAGTACCGTTAGCAATTGAGGATAAATTAAAACAAGAAATTGATAAATTAATAAAACAAAAAATAATAACTAAGGTAACTGAACCTACAGAGTGGGTTAATAATTTAGTTATAGTACGTAAACAAAATGGAGACTTACGGTTATGTATGGATCCAAAACAGTTGAATACATACATAAAACGTGAACATTTTCCTATTCCAAGATTGGAAGATATTACCAATAAATTAAAAAATGCTCAGTATTTTAGTATTCTGGACGCCAACAAGGGATTCTGGCAAATAAAAATTGATGAATATAGTTCCAAATTATGCACATTTGCAACGCCTTATGGTCGCTATAGATTTTTACGACTACCGTTTGGTATTTGTTCTGCTCCTGAAGTGTATCATAGAATAATCATAGAAATTTTTGAAGACATGGAAGGAGTAGACAGTTATATAGATGATATTGTCGTGTATGGTCAAACAAAAACGGAACACGATCAAAGATTAAAAGAAGTTTTGCAAAGAGCTCGTGATAAAAATCTAAAATTGAATAAAAGCAAATGTAAATTTGGGGTTCAGGAAATAAAATACTTGGGGCATGTGATATCTAATAAGGGTGTAACTCCAGATACTGAAAAAATAAAAGCGATACTGAATTTAAATGTACCTCAAAATAAAAAAGAAGTAGAGACTTTTTTTGGGTCTAGTAACATACTTAAGCAAGTTCATTCCAAATGTACCTGAAATTACACAGCCCTTGAGAATTTTGCTAATAAAGGATGTTCAATGGCATTGGGAATTTGAACAACAAAATTCTTTCAATAAATTAAAATCAATTTTGGTTAAGCCTCCAGTATTACAATATTTTGATACAAATAAAGAAATTACCATTACAGTTGATGCTTCTAAACATTCAATCGGTTCTAGTTTGTTACAAAATAATGCTCCAGTAGCCTATTTCTCCAAAAGTTTAACAGAAACTCAAATGAATTATGCACAAATTGAAAAGGAGATGTTGGCTATTGTAGTAAGTGTGGAAAAGTTTCATCAGTAAGTTTATGGTAAAGCGATAACTGTTGAAACAGACCATAAACCACTGATTACAATTTTTCTAAAGCCACTAATGAATTGTCCGGCTAGGTTACAACGTATGTTATTAAAATTACAGCCGTATCAAATTAATTTAGTTTATAAACCCGGTAAATATTTATTTATTGCTGACACTTTGTCAAGGCATGTTTGTAATGACAATAATAATTATTGTGAAGAAATAGATAACGATTTAAATTCTCAAATAAGTTTAGACCGATTAAATTTGCCGATGAGTGATTATAAATTTACAGAAATTGTTGATGAAAGTTCAAAAGATTATGAAATAAAATCTATTTTAAATTTTGTGAGAAACGGCTGGCCAAAAAATAAAACTAAAATTCCCGAAGAAATAAGAAAATATTGGTCAATTAAACATGAACTGAATGAAATAAATGGTGCATTATTTAAAAATGATCGACTTGTAATTCCAAAATCGTTTAGACATGAAATGTTAAATAGATTGCACTATACACATTTGGGCATGGAAAATTGTAAATTTAAAGCCAGACAATTAATTTATTGGCCCAATATGTCAGTCGACATAGATAATTTTATTTCAAAATGTCAAAATTGTCTAGTTCAGAGAAGAAGCAATCCAAAAGAACCGTTATTACCTCATAAAGTGCCTAATAGACCTTGGGAAAAAATTGGTATTGATATTTTTCATTTTGATAACAAAGACTACTTAATGATAATAGACTATTTTTCAAAATTTCCAGAAGTAATACTACTTAACAGTACTACAATTCATAAAATAAAATCGGTTTTTGGTTTTCACGGTATTCCGGATGAGGTAATCACGGATAATGGACCACAATTTTCAAGTAGTATGTTTGTAAATTTTGCTGAAAATTGGTGTTTTAAACATACCATATCGTCTCCTCACTTTCCGTCGTCAAATGGCATGGTTGAAAGAGCGATTCAAACAATCAAACAAATCATGCATAAAACTAATTCAGAAAAAAAAGATTTTAATTTTATTTTATTAGAGTTGAGAAATACACCCATTAACAGTCATTTGCCGTCACCAGCAGAACTATTAATGGGTAGAAAACTAAAAGGTATTTTGCCAGTAAAAAAATCGTTACTAAGACCACATCAATTTAATTATAGTAAAATCAAAAAACAATTAGAATTTGAACAAGACAAACAAAAAATGTATTACGATCGAAATACAAAGCCTTTAAAACAATTAGAAAAAGGAGACAGTGTAGTAATTCGTCATAATAATAAATTAGAACATGGTAAAATTGTACAAATTGGACCACAACCCAGATCATATGATATCAAACTTAACAACACAAATAATATTGTACGAAGAAACAGACAACACATCATTAAAAATAATCTGTGTGATAATAATAATTGTAACTACATTTATGAAAGTGATGACGAGTTTTCTGAAAATCAGACTGACATGCCATATACAACTAGACATGGGAGAGCAGTTAGACCACCCGAAAGATTTCAATCTCATTTCAATATCATTATATTCATCGAATGCGCATTATTTATAATTTGAATCTACTTAAAGAAAAGTTGTAAAATGTAATGAATTACATGAAAGAAAAATATTTAATTTAAAAAAAATAAAAAAAAGGAAGATGTGATGTGTATCAGGCTTTAGATTATAAATTATGTAATGTTCATTTAATACGTAAGTTTAGTTATAGAATTGAAATGTTGCAGTTAAAATATTGCATTATAATTTCTACAATCATTGAATAAAGAATAATTTAATATAAAATAAAAATAGAAATTATTACAGATGACATCATAATCATAAGTAAAACATTTCAAAAGCATTTAAATCTTCTCGCCGAAGTCTTCCACCGGTTGCGAGCTGCGAAACTACAGTTAAACACCGAAAAATGTAATTTTTGTATGAGTCAACTCCGTTATCTGGGACACATCATCGATCGAGATGGCATACGAACGGACCCAGAGAAAGTCAGTTCTTGGAATGGCATCCTGGTATCGCCGTTTCGTCGCCGACTTCTCGAAAATATCCTCACCGTTGACAAGTCTTACGCGCAAGAACGTCAAATGGAAATGGGACGAACCTGAAGAACAAGCTTTCCGAAAATTAAAAGAAGCCCTCATCTCGGCACCGGTACTAGCCTGTCCTGATTTTACTCGTGAATTTCACTACAGACCGATGCCAGCACCGTTGGTCTAGGCGCCGTCCTGACGCAACAATTCGACGAAGGAGAACGCGTTATTGCCTACGCCAGTCACACCTTGAATGGCGCCGAAAAGAATTATAGCGCAACCGAATTAGAATGTCTAGCAGTCGTTTGGGGAGTCCGCAAGATGAAAGATTACCTGGAAGGTTACCGCTTTACCGTTATTACCGACCACCAGTCACTCCGTTGGCTTCAACGCCTAGAAGCCCCCACTGGCCGACTCGCCCGATGGCTGTTCGAACTACAACAATACGATTTCAATGTACAATATAGAAAAGGAGCCGTCAATCAAGTAGCCGACGCACTGTCGCGGGAACCAACCGTGTGTGCACTAAACACAGCCCCGACCTGTCCATGTTACCGGCGCATGTGCACGGCCGTGAAAGAGGATCCCACTAAATTCCCGGACTACGACTTCAGAGACGGTCATCTCTATCGTCACCTACTGCACAGTCTCAGTTTCAACGACGTACCTGCTGACGAGCAGTGGACACGCTGTATACCCAAGGAGCTACGCGAGCCCTTGCTACAACGTAATCACGACGATGCAACTGCTGGACACCTTGAAGTAGCGAAGACAATAGCTCGGATGGCTCGACTCTATTATTGGCCAGGCATGTTTAGAGATACAGCTAACTACGTCCGCCATTGCAGGAGCTGCTTACAACGTAAGACGGCTCAGCAGCGCCCCGCCGGCCGTATGCATGCAAGCGCAGTACACGCTCCTTGGCAAAAGGTCACTATTGATCTTGTCGGACCTCTGCCGCGATCCATCAACGGACATACATGGCTGCTCAACATGCAGGACCGATTTACTAAGTGGGTGGAGATGCGACCGCTGCGTCGCGCCACTGCCGGCGGCATCACAAACGCAATCGCAAATCAAATCATTTATAGACATGGCTGTGCGGATGAAATCATTTCTGATAATGGCACCCAGTTCAAATCTCAAGCTCTAGGCCAGCTATTAGCGGCGTTCGAAATTAAGCATCGCACTTCTTCCGTCCAGACACCGCAGTGCAATCCCGTTGAACGAGCGAATAAGACTTTGAAAACAATGATTTCTCATTATGTCAATCGGAACCACCGGAATTGGGATACTCGGATTCCTGAACTACAATTTGCTTTCAATACAGCCCAGAACGAGGCAACCGGTTACACTCCAGCATATTTAAACTACGGCCGTGAGTTAACAACAATTCCGCTTGAGGACCGCCGCACTACACGGACACACGTACCACCGAACATACGTCACCGCCAACTGCAAGAAGCGCATGAACTAGTACGCATAAATTTAGCACGTGCTTTTCAAAGGCAGGCCAAACATTATGACCTGCGCCGACGCGACTAGAGACCACGAATAGGAGACATTGTATGGAAAAAAGAGTACCCTCTCTCTAATAAATCAAAAGGATTCAACGCAAAACTCGCGCCAAAATACCGCGGGTCGATGACTATTAGACGTATAATATCACCTGTTATAGTAGATTTAAAAGATAGTGGTGGTAAATGGTACCGACATATACATGTACAAGACCTCAAACAAACTTCCAGACCTGCCCGATCCTGTAGTTCATCAAAACAACGGCTATATTAGTACTTGTTTAACAAATTTCTCATCAGTTGACACGATTAATATAGACGAAGAGCAACTACAACGAGCGATCGCCTCCATCTCGCCACCGCAGCCGCAACGACCAGCCAAGCTGTTAACCGAGCCACCGCCAAGTAAGTTGAAGAGATTCAAGGAAGCCTGCCAGCGGGCCCAGGCACGGCCCGTACCGAAAGCGCAGCAACTACTTTCACCTGGCCCCGATGGTACGCGAGTCAAAACTAAACCGCAGCTGGCAAACCGGGTCCGCTCGATCGCCACAACACCAGCACCGACACCGATACCAGCACCCGTACTAGCAGCGATACCAGCACCGACACCAGCACCGACATCAACCACAGTACCGGTACCCGCACCGGTACCTGCACGAGCATCGGGTCACCGACGCTCTGGCCCCGCATTGGCCATGGCCGCAACGCAGTCACGCCGCCGATCACCGAACAACGCGTACCACGTGGTGTTCGGTCCACACCTGCCACCTCCAGACCAGTTCCAATTGGCTCCGGGGGTCTTCATTACAGTGCCATTCCATGCCCGATATGTTTTTCGGACTTTTGCCGGCATCGCCTCCGACAGACGTTTGTGGAGGCTAAGATTAACCCGCAACGGCAGGCTCGGTCGAGCCTACGTCGCCGAGAGGGGGGGGGGGGTGATGTGACGATGCTCCCCGATCGCCACTAGAAGTGCGAAATGATTTTTGTTTTAGTTTCTGTTTCTTTTCTTTCTTGTGTTGTGTTGTTAATTAAAAGTGAATATTTAAGTTTTTTTTATGAACGAACAATTAATTATTTTATTTTGTTTATACCTGAATTGCTTTATTTTGTTCATACCTGTTTTCTTTATAATAAAATATTCCGTTTTATTTCGTATATGCAAAAGTCGCAAGAGCGACCCTGTAAAATTGTTTATTATATATTGCATCGTTTAATCAGCGACCGTCCTGACAAAAATAGTTATAAAATATTTTTTGTAAAGTAAATAATCAACCGCTCTCGCACTCACCGCGGTGCAGTGGTATAGTCATAGAGGCCGACCGTTTCTTTAAATATTTTATTTTATAAATAAACATAACAGAAAATACGCCATTGTGTCTTTATTTCAATTACTTTTAAGATTGCTGTTTTACGTTCTTTGAATCCTGACTATCCGACGAGCAGGTCCGGCCGTACGTAAACTTTAGAAACAGCAACCATCGCAGATATATTCACAAATATATCAATAAGGGAGGCGATTCAGTTCTAGTAGCGCCGGTTGCAGTAGGTCCTAACGGTGAGAGACGCGATGATGTTGTTATGAACTACGACGAAGTAACTAGATACGCCGACTGTCGCTATGTGGGAAGCCCCGAGGCGGTGTGGAGGTTGTTAAACTTTGAAATGCATGCGAAAAGTCATGCCATCAGACGACTGGCGGTTCATCTTGAAAACATGCAACAGGTAATAGTTGACAGAGAGCGTCTCGAACGACACGACGATGAATTATTGGCGCTTGCTATGGCAAAACAAACTACACTGATGGCGTGGTTCGATTTGAACAGTTTGAACAACGATATTGGACAAGAAGCCCGTCGTTGCACTTACATAGAGTGTTACGAAAGATTCATCTGTACCGGACAACAGGGGTGCAAGGTGGGTAGTGGTAAACTACCGCCATCAGTCAACCTCACCTTCTCGCGGTGCACCCTGTTTCAACTAACGAGGCTCTGACGATACACCGCCATCCGCTGATTCTTGCAACGACTCTCCAGCAGCGTATATGACAATGATCTTGATCATTGTTGTATATTTAAGGTGGAGATATGCGGAATCAGGGGCGCGGGGTGCTTGCCTTAATTGGCTGGCACAAGAGGAAGGCAACCTCAATAAAAAAATCCCCTACACTCTAAGGTAAGGTACTGTGCCGAAGGAGTGCGCAAATCTTTTTGCGTGGCCGGGAGGTGAAACCGGTCTCTAGCAGTCCAACCTCGGGGCACCTGGCGCACCCAGTTGTATTTAGCCCGGTTGAGCTAAAGGGCGTAAAGCTCAATTGTATGTATAGAACGACCCGCAGCGTGGGAACAATTATGGATCCAAACAAAACAAATACAAGAGAAGCAAGTGGAGGAGGTGAAGGTGAAGCATCACCTTTTGAAAGAGGAGGGAAAGTTCGAAGAACACCGCCGCTAAGCGCAGCGAGTAGTGTCGAAAGACTAGATGTGCCGCGTAGCCGTGCGGAATCTATCAGCAGTAATGCAAGTGGCGTGAGCATCGGAACGAGTCACAAGCGACAACGAGTAGAGGATACAAGTATGACTGATGAACAGCCAATAACGGAGACCATGAAAAACATTGGTGAAAAATTGCGTAAGTACATGCTGTCCATAACGAGTAAAGTGAGCAAGGAAGCATGCGAATACATCTTGAACAGGACTGCGGAATACGAAGAAGTGGTTACGAAGCTCATTATGCAAAATCAGCTTTTACAAGGTAAGTTGTCTGTATATGAACACCAAAGTAGGCAGCCCAGTAGAGATACCACCGCCGGTTTTAAAAGTTATGCTGAGGCAGTAGGCAGCAGGGAGCTTTCGAAGCCACCACCAGCAGTGTCACGAATCGTCAAGGAGAAGACAAAGTCCCACCCGGTTATTATAAGACCCGTACTTGAGGGACCAACTAGTGAGCAGGTCAAGAAACAGCTGCTTGACCGCGTAAGTACCGACCCTGAACTAGGGATAAGAGTCTCAGGGTTGAGAATGGTTAGGAATGGTGGAGTCGTTTTAGAAATCCCCACAGAACTTGAGGCTACTAGGATTATGGAATACGACAAACTACAGAGTTTGGGACTAAAGGCGGAGAAACCTAAAAAGGCAGGACCAAAGGTAATTGTGTACGACATACCAAAGGAATTGAGTGATGATGATTTCATGAAGGAAGTTTATGTGAAAAATTTAGAGCCTTTAGGCATCAAACAAGAAGAATTTGACAGGTGTCGTGTTGTGCACCGCATAAAAAGAGAGACTGACCAACTTATAATAGAAACGACCAACGCCATTCGTGAAAAGCTGACGACGATAGGAAGGCTGTATATCAGATGGCTATCAGTACGTGTGAGGGAGTACGAGAACGTGCTGAGATGCTATAGATGTTATGGCTTCGGCCATATGGTCGCAGAGTGTAAAGAGAAAGAACGGCTATGTAGAAAATGTGGAAAAGAGGGGCATCTTGCAAAAGATTGCACCAGGAAGAACAGATGCAGGAACTGCAAAGAAAAAGGCATGCCGTATGACCACGAAACAACAGACACGGGCTGTCCACTATATCAGAGACTATTGATGAGGTATAGAGACAGACTAAATAGTCAATAATGGGGACCTTAAGAATTTTACAGGTGAACTGCCAACGATCCTATGCCGTTATGTGCGAGATAGGGACACTTATGGTGAGCTCGAACATTAACATTGCTTTGGTGCAGGAACCGTATGTGAGCAACGGCAAGGTGAGAGGTCTTCCAGGTCACATGCGAGTCTTCTCAAACGAGGGAAGATCGAAAGCCGCCATAATTGTGAATGTGGATAGTGACGTGGTAGTTGTATCTGAATGTACAAATGAATATTGTGTGTGTGTGAATGTGAAGTGTGTGATTGGTGAAGTGTACTGTTGCAGTGTCTACTGTCAGTTCGGAGGATCCGTAGAAGATTCCATTAACATCATGGAACGTGTAGTTCTGATGGTAGGTAACAAGTCGTTAATATTGTGCATGGACGCTAATGCAGTGTCTCCAATATGGTATAGTAAAGGTACAGCGAACGCCAGAGAAGTAGAGGTAAGAGGTGAACTTCTTGAAGATTGGATTACTGAACGAGGACTGCTGGTGATCAACGAACCCAGTTCGTATTTTACCTTTAGCGGTAACATGGGTGAAAGCGACATCGACGTCACAGTTGTCAACAACACAGCTGCAAAGAAGTACCATTTCAGCTGGGAAGTAAGACCAGATTGGGGAGTCAGTGATCACAACTGCATAATGATACGTGTCAGCAAAGAAGAAGGTACCGACGTTACCATCGAAGAAGGCGGACCAGTAAGATGGAGAAGAGCAGATTTTGACATTAACGACTACACCTACGAACTACGTCTGAAGGCAGAAGAAACGCCGCTTGTTGACTTCCAACTGTTAAACACGGAAGAAAAAGTATTGAAATTAACAAGTTGGGTTGTCGATACGAATGACATTTTCATGAAGAGGAGACAGAAGTATCACAGTCGAAAAATCAGCTGGTGGAACGAGCGTTTAGCTCAACTAAAGAAGACCGTTCGAAAGACCAGGAAGAAATACCAGAAAATACGGAAGACCAGACCTGCAGAAGAAGAAAAAGAAGAGTACAGAAGATCATTAAGCGAATACAAGAAGGAAATCATCAAGTCCAAGGAGTTGAACTGGCAAAACTTCGTGAGGGAGTCAGGAAACCAAGACCCATGGGGAGACGTGTACAAGATTTGTAGAGGAAAGGAGAACCAAGTGCCGAATTGGGGAGTACGCAACGGAGATGTAATAACAACTGATTGGAGAGAAACTATGCAAGTCTTGTTAGAAAGATTCTTTCCCGAAGATGCAGTCAGAGAAGAACAAAACAACTACCCAGCAGAACCAGAAGAGTTGAAGTGGATCGAGGTCTCGACAGCTGTAGCAAGAATGAAAACGAAGAAAGCGCCAGGACTTGATGGAATAACAGCCGAGATGGTGAGAATGATCTGGTATAGTATTCCTGATTACTTAATGGAACTCTACAGTGAGTGTTTGCGAGCAGGATATTTTCCACTTAAATGGAAAATGTCACGAGTGGTGATACTTCTGAAGTCTCCGGATAAGGATAAGGCCGACCCAAAGTCTTATAGACCAATTTGTCTCTTGGACGTGTTGGGAAAGGTTCTCGAGAGAATCACGGTTAATAGATTGCAGAGGAACTACCAACACCAGAGTTCAACTCGTCAGTATGGGTACGTATGTGGAAAATCAACAGAAGATGCTTGGTGGGATGTAAAGCAGGCAATACAGCAAGCTACGGAGAAATACACATACGGGATTTTCATCGACTTCACAGGTGCATTTGACAACCTGAAATGGGAACCCATACTGGCGAAGTTGGAATTGCTACAATGTAAAGAAGGAAGGATTTGGGAAAGCTATTTCTCCGATAGGAGGGTGTGCGCAGTTGGAAGAACAAAAGTATGGAAGCAAGTCTCTAAAGGATGTCCACAGGGTTCTATCTGTGGACCAATAGTATGGAATTTAATGCTTGATGATCTCTTGTGGGATTTGAGTAACGATGGGTGTGAGGTCTTCGCATACGCGGACGATCTTATGCTCCTCGTGAAGGAGAATTCAAGAAGGAACTTAGAAGATATGGGCACGAGAAGGATGAGGCTTGTAACAGCTTGGGGACAAATGGCCGGTGTTGAGGTATCAACAACAAAAACGTGTGTTATGCAGCTTAAAGGCAGACCTTTGAACAGACCGCCGATCATAAAAATAGGTGACAAAAATCTAAGATGTGTCACAACTACGAAATACCTAGGCATAACAATCGGCGAAAGAATGAATTTCAGACCCCACATAATAGAGATCAAGAGGAAGGTAACGATGATGACTGGTTGGTTTCGAAGAATTTTGCGTAAAGAATGGGGGCTCAACAGACACACTATGCGGATACTCTACAAAGGTTTATTCATGGCAGCGGCTATGTATGCAAGTCCTGTGTGGAGAGAAGCTATGAGGTTTGCGTACGGGAAGGACTTGATCAACCGCTGTCAGAGAATTGTGATGTATGCCAGCCTTAACGTTTGCAGAACTGTTTCCACAGAAGCAATGCAAGTACTGATGGGTGAAATACCATGGGACCTTGAAGTGGTAAGGAGGTCGGTACTGTACAAGCTGAGGAAAGGCCTAGCCTTAGAAGTAGAAGACTTGGTAACATCAGAAGAGGTGGCAACATACGGCAGAAACGAAATCAAAAAGTTGCTTGAGGAAAGGCTGAATGAACAGTGGCAGACTCGATGGGATGCTTCATCGAATGGCAGAGTGACGTATAGATTTATAAAAGATGTCTGTTTCGCCAAATCTTCGGAGTGGTTTCATCCGGGGTTGTACTTAACATTCTTGTTGACAGGTCACGGAAGTCTAGCGGAATTCCTGAAGAGCAGAAACTTGGCTGACGATGACAATTGTCACTGTGGTAACGGAACCGAAGATTGGGAGCATGTGTTGTGCAACTGCACAGCATATGAGGATATTAGAGACTTGCAGAGATTCGGAATTATGGAAGAAAACGGAGTCTATAACATGGAAGCGGCAATATGTAACTTACAGAGTTACAATGCAATGGAAGAGTATGCAAGAGAGGTTTTCAGAAGGCGGAAGAGGATAATGAACGAGGAATGAACGAGGAACGAATGAGGAAGAATGAAAGAGGAAGTCCTGAGGTTCTCGCAAGGGGGGTAGTGTCAGAACGGTACCGCTTGTTGGGGAGGTAACTCCTAAGACAGGCGAGAAATCCTGGCGCCCCTTCGGAGAGTAGCGTCTCCGCGCACCTTAGCTGGCTGACTAGTGCCCCACTTGTAAGGGTGGAAACTAGTAGCAGGGAGAAATTCCTGCGAGGACGCGACCGGCGGTCATTAAATAATTCGGTACCACGGGTGACCAGGAGCCCCACAGGGCCAACTTCCCTGTGCCTGGTCATATGCGGTCGGAGCTTCGGCAGTATCGTGGTGGCAGTGGTTAAAATCCCATGTCGCGGGGTAGAGACAGAATTAGTGTCTCGATGGGTGAGCAGCATACCCTCTGCTCGGGTTACTGCCTCTGCATAAGGCAGGAGAGATTTAGATAGGTCTCGGCCCAGCCAGTGGTAGAAGGAACTTACATTCCGGATGAACTGGCAGTCCAACGTATGTGTGGACGCGTCTGCGAAGCGTATCTTTGCACCACGCCCATGGGGGCCGTGTGGGTTGAGCCACCAGGCAGGAACTGCACGTTAAATCTCTGGTACTTTAATGTACCGGACAACAGCAGCAGAGAAACGACCCAGAAGATGAAGCAGAAGATGATGGCGTCGTCGTAGCTCACCGGAGGCCGCAGCGATCTGCTGTGTGGAAGAGAAGGCAGCGGTTACAGGATCGAATAATTGCAAGAATTGTTTTTGTTCCGCCCTCTATACCGGAACTATTCTATCTTCGCGTGCTCTTGCATCACGTCAGAGGAGCTACGTGTTTTGCGGATTTACGAGAGGTAGATGACACAGTGACAGGGCAACGAGTCGTTTGCGAAACATACCGGGAGGCGTGTATTCATCGAAATTTATTGCGTGATGACGGAGAATACGACAGAGTATTACGAGAAGCAGCCGAATACCATTTGCCGAGACAATTCCGAAACATGTTCGCCTACATGCTACTCAATTGCGAAATCAACAACCCGGCGGCTCTGTTCAGAGCACACCTCGATAGAATGGCGGAAGATTATCACGCGATAGCCGGTTTGTCGGCCAGAGTTATCAGGGCTTTGGTTCTCGAAGACATAAGGATTGCGCTTGCCAGGAACGGTGCCACGTTGGACAGATTTCAATTGGACGCGGAGCTGCCAGTCGATTTGACTGCCGACGAACGATTAGCCGTCGAAATGAACGCGGGCCACGATAATTATTTACTGCGACGCATGCCTGAGGAGCCGGCACCGGAAGAAGATAATAATATGGACGAGAACGTACAAGAGGCAATTGCAAGACTGAACGTCAGACAGCGTGCCGTTTATGATGCTGTTGTCGGCGCTTTGGAAAGAAGACGTGTGGCGCCCAACGCAAGAGAGAATCGTTTGTACTTCGTAGACCGGGAGGTTCTGGCAAGACATACCTGTACAATAGACTGCCGGATACGTGTATACGAGACGGGTACAGATACGTAGCCGTCGCCTGGACTGGAATTGCGTCGTTATTGCTGAGGGGTGGCCAGATCTGTCATCGGGCGTTCAAGTTGCCGCTTAACGTGTGTGCAGAATCCACGTGTCGAATTGCGTTCGACTCGGACGAAGCTGCACACATGAGAGACATCGATCTGATAGTGTGGGACGAGGCATCTATGGCGTCTAAGTGGGCAATGGATTGCATCGACGATTTTTTGAAAGAAGTGACCAGACGTAGTGATGTACCGTTCAGTGGCAAGGTAGTCGTTCTCGGCGGTGATTTTAGACAAGTTTTGCCGGTCGTGTCAGGAGGCAATATGGCCGAGTCTGGGAATACTGGGAAAACATGAAGGAGTGCGTAAGAATTTCAAAGTCACTCCTCATAGAATTAATTGACTATTGTTTTAATTCTAGCTATTTTAGTTTTAAAAACAAAATATACCAACAATTAAAGGAACTAGCATGGGCAATCCGGCTAGCCCAGCGATAGCCAACCTAGTAATGAAATATATACTAGATATGGTGTGTGAGAAAACCCAATTCGAAATCCCAATGCTATTTTTATATGTAGATGATACGATACTGTTGATCCTCAACACAGAATTGCATAATATACTGGACTATTTCAACAATATACATAAAAAAATACAATTTACGATGGAAGTAGAGGAAGATGGCATTATTCCATTCCTGGATGTCCAAATCATAAGGTCAAATGATAAGAAACTGATCACGAACTGGTATACTAAACCTATGAGTACAGGTCGAATGTTAAATTACAAATCTAACCACCCATTGCATCAAAAGATCGGAACAATAAAAGGTTTAATAAACAGAGGTATTAACTTAAGTCATGAAAAATATCAGGAGGAGAACTATAGAAAAATAGAAAAGATATTAATTGACAATAACTATCCAAGAAGGCTAATTAGAAGATGTTTCGCACAATTCACAGACAAAACATCAAATCAAGAAGACGTAATGAACAAAAACACGGTTAATAATAGCAACATAAAATATTTCAGATTTCCTTACATCAAACAATTGTCTCAGAAATTGGATAGATGCTTAAAAGGTACAGGGTCAAAACTAGCATTTTATAATACTACAACAATAAATGATGTGTTGTTCAGTAAACTAAAAGACAAAACAGAAAAAGAAAAAAGAAGCAATGTGATATATAAAATCCCTTGTTCCTGCAACAAATGTTATGTAGGGCAAACGAGCCAACACCTAGGGAAGAGAATTAAACAACACAAAAATGATTGCAGTCACACGAACAAATATAATGACGGAAAAACGGCCCTTGCTACACACCACTTTGAGACGAAGCATGAATTCTAGTTTGAAAATACCATTATTTTGGACACTGAAAGAAGTCAGTACAAAAGGAATGTAAGCGAAATGATATATATTTCTATGTTGGATACAGTAAATTATCGAACAGACACAAACAAATTAAATAATGCGTATCTAAATTTACTTAATGAATATAAAGAAACTCAAAACTTTTAAGCAAAGAAAATAATCTTTAACTTATACTGACGCCTAATAACAAATAGTGTAACAACATAACTATAAAATTGATAAAATAGAGGGACATGTGATTTACGTCCAAACTAACGAAATTAACGAACAAACGAACGAAAAGACACGAAAAAAGAAATAATAAATTAGTTTTTTATATAATTAAAAATAAATGAAATTGCTCATGAAAATAAAATTAAAGTATCTTTCTAATATTAAATATAATTATTAAATTTGTATGTCAAATATATATATGCTGTGTTGTAATAAATTGACTCTAGTATGTAAATTAACATTTAGGTACGTAGTTAATTTTAGGTTAATAACGAATGTATTTATAAAACAAATTTATTAATTTCAGTGCCTTGAAAAAGACTAAATATTAGTCGAAACGTCGGCAAATAAAATGGATTAAGAAAGTATACACTACAATCATTTGTCTATTTTTCCCAAGAAATATTTTTACATATCAAAAGTAACAGACAGATTATCCAATACATTATACATAATAATTAGGTACAGTAAGGCCTCGCTTAACGCTGTTTCAGTATTTCGCGGTTAATTAAGAAAAATAAGTTAAACCACTATAACGTTTATAAAGAAAAAAATTAAAGAAAATGAATTAGAATCATTATTTTCTAGAGATATTAAAAATCTGTCGCCCAGTAGTAGAAATATTGTTGTAGATAAATATGATTTAGAAACTTTACAAGTTTCGTACGAAAATTAAAGAAAACACTACATCATTTTGCGCGACAAACAGTGACTCGATATCTAGATCGAAATAGACCTTATGTGTCACAAAATTGAAACCGTATTTTAATATTTTCTATCTCGATTCTGTTTACAGAATGAGGAACCTGCAGTTGCTGGAGGATCGGGCGTAGCCCGGGCGCCTCCGCGGCCCCAGACAAACGTAAGTTATTATACATAATAATTAGGTACAGAGAGGCCTCGCTTAACGCTGTTTCAGTATTTCGCGGTTTCTTAAGAAAAATAAGTTAAGCCACTATAACGTTTATAAAGAAAAAGTTAAAGAAAATGAGATTTTTAAAATCTGTCGTCCAGTAGTAGAAATAGTGTTGTAGATAATTATGAAACTTTACAAGTTTCGTACGAAAATGAAAGAAAACACTACATCATTTTGCGCCACAAACAGTGAATCGATATAGATCGAAAAAGACCTTATTTTTCACAAAATTGAAACCGTATTTTAATATTTTCAATCTCGATTCTGTTTACAGAATGAGGAACTGACAGTTGCTGGCCCATCGGGAATAGCCCGGGCGTCTCCATAGCCCCAGGCAGACGTAAGTTATTATACATAATAATTCGGTACAGTAAGGCCTCGCTTAACGCAGTTTTAATATTTAGCGGTTTCTTAAGAAAAATAAGTTAAGCCACTATAACGTTTATAAAGAAAAAATTAAAGTACAGTAAGACCTCGCTAACTCCGCTTAACGCTGTTAGCGAGCATACTCTTGCTACGTAAGTCGTATGTTTTCTTGAATTTTTTATTATTGATACATTGTTAGTGTATTTGTCATATGGCAACATACACTATTGGCGTCGGTCGGATGGCGGGACCTAGGGGTCGGACCAAAATTTCTCGACGTTTCATAACCTCCTAAACACTTTGGCACCATTTTTAAAAATGTTTATATATATATGTATATATATATATATATTGTGACCTTAACCTTCTCAAGCAGTTCTGAGGTATTAGAAGGGATTGAAGAAGTGCCACAGGGCCTAGAGATCACCCTTGTACCACAGCAAGTGAAAGAAGTTCAATTCTGAATTTAATCAGATGCGCGGCTAGCGATCAGCGGATGCTGGGTCGTGGTACGAACAAAAACATTGATGGGGAACATTCAAACCAACTAAGTTCAGAAACGTGATTTTAATTTAGCACGGTCCATTGTTGTTTTAAAATAGACCCACCCTGACTTTCGTTTCAGTACTCGCACAAGGTGGCACTCCAAATTGATTGTGTCATAAGTTTGACGTAAAATAATTATTCTTTATTAATTTATTAATGATTATTAAATAAGTTTATCTAATGTGACATTTATGTTAATTTTTTATAATGCAAGATATTTATCTATTCTATTATCTATCTATAATGGTTTCATGATTTGAAAATTATTAGTTTAAAGCACTGTATGATAGAATTATCATATAATTAATTTTGCTATCCAAACTATTTGTGACAATTTGTATAGAAATTATATTTTAATTAGAGTGAGCTATAAAAAACAATCTTGGCCAGTTTGATTATTGCCTATATAATATAATTTTTGTATAAATTCGCCAAAGATCACAAAAAAGACTGCCGAAACGTCAATACAATAAATGCAACTTTAATAATCAGTATCCTATGCAACAAAGAATTTTTTTTTACTAAATTGTAATAAATGAAGTCGTAACTGTAACTGTAATTTTTTTATGAAATTTTCATTTAAACGCGACGTCAATTTCAAAGTATGCTTAGATCGAATTAGCCATTTTCTTAATTTTTATATTTATCTGTCTATTGGTCAATTTCGGGTTACTTCAAATACCACTAAACCAATTTTTGCTGTAGTATATTTTGTTAAACATTAAGAAATAGAACCAACTATGATATTGCGTTTTAAAGCAAAATTATGTTTATTGCCTAGTTCTGAAATAAAACCGTAAAATTAGCATGTTAAACTTATTCGAAAACAACAATATAACCAATAAACTGAAAAATTAACAAACAGAATAGTTTGTTTCGGAACTTATATTTCTAACACGTTTTATCTTAAGTTCCTTTCTAAAATAATTTTCGTTAAGTGCTCAATAAGATTTAATGTTGTAGCGGTGCTAACTTATGCACGCTAGTGTACTCTTAAATGTTTTTTTTTTCTTTTAAAAATGACGATACTAATTTTACTGTTTTATTATGTATATATCGCAGTCCTACTTCTGATTTTCATCTTTTTTTACAAAAAATAGATAATGTCTTGTCAAGTGGTCAAAATCAAACACGACAATGTTTTTAACGGGAGATTTTAATTTGGACTTTTCAACAAATAGTTTAAACTTGCAAAATTTTATTGAACTTATCTATTCACATCACTGTCATTACTCAATAGCTGAGCCTACAAGAGTAACTAACATTTCAAGTACGTGTATAGATAATATAATTACAAATTGTCAACAATATGACGCCTGTGTATTGCAGTGCAATATATCTGATCATTTCGGTACTCAAATAATATTTGAGGATTTAACATTTAATGATGACATTTCTCCTGTACACAAAAGATTTTTTTTTCTGAACCAAATATTAGCTATTTTTGCTATTTATTACAACATGAATCTTGGTCTCATGTTTTTAAGTCTGATGATGTTAATGCAAGTTTAAACAATTTTTTGAATGCTTTTAAATTTTATTTCAGTTCTGCATTTCCCAGTAACAAAAAAATTATAAAGAAAAAAAAATATCATCGGTAATTACATACCATAAAGTAAAATTGATGGATTTATTTCATTTATCAAAGAATGGTATTCGTTTTAAGAATCAATATTTATCATATAAAAAATTCTATGAGGAGTTGTTGCGAAATTCCAAACAAAATACATTTGAGAATAATATAACTTCCAGTAAAAATAAAGATAAGACAATATGAAAGGCAATAAATTCTGAATTTAATTTTAAAACTAAGTAATGTAGAGCACATAGAATGGGATGGTGAAAAAGTGTAGAAAGTCATGCGTATGAACTTTGAATGGTGCAGATATTCTAATGTTAAATGAAAACAGTTTTAGAAAAGATATTGATGTATTCAATAATAAACTTTAATGTCGTTTCTTTGTTATAGGTATGATTTTTGAACTTACTGTAATATTTTAATTAAATAATAAAATGAAATCTTTGTTATAGTTTACAGAGCAACACAACGTGGTTTATTTGACTTGTCAATATTAATAAAAAAATAAAATCCCTGATAGGATGGTCCACGGCTAGCTTCAGTTGGCTGCGGGGTCGTGGGACACTTTCAAAAAAATGACAAAAAATTCGTTAAATATTTTATAACTTAAAACTGGACATCCCTAATGGTACGATAAAACAAATTCGAAACAAATTGCCCAATTAGGGCTTAAAAAAACCCAACCACCTACCACTCGACACAAAAAACGCAAGACAAGATAATAATCCAATAAAAATGTTCGATAAACGAACAGCCCCAATAAGAATGTTAAAACCCAACCACCTACCACACGACAAAAAGACGAAAAGACAACACAAAATGCTAAAGTCACTAACTATACAAGATCAACTTAAGGTCGATTGTGGGCTTACGGATCTACCGACTGAAAATATTAGAGCGCCAGGACTCAAAATCGTAAGCAGCCACACCAGGGGGTCCAGACCTAGAGGCTTAGAGGCGATTGTTGTCCACATGACATAGCCTTAACTAAAACATATGCTGGAACTACAACAAAATACGGCAAAACACTAAAATGCGCCAATAACACTAAATATCGAAATCAACCATTTCAAAACGGGGCGGAAAACAATAATCCATATTACCCAAATCCGTTAAAATTCAAAATAAATACGCACTAGGCAATCAGTACCAACTCAAATACAAAAAACGGTAATACGATTCAATAGGTTGCCAAAATCCTTTGCGACACGAAAAACGGTACTTCAATAGCCAAAATCTCACAAATTCAGCCAACTTCAATTTACAATGAATTCGGTAACGGTAATAAATGCGGTAATACTTCACAAGAAACCGCCATATAACTTTCTCAAAGAAACTTCATTCAACTGGGTCTCATAGCCAGTTTTACTTAAATTTCACGGTAAACGGCAATACAGCAATTGGCAAATACATCAAAAACACATTAAAATCGTTAGTCTCCGCGCCAGTGACATTTAATAGTGGTTTAATAAAATCCTACTTTTATCGGACACCTTGTATAGTTTTTCAACAGACGGTACGTAATGTTCCTAATAACACTGCAATATAAAACGTAAGCATAACTAACTGTAATTTAAATTCAAAATTCTGTTCTCAATCACAACCAATAAACTTCAGTAATCCCCCAGGATCACTCATAAGAAATCCAGGATATTCGGTAGACAGAAACGTTCCTATAAAATCAACGCATATAGTTGTTCGATATCAAATTGTCAATAACGCAGCTTAAATCGGTCAATTTGATATTGTAGAATAGATAGTTTTATTTCCTAAATTCCAGAATTTTATTCCACCAAAATCTGGCGAAAACTCCTACAGTGGTTTTAGAAAATGGGCACACGGAAAATTTGATTCCCTAATCAACAGAACAAAACTCCTATTCCAAATAATATTTCTTATAACAGGTCCTAGCAACAATGCACGACAATCGAATTACCAACAAAAATGGATTTCCAGGAAAACGGGTTAATTTTCGGGAACGGAAATAACTCAGTCGTGAAGATAACGGAAATTCAGGTCTATTAGCGAAAACAGGAACAATACAGCTTCAATAGATCCTCCAAAAAACTAAACTCAAGTCCGACAAAACAATATCGAATCTATTCGCAGTTTAAAATAACACGCTTTGTATCAACTATCAAGTGAGGAAAATTACTTTCAATTTGATAAAGATAGAAATCTATCACCAAATCTCGTGATCGGTGTCTCACGAAGCCCAATAATTCGGTCCATAGCAAACTCATTTTTTGGCCTTGACCGGAGAAACCATAGTCAAGAATACATCTAGATTTCTTGGGACATTTTTTGAATATTTTTTTTATAATTGTGGATTCACAGTAAGTACAGATAAGCGTCGTCTATTAATAAATTGCGAATTATGTATTTAATTGTTTCGGATCACCAAAAATGGTTGTCAAACAATGGAATCAAGTTCATAAATGCACTGTTTGCCAATTTTTATTACAGAAAAATATTACAGTACTGCTGACTCTTAACGTTAATAATCTAACAAGAAACCTAAAAAGCCCGGGTCGCAGTGCCAAAACCCTGCCGACAATATAGTGTATTTGCTAATAAAGGCCTTGTGGCTTTATTATGTGAACTTAAGATGATTGTTGGGCAAAATAAAAAAAATTAACTCCTTAATACAACCCTTAAAATAACATTTTTTTTTCTTAATTGCAATATTATTATCAATCGAACTTCTATACCAAATTATATACAACTTTCAGTAAATAATTCACTATCTGCAACGTACATAAGTGTCGGGCCGATTTTATTAAAATTTTACGGACACTTTTTAATTACTACTGGAAGGTTAAATGTCAATTTTGAAACGATTCTGAGAATTTTTTCGGTATTTTGGGGCCCAAAAACGTTTGTCAACCCCTAAAAACTACCCTTAAAATGGCCCGATTACGCCTACTTTAAATAGGCTTCTTGCGGTATATATATATAAACATTTCTAAAAATGGTGCCAAAGTGTTTAGGAGGTTATGAAAGGTTGTGAAATTTTGGTCCGACCCCTAGGTCCCGCCATCCGACCGACGCCAATAGTGTATGGTGCCATATGGCAAATATACTAATAAACATAGCGGAGATAAATACCACCTACCACACGACTATTAAAACAAAATTACAAACACAATTTCAGTAGAAATAAAAAAAAATCATTTATCACCACAAAATAACAGAATTATTGCAATAGTTGACCAAAAAAAAATCTAAAACATAGTCACGGCTCTAATGATTAAAAATGGACGCCAGAACGACATAACGCTCTGATCAAAGATCAGCCTCTAGGTTCAACGAGGTACATAATTACTGCAGCAGTCTCTGTGTCCTAGAATGTAAGAAATTATAAATTGTATTCACCAAGGGAAAATAAAATACTAGACATAATATGACAAAGAGACACAACTTCCCAATGTTCTTATGAAATAATACCATTAAGGAACTCCGCAAACGTTTCAAGTTTAAACGATTGCGAAGGTAGTAAACGCCAACAATAACACTAAAACAGCGATAAATAACGACAATAAATAATAACGAATAAAAAATTATTAACAAAATAATAACAAACAATTTCAACACAGGCAAAATATATAAATGGGACGCCACTGAACACACTAAAACAATTATTGTTTTCTTTCTAGAATTCTACAATTTCCGATCGCAGATGTTTGGATATGACGTTTGTCGAGAAAATACGGCAAAATTTAACCATTGGTGAGGAATCAAAAAAACGCATGCAAGAAATGAATTGAGATAATAATCTCATGATTCCACGCACAGATCGAACGTTCCTTATTAATACTTATTTGGCGATCAGAACGCCATCCTACTAACGACAACTAAAACAGGCAAGAATAACCGTAACCTAGGTCCTAGACAACAAGAAGAAAATCCAATATCCAAAAAAATTATCGCCATTCAAGCGAGCAACAATAAATGACTATCGTCACTAAATATTTCCAAAAGAACAATCAAATCAACAATAACTGTCCCAAGCAGTCTTCAACAATCGATTTTGTTGTCGCATCAAAACTTAACGGTCACACATTTATCTCGTTATCGGTGCACTTTCAAAATCGCAAGCCTAATGACAAACGCTTACTCTCTCCCACACACGGTGGGCGCGATGACTGCCTCTTCGTTGGTCAAATCATACGCCAAATTTTGCCAAGAAAATCGTGTCTATTGCTTGTTTGTCAAATTCACACTGTAAAAATACATTTATTTCAAAAAATTCAAATAGGCTCGAAACTATTTATTATTTCGGGGTAACAAAAATTTAAAATGCTTTGGTAGGTAGTACTGACACTGTAATTTAGGATTTATTAAAAATAAATTTAAAAAAATAATTTTGATTCTACTCTATTCTGTATTTCAACGTTATTACAGTAGAAGGTCGAGATACTTGGCGAGACGCAGTAATAACTGAGAACAATAAATCTTTATAATTGGTATATTTTATTAATTTTAACACTATCACAATTAATTTTATTTCTGGTTATTTTTTTCGAATATTTGTTTATATTATATGGTTACAAGAATTATGTTTAAATTCGTCATATTACTCAACTTGTTACATATTCTTCGTCATCAAACCAATATTATTATTTTTGTTGGTTCAGTTTTACAAAATTAGGCGTCTAATTTATTTTTTATAACGTTTAATAATGCATATTAATATTTATTAGACAGTACAAGTTTAGCACAAATTTAACAATTATTCGAGGTTTTAATCTAATAAAAAGTCTGTTTGTAATCAACTTTGTTAATAGACACAAGTTCTCAAACAATCCAAATGTCATGTCCATGCCAACAGTTCGGGAATAGGTAATTTTTACTTTTCTTTCACGTCAGAAAAATAGGTCACATTATATTAAAAATTCGGCAGTAAGTTAAGATAATAGGTACCTTTACACTTACACGCAATCCCGAGTGATTGGAGCGCCCCGTTCCAATCGCGCGTATTTTCGCGCGGCCAAGAACGTGGCGTTCCAAAATTTGTTTCTTTAAATTTACGACACTCCAATCGCGCGGTTTTGGTGTGTATCGTGGAACGTGAAGGGATAGAAGTGTTAGTGTAAATGAAAAAGCGTCAAGTTTCCCTCGCGATTGGCGTGAACCGTGGAATTTTAAAAATTCTAACAGTTTTGAGACGGTTTTAGGTTGTTTGTGGCATTTAGTAGCATGGATAAAATTATTTCAAAACGCAGAAAATTAAAATTAAAAAATTAAAGGAAAACCAACGAAACGTTGCAATTTTAAGAAGTTAAATCTTATTTTTAAAGTCCAAGTGCCCAAGAAAATTTATTCATTAATTAAAAATTGCTTTGTGCGTGGCCTGTATGCCTTTTCACAAACAGAAAAGGAGGTGTTGGGTAAAAGCATGGAAGGAAAATCGCAACAAATATGGGCATATGCCTCTATTACATGAGTTGCGTGATAATTTTCCGTTGGATTTTAAAAATTATGTGCGGATGGATCCGGAATCATTCCGTATTTTGGTGGAAATGGTTGGTCCAATAATTTCAAAACAAGATATCTGTAACACAATAGAAGTTTGTATCGTCAAAATTAACTAATTATAAAATAAACAATTAATCAAACATCAAAACGTATACTTACTAAACTGCACAAGGAAGAACGCGTAAAATAATTTTGTACTTTCTAACTACACGCCAGTTCGCTGGCGAAATGCCTGCAAGGTTAGCCTGCAGGTTTTAACTCGTTCCAAAACCGAGCGATTATTCCTATGTACACTGGCATTCTTTCGCGCGCGATTGGAACGGGCCGCTCCAATCACTTGAGATTGCGTCTAAGTGTAAAGGTACCTATTGAATGCAAAAATAACTACAATTTTACTCTGAACTTGGAAACAGATTTTCAGTTAAAGAGGAAAAAATGTATCATGCCGTCAAAAACTTTGATTTTAATACATTGATCAACAATATATACATTTAATTTCAGTTAATCGTGTTTCTTTTAAACCCATATTAATTGTTAATTGGATAGAATGTTATTGTTTGTTCTTGTAGTACCCGCGCAATTTTTATCATTATTTAATTTCACAAGTTTCTTTAATGAACTGGCACCACAATTTTTACAGTATAGAGATGAACTATTTTTACTTGCTAGAACGGTAGCACACGTTGCAATTCTTTGGGCTGTATGCAGTTACTATGAATTATTCTTGCTTATAGATTTTTTAAATTTCTAATCTCCTTTCACACTGTTTTTTTATTACAGATATAAATTGTAATTTAAATATTAACGATTTACTTTGATAAGTAAATGAAATAACTATAAACACACACTTATTAAATTACGTCGTATTCACCTATACATGGTTAAACAGTAAACTATAGATCTGAAATGTACGCCGGTCGCCGTGAAACATTTGCTCTCTCGTACACGCGATAGGTGCAATAGCTGCCCCTTCGTCGGCCAAACGCTGCACATGAATGTTACCAAGCAAATCTTGTTTCTTAACTTGTTCGTCATAATTGACACTATTAAAATACATTTATTTTGAAAAGTGCACATAGGCTCGAAAAATTATTTTAATTTAGGGGCTACTGAAGAAACTGGTAGGTACACTACATACTTATTAAATTACGTCATATTTACTTATAAATATATAAACTGCAGGTCTAAAGAGGCCCTTGCAATACATTTAATATTGAAAAATATTATCGTTTGCTTGTAGAATATATTGAACGTTTGTATATATTATACTAGAAAGTCAAGTCATTGAAAAGCGATTTGAAAGATAATATTGCGCAATATTTTAATATTTGTTACATTTCGCACTATATCGTCGATTTCTAAATGGAAGCACGAATTTTTAAACTGCATCAATTATTGCATAGTGAGTATTTAAAGAAAATGGACGCTGGGTATTCAATTTGTTACATTTATGGTTTTCCACCCGTATTTGTGTTCGTGAGTTTTAAAGTTTTAAAAGCAAGTTGATCGAATCCCAAACTTCGCAATCGTAAAATTGATATTGTTTCTCACCGGTATGTGAACATTCAAATTACATCAATAAAATATGCTAAGTAAATTGCCATGCTGATATAGATTCCCACCAGTACGTATAAATTTTTTTGGTTTTTCAAAGAGTCTGTCCTAGTTAAATTTTTACTATACAAACGTCAAATTGATATCAGGTTTTACACAATGTTTGTTCACTGACATAATGCGTTTATTAGTGTATTTGCCATATGGCAACATACACTATTGGCGCCGGTCGGATGGCGGGACCTAGGGGTCGGACCAAAATTTCTCGACGTTTCATAACCTCCTAAACACATTGGCACCATTTTTAAAAATGTTTATATATATATGTATATATTATATCAAGCTAGCTTCTTCAGTGGTTCCGGGGTCGTGAGTTACCAACGAGGGGTAGAAACAACGCTGAATGCAGAGAACTCGGTGACTTACCTGATAAATGTAAATTGAAAAAGGTGGACTAAGCAACTTAAGAGTAGATGTTCTGCTTAAAACTACGTACTTATTTGGGCGCCAGACTGTCAGTCCACCCTCTAGGCACGTCTCACAGTACAGCCAACCTATGAGAAATAGACCAGGGGAGCCACCAAAGCAAAAACGAAAAATTGCAATTGAAAATTAATTTAATTTATAAACCGGATTAACACCGGGCAGCAGAGTTCCTGACGGGAACACGCTGGAAGATTCAGTACAAAAATTACATAGGACACAGAAAGTAATAAATGTAAAAATTACTAAGTAAAAATATAAATCTGATTTTAAGCTACAAAAATTTAGCAATAAAGTTTAGACAATTTATAATAGTAGTTTATATAATGAATTAAATTCAGCAGTAAATTTAAAAAAACTGAATCTCAATTCATCCTAGATTTGTGATCACAACCTAACTTAATACTAAGCCATGCAATAAACAACTTAATACTAAAGATTTCAAAATACATACAAACATAGCATATAAAAAAAGAGAGCGGAATCGAAAGCCAGATTGTCAATGAAGAAACGACACTTGATACTACGATAAAATTTACAAGATAAATAATCTAAGACGCATAGTAGAGATTACACTAAAACACAAAATTAAAACACCGTATACAAACGAATCTGGATTTCAATTCATGATACAGTCTACAAAATAGTTACATCAGCATTAGCAAAGCTAAACCTTATGGCGGCCATACACGCTAGGGTTTGCATGATGGTTTTAACCTTGCATGCATAACCGACAGGTATAACCGAGTTTCATATTGCACATACACGTTAGGGTTTGCATGCACAGTTTTGGAGTTACGTGACGGTGTGCGCTCCAAAAACAAGGTTCCGACTTATAAATTTCTATGAATTCTTCTAATGTGGCATTACGCTTGCGACTCGCCAATTTTGCGATGATAAGCGCGCGCGACGGACCGTCTTCGTAGACGATTAAAAACTGAGAACTGTGGCAGGCAAGCTCGCCGGACGCCACACATGCTCGGTTATGCTCGCGCGCAAACATAACCGAGCGGCATAAAATATCAATTTTGATATTTGCTCGGTTGCATGTACATGCACCGATAACTGTACAGTTTTATCCCATACACGCTAGGGTTTGCCTGTCGGTTATGCATGCAAGGCTAAAACCATCATGCAAACCCTAGCGTGTATGGCCGCCATTAAGCAGAATATCCAGTTACATAATTAGTACAAAAAATTAATTCACACGTTAAAATACGAAATGCAAAGAGTGTTGAAAAACGTTCTATAAATTATTTAAATAACAAAAGTCACAATGTATTTATGATAGGCACTTTTAATAGTTTCAAGGGCAAATAATACCGTATAATACGACAAGAACGTACGCATCAATGCGAATTTCGACAGATTGACTTATGTTCGAATTTACAAGTTAAATTTATTATCACTGAATAGTGTTTCTATACTTCAAATTAAAAATGATTCGAGATTTTATTTAAACAGCAAATCTAATAATTATATTTAACTAGCAAATAGAATAGGATTCATAACTGCACTGAACTTGCATAACATTAGAACTGAAAAGTTTCCAGATACCTTAGATTTTTCTGTTGAGACAGCTCACCACTCTGCAATGGAAATTTTCACAGCCTATTGCGGCTGGAAAATATATTTCCCAGTAGTTTGGCTGGACGATGAGATGTTAGATGGCAGAACAGTATCACCTTGTCAAGGTCGACACAATGGCTGACTTCCGGCTCGTTAAAATTGAACAGAAATAATTGAAACTTTTCCAAACTTATACAGCGCCAAAAACACACAATCGAAAGCACTTAAATGACGATAGTCTCGAGACGAAACACTCGATAGCGAAACTGCGGCAATCTTACGAAATCACATGACACACGTGGTCACCAATAGTGAAACTAAAAACGATATTTTCTCGAAAAATAACTCTGGAGACAATCGAGAAACCCAGCACAACTTTGCCAATGATATTTCACATATATTTCGAAACGAAATTCGATATATTTTCAATAAAAAAACTCTTCAAGACAAAAAACTAATTCTCAGACTTCCGCGCTCTCTTCCGGCCCTGAGCAGACTGCCCCTGACTAGTCAAATCTATCATTTTTATAATTTCAATAAAGCTGGATTCACACAAATTTTCAAATTTTTTTTTCTTTTGTGAATTAGCGCAACTGCTTCCTGATGTTAGGGAAGGGTCCTAGGGACCTTCAGGGACTGGATTTAAGGTCCTATAATATATATATATTTATATACGTATATATATATATATATATGTGTACGCGCGATAACTTTCGAAAGAGTTAATTGATTTCAACGAAATTTTGCCCACATGTTGAAATCCATCACCGCAAGAAGCCTATTTAAAATGGGCGTAATCGGGCCGTTTTAAGGGTAGTTTTTAGGGGTTGCAAAATGTTTTTGGGTCCCAAAATACCGAAAAAATTCTCTGAATTGTTTCAAAATTGAAATTTAACCCTCTGGTAGCAATTAAAAAGGTTCCCTAAAATTTTAATAAAATCAGCTCAACAGGACCGGACTTACAAATTTTTTGAAAACACTAATTTACAGATAGTGACTTATTTATTGAAGGGTGTATTTAATTTGGTGTAGACGTTAGATTGATAATAATATTACAATTAAGAAAAAAAATGTTATTTTAAGGGGTGTATTAAGGGGTTAAATTTTTTATTTTGCCCAAAAACAAACTTAATTTCGCATAATAAAAGTATAAAACCTCACGGCCCTATACAAGCAAATACACTATATTGTCGGCAGGGTTTTGGCACTGCGACCCGGGTTTTTTTCAATGTTTTTTTATCAAAATTGAACAGAATATTCTTAGAATGATCCTTAATAATGTAACAAATTTTTAAAATATTAATAAATAAGGTACTCTGGAAAAAAACATAAAAATATGCTTATTTTTTTATATCTAAGACCCTTTTACCCTCTGAAGCGTTGCTAATAGAAACCTAAAACAATGTTGTAGTCGACAATGCAGAGTATTAATGTTGGTTCAAATAATATGAGCTAGGTCTTGATCTTTGAGATCTGGCAGAATAATTAATCAGTGATTTAGGAAATTATACCAGATAAATATTGCTACACTTTAAAGTAATCAAATTACCAAAATTGATAGATTAAAGTGCATGGTTGGCACCGTTCCAGTCAAAAATTTCAATACTAGAACTGCTGTTAAGTATGTGAATTCCAGACAGTAAAAAACATACTAAAACTTCAGCTTCTCATCTGAAAACTACTCTATGCAACGAATAATCTTAAAAGTGATACTTTCAGTTAGGTCTAGTGTGCATAATTGAGGTTTTCAGACGGTCGACAACTTAATTTGCGTCTCTCCGATGTACCTAAATTTGGAGCATGAAATTAATGTATGTGTGGACTGCTTGTTGGTCTGGTCTCTACCCTTTGATCTTTCCGGCATAGGTGACCTTTTTGGGGTTCGGTTTCCCGCCCCCCGCCGGCTTAGTCCATCGGGTCACTGAGACACGCGAGCCCTCCCACCACGACAAGGTCCTGCAGTCCATAGGGAGGGGGTGTAAGTGTGTGTGTAATGTATGTACATGTATGGGTGTAATGTATGTATTTGGATGGGTGTAATGTATGTAAATATATCTGTGCATGCATATTTTTAGGGTTCCGTACTTGAAAAAAGAAAAAATGGGACCGTTATATTGTCACTCGCGCCTGTCTGTCCGTCCGTGACAGTCAATTTGCGCCAAAACTACTGGATCGATTGAGTTGAAATTTAGTACACATATGTAAGTCGGAGTACCCACAGAGGGACTTGTAAAATAAATGAATTTTGATCATGATGCTGACTTTTGAGGAGCAAATTAGAAAATTAAAAAAAAGGTTTGTGTACTATAGCGTGCAACATATGTGTCAAGAGTTATTTAAGAAAATAGATGAAAATTGACCCCGTATCTCCGAAACTACTGAATCTAAAATTTTGAAAAAAAAATAGAAAATGTCAGGTCTCACACATAGTTTACAGGAAACCCCAAACGAATATCTTAAGTCTTTACAATAAAACAAATAACACTTCCACAAATATCTTGCTTTCTCCGTTGCGGACAATCTTTAAAGTAATCCTCCTCTGCGATAGACGTTTTCCACTTTTCGGCGAAACTTCGACAAACGGGAATCCTTTTTCTTCTTCGGTTTCTTCTGCTCCTGCGTCGCATTGTCCGTCTTCATCCTTTTTGGGACCGGTTGTGTATTTTCCTTTTTCATGCAATGGCTCTGTCCCTCATCTCTTAAACGTTCTACATCCATCGGTCTCTTAATCCCTTCATCAACTTTCCTCTCGTCCAGGTGTCTCTCCATGACATTACACCTGGGGACCTTGCTTATCGGCGTGGACGACGACGTAGATGACTGTTTCCTCGCTTGGATATATAAACGGGGGTTCGTTTGACGCAGTGGCATTTTGGCAGTTACATCTTGCATCATCTTCTCCTCGGTGCGTACCGGAATCCGCGAGGCCTGTTTCTTCTTCTTAATTGCTTCCCGACGCTTTTCGAGTTCATATAATCGCACACAATACGCTGTGTGTTTCCGCATCATCTTTGCCCTTTCGGCGTAAACTTCCTCGCTTACGTCTTGCGAAAGACCTTCATCTTCTTGTTTCGGGCATACATACGCTGTGTGTAACCACATCATCCTTGCCCTTTCGGCGTAAACGTCCTCGCTTACGTCTTGTGGAAGACCTTCATCTTCTTGTTTTGGGCATTCCTTCGCTTTCTCTGGTTGAGTCGTTTCTCTTTTCGTGGGGCGTTTTCTTTGCTGGTCGTCCTCGTTTAGGGGTTTATTTGCCTTCTTCATATTAGCGTCTTTTGGAATTTCTTCTTTTTCTTTCTTCGGACATTCCTTCTTCATTGCGGTTGTGCTAAATCGTATTCTTCGAGGGTCGCCTTCGTGTAGTGGTCGATGTAGAGTTCTCATCTTTTCCGGATTTTTTGTCTCCTCCCTGTTTGAGTCCTTCATCAAACGGAGCATCCTTGCCCATTTCTCCTCGTATGTGCGAACTCCTAGAACTCCTAGAAGGGCATCCCAATCATTTGGGGTGAACGATTGGACCATCGCGTAGTCTCCTAGACAACGCTGGACTTCCAAGGCTTCGGCATCTACTGAAGTAACACGTTGCATCGGTCCAAAAAGAGAGTCTTCGAACTTCGCCATTTCTTGTTATAAGTCAAAAATCCTTTCACAAACACAATTTAAAAACACACAAACACTATAATAAATAAACACTCACAAGTAAAACAATACACGATCACTGTTCTATCAAAATAACAACACTAAATTCAAAACACACACAACACTATTTTAACTTAATTACACTAATTACACACTGTCACTAAACTAAGTAAAAGCTCACAGTAACTATAACACAAAATCACTATATTGTATCACAAAACACACACACAATCACAATATTAACCCAAGTAAAAACTCACAAAAACTATAATTCACAATCACTATAATAAAAAAACTGTTACGTTATAAACACAACACAATCACTATATTAACTCAAATAAAAGACACGCACAATCACTCTATTAAATAAGCAAAAACTCACTGTAACTATAATAGCTCAAGTAAAAAAACTCACCCAATCACTGTTGTATCACAAATAAGTAAATATGTAAGCGAGAAACGCGCACAATTACTATGTTTGCACAAATATGTAAAGTACAACGATATTCACAGTATGAAAGTCACAGCTGAAATGAAAAATTTGGTTAACAGATCAAAGAATTAAATTTCAATCCACTTTCCAAACAATGTTTACAGCACAGAATTCAAAACTGAAATGAATGTTTTGAGATATCTTAGTCAAACAGGTCACTTTTTTAGGTCAATTTTTCTCATCGACATATGTATTTTAGGTCCATAGTGACTGTTTATAAGTTTTTCCTTTCAGGTACTTGAAATGTTTAGAATTTCGATATCAATAAGGTCAGGAATTATGAAATAAGTTCGTGGTAATTTTTGATCACAGGGTTTAACAAAATGTCGTGTTTTTAGTGATGGGAAAATTATTCGTTTCCAATTTAAGCATATTGAGAGCTTAAAAATGTCTTAAAAAGAAAAGACGAAACGTTGCAATCAATAAGTGTTAAAATTGATTTATTTTCATTATTCCAATTACCCGTGATACTGTTTTCTATTATAAATGATCTTAATTTTAGTGCATCTATTACGTATAATAATACAAATTATTAATTGAAAAATAAAATCCTCACAAGATACTAATTTAATACCAAAAACGAATTAAATTTATAAAAAATAATTAAATCTTTAATTAGTTTTTGGTAATATATTACCTTTTTATTAGTATCTTGTGAGGATTTTACTTTCCAGTTCAAGAAGACACAAGAATCGGGGCCATTCTCAATTACAAATTATTAACTTTTGTTAAAGTGTTTGCCATTAATAATATTTGTGCAAAATTTGTATTTGTTGTAAAGTTATTAATTTCTGGAAAAAAACTGAATCCGAATACCATTATAGATCGAACTAAAAAATGGAGTAAACTCTCTTTTTCATATAAATTACATAGGCTACATATATTTTATACGAAGGCAATCATCCTCCATTACTTAAAGTTGACAGAACATTCTTAATTTGTTTATATTTATTTGATAAGTCAAGTAAGGTTCTATTTCATTATTTTCTTTTAACATTTTTTATTGTGTGCTATATGACGACAATTAAATTCTGTTTTGGTCTTCCCTGACTAATTTACCTTCGATACACTCTGACCTGTGTCGTGTTTTGGATTCGAGGAATCTCAAAACGAAAAAATAATGTAACATTTTGGAAAATTAATTTTAACCTAAATTAATACCATTCCCCACTAGTGGATTGGTCTGGTAAAATACTAAAAATTTTACCTAAGTGGTTTTGTTTTGTGAATTTTTATGCCTATGTTCTATCGTAGAGTTTAGCAACAAAGTTTTGTGAAGGATATTTCAAATTTCAAATCGTATTCTTCTAAACTGTTTACCGCGCTACCCGCTGGGAGTTCCTTGTTCAGCGTTCAGTCTGGATTGAAATACATTCGGAACACCTTTGAAAGGTTGTGCAAATTGTCACGCTACAGGACTTACACAGTGTCCACTCCGAGCAAATGAAAGTGTTCAGTTTTCATTCAACACTTCTTAGTTTTTTCAGAAATAAATTAATGTTGAAATATTGTAATCTATAAGGTCATTGATTTTCATTTATGAGATACCAAAATTCCGATCGATTTCAATGCAAGAATCAGAACGGTTCTAATCACCCGATTCCGTTATACTGACTGCATAAAATACCGTATTCCGGATTAATAAGAACCACTTTTTTGAGTATTCAAAAATACAGACTGTATACTTTCATTAAACAATTTCTGGCATCATCAACAGGTCTATAAACTACCTCTACCTCATTGATTTTCATTTATGAGATACCAAAATTCCGATCGATTTTAATGCAAGAACCAGAGCGATTTTAATCAACCGATTTCGTCTGCCTCGCGATTCACGCGAACTCTTCGGTGAATATAATCTTTCCGTTCTGGTGTCCGCATAAAATACAGGATTTCGAATTAATGAGAAGCTCTTTTTAAGTATTCAAAGGAACATACTGCATATATTTATAACGTGGAGGGAAAGTTTGGTTGAGGAACAGTTGAAAAAAGAAGCTTTACCGATGTTTCGCTTGTGGCCTACGTTTCGAAAAATATATTTCCATTTTCAGGGCCTCAGGCTAGTCAAAGGGTGGTAAATTGTACTAATCTTAGATACATGATCATAATCTATGGGTTAATATAATTTGACTAGCCTGAGTCCCTGAAGATGGAAACGTAGGCCACAAGCGAAACATCGGTACAGCTTCTTTTTTCAACTGTTCCTCAACCAAACTTTCCCTCCACGTTAAAAATATATATTGGAACAAAAAATATTAAAGACTATACTGCATATAAACTACCATTTCTAGATATTTTAAACAAAGAAATTAATGGTGGAATATTGTAATCCGTAAGATCATTGATATACCAATATCTTAGAAGTTTTCGTTGCGTTTTAGTTTGCTTGAGAAGAATAAAAGACAATAAAAAAGACCTTGAAGAAACTTAAAAAGAATTTAAATCTTGGTTCTCATCCATGTTGTGAAATTAATGAATAAATTTTTCTTGGGCACTTGGACTTTAAAAATAAGATTTAACTTCTTAAAATTGCAACGTTTCGTTGGTTTTCTTTTAATGATTTCCAACTTCTTCAGGCCAACTAAAATTGTTAAAAATACATACATAAAACAAGATTATTACCTATCCATACATGTAAGGTTAAATTAAGTGATAAAGTTATTTACTTTTAAAGTTAAATACACGTTAAAGTTATTTGTTTCATGAAATTGACACTAATAAAACAATTTTTTTATAAAAATGAACACAAATGGTACACGTAGCTGTTGTCAAATTAGATTTCATTTTTTCTTTCAATATGGTTGGTATTGCATATGAATTTAAGTTGTATATATTGTCGAACCTATTTCTGTAAGTTGAGCGCGAAATCCAAATAAGTAAATGAGATAAAATTATTCAGATCTTACTAAAGAATGTTTAACTACATTTATCAAGTCACTGTAGATATTACTTAGGTTTTGTGTGTCTGATCTAAAATTCACACAATTTAATGCTTTAATAAAAATCATTTCACTCAAATTTCTCTTCGAATAATTCTTCTCTAAGTCTAAAATTTCTACATCTTCAAAGCGAAAGTTGTGACCATTCTCTTCAAAATGATGTTCTGTTAATGCTGTTTTAGTGTTTTTTATGTAATTTTCAGGTCTACAGTCCAGTTTATGTTGATTTATCCTATTTTTTAACTTTTGTCTTGTCTATCCAACATACCATTTTCCACATGTGCATGGGATTCTGTATACTAAGCCAGATCTATCTTCCTTTTCAACTTTATCTTTGAGTCGAGTAAATAAATCTTTTACTTTAAATATGTTATAGAATACTAACTTGCAGTTAGTGTGTCTAAACAATGACCCTATCCTTGGTGATAAACCTTTTATATAAGGAAATCTGTTAAACGACCCCTGGATGTTGGTATTAATGTTACTCTTTGTATTATTTTTGATCTTGTTGGATACAATTTTTTCACATTTGTCAATGATTTTATTTGGATAATTGTTAGACAACAGTAACTTTTTTATCATGTGAATACTTTCTTTGATCTTTTTTACATGACTCAATCGTATGGCTCGATTCAAGAACCCTTGTGCCACACTTAGTTTCTGGCTTAGTGGGTGATTAAAGTTAAAATTTAAAATCCTACCTGAACTGTATGATTTTTTGAACCAGGACGTTATTAATTCACCATTATCGGATCTTTCAATCAGTATGTCCAAGAAAGGTAACTTCTTGTTTTCATCAACTTCTAAGGTGAACTGGATGTCCTTGTCAATACTATTGAACACCTCCAGGATGTTGTCTACTTTATCTTTTGGAACAACTGCAAAAAGATCGTCAACATAAGACTTAATAATTGAAATTTCAAAGTCTAGTTGAGTCAACGCTATGGAAATCACATAGTCTACTGCCAGGATGGCTATTGAAGGACTCGCTGGGTTTCCCATAGCGCATCCTTTCTTCTGAAGGTAAAAATTACCATCGAACATAAAGTATCCCAAGTCGAAACAGAAGTCAATTAATTCTAATAGAATGTCTTGGTCCACTTGTACAAATTCTTTGATTTCATTCCATCTTTCAGTGATGATCTTCTTTATTAAACTGTTGTTTACGTTAGTGAAAAGAGACACTACGTCAAGTGATATTAAAACATGATTATTATTAACCTTGTGTGGTTTGATTTGGTCTATAAAGTTGAATGAATCTGTCACATTATATTTCAGCTTCGTTATAAATGGTAATAGAATTCTATGTACATACTTGGCTATCTCATATCCTGGTGAACCTACGCTACTCACTACTGGTCTAAGTTTACACTCTGGTTTATGAGTTTAGAATATTCGTAGTATCACTATAGTATACTAGCGGCGCAGTCCGGCTTCGCCCGGATGTAAATGTAATATATAGGATATAAAAGATGAGAATCATTATCATTAAATTCTCAACGTGTATTGAATTTGCGCGAATTCAATCGCTTTTATTTGTGAATGTCCAAAAATCGAAGAAAAATCTTATTTCCCAAAAAGAAATTAAAAAAAAAACTTGGAACGTGCCGCGGGACACGCGTTTGGAACGAAGTCCCTTTCGTATAAGACGTTTTTCGTAACGCGTTTTATATAATCTAAAAACACCCGGTATAATCTAAAAACACCCGGTATAATCTATAAACACCCGGTATAATCTAAAAACACCCAATATTTTCTAGCACCAAAATAATATAGCCTATGTTACTCAGGGCGAATGTGGCTTTCTAATGGTGAAAGAATTTTTTTAATCGGCACAGTAGTTTTTGAGTTTATTCATTACATACACACAAAAATACAAATCTTTCCTCTTTATAATATTAGTGTACCTTTCCCATACATCAATGTACCGATTTTAGGGATAATACTGTGAAATCATCAAAATGTGGTGTTATTAAATGATGCACTTTTATTGTTGCCTGTATAATATTTTTATATCTAATCCGTCCCTTTTTATTACAAAGCTTTGCTTACATTGTCTGTGTTTCCATCAGTGATGGATTTAGGTTCGATGCCGCCCTTTTTGCTCTATAGGTAGCTGATTATTGAAATTAAATATCTAATAAAGCCAGGGAACCGTAAATTCGGACAACGGATGATAAATTAATTAAATTAATTTTTAAATGTCAACTGTCCTAACTGTTAATTTTTTAAAATTTTGCCGTCTCTAAAATTTTGCCACCCCTAAAATCATGCAGCCCCAGGCCTGGGCCTCACGGGCTTAATGGTAAATCCGCCACTGGTTTCCATTCGTCCTTACGGAATGGACTACTACTCTATCCATTTGGTATAGAGATCAGTGAGATGGTTGGTGCAAAGGAGGAGATATGATACAGCGAGTGACGCATACCTACTGTACTGTGTAGGTACAACATGGACATAAAGGGGCAGAGCATGTATATTAGGGTTTTAGACTAGGGCAGTAATGCCGTTTAACAAACGCGACGTGGTGAGTGGTGTTCGCTCGTCATTGGCCGGCGGACTGCGCATGTCTAGTGACATGAAATTTATGTATACTGTAAAAGGGAAATTTCTGTTGTATACAGCACCCAATGTTTACTCCTCTGTATTATCTTCTTATATATAAAAATGAATCGCCGTGCATTGGTCTCGCTAAAACTAGAAAACGGCCCGACCGATCCGAATGATTTTTTTTTGTTTTTTTTCGGAAAAGTTCAGTGATGGTTTATGCGTAAAAAAAATTAGGAAAAACCCTAAGGAAGGGCTTAAAAATTGCAAGAAAACAAAATTCACGATTTTACTTCATAATTAGTATCAATAGATGGCATTCGCGGCGGATATCTCGGCTGACAGAGGCTCTGCGTCATGCAGAACTGTTTTTCTGTGCGGTTGTGTGAAAAATTGTCATTTACATAATTTGTTCTTAAAAACGATTGTCGATTTTGAGAACAGATTCGGTTAAAGCGAATTTCATTTCGTTTTGCGAACATTAATTTTGATAAGCCATTCTATTAACGTAAATCGACATTACAGGTTTAGACAATATGCCTACTCACATATGTTCGGGCGGGACCTACTTTTTATGTTTGATAACTACGCAATGCATTACTGTAAATCATTCAGGGCGATTGTTGAAACTGACATTAAATTATCATTGTTATTACATTTAACAACGTTGTTTCTTAATAACCGCAAATTTGGATTTAGTTTGAGGATTTAAATACTGTTCTCAAGAAAAGTTCTTAATATTTAAGTGACTGCGAACATAATTCCGTGTCATTTTATTAAATCTATGTTCATTCAAATTGAAAAGATGAGAAAGTTGTCATTATCAAAAAATGAAAAATATCTATTTTCCTTTTTGAAATAATAAACTATCATTTAATTATGATTTGTTAAAAAACGTGAGCATACTCCCAGATATATTTTATCAAAATTAAAAAACATATTTTGTAAAGAAGACAACCTCCCATTTCTAAAATCTATAATATACATAGTCTACATTTTGGAATTGTCTAAATAAAACTTTAGTTGTATGTTAAACGTTTTAAAAAATTGTACGTTAGATGCAGTTTTGTAGTTATTTTGTGGAAAAAATAAAAGTTTGTAAGTTTCGGTACTTTAAAATATAAAATCGCTATGGTTTGTTGTAGCCATATGGATACATAGAATCTAAACTCAAATTTCTCAACTGTTTGTGAAGGAACTGATAATATTATCATAAGTATACAATAATTTAATATTCAAATTGTAGGATTCCAAAAAATCAGTTCTAAAAAAGTTCTATTTCTTACCTTTTTTTAAGTAAAAACTAATCCACAACACACACTCGCCAACAAACACTAACAAGTCACAACGCGTTTTAAAAAAGTCTCGAATGGAAATAGTGCAGTCAAGTAGGGATTTATCTATATGGTAACGTTGTTGAGTATCGCAGGAATGAAACAATTTAGGAAATGTATCCCTTGCGAAACTATGTAACCATATGGTTACATACAGGGTTAAATACTCCAAAGCCTATTCCACGGTCTGAAGTTGCTAGCAAGAATGTAGCGATTTATATCATTATTGCTTAAAACTTTGTGTAAATGGGACATTATTAAACAAATAGACATTCACAATTACCACAATTAAAATCGTTTTATAACAATTTCAATTGTTGTCAATTATAAAACTTTTTTTATAACTGTTATAAACTAGGTAAATTTTAAAATCCCTTTTTCCTGTACACACACATACCTCCTATGATAGAAAAACCTATAAAAGTAATCCACAACATACGATGAAAACATCTTATTCCGTACAGTGGACTAAGCATAGTAGGGACTGCACGTAGTAAATAATGCCGATTTTAAATGCTTTTTAAGTCCTGCCGAGGCAGGCGCAGCTCCACGAAGCAATATTGCCGAAGACTCCACCACTATTGCCGCTGCCCGAAAGGGGCGCAGCCCCGCAAGTCAAAATTGCAATGCGGTCAAGCCGAAGGGCTACATCATTGTTGATACTCCTGAACGGGGCGTAGCCCCACGAAGCAACATTGTAATACGGTGGAGTCAAAGGCTGCACTACTGTTGATCCTATCGAGTAGAGCGCAGTGCGGCGAGGCAAGAGTATAATACGTTAAAAATGAAAACTCCACTACCATTGTCGCTGCCGTTTTTTAACTCTATCGTGTGCGGAACCGCGGGTAGCGACCATTAATAATAAATAGAAAACAATACCGAGGGCAAATTAACCTATTATTCTATAAGAAAGTCCACGGCATCATAGCATGTCTATCTTTAAAAGGTAATCCGGGTGAAGCTGGACCGGGCCGCTTTTCTTAAAAGAACAGATTTGGTTTACCAGATAGTTTTGTATTGAATCATCATGTAAATAAGAAATATTGAATTCATTTGAATTACGACTTTCATTTAATAACTGTCGTGGAATCAGAACATGTCATATTTATTACTTCTGCAATAAATAAGAACCTCTGGTTCACTTGTCAAGAGCAAGACAATTTAGCTTTAAATGAATAGTGATAATTCTATCATTCCGCGAAAACTTGTAAGTGTCCGCTACGCGCGAAACAAGTCAGTATTTTGTCGCCCGGCATCGCCACAGCTTGCTCCGTGAATCAAATGTAGACTCGGAATCACATAAGTTATTGCAGAGGTTCACGTATCCTGAAATTAATCTTCCCATCGAGGATCTGTTAGATAAGTAAACATTTATTACTAATATATGAATTTATTAATAAAATTTAAAATATAAAAAAAAAGGTCATTTAGATTAATGCATGTTAATATTTAAGAAAATATATTTCTAAACGCTTATTAGTAAGTAATAGTTAGATATAATTAATTTTTTTTTCTCTCTTCATTCGATTAATTGCTCGAACATTGATTTACCCTTATCAATCGAGTTTGGGTGTGGTTCAAATCCACGTGACCTTGAACAAAAATTTGATACATCTATAAAAAAAATGGCGTACTGATGTTCCCTGATGTAACTCGATAAAATGAAATTAAATATTGAAACTTTTACGAATCATTTATGATAAAAACAAGTAGACATTAATTGAAACTAACAATTAACCATAATAATTGGATTCATACCTTTATTATATTCACGAATTACGGCAATCAATTAATTATTATAGTACATTTGGTGCGGCGACTTTTAATGTGTTAATATGTCAGATTGCATTTTTATTGGAAATATTATCCATCGTATAACACAACAAAAAAAAACAACTGAATACAAATTACAATAATCATAACCTTAATTACGACAAAGTAGAGTTATTTGTAAGATAAGGCCGATCTTATAGCTGAGTACCAATTTTTCTATCATCTTTATTTGCATTAATATTCATAATTATTTTGAGTTACTTAACTTTTATTTGACAATCTTCTTCTGGACATTGCATTTAAATATTAGTACAATAGACGGTAGTTCCTCGTCGTTTTCCCTACATAATAACAATTTAACGTCTCAACTTCGGTATCATTACTAACTACTAATATAAAAGAATTAAAATAAATAATAATATACTCACGTACTTCGGGTCCTTGCTAACACCTAACTTCCAATTAATCCTGTAGAGATGATTTGACCTTGGACGCCTATCGACTGCATCTTTCTTCGACTTGTTATTTTATGATTACCTTATTGTTTAAGATATGCTATCACTTTGTATGATATGAATTTTTTTCAGTTACTCCAATCTTAATTTAGTTATTTGTCTAACTCCTTGTAATCTGACTTTTATTATTGTTATACGGGATCACATCATTAGTGAACCGTCTGTTTATAGTTACCTACATAGTATTGTATGGTTTATAATCGAATTTTAATATATATATATATATATATATATATATATATATATATATATATATATATATATATATATATATATATATATATATATATATCACCCAATCAAAGATTTCATTAATTTATTTTACTAAATAATTCACAACGGCCAGTAGTACTTATAGGAGACCTATCAATTCGTAACCTCTTTTTTTTATCCGTCAGATGATAAACACTGACGGTATCTTATTGTGGCGGATAACTCTTGGTTACCACCCGATTAAAGTATCACTTTTAATGAAACTTATAATTCCACCACAACGTATCGGATAAACATAGGTTGTACATGTTAAAATAATATTCAATGCGGTTTCAGACCCAATCGATCAACAGCTGACCAGCTCATAATTTTCAATACTGAAATCCAAAAAGCGTTTCAGAAAAAACTGACATTAACAGCATTATCATTTGACTTGGAAACTTGGTACGACCTGGAAATGAAATATCTTGAACAACTTGTAACGGTACATCCGTTTTTGCACCGTTACGAGTGAATTGCGTTTTTGGTTATATTAAATCAAACTAGTGATGTTTAATTTCTAAGTATGTTACCTGGAAAGACACTATTTATTTATTCAGAATTCATTTTTATTTTTGTATTAGAAATATAAAATACATATTTTTTTTAATAAATCGAAACCGTCTTATTTAAAGATGTTTAAATACGGTAACACAACCGGCCGTCCGCTGTGCGAGAGTTATTATAAAAAGCCACACGGACGTTCGTTTGTGTTCGACTGTACTTCGTGTACACGAGCTATACGCTGTTAGTCCACCGTACGTCCGCTGCAGTGGGGGAACAGCTAGGCATATATAAACCGTCCGCATGGCAGTTTACAATCAGACTCGCTTCTCGCTCGTTAAGAAGCAAGCCTCAGCTTATGAAAGTAGTATTACTGGCTATAAGTTTACCGTTTACCTGATACCGTTCCGTCATACCGACCTGTCTCGTTTCCACAGTTAGTACACTGTGTTAAGTGTACGTCGCGAAAGCGATAGCTGTATACCTGTCTCATTTCCACAGTTAGTGCACTGTGCTAAGTGTACGTCGCGAAAGCGATAGCTGTATACCTGTCTCGTTTCCACAGTTAGTACACTGTGTTAAGTGTACGTCGCGAAAGCGATAGCTGTATACCTGTCTCGTTTCCACAGTTAGTGCACTGTGTTAAGTGTACGTCGCGAAAGCGATAGCTGTATACCTGTCTCATTTCCACAGTTAGTACACTGTGTTATGTGTACGCCGCGATAGCTGTAGGTTCCGATTCTTGTCAAGATTTATGTACTAATTTATGTCAAGATTTATGTACTGATTTATGTAAAAATTTATGTGCTGATGTTTGTAACGAATATTGTACTGAGTTCTTATTTCTCTAATAAACATGTTTTTTTAAGAAAATACGCCAGAATCTTTTATTTTCTTTATTTTATTATTATTTCAATCGCTGCCTATGTACTTGAACTCTGGCTCCGGCGAGCAGATCCGGCCTGACATAGACTAAAAAGCAGCGACCGTTACATGGCGCCCGAGCAGGGACCGTTAATTAATTAGTTTATTTCTGGCTTATTTCCTTATTTTTTGTCTTTACTCCCGATTGAACTGTAGATTTCCAGATGACGAAGAGCTGGATATACCAACTCAACAAAGACGGATTAATAAAAATTCTGTCTGACAACGACATCGACTCAACTGGCACTACTGATGAACTCCGTAGAAGACTGAGCGCCTTCGTAGACCAGCACCCCGAGCTTTTCCGAGATGACTACCGAGACGACCCGTCGGAGGCTGCTTGCGGTGGCGCTAAACCGAAACAAATATATAAACCTTCCCGAGACATACCTGAAATACAATTAAATAATACCTTTCCTAGCCAGTTCTCTAACTTAACAATACCAACCTCAACAGAGATCGCCAAGACAATGAATCAAATCCGTAAATGGGGATGTTACTTCGATGGCAAAGACGCCGTTGGCTTCTTAGAGAGAATAGAAGAATTACGTCAAGCCTATGGATATGAAATAGAACAATTATTTGCAAGTTTACCAGAACTGCTTCGAGGTGATCCGCTCCTGTGGTACCGCAATAACAAACACCTGTGGCATACGTGGACAGACTTCACCAGCCAGTTTAAGAAACACTACCTTCCGTATAAACACCGATATCAAATTGAACGTGAAATACAGCATTGTCACCAGAAGACCGACGAACCATTTAACAAATACGCCGCGACCATGCAGACACTAATGCGCAGGGCCGGCGGCATGTCACCAGAAGAACAGATTGACCGATTGTATAATAATATGAACCCCGATTATAAATTATATATACGTCGACGGGACACCCGTACTATAGAAGACCTTCACGTACAAGCATCCGAATATGAAACAGTGCGACTCGAACAAAAAGAGCAACAGAAAGTTGGTCACACTGTCATCAGTCCACCTGACACACGTAGAACACTAGCTGCCGTTTATAACCGAGAAGACTGTTGTTGGCGTTGTAAACAAAGAGGACACACACGTTTTAATTGCCGTCAGACACCGAAAAAATTCTGCTCCGTATGTGGAAGAGACGGCCTTTTGACAAGAGAATGCCATCCAGCATCGGGAAACGCCCGGTGGGTCGGGGAACACAGTATGCAGGCCCGACCCAACACGACATCAAGATAGACTACCGTCCGCGGCCACATATAGAAATTTCTTTATGGCATCATAAAATTGACGCGCTACTAGACTCCGGCTCAGAAACATCCATCATATCAGACAAAATCGTAACTCTCGCCAGGAGTCACCAATACCTACCATGTGAAGAAAACAGTACAATATGTCTAGCTGACGGAACAACCGCTGTCATAAACGGCACAGTCGCTTTGCCAATTCAAGTGGGTGAAACCATGTATCATCACGACTTTTTGATTTTACCGACTATGGATAGTGATATACTCATCGGAACCGATCTGTGGGCTAAAATAGGACTAACACTACCGCCACCACCGCTCTACGACGAATCAACACCAGCCACGCCTCTATTTTCGTGCATTATCTCAGCAGGCCTAACCGAACGAACAATAGACGAAGACCGTCAGCTGCACACTTTCTTACATCAAGAATTTCAACGCTTTGAGAATGTTAAAGGGCCAACTGATAAAATTCAACACCAGATACGATTAAAAACCGACACGCCCATCAAACAAAGATACCGACCACGTAACCCCGCTATGCAAGAAATAATTAATAAAGAAGTAGACGAAATGGAGATGAATGGCATTATTGAACCGTCACAGAGCCCCTGGAGCTCACCAATAGTCATTGTAAAGAAAAAAGATGGAGGATACCGATTTTGTATTGACTTCCGCAAGGTTAATAACGTAACAGAAAAGGACGCCTATCCACTACCGATGATAAATGCTACACTCGATAAATTACGCGGCGCAAAATACCTATCCACCATTGATTTAAAACATGGGTACTGGCAAATACCGTTGACACCAGAGAGCCGACCTATCACAGCGTTCACCGTCCCAGGGAGAGGCCTTATGCAGTTCAGAGTCATGCCGTTTGGACTTCATTCCGCACCAGCTTGTTTTCAACGTTTTCTGGAGAGTGTACTCGGCCCCGAACTAGAGCCATACGTGTTCGTCTATCTAGATGATATCATAATTGTCAGCAAAACGTTCCAGGAGCATCTGCGTCTACTTGCCGAAGTGTTTCACCGACTACGAACAGCCAAACTACAGATTAACACTGAGAAGTGCAACTTTTGCATGAGTCAACTACGATACCTAGGGCACATCATCGACCGAGACGGCATCCGTACCGACCCCGAGAAAGTAAAAGCCGTCGCCGGTTGGCCAGCACCGACAACTATACGAAAGGTCCGCCAGTTTTTGGGAATGGCATCCTGGTACAGACGATTTATTGCCGACTTCTCAACAATATCTACTCCGTTAACAAGTCTCACACGTAAAAATGCTAAGTGGAGATGGGGAGAGTCCGAAGAAAACGCATTTCAACAGTTAAAACAGGCTCTTATATCCGCACCTGTATTGGCCTGTCCGGATTTCAACCGAGAGTTCACGCTGCAAACCGATGCCAGCTCGGTTGGTTTAGGTGCTGTCCTAACACAACATTTTGAAGAGGGAGAACGAGTAATCGCCTACGCCAGCCGCACTTTAAACGGCGCTGAGAAAAATTACAGCGCAACGGAATTGGAATGTCTCGCAGTTGTATGGGGCGTCCGAAAAATGAAAGACTACCTAGAGGGCTATCATTTTACAGTCATCACCGACCACCAATCACTCCGCTGGCTCCAACGACTCGAGGCTCCTACCGGCCGGCTTGCCCGGTGGCTTTTTGAACTACAGCAGTATGACTTTAACCTACAATATAGACGAGGGTCTCTTAACCAAGTGGCTGACGCACTGTCGCGGGAACCAAACGTATGTATTTTACGCACCGCACCGACCTGTCCGTGGTACCGCCGCATGTGTAGAGCAGTCAAGGAAGACCCTACGAAATTTCCCGATTATGATTTCAGAGACGGCTACCTCTATCGCCATATACTTCATGATCTCAGCTTTAACGAAGTACCTGCCGAAGAACAATGGAAGCGCTGTATACCGAAAGAATCGCGAGAGCAACTCTTACAGCGCAACCATAACGACGCTACAGCTGGACATCTGGGAGTAGCAAAAACGATCGCGAGGATGGCTCGTCTCTACTATTGGCCAGGCATGTTTCGAGAAACAGCCAACTATGTACGGAATTGTAAAAGCTGCCTTCAACACAAGACAGCCCAGCAGCGCCCCGCCGGCCGTATGCATGCAAGTGCGGTAGACTCACCATGGCAAAAAGTCACTGTCGACCTAGTCGGACCTTTGCCTCGATCTACTAACGGACATACATGGTTGCTCAACATGCAGGACAGATTCACCAAGTGGGTGGAGATGCGACCTCTACGTCGCGCCACCGCCGGCGGCATCACTGATGCCATAGCAAATCAGATAATATATCGACACGGTTGTCCGAGTGAAATCGTCTCAGACAATGGGACACAATTCAAGTCACACGCTTTGGCTGAACTTCTCACGGCATTTGGAATCAAGCATCGTACTTCTCCAGTACAAGCACCACACTGTAATCCCGTAGAACGGACAAATAAAACGCTAAAAACAATGATTTCACACTACGTGAACCGAAACCACAGAAATTGGGACACCAGAATACCAGAACTTCAATTCGCGTTCAACACCGCATGGAATGAATCCACCGGCTACACCCCTGCCTATCTGAATTATGGCCACGAATTGACAACGATTCATCCTGAAGACCGCCGAACAACTCGAACAGTCATGTCACCGAATGCACGCCACCGACAGTTACAAGAAGCATACGAGTTAGTGCGTATTAACCTGGCACGTTCATTCCAGAAACAAGCAAGACACTATAACTTGCGTCGACGGGATTGGAGGCCTAGTATAGGTCAAGTCGTATGGAAAAGAGAATACCCCCTCTCAAATAAAGCCAATGCTTTCAATGCAAAACTGGCACCGAAGTACACCGGACCGATGACAATAAAACGAATAATCTCGCCCGTTATTGTCGATTTGCGAGATGAGAAGGGGAAATGGTATCGCCACATTCACATACAAGATTTAAAAACAAACCCGATCTTGTCCGTTCCTGAAAATCCTACCCGAATTTTGTATATAAGACGATGTCCAGCTCCTGCCCGGTCATTAGTCGACAAGATGGCATCACCAATGGACATCGACGAGGAAGAACTAAACCGAGCCATCCGCTCTATCCAGCCACCGCAACCAGCGCCACGGGCCACGCTGCTAGAGCAGCCAATACCGCCCAACCGCAAGCGCCGCAAGTTAGAGGGTCTACGGGAGAAATACCAGGCCGCACGAAGAAAACCCGTACCCCGTGACCAACAACTTCCAGTCTCACCAGCCACGCCGGTCAGGGAACCCGCCTCCACGGCCATTCCACGAGCCACCCCAGCGCCAGTTACCTCAAAAACTCCCGCCAAGGTGCCAACAAATACGACGGTCGGAATAACCAGGATCCCGACCCGACCGCCGCCAGTAGCTAACGTATGGGGAAAGGCAAAACGGCCGCAACCAGCGCAACTACCAACCGGCACACTCCAACAGGCTTCCGCAAGGCCGGTCTATGGCCCCGATTTTCCGGCCGTTCATACGTTCCACCCGGCACCCGGTGTATGTATCGAAGTTCCACATCCGGCCGTCTACAGCTCTCGGAGCTACTGTGGAATCGCCTCCGACCAACAGAGATGGCGCCTCCGCTTTACTGCCCAGGGCGCTCTTCGACGCGCCTACATCGTCACCCCGAAAGAGGGGAAGTGATGTAACGGTACATCCGTTTTTGCACCGTTACGAGTGAATTGTGTTTTTGGTTATATTAAATCAAACTAGTGATGTTTAATTTCTAAGTATGTTACCTGGAAAGACAGTATTTATTTATTCAGAATTCATTTTTATTTTTGTATTAGAAATATAAAATACATATTTTTTTTAATAAATCAAAACCGTCTTATTTAAAGATGTTTAAATACGGTAACACAACCGGCCGTCCGCTGTGCGAGAGTTATTATAAAAAGCCACACGGACGTTCGTTTGTGTTCGACTGTACTTCGTGTACACGAGCTATACGCTGTCAGTCCACCGTACGTCCGCTGCAGTGGGGGAACAGCTAGGCATATATAAACCGTCCGCATGGCAGTTTACAATCAGACTCGCTTCTCGCTCGTTAAGAAGCAAGCCTCAGCTTATGAAAGTAGTATTACTGGCTATAAGTTTACCGTTTACCTGATACCGTTCCGTCATACCGACCTGTCTCGTTTCCACAGTTAGTACACTGTGTTAAGTGTACGTCGCGAAAGCGATAGCTGTATACCTGTCTCATTTCCACAGTTAGTGCACTGTGCTAAGTGTACGTCGCGAAAGCGATAGCTGTATACCTGTCTCGTTTCCACAGTTAGTACACTGTGTTAAGTGTACGTCGCGAAAGCGATAGCTGTATACCTGTCTCGTTTCCACAGTTAGTGCACTGTGTTAAGTGTACGTCGCGAAAGCGATAGCTGTATACCTGTCTCATTTCCACAGTTAGTACACTGTGTTAAGTGTACGTCGCGAAAGCGATAGCTGTATACCTGTCTCATTTCCACAGTTAGTGCACTGTGCTAAGTGTACGTCGCGAAGGCGATAGCTGTATACCTGTCTCGTTTCCACAGTTAGTGCACTGTGTTAAGTGTACGTCGCGAAAGCGATAGCTGTATACCTGTCTCGTTTCCACAGTTAGTGCACTGTGTTAAGTGTACGTCGCGAAAGCGATAGCTGTGTGCCTGCCCCGTTTATACAATTAGTACACTGTGTTAAGTGTACGTCGCGATAGCTGTAGGTTCCGATTCTTGTCAAGATTTATGTACTAATTTATGTCAAGATTTATGTACTGATTTATGTAAAAATTTATGTGCTGATGTTTGTAACGAATATTGTACTGAGTTCTTATTTCTCTAATAAACATTTTTTTTTTAAGAAAATACGCCAGAATCTTTTATTTTCTTTATTTTATTATTATTTCAATCGCTGCCTATGTACTTGAACTCTGGCTCCGGCGAGCAGATCCGGCCTGACATAGACTAAAAAGCAGCGACCGTTACAAACTTAACAGAATAAAAACTAAAAGGTAACATAGTATACTTTATACGATTTTTTTTACAGAAAAGGGCATTTCAAAACAGAATAGGCGCAACATACTCCAAAAATATGCCATAGTACAACGGAATACCGCAAGATTCAACTATAAGCATAACTCTAGTCAACATTGCAATTAATGACATCACAAATGATATTTCGAAACTTATCAAACCATATGCTTATGACCTTATTATATGCCACACCGGTAACAACAATGCAATGGCTAAGAATCTCTTGCAGAAGGCCATAGATAACTTAGAAAAATGGACACATACAACGGGATTTAAGTTCTCTCCATCAAAAACAAAAATTATATACTGGCCCTTGACCGTTTTTTTTTTTTTTTTGACAAAGCAAACAATTAATATAAAAGATATTTTAAAACGTTTTTATTAAAGCTAATAAAGTAACGACGAATACTGAAATTAATCTGATTTAGTTATATCAAGTTTAAAAATATAATTTCTTTTCCATTTTTAATGTTATATCTTTTTTCTTTAAATTACTCCTGTAGTACGGTTGTTTTTTCTGTCTATTTTTGAAGTCACATAGAAATAAGATTCTGAGATTTATTTCCAATTAGGTACGCAAATACTGAAAATACTAAATTCAATTTTTAAATCGTCTCTTGTGGTTATCTTAAAAACGACAAATAAGCAATATACTGATCTATTATTGTAATGAGACTGCTGTGGAAAGAATAAAATACGTTTTTTCCTGAAACCGCATCGTCCTTCTGGCAGCAACTCGCATTCCTCGACTCAATTATTTAGTCTGTTTGCTATTATAAATGTAAACAGTTTATAGTTTTTTCTGCACCTTATTATAATATATGTTCAAAATTTTACCCAGGAAAGACGGCTTAATAAAAATAATATGTTCTTATTAGGTTTTATTTACGGTCTAACGTTTCGGTTGAAATTTCAACCATCCTCAGAGACCTAGGATTACAAAAATAAAATCAATACATATTTTGACATTGTCAACTACGAAATTTTACATTTACATTTCTTACCTTAATCCTAATTAAACGTCAATATTTCAAATCGTGATTGTAATTTTTTATACAAAATAATCTTGTTACTTTAATTATAAATGTTATTTTGTTATTTAAATCCAACACATCTAATTTATATACTATGCTATTACATTTATTCAATCTTTTTAACATCACAGCTTCTGTTTTATTAACATGGCGGAATCAATCTTTATTTTCAATCGCATTAACACGTCAGCCACTATGCAATATGAGTACGTTTACATGTTATTATTTATTGTATTATTTAATCAATGGTATGATTTGTTTAGTTTGTTTACAGTATAAGAATTTTTTTTAATTTTATTATTTTACCTTAGACTATTCATTAAATAAAACCTAATAAGAACATATTGTTTTTATTAAGCCTTCTATCCTGGGTAAAATTTTGAAAAAGTAAACAGTTTAGTTATATTATTCACTAGAGCTATACGCCTGTAATTTTCCGAGTCCTTCTTACTATCTTTTATCTGAAACATAATGGCCTGCATTTCCGACCACGCATTTGGAATATGTTCCAAGTTTAATATTTTATTAAAAATCACTACTATACTATAAAGTAGCCAGTTTTGCGGTGAATGTTTGTAGAATTCATAACTGATTTGATCAACTCCTGAAAAATTATTACTTTTACAACTTTGCAAAGCAAGTGCTAGTTCCTCAGGAGTAATCTCGGCGTCTAAAAATAGGTGCTTTACATCGCTAAAATAAAGTTCAGATATTATTCTTACAGAGTAAATGCTCCCATAAAAACTTTCCCAATCCTTGATTTGAATATCAAAAGAGTTGTACTTTTTATTTTAAAACTATTAATTGTGGTCCGAAAACTAGTTGTATTTTTGTTATTGGTCAATAAATTCATTACTTTTTTTTTTGTTTCAACAACAGATTGAAATAACTGAAAAATCGTTATATTCTATAAATTCGATCAACTAATTTCCTTGCTTAATTACTTTACAGTCGAGAGAAGTTCTGTAATCTGTCAGATTAGAATTAAAAAATATTTCAGGGTTTAATTAATAATAATAATAATAATAATAATAATAATAATAATAATAATTCTCAATATTGTTCACGTCCATTATAATTAATAAGTTTTTTTATTATTTAACACGAAATTGGACAATTAATTTAGTTTACTATATTAAAATTGAATTGTCCAATTTCCTGTTAAATAATAAAAAAACTTAATAATAATAATAATTTTCTTTTATTCATTTGCGCCAATTACAGCGTAAACAGCGTCAGGAAGAACATATTATCTACAGATAAAAGCTTTAGAACATTAAATATTAAATATTAAAACATCTAGTATCTACACAAACAGTTTAAAACAGTTTAAAAATAATTGGCAACAAGCACAATAAAATTGTAAAATAGTAAGAAAAATATCAAATACAATAAAATTTAAATTTCGTTAAAATTCATACTGTAGTATTCTTCTAAACTGTATATTACTTTATTAAGAAACATGTTTTTCAGTACAGATTTTAATTTTTTATTTTTTAAGTTTAAAATATCAGGTGGTAATTTATTGCATATTTTCACTATTGTATTGTATGGAGAATTTAAAGTGATATGTAGGTTACTATTTTTGAAGTTAATATTTTCTCTATTTCTGGTATCGTGGTGATGAACAGTATTCCTCTTAGTGAAGTAGTTTTCGTTATTCTTATAAAACAATATGCAGTTTAGAATGAAGATACTATATGCAGTTAAAATATTAAGATCTTTAAATAAAAGTCGACATGAGTGTCTTGGGTGTACACCAGCAATTACACGGACAATTTTTTTTGTCTTTTAAAAACATCAATAAAATTTGTGGAATTTCCCCAAAATATGATACGGTATGTTAAATGACTTTCTACATACGAATGGTAAGTAATTAAGAGTGTTTCTCGGCATAAGATATGTTTTAGGTTACATAGTATGTAATAGGATTTTGCAAGTTTATTTAATACATTAGAAATGTGATTTTTATAATAATAATAATAATAATTTTATTTCATAAAAACTACATAGGTTGTGAAACAAGTCAAAGAATAGTTCTACATATTGTATAATTTCAGATCATAATTCGTCTGGGCTAGTAATAATAATTTCAGTTCTTTACATTTTATGTTTTGAGAGATAGTATTGTGTATCCGTATTATAGCGTTGCGTACCCCCCTGTATGCTACAGCAAGGGTCGTATTTTCAGTCTTGAGATCATTTACGTGTCTTGTTTCATACTTGTGTTGAACTACGTGATTTGCAAATAAATATGCATAGGACCAGAAGAATTTCATACATTCATATATGTAAAGATCATAGACTGTTAATAAGTTCAGATTTTTAAATATATTGCGACAATGCGTACGGGGAGGCACGCCCGCCATAATACGGATACACCGCTTTTGTATGATAAAAATTTTTTTGGTGTCGGTCGAGTTTCCCCAAAACAGTATGCCGAACTGTAAGATGGACTGGAAATGGGCAGCATATACAGTCTTTAAGATGTCTGTACCGACATAATTTTTTAACATATATATTAAATATGTGGCTTTGTTTAATTTGGGAATAATGGAGTCTATATGGGACTTCCAATTTATATCCTTATCGATTGTAATTCCCAAAAATTTTATTTTATTTTTCAAAACCAGATCGGTACTTAGTAATTTTATTGTTCGAGGAAAGTAGAAATATTTCCCAAATGTTATAATTTCGGTTTTTGAGATGTTTATATTTATGCTGTTGTTATAAAACCAAGTTTTTAACGAATTTATACAAGTATGTAATTTAGTTTCTAAAGAAACACGATCTTTCGCCTCGCATAGGACAGCCGTGTCATCTGCAAATAAGAGAACAGTTTCTGTGATCGCGGATGGTAAGTCATTTATAAAAAGTAGGAATAAAGTAGGTGATAAAATACTTCCCTGAGGGACTCCCCTTTTGACAGGTTCCCATTCAGAGTACTGATCGTTAGTTTTCGTAGATAATTTAGTACATTGTACACGGTTTGTCATATACGAGGACAAAAGCTCATGTGCCTTTCCTCTGATTCCGTATTTCTCTAACTTCTGCAGAAGTAAGGTTTTATCAACGCTGTCGAAGGCTTTTTGAAGATCAAGCGTTATCATACATAAGGGATTTTTTGAGTCCCATGCTTTTAAAATTTTATCAAGGACTTTAAAAATAGACAGGTTGATAGAACCCCCTTCTACAAAACCATGCTGGGATTTAGAAATTATATTGTTTTTTTTTGTAAAATTTAAGATTCTCTTATTTATAATGGTTTCGAATATTTTTGTAAAATTACTAAGTATCGATATGGGTCTGTAGTTTGTTATATTCGTTTCTTCGCCTTTTTTTAAAAAATTGGTACTACGACTGCTTTTTTTAGTTGGTCTGGAAAACTGCCTATTTCTAAACATTTATTGATTACAAAGCTCAGGGGATGGCAAATGATATGAGCACATCTTTTAATAACAACGGTAGGAATTTCGTCCCACCCAACACTGGTTTTGTTTTTTAAATTTAATATGGTAGTATATACCTCATAAGCATCTGTCGGGAAGAGTGATATTGTTTGATTTTTTTCCGAATTTGACAGATTCTGAATATTTGGTTGTGGAAGATTTAAATTGCTTGTTATATTTGAGAAATATTTGTTAAATAGATTTGCCATGTCCTGAGCGTTTGTTGTTATTTCATTATCATTGTAGTTAAGGATTTCCTTAATAGGATTACTTTTTTTAGCTTTTTTATTCGTTCTATTATTGATAATGCTCCAGGCAGTTTTTGTTTTGTTAGCTGAATTATTTATTAAATTATTGTAAAATATCTGTTTTTTGTTACGGACAATGTTTTTAAAATTTTTACACACCTGTTTATAGTACCAATACAGATTGTTTGTGTTGTATGATTTAGCTTGCAAGTCCTTGATTAATACAAACAAGTTTCGTTTCTGTTTGGCCATACATTTTATTTCAGGGGTGAGCCAACCTGAATTTAATTTAGTATTTTTGTAACTTTTATTTTTGTTATTATTAATTTTTAAGTTTTTTGGGAATACAACATTGAAATAAAATAGAAATGTATCTAAAAAATTATTGTATAATTGATTTATGTCTGCATTTTCGGTATAGTCCTATTCTTCATCTGACAAAAGCCTAATGAAATGAGTTATATTTTCCTCTGAGAAATGTCTAATGAAGATGTTTTGTTTTTTTGATTCTGGATCATTTAGGTCTGTATTTATACTAAATATTATATATTTATGATCTGAGAATTCACAATCATCTAATTTTACATTAAAATTTTTAAAATTGCATATAGCATTGTCAATGCAAGTTGCCGACGTTGTGGTAACTCTTGTACTGACATTTACTGTTAAACGTAGATTAAAACTTTCTAGTATACTTACAAAATATTTTACTTCTTTGCTTTCGTTATGAAAATTCAAATTAAAATCTCCCACTATAAGAATGTTATGTTTAGCTGGATTGAGTATTTCTATACTCTCTTGGAATAAGGTGAAAAATGTTTCAATATTTCCGAGAGGTGACCTATATATATTCAAAATTATAATATCATTGGTGTTCACTTGTATAGCACAACATTCGAAGCAGTATTTCACAATTTAATTTGTTTATTTTTTCAATAATTTTAAAACTTATCCCGTTTCTTACATAAATACTAACTCCTCCATGTTTCCTATGTTTCCTTGCAAAACCATCTGCGAGCTTCAAGGGGCCAATATTGAAGCCACATGCTAGTTCTTCTGTGGATAACCAATGTTCAGCTAAACAGAGTACATCGGTATCTTGGTTAGTTGTACTTAGCATTGTTTCCAATTCATTTATTTTATTGCGAACAGATTGAATATTCATGAAAATGATGTTGAATTTGCCTATTTGCGTTTTGATATCAGATTTAGGTGCTGATTTTTGCTGGTTTTCCTCGAAAAAAATTGAATCGTTTGACCACAATTCTTTCAGGCCAGAAATCTTCCGAGTACACATCCTGTTCTATTGATGGGTCGACACCAACTTGGAAGCTAGCATTCTTGCCCTTGCTAATTAGTTTTTTGCATTCAATTTTCATGTTAGAATGTTTGGATTGCAAAAATTGGATTATCTCATTTTCGGTTGTTTCAGCCGATAGGTTTCCAACATAGAGCCAGATTTTCCTTTCAGCTGCCTTTAAGATACCATTATTTCCTCCGATGCCTTTTATAATTTTTCTTTTTTTGTAACTTACTGTTTTAAATCCTTCATTATCTGTTTCATCTTCCTTTTTGTGATCATCTTTGGTATTGATATCTATGGTCTCTGTTGGTTTTGACACGTTAGTTATATTTTTAACATTTTTTGCATTATCTTTGGCTAGTTGGTTGGTTTCTGTTATTTCAGATTTATTAATTTTCTTACTTTCTTTGGTTAATTTTTTGGGTTGCGTTTCCCCATCCTTAGATTGTAACACAGCCATTTCATTAATCAGTTTATTATTTACCTCTTTTAAATATTTGATTTCATTAATTAATGGATTAATTGCATTTTGTACTGCTTTATTTATTATTTCACTAAGCTGTACGTTAAATTCCGCACTTGTAAGTACACTTTTTAAAATTTTCGGCAAATTCGAACTATCACAATCGTCAGATTTTACCGCGCTCCGCAGTTTACGCTCCGAATCACTTGTCGCCATATTTATTTATTATTATATTTATATACGCACAAGTGTTGTTTGTTAACGCAATTTCAATATTTAGTCGTTTTATGGCAAATTTTCTTTTAAATAAAAATCAAAACTTATTTTTAAATGTTGTTGTCATTGAGATCGCGGTAATTATATATGTGTGACGATACCCGAAAGCATCGTCACTAATGTGACCGTAGTTTGTTTCTGTTATTAAAAAGTGCAATTATATTTAAATACAGCGATTCATGTTTGAACGTTTGTTTTGAAATCGCGTAGACACAAGTTCCAGTGCACCGATAAATAAAATATATTTTTTGAATACAATTTATTTCCGCTCTCGCTAGCACGACGATGCTGAAATAAAGTGACCTGTGTGGAGTTCAGTGAATAAACCGAGCAACGCCTCACGTAAGCTCCCGAACACATAAGGCATACAGCCACCGTTAGATATTATATTTTGTGTTTGTTACCAGATCCGACCCGTTTACCGCTCTCCCACTTGAACCGCCCGTCCTCAGACCGGTGTTGGAAGTCGATTGACTTTCAGTCTGAAAGGACTCCTTCCCTAGTCAGTCGGTGGTGGGGGTTGATTAACCCTCGATCTGAGAGGGTCACCGACTGAATCCGTCACCTCTTCGCCGCCCCCTCACGACACCAGCCCTCCTGGTGACTGATTACGGCACCAGTGCGTTGTGCTGTCGCCAGGCTTCCTAACCACGTCTCCTCCACCGTTTAATATAAGGAGTACGCCCCTTCCGAATATTTTGTACCTGTTTATTTTATATAGAGTCATACCGATTTGTTTTGTATAGAGTCATACCGATTTGAATTATATAGAGTCATTTGAACACTACGGTGTCATTTCAAACTATTGTTCTTTTATTTTGTAAAGGGTATCTTTTTTTTTTGTCATTGAATAAATGTTATTATAGAAAATACGCTGGTTATTCATTTCATAAATACAGTATTCCTTTTCCACTGGGTTCGTACCCTGGATTCCGGCGAGTCATCCGGCCTCGATGCAAACCAGTGGACCGTTGTGACACATGTGCGCGAACACCTAAAAAGCCACGACGTCGCATGGCGCCCGAGCAGGGACCGTAATTTGTTTGTTTTGTTATAAATACTGATACTAGCGTATTTTATAACCTTAAATATTTTACTTGTACCTAACATTTTTTTTCAATATGACAAAAAGCTGGATTTACCAACTTACAAAAGACAGACTAGTGAAGTTTCTCACCGATAATAACATAGACTCTACCGGCACCTGTGATGAATTACGCAAAAGAGTAAGTGCCTTCATGGACTTACACCCCGACCGTTTTCTCGAAGAAGAGACCGACGTAGAAGAGATGGCTAGCAGTGGCGCTAAACCGAAACTACTGTCCAACCGAAGTTCTGAACCACCTGTTCCCCCGCTCTTTTCTAACATCCCCTCCAATAATGCCAACTTCACACCCGACTACGGCCCGACGATTAGAGATGGGAAAACCTGTTATTTTCAAGTAACAGGTACGACCTGTTCCTGTTACTTTTAAATATCAGTTTATAATAACAGGTACAAAAGTAACTGTTACTTTGCTGCTTTAGCACAATACGCACTACGCAGTTTGGTATATAGGTACTTTAGTTTTAATAAGAAAAAGGAACAATGCTGATTATTGAATACCTTAATACAATAAAAATATCGCCCTTCCCTCCACATCCCTAATAATTCTAATCACACAATTTCGACAATCGAGATGTACTTCCGCGTCGACAATCGTGAATCGAGTCATCGACACTATTGTTGCTTTTGCACCATACTTTTACAGTTTATACATTAACGATTATTTGACTAACAAATAACTCTTTGTATTTAAACAATTTAAAACAATTAATTTATTTGTTGTCATAGAAAATAATATTATTTTATTGTTACAATTATCACAAATAATTGTTTTAAATTGTTTAAATACAAAGAGTTATTTGTTAGTCAAATAATCGTTAATTAAACATAGCTGTGCAGCGAAATTGAGTGTCGAGTGTCGACCAAATCAAGTTTTGTTTATTAATACGTGATATTATCAATATTGAAATTTCATTAGAAAACTCGATGGGTGAAGATCGAGCTAAGTCGGGATCTGAGACTATGACAGAAGTTCAGATTTCAGAACGTGTACACTGTACGGTGTAGTAGCGTACAACACATGTACCTATAAGTATATGTAAAAGGAGTTACTTTGCAACGAAACGAGTAAATTTGTTAAACTCAAAATTGTTAGTGTTTCATTGTCTACTGTCTGGTCACTCAATTGTGTAACTGTGCTGTGTAGTGTTCTAGTTATTTATTCAGTTGCTATTATTATTGTTAGACTTTGCGAAAATTGATTATAGTTTATAAAAAGAAGAAAAACAGGTAACTCGTAAATAAATTAACAGTATTATGTGCAAGGTACTATTTTCTTTTTTTTTTATATTTAGGGAGAAATGGATAAGCGACGTAAGACTTCAATGATCTGGCAATTTTTTACCTCTCAAACTGAAACAATGGCAACCTGCAATTTTTGTAAAAAATCCTTGAGATATAAATCATCAGTTAGTAACTTAAAAAAACACGTAGAAAGGGTACATCCGTCAGTTAATGTTAAAATGGCTACAGAGTTAGAACGACAAAATAAATCTGCTAAGCGAAAACGCACCTCATTACATGTAGAAAGCGACACAGAAGCAGATGAACCCCATATGGTAGAATCTACTTCTACTGCCTCTTATTCTAAACCAGTTGCCCCGTTAGCTGAAATTAAAAAATCATATGTCCCCACTGTGACTCCTTTCTTAAACCAAAATAATAATAATAATCCGTCTACTTCAAAGGATTCTGGTCCAATACCACCATCAACCCAATCAAAACAAAAAGTTTTAAAGCAATCCGCTTTAACAGTTCCCAGAAAAATAGGATTTCTACAAAAACAACAACTGGACGCTTACGTGCTGAAGCTAATTACAAATGATTTTCAACCTTTTTCGGTGGTAGAAGATAGTGCATTTCGCGAATTCGTAACGGCACTAAATCCTTCTTACTCATTGCCAAGTCGAAAAACTTTGTCTAATGTTCTACTTCCAGCTAAATATCTGGAAGTATATAATAATACCAAAAATATTATTAAGAATGCGGCTTCGGTAACCCTAACCACCGACTGCTGGACGTCATGCAATAACGATGCATTTATTGCCGTTACCATTCATTACATAGACTTGAACTTTGAAATTAGATCCATTTTATTAGAAGCAACTTCGTTTAGTGACAGTCATACTAGTGCACATTTGGCCAACGAGTTAAGAAGAGTTTCAATTGAGTGGGGTATAGAAAATAACATTTTATTGGCTGTCTCTGATAATGCGGCAAACATTAAAAAAGCTCTAATTGATGATTTAAAGTGGCGGCATTTTGGGTGTTTAGCTCACACGATTAATTTAATTGTTCAAGATAGCCTTAAGCCAGTTGACAACTTAATGGAAAATATTAAAGACATCGTGTCTTACTTTAAGAGAAGTGCCACTGCTAAGGCCAAATTAGAGCTTTACCAAAAGCAAAATGGCCAGGAACCTAAAAAATTAATTCAATCTATAGTTACTAGGTGGAACTCAACATATTATATGATTGAAAGGTTTGTTCATCTAGAAGAAGCAGTTAGGGCCACATTGGCAATACTGAGGAAAGACGATTTGGTAATGCCATCGCCAGAAAAAATGGAGGAATTAAGGGAATTGATAAAAATACTAAAACCTATGGAATCAGTCACTAAAAAAATGTCTGCAGAAAAATATGTTACCGCCTCTTCAGTTATTGTAATTGTTAACGGTCTAATTAATGTATATAGCAAATTGTCAGATCAAAATTTTTCTGTAAGGGCTAAAAGGGCTGCTACTGACATTTTTGACGGCATAGCAATCAGGCTAGGAAATCTTGAAAGCAGCAATACTTTGGTGGTTTCTACATTCCTAGATCCAAGATATAAAAATATTGGGTTTTCTAACGCAGCTACACGTGATAGAGCAAAAAATTTGATGATAAATTTGGTCACAAATTATTTAATTAGTCACGAATCCGACGAAAATAAAGTTAATGAAGAGGTCCAAGATAAGGGGTTAGAAAGAGAAGAGGTCTTGGATTCGGATATCGACGATGAGGAATTCTCTGTTTGGAGTACGTTGGATGAACAAGTTGCTGCCTTTAAGCCAGCAGGAACACAAAGATCTCGTGCCATAATAGAAGTGGATCGATATTTGGAAACAACACCTTTAAACAGGCACAAAGACCCACTAAATTGGTGGAAAGATCATGCCTACAATTACCCTAGCCTGAGTCAACTTGTGCGCTTGAAATTTGGAACTGTAGCGACTTCAGTGCCCTGTGAACGGATTTTTTCAAAAACCGGACAGTTGCTATCAGATCGTCGTAACCGGTTATCTGCCGATAAAGTCCATAAAATTATGTTTATCAAAGGAAATTCCTAAAATAAATATATATCTAGTTCCTAACCTTAACTTAAACTTTAATTTCTTATGTTTAGTCTTTAGATAATATTAGTATTACCTACTTTGAGACCTGTACTTACTTTGTTTGTCATTTAGATACCTACTTATCTTTATTTTTTAACGTTTTTTTGAAGAACAAGTGCAGCAGGCCCTTAAAATATTAGTTTTTAGGGTTCCGTACCTCAAAAGGAAAAAAGGAACCCTTATAGGATCACTTCGTTGTCCGTCTGTCTGTCCGTCTGTCAATTCGAAAGAGAATCAAAACCTATAGGGTACTTCCCGTTGACCTAGAATCATGAAATTTGGCAACAAGCAATGTCTTATAGCACAAGTAAAGGGAAAAGTCCGAAAACCGTAAATTTGTAGTTTGGGGGGCTGATTTTGGGGGTACAAAAGTATACAATACGACAATTGCATGTCTACTATTGTAACCGCTGAAAGGACATATGAATGTAGTGTTGTAGTAAGTGATTATACTGTACTATACTATTAAAACGTCTATAGCGTACGTAAGGTTTATAGCTCAGTGGTATAGTTTTGCACTGCTAATCTAGAGGACCCCGGTTCTAATCCGGGTGTCTCCACGTATGACACGGTTTTCCTTTTTTTCTTTTTATATTCAAAAATAAGTATTTTCTATAATATTTCATACATTAAAATATATTTTATGATTAAACTTATTTTATTATTTCGTATATAGAGGGAGAACGGGTATTCACAATGGAAGTAAAAGACGTTTTCAAATATAGTTACTGGTAATTGAGACTCATATATTTGATGGTACGGAACCCTCGCCGCGCGAGCCTAACTCGCACTTGCCCGGTTTTTTTATGAGAATGTCAGCAGATTGCAGACACTCCCTTTTTTATTGTTACAATAATTATATTTAAGTTAGGTACGTATTCATTTTAAAGTATTGGATTTTTTTATTAAAATAATGTTTTGAACATTAGATATATATGTGTACCTGTACTTAATGAAAATACATAGCTTACTATACCTATTGTTTAATTATATTTTATTACCATACCACTCTATTACTAGTTTTTTGTAACACTAGAAACTACGTATTCGGATTAAACCTGTTACTTTGTAGTTGGTTATTCAATTATTCATTTGTTAACTGTTTTGTTGCAAAAAAGTGAAGCAGCGTAGAGTACCTGTTACTTAAAGTACCTGTTACTTTTTAAATCAAATAACAGATTGTATCTGTTACAAATGAATAACAGGTACAAAGTAACAGGTTCAAAAATAACAACCCATCACTACCGACGATAAATCAGATCAGAAAGTGGGGTGTTCATTTTGATGGAAGAGATCCCATTGGCTTCCTCGAACGCATCGACGAATTACAGCATGCCTATGGATATACAACCGAACAGCTGTTCATGAGTCTACCCGAATTACTATGTGGCGACCCACTACTATGGTACCGCAATAATAGAGAACATTGGCGCTATTGGCAACATTTCATTACAAATTTCAGAGAACAATTTCTCCCGCACCGATATCTATATCAATTAGAACGCGAGATGCGCCAACGTCAACAACAGACCAACGAACCGTTTACAAAATATGCCGCCGAGTTGCAAACGCTCATGCGCAGACTAGGAGTGTTATCAACTGAAGTACAAATCGACCGTATATATGAAAACATGCATCGTGATTATAAATTGTACATTCGACGCCAAGACGTGCACTCGATTAGTGGTCTCCAGAGACAAGCCGCCGAATTTGAAGCCGTTTGTAAAGAGAAAAGAGAGAGAAATAGTTTAAACCGACCGCAACCAACCGTACCTGAGAAATTTCGCAACGCCGCCATAACGTATAACCGAGACGAATGTTGCTGGCGTTGCACAGTGCAGCCAAATCGAAAAAACCCGGACAAAAGTCTAAAAAATCAAGTTGTCCGATAGGGATTTTTAGCCCTAGGGTTGGCTACAGTATACCCTAGTGCCTACGAATCCACTCATAATAGGTCCCCAACTCGACTACAGCTGCGCTGGCGTTAGTTGAAACATAACGTTCGTGCGAGCAGTCAGTCGTACGTTTAGAGCAGAGAAGAGCAGACGTGTGTTTAAATCCTGGTGAATCTTTGAAAATATCATCAATTCGACTGAATCCAAATGGATTCAATTAACATAAGTAAGTAAAATAATATAACCATTGATTGAATTGTGTTGTCTTAAGCAAAAAAAAATTGAGAAGGAGAGCAGTGCATGTGATTTTTAATCTAAAAAATTAAAAAAATCGGTCCTTTTAAACTGAAATAGTAAAATGTTCCGCATTGTTCCGCCTTGAAAACTATTAGAGGTTGTAGATTAATATATTACAAATGACATATCCAAAATTCAGCTGCCCGAATTTGCCCGCCGAATTTTAATCAAACTTTTTGTACAAATATACGCGTCGCTGCACATTGTGGCCAAATCGAAAAAACCCGGGCAAAAGTCCAAACAGTCGAATAATCGTCTTCAATCGTCTTCGGGGGTTTTCGGGGTCGCTAATAACAAATCTCGACTCAGATTTGCAAAATTCAAGATGGCGGATCTAATATGGCGGACACGATTCTTAAAATGTATTTAGATTCTGCCCAAGATTGGTATTTAGGGGTTTTTGGGGTCGCTGATTACGAATCTGAATTCAGAATTGCAAAATTCAAGATGGCGAATCCAATATGGCGGACACAATTTTGAAAATGTACTTAGATTCTGTCCAAGATTGGTGTATACGGGTTTTTGGGGTCGCCGATTACAAATCTGAACATAAAATTATTCAGAGAATTTCGGCTACGCTTCGCACGCAAAAATTACAGAGAAAAAACAATGGAAGATATATTCGAACGCTTCTTGGAAATGAGCGACCCATTTATTTCAAATTGTCAACCGATCCCACAGAAACCACTAAAATCTTTGTCTGATGATGTCTTACGGCTACATAAACCTCCTTGTATACCTGTAAACGAAAGTATTGATGAAAACCTGCAAACGCAAGACAGCAGTACAAGCGAATCAGATGTATCAAATGCTGATTCTGATTATGAAGAAACATTTTTGTACTAAATATATTTTTAAAATCATGTCCGCCATATTGGATCCGCCATCTTGAATTTTGCATTTTTATGTTCAGATTTGTAATCGGCGACCCCAAAAACCCGTATACACCAATCTTGGACAGAATCTAAGTACATTTTCAAAATTGTGTCCGCCATATTGGATTCGCCATCTTGAATTTTGCAATTCTGAATTCAGATTCGTAATCAGCGACCCCAAAAACCCCTAAATACCAATCTTGGGCAGAATCTAAATACATTTTAAGAATCGTGTCCGCCATATTGGATCCGCCATCTTGAATTTTGCAAATCTGAGTCAAGATTTGTTATTAGCGACCCCGAAAACCCCCGAGTCATCAATATGAAGACGATTGAAGACGATTATTCGACTGTTTGGACTTTTGTCCGGGTTTTTTCGATTTGGCCACACTGTGTGTTGTAAGCAACGAGGACATATGAGATTTAATTGTCGACAAGCACCGAAGAAATTCTGTTCAGTCTGTGGGACTGACGGCCGACTCACTAGAGATTGTCATCCACCGGGAAACGCCACGCCGGCCGGGGTGCAAAACGCCGAGGCCCGGCCCACCAAACGATTCACATAAGTTACCAACCAAGACCGCACCTAGAGGTATACTTGTGGCGTCGACGTTTCAACGCCTTATTAGATTCCGGCTCCGAAGGTTCGTTTATCGCCGCCGATCTCGTGGAGTTCGCAGAAGAACATCAACATTTCACACGTAATGATACAAATCCAATATACCTCGCCGATGGAACACTGATGAACTGTCCGGGTATTATAACATTACCGCTCCAGATAGGAAGAAAAACGTATCACCACGACTTCGTGATCATGCCAACAATGAGTAGCGATCTCATTATCGGCGTCGACCTCTGGGCTAAATTAGGAATTACACTGCCGGCACCGCCACTCACCGACCACTTATACGAAGCCCGTCCTCCAGTAACATGTGTAATATCAGACGGCTTGACAAAACGTACTCCTGAAGAAGACGTCAAGCTAAGAACATTTCTCGACCACGAACTGCGACTATTTGGATCTATTAGAGGCCCGACCGATAAAACACAGCACCGACTCCGCCTGAAAACAGATGTCGTACCAATTAAGCAACGATATAGACCACGAAACCCTGCAATGCAAGAAATCATTAACCAGGAAGTAGCAAATATGGAAGCCGAAGGAGTCATAGAACCGTCTCAAAGTCCGTGGAGCTCCCCGATAGTTTTAGTAAAGAAAAAGAATAATAAATATCGATTTTGTATAGACTTCCGTAAAGTAAATGAAGTCACCGAAAAAGACGCATATCCATTACCTATGGTAAACGCAACTCTAGACAAACTACGCGGCGCGAAATACCTGTCAACATTAGATTTAAAAAATGGATACTGGCAGATTCCGCTGGCACCAGAAAGCCGACCGATTACCGCATTCACCGTACCTGGCCGTGGACTTATGCAGTTCCGAGTAATGCCTTTCGGGCTACATTCCGCGCCTGCGTGTTTCCAACGATTTCTAGAGACTGTATTGGGACCTGATTTAGAACCGCACGTATTTGTATATCTCGACGACATTGTTGTAATAAACCGATCATTCTCCGAACACCTATCTATATTATCCGAAGTTTTCCGACGACTTCGAGCCGCCAAACTCCGTCTCAATACCGACAAATGCAATTTTTGTGTAGATCAGCTCCGTTACTTAGGACATGTTATTAATCGCGATGGCATCCGGACCGATCCTGACAAAGTAGCCGCCGTCGAAACATGGCCTCCGCCGACGACAATACGCAAAGTACGCCAATTCCTGGGGATGGCCTCTTGGTATCGCCGTTTCATTGCCGATTTTTCAAAGATTGCTCCACCGCTTACCAGCCTCACCCGTAAAAACGCCAAGTGGAGATGGAATGAACAAGAGGAGAATGCATTTCAACAATTAAAGAAAGCTTTAATTTCTGCACCTGTACTCGCATGCCCCGATTTCAACCGAGAATTCACCTTACAGACCGATGCCTGCACATTTGGCCTAGGGGCCGTGCTCACACAACAGTTTGAAGAAGGCGAACGTGTGATCGCCTACGCTAGTCGCACACTAAATGGCGCAGAAAAGAACTACAGTGCCACCGAACTTGAGTGCCTCGCGGTGGTGTGGGGTGTAAAAAAGATGAAAGACTACCTTGAAGGTTACCACTTCACCGTGATAACCGACCACCAGTCACTACGGTGGCTACAGCGACTGGAATACCCCACCGGACGCCTAGCGCGCTGGTTGTTTAAACTACAACAGTATGACTACACTGTACAATACCGAAAAGGGGCACTTAATAAAGTTGCTGACGCTCTCTCACGAGAACCAGCAGTATGTACTACTAACAAAGCTCCGTTATGTCCATGGTATCGACGAATATACAAATCCGTTAAAGAGACACCAGCCGATTACCCTGATTATGAAATACGCGGAAGACGCCTGTACCGCCATATACTGCACGAATTGAATTTTAGCGACGTACCTGAAGAAGAACAGTGGAAACAATGTATACCGAAAGACCAGCGAGAAGAGGTGCTGCAGCGCAATCACGATGATGTGACCGCCGGACACCTCGGAGTTACAAAAACAATAGCCCGCATGGCGCGTTTATATTATTGGCCGGGAATGTTTCGTGACATTGCAACATATGTTCGCACCTGCAAGAAATGTCTCCAGCACAAAACGTCACAGCAACGTCCTGCCGGTAAAATGCACGCCACACCTGTAGAAGCACCATGGAAACAAGTATCGATAGATCTAGTCGGACCGCTTCCCCGTTCCACGAATGGATATACTTGGCTATTAAATATGCAAGATCGCTTTACAAAATGGGTAGAGATGCAGCCGTTACGCCGAGCAACCGCGAAAAATGTCACCGATGCCATTTCCAAACACATAATATTTAGACATGGCTGTCCCGATAAAATTATATCCGACAACGGTACCCAGTTTAAATCTGAGACACTGGGTGCTTTATTGAAAAAATTCAACATCATACACCGTACGTCTCCAGTTTACACACCTCAGTGCTAACAAAACAATTAAAACTATGATCTCGCAGTACGTCGACCGAAACCACCGCAGTTGGGATGAACATATACCAGAGCTCCAGTTCGCATATAATACCGCATGGAGTGAAACTACTGGCTTTACCCCCGCCTATCTCAACTACGGCCGTGAACTTACGCCTATCACAGTAGAAGATAGACGACATGGATTGACCAATAATGCGCCGAATACGAAACATCGTCATTTACAAGAAGCTTACGAACTAGTACGCATCAATCTGGCTCGTGCGTTTCAAAAACAAGCGAAATATTACAACTTACGACGAAGGATTTGGCGACCTGTGATCGGCGACAAGGTGTGGAAAAAAGAGTACCCCTTGTCCCGAAGGTCTGATGCCTTTAATGCGAAACTTGCGCCAAAATATAACGGACCAATGACCGTTCGCAAGATCATATCACCGGTCATTTTCGACCTAAAAGATGAGAGGGGTAAATGGTGGCGACATGTCCACATTCAAGACATTAAACCACACCCTGACATCCCTCCTCCTATCCAATGTCACGCAAATTTTAACTATAAATTACCGACTCAGATAGCTTATCAGTTCATTCGACAGCATCATGTCAAACCGACAAGCTATCAGCAAACTAGAGAAACTCCGCAAGAAGTGCCAGCGTATTCGCCAGCGTCCAGTACCCGCAGCCCATCGCCTGGAAGCCGCTACTGCCGTTGTGCCACACCGGCCGGTGCATGCGTTGGCCATCTCGGCCATCGCTCGAGAGGCCGCCACCCGATTGCGAGCTGCGACTCCTCAGCTCAGCACCAGTACGTCCGCCAGCATGACGACCACCCGTCCGCCAGACAACACTATAGCCGACGGGCGTCGACGGCACACCCGTCCACTGGTCGTCTCAACAAAATGCCCGACCGTAACCGGGCCCACCACCGCAACATCAACCGAGCAGCCATCAGACCGACCAGCAAAGAGGCAACGCCTGTTACCACTTCCGATGCCTGCCATCCTGCCGAGCGAGCGCCGCGTCCGCGTTCAGCAGGTTTCAGCCCCATCCCGAAAGAGCGACTGCGTGCAGAGAGCTGAGCTGTCAGCCGCGACAGCTCACGATCCGCCGACTTCATCGACGCAGCAGCCACCCGTCGGACCTCGTCATGGTCCATTTCAGCCCCCGCCGATCCTCCTTGAAATCGCGGCGGGGGTCTTCATGACCGTTCCGCATGATGCGGTTCACACCGCACGCACTTGGACAGCATTGGCCTCGGATAATCAGCGCTGGAGACTCCGTTTCTCGCACAACGGAGAACTTCGTCGCGCTTACCCCACTTCTGTGCGAGGAGGGGGGGTAATGTAATGATGCCCGAAGGCATCGTCACTAATGTGACCGTAGTTTGTTTCTTTTAAAAAAAAGTGCAATTGTGTGTATATACCGCGCTGCATGTTTAAACGTCTGTTTTGAAATCGCGTAGACACAAGTTCCAGTGCACCGATAAATAAAATATATTTTTTGGATACAATTTATTTCCGCTCTCGCTAACACGACGATACTGAAATAAAGTGACCTGTGTGGAGTTCAGTGAATAAACCGAGCAACGCCTCACGTAAGCTCCCGAACACATAAGGCGTACAGCCACCGTTAGATATTATATTTTGTGTTTGTTACCAGATCCGACCCGTTTACCGCTCTCTCACTTGAACCGCCCGTCCTCCGACCGGTGTTGGAAGTCGATTGACTTTCAGTCTGAAAGGACTACCGGTACCCCTTCCCTAGTCAGTCGGTGGTGGGGGTTGATTAACCCTTGACCTGAGAGGGTCACCGACTGAGTCCGTCACCTCTTCGCCGCCCCTCACGACACCAGCCCTCCTGGCGACTGATTACGGCACCAGTGCGTTGTGCTGTCGCCAGGCTTCCTAACCACGTCTTCCCCACCGTTTTATATAAGGGGTACGCCCCTTCCGAATATTTTGTACCTGTTTGTTTTATATAGAGTCATACCGATTTGTTTTGTATAGAGTCATACCGATTTGAATTATATAGTCATTTGGACACTACGGTGTCATTTCAAACTATTGTTCTTTTATTTTGTAAAGGGTATCTTTTTATTTTTTTGTCATTGAATAAATGTTATTATAGAAAATACGCTGGTTATTCATTTCATAAATACAGTATTTCGTTTCCACTGGGTTCGTACCCTGGATTCCGGCGAGTCATCCGGCCTCGACGCAAACCAGTGGACCGTTGTGACACATGTGCGCGAACACCTAAAAAGCCACGACGTCGCATAGTTAAAGGTTACAGATCTACGACACCTAAGTGGGCTAAGGCAGAAGTAACAAAAATTTTAGGAAAACGTACTTATATTGTTAAACTGTTGGAAGGTGGACTAATTTGGAAACGTCATATAAACCAGATACATAAAATAAATAGTAAAATTAATAATAGTGCTAACATAAGTGGTGATAATTTGACGTCTTCATTTATTCCTAGTTCATCTTACAATAATAATAATAATGATGACCAATTAAACGTCCAGGCGGACACAGCAAATAAAGTTGAGCTTAGAAGAAGGAGTTAACTTAAACCGCCAGACAGACTTAATTATACTTAATTTTTTTTGATCTTTTTGAAATAATATTTGTTTAATAATTCTAATTTTTAGTTTCCGTTATTTTATTTAAGGGAGAAATGTAATATATTTTGTTACACCTTGTAAATATTTTTTATGTTTGAAAATTATCTTATTTATAATTAATTATATAATTTATTTTTATGAATTGAATTTATATTGTACAGTTTTAAAATAGAATAAGTTCAGCATTTCAACTGAAAAGAATAAATCTTATTTTCATATTAAAAAATTATCGTTTCACTCGAAAACACCTCAGTGTCAAAATATGAATATTTTTTAAAAATGTTATCACAATTTTTACTCAGTATTAATATTCTTGTATTTAATAAAACAAACCAATTTGCTTTGCCTCCAAAACATTATCCGATAACGAAATAAAATATGCACAAATAGAAAAGGAGTTTATAAAAGGAGTTTATATGCATGTAAAAAATGTCATCATTATGTTTATGGAAATAAAATCATAATCCAAACTGATCACAAACCGCTAATTAGTATCATGCAAAAGGAAATAAATAAAATACCATCTAATAGACTTAAAAGAATTAGCTTGAAATTATTAATGTATGATATCAAATTAATTTATATAAAGATGATAAGTGTACATTTGGCGAACATGTTAAATGGGTGGCAGAGAAGACCGAAAAAAGAACGGCAGCACTGGCGAGAGTGATGCCCAATATCGGGGATCCGCTAAGTGTCAAGAGGCAGTTGCTATGTGGCGTGGTCCACTCAATTCTATTGTATGGAGCTCCCATTTGGCATACAGTACTGAAGGGAAAGAAGTATAAAGAGATACTGGAGAGAGCGCAGAGGAAAATCCTGCTGAGAGTAGTTAGTGCCTACAGGACGGTCTCTACTAAAGCAGTGCAAGTTATAGCGGGAATAATTCCTATAGAGCTACTGGTGAAAGAAAGAGTCTTACTACACGAGAGGACAAATGAGAATTACATGGAAGCTAAAAAAGAGATAAGAGAGATTATCATGAAAGACTGGCAAAGAGCATGCCAGGATAACGAATCGGTGGGTCAGTGGACCAAAAAAATAATTCCCGACGTCGGTATATGGCTGAGGTGTAAACACCGAAATGTCGATTACTATATGATACAAATATTTACGGGTCATGGTTGTTTCATGAGCTACACTTTGAGGATTGGGAAAACCGAAACTGACCAATGCATGTACTGCGGAGAACCGGACACGGCAGAACACACCCTCTTTCATTGCCGAAGGTGGGAGAGGGACAGGCAGGCTGCAAATATGGAAATAGGAACAAGGCTTACAGTTGAAAATTTGGCGACAACAATTACGGAAGAAAAACAGGCATGGAAGATAACGAAAGAGTTAATAAAAAATATCATGAGTAGGAAGGAGAAGGACGAAAGGGAGATAAGGATGGAATGATGAGAACACACAGAGAGCAGCCATTTTGATGTAATGCTTAATAAGCAGTTCCGGAAAGGTTTGCGAAGAGATAGGGGTTTTTTAGTGGGTAGAAATCCCACACTATCACTTTACCAAAGGTGATGTCTTTAACAGATTTTTCCCCTATCGGCAAAAAAAAAAAAGATTCTTGTAAAAACGGTATCGGTTCCGTTTTAATTCAAGACAGTCTAAAATGGTATAGTGTCAAAATATGAATATTTTTTAAAAATGTTATCACTATCATCACAATTTTTACTCAGTATTAATGTACTTGTATTTAATAAAACAAACCAATTTGCTTTGCCTCCAAAACATTATCCGATAACGAAATAAAATATGCACAAATAGAAAAGGAGTTTATAAAAGGAGTTTATATGCATGTAAAAAATGTCATCATTATGTTTATGGGAATAAAATCATAATCCAAACTGATCACAAACCGCTAATTAGTATCATGCAAAAGGAAATAAATAAAATACCATCTAATAGACTTAAAAGAATTAGGTTGAAATTATTAATGTATGATATCAAATTAATTTATATAAAGATGATAAGTGTACATTTGGCGAACATGTTAAATGGGTGGCAGAGAAGACCGAAAAAAGAACGGCAGCACTGGCGAGAGTGATGCCCAATATCGGGGATCCGCTAAGTGTCAAGAGGCAGTTGCTATGTGGCGTGGTCCACTCAATTCTATTGTATGGAGCTCCCATTTGGCATACAGTACTGAAGGGAAAGAAGTATAAAGAGATACTGGAGAGAGCGCAGAGGAAAATTCTGCTGAGAGTAGTTAGTGCCTACAGGACGGTCTCTACTAAAGCAGTGCAAGTTATAGCGGGAATAATTCCTATAGAGCTACTGGTGAAAGAAAGAGTCTTACTACACGAGAGGATAAATGAGAACTACATGGAAGCTAAAAAAGGGATAAGAGAGATTATCATGAAAGACTGGCAAAGAGCATAGCAGGATAACGAATCGGTGGGTCAATGGACCAAAAAAATAATTCCCGACGTCGGTATATGGCTGAGGTGTAAACACCGAAATGTCGATTACTATATGACACAAATATTTACGGGTCATGGTTGTTTCAAGGGCTACACTTTGAGGATTGGGAAAACCGAAACTGACGAATGCATGTACTGCGGAGAACCGGACACGGCAGAACACACCCTCTTTCATTGCCGAAGGTGGCAGAGGGACAGGCAGGCTGCAAATATGGAAATAGGAACAAGGCTTACGGTTGAAAATTTGGCGACAACAATTACGGAAGAAAAACAGGCATGGAAGATAACGAAAGAGTTGATAAAAAATATCATGGGTAGGAAGGAGAAGGACGAAAGGAAGATAAGGATGGAATGATGAGAACACACAGACAGCAGCCATTTTGATGTAATGCTTAATAAGCAGTTCCGGAAAGGTTTGCGAAGAGATAGGGGTTTTTTAGTGGATGGAAATCCCACACTATCACTTTACCAAAGCTGGTGTCTTTAAAAGATTTTTCCCTTATCGGCAAAAAAAAAAAAAGATTCTAGTAAAACCGGTATCGGTTCCGTTCTAGTACAAGACAGTCTAAAATGGTATAGTGTCAAAATATGAATATTTTTTAAAAATGTTATCACTATCATTCCAATTTTTACTCAGTATTAATATTCTTGTATTTAATAAAACAAACCAATTTGCTTTGCCTCCAAAACATTATCCGATAACGAAATAAAATATGCACAAATAGAAAAGGAGTTTATAAAAGGAGTTTATATGCATGTAAAAAATGTCATCATTATGTTTATGGAAATAAAATCATAATCCAAACTGATCACAAACCGCTAATTAGTATCATGCAAAAGGAAATAAATAAAATACCATCTAATAAACTTAAAAGAATTAGCTTGAAATTATTAATGTATGATATCAAATTAATTTATATACCGGGTACGAAAATGATCATTGCAGACACTTTAAGTCGCGCATGTACAAAAGCGGAAAATAACGATTTTGATTCCGAATTAAATTGTGTAATTCATACTGTAAATGTTAGCGACAATCTAATTGAAAAAATAAAACTTGAAACAGAAAAAGATCAAACTTTACGTAATATAATGAAATTATGTCAAGAAGGTTGGCCGAATTCAAACACAAAACTTTCAGATGATTTAAAATTTTATTTTAACAAAAGATTCGATATATTATATTTAAATGATGGCATTTTGTTTATCGACAACAAAATTATAATACCTACTCAAATTAAAGACCTAATACTGAACAAAATACACGAATCATATATGGGGATCAATAAAACAAAAAAAAGAGCTAATTTGCTGTTTTATTGGCCAAATATTAATATAGATGTAGAAAAATGTATTTCTAATTGTAGAATTTGTCAAAAATTTAGAGACAGAAACCCGAAAGAACCAATGTTAATTCATGATATACCTACTTTACCTTTTGAAATCACTGGGTGTGATATACTGGAATATGCTGGTAAAAATTTCTTAGTTTTAGTAGACTATTTTTCACATTGGGTAGAATTAAAACCATTGCAATGCAAAATGTCACTAGAAGTTATTAATGTTTTAAAAGAAATTTTTTCTGTTCATGGAATTCCACGTAAAATGATTTGCGATAATATGCCGTTTGGTTCTTTCGAGTTATATGTCACCGATAGAGCGTACGCCATATTTAGTCAACTTGACTCAGTTTTTAACAGCAAGAACAGTTTGAGTGATCACAATAAACTCCTAATTTACAAAGGCATCATCAGGCCAGTTCTAACATAGGCACGTCCCGTTTGGAGCTCAACTTCTAATTCCAACTATGCCTCCCTGCAAGTTATTCAAAACAAAGCACTCCGAATTATCACTGGTTATCCCAGATATACTCCTGTGGTCTGGTTACATGATATGCTAAGTATAATGCCCATAAAACAATACGTCCACGATTTAACAGTTAAGTTTTTTAAAAAATACGATTTAAGTGAAATAAAAACAATTAGTGATATCAGCAATTACAATTTAACAAATAATTATAAACATAAAAGAATCAAACATGTCTTGAACATGAAATAATAAAATTGCAATTAAAATCATAATATTATGCAGTCTAGACCCTAGACCAGACAGACGTGCGTCTACACGATGTCTATATTGTGTTCATGTTTGGGTTTTTTTTTGTTAATTTTTTCCCATATAAAATTATGATAATAATTAATGTTTTGTTTTTTTTTATACTCGTGCAGCCGGTTAACGGAACGCTGCCGAAATCTTTTATGTTCATTTATTATTTTGTATATATATTTCAGAATAAATTTTTATCTTATCTTATCATATGGTATTATAAGGTTAGTTCATGTGAGCCAACTGCGGCGATCACAATTAAACGATCAAATGTATAAATCTGACATCAATCTGGATTATAAGAAAACGGTTCAAGAGGAAGATATGGAAAACGATAAAGGAATTGCAGAAAAGGAAGATGTGGGAAGAAGGAAATCATACTCAACACCAAAAGCAATCACAAGCCGTCCAGTTAGAATGCGACGGCCTCCTGATAGATTCAATTTTTCACAATTTATGTAATTATTTTTGATTTGTATAAAGAGGGAAAATTGTAATGTATATATATTTTTAAGTCACTTTTAACTGAACTTATTTTAACTATATAAAAAAACTCGGATCGCAGTGCTAAACCCTGCTGAAAATATAGTGTATTTGCTAATACAGGCAGAGTGGCTTTATTATGTGAACTGAAGTTAGTTTTTGGGCAAAATAAAAAAATTAACTCTTTCATACACCCCTTATAATTACGTTTTGTTCTTAACTGCAACTTTATTGTCGATCGAACGTCTAAACCAAATTAACAACATCTTTTAGTGAATAATTTACTATCTGCAAATTAGTGTTTTATTAAAATTTTCGGAGCACGTTTAAGCTGCTATTAATGGGATAAATTTCAATTTTGAAACGATTCTGAGAATTTTTTAGGTATTTTTGGACCCAAAAACTTTTTACAATCTCTAAAAACCACCCTTAAAGTGACCCGATTAGGCCCATTTTAAATAGGCTTCGTGCTGTAGCGGATTCCAGCGTGTGTACCAAATTTAGATTAAATATATTAAGTCTGTGGAGAGTTATCGTGCAAAAACGTAAATAAATAAATATATATGTATGATGTGAAACTTCGAGAAATTTTCGTCCGACCCCTAGGACCAACGCAAGAGTGTATGTGCCACGTTATGGCAAATACACTAATTATTTCTACAAAAATTATCGTCTTCCTATTTGTCAAAACACAACACCGTCGAAAATTTAGACAAACATATCGACAACCAAAGGATTATTTAAGTATATATGGCTGGATTACGAGTTATCATCTGCCCCAGCTATTTTCCAAAGACTTGTGGTACTGACGGGGTAGTTTATTTCATAGATAACAATCCTATGATCGCTGGGAATAGATCTAAGTATATTAAACGTTTAGATAAACGACCCACTATTATATTAGCGGCTTAAAATTTCGAAAAGAAAATAATGTAAATTCTTCAAAAATGACTATGTATTTGAGTCATGTGATGAATTTGGTTTAGATACTAATGCTGAAAAAGTAGATCAAAGCTAAAACTCCCAGTAATGTTGGCGAATTAGTCTTTTCAGGGGATGATAAATTTTTTGAGAAATTTGTATGTAATGCTTCCACGGTGTCAGCTCCTTTGTATAAGCGTTTATACATAGAGACGGAGTATTTGAATGAGGTAACGTTCACGAAGACAATGTTCAAAGTATTAAAACCCTGCTGAATTCTAATAATGTAATCAGTTTCCCATTAAGTTAACGGTAGGTGCCAGTTCAGTTGGACTTGCAGCATATGTATCCTAACGGTAATAAACGCTCAATTTCGTTTGCTTAGAGGACACTTCTATCAAGTACATATATAACTAATCAATACGCTATGTATCAACTATCAAGTGAGGAAAATTACTTTCAATTTGATAAAGATAGAAACCTATCACCAAATCTTGTGATCGGTGTCTCACGAAGGCCAATAATTCGCTCCATAGCAAACTCATTTTTTTGGTCTTGACCGAAAAACTCATAGTCAAGAATACAAATAGATTTCTTGGGATTTCTTTTGAATATTTTTTTTATCATTGTGAATTCACAGTAAATACAGAAAAGCGTCTATTGATACATTGCGAATTATGTATTTGATTGTTTTAGGTCACCAAAAATAGTTATCAAACAATGAAATCAAGTTCATCATTGCATTATTTGCCAATTTTTATTACAGAAAAAAATTACAGTACTGCTGACTATTAACGTTGATAATCTAACAAGAAACCTAAATAATACAGAAGAAAATTGTGAGCAGGTCACAAATAAAAACAAAAAGACTAATCTCAAATGAGGCAAAGAAGTCCACATTACAACCGATTTATCAATATTTAACACCAAAACATATTTTAGATTCGATTTCCAAAATGGTAAAAAATCGCAGTCAAACACACACACACTGGAAAGAGCAATTCATTATGATCACAATATAAAGTATAACGTTGTGTAAGTACCTAATCTACTAATAATAAATAAATACTCCTGCGATTATGGACTGTGACGTTTACTTTATAATCACCTTTAAATAATTAGAAAAAATGTTAAAATTCAAACACACAAGGTCTCCGGCTAACTGACTCAGCGGCGCTGTGTCGTGGTTTGAAATATTCTGAGCTACTATAGAATTTGGCTTCAAAAAAAAAAAAAAAATAAACATAGCAGACATAGATACCACCTACCACACGACAATTAAAACAAAATAACAAATACAATTTAAGTAGAAATTCATTTATTATCCCAAAATAACAAAAGAATTACTGCAATAGTTGATAAAAACAAAATCAGAAATATACCTAATCACCGCCCAAATGATTAAAAATGAACGACAGAACCACTAACGCTCTGATCAAAGATCAGCCTCTAGGTCCAACGAGGTACATAATTACTGCAACAGTCTCTGTGTCCCAAAATGTAAGATTTTATAAATTGTATTCAGCAAGGGAAAATAAATTACTAGACATAATATGACAAAGAGACACAATTGCGCAAGGTCCTTACGAAATAATATCATTGAGAAACTCTGCAATCGTTTAAAGTTTAAACGATTGCGAAGGTAGTAAGCTAGTAACAATACGTCAGCCTAATTCACTAAATAGGTAACATTAAAATAGTGCGTTTAAAATAACGGAAACTGTTAAACACGTATGTCCAATGCCCCGATTTGTCATTTAGAAAAACACATATTTTATAAAAACTACTAAGTGTTTGAACTGATTAGAATTATATTAATATTATTATCACATCATAATTTGTTGGAGTTATGTGCTTTTTTTATATTGTTTGCGGTGGAGTTGTGTGATTTTCGCTACTGAATAAAATAACGAGTGGTGACTTAGCTTCTTATAACGAATAAATATAATAAAGATTTTCAAAAATTTACTACTAATATTAGTAAAAATATATAATATATTATATTTTTTTTAATAGAAATGGCCACTAGAGCAGCTAAAATTATGGCTCTAGTCGAGAAGAATTTTAAAAATTTAGAAGAATCTCCCAATGTTAATAACAATGAAACCGATGATGTAAAAGACAACAAAAATATTGCAATAATTTCACTGCAGAACTGGATAATTCTTCTAATGAAACTTTATTTGGTTTTGAATCAATTAATTATTTCAACGATTACAACTCAGAACAATCATTACCGACTTTAAACAATAACAACAATGAAAGGGCTATTTATGATGTAATGAATGAAATTTCTGATTTAATCGAATTTGCCTCTCCAACGCTGCAAGTACAAAATTCTCCAATATTACTTGAACTTTCTAAAAAAGAAGAAGGCACTGATGTAACTAAAACAGTTGATTATAATTTTGGCAATTCGGAAATAGAATATCCAACAAACTCTAGCACGCAGAACGATGAAATTTGTTCAAAAAACGCAGGAGCAAATACAATTAGTGATGTAATTACTATTTCTGAAAATGTACAAAGCGTAGAAGCGGTTACTGAGCCAGATAAAATTGAACTGAGAAACACAGAAGATTGCAATATGAAAAAGAAAACGAAAAAGAAGGCATGTTGATATCAACGATCGGTCGAAATTTAAAAATAAAAAAAAAAAACAGAGAAGAAGGGAATGAATACCTTGAAAAGAAAAAATAAGGCAATGGATGGAATTATCAAATAAAAAAAGACAAAAGAAAAATGCGAAATAGGTGCAAATGTGAGAATTTAGACAAAATCTGCAAACTAAAATGTACAACGTTCTTAGAAGATGACAGGCTTAAGAAATACGAGGAATAATATTTTAGTACAGGTCATGAAAACAAAAAAATTTAAGTAAATTTGCTAGTGAAAACAGAACCCATAAAAAGGTCACCGGAAAAATGAAAGTAGCTCCCAAAGAACGTGTACCATTAATTACTTTTTTGAAAAGGGTGGTCAAAAATTGAGAGTGTGCAAAGAAATGTTCTCAAATACATTAGCAGTGAAACCATGGACAATACATAACTGGATAAAGAATTTGGGTATAGAATCGGAAAAGAAACAGAAATATAATACAGACAGTGTAAAAGAAGTTGTAAGTAGAAAAGAGAATAACGCCAGGAAGGAACGCGTCAGAGAATTTTTTGAATCACTTGCAAAACTTGAATCCCATTATTGTAGGAAGGCGTCTTCTAAATTGCACCTTGAGCCAAACTGGACATCTGAAATGGAGCTATATAATTTCTACGCAAATGATTGGCGTCCAAAATTAAATGAGAGACCCCAGTCAATTACTTAATTCGCTCACATTTTCGAAGACTTAAATCTCAGTTTATATTCTCCAAAAAAGGACGAGTGTGAGCGAAGATTTATATAACATTCACATCATAAAAAAGGAGGAAGGGAGAAATGAACAATATCGAGACATGATTATCGACGATAATCAGAAAATTTTTACTATGAATAACAGGCAGTCTGATTATGTCTTCACTTTATTTTAAAGCTAAGCTCACCGTACATAATTTCACAATATATAATAACAAAACTAAAGACGGTTATTGCTACCTATGGCACGAAAGTGAAGGGGGACTTACAGCTAATGTTTTTGCCTCAATTATATGTAAGGTTATCATAACTGACCATGAATCAATAGAAACGACGGAAAGAATTAGCATTACCTGTACATTTTACAGTGACGGTTGTACATGCCAAAACCGTAATTGCATTTTATCAAACTCGTTAATTAATTTAGCCGTTTCAAGAAATGAGTGGGGCGCGCCACCTCCACGTGGTCTCCGCTAGGCAACGGTCGGTTCCCTGTGTGAACAGGGACCGAGCGGCTAAGTACGCATACGCCCTTATATCCCGTCAGTAGCAGACAATGGGACACTCCTACTCTGCAGTGTGATCTGGCTACAACAACTGCAGAGGTTTTTCCAAGACAGCCCTTGGTGGACGGGTTTTGCCTGGTTGGTGGGTGGTGATGCAGTAGAACTCTTAGTTCATTCATGCAGGCCAGGAGGTACGCCCGCGCCTCCTGACTTTCGCTGACGGAAGGCGGGCATGGTTGACGACTTTGGCTTGTTTATGGTTACGAGTATTATATATAATGATTACAAGGAGTAAGATGCCTCGGACGGGCGGCGGCAATGGTTCCCCTCCGCCGTCTGGCGGCAATGAGGATTTGGCCGCAGGTGCGGGAACCTCTTATGCAGAAATGGCGATAACACCCGAAAGGGAAAGTCCGGAGAATACGACTGAAGTGGAGGGATCGAATGTCTTCGTCCCGTTTCCTCTGCTACGTGGTCTACACTGTGGCGTGTGTCTAACTGATAATCGACGCACCATGACTCTTACTGGTAAGGAAACGCTGAAACATCTTGCTGATTCTCACCCGGCGTACCAGGTGTTGTGGAAGTGTACTTCGTGCACTAAAACTTTCGCCAGGTTCACTTGTCAAAGTGCAAGGGGGAAAGGTTACCAGTGACCGCAGGTATGATCAAGTGCTTGGCTTGTACCAGATTATTTCCCTCTATTCGCAGTAGAAGCCTTCATGAGCGAGTGGCGCATCCGGTCCTCAGAAATGAGGCCCGCACGGCTCCCCCCGTGAAGGAGGGACCTCGTCGGCCTATTGGGCGCAGGGCGTCCATATGGTCTGATGACGAAATTTCCTTACTTCTCCGATTAGACGCGGAAACCACGGACAAATTTAAAAACAAAGCTCTTGCAGTCCACTTTCCCAGCAAGACCCTTAAGCAGTTAGCGATAAGAGACACGGACTGCCTTAGTTGCAGAAGCAATTGACGTTCGAGGGAAGCTGAGTCATCTGATTCAGACTCCTCGGACGAGTCATCTTCAGATGACTCGTTGGTTGCACCCGGCTTGCCGGATCTACAGGATCACGAAATCGAGGAGGCGGAGACTATTGAGGATCTATCTTCTCCGCAGGCGGTCAGGGTGAACCGCAGGGATTTGGAAGATCCCGTCGAGTGGCGTCGGCACCTTTTGCGCCGTGCGATCGCACTGTGTAGGACTAACTTGGCTAACTGTGCCTTAGATCGACTTCTTAAGTCGATTGGTCTGTTGGCCGGTAAAGTTCTTGATGGTATCGTGTCGCTACTCCAGGAGGAGGTCGACGCTATTGTCTCACAATTAACACAACTACTTGGGGCACAGACATCGGACAGTTCAGGTAGTGGAACTGTACACCGCCAAAGAAGGCGTAAGAACAAGAGGGTGACTAGGAACGCTAGGAAAAAGTTTTAGTACGCCAGGACTCAGGATATGTTTAAGAAATACCAGCGAAAGCTGGCTGACTTAATCATGAATGGGGACTCGGATACTGTCATGGATTCCAGCGATGGTCGCCCTCAAATCAACGATGTCAGGGAACTGTATTCAAATCTGTGGGGCACGGCGGGGGAAGCCAAATTCCCAGATATTTTTCCGGAGGAAGTTTTTCCTCTGAAAATTATTATGCGCGACACTTCCAGCGGATGTTTCAGAGCGCATTAAACGAGCTAAGACCAGAGGGGCGGCTGGTCCGGATGGGATCACGAGAGATGATCTCAGGCAGGCAGGAGTCGACTTTGTTTTAGCAGCTCTCTTCAACACCTTGCTTGGTACGGAGACGTATCCTGCCGGTTGGAAGAGTAACAGGACAAGTCTGATACCGAAGACGGGGAAAGATCCCAGGACCGCAGAAAATTGGCGGCCGATTACTATCGGCTCTCTCTTAGCCCGGATATTCTCCGGCATAATTGACTCCAGACTTAGAGGATGCATTCGATTTTCGGAGCGACAGAAAGGCTTCGTTAAGGAGAACGGATGCTTTGGAAACATCGCACTCGTTCACGAATGTCTCCGACGTATGAAACAGGCTGAGGGCGGTGTATGTTCGCTCCTGGACGTCTCGAAGGCGTTTGATACTGTACCACATGGTGCAATCAAGCCTGCCCTAGAGGCCAGAGGAGTACATCCCGCCATCGCTGATTACATCGTCGGGATGTATAAGAACGTGTCGACATCCATTAGTCTTGGTGGTCGAGATAGAGGGTTCGATGTAGAATTGCGGCGAGGTGTGAAGCAAGGGGATCCACTGTCACCGCTTGTGTTCAATGCGATCCTTGATCCATTGTTGCACAAGTTAACGGAGTCAGTGGAGGGAGTCAGGATTGGTGGTGAGAACGTGTCTGTGCTGGGTTTCGCGGACAATTTGGTCTTGCTTAGCAAGTCCCCTGAATCTGCGAGAGAGAGCATGGACATTGTTGTCCAATATTTCGCTTCACTGGAGATTAAATTATCACTCCCAAAGTGCGGAACTTTCCAGGTTGTGGTTGATCGTCGTACCTGGCATCTTATAGACCCAGACATACGGGTTGCAGGCGTCTGCATTCCATATTGGGATGCTGGACGGCAATTCAAGTATCTGGGGGTAAACTTTTCACCTTGGGTGGGCCTAGACAATAGAGATGCGCCGGATAGATTGCTTGCAGCATTCGGGCGTATCTCTAAATTGTCGTTAAAGCCTCATCAGAAGGTGGAATTGTTTTACCACTTCGTTTACCCGCGGATTAGGTATGTGTTGGTCTCGGACCCTCCGGCAGCGACGGTGCTTTCGCGACTTGACGCCGAACTTCGGCAGATAGTCAAGAAAGTCCTCCATTTGCCTGCGTCCGTGACCGACAGCCTTTTCTATACATCGGTGCGAAACGGAGGTCTGGGATTGCCAAGGATCACAAGCGACGTCATCACCTCTTTTGTGAAAGGAGTAGCTGACTTTGGAGAAAGTAGTGACCCAGTTCTTCTGGGTTTGTTTGAGGACTCCGATGCTGTCAGGACGGCCCAGCTTGGTGCGCGAGGTTTAGGACTTGACTGGCCTGTTACGGGCAGACAAGTTCTGAACAAACGTGTCAAGCTTAAGCGTGCTGAATTGACGAATTGGAAGAATCTTCATTCCCAGGGATCAGGAGCGGAGTATTTTGTTGATGACACCATCTCCAATGCCTGGCTTCATGATCCGAGCTTCCTCAAGCCGGAACGATATATCGATGCCATTCGGATGCGTACCAACACCTTCGGCGTTAGAGCAGTTCTGAAGCGTGCCAAAGCTGATGGCCCTGTGGATTGCCGAAGATGTGGTGAGGGACCCGAGACGCTTGGCCACGTACTCGGTAAATGTCCGCATTCGAAACCTAAAATCATTAGGCGTCACGACCAAATCGTGAATTTTATAATGTCGAGGATTCAGGTCAAGAAACCTCATGCGTCTGTACTAAAAGAGGCGTCTTTCAAAGCCAATACTGGGCTGCTAAAACCTGACCTGGTTGTAAAAGACCGGGACAGGGCTCTCATAGCCGACGTTACTGTCCGCTTTGAGAGTACCGACAGTCTGGAACGGGCCGCGGAGGAAAAGTCTTCTAAGTACAGACCATTGATCGATAAAATGCATGGTATTTTGGGGACTTCGGATGGCTCGGTCCTCCCCATCGTGGTAGGCGCAAGAGGCGCTCTACCCAAGTCAACGCTCAGCGCTTTGAGCACGCTGGGAGTTTCTGATAAGTCTGACTGGTTAACCATTTCTTTGATGGCTCTCCGGTCGTCGATCGAGATCGCTTGCGGGTTCATCGATGACTAGGGGTTGTTGAAGGGTGGCACCTCCGACGGACTTTTTGTTTTTGTTAACCGTACGTACGCTCTTTTGGTACGTATCAGTCAACCTTACCCATTATTGGGTAGCGAAGCGTCCTATGTGTATGACGAGCTTTGGACCTCGGTATTTCCGGGGGAAGTGCACGCTGCCCTTCTGGCAGCTGTGTAGTGCATAGCCAAATGCCTCGTCATCTAATTAGTGACGCGCATGAATGGATTAACGAGATTCAAGCTGTCCCTATCTACTATCTAGCGAAACCACTGCCAAGGGAACGGACTTGGGAAAATTAGCGGGGAAAGAAGACCCTGTTGAGCTTGACTCTAGTCTGGCACTGTAAGAAGACATGAGAGGTGTAGCATAAGTGTAGCATAAAGTCATAATCACCTTTAAATAATTAGAAAAAATGTTCAAATTCAAACACACAAGATCTCCGGCTAACTAACTCAGCGGTGCTGTGTCGTGGTTTGAAATATTGTGAGCCGATATAGAATTTGGTTTCCAAAAAAAATATAATAATAATAAACATAGCAGACATAAATACCACCTACCACACGAAAATTAAAACAAAATAACAAACACAATTTAAGTAGAAGTAAAAAAACTTCATTTATCACCCCAAAATAACAAAAGAATTACTACAATAGTTGACAAAAAAAATCAGAAACATAATCACCGCCCAAATGATTAAAAATGAACGCCAGAACCACTTAACGCTCTGATCAAAGATCAGCCTCTAGGTCTAACGAGGTACATAATTACTGCAGCAGTCTCTGTATCCCAGAATGTAAGAAATTATAAATTGTATTCAGCAAGGGAAAATAAAATACTAGACATAATATGACAAAGAGACACAATTGCACAAGGTCCTTATGAAAAAATATCATTGAGAAACTCCGCAATCGTTTAAAGTTTAAACGATTGCGAAGGTAGTACGTCAATAATAAAAGTAAAATGCCATTCTACTAACAACAACTAAAACAGGCAAGAATAGCAATAACCTATGTCCTAGACAACAAGAATAAAATTCAATATCCAAAAAATTATCGCCATTCAAGCGACCAACAATTGACTATCGTCACAAAATAACTCCAAAACAACAGTCAAATCAACAATAGCTGTCCCAAGCAGTCTTCAACAATCGATTTTGTTGCCGCATCAAAATTAACGGTCACACATTTATCGCGTTAGCGGTGCACTTTCAAAATCGCGAGCTAAATGACAAACGCCTACTCTCTCTCACACACGATGGGAGCGATGACTGCCTCTTTGTCGGTCAAATCATACGCCAAATGTTGCCAAGAAAATCGTGTCTATTGCTTGTTTGTCAAATTCACACTATAAAAATACCAAAAAATTCATATAGGCTCGAAACTATTTATAATTTCGGGGTAACAAAAATTCAGTGATATGGTAGGTAGTACTGACTCTGTAATTTAGGATTTATTAAGACTGTACGAAATAAATTTAAAAAAATAATTTTGATTCTACTCTATCCTCTATTTCCACGTTATTACGGTAGAAGGTCAAGATACTTGGCGAGACGCAAAAATAATTGCCTTGGCATGAACTGAGAACATTTATAAATCTTTATAATTTGTACATTTTATTAGTTGTAACACTATCACAATTAATTTTATTTCTGGTTATTTTTTTCGAATATTTGTTTATTATATTATATGGTTACAAGAATTATGTTTAAATTTGTCATATTACTCATATTATTACATATTCTTCGTCTATCAAACCAAAATTATTATTTTTGTTGGTTCTGTTTTACAAAATTAGGCGTCTAATTTATTTTTTTATAACGTTTAATAATGCATATTAGTATTTATTAGGCAGTGCAAGTTTAACACAAATTTAACAATTATTCGAGGTTTCGATCTAATAATAAAGTCTATTTGAAATCAACTTTGCTAATAGACACAGGTTCTCAAACAATCCAAATGTCATATCCAGGCCAACAGTTCGGGAATAGGTAATTTTTATTTTTCTTTCACGCCAGAAAAATAGGACACATTATATAAAAAAATTCGGCAGTAAGTTTAGATAACGAAAAATATCTCCAAATTTATTCTGAACTTGGAAACAGATTTCCAGTTAAAGAAGAAAAAATGTATCATGCCGTCAAAAACTTTGATTTTAACACATTGATCAACAATATATACATTTAATTTCACTTAATTGTGTTTCTTTTAAGCCCCTATCAATTGTTAATTGGATAGAATGTTATTGTTTGTTCTTTTAGTCCCCGCGCAATTTTTGTCATTGTTAATTACACAAGTTTCTTTAACGAACTGACACCACAATCTTTAGGTACAGTTTTCAGATGAATTATTCATGTTATTTTTTTCACTTTTATATTAACGATATTAACTTGTAAAGAAGTACGGTTAGATCTGAAACACAAAAATCTCAGTCATAATTGTTTAAATACACATATTTGTTTTACAAATCAGTATCACAGTTTTTACAGTTTTCAAATGAATTATTCATATTTTTTAATTTTTGAATTATATTTATAATACTAACTTCTACAGAAGCGTTATCAAGCATTTTCGAATTTTTACTTGCTAGAACGGTAGCACACGCCGCAATTCTTTGGGATGTATGCAGATATTATAAATAATTTTTGCTTATAGATTTTTTAAATTTTTAATGTCCTTTCGCACTGTTTTTAATTGTAGATATAAAACACAATTTAAATATCAACGATTTACTTTTTGTGAGTGAATGAAATAACTATAGCCACATACTTATTAAACTACGACGTATTTACCTATACATAGGCAGAATAAAATGCATATCATGATTAAACTAAAAGTCTGAAGAAGCACTTAAACACTACAATATTTAGAATTATACTTAATATTGTACAATACAAATCGTTTGCTTGGAAAATATTATATTCAACAATTTATACAATAAATTCCTACGTTCATTGAGCTTTCAGATTTTAGACATTATAGTCTCTTTATCATTGTTTAATTACACAAGTTTCTTTAACGAACTGACACCACAATTTTTACAGTTTTCAGATGAATTGGTCATGTTATATTTTTCAATTTTATATTAACAATAATAACATGTTGTAAAGAAGGACAGTTAGATCTTAAACACAAAAATCTCAGTTATAATTGTTTAAATACACATGTTTCTTTTAGCATCACAGTTTTCAAATAATTTACTCATATCTTTTAATTTTAAAATTATATTTATAATACTAACTTCTACAGAAGCGTTGTCAAGCAATTTTGAATTTTTACTTGCTAGAACGGTAGCACACGTTTCAATGCATTGGCTGATACGTATGCAGCTGTTATGAATTATTCTTGCTTATACATTTTTTAAATTTCTAATGTCCTTTCGCACTGTTTTTTAATTGCAGATACAAATCATAATTTAAACATCAACTGTTTATTTTTATATGTAAATGAATCTAATAAAAAGAGTCTGTTTGTAATCAAGCAATCCAAATGTCATATCAATGCCAATAGTTCGGAAATACGTAATTTTTACTTTTCTTACACGTCAGAAATATAGAACACATTATATTAAAAATTCAGCAGTAAGTTTATATAATAAATGGAAAAATAACTACAGTTTTACTCTGAACTTGGAAACAGATTTCCAGTTAAAGAGGAAAAAATGTATCATGCCGTCAAAAACTATGATTTTAATACATTGATCAACAATACAAACATATAATTTCACTTAATCGTATTTCTTTTAAACCTCTATCAATTGTTATTTGGATAGAATGTTACCTATTGTTTGTTCTTTTAGTCCTCGCGCAATTTTGATCATTGTTTAATTTCACAAGTTTCTTTAATGAACTGGCACCACAATTTTTACAGTATTGAGATGAAATGTTCATGTTATTTTTTCACTTTTAAATTTTATTAACAATATTGACTTCTAAAGAAGTACAGTTAGATCTTAATCATAAAAGTCTATTATAATTGTTTAAATACACATGTTTCTTTTACAAATCAGCATCACGGTTTTTGCACTTTTCAAAAATTAATTGCATACATTTTCTAATTTTTAAATTAATTATATTTACAATACTAACTTCTACAGAAACACTGTTTGCAGTTTCGAATTTTTACTTCCTAGAACGGTAGCACACGCTGCAATTCTTTGGGTTGTATGCAGCTATTATGAATTATTCTTGCTTATAGATTTTTTAAATTTCTAATCTCCTTTCGCACTGTTTTTTTTTTATTACAGATATAAATTATAATTTAATTATCAACGATTTACTTTTATAAGTAAATGAAATAACTATAACCATACACTTATTAAATTACGTCGTATTCACCTATGTTAAACAGTAAACTATAGATCTGAAAAAGCACGCCGTGGAACACTTGCTCTCTCGTACACGCGATAGGTGCAACAGCTGCCCCTTCGTCGGCCAAACGCTGCATATGAATGTACCAGGCAGATCGTGTTTCTTAACTTGTTCGTCAAAATTTACACTACTAAATACATTTATTTGGAAAAATGCACATAGGGTCGAAAAATCATTTTAATTTAGGGGCTACTGAAGAAACTGGTACACTACATACTTATTAAACTTGGGATTTTTATCACCTTTTTTAATTCACCTTCTTTATTTAATTGTTTTAATTTTCTTGTTCACAGGATAGAAGGCCAAGTGTGAATAAAATTACGCCATTAGATAAGATTGTAATAAGGTGTTTCAAGATTTATAATAAAAAAAACTAAAGGCATAATAGATAAAATTAGTTGGTATATAGAAAAACAAAATAAAGTAATAGGTTTAATTAGTATAGAAAGACCATATTGTATGGAATACGACAATGATGTTTTTAAGATATCGACTTTATTAGAATTTAGGTAAGAGAAAAAACTTGCATAGTTGTAATAAAGATGTCAGAATATTTTTATTAATTTTTAATATTGAAACTAGGTCTCTGAGGACGGCTGTGATTGATAGCCGAAACGTTAGACTTAAATAAAAAACTAATAAGAAGATTTGTTTTTATTTTGGGCCTTCTATCCTGTGAACAAGAAAATTAAAACAATTAGGATTTTTATTTATTTATGTCCAAGTACCCGCTAACCATAAATATATATAAATTTTAATATTGTCCAATTTCCTGCTAATTTTAAACTTAAAAAATTATGGATGATAACATTAATATTATTTTTACAATTTTCAGAAATGTTTTATAAGTGAAATATCAAATCTGATCAACGTGGCTAGCTCATTCTAAATTAGCAGATTTCGTTTTAATTTTATAGATTTGAGAACCGAGTTTATTTGTTATAATTGCAGGACAACATTCAACATTATTTATTTTTCTATGATCTTATACAATGACTGAATCGTCGGTTTGAAATTCGAAATTTATCTTTTCCCTATAATTTTTAACTTAATTTGACTGATTATTAATAATTCGAGGCTTAATTAAATTTGATTTAAAAGTATGACCCAAATATTACATTTTCTTTTCTCAATAGTCAACCAGTTATTTTTAAAAATATTAAATACGCTCTCCAACCTTTCTAAATGGAGTTGTCGTTTTTCAGCTGTCATTAAAATATCATCGAAAAAGCATACATCTTCTGTCCAGGACAACAATGTTTCCATGATTTTCTGAAAAATTCCTGGAGCGGAGGCAAGATGGGTTGAAATTGTGCAAACCGCCTTCTAATTTCATAAAAATATCTTCAATATGTGGCAGTGGGTGTTTATAAATACGAACTGCTTTATTAACGCTTACTTTAAAGTCGCCACATTATTCTAATTGTACCGTGAAAACCATTTTGATTTATCGCTAATTCATGTTATGCGATAATTGCGAACTATATTTACTGTTAATGTTGCAATAAGAGATGAATGTTTGTTTTTCTCGTCGGATAGCAGCCGTGATGTAATTACGAAGAGACTTACAGAATAGTCATTTGCTGCTACGTTTGGTTCTTTTGTGTGCAAGTAAGGCCTTTTCACGAAGTTTCATCATGATTTTGATGGCCGGGGTAATCCAGGGCTCATGCTTATGTTCGCAGATGAATGCTTATTTAACAAATCTGTAAAAATTGAATTTAGACACTGAATTTTATTATCGATACTGGATTTTTTTATAATTTAATTTCAATTTGCTAAATGGGCATCATTAGTGAAGTCACTCCAATTGGTGTTCTTAAAATCCCTAAAAGTATTATACTTGCAACTCAGCTTTAGAAAAATTCAAAGTGCACAATATAGGTTTGTAGTCGGTGATAGAATATAAATGGTCAACGCTACAATTTACAACCAAGGGTTGATCGGAGACAAAAAAGAAATCGATGAGGGATGCAGATTTTAAAGTTATGCGTGTTGGAAAGGGAATCATCTGCTGCATATTAAATGTCTTATAAATAATATTCAGAAATGTATATTCAATTGAGTTTATATTAAGGCTGTCCGAACGCTTTGAATTTAAGCCAAAAATAGAGCTTCGGCTGTCAACTGATTGTAGACTTCTTCGTTAACATAGTGCAAAAATTCTTTCTCTATAACGAAGATAAAAGACAAATCTAGGTCTCTAATGGACTACTTTTGCAATTTATGTACGATTTACTAGAAAAAAGTTGGCATTAATTGTGCTAAAAAAACACACGTTTTCAATGTCACACTATGACCTTATTCATACCTACTTATTTCACAAAACTGTTCCATCGCAAACCTAAAGTGACTCTTCCTTTTTCGGAAAACTTTTTTAAATCTTCAAAATATTTCCCAAAATTAGAGTAATCAATTGACAGCGACACCCTTGCAAAAAAAAAATTTAGCCTCGTAGTTGGCACTAGCTAAAAATTGAAACGTGCGGATGATTTGAACGAGACAGAGCTAAAGAAGGTCACACCCACAATGTTTTTTGCCTACCTCACCCCTCTCTGCACAAACAAAATTCAGAGCGTTCCGACAGCCTTAAGGAAACCAAATCAAAGGCAGGCAAACCTTAAAAAAAACCTGTTTAACAATGGCCAGTTTATTGTAATAGTAACAATAATTCTCAATATTGTTCACGTCCATTATAATTAATAAGTTTTTTTTATTTTTTAACGGGAAATTGAACAATTCAAATATAGTTAAACTGAATAAAAAAATTGCGACGTTTCGTTAAATCTTTTTAACTTCTTCAGGCACAACTGAAATTATTAAAAATACAAATTAGTTAATGAAATAAATATTTTTTGTTTAAATAGAACTGAAATAATATCTTTAAATTTCGTTTAAATATTTACTATTTAATATTTGTTGAAGTACCTAAATATAATATGTATTATTAGATATCTAAATTTTATTAATTGTATGGTTAACTAGTTAAAGGTATTATTTCAATTCTATTAAAAAAAATATATATTTATTCCATTAACTAATTTGTATTTTTAATCATTTCAGTTGTGCCTGAAGAAGTTAAAAAGATTTAACGAAACGTCGCAATTTTTTTATTCAGTTTAACTATATTTGAATTGTCCAATTTCCCGTTAAAAAATAAAAAAACCTTAGTAATAATAATAATTATGTATTTGTTCCCAATTTGTCTATTTCGACATATGATTAAATATTAGTTGTAAGAAATACAGCAGATAATAATATAAAATAGTTTGAAATGCTAAAATCAGAAATAAAAGAGTTATAGATATAAATAGCTGTAAACTAGTTTGGTATTGTACAGTACCCACTATTATGCAAAGTTTGCGTCATTCAGAAGTTCATTCTAAGTGTAGTAGCATTTTATTATTAAAATTTCCTTTTGGTCTTTCTAAATCAATTAGTATTTATTTTCTTTAGCGATACACTAACTTTATTAAATCAAGTTATCGCGTTATATTTAAAACTTTTTTTAAAAAACTATGTGTTATGTTAAAAGTACTAACAACATTCCGCTAGTATGCACTATTTTGACGTTTATAGAATTTTTTTTTTCTTTTTGTGATGCACGTACAAATTTACGGTTTTCGGATTTTTATCCTTACTTGTGGCATAAGACATTACTTCTTGCCAAATTTCATCACTCTAGGTCAACGGGAAGTCCCCTATAGGTTTTGATTCTCTTGTCAGTATCAAAATATGCGGGGCATAAACGACCGTATCTTTTGATTGCGTTGATTTAAAAGTTTGATTTTTTACAGTTAAACTAAAAAAAAACACGCTTTAATAACAAACCAAACTAAAAAGTAAAAAATAATTTTTGAGTCTTCCGCTCAGACTGCTGGCGTGTCCTGAGAGGGTATTACAAAGTACTGTTTCTAATACTATTTCTTCTTTTTCACATTATTTATTTTTTGTTCCATATACAGTGGACCCCCGGTAATCCGACAAACATTTTGCAGGGCAGTATCGAATTTGTCGGATTATAGAGTACTGCCTAAGATCCCCTATAGTCTGAAATTTTTTACAAAAGAGTACCTTGTAATCCGACAAATTACAGATCCAATGATAAGATTCTATATGTTATATATATGTACTCTGAACTTGTTCAATCATGCACTAGCGGGGATTGTCAAAAAAATATTCAATAATAAATAATAGACCATGTTGGATTACTGGGAGTGCCGCATTAGACAGGGGCCGGATTATCGGGGGTTCACTGTATTTGTATTATTTATCTCCGACTTCCAGTAACTTAAAGGCAAATCCGCGATTGTTCAAGAGCATTTTAATATTGAATTAATATTTTTATGGATCAGTGGAAGCTAAAACAAAATATTGTAACGAAAAACAGGAGAATTAATGTTGACAAATAAAATTACGGCTATGTGATTTGTATGAAAGTATGTGTATGCATATAACGTCGTTTTTTATATAAAAACAGGTAATCATCCATGTTCTATATTAAATTATCTGTTATATTTTTTTGTGAATGTTGAAGTAATTATGATTGATTGAAGCGAAATTCTAGCGATATTTCATTTTAGCTATACTTAATTTTATTCGGTGAAAGCATAATATGCTGAAATAATATTTATCAAAATCAGTAATATTTAAAAATGTGATAAACTCTGTTTTCCTGTTCTAAGATTAATTATCATTCAAAAATATACATAGGTACTAATACTCGGAGTCGAATATAACTATAATTTAATATAATATAATAATAATATATAATATAATAATAATAATATAATAAAATTGTTTTTTCGCAAAACAGGAAAATATTTTTCTTTGTACCCGGTCGAAAGGACATACATTAACCATTATATAAAAAGACTAATAACTTTCAAGTGAGCAATTTTGAGGTTATACGCAAGAACAGCTATTAGTTACTACTGGCTGACGGCAGTCTCCTGTCTCACGTATCGGTGTGCTGTGGTGGAATTATAAGTATCGTTGAATGTTATACTTTAATCGGGTGGTAACCAAGAGTCATCCGCCACAACAAGATACCATCAGCGTTTATCGTCTGACGGATAAAAAATATATAGAGGTTACGAATTGATAGGTCTCCTATAAGGACTACTGACCGTTGCGAATTATTTTGTAAAATAAATTAACGAAATATTTGATTGGGTGATATATATATATATATATTTGAAAATTCAATTATAAACAATACAATACGATGTAAATATAAACAGACGGTTCACTAATGATGTGATCCCGTATAATAATAATAAAAAATCAGATTACAAGAAGTTCGACAAATGACTAAATTAAGATTGGAGTAACTGAAAAAAAACCCTCACATCATACAAAGTGATAGCATATTTTAAATAATAATGTGATCATAAAATAACAAGTCGAAGAAAGATGCAGTCGATAGGCGTCCAAAGTCAAATCATCTCTACAGGATTGATTGGAAGTTAGGTGTTAGCAAGGACCCGAAGTACGTAAGTATATTATAATTTATTTTTATTCTTTTATATTAGTAGTTAGTAATGATACCGAAATTGAGACGTTAAATTGTTATTATGTAGGGAAACGACGAGGAACTACCGTCGATTGTACGATTATTTAGATGCAATGTCCAGAAGAAGATCGTCAAATAAAAGTTAAGTAAATCAAAATAATTATGAAAATTAATACAAATAAAGCTTATAGAAAAATTGTTACTCAGCTATAAGATCGGTCTTATCTTACAAATAACTCAACTTGTCGTAATAACGGTTAGGATTATTGTAATTTGTATTCAGTGGGTTTTTGTTGTATTATCCGATGGATAATATTTCCAATAAAAATGTAATCTGACATATTAACACATTAAAAGTCGCCGCACCAAATGTACGATAATAATTGATTGATTGCCGTAATTCGTGAATATAATAAGGTATGAATCCAATTATTATGGTTAATTGTTAGTTTCAATTAATTTATACTTGTTTTTTATCATAAATGATTAGTAAAAGTTTTAATATTTAATTTCAATTTATCAAGTTATATCAAGGAACAGTACGCCATTTTTTATAGATTTATAAAATTTTTGTTCAAGGTCACGTGGATTTGAGCCACACCCAAACTCAATTGATAAGGGTAAATCAAGATTCGAGCAATTAATCGAATGAAGAAAAAAAATTAATTTATATATATAACTATTACTTACTAATAAGCGTTTAGAAATATATTTTCTTAAATATTAACATGCATTAATCTAAATGACTATTTTTATATTTTAAATTTTATTAATAAAACTTATATATATTAATAATAAATGTTTACTTATCTAACAAATCCTCGATGGGAAGATTAATTTCAGGATACGTGAACCTCTGCAATAACTTATGTGATTCCGAGTCTACATTTGATTCACGGAGCAAGTTGTGGCTTTGCTGGACGACAAAATACTAACTTGTTTCGCGCGTCGTGGACACGTACAAGTTTTCGCGGAATAATCGAATTATCACTATTCATTTAAAGCTAAATTGTCTTGCTCTTGACAAGTGAACCAGAGGTTCTTATTTATTACAGAGGTAATAAATATGTCGTGTTCTGATTCCACGACAGTGCTTGAGAAAACTGTTTCGTCCCGCTGTTGTAGATAGCGTGCGAGTAATTCCAGCTGAGCATAAATGTTAAACTTTCTGCCTTAAAATCGTACTTTCGGCTTCGAATTTAAGGCAGAAAGTTTAGCACTTATGCTCTGTTGGAATTACTCGCACGCCATCTACAACAGTGGGACGAAAGAGTTTTCTCGTGCACACTGATACGTGAGACTGCCGTCAGCCAGTAGTAGCTAACAGCTGTTATTGCTTATAACCTCAAAATTGTTCACTTGAAAGTTATTAGTCTGTCAATGAAAATCCCGTCAAAATCAGTCCGGCCGTTTCGGAGATTAGCCGGAACACACAGACAGACAGCCAGACAAAAATTTTAAAAATTAGTTTTTTGATATAAGTACCGTATAGACTTTCATTAGTAAAAAACTATTACTAGTGTATTTGTCATATGGCAACATACACTATTGGCATCGGTCGGATGGCGGGACCAAAATTTCTCGACGTTTCATAACCTCCTAAACACTTAACACTGTCGGATCACTTTCACACAGTTTGTGCTGTAGCACAGCGGTAAGAGGCGAGGTAGGCAAAAGACATACTCTGGGTGTGACCTTCTATAGCTCTGTCTCACTCACATCATCGGCACATTTCAATTGTCGACTTTTGTAAATATAGGGTAAAATGGTACAAATGTTTTCAATAGTCGCATACATCATTCATAGATAAACAATTTTAAGTAATTATTGAAGATGTACGTACTATTTTAAAAGTTTTGCTTTTGGTTTCCAAAATAATATAGAAAATTAAACCCAGCATTCCGATGTTTATCAAAATGCAGAAGCCGGGTGTTCTTTCAATACTGAGGAAAATAATAAAGTTGAACAAATCAGTGAAAATTCTACATATTATATTGATACTGATGAGGTAATATTTCTTTTTACTGGGACTTTTTCCTACTGCCTTTCGCCGAGAAACGGTAATTCCTGTACCGGCCATCTTGATTGAGGTTTTCCATGGTTTCCCTCTATTAATTCCAGATAAATATCGAGGTGGTTCCTTATTTGAGGCCATGGCCAATTACCTATCAAACTCCTAGTTCAAAAATTACCTACCTTATCCTAATTTCCTGTAATTCCTTCATTCGCCCATTGCTATTATATAAGTTGAAGTTTAAGAAATGTAGAAAAAACGGGAAGTAGTAAAATGAAAAATAGTAATGGTGCGAATGGCGTCTGTTATGACATAAAGTCGAGAAACGGACGTTAAACGCATTATTATTATTATTATTATTATTATTAATATTTCTTTTTAAATTTAGGTAAATGCCTACACTGGCAGTACCGAATTTATCCATGAGTGTGGCGGGCGCATGTCTGGGGTCTCGTATATTTTTCTTTCATATAATACTAAGTACAGTGCTTATACTGCGACAACAATATTGGAACCTTATATATTGATATTATTAGTGTATTTGCCATATGGCAACATACACTATTGGCGTCGGTCGGATGGCGGGACCTAGGGGTCGGACCAAAATTTCTCGACGTTTCATAACCTCCTAAACACTTTGGCACCATTTTTAAAAATGTTTATATATATATGTATATATATATATATATATATATATTTATATATATATATATATATATATATAGGTATATATGTGTACGGGCAATAACTTTCGAAGGAGTTAATTTATTTTAACGAAATTTGGCACACATGTTGGAATCCATCACCGCACGAAGCCTATTTAAAATGGGCCCAATCGGGTCATTTTAAGGGTGGTTTTTAGGGGATGAAAAAAGTTTTTGGGCCCAAAAATACCTAAAAAATTCTCAGAATCGTTTCAAAATTGAAATTTAACCCTTTAATAGCAATTAAAAAGTGTTCCTAAAATTTCAATAAAATCGGCCGACAGGACCGGATTTAAAAATTTTCTGAAAACACTAGTTTGCAGATAGTGAGTTATTTCCTGAAAGGTGTTTTTAATTTTGGTGTAGACGTTTGATCGACAATAATGATGTAGTTAAAAAAAATGTAATTTAAAGGGGTGTATTAAGGAGTTAATTTTTTTATTTTGCCCAATAATCACTTTAAGTTCACATAATAAAGCCACAAGGCCTGATGTATTAGCAAATACACTATATTGTCGGCAGGGTTTTGGCACTGCGACCTGGGTTTTTGTATTTATTTATTTTCTCTCTAATGAGTGTCACGTTTCTAGCGTCGTTTGGATACAAATATCACCCTTCATCCCCAACCCCTGCGCGGGGATGACTTTGACATTTTTAATAGGAACACCTACTTTTTATCACAAATTATGATTTTTCGTTAAAAAATATGCATCATTTGTCTGGAACATTTTTTTATCCGATGCCTCCCTCAACACAATTTTGTACACTTTAATAATAAAAATTTTAAGACTAAAAATAAAATAAAATATTAGTAAAAAAACTTTTTGAAAACAAGCTTTTATTAAAATGTACTAAAAAGTGACTTTTATAAATTTTAGTTCATAATTCTAAAGCATGGATTGTGAATAATAAATGATCATAGAATTTGTAGCCCACGATTTTATAACTATGAATCTAAATTATTAAAAATTATTTTTTTTAACTTCCCGCTAAGAAAATTGAAAATTTCCAAAAATTGGGAAGTTATTGGTTTCACCCCGATTTTCGAAATTTGAGTTTTTGTCAGATCTCGACGTTTTGAGATCCTAGGAAGCTATTGTGACGATTTTTAAAATGATGTCCGTATGACTGTGTGTGTATGTGTGTGTGTGTGTGTGTATGTGTGTGTGCGTGTGTGTGTGTATGGAAATCTCTCATAACTTTTGAATGGGTGGACCCATTGAAACACGGATTGCGGCATCTGAAAGGAACTTGCTGAACTTAGACTTTCTGAAAATTGGAACTGATTCGGCCAGGTAGACTTTGAGAAATCTAAAAAATAAAGCTTTTTAGAAAGCAGTTTTTTAAAAATATTTTGAAATATTTTCGAAACTACCGTACTGATTAATCTAATCAGCTCTATTCTTCATAAAATAATGTCAATCGCCGCAAACCGCATCAAAATCGGTTAATCCGTTCGAGAGATATCGTCGGAGAAAAATTCTGAAAAAAAGTTTTTTCAAAATAACTTCTCAAATTTTTGTTTGATTGATTTTTTTGTAACAAGTTATTTTTTGTGCTTAAAAAACTGCGTCGATTGCCACAAACGGCACCTCGATCACTTGATTAGTTCAAGAGATATCGTTGAAGAAAAATTTTGAAAAAAAATGGTTTTTCAAAATATCTTCTCAAATTTTTGTTAGATTGATTTTTTTGTAATAAATTATTTTTTGTGCTTGAAAAACTGCTTCGATTTCCGTAAACAGCATCTCGATTGATTGATTCGTTCGAGAGATATCGTTGACAAAAAATTTCCAAAAAAGTGTTTTTTCAATATATCTTTCCAAATCTTTGTCAGAATTTTATAACGGTTTATAGTTTCATAGTTTTGGAAATACTTTGAAAATAAAAAAAAATCAGATGTCCTTTTGTTCCGAAGATCTGTCAAAAATAAATTAGGTAGCTGACAAGCATGCTTTGACTAATTTTTACGTTAAACCATATTATGTAACCATGGAAACAAATACCATAACCGTTAACAGAAATTTTATTTTATTGACTTTATTTTTTTTTGTCCTTGGTAATTGTTGGTTAAAATATCGCCGCATAATTTATTTCGTTTATTATTATTAAAATGTATTTTTGTTAATATAAGAATTGTATTTAATTTATTATATAATTTTTATGAATGTCATAATAATTATTTTAAAAGTTAAAAAATATTATGTAAACTGATTCTGTTAAAATTATAATTTTTTTTGTACAATAAATACTTGCTGTTTGAAACTCAAATAGTTAACATAAAATATTTTTTTATTTAATTAAACTCTACAAAGGTTATGGGCCCAGGTTGTGCCTGTGATTATAGTGAATTTATAAATAATATTAAATATTATCAAGTATTTAACGATGGCTTCTGGATTAAGCGTCATGATAGAAAAACTTTCTAAAGACAATTACGACACGTGGCGAATACATATGGAGGCAATTCTTGTTAAAAACAACAATTGGCAATATGCAGACGGTACTGCCATAAAACCAGAGAATGCAGCTGACGCGCTAACATGGACTTTGTCTGATAAAAAGGCAAAAGCTGATATAGTGTTAGCAATGAATCCTTCAGAACTTTGTCACGTACGTCATTGCAAAACAGCTCATGAAGTCTGGATGAAGTTAGAAGATATTTATCAGCCAAAGGGACCGGCAAGAAAAGCAACACTTCTGAAACAATTATTGTTTACAAAGATGAGTGAAAACGGTGACATGGTTGAGCATTTAAATACCTTTTTTACGACTGTTGACAAGCTAGCTGAAATAAAAATAGACGTCGCAGAAGATCTCTTGGCAATTCTTTTGTTATACAGCATTCCTGGAAGCTACGAAAACTTTCGGTGTGCAATAGAAACACGCGACACATTACCAACACCGGAAGCTCTAAAAATCAAACTTTTGGAAGAAGCTGAAGCTAGAAGAGGAATGAGAAAGGAACAAGAGACTCAGGAAGCATTCATCGCAAAATTTAAAAGAAATTCACGTAGTAATCAAGGAAATGTAAAGTCTGAAACTGAAAAAGAACAGTCAAGTACGAGCACCAATGATAATTCCACTGTCAATAGGAAGTCTTATAAGTGTAACTACTGTCAAAAACCGGGTCATAAGGCTGCAAATTGCTGGAAAAAGGCAGCAGATAAAAGACATAAAGCCTGTAATACCGAGGAGGAAGCAATGTTTGCCTACGTTCAGAAAATTGCACACAATGCATCAGTTGCTGACGCACTGAATACGACGAGCATGCTGAAAAACGAGTGGTGTATTGATAGTGGGGCCACATCTCACATGTGCAATGATAAAAACAAATTTTCAGTACTGAAACCAGTGGCAAATCAAAAAGTAAGACTAGCGATCGATGAAACTACAGACGTTGAGGGAATTGGAACTGTTCGTCTTACTGTGTCAAACGGAGGCAATGTTGGAACAATAAGACTTGAAAATACATTGTACGTACCAAATTTAAAGACAAATCTGCTGTCTGTCTCGAAGGCTGTAACTGGCGGAAAGGAAGTCATATTCACAGAAGAGCAAGCTATAATTAAAAATAAACAAAAGAAAACAATAGCTGTAGCATCAAGAAATAATGATTTATATTTTATTAAGCCGACTCAAGAAATTGCATCGACAGCAAAAGATGAGATGGGACAGCTGGAGAGTTGGCACTGGCGTTATGGGCACCTGAACGAAGCTGACATGAAAGCTTTAATATCGAAATCAATGGTAACCGGCATTACGATGAACTCAAATGAAAAGCTATCGATCTGTGATGTTTGCATCAAGGGGAAGCAAACTGTAGTGCCATTTAAACCATCTAAAAATAGAGCAAAAAATATACTGGATCTAATCCATTCGGATGTATGTGGACCTATGAGAATCCAATCCATTGGTGGAGCGCGCTATTTCGCAACCTTTATTGACGATAAATCAAGATGGGTACAAGTATATTTTCTGAAATCGAAATCTGAAGTCAAAGAAGCTTTTAAAAGGTATAAGGCCTTAGTAGAAAATTTGAAGGAACGAAAAATAAAAGTTCTCAGAACGGATAATGGCCTGGAGTACTGTGCGGAAGATTTCAATAAGGAGCTTGAAACTTGGGGAATACAACGGCAACGGACCGTGGCGTACACTCCACAGCAAAACGGGATTGCAGAGCGCATGAACCGAACTTTAGTAGAAATGGCAAGATGCATGCTAATACAATCCGATATGAAAGTTAGTTTTTGGGCAGAAGCAATCTCAACCGCTGCTTACTTACGAAACAGATGTCCTACAAAAATTCTTGTCAGTACTACGCCATATGAAGTTTGGTCTAACAGGAAGCCAAATGTATCACATTTAAAAATTTTTGGCTGTAAAGCATACGCCCTGGACAAAACGCCTGGAAGAGATAAATTTAAAGCTAAATCCAAAGAATGCATTTTCGTTGGGTATTCTGATGAATCAAAGGCATATAGACTTTGGGACAGCGAATCCAAGAAAATCATCAAAAGTAGAGATGTAAAATTCATTGAGAAATCTGTTCTAGGTGTGACAGGAAATCATAATATTTTTCTGGAACTCGAAGAAAAAGCAGATGAAGTGAAGGTTCAAGAAACAAGTCATGAAGAGGATCTTGAAGATGAAGAGAATTCAGAAGTTTTTGAACAGCTTCAAGAATCCAAGTCCGAAAAATTAGAAAGTGATAGTAGCGCTGAAGAAAATGAAAATTCACGAAAGCCGTCTAGCACTGCAGTTGAATCTGAAAATGTCATTTTCAAAAGAGGACCAGGGAGACCAAAGCTGGAACGCACAGGGAAGCCAGGAGCGCCAAGAAAAATTTACTCAAGAGCACGACATTATTCTTATCAAGCTCAGTTGGCCTATGAGGAAATCACCTGCCCAAGTGTTGAGGAAGCATTAGCTGGTCCAAATGCTAAGGAATGGAGACAGGCGATGAAAACGGAATTTGAAGAGCTAAGCAAGAGTGGTGCTTGGGAGTTAGTTGTGCGACCAGAGAATAGATCTGTAATCGGATGCAGATGGGTCTTAAGAACAAAATTTAATGAGGATGGAACCATTGAAAGAAGGAAAGCCAGACTAGTTGCAAAAGGCTATAGTCAGCAACCTGGAATTGATTACCGAGAAACTTTCTCACCGGTGGCAAGAATGAGCTCAATTCGCATTCTGGTGGCACTGGCTGTACAATGGAATCTTCAACTATATCAGTTAGATGTAGTGATGGCATTTATTAATGGGGACCTTGAAGAGGACCTATATATGGAACAAGCAGAAGGTTTTGAAATAGAATGTCAAAAAGATATTGTCTACAAATTAAAGAAATCTCTGTACGGCTTAAAACAAGCAAGTAGACAATGGTATGCTAAGTTGAATCAAATACTGGAGGAATTGGGGCTGAGATGTACGGATGCAGATAAATGCTTCTATTTCTTTAAAAATTGTAAGTCCATTCTACTTTTATTAGTCTACGTTGACGATCTTATCATAGCTACTAATAAATCAGAGGAATTCACAAAACTTAAAGAAAAATTAAGTGAGAACTTCAAAATGAAAGATCCTGGACGATTGAAATACTGTCTCGGAATAGAATTTAAACAAGATTTAAACAGAAACCTAGTCATTATGACACAGCATAAATATATTCAAGATATTTTGGAACGTTACGAAATGATTGATGCAAAGCCGTCGACTACACCCCTGGAACCAAAAATAAAATTAAGTAAAAATACAGAAATCGACAATAATCAAGAAATCACTTCGCAGACTTATCAGTCATTAATTGGCGCTTTAATGTATGTGACCGTTGGAACGAGACCAGACATAGCGTATAGTGTGAGTATGCTAAGTCGTTTCAACAACAATCCAACAATGGAGCACTGGAATGCTGCAAAAAGAGTACTTCGATACCTAGGAGGCACCAGTTACCACGGACTAATATTTAATAAAGCAACCAACACTCTACAGGGATTCGTCGATTCGGATTGGGCAAGCAATATAGATGACAGAATTTCTCAAACTGGATTCGTTTTTAAACTTAGTGGAGCAGCTGTAACATGGGAGTCACGAAAACAAAAGAGTGTAGCTCTTTCCAGTGTAGAAGCAGAATACATGGCACTCTCCGAATCTGTTAAGGAAGCAGTCTATCTACGAAGTTTTCTGAAACAAATCGGATTCATGAAAAATGACGAAAAAGGGATAAAATTATATTGTGATAGTCAAGGTGCTCAAAAATTAATGAAGAATCCAATTCATCACTCACGCACCAAACATATTGATGTAAGATACCATTACGTTAGAGAAATATATGAAAAAGGACTTATCGACATTGAATACTTACCGACAAATAATATGATTGCTGACGTGCTGACAAAAAGTCTCTGTGGACCGAGTCATCATAAATGTTTAAAGGGATTAGGAATAAACGATATACGCGTCGAGAGGGGGTTTGTTGGTTAAAATATCGCCGCATAATTTATTTCGTTTATTATTATTAAAATGTATTTTTGTTAATATAAGAATTGTATTTAATTTATTATATAATTTTTATGAATGTCATAATAATTATTTTAAAAGTTAAAAAATATTATGTAAACTGATTCTGTTAAAATTATAATTTTTTTTGTACAATAAATACTTGCTGTTTGAAACTCAAATAGTTAACATAAAATATTTTTTTATTTAATTAAACTCTACAAAGGTTATGGGCCCAGGTTGTGCCTGTGATTATAGTGAATTTATAAATAATATTAAATATTATCAAGTATTTAACGATGGCTTCTGGATTAAGCGTCATGATAGAAAAACTTTCTAAAGACAATTACGACACGTGGCGAATACATATGGAGGCAATTCTTGTTAAAAACAACAATTGGCAATATGCGCTAGTGTTAATATCTCTATGAAGAACGTATTTGACAAGGATGCCAGCTGCGAGGAAATGTCGCCTATGAATCTAGTTAAAAATGAAGTATCTGAAATAAATGATGATGACACACTAGGCGGTGACTGTGAAATTAGGTGTGAAGACTCAAATATATATATTGGCGACATTAAAATTGGTGTGATGGATATGAACATGGACATCAATGCGGAAAAGGAAACATCTGTCACTCTTAGCTCTGTACATGAAATTAATGAAGAAACGTCTGTAAACCCCGAAATAAAAACTGAGCCGATGGAGATCAATTCAACAGAAGGTATAGATAACTCAATAATCGCACACATTGATGATGTATCGAACAGTTTCGCAAATCTTCATTCTTCTAAGATAACAGAAAATTTTGATAAATATAAGAGACGAACTGAAAAGAAGTATCAATGTGACATTTGTAAAAAATGCTTTTCTAAACCATCGACTTTAAAGAGACATAATCGCGTTCATACTGGAGAAAAACCATATCAATGTGACTGTTGTAAAAGGTGGTTTTCTACGTCGTCAGCGTTAAAGATACATAATCGGGTCCATTCTGGAGAGAAACCATATAAGTGTGACGCTTGTGAAAAATACTTTGTTACATCATCGAATTTAAAAAGACACAGTTATGTGCACACTGGTGAAAGTCCATATCGGTGTGACGTTTGTAACAAGTGCTTTCCATCAATGTCAGATTTAAAAAGACACAATTACGTTCATACTGGCGTCAAACCATACCACTGTGACGTTTGTAATTCATGTTACTCTCGACCAGACATTTTAAAAAAACATATTTTGTTAAAACACTCGTACCAAGAAATAAAACTCGGGTCGCAGTGCCAAAACCCTGCCGACAATATAGTGTATTTGCTTGTATAGGGCCGTGTGGTTTTATACTTTTATCATGTGAAATTAAGTTTGTTTTTGGGCAAAATAAAAAATTTAACCCCTTAATACACCCCTTAAAATAACATTTTTTTTCTTAATTGTAATATTATTATCAATCTAACGTCTACATTGAATTAAATACACCCTTCAATAAATAAGTCACTATCTGCAAACTAGCGTTTTCATAAAATTTGTAAATCCGGTCCTGTCGGGCCGATTTTATTAAAATTTTGGGGACACTTTTTAATTACTACCAAAGGGTTAAATTTCAATTTTGAAACGATTCGGAGAATTTTTTCGGTATTTTGGGGCCCAAAAACATTTTTCAACCCCTAAAAACTACCCTTAAAATAGCCCGATTAGGCCCATTTTAAATAGGCTTCTTGCGGTGATGGATTTCAACACGTGGTCCAAATTTCGTTGAAATCAATTAACTCTTTCGAAAGTTATTGCGCGTACACATATATATATATATATATATATATATATATATATATATATATATATATATATATATATATATATATATAAATATATATATATATATATATATATATATATATATATATATACATATATATATAAACATTTTTAAAAATGGTGCCAAAGTGCTTAGGAGGTTATGAAACGTCGAGAAATTTTGGTCCGACCCCTAGGTCCCGCCATCCGACCGACGCCAATAGTGTATGTTGCCATATGGCAAATACACTAATAAACTAGTTTTTCAGTACTAGTGAGAAATGTTCATGATAAGACTCATTGCTACTTATTCAATTAGTGAAAAACAAAATTAGAACAAATAGCAATACGTATCAGCTATAAAATTAGTTAAAAATAAGATTGTGAAGTATGGTAATAATAATTTATTATAGGTAATTATAATGTTATTATAATTATCTCTAATGAATATTACACAATTATCAACCTCACCAATATGTTATTATCTTAAGAGTATTTATAAGGCTAGAGACTTTTCTTTGTATAATAAAAAAATTCACTACAATTTGTTTTATATGTATTATAATATTATTTCATGCCTCCAGTTTAAAAATGATTCTTGTATCTAGCTTAAGTTAAAATTGATAATAAATTTGTAAGATAATGGAAACCAAATAAAGCAACGTTTTAATCTTCAAAAAAATTTCAGTTTTGGGATTTTTTCCTTTCACCGAGTGTCTCTTTTCTGGGAGACTTGGCTATCTCCCTCCAGTTTTTTGACAAGGAAATTTTAATTCAGACATAGTAAGGAAGTAGATTTATTTACCACATTGACAAAAATAGTATATGGCAAGTCCATAAAAACATATTAAAATTACACATTAAAAAATTCTTGTACACAATAAAATTCTCTGTTTACCAGACCATTCTTTAACTTCCTTTTTAAGGCTTGCAGTGGCAATGATTTGATTTCATTTGACAGATGATTGTAGATTTTAAGGCAGTTGTAAAGAACACCTTTTTCAAAAGTAGTTAAAGAGTGATCTGGCAAACGAAAGTCACTGTTTGCCCTAGTATTATAGTTATGTAACAATTGGTAGTTACTAAAATAGCTAAAATGCTCTTTCACAAACACAATACATTCATATATGTAAACAGAAGGCAATGTCATGAGCCCCTCTGCATGTGTCTCTAGGATTTATTTTGGCCAGAATGCGAACACATTTTTTTGTGCTTTAAAGATTAAATCAGTATTTGCAGCACCCCAAAAAATAATCCCATATTTCATTTTTGAGTAAAAATTACCAAAATACATAGTTTTTATTGTCCTATTATCCTACGTATAGCATATATACAACTACCAAATTGTTTTACTAACACATTGATATGCTTGCACCACTTGATATGCTGATCCACAAAAATGCCTAGAAATTTGACATCAGTCGAAAAATCAACTTTGTTATATATTCGCAAATGATTTAAAATGCCTTTACTAAGACATCATAGCTATAGTTTTTATGTCAATAGTCTGGACAAAAACCAGCGTTCAAGAATAACTTTCCCGGTCGCAAGTTACAATCAATAAATTCTTGGGTGGATAATGGAACTGTAGTATATAAATTGAAAGGTCTGACAGGACAATTGATTCTCCTTGTCTGTTTCTCTTAATCTGCATTACAGGATACATTATAACTTTGGTTATATTGGTATACAAATTACGACAGTTTAGTGGTGGGTCGATGGCAATTTTAGCATCAACGAAGCGTTAGCTTTGTGCCAGTCGGCTAGTTGAAAAATCAATTCAATCAACCTGCCCAAAAAGCAAATCCTTAAAGTTCCTTAGAAATGAATCATATTACAAAGTTGAATATAATTTTTTTTAAATCGGTACAATCGTAAACTGAAAAAATATTGAATATTTTTTAAAAAAGCACCAAAAGCGTAAGATGATAAAGTTATGAGGTTGGCACCAATTTTTTAAAGAGCATAGCTACATAAAAAGATATAGAATTAAATTTTAGCGACGTTCTCAAAACTGTTTTGCTTTTTAGACGTCTTTTTTTTAAATTATTTTTTGAGTTTTAACTCGGGTGTTACTTACACATGTGTTAAAACCCGAAGAATATTAATTTTCGGGCTTAAACGGTAACACATTAATAAAAATATACAATTAAAATAAATATTGTAAATGTTCCAATTTGCTTTTGGGATCATTGGATTTCTTTAGAAAATTTATGATAAAAGCACAACGTCTTATTCCAATAAAAGAATGGATTACATAATCGAAAACGATTACGTAGAATGTTTTTAAGTTGACTCTCTTTTATGGAATCAGTAGCAACCACGAGGTTTAAAGTTGGCATTTTTCAAAATAAATTGACTTACATTGAAGACGCCACAGTGATGCGTACGATATCTGCCCGGATAATTCAATGCAGTTTTCATCAACTGAGTTTTCAAGCTCGGTTTCGCTTTTAAGAAGTACTCCAAGGTACTATCACAATAATTATATATTTCTCTCTTTATTATCCCCCGACACATATATTCGGATTTTTCAGTATCTTCTAGCAAAACGTTACACCAATATCTGACAATAAGTTTTTGATTTTGTGTCAAATTCGGAGCACTGTTTTGCACTTCATGGATCAAGTTTGGTCCACACTGTTCCCAAAAACGCCTTATTGTATTCTCACACCAGTAAAGACAAGCCAACAAAAAACGATTTAAAACACTGACGGATTCGTTGCTGAAGACATGTTTTTTTATTGTCTATTTTGTAAGTAAACATTCGCGGTGTCAGAAACACGCTGAATGATCGACATTTAAGCCGGCCTGAAATATTGATTTATCTACAACGAAACGAAAGCTCACGCATACGCGATATACAAAAATAAATTCTAAAATTTGAAGTCAATTCTTGATTTGATGTATTGCATTTAATAGACAAATTGAATTTTGACTGCATAAATATTTTATTTATAAACCAAATTGTAGGTACTTTTGAACTAGATTTTTTCAAGTGTTCTTCTAACTGTGAGCCCGTCACCACATCGTCTTTGACAAATGTCTAGTGCAGTTGTACACGACACGACAGGTAGAAATACCAATGGACCACGTCGTACAAGCTCGGCCAAGAAGTTTTACAATATGTAATAAACGACCATATAGTCAGTCGCGGTTCATATTTTTGTGTTGCTACTGGAAAAAAATATCGGTTTTCGAAACTAAGAATTTTATATCGATATATTAAATATTGACCAAAGACATCGTTATATCAAATACAAAATATCGATATTTTTTTAACATCCCTAATTTAAACTTCTCTCAATTCTTGGTCTGATGTATTTAATTTAATAGACAAATTGACTATATAAATATTTTATTTATGAACCAAATTGTAAGTATTTTTGGACAAGATTTTTTCGAGTGTCCTTCTACCTGTGAGTAGCCTACAAGAATACTTCGCCTTTGACAAATGTCTATCGCAGCTGTAGACGAAACGACATACCAATGGACCACGTCGTACAAGCTCGGAAGGCAAGAATTTTTACAACGCCGGCCGTGAAAGTCTACACACTTATCAATACTATTTTTTACAAAATTGGGAACAAATCTAGTCCAAAAGTACCTACAATTTGGTTCATAAATACAATATTTATACAGTCAAAAGTCAATTTGTCTATTATATGGCATTATTGCCATGCAGTAACATAAACTTTTCCTTTTCGAACTTTGCTAATACTTAGTTGACGATCTTTTAACACCTGCAACAGCTTACAGTTTTGATATTAAATATCTAAATATTGATAAATAACCATACGCTCTTGTAGGGCTAATGACCAAAATTGTCAAGCGTCTATAATCTGTTTGTCTAGTTTTGCAGGGCAATACAAATAATAAAAACAGTGTTATTATTTTTACATAATTTATTATTCAATTTAATATTATTTACAAATATACAAAATTTCTAAATCTATATGTATACATAATACATGATCGTGTCAAAAGAATAAATCTAAAACATCGAAAACTTAATATGGTTTTCTTCCACACAGCTGTTTCACCGAAAGTCCAGTCCTCGCTTCAAATCTTCTTCGCATTCCGCGTCGTTCTCTAAATCTCGCTTGCATGTATTGTCGCCGTCTTTCGCGGCTATCTTCCGTTTGCGGGGCAATAAAAGGCGTCGCCTTAATTGCCAAGGATTCAGGATCTTCCCTTTCAGACACATTCAGGTTCAACTCAGATCGGTTCTTTCTCGCTTCAGACATCTCGAAAGAATGAAGAAAAATCGGAGAGGCATTTGCAGTACTAATTACGAAAGATTTTGATCGATTGTTGTCGACATTATTCGGTGGTGTTTCGGGCAACATCTTAAGACAAGGCGAATAATCGACATCAAATAAATTGTTTTTTGATCTATCGTCTGGCGACTTGTAGATTGTATCTTCTACCGGCGTCGAATTTTTTATCGATTGATCAAAATCTTTGAACACCGTTTGGGTTTCTTCCAGTGAAAAAAATAATCTCTTACTGACTCCTCGTGAGCGATTGTGTCTTCGGAATGCCATGGCAACTAATCTGAAATGGAAAAATGCAATTTGTTATATTTACACCCAATTTACGCGTTTGGTTTACCAAAAGTACCAATTTGTTCCAGCAATAATTTTATCACGTAACCTAAACTACACAACGTTCCCTTGCTCAACAATCGGGGCTGTTGACACTTTTAGTTCGATACTGAAATACCAAAAAATTCAGTACATCTTACACTTTTGCATAACAAAAGTAATTGTGTATTTAAACTGAAGTACGATACACACATATAAAATTACAAAAAATCAAATCAAATCAACACTTACTTGAAATTGTCCAAAATATAGGAAGATTTATTTACGTAAACGAAAATTTCCACTTAAAATATTTTTCACGTCTTAAAACTGCTTTTCACAAATAAACAATGTTTACTTGAAATATTTGAAGACTGACAGTGCAAATAATCGAATGCTACTAAAGAAATGTTTGGACGCAAAGGTCTTTTAAAGGTTTAGCAGGTATAAAAAAAACACTTGTCGTTGACCATAGAGGTAGGTACACAAACTAGGTTTCTATTCGTGAAGCAGGTAAAGAACTCGAGCAGACATCAAGTGCTCGCCTCTGATAAATTTTGTCTCTACATCCGCATCCGCCAAAATTCAACTTTCGCTTCTTTTTTGACATCCGCGACTATCGTTGTTGAATTTTTTGCGGATGCGGATGTGGAGACAAAATTAAGTAAAATTTATGTGGGATCACCCTGAAGATGTGCCTTATTAAATAAGAAAAGAATCATCATAATCGCTTTACAAATGTTGGAGACATGAGGTAGCATACATTAAAAAATATGCTTTTTTGACGTCATTTAAAAACGGATGAACCGATTTTAATAAAAACTACATGGGACCACCTGGGATGTATACCCTTTCAAACAAACAAAGAATTTTCCAAATCGGTTCAGGCGTCTTTGAGTAATCGGGGAACATACATAAAAAATAATTAAAAAATTAAAGATTTCGACGAATTGAGAACCTCCGCGTCACCGCACGGGTTAACATACATTTTATTTATTTTAATATGTGAAATGTCAACAATTTTGAAATTGAAACTGTCTTGTTAGTGCATTTGTCATATATGACACACAAAAATTTATCGACGTTTCATAGTCTTCTAAACACTTTGGTACCATTTTTGGAAAAATTAAATCCATTCTCAATGGCTGAATTTTTTTTGAAGAATTGAAACGACCATTATTTCTCGATCATTGAGGATAAAAATTGCGTTTTCATGTTTTGCCTTGCTCCCAGAAAAGTATTTTTAGCTTTTATTATCGTTTATACTGTGCAAGTGTTTAGTTTCCGTCGTAAGGTTTTCCTGTTCGGAAAAGCTAAGTTAGTCTGGAAATTTGGCTTCCATTTTAAAGCAAATAATGCTTCAATTGATCATTTTTCGAACAGGTTCTATTTAAATTTCTACATTGCTTACAAAACAAATTTTTTGACAATGCTTTCTGCAACCCAACATAGTGTATGAGTGATTTATACACCATGTTGGGTAGCAGAAAGCATTGTCCAAAAATTATTTTCGGATTGAAAGAGTGACATCTGAACTAATAAATATTAGGGATGTTGCAGATGTCTGCATTCGCAACCGCGGAACATTCGCTTCTTTTTTGACATCCGCGACTATCGTTGTTGAATTTTTTGTGGATGCGGATGTGGAGACAAAATTTATCAGAGGCGAGCACTTGATGCCTGCTCGAGTTCTTTACCTGCTTCACGAATAGAAACCTAGTTTGTGTACCTACCTCTATGGTCAACGACAAGTGTTTTTTTTATACCTGCTAAACCTTTAAAAAACCTTTGCGTCCAAACATTTCTTTAGTAGCATTCGATTATTTGAACTGTTAGTCTTCAAATATAGTTGAAAATACAGGAAGAACTGAAAGAGATGATAAATATCATGAACAATTATTACACCAAATGCTCAACATCTAATGTGGACACCGTTACATTTGAGGTTAAGAAAACAAGAGAATTTTTAAAATCACACCAAGATATCGTAATTTCAAAATCAGATAAAGGAAATGCACAAATTATTAATGGACGAAAGTACATATATTGTACTAAGAAACGACCCTACAACTAAATTCCAAATGCAGGCCAACAACTTAGTAACTAAATTAAAGGAAGAGAAGATAATTAATGATTTGACAGCAAGAAAAATGAAGACACATAACGCTAACAGTGCAAAAATATACGGCTTACTTAAAACACACAAACAGATACCAAGTTTCCGTCCGGTTGTCAGCTGCATAGGGGCCCCAAGTTATAAAGTGGCAAACTTTTTACATCAACTACTAACACCTTGGAACGAAACATGTAAATATAACATTAAGAACTCATTTGAATTAGTTAAAAAAATCAAAGATATTGAGGTACCAGATAAGTACTTGTTAATTTCATTGGATGTCATTTCATTGTTCACAAATGTTCCGAAGGAACTAGTTAATTTTGTCATTGAAAAATACTGGGAAAACATGAAGGAGTACGTAAGAATTTCAAAGTCACTCCTCATAGAATTAATTGACTATTGTTTTAATTCTAGCTATTTTAGTTTTAAAAACAAAATATACCAACAATTAGAAGGAACTAGCATGGGCAATCCGGCTAGCCCAGCGATAGCCAACCTAGTAATGAAATATATACTAGATATGGTGTGTGAGAAAACCCAATTCGAAATCCCAATGCTATTTTTATATGTAGACAATACGATACTGTTGATCCCCAACACAGAATTGCATAATATACTGGACTATTTCAACAATATACATAAAAAAATACAATTTACGATGGAAGTAGAGGAAGATGGCATTATTCCATTCCTGGATGTCCAAATCATAAGGTCAAATGATAAGAAACTGATCACGAACTGGTATACTAAACCTATGAGTACAGGTCGAATGTTAAATTACAAATCTAACCACCCATTGCATCAAAAGATCGGAACAATAAAAGGTTTAATAAACAGAGGTATTAACTTAAGTCATGAAAAATATCAGGAGGAGAACTATAGAAAAATAGAAAAGATATTAATTGACAATAACTATCCAAGAAGGCTAATTAGAAGATGTTTCGCACAATTCACAGACAAAACATCAAATCAAGAAGACGTAATGAACAAAAACACGGTTAATAATAGCAACATAAAATATTTCAGATTTCCTTACATCAAACAATTGTCTCAGAAATTGGATAGATGCTTAAAAGGTACAGGGTCAAAACTAGCATTTTATAATACTACAACAATAAATGATGTGTTGTTCAGTAAACTAAAAGACAAAACAGAAAAAGAAAAAAGAAGCAATGTGATATATAAAATCCCTTGTTCCTGCAACAAATGTTATGTAGGGCAAACGAGCCAACACCTAGGGAAGAGAATTAAACAACACAAAAATGATTGCAGTCACACGAACAAATATAATGACGGAAAAACGGCCCTTGCTACACACCACTTTGAGACGAAGCATGAATTCTAGTTTGAAAATACCATTATTTTGGACACTGAAAGAAGTCAGTACAAAAGGAATGTAAGCGAAATGATATATATTTCTATGTTGGATACAGTAAATTATCGAACAGACACAAACAAATTAAATAATGCGTATCTAAATTTACTTAATGAATATAAAGAAACTCAAAACTTTTAAACAAAGAAAATAATCTTTAACTTACACTGACGCCTAATAACAAATAGTGTAACAACATAACTATAAAATTGATAAAATAGAGGGACATGTGATTTACGTTCAAACCAACGAAATTAACGAACGAAAAGACACGAAAAAAGAAATAATAAATTAGTTTTTTATATAATTAAAAATAAATGACATTGCTCATGAAAATAAAATTAAAGTATCTTTCTAATATTAAATATAATTATTAAATTTGTATGTCAAATATATATATGCTGTGTTGTAATAAATTGACTCTAGTGTGTAAATTAACATTTAGGTATGTAGTTAATTTTAGGTTAATAACGAATGTATTTATAAAAATAAATTTATTAATTTCAGTGCCTTGAAAAAGACTAAATATTAGTCGAAACGTCGGCAAATAAAATGGATTAAGAAAGTATACACTACAATCATTTGTCTATTTTTCCCAAGAAATATTTTTACATATCAAAAGTAACAGACAGATTATCCAATACATTATACATAATAATTAGGTACAGTAAGGCCTCGCTTAACGCTGTTTCAGTATTTCGCGGTTACTTAAGAAAAATAAGTTAAACCACTATAACGTTTATAAAGAAAAAATTAAAGAAAATGAATTAGAATCATTATTTTCTAGAGATATTAAAAATCTGTCGTCCAGTAGTAGAAATATTGTTGTAGATAAATATGATTTAGGAACTTTACAAGTTTCGTACGAAAATTAAAGAAAACACTACATCATTTTGCGCGACAAACAGTGAATCGATATCTAGATCGAAATAGACCTTATTTTTCACAAAATTGAAACCGTATTTTAATATTTTCTATCTCGATTCTGTTTACAGAATGAGGAACCTGCGGTTGCTGGAGGATCGGGCGTAGCCCGGGCACCTCCACGGCCCCAGACAAACGTAAGGTATTATACATAATAATTAGGTACAGTAAGGCCTCGCTTATCGCTGTTTAAGTATTTCGCGGTTTCTTAAGAAAAATAAATTAAGCCACTATAACGTTTATAAAGAAAAAGTTAAAAAAAATGAGATTTTTAAAATCTGCAGTCCAGTAGTAGAAATAGTGTTGTAGATAATTATGAAACTTTACAAGTTTCATACGAAAATGAAAGAAAACATTACATCATTTTGCGCGACAAACAGTGGATCCATATAGATCGAAATAGACCTTATTTTTTACAAAATTGAAACCGTATTTTAATATTTTCTATCTCGATTCTGTTTACAGAATGAGGAATCGGTGGATGCCGGCGGATCGGGTGTAGCCCGGGCGCCTCCTCGGCCCCAGGCGGACGTAAGTTATTATACATAATAATTAGGTACAGTAAGGCCTCGCTTAACGCTGTTTCAGTATTTCGCGGTTTCTTAAGAAAAATAAGTTAAGCCACTATAACGTTTATAAAGAAAAAATTAAAGAAAATGAATCGGAATCAGTATTTTCTAAAGATTTTTAAAATCTGTCGTCCAGTAGTAGAAATAGTGTTGTAGATAATTATGAAACTTTACAAGTTTCGTACGAAAATGAAAGAAAACACTACATAGATCGATATAAACAATTACATACTCGGCACGAATCAGAACAAAAAAGAAACCAAATCGATGTCTACGCCAACTGAACGGGACAGATGACTTAATTTCTAGGAAAACTGTGTATACAGAAACAAATGAAAAACCGGAAATGCAATCCGTTTTAACGTCTAGTGTAAATATTTTATTATCTGTAATAGACCTTTTTTTTAATAACCAACGATTTATATCATGTAAGACTATAGCCTTTCAACCAATTTTCGTCTAATTCCGGTCTTAAAGTTCTCACGGAAAACGGCACTATACAGAATCGACTTCTCGCTAGTTCGACTCGCACTTGGCTGTTTTTTTATTTTTAATTTGCTAACATTCTTGTTTTCCCCCACTAAATCGAAACGCTATATTAATGTTTTGTGTGTCAATTCAGTTTACAACATGATGTTCCGGCGGCAGCACGAAGACCGAACGTAAGTTAGTCAAAGTCAAAGAAAAAAATATGACGCGACATAGTAATTCCCATTTGAATCCTAAGACAGCTTTAACTAAAATAAAAGAACGTGTGATAACAGCTTATTATATTCTTTTTTTCCAAATTAAGTATTTTATTTCTATTGTCATTGACGGTTTATAAAACAATTAACTCTGCGGCTGTATAAAAATATGTAACTAAACTGTATCTTAGTACAGTAAGACCTCGCTAAGTCCGCTTAACGCTGTTAGCGAGCATACTCTTGCTACGTAAGTCGTATGTTTTATTGAATTTTTAATTATTGATACAATGTTTTTTTTTTACAGCATTGCCAAATCTGTTCCGCGAAGACTGCCCGCGTGTCGGACAAATACGGCCCTTGGGTCTGTATGGCATGCCGGCTCTTTTTCGAAAGGGCGCGGGGTAATTATATTTTCTTTTATAATCTATAACGGATACAACTAAAAACTGTATGTATAATAATTCAGTTTTGAATAATTTAAAATGTAATTATTTTACAGCGCGAGCTCCACCTTTCGGTCAATTATAAAGATGGGGCGCGGTACTGTCAGTCATGCCGTCTCGACCGCATGGTCGAGCGTGGCATGAGGCTTGAGTAGGTAAGTTTGAACGTTTTGAGAAATGTTACGTTTTTAATGACTTTCTGTTTGTAATTTAATTTTCAACCCTAAAAAAATAAGCAAGTAAAAACAACTAAGTTCAGAAACGTGATTTTAATTTAGCACGGTCCATTGTTGTTTTAAAATAGACCCAACCTTACTTTCGTTTCAGTACTCGCACAAGGTGGCACTCCAAATTGATTGTGTCATAAGTTTGACGTAAAATAATTATTCTTTATTAATTTATTAATGATTATTAAATAAGTTTATCTAATGTGACATTTATGTTAATTTTTTATAATGCAAGATATTTATCTATTGTATTATCTATCGATAATGGTTTCATGATTTGAAAATTATTAGTTTAAACCACTGTATGATAGAATTATCATATAATTAATTTTGCTATCCAAACTATTTGTGACAATTTGTATAGAAATTATATTTTAATTAGAGTGAGCTATAAAAATAATCTTGGCTAGTTTGATTAATGCCTATATAATACAATTTATATAATATAATTTTTGTATAAATTCGCCAAAGATCACAAAAAAGACTGCCGAAACGTCAATACAATAAATACAACTTTAATAATCAGTATCCTATGCAACAAAGATTTTTTTTTACTAAATTGTAATAAATAAAGTCGTAACTGTAATTGTAATTTTTTTATGAAATTTTCATTTAAACGCGACGTAAATTTCAAAGTATGCTTAGATCGAATTAGCCATTTTCTTAATTTTTATATTTATCTGTCTATTGGTCAATTTCGGGTTACTTCAAATACCACTAAACCAATTTTTGCTGTAGTATATTTTGTTAAACATTAAGAAATAGAATCAACTATGATATTGCGTTTTAAAGCACAATTATGTTTATTGCCTAGTTCTGAAATAAAACCGTAAAATTAGCATGTTAAACTTATTCGAAAACAACAATATAACCAATAAACTGAAAAATTAACAAACAGAATAGTTTGTTTCGGAACTTATATTTCTAACACGTTTTATCTTAAGTTCCTTTCTAAAATAATTTTCGTTAAGTGCTCAATAAGATTTAATGTTGTAGCGGTGCTAACTTATGCACGCTACTGTACTCTTAAATGTTTTTTTCTTTTAAAAATAACGATACTAATTTTACTGTTTTATTATGTATATATCGCAGTCCTACTTCTGATTTTCATCTTTTTTTACAAAAATTAGATAATGTCTTGTCAAGTGGTCAAAATCAAACACGACAATATTTTTAACCGGATATTTTAATTTGGACTTTTCAACAAATAGTTTAAACTTGCAAAATTTTATTGAACTTATCTATTCACATCACTGTCATTACTCAATAGCTGAGCCCTCAAGGGTAACTAACATATTTTCAAGTAAGTGTATAGATAATATAATTACAAATTGTCAACAATATGACGCCTGTGTATTGCAGTGCAATATATCTGATCCAGAAGCGTAGCGTGCCTTGGCGGGGCCCCGTATAAAAATTTGTTTGGGGGCCCTTCCCCCGTTGAAGTAAAGACTTAAACGGGGAAATCCCGCAGCCCGCGATAATCGATGTAGGGTGTTGCCAACTTTTGAACGCTTTTTTGACTTTTGTCATTTCTGAAATAAAAAAAAATTGGAAAGTTTTTATTAATTTTTGCTTACGCACGTTGGGGGCCCCTGTGGCCCGGGGGCCCCGTATAATTGATACGGCATATACGGCGGTAGCTACGCCCCTGATCTGATCATTTCGGTACTCAAATTTTTGGGGATTTAACATTTAATGATGACATTTCTCCTGTACACAAAATATTTTTTTTTCTAAACCAAATATTAGCTATTTTTGCTATTTATTACAACATGAATCTTGGTCTCATGTTTTTAAGTCTGATGATGTTAATGCAAGTTTAAACAATTTTTTGAATGCTTTTAAATTTTATTTTAGTTCTGCATTTCCCAGTAACAAAAAAATTATAAAGAAAAAAAAATATCATCGGTAATTACATACCATAAAGTAAAATTGATGGATTTATTTCATTTATCAAAGAATGATATTCGTTTTAAGAATCAATATTTATCATATAAAAAATTCTATGAGGAGTTGTTGCGAAATTCCAAACAAAATACATTTGAGAATAATATAACTTCCAGTAAAAATAAATGTAAGGCATTATGAAAGGCAATCAATTCTGAATTTAATTTTAAAACTAAGTAATGTAGAGCACATAGAATGGGATGGTGAAAAAGTGTAAAAATTCAGGCAACCAATTATACAGTACTGCAACGTCATTTTTAATCCTATCAAGCTGCTTTATGCATACCGTGTCATGTCCATTTCTAGAATTTACCGATAAATTGTTAATTTTTTTTGTCGTAACAAATGATTTAAACTAATTACCTTATAAATTCTAATGTTTATGATCAAACTGAGGAAAATTGACACACTTGTTGTTTAATATCTTAAGTTACCATTGAATTTCGGTTTAATAACTTTTGTCTTTAAATTTTAACGAATTTTTGAATTTGAGTTTGTGTGACTCGCGCGCCATCTATCTCAAGATTTATGAAACTTAAGATATTAAACAACAAGTGTGTCAATTTTCCTCAGTTTGATCATAAACATTAGAATTTATAAGGTAATTAGTTTAAATCATTTGTTACGACAAAAAAAATTAACAATTTATCGGTAAATTCTAGAAATGGACATGACACGGTACTGACATTCAAGTGATGTAGTATAAGTTTTCTTTAAGTGGCAAGTTATATTGTATAAAAATAATGTTTAAATATCTTAAGAATTATTCAATTAACACAAAATTTTTATTAATTGATTATTAATTAATGACTAGTGCGAACAAACAATACAGGACATTGAATATCACAGTTATAATGGAATCACCCACATATAGTTGTTCGATATCAAATTGTCAACAACGCAGCTTAAATCGGTCAATTTGATATTGTAGAATAGATAGTTTTATTCCCGAAATTCCAGAATTTTATTCCACCAAAACCTAGCGAAAACTCCTACAGTGGTTTTGGAAAATGGGCACACGGAAAATTTGATTCCCTAATCAACAGAACAAAATTCCTATTCCAGATAATATTTCTTATAACAGGCCCTAGCAACAGTGCACGACAATCGAACAACCAACAAAAATGGATTTCCAGGAAAACGGGTTAATTTTCGGGAACGGAAATAATTCAGTCGTGAAGATAGCGGAAATTCAGGTGTAATAGCGAAAACAGGAACAATACAGCTTTAATAGATCCTCCAAAAAACTGAACTCAAGTCCGACAAAACAATATCGATTCTATTCGCAGTTTAAAATAACACACAAAAATTCAAATACATTGTTGTATGCCAGGAATGCGATAATTAAGAAAATAATTAAGTATAAACAATTACCACCTCCACCGAAATTAGTAATTAAGTTAAGATAAGAATTTAGAGAAGGAAATCATATAAATAGCGCACCCTCGAACTACCCCATCAGAATTATATTAGAGCTACACAGCGTTACACTAGAATTATTATATTAGAGCTACACATAGTTACATTAGAGTTGTACAAGGTAGTGCTGCAAGACAGTTGCTAATTTTAATTCTCCGTTATTAAATAAATCTATTAAATTGAAAATAACTGTTTATTCTTCAAAACACCTTCAAGAACAATAATAAATAAATTAATTATTATTCTTTACGTTCGAGAACAAGTGAACGGGAATAATTAGTTAAAGTAAATTAAATAAGTTTTATAAATAATAACGTTAAACTAAAGTGTCACGGAGATCCACAACAAAGATCTCCCTGGTGTCAGAAATCCTTTTATTTGGAGCACCTAAAGGAGGAATCCAATAAAAATTTGGTGTCAGAAGCTGGGATTATCAAGCTGCCTTCTCGAATTCTACCCAAGCGGTGTGAACGAGACGAATACTCAAGAAGTCTTTCGACAGCAGTTGCGATTCATCGCTTCATTGGTAACATCTACGTTCTCCAAGCTCCAGCCATCCACGGTGTCCACTACCCCAGAGGTCTGTGAACAACGAAGCACCCTAGCGGTGTACGACACAACACGAAGACGCTACTCCAGAAGTCTGCGCCGTCGTGAAAGCTACCCCAGAGGTCTGCAAAACAACAACACGAAAACGCTACTCCAGAAGTCTGCGCTATCGTGAAAGCTACCCCAGAGGTCTGCAAAACATACATATTCTATTCCTATCTTCAATGGCTTCCTCAAACCAAAATCCAGATAGCTCACAAAGAGATCTTCAAATTTCCGAGGACGAAGAACAAACTTCGACTCAAAGACTTAATTTAAATACTCTATTCAAATTTATTAAACCTTTCAATGGTGATAGAAAAACATTACAATCATTCATAATAAATACAAACAGCGCATTTCAATTAGCTCAAACAGAACAAAAGCCACCATTGTTCATGTACGTTGTATCGCAAATTTCTAGTGAAGTCATAAATGAAATTAATGTAAACGAACTCACTTCATGGCATCAACTAAAAACAATTCTAAAATCATACTATAGTACAATAAAAAATGTCACACAATTACATGAGGAATTAGGCAACATACGCCAACTTCCTAACGAATCCGTGACAGAATATTATAAAAGACTTGATCAAATAAAAAATGAATGCATAACTGCCGAAGAAAGTCAATTAGAAAACACAATCGACATTGACGCCATGAAGAGAATGATTCAAAAAACTGCCTTACGCAGATTCATTTTACATTGCCACCCACATATTTCACAAATGTTACGTGCTAGAGACATAACAAATTTGAACGAAGCCTTTTCGATAGCACTACAGGAAGAGAAAATTCACAATCTACATATATAATTTCCAACTGTGTGTCCGGATGTCCAGATGTCCGTCTGTCTTTCCAGACCCTCCAGAAGGCCCCAGCAGACTTAGGAAGTTGAAATTTGGCACACTTATAGTACGAAACACGGGACAGATCCTTACGTAGCCGGATTTTCGATTTTTTCCCCGGGGGTCAAAATAGGGGGGTTTTTAGAAAAAACTTCATAGAACATAATAGGCCATGAATGGGTGTTTGGTTGCCTTGGTTACCAATAACAAACTCAGAATCATTCTGATATCAAATGTCAAATAAGTTTGCAAATAATTACAAATTTTTTAATTAAGCTAATAATCAGTTGAAAAAAGTGTAGAATAATTGTGTGCGCAGTGAGTTATTAGTTTACAGATTATTTTTCGTCTTATAGCAGTAAAAAATATGAATTAAAGGAAACATTGAAAATAAGTATGAATATTACAATTTAGTGCAAGCGTCATACTTCTGTATGCAAAATATGAAAACCGCATTGTTCCGTCTACAATATGTTCAGGAGTCACAGTGTTGTCAGATATAATTATGGTCCAATATGTTTTTAACATATTCACAGTTTACAGCTTAGGTTTGAGAAAGTTTCTGTTGCTGAAACTATGAAACATGAAATTTGGAATCTACATATATTTCTTCTATAACCTAACAAACGGATATTCAAAATTTGTTTTTACAGATTGGGCGGTCATAAAAACAGCAATATTTTACTTTACAATTAATATTTAAAATTATTCTGATCAAAATTATTTTCTACTTTTTAGTGCAAAAGAAAACCATTGTTTTTAAAATTATTTTTTTAGTCAAATAATTTAAGTTTTTTATTATTTTTATAACTAACGATTTAGGTGAAATTCACTGAAAAAGGGTTTTGGGGGACGAAAAATCGATCAAGATAAGTTTTATTCTTGGAAGCCCCCGTTTTCTTACAAATTTAATCATTTAAGGAATTAGAAATGAGCAATTGTATCAAAATACTGAAAGTGAATCCTTTTAATAAATTATACTAAATGAAACGTAAATTATTTTAATAAAACAGAAGAAATATTAAGTAGGTAAATATAGTGTTAACTAATTTTTCAATAATTGGCATAAGGTATGTTATTTTTATATCATGGCGTATTAAACATTATCCTAACCTAGAATTTCGGCTCCAGAGAAGTGAAAATAAAAATGTGTTTGGCTTAGAACTCACTCAATTAATTTCAGATCGATTCAAGCATTTTTTAAACGAAAAGGAAGAAATGTCTACATACATTTTATATATTAGAGTGAGTTTAAATTGTTCTTTATAAAGATTTAGAAGCATTAAAAATGTATAAACTCGATTTTACGGAACATATCAAAAGAGAAAAACGGTACGTGAAAATTAATGCAAAAGGACCCTTGCACATAAATAATGACAAAATAGCACTTTTGTATGGAAAAATTTCACTGAGTGGGACCATACGATTTTTAGTGTATTTTTAGAGGCATTGACAGTTGATTGCTATAGAACAGTTATTAATTTTATAAACACAGTAATGTCAGTAACATATTTAGTTTCACTGAATAAATACTTGCGATTTTTGTTGAACTTTTAAACGCACTGACTGCCTAAACCTATTGTTACATAAGTAATATAAGAATTTTAAGGCGCGATATTTTTATAATAAATTCACCGCGGTTTCTAAGTATGAAAATTGGGTTTATATTTTTATTGACAATTTGAATTTAAACTTGACTCTTTATTACTGTCAAATCTTCGTAAATAATCACGCACAGTTAAATCACAGCCCTCACATGCCACAATTTTGCGACCTGTATGCGAGTTATTGTTATCGATCGAGAAACTCTAATATCATTAAAATGTATCTGAAATATTTTAACGGTATTTTTTCATTGTTTAAACATTTTTATTTGTTGGTTCTTTGTTACCAATTTTTTCAATTGATATTTTAAATGAGAAAAAAATTAATTAAAACATGTATAGATTTGTGTATACTATTTTTAAAATCACGGCAAATTAATACCATGTTTATTGAACTCTCCGAGCAAAGCTCGGTCTCCCAGGTACTAATTAATTAATTCATGTAAGTTTTTTGACATGTATAGACAATTATAAAACCATTAAAAAAATAATTTTTCGCCCAGCGTGGGACTTCAATTCAGGGCGATGCAGATTTGAATTTGACCCATAAATTTAGACTTCCTAGGTCAATGGGAGATAACTTAAGGGGATCTTCTAAAATATATATAAAATATATGTAAAAGAAAAATGCCATTTTGAATATTTGAACTTCAATTGCGCCTGACGGAGACGGGCTTAACCCACTAGTTACTATAATAAAAATCAAAGACAACATTCAACCACATGGTGTTCTTATTGCAAAAAGAACAACCATTCAACTCAAAACTGTAGGAAAAAGCCTCGTTCAATACCAAACACAAATCAAAATCAAAATCGAAATCAAAACACAAATACACAAACTAACAGCTTCGACCCAGGAAAATTTTGTAATTATTGCAAAAATAAGGGACACGATATCCACGAATGTCGCAAGCGTCAATATAACAACCAACAAAAACAAAATCAAACCTCACAAAATACTAACAGAAATTCTAATGTCAACCATTTAAACTTCACGCAATCCCCAGTGACGAACGCCCCACTGGAGGATCCTACAATTCAAGAGACGTTCAGCCAAATCCAATTATAAAACATATTTCAAATCTTAACATAAATCCAAATCAAAGAACACTAACATTCGAGTCAAATAATTGTGACCAACATCTAACCTTTTTAATTGATACAGGCGCGTCAATCTCGCTCATAAAACATGACGCCTTGAACCCAAAGAGAACAATCTTAAATATAAAAGAAATCGAACTAATATCGGGAATACATCCTAATCAAACAACCTCGACACTCGGATCAGCAAATTTAAACTTAGAATTTAGAAATTTAAAACTTAATCATAAAATCCACGTCATAAATGCTTTCAAAATTTCAACTCCTTATAATGGAATTCTTGGTGACGACTTTTTTCAAAATTTTAACGCAGAAATTAATTACAAGAACCAAACTATAAAACTTAACGATATTATCATGCCCTTAAATAATAAAATAAATGAAACACAAACAATAACAATTGCCCCAAGGTGTGAAAATATTATACAAGTACAATTAACAAAAGACTCCCCACAAGAAGGATTAGTTAACTTCTACAATGACGAAAACATTATTATACCTAATTGTCTAATAACTAATAATAACAACAAAGCAATTATCCCTGTTATCAGCTTAAGCAATCAGGAAAAGAAAATAACATTACCATTAATAAAGTTAGAAGAAATCGAAATTCCTAACGTCATAAATCAATTAGTGCATAACATCGACAATATAACATTAACAAACAATAAAGATTCAAATCGGTTAAAACTTTTGCATGAAAACTTACGCACTGATCACCTTAATTCAGAAGAAAAGAATTCCTTAGTAAATATTTGCAACGAATATAACGACATATTTCATTTACCTAATGACGAATTAACTTTCACAAACACTCTTAAACACGATATTCCTACAAAATCAGAAGCTCCAATATTCACGAAAACCTATCGATATCCTAAAGTTCACGAACAAGAAGTCAAAAACCAAATTGATAAAATGCTATCTCAAAAAATTATCCAGCCTTCTACAAGTCCTTGGTCCTCTCCTGTATGGGTTGTACCAAAGAAAGCTGATGCATCGGGAAAAAGGAAATGGCGACTCGTTATTGATTATCGTAAATTAAATGACAAAACCATCGGCGACGCCTATCCTCTACCCAACATCGAAGACATTCTTGATCAACTTGGACAATCTAAATACTTCACCACTCTCGACCTAGCTTCCGGATTTCATCAAATATTAATGAGTCCAAGAGACCGACCTAAAACAGCATTCACTACTCCACACGGTCATTTTGAATATCTCCGTATGCCCTTCGGACTACGCAACGCTCCCGCGACATTTCAGAGACTTATGAATAACGTATTAACTGGACTAACCGGAATAAAAGCATTCGTTTACCTAGACGATGTTGTAATTTATGGAAATTCTTTACAAAATCATAATTCTAACTTACGAGACATTTTCCAAAAACTTAGAGAACATAATTTAAAATTACAACCGGACAAATGCGAATTTTTAAGAAAAGAAGTAGCATATCTCGGACATATAATCTCAGACAAAGGTCTCCTTCCAAATCCTGAAAAAATAAAAGCTATCCAAGAAATCAAAGTTCCAAAAAATCAAAAAGACATAAAGTCATTTCTCGGTTTAACGGGATACTATCGCAAATTCATAGAGAACTTCTCTCTCATCACTAAACCTCTAACTAAACTTTTAAAAAAGGATCAAAAATTCGAATGGACTCCTAAATGTCAAGAATCCTTTCAAAAATTAAAACAAATTCTATTTACTCAACCACTACTTCAATATCCAGATTTCAAAAAACCATTCGTATTGACAACAGACGCATCGAATGAAGCCATAGGTTCAATTTTATTACAAGGACCTATAGGTCAAGATCTACCAATTTCCTATTATTCTAGAACACTCAATCGTGCTGAACAAAATTACTCCACTACTGAAAAAGAATTGCTAGCTATAATCGATTCTGTTAAACATTTTAGACCATATCTTTTTGGTCAGAAATTTTACATTGTAACAGATCATAAACCTCTCACATGGCTTATGAACTGTAAAGATCCGTCTAGCAGATTAGTTCGATGGAGACTTAAACTCATGGAGTACGATTATGAAATTAAATATAAATCTGGAAAAACTAATAAAAATGCAGATGCACTTAGTCGACCAATTCACAATGTTACAAACGATTTTAAAACGAAATTTAATGAATTTCAACTCTATCATCAAAAAACAGTCGATATCGTAGAACCTGATTTTGAAATCTCTCCTATCTCCAAAATCTCGAATCTTGTCATTCCTTTAGCATGTGATTTAAATGACCACAATATTGGCCTTGACTACATAAAAGAACAATTTCCAGACAAACAACTTACTAATCACAAACCCACAGAAATCATTACTTTACGACTACCCAAACAAACACTTTACCTAGTATTCATAAAACAATTTACATTAGACTCAAGCGATTACGAAACTCTATTCGAAGCATTGCAAAATTTAAAATTATTACTTGATTATAATAAAACAATTTCATTCTGCATCATCGATCCGACATTGCAAAATCCAAAAATAAAGCCCGATACACTTAACTCTATGTTACAATATATTTTTAAAAAATTTGCTTATAAACTATTTAATAATGAAAGAATTGAATTAAAAACACCTGAACTTATACAAAATTGTTTAAAAGAAAATCACGATCATCCTTTAGCCGGACATCAAGGTTTTCAACGAACCTATGAAAAAATAAAAAGACATTACTATTGGGATAACATGAAAAACGATATAGAACAATACATCAAACAATGTCCCATTTGCCAAAAATCAAAAACAAATTTCAAACCAAACAAAAGTCCAATGGAAATTACAACAACCTCCTCAAGGTTTTGTGAACGTATAGCCATGGACGTAGTTGGTCCTCTACCCGAAACAAATAACGGGAAACCTTTCATCCTAACTCTTCAAGATGATCTAACAAAATTCATTCAAGCTTATTCTCTTTATGAACATAATGCACAAATAGTTGCATCCAAATTTCTCAAATTCTGCACACAATTCGGCTTCCCCGAAACCATTCTTACCGATCAAGGTAGAGAATTTACTTCGACTACATTTAAAGAATTTAATAAATTAATAAACGTAAACCAACTCTTCACTAGTCCGTACTACCTTCAAACTAACGGTTCATTAGAACGGACACATCTAACTCTAAAAGACTATTTTAAATGTTTCACAATCGAAAATCAAAATAATTGGGATGAATATCTAAAACAAGCTGTCTTCTCATATAACTCTCATATACATAAATCAACTAACAATACTCCTTATGAATTAGTTTTCGGAAAAGATCCCAAAATACCTAAATCGGTTAAAACAAAAAATTACAATGACTATTCCGATCAAATAAAAACTAAACTAATAAAAATTAGAGAAATTGCCAAAACATCTCAATTACAGAAAAAGACGCAATCTAAACAAAATTACGACAAAACTCACAACCAAGAATATGAATTTAAAATAAATGATTTAGTTTTAGTACGCGACATTTTGTCAAAATCGCAACATAAGAAACTTGCTCCTAACTACAAAGGACCTTATAAAATAATTAACGTACATACAAATAAAACCGCAGATTTACAGATGACACAAACTAAAATAAAAACATATCATTTTAATATGCTAAAACCATACGTTTCAAACTTTTCAGAACATGACCCTGGACCTTCAACTAGCAAAAATGACTAGACACATACTATTACTCATTGCGATTCATTCCTTAATAATAAATTGTCACTCTTATAAATTAACTCCTATATCCCAAACTAGTGGAATATTCTATAATCATTTAGGCTTAGTAAAAATTAGCAATCAAAAATTTACCCTACTAACCTACACTAATCTTACTCTAATCGAACAACACGTAAAAGCATGTAATTATTATTATCAAAAATCAATTAACCTATGTAGTTATTTAGAACGCGAACACCTAAATACTCATTGCGGTAATTCGTTAAACGTCATTAAAAATACTATTCAAGAAACCGAACGTAACTTCGCAGTAATTGCGCATCAACTTATTCAAAAACGCAGAAAACGCGGTCTAATCAATGGAATCGGTAATGGATTCAAATGGTTATTTGGCACACCAAATGCAGACGATGCACAATTTTATACCAATTCCATCCAATCTCTTATAGATGGACATAGAGAAACACAAATACTAATGAAACAACAAATTAACATAATTTCATCCACAATTACTAACTTTAACACAACACTTAAAAACTTATATCAAAACACAGACATTATGAATAAAAATATAAAATTTTTCAATGAATTCGCAAAACGTACATCAACAAACGAGGCAAGGTTCAAATTCGAAACTGAAATAAACGATCATTTAATTCTCTTAAATCAAATAGTCCTAGAAAGTAGAAACATGATCCATAACTACTTAGATTCTCTATCTCTAATTAATCACGGAATCGTAAATTTTGAAATACTTAATCCAAATTCCTTATTAAAAGAGCTAAAACAAATTTCTAATCATTACGAACTACCCATAGAAGCTACTCTAGAAAACGCTTATATCTACTATAACTTAATACAACCTAAAGCGTATCTACAAGATAATTTAATGATTATTTCATTTTATATTCCTTTAACTAACTCTTTTGTTTATGATCTCTATCAAATGTTTCCTCTACCTTCACCTCACAAAAACGATCCAAACCTATATTCTTACATCGAGCCACAAAAACCTTTTATCCTTGTTTCCGAATCGAGAACTGTCTACTCATTTCTCAACGGCTTAGAAAAATGTCAAGAATATAAAGAACCACACTACATCTGCAAGGACATCGCGATATCAAAGCGAACTACAGAACCTACGTGTGAAATCCAACTTCTGTCTAAAACAACAACTACTATTCCAACCAATTGCCCAATCAAGAATATTATTGCGGAACTCGAAATTTGGCATCCGCTACGTCAAAACAACTGGCTTTTCATTCTCTCCAAACAATCGAGTCTACACGTACTCTGTCAAAATGAAAAGACTCAAGAAAAAATCATAAAATCAATTGGAATTGTAACTTTAGACCAAAATTGCAAGGCGTATACAGACAACACTATCCTAGAAGCAAAGGCAATTCTCACAACGGTGAATATAACGAATCATATACCACCAATCGATATCACTCAAGACGACTGTTGCGTAAAATTACAAGAAAACATAACATCTAACAACATCCACTGGGAACCCATAAGACTACAAAATTTAGATCTTAACGAACTGAACAATGCACAACATAAGCTCAACCAATTCGACGAAATTCTGCAACAACAATTAAATAAACCATTTATAATAAAGTACACATCATGGTTTAATACAATAATATCCTTCATCATAGGGATACTATTATTAATAATTTTATACAATTTCTTCAAATGGTGCGGCATCTTCGACATATTAAAACGCTACCTCTGTTGCACGAAATCACCACGAGATCCAGAGAACAGAATCAAATCATGTTGCAATCCATTTGTGCAAATATTTAATCAATGCCATCAACCAGCAGCTAGTGAGCCGCTTAGGCCAAGATATCAGTACGACGCCGAAATGCTAAATTGTCTCCAGCCATATACGCAAGACACTATCTACATTCCAAAACGAATTTCTGGACGACGATCCACACGCTCAGAAGATACCCGAAGCTCTACACCCCTTAAAATTTTAAGTAAATGACATGTACTTATATCAATTTTATTTTTCTCTATAATTTTAGCATTATTATTTTTAGCATAATTATTTTAATCACAATTAGTATCAAGACAATTTCCATACTCTCTAATCTTAACACTTTAGTCTAAAATTTTATTTTTTCAAAATCAAAATTTTAAAATACCCCCGGAGGTGTTGTATGCCAGGAATGCGATAACTAAGAAAATAATTAAGTATAAACAATTACCACCTCCACCGAAATTAGTAATTAAGTTAAGATAAGAATTTAGATAAGGAAATCATATAAATAGCGCACCCTCGAACTACCCCATCAGAATTATATTAGAGCTACACAGCGTTACACTAGAATTATTATATTAGAGCTACACATAGTTACATTAGAGTTGTACAAGGTAGTGCTGCAAGACAGTTGCTAATTGTAATTCTCCGTTATTAAATAAATCTATTAAATTGAAAATAACTGTTTATTCTTCAAAACACCTTCAAGAACAATAATAAATAAATTAATTATTATTCTTTACGTTCGAGAACAAGTGAACGGGAATAATTAGTTAAAGTAAATTAAATAAGTTTTATAAATAATAACGTTAAACTAAAGTGTCACGGAGATCCACAACAAAGATCTCCCTGGTGTCAGAAATCCTTTTATTTGGAGCACCTAAAGGAGGAATCCAACAACATATATAACTAATCAATACGCTTTGTATCAACTATCAAGTGAGGAAAATTATTCTGAATTTGACAAAGAGGCAACAGCAACCGATCACCAAATCTCGTGATCGGTGTCTCACGAAGGCCAGTAATTCGGTCCATAACAAACTCATTTTTTGGCTATGACCGGAAAAACCATAGTCAAGAATACATCTAGATTTCTTGGGACTTTTTTTGAATATTTTTTTTTATAATTGTGGATTCACAGTAAGTACAGATAAGCGTCTATTAATAAATTGCGAATTATGTATTTAATTGTTTCGGATCACCAAAAATAGTTGTCAAACAATGGAATCAAGTTCATCAATGCATTGTTTGCCAATTTTTATTACAAAAAAATATTACAGTACTGCTGATTCTTAACGTTGATAATCTAACAAGAAACCTAAAAAAACCCGAGTCGCAGTGCCAAAACCCTGCCGACAATATAGTGTATTTGCTAATAGAGGCCGTGTGGCTTTATTATGTGAATTTAAGATGATTGTTGGGCAAAATAAAAAAATTTTATTCCTTAAATACAACCCTTAAAATAACATTTTTTTTTCTTAATTGCAATATTATTATCAATCGAACTTCTATACCAAGTTATATACACCTTTCAGTAAATAATACACTATCTGCAAACTAGTGTTTTCATAAAATTTGTAAGTCCGGTCCTGTCGGGCCGATTTTATTAAAATTTTACGGACACTTTTTAATTACTACTGGAGGGTTATATGTCAATTTTGAAACGATTCTGAGAATTTTTTCGGTATTTTGGGGCCCAAAAACGCTTTTCAACCCCTAAAAACTACCCTTAAAATGGCCCGATTACGCCCACTTTAAATAGGCTTCTTGCGGTATATATATACGCATTTATATATATATATATATATATATATATATATATATATATATATATATATATATATATACAGGGTGAGTTTTAAGTTGATGCTTTTTTTTACAGCGTGTAAAAATCAAATAGACGAGCAAATATTTCAAATAGTTTTTTTATCAAAACTCAAAAATAAGAGAGAAACAGCCTTTCGAAGTTTAAATAAATTTTATTAAATTTTCTTTAATTTTGAGGTCGGTCCTGGGGTTATATTATGTTACTATGGAAATAAGTTGTTATTATCAAGTATGTTGGTGCTTATTTGAAACTGACATGTGTACCTATTGTTCTGTTTTTGAGAGAATTGTGTGTGCCTCAATTATTTTTGAGAATGGCTCATGTTTATAACGATAATGAACTAGTGGACATGTTATTAATTTACGGAGAGTGTCGTCAAAATGCTGCGGGTGCATCGCGATTGTACGCAGATCGTTTCCCCAACCGGATTCATCCGAACCCTCGTACAATTATGAATGTTGTTCAAAGGTCTAGGGAAACGGGTAGTTTACGGGAGCATCGTGGAGGACGCGCAGGACGACCGAGGCATCTTAGAAATGCTCAGCGGGAGGAACACATTCTGGATTTAGTGCATGAGGATCCAATGACAAGCACTCGTGTAATCGCTTCCCAGGTTCAAGTAAGTCAGACGAAAGTTTGCAACACTCTGCACGAAAATCAGCTTCATCCTTACCACGTTCAACGGGTTCAAGCTTTGAAGCCAGAGGATTTTCCACGCAGAGTCGATTTTTGCAACTGGCTTTTAGAGCAAAATGCCAACAACAACAACTTTCTAAGATCGACTTTGGTGATGGATGAAGCCATGTTTACCCGCAATGGAATTAATAATTTCCGCAACACACATGTTTGGGCTGTAGAGAATCCTAAAGCTGTACGAAGAACTAATTTTCACGTTCGATTTTCCGCTAATGTGTGGACAGGCATTGTGAATGGCATGTTAATTGGACCATTTATTTTACCAGAGCGTTTAAACGGCGCCAACTACTTGCATTTTTTGCAAGATATTCTCCCTGGTTTGCTGGAAGATGTACCTTTAAATGTACGAGGCAACATGTGGTTATTGCACGATGGGGCGCCGGCTCATTTTAGGCGTGAAGTTCGAGATTTTTTAGATGAACAGTTTCGTAACCAGTGGATCGGTCGTGGAGGACCTGTCGCGTGGCCACCAAGATCGTGGGACCTAAACCCTTTGGATTTTTTCTTGTGGGGGTGGATGAAAAGTTTAGTCTTCAAAAGCCCGGTTAATACACGCGAAGAAATGATAGCACGAATCGAAAATGCTTCCCAAATAATTCGCGGAAGGCCCTTATCGCTACTACAAGCATGGCTACGGCGCACGCATCTTTGTGTCCAATAAAACGGGGACAACTTCGAACAATTTCTGTGAATACTTGATAATAACAACTTATTTCCATAGTAACATAATATAACCCCAGGACCGACCTCAAAATTAAAGAAAATTTAATAAAATTTATTTAAACTTCGAAAGGCTGTTTCTCTCTTATTTTTGAGTTTTGATAAAAAAACTATTTGAAATATTTGCTCGTCTATTTGATTTTTACACGCTGTAAAAAAAAGCATCAACTTAAAACTCACCCTGTATATATATAAACATTTCTAAAAATGGTGCCAAAGTGTTTAGGAGGTTATGAAAGGTCGAGATATTTTGGTCCGACCCCTAGGTCCCGCCATGCGACCGACGCCAGTAGTGTATGTTGCCATATGGCAAATATACTAATAAACATAGCGGACATAAATACCACCTACCACACGACAATTAAAACAAAATAACAAACACAATTTAAGTAGAAGTAAAAAAATTTTATTTATCACCCCAAAATAACAAAAGAATTACTGCAATAGTTGACAAAAAAAAATCAGAAACATAATCACCGCCCAAATGATCAAAAATGGACGCCAGAACCACTTAACGCTCTGATCAAAGATCAGCCTCTAGATCCAACGAGGTACATAATTACTGCAGCAGTCTCTGTATCCCAGAATGTAAGAAATTATAAATTGTATTCAGCAAGGGAAAATAAAATACTAGACATAATATGACAAAGAGACACAATTGCACAAGGTCCTTATGAAAAAATATCAATGAGAAACTCCGCAATCGTTTAAAGTTTAAACGATTGCGAAGGTAGTACGCTAATAATAAGAGTAAAATAGAAATAAAAAACGGCAATAAATAATAACGAATATAAAATTATTAACAAAATAATAACAAACACAGGCAAAATATATAAATGGGTCGCCACTGAACACACTAAAAACAATTAATGTTTTCTTTCTAGAATTCTACAATTTCCGATCGCAGAAGTTCGGATATGGCATTTGTCGAGAAAATAAGACAAAATTTAACCATTGGTGAGGAATAAAAAAAAACATGTAAGAAATGAATAGAGATAATTATATCATGATTCCACGCACAGATCGAACATTCCTTATTAATTCCTATTTGGCGATCAGAACGCCATTCTACTAACGTCAACTAAAACAGGCAAGAATAGCAATAACCTTGGTCCTAGACAACAAGAATAAAATTCAATATCCAAAAAAATTATCACCATTCAAGCGACCAACAATTGACTATCGTCACAAAATAACTCCAAAACAACAATCAAATCAACAACAGCTGTCCCAAGCAGTCTTCAACAATCGATTTTATTGATACATCAAAATTAACGGTCTAACATTTTTCTCGTTATCGGTGCACTTTTAAAATCGCGAGTCTAGTGACAAACACCTACTTTCTCTTAAACACGATGGGTGCGATGACCGCCTCTTTGTCGGCCAAATTATACGCCTAATGTTGCCAAGAAAATCGTGTCTATTGCTTGTTTGTCAAATTCACACTATTAAAATACATTTATTTCAAAAAGTTCATACAGGCTCAAAATTATTCATAATTGCGGCGTAACATAGATTTAAAATGCTTTGGTAATGTAATTTAGGATTTATTAATACTGCACGAAATAAATTTAAAAAAATAATTTAGGTTCTACTCTATTCTCTATTTCAACGCTATTACAGTAGAAACGCAGAAATAATTGCCTGGCAAGAACTGAGAACATTAAATCTTTAAAATTGGTATATTTTATTATTTTTAACACTATCACAATTTATTTTATTTCTGGTTAATTTTTTCGAATATTTGGTTACTATATATTATATGGTTGCAAGAATTATGTTTAAATTTGTCATATTACTCATATTATTACATATTTTTCGTCAATCAAACCAAAATTATTATTTTTGTTGGTTCTCTTTTATAAAAATAGGCGTCTAATTTATTTTTTATAATGTTTAATAATGCATATTACTATTTATTAGACAGTGCAAGTTTAACACAAATTTAACAATTATTCGAGGTTGTGATCTAATAAAAAAGTCTATTTGAAATCAACTTTGCTAATAGACACAGGTTCTCAAACAATCCAAACGTCATATCCATGCCAACAGTTCGGGAATAGGTAATTTTTACTTTTCTTTCACGTCAGAAAAAAGGACACATTATATTAAAAATTCGGCAGTAAGCTAAGATAATGCATGCAAAAATAACTACAATTTTACTCTGAACTTGGAAACAGATTTTCAGTTAAAGAAGAAAAAATGTATCATGCCGTCAAAAACTTTGATTTTAATACATTGATCAACAGATACGGAATGTTTAAGTTGTAATGAAAAACTTGAACAAAGTGATTTAATAATAAAGTGTGCGGGAAAGTGTTCTCTAACATACCACGCTTTATGTGTAATAAAAAAAAAAAGTGAATACAATGTGCTAATAGCTAACAAAAACATAAACTGGACCTGTAATGACTGTCAAAATGAATTGTTATCATGGAGTAAAATTGATTCTTTATTAACTGCCATTGAAGAACTAAAAAAGGCGAACTCATAATATATTAGTGAAGTGAGTCAAATAAAAAAAAAAATATGAAACAATAACGGAACATATAACCGAATTTAAAAACGAAAATAAATCAATAAAATCGTTAATTATAACTAATGCCGATAATGCAGATAAAATACAGACATACAATGCGGATACACCTAGTGAGGAACAGAACAAGTTAACTAACAACAAATCAGAATCAGAACAAGTTAGAAATCTTAATAATACCAAGCTGTTATCGCCATCTGTCGAATTAGAGAAAAATAAAAAATCTGTACATAAAGACGGAAACGAAAATAAAACAGATACTACAAAAAATACAAAACAAAAAACAGAAGATAATGATACAGAGAGCTTCACGGAAGTAAAAAATAAAAGAAAAAAACAAACAGTAGGAACAGCTGACAATACAAATGCATTTGTAGGAGCCCCCAAAAGACTATGGTTATATGTAGGAAGAGTAGACCCAAAAGTCGAAAAAGATAAAATACTAGAATTTTTAAAACATAAGTTGAAGGAGCACCCAAATCCTAGGATTGAAATTGAGCTAATAAGAACTAATGCAGACACATCGTCGTTCAAAATTGGTGTTGATTTCTCAACTAAGGACACAATACCTGCCAGCGATTTCTGGCCGCGCAACGTCGTTGTCAGAAAATACAATTTTTTTCGGAAAACTGAAAGAACAAATAACAGAAACTTTGAAACATAATGAAACACTCCTAACGGTTTTCAACCATAACATTCAATGCCTCAGAAATAAACAACTAAAACTCGAGACAATGTTAGCAACAAACAACGACATTGATATCATATGTCTAAGCGAACACTGGCTTCAAGAAAACGAACATGTGACTCTAAAAAACTACAAAATCGCGGCACAATACAGCAGACATATTAAGCTACATGGCGGTTCAGCTATATATGTTAAGGACAACATCAAATATACTGTCATGAATGTCGATAGTACCAATTGCGAAACGCACTTTGAAGCCTGTGCAATCGAAATCACTGACTATAACTTCATTGTTATATGTATTTATAGACCACCCAGTGGTGATTTCGAAATATTTATTGACAATTTTGCCAAATTAATAAAATTAGTGAATGCAAAGTTTAAAAGTAAAGATCCCTATGTAACGATCTGTGGCGATTTTAACATAAATTTTCACACGTATAAAAAACAACCAAATATTTTTAAAGACATATTAACAACGTTTAACCTGAATGCTATAATTACTGAACCAACTAGAGTAACTCATCATTCATCTTCCTGTATAGACAACATAATAACAAACATGGAATACAAAAACCCCAAAGTAATAAAAAGTGACCTCTCGGATCACTATCCTCAAACGGTTAATTTAAAAGTAACTGGAATATCAAATACTGATGAGCCCCGCTATTATAAAAGAAAAATTACCGATGAGGCAAAACAAAACTTTATAAGGATGCTAACAAAGGAAAATTGGCAGGATGTATACAACAGTGAAAACTGCAATAATGCTTATCAGTATTTCCATGACACTATTAAATACAACTACGAAGTTAATTTTCCGAAAAAACTTTGTAAAATAAATAATAACCGTAAGGCAGACTGGATTACAAAAAAATTGCTTAACATTACAAAACATAAGAGGATGCTCTACGAATTAACATTAAAATCTCCTAACGACACGGACTTGAAGTTGCGCTACAAGAACTACTGCAAGCTGGTTAAACACGAAACAGATACGGCCAAACGCAATGCCAACAAACAAAAATTAGAGAATGAAAACTACTCATCAAAATCAATATGGTCATTAATAAACAACACAAAACCTAAAAAACAAAAAATACAAGTAGAAAAAATAAACATAAATAACGAAACAATAACGGACAAAACAAAGATCGTGAATAATTTCAACCTATATTTCAAGGATATTATAAAAACCTTAGGACTAAAAACACCAAACGATACATGTGAGGACATAGCTTCGAATGAAAAATCTTTCTTTTTAAGCCCTACAACCAGTGCTGAAGTGTATAATGAAATACTATGCTTAAAAAACAAACAATCTGTAGGATGGGACGAGATTCCTGTCCATATATTAAAAATAGCTGCAGACATTATATCTTTACCATTAACACATATAATCAATATATCGTTCAATACAGGTGTTTATCCAGACTTGCTAAAACGAGCCATTATAAAACCAATATTTAAATCAAATAATCAAACTGAAATAAACAACTACAGGCCGATTTCCATACTTTCCAACATTGGTAAATTATTTGAAAAACTATTTCACAAAAGATTGTTAAACTTCTTTTTAAAAAATAAAATAATATGTAAGGATCATTTCGGATTTATACCAAATAAAGACACCAATTCAGCATTAGTTGAAATTATGACAACAGTACTGACAGACATGAATAACGACATAAATTCGATTGTAATGATATAGGATCAGAGTAAAGCGTTCGACTGTGTAGATCATGGAAGACTACTATCTAAACTTACAAAGTACGGGATTCGTGGAGTCGCACACGAGTGGTGCAAGTCTTACCTCAATAAAAGGTTACAACGAATGCAAATATCCACTGCAGCATCAAACTGGGAAGAAATAAATAATGGAGTGCCACAAGGAAGTGTCCTTGCACCTCTACTTTTCCTAATATACACAAACGATCTACCTCTAAAAATACAAGCCAAGATGATAATGTATGCTGATGACATAAGCATCATTTTTAAGAAATGGAACGACGTAGCAGCAAATTTTGACTTGATTAATGATTGGTTTTCTGAAAATGGATTAAAACTAAACTCAAAAAAAACTCAATTTATACAATTTAATAAACGTAAAAACTTAAACAACTCAATAGTAAAAATAAATAATAATGATTACCAAATTACGCAAACAGTGAAACTACTAGGTATACATATCGACAGCGATGTCTCATGGACTAATCATATCGATCATCATTTGTTCTTGTATTTACTTATTACGTAAACTGGCAACATATACAGATAGGAAAACCGCTTTAGTGGCGTATTCTGCCTACGTCTATTCTATACTAAGATATGGAATCGTGCTATGGGGAAACTCAACAGACATACAAATTATATTTACGCTACAAAAATCATGTATCAGAGCAATCTTTAATTTGAAAAAAAGAGACTCGTGTGTAGAATATTTCAGAAGTCATGGTATCTTAACGCTAGCCGCTATCTACATATTGGAATCCGCCTTACTAGTTAAAACCCATCCAGAACTATTCATTTTTATTGAAAATACGCACAGCTATAATACAAGACAATATCGAGATACTCAGCAACCATTCTCAAAAAAAACCTTCATAAATAAAAGTATCTACAGCATGGTAACAAAAATCTATAATAATATACCAAAAAATATAAGAGAACTACCGACACCAAAATTTAAAAAAGAATTAAAAAAAAATCTTATTGATAAGGCTCCGTATAGACTGCATGATTTTATTAAAGACTTTTAAGTGTTCAAGCTTTTTTTAATGTAATTTTTTAAGTAATTGTATTTTAAATGTAACCTTTTGACATGTTTCATACACATTTACGTGTTCTACATGAAATAAAGATGGTTTATTAATAATATTATTAAAGCGAGGTCTAGAGTACCCGGATCCATAGCAACAACTCCCGTAACTCTAGGACAACATTTGGCTTCAAAAATTGAAAAATAAAAATCTGAGCGTGTGTGACCCCCTTTAGTGTTTGAATTTCATTATACATAAGAATGCAATACCGGGTCGTTTTTGCTTTTCATGAAAATAAAAGAAACATTTATTGCGTATCAACAAAATTAAAGCAAACATCTTTTCTTACAGTAAAAGTGAACGCACTATAAATTTTATATTATAAAAATTTGTGTATAATGACAGATAAGACGGCGTTTCTAACAGTAGACGCGAAGGTCCGTCGACAATTGGTTTCAAATGGCACGATGTTGAGACAGAGGATTTGTGTTTTTGTATAGTAAGAGAGAACGGATAGGATAGATAAAGAAATTTCTTGTTTAAATACATTTTGTTTAAGCAGCGTATTTGTCTATAATTTTTGAAAAGACAGTCATTCAGCGGCCTTGGTGCCGATCTGATCGACTACTAACGTTGAGATATTTTAACACAGCAAAATAAAATGATATATTATTATCGCCAATAATCAATTATTTATCTCGCAAATTTCGATTGATATTATCTGTCGCTAACCTGGAGGTGTTTTGTTGTTGACTCCAGTTTTATCTTATCTATCCTGAGATTCTATCCCGTTTATCGTGATTCCCGTATTTTCCTGGATTTCTGGATTCTTGGATAAATTCAATTGTTATTGATTGTTGTTAGAGCTGATAGGGAGTGTAAGCTTTCCGTGTTGCCCCTTATATACCTAGATTTAGGAGCGTTTTTCGAATAGGGAATATTAACCGTGAAATATTATTCAAGGACTCTTTTAGATTTTCGTAATTGTGTGGATCTGGATTCTGGAATACAGGAATACATTCCACAGTTTTTTAAAACTGTGTTACAATTCTATTTTACTTCGAACATTCCTGTGCATCGGTTCCGTGTTGAATAAAGCTTTTTGGCGAACTATTCCAGACTGTCCTGTCGGACTAAATAAAATTTCAGTTCGGGATTCAGGACCGAGAAAATATTCACGGAATGTGCATTAAGTTCAGTGAAGCCACATTTCTACATGGTGTTTTAGATCTTACGATTAGTTCCCGGATTTATCATTGTATGGTCATTAATATTAACGATTCCCATGACGTAAACGACGTCATATACAGGGTGTCCACAAAGTTACGTGTTTAGTTTTGCTGTGTTTTTGTTTTTTATTTTCTTTGTGTCATTTACGCATATCTCAATCAGGATTTATTCCCGTGACGTCAGAGATCTTATATACAGGGTGTACGAAAATTTACGGATTAATTATCGCCCTGTGAACTGTTTCTATTTATCGCAACCCAATCTTAAGTGTATCTTGACGGCAAGAATTTAATATACCGGGTGTCCGATAATTCCCGGATCAAGTATTCAGTAAGATATGTGTTTGCGTTCTGGTCAAAAGTTTTTAGCGTGTTATTCTTAGTGTTTCGTGTACTGTGTCTTATGCCTGGCCCTTCCAGGGTTGTAGTTGAACCATTTGGGTCTAAGCTTCCTAGTTTGGACTATCTAGGTGCGGCTATTTACGATTCGTGTCCTGGCGCCCTGGTAACTCAGTCGGAGAATACGTAAATGTTTTTTTTGAATATCAGAACCGATTTTGGTCAGCTACGTGTTTTCGTGTCTTGTGGTTGCTAATTTTCCGAGTGGTAGGTGGTAGGAAAATAAGTAGAATGCGAATATCTGAAAATCAAAAATGCCGTCCATAAGAAAAACCAAAGTTCATGTCAATATCTCATTATGTAGTGGAAATAAAAAAATTAAACCTACGCCACTGAAAAGACCTTAAAAAGTTATCAAAAAATGGTTAATGAAATTTTCAAATATTTTCATAAATAAAAAAGTTATGGCCAGTTTTCATAAATGGCAATTTTCACTATTTTCTGAATAAATTCATAGGGTGTCAAAATTCAATTGTTTTTTCGACGGGATGTTAATGAGCCCAATTTTCTGCACTACTTTGTCCATTTAACCGACTTTCTATCTCCACTAATAACAAAGTTACCCATGTTAGCCAACGTTCGGTGAGACAGCCTGTATATATATACATATATATATATACATATATATATATATACATATATATATATATACATATATATATATATACATATATATGTTAGATATTTTTATTAGTGTATTTGCCATAAGGCAACATACACTATTGGCGTTGGTCGGATGGCGGGACCTAGGGGTCGGACCAAAATTTCTCGACGTTTCATAACCTCCTAAACACTTTGGCACCATTTTTGAAAATGTTTATATATATATGTATATATATATATATATATATATATATATATATATATATATATATATATATATATATCTATATATATATTTATATACGTATATATATACATATATATATATGTGTGCAGGCAATAACTTTCGAAAGAGTTAATTGATTTTAACGAAATTTGGTCCACGTGTTGAAATCCATCACCGCAAGAAGCCTATTTAAAATGGGCGTAATCGGAGCATTTTAAGGGTAGTTTTTAGGGGTTGAAAAATGTTTTTAAGCCCGAAAATACCAAAAAAATTCTCAGAATCGTTTCAAAATTGACATTTAACCCTTTAGTAGTAATTAAAAGGTGTCCCTAAAATTTAAATAAAATCGGCCCGACAGGACCGGACTTACAAATTTTATGAAAACACTAGTTTACAAATAGTGAATTATTTACTGAAAGTTGTATATAATTTGGTATAGAGGTTCGATTTGTAATAATATTGCAATTAAGAAAAAAAATGTTATTTTAAGGGGTGTATTAAGGAGTAAAATTTTTTATTTTGCCCAAAAACCAACTTAAGCTCGCAAAATAAAGCCACACTGCCTGTATAAGCAAATACACTATATTGTTGGCAGGGTTTTGGCACTGCGACCCGGGTTTTTTTTATTATGTTATGACGACTTAGTGACTTTTGATATTTGACGAGTAAACGGACTGACGTGACATGACGAACAACTACGGAATTGCGGAAGAGGGTAAGATAACGGCGAAGAGAACGGACGTGAAGGAGTGAACTTGTGAAGAGAGACTGTGTGACAACGAGTGCAAAACTAGAGAGTTTATGAGAGTTACTGAGCGAAATAGACAATTAGTATCAAACAAATAACTTGTGTTCATTATATCATTATTCTAAAAGAGTTTGTATTCATTTACGTTATTAATTCTTATAAATAAACTATATATTTGTCAAAATATAAATATATATAACTTATAAATAAAAGTGAAGCCAACAAATATAGAGAGAAAATGAGTCGTGATCGTGAAAACGGTAGTTCTGAGGAAGATTTTCCTGGATTCGGACCGCAACAACAAAGCATGAATGAAGAAGCAAGTCAACAATTAACAATGATTAGCATCATGGAGAGAATGACGCAAGCATTAGCGGCAATAAATTCGCAACTACAGCAGCAGCGTGCATCGCCGGAAAGGGCGCCAACCCCTGCCCCCGCGTACTGCCTTGTACCGGATCTATCAAAAACAATTCAAGATTTTAACGGACATGGTGATCACGTGGAAGCTAAGGTATGGCTCGAAAATTTAACCAAACTTTCAGTGACGCATGCGTGGACCGACTCCATATCGTTAGAAACAGCGCGATTACACTTGGTCAAAGGTGCCAGAGACTGGTATTTGTCAAAACAACGGGAAATTCAAACCTTCGATGATTTCCAATCAGCTTTTAGGAAAACCTTTGTGCGAGACCTATCACAAACGGAGAAATGGAAGAAAATGACAGGACGAGTACAACAAAGAAATGAAAATGTAGCAGATTATTTTCATTCAAAGGTACGGTTATGTGCCGATTTAAAGTCAGAATTCGAGGAGACGAAAGAGCAAATAGCGACCGGGTTATGGTCGAGAGAGCTATGTGCGATGGTAACGACGAACAAGGCGCGAGAGCTGGACGATCTATTCGAGGAGGTGAAACTTTTTGAAAGGATTGAGCTCAATCGCTCGCAGCGAATCAGAGAGAATTCAGGTAAAACTAATGACAACAAAGTGACTAGCAATACCACGAAATCATTACGATGCTATAATTGTTTAAAGTACGGACATGTCGCTCGCGACTGTGGTGAAGAGAAAGTGATAAAATGCATAAACTGCAAGGAAGTTGGACACATTGCGAGTGCGTGCCAGAAAAATACTAACTTAACCTGTTTTAAATGCAATGAAAAAGGACACATAGCAACACAGTGTCCAAAAACTAAAAATACAGCAATGCTAATAAACTTGAAACCCAGTAAAAAGTGCGAACATCTAAATAGAACAGTGTTGATTGATGATAAACAGTTTTCAGCACTTATTGACACCGGAAGCAGTGTATGCACAATTAAGCATAGTTGTGTCCAACAATTGACTTATAATGCAACAAATAATGCGTGCCAGCTGAGAGGTTTTGGTGCAGACAGTAGTTTGACGAGTAACAAAAGTAGCGTGTACATTAGACGGAGTAGAGATTGAAAATGTTGTGATGCACATCGTGCCTGACAATGCACAATTAACCGACGTCATAGTTGGACAAACAATAACCGAGCGTCCGGACTTAGCATACATTAGGTTTGGTGAACATTTTCTTATTGGGAAGAGAGCGGAAGAACCGTTTGCAAACTTGCAACTGCCAGAGAGTGAATCGAAAGAGAAAACTGCACATCCACGAAGTGCCCCGATAGCGAAAGAAGAGATCCGAGTCGAAACAACGACAAGCGACGCAGACATGAATGAGTTATGGAAATTAATCAATGATTGCTTTGCGCAAACATTAACAGAGTTAGGATGTACGAATTTGATGAAAATGCACATCGATGACAATAACGAGCCTGTTCGTTCAAAGCCATATCGAGTCTCCAATGAAGATAGACAAACTATCAAGGATATTCTTCGAGAATGGAAAGAAAATCAAATAGTTACCGATACCGTGTCGCCATATGCGAGTCCAGTAGTATTGGTGAGAAAGAAAAATGGTGAACCCAGACTTGTAGTTGATTTTAGAAAATTGAGTCGTCAAACAGTAAAGAAAAACTATCCGATACCTAATTTGGAGGAACAGTTTGGGAATTTAAGTGGAAGCAAACTATTTACAACCCTTGATCTTGCGCATGGATACTTACAAGTACCACTTGATGACGAATTAAAACCAAAAACTGCCTTCATAACACCCGATGAAGTAGGACAGTTTGAGCGAATGGTTTTCGGCCTAACAAACGCACCATACGAAGCAAAACTAACTGACTTTTTGATTTATATTATAATATAAGCCTCGTGATTTTTTAACCTGAAACTTTCAAACATCTCGAGTAATAACTTTGAACTTATAGGTTAACAGATCAACTGCCAACTAATAGAAATTCCAGAAATATATATTTTGTATTATTTGTCGGTAATAATATATATATATTCAAATCATATGGAGTCCAACTCAATTTTTGGGGACAGGTATGTACTACAGTACATTTTATTAAATAAAGTAAAAACGATTTTTAAGTTAAACGGTGTTATTTAAAATTAAAACAATAATGATGCTAATAAAGTATTAAAAGCAATATAAATATTAAGAGCACTGTGGTTGGAACAATAAAAATAAAAGAAAGAATAGTTACTTCTTACCACAACAGTTTTATTCAGTGGATGTACATTTCGAGAGCTAAGCTCCCATCTTCAGCATCTTCTTTTGCTGAAAATGGGAGCTTAGCTCTCAAAATGTACATCCACTGAATAAAACTGTTGTGGTAAGAAGTAACTATTCTTTCTTTTATTTTTACTAAAAGCAAGAAAATAATTCGGTAGGTCCTAGGTACCACTCATCACACCACTCTCCTCATCAATCTAGGGCATTAATCAGACATAAAAATAAAATCGTTAGGCGTTGACTTGATAGAAACTTCACGAGTCCAAAGATTTTATTTTTTGTCTGATTAATGCCCTAGATTGATGAGGAGAGTGGTGTGATGAGTGGTACCTAGGACCTACCGAATTATTTTCAAGTTTTTAGTTTTTTATTTTATTTCATAACGAACTTTATTCTTCTATTCAAGCCCTTTCATTTGATACCCATATTGAGGTAGTTGGGAAAGAATATGTAATCCGCCATTCTGTGTCGGCGGCCATCTTGGATTTAAAAATATTCAAAATGTATTAAATTGAATTGTCATCAGAACTAAATGTGTGCGCCAAATATCTGATCAATCTGTCAACAGGAAGGGGGTGAAATTTTAATTACTAGATTTGACCCAAATAAATAAAACCGTTTAAAAATACTGGTTTTAGTTTTTAATTGTTAATTGATTTGTTGCGAAGAATAAACAATATTCATGATAAATACAATTGTTTTTGATCAAATTGTAAATTCACAGTTCGCAGAACTTTAACTACAATCTGGAGGACCATAAGAGAACACTTGGGTCAAAAACAAAAATTTGTTATAAATAATGAGGACCTGGAAGCACCCACAAATTCAGGAACTTTCGGAGTCTACACGCATCATGTATCAAGTGAAAATGAATTAGGCTATACCGATGATTTTGAAAATGATATTAAATTTCAGGAATTATGTCGTAAATTATCAAATAATTCATTGAATAGCACAGATTACTCAACTATTGTCAATACTTCCAGGAGTTCAAATATCGAACCCCGACTAGGTTTTTAAGGAAAAAAAATCACCTAAAAGTAAATATATAATTCTTTTTGAGCTTTTATTAAAAAATTGAAGTTTGTAATTAATAAACAAAAATAAATAAATATTTCTAAAAAATTATAGATTGCAACAATTAATTCACTTTTTACATATTTTTACCGACAATAATTTTGACAGATATGAATGTGAAATAAACTACATGTGATTTAGTGTGCCCAAAAATTACCATAAATTAGCTTTAGAGTTTGGTAATATTTTATTTTTCTTACTAAACTTTAAAAAATAAAATACTCTCGTAATGATGTGTCATTTTTATTTTAAAAAGGTGCTTATGTATATTGTTATAGGAAGAATTTTACATAACTTTTTTCAAATAAAATTTTATATTTTGAATTAAAAAGATCTTTTATACTAATTTCAATCGACAAACAAAACCTGTAAATGAGTATGTATTAATAATTTAAATTGGTAGCAGTTTCTTGAAGAATATATTTCATAAACCGGGGCTATCTGACCTTGTTCTGACCGGCTAAAACTCTAATAATATTCGAATCTAAAAATCCGCGATATTTCTGACCGGCTAAAACTCTCATAATACACGAGACGCAATGTTTAGGTCGAATTTGTCGAATTTCTTTTCTGGGCGCGTTTTGTAAACTATGATTTTATCTTTTTGCAGGCTAAAGCGTCTTTATTCGAAAAATAACAAGATGCACCTTCTGTTTAGAAGGCCGTTCTACCGCTGCAAGTATTTTTTTGCACCGATAGGACGCAATGTCAGGGTCAAATTTGTCGAATGTCTTTTCTGGGCACGTTTTGGAAACTGTGATTTTATTTTTTTGAGGGCTAAGCGTCATTCGAAAAATAACCAGCATGCACTTTCTGTTCAGAAGGCCGTTTTGCAGCCGAAAGTGTTTTTTGCGTACCGATAGGACGCAATTTTGAAGTCGATTTTGTCGAATTTCTTTACTGGGCATGTTTTGTAAAGTGTGATTTAATTTTTTTGCGGGCTAAAGCGGCTTTATTCGAAAAATAACAAGATGCACTTTCTGTTTAGAAGTTTGCTCTACAGCCGCAAGTATTTTTTTCGCAGCGATAGGACGCAATGTTGTGGTCGAATATGAATATTTGTCTTCTGGGCGCGTTTTGTAACCTTGATTTTATTTTTTTGCGAGCTAAAGCGTAATTCAAAAAATATCCAGAATGCTCTTTATGTTCAGAAGGCCGTTCTGCAGCCGCAAGTATTTATTTCGCACCGATAGGACGCAATGTGGGGTCGAATTTGTCAAATTTCTTTTCTGGGTACGTCTTGTAAACTATGATTTTATTTTTTTGCGGCTAAGGCGTCGTTCGAAAAATGCGTGGATTCACTTTCTGTTTAGAAGGCCGCTCTACCGCTGCAAGTATTTTTTTCGCACCGATAGGACGCAATGTGGGGTCGAATTTGTCGAATTTCTTTTCTGGGTCCGTTTTGTAAACTGTAATTTTATTTTTTTGCGGACCAACGCGTCATTCGAAAAATAGCCTAGATGCACTTTCCATTCAGAAGGCCGTTTTGCAGCCGATAGGACGCAATTTTGAAGTCGATTTTGCGAATTTCTTTACTGGGCATGTTTTGTAAAGTGTGATTTTATATTTTTGCGGGCTAATGCGTCTTTATTCAAAAAATAAGAAGATGCACTTTCTGTTTATAAGGCCGTTCTACATCCGCAATTATTTTTTTCGCAGCGATAGGACGCAATGTTGAGGTCGAACTTGGACATTTGTTTTCTGGGCGCGTTTTGTAAACTTGATTTTATTTTTTTGCGGGCTAAAACGTAATTCAAGAAATATCCAGAATGCACTTTACGTTCAGAAGGCCGTTCTGCAGTCGTAGTATTTTTTTCGCACCGATAGGACGCAATGTTAGGGTCGAATTTGTCAAATTTCTTTACTGGGCATCTTTTGTAAAGTGTGATTTTATTTTTTTGCGGGCTAAAGCGTTTTTATTCGAAAAATAACAACATGCACTTTCTGTTTAGAAGTTTGCTCTACAGCCGCAATTATATTTTTCGCAGCGATAAGACGCAATGTTGAGGTCGAATTTGAATATTTGCCTTCTGGGCGCGTTTTGTAAACTTGATTTTATTTTTTTGCGAGCTAAAGCGTAATTCAAAAAATATCCAGAATGCACTTTATGTTCAGAGGTCCGTTCTTCAGTCGTAGTATTTTTTTCGCACCGATAGGACGCAATGTTGTGGTCGAATTTGTCGAATTTCTTTTCTGGGCATGTTTTGTAAAGTGTGGTTTTTTTTTGCGGGCTAAAGCGTCTTTGGTCGAAAAATAACAAGAGGCACTTTCTGTTTAGAAGGCCGTTCTACAGGCGCAATTATTTTTTTCGCAGCGATAGGACGCAATGTTGTGGTCGAATATGAATATTTGTCTTCTGGGCGCGTTTTGTAACCTTGATTTTATTTTTTTGCGGGCTAAAGCGTAATTCAAAAAATATCCAGAATGCACTTTATGTTCAGAAGGCCGTTCTGCAGTCGTAGTATTTTTTTCGCACCGATAGGACGCAATGTTGTGGTCGAATTTGTCGAATTTCTTTTCTGGCCACGTTTTGTAAACTGTAATTTTATTTTTTTGCGGACCAATGCGTCATTCGAAAAATAGCCTAGATGCACTTTACATTCAGAAGGCCAGTTTGCAGCCGAAAGTGTTTTTTTCGCACCGATAGGACGCAATTTTGAAGTCGATTTTGTCGAATTTCTTTACTGGGCATGTTTTGTAGTGTGATTTTATTTTTTTGCAGGCTAAAGCGCCTTTATTTGAAAAATAACAGTATGCCACATATATTCACTTGTCAATACTAATTTAGTTGAATAAATTTTGTTAGTCATACTATGTTCTGCCATAATATCTATTATTTATTATCATATGTATAATTTAATTACATCATCTTCATCATTTAATACTATGTATAAAATTTATTAATTATTACTACTATTGCTATTCATTAACTATTATTCATTACTTATTCGTCATTATTATTATTACTTCTCAATATCTTCATACACTATTTATTGTACTATTATATTATTATCTTTTCATTATTAATAATTAAGTGTTGGCGCACCCCTGCACTGGACACGACCTTGGTTGTGTTAAGTGCAGGGGAGGTGTCAAAGGCGACGGCCCCGCGCCCATGTATATGAGCGCTGGGACGCCGCCCTATCTATTTGAAATACTCATTGAATTGTACTTATACGAATATTATTGTAATACTACACTATAACTTTTCTATGACATGTATCATTATTGTACCTCTCTTTTCTATGAAAATAAAAATATATTTAATCTGTTCTTATCAGCTTAATTTGTTATTGTTAATCGGTTATTGTTAAGTTTGTGCTATTTATTTTGTTAAGTTATGTTTTATTAGTGCAGTTTATTCTGATAGTGCAGCGGTCGGGGAACTTTTTTAATCATTACCCCAAAATATTTTTGTGTAAGTTGATATTACCCCATGGCGAAGAGCAAAAAAAAAACGAAATCGCCTCTTTTTAGCATCTTTCATATTATAGCCCCCCATGATAATTTTGAAAAGAAAACAATAACTAAAAATTGTGGTGGGGAGTGAGATGGCGTGGCCTGCATATGTCGCTAAATTGTTACTTTTAATTATTTTCTTTGAACTATGATTGTTATTTGTGAACCGGCTGATTAGCTGTTTTAGTTTGTTCGGATATTTTCCTATTATTTTGGTTGTAACCTGCAATAGTTTGTGCGGCGAACTTCGTATTAACCTGTTAGATTCTGTGCGGTTGTGGACTTTCTGTACTCTTTTTACGACATTCCACTGCTGAATAACTCTTATAATAATTACAATAGACTTTTACATTCTGTGCTTCTCTCCACTAATAACTCCATCTTAATCTGCTCTTCCTGCTTTTAATCTTCATTCGCCGCACCACAACCACATCAACATTACAGAAATGACAACGAGACACAGCAATAGTGACGACGGCGAGCGTGCTATGGGGCTACCGGGGTCATCTGGGACAGAACCGGAACAGGGACCGATAGTGCATATCCAATACCCTGTCCCAGATACCGTTGTCTGCGATGTGTGCAGGGGAAACCCTGACTGCCTTGGTCGACACGCGTACAAACACCATAGTGATTTCAAGAAACATTACAAGAGACACCACGACAAGGCAGTAGTGCTCCGATTTGTGTGTTGTGTCTGTCACTTCGCAGATGATTCTGTGAAGAGACTGAAGACACACTTTGCGAGCCACAGGGTCCCCCCCAGCCTCTGCAGCTAGTACCAACACAGCAGTAAATGCAGTAGCGACAGAGGTACCGGTTAGAGAGCACAGGGAGGAGGAGGACAACACTCAGAGACGTCAGACAGATGAACGACACGAGGGAGATAATAAGGCACTGCCATTGCCGGCCCAGACAAATTCCACAGGTGCCATTCCCCGAACACGAGCCAGGCCGGCACAACTGACGGCCGCTGCTGAACTCGCCATCCAAGCGAGTTACAATTCAGATCGTCGGAGACCTCCTCCTTCAAGTTGGCGACGTGGCGACGAGGATGAAAGGGCAGAGCAACCAGTAACGACATCACTGGAGACTATCATCACTAAGCCTCTGCCAAACGAACAACGCACGTCATCCAGCAGACCTCATACGCGCTCGCAAACTAGACAGCTTATACACGACCACAAGATGTCAACGTTCTTCCGGCGGCTAGCGGAACATAGACGCAGATCAAAAGAACATCGGAACCCGGAAAGCCCCATGGTCACCAAAGGAGACGGAAAGCGGCCTACAACCAGCATGGCCGCTGACGCCACCAAATCCACCACAGCAGTGGCAGCACCAATGGTGACCATGGAAAATCCAGCGACATAACGCTATCCTTACACGCCTGGCCAACGCTGTGAGACCGAGGACGGGTGTCACGATCTCCGTCAACAAAACGGTTGCCGGGGTTCGTGACAACCTCAGACCTGACCTGATCGTTCGGGATGAGAATAACCGCAGCATCGTCATCATAGATGTAACGGTGGCCTTCGAGGGGGCAGCGGGAGCGCTGGAGGCAGTCCGGCAACATAAGCTCGATAAATACGGGCCGTTGGCTGCCGAGCTGCAGGCCCAGGGCTACGCTGTCGCCTTGGAGGCATTCGTCGTCGGATCGCTGGGTGGCTGGCTGTCGACTAACGACGGGGTCACGAGCAGTCTTGGAGTCGCGCGCTCGTATGCGGACGTCATGGCGCGGCTCATGGTCTACGACACTATCCGGTGGTCGAGGGCCATTTATATTGAACACCTGTCTGGAGTCCGGCAGTACCCCGATTAGCGCCTGTGAACTCGGCTGACAACAACACTCACACACGTAACTCAACACTTCACATACTGCACACGATCGCTACGTACCTTCACTAATACTGCCCCCTCCATTCGTTGAAGTACCAGTAATTCGCAGGCCTACTCGCCACAAATACTTTTCAACCATATATAGCTTCCATTTTCTTCTTCTTTAATTTATATTATCAACATTACTCCTACTACTATATTTTCATATATAAAGTTATCTATTATTATATTATGATATACCTATTATGTATACTTCATTATTATTCATTATAATTCATTATTATTATTATCACCCATTATTATTCATTATTATTATTATCATCCATTATTATTCATTACTATTATAACATATATATATTAGAATTTATTATATTTACATGAATTGTAATACATAAATTATAATACTTGAAATTTGAAATATATTAAGGAAATGTGTTGGCGGACCCCCGTATCGAGCACAGCATCCACTGTGCTCGGTAGGGGGGCCACGCCAAAGGCGCCAACCTGGTGCACTTACTTCAATTGCACTGGAGGGGCGCCCTATCTATAAATTACTAGAATGCTCAATATTGATTGATATGTACCATATATTATTACTACACGTTGTTACATACATATTTTGTAAATTATTTGTATATTTTGATTATTATGAAAATAAAAAGTATTTATATTTGTTCTTATCAGCTTAATTATTATTATTTTATTTTATTTATTTGTGATAGTGCGGTACTACAGACGAGTAAGTTGCTTTTAACCATTGTACTATTTATTATTGTTAACAGTTGCTAAGTTTGTTTGGTTATTTTGTTATCTTGTTTGTGCGGTTCAATCCTGTTCAAGTTCGTGCGGCGAATTTGGCACAGAGTGGAAAAACTTTGTTAGATTCTGCTATTATTTGTAACTTTTAACACACTTTAGACTTTCTTTTCATTAAAAACTTCTACTAACAGTGCAATAGACTGGATTCTTTTACTTTTATTTTCATTATTTCCTGGCTTTCTTTACTATCGCTTTCCACTCTTCACTTTTACACTTCTACCTTGGCCATCATCTTCATCTCCGCACGGGACCAACAGCAAGAATCACATGGCAACTGCGGGCAGCGGCAACGACAGTGATGAGCGTGATCTGCGGCTAGTCGGGGTGCCTGAAGTTCCACCAAACAATGGACCAGTTGTACATATACAATACCCGCTCCCAGACACCGTAGTCTGCGATCTGTGCAGGGGTAACCCTGACCGCCTGGGTCGCCACAGCTATAAGCACCATAAGACCTTAAGAAACATTACAAAAAACACCACAGCAGGGCGGTAGCGTTCAAGTTCGTGTGCTGCGTTTGTCACTTTACGGGTGATACCGTAAAGGGACTGAAAGCACACTTCACGAGCCACAGGGCCGCCTCGCAGACCACTGCCTCTGCAACCAGACCTGCAGCAGAGGCACCGACGGAGGAGCGCAAAGAGGGAGAGGGAACGTCATCGGGACGTCAGTCACAAGGAACTACGGGGGCAGGCATGCCAACAATAACCACCACGGCACTATCAGCAACTCATGCCCCCCCACACGGCGACGCATACCAGCGCAGCTGACGTCCCCGGCAGAACTTGCTATACTAGCCGCCAGCAATAGCGGTTCCAGACGACCTCTTCCTCCCAGCGGACGACGCCCCGAACACCATGGAGAAGAGGCAGCACACGTTGGTATATTGACCACCTCCAGCAGGACCAAACAGCCGCCTCCTCCATCTGCGTCGTCCAGCAGGCCACGGACACGCTCGCAGACGCAACGAAACATTGAACACTGACTGTCCACCTTCTTCCGGCGGGTGGTGGAAGACGGAAGACGATCGAGGGAGTAGTAGACCCGGGGCAGCCCAATTGCAGAGGCCAGCCAACATCCAGGCCACTGTAAGCGCCGCTGAAACTACACAAACGGCGACGGCATCGTTGGCGGTTGCTGACCCAGCGCCGACGGCGTCGACTGCAGGCGACGAGTTAGGCCTCAACGAATGGGAAAGAACATTCGCCTAGGTGACGGCTGCTGTAATACCAACTTTAATATTTACGTCACCAAGTCACCGCACCTGGACCCAAAGAAGTCCAACGGCTTCTGTGACGGTGGTTCCAACAACAGCTACGACCACCGTCCCCACAGCCAGAATACAGGAGCCAGCATCGCCTGCAACTGCGCCCACAACATCTAGGGGCGTAGCATCGAACACCGACGCCATCCACTTTGCACGGCGCTGGATACCAGCAAGAAGGCTGTCAGACTCCACCACATCTGGGTCTGACGCGGGACTGCCAGCTACCACGCCAATCGCCCGTCACATCAGCTGCATCGACAGGCAGGCGCGCTCCGCCAACTAGGCGCGCCAGGCGTGCCCCCATTGCCATTCTGTCGGAATCTGAAGAGGGCACGGACGACATTAGCAGTTCCCGCTACAATGTACTACTTGCTCCCGGTATCCCGTCGGAGTATGCTGCGGAGGAAGCGGACGAACCACTTGCGGTTGCGGGGTCACGTCGCAGACCACGAGGCCGGTCTACTAGCCGGAGATCAAGGACCCCGCCACGACCAACTAGGCAACCGCCCAGGGCTCCCCCGCCGTCTCCGCTGCGAAGCCCCACCACCGTCGGAAGATGCATCGCCCCTGCCCGCCGAGGTCGCACCAGAGGAGGACCGTTGACCTTACGCCGGACCGTCACCACCTCGCCAGCCGACCTGGGCGCCGATTTACCGGATGGCGATCCGTTGAGGGTGCCGCGTCATGAACAGATGGGTAACAGAGGGATGAGCCGGCCAGTCGCTAGTCTCATTCCTGGAGACGGGGACGATGTCAGGACCGCCTCAATCGAGGAGCAGCCGATGAGGGAGGAAGGCGGTCGTCCGACCGCCAAATAAAAAAATGCGAATTTTTCCGGGAACATATCAAGTTTTTGGGACACATCATAACCAGAGAAGGTTTATGTATAGATCCGAATAAGATGGAGGTATTGAAGAAATTTCCCAGCCCACAAAACAAAAAAGCATTGCAATCATTTTTTGGACTCTGTAATTTTAATAGACGGTTCCTAGACAAAATAGCTCAATACACAGCAGCATTCGCACACCTATTGAAAGGAAACCAACTCTGGAAATGGACCGATAAGGACGAAAACACATTCCGAGAAATGATTCAGTACATCGCTAACACGGGAACGATTGCACATCCAAATTTTGACAAGGATTTTTACTTAGCCACGGACGCATCAGGATATGCAGTAGGTGCACATCTTTATCAACTCGATGAGAATACCAACCCCAAGACAATCGCTTTCGGCAGTAGAGTCCTCAGTGACGTTGAAAAGAACTACAACATAACGGAACTGGAATTACTTGCGGTAGTTTTTGTCTGCAAAAAATTTAGAAACTACATTTTGGGAAATCGTACTACAATCGTTAGTGATCACAAAGCACTCGCTTTTATGAATTGTAGTAAGCCCCTAAGTAATCGATTAATGCGACGGATTTTAGCACTACAGGAATATCAGTTAACTATCCAATATCAATCTGGAAAAGAAAATCCAGTAGCCGACTGTCTACCCAGATACCCACCGACGAACGACCCACCGTTAACCAGTACAAGGGGGAAATTTTTCATGATGACTCTACAATACGACACAGATTCAGTACTACGAGCTGCCTTACGAAACATCCACAAACATCAATACGAAGACGTTTCTATCCAGAAAATAGTAAGCCGAATAAAGAACGCAGAGGAGCGGTTACAACTATTTTACTTAATTCACGACGATACATTGTTCTACCGACCCCATCCTGATATGGACACCTGGAAATTGGTCATACCGGATAAATTGACTGAGCTAATTATCCGCGTTTTTCACATCAGAAAAGGACATTTTGGTTTAGCTAAATGTTTTCAAGCCATCAGAGAGGTATGTCATTTCAATAATATGTTTAGGAGAACCCAGCGTATAGTCACGGCGTGTGACATTTGCCAGAAGGCAAAGGTCAATAACCTTCCCAGTCAAGGACCGATGCAAAGCATACTACCCGAAGGACCCCTCGAACTATTAAGCTGTGATTTGCTTGGACCACTACCACGAGGAAGAGGAGGCATGGAACACATATTTGTGGTCATGGATACTTTTACCAAGTTCGTGCAACTATACCCTATCCGAAGCGCTACATCTAAAGCGGTAACGAATGAAGTATTGAACAATTTCATACCGGAATTCGGCAAACCTAAAACCATTTTGACGGACCAAGGCCCGCAGTTCACAGGAAATTATTGGAGGAATCAACTAGAAAACGCAGGTATAGAAACAAGATACAGTGCCCCATATCACCCTCAAACGAATCAAGTCGAAAGGGTAAATAGAGAAATCGGAAGACTAATACGCACATATTGTCATGAAAAGCATACAGCATGGGTAACATATATCAAAGAAATAATGAATTGGATTAACTGCATCACACACAAATCCACCGGAACAACACCATATGAGTTGACCTATGGGATTAGACCGACTACCATTATCGAGACACTAATCGAGTTTCCGAAGAGGAAGGAAATGGACATTCAAGATCGAATAATTCAAGCTCGAGAACGAATGAGAAGCCGAGCCGAACATCGAAAAAATCGACACGCCAAGCATCATAAAATAACCAAATTCGAAATGGGTGACCTAGTCTTGGAACAAACGAATTTTAAATCATCTGCTATAGATCGAACTATTAGCAAATTCTTTTTACTATATAAAGGACCATATCGGATTCAAGCAATTAAAAATAATAATGCCTACGTTTTGGTACACCCCGAAACGGGCGAATACCATAGCACTCGTAATATTATTCATTTAAAAAAATATCGAAATTTAACAGCCGATACTAATCACCGGCTTAAACAACAATAATTGAGTTAATGTACCTGTTTTTACCTAGCGATGATGATATAATAATTATCGAGGAATCGGAGGATGAAGAATGGTTGGAGGCAGACCGGTTTGTGATGCTACCATTACCACAGGAACAAGAGTTTACCCACTTGCCGACCCTGCCACCACAGGCACCACCCCCAGCACCTCCGGTCGAGGGAGGACCACAAATAATATCCGTACGTCACTTCGCCGCCAAAGGGACGCAGACGGAGGGGAATAGTGGAGCACACCAAGAGACCCAAACCCCACGCTGGTCGATGCTAGTCACCCGATCGGCCCAGACGGACCCCAGCACTCCCCTGGTGGATATCGCCGCCCTGTCGGATGCCCGCAGAAAGATCAGAATGAAACTCTACGTCGGTGGTCGCTATTTCCAATTAAAAACGGACAACCAGGGCACAGTGACTATACAACCAATACCTGATCGGTAAGGTATCGTGTAGAAGAAAGTTGTTGTGTAACTAACAAATATTTTTTTTTATTTTCACTGTATGATAGTTACACACAACAAAATAAAATTTGGTAAATTTCTTTTTGTTCCCTTTTCTGAAATCGAGATTTTTTTTATGACCGATTGTTGTAAGGAAGATAAAGTATTATTTTATATGTATGTTTATGATCTATTTGATTTGTTTAATAAATCCTGTGTTATTATATATTTTTAAAAGCTTTGTTTTATTCAACCTAGCTTAATTTAAACCCAGCATAACAAAAAATATCCCATCGAAAATTGGGTACGTAACAAAGTATCAAGAGCAATTGATCAAATACACATAGAATATTACAACGATCCTACAGAAAGATAAGGAGAAGATTAGAACAAAAGAAGAAGATAGAAGAAGAGATTCAATGATTGCCCGCTAAGCCCGATGGCACAGCGGGCTTGTATGAGTATGACAAAAAAAAATGTCCCTATCTATCTAGCGAAACCACTGCCAAGGGAACGGGCTTAGGAAAATTAGCGGGGAAAGAAGACCCTGTTGAGCTTGACTCTAGTCTGGCACTGTAAGAAGACATGAGAGGTGTAGCATAAGTGTAGCATAAAGTCATAATCACCTTTAAATAATTAGAAAAAATGTTCAAATTCAAACACACAAGATCTCCGGCTAACTAACTTAGCGGCGTTGTGTCGTGGTTCGAAATATTGTGAGCCGATATAGAATTTGGCTTCCAAAAAAAAAAAAAAATAGCAGACATAAATACCACCTACCACACGACAATTAAAACAAAATAACAAACACAATTTAAGTAGAAGTAAAAAAATTTCATTTATCACCCCAAAATAACAAAAGAATTACTAAAATAGTTGACAAAAAAAATCAGAAACATAATCACCGCCCAAATGATTAAAAATGGACGCCAGAACCACTTTTTACTCTGATCAAAGATCAGCCTCTAAGTCTAACGAGGTACATAATTACTGCAGCAATCTCTGTATCCCAGAATGTAAGAAATTATAAATTGTATTCAGCAAGGGAAAATAAAATACTAGACATAATATGACAAAGAGACACAATTGCACAAGGTCCTTATGAAAAAATATCATTGAGAAACTCCGCAATCGTTTAAAGTTTAAACGATTGCGAAGGTAGTACGTCAATAATAAAAGTAAAATAGCAATAAATAACGGCAATAAATAATGACGAATATAAAATTATTAACAAAATAATAACAAACAATTTCAACACAGGCAAAATATATAAATGGGACGCCACTGAACACACTAAAAACAAATTATTATTGTTTTCTTTTTAGAATTCTACAATTTCCGATCGCAGATGTTTGGATATGACGTTTGTCGAGAAAATAAGGCAAAATTTAACCATTGGTGAGGAATCAAAAAAACGCATGCAAGAAATGAATTGAGATAATAATCTCATGATTCCACGCACAGATCGAACGTTCCTTATTAATACTTATTTGGCGATCAGAACGCCATCCTACTAACGACAACTAAAACAGGCAAGAATAACCGTAACCAAGGTCCTAGACAACAAGAAGAAAATCCAATATCAAAAAAAATTATCGCCATTCAAGCGAGCAACAATAAATGACTATCGTCACTAATAACTCCAAAAGAACAATCAAATCAACAATAACTGTCCCAGCAGTCTTCAACAATCGATTTTGTTGTCGCATCAAAATTAACGGTCACACATTTATTTTGTTATCGGTGCACTTTCAAAATCGTGAGTCTAGTGACAAACGCCAACTCTCTCGCACGCACGATGGGTGCGATGACTGCCTCTTTGTCGGTCAAATTATACGCCAAATGTTGCCAAGAAAATCGTGTCTATTGCTTGTTTGTCAAATTCACACTATTAAAATACATTTATTTCAAAAAATTCATATAGGCTCGAAACTATTTATAATTTCGGGGTAACAAAAATTCAGTGATTTGGTAGGTAGTACTGACTCTGTAATTTAGGATTTATTAAGACTGTACGAAATAAATTAAAAAAATAATTTCTATCCTCTATTTCCACGTTATTACGGTATAAGGTCAAGATACTTGGCGAGACGCAGAAATAATTGCCTTGGCATGAACTGAGAACATTTATAAATCTTTATAATTCGTATATTTTATTAGTTTTAACACTGTCACAATTAATTTTATTTCTGGTTAATTTTTTCGAATATTTGTTTACTATATTATATGGTTACAAGAATTATGTTTAAATTTGTCATATTACTCATATTATTACATATTCTTCGTCTATCAAACCAAAATTATTATTTTTGTTGGTTCTGTTTTACAAAATTAGGCGTCTAATTTATTTTTTATAACGATTAATAATGCATATTACTATTTATTTGACAGTGCAAGTTTAACACAAATTTAACAATTATTCGAGGTTTCGATCTAATAAAAAAGTCTATTTGAAATCAACTTTGTTAATAGACTCAGGTTCTCAAACAATCCAAATGTCATATCCATGCCAACAGTTCGGGAATAGGTAATTTTTATTTTTCTTATACGCCAGAAAAATAGGACACATTATATTAAAAATTCGGCAGTAAGTTTAGATAACGAAAACAAAAATATCTCCAAATTTATTCTGAACTTGGAAACAGATTTCCAGTTAAAGAAGAAAAATTTGTCATGCCGTCAAAAACTTTGATTTTAATACATTGATCAACAATATATACATTTAATTTCACTTAATCGTGTTTCTTTTAAGCCCCTATCAATTGTTAATTGGATAGAATGTTATTGTTTGTTCTTTTAGTCCCCGCGCAATTTTTGTCATTGTTTAATTACACAATTTTCTTTAACGAACTGACACCACAATCTTTACAGTTCTCAGATGAATTATTTATGTTATTTTTTTCACTTTTATACGATATTAACTTGTAAAGAAGTACGGTTAGTTCTTAAACACAAAAATCTCAGTTATAATTGCTTAAATACACGTTTCTTTTACAAATCAGCATCACTGTTCTTACAGTTTTCAAATGAATTATTCATATTTTTTAATTATATTTATAATACGAACTTCTACAGAAGCGTTGTCAAGCATTTTCGAATTTTTACTTGCTAGAACGGTAGCACACGCCGCAATTCTTTGGGATGTATGCAGATATTATAAATTATTTTTGCTTATAGATTTTTTAAATTTTTAATGTCCTTTCGCACTGTTTTTTACTGCAGATATAAATCACAATTTAAATATCAACGGTTTACTTTTTGTGAGTAAATGAAATAATTATAATCAAATACTTATTAAACTACGACGTATTCACCTATAAATAGGCAGAATAAAATGCGTATCATGATTAAACTACAGGTCTTAAGAAGCACTTAAACACTACAATATTTAGAATTATACTTAATAGTGTACAATATAAATCGTTTGTTTGGAAAATATTATATTCAACAATTTATACAATAAATTCCTACGTTCATTGAGCTTTCCGATTTTAGACATTATAGTCTCTTTATCATTGTTTAATTACACAAGTTTCTTTAACGAACTGACACCACAATTTTTACAGTTTTCAGATGAATTGGTCATGTTATGTTTTTCAATTTTATATTAACAATAAAAACTTGTAAAGAAGTACGGCTAGATCTTAAACACAAAGATCTCAGTTATAATTGTTTAAGTACACATGTTTTTTTTTACAAATCAGCATCACCATTTCTACAGATTACAAATGATTTATTCATATTTTTTAATTTTAAAATTATATTTATACTTCCTACAGAAGCGTTGTCAAGCAATTTTGAATTTTTACTTGCTAGAACGGTAGCACACGTTTCAATCATTGGCTGATATGTATGCAACTGTTATGAATTATTCTTGCTTATAGATTTTTTAAATTTCTAATATCCTTTCGCACTGTTTTTTAATTGCAGATATAAATCATAACTTAAATATCAACTGTTTATTTTTATATGGAAATGAATCTAATATCCATGCCAGCAGTTCGCGAATACGTAATTTTTACTTTTCTTTCACGTCAGAAATATAGGACACATTATATTAAAAATTCGGCAGTAAGTTTATATAATTAATGGAAAAATAACTACAGTTTTACTCTGAGCTGGGAAACAGATGTCCAGTTAAAGAGGAAAAAATGTATCATGCCGTCAAAAACTATGATTTTAATAAATTGATCAACAATACATACATTTAATTTCACTTAATCGTGTTTCTTTTAAACCTCTATCAATTGTTATTTGGATAGAATATTATTGTTTGTTCTTTTAGTCCTCGCGCAATTTTTATCATTGATTAATTTCACAAGTTTCTTTAATGAACTGGCACCACAATTTTTACAGTATTGAGATGAATTGTTCATGTTATTTTTTGACTTTTAAATTTTATTAACAATATTGACTTGTACAGAAGTACAGTTAGATCTTAATCATAAAAGTCTTTATTATAATTGTTTAAATACACATGTTTCTTTTACAAATCAGCATCACAGTTTTTACACTTTTCAAAAATTAATTGCACACATTTTCTAATTTTTAAATTAATTATATTTACAATACTAACTTCTACAGAAACAGTTTGCAGTTTCGAATTTTTACTTCCTAGAACGGTAGCACACGCTGCAATTCTTTGGGTTGTATGCAGCTATTATGAATTATTCTTGCTTATAGATTTTTTAAATTTCTAATCTCCTTTCGCACTGTTTTTTTTTATTACAGATATAAATTATAATTTAAATATCAACGATTTACTTTTATAAGTAAATGAAATAACTATAACCATACACTTATTAAATTACGTCGTATTCACCTATACATAGTTAAACAGTAAACTATAGATCTGAAAAAGCACGCCGTGAAACACTTGCTCTCTCGTACACGCGATAGGTGCAACAGCTGCCCCTTCGTCGGCCAAACGCTGCATATGAATGTACCAGGCAGATCGTGTTTCTTAACTTGTTCGTCAAAATTTACACTACTAAATACATTTATTTGGAAAAATGCACATAGGCTCGAAAAATCATTTTAATTTAGGGGCTACTGAAGAAACTGGTACACTACATACTTATTAAACTACGTCATATTTACTTATAAATATATAAACTGCAGGTCTAAACAACCCCTTGCAATACATTTAATATTGAAAAATATTATCGTTTGTTTGTAGAATATATTGAAAGTTTGTAGTTTGTAAATATTATACTAGAAAATTAAGTCCATTAAAAGCGGTTTGAAAGATAATATTGTGTAATACTTTAATATTTGTTACATTTCGCATAATATCGTCGATTTCTAAATGGAAGCACGAATTTTTAAACTGCATCAATTATTGCATAGTGAGAATTTAAAGAAAATGAACGCTGGGTATTCAATTTGTCACATTTATGGCTTTCCACCCGTATTTGTGTTCGTGAGTTTTAAATTTTTAAAAGCAAATTGATCGTATTAAAAACTTCGCAATCCTTAAATTATTACTGTTTCTCACCGGTATATGAACATTCAAATTACATCAATAAAATATGCTAATTAAATTGGCCATACTGACACAGTTTCCTACCAGTACGTGTACTACCACCCGTATTTGTGTTCATGAGTTTTAAAGTTTTAAAAGCAAGTTGATCGAATCCAAAACTTCGCAATCGTCAAATTGTTACTGTTTGTCACCGGTATGTGAACATTCAAATTACTGTTAAATTGTAAATAATAACTTTCCTTATTGCTGTCTAAATCAAGAGTGATTCATTTATTTTCTAAAATATACTACAAAATTACTTACATAACATAATAATTGTCCTTTTGACACTATTACAATACATAACAATTACATCAATAAAATATGCTAGAACGATTTACGATTCGTTAATCGTTAACCGGTGACATAATATTTACTAGGTGATAAACGGAATTTTGTGTCGGCTAGTCTATTTATACCGTTGAAATCTTGTTACAAGTTTTCTACTTTCCTCTTGTTCTGTATCCTATTCTTTTTTATCTGCTCTCTCTTCTCTGAGTAAGTTGTTTTTCTTTTTCTTTCTTTCTTTTTTGAATACAACAATATTTTTCAGTGTGATAATTTTTTTAAGGTTAAAATTTTCTTAAGGTATTTCCTGTTGCGATAGACGCTGGCTCCATCTGTGAGCCAGCAGAAATGACTAATATACAATCTAACACTAACTGATAACAATAAAACATGGTAAACCCAACAGATGGCAGTGCTGCCACCCAGAGCAGCACTGCAGAAAACATAACTGAAGAAACAAACCCTACTATAAACGAACCCAACCAAAACGAAACACCTACATTTGCATCTGCACTAAAAAATATAATTTACCCAACAAAAGAACAGGCTATTGTGCTAAACTCAGTTGACAACATAAAACTAAACGACTATATTATAACAGTAGGAGACTTAGTTGACCCACGAAACATATTATTTGCATCACGCATGTCCAATAACAGAGTCTGCATATATCTAGCGAACAAAAACTTAGCTGACAACTTTGTTAAGGATAATCCCACAGTCAAAATCAATGAACACATCATATCAGTTCGCAAACTAATAACTCCTGCCAAAAAAATTATTCTGTCTAATGTTTGCCCCTCAATACCTAACAGCGCCATAGAGGATTACTTAAACTGGTGTGGCATAAAAATAGTTTCACCAATGTACTTCATCAGGACAGGGCCTAAAGAACAAAAATATTCCCATATTTTGAGTTTCCGCAGATACTTTTATGCAATTATAGAACCTGATATGCAAATCCCGGACAGCATCCTACTTAAATTCATGGGAGACAATTACAGAATCTATATGGCTGTGGACGAATTAGTATGCTTTAACTGTAACACGAAAGGACACTTAGCTTCACAATGTACAAACACATTATCAGATGAATCCGAAACCGATCAGACAGACCAAGTACCTGAAAGCAACACTAACAAACGACCACGCCCACTAGATTCAAATCCAACAACACCTACACAAAATATAGACAACGAACCTTTAGAACAAACTAACATTGAACAGGAACAGCCTATAATAAAACTAAAACCCTTAAATAAAAAACCTAAAACCGACATATCAGCTGACTTTACCGAGCCAACTGAAAAAACAGTAACCCATACTAGTTCACAAGACAAGACACACGAACCCCAAGAAGAACCACAAACCATGTCCGACATGTTAAAAATAATCAAACCGATAGTGGACAAAAACCAACACATATACGCATTAACGTACAACGAACTAGATACCTTCATAGAAAACACAAAAAAGTTCAGAAATATAATGGACGCTGTACAGGAAACAAAAAAAAATCCTCTTGAAATCATCGAAATGTTAACTGACTTAAAACCTAGCTTGATAAACAGAACCGCGAAATTAAGATTCACCCGTGCTATTTCGAACATTAAAAAAAAGCTAAACATACCAAGCAGCGGGCATAGTACCCCACGAGACCTTTCTCCAGCACACTCCACCAACTCACTTGAATAAAAAATAGAAAACAAAAATGGCTAACATAATCCAATGGAATCTAAACGGCTATTATGCCCGACTAGGTTTTTTACAAATACTTACAAAAGCACATCAACCTAAAATTCTATGTCTCCAAGAAACACACCTCAAACCAACCCAGACACCTACACTAAGGGGATACAAAACATATCGGAAAGATAGAATAACTGAACACGCTAGTGGCGGCGTTGCAACATTCATACATGAAACTCTTTCCTCCCAAGAAATACAAATTATCTCCGAATTAGAAGCACTAATAATAGAAACATACTTACCTTTCAAATGCTTTATATGCAACATATACATCCCAAATTCACAAGAAATTGACACCAACCAACTAGAAAACCTAATTAATCAACTCCCGACACCATTTATAATTGTGGGTGATTTCAATGCCCACAACACACTGTGGGGCTCTGAACGCACTAACACTAGAGGTAGAAAATTAGAACAAGTTTTAGATAGAAATGATATTACATTGTTAAATAACGGCCAGGCAACTCACTTTTGTATAAGAAATGGAACTTACTCAGCCATAGACCTATCCCTCAGTCACCCCAGAGTAACATCCTCGCTTGAATGGTCCGTAATACCTGACCTGCATGACAGCGACCACTTCCCACTAAAAATTGAAATACTAAATTCTACTCAACACTCAAGACAATATGAACGCTGGAGACTGTCAGCAGCAAACTGGACAGAATTTACGCATTTGTTAGAAATGTCTCAATTTGAAAGCACTGAAACGGATGTGAACAACGCAATATTCCTACTTAATAAGAACATCATCAAAGCCGCAGAAATAAGTATACCAAAAAATAAAAACAAAAGTATCTCCAAATACAACGTCCCTTGGTGGAACAGTGAATGCGAAACTGCGATTAAGAAAAAAAAACAAGCACTTAATGTATACAAAAGACATAACTCGATTGAAAACCTGATCAACTTTAAAAAACAAAGAGCAAAAGCAAGATTTGTGATAAAAAACAGTAAGAAAAGTTCATGGACCAACTACGTCTCTACCCTAAATTCATCTTCAACAACAACAGCCGAATTATGGGGAAAAATCCGAAGAATAAACGGGAAAAGCAGATCGTCTTCTATACCAATGCTAAAAATCGAAAACAGCACACTAACACTACGTCCAGATATCACAAACGAGATGGGACTTCACTTCAGCAAAACTTTCAGCTCAGAAGCCTTCAATGCAGATTTTATCAAAATTAAAGAACAAATCGAAAGGCAAAAGATTAAAATTGACGAATCAAACGAAGACATTTATAACCAACCTTTTACAGAACACGAACTAGACCATGCACTAAAAAACTGCAAAAAAGGTACAACACCCGGCATAGACAATATTCCAAATGAAATGCTACAACACCTACCCAAAAAACTAGAAAAAGAACTGCTGAAAATATATAACCAAATATGGATAAATCAAGTGTATCCGGACATATGGAACCAATCAATCATAGTCCCAATTCTAAAACCCGGAAAAGACCCAACAAACCCAGAAAGCTACAGGCCTATATCCATGAATTGCTGTATGGGTAAATTAATGGAAAAAATGGTAAATAATCGCCTTACCTGGCTATTACAAAACAAAAACCTTTTAGACAAAAGACAATGCGGCTTCATAAAAAATCACTGAACAACTGACTGCTTAACTTTCATGGAAACTGAAATAAGAAACGCTTTCATACAGAAACAAAACACATTCGCCATCTTCTTTGACTTAAAGAAAGCGTACGACAGCACATGGAGACACAGAATATTAAAATGTCTTAAAAATTGGAAAATAGATGGCAACATGCTCGCCTACATAACGTACTTTCTATCAAATAGATCCTTTAGAGTAAGAATCGGGGGCGACATATCAGATGAATTTTCACAAGAAAACGGCGTTCCGCAAGGAGCTGTGCTCAGTGTTAGTCTATTTCTAATTACCATCAATGAAATCCTATTAAACGTTCCAGCACCAGTGAAATCCATACTTTATGCAGATGACTTAGTCATACTATACAGCGATAAGGACCAAACAAAAGCACTAAATTTCTTACAAAACACCATAGACAAATTAGATGAGTGGGCAACGATAAACGGTTTCAACTTTTCTGAACAGAAAACAAAATGCATAAAATTCTCTCGCAGCAACAACAACACAAACGTACCAAAACTAAAAATGAAAGGAAGAGAGCTGACTTGGGTGCACGAAATCAAATATCTAGGGTTAATATTTGATAAAAAACTAAACTGGACTCCACATATTAAAAATCTAAAAGACAGATGCAAAAAAGCCTTAAACTTACTGAAAGCTCTGGCACACACTAACTGGGGAGCAGATAAAGACACGCTTATGCTAATCTTCAAAGCAACTATTAGGTCCATGCTGGACTACGGAGCATCTATATACTCATCGGCAAATAAAAACATACTGCGCACCCTCGATTCCATATACAATAGTGGCCTGAGACTAATTACAGGAGCCTTCCGAACGAGCCCCATCAAAAGCATCTGCTGCATATCTGGCGAGCCACCTTTGATATACAGGAGACATATCCTGGCGACGAACTATTGGACATCCCGCATCCACCTTCCCGATCATATAATCTATAACTACATTTGCAAACCCAAATATATAAATTTATATGAAACACGACCAAAAATACCAGCGCCGTTTGGAATAAGAATACAAAAAATAAATGAAGAATACAATTTTCCTCATTTCCAAGTACAGATCAATGACACCACCTTGCCCCCGTGGACAACCCTTAACATATCCCATGATACCAGTCTTAGCATATACAAGAAGCAAGAAACCCCACCATCAATTCTTAAATTACGCTTCACAGACATTATCATTAATAATTACTCTGACCATAGACCAATCTACACTGACGGTTCAAAATCAGCAAATGGCAAAGCAAGCTGCGCAGTGGTAAGTGAAGATTCCCAACTCGGCTTCAAATTGAACGACATCAGCAGCATTTATACCTGTGAACTATATGCCATATACAAAGCCCTACCACTAATTCAAACGACACATCCTAACGAAGAAAAATTCATCATCTGCACAGACTCCTTCAGTGCCATTCAGTCGACCCAAAACATCAACAACACAAATCCGCTCGTCATAAACATACTAAACAGAATTCATCAACTAAATATCAAAATCGTATTCTTATGGACACCATCACATGTGGGAATCAGCGGTAATGAAAAAGCCGACACGTGTGCAAAAAAGGCAAACGAAGAAATATCAATTTACGCTGATCCAGATGTCACGAAGGATGACCTAAAAATCTTCTATGCAAAAAAAATAATCGAAAAATGGCAAAACGAATGGACTCTAGAAACTAACAATAAATTAAGAGACATAAAATCATGCACAACAAAATGGCCCAACCCCGTACCGTTGACAAGAAATGAAGATGCAATTATAACTAGGTTACGCATAGGACACACAAAATTAACTCATAGTTACCTCCTAACCAAAGACAATCCACCTTTCTGTAATACGTGCAACACTGTGATAACGGTTTGTCACATATTAACAGATTGCAGAAAGTATGAACCGTACAAATACAAAATAACAAATGATCTTAAACAAAACTTACAAAATGAAAAATTGTCCATAGAAAAAATATTAAACTTTATAAAAAAAAATAATTTAAGCCAAACAATATAATACTGACAATTGTATTTTCCTACTTATAACTTTTTTTTTTTGTACTATCATATATGTAAGGTGGTAATGACCTAGTAGTCGATCCACCTGTGGTTGTTTTTTTTAATAAAAAAAAAAAAAATATGCTAATTAAATTGACCATGCTGATATAGATTCCCACCAGTGCGTGTAAATTTTTGGTTTTTCAAAGAGTCTGTCCTAGTTAAATTTTTACTATACAAATGTCACATTGATATCAGGTTTTACACTGTGTGTTGTTCACTGGCATAATGCGTTTAATTATATTGTTAAGCAGGTCAACTTAATGCGCAATATGACCACACATAAAGACCTCATAAGTAGGCAGTGACTATAATAATTTATTGTGGTTCAAATAATGATAATGAATTTAATAGTTCATTGCTGGTGGTCGACAGACGCTTCAAATAGGAAGTGTCAAACACAAATAAAGCTAAACTAAGAATGCTTTAGCTCTTTCATGAAGTTTATTTTTCAAACTATTTCTTCACCGCCAAACACCAAACCTAAATAAATAATCGATTAATTATTAAACAAAACTTTGCTACCCAGTAATTTTGATGATGCCAATTCTTTGAATTCTAATCACGTCGCCTGCACACGCGTTACACAAAATTTGGAGCAAAGAAGAAGGGACACCTAGATATAAATACGAAAAATCACACAGGGGACACACACGCCGTTGGGAATTCATTCAGTCAGTCGGGAAGGGCATAACGGGGGGTTTCGTTTCAAACGGGGAACACGTACAGCACAAAAGGGCAGGGACGTAAAGCTCAAAATACGCGGGTTACCTTTGGGGAGAAACAGTTTTAACTTAGTACTTTTCTTTTACTCAAAAGTGTTTGTTGTGTGTTGTTATATTGTGATTAAAAAGGGTAAGTCCAACAACTTAGATTATTATTTAAGTTAAGGTTAACAACTTTTAATATTGTTTTGATTAAGAATTATTGGGAACCACAATTAAGTCTCTTGATTCAATTTAAGGGGGTAATCTTATGTGACCACTTCGAAAAATCGATTTTTTTTCATATTTCAATAGTAAAACCTATCGAAAATATGCTGTGAAAAATAGAGACCGAAATTCCTAGTTTTAAATAAATTACAACTCATAGTCGTTGACGAGCCGTATAAGCGACTTTGTTGGCTCTTGAAACTTTAAACGCATTTATCTGGAAACATTATTTTCTAAAACTGTCATGGTCCTAAAAAAAAAGTATTCAACTGATTGCTTTGAAATTTATATATGTTCTTCTACTCATTAATGGATATCGTCCGTACTAAAATTGCTTATTTTCGAAAATATTTTCTTATTTTTTTAAACGATTTTTAACAAAAAAATTAACAAAAACTAACTTTTTTTTCTACAGTCCGCCATTTTTTTTTTTTAATGAAATTGATTAATTTTAGTAGGGACGATAGCGACGTCCCTACTGAACAATGATCCATTCGATTTTTTTATTTCAGACCACATGAACAGCCGCTATTACCATGACCAGTGACCTGCTTTTTTTTAGTGTCTAATTTAATTTAAAAAAAATATATAAAAAAAAATGGAAAATAAGAGAAAAAAAATTTTTTTATACAGTTTAAGATACAAACAAAAACATATAAAAAAACTAAAATGATTGAATGTTATTGTCGTCTAAAAAAAATTCCCTAAAAAGAGGTCAAATTTATGCGTTCACATAAGAATACCCCCTTAACTACTGTTTTTTTATTGTTATATCTTATTTTTCTCTACTCAATTATCTGATTATTTGTAAAGTTTTTCTTGTTTAATAAATATCCAGTAATTTGGTATTTCAAATTTATTTACTCATCAATACCTGGGCCTACCCACACCGTCATCTATCAGACCCCAAAAATAACCCTTACGGTGTCAGTGATAAGTCACTGGCATATCATTATAATGTATACTTTAATGTACATTATAATTAATTTATTAAAGCCAGTTTATGTTCAGTCATGCTAGAGTTTAGTTATTTAAAGAATATTAGGCGACGAAGAAAAATTACTGAAATAGCATTTATTAAATAGATGGACAATTGTTCGAGGACTTAGGATCAATAAGTCAATACTAAATTTTTATTTATTGCGACGTTTCAGAATTTATTATTCTTTCTTCAGGCATCATAAATTATTTATATATTAACTATTTTATAATTAGTTGCTTTGTTGTTTTCATTTTAGTCTACGATTTTTGGTTAAGCAGTTCATAAATTTTTTTTATTTAAAACTAATTAAAATATACAATCTATCGAACAATTATCCATCTATTTAACTCATACTGAGGATCGGAACAAGCTTTGAAATATAGAATTTATTATTGATTGTTTTTTTTCTATAATGTCAAGTAATGATAAAACTAAAATTTTACATTGAGAGCGAAGAACGATGCAATTGCACAGAACGATTTGATGTGCATTTCATAACGAACAATATTGGCTGTTATTGGGAATAAATGTTACGCGTTATTAAAAAGTCTGTGCACTTCACATAAACCTTCCGAAAAAACTTTCAGCAAATTGGTAAAAAATTCAAAGATCACTTGAATCCAGTGCCTTCAGATATTGCCGAAAGATACTGGTGTGTATTCAAACCAAAATAAGTTATTTTAAACTCTTTATATTAACTTAAGCACACTCAGTCAAAGACTGGTTTTAAAACTTAAGGGGTAACACCACTGTAACAGCCTAAAAAACGTGTTCTTTTGTCATTTTTTTTTTTGGGTGGAAGGTAAGGTAATAAAATTATAATATTTGAGGAAGTTATTTAGCGTATATATTTTAAAACTTAAATAAAACACAACCAATGTACAAAAATGGTTACATATTAATTTCTATCTTTACAAAATACTTAATACATAGTATACACCAATGCCGCTCTTTTTAAGTTACAGTCTGAAATCTATCGCGAGGCCTAACAATTCTTTTAGATTTTCAATGAGAATTCCTGTTCCACTGGAATTTTCATCGGGAACAAGATTCAGATTAGTTTCGTCACTTAAATTCTTTTTGTTAGTAGTATCTTCGCCTTCAGACAAATTATTTTTACAATTTTCAGAAATGTTTTATAAGTGAAATATCAAGTCTGATCAACGTGGCGAGCTCATTCTAAATTATCAAATTTCGTTTTAATTTTATAAATTTGAGAACCGAGTTTATTTGTTATAATTGCAGGACACTATTCAACATTATTTATTTTTCTATGATCTTATACAATGTCTGAATCGTTGATATGAAATTCGCAATTTCTCTTTTCCCTATAATTTTTAACTTCATTTGACTGATTATTAATAATTCGAGGCTTAATTTAATTTGATTTAAAAGTATGACCCAAATATGTCACATTTTTGTAAAAATTACATTTTCTTTTCTCAATAGTCAACCAGTTATTTTTAAAAATATTAAATACGCTCTCCAACCTTTCTAAATGGAGTTGTCGTGTTTCAGCTGTCATTAAAATATCATCGAAAAAGCATACATCTTCTGTCCAGGACAACAATGTTTCCCTGATTTTCTGAAAAATTCCAGGAGCGGAGGCAAGATGAGTTGAAATTGTGCAAACCGCCTTCTAATTTCATAAAAATATCTTCAATATGTGGCAGTGGGTGTTTATAAATACGAACTGCTTTATAAACGCTTACTTTAAAATCGCCACATTATTCTAATTGTACCGTGAAAACCATTTTGATTTATCGCTAAATGTTTCATGTTATGCGATAATTGCGAACTATATTTACTGTTAATATTGCAATAAGAGATGAATGTTTGTTTTTCTCGTCGGATAGCAGCCGTGGTGTAATTACGAAGAGACTTACAGAATAGTCATTTGCTGCTACGTTTCGTTCTTTTGTGTACAAGTAAGGCCTTTTCACGAAGTTTCATCATGATTTTGATGGCCGGGGTAATCCAGGGCTCATGCTTATGTTCGCAGATGAATGCTTATTTAACAAATCTGTAAAAATTGAATTTAGACACTGAATTTTATTATCGATACTGGACTTTTTTATAATTTAATTTCAATTTGCTAATTGGGCATCATTAGTGAAGTCACTCCAATTGGTGTTCTTAAAATCCCTAAAGGTATTATACTTGCAACTCAGCTTTAGAAAAATTCAAAGTGCAAAATATAGGTTTGTGGTCGGTGATAGAATATAAATGGTCAACGCTACAATTTACAACCAAGGGTTGATCGGAGACAAAAAAGAAATCGATGAGGGATGCAAATTTTAAAGTTATGCGTGTTGGAAAGGGAATCATCTGCTGCATATTAAATGTCTTACAAATATGTATTATTCAGAAATGTATATTCAATTGAGTTTATATTAAGGCTGTCGGAACGCTTTAAATTTAAGCCAAAAATAGAGCTTCGGCTGTCAACTGATTGTAGACTTCTTCGTCAACATAGTGCAAAAATTCTTTCTCTATAACGAAGATAAAGGACAAATCTAGGTCTCTAATGGACTACATTTGCAATTTATGTACGATTTACTAGAAAAAAGTTGGCATTAATTGTGCTAAAAAAACACAAGTTTTCAATGTCACACTATGACCTTATTCATACTTATTTCACAAAACTGTTCCATCACAAACCTAAAATGACTTTTCCTTTTTCGGAAAACTTTTTTTAAATCTTCAAAATATTTCCCAAAATTAGAGTAATCAATTGACAGCGACACCCTTGCAAAAAAAAATTTAGCCTCGTAGTTGGCACTAGCCAAAAATTGAAACGTGCGGATGATTTGAACGAGACAGAGCTAAAGAAGGTCACACCCACAATATGTCTTTTGCCTACCTCGCCCCTCTCAGCACAAACAAAATTCAGAGCGTTCCGACAGCCTTAAGGAAACCAAATCAAAGGCAGGCAAAACCTTAAAAAAAACCTGTTTAACAATGGCCAGTTTATTGTAATAGTAACAATAATTCTCAATATTTCTCAATATTGTTCACGTCCATTATAATTAATAAGTTTTTTATTTAATCACGGGAAATTGGACAATTGAATTTTAATATAGATAAACTAAATTAAAAAATTTTGCGACGTTTCGTTAATTTCTTTTAACTTCTTCGGGCAAAACTGAAATGATAAAAAATACAAATTAGTTAATGAAATAATTATAATTTTTTTTTTTAATAGAATTGAAATAATACCTTTAACTAGTTAACCATAACTTCAATAAAATTTAGATATTTAACAATACATATATATTTAATTCAATAAAATTCAAATAGTAATATTTAAGCGAAATGAAATTATGTAATTTTTTTTTTTTTCCTAGAACAAATTTCAAACAAATACTAAATATGTTTTATTTTTGCTAGACAATTTGATTTTTTAAAATATATTAAAAGTAACTGTGGTAACTAATTAATTTAGAAAAGCAATTGACTATTTTTTTTTCATTTTTTGTATTTTGTGATTTAAAAATAATATATAAATGGTAGACAAAAATATGTGTAAAATAAAGAAATATTTGAACGTTATAGTTAACAATTTTTTAAAATGTCATTATAAACTAAATTTAAATTTTGTGTATCAGAACGCAAGTTTACTGATTTATTCAATTTTATAAAAACCATTTCACTCAAATTCCTTTTTAGCATGTTCTGCTCACGATGCAAAACTGATATTTTATCAAAACAGAAGTTATGTCCAGTGTCAAAATGATGGTTGGCCAACGCTGTTTTATTAGTTTTCAAAAAATTAGTAATCCTACAATCATTTCTATGTTGTTTAACACGTTCTTCAAGTTTCTGTTTAGTCTGTCCAATATAACAAGTTCCACAAGAACATGGAATTTTGTATATCAAACAAGACTGCTGATGAAGCGGGACTGGGTCTTTCAACCTACTATAAACAGATTTGACAGTCTTTAGATTATAGAAAGCTAATTTACCTCCTCTTGATCTAATACATTTATCTATACTAGATGACAATCCTCCGATGTACGGAAATTTGAAGAAGTTAAAAGAAATTAACGAAACGTCGCAAAATTTTTTAATTTAGTTTATCTATATTAAAATTCAATTGTCCTATTTCCCGTGATTAAATAAAAAAAAAATTAACAATATTGTTCACGTCCATTATAATTAATAAGTTTTTTTTATTTTTTAACGGGAAATTGAACAATTCAAATATAGTTAAACTAAACCAAAAAATTGCGACGTTTCGTTAAATCTTTTTAACTTCTTCAGGTACAACTGAAATGATTAAAAATACAAATTAGTTAATGAAATAAATAATTTTTTTTTAAATAGAATTGATATAATACCTTTAAATTTCGTTTAAATATTTACTATTCAATATTTGTTGAAGTAAGTATATGTATTATTAGATATCTAAATTTTATTAATTGTATGGTTAACTAGTTAAAGGTATTATTTCAATTCTATTTAAAAAAAATATTTATTTCATCCCATTAAGTACTAGCGTTGCCATATGGCAACAGTTGATATTCGGTCAATCTTTTTGAATTTCCAAAAGAACAAAATGAAGTAAGTGTTTTCCTTTAACAGACACGCGTTTCTAAATGTATTAACAATAGAAAAGTAACATCTGGTTGTTAATTTTTTTTTATTGTGGCTGTAAAAGTGTTTATTTCTTTAGTCTTCATTCCAGCAACGTAACAATGGCACACAGAAAAAAGTAAGTAGTTTTTTTTAAATTTTGTATGCTATATATTTATGTTTAATCGTATTTTCCATGTTTATTAGACTTCAAATATTAGTGAAACAGAGAGTTTGATACTCAAATCACAAATTTGTAAAACTTATGACTATTTTTCCTGTCCGTTGCCATATGGCAACGCTAGGCTGATACACGTACATTTTTTCTAATAAATTTATTATATTTCTTGTTTTCGCTTGACTTTGGCTGAGATTGTAGATATTTTAGAAAATGAATTGGATGAACTGCCGGACGTATACATTGAACCTCCAGACGTGGCTGACTGTACTGATGAAGATTCTGGAGTATTGGTGGAAAATTTGACTGGGAGACAGCTTCAGACTAGAGCTGAGTTAGTGTCACATCAAAGGAATCATGACGAAATCGAGGAATATGATGAGGAAGAAGCTCCTTCGAATAAGAGACAAAAGGTAACCTACAAATGGAAAAAAACTGATCTTCCTGACTTTTCATCACCAGAGTTTTCTGCGTTAGTGAACCAAAATTATAAAAATCTGAGTTGCACTAAATTTTTCGAATTGTTTTTGATGACACATTATGTGATTTTCTTATCAAAGAAAACAGTAAGTACGCAGTAAGTACACCCTAAAATCACTATAGGCGAGATAAAATATTTTTTGGCCACATTGATTGTGTCAGGGTATAACTCTCTTCCTAGTAAAAAATCATACTGGGACTCTGGCGATGATATGCGGAATACCATGGTACATAACGCTATGAGAAGGGATACATTTATACAAATAATGCGCTTTATTCGTGCATCTGATAATAATGATTTGGATAAAAATGATAAAATGGCTAAATTTGAAAACACAATGTTTGAACCATCTTCCAATAGAGTAACAACTAAATTATGACGAAAGCATGATTGAATACTGTGGTAGACATGGTTGAAAACAATGCATTCGTAACAAGCCAATACGCTTGGGTATAAGTGTTGGTGCTTGAATACCAGTAGTGGATATTTGGTTAATTTTGAAGTATATCAAGGATGTTTTCCCGGTGCGAATATTGAAGAAGAAAAAAATTTGTCAAAACAACAGCACCCATGCTTTTTATGATAAACGAGCTGCCACAAGCAAAGAAAAAGCTGCCGCTTCAATTTTATTTCGATAAGATTACTCTGAAATATTATTAATTACTTATTATTACTACTGTCAGAATTATATAATTTTTATTTTAGTAAGCAAATATAGCAAATAAATCCATAAACAGACTTTCTTTTTTCCATCTCTGTACACAATAACAATAATCGAATTTTTGTACATGTTTTAACCTAGCGTTGCCATATGGCTACAGCTAATAACTAAAAAACTATTAATAATAAAACTTTTTTAATAATTACAGTATTTAGTTTAGGCCTCCCTGACCCCATTTTTATGAAAAAAGATGTAAAAATAAAAAATAAAAAAATCAGTCCTTAATGGGTTAACTAATTTGTATTTTTAATTATTTCAGTTGTGCCTGAAGAAGTTAAAAAGATTTAACGAAACGTCGCAATTTTTTATTCAGTTTAACTATATTTGAATTGTCCAATTTCCCGTTAAAAAATAAAAAAACCTTAGTAATAATAATAATTATGTAAGTATTTATTCCCAATTTGTCTATTCCGACATAGGGATATAATACGTATCTACAATTAAAATATGATTAAATATTAGTTGTAAGAAATACAACAGATAATAATATAAAATAGTTTAAGGTAGTTAAGACACACCGTCAGAAAATTCTTAATTATTATATACTTATTAAGAACATGATAATACAATTACCCTGAAAATTTGAAATCGATCGGCCGTATATAATCTGAGATAAATTCAATTAAAAATTGGATAATTAACATTGATTGTATACGATCTCTGTAGTTCTGAACCAGTTTCTTTTTTATAAAAAAAGAACTAACAGTCAGAAACTTTAAAAAAATTGACAGTCTTTCAATGCATTTGTTATGAGTTTAAAAAAAAATAAGAAAAAATTTTGACCGTCTAATTATTTATAAATAACGGTTATATTAGGTATATATGTATAGATTTTTTTTCTAAGGAATAAATTGAATTGAAAGTTCAACAATTTATAGAAAAGTATACATTCAAGGACTCGGACAGAAACGATCTGGCAACAACGCATACTTATCTAGCCTATTTTGGGCCGTGTGCCAATGTGTATATTGGCACTTTTCAGTGCTCTTACTGGGGAGAAATTCGTTCCGTTATAGACTGACAGGTATACAGTCGCAGTATCCTAGGGAAATATATGACGTCATAAATCGTCGCCATTTTTCTACCGGGAACACTGGTGTTTTCGAGGTAAAGTGCTCTGTGCTTTGATCACGTGATCAACAGCGTTCAGAAATTTAACAGCTTCCACTTGAATATTGGCATTTAAAAATACCGGCCGTTAAAACAAACATGGAAAATTTAAAGAAATTGTGTTTATTGCAGTGTGAAACAAATATTATGTATGAAACGAAAGTAACTGAAGAAATTTGTAATCGTGCATCTATGAGTAAATATTCAATTGCATCAAAATTAAATTTATAACCTAATTATTTTTATAAAATATTTTCTCGTTATCTTGCAGACATGGCTTTTGCAACTAAACTTTTAACATCAAAAAACGTCGATGACAGTATACTGTACTGCGTTCCGTTTTAAACAGTAACCAGTATAACTAACTATAAAGGAACGGCTTCGCAGTATACTAAATTCACGTCACACCTTACAGTGCTCGCAGTGTACATTTGGCACACGGCCCAAACAACTTTCGCTCAATTTTCAAGGTAATTGTTCATTATTATTTATTTTTACAAGAACTGTATAAAAACTTGGACTTTCGCTGTGAAATTAAACAAATTTGGTATTTATACATAAAGTAAAGTAAAATTACATACACTTATGTAGTTTTAATGTATTTTATGTGATTTTCCATTAAATTAGTGTAAAAATTTCGTAACAAAATATGTAATATTGTGCAATATTCCAGTTTAGTATAATCACGTGATCGTCTGTGAATCCCACGGTATACGGTCATGTGACAAGCGTCTAGCGGTTCAAGATACATGTACTATCGGCCAACTTCGATGAGTGCACACAACATACACTTGCTGTCTATAGTACTGAGTATAAAAATTATATTCAAAAATCTTCTTGTATGCAATTTTACATTAAAATATGTATTATTTTATTTATATCCGTTATTTATTTCGGGTATGGACACGAAGTCAAACAGTGTCGAATTATACATAACTACGGCTTTAGAGCCTCACACAGATTATTTCCATCCACGAATGACGTCAACTGGCAGACCGTTCATATTTTTATTAACCATGCAATATCAATTGACAGGTCCGCTGGATGACATCATTCACTCATTACTATCCAACGGAACGAGATAACCCCCTGATTTAAAATTTCGCGAATTTAAATTAATGCAAGAATATATAAGGAAAAAACAATCCTGCTTTGTGATTGGTTGACGAGTATATTTACGTTTCTTGATATTGACTTTATAATTTATTGTGAGAAAATCCATTCTGCAGAATCAAATTAGATTTTACATACGTTGGAACAATTAGTCAGTGTTCAGATTTCTCAAGCATAGGATTAATACAACTGTTGTAAATCAACAAATTTGTTATCTGGTTTATTTAGAAAAAAAAAACGTTTTTCAAGTGTTTGCGGCAATTAATTCACCAGTCAGTGATTTAATCAACACTAATATGTATCTCAATATTATTCACGTCCATTATAATTAATAAGTTTTTTATTTAATCACGGGAAATTGGACAATTGAATTTTAATATAGAAATAATATTAAAAAAAAAAATTATAATTATTTCATTAACTAATTTGTATTTTTTATCATTTCAGTTTTGCCCGAAGAAATTAAAAGAAATTAACGAAACGTCGCAAAATTTTTTAATTTAGTTTATCTATATTAAAATTCAATTGTCCAATTTCCCGTGATTAAATAAAAAACTAATATGTATAATTGTACAGGACAATCTTTTTTTGTGTACGGAATAACGTGTTTTTAGAATATTTCTGTATCAGCTTTCATTCTTGAATTACTGAAATAATTTTAATAAAACTTGATAGCTACACTATCAGTTAGTAAAGTAATAGGATACTTTTTATTCAGATACTATCGGGTTAAGATAAGATACGTCGACATTAACGCCGGTAATTACTAATAATTAAAAATTTATTGTACCTTTATTTATTAAACATTTTCTTGATAATTATAAATTGATAGTCTTCTTGTGTCCTTACACGTGAGCTGATAAAATGCTCAGTTGCAAATTTAAATCACAATATTGTATAATAAATTGGAACTTTTTAATAAATAGTATCTAATAACAGACGTGCAAATGTAAATATATATGTAACGGACAATTGAATAAATAAATTACATTGCAATTGATGCATTGATTAGATAAATGAATGAAAGCTATCTGTGTGATAATTTATAAAGAAAGATATCTTCCTTGAAAATTAAAAAAAAAATACGACAAACTTATTTCTTATCAGTTTTCACATAATCAAGTCGAATAATTGAAATTTTAAGAGTGTTTGAAAAAAGTTGATATCAAAGCACGAATTCCAGGTTCGGTTTGAAATATATTTTTATAATTTATTATAAAACTGAGTTGTATGTTACTTTTAATACACAAAAAAAATAAAAAAATTGAACCTCCTTAACACGTTCGCTGCCAAGCATGTTTTGAAAAGTTTGATCCCGTGGGCTATCTATATTTTTTAACATCCAATCCCTGTAGGCCACCATATAAAAAATGTGTTGGTCTCATCGGGTCAACGCGGCCTGGAGAAGCAACTTATTGCCATTGTGCGCCGTTGGTCACGCCCTGAAAACATAATGTATATTCTGCAACGTAAATACAAAGTGAATCCAGTGCAGTTACTACATTAATAATTACTGTCGTTACTTTGTTTTATAATATTTATTACATTCGATAGATGTAAGTATTATATATGAACAAAACTAAAAAGGTTGATACATTCTGTAAAAGTTCTGAGAATGAGCCGTTTTTGTGTATAGATTGCTTTAACAAACTACATAAAAATTGAATTTTTTTCTTATTCATTGTTTATAATATTGTTTTCATTTTGTGATTATACACCAGAAGCTTTAGTTTTGTTTGCATTTAATTGTATATTTGTCAATTAATAAAGGTTACTTGTATCCACAAATTAATAGTTTATTATAATTTAAAAAAGAGGGACCACTGTCATCACTTTTTAAAAATTGTCGAAATTATATATATAGTATTGCGCTTCTAGGCCACGTTGGTCCATTCCTACAGTTGTTCATAGCTAAATATGCGTCAGCGGCCTGGTAGAGATCAATCAAGGTGTTGGTCCTGGAGGACCAACACGGCCTGTTGAAGTAAGATTTCAGTTGGGCCCATCGGACCAATATGGCCCAATGAGACAACATCTACGTTGGTCCCATGGGGCCAATATGGCAGTGAACGTGTTAAAAAACATAATAATAATATAACAAAGTTTTTAATTTAATTACTATAACGTTTTATGCATACAATCTATACTTCTATTAACTTGACGCCAACCTCAAAACTTTGTTGTTTTAGTGGTCTTTTTTGAAGGAGGTTCAATTTTTCTGAAAAGTTTTTTTTATTTTAGTAGTTTTGCAATATGTCGTTTACAAATTATTACTCATCTTCTTCGTTAATATGTTAATACTTAACTAAAAAAAACTGGTGAACCTATTTAAGTAAAAATGATGTGAAACCATCCTGAAGGTATGTCCTATTAAAAAGAAAAAGAATCAATGAGATCGACTCACAAATGCTGGAAATATGACGTAACATAATATATATGAAGAAATAATTTCGGATTAAAAAAAAGTCCAAATCTGTATTAATTTATAAGTAACATTTTACTATTTAGAGATTTTACAATAAGTCGGTTGTCAAACGTGCGATTACTAACGTAAAAATTGTTCCACGACGTCATGAAAATGTTACGTGAAATTCTAAAATAAATATAGAAACTGAAAATAATGTTTCTAATTTCATCCAATTACATTTACTTAGTTCTCGATGCACTTACAAAAATAGATTTAACCCTTAACTACTAACGCGGTATCTTTGAGACTCCGTTGCGTACTTTGCCTGCTGTAACTCCCATTAATATTTTTTTTATGTTGGCGTCAGTTCAGCCCATTATGTTGTGCCAATTATACAGTTCATGTTAACTATTGGACGGAGTCTCATAAATTTTGCATTTTTTTTTATATTTATGGACTTAGAAGTACAATTTGATTTTATTTTTAAATAGTAATAAGTACTTATTGATAGTATATATTTTATGACCAAAGCTCATTTTATGTCCTATTTAAATATGAGTTTAGACTATTTACTTGTATCAAAACTCTTTATAAAATCATGTCCTTTTTTATTTATTTATTTATTGAACGTACTCAACAGGCAAAATGCCCAATTACAGAGTAGTATTCATAATTAACGTAACTAACGATTATCATTTTGTTTTATTGCTTTTAACTGTAATGGTTGCTTTGCTATTAAAATTTTAAATATATATCAGGGTTTATAACTAAATAGAAAAAAGAGGTCCATCGGTTTGTGGACACACGACGGAAGCTAAGTTCGTTAGGCATTTTATATTAATGTTTTCAATTTACGTATACAAAAAAAAACAAGATCATTGCATTTAAAAGTTTTTATATGTTAATAAGAAGTATAAAAAAATGTCGTTAGAAAAAATGTATTTATACTAATCTGGGATTTAAACCTGAGAGATTTGACATAATTAGCCGTATTCTACTATTTTTGTTCTAATCACTGCTCTTACGTAACCACAGTGATTACAAAATTTATAAACACTGTCTGTAATCACTAATGTTTAATATGTGTTTACAAATCTTTTTTGTCACTCGTTTTCAAAAAAACGTACCTGTAAAGAGTTGTCTGAATTTAATTACAAGTCTATTTTTGTGCGGTTACCACGGTTATATACTTTTGAATTTTGTGTTAGTTGTCAAGTGCTGAAAATAATTAATTATTAGTAATAATAATTATTATTATGGATAATAAAATTACAAAAAGACGACAAAAAAAGTATCATCTAGTCAGTACAAATTGATGATTGATTTTCGTCGTTGGTTCTGTAATACCTCCTATGTGCAAAAAGTAAATGTTGCAGGAAAGATTAAAAAGTGATTATTTCAGCAATAGATGGTAAGAAACTAGCAATTTCAGAGGTATATTTCTAATTCGTACTTATCTTCACTGCAACATGTTTATTAAGAAGAAGTATTTTCTTAAAAATATTAATTAACGTTAATTTCAGATTTATTGGCACATAGGAGGTATTACAGAACCAACGACGTTTTATTGACGCTAATAAAAATATGCGAGTGAAAGAGAGAAGTGCTGCAAGACTGGAGCTTTTAGAAGCATGGCAGAACCGATGGCATCAAGCAAAAGTGGGGGCCTGGACCAAACGGCTGATTCCAAAGATAGCGGAGTGGCTTGAGAGACGGCACGGAGAGGTGGACTTTTATATGACGCAGTTCCTATCTGGGCATGGTAAATTCAGAACTTACCTTCACAGGAGACATCGGAGTGATACAGCATGCTGCGCATATTGCGGCGAAGATGACACGCCGGAGCACACTGTGTTCAATTGCTGTCGCTGGGTGAAGGAGCGCTCAGTATGTTTTGCCCAGGTTGGATGGCTGACGGTAGACACCATTGTGCCAAGGATGTTGAAGGATGAGGTGGGCTGGAGAACGGTGGCGCTCATGCTCTCATCCATCATTAGACAAAAGTGCCATGAGGATATAAAATAAAAGACACCTGCTAGCCTGAAGAAATGTGTAAACGGTCCCGGGTTAGCAGGAAAGAAGAGGAGGGGGTTTTAGTGGGTATTGCCCTAGAGTGGAGTCCCACACTATCTGCGGTTGCGGGTGTCCGTAATGGATTCCCCCCTCATTAAAAAAAAAAAAATAAAAATATGTTGAGTGGAAAACTTTCATCAACTGAATCCACAATTGTGGATAAAAAAAGGAAAAAATTAGCCCTTATACTGAATTCCAATTCAAATTTTGGATTAATAAAAAACGTAAACGAATAATAAAAAAAATAAAAATGTATAACGCGTGTACCTACGTTGTAATATAATTCTATTATTAACCTGTTTTCATTCTCAATTAACTCCAAAATAAGTAAGTGAAATATTTCGCCGTCCATTTTAATTAATAAACACTCAAAGTGTCAGCTTAACAACACTTATTTACAAGTTACAATTTATCCACTCTTATAAACACGCCACGTGATCATTTTAACTACTTGTGGCAATCACTTTGCTTAGCAGAATAAGAAACAAATAAAAGTGGTTGCCCAGAGTGTTTATGTTACTAAGCACTTGGTAATCACCGTGATTATCATTAGTAGAATAGCCCTGAATATTTCTATTTCAGTAACCGCCATTCTACTTTCATTTTCAAGGAAGGAAAACCTCCTCGCTACATTTATTGACATTAACTCAGCTTACGATAATGTACACATCCCCTCTCTATTGGACAGATGAATCTCAATTAACCTGTCCGGTAAAATCATTAGCCTGATATTCAATCTGATCTCCTGCCGTCAAATCAATATAAAATTCCTTAGCAACATCTCAGACACAAGAACGATTTATAAAGGCCTCCCACAAGGAGGGGTATTAAGTCCGATACTGTTCAATATATGTATATACAATCAAACTAGGTATGTCCATCAATACAGTATGTAGACATCTACAATATGCGGACGACATTGTAATATACCACCAAAACACGAACATCGACATATGCATTAAATCAATCAATACCGGCTTGCAACTTATCGACAAATTTTGACTTCGTTACACCTCTCACTCTCCCCTGACAATTGCACTACAGTTCCATTCATCAATAAAAGGAAAATACCTATCATTCAAACCAAAATAGCAGACAAATTTGTAACATAACTAACGTATGTCACGATTTTTAACTCACAATTTTGATTATATTATCCGATAAAATCATATCATATTTAAGAATTAATAGTAATAGTTCAAGAATACAACTTGAAATTTCTTAATTATATAATAATCAAGTTAAATAAGCAACCTTTATTTATCATTGGCCAATGCGTCGTCTTTTGTCAAAATTGCATTTATAATTTGTTGAAAAATTCAATATTAGCTAGAGTTCTATTTTAATCTTCGAAGTATTAACATCAATTAATTTATAGTAATTTAAAATAAATTACATCTCTCGGCGGTGATTTGTAACGTGGCGAGGCTTGGTCCATTATTATTATCGACGTTAAAATAATTACACCAGTAAGAGAGCAGTGCATATTTTCTATATTAATTAATTAAACAAACGTAAAGGAAAAATTATCACCGTATTGGCCGTCGACGTTATGTCCACCGGCGAAGGAAGAATTGTCGTCGTCTTGTACAATAAATAGTAAAAAAATATCTTCGTCTTTCAATTACAACACCTTTACTTATTCGAATTTGATCCTGCCTTTTTTTTAATATAAACAAGGGCAGGAAAATTTATAATACTATCTTTGTGATAGTTGTTATAAATTGATACCAACCAGTTCTCACCATAAATTTTTGGGAATCTTCCTAGATTCCAAATTAACTTGGAACAAACATATAGAACACATAAGGGACACTTCCTTTCAATATCTTAATATGATGAGAGCTATTTGCCGTACATGGTGGGGAGGCTCCCCTAAGGTCATGACAACTCTATACAAATCACTTATCAGATCAAGGATCGATTATGGATGTTTCCTATATGCCAACGCAAACAAAACTACCCTCAAAAAGCTGGACATTATACAAAACCAGGCGCTTCGGATAGCCCTGGGGTACATGAAATCCTCACCCATCATCTCAATGGAGGTAGAATCAGGCATTCCACCATTATACCTACGACGAAGGTATATAGCAGACAGATTTATACTTAAAAATATAGCCATACAACCTAATAAGTTAACAATAAAACTGAAATTACTAAGTAAATATACAACCTGTAAACCATACTGGAAAAATAAAAAAAACAAACCGGAATTAGTTATAAGATACGAATGTATTTCAATGCAGTTTTATAAGCACAAAAAGTTGACTCCATATCAAAAACTAATCCGACAAGCAATTTGGAAGTTATTTCAAAAAAACATATTTTTGCATATTTTTCAACGATATCTCTCGACCGAATCAACCGATTAAGGTGCGATTACGGCATTCAACGTTGTTTTTAAAGAACGAAAGCTGATTAGATTTTGGAATTCATCGGTATAGTTAATACAAAAAAAAGTTGAAAATTTTATTTTTAAGATTTCTCACAATCTACTAAACGGAATCGATTCAAATTTTCAGAAAATCTCAAGTTTGCTTAAACTCTTTTGAATGCTGTAAACCACGTTCCGATCGGTCAAGCCGTCCAAAAGTTCTGAGGTTAACACACACACGCACACACACATATATTTTATACATATAGACACCGGGACACCATCGTAAAGAACGTGGAGATCTGTTGAAAACTCAATTTTCGAAAATCTGGATGAAAATAACTTCCCAACTTTTTAAAATTAGGGGGAACTTAAAAATTTTGAGATGCGCTCATATTTGATTTTTACTATTTAGTGCTAAGTTTTAACACTGTCGTTTATAATATTGTGTTGACCAGTGTAGCTGTATTCATTGTAGTTCACTAGTCATTGATCATTGCTGTCTATTATTGAACGCCATTACTTCAGAAGATATTAGTTCTGTTTTGTTAATTGTGTTGTATTCTGTTTTGGAAACATTTTATAGTTGCCTGTATTCACTGGTAAGTGTTTTTAAATACAATATATTAATAAATTTTATTAACTGATAATTAACATTGGCTACTAAATGAGTAATAATAAAAAATTATAAATAAATTTGATATACAGGGTGTCTCACCGAACGTTGGCTAACATGGGTAACTTTGTTATTAGTGGAGATAGAAAGTCGGTTAAATGGGCAAAGTAGTGTAGAAAATTGGGCTCATTAACATCCCGTCGAAAAAAAAATAGAATTTCGACACCCTACGAATTTATTCAGAAAATAGTGAAAATTGCCATTTATGAAAACTGGCCATAACTTTTTTATTTATGAAGATATTTGAAAATTTCATTAACCATTTTTTGATAACTTTTTAAGGTCTTTTCAGTGGCGTAGGTTTAATTTTTTTATTTCCACTACATAATGAGATATTGACATGAACTTTGGTTTTTCTTATGGACGGCATTTTTGATTTTTAAATATTCGAATTCTACTTATTTTTCTGAATAATTTGACATAGCATATCCTATATCTAAACCAATCAGAAGCTACAAAACTGACAAAAATAGCTTTTTGGCGTTATCAAAGTGTGCCGTGTAAAACAAAATTTGTTGAAACAAATACATATCGACAGGTTAACAATCTGTCGAGCGATCGCTACAGTTTTGCTAATTCATTTTGTTTGATTTACTCTCTAAGATGGCTCAAGCATTCCCAAATTTTTGCGCGTACATTCAGTGTAACAAAAATACCACGTGGGCTCAAACAGAATACTTGAACCTTTATCCAGAAAGGCGACAGCCTTATTCAATAACTTTTAGGAACTTTTCTCCATTATTTCAACGTTTGCTAAGCCTAATTCTTCTTCACAGTGTTGAATGTTGCCTTTTTTCTTTGAAAATGAACCGTATACCTTTAAATTTCTATTTAAGTTCCTAAAAGTTATTGAATAAGGCTATCGCCTTTCTGGATAAAGGTTCAAGTATTGTGCTTGAGTCCACGTGGTATTTTTGTTACCCTGAATGTATGCGCAAAAATAGCCTGTTTCTCCAAATTTGAGAATGCTTGAGCCATCTTAGAGAGTAAATTAAACAAAATGAATTAGCAAAACTGTAGCGATCGCTCGACAGATTGTTAACCTGTCGATATGTATTTGTTTCAACAAATTTCGTTTTACACGGCACACTTTGATAACGCCAAAAAGCTATTTTTGTCAGTTTTGTAGCTTCTGATTGATTTAGATATAGGATATGTTATGTCAAATTATTCAGAAAAATAAGTAGAATTCGAATATCTGAAAATCAAAAATGCCGTCCATAAGAAAAACCAAAGTTCATGTCAATATCTCATTATGTAGTGAAAATAAAAAAATTAAACCTACGCCACTGAAAAGACCTTAAAAAGTTATCAAAAAATGGTTAATGAAATTTTCAAATATCTTCATAAATAAAAAAGTTATGGCCAGTTTTCATAAATGGCAATTTTCACTATTTTCTGAATAAATTCATAGGGTGTCAAAATTCAATTGTTTTTTCGACGGGATGTTAATGAGCCCAATTTTCTGCACTACTTTGCCCATTTAACCGACTTTCTATCTCCACTAATAACAAAGTTACCCATGTTAGCCAACGTTCGGTGAGACACCCTGTATTGTGTCATACATAAAAATAAAAGTTCCAAATAGTTTGTAATTAATTATCATTATATTGTATGATATTAAAAGTTAAAACTATAATGCATATGTTAATTTTCGGTTGAAACATTTTTCGCGCCAAAAATATGTTCTTCTAGAAACTAATAACGGTTTTTGAAAAAAATATCATTATATTTATAACGAAGTATATAAGGCATGCCAGTATAAAAGGCACCTACTTATATTGCCCTTATATTACCAAATTGTTTAAATGGTCAACAATTAATATTACAGTCATGGTGGTTTCATTGTTAGAATTTTAGTAGAATATTAATAATAACATTGGTAAAATCGTGTCCATGATTTAAATTATTAAGTTTGAATCTTAGGGAATTGGACAGTAATAAAAAGAATTATTTTTGAATTAGTTGAACGTTTCGTTATTTATTATAACTTCTTCAGCAACTATAAATGAAAGAACAAACAACAAAATATAAAATATTAAATATTATAATGACATTGACAGTTTTATAAAAAATATTTTTTTATTAATGAATAAATTTTCTTGGGCACTTAATTTCACAACATGGATGAGAACCAAGATTTCTATTTTTTTATATTATAAAAATTATGTTATACCTCACTCGTATAATTCTATTGTTAATCACCAACATTCTATGTTAAAATTTTTTTTCTCCTTTTTCTTCTTCTTTTAATTTTATAGATGATTTTTAAAAAATTATAAAACAATCTCCAATACAAAATTTTTTGTTTTCAAAAACAGATGTTACACCTACTATGTTTATCCCAAATAATTGCAAAGACTTAGTCAAAACATAAAACTAATTTTATTGATTTGAATTTTTTGTTTTATTTTTATAATTTATGTGAAATTTGAAAATTAAGTTTGTTTGGTAAATTTGAATAGTTCATTATATATTCCACTAAGATGTTGGGTATCTGATCTTAAATTTATTGTGTCACTTGTTTTAATAAAAAACATTTCACTAATATTACTTTTGAGCCAATTATCTTCTTTGTCAACAATTTCTGTTTCATTAAATGCAAAATTGCGACCCGTATCAAAATGATGTGCGGCTAAAGCGGTCTTATTTTCTTTTAATGTTTTTACAATCATGTTTATGTTGACCAAGTCTTCGACCTAGTTTTTGTTTTGTTTGTCCTACATAATATTTTTCACATTCACACTGAATTTTGTATATTATGCAAGACTTATCTAATTTGTCCACTTTATCTTTAAGACATGTATATAATGATTGAATTTTTTTTAAGTTGTAAAATGCAAGTTTAATGTTACTGTTTTTAAAACAATTGTTAAGTTTAGATGATAACGGTTGTATAAATGGAAATTTTACAAACTTTTTTAATGTCACATTGTTGTTACTGTAATCTATTGTTCTATTTATTTACTGTCCAATTCCCTAAGATTCAAACTTAATAATTAATAATAACGTTTTATTTCTAAATCCAATTATCTATCACAACATAACTTGCTTTATTTTCGGAAATCATGTAGTTTAAATCCAACAAAAAAAAAAGAATTATGAAGCTTTACATACCTAGGTATACAATGCTATTTCCGCTGCTATTATCATATAACGTTTCCAATAACAACATTTGCAAAATCGGATTTATAATGAGCAAAATAAACTTTTTAACGTGTGTACCAGGGAGGATTTACATAAGGACCAATAGGACTTAAGAGTTGGGCTCCCAGTGTCAAGGACGTTCGAAAATTTTTTTTTCTCATTAACAATGAGCATGTATCGTATAGTAAATAAAAAGTTCGTTAATAGTAATGAATAATAAAAACCCGGGTCGCAGTGCCAAAACCCTGCCGACAATATAGTGTATTTGCGAACTTAAGTTGGTTTTTGGGCAAAATTAAAAATTTGACTCCTTAATACACCCCTTAAAATAACATTTTTTTTCTTAATTGCAATATTATTATCAATATAACGTCTACACGGAATTAAATACACCCTTCAATAAATAAGTCACTATCTACAAATTAGTGTTTTCAAAAAATGTGTAAGTTCGGTCCTGCTGGGCCGATTTTATTAAAATTTTAGGGACACTTTTTAATTGCTACTAACGGGTTAAATGTCAATTTTGAAACGATTCTGAGAATTTTTTCGGTATTTTGGGGCCCAAAAACATTTTTCAATCCCTAAAAACTACTCTTAAAATGGCTGGATTACGCCCATTTTAAATAGGATTTCAATACGTGGGCCAAATTTTGTTGAAATCAATTAACTCTTTCGAAAGTTATTGCCCGTACACACACATATATATATATATATATATATATATATATATATATACATATATATATAAACATTTTTAAAAATGGTGCCAAAGTGTTTAGGAGGTTATGAAACGTCGAGAAATTTTGGTCCCGCCATCCGACCGACGCCAATAGTGTATGTTACCATATGGCAAATACACTAATTATCAATACCATGGGTGTATTTAGACAATTTTTGGGTGAATTTTTACATTTTTTTTTATGAATGTTGACAATTTTTTGGGTGAATTTTGATATATCTTGTTGGTAAATTTTGACATTGATTTAGTGAATGTTGACATTTTTCTTGTGGATACTGACAGCTTTTGATGTTGTAAAAAATTAATTTTGAACTCTAATTTTAAGATTTTTGATCGAACAAACAAATAGAACCCTCTTGGATTTCGATAAGCCCTAGGCCCCGAAAAACCTAAATCCGTCCCTGCGTGTGTCCTGTATAAAGTGAGATGTTAGAAAAAATTTCCGCCAATTGGACGACAGAACCAACCAAATATTTTTGTTCTGTATTTGTTTGTTTTGATTTTGAATTCTTGAGAAACTATATTGTTTTGTTTGAAATGTGAAAATTTTCATATCGTTGTTGATATATTTTCGACCTTATGTTGTATTAATATTTTAGACGTCTTTTAGATTGAAATTGATTTGACACACACACAGAGAGAGAAAGAGAGATTGTACGATACAAATACTTGTCAACTGAGATTATTAGCGTCGGATCGACCTGAGGTTCCGGTTCCGTTGTTCTACGTTCTCTTTGTAAGCGCTTTTTTTATAAATTTATAGTATTAGAAATAACTAAAATAAAAAAATTTGTTCTCTTCAGTTTTATTTGCCAACATACCAAACAATTTAATTAATAATAAAGAAGAAAAGTTATGTTTCTTTAAAAAAAAAACGAGAAATTGGAATATCTTTGATTTATGGATGAGTATAGGGAGCATCACTTGGCGCCCCCAACGTTCAGAGCGACAGCTGTATCATTCCACATAACGAGCAATCATAACGAACTCAATCACTTGGTCACATTTTATTAATGCCACAGAGATGGACAATATTGAATGTGTTACATTTTATAATATTGAAATTGAAGAATACGTCGAACTCATTTCAGTTTAGCATGTCTGTGAAGGATGCGAAACGTATACCATTCATAAAATTTGATTGATTTAGCTTTTCTTAGAAAAATAATAACCTTATTTTGTTGGAGAACATACTGTTCTTTTTTTGTTTTGACCCTATAAATGATAATATCAGTTATGTTGGTCGACCATAAGTCATTACACTAAAGTTTTCATCTGCAACGTTTATAAACCAGTGGAACAGCAAAATGTGTGATCTTAGACGTGATCGTTGCGGGCGTCAAGTGGTACGGATCCTAGTTGAACTGCAAATTTTGTTTAAAATAACAAAACAAATAGCTTGTAAGTTTCAATTAATTTTTAACTTCGCTTTACAATTTATGGGATACCTAGACCAAATTAACTACCGTTTAGAATTTTTGTCTGTCTATCTCATCATCTGTTTGTTTATTACAAGCTCCGGGTTAACTGAAAAATAAATGAATCGATTCTGATCAAATTTTCACCATTGTGTTTATTGTACATTAGGCAATTTTGTATTATCGTTGCCCAAAAATCAATATTAATAGGAGCAAAGCTGCGGATGAAGTAAAATGATATTGATATTAAATAATAATTGCCAGTGCATGGATCAGAGTACCGTCTGGCTTACCTACGCTCAGAATAAGAACAAATAATAAAAAAAAGTACCCAATACGTTTTTTCAATGTATTCTTAACAAATACTGATCAGATAAGCAGACAAATTGAACCCCGTTCGCCCCAGTTTCAAATCCTAGTGGTCAATGGCATTGATGTTTTTAGAATTAATAATGTGAAGCATAACTTGACTCACTTCTGAACTAATTTTGGTGTGAGGCAAATATTGTAATTAGAGATATTATGTCTACTAGTGACTATTATCAATATGGTATTAGATACTGGATGTAAATAAAAGCGTAGTTACCTAGCTATGTACATAACTCTTTTTTTATCTGTATAACACACATCTGATTATGTTTAAAAAATCGTTTGGGGAAATAGTTCCAACGTATTAAAGCAAAACTTAAATACAGTATCATTTAATAATTGAATTGTCAGTAGAATGTAATCTAATCTAAATTAAATAGGTAATAACAAATATAGTGAAAATAAACGCTTTTTCATATTTTTTTCCTATAAATAAATCTTCCGAGGAAAACCAATAACGGCATAGTACTATAAATCATAATTTTCTATTTTTGTTCAGTTGTCTGATGCCCCTAAATATGGGTATTTAGGGGAGTCAGATGAAAATAAGAAATCATTTGAGAAATAGTTATAAATTATACAAACGGACACAGTCCATCAGTAAGCTACCTCTTCTGAATTTTTTCGGAACAACTGAATGGTGCTATATTGAAAGGTCAGTAATGACATGCCGATTGATGAAATACGATCAAAATCGTTATAATTGTTGTCCAGAATAACACAATTTTCAATTTTTCGTCAATTAGTAAACTACGTCTTTTGAAATTTTTGGAAAAAAATTAATAACGGCATATTGTAGGCTCATCAAAGGTATTTTAAATTATGAAACATGTTCAAAATTAATAAAACCGTTTTTGATAAAATCGTAATGTTCTATATTCATATTTAGGGATAAAACACATATTTACAGATTCACAGACAGAGCGAGTCTATATAGGCGTTTCAGTTTACGCTACTCGCGCCTAAATGAAGAAAAGAACGGTTAGAGATATGCCCTAGTAATAATAATAATATTTTTTATTGATTAAACATCAAAAGGCAACGTTCAGTTATAAGCTGTTTTACAACTTAACAGAGCTTAGAAAGAAAATTTGATGATCGGTTGACTAGTTTACATAAAACATATACGAATTTTTTTCTAAACCCCATTTATGTACTTAGCACTTATTTGGGAATGATATGGAATCAAAATTTATCAAAATCTCGAAGTTGAATTTTCCAACAATTACATTATGCTTTCCTACTTCCTAGGTTCATGAGGATTTCTAAGGTATTGATTTGAAAAAAACATATTTTTGTTCAATTTGCACATTTTACAACAAAATGATCGACCTCTTAGCATAGCCGAAGCGCTTGTATAATATACTTGCTTTGTCTGTCGGATTTCATGGTATTTTGTATCGCGTTCAGTCAAAACATGAAACGATTTCAAACAGCTGTTTTTGTATTTGATTTCTTCTCAGGCCTAGTTTTTCACCACAAAGCATGTTAAACGATGGTTTTTGTTTATAGTTCAAACTGGCGACCAAATAGTGACAAATTTGTAAGGTAGCGGTTTATATTGATATTATAAAGATACTTTGATAAAATTTACTCGTTGTATTTACGTTTAAAAAATTTTTTTTTTTGACCTGAGAAGTGGCGCTGAAGTCGAAATATTTCAAAAATTGTATTTATGGGCCAATTTGGCGCATATTAAAAATATATGTGTACAGCATGACGTAAGCACACAATAACAAGAGATTTTTCAAAATTCAACCCCTAAGATGGGCAAAAAATTCCAATGTTTTTTTTTATTTGAACCGTTAAGAGGTAAAACTAGTGTGTAGGGTTTTTTTTACTAAAGGTCGAATCGCTGAACCCAGAAACTTAAAATTTGTACAGCTGGTTCCTTTTGTGATGTAAGCAGCCACTTAGAAGGAAGTTTATAAAATTTAACCCCTATTAGGTAAACAAAAGAGTGTGCATACTTTTTGACAAAATATTCATATCTCACGAATCGTTAAATGAGAGGTATTGAATTTAACGTACGAATTCTTCATTAAAAATAAGAAAAGAATTGCTCCATTGTTTTTTTTTTTTAATCAACCCTTAAGGGAGTGAAAAAGAAGTTATAAAAGTAGTCTTTTTCAGAAAGCTACAAACACTAAATCTGATTTGAGTATTTATGGTTAAAATAAATTTGAAGACGTCGGTGTTTGACAAAATTTCTAAATTCGTATTCCAAAAGATGAAAACGGGTGTGAACCTTCACAAAGGATTGTTTAAACTAAAAATGTGAAAACCGGTTGACCTGTGGGCCAACCCTAAAACTTCCCGCTATGTGCTAAATACGTTAAAATAAATTGATACTTTTGTGTTTATAATACATGAAAGAAGGCTATCAAAAAATGGTCGAAGTTGGAGTCAGCCGCTAGTAACTATTAAAAATAAATCCATTTCCAGGAAATACGTGAATATACATTTGTGTACTTGGATTGGTTTAGTAAAATAGTTTTTATTTACATCCAATATAATAATAATGTTACCCAGTAAACAATATATTCTATTTTTTTAATGTTATTGTGTTAATTACGAACAGATTAATGAACCGTTCTGGTGTCGTAAAAGTTAATATGGCCAAGATACTCTTCAGTGTTTATATATTTACAAAATACTATACATTCTTCTTAAATAATATACAAACACGAAGACGTAATGCAATACTTTCGGTCAATTATGCATTTTTTGTCTAAAGCGGACGCAAATTATTGTCGTGCTTTAAGGTCTCTTAGATAAAACATTTTAAAACATATTTTGATATAGTTAAATATATCCTATTTTTGTATTTATTCAGTGGGAATAATATAAATTATAAATGAAAATTCCACTATAGTTCAACACGCGACTGCAAATTTACTAACTTAACGGACTAAAAAAAATGTGTTTGTATAGAAAACGTAATAATAAACAGACATACAACGTTAAGCAAAAAACCCGATGTTTTCTAGTGAGCGAGTTTCATCATACCGGAACATTCCGCTAATTATGTCCTAAAGTATAAAAGAAGAGGTCGATTAATATTGATCAAAAGTTTTTATATGCATGAATCTGCGAATCGCGAAAACTACTGAAATAATTTCAATGCAGTTTTTATTATCATTTGATAGCGTATTTTTTGAGTAAGTTTAGACTAGGTCAATTTGAGCTATTCAGTCCAGCTTCGCCCGAGAGCTATTTAGATTCATTCATAACGCTATATCATTTGCGTGGAAAGTTCCTCAATTCAAGCCGATATTACCCCGTATCCTAATTTCGTTCGTTCTCAACACGGCTGTTGCCGATTTTACGAGATGTGTGGATTTTGTTCTGGGTCCTGGGGTTGATTTATTCATTATAGTTTTTGGTTATATCTGGATCGTTTTCGGATCATATTAGTCTGCATCTCAAACAAATGCTTAGCCAAATTCCCGAGGCGGGAATTACTCTTAATTTTGAAATATTGTATACAGCAAATCGATTTTTAAGCTAAATTAGTTCAGGCTGTATCAAATTAAGAAATGCAGTAAATTAATATAAAAAAAATGTTAATAATTATTTTGTTTCCGAAGTAAAATTTGCCTGGGTGAAGCTGAACTGTGAAGCTAGTTAAATGTAACCGCCAATTCTTCGAATGGAATATTGTTTTTTTTTCTAATATACTCTATATTTCTATAGTCCAGGGGTCGGCAACCTTTTTTGGCTGCGGGTCAAAATCAACCAAAATGCGAGTATTAAAGTGACGTTTGGGTCAGAGATATTTTCGTATTAAAACAGCATTTTAGTAAATAATAAGATATATTTTATTAAGAAAATAATTACAAACATAGTTGAATACACTTTATTTATAAACTTTCTCTACGGTATCAATGGCTCCCCTGATGTTGAACTTGTAACGTCAATTTAGTCAAGTTTGGTTTATAGTTAGTCGTTTTAAGTCGAACACAAGCATCTGACTTTTCAATAGTTAACCTGCTCCTGTTTTTGCTTAAAATAAATTTCATTTGTGAAAATATGTGCTCACATTTATAAGTGGACCCGAATGTGGACAAAATGACAAAGCCAATTTTTTTAATGATGAAAACCTCGTAGGAAGTGATGCCCAACATGTTGATATCATAGGGTCATAGGTTGCCGACCCCTGCTATAGTCTATAGGTACCTAAATAACAATATTTAAAATATAAAAGAAAAAGCAAGTTGCAGATTGCACGGGCAATTACCGAACTCATTTTTTTTTCTTAATTCGTATAAAGGAGGTAATTAGATATCGTTTAACGTTGGTTTTGTTTTTGTACTTGATTACGGAAGTGAATAGGTATTTTGTGTAATTTGTTAGGAAGTTGCTTTGGGTGGTGGAAAGCATGTCAAGTTTTTTGATTAACACAAATCGACATATATCTCAACATCTCATGGCAACAAATTAATGTAAATAAACTGCTAGAAAACGTACTGAAAGTGACCTTTTTATTTCAAACTCGACCACTAATATTTAGGCACAATGGGATTTTTACAATAAGTCTATTGTTACATTGTCACTATAAACATATTTTTTCTTGTACTCGATGACGTAGTAAAATTGTAATTGCAGCTTTGTCAATAATCTAACAAAATGAGTAATAACAGTTACAATTAATAATTTTTGTTACAGCAAAGTGATTTTCAAATAATATATATTCACATATAAAATAATAATTAATTGATTAAACATTTAAATTTAATTTGTTTACGTATAACATTTTTATAATGCCTCCTACTAAGAAAAAAAGTACTGAAAAATTTCGAAAAGAATTAAAAATACGCATGCAACGTATTCGCGAAATTGAGGAAAAAGTCATTATTATGAAAGAAAAAAATAAAATTTGTCAAAAAATCCGCTTATCTAACCCAGAAAATTTAGAAAATCATAAAATTCGCTTAAAACAATGCCAGGCGAAAAGGTTGTGTGAATCTAAAAATAGAGCCGTTCACAATGAAAGGCTAAAGAACAGTCAAATTAAACGATTGCGCAGTAACGAAAATAGAGCTGTTCACAATGAACGGAGGAAATTAAGTCAAATTAAACGTTTACGTAACAAAGAAAATAGAGCCGTTCACAATGAACGACTGAAGTTATATCAAATTAAACGGTTAAATGACCCGAAACTTAATATGATTCACGTGCAGAGATCAAAAGAATGTCAGTTTATAAGGTTAAGTAACCCAGAAAATAGATCTGCACACAGGCAAGCGTTAAAAGTAAGTCAACAAAAAAGATTGAGCTGTCCAGAAAATAGATTAATTCATAACGAGCGATTAAAAGTTTGTCAGTCTGTCCGTTTAGAAAACTTAGAATCTAGACAAATTCATAACGTTCGAGAAAAAACTTGTCAGACGATTCGTTTAGAAAACTTAGAGACTAGACAGGCTCATAATATACGACAAAAGAATTGCCAGATTAAACGTTTGTCAAATGTAAGTTGTAAGTTAAAACATAATACAATAAACAAACATTGTCAAAAAATTCGACTGACTAACCCAGTTAATCGTAGAATACAGTCAGATCGACAAAAATTATTTCAAAAAAAGAGATTAACAGATCAACGTAAACTTATAGTTCACAGACAAAGACTTCGGCGTAGTCAAGCCGTTCGCCTTCAGCGATCATATGCCCGTTTAGCGCATAGCAGAATGTCTTTGACAGTTAGAGCGAATCGTCTGCATAACAGTCGTATACGCTCTAGCATAAATACAACAAATAAGTTGTATAATGCTTACAAAATGAATATTAAGGCAGGTCCGACATATACATGCGTTTGCTGTGGCAGATTGTGGTTTTTATCGTCAGTGACGCATGTAACAAAGGAAAAATTGATAGCATAAAAAATACCTCTAGAACTGATCGATGTCGCTTGTCCTCTTAAAGAAAATGATGATAACATAGGTTATCTTTGTACTACGTGTAAAAATAATCTTTTTGCTAATAAAATGCCAAATTTATCTCTCGGGCACACAGAATTACCGTTTCCGATTGTGCCTGAAGTATTGAAAATTTTAAAACCGTTAGAGGAACGAATTTTGTGTCCAAGAATACCTTTTATGCAGATATATTGCACCGCAGTGGATAAGCAGTACAGTGTCCACGGTAGAGTAATAAATGTACCAGCAGATGTTCCGACGTCGGTGGCCATATTACCACGTTTGCCTCACGAAACTGATGTTGTTCAAATCGCCTTAAAATGTAAGAGTTGTTATCAGTCAAATTATTTATTTGAGTCCGTCAGACCAAATGTTATTTTAAACGCGTTAAAATGTCTGGAAAATAGTGAAGTTTATCAAGAGGCACACGTTGTTATTGATGCTGATCGATTTATACAGTCCCAAATAGCGATTAGAAACTTAGAGAATAATGAAATAAGTGGACCTAATGAGTTAGACTTAGAACCCGAAAGTGATGACGAGTTTGAAGAAGTCGAAAACGAACCGTGCAACGTGCCACCAGGGGAGACTTTCCTTCAAACTCAAGCTATCATTTTTGCACCGGGCGAAAAGTATACACCTCTTTTATTGCTCTTAGACGTATATGCAGAGTCTATGAGCTTTGTTAAAATATATGGTGGCTTCTTGCGAAAATTGCCTTCAAATCTTTCATATCAAAATTGGACAAAATCAGAAATTAGTCGTTACGACAGACGCTGTGCTAACGTTTCTAAATTATTTTATTCGGCATTAAAACTTCACATTAAGAAAATGTCCGAAAGCATATCATTATGCTTGAAAAAAACTAAAGGGCGCAATGCTAAGGTCAGCGCAGGTCAATTGTTAGATACTAATGTCGTAAATAGTTTAATTGCACACGACAGCGGATTTAAAGTCATTAAATCCGATCGCGGATCCCCTGCGTTTTGGGAAGAAAAAAAGAAGGAAATTTTTGCAATGTTGAGACAGTTTGGCCCACCGACATTTTTCTTGACGCTTTCAGCAGCCGAAACCAGATGGCCGGAACTGTTAGTAATATTGAAAAAAGTCGTGGATAATGAAATAGTAACGGAAAACGATGCTGTGTCATTATCCTACGACGAAAAATGTCGTTTAATAAGAACTGATCCGATATTTGTGCCCGGTATTTTGAATATAGACTGAGACAGTTCTTTAAATTATTAACAGTGAAAGACGGCATTTTCAGAGAACACCCTGTAGTCGATTATTATAAAAGAATCGAGTTCCAGCATCGCGGTTCTCCTCATGTTCACAGTTCACTTTGGCTTAAAGACGCACCATCATATGTCAGTGATGATGAGACTAGCGTAGCTAGGTGCGAGCAGTTTATAAATTTGTTTATTTCGTGTGCTTTTGAAGTAACTGACATTCCATTAGATCTTATAGAAATTCAGAAGCACAGACATTCGCGAACATGTAAGAAAAAAACCAGATCCGGTACAATTTGTAGATTTGGTATTCCATTTTTTCCCATGAAAGAAACGTGTATTCTGGAACCATTAGACAATGATAAAGGCGAAGATGAGAATTATGTAAAAATAAAAGATATGCTTCAAAAATTATACAAAGAGCCTGAAAATGGTCTGAGTTTTGATGAATTTTTAACGCGCTTAAATTTAAATTACGATACATACATCAAAACGATACGGAAATCATTAGGAAGACCTTCAGTTTTCCTAAAACGGAATGTCAGTGATATTAGAATCAATTGTTATAATCACGACATGCTTTTATTACATCGTGCAAATATGGACCTTCAGTTCATTACAGACGTCTACTCGTGCGTTAAATACGTTCTAAATTATATCAATAAATCTATGAGAGGCGTCTCGAAAGTAATGTATGATGCTATTGAGGAAGTTAATAAAGGTAACTTCAGTATTAAAGATAAATTAAAGCACTTGGCTAATAAATTTTTAAATGCGAGTGAATTTTCGGCCCAAGAAGCAGTCTATTATCTCTTAGCTATGCCACTGTCAATGTGTAGTCGCAGCTGTGTATTTATAAACACAGGTATTCCTGAAAAACGGGTGCTGGTAGTTAAAGCAAAACAAATCTTACAAAATATGTCGTCAGATTCGGAGGACGTGTTTTGTAGTAATCTTTTAGATCACTACACAAACAGGCCCGACGAACTGAATGAAACATGTTTGGCTGATTTTGCAGCCCTGTATACGGATTCATCCAAATCTAAATCAAATAGAAGACTAATTCAGAACGTATCTAGTAGCCAAGTAAGCTCTAACTTCTCAGATGAACTACACAGTGTAGACTTAATTTTGAAAAATAACGATGGCTTTGCAACGAGACGTCGGAAAGCTCGTGTAATCAGATACGTCAACTTTAAATTAGAATTAGACGAGGATGATTTTTACAGAGAGCAACTGATGCTATTTCATCCTTGGAGAGATGAAAAAGTTGATTTGCTTTCTGTAAATAAAAAAACCCGAGTCGCAGTGCCAAAACCCTGCCGACAATATAGTGTATTTGCTAATACAGGTATTGTGGCTTTATTAAATGAAATTAAGTTTGTTTTTGGACAAAATAAAAAAAAAATTGAACCCCTTAATACACCCCTTACAATAATAATTTTATTAGTTGAAATATTGTTATCAATCCAACATCTGCACCAAATTAAATACGACCTTCAGTAAGTAAATTCGTATACGCAAACTAGTGTTTTCATAAAATTTGTAAGTCCGGTCCTGTAGGGCCGATTTGCTTATAATTTCAGGAGCACTTTTTAATTGCTACTAAAGGGTTAAATATCAATTTTGAAACGATTCTGAGAATTCTTTCGGTATTTTTCGGCCCAAAAACTTTTTTCAACCCCTAAAAACTAGCCTTAAAATGACCCGATTGGGCCCATTTTAAATAGGCTTCGTGCGGTGATGGAATCCAACATGTATGCCAAATTTCGTTAAAATGAATTAACTCCTTCGAAAGTTATTGCCCGCACATATAAATATATATATATATATATATATATATATATGTAATCCTGTTTTCTTGGATTATTATGAATTTAAATAAAGTTCAAACACAAATTATTGTTAGCACTGTTTATTGTGTAACAAACATGAATTATAAAATATAACAAACTAATGAAAATAATATCTTCTTCTTTAACGTTATTGACTGTCGTGACTGACTCGTTATTGACTATCGTGATTGACTTTCGATGATTCGTAATTGACTCGTTATCGACTAACGTGACTGACATTCGATGACTCGTAACTGACTTGCACACGTTGACTTCTTGACTGTTATCCGATCGACTGACTATGTCGTGATCATCTCACAACTCGACTGCCCTCTGTTGGTTGACGTTGGGCTATCGTCGTCCGTGTCCCCATCACCTTGGTGCGGCACTTCTGTTGTATCATTGCTTTTTCTTACAGCTCGTCCATCCTGAGATGTGGATCGTTCCAACTCCACATTCGTTGTAGCTTCATCGGTATCGTAGTCTATATCATCTACCTCTTCATCGGCTTCGGGTAACGAACACCAACGTTTCATTCGGTCCGATGCGAAAACAGAATTGAACGTACGCTGGGTTCGCTTGGCTCCAGGTACATCTTCTAGCACGTATCGATCGTTTGATAGAACCTTCGTCACCATGTAGGGCCCTTTGAAAGCTGGCGTAAGCTTCTTCGATGAACCCATGGCTGCGACTTCTCGTTCGACTAGTACTAAATCGTTTACCTTGAATTTCTCCGGTGGCGATTTCACTTGATCTATTCGATTCTTCTGTTTGGCTTGATCGGTCTGTTTCGATGTTTCGGCTTTTAACCTTCTATCGGTTCGATTCGTCTTTTGTTCGTCTTCATCATCCGTGTTATCTTGTAGTGTTAACATTAAATGATTGCCCAGAATATTTCGTGGTTCGTAGTCAAATAATAACTCGTGTGGCGAAAAACCTGTAGTTTTGCTTGGTAACGAGTTTAACTTCCATTGGATGTTTCTTAAGTGAACATCCCAGTTATCGTTGTCCGTCATCGTAGTAATGGCGGTGAGTAGAGTCCGGTTGACTCTTTCGATTTGTCCATTCGCTCGTGGGGTTGCCGTAGCTGTGTGTATTGCTTCGATTTGATTCTCGCTGCAGTAATTTATAAATTCTCTTGCCGTAAAAGCCGTACCTCGATCACTAATGACTCTGGTAGGAGCTCCGAAAATAGCAATCAAGTTGTCCATAAAAATACAGACAGGTTTCGATGTCACATTTTTAACAGCTTTTAATATGACATACTTGGTAAATGCATCAACAGCTGCCAAAACGTAGGTATTGCCCTTCTTGCTTGCCGGGAACGGACCTAAGTGATCTATGTGAATCGTGTGGAACGGTATCGGTGCTTTTGGGATCGGATGCATCTCAATTCGTTTTCTTCCACCTTGAAGCTTGTGGTATGCACAACGGATACAACTCTTGATGTAATTCTTGACGTAACGACGCATACGTGGGAACCAATAATACTTTTGCAACTCGGCTAATGTCTTCTCTTCCGCGTAATGACCAATATCGTGACTTTGTTGAACTACTCTCCAACAAATCGTTTTCGGTACCACCCATCGGTTTCCTTCCTTCAATTTTCGGTAAATTCTTCCTTTTTCAAACTTGTAGTCTACGTGAACTTGTTTCTCTTCATTGTTTTCTGGTGCCTTTTTGAGAGCATCAAAAATCTTCTGTAAATCTGAGTCTTGTCGCTGCATGGTCAGCAACCAATCTTCGTTTGTGATTCTCATGATCTTCAATTCTGCGACTTCTGGATCTCTTGGTTCTTCTTGGGGCGCACGACTTAATGCATCGACGTGGTCCATTTGGGTCGAAGGTCTGTATAGAACCTCCAAATCGAATTCCTGCAACCTTAACCACCAACGTCCAACTCGCGGGTTAATGTCTCGCTTTTTCATCACCGTTTTTAGCGCGTTACAATCAGTGAACACTTTGAATTTTTTATTTAGTAAATATACTCGAAATTTATTGACAGTTTCAACTACCGCTAGAGTCTCTAACTCGTAACTGTGATATTTTTGCTCGACATCGGACGTCTTTCGACTGAAATACGACACTACGCGACTAACATTGTTTTTCTTTTGAATTAAGATTCCCGCTAAACCGTATTTGCTAGCATCCGTATGTATTTCGTGATCAGCACTTGGATCATATAGTTCTAGAATAGGAGAACTTATCAAACTGTTTTTCAATTTTTCAAACGCGTCGCGATGTTCTTGTGTCCAGTTAAATACAGCGTTCTTGCAAAGTAATTTGTTTAGTGGTCTAGCAATGCGCGCGTAATCTTGAACAAATCTACGAAAGAAACTTGTCAAGCCTAAAAATTGTCTCACTTCTCGCACGTTTTTAGGTTCATTAAAATATTTTACGGCCGCTATTTTACCTTCGCCCGGTTTAAGTCCATCAATAGAAATTTCAAAACCGAGATATTCAACTCGCGTGTTAAAAAACAAACACTTTTTTAATTTAAATGTCAATCCCGTTTCGCGAATTGTTTTAAGTAATCTTTTCAGTTTATCGAGACCCTCGGATACTGTTCTACTCGGTATTAACACATCGTCCATGTAGGCCATGTATTGGTCGAATCCAGCCTCTTGAATCACCCTTGACATCGTTCGATTGAATACAACCGGGGCGTTCACTAAGCCGAATGGCATTTTGTTGAAGCAGTAACTTCCGTCCGGCGTTACGAAGCCTGTGTAACGTTTACTTTCTTCCGCGATTGGTATTTGGTAATAACCGCTTGCTAGGTCACAGATCGTATAAAATTTGTTGCCTGTCAATCGGTCTAGCTGGTCGTCTATAAGCGGCATTGGGAAGTTTTCTTTTTTCGTAATTGTATTAAGAAGGCGAAAGTCAACACACATACGATCCTCCCCTGACTTCTTCTTAACTAAAATAATTGGACTGGCGTATTCGCTGGTTGTCTTCGAAATTATTCCCGTCTCCAAGAGCTCATCAATCATTTTTCGTGTCTTTTGTCGTTGATTGAACGCCATGCGGTACGGTCGATACACGATTGGTTTTGAGTCCGTTACTTCGATGTTGAACTCGAGCAAGTTTGTCGTTCCAATCTCGGCCATGTTTGTAGCGAAGCAATCTCGAAATTCGTTCAGCATCTGAACCAGTTGATTTTTTTCATCTTCTGTGACATCGGGCGATCCGATGTGTAACTCTTCTCCTTTGATAACTGATCGAACAGTCATTATTCTCTTAGCGTTCTCGTTGATTTCACTTTTTACTTCCGGTTTTCGAGAAATGGTTAATTTTCCATCTTCTTTAACGATTTTGATAGAGGGATCTTTGAATGCATTCTTTCCAACTATCATCAAATCTTCTTGTGCACTATCCGGCACGATAAGAACTTCAGCTTCTATCTCGACTTCATCGATGACCAATAGTAATGTTCGCTTACCTACGCTGGTCGTGAAACCCTGACCAAATCCTTTCAGTATTACCTCATACGGAATGTATCTGAGTTTCAATTGTTCGGCCAGTGAATTTTTCATAGTGACGCAATCACTACCAAGGTCTATGAACGCCGTAACTTCGTGTTCATTGACTAGAATTTCCTTGTAATATTCATCTGTCAACGACTGCGTTGTAAATGCGACTTTTTTCACTTTATTTTCTTCCGTTTTCTGTGACTGAGGACAATCTTTAGACAGGTGTCCAACTTTGTCACACTTGTAACACCGTTTTCGCCGTTGTGGTTTTGGACAACTTTTTGAAATATGACCCTCTTCGCCGCAATTATAACATTTGTTCGTGTTTTTGTTTCGAACATCTTGTGTTGTCGAAGCCCTCGGTGGCTTAGTATTGACTCGGGTTTTGAAAACTGATGTCATGCTTTCATATGTCTTAATTCTAATTATCAACTCACGAATGTTATCGATATAGGTGAGTGATAGCATTTTGACCATATCCGGATCTGTTAATCCTCCGATCGCGTATTTGATGACTGAACTTTCGCTAAAATCACCTTTTGACGCTATAGCTTTCATCTCGTAAATGTATGATTCATAACTTTCATCTGGTTTCTTGATGCGTTTACTCAACTCACGATGGATATCGGCTTGATCTACCACTGTTGGGAAATCCAATATAATCTGGTCTCTGAACGTGTCCCAGTCTGCAATACTTTCTTGAATGCTTGCAAACCAAAACTTTGCTGCACCTTTTAATTTTGCCATGGCATGGAATAACAATGTTTGATCGCTCCATCTGTACACATCTGCAATGTTTTCTAGTTTCCTAGTCCATTGTCTTGCCGAAAGCGAAGTCGGTTTATCTGGATCGAATTCCGGTATTGCGCCGTAACCCAGATCGCGAATGTGACTCTGCGAGTCTTCGACTACACGTGTCGTATGGTTTGAACTGTTATTCATTATTTCGCGTTCGCGCCTTATTAAATCACGTTCACGTTCGATTAGCGTTCGCTCGCGTTCTAATAACGAATCTGTTCCTTGAATTGGCACTTGTGTCGTTGGTGCTGTCGGACTTCCGTTAGCATGAATTTGCGTATGCGTTGATGACGCCGTTGGATTGTTATTGAACCGCACAGAGTTTCGTCTTATCGCGATTGACGTATTTAAATCATCCATACTGTGTATAGCACGTCTCATTTTAAAAAACAAAATCAATCAAAATTTTATTCAGTAACGTAAAAGTTTTTGCCGCTTTCACCCGATAGTGAACCGAACTATTAATTTTAACCTCCTTGAATCTAACCAAAGTTAAGTGCGCAACTGCGTCAAAGTTTTTATTTTTCAGGTTAACCAACACTTTTAACACGTGAAATTCTATTTTATTATTCAATCGTTCAATAAAAATAGTTTCTGTACTCACAACAATTGTCTCAATTCACTAACAATCACGACACAATACACGCACATTTATAACCTGCATGTACCGGCATCATTGCACATTTTGTATACCACGTGGTGACGCTCAAAATGTCTTCTGATATGCGTGGTAGAAAAATTACAGTTTTTCTTTTCACACTGAAATGTTTTAGCACTTTCTTATTAAACTCACATGTAACTTTTCTTTTATATCCCACCGCTGCTTTGTAATCCTGTTTTCTTGGATTATTATGAATTTAAATAAAGTTCAAACACAAATTATTGTTAGCACTGTTTATTGTGTAACAAACATGAATTATAAAATATAACAAACTAATGAAAATAATATCTTCTTCTTTAACGTTATTGACTGTCGTGACTGACTCGTTATTGACTATCGTGATTGACTTTCGATGATTCGTAATTGACTCGTTATCGACTAACGTGACTGACATTCGATGACTCGTAACTGACTTGCACACGTTGACTTCTTGACTGTTATCCGATCGACTGACTATGTCGTGATCATCTCACAACTCGACTGCCCTCTGTTGGTTGACGTTGGGCTATCGTCGTCCATGTCCCCATCACCTTGGTGCGGCACTTCTGTTGTATCATTGCTTTTTCTTACATATATATATATATATATATATACATATATATATAAACATTTTTAAAAATGGTGCCAAAGTGTTTAGGAGGTTATGAAACGTCGAGAAATTTTGGTCCGACCCCTAGGTCCCGCCATCCGACCAACGCCAATAGTGTATGTTGCCATATGGCAAATACACTAAAAAGAACGTATACGGAAAACATAGTATATTAGAAAACAGGAAAAAATATGTATTTCCTTTGAACGATGAAGATATTGAAAATATCATCGATCAAGCAGTAGTCGATTTCAGAGATGATCAAAATGATACTGAACATGTATCAGATCAAGACAGACCTAGTGAATTTGAAATTTTAAACGACCGCACCGATGAAGGAGATATAGGTACAGATATTGGAAATACAAACGCTGGAGATCACGTATGGGGAGAAGACAAAAGTCCGATTACATTTCCTGTACCCCACGTAATATCCAGCGATAGATATAATACTTTAGTCCGGACACTAAATGATAAACAGCGGAAATATATGCTGCATTTGCTAAATTCAGTCAAAACAAATCGTGTACCTATATTTGAGTGTGTCCTAGGAGGTGCGGGTGTCGGTAAGAGTCGATTAATAGAAGCCATACAACAAACCCTTATAAGATTTTTTAACAGTATGCCAGGAACTAGTCCCGAGCGAATAAGGATTTTGTTGGTGGCACCGACAGGAAAGGCTGCCTTTTCGATTAGAGGAATGACTTTGCATTCTGCATTTGTCTTGCCATTTCAGCTGGTGAAATGCCAGATTTGTCCTGTAGCGTCTGCAACACTATAATATATTCGAAACTTAGCGAATTAGAGCTCATAATTATCGACGAAATTAGTATGGTTGGTGCAAAAATGTTATCGTGTATAGACGTACGACTACGTCAAATCTTTAATCCGATAGACCATTCGCGGGCAAAAGTATTATTGCTTTCGGCGATTTCAATCAATTATCACCAGTTGGAGACCGATATATCTTTGAATCCGACCGTACTAATCCGTATAGTTCATTGATGGGTAATCCGTTGTGGGAAATGTTTAGTGCGTATAAACTGACTGATATCATGAGACAGAGAGATGATGCTGTCTTTGCAAGTTGTTTGAATAATTTAGCACTTGGACAGTCGACAGTTCAAGAAACTGAATTATTCAAACAACGTCAAATTCATTCCTCTAATTTAGAAATTCCAAATTCGTGCATACGGTTATTTAGTAGCAATGCTGATGTTAATAATTATAATCATAGAGTCCTTTCTAAATTAAATACTGCTGAAGTTACAGCAATCGATAAAATTTCCGGAAATATTTCGAACGAAGCCAAAATAAAATTACAAAGTATTCAGGGCTATTCTACTAATGATAATCACGGTGATTACCAAGTGCTTAGCAACATATACACTCTGGGCAACAACTTTTATTTGTTTCTTTCTGCTAAGCAAAGTGTTTGCCACAAGTGGTTAAAATGATCATGTGCCGTGTTTATAAGAGTGGATAAATTGTAACTTGTAAATGGGTGTTGTTAAGCTGACACTTTGAGTGTTTATTAATTAAAATGGACGCCAAAATATTTCACTTACTTATTTTGGAGTTAATTGAGAATGAAAACAGGTTAATAATAGAATTATATTAACGTACACGCGTTATACATTTTTTTATTATTCTTTTACGTTTTTTATTAATCCAAAATTCGAATTGGAATTCAGTATAAGGGCTAATTTTTCCCATTTTTTATCCATAATTGTGGATTCGGTTGATGAAAGTTTTCCACTCAACATATTTTTATTAGCGTCAATAAAATCAATCATCAATTTGTATTGACTAGATTACTTTTTTTTGTCGTCTTTTTGTAATTTTATTATCCATAATAATAATAATTATTATTAATAATTAATTATTTTCAGGACTTGACAACTAACACAAATTCAAAAGTATATAACCGTGGTAACCGCACAAAAATAGACTTCTAATTAAATTCAGACAACTCTTTATAAATTTTGTAATCACTGTGGTTACGTAAGAAGAGTGATTAGAACAAAAATAGTAGAATATGGCTAATTGTTTCTAAATTACCAGTAAATATGACATATGGTCTGCCGGAATCTCTGTTGTTGAGCATCGATATTCATTATATGATAACGAATAACATTAACGTAGAAGACGGGCTGGTAAATGGTGCTATTGGAGTCCTGAAGCATTTAGAAATTTTGGAATTAGATGTGCTCCGGGTGTGGTTAATGTTCGAGGACACTATCGTAGGAAAGAAGGCTCGCAGTGAACACTTTAAATATGCTGAGCGACATAACATTCCACTAAATTTAACACCTATTAACAAAGTAGTTAAGAATTTGGACACTAAACGGAAATGTCACTCAGCGGCTTCTGTAATGCGAAAACAATTTCCTCTTGTTTGCGCAGAAGCCATCACTATTTATAAGAGTCAGGGAGGAACTTACGATAATGTCGTCGTTAACGTTGAAAAGCCACTAAGAAGAACCGAACTGTATGTAGCTTGCAGTCGAGCGACAAATTTTAACGGCTTATATATTCAAGGCTTATTTAAAGCACCCCTAGCACCATTGCCGACAGATAAAGTACAAATCGCAATAAAACACATATTGAAAGATAAGCCAGTTAAATTTACACTAACATATTTACAGGATGTCGACAAAGAATATTGTTCAATAATTTTTCATAATATCCAATCATTAAATGCACACTTTGAAGATTTAATATCTGATAAATGTTATTTGTCTGCTAAATTTATATTTTTGGTAGAAACTTGGACTGTAAAGTCAGATAAATATGATATTCCAAATTTTGGCGAAATTTTTAGAGCCGACTGTCCAAGTGAAACGAGACGTCCTTATGGTATTGTAACATTTAGCTGCGCTGATGTAGCTTCTCAAGTTAGCGTTTTGTACGAATGGAATGTTCATTCAAATAACATTTCTTGTAACATGCTCGCGTTAAAATATAATGACTATCGATTTTGCATCATGTACAAATCGCCAAAGACGGCAGTTACAAGTATATTAAAATATGTTCAAGAGATGTTTGCAATAGTTTGTCAAGATACTGAAAACACCAAAGTTTTATTATTTGGAGATTATAAAACTAATCCAAACAGCATCCTTTACAAATGCATAACAGATGCACAACTACAATTAAAAGTGCCAAATAACGCAACGTCAACTAATTTAGACACGCAAATCGATTTGTGCTTCAGTAATTCTAATAACGTACAGTGTAACTACTATGAATCTTATTTTAGCTATCACAAAGCTATATTGTGTGTTCTCGGTATGAACAATTTTATTTCGACATCAGACATAAATTCAAATCAAATTGTTAATGACATTTCAAACAATATCACTGTCACAGAAATACAAAGCGATATCATTAATCAGTCAAATAACGAAGTCGAAGTTGAGACGGATACCGTTCCACCAACTCAACAAATCATTTCAAAAGATGTTTCGGTGGGATTTCTGAATGTTGACGGTGTGTCCTGTTATGTTAATGCGGTTTGTCAGTGTTTATTTAATAATGAACATACGCTTCGTTGTATACAACAGGTAGCAATTACAACTCCATTAAATGAATTAGCATGTAATTATCAATTAGCTAATTCATCCACTTTGAGTACATTCAATATTAAAACTTTTATAGACGCCCAATTGCAGCAAACAAAATATTCTTTGAACGAACAGCAGGATGTTAAACGGAATTGTTAGTTTTGAGCTAGAAACGGTCAGGACTTGCACTCGTTGTAATCACGAAACTGTTCAAACAGGACATTCAAATGTATTGCGCATACCTGTCATAAATGAAGAATTTAGTTACACTCTTCAACGTCTTTATTCAGCTACATTTGATCAGTGGCAAAATTTAACTGAAGCCAATTGTAACTATTGTAATACCATAGGCTTTAGACGGGAAAAGAACAGAGTCGTAAATACAAACAGTGCATTAATAGTCCAATTTAAATGTTACGAAATTCTTGGCGAGCGTATAGTAAAGAAGCCATTACGGCTTAAAAATTTAAGAGAAAGTACATTTAGGATTGGAAACAACGAATATAAAGCGTCAGCTGCTGTATTTCATCACGGGAATACGACTAACAGCGGTCATTACACATCGTTTATAAAACGCAATGGAGTATGGCTTGAAACTAACGATACTGTTGTAGGACGGAGTGTATGGCCACGTTTGTGTAAAAATATGTATATTTTAATTTTAAATAAGCACACAAACTGAACATTTTAATATACTGTAACTTAGTATTTGAATATTGCCTACCTCTACTTCATGCATTTTTGTTGTTTTTTTTTTTAAGTATCGCCACAGTCCATGTCCGTCCATCCGTCTGTCTGAATGTTTGTCTGTCTATCAGTCTTATACTTTGTTTTACTCATTAGATGCAGAAATGTTATATTTTTCCTTATCAGTTATAGTTATCGAAATCCCTCACAAAAACAACGTAGAGGTTTTTTCTCATATACCGCTCCAAACTACCTATTTCATCTTCGTTTTTTATTTTATACAGGGTAGGTTTTTGAAAAATCGAACACCTTTCTTAGTCTTTCAAATTGCATCCTTTGAATTCTTACCCCCTTGGATGATCTTCAGTTCTGAGAAGGAGAAATTGATTGCCGTATTTTTTTTTTTCACCTTCCGCGTTCAGGTGCAGAACAACACAGATAAACTTTATTTTTTTAATAGGGACCCAATTTTTCTCTTGCAGGTTCCGATTCCTCGTTAAAAAATAAACAACTTTTTTATCAAATTTTTTTTGTAACTACGAATCGTTAAAAATTTATGGGATGCGTGACATAGCATTTGGACGCGTCGAGTCGATTTTCCCTCATCACAGAATCAAGATGCCTGAGAGAAATCGACTCAACGCGTCCAAATGCGATGTTACGCATCCCATAATTTTTAACGATTCGCCGTTACAAAAAAAATTTGATAAAAAAGTTGTTTATTTTTTGACGAGGAATCGGAACCTGCAAGAAAAAAATGGGGTTCCTATTTGAAAAAATAAAATTGACCTACGTTGCCCTGCACCTGAACGCGGCAGATGAAAAAAAATACGGCAATCAATTTCCTCCTCCCAGAACTGAAAATTATCCAAGGGGGTAAGAATTCATAGGATGCAATTTAAAGGAGGAGTTCGATTTGAACCGTTGTACAGTGCGGACGTGCTTGTGACAGTCAGTGAGTGAATTACATAAGTGATAAATTCCAATAGTTTATTTTATTTTATTTCCTATAATAAATACCGTGCTACGAATTGTAATAAATTAATTATAATAGTAGAAATTCCAAAACCGTTGGTAAGTCCTTTTTACTGCTGCATCTTCCTCCTTCTGTCCGCTATAACCTGAAACAAAAATAATATTATTATTATCATCATACTCAACCAGAAACATGCAAAGCATTTTTCACAACCCCATAAAATAATAAACAAATGAATATCCAAAATCGCGAAACCTCTGAATACGGGGGTTTCGAACAAAGTATACCCAACATGAATTCTCCAAATGCATCGGCCAGCACTTCTGACTACAGAAGTATTGACCAAAGTACAAACAAAAACCAACCAAGCCTATTCTCAACCGTTGTAAAAGAATCGAATAACGCAATATTTCCAACAAAGGATCAAGCAATCATACTAACATCAATAGAAGGCCTAAAAATATCTGAATATTTATTAGCTCTGAGCGCTATCATCACACCGAAAAACATAACCTTTGCTTCCCGAATTTCAAACAATAGAGTTTGTGTTTATTTTAAAAGCAAAGAAATTGTGGACTCACTTGTAGAAAACCATAAGTCTATTACCATAAACAACTACAAGGGTGACATTCGCAAACTAATCACGCCCGCACAAAGGATAATCTTATCAAGTGTATGTCCTTCGGTACCACACACAGTGATAGAAGAGGTATTGAAAAGAACTAACCTAAAAATTGTTTCACCGATCACATTTGTAAGGGCAGGAGTAAAAGAAGATTCTTTGAACCACGTATTCAGCTTTAGAAGACAGGTTTACATAACACCAGATGACAACCAAACAGTACCCGAAACACTAATTGTACATCATGATGGAACTAACTACAGAATTTTCCTAGCTACCGACTCCGGAAACTGTTTCATTTGTAAGAAATCTGGCCACATTGCTGATCAGTGTCCTGAAAAAGAAGATAGAACTGAAACACTACAGAACATCCGTTGTGTAAAATGCACAGCTCCACCTAGTACTACCACGGGAACCACTGAAAGTGCAAATAACCAAATTGTTGAAAACGAAGAATCAAGCGATGGCTCTATTGATCCAACACCACCCATTCAACACACCTTTAGACAGCCACCAACTCCACAACCAGACCAAAGATCACAACCAAAACGCAATACTCGCAAAAAGACACCAAAAAAACAACGAAGAGATACCACCTCCAGTACCAGTTCCATAAATTCCGCCGCCACGAATGATAAATCTGATAGAGACATATATGACGCCATGGAGCAAATAAAAAATCAAATAGACAGCAACAAATCACTTATTCTCAACCACGATGAACTGACAGACTTTCTTATAAATACCCGCGGATCACCTGATGTCCTGGATATTTCGCTAAACTATACCGACAAAATAAGTGAACTTATCGAAACGCTATACATAGTTTACCCACTAATAGGAAACCCGACTATCAAAAGAAGAATAACAAAAATTATAACTAAATTAAAAAGAGAATCCCAATCAAAGTGTGACACATCTGAAAATGATACCGAAGGTTCAAAAACGAACTTTTCACAAAACACAAGATAATAATGGATACAGTAATGATACAATGGAATTGCAACGGGTTTTTCACCCGTTTGCCCTTCATCAAATTATTAATCAATGAAACACAGCCCATTTGTCTAGCTCTCCAGGAAACTCACTTTAAAGAAAAACACAGTGTAAACATAAAGGGATATTCTGTGTATAGAAAAGACAGAATAAACAATACACATGCAAGCGGTGGCGTAGCCCTACTAATACGCAACGATATCCAATGCAAAGAAATAAATTTAAGGACAGAATGTGAAGCTATGGCAGTTCAAATACAGTATCCTACATCTCTCACCATATGTAACATATATATTCCTCCTAATAAAACTGTACCAATTGACGCTCTGGAAGACATACTCACGCAACTACCAACACCTTTTCTGATAGCTGGAGATTTTAACAGCCATAACAGACTATGGGGCTCCACAAACACCGATGCTAAAGGAAAAGTCATAGAAAATTTATTAGAATCAGACAATATAAATCTTCTAAACACCGGTGAACCAACACATCTGAACATAGCAACAGGGACTCTGACGGCAATAGACCTAACTTTTTGCCATTCTAGAATAGCGAGCTCATTCTCCTGGGAAGTTTTATCACACACTTATGGAAGCGACCATTTCCCAATCAAAATCACAGACTTAAGTAAGAACATATCAACTTTTCAGCATCATCTCCCGCCTAAGTGGCGCCTCAAAACAGCCGACTGGGACTTATATGCACAAATGCTCGACAAGCCCAGAAAGGATATACAACAAAACGATGAAATAAACATATTGGTACAAGAACTGACAGACGAAATCATAGAGGCAGCAAAAACTTCTATAGGTATTAAAAAAACATCCAGACGCCACAAAAACGTACCGTGGTGGAATCAGATGTGCGAAACTGCAATTAAAGAAAACAAAAAAGCATTAAACAAATACAGAAAAAACAAAAATATCACAAATCTCATTGAGCTTAAAAAACACAGAGCTATAGCACAAAGGACCGTTAAAGAAAGTAAACAAAGATCGTGGGAAAACTACGTCAATTCTATGACAAGTGATACGCCGACAACCGATGTCTGGAATAAAATTAACAAAATTAAAGGAATCAATACGTACAGCAAAATAAACGCAATTAATAATGATGGAAGACCAATAAACTTACCTGAAGACATCGCAAACTGTTTTACTAACCATTTTGAGAAGCAGTCAAGCGATAATCAATACACTCAATGTTTTTTAAATCACAAAGAAAATATAGAAAAAAGCGAACTGATAATAGAAAATAAAAATGACTTAGAAATAAATACACCCTTTACGGAATGGGAAATAAATGCCGTAATAGAGAGCCTCCCCAAAAACAAAACCCCTGGTCCAGATAATATAACAAACGAAATGATCCAGAACCTCCCAACATCCGCCAAATTATATTTGCTAAAGATTTTCAACCACATTTGGAATACAAATACATTTCCGGAGCTATGGAAAAAAGCAATCATAATACCCATACACAAAACAAACAAACCAAAAAATGACGTAAACAGCTACAGACCTATTTCTCTTACCTGTTGCGCGTGCAAAACAATGGAGAAAATGATAAATAAAAGACTAAATTGGTACCTAGAATCAAATCATATTATAGACAACAGCCAATACGGATTTCGGCAAAATCGCTCTACGAATGATCCACTTACATTATTAAATACGGAAATACAACAAGCGTTTCGGAACAAACAAAAGCTCACCGCGATCTTTTTTGATTTGGAAAAAGCGTATGATACTACTTGGAGACGTAATATTCTAAATAATCTAACAAAATATGGACTAGAAGGTAACATCATGCACTTCATACAAAATTTTCTACTAGACAGAACATTTCAAACAAAAATAGGCTCTACATATTCTAGATCAGCACTTTTATGCAATGGGATTCCTCAAGGTTCGACATTGAGTACCACGCTCTTCAACATAGCCATTAATAACATAAGTAACTTCGTCACAAAACCCGTCAAAATATGTCTATATGCTGACGATTTAGTAGTGTACCATTCAAGCAACAGTGACTCTTTAACAACAAAATTGCTACAGAAGTGCGTTGACAGCCTAAGTAAATGGACAAATATGACAGGTTTTAAATTTTCAACAACTAAAACAAAAATTATGCAATTTACTAAGACCAGAAGAACAGAAAAACGGATAAAACTAAAAATAAATAATACTATTATAGAACAAGTAAACACAATAAAGTATTTAGGACTACTGTTCGACCAAAACTTAAAATGGAAACAACATATAATCCAATTAAAAAACGACTGTTTAAAAAGATTAAATATAATTAAAGCTGTAGCGCATACCGAGTGGGGAGCGGATAAAAAAATATTGCTTATGATATACAAAACACTTGTCAGATCAAAAATAGACTATGGATGTATAGTTTATGGAAACGCTAAGAAAGGTATGTTGAAAATATTGGACAGTGTGCATAACACAGCTATCCGTCTATCAATCGGAGCATTTCGTACGAGCCCAGTCATCAGCATGATGGCTGAAAGTGGAGAACCACCCCTATGCATAAGGCGCGACCAATTAACAATGATCTATCTAAACAAAATATCTGCACAACCAGACCATCCCTTATACAAACATCTTGTTTCTCCAAATAGAAGTAGGTCTCCTGTATACGACACACTCCGCACAATATCAAATAGTCTCAATATCCATAACATAAAAATAACCTGTCCCATTACCTACGGAAATATCCCACCATGGAAAATACCCAAACCCAATGTAAACCTAAACCTAACTACTTACCATAAAGAAGCAACACATCCGATGGAATATAAATCTATGTATAATAACATATGTGACAATTATATTGACTGTATACATCTATACACCGACGCGTCAAAAGTGGACAATAGTACAGTGGAAGCAGCATTTATTTGTGACAGCGAGTGCCGTATGTATAGACTATCATCCGAAAGTAGCGTCTACACAGGTGAAATGTACGCCATTTTGCAGGCATTAAAATATATCGAAGAACACCCAGGAACCAACTTTGTCATCAACTCCGATAGCCTCAGTACGCTAACTAGCATAATGGCGATTTTTTCTCAACATCCTTATATCATCCAAATACATGAATCGCTTCACAGAATCGACATCCAAAAAAAGACAGTTAAATTCCTCTGGATACCAAGCCATATTGGAATAGCCGGCAACGAAAAAGCAGACAATGCAGCTAAAATAGCAACTTCAACCGACATGAACATATCCGCAATATCTATAAACACCTTCCAAGACAAAAGCGTTACAATAAAAGAAAAAACGAAAATAAAATTTCAAACGGAATGGGCAGCAACTACTAACAACAAGCTAAGAGAAATCAAGGAAGACATTAAACCTCGGAAAAATAACACTAACAGACGAGACGACTGTATTACCACACGCCTAAGAATTGGACATACCAAAGAAACACATAAATACATCCTTGAAAGAACCCAACAGGAACAATGTGAAGCATGCAACGTACCTATCACAGTAAAACACATCCTAGTAGACTGCAGAAAATATGTAATGCAAAGAACAGAAAATAAAATACCACGTACCTTACAAGAAGCTATTGGCAGCGACGAATCCACCATCCTCAAAGTCTTGAAGTACCTGAAAGATATAAATTTGTATAATAAGATGTAAACATAATGTATATGAATTTGTGTAATGTGTATTGTAAAATATGAATTGTATAATGTGTATTGTGTAATGTATATTGTATATCATATACTTACCAGTACTTACCTGTATATTGTAACACACTGTATATTATGGTGTTAGTGACAATCAGTCGAAACACCCATTTATTCTTTTAAATAAAAAAAAAAAAAAAAAAAAAAAAATACATTTATTTCAAAAAATTCATATAGGCTCGAAACTATTTATAATTTCGGGGTAACAAAAATTTAAAATGCTTTGGTAGGTAGTACTGACTCTGTAATTTAGGATTTATCAAGACTGTACGAAATAAATTAAAAAAATAATTTCTATCCTCTATTTCCACGTTATTACGGTAGAAGGTCAAGATACTTGGCGAGACGCAGAAATAATTGCCTTGGCATGAACTGAGAACATTTATAAATCTTCATAATTCGTATATTTTATTAGTTTTAACACTATCACAATTAATTTTATTTCTGGTTAATTTTTTCGAATATTTGTTTACTATATTATATGGTTACAAGAATTATGTTTAAATTTGTCATATTACTCATATTATTACATATTCTTCGTTTATCAAACCAAAATTATTATTTTTGTTGGTTCTGTTTTACAAAATTAGGCGTCTAATTTATTTTTTATAACGTTTAAAAATGCATATTACTATTTATTTGACAGTGCAAGTTTAACACAAATTTAACAATTATTCGAGGTTTTTTATCTAATAAAAAAGTCTATTTGAAATCAACTTTGTTAATAGACTCAGGTTCTCAAAAAATCCAAATGTCATATCCATGCCAACAGTTCGGGAATAGGTAATTTTTATTTTTCTTTCACGCCAGAAAAATAGGACACATTATATTAAAAATTCGGCAGTAAGTTTAGATAACGAAAACAAAAATATCTCCAAATTTATTCTGAACTTGGAAACAGATTTCCAATTAAAGAAGAAAAAATGTATCATGCCGTCAAAAACTTTGATTTTAATACATTGATCAACAATATATACATTTAATTTCACTTAATCGTGTTTCTTTTAAGTCCCTATCAATTGTTAATTGTATAGAATGTTATTGTTTGTTCTTTTAGTACCCGCGCAATTTTTATCATTGTTTAATTTCACAAGTTTCTTTAACGAACTGACACCACAATTTTTACAGTATTGAGATGAATTGTTCATGTTATTTTTTTTTTCACTTTTATATTAACAATATTAACTTGTAAGAAGTACGGTTAGATCTTAAACACAAAAATCTGTTATACTTGTTTAAATACACATGTTTCTTTTACAAATCAGCATCACAGTTTTTACAGTTTTTAAATGAATTTATCATATTTTTTAATTTTTAAATTTTATTTATAATACTAATTTCTACAGAAGCGTTGTTAAGCAGTTTAGAATTTTTACTTGCTAGAACGGTAGCACAGGACGCAATTTTTTGAGATGTATGCAGGTATGATAAATTATTTTTGCTTATAGATTTTTAAAATTTTTAATGCCTTTTTGCACTGTTTTTTATTGCAGATATAAATCATAATTTAAATATCAACGGTTTACTTTTTGTGAGTAAATGAAATAACTATAGTTATTAAACTACGACGTACGTATTCACCTATTCATTGAGCTTTCCGATTTTAGACATCATAGTCTCTTTATCATTGTTTAATTACACAAGTTTCTTTAACAAACTGACACCACAATTTTTAGTTGTCAGATGAATTGTTCATAATATTTTTTCACTTTTATATTAACAATAATAACTTATAAGAAGTACAGTTAGATCTTAAACACAAAAATCTCAGTTATAATATTGTTTAAATACACCTGTTTTTTTTCCAAATCAGCATCACAGTTTTTACAGATTTCAAATTATTTATTCATATTTTTTAATTTTAAAATTATATTTATAATACTAACTTCTACAGAAGCGTTGTCAAGCAATTTTGAATGTTTACTTGCTAGAACGGTAGCACACGTTTCAATGCATTGGCTGATATGTATGCAGCTGTTATGAATTATTCTTGCTTATAGATTTTTTAAATTTCTAATGTCGTTTCGCACTGCTTTTTAATTGCAGATATACATCATAATTTAAATATGAACTGTTTATTTTTATATGTAAATGAATGTATTTAAAAAGACTCTGTTTGTAATCAACTTTGCTAATAGACACAGGTTCACAAACACTCCAAATGTCATATCCATGCCAGCAGTTTGGGAGTAGGTAATTTCTACTTTTCTTTCACGTCAGAAAAATAGGACACATTTTATTAAAAGTTTGGCAGTAAGTTTAGATAATGAATGCAAAAATAACTACAATTTTACTCTGAACTTGGAAACAGATTTCCAGTTAAAGAGGAAAAAATGTATCATGCCGCCAAAAACTATGATTTTAATACATTGATCAACAATACACACATTTAATTTCACTTAATCGTGTTTCTTTTAAACCTCTATCAATTGTTAATAGGATAAAATGTTATTGTTTGTTCTTTTAGTCCCCGCGCAATTTTTATCACTGTTTAATTTCATAAGTTTCTTTAATGAACTGGCACCACAATTTTTACAATATTGAGATGAATATTGTTCATGTTATTTTTTCACTTTTAAATATTATTAACAATATTGACTTGTAAAGAAGTACATTTAGATCTTAATCATAAAAAATTCAGTTATAATTGTTTAAATACACATGTTTCTTTTACAAATCAGCATCACAGTTTTTACACTTTTCAAAAATGAATTGCCCACATTTTCTAATTTTTAAATTAATTATATTTACAATACTAACTTCTACAGAAGCACCGTTTGCAGTTTCGAATTTTTACTTCCTACAACGGTAGCACACGCCGCAATTCTTTGGGTTGTATGCAGCAATTATGAATTATTTTTGCTTATAGATTTTTTAAATTTCTAATCTGCTTTCGCACTGTTTTTTTTCATTACAGATATTATAAAATATAATTTAAATATCTACGATTTACTTTTCTAAGTAAATTAAATAACTATAACCACACACTTATTAAATTACGTCGTATTCACTTATACCTAGTACTCTATACTCTATAGTCACTTGTTTTAGTAATGGGTTTCGTTTTCAGTGTAGAAAAGAAAAAGCTGCTATTCTTTTTCGTATGATTTCGTATGATTGTTAAATAAAGTTGATTTGTTTCTTCTCTCTAAAATTTTTACTCATAATTAACCTGATCCCTATTTAATATTATAAACTACCGTTGTTTGGGGTGAAATTTATCACCAAGGGTGAGATTGTTCACTAAATCATGATTTCGTAAATTTGAATCTGGCGCGAAAACTAGTGCGCAGATTCACATTATCTAACCAGTTGGCGTCAGAATTAAATTTACAAAATCATGACAATCTCACCCTTGGTGATCAATTTTACCCCAAACAACGGTAGTTAAATACAAGTAATTACTTACGATATTTTTAAAATATCGATATATTTAAAATATCGATATATTTGTTCGATATATCGCAAAGTATCGATATAACATTACGATATATTATATCGAAAAAAATATCGATATTTTTTTGACATGAACATCCCTACCTAGTACCTACATGGTTAAACAGTAAACTATAGATCTCAAAAAGCACACCGTGAAACACTTGCTCTCTCGTACACGCGACAGGTGCAATAGCTGCCCCTTCGTCGGCCAAACGCTGCATATGAATGTACCAGGCAGATCGTGTTTTTTAACTTGTTCGTCAAAATTGGCACTACTAAATACATTTAGTTAAAAAAATGCACATAGGCTCGAAAAACTATTTTAATTTTGGGGCTACTGAAGAAACTGTTACACTACATATTTATTAAACTTTGTCATATTTACTTATAAATAGGCAGATTAAAATGCATATCATTGTTAAACTGCATGTCTAAAGCGGCCCTTAGACACTACAATATTTTGCAATATAATTAATATTGTACAATATTATCGTTTGTCTGTAGAATAATATATTGAACGTTTTAGTTTGTATAAATTATAATAGAAAATTCAGTCATTGAAAAGCGGTTTGAAAGATTATTTGAATAATTGTTACATTTCGGACTATTTCAATTTGTCACATTTATGGTTTTTCAGTCGTATTTATGTTATGAGTTTCAAAGTTTTAAAAGCAAGTTGATCGAATAAAAACTTCGCAATCATTAAATTGATACTATTGCTCACCGGTATGTGAACATTCGAATTACATCAATAAAATATGCTAATTAAATTGTCCATGCTGATACAGTTTCCTGCCGGTACGTGTAAGTTTTTGGTTTTTCAAAGAGTCTGTCCTAGTTAAATTTTTACTACAAACGTTACTTTGATATCAGATTTTACACTGTGTGTGCTCACCGGCATAATGCGTTTAATTAAATCATTAGGTTGTATACTTTAATGTACATTATAATTAATTTATTAAAGCCAGGTTATGTTCATTCATGCTAGAGTTTAGTTATTAGTTATTAGACGACGAAGTAAAATTACTGAAATAGCTCTTATTATTGAGTGTTTTTTTTCTATAATGTCATGTAATGACAAAATTGTAAAATTTGACGTTGATAGCGATTATAGTAATTGCACAGAACAATTAGATGAATATTTCATTACGAACAATATTGGCTGTTATTAAGAATAAATGTTACGCGTTATTAAAAAGTCTGTGCACTTCACATAAACCTTTCGAAAAAACTTTCAGCCGAAAGATATTTGTGTGTATTTAGATCAAAATAAGTTTACACTCTTTATTTTGACTTAAGTCGATCACTTAGAGATTGGTTTTAAAACTTAAAAAACCCGGGTCGCAGTGCCAAAACCCTGCCGACAATAGTGTATTCGCTTACATTTGTCGTGTGGCATGTTTGAAAAATATAAAATTTGGTGAATGTAAAGAAATAAAGAAATTATTAACAGATATTGTAACAACTCAATGAAATAAGTGATATCATATGATATGATAGGTATATGTAATTATTGGATTATATTTTTTAAATTAGAAAACTCACCTTAGTTGTTTTTTTTATATATTATACATACTTGATACTGCTTGACACGGCTTCTCAAAATTGTTTTTAAAGAATTTCTTATTACCAGATCTCAATGATTCCCTTGTTTGCTCGAATTTATAATTAATAGTTTTATTACTCACTCACTCACTTACTCCGTTCGTTCTCTCGAATTTATAATTACACCTATCCCCCGATTTACACGGTACTTGTTTTACACGTTTTCGCTTTTACACGGTTTTCCAAATAAGTTTTTTTTTTGTTTTTATCGCACTCTACTAAATGCTACTGTGATTGAACACGTGCGCTGTGTACACATCTCACGGGGAATCCCGAGCTTATGTGCTGACTTGCTGCACACGCACACTGTGTCTGCATTTCTTCGCATAAAATTAAAGTTTTATCTACGGAAAATTGTATTTGAGTGAAAGTTTCACAGTTTCAGAAAGATTTAATTTTTCATATTCGTAAATTACAAGTGAGTGCATAATTTCTGTGTACACCTAAAAATATTGAAAAAAATCACAACTGTTAAATAGCAAAATTATGCATTTTCAGCAAGCTTTTCGATTTACACGGTTTTGACTTGAAAATTTTTAATTTTCGATTTACACGTTTTTCTCAGGAACGTATCTACCGTGTAAATCGGGGGATAGGTGTAATTGCAAATCTTCTTGATTTCCGGGCTTGTACGCCGTGGTCCATTGGTATTTCTACCTGACGTTTCGTCTACAACTGCGGTAGACATTATCAAAGGCAATGTGGTAGCGGGCGAAGTGTCCTTCTCGGTTGCTCACAAGCAAGTGTGTCGACCACTGTTGCTCCCTCTTTTTTTATGCACCGTTGGTTGTCGTTCTCTACTCGGTCGTAGTTTGCTCCTCTCTGATTGGTCGTTAGGCTCATTAGCTTAGTGTCCAAGTTTTACTGAGGTGCAGACCTTCTTCTTTTCGGTTGAAACCACAGGTGCAAGGAACCGGGAGTATACCGCGTTCCTTGCACCTGTGGTGCAGTATATATTGGGACAACAAAACGCACTATAAAAACTCGTATAGCGGAACATAAAAGAAGCTGCAGACTGGGCTATGTTGAAAAATCTGCAATAGCCGAACATACATTAACGCTGGACAACCACAAGATCCTTTTCGAAGATACAGAAGTGATAGACAAAACAGTGAATTACTATCCGCGCATATTCAGGGAAGCCATAGAAATACAAAAACACACATACAATTTCAACCGAAAAGAAGAAGGTCTGCACCTCAGTAAAACTTGGACACCAGCACTGAGGCACACTAAGCTAATGAGCCTAACGACCAATCAGAGAGGAGCAAACTACGACCGAGTAGAGAACGACAACCAACGGTGCATAAAAGAAGAGGGAGCAACAGTGGTCGACACACTGACAGGAACAGAACAGAACATGGAGGAAAAACAGGAACAGAACAACGTCTTTTGACCGTTGAGCAGTGAGCACGTATCATTTGTACCTGCTAGCGATCAGTCTACAAGATTCTTACAATTAGTCTTTCTCAAGACTACATGATTGTTACAATCAGTCTTTCTCAAGACTACAAGAGACGATTAGTCTTATTCAAGACTAATAGTCTCTACTAACAAGTCTTTCTTAAGACTAAACCGCTTTCCCCTTTCGCTTTAGCAAAGAAGCCATGGACTTCGACGAAGAGTCACTTCCATCATCGCCAGCGGACAATATTGCAGCTTACCGCTGCATCATCGAAGATCTGGAGAATAAAACAGACCGTAGTCGTGAGGACAAAGAAACGCTGGACAGACTTCGTATTATTATCAACGAAGAAACCCAGCAGACATACATGGACACAGACGACAGAACCAACAAACGGAAACGACTAACAGAATCGGACGAGCACTCAACCGACGATGAAGACGAAGATGATGGGTTCACCATTGTCAAAAAGAAAGTAAGAACCTCACCCATCTTCGTTTACGGACAAGAAACTTTCGGACTTACCAACAGGTTCAACAAAGCCAAACTAACGTACACGGCAACTAACAAAGGACATGCACTTAAATTCAAATTTGACACACCCGAATACTACCGCGAAGCCATTCGTATCCTTGATAATATCAATGCTGAATACCACTCCTTTCTTCTAAAGGAGGAACGCGACACAAAACTCATCATTCGCGGACTACCTCGCAACACGAGCTGTGACTCCCTTAAGGAGGCCCTTACACTTAGAGGATTCAAAATAAAACACCTTACACAGTTAAAACTCAGCGGCAAACCCTCACCACTATTCTTAGTGTACTTCGACCCAAGCGGCATAAGCAACGATTTTAAAAATATCACACAGATAAATGGAATATGTGTAACAGTAGAACCTTTCCGAGGGCGAAAGGGTCCCCCACAGTGTTACCGCTGTCAGCGCTTCGGACACTCATCGGCAGCTTGTAAGTCAAACCAGCGCTGCGTAATCTGTGGAGAAAACCACGACGCTAAACAGTGCACAAAGAACAAGAGCACTTCCGCAAAATGCTGCAACTGTCAAGGTGAGCATCCAGCAAACTACAGAGGTTGCGAGTATTATAAAAAACTATCCTCTAAATCTACAAAACCAAACACTCCCGCACCTGCCACCAGTAAAAGCCAACATCCGCCACAACAAATCGAAACCAGATCAAATCCAACACCCTCAGACACTAAACAGAACACAACACGCACGTACGCAAATGTACTCAATGGCAGCAATCCAACTCCGATACCAGCAAGGAGAATAGAAAAAACAAAACCCCAACGACCACCCAAGAAAGACAGGACACAAACCACGCCCACTAAGAAACCGCAGCCACCCAAAGAAAAACTTGAGATCACACAACAAGACAACACTTCACAGTCACAGAAAGGAAGAAAGCAGACAGTACAACAACGCCTAGCGACTGAAAGCGAAACAATCACAACGACCTCCAGTCTACAACACACAAACAGACCACACCGCGACACCAATAACAAAGAAGCTAACTGGGTAGACCGAATCCTAAATTCCCCGAAAGAAACCCTCTCAGCACTGCGATCCTGGTCAACAAACTTCCTGCAAAAGCTCGACGACACAAAAGACGACTCATTCAAACGATTACTGGTCATTGCCGAGGCCGTCACTACCTGCTCAATAGACTTAAGCTATGGTTTATAAGCCCATAAAAATAATGTTCTGGAATGCCAATGGCGTAAAGCAGCAGAAGGCGGAACTGCAAAGTTTCGCAGAACAACACAAAATAGACATTATACTAATAAATGAAACTCATTTAAAACAAAGCGACAGATTTACACTTGCAAACTACAGGACGTACAGAAATGACCGCAAAACAGGACAAGCATGGGGAGGGACAGCCATACTCGTCAAGAACAACATCTCATATTACGAAACACCAACACCAGCACTCAACACAGTAGAAGCCACCATAATCGTGGCCATTATAGACCACAAAGAAGTATGTATCGCATCCATTTACAACACTCCGACAAAAACCATCGACACATCAGACATCGACAAACTCCTGGACATCAAAGGATCTGCAATTCTCGCAGGAGACCTAAACGCCAAACACAATAACTGGAATTCGACAGTAACTAACACTAGAGGTAACAAACTCAACCGACACAGCGCCAACAGAGGATATACAGTAATAGCCCCAACAGAACCAACACACTTTGTCGGCAACTCCAGCGACGTTCTCGATGTTGCACTCATTAAGGACCTACACGCGAACCCAGAAGTACACTCACTCGCAGAGCTTGACTCCGACCACAACCCAGTAATACTAACACTACACAGCCTACGCAGTCCAAACCTAGAATTTGCCCAGCCAAGATTGATCAGAAAGACGAACTGGGAATCATACACGGCGGATGTGGAAGAACAAATAACCCTCACGCGACATATCAAAACATGCCAACAACTTGAACACACAATCGAAACACTCACCGAATGCATCAAACAATGCTATACACGGCACACCACCACACGGCCAAACACTACACAATACCGACGCATTCCCAAAGAAATACTGGACAAAATACACACGAAAAACCGCATCAAGAAAATATGGCAGAAATATAGACAACCGAGAGTTAAAACACTGCTCAACAAACTGACGAAGGACATAAAAACCGACCTGGAGAAACACCGCGACGAAAGCTGGAAAGATGCCACCATTGAACTAGCCACCAGTGACAAGTCCCTATACCAGTGCGCAAGAAAACTGTGCAACCACACAAATAACAGAAACACAACAGTACTTAAAGTCAACAACCAAGCCATAACAGACCTACCAGGACAGGCCGAAGCCTTCGCAGACTCTCTACAAGCACAATTTCAACCGAACCCTGTGACCAAACCCATTGTCAATGCACACATAGAGGAACAGGTAAACGCGTACCTAGATACACACACGACATCACCTCCACTCATAGTCACACCCAAGACAGCCGTCTCAGAAATAACAAAGCACCCGGCGACGACGGTGTTACACACGCAATGCTTAAACATCTGGGCAAAAAATCCATTGTAGCCATAGTGAACATTTTTAATACAATTTACAGACTGCACCATTTTCCACGCACATGGAAACTCGCCAAAGTCATACTCTTCCCAAAACCAAAAAAAGACCGTACCGACCCGACAAACCACAGACCAATCAGCCTGCTCTCGACAATTAGCAAGCTATTCGAGAGAACTCTACTCCAACGTCTTCACAAACATCTGGACCAAAACAACACAATCATCCCCGAACAATTTGGGTTCAGGAGTGAACACAGTACAACACAACAACTACTTCGCATAAACGAACACATCACGAAGGGGTTCAACAGGAGGCACCACACCGGAGCGATTTTCCTAGATATAGAGAAAGCTTTCGACAAAGTATGGCACACAGGCCTACTCTACAAGCTTATCTACGAGAGAATACCAACCAGGCTAATCAAGGTCATTGCATCATATCTAGAAAACAGAAAATTCTACGCTACCACAAGAGACACCCCCTCAACACGCCGTCCGGTATTTGCAGGAGTACCACAAGGCAGTGTCATCGGACCAACACTATTTAACATTTACATTAACGACATACCAAGAACACAAGAAACAGCCTTGTACGCGGACGACGCGGCAATCTTTGCGCAAGCCAGAGGCATCTGCACCATAAAACCCAGACTAGATAAAGGTCTACAGGAACTGGAGACCTATTACTCTACATGGCGAATAAAAGTCAATGCTCGTAAATCTGTCGGCGTCGTCTTTAGTAAGAGAATGAAAACTGAAAATCCCGCACTTAGCTTCGAAGGTACCGCAATCACGTGGGAAAACGAAGTCAAGTACCTCGGCGTCACAATAGACAGAAGACTCAACTACAAAAAACACACACAAAACCAACTTAACAAAGCAACCGGACAAAAAACATTACTGTACCCACTACTCAACCGCAACTCGAAACTGTCAATCGCCAACAAGAAACTCATTTACACAACATACCTGAGACCTATACTCAATTACGCGAGCGCTGCGTGGGCCTTCCACAAAACAAACAGAAAAAGACTACAGATTTTTCAAAATCGCACGCTACGACTTATCACCAACTCAGGTAGATTTGTCAGAAACAGAACACTACACCGAGACTTGAACATTCCTACAATCAAAGAACTTATAACACACGAAGCAACCAACCTATACGATCGAACACAAAACTCACGACACAAACTCCTGAGGGAACTCGGAAACTACTCAACAGACCACAAACACACACACAAGCGACCGAAGCACTTATTCGATGATGACTAGCGCAACAACCACCCAAGACACGTGCCTCCAAGCCGACAAATAAAGACCAACTAGGGTTCTCAGGCGACCCTATCTGGCTGACTCTAAAATAAGCATACCCCCGGGCATACCAAAGCTTGTAAACAACTCGAGTAATCCATAAGAGCTGCTCCCTAAGCAACGGTAGGACTAAGGTCTCGCGACCAGTTCCTCTATATATTCATTGAGCATCTAGGCTCAAGAGAAACTAATGAGTCAGTCAGTCAGTCAGTCAAACTCACGAATAGTGTTGTGCGATGACGAGATGTTTTTACAATCGAAACAATCGCAATCGTTCATAATAACAATCGAGTCCACAATCGACTCGGAGTTTGATTTTACAATCGAGATGTTCGATTGTTCAAGTCGATTATTTGCCACATAGGTTATAGCAATAGCATCGAATGCGAAAACATATTATAATGATAATATTATAGTCGTGATTCAAACGTATAATATACAGACTGATTTTTAAGTTCATTTATTTTTTTTAACGTGTAGAAATCAAACAGACGAATAACTATTTTTATTAAAACATCAATATAAGAGGGAAATAACCTTTCAAAGTTTAAATACAATTTTCAAATTTTATCTAATTTTGAGGTCGGCCCTGTCGTTATATTATGTCACTATGGAAATATGTTATGGCATATTGTTGATTTTATTTTGTTAAAAGGCTGACTTTTTTGTAATTTATATAAAAATTTCGTTACATTAAAGAAGACTGATTAATTTTTTAAGTAAAAATTACGAATTTCTTTATTCTAAAACGTTTGTCATTCCAAAACCTACTCCTCGAGTCCCCGTCTATGACTCTGCAGTCATTTATTCATTTCCAAGTAGAGTAGGTACTGTAAAGTGTAAAGAAATACATTTGAAGAGCATGCGCCACACGGTTAATTCACAATCGACTACGTCACTACAATGCAGTGAGTCGAGTCAGTGTACATTGTACAATCGACCATGGGACTCGAATCTCGATGACATTTGTTGTGTGATGAACGATTGTATGTGGCTCTTGACACTGCACGACTACGATTCACTCGGTCTCGATGAACTATGAAACAATCGAGTCCAAGTGACAATCATCGAGAAGTTTGAACAATCGAGACAATCGACTAAAACATCTCGTCATCGCACAACACTACTCACGAACAGTTGCCTGTTGGAATTGAAACGGTCAACGTCGTATTGAATATATTTTTTTCTCGACTATTATTTCGAATTGATCAAAGATGACAGGTCGCGGTAAAGGAGGTAAGGGTTTGGGAAAAGGTGGCGCCAAACGTCATCGTAAAGTGTTGCGCGATAACATCCAGGGCATCACGAAACCCGCTATCCGTCGTCTAGCACGTCGCGGTGGCGTCAAGCGTATATCAGGTCTCATCTACACCGAACACGCCAAGAGGAAAACGGTCACCGCCATGGACGTTGTATACGCATTGAAACGTCAAGGTCGTACCCTTTACGGTTTTGGCGGTTAAATCCACGGACCACGTTAATGGCCATTACGCAATTAAACCATGAAGTTTAAATATACGATCATGCGCGCTCGTCTCGTTTAAAGACAACAACAACAACCGGCTCTTTTCAGAGCCACCAATTTCTTATCGAATATGTTCGTGACAATGCTATGAGCTATTAAAAATAATACCAACGTATCAAATACATTTTTTTATATTTATTATATAATTAACTATATTATCGACGTAACTGAATGTCGTCTTGAAAACAATTATTAATTATAATTTTTTAGTTGGTAGTCAAATTACGTAATTTTTTTCATGTAAGTATTTTATTTGGCACAATGAAAATAATTTGCAGAATAAGTTGAACATTTATTTGTAAACATCGGTTACTTTTATTTAAAGAGCGCTATATTATGTTCTTACAATGCACGTGCGACTTGTAGACATATTATATAGGTGCGCGGGTGGTATGGGCTCAACGCGCACGTTTGATCTAGTCAACGTGCCGCGTCGTTCCGGGTATCTGATGTCTGAACCAATTAAAAGTCACACGCTATTACACTATAAAAAAATATACATAATAATATAACAAATATTCAGTCTTGTTCATTTTGTTGACGCCACTGTGCGTATAGAATTTGGTTTTATTTATTTTCAATAGATGGCAATTGTGTCATGGGAAGATTTCAATATTTTTATTCTCACGATTGCAAGTTTGATTGAATAGTTGCTGTTTAACTTTGCAATGAATTAGTTCGTTTGATTTAGTAGTGAGTAGCATTTCGATATTAGTTTGAATAAGTAACGCATGGACGTTCGGTCAATGCAGTTTTGTTTAATTATTGGGCATTGATAGTCGATCAATGCAATTTGTTTATTACACTGATATTGGTTCAGTGAAGTATATTGATAATTTTGTTCAATTCAGTTTTTGATTTAAAAGTCGCAATTGATATTTGTTCAATCCAGTATTGTTTGAAAAGTGTTCAGTTTTCCTTTACTTTCCATTCCCTTAAACTGAAATTCATCAACAGCAAGGAAGCATCAACATATTGGTAAGTCGATTTTATCACTAACTGAATATTAGCTATTAAAAAATACAGTCCACTTAAAGTTTAGAATACCGGCAAAGACATTTTGGTCCTAACCGGTTATCAAACATTTTGGTCATTCGGACATGTGATGAATCAGATAATGGACAACCCTGTTATTGAAATGATTACACAAAGCTATGTTATACAACTTATTTTGTAGTATAAAATGAAATTACCTTTACTTTAAATTGCTTATTATATTTCCAAATTTCTACAAGTTAAGAACTAAATAAAATAATATAAATTCAATTCAGTGTTGTTATTTGAGTAAAAAATAAAACACGTAAATATTATATGGTGGCAGCGCAAAGTGTGACGTTTCAAAATTACAAAATGGAGACTAAAGTACCAAACGATATGATTTTTCATGGAAATGTATCGGGGAACTGGAAATTACGCACAATTATACCTGTTCCTGAAATATATTTACAACCAAATTATTCCATAAGAGGGGTGAAGCACAAGTTGAAGCAAAATCAGCAAAAACAAAAAACTTATTTTGATCGCAAATCTAAAGAATTGGAGACACTTCAACCAAACCAGCGTGTTATAGTGCAAGATAAAATACGATCTTGGAAACCAGGTGTAATAGTTAAAAAATTTGGACCAAATGACTATTCCGTAAAACTCGACAACGACGTCGTTTATCGCCGTAATCGTCAATTTATAAAATTATTGCGAGAACCTAGCTCCGGCAGTTCAAGAATCAGCAACAACGCAAATTCAAATTCGTCTCCGTATAGTCTAAGAGATCGCAGTAAAATTAAGCAGCCAATGAAATACTAATATTATTATATTATATAGTATTGAATATATTGAATTAATTATTTTTCAGCTTATTGTATCAAAATGTTCTTTTGTTTTGTTTTATACTTGTGTAATAATTTCAAGTTAAAAGGGGCATGTGATGAATCAGATAATGGACAACCCTGTTATTGAAATGATTACACAAAGCTATGTTATACAACTTATTTTGTAGTATAAAATGAAATTACCTTTACTTTAAATTGCTTATTATATTTCCAAATTTCTACAAGTTAAGAACTAAATAAAATAATATAAATTCAATTCAGTGTTGTTATTTGAGTAAAAAATAAAACACGTAAATATTATAGGACACAAAACATTTTAAACCAAATTTTGTTAAAATAGTTTGTTAAAAGAAAACTGAACTTGATAAATAAAAAAAAAAAACTATTGTCCGTCGGTCGTGTCATAGGAAAGGTTACGGTAGCCTGGCATGAAGGATGGGGGGCGGGATGTCGGTCCAGAGTGGCTGAAATAGGGCTACGTGGTTTTATGAACGCTCTCTTACGTGGTGATACATAGGTTAATAATTTATTAGTTTCTAAATAAAACCGTACAATTTAGAAGTTTTTTTTTTTTTTTTTCTTTATCTATTTTTATTTCCTGGTTTTTAGTTTGATTTTTGGCTTGCATCGTTGCGCAAACTCCTCAGAATCAGCTATAGTTATCATAGTATTGTATTGTCATCGAAACTACGAACACGTGTGCAAAATTTTAACTCAATCGTTTAATGGGAAGTAGGCAAAATTATATTATCGAATTATGGCCAATATTGCGGATAGATGCACGTATAATATAATATTACCGTTTTTTTATCGATCAATTATAAAAACTATTCTTTTCTATTTGACTCAAAAATTAAATTATTAAATAAACTGTCGGCTCATAAGCAAAACGAACTTATCTACAAAATGTTTGGTGGTCCTGAAAAGGACCGTTTTTTTTTTTTTATTTTTTAATTTGAAATGCCGTCGTCGCAGTCATTGTGTTACGTTGGACTTAAGCTTTCTTTTCAGTTTTCTTTGGCAATAGGACGGCCTGAATGTTCGGCAATACACCGCCTTGGGCGATGGTGACGCCGGAAAGCAATTTGTTCAGTTCTTCGTCGTTTCGGATTGCCAACTGCAAATGACGCGGAATGATACGTGTTTTTTTATTGTCGCGAGCCGCATTGCCGGCCAATTCGAGAACTTCGGCGGCGAGATATTCCATCACGGCGGCCAAATACACAGGAGCTCCGGCACCGACACGCTCGGCATAATTGCCTTTGCGCAGCAGACGATGGATACGTCCGACCGGGAACTGTAGTCCGGCTCTACTTGAACGGGACTTTGCCTTTCCCTTCACTTTGCCACCTTTGCCACGGCCTGACATGTTTTTTCTTTAGCTGTTTATTTATTTCTTTATAAAATAATACGAAAAGCACTCGAACACAGTGCGTAGTGCTTGGCGAGAAATTACGAGTCGAATGAGCCGGCGCCAGCCGTTTCAGTGTTTATATGGATCGAGAGTCTCTAACGCAGCGACCAATCACAGACGAAACAGCTGCCGTTAGAGTGCCTGTACAGACTATATATACAAAGTCCACAGTGTGCTGCACATTCGACAGAAGTCTTTCGACCGTTGAGCCGTAAGCACGTGTCATTTGTATTCAGATAGTACAGAGTTGTATTTCGTCAATAAATAATAATGCCGCCTAAAACTAGTGGTAAAGCCGCCAAAAAAGCTGGCAAAGCGCAAAAGAACATCTCAAAAAGCGACAAGAAGAAGAAGCGCAAAAGGAAGGAAAGCTACGCCATTTACATTTACAAAGTTTTGAAACAAGTTCATCCCGACACCGGTATTTCGAGCAAAGCCATGAGCATCATGAACAGTTTTGTCAACGATATTTTCGAACGAATTGCCGCCGAAGCATCGCGATTGGCGCATTACAACAAACGTTCAACAATCACCAGCCGGGAAATTCAAACTGCCGTTCGTCTGCTTTTACCGGGTGAACTTGCCAAGCACGCCGTCAGCGAAGGCACAAAGGCCGTCACCAAATATACCAGTTCAAAATAGAAGATCAATTAATAACGTAACCTATTTGTGTCACAGAAGAAGAAGAAGCATCCTGCAATACTATTAGTGTTGTCTAAACAAAACTGGTTCTTTTCAGAACCACCAATTATTTTCAAAAATAAGTTCAAAGGCGTTATGGCAAAAAAATTTACCTATATATTTTATATTGTTTTGATCTCTGCGTTTCTCTTATTTTTCTTTTTTAATGTAATATAACCTATATAATATTTTGTATATTCGATACCTACTTACAATACAGTTCACGCGATTGAGATGAAATATAATACGGACCGTACTTACTATTAAATCATTATCATTTGTATTATTTCTTCGATTATAATATTATTTATATAATATTTCCTCTTATTTATCTAATAGGAAACAGTGCGTATCAATTTATTAATCAGGCAAATAAATTTTACGTTTCTAATGAGGTATATTGTGGCAATGGCGTGCCTCAGGGTAGTGTTCTTTTCCTCTGTTGTTTATAATATTTATTAATGATTTACCAGCTTATTTGAAAACTAATGACATTATTATGTATGCTGATGACATATCGATAATTGTCACTGCCGAAACTGGTCAACATCTTGAGATATGTGCAAATTCTATTCTTGATAAAATGGCAAATTGGTTCAACGCCAATAAACCTTAGCAAAACACATTATCTCTGCTTTAAAACTAATAGAAATAAAAATAAATTTCAACTTAAATATTTCCATAAATAATAATATTGTTAATACTATTTCTGTTATTAAATTTCTTGGTGTACATCTTGAACATACTCTAACTTGGAGCATCCAATGCTCTGAAATAATAAAAAAGTTAAAAAGTTTGTGCTTTCTTTTTCGCAACTTAAAAAATATCGTTGGAATTGACACTCTTTTAATGCTCTATTACAGTCATGTATATTCTAGATTGAGATATGGAGTAATCTTTTGGGGTAGCTCGTCTCAATCCAGAAATGTTTTCACATGGCAGAAAAAAATATTACGAATAATATATGGTCTTAAACCCCGAGATTCATGTTTACCTATATTTAAAAAATATAAAATATTAACACTTCCATGCATATACATTTTAGAAACGATACTATACATAAAGTTAAACATGCAGTGTGTTTTTAAATACAACAACGATGAACATGACTACAATACTAGACTTGGTTCCGCAATCAGACTACCAAAGTGTAATTTAGAATTATATAAACAAGGACCACAATATATGGGTCAAAAATTATTCAACCATTTACGTTTGTGTAAAAATTTTAAAATTTTCAAAATTAAAAACAAATATTTCGGCTATATTAAAAGAAAAATGTTTTTATGACGTTAAGTCTTTTTTTGATAGCCCTGTTTATTGTGTTTGTACACCTGTTATATAACTTTTCTATTTTTTTATGTGCCATTTTATCTCTGTATGTAGCATATATCTGTTATATTCTTATTTCTGTGACACTATTATACAGACTTGTCTGTCGCAATAAAGTTTTCTATCTATCTATCTATCTATCTATGATAGTATACAAATACGTGTCTACACTATATATGTATTTGATTTCAGCGCTTGACGATCGGCAACGGCCATACCATGTTGAAAACACCGGTTCTCGTCCGATCACCGAAGCTAAGCAACATCGGGCGCGGTCAGTACTTGGATGGGTGACCGCTTGGGAACACCGCGTGCCGTTGTCATTGCAATCTTTTTGTTTTTAGTTTTTTTTCTTTTCTTTTTTTGTATTTATTTATTCATTTGATTTTTTCAAGTCTCGTACGAAAATGTTGTTTTATCTTTCCGTTGATACTCACAAAATGATGTACATTCGCTTCGTATGTTATTGTTGTGCTCTACAATGTTATTATAGAATATATTATAGCAGGGGTGGCCAACTTTTCTGTATATGAGATCTACTTTTTATCTTAAAAGTGTGACGCGATCGACTTGTTGTCATAGGCGTAGTCTAAGGGGGAAGAAGGACTGTGAAATGAATACTATGTTTATACACTGTGTTTCAGTATAAGGTGCATTCCAACAAGGTATGGGTAGACAAGTAAAATATATGTTTAAAAATTAAAACTATTTTTTAAATCACTTAAGTTTTCGAGATATAGGCTCATGAAGAAAATGAATTTCCAGACCCAACTTTTGATAGCAGCATTCCGTACATGCGGAACTTAAACAAATCGATTTTCCGACACTTTTTTAAGATAAATTTTTACTAACGTAAAATTATAGCGACTTATGTGACAGAGAGAGAGAGAGAGAGATAAATGCGAACCTTTCGTGATTTTAAGAAAAGTTTATTTATTTTTAAGGCATGTTTTTCGATCGGCTGATACGGGTACTACATAAATATGTAGGTACTGTTAAATCATTATCATTAATTGTATTATTTCTTTGGTTATAAATATTACGATAGTACAAAGACGTGTCTGCATATTGTGTATTTGATTTCAGCGCTTAACGATCGGCAACGGCCATACCATGTTGAAAACACCGGTTCTCGTCCGATCACCGAAGCTAAGCAACATCGGGCGCGGTCAGTACTTGGATGGGTGACCGCTTGGGAACACCGCGTGCCGTTGTCATCGCAATCTTCTTTTTGTTTTTAGTTTTTTTATATATTTGATTGTTTGCAAGTCTCGTACGCCAATATTATAATATCAAAAAATAATGCATTCGCTTCGTATTTTTGTGCTCTACAATATTATTATATATACCTAGGTGGTGTGGTTTTCTTTATATAGGACCTAATGTCACGTTTTTATCCGGAAGCATATTATAGAATTATAGCGACTGATGTGACAGAGTGAGAGAAAGAAAAAAAAAGTCGTCGAGGTGGATAGTGGTAGTTTAGGTCTCACAATTAGTGCAACCCTTGAGATCTACACGATCAACTTTCCATTATGATTAAAAAATAAATCTTAAATAATATGCATTTGATTAATAAGATTAAGTTATATAAATGGTGTTTGGTGAAATGATAAAAATCCTGTTGTTGTTAAGCTCTAAATACATATAGCTGATATTTGAAAGTATCGACTGCCACTAGAACAATCTAGACGCAATGAATCTGTTTCAACAAATCAGTACACCTTTTTGCTGTTTCTTTGTTTGCACAGGGGAAGAAGAAAAAAAATATAATAATAATAATAACAGCTGATCGATTTTGAAAAAAAAAAAAAAAAACGTATATATACACTCTATAGTTTTTAAATACTTATCCTTTTATTTTAGTTTCAGATTAAGAGTCTGTCTTGCGCGTGACATTTAATTTGTTGACAGTTGATTTTTAGGTATGTCACTACTTTTTTATGACGTGACAGTTGATTTTTAGGTGTGTCACTACTATTTTATGATGTGACAGTTGATTTTTGCGTGTGTCACTACTATTTTATGATGTGACAGTTAATTTTTGGGTGTATCAGTACTATTTTCAGCAAAACACTAAATATCTTTTGTGTTTTTCACTACTATTTGTTTCATTTTATTTATTTAATTTTTTTTTTTTTTTGCGTGGGGTAAAGTATTAAAATTGAAATAAAATTTCCAATTTATCCCCGATTTAAGTCCTTTAAAAACGAATAAAGAAAGAAAAAAAATTACTGTCCGTCTTATATTATAAATGTGAATAATGTTCATATTGTACACGTTCGGTAAATTTGTTCCATATGCAATTTTTGTTATTGTTGTTTGTGTCCCTCTTTTTCGGCTTATTTATGCTCGTTCGCGGTTAAAAAAATGCACTTTTTTAAATAAGAATTAGTGTCGATCGCCGCATGAAAATGCATCTGGAGTCTGAACGCCGAACAATTCGGCGAGCGACGCGTGTGTCGGAGTCGAACGGATGAATGTTTTTTTTTTCAACTATTAATTCGAGACAGCGAGCAGAGCCGACTGTGCAGTCGTTGACTACGATGTTCAGTGATATTGGCGTTAGTTATTTTCGATCAATATTCATTAAGGTGCGTCGGTGAAAATTGTCAAAGTTCAGTGTAAACTCTGCCGAGATTATACTATCGGGAAAGAGGTGCTTTTTCGGCGGCATTGAATCGCATAGAAAATAAACGAGTCGTTTTAGACTTGTGCACGCACTTAAGAAATATTCGTCGAGACTGTTGTCGACGCTCGAATTGACGCTGTATCGATTGTACGTCGTCATAAAGTCGATTCGCTTAGCGCGAACGTCGACATCAAACACAACGTGACAATCTCTTCTGAACGCTGAACGTTCTCTGCACGGTCGTAGCGCTTGCACGACTATCGGCGACTATACGCGTGCGTTCATTCATTCGTTTCGACTGTGCTCTCTGTAGTCTGTACGCTTAGTACTCGCAGCAGTTCGAGATTTTATACGTTGTTAATCGTCACTAACGATTGTTGTAATCATTAATATTTTGGTAATATAATACCGGATATATTTTCGACATGACTGAGACGGCTACAGCACCGGCGTCCGGCGCCGTTGAAAAGACCACTCCCGTCAAGAAGAGTGCGGCGAAAAAAACGGGAGCAGCGCGAAACAAACCGACTCATCCTCCCACATCGGAGATGGTCAACAATGCCATTAAGAATTTGAAAGAACGCGGCGGTTCGTCACTGCAAGCCATCAAAAAATACACCGCTGCCAATTACAAAGTCGACTCGGAAAAACTTGCGCCGTTCATAAAGAAATATCTTAAGGCCGCCGTCACGAACGGATCTTTAGTGCAGACAAAAGGCAAAGGCGCTTCCGGTTCGTTCAAATTGGCTTCGGCAGGCAAACAGGGCTCGTCCGATTCGACGGCTGCTCCGAAGAAGACTAAGCGTCCGGCGAAAGAAAAGAAAGTCGCCGCCACCAAAGCGACCGGCGCCGCTGCGAAAAAAGCAGCTGCCGCTAAAAAACAGTCGGCCGTAAAAAGTGCGAAGAAATCTGCAGCTTCGCCTAAAAAATCGACGACCGCAGCGCCGAAATCAAAACCGTCGACGCCGTCCAAGGCCAAGAAAGCGACCAAAGGTCCTACCAAGAAGCCCAAAGCTCATTTATCTCTCTCTCTCTCTCTGTCACATAAGTCGCTATAATTTTACGTTAGTAAAAATTTATCTTAAAAAAGTGTCGGAAAATCGATTTTTTTAAGTACCGCATGTACGGAATGCTGCTATCAAAAGTTGGGTCTGGAAATTCATTTTCTTCATGAGCCTATATCTCGAAAACTTAAGTGATTTAAAAAATAGTTTTAATTTTTAAACATATATTTTACTTGTCTACCCATACCTAGTTGGAATGCACCTAATACTGAAACACAGTGTATAAACATAGTATTCATTTCACAGTCCTTCTTCCCCCTTAGACTACGCCTATGACAACAAGTCGATCGCGTCACACTTTTAAGATAAAAAGTAGATCTCATATACAGAAAAGTTGGCCACCCCTGCTATAATATATTCTATAATAACATTGTAGAGCACAACAATAACATACGAAGCGAATGTACATCATTTTGTGAGTATCAACGGAAAGATAAAACAACATTTTCGTACGAGACTTGAAAAAATCAAATGAATAAATAAATACAAAAAAAGAAAAAAAAAAAACTAAAAACAAAAAGATTGCAATGACAACGGCACGCGGTGTTCCCAAGCGGTCACCCATCCAAGTACTGACCGCGCCCGATGTTGCTTAACTTCGGTGATCGGACGAGAACCGGTGTTTTCAACATGGTATGGCCGTTGCCGATCGTCAAGCGCTGAAATCAAATACATATATAGTGTAGACACGTATTTGTATACTATCATAGATAGATAGATAGATAGAAAACTTTATTGCGACAGACAAGTCTGTATAATAGTGTCACAGAAATAAGAATATAACAGATATATGCTACATACAGAGATAAAATGGCACATAAAAAAATAGAAAAGTTATATAACAGGTGTACAAACACAATAAACAGGGCTATCAAAAAAAGACTTAACGTCATAAAAACATTTTTCTTTTAATATAGCCGAAATATTTGTTTTTAATTTTGAAAATTTTTACACAAACGTAAATGGTTGAATAATTTTTGACCCATATATTGTGGTCCTTGTTTATATAATTCTAAATTACACTTTGGTAGTCTGATTGCGGAACCAAGTCTAGTATTGTAGTCATGTTCATCGTTGTTGTATTTAAAAACACACTGCATGTTTAACTTTATGTATAGTTTCGTTTCTAAAATGTATATGCATGGAAGTGTTAATATTTTATATTTTTTAAATATAGGTAAACATGAATCTCGGGGTTTAAGACCATATATTATTCGTAATATTTTTTTCTGCCATGTGAAAACATTTCTGGATTGAGACGAGCTACCCCAAAAGATTACTCCATATCTCAATCTAGAATATACATGACTGTAATAGAGCATTAAAAGAGTGTCAATTCCAACGATATTTTTTAAGTTGCGAAAAAGAAAGCACAAACTTTTTAACTTTTTTATTATTTCAGAGCATTGGATGCTCCAAGTTAGAGTATGTTCAAGATGTACACCAAGAAATTTAATAACAGAAATAGTATTAACAATATTATTATTTATGGAAATATTTAAGTTGAAATTTATTTTTATTTCTATTAGTTTTAAAGCAGAGATAATGTGTTTTGCTAAGGTTTATTGGCGTTAAACCAATTTGCCATTTTATCAAGAATAGAATTTGCACATATCTCAAGATGTTGACCAGTTTCGGCAGTGACAATTATCGATATGTCATCAGCATACATAATAATGTCATTAGTTTTCAAATAAGCTGGTAAATCATTAATAAATATTATAAACAACAGAGGAAAAGAACACTACCCTGAGGCACGCCATTGCCACAATATACCTCATTAGAAACGTAAAATTTATTTGCCTGATTAATAAATTGATACGCACTGTTTCCTATTAGATAAATAAGAGGAAATATTATATAAATAATATTATAATCGAAGAAATAATACAAATGATAATGATTTAATAGTAAGTACGGTCCGTATTATATTTCATCTCAATCGCGTGAACTGTATTGTAAGTAGGTATCGAATATACAAAATATTATATAGGTTATATTACATTAAAAAAGAAAAATAAGAGAAACGCAGAGATCAAAACAATATAAAATATATAGGTAAATTTTTTTGCCATAACGCCTTTGAACTTATTTTTGAAAATAATTGGTGGTTCTGAAAAGAACCGGTTTTGTTTAGACAACACTAATAGTATTGCAGGATGCTTCTTCTTCTTCTTCTTCTGTGACACAAATAGGTTACGTTATTAATTGATCTTCTATTTTGAACTGGTATATTTGGTGACGGCCTTTGTGCCTTCGCTGACGGCGTGCTTGGCCAGTTCACCCGGTAAAAGCAGACGAACGGCAGTTTGAATTTCCCGGCTGGTGATTGTTGAACGTTTGTTGTAATGCGCCAATCGCGATGCTTCGGCGGCAATTCGTTCGAAAATATCGTTGACAAAACTGTTCATGATGCTCATGGCTTTGCTCGAAATACCGGTGTCGGGATGAACTTGTTTCAAAACTTTGTAAATGTAAATGGCGTAGCTTTCCTTCCTTTTGCGCTTCTTCTTCTTGTCGCTTTTTGAGATGTTCTTTTGCGCTTTGCCAGCTTTTTTGGCGGCTTTACCACTAGTTTTAGGCGGCATTATTATTTATTGACGAAATACAACTCTGTACTATCTGAATACAAATGACACGTGCTTACGGCTCAACGGTCGAAAGACTTCTGTCGAATGTGCAGCACACTGTGGACTTTGTATATATAGTCTGTACAGGCACTCTAACGGCAGCTGTTTCGTCTGTGATTGGTCGCTGCGTTAGAGACTCTCGATCCATATAAACACTGAAACGGCTGGCGCCGGCTCATTCGACTCGTAATTTCTCGCCAAGCACTACGCACTGTGTTCGAGTGCTTTTCGTATTATTTTATAAAGAAATAAATAAACAGCTAAAGAAAAAACATGTCAGGCCGTGGCAAAGGTGGCAAAGTGAAGGGAAAGGCAAAGTCCCGTTCAAGTAGAGCCGGACTACAGTTCCCGGTCGGACGTATCCATCGTCTGCTGCGCAAAGGCAATTATGCCGAGCGTGTCGGTGCCGGAGCTCCTGTGTATTTGGCCGCCGTGATGGAATATCTCGCCGCCGAAGTTCTCGAATTGGCCGGCAATGCGGCTCGCGACAATAAAAAAACACGTATCATTCCGCGTCATTTGCAGTTGGCAATCCGAAACGACGAAGAACTGAACAAATTGCTTTCCGGCGTCACCATCGCCCAAGGCGGTGTATTGCCGAACATTCAGGCCGTCCTATTGCCAAAGAAAACTGAAAAGAAAGCTTAAGTCCAACGTAACACAATGACTGCGACGACGGCATTTCAAATTAAAAAATAAAAAAAAAACCGGTCCTTTTCAGGACCACCAAACATTTTGTAGATAAGTTCGTTTTGCTTATGAGCCGACAGTTTATTTAATAATTTAATTTTTGAGTCAAATAGAAAAGAATAGTTTTTATAATTGATCGATAAAAAAACGGTAATATTATATTATACGTGCATCTATCCGCAATATTGGCCATAATTCGATAATATCATTTTGCCTACTTCCCATTAAACGATTGAGTTAAAATTTTGCACACGTGTTCGTAGTTTCGATGACAATACAATACTATGATAACTATAGCTGATTCTGAGGAGTTTGCGCAACGATGCAAGCCAAAAATCAAACTAAAAACCAGGAAATAAAAATAGATAAAGAAAAAAAAAAAAACTTCTAAATTGTACGGTTTTATTTAGAAACTAATAAATTATTAACCTATGTATCACCACGTAAGAGAGCGTTCATAAAACCACGTAGCCCTATTTCAGCCACTCTGGACCGACATCCCGCCCCCCATCCTTCATGCCAGGCTACCGTAACCTTTCCTATGACACGACCGACGGACAATAGTTTTTTTTTTTATTTATCAAGTTCAGTTTTCTTTTAACAAACTATTTTAACAAAATTTGGTTTAAAATGTGTTGTGTCCTATAATATTTACGTGTTTTATTTTTTACTCAAATAACAACACTGAATTGAATTTATATTATTTTATTTAGTTCTTAACTTGTAGAAATTTGGAAATATAATAAGCAATTTAAAGTAAAGGTAATTTCATTTTATACTACAAAATAAGTTGTATAACATAGCTTTGTGTAATAATTTCAATAACAGGGTTGTCCATTATCTGATTCATCACATGCCCCTTTTTTTTTAACTTGAAATTATTACACAAGTATAAAACAAAACAAAAGAACATTTTGATACAATAAGCTGAAAAATAATTAATTCAATATATTCAATACTATATAATATAATAATATTAGTATTTCATTGGCTGCTTAATTTTACTGCGATCTCTTAGACTATACGGAGACGAATTTGAATTTGCGTTGTTGCTGATTCTTGAACTGCCGGAGCTAGGTTCTCGCAATAATTTTATAAATTGACGATTACGGCGATAAACGACGTCGTTGTCGAGTTTTACGGAATAGTCATTTGGTCCAAATTTTTTAACTATTACACCTGGTTTCCAAGATCGTATTTTATCTTGCACTATAACACGCTGGTTTGGTTGAAGTGTCTCCAATTCTTTAGATTTGCGATCAAAATAAGTTTTTTGTTTTTGCTGATTTTGCTTCAACTTGTGCTTCACCCCTCTTATGGAATAATTTGGTTGTAAATATATTTCAGGAACAGGTATAATTGTGCGTAAATTTCTGCCCATCAACAGATTACATGGAGCTGGTAAATTCTGTTTAGGTGTGATGTTGTAATTCAACGCAGCAAGCAGTAAATCTTCGTCGTCTGCTTTATTTAACATACTTTTTACAATTTGAATATGTCGTTCTATCATGCCGTTTGATTTTGGATATCTAGGACTCGACGTAGTTAACTTGATATTATATTTTTGTGCGAATTCCGCAAATTCTGCTGAATTAAATGGCGGACCATTGTCGGTAAAAATTTCATTTACAAGGCCGTGATTTGCAAAAATATTTTTTAAACATTCTATTACAGATCTGGCAGTTTTATTATTTAATTTATTTATGACGACAAATTTGCTGAAGTAGTCCACTAAAACTAAAAAATCGGTATTATTATGAAATTTGAAGTCGATTCCTACCTTATGCCATGGTAAGTCTGGAACATTGTGTGGTGTCAGTGGTTCACTTGTATTTGATTTTGAATACAGTTGACAAGTTAGGCAATTCAGGACAGTTTTTTCAACGTCAGTCATCATACCAGGCCAATAAAAAATTTCTCGTGCCAAATTTTTGCAGAAGACAACTCCTTGATGAGTTTTGTGAAGTAATTTTAAGAACTCGTTCTTTAGTGCGTCAGGAATAATGATTCGTTTTTTATAAAATAGCACATTTTGATGTACGTAAATATCATTTTTGACAGACCAAAATCTCTTTAAAGTCGGATTCATATTAGTTTTGTGAGCAGGCCATCCAGTTAAACAATACATTTTAATTTTTTTCAAAACTTCATCAGCATCGATGGCTGCCAATAAACGTTTTTCATTATCTTGAGAAGTCATAATTACAGAATTAACTTTTAAATTTTCGTCAATATCAGTTGTATCTATTTTTATATCATTTGGACAGCGACTGAGAGTATCTGCGACTTGAAGTTTTTTACCCGGAACATAAACAAATTCTGGTTGATACCTCAAAAGGCGTATCAATAGACGTTGCAATCTGGGCGATAGATCGTCAAGCGACTTTTTTACAATACCCAGAAGCGGTCGATGATCGGTTTCTAATATAAAAGTTGTGTAATACAAATAATAGTGAAATCGTTCGCATCCAAATACAGCCGCCAGTAACTCTTTTTCAATTTGATTCCAGCGCTGTTGACTTGGTGTTAAAGAAACAGATGCATATTCCAACGGATGTCCATCTTGTAGGATTACAGCCCCAATCCCGTAGCTGCTCGCATCCACAGACAGTGTAATTTTTTTCATCGGATTAAAATATGACAAGACCGGTGTGCTTGTTACTAGTCTTTTTAAATTGTCAAAACATTGTTGCTCATTGTTAGTCCAAACCCATTCGGTTTTGTTACTCAGAAGATTTCGTAGAATTGCAGTTTCAGATGACAAATTTGGAATAAATTTAGCAAGATATGTAATCATGCCCAAAAAACGTTGTAATTCCTTGACATTGATAGGCGCTGACATTTTTTCAATAGCAATTATTTTTTCTTTATCCACAGCTATTCCTTGGCCGTTTATGACATGACCCAAAAAATTAATTTCTTTTTGTGCAAATTTTGATTTATTTTTATTCAGTGTGAGACCAGCTTTAGACAGACGCTCTAAGACACTTTTCAAAATATTATTATGACTTTCAATATCAGCCGCATGTATAAGTATATCATCAAAATAAATCAATACAGGTAATCCATATAAGATTTCAGTAACAGTTTTTTGAAAAAACTCTGGAGCCAAAGATATCCCGTAAGGAAGACGTTTGTAACGATATCTTCCAAAAGGCGTTATAATAGTACACAAGGAAGAGCTATCTTTATCCAGCGGTATTTGTAGAAAAGCAGAAGATGCATCAAGTAGTGTAAAATATTTAGACCCATGTAGCTCAGAAAATAAAGTTTCTTGAGTTGGAATTTGAAAATGTTCACGCTTGATGTATTTGTTCAAAGCCCTCGGATCCATGCAAATTCTTATGTCGTTATTTGATTTAGGTGCAACTACTATTGGATGTACCCAGTTTGTCGGCTCATTTACTTGTTCAATTAAGCCATCTTTAACCATCTGATCTAATTTGTCTTTAACTTTATCACGTAGAGCGTATGGTATTTTTCTTGCACCACTTATATAAGGTACAGCATTATCTTGTAAAGTTAGTTTACATGTTTTCTTCAACTGACCAATGCCATTAAATATATGCTCATAATCGCTAATAGAATAGAATAGAATAGAACTTTATTCAATAACATGTCACAATGACAAAGAATGCGTCAGTTAAAAATACAAGATTATAAAATAGAATATAAACAAATGAAATAGTCAAAAAAATTTGTACGGGCACTTGTCTATGAGATAATTAACAACACGTTTTTTAAATAATTTGTAGCTTTTAATGCTTACAATTTCTGCAGGTAAGCTGTCAAATAATTTCACAGCAGAGTAGCGGGGTCCCTTTGTATATAAAGCGAGGTGATGATCGGGAGTGCCGTGATTCAAACGACCTCGCGTATCATAATTGTGATCCGGCAAATGGCGGTGAAAAAGATGTTTATTTCTGAACAGATAACAAACGGACTTTAGTATGTATATCGCATATATTGTCATAATTCTGTGCTTATTAAATATTGGCTTACAAGAATCAGTGGGCTTTAGGTGGTATATTATCCTTAGTATCTTTTTTTGCATTATAAAAGCCCTTTCAATATCCGGAGATTTACCTCAGCACATAATCCCGTAACTCAGTAAAGGGTAGATATAAGCATAATATGCGGTTAGGCATGTCGATATATCACTAATATTGCGAAGACGAAAAATGAGAAATTTAAGTTTGGCTAATTTGGAGCAAACTTTGGCTACGTGCTGTTTCCAAGTGAGATGATTATCTAAAGTGACGCCAAGAAAGTTGTAGGTAGACACTCTATCTATAGGAACACCATCGATTGACAGTGTGACATCAAAATTCAAATCCGGCTGTTTGGCTGAGAACAGCATACACTTTGTCTTTGATTTGTTAAGTTGCAGTTTGTTGTTGATAGTCCAATCAAATATTTCACGAGAGGCACGTGTTGAAGTGTCATACAGCCCTTGCAAATTTTTATTCCGTGTCATTACGGTAGTGTCATCTGCGTACATGACAACGGCAGATGAGTTGTGAAGTGACAGTGGCAAGTCATTAATAAACAATAAAAACAATAAAGGACCTAACGAGGAACCTTGTGGTACACCGCAAGAAATACGCCGCGCAGATGATAAGGAGCTAGCGCTATCACCTGCAATTATTACTTTCTGCGTGCGATTGTCAAGGAAGGATTGAACCCAGGCCAATGTTACACCGCGAACTCCATAAGTCTCTAGTTTATCAAACAAAATAGTATGGTCGATCGAGTCAAATGCTCGGGAAAGGTCAAAAAATGTAACCAGGGGCTTATCACCTTCATCAATAGCACAATATAGTGAGTCAATAATACTGAACATAGCGGACTCTGTGGAGAGATCTTTACGAAAGCCGAACTGGCTGGATGAAAACAGATTAAATTTATTTAAAAACGAAGTTAGTCGCACTTCATAAGCTTTTTCAAAAAGTTTCGAGAAAGATGACAATATAGCGATAGGACGATAATTTTCACAAAACAAACTATCACCTTTACATTTAAAAATTGGTAAGACTTTAGCTACCTTAATTATTTCAGGAAAAGTGCCCGTACGAAATGACATATTAATAAAATTTGTCAACACAGATAAAATATGTATTAAACTAGCTTTAATAATCTTCATTGGCACTTCATCAAATCCAGATGAGTCGGTGCTTATCATCAACGGATTTGTATGTAATTTCAAAAATTTCTGTCGGTCTTGTTAAAATTTTTAAATCAAGAATTCCATTCAGACCCAAAATAGAACATTGTTTTGATGCTGTATCTAGCACATGAAAAGGCAAAATTTCTTCATTTTTTTTGTATCTGCATTTTAAATTAACAATTCCTGCAATTTTAATTTGATGACCCGAATATGATGTTAAATTTATGTTACTATGCTCAAGTTTATTGACATCAGTTAATTTATAATCAGCATAATTTATTATATTAACAGAGCTTCCGGTATCAATTTTCACCGTGATTTTGTTATTATTCATCCAGATTTTTTCAATCCATTCCATACTATTTACATTGCTTGTAACTGTCCATGCGACATTTGGCGAAACGTTTGAATTTTCTTCATTATTACAGTAGCCATCAGAGTTAGTAGGTTCAGCCGTCACATCATGAACTTGTTTCGATCTGCACATTTTGTTGTAGTGGCCCTTCTTGTGGCATTTAGAGCAAATACGATTTATAGCTAAACAGCGGTTTTTTGGGTGGTTCAATCCACAACGCGTGCAACAAAAATTTTGTGGTTGGTTTGTTTGTTGATCGTTATTTGACATCATTCGATTTTGACGTGCTTGATTATTTCGTTGATCAGAGCCCGAAAACTGATAGTTGTATGATTTTTGATTTTTAACATGGTCTACTTGTTCCGAGTTGGACAATTCAGCGTTAATCAGCTTTTGATTTAAACCACTACTTTCCATAGTACGGCAAATTTTTACAGCTTGTTCTAATTTTAAATCAGTAATACGCAATAACTGTTCTTGTGCTCGTTTATCACTTACACCCAGTACAATTCTGTCACGTAACAAGGTATCCTTTAGATTTCCAAATTCACAATTATTTGCTAATTTTTTTATTTCAGTCAAGAACTGATCGATCGTTTCATTGGGTAGCTGATTTCTTCTGAAAAATTGACAGTGTTCAAATACTTCATTTTTAATGGGATTACAATGCTCTTCAAATTTCTTGATTACTGTTTCTAGTTTTTTATCAGATTCATCTTCATCGTATTCGAAAGTATTGTAGATTATTAGTCCTTCTTCACCAATCAAGTTCAGTAGTATTGCGATTTTCTCTTCATCAGGCTTTTTAGTTTTACCACTTGCAATGATATACAAATTAAATTTTTGCAACCATAATTTCCAGTTCCCCGATACATTTCCATGAAAAATCATATCGTTTGGTACTTTAGTCTCCATTTTGTAATTTTGAAACGTCACACTTTGCGCTGCCGCCATATAATATTTACGTGTTTTATTTTTTACTCAAATAACAACACTGAATTGAATTTATATTATTTTATTTAGTTCTTAACTTGTAGAAATTTGGAAATATAATAAGCAATTTAAAGTAAAGGTAATTTCATTTTATACTACAAAATAAGTTGTATAACATAGCTTTGTGTAATCATTTCAATAACAGGGTTGTCCATTATCTGATTCATCACATGTCCGAATGACCAAAATGTTTGATAACCGGTTAGGACCAAAATGTCTTTGCCGGTATTCTAAACTTTAAGTGGACTGTATTTTTTAATAGCTAATATTCAGTTAGTGATAAAATCGACTTACCAATATGTTGATGCTTCCTTGCTGTTGATGAATTTCAGTTTAAGGGAATGGAAAGTAAAGGAAAACTGAACACTTTTCAAACAATACTGGATTGAACAAATATCAATTGCGACTTTTAAATCAAAAACTGAATTGAACAAAATTATCAATATACTTCACTGAACCAATATCAGTGTAATAAACAAATTGCATTGATCGACTATCAATGCCCAATAATTAAACAAAACTGCATTGACCGAACGTCCATGCGTTACTTATTCAAACTAATATCGAAATGCTACTCACTACTAAATCAAACGAACTGATTCATTGCAAAGTTAAACAGCAACTATTCAATCAAACTTGCAATCGTGAGAATAAAAATATTGAAATCTTCCCATGACACAATTGCCATCTATTGAAAATAAATAAAACCAAATTCTATACGCACAGTGGCGTCAACAAAATGAACAAGACTGAATATTTGTTATATTATTATGTATATTTTTTTATAGTGTAATAGCGTGTGACTTTTAATTGGTTCAGACATCAGATACCCGGAACGACGCGGCACGTTGACTAGATCAAACGTGCGCGTTGAGCCCATACCACCCGCGCACCTATATAATATGTCTACAAGTCGCACGTGCATTGTAAGAACATAATATAGCGCTCTTTAAATAAAAGTAACCGATGTTTACAAATAAATGTTCAACTTATTCTGCAAATTATTTTCATTGTGCCAAATAAAATACTTACATGAAAAAAATTACGTAATTTGACTACCAACTAAAAAATTATAATTAATAATTGTTTTCAAGACGACATTCAGTTACGTCGATAATATAGTTAATTATATAATAAATATAAAAAAATGTATTTGATACGTTGGTATTATTTTTAATAGCTCATAGCATTGTCACGAACATATTCGATAAAAAATTGGTGGCTCTGAAAAGAGCCGGTTGTTGTTGTTGTCTTTAAACGAGACGAGCGCGCATGATCGTATATTTAAACTTCATGGTTTAATTGCGTAATGGCCATTAACGTGGTCCGTGGATTTAACCGCCAAAACCGTAAAGGGTACGACCTTGACGTTTCAATGCGTATACAACGTCCATGGCGGTGACCGTTTTCCTCTTGGCGTGTTCGGTGTAGGTGACAGCGTCACGGATGACGTTTTCCAAAAAGACTTTGAGAACACCTCGAGTCTCCTCGTAGATGAGACCTGATATACGCTTGACGCCACCGCGACGTGCTAGACGACGGATAGCGGGTTTCGTGATGCCCTGGATGTTATCGCGCAACACTTTACGATGACGTTTGGCGCCACCTTTTCCCAAACCCTTACCTCCTTTACCGCGACCTGTCATCTTTGATCAATTCGAAATAATAGTCGAGAAAAAAAATATATTCAATACGACGTTGACCGTTTCAATTCCAACAGGCAACTGTTCGTGAGTTTTCGATTTCAGACGGTATTTATACTGTGAGCGCGTCGACAGTCTTCTTATGGGCGGGCCGTCAAACCGACAAAACTCGACCAATGACGGCACGTTCCGTTCAAAACGTCACACGGCCAGTTTATAAATAGTTCGTAACGGCCGAAACGAAAATCATTTGCCGTTCGAGTTTAGTTCGATTCGCACTGATTGTGAGTAAGAATTTGTTCTTTGCTCCTCGTCAATTTATTTTCTGGTATCATTTCAAAACAAAATGGCCCGTACCAAGCAGACTGCCCGTAAATCGACCGGTGGCAAAGCGCCGCGCAAACAGCTCGCCACGAAAGCTGCGCGTAAAAGTGCACCGGCAACTGGTGGTGTGAAGAAACCCCATCGTTATCGTCCGGGTACGGTGGCCCTTCGCGAAATTCGTCGCTATCAAAAAAGTACCGAATTGTTAATCCGCAAACTGCCGTTCCAGCGCTTGGTTCGTGAAATCGCCCAGGACTTCAAGACCGATCTGCGTTTCCAGAGTTCGGCCGTAATGGCGCTTCAGGAAGCCAGCGAAGCCTATCTCGTCGGTCTGTTCGAGGACACGAACCTGTGCGCTATTCACGCCAAACGCGTCACTATCATGCCGAAAGACATCCAGTTGGCACGCCGTATCCGAGGTGAACGCGCCTAAGGTTCTGTCAACAGAATGATATACAAAACTCGATCGCATTTCTGTAAAACATCACAGACACGCACACAGTAGAAACGGGGAGAAACCGGCTCTTTTCAGAGCCACCAATTTTTCTTATCAGAATACGTTCGAAATATCTATGTGTAGAGCATTATTTTTTTTTTTCTCTCTTTCTTTTTTAAACATCTAGTCAGAAATGATCATATTGATAATATAAAAGACAATTTTATAATAAATAAATGATACTAAAATTACAATTGTTTTTCAAAATTCAAGCAATAGGAAAATATAGCCAGTCAGCAAAACGAATAACAATAGTATGGCTTAGCTGGTTTTGTACTGAGACCATACGAATTCTGTAGGATTCAATACTGGAATCTGAGAACAGTAGTGAGTGTCTTGGCGCGAAAATATAGGTAGTAGATGAATTTAAATGCAAAAACCCCCCTCTCATAATATAGTAAAGAATTAGTAATATTGAGTTGATATAATACCACCACACTCACTCCCCAGCACTTGGCTCCTCCTTTTCCTAATCGCAATTTATGAATGACCCCTTTATTTGATGTTCACGTTTGTGTCTTAATTTGAATTTGGCGCCTAATTTTAAATTTTATTTATGAACCGACATCAAAAAAGGAGGCGGGTGCTATGCTCGTCTGTATGTTATGCATTATTATTATTATTATATTATTATTTTCTTTTTATTGTTCGCCGATATTCTCGTCAATTGTGAACCGACTTGAAAATTTTCAACGGCATTTTGTTTAGAATGTTATCGGACTGGTTACCATGTATGTAGTTCTTTTAAAGATCGGTTCATCCGTTTTTTATAATATTACACTCCAGCGTATTTTGTGAACAATTTTTAATGATTATTTTTCCATTTAATAGGACATACCTTCAGGGCGATCCCACTTAAATTTTGTTTAAATCGTTTCTGGCATATTGTGCATAATAATATAAAATTATTCTGATCAAAATGACAATATGAAAATTATCGGTAGGTATATGGTAATTGTATAAATAAATATTATCTTAATTTATTAAAATTTTATAAAAATAACATTCTGAAGCAATGTTTTTTTTTTGTTTCTTTTGTATTTTTTTACAATTTTCTGTGTGCACGAAATTGTGAAGGAAATAATAACAATATATTATGTAGGTATTGTCAAAACTTCTAAAGTCGCAACGAACTCATTCTTAAACGAATTGTTGGCCCTGAAAAGGGCCATTTTTTATGGCGTCGTTGTGGCGATTTTACAACTGCACGCCCGCCGGCAATTATCAATGCGTACAGAACGCAGTAATAACAGAATGGATAATAATCAGCGCACGATTCACTTCTTTTTTGCCGCTGTCTTCTTAGGAGATTTGGCAACTTTCGCGGAAGCCTTTTTCGGTTTTGGAGCTTTGGGCTTCTTGGTAGGACCTTTGGTCGCTTTCTTGGCCTTGGACGGCGTCGACGGTTTTGATTTTGGCGCTGCGGTCGTCGATTTTTTAGGCGAAGCTGCAGATTTCTTCGCACTTTTTACGGCCGACTGTTTTTTAGCGGCAGCTGCTTTTTTCGCAGCGGCGCCGGTCGCTTTGGTGGCGGCGACTTTCTTTTCTTTCGCCGGACGCTTAGTCTTCTTCGGAGCAGCCGTCGAATCGGACGAGCCCTGTTTGCCTGCCGAAGCCAATTTGAACGAACCGGAAGCGCCTTTGCCTTTTGTCTGCACTAAAGATCCGTTCGTGACGGCGGCCTTAAGATATTTCTTTATGAACGGCGCAAGTTTTTCCGAGTCGACTTTGTAATTGGCAGCGGTGTATTTTTTGATGGCTTGCAGTGACGAACCGCCGCGTTCTTTCAAATTCTTAATGGCATTGTTGACCATCTCCGATGTGGGAGGATGAGTCGGTTTGTTTCGCGCTGCTCCCGTTTTTTTCGCCGCACTCTTCTTGACGGGAGTGGTCTTTTCAACGGCGCCGGACGCCGGTGCTGTAGCCGTCTCAGTCATGTCGAAAATATATCCGGTATTATATTACCAAAATATTAATGATTACAACAATCGTTAGTGACGATTAACAACGTATAAAATCTCGAACTGCTGCGAGTACTAAGCGTACAGACTACAGAGAGCACAGTCGAAACGAATGAATGAACGCACGCGTATAGTCGCCGATAGTCGTGCAAGCGCTACGACCGTGCAGAGAACGTTCAGCGTTCAGAAGAGATTGTCACGTTGTGTTTGATGTCGACGTTCGCGCTAAGCGAATCGACTTTATGACGACGTACAATCGATACAGCGTCAATTCGAGCGTCGACAACAGTCTCGACGAATATTTCTTAAGTGCGTGCACAAGTCTAAAACGACTCGTTTATTTTCTATGCGATTCAATGCCGCCGAAAAAGCACCTCTTTCCCGATAGTATAATCTCGGCAGAGTTTACACTGAACTTTGACAATTTTCACCGACGCACCTTAATGAATATTGATCGAAAATAACTAACGCCAATATCACTGAACATCGTAGTCAACGACTGCACAGTCGGCTCTGCTCGCTGTCTCGAATTAATAGTTGAAAAAAAACATTCATCCGTTCGACTCCGACACACGCGTCGCTCGCCGAATTGTTCGGCGTTCAGACTCCAGATGCATTTTCATGCGGCGATCGACACTAATTCTTATTTAAAAAAGTGCATTTTTTTAACCGCGAACGAGCATAAATAAGCCGAAAAAGAGGGACACAAACAACAATAACAAAAATTGCATATGGAACAAATTTACCGAACGTGTACAATATGAACATTATTCACATTTATAATATAAGACGGACAGTAATTTTTTTTCTTTCTTTATTCGTTTTTAAAGGACTTAAATCGGGGATAAATTGGAAATTTTATTTCAATTTTAATACTTTACCCCCACGCAAAAAAAAAAAAAAAATTAAATAAATAAAATGAAACAAATAGTAGTGAAAAACACAAAAGATATTTAGTGTTTTGCTGAAAATAGTACTGATACACCCAAAAATTAACTGTCACATCATAAAATAGTAGTGACACACGCAAAAATCAACTGTCACATCATAAAATAGTAGTGACACACCTAAAAATCAACTGTCACGTCATAAAAAAGTAGTGACATACCTAAAAATCAACTGTCAACAAATTAAATGTCACGCGCAAGACAGACTCTTAATCTGAAACTAAAATAAAAGGATAAGACGTATTTAAAAACTATAGAGTGTATATATACGTTTTTTTTTTTTTTTTTCAAAATCGATCAGCTGTTATTATTATTATTATATTTTTTTTCTTCTTCCCCTGTGCAAACAAAGAAACAGCAAAAAGGTGTACTGATTTGTTGAAACAGATTCATTGCGTCTAGATTGTTCTAGTGGCAGTCGATACTTTCAAATATCAGCTATATGTATTTAGAGCTTAACAACAACAGGATTTTTATCATTTCACCAAACACCATTTATATAACTTAATCTTATTAATCAAATGCATATTATTTAAGATTTATTTTTTAATCATAATGGAAAGTTGATCGTGTAGATCTCAAGGGTTGCACTAATTGTGAGACCTAAACTACCACTATCCACCTCGACGACTTTTTTTTTCTTTCTCTCACTCTGTCACATCAGTCGCTATAATTCTATAATATGCTTCCGGATAAAAACGTGACATTAGGTCCTATATAAAGAAAACCACACCACCTAGGTATATATAATAATATTGTAGAGCACAAAAATACGAAGCGAATGCATTATTTTTTGATATTATAATATTGGCGTACGAGACTTGCAAACAATCAAATATATAAAAAAACTAAAAACAAAAAGAAGATTGCGATGTGTTCCCAAGCGGTCACCCATCCAAGTACTGACCGCGCCCGATGTTGCTTAGCTTCGGTGATCGGACGAGAACCGGTGTTTTCAACATGGTATGGCCGTTGCCGATCGTCAAGCGCTGAAATCAAATACATATATAGTGTAGACACGTATTTGTATACTATCATAGATAGATAGATAGATAGATAGAAAACTTTATTGCGACAGACAAGTCTGTATAATAGTGTCACAGAAATAAGAATATAACAGATATATGCTACATACAGAGATAAAATGGCACATAAAAAAATAGAAAAGTTATATAACAGGTGTACAAACACAATAAACAGGGCTATCAAAAAAAGACTTAACGTCATAAAAACATTTTTCTTTTAATATAGCCGAAATATTTGTTTTTAATTTTGAAAATTTTAAAATTTTTACACAAACGTAAATGGTTGAATAATTTTTGACCCATATATTGTGGTCCTTGTTTATATAATTCTAAATTACACTTTGGTAGTCTGATTGCGGAACCAAGTCTAGTATTGTAGTCATGTTCATCGTTGTTGTATTTAAAAACACACTGCATGTTTAACTAAATGTATAGTATCGTTTCTAAAATGTATATGCATGGAAGTGTTAATATTTTATATTTTTTAAATATAGGTAAACATGAATCTCGGGGTTTAAGACCATATATTATTCGTAATATTTTTTTCTGCCATGTGAAAACATTTCTGGATTGAGACGAGCTACCCCAAAAGATTACTCCATATCTCAATCTAGAATATACATGACTGTAATAGAGCATTAAAAGAGTGTCAATTCCAACGATATTTTTTAAGTTGCGAAAAAGAAAGCACAAACTTTTTAACTTTTTTATTATTTCAGAGCATGGGATGCTCCAAGTTAGAGTATGTTCAAGATGTACACCAAGAAATTTAATAACAGAAATAGTATTAACAATATTATTATTTATGGAAATATTTAAGTTGAAATTTATTTTTATTTCTATTAGTTTTAAAGCAGAGATAATGTGTTTTGCTAAGGTTTATTGGCGTTGAACCAATTTGCCATTTTATCAAGAATAGAATTTGCACATATCTCAAGATGTTGACCAGTTTCGGCAGTGACAATTATCGATATGTCATCAGCATACATAATAATGTCATTAGTTTTCAAATAAGCTGGTAAATCATTAATAAATATTATAAACAACAGAGGACTAAGAACACTACCCTGAGGCACGCCATTGCCACAATATACCTCATTAGAAACGTAAAATTTATTTGCCTGATTAATAAATTGATACGCACTGTTTCCTATTAGATAAATAAGAGGAAATATTATATAAATAATATTATAATCGAAGAAATAATACAAATGATAATGATTTAATAGTAAGTACGGTCCGTATTATATTTCATCTCAATCGCGTGAACTGTATTGTAAGTAGGTATCGAATATACAAAATATTATATAGGTTATATTACATTAAAAAAGAAAAATAAGAGAAACGCAGAGATCAAAACAATATAAAATATATAGGTAAATTTTTTTGCCATAACGCCTTTGAACTTATTTTTGAAAATAATTGGTGGTTCTGAAAAGAACCGGTTTTGTTTAGACAACACTAATAGTATTGCAGGATGCTTCTTCTTCTTCTGTGACACAAATAGGTTACGTTATTAATTGATCTTCTATTTTGAACTGGTATATTTGGTGACGGCCTTTGTGCCTTCGCTGACGGCGTGCTTGGCAAGTTCACCCGGTAAAAGCAGACGAACAGCAGTTTGAATTTCCCGGCTGGTGATTGTTGAACGTTTGTTGTAATGCGCCAATCGCGATGCTTCGGCGGCAATTCGTTCGAAAATATCGTTGACAAAACTGTTCATGATACTCATGGCTTTGCTCGAAATACCGGTGTCGGGATGAACTTGTTTCAAAACTTTGTAAATGTAAATGGCGTAGCTTTCCTTCCTTTTGCGCTTCTTCTTCTTGTCGCTTTTTGAGATGTTCTTTTGCGCTTTGCCAGCTTTTTTGGCGGCTTTACCACTAGTTTTAGGCGGCATTATTATTTATTGACGAAATACAACTCTGTACTATCTGAATACAAATGACACGTGCTTACGGCTCAACGCCCAACGGTCGAAAGACTTCTGTCGAATGTGCAGCACACTGTGGACTTTGTATATATAGTCTGTACAGGCACTCTAACGGCAGCTGTTTCGTCTGTGATTGGTCGCTGCGTTAGAGACTCTCGATCCATATAAACACTGAAACGGCTGGCGCCGGCTCATTCGACTCGTAATTTCTCGCCAAGCACTACGCACTGTGTTCGAGTGCTTTTCGTATTATTTTATAAAGAAATAAATAAACAGCTAAAGAAAAAACATGTCAGGCCGTGGCAAAGGTGGCAAAGTGAAGGGAAAGGCAAAGTCCCGTTCAAGTAGAGCCGGACTACAGTTCCCGGTCGGACGTATCCATCGTCTGCTGCGCAAAGGCAATTATGCCGAGCGTGTCGGTGCCGGAGCTCCTGTGTATTTGGCCGCCGTGATGGAATATCTCGCCGCCGAAGTTCTCGAATTGGCCGGCAATGCGGCTCGCGACAATAAAAAAACACGTATCATTCCGCGTCATTTGCAGTTGGCAATCCGAAACGACGAAGAACTGAACAAATTGCTTTCCGGCGTCACCATCGCCCAAGGCGGTGTATTGCCGAACATTCAGGCCGTCCTATTGCCAAAGAAAACTGAAAAGAAAGCTTAAGTCCAACGTAACACAATGACTGCGACGACGGCATTTCAAATTAAAAAATAAAAAAAAAAAACCGGTCCTTTTCAGGACCACCAAACATTTTGTAGATAAGTTCGTTTTGCTTATGAGCCGACAGTTTATTTAATAATTTAATTTTTGAGTCAAATAGAAAAGAATAGTTTTTATAATTGATCGATAAAAAAACGGTAATATTATATTATACGTGCATCTATCCGCAATATTGGCCATAATTCGATAATATCATTTTGCCTACTTCCCATTAAACGATTGAGTTAAAATTTTGCACACGTGTTCGTAGTTTCGATGACAATACAATACTATGATAACTATAGCTGATTCTGAGGAGTTTGCGCAACGATGCAAGCCAAAAATCAAACTAAAAACCAGGAAATAAAAATAGATAAAGAAAAAAAAAAAAAAAACTTCTAAATTGTACGGTTTTATTTAGAAACTAATAAATTATTAACCTATGTATCACCACGTAAAAGAGCGTTCATAAAACCACGTAGCCCTATTTCAGCCACTCTGGACCGACATCCCGCCCCCCATCCTTCATGCCAGGCTACCGTAACCTTTCCTATGACACGACCGACGGACAATAGTTTTTTTTTTTATTTATCAAGTTCAGTTTTCTTTTAACAAACTATTTTAACAAAATTTGGTTTAAAATGTGTTGTGTCCTATAATATTTACGTGTTTTATTTTTTACTCAAATAACAACACTGAATTGAATTTATATTATTTTATTTAGTTCTTAACTTGTAGAAATTTGGAAATATAATAAGCAATTTAAAGTAAAGGTAATTTCATTTTATACTACAAAATAAGTTGTATAACATAGCTTTGTGTAATAATTTCAATAACAGGGTTGTCCATTATCTGATTCATCACATGCCCCTTTTTTTTTAACTTGAAATTATTACACAAGTATAAAACAAAACAAAAGAACATTTTGATACAATAAGCTGAAAAATAATTAATTCAATATATTCAATACTATATAATATAATAATATTAGTATTTCATTGGCTGCTTAATTTTACTGCGATCTCTTAGACTATACGGAGACGAATTTGAATTTGCGTTGTTGCTGATTCTTGAACTGCCGGAGCTAGGTTCTCGCAATAATTTTATAAATTGACGATTACGGCGATAAACGACGTCGTTGTCGAGTTTTACGGAATAGTCATTTGGTCCAAATTTTTTAACTATTACACCTGGTTTCCAAGATCGTATTTTATCTTGCACTATAACACGCTGGTTTGGTTGAAGTGTCTCCAATTCTTTAGATTTGCGATCAAAATAAGTTTTTTGTTTTTGCTGATTTTGCTTCAACTTGTGCTTCACCCCTCTTATGGAATAATTTGGTTGTAAATATATTTCAGGAACAGGTATAATTGTGCGTAAATTTCTGCCCATCAACAGATTACATGGAGCTGGTAAATTCTGTTTAGGTGTGATGTTGTAATTCAACGCAGCAAGCAGTAAATCTTCGTCGTCTGCTTTATTTAACATACTTTTTACAATTTGAATATGTCGTTCTATCATGCCGTTTGATTTTGGATATCTAGGACTCGACGTAGTTAACTTGATATTATATTTTTGTGCGAATTCCGCAAATTCTGCTGAATTAAATGGCGGACCATTGTCGGTAAAAATTTCATTTACAAGGCCGTGATTTGCAAAAATATTTTTTAAACATTCTATTACAGATCTGGCAGTTTTATTATTTAATTTATTTATGACGACAAATTTGCTGAAGTAGTCCACTAAAACTAAAAAATCGGTATTATTATGAAATTTGAAGTCGATTCCTACCTTATGCCATGGTAAGTCTGGAACATTGTGTGGTGTCAGTGGTTCACTTGTATTTGATTTTGAATACAGTTGACAAGTTAGGCAATTCAGGACAGTTTTTTCAACGTCAGTCATCATACCAGGCCAATAAAAAATTTCTCGTGCCAAATTTTTGCAGAAGACAACTCCTTGATGAGTTTTGTGAAGTAATTTTAAGAACTCGTTCTTTAGTGCGTCAGGAATAATGATTCGTTTTTTATAAAATAGCACATTTTGATGTACGTAAATATCATTTTTGACAGACCAAAATCTCTTTAAAGTCGGATTCATATTAGTTTTGTGAGCAGGCCATCCAGTTAAACAATACATTTTAATTTTTTTCAAAACTTCATCAGCATCGATGGCTGCCAATAAACGTTTTTCATTATCTTGAGAAGTCATAATTACAGAATTAACTTTTAAATTTTCGTCAATATCAGTTGTATCTATTTTTATATCATTTGGACAGCGACTGAGAGTATCTGCGACTTGAAGTTTTTTACCCGGAACATAAACAAATTCTGGTTGATACCTCAAAAGGCGTATCATTAGACGTTGCAATCTGGGCGATAGATCGTCAAGCGACTTTTTTACAATACCCAGAAGCGGTCGATGATCGGTTTCTAATATAAAAGTTGTGTAATACAAATAATAGTGAAATCGTTCGCATCCAAATACAGCCGCCAGTAACTCTTTTTCAATTTGATTCCAGCGCTGTTGACTTGGTGTTAAAGAAACAGATGCATATTCCAACGGATGTCCATCTTGTAGGATTACAGCCCCAATCCCGTAGCTGCTCGCATCCACAGACAGTGTAATTTTTTTCATCGGATTAAAATATGACAAGACCGGTGTGCTTGTTACTAGTCTTTTTAAATTGTCAAAACATTGTTGCTCATTGTTAGTCCAAACCCATTCGGTTTTGTTACTCAGAAGATTTCGTAGAATTGCAGTTTCAGATGACAAATTTGGAATAAATTTAGCAAGATATGTAATCATGCCCAAAAAACGTTGTAATTCCTTGACATTGATAGGCGCTGACATTTTTTCAATAGCAATTATTTTTTCTTTATCCACAGCTATTCCTTGGCCGTTTATGACATGACCCAAAAAATTAATTTCTTTTTGTGCAAATTTTGATTTATTTTTATTCAGTGTGAGACCAGCTTTAGACAGACGCTCTAAGACACTTTTCAAAATATTATTATGACTTTCAATATCAGCCGCATGTATAAGTATATCATCAAAATAAATCAATACAGGTAATCCATATAAGATTTCAGTAACAGTTTTTTGAAAAAACTCTGGAGCCAAAGATATCCCGTAAGGAAGACGTTTGTAACGATATCTTCCAAAAGGCGTTATAATAGTACACAAGGAAGAGCTATCTTTATCCAGCGGTATTTGTAGAAAAGCAGAAGATGCATCAAGTAGTGTAAAATATTTAGACCCATGTAGCTCAGAAAATAAAGTTTCTTGAGTTGGAATTTGAAAATGTTCACGCTTGATGTATTTGTTCAAAGCCCTCGGATCCATGCAAATTCTTATGTCGTTATTTGATTTAGGTGCAACTACTATTGGATGTACCCAGTTTGTCGGCTCATTTACTTGTTCAATTAAGCCATCTTTAACCATCTGATCTAATTTGTCTTTAACTTTATCACGTAGAGCGTATGGTATTTTTCTTGCACCACTTATATAAGGTACAGCATTATCTTGTAAAGTTAGTTTACATGTTTTCTTCAACTGGCCAATGCCATTAAATATATGCTCATAATCGCTAATAGAATAGAATAGAATAGAACTTTATTCAATAACATGTCACAATGACAAAGAATGCGTCAGTTAAAAATACAAGATTATAAAATAGAATATAAACAAATGAAATAGTCAAAAAAATTTGTACGGGCACTTGTCTATGAGATAATTAACAACACGTTTTTTAAATAATTTGTAGCTTTTAATGCTTACAATTTCTGCAGGTAAGCTGTCAAATAATTTCACAGCAGAGTAGCGGGGTCCCTTTGTATATAAAGCGAGGTGATGATCGGGAGTGCCGTGATTCAAACGACCTCGCGTATCATAATTGTGATCCGGCAAATGGCGGTGAAAAAGATGTTTATTTCTGAACAGATAACAAACGGACTTTAGTATGTATATCGCATATATTGTCATAATTCTGTGCTTATTAAATATTGGCTTACAAGAATCAGTGGGCTTTAGGTGGTATATTATCCTTAGTATCTTTTTTTGCATTATAAAAGCCCTTTCAATATCCGGAGATTTACCCCAGCACATAATCCCGTAACTCAGTAAAGGGTAGATATAAGCATAATATGCGGTTAGGCATGTCGATATATCACTAATATTGCGAAGACGAAAAATGAGAAATTTAAGTTTGGCTAATTTGGAGCAAACTTTGGCTACGTGCTGTTTCCAAGTGAGATGATTATCTAAAGTGACGCCAAGAAAGTTGTAGGTAGACACTCTATCTATAGGAACACCATCGATTGACAGTGTGACATCAAAATTCAAATCCGGCTGTTTGGCTGAGAACAGCATACACTTTGTCTTTGATTTGTTAAGTTGCAGTTTGTTGTTGATAGTCCAATCAAATATTTCACGAGAGGCACGTGTTGAAGTGTCATACAGCCCTTGCAAATTTTTATTCCGTGTCATTACGGTAGTGTCATCTGCGTACATGACAACGGCAGATGAGTTGTGAAGTGACAGTGGCAAGTCATTAATAAACAATAAAAACAATAAAGGACCTAACGAGGAACCTTGTGGTACACCGCAAGAAATACGCCGCGCAGATGATAAGGAGCTAGCGCTATCACCTGCAATTATTACTTTCTGCGTGCGATTGTCAAGGAAGGATTGAACCCAGGCCAATGTTACACCGCGAACTCCATAAGTCTCTAGTTTATCAAACAAAATAGTATGGTCGATCGAGTCAAATGCTCGGGAAAGGTCAAAAAATGTAACCAGGGGCTTATCACCTTCATCAATAGCACAATATAGTGAGTCAATAATACTGAACATAGCGGACTCTGTGGAGAGATCTTTACGAAAGCCGAACTGGCTGGATGAAAACAGATTAAATTTATTTAAAAACGAAGTTAGTCGCACTTCATAAGCTTTTTCAAAAAGTTTCGAGAAAGATGACAATATAGCGATAGGACGATAATTTTCACAAAACAAACTATCACCTTTACATTTAAAAATTGGTAAGACTTTAGCTACCTTAATTATTTCAGGAAAAGTGCCCGTACGAAATGACATATTAATAAAATTTGTCAACACAGATAAAATATGTATTAAACTAGCTTTAATAATCTTCATTGGCACTTCATCAAATCCAGATGAGTCGGTGCTTATCATCAACGGATTTGTATGTAATTTCAAAAATTTCTGTCGGTCTTGTTAAAATTTTTAAATCAAGAATTCCATTCAGACCCAAAATAGAACATTGTTTTGATGCTGTATCTAGCACATGAAAAGGCAAAATTTCTTCATTTTTTTTGTATCTGCATTTTAAATTAACAATTCCTGCAATTTTAATTTGATGACCCGAATATGATGTTAAATTTATGTTACTATGCTCAAGTTTATTGACATCAGTTAATTTATAATCAGCATAATTTATTATATTAACAGAGCTTCCGGTATCAATTTTCACCGTGATTTTGTTATTATTCATCCAGATTTTTTCAATCCATTCCATACTATTTACATTGCTTGTAACTGTCCATGCGACATTTGGCGAAACGTTTGAATTTTCTTCATTATTACAGTAGCCATCAGAGTTAGTAGGTTCAGCCGTCACATCATGAACTTGTTTCGATCTGCACATTTTGTTGTAGTGGCCCTTCTTGTGGCATTTAGAGCAAATACGATTTATAGCTAAACAGCGGTTTTTTGGGTGGTTCAATCCACAACGCGTGCAACAAAAATTTTGTGGTTGGTTTGTTTGTTGATCGTTATTTGACATCATTCGATTTTGACGTGCTTGATTATTTCGTTGATCAGAGCCCGAAAACTGATAGTTGTATGATTTTTGATTTTTAACATGGTCTACTTGTTCCGAGTTGGACAATTCAGCGTTAATCAGCTTTTGATTTAAACCACTACTTTCCATAGTACGGCAAATTTTTACAGCTTGTTCTAATTTTAAATCAGTAATACGCAATAACTGTTCTTGTGCTCGTTTATCACTTACACCCAGTACAATTCTGTCACGTAACAAGGTATCCTTTAGATTTCCAAATTCACAATTATTTGCTAATTTTTTTATTTCAGTCAAGAACTGATCGAACGTTTCATTGGGTAGCTGATTTCTTCTGAAAAATTGACAGTGTTCAAATACTTCATTTTTAATGGGATTACAATGCTCTTCAAATTTCTTGATTACTGTTTCTAGTTTTTTATCAGATTCATCTTCATCGTATTCGAAAGTATTGTAGATTATTAGTCCTTCTTCACCAATCAAGTTCAGTAGTATTGCGATTTTCTCTTCATCAGGCTTTTTAGTTTTACCACTTGCAATGATATACAAATTAAATTTTTGCAACCATAATTTCCAGTTCCCCGATACATTTCCATGAAAAATCATATCGTTTGGTACTTTAGTCTCCATTTTGTAATTTTGAAACGTCACACTTTGCGCTGCCACCATATAATATTTACGTGTTTTATTTTTTACTCAAATAACAACACTGAATTGAATTTATATTATTTTATTTAGTTCTTAACTTGTAGAAATTTGGAAATATAATAAGCAATTTAAAGTAAAGGTAATTTCATTTTATACTACAAAATAAGTTGTATAACATAGCTTTGTGTAATCATTTCAATAACAGGGTTGTCCATTATCTGATTCATCACATGTCCGAATGACCAAAATGTTTGATAACCGGTTAGGACCAAAATGTCTTTGCCGGTATTCTAAACTTTAAGTGGACTGTATTTTTTAATAGCTAATATTCAGTTAGTGATAAAATCGACTTACCAATATGTTGATGCTTCCTTGCTGTTGATGAATTTCAGTTTAAGGGAATGGAAAGTAAAGGAAAACTGAACACTTTTCAAACAATACTGGATTGAACAAATATCAATTGCGACTTTTAAATCAAAAACTGAATTGAACAAAATTATCAATATACTTCACTGAACCAATATCAGTGTAATAAACAAATTGCATTGATCGACTATCAATGCCCAATAATTAAACAAAACTGCATTGACCGAACGTCCATGCGTTACTTATTCAAACTAATATCGAAATGCTACTCACTACTAAATCAAACGAACTGATTCATTGCAAAGTTAAACAGCAACTATTCAATCAAACTTGCAATCGTGAGAATAAAAATATTGAAATCTTCCCATGACACAATTGCCATCTATTGAAAATAAATAAAACCAAATTCTATACGCACAGTGGCGTCAACAAAATGAACAAGACTGAATATTTGTTATATTATTATGTATATTTTTTTATAGTGTAATAGCGTGTGACTTTTAATTGGTTCAGACATCAGATACCCGGAACGACGCGGCACGTTGACTAGATCAAACGTGCGCGTTGAGCCCATACCACCCGCGCACCTATATAATATGTCTACAAGTCGCACGTGCATTGTAAGAACATAATATAGCGCTCTTTAAATAAAAGTAACCGATGTTTACAAATAAATGTTCAACTTATTCTGCAAATTATTTTCATTGTGCCAAATAAAATACTTACATGAAAAAAATTACGTAATTTGACTACCAACTAAAAAATTATAATTAATAATTGTTTTCAAGACGACATTCAGTTACGTCGATAATATAGTTAATTATATAATAAATATAAAAAAATGTATTTGATACGTTGGTATTATTTTTAATAGCTCATAGCATTGTCACGAACATATTCGATAAAAAATTGGTGGCTCTGAAAAGAGCCGGTTGTTGTTGTTGTCTTTAAACGAGACGAGCGCGCATGATCGTATATTTAAACTTCATGGTTTAATTGCGTAATGGCCATTAACGTGGTCCGTGGATTTAACCGCCAAAACCGTAAAGGGTACGACCTTGACGTTTCAATGCGTATACAACGTCCATGGCGGTGACCGTTTTCCTCTTGGCGTGTTCGGTGTAGGTGACAGCGTCACGGATGACGTTTTCCAAAAAGACTTTGAGAACACCTCGAGTCTCCTCGTAGATGAGACCTGATATACGCTTGACGCCACCGCGACGTGCTAGACGACGGATAGCGGGTTTCGTGATGCCCTGGATGTTATCGCGCAACACTTTACGATGACGTTTGGCGCCACCTTTTCCCAAACCCTTACCTCCTTTACCGCGACCTGTCATCTTTGATCAATTCGAAATAATAGTCGAGAAAAAAAATATATTCAATACGACGTTGACCGTTTCAATTCCAACAGGCAACTGTTCGTGAGTTTTCGATTTCAGACGGTATTTATACTGTGAGCGCGTCGACAGTCTTCTTATGGGCGGGCCGTCAAACCGACAAAACTCGACCAATGACGGCACGTTCCGTTCAAAACGTCACACGGCCAGTTTATAAATAGTTCGTAACGGCCGAAACTATAGATGAGTCGTCGATACTCGAAACGAAAATCATTTGCCGTTCGAGTTTAGTATGATTCGCACTGATTGTGAGTAAGAATTTGTTCTTTGCTCCTCGTCAATTTATTTTCTGGTATCATTTCAAAACAAAATGGCCCGTACCAAGCAGACTGCCCGTAAATCGACCGGTGGCAAAGCGCCGCGCAAACAGCTCGCCACGAAAGCTGCGCGTAAAAGTGCACCGGCAACTGGTGGTGTGAAGAAACCCCATCGTTATCGTCCGGGTACGGTGGCCCTTCGCGAAATTCGTCGCTATCAAAAAAGTACCGAATTGTTAATCCGCAAACTGCCGTTCCAGCGCTTGGTTCGTGAAATCGCCCAGGACTTCAAGACCGATCTGCGTTTCCAGAGTTCGGCCGTAATGGCGCTTCAGGAAGCCAGCGAAGCCTATCTCGTCGGTCTGTTCGAGGACACGAACCTGTGCGCTATTCACGCCAAACGCGTCACTATCATGCCGAAAGACATCCAGTTGGCACGCCGTATCCGAGGTGAACGCGCCTAAGGTTCTGTCAACAGAATGATATACAAAACTCGATCGCATTTCTGTAAAACATCACAGACACGCACACAGTAGAAACGGGGAGAAACCGGCTCTTTTCAGAGCCACCAATTTTTCTTATCAGAATACGTTCGAAATATCTATGTGTAGAGCATTATTTTTTTTTTCTCTCTTTCTTTTTTAAACATCTAGTCAGAAATGATCATATTGATAATATAAAAGACAATTTTATAATAAATAAATGATACTAAAATTACAATGGTTTTTCAAAATTCAAGCAATAGGAAAATATAGCCAGTCAGCGAAACGAATAACTAACGCCAATATCACTGAACATCGTAGTCAACGACTGCACAGTCGGCTCTGCTCGCTGTCTCGAATTAATAGTTGAAAAAAAACATTCATCCGTTCGACTCCGACACACGCGTCGCTCGCCGAATTGTTCGGCGTTCAGACTCCAGATGCATTTTCATGCGGCGATCGACACTAATTCTTATTTAAAAAAGTGCATTTTTTTAACCGCGAACGAGCATAAATAAGCCGAAAAAGAGGGACACAAACAACAATAACAAAAATTGCATATGGAACAAATTTACCGAACGTGTACAATATGAACATTATTCACATTTATAATATAAGACGGACAGTAATTTTTTTTCTTTCTTTATTCGTTTTTAAAGGACTTAAATCGGGGATAAATTGGAAATTTTATTTCAATTTTAATACTTTACCCCCACGCAAAAAAAAAAAAAATTAAATAAATAAAATGAAACAAATAGTAGTGAAAAACACAAAAGATATTTAGTGTTTTGCTGAAAATAGTACTGATACACCCAAAAATTAACTGTCACATCATAAAATAGTAGTGACACACGCAAAAATCAACTGTCACATCATAAAATAGTAGTGACACACCTAAAAATCAACTGTCACGTCATAAAAAAGTAGTGACATACCTAAAAATCAACTGTCGCGTCATAAAATAGCAGTGACACACCTTAAAATCAACTGTCAACAAATTAAATGTCACGCGCAAGACAGACTCTTAATCTGAAACTAAAATAAAAGGATAAGTATTTAAAAACTATAGAGTGTATATATACGTTTTTTTTTTTTTTTTTCAAAATCGATCAGCTGTTATTATTATTATTATATTTTTTTTCTTCTTCTCCTGTACAAACAAAGAAACAGCAAAAAGGTGTACTGATTTGTTGAAACAGATTCATTGCGTCTAGATTGTTCTAGTGGCAGTCGATACTTTCAAATATCAGCTATATGTATTTAGAGCTTAACAACAACAGGATTTTTATCATTTCACCAAACACCATTTATATAACTTAATCTTATTAATCAAATGCATATTATTTAAGATTTATTTTTTAATCATAATGGAAAGTTGATCGTGTAGATCTCAAGGGTTGCACTAATTGTGAGACCTAAACTACCACTATCCACCTCGACGACTTTTTTTTTCTTTCTCTCACTCTGTCACATCAGTCGCTATAATTCTATAATATGCTTCCGGATAAAAACGTGACATTAGGTCCTATATAAAGAAAACCACACCACCTAGGTATATATAATAATATTGTAGAGCACAAAAATACGAAGCGAATGTATTATTTTTTGATATTATAATATTGGCGTACGAGACTTGCAAACAATCAAATATATAAAAAAACTAAAAACAAAAAGAAGATTGCGATGACAACGGCACGCGGTGTTCCCAAGCGGTCACCCATCCAAGTACTGACCGCGCCCGATGTTGCTTAGCTTCGGTGATCGGACGAGAACCGGTGTTTTCAACATGGTATGGCCGTTGCCGATCGTCAAGCGCTGAAATCAAATACATATATAGTGTAGACACGTATTTGTATACTATCATAGATAGATAGATAGATAGATAGAAAACTTTATTGCGACAGACAAGTCTGTATAATAGTGTCACAGAAATAAGAATATAACAGATATATGCTACATACAGAGATAAAATGGCACATAAAAAAATAGAAAAGTTATATAACAGGTGTACAAACACAATAAACAGGGCTATCAAAAAAAGACTTAACGTCATAAAAACATTTTTCTTTTAATATAGCCGAAATATTTGTTTTTAATTTTGAAAATTTTAAAATTTTTACACAAACGTAAATGGTTGAATAATTTTTGACCCATATATTGTGGTCCTTGTTTATATAATTCTAAATTACACTTTGGTAGTCTGATTGCGGAACCAAGTCTAGTATTGTAGTCATGTTCATCGTTGTTGTATTTAAAAACACACTGCATGTTTAACTTTATGTATAGTATCGTTTCTAAAATGTATATGCATGGAAGTGTTAATATTTTATATTTTTTAAATATAGGTAAACATGAATCTCGGGGTTTAAGACCATATATTATTCGTAATATTTTTTTCTGCCATGTGAAAACATTTCTGGATTGAGACGAGCTACCCCAAAAGATTACTCCATATCTCAATCTAGAATATACATGACTGTAATAGAGCATTAAAAGAGTGTCAATTCCAACGATATTTTTTAAGTTGCGAAAAAGAAAGCACAAACTTTTTAACTTTTTTAATATTTCAGAGCATTGGATGCTCCAAGTTAGAGTATGTTCAAGATGTACACCAAGAAATTTAATAACAGAAATAGTATTAACAATATTATTATTTATGGAAATATTTAAGTTGAAATTTATTTTTATTTCTATTAGTTTTAAAGCAGAGATAATGTGTTTTGCTAAGGTTTATTGGCGTTGAACCAATTTGCCATTTTATCAAGAATAGAATTTGCACATATCTCAAGATGTTGACCAGTTTCGGCAGTGACAATTATCGATATGTCATCAGCATACATAATAATGTCATTAGTTTTCAAATAAGCTGGTAAATCATTAATAAATATTATAAACAACAGAGGACTAAGAACACTACCCTGAGGCACGCCATTGCCACAATATACCTCATTAGAAACGTAAAATTTATTTGCCTGATTAATAAATTGATACGCACTGTTTCCTATTAGATAAATAAGAGGAAATATTATATAAATAATATTATAATCGAAGAAATAATACAAATGATAATGATTTAATAGTAAGTACGGTCCGTATTATATTTCATCTGAATCGCGTGAACTGTATTGTAAGTAGGTATCGAATATACATAATATTATATAGGTTATATTACATTAAAAAAGAAAAATAAGAGAAACGCAGAGATCAAAACAATATAAAATATATAGGTAAATTTTTTTGCCATAACGCCTTTGAACTTATTTTTGAAAATAATTGGTGGTTCTGAAAAGAACCGGTTTTGTTTAGACAACACTAATAGTATTGCAGGATGCTTCTTCTTCTTCTGTGACACAAATAGGTTACGTTATTAATTGATCTTCTATTTTGAACTGGTATATTTGGTGACGGCCTTTGTGCCTTCGCTGACGGCGTGCTTGGCAAGTTCACCCGGTAAAAGCAGACGAACGGCAGTTTGAATTTCCCGGCTGGTGATTGTTGAACGTTTGTTGTAATGCGCCAATCGCGATGCTTCGGCGGCAATTCGTTCGAAAATATCGTTGACAAAACTGTTCATGATGCTCATGGCTTTGCTCGAAATACCGGTGTCGGGATGAACTTGTTTCAAAACTTTGTAAATGTAAATGGCGTAGCTTTCCTTCCTTTTGCGCTTCTTCTTCTTGTCGCTTTTTGAGATGTTCTTTTGCGCTTTGCCAGCTTTTTTGGCGGCTTTACCACTAGTTTTAGGCGGCATTATTGACGAAATACAACTCTGTACTATCTGAATACAAATGACACGTGCTTACGGCTCAACGGTCGAAAGACTTCTGTCGAATGTGCAGCACACTGTGGACTTTGTATATATAGTCTGTACAGGCACTCTAACGGCAGCTGTTTCGTCTGTGATTGGTCGCTGCGTTAGAGACTCTCGATCCATATAAACACTGAAACGGCTGGCGCCGGCTCATTCGACTCGTAACTTCTCGCCAAGCACTACGCACTGTGTTCGAGTGCTTTTCGTATTATTTTATAAAGAAATAAATAAACAGCTAAAGAAAAAACATGTCAGGCCGTGGCAAAGGTGGCAAAGTGAAGGGAAAGGCAAAGTCCCGTTCAAGTAGAGCCGGACTACAGTTCCCGGTCGGACGTATCCATCGTCTGCTGCGCAAAGGCAATTATGCCGAGCGTGTCGGTGCCGGAGCTCCTGTGTATTTGGCCGCCGTGATGGAATATCTCGCCGCCGAAGTTCTCGAATTGGCCGGCAATGCGGCTCGCGACAATAAAAAAACACGTATCATTCCGCGTCATTTGCAGTTGGCAATCCGAAACGACGAAGAACTGAACAAATTGCTTTCCGGCGTCACCATCGCCCAAGGCGGTGTATTGCCGAACATTCAGGCCGTCCTATTGCCAAAGAAAACTGAAAAGAAAGCTTAAGTCCAACGTTACACAATGACTGCGACGACGGCATTTCAAATTAAAAAATAAAAAAAAAAAAAAACGGTCCTTTTCAGGACCACCAAACATTTTGTAGATAAGTTCGTTTTGCTTATGAGCCGACAGTTTATTTAATAATTTAATTTTTGAGTCAAATAGAAAAGAATAGTTTTTATAATTGATCGATAAAAAAACGGTAATATTGAAGAATCTCGTTAGAGATTTTGTCTGTGCTAAATTCCGCACATGAAAAATAAATTTCGTACATTAAACGCAAAAACAGCCCATCCCTAGATCTCTAAGAGATTACTATACATTGATTTTGAGTCTTTCCCATATAACGCCGTGTAAAAAACCTTAGTTTCCAAGTTTTATATAAGCTCTTACCAAATTTTCGTATGAAATATATTTACAGTAGTATACATGGTATAGCCGAGTGGTCTAGCGCACGTACTTTGTTTCACACCTTGGATGAACAGCGTTCGGATCCCAAACAAAAAAAAAAACTTTGAAAATTGTACGGTTTTATTTTTCAGAACGAAGTTAGCGCGGAAATTATTTTTTTCTTAATTATTGAAATATCAAAAAATTGCTCCTTAAATGCTCCATCAGAATCAGTAATTGCTCCATTTCTAAAATTATTAGTTTATTTATAATTAATTTTTAAAAAAATCTAATTACTGAAAACTTGATTTTACTATAGAATAAGAAATATTCATTTTTTATACAATTTTTTTTGCTAAAAAAATTGCTCTCAATTTGCTCTATCAATTGCACAAAAAAATTATTTAACTTTGACAATTTTTATAGTAATTAACAGAAAAATAATGTTTGTATGGTAAACCTGAAAAAAAAAAAATTAAGAGTGTCTGTCCCAAATCATAATCCTCTATTTGTTAGCGATTTGTTGTCCTTTGTTCAGCTGAAGCTTAAAGATCTAGTAATGACTCATCAATATAGTAAATACTCCGCCTATTCAAAACAATAGATAGTCTACTAATCCGATTAACGAAACTAATTTACAGCAGCCTTACTAACAGTAACCGTCTTCTAGACCTGCAATTTTGAAAAAGTATTTATAATTGTAGTTTTTTTAACTTCTATCTATATCATTATATATAATAAAACTAAGTTAATAAAATGTGCGTGCCGATAAAACTTAAAAAGGAGTCCCGGCACGATAAAGGGACTGTGATAGCCCTTTATCCCCCCTCGAACAAGAAAGTTCCCGTTTTAACCTAAAGGGCGTGTTTTCAAAGATATAAGGGCTTTTCCAACCCTTAGTTGGAAGTGTAGTGGCGCCATCTGTTGTCGAGTATTTGAACTTCATTCAGAACAACGATTATTTGGGTTGCAGTTCGAAAGGCGCTGCGAGCAATTGCAGCATGTGTAGTAATTGCGCGAAATTTAAAATTCCAATTTCAATAAAGTCTTAAATTACATTTGTTACTATAATAAAGTTATTAAATTTTGTGTATTTATACAGCAGTAGCTAACTTATATTTTGGAGTTAAAGCGACATAATTTTAGTTATTCAAATTAGTTCTGAAAACATTTTAAAATTTAAGTTTTTAAATTTCGCGCCTTTACTACGTATGCTACAGCTGCAGAACCTATTGTTACGGTGGACGATAATGTCGAGAACATTCTAGAAGGTGTGAGCGAATATCCTAGAGCCTAGCTCTCTGAATATATAAGAGCCCGGTGTCGCCCGCCAGAGTTAGTTCGATTTGAACAGCGAAACAAGCGATTTCGAAACGAAAAGAAACGATAGAATTTCTAAACTCTTTACAAGTACCAGGAATGCCATTACACTGCCTTCGTCAGAAAATTGGATCTCCAATCATACTACTCAGAAATCTCAACTCCCCAAAACTATGTAATGGAACGAGGATGATCGTAAAACAGCTATCGAAGAATATCATTGAAGCTGAACTTATTTCTGGAAAGAACAAAGGACACACAGTATTAATACCTGGAATACCACTGATCTCTTCTGAATTGACATTTCAATTTAAAAGATTGCAGTTTCCAATTAAATTAGCCTTTAGTTTTACAATTAACAAAGCGCAAGGGCAAACTTTAAAATATTGTGGCATCAACCTCAAAGAATCCTGCTTCTCTCACGGTCAGCTATAATATGTAGCTTGCTCAAGAGTAGGAAATTCGAAAAATGTATATATATATACCCCGGACAATAAAATGAAAAATGTTGTTTATAAACAAGTAGTGGAAATAATGAGAAAATGTTTTCAATAATTTTTTTCACTTTTTACGTCATAGTTTATTTTTTTATTTCAACTACCACGTAATCTCATATCAACTCCCGAGCGAAGCCGGGTATCATAGCTAGTATATATATATATCTATATATATATATATATATATATATATATATATATATATATGTACATATTTAAATGGACTTAATTCATTAAAAGACAGTATTAATCAAGAATTTTAATTAATTTTAATTAAAGTAGAAAACATAAACTTTAAGGTGACTATGAATATGACTGTAGTGCTGATACATGTAAATATGGCCCTTATAAGTTGCAGCGACAATTGATGACGTCACAGCGCAGTAGGTTTACCATACAAACATTATTTTTCTGTTAATTACTATAAAAATTGTCAAAGTTAAATAATTTTTTTGTGCAGTTGATAGAGCAAATTAAGAGCAATTTTTTTAGCAAAAAAAAATTGTATAAAAAGTGAATATTTCTCATTCTATAGTAAAATCAAATTTTCAGTAATTAGATTTTTTAAAAAATTAATTATAAATAAAGTAATAATTTTAGAAATGGAGCAATTACTGATTCTGATAGAGCATTTAAGGAGCAATTTTTTGATATTTCAATAATTAAGAAAAAAATAATTTCCGCGCTAACTTCTTTCCGGTCGAAATGTCGCAAAAATTTTTTAATTTAGTTTATCTATATTAAAATTCAATTGTCCAATTTCCCGTGAATAAATAAAAAACCTAGAATTATTTATTAGTGTATTTGCCATATGGCAACATACACTATTGGCGTCGGTCGGATGGCGGGACCTAGGGGTCGGACCAAAATTTCTCGACGTTTCATAACCTCCTAAACACTTTGGCACCATTTTTAAAAATGTTTATATATATAATATATATGTATATATATATGTATATATATATATATATATATATATATATATATATATATATATATATATATATATATATATACGTATATAAATATATATATATATATATATATATATATATATATATATATATATATATATATATACATATACATATAAACATTTTTAAAAATGGTGCCAAAGTGTTTAGGAGGTTATGAAACGTCGAGAAATTTTGGTCCGACCCCTAGGTCCCGCCATCCGACCGACGCCAATAGTGTATGTTGCCATATGGCAAATACACTAATAATTATTTACAAAAAAATGTATACAGGTAATGTTTTTTCAATACATAGTATAAAGTAGATAATATAATTTCCTATTCTAATACAAATTGAGACTAAGAGCCCTAAATAATATCATATTGTGATGACACTCGCTGCCTCTTCTCCGGTTGAAGATTTTCGCGTTCAGAATCCTCGTCGTTCCGTTTTCTCTTCTTTAAGTTTTCCGACGAAAATAGTCTTCGACACACTCTTCTTGCCAATAGTCCTCTGCGTGGAGCCATTCCTCGTGTCGACCTCATTTTCATTGGCGATTCCATTTTATGCTCTTGGATTCTTCTGCGCTCGATTTACAAAAGTCAGTTCGGACTTATATATATTTTGACAAATACAATCAACCATAAATTTGTGTTTATTCAACTGTAACCGCATTTATGACCTGTGAAAATCCTTTTTTTTACCAGGTCAAAAACTATCCTACAGTTGAATGAACAGGTACCAAATTTTTTATACGGTTGATTGCGCTTCTCAGGGTATATATAGTCCAAATTTACTTAAGAAAATCATTACACGTTCTACCAACGAGCGGAGAAGAACAGAATAGAGAAGCGTCACAATCACAGAGCATTCATCAAGTCGACACCAAGAAGAATATTTGAAGATGCCACGTCTAGTCCGCAGTTCGAAGAAGATGTCGCCATCAAAGAAGAGGTCGTTGCCATTCGAGGAAACGGCAGGACTTCCAGCGAAGAAGGCAAGAATGTCTGCAGAATTTGCCAGAGCCGAGGAGAGCCATTTTGTGCCAGAAAATCGAGAAGATCCCAAAGACTGCGAATTGATGGTGGAGTTAATAATGGCATCACTGAAGAAAAATGAGCGACGCATTGCCAAGCCGGTGTTCAGGCTGTCGAAGAAAGAGGGGACATTTTTACCCGGTTTGGTTAAAGCAAAAGAAGGGAAATCGAAAGACACAATGGAGACAATGAAGAGCGAGACACTTTGGATGAACGAAGCCTTGCCACCTCTGCTTCGAAGGCTTAGACGTCTTAACTTAAAATAGTTTTGTAAGATTTTGTATATATTTGTAAGTTTTTTGTATATATATTGTATTTTTTATATTTTATTTTTTGTATTATTGAATTTGTATTATATTTTTTTATTATGAATAAATGAATTGATTAGATTCATGGATTTTTATCTACTATTTGTAATTTTTATAAAAATTGGTTTTTAGTTATAGATTGTATTGACAAAGATTATTTTAAAATTTACTTTGCACGATCTAATAATGTGACTATAAAGAGAGGGTGCGTGTACGCGCGTTTGAAGTTATACTTCTTTGGCGTAAATAAAAACTAATTTTTAATATACGTGCAAATAATTTGTCGAAATCAAATTTTAAAAAAGTAATACAAAAAATTAACCTCAAATTGCCTTTTTGCTTTTTTTGTCCTTGGTAATTAATATAAAATTTATTTGTTGGAGAAAAGGACACTTTAAGTAAATAATTATTTGTTAATTTGCGACGTTTCGTCCCTTTATTGGAACTTTTTCAAGCATATAACTGGAATTTAAATATAAAATACAATTTCTAAATTTACAATTGAAATATAAAAATTAGATATTAATTATACACACCATTAAATGTTCTATTTAACTTTTATATCTACTTAAACAGAACATTTAATGGTGTGTATCATTAATATCTAATTTTTATATTTCAATTGTAAATTTACAAATTGTATTTTATATTTAAATTCCAGTTATATGCTTGAAAAAGTTCCAATAAAGGGACGAAACGTCGCAAATTAACAAATAAGTATTTACTTAAAGTGTCCTTTTTTCCCAACAAATAAATTTTATATTAACCTCAAATATTTGAAAACAGTCTAGAAATTTTTATATTGGTTCTTACTTTTATATTCAATCCATTGAGTAATCAAAAATACGATTTTATAAATTCCACTGACAATACTGAAACCAACTATTGGTTTTAATGAAAGGTTCTAGTCATCTAGTATATGATTTCCAGATGACGGAAAGTGCGTTGAGTTCGTCCATCTGTCATATCAGCCTGTACATCTTAACACCAACTGTCGAATTTTCGTTATCACGGCCAACTTCGTACTGTCGAGTTTTAGTTAGCTGTGCAGGCGCAACTTCCGTTGTCTGCTAAAATTTTACTCTGAACGAGCCAAAAGAAGTATAACTTCAATAATATATATTTATAATTTATTCTTGCCTACTCAAAAATGTGTATAGAAAAATGTATTTTCGAGAATGCTTTTCCACAGTTTCTATTTTTAAGCCAGTTTGTAGAAGGAGATTCAATGCGTGAGACAGCAAACTATGTTGAGAACTATTTTTAATATGCTTCAACTTTATTTTCACTTTGTAGTAAGAAATGAAACATTATAATAATTATACGTGCAATTTAAACCAGTTTTGTTTAAAAAAGTCTAACATGTGTATAACAAATTATTATCAATTTATGTCTGTGTATAAAGTAAACGTTTTAATTTAAAATGTAAATTAAAATTGAGTTTTTACTTTATATTTCATAGCAATTTACTAAAACACTCTAAAAATTTAAAAATCAACGTTGCATAATCATATATTGTGGTTGATAAACCTATAGAATGTTTATTAATCACATACACTTTTAATTTCTTGCATTGTCTGTTGAAAACTACATTTCAATCATGCGCGTTTGTCAAACATGCTTGACTGTGCAGGCCGCTTAATTATATCTACTATTAAAATATCGCATAAGCAATTAGACATCCTTGAATGATAAGTTTTGTGAGACGAAACACTGCATTTAGTCAGAATAGTGGTCAGTGGCGTAGCGAGGTCGACTTTCATAGAAAAAATTAATGTTATTACCCACAAAAAAATTTTTAACACCACATTTTTTTCATTTTAGAATTGACGTTTCCAAAATATGTAGCGTTTTATATCATTTCATGATAGGCGAACATTTTTGAAAATTTTAATTTTCCCGCGGCGACTTTAACGCCACCCAACGGCGATATCTGACAAAAATTATTTGGCAGCACCGACGCTACGAGTGCCTAGGCACCTGGCGCTTACAATAGTCACTATCAGTCTAGCTCAATCAAGCTTAGTCAATCTCAGTCAAGTTTAGTCACTCTGAGTCGCTCTAACAAGCTCGCTCCAAGATGCTTATCAAAACGACAATTATTATTTATTTTGCAATCGAGTTTTGTGAAATTTCACCTTTTCCAGGGGCAGAATAAAAATAATTTGCAGAATAAGTTGATTATTTATTTTAAAACATGGGTTAGTTTTATAACGCTAATATATTATATTAACCTAGTTCGTTTTTAACCGTTTGTTAATGCTGGTCGTTTGATACTTCAAAACATAAACATTATTTTATTTTAACTGAAAGGAATTTCTTTACAATTTGATTACATAATTATATCATGATTACATAATTATAAAACTAAACAAAATTTAAAGGGCGATTTACATTACATCTCCTTTTGTTTAAATAAAAAAAAAATACAACAACAAAAAATATACAAGAAAATATACAAAAAAATGTATTGTTTTTTTTTTACTCTTGAATCATAAGTCAACCTTCTGGGTGGATTAATTATTCTCCCAGTTCTTGTTTTGTAGATGTTGTTTTTCGAGTCTTCTGGGTTATTTTCCTGCTCGCTTTGATCCTGTTTTCTTGCGGTCTCTGTCGAAAATGCGGGTGATGTTATTGGTGCGGTCGGTACTAAATTTCTTCTATTTCTTCAGATTTCTCCACTTTCTGTTTTGATGTTGTATGATCTCTGGTATTGTAGCGAGTCTTCAACTGTTCTATAATTTTTCATGTCAGTTATCCACACTTTTGTACCTTTCTCTAACTTTGACAGTTGTTTTGTTTGCTTTGCTTTATTGTAATTTTTTGTGTTTCTGGTCTTCAGCTGTGTGTCCTTGTTTTGAAAGCTTGGCATATTATATTTGTGATTAAATGTTTCATCAACTTGCGGTAGCGTTGACTTTAACTTTCTTCCGAATAATAATTCTGCTGGTGACAGACCGCTTTCTAATGGAGTAGATCTATACGCCAGCAGCCCTAAATTTGAATCTTTGGATTTTTTTAGTATGTTTTTCGCAATCGACACTCCTTTTTCAGCTAAGCCATTTGCTTATGGATATGTCGGACTTGTCATTATCCACTTGCACCGTCAGCGCTGGATTTCCCACAGTCTCCGTTGATGATGCCATATTAGTGGTGTGTTCGGTGGCCTCATTGGCCTTGGTGGCTGCAGGCCACTGTTCTTCTCTTTCGGTGACTGTGGGTCTATTCGGGTCCCGATGATCTCTCGATCTACGCCTGTCTTCCGCTAGCCGCCGAAAGAACGTAGACATCCTGTGGTCAATCAGTTTGGCTTGCGAGCGCGTGTGAGGCCTGCTGGACGACGCGCGTTGCTCGTTTGGCGGAGGCTTGGTGTGGGCAGTCTCCAGCGATGCCGTTGCTGGATCCTCCGCTTTGTGTTCTCCAATGTCGCGTCGCCAGCTTGGGGGAGGAGATCGCCGACTGTTTGCATTGTAACTTGCTGTGATAGCAAGTTCGGCCGCAGACGTCAGTTGGGCCGGTCTGGCTCGTGTACGGGGGATGGCTCCTGTCGAGTTGGCCTGTATCGGTTTTGGTAGTGCCGTATTATCCCCCCCGTGCAGTTCTTCCCTCTGACGTCTTTTTATGCTGTCTTCCTCCCTCCTGCGCTCTGTGACCGGTACCTCTGTCATTGCTGTATTTACTGCAGTGCTGACGCTAGTTACAGAGGTAGTTGTCTGCGAAGGGACCCTATGGCTCACAAAGTGTGCCTTTAGCCTCTTCACAGAATTATCTGCGAAGTGGCAAACACAGCACACGAACCGGAACACTACTGCCTTGTCATGGTGTCTCTTATAGTGTTTTTTGAAGTCGCCGTGGTGCTTATAAGCATGGCGACCAAGGCAGTTAGGGTTTCCTCTGCACAGGTCGCAGATAACGGTATCTGGAACAGGGTATTGTATGTGCACTATCGATCCCTGTTCTGGTTATGTTCCAGATAACCCCGGCAGCCTCGTGGCGCGCTCGCCATCGTCGCTGCTACTATGTGCAGTTGCCATGTTGGTTTTGATGTGGTGGTGCGGCGAATTAAGTATGAGAGAAGCAGAAGTGTAGGTAGAAATTAAGATCTTAGAGAAAGCGTGTGAAGTAGCACCAGAAAGAAAACCAGTCTATTGTAACTATTATAAAGAATGTTTTAACTAAAAGAATGTTATAACTATTGTAGAGAAAGCGAAAAATATCCAAAGCCGCACAGAATCTAACAGAATTCGCCGCACCAACTATTACAAGTTAAAGCCAGGAAATACCAAATTAAACAAAACAAGCAAATTAGAAACACTAGTCCGCCGATTAACAAATATAACAGTAATAAAAAGTCCGTAAAAGAAATAATTAAAAGCTACTTACATAGTACCGCACTATCAGAACAATAACCAAACAAATAGTACAAACTTAACAAATTAACAAAAAACCACTGTATAACAATAACAAATTAAGCTGATAAGAATAGATAAATTTAATTTTATTTTCATAGAAAAAGGAAAAAATACAATAATATTACATCATAGAAAGATTTGTGTAGTACATTCGATATTGTATAAATATTAAATAACGTAAATAGATAGGGCAACGTCCCAGTGCCCATGTATAATATGGACGCGGGGCCGTCACCTTTGGCACAATCCCTGCTCTTAACACAACCAAGGCTGTGTCAAGTGCAGGTGTGCGCCAACGCTTAAGTAATAATAATGAAGAGATAATTACAATAAATGGTAGTGTTAAAGTATAATGAATAATAATGATATCAATGAATATTAAAAATTAAATAGTAAGTAATGAATCATAATAGCAGGAGTAATTAATGAAACAAACTATATATATTAGTTATACATGCAAGAGTATGATAAAAGTAACATGATTAGAAGCAATGAGTGAAATAATAAGAAGATATATGGCAATATGGCAATGATGAGGAGTGAGAGTCTGTGTTGTGGCACTGGTGGTCCGTTGGAGTAGATGTCAGCCAATAGCGTATTGTCTTACACCGGACAGGTGTTCGATGTAGATGTCACGCGTCCAGCGGATAGTGTCCGAGACCATCAGGCGAGCCATGACCTCGCCATATCGGTGTGCCACACCCAGGTGGCCCAGGACTGCGTCGTTAGTCGACAACCAAGCGCCCAGCGAACCGATCACGAATGCCTCCAAGAACACTTCGTAGCCCTGAGCTTGCAGCTCGGCAGCTAGCGGCCCGTACTTGTCGAGCTTGTGCTGTCGAGCTGCCTCCAGGGCTCCCGCAGTGCCCTCGAACGCAATCGTGATATCCACGATCGAAATACGCCGCCCGACCTCATCGCGAACCACCAGATCAGGGCGTAGGTTGTCTCGGATGCCGGCAACAGATTTGTTGGCGGTAACCGAGACCCCTGTCCTCGGTCGCACAGAGTTAGCCAGTCGTGTTAGAACGGCGTCATGACGCCTCTGCCACGCGGCTGAATGGGGGAGGGTCTCCCGCCCATACCCACACCTGCGACACCGCTGATCACCGCGACCAAAACGACGCGTCCCGTTAAGTGGAACGCAGTCGAGTCGAGCACGGTGAATGAAGCGATAGTCGCAGAAGCGGGTATAGCGACCATTCAGCAGAAAGTGGTTACTGGCACCCCTTTGTGCTACTGAAGCATAGGCCTTTCCCTGATCAGGTTTACGAATAAGGCGCGCGGCGTAATTCGCGCGGATAGACGCTTTCAGCTGTCTAATAACGACCGCCCTGGCGGAACCTGGCACTACCACACGTTCAACGGCGCGGCCAGGGTGCCTCACAATGACGGACAGTTCTCCGCGTTCCTCATTCCAGTCGAACTCAACTCCGAACTTTGTCCCCAGGCGACGGCAAGCATTCCTAGCCTGCGTCCACGGGCTGGAAATGTCGCCGCCATCTCGGGCCAATTGTGCTTCCAGCGACCCGCTCAGGTATGCCGAAATGTCATGACCACTGGGCGGCGTTGTGGTGCGCTTGATAACTACTTTACGTAGCGTGCTCCACGCCACATGTCTGACCACACCGTCGGAACAGGTAAGGAGTCTAAATGCGTGTGCCGCGGTCAGTACGTCAGAGAGGTCGGCCAGCGGTAGCAGGTTTGCCCCACCCTGCCAGGATGGCATATAAAGGAGCTCTGGTGAAACGCGCTGAGGAAGGTTCATCCACTTCTTAGCGAGTTTCTTGATAGCATTATCCGCGGCAACCAAGGGTGCTTTTGCCACCTTGGCCCCTCGGATAATGAAATCAAGACGCGAGAGGACGAACATATTCAGCGCCTCGAGCTTCTGCCAGGGTGCAAGCAACGACTCATCTATAGCGTTGGCGTCAGCGATTACTCGCTGGATAGTATCGTACGGGATATGGTCAGTCCTGAACCCCGTCGGTACGCCTAAGTGGCTATAGACGTCGCCGTCACCTAGTACCGTCGGTCGACCCCCCTGAAGCACAAAGGCCGTGGGCCTGACTCCTCTCCCATCTCGACAGTGTACATGCAGCGTGACACACTTCTCGGGTTTGAACTTGAGACCGAGTCAAGTCGCCGCCTCCACCACAGTATCCAGCATATGCTGCATTGACTGTGGGTTCCTGGATAGGAGGACAATGTCATCCGCGTATGCCAGAGCAGAGATCGACTGTCCGCAAAGGGAATAACCGTGATTATTCGCCAGCCCAGCAGCCACCCGGGTGAGGGCCTCTATCGCCAAGTTAAAGACCATCGGGCTCAGCGGACACCCTTGCCTCACTCCCGCACGCACCGGAATAGGGTCCGTCTCACCATTGGTGGTCCGGACCGTGGTGGTTGTACGGGAGTAAAGCTCGAGTACCACGGTGAGCAGATGGCCTGGTACACCGAGCATTTCGAACACGACGCGAATAGTGTGGTGAGGGAGAGAGCCGAAGGCATTGGCTAAATCTAGCCAACCTACCACGACCTCCCCCCTACCCCGCCTCGCATCGTCCAGCGCAGATTGCACGATGAAATTATGCTCAAAGCATCCCTCCCCTTCCATGAATCCCTTCTGCGCTGAAGAAAGGGATCCATGCCTTTTCGCCCATCGTGCAATCCTGTCAGAAATGACAGCGGCGTATAACTTGCCGATAGTCCCCCCAACGCCAGTGGACGCCAGTTGGCGAGGTCATCACGGTCACCCTTCTTGAACAGAAAGACCGTTCGCGAGTCTGCCCACGCCAGGGGTGTTTTCTTTTCCATGAAGCAACGGTTGTACAGTACAGTTAGGACGCGGCAACCCGGGTCGAGGCGTTTCAGTAGCGAGTACCGAATACCATCTCTCCCCGGGACCGTGTTCTTCGTGCCAGCAAGTCTCGCGGCAACCTCATGCCCTTCAAACGGAACGACATAGACGCTGTCGTCTATCTCGTCCCCACCCTCCTGAGCTGCAAACGCCTCCTGAACGCATAGTGGCATCTCCGGCATACGCTGAGCGGGCTCAGCGTATACCTCGGAGAAGTATTCCACTATGCGTTCTGCCCCCACAGAACAGAAGGGTGAGGCCTCCGGATTGAGTATGTGGTTGACAGCACGAGCCTTGCTGATTCGGTACTGCTTCTGTACTGCCGATGCAGCAGCCGGGTCATATCGTTGTACCCGCGGGCGGGTGGTCAACGGTGGCCTGGCGCGGTTGGGCTGTTGGCGGTCCCGCTGTTGCGGAACTCTGCTCTTGTCATACGCGGCAATGTCGCTTGTTATTGTAGCGACAGCCGCCTCAAACGATTCCCAATCGGGCGTATTGTCGAGGAGGTTCAACCACTTCGTTTGGTTGGCGGTCAAACGACTGCCTTCCTCCCTCAGTGGCTGCTCCTCGATAGAGGCGGCCCCGACAATATCCTCGTCTCCAGGAATGCGACTAGCAATTGGCCGGCTCATCCCTTTATCGCCCATCTGGTCATGACGCGGCACACTCAGCGGCCCGCCATCCGGTAGCTCGGTGCCCAGGTCGGCTGGCGAGGTGATGACGGTCCGGTGCAAGGCCAGTGTTCCCCCTCTAGTATGTCCTCGGCGGGCAGCGGCGATACATCTTCCGGCGGTGGTGGGGCTTCGTAGCGGAGACGGCGGAGGAGCCCTAGGCGGTTGCCTGAATGGTCGTGGCGGGGTTCTTGATCTCCGGCTAGTAGACCGCCCTCGTGGTTTGCGACGTGACCCCGCAACCGCAAGTGGTTCGTCCGCTTCCTCCGCAGCATACTCCGACGGGATACCGGGAGCAAGCAGTATATTGTAGCGGGAACTACTAATGTCGTCCGTGCCCTCTTCAGATTCCGACAGAATGGCAATGGGGCACGCCTGGCGCGACTAGTTGGCGGAGCGCGTCTGCCTGTCGATGCAGCTGATGTGACGGGCGATTGACGTGCCCTGTGCCTTCTCTGCCGGGGGGACACGGTCAGTGTGGTCGCTAGCAGTCTCGCGTCAGACCCAGATGTGGTGGAGTCTGACAGCCTTCTTGCTAGTATCCAGCGCCGTGCAAAGTGGATGGCGTCGGTGTTCGATGCTGCGCCCTTAGATGTTGTGGGCGCAGTGGCAGGCGATGCTGGCTCCTGCACCTTGGCTGTGGGGACGGTGGCCGTAGCTGTGGTTGGGACCACCGTCGCAGGAGCCGTTGGACCTCTTTGCGCCCAGGTGCGGTGACTTGGTGAAGTAAATATTAAAGTTGGTATTACACCAGCCGTCACCTGGGCGTATGTTCTCTCCCATTCTTTGATGCCCAACTCATGTTGGATGTTGGCTGGCCTCTGCATAGCATCGTCGGTTGCGATCGGGCTGTCCCGGGTCCGCTGCTCCCGCGATCGTCTTCGGTCTTCCGCCACCCTCCGGAAGAAGGTGGACAGTCGGTAGTCGATATGTCTCTGCGCTTGCGAGCGCGTCCGCGGCCTGCTGGACGACGCTGATGTAGGAGGCGGTTGGTTAGTTCTGCTGACGGTGGTAGATACGCCACCGTGTGCTGCCTCTTCTCCATGGTGTTCGGGGCGTCGTCCGTTGGGAGGAAGAGGTCGTCTGGAACCGCTATTGTTGGCGGCTAAAATAGCAAGTTCTGCCGGGGACGTCAGTTGTGCCGGTATGCGTCGCCTTGTGGGGGGGGCATGAGTTGTTGGCAGATTATTGTTGGCATGCCTCCCCCCGTAGTTCCTTGTGGCTGACGTCCCGATGAAGTTCCCTCTTCCTCGTTGCGCTCTTCCGTCGGTGCTTCTGCTGCAGGTCTGGTTGCAGAGGCAGTGGTCTGCGAGGGGGCCCTGTGGTTTGCAAAGTGTGCTTTCAGTCCCTTTACGGTATCATCCGTAAAGTGACAAACGCAGCACACGAACTTAAACGCTACCGCCCTGCTGTGGTGTTTCTTGTAATGTTTCTTAAGGTCGCCATGGTGCTTTTTTTTTTTTTTTTTTTTGTGAGGGGGAGAATCCTTTTTACGGACACCCAGTGAAAATAGCCCTGGGTAGTGTGGGAATCGAGCCAATGGCCCCCTACCCACTAAAACCCCCTCGATCTAATCCCTTTATCCCTCCCGCGGCACCGACGATCTGTCATTCCTTCGCGGGAGGGGGGGTTCAGCCATCGGCTTTATCGCACCATCAGGGTTCTGATAATTGAGACAGCAAACTCGGTGGTGCTTATAGCTGTGGCGACCCAGACGGTCAGGGTTACCCCTGCACAACTCACAGACCACGGTGTCTGGAACTGGGAATTGGAGATGGACAATTGGCCCAGTGGATGTTGGAGCTTCAGACACCCCGACTAGCCGCAGATCGTGCTCGCCGCTGTCTTTTCCACTGCCCGCATTTGCCATGTGCTTCCTGCTGTTGGTTCCGTGCGGGGGTGAAGGTGATTGCCAAGGTAGAAGTATAAAAGTGCAGAGTGGAAAGCGATAGTGAAGAAAGCCAGAAAATAGTGAAAATAAAGATAAAAGAGTCCAGTGTATTGCACTGTTAGTAGAAGTTTTTAATAAAAAGAAAGTCTAAAGTGTGTTAAAAGTTACAATTATTAACAGAATCTACCAAAGTTTTTCCACTCTGTGCCAAATTCGCCGCACGAACTTAAACAGGATTGAATCGCACAAACAAGATAACAAGTGAACCAAACAAACTTAACAACTGTTAACAATAATAAATAGTACAATGGTTAAAATCAACTTACTCGTATGTAGTACCGCACTGTCACAAATAAAATAATAACACAAACTTAACAAATCACTGTATAACAATATTAAGCTTATAAGAACAGATTAAAAACATTTATTTTTATAAATAATAAATAATATTGACTCTACCAACAGTAATATACTATTAAATTGAAAAGGACCAAAAATTTGGTAGAAACGTTTTATAAATAAAAAAATATTTTGAACAGTAAACGCAAGTAGTTTCGTTTTATTTAATTTATTTTTATAATAGAAGAAAGTACAAAAGTTTACAATAAATTTCATAAGGTGTAGTACAGGAGTAATTTTGATAATACATTAGAATTTCAAATATGTCAAAAAGGGTGCCGCCCACAGATCAAAAAAGAGAATAAGACATATGAAAACATTTATTTATATTTAATTTGTGGATTATTTTTAGACACCATTAAAATAAACTATTAAGGTCATTTTGTAATGCTATTATATCTTGATGAGATGTAATAGATCTAAAAATTTTAAGATCATCAGCATAAAGTAAGTGAGGAGATTTAATGATTTTACTGATGTCGTTAATAAAAAGAATAAAAAAAAGTTGGGCCTAAGTGTGAGCCCTGAGGAACGCCAGAAGTTACTACTACAGGAAGAGAGATGCAACCCTTCAAGGTGACATTTTGACGTCTGTTACTTAAATATGAATGGAACCAATTCAACATTTTCCCATAAACTCCGTAAGAACTTAATTTCTGTAGTAAAATGTTGTGATCAACTTTATCAAAGGCTTTTGAGAAGTCCGTATAAATTGCTTCGACTTCATTTTTCTTGGTTAGGAACTTGTTAATGTAGTCAGTATACTCCAATAAATTTGTAATAGTTGACCGTTTAGGAAAAAATCGATGCTGATTATCTGTAATAACTGGACTAATGTGTGAAATTAGTATGTTGTTAACTAAGGTTTCAAAAACTTTGTCAAATATGCTTAATTTTGAGATTGGTCGGTAATTAGTAATGTTTTCCTTAGCACCAGATTTATACACTGGTGTCACAAAAGCTATTGTCCATATATCAGGAAAGATGCCCTCATTCAAAGATTTGTTGTAAATTAATGAAAGAGGATACGCCAATTCATTTGCACAGTTTTTAATAAAAACGGGATCTATTCCACCGGGACCACATGACTTGTTAACCTGAAGTGTAATAAGTTTCATTTTAATTCATCTTTAAAGTTCAGTTCCAAAATATGTAATAATAGAAATTAGTTTCACAGGTAACTGGAATAAAAAATCAATTTAAACACTTATTGATTGCAACGTTTCGTCTTTATTAAATCAAGACTTTTTCAAGCTCTCAGCATGTTTAAATTATAATAAAACTATGATATAAAAGGCAATTTTGCATTACAAAGATCAATAAAATTGAAAATTGTAGAAAATAATATCTTCTTTTTTTTATTATTTTATTATTATATTATTATTTTCTACAATTTTCAATTTTATTGAAACTAATTTCTATTTCATTTTAATATTGGCTACTGAAAATTTTACTGACGTTAAACTATTTTCATTGAAGTTAATTTCTGATGTTTTGAGATTTTGTACAGGGGATTCAAAGACTGATTTAAAGTATTCAGAAAATAACTCAACTGCATCAATATTTTTGTCTGCACTTTTATCTTCAAAAAAAAACTGAACTTGGGATTTGCTTGTTTTGTTTACTATTTTTTACATATGTCCAAAAGTGTTTTGAATTAATTACCAACGTTTTCTCTGCATTTTTAACATACTTACGATAAGAGTCTCTTATTTTGTATTTAATTGTTTGTCTTAGGCGACAAAATTCAATGTGAAAACAATTATCACCAGTTGCTTTAATTATTATTATTTCTAAATTTCTCACAAATTCTACACCTGGCAATCATGTTTTCTATATCTGAGTTTAAATTTGGCCAATAAAATAAGGATTTAGCTCTCGCTTTAGTTTTTACAATTCCAAAATGCGATTCATGTAAATTTTTAAACATCTATTTTCTTAATGAAACTGGAACCACAATTTGATCATTGAAATATACCAAACCTTCTTCTACAAATATATTTTCTTTATTTTTAAAATAAAACCTGACATTTTCATTCACTTTTGTTTTAGAGTTAGGCCAACCTATTTTATAGCATTTTAAAATTTCTTTTAAAGTTTCATCTTTTTCAGTTTCTCTCTGAAATTCATTTTTTCTTTCATCAGACATATTGATGGTGTGTACATCATTCAAGCAACTATCAGTTTCTTTTTTACACGCTTTAGAACAAGCTCTGCTTATCGCATCTGCAATATACATTTTGCTACTGGATTTAAAATTCAAATCTATATTATATTTCATTAATTTCAACCTTATACGTTGCAATCTACTAGACAGAATTTTATTAATTTCTTTTTTCATTATATTTATTAATGGTTTATGATCAGTGAAAATAGTTATTCTTTTTGAATAAGTGTAATGATGAAAACGATTGCACGCAAACAAAATTGCTAGAAACTCTTTTTCAATCTGAGCGAAATTTATTCCTCTGTCTGAAAGAGACTTCGATGCAAAACATACCGGTTTATTTTCCTGTAGTAACACACGACCAATGCCATTTTTTGAACTGTCAGTTTCTATCGTTATTTCTTCTGAAGCATCAAAATTTGTTAACACAGGAGCATTTACAATTTTATTTGAAAATTATTAAATAAAGAAATCCTTTCCAAAACTTTTAAATTTTTTTTTTTTATATTATAAATTTTTATTAAGCGCTTTCGGACTTAAAGTCCATCTTCAGAATTAAATTTTACACAATTATGGTATAACAACCTTACAAAAATTTTTTTTTTATATAAATTACATTGTTAAAATAAATAGAATAAAACTAACAACTCGGTACACAAATTGAAGTGAAAGAATTAAAATCATTTATAAAATAATTTTTAATAAAATTTGTGTTGAAATTATTCACCCTTGAAAAGATATTTAAAATAAAATATTAAGTGTTTTACTTATAAATAAAGTCCTTTTTCCCGAAAAATCATTTTTATATTAATTGCCAAGGACAAAAAAGAAATAAAGCTGAAAATAAAATATTAAGTGTTTTACTTATAAATAAAGTCCTTTTTCCCGAAAAATCATTTTTATATTAATTACCAAGGACAAAAAAGAAATAAGCTGAAAATAAAATATTAAGTGTTTTACTTATAAATAAAGTCCTTTTTCCCGAAAAATCATTTTTATATTAATTACCAAGGACAAAAAAGAAATAAAGCCAGATATTTAAAATGTTTTATAATATCTACGTAAAATTTATTATTATGTAAGTCATCAAGTATTAGGTTTAAATTCTTATCTGATTCAAAATTATCTAGTAATATATGAAATTTTTCCAATTCGTTTAGTAAAGTTGATTTATGTTTAATTTCCAATATTTTATAAAATTTATTTGGGTCATAATTATGATTTTCTAGGTTTAAATGCGAAGCAAAACTAGAATTATTGTTGTATATGTTTTTCAAATCATTAATGTGTTCCTTAAATCTAGTACGAAAAGTTCTACCGGTTTGACTTATATAACTAGCTTCGCATTCACAAATCAAACGATACACCCCACACTGATCAAGAATATTACCCTTATCTTTAATGAATACTAAAGACTTTTTTAGATTGTTGTTATTTTAAATGAAATGTTAATGTCGAAACGTTTAAATAAATTCTTTAGGTAATAACAATTATTTCTAATGAAAGGTAAAGAGTAAAATTTTGAAAGTGAATTAGTCTCTAAAGGTATTAGGGAAACGTTAGAGCTAACTCGGTTTTTGTCAAAAAATTTATTATAAATCTGTTTGATGAAATCAACTGGAAAATCATTATTTATACCTAACTGGATAATCGTTCGTAATTCTAATAAAAAATTATGTTTATTTAAAGGATAATTGAATAGTCTATGAAAAGCACTATTAAAGAAAGCAATTTTATGTTCTTTAGGATGATTCGAAGAAAAAGGTATACAATGATCCGTGTGGGTGTGTTTACGAAATATTTTAAAATCAATATAACCATTAATATTACGTGATAAAGTTAAATCTAAAAAATTTAAACTTTTCTTTGTTTCCAATTCAAGAGTGAATTGTATTCTACTGTTGTAAGTATTCAAAATATTCAATAAAACCATCACTTCTTTTTGAGAGCCTTTGAAAATTACACAAACATCATCAACATATCGTCTCCAATATAAAATGTTCTTTATATATGAATTGTTAAGGTCTGTGAATATAATATTCTCCAAATAATCCATGTAAATATTAGCTAACAAAGGTGATAATTTTGAACCCATTGCTAAACCGTTCGATTGTTTGAATAAAGTGTTATTAAATTGAAAAAAATTCTGTTTTAATATTATATTTAAAGACTCTAGTAAAGCTAATTTCATAATATCTGAACCTGAACTTTGATTTATAATAATTGAAACAACATTTATTAATTCGTCTAAAGGTATGGACGTAAACAGATTTACTACATCAAAACTAACTAACATGGCATTATTTGGAACATATTTATTCAAAAGACCCTCAATCAAATCATTGGAATTTTTTATGGATAATTTAGATTTATAATCTGTAACTCTATAGAAATTAACAATCCACCAATCTGCTAATTTAGTGGTTAAACAATTAATTTGTGATACTACTGGTCTAATAGAATCATTACTTTTATGAATCTTAGGTAAACTATATAATTTAGGAATAGAAAAATTCATAGGAATTAAATTTCTGTTGAAATTAAGATCTTTGAATTTTTTAATAAAAGTCTTAAATTTATTTAAAAGGGAATTACTTGGATTATTGGATTATTTACAATTTTATTTTTTAATAAATTAAAACATTTTGTATGTACTTCAGACCAAACAAATTCGACATTTTTCATTAGCTAAATTAGGAATGTAATCTCTCAAATAATTAATAATCCCCATGAATCTTTGCACCCCTTTTTTATCTCTAGGTAAATCATATTCAGTAATGACTTTAACTCTATCGGGATCAGGCTCTACTGTACCCCTTTTAAAGATTTGCCCTAAATATTTAATTTCATTTAATCTGAATTGAAACTTTTCACCGTTAAATTTGATATTTTTCTCACGAGCTCGATATAATATCTACCTTCTTTAAATTTTTGTCATGTTCTTCCTGCGTTTCTCCATAAAGGAGTAAATCATCAATATATATGAACACGTTATCGATATCTCCAAAAATTTCTGTGTTATATCTTTGAAAAACTTCACTTGAAATTGATAATCCAAAAGGTAATCTTTTGAAAGCATAAAAACCGAACATTGAACTAAAAGTACAATACTCTTGACTCTTTTCATCTAATTTTATCTGCCAGAAACCATTTCTTAAATCTAATACTGAGAAGTAAGCTCCCTTTTTTAAATTAGCGGTTAAATCACTTATTGTTGGAATAACAAAAGGTTCTTTTTGAATACTATTATTCAAATCTTGAGGATCTAAGCATATTCTTAACCCCCCAGTCGGTTTCTTTACAATTACAATTTTATTAATCCAAGCAGAAGGATTTTCAACCTTTTTTATAATATTATCTTTACATTTCTGATCTAGTGCCTGTTTAAACGAATCACGCAAGTTGATTGGAATTCTATTAGGTGGTTTAGCTGTTGGATAAACATTTACTTTCAATTTAATTGAATATTCTCGTGAAAAATTACCAATACCATTAAAAACATCTTTATAATTATTTAAAATTTGTTCTTTACTACTTAAGTTTTCATTTATTTCAAGAACATTATTCTTTTGCAACAATCCAAAATTGAATTGGAATTTCCATTTGTTACTATAAAAGTTTCAATATAAAAACCATTTTTTGTTTCTAATTGTAAATCAATTGAGCCAAAAATTAATATTTTAAAACCTCCGTATGCTTCTAAATTTGTATTACAACTCTTTAAGTTTAAAATACTAGAACTCTGCTCTTTTATTTTCTTAAAAACATTCCAGCTAATGAGATTAACATCAGAACCAGAGTCAAGTTTCCATTCAATTATTGAATTTTCAACTTTAATTTTTTCAGTCCATCTTATTTTTTCATTAAATTGTCAAACTGATTCACAAAAATAATCTCTATTAACAGTTTGAACCTGATTTGATTCAATTTTATTCTTTCTATGTTTTGAAAAACAGACAGACGCAAAATGATTTTGGCCTCCACATTTTTTACATTGTTTTCCCTTTGCAGGACAATACGATTTAAAATCATGATTATACCCACATTTTTTACATTTTTTATTTTGACTCTGATTTGTGTTACTTCTATTATTATTTTCATTGACATTCTTATTTCTAAAATTACCCTTTTCTGATTTATTCTTCATATCTTCTCTTTTCTCGATATCTCTGACCGCATCTACACCTGAACGACCTTGTTGCATATCTTTTGATTGCTTGCCCTGTAGCTCAGCAACTCCGAATGCATTAACAGCATCTGAAAGCTCCTCAGCTCCTTGTTTGATGATTCTATCTTTTGTGTCCCTGTCATTAGATCCCAGTACGACTTTATCTCGAAGTAATTCATCTGGATTTGAAAATTCGCAATCAGCAGTTAATGTTTTTAAATCCGTATAATAGTTATCGAAAAGTTCTCCTTGTTCTTGATTTCGATTGTAAAATAGAAATCGCGAATATAACAGATTTTTCTTTGGATTGCAGTACGTTTCAAAACTTTTTATTACATTGGCGATTTGTTTGTCCTCATCATCTTGAAATTTGAATGTATTATATAACATTCGAGCCTCTTTTCCCACAATATTCAACAAAATAGCGATTTGACGCTCCTCAGATTTTTGACAATATGCTGTTGCTGTCATATAAATGTCGAATTTTTGTTTGAACAATTTCCAGTTTTCTTTTAAATTGCCCGTTAAAATTAAAGGATCTGGTTTAACAAAATCACCCATTTTGTACGTTTATTATGTAACTCAGTAGGTATTCACAAATTTATCTTGAAATATTTTATTTTTATCATTATTTTCACGGTTCTTTTCTCGACTGCGCCATGTTTTATAATGATTTTTATTTAAAATAAACTTCAAATTATTACATTACAATTATTATTAAGATATAAAAGAGATCTATCAAAAGAGACATTCTACTACCAAGTCCTGTTCTAGTTCAATCGAAATAATATTTTAGCCTGATATCAATTATATAATTAAGTTCAAATCATTTACAATAACTGTTTAATAATCATAATTACGAATTACACAACAGGTAGCACGTAATTTCAAAAGAAAGAAATTTTCGAAACGACAATAATTTCAGCATTTTTTTTTTTGCATACTCGGAGACGAAAATATAACGACCGTCCGACACGGCAATCACAATCTCTCTCCGCCCTGCCAAAAATATATAAAAACATTTTGTCCGGTCCGCTCTCAGCATCTATCCTGACGAATCCTGTTAATTATTATACTTTATAATGGAAAACGCCACAGTACATATAAAAAATATTTGCCGCCGATGATGTGAGAGTAAAATAAACAAGCAAATAAATGCAGGTAGTTATTGACAGTGAAATAATTTCTGTTTCAATAGTCTAAAAAAATTTAATTTGATAATTTTCGACTAAGACTAATACCTGTCACCAGAGATATGTCGTATAACAGGTCAAATTTTGTTCTAATAGTTGAATTTCTTGGAAATATTCTATATTTAAAACAACAGGATTGTCCTGCTAAATTAAAATCCACAACTGATATAACGCAGCTATTTTTAATTAGCTAAGACACAGTTTAAGGTGATTGATTCCTCAGGTCATAAAATATGCGTTCGGAAAACTTGAAACTTTGGTCGCAAAACTCATTTTATTACTGTGATTAAGCATTAAGCTTCTTAAAATTTGGCTTGCTGTTTAAAATTTTCAAGAAACAAATTTTTTTCCTAGAAATTGAAACAAAAAACGTGATATTCGTCAATATTTCTTTACAACACTTCACGAGCTTTCGAATAACGAAAAGGCAAATTAACATTTTGAAGTTTTTTGTTTACATTGGCTTGCTCAATATCTTTTTTTTATGTTTAATATTTCCTGAACACAAATTTCTATAAAATTTATGCTAATGACGAGAAGGCAAATTAAATTTTGACGTTTTTTTTAAACCGTCATACACTAAGTACTCTGAAATTTCATAACGTAGCATTTCTGAAATTTTAGAATCAAGGATCCGAAAATGATTTACGAATAAAATAGTTCTGAATTTTCACAAAGGTATATGAATTTTTGAGAAGTACAGATTCTTAATTTTCAGAATAAAGTCGTGGTGAAAATTATTCATAACTATTTCTCAGAATTTTCAGGAAACATTTTTAACAGTGTAATTTGAATTGTACAAATATACGATGGCAGAAAGCCAAACATTATCGATACATTTTGATCGAAGATTTTTCAAAACGAGTTTTCTTTCTTTATCCAGTTTAACAAATTTTTTTTAGTTCACATTATTTTTTTGTTAAAAATAAGGTCGGAAGGACAAGATATGTTGAAAGAAATTAATATGGAAATAGAGAATAGAATAGTGGTTCGGTTAAACTGTCAAACAAATAATGAAAATAAAAATAATTTGTTTCATTTCCCCTATTTCAGCGTTTGACGGCAGCAGGCGTGTAACAATTTGGAGTCAGGAGACAAGTGGCATATGTACAATATTTGTTAAAAAAATGTTTTTTCTGGGAGCGTGAATAATAATAGCGATCCGTTTTCAACACCTAAAGACCTAAAGATATTACCATTGTCTAAATTTAAAAAAGCCCTTAAGTAATTATTAATTAAAGCTTATTTATATTCCGCTAATGAATTTTATGATGTATTTTTCGGATAATAAAATTTATTATATTCTATGGAGAGATATTTTAATAGCTATTTCGGTTTTCAAGTTTAAGTTTTGACATAACTAATAAAATGAAAAGGTTATTAATTTACTAATGATAAATTAATAAATAATTTTAAGTTGAAGATGTTCTCAATGGCCTGAAGCATTTTTCATTTTATTAGAAAACAAAAAAAACATAAAAACAGATTTTTGGTGCCAGGTATAAAGGATTTAAGTCGAAAAAGAAACAGAAACAGAACCCGTAAAATATGAAATTTAACCCCTGTCGACTGAGTCCCTTGTATCTGACACCACAAAAATATCAAAAATTAGACAACATTAATGAAATCCAATTGTTTGTATTTCTAATACACATTATATGCACTATACATATTTGTAAAATCTTATATACACACATATAGCTTATATCTAAAATCGCATACACTTGAGTCTATTGCTAGGTCCTTTCTTTTGTCCGACGGGACGGACTGGTGGTCCAAGACGTCTTTTGATCTCCTCTTCAGAGATTATTATCGGAGCAGCTTGCGTTGGCATACTGCAGACGCGCCCATGTGATCCGGAAGTCGATTGTCCTCCTGGCCTTAGCGATGATGAACTTGCCAAGTTGGTCCTTGTATCCAGATTAACCGTCGGCAACCGTTCCACAAATGAAGAAGGAACTACTTTAGGCGTAGGCTTTGCTTTGAACGTTGTTCTTGACAATGCTAAACGTGCTAGATCGGCCCTTGTTGATCTGCTTCCAGGTCTTGGCGAGTTGAACATATTTCTCGGCGACGGTGTCATTTCCAAATCGATTGGTTCAGGCGTAGATGTTGCTTTGAACGCTGCTATCTTTCCATATTTCAGCGAGGGATCCAATGTCGTAACAAGCAGTTTGGAATCATCCAAACAAGTCGTGTACAGTTGACTGTGATCCAAATTGGCTTCATCGACTTCTGCAATCGAGAACAAGTTGTTGCGTTGAAGAATCCTCTTCCATCTTCTTGACAGCACCTTCTGGTATTTTCTTGGTGTCGGCGGCAGTCTCCTCTTTAGAATCCGTTTTACTCTGGGCTTCACATAGCGACGTGGTGTGCTTCCGATGCTCGAATATTTCCTTGAATCCATTGTAGAAATCGTGTAGAGAACTTGCGTCTTGCAGAAGAAGCTCTTGATCACACAGCGGTTGGAAATAGAATGATTGTTCATGACTAGTTCTGGCCCTTTTATACATTAAGAAACCTCTGAAAAACTTACTGGACCGTAAATATACTACCTGTGAATTTTAATTTGGTCCCTTTTATACCTGAACCACAAGTAAGAAACTTAAAACGATTTTTATACCTGAACTGCAAAACTGACTGGACCATAAACACACAGCCTTTGAATTTTCACGCTTCATTAGTTATCTGTTTACATTCGGATCGGTAAGAATAAAATTAATTTGATCACTAGAAATCATTCTACTCTCGACGATTGTGTGTTCAAGACCTCCTTCTGCAAGATTCAAGTTCTCTACACGATTTCTACAATGGATTCAAGGAAATATTCGAGCATCGGAAGCACACCACGTCGTCATGTGAAGCCCAGAGTAAAACGTATTCTAAAGAGGAAACTACCGCCGACGCCGAGAAAATATCAGAAGATGTTGTCAAGAAAATGGAAGACGATACTCCAACTCAACAATTTGTTCTCGATTGCCGAAGTCGATGAAGCCAATTTGGATCACAGCCAACTGTACACTACTTGTTTGGAAGATTCCAAACTGCTTGATACGACATTGGATCTCTCACTGAAATATGGAAACATAGCAGCGTCCAAAGCAACATCTACGCCTGAACCGATCGATTTGGCACTTACACCGTCGCCGAGAAATATGTTCAACTCGCCAAGACCTGGAGGGAGATCAACAAGGGCCGATCTGGCACGTTTAGCATTGTTACGAGAAACGTTCAAAGCAAAACCTAGGCCTAAAGTAGTTCCTTCTTTACTTGTGAAATGGTTGCCGACGGTTAAACTGGATACAAGGACCAACTTGGCAAGTTCATCATCGCCAAAGCCAGAAGGACAATCGACTTCCGGATCACAAGGGCGCGTCTGCAGTATGCCAACGCAAGCTGCTCCGATAATAATCTCTCAAGAGGAGATCAAAAGACGTCTTAGACCGCCAGTCCGTCCCGTCGGACAAAAGAAGGGACCCATCAATAGACTCAAGTGTATGCGATTTTAGATATAAGCTATAATATGACTTTGTTTTTGACAAATAAAAATGCAATTATTTCGAAGTTGTAAATATGTATGTATAGGTATATCATTATATTTTAGAAATATGTTTAGTATATTGTATACTAGAAATACAAGAAATAGTATTTTATTATTTATTTAGTTTTATTTTTATATATTGAGAAATATTTATTCTGTTATTATCAACGAAAAAGTAATAATAAATACAGAAAAATATAGTTTTGCTTACCAATTTTGTACATTGAACAATATTGATGAAAATTATCAAAAATTATTCACATTCATTGTACGTTTTCGGTCAATCACTTTGTCAAAGTCAACCATCACTTTTAATTTTCTGGTGTCAGGTATAATCTTAATTGTAACGTCTTAAAAACTAGGTTTTTCTCCTTATGTCGTTTTATTTATACCTGACATCAATTAATTTACACTTACACATAAAATACAACTATTTTATTTATTTATTTTTTAATTGTGGTTGGCCTGACTCTTGTCTTTGGCGAGTTGCCGATTATGTTGGCTTAATTATTAACGGCTATAATTGTTATAGGCTGATTTGACACCTTTTAACCCATTAAAGGCCCGTGTCATCATGTGAGGATACTTGTTCTTTTAATTAAGCCTGACAATTTTTTTACAATCTGTCAGTGTCCACATATGAGGATATCGCTTTTCTGGGAAACGTTAGTATATTTTTTTTTAATATAATCCTATTTCGTATGGTATATTTAACGTTTAGTATAAATATGTAATATTTTTTCAAAAAAATAATAATCTGGCCCTTAATGGGTTAAGGTAGGAATATATGGCTTTGTAAGTATCGAAGTCCTCTGCGGATAGAATGTTGATTATATCGTCCCAATTAGTACAGACAGAATTGTTTAGTGCCCTTGTTAGTATGAGTCTATGTTGGACATAACGAGGGCATGCGAATAGGATGTGGAACAGGTTCCCTTCACTAAAACCGCATACACACGTAGGGTTGGGTAAAACGTTGATCCTGTATAGGTGAGAGTAACTGCAACAATGACCAATACGTATTCTGTTTAATGTTGGTATGAAACCTCTACATTCATCTACGTTACTGTGGTTTGATTTTGTATAGTTGTTTTGTGTTATATTGTGATTGTTTGTCCCATTGCTCTTGCCATGTATGTAGGAGAGTCTTTTTGGCATCTGTATAGGGGATGTTGTGAGATGTACTGATAGGTTTATCTGTGGCTTGTTTTGCTACATAGTCTGCAACACAGTTGCCTCTAATATCGTTATGTGAAGGGATCCAGACTATCCAGATTATGTTTCCCGATTTGTAAATGTTATATAGAAGTTGTTTTATGAATAGAATAATGTGACTTGTTTTGCTGTTTGTGTTTTGAGAATTAATTGATGATACCAAGCTCTGTAAATCAGTAAATATGACTGATTTGTTAATTTTAAAGTCAAAGATATACGTGAGGGCTTCGTAGAGTACATAGCTTTCTACCGTGAATATTGAAGCAAACTGGTGAAGCCCAAATGATTTGTGAATTTTAAGAGTGGGAGAGTACCATGCAAAGCCGACTTTGTTGTTGCAGTATTTTTTGAGCCATCCGTATAAAAAATTGTGTGATCTTTGAATTTATTATTGATCACCGATTGCAGAGTTTTCGGATTGATTAGTACTGAAGCAACGTCTGATTTACTAGCAAAGTCTATATCTATGACATTATTCTTGTGTATGAGTGCTTCGAATTCTACTTTAAAAATTGGGAGTTCATTTGTTGTAGACAGGATTTCTTTGTTTTTAAAGGTTTTATAACATTTGTATCTTATAACTAATTCCGGTTTTTCCAGTATGGTTTACAGGTTGTATATTTACTTAGTAATTTCAGTTTTATTGTTAATTTATTGGGTTGTATGGCTATATTTTTAAGTAGAAATCTGTCTGCTATATACCTTCGTCGTAGGTATAATGGTAGAATGCCTGATTCTACCTCCATTGAGATGATGGGTGAGGATTTCATGTATCCCAGGGTTATCCGAAGCGCCTGGTTTTGTATAATGTCCAGCTTTTTGAGGGTAGTTTTGTTTGTGTTGGCATATAGGAAACATCCATAATCGATTCTTGATCTGATAAGTGATTTGTATAGAGTTGTCATGACCTTAGGGGAGCCTCCCCACCACGTACGGCAAATAGCTCTCATCATATTAAGATATTGAAAGGAAGTGTCCCTTATGTGTTCTATATGTTTGTTCCAAGTTAATTTGGAATCTAGGAAGATTCCCAAAAATTTATGGTGAGAACTGGTTGGTACCAATTTGTCTGCTATTTTGGTTTGAATGATAGGTATTTTCCTTTTATTGGTGAATGGAACTGTAGTGCATTTGTCAGGGGAGAGTGAGAGGTGTAACGATGTCAAAAATTTGTCGATAAGTTGCAAGCCGGTATTGATTGATTTAATGCATATGTCGATGTCCGTGTTTTGGTGGTATAGTACAATGTCGTCCGCATATTGTAGATGTCTACATACTGTATTGATGAACATACCTAGTTTGATTGTATATATATTGAACAGTATCGGACTTAATACCCCTCCTTGTGGGAGGCCTTTATAAATCGTTCTTGTCTCTGAGATGTTGCTAAGGAATTTTATATTGATTTGACGGCAGGAGATCAGTTTGAATATCAGGCTAATGATTTTACCGGACAGGTTAATTGAGATTAATATGTCCATTAGAGAGGGAATGTGTACATTATCGTAAGCTGAGTTAATGTCAATAAATGTAGCGAGGAGGTTTTCCTTCCTTGAAAATGAAAGTAGAATGGCGGTTACTAAAATAGAAATATTCAGGGCTATTCTACTAATGATAATCACGGTGATTACCAAGTGCTTAGTAACATAAACACTCTGGGCAACCACTTTTATTTGTTTCTTATTCTGCTAAGCAAAGTGATTGCCACAAGTAGTTAAAATGATCACGTGGCGTGTTTATAAGAGTGGATAAATTGTAACTTGTAAATAAGTGTTGTTAAGCTGACACTTTGAGTGTTTATTAATTAAAATGGACGGCGAAATATTTCACTTACTTATTTTGGAGTTAATTGAGAATGAAAACAGGTTAATAATAGAATTATATTATAACGTACACGCCTTATACATTTTTATTTTTTTTATTATTCGTTTACGTTTTTTATTAATCCAAAATTTGAATTGGAATTCAGTATAAGGGCTAATTTTTTCCCTTTTTTATCCACAATTGTGGATTCAGTTGATGAAAGTTTTCCACTCAACATATTTTTATTAGCGTCAATAAAACGTCGTTGGTTCTGTAATACCTCCTATGTGCCAATAAATCTGAAATTAACGTTAATTAATATTTTTAAGAAAATACTTCTTCTTAATAAACATGTTGCAGTGAAGATAAGTACGAATTAGAAATATACCTCTGAAATTGCTAGTTTCTTACCATCTATTGCTGAAATAATCACTTTTTAATCTTTCCTGCAACATTTACTTTTTGCACATAGGAGGTATTACAGAACCAACGACGAAAATCAATCATCAATTTGTACTGACTAGATGATACTTTTTTTGTCGTCTTTTTGTAATTTTATTATCCATAATAATAATTATTATTACTAATAATTAATTATTTTCAGCACTTGACAACTAACACAAAATTCAAAAGTATATAACCGTGGTAACCGCACAAAAATAGACTTGTAATTAAATTCAGACAACTCTCTATAGGTACGTTTTTTTGAAAACGAGTGACAAAGAAGATTTGTAAACACTTGCATAATCACTTGTTATTAACGCTTTACCTGAATAGCATATTAAACATTAGTGATTACAGACAGTATTTATAAATTTTGTAATCACTGCGGTTATGTAAGAACAGTCATTAGAACAAAAATTGTAGAATACGGCTAATTATGTCAAATCTCTCAGGTTTAAGTCCCAGATTAGTATAAATGCATTTTTTCTAACGACATTTTTTTATACTTCTTATTCACATATAAAAACTTTTAAATGCAATGATCTTTTTTTTTTTTGTATACGTAAATTGAAAAGATTAATATAAAATGCCTAACGAACTTAGCTTTCGTCGTGTGTCCACAAACCGACGGACCTCTTTTTTCTATTTAGTTATAAACCTTGATATATATTTAAAATTTTAATAGCAAAGCAACCATTACAGTTAAAAGCAATAAAACAAATTTGAAAATTATTAAATAAAGAAATCCTTTCCAAAACTTTTAAATTTTTTAATTATAAATTTCAATTAAGCGCTTTCGGACTTAGAGTCCATCTTCAGAATTAAATGTTACACAATTATGGTATAAAAACCTTACAAAAATTTTTATAAATTACATTGTTAAAATAAATGGAATAAAACGAACAATTTGGCACACAAATCGAAGTGAAAGAATTAAAATTATTTATAAAATAATTTTTAAATAAAATTTGTGTTGAAATTAATCACCCTTGAAAAGATATTTAAAATGTTTTATAATATCTACGTAAAATTTATTATTATGTAAGTCATCAACACAATTACGAAAATCTAAAAGATCCTTGATGAATAATTCACGGTAAATATTCCCTATTCGAAAAACGCTCCTAAATCCAGGTATATAATGGGCAACACGGAAAGCTTACACTACCTAACAGCAATCACAACAATCAATAACAATCGAATTTATACAAAAATCCAGAAATCCAGGAAAATACGGGAATTACGATAAACGGGATAAAATCTCTGGATAGGTACGATAAAACTGGAGTCAATAACGGAAACTAGAACGATACACCTCCAGGTTAGCGACAGATAATAACAATCGAAATTTGCGAGAAATATAATTGATTATTGGCGATAATAATATCTCATTTTATTTTGCTGTGTTAAAATATTTCAACGTTCGTGTCTAACCGAACCGCACTCCAAGCGGCCGGAGACTGTCCTCTCACAATTATCTACAAAATACCGGCTTAAACTAAAACGTATCTAAACAAGAATATTCTGTATCTATCCTATACGTTCTCTCTTACTATACAAAAACACAAATCCTCTGTTTCAACAACGTGCCATTTGAAACCAATGTCTGTCTTTTAACACAAGTTCGTATCATTATACACAAATTTTTATAATATAAAATTTATAGTGCGTTCGCTTTAATGTAATAAAAGATGTTTGCTTTAATTTTGTTGATACGCAATAAATGTTTCTTTTATTTTAATGAAAAGCAAATACGATCTGGTGTTGCATTCTTATGTATAATGCAATTCAAACACTAAAGGGGGTCACACACGCTCAAATTTTTATTTTTCAATTTTTGAAGCCAAATGTTGTCCTAGAGTTACGGGAGTTGTTGCTATGGATCCGGGTACTCTAGACCTCGCTTTTACGACGGGAATTAGCATTCTATAATATATATATATATATATATACGTATATATATATATATATATATATATATATGTGTGCGGGCAATAACTTTCGAAAGAGTTAATTGATTTTAACGAAATTTGGTCCACGTGTTGAAATCCATCACCGTAAGAAGCCTATTTAAAATGGGCGTAATCGGGGCATTTTAAAAATGTTTTTGGGCCCCAAAATACCGAAAAAATTCTCAGAATCGTTTCAAAATTGACATTTAACCCTTTAGTAGTAATTAAAAGGTGTCCCTAAAATTTAAATAAAATCGGCCCGACAGGACCGGACTTACAAATTTTATGAAAACACTAGTTTACAAATAGTGAATTATTTACTGAAAGTTGTATATAATTTGGTATAGAGGTTCGATTTATAATAATATTGCAATTAAGAAAAAAAATGTTATTTTAAGGGGTGTATTAAGGAGTGAGATCGAAGTATAAACGGAAGGTTAGGTAGAAGTCGGTTTCGCATCAGTGGTGTAAAATATAGAATTGTTAGTTTAAATAAAGTATATTAAATTTATTCAAAGTGTTGGGCGGGGAAGTCAAATGTTTTGAATGTGTGGAGAATAAATTTTCAACAGTTGACGATCTATAAAATCGGGATTATCTTAAAATATTATTCTTAAATAATATAACCTACAAATAAATGTGAAGTGATTTGGAATTTATGAATAGCACTTTAAAGTGAGAGCAGTATATTGGAACTAATACATAGTAGAGTGAAACAAAAATATATATTAAGTTCTATCTCTATAATCTTGACAGCTGATATAGCTAGTGACTTTAATATAGTGTGTATTTAGAAATAATAGAAAAAGAACATTAACAGTATAATATAAAAATTCAATTTACTGAAAATAACAATAAGTAGTAATGGAAGCGAAATTAGATGAAATTATAGCTCAAATGAAAGAGTTAAACTTAAAAATAGATAAAACAGAAGAGAGAGTTATTAGTCAAATGAAAGATATAATACAGACTAATCGTCAAGAAATAGACAGTCTGAAGCTGGAAAATAAGGATCTAAAAGAAAAAGTAGAAGAACAAGAACACAAAATAAGGTTATTGGAAAATAAAAGCAGAAAAAACAATATTATACTGTTAGGGGTAGAAGAAGAAGAAAGTAATAGTACAGAACTTGAAAATGCAATCAAGGACCTTTTTTATAAAGAAATGAAAATAAAGATACATGATTCGGATATAAATTTCGCTACACGCATAGGAAAAAGAGGACAGCATGAAAGACCAGTATTAGTTGGATGCACGTCTTGGTGTTTGAAAAAAGCAATTCTGAAAAACAAGTGGATGATAAAAGACGCCAATATAATAATTAAAGAAGATTTACCTAAAGAAGTGAGAGAAGAGAGGAAAGAAATTGGTCAAGTAATGATTCAACTGAAACAAAGGGGTATGAATGTGGCTATGAGAGGAAATAAACTGTTGTATAATGGAAAATATTATGAAAAGGATGAAATGGAGTTACTGAAAAGAATGGAAATCAATACTAAAGACGATGCTAAAAATAAAAGACAAAGAAGTGAAGATGAACCAGAAGAAAGCCAGGGAAAAAGAGAAAAACCAGACTTTAGGAAAGATAGTAGAAAACAGGAAAATAATATATCAAAGGAAACAAAAGCACAAGATAAAATAACCACTTTTTTTGGGAAACCGGCTCAAGGAAGTGCACGGAAGTTAAGTTATTAAATATAAATATAGAATGCAGAGATGACGCCCGATGGAAGGCAATGGCAAACCACCATCGTATTATGCCCAGGAGGACCACGATAACGATCAAGGACAACGATTTAGACCACAGTAAAAAAAAAAACAACCACATAATATGCGGGAAACAATTCGTATAGCTACATGGAATGTAAGAAGTTTGTATCAAAGTGGAAAATTGGATAATTTAATACAAGAACTAGAACAATATGACGTTGACATTGCAGGAATTAGTGAAGTGAGATGGAAATCGTCCGGAGAAATTCAAAGAAAAGGTTACACTATCATATACTCAGGTGGTACTACACACTATAATGGAGTCGCTATAATAATAAAGAATGAACTAAAGACAAAAGTTATAGGTACAGTTTTCGATTCGAACAGAACTATTATAATTAAGATAGATACAAAACCGGTAATCACTAATATAATTCAAGTTTATGCACCGACATCTGATAGTTCGGAACAAGAATGTGAAGAGTTTTACGATAGGGTAGAAAATTTACTCGCTTTAACTAAAAACCGTGAATGTACCATCCTAATGGGAGATTTTAATGCAAAAGTAGGAGAAAATGAAGAAAAACCCGCCGTAGGGCCTTTCGGACTTGGTAAAAGAAATATAAGAGGAGATATTTTGGCAGAATTTGCAAACAGGAATGATCTTATTATTACTAATACATGGTTTCAGCAGCCTGCTAGAAGATTATATACATGGAAGGCCCCGGGTGATACCGTTGAGAAAATTATTAGAAACCAAATTGATTACATCATAATTAGTGGTAGATACAAGAATGCAATCAAATGGGTCAAAACTTTTCCGAGTGCTGACATTAATTCTGATCATATACTTTTACTAGCAAAATTTAAAATTAAACTAAAAACGGTAAAAAGAAACGAAAAAAGTAAAAGTGTGGATAGAGAGAAACTTAAAAATGAAAATATTAAGAAACAATTTCAAGAAAAAGTTGAACAGCATTATCAAATGTCAACGGACAGTTCTAAGAAAATAAATTTGGATGATAAAACAGAAAATTTTATAAATGCTCTTAACACAGCAGCAAAAGAAGTATTAGAAAAGGATGAAAACAACGAAAAAAGAAAGGAATGGATGACAGAGAAAATACTTTGTTTAATGAAAGAAAGAAAGGCACTTAAAAATAATCCAGCCCAATACAAAATAAAAAACAAACAAATTATAGCAGAGATAAAAAAAGCAAAACAAGTGTGGCTAGATATAAAATGCCAGAATATTGAAATATATGAAAGATTAAAAGACCCAAGCAAATTACACAAAGAAATTAAAAATATGTGCGGAATATATCGTAAAACCAATAAAGCAAATTTAAAAAGTAAAGAAGGAAAAGTGCTATCAAGTAAATCGGAAATAATTAGTAGATGGGAAGAATATACCCGTGAATTATTTAGAGATGAAACCCGCAAACCATTAAAAGATGATAGGAACGAAGATTCTTTCAAACTCTCTATATTATTTGAGGAAGTGGAAACAGCTGTTAAAGATATTGCAGATCGTAAGGCATGCGGCGAAGATGGAATTTTTGGAGAGTACTTAAAAAATCTAGACATGAATGGTATGAAGAAATTGTGGAAATTATGCAACGAAATGTATGAAACAGAAAAAATTCCGAAGATTTTGTGTAAATCAACCTTTATATTGCTTCCAAAAAAAGCCAGTGCTAGCGAGTGTTCAGAGTACAGAACTATTAGTTTAATGAGTCATATAGTAAAAGTTTTGTTAAGAATTGTTTTAAGAAGAATACAGACAGTTATACAAGACGAAATTGGCTATACTCAAATGGGCTTTAAGAAGGGAACTGGTACACGTGAAGCAATTGTAAGTTTAAATCTATTAGTAGAACGTGCTATTGAAAATAATTTGAGAGTATATACATGTTTTATTGATTATGAAAAAGCATTCGATAGTATATCTCACAATAAATTATTTAATATTCTAAACAGTCTGGATATTGACAAAAAATTAATAAGAATCCTAGAAAACTTATATTGGAATCAAACGGCGAAAGTCAGCACTAGTTTTGGAAATACATGTGACATCAGTATAGAAAAAGGCGTAAGACAAGGGTGTGTACTATCTCCCATATTATTTAATATTTACGCGGAAAGAGTAATGAACGAAGCTTTAAGTGAACTTAACATTGGTATAAAAGTAAACGGCAAAATATTAAATAATTTAAAATATGCTGATGATACAGTGCTAATAACATCTTGTGAATCTGACTTACAAATTATACTAGATAGGGTAACCGATATCAGTGAATTATATGGTTTAAAAATGAATACAAAAAAGACTGTCTGTATGATCTTCAGCAAAGAATTAACTCAACCGGTTCTTAATATAACATGCAAGAATTCAAAACTAAAACAAGTTAATCAAATACACTATTTAGGCAAATTGTTTACGTCTAATAACGATCAACTAAATGAAATTAAAAAACGCATAGCCGTCGCGAAAACAAATTTTGTAAAGCTTAAAAGTTATCTAACTAATAGAAAGTTATGTTTCAAAAACCGTTTAAGAATGCTTAAAACGTATGTGTGGTCAACGCTACTCTATTCATGTGAAACTTGGACGATTAAAAACATAAGTGAAGCCAAATTGCAGGCTTTTGAAACATGGTGCATCAGAAAAATGTTAAAAATAAAGTGGACGGACAAATTAAAAAACGAGGATGTGTTTCGTAGAGTTGGTTATAAAAGGTGTTTATTAACTACAATTAAGAAAAGGATATTACAATACTTTGGTCATATTTGTAGAGGAAGAGAATATGAACTACAAAGATTAATTATGTGTGGTAAACTGGAGGGACATGTTTCGAAAGGTAGGAAGAGAATCACATGGATAGCGAACTTAAAAAAGTGGACAAATTTAAAATCTTTTAGTGATCTAAAATCGACAGCTATAGACAAAGTGAAGTGGAAAAACGTGGTTTCCAACATCCTGTAAAGGATAAGGAACTTTATGATGATGATTAAGGAGTAAAATTTTTTATTTTGCCCAAAAACCAACTTAAGCTCGCAAAATAAAGCCACACTGCCTGTATAAGCAAATACACTATATTGTCGGCAGGGTTTTGGCACTGCGACCCGGGTTTTTTAGATTGTTGTTATTTTTAAATGAAATGTTAATGTCGAAACGTTTAAACAAATTCTTTAGGTAATAACAATTATTATTAATGAAAGGTAAAGAGTAAAATTTTGAAAGTGAATTAGTCTCTAAGGGTATTAGGGAAACGTTAGAGCTAACTCGGTTTTTGTCAAAATATTTATTATAAATCTGTTTAATGAAATCAACTGGAAAATCATTATTTATACCTAACTGGATAATCGTTCGTAATTCTAATAAAAAATTATGTTTATTTAAAGGATAATTGAATAGTCTATGAAAAGCACTATTAAAGAAAGCAATTTTATGTTCTTTAGGATGATTCGAAGAAAAAGGTATACAATGATCCGTGTGGGTGTGTTTACGAAATATTTTAAAATCAATATAACCATTAATATTACGTGAATAAAACAAAATGATAATCGTTAATTACGTTAATTATGAATACTACTCTGTAATTGGGCATTTTGCCTGTTGAGTACGTTCAATAAATAAATAAATAAAAAAGGACACGATTTTATAAAGAGTTTTGATACAAGTAAATAGTCTATACTCATATTTAAACAGGACATAAAATTGAGTTTTGGTCATAAAATATATACTATCAATAAATACTTAATACTATTTAAAAATAAAATCAAATTATACTTCTAAGTCCATAAACATAAAAAAAAATGCAAAATTTATGAGACTCTGTCCAATAGTTAACATGAACTGTATAATTGGCACAACATAATGGGCTGAACTGAAGCCAACATAAAAGAAATTAATGAGAGTTACAGCAGGCAAAGTACGCAACGGAGTCTCAAAGATACCGCGTTAGTAGTTAAGGGTTAAATCTATTTTTGTGAGCGCATTGAGAACTAAGTAAATGTAATTGGATGAAATTAGAAACATTATTTTCAGTTTCTATATTTATTTTAGAATTTCACGTAACATTTTCATGACGTCGTGGAACAATTTTTACGTTAGTAATCGCACGTTTGACAACCGAATTATTGTAAAATCACTAAATAGTGAAATGTTACTTATAAATTAATACAGATTTGGACTTTTTTTAAATCCGAAATTATTTCTTCATATATATTATGTTACGTCATATCTCCAGCATTTGTGAGTCGATCTCATTGATTCTTTTTCTTTTCAATAGGGCCTACATTCAGAATGGTTTCACATCATTTTTACTTAAATAGGCTCACCAGCTTTTTTTAGTAAAGTATTAACATATTAACGAAGAAGATGAGTAATAATTTGTAAACGACATATTGCAAAACTACTAAAATAAAAAAAACTTTTCAGAAAAATTGAACCCCCTTCAAAAAAGACCACTATAACAAAGTCTTGAGGTCGGCGTCAAGTTAATAGAAGTACAGATTTTATACATAAAACGTTATAGTAATTAAATTAAAAAATTTGTTATATTACGCTTTTTAATGTTTTTTAAGGAGGTTCAATTTTTTTGATTTTTTTTGTGTATTTAAAGTAACACAACTCAGTTTTATAATAAATTATAAAAATATATTTCAAACCGAACCTGGAATTCGTGCTTTTTTCAAACACTCTTAAAATTTCAATTATTCGACTTGATTATGTGAAAACTAATAAGAAATAAGTTTGTCGTATTTTTTTTTAATTTTCAAGGAAGATATCTTTCTTTATAAATTATCACACAGATAGCTTTCATTCATTTATCTAATCAATGCATCAATTGCAATGTAATTTATTTATTCAATTGTCCGTTACATATATATTAACATTTGCACGTCTGTTATTAGATACTAATTATTAAAAAGTTCCAATTTATTATACAATATTGTGATTGAAATTTGCAACTGTGCATTTTATCAGCTCACGTGTAAGGACACAAGAAGACTATCAATTTATAATTATCAAGAAAATGTTAAATAAATGAAGGTACATTAATGTTTAATTATTAGTAATTACCGGCGTTAATGTCGACGTATCTTATCTTAACCCGATAGTATCTGAATAAAAAGTATCCTATTACTTTACTAACTGATAGTGTAGCTATCAAGTTTTATTAAAATTATTCCAGTAATTCAAGAATGAAAGCTGATACAGAATTATTCTAAAAACACGTTATTCCGTACACAAAAAAAGATTGTCCTGTACAATTATACATATTAGTGTTGATTAAATCACTGACTGGTGAATTAATTGCCGCAAACACTTGAAAAACGTTTTTTTTTTTTTTTAAATAAACCAGATAACATATTTGTTGATTTACAACAGTTGTATTAATCCTATGCTTGAGAAATCTGAACACTGACTAATTGTTCCAACGTATGTAAAATCTAATTTGATTCTGCAGAATGGGTTTTCTCACAATAAATTATATCAAGGAACGTAAATACTCGTCAACCAATCACAAAGCAGGATTGTTTTTTCCTTATATATTCTTGCATTAATTTAAATTCACGAAATTTTAAATCAGGGGTTATCTCGTTCCGTTGGATAGTAATGAGTGAATGATGTCATCCAGCGGACCTGTCAATTGATATTGCATGGTTAATAAAAATATGACCGTATACCGTGGGATTCACAGACGATCACGTGATTATACTAAACTGGAATATTGCACAATATTACATATTTTGTTACGAAATTTTTACACTAATTTAATGGGAAATCACATAAAATACATTAAAACTACATAAGTGTATGTAATTATACTTTACTTTGTGTATAAATACCAAATTTGTTTAATTTCACAGCGAAAGTCCAAGTTTTTATACAGTTCTTGTAAAAATAAATAATAATGAACAATTACCTAGAAAATTGAGCGAAAGTTGTTTGGGCCGTGTGCCAAATGTACACTGCGAGCACTGTAAAGTGTGACGTGAATTTAGTATAATGCGAAGCCGTTCCTTTATAGTTAGTTATACTGGTTACTGTTTAAAACGGAACGCAGTACAGTATACTATCATCGACGTTTTTTGATGTTAAAAGTTTAGTTGCAAAAGCCATGTCTGCAAGATAACGAGAAAATATTTTATAAAAATAATTAGGTTATAAATTTAATTTTGATGCAATTGAATATTTACTCATAGATGCACGATTATAAATTTCTTCAGTTACTTTCATTTCATACATAATATTTGTTTCACACTGCAATAAACACAATTTCTTTAAATTTTCAATGTTTGTTTTAACGGCCGGTATTTTTAAATGACAATATTCAAGTGGAAGCTGTTAAATTTCTGAACGCTGTTGATCACGTGATCAAAGCACAGAGCACTTTACCTCGAAAACACCAGTGTTCCCGGTAGAAAAATGGCGACGATTTATAACGTCATATATTTCCCTAGGATACTGCGACTGTATACCTGTCAGTCTATAACGGAACGAATTTCTCCCCAGTAAGAGCACTGAAAAGTGCCAATATACACATTGGTACACGGCCCAAGATAGGCTAGATAAGTATGCGTTGTTGCCAGATCGTTTCTGTCCGAGTCCGTGAATGTATACTTTTCTATAAATTGTTGAACTTTCAATTCAATTCAATTTATTCCTTAGAAAAAAAATGTATACATATATAATATAACCGTTATTTATAAATTATTAGACGGTCAAAATGTTTTCTTATTTTTTTTTAAACTCATATCAAATGCGTTGAAAGACTGTCAATTTTTTTAAAGTTTCTGACTGTTAGTTCTCTTTTTATAAAAAAGAAACTGGTTCTGAACTACAGAGATCGTATACAATCAATGTTAATTATCCAATTTTTAATTGAATTTATCTCGGATTATATACGGCCGATCGATTTCAAATTTTCAGGGTCGTTGTATTATCATGTTCTTAATAAGTATATAACAATGAAGAATTTTCTGACGGTGTGCCTTAACTATCTTAAACTATTTTATATTATTATCTGTTGTATTTCTTACAACTAATATTTAATCATATTTTAATTGTATATACGTATTATATCCCTATGTCGGAATAGACAATTTGGGAATAAATGCATAATAAATTATTATTATTACTAAGGTTTTTTTATTTTTTAACGGGAAATTGGACAATTCAAATATAGTTAAACTGAATAAAAAATTGCGACGTTTCGTTAAAGCTTTTTAACTTCTTCAGGCACAACTGAAATATTTAAAAATACAAATTAGTTAATGAAATAAATATTTTTTTTAAATAGAATTGAAATAATACCTTTAACTAGTTAACCATAACAGTAATAAAATTTAGATATCTATAATAATACAGATATTTACTTCAACAAATATTAAATAGTAAATATTTAAACGAAATTTAAAGGTATTATATCAATTCAATTTAAAAAAAAATTATTTATTTCATTAACTAATTTGTATTTTTAATCATTTCAGTTGTGCCTGAAGAAGTTAAAAAGATTTAACGAAACGTCGCAATTTTTTGGTTTAGTTTAACTATATTTGAATTGTTCAATTTCCCGTTAAAAAATTAAAAAAACTTATTAATTATAATGGACGTGAACAATATTGAGAATTATTGTTACTATTACAATAAACTGGCCATTGTTAAACAGGTTTTTTTAAGGTTTAGCCTGCCTTTGATTTGGTTTCCTTAAGGCTGTCGGAACGCTCTGAATTTTGTTTGTGCTGAGAGGGGCGAGGTAGGCAAAAGACATATTGTGGGTGTGACCTTCTTTAGCTCTGTCTCGTTCAAATCATCCGCACGTTTCAATTTTTGGCTAGTGTCAACTACGAGGCTAAAATTTTTTTTTGCAAGAGTGTCGCTGTCAATTGATTACTCTAATTTTGGGAAATATTTTGAAGATTTAAAAAAGTTTTCCGAAAAAAGAAGAGTCACTTTAGGTTTGCGATGGAACAGTTTTGTGAAATAAGTAGGTCTGAATAAGGTCATAGTTAGTGTTGGGCATAATCGATACATTTCAATAATCGAATGAATCGAAATAATCGGTTTTTATAATCGAATGATCATTCGAATTATCGATTATGAATGATTTGAATTATCGATTATGAATGCGGCCCGCAAAACCTGTGGATTCGGCCCGCGATATCGATACGATATATTATATTTTTATTAAAAAATAAATAAGTAAATAGTAAAATAAATAATACATATTACAAATAAGGTACAATAAAATATTTTAATATTTTTAAAAAATTCTTACAGAACTTTAACCATACGCGTTTGTATGAATAAAATATTGTTTACTTTATATTTAAAAAATTATTGTAGTATGTCTAGTCTAGTTATTACGCATTGGTTTTGATTTTATTACGTTCTTTTTTTTTGGCCCGCCAAAAAAATCGGGAATATCAAATTGGCCCGCCTACGAAAAACTTTGGGAGCCCCTGGTTTAAACAAACGAAAGCACCCCCACCTCCAGTGCAACAGACTTCTCAATGTGTGCAGATGCAGAACCGAATGATATATCATTCATAATCGACAATCGACATACATACATTTCATATTTCACAATCGATTCAACTGAATGATATCTCGCTAAGCATAATCGAATCAAGTGAATGATATGATGATATCTCGGTTGCCATAATCGAATGATGTATGATAATTCATAATCGACAATCGACATAGTACTGTGTCGGGATTAATAGTTAATACAAAACACATTAATAATGGAATCGCTGATATGATTTAATACAAAAATGAAACGAATTCTTTATTATTATAAATTAATTATAACTGATAGATTTGTATTTAAAAAAACAATATAATCTAAATTTTTGGGTGAGAGTCTGTTCCTCCTTGCATTAGTAATGACACCAGTTTTTGAAAATATCCTTTCGGAAGGCACGGAGGTAGCTGGCGCACAGAGAGATTTTTTATGAAGCTCGTATAATTCAGGAAACAAATTTTTGTTTTCTGATCAAAAAATAAGGGGATTGGAAGAGCGAGATATATCGGGCATTGACAAATATTGTTTTATGATTGCAACGGCTTTTGTAGTAATATAGTGACAGTGAATAATAAGTAATAAGTTAATAACCGGTCACTATGAGAAATGTATGTACCGTATTTACACGTAAACTCAAAAGATACGCCGCCGCTCTAACTTTAAGTAATGCAGTCAATGACTGGTCTACTGGAGTCTGGGAGACTGGAATGCCAAAACAGTACAACAAAGTACAAACGAAAGTACCCCCACTCTTCAGTGCACGCAAATGCGTAAACCGAATGATATAATATGATATATGTCGGGATTAATTCACATACATTTCATATCTCACAATCGATTGAAGTGAATGATATCTCGCTAACAATAATCGAATCAAACGAATGATATCTCGGTTAACATAATCGAATGATCGATTATTCGGCCATAATCGAAATATTTCGATTATATCATTCATAATCGCCCAAGACTAGTCATAGTGTGACATTGAAAACGTGTGTTTTTTTAGCACAATTAATGCCAACTTGTTTCTAGTAAATCGTACATAAATTGCAAAAGTAGTCCATTAGAGACCTAGATTTGTCCTTTATCTTCGTTATAGAGAAAGAATTTTTGCACTATGTTGACGAAGAAGTCTACAATCAGTTGACAGCCGAAGCTCTATTTTTGGCTTAAATTTAAAGCGTTCCGACAGCCTTAATATAAACTCAATTGAATGTACATTTCTGAATAATACATATTTGTAAGACATTTAATATGCAGCAGATGATTCCCTTTCCAACACGCATAACTTTAAAATCTGCATCCCTCATCGATTTCTTTTTTGTCTCCGATCAACCCTTGGTTGTAAATTGTAGCGTTGACCATTTATATTCTATCACCGACCACAAACCTATATTTTGCACTTTGAATTTTTCTAAAGCTGAGTTGCAAGTATAATACTTTTAGGGATTTTAAGAACACCAATTGGAGTGACTTCACTAATGATGCCCAATTAGCAAATTGAAATTAAATTATAAAAAAATCCAGTATCGATAGTAAAATTCAGCGTCTAAATTCAATTTTTACATATTTGTTAAATAAGCATTCATCTGCGAACATAAGCATGAGCCCTGGATTACCCCGGCCATCAAAATCATGATGAAACTTCGTGAAAAGGCCTTACTTGTACACAAAAGAACGAAACGTAGCAGCAAATGACTATTCTGTAAGTCTCTTCGTAATTACACCACGGCTGCTATCCGACGAGAAAAACAAACATTCATCTCTTATTGCAACATTAACAGTAAATATAGTTCGCAATTATCGCATAACATGAAACATTTAGAGATAAATCAAAATGGTTTTCACGGTACAATTAGAATAATGTGGCGACTTTAAAGTAAGCGTTAATAAAGCAGTTCGTATTTATAAACACCCACTGCCACATATTGAAGATATTTTTATGAAATTAGAAGGCGGTTTTCACAATTTCAACTCATCTTGCCTCCGCTCCTGGAATTTTTCAGAAAATCATGGAGACATTGTTGTCCTGGACAGAAGATGTATGCTTTTTCGATGATATTTTAATGACAGCTGAAACACGACAACTCCATTTAGAAAGGTTGGAGAGCGTATTTAATATTTTTAAAAATAATTGGTTGACTATTGAGAAAAGAAAATGTAATATTTGGGTCATACTTTCAAATCAAATTTAATTAAGCCTCGAATTATTAATAATCAGTCAAATCAAGTAAAAAATTATAGGGAAAAGAGAAATTACGAATTTCATATCGACGATTCAGTCGTTGTATAAGATCATAGAAAAATAAATAATGTTGAATGTTGTCCTGTAATTATAACAAATAAACTCGGTTCTCAAATCTATAAAATTAAAACGAAATCTGATAATTTAGAATGAGCTAGCCACGTTGATCAGATTTGATATTTCACTTATAAAACATTTCTGAAAATTGTAAAAATAATATTATTGTTATCATCCATAATTTTTTAAGTTTAAAATTAGCAGGAAATTGGACAATATTAAAATTTATAACCAATTTAGCGACGTTTCGCTTTATTTATTTATTAAATAAACCGAAACGTCGCTAAATTGATTATAAATTTTAATATTGTCCAATTTCCTGCGAATTTTAAACTTGTAAAAATAATTTGTCTGATGGCGAAGACACTACTGACAAAAAGAATTTAAGTAACGAAACTAATCTGAATCTTGTTCCCGATGAAAATTCCAGTGTAACAGGAATTCTTATTGAAAATCTAAAAGAATTGTTAGGCCTCGCGATAGATTTTATAAATTTTAATATTGTCCAATTTCCTGCTAATTTTAAACTTGTAAAAATAAAGTTTTGTAAATAATTAGTCGATTATTTATTGTGCGTAATTTAGGTTTGGTGTTTGGCGGTGAAGCAATAGTTTGAAAAATAAACTTTATGAAAGAGCGAAAGCATTCTTCGTTTAGCTTTATTTGTGTTTGACACTTCCTATTTGAAGTGTCTGTCGACCACCAGCAATGAACTATTAAATTCATTATCAATATTTGAACCACAATAAATTATTACAGTCACTGCCTACTTATGAGGTCCTTATGTGTGGTCATATTGCGCATTAAGTTGACCTGCTTAACAATATAATTAAACGCATTACGCCAGTGAACAACACACAGTGTAAAACCTGATATCAATGTGACATTTGTATAGTAATTTAACTAGGACAGACTCTTTGAAAAACCAAAAATTTACACGCACTGGTGGGAATCTATATCAGCATGGTCAATTTAATCAGCATATTTTATTGATGTATTTGTTATGTCTTGTAATAGTGTCAAAAGGACAATTATGTTATGTAAGTAATTTTGTAGGATATTTTAAAAAATTTAGACAGCAATAAGGAAAGTTATTATTTACAATTTAACAGTACCTAATTTGAATGTTCACATACCGGTGACAAACAGTAACAATTTGACGATTGCGAAGTTTTGGATTCGATCAACTTGCTTTTAAAACTTTAAAACTCACGAACACAAATACGGGTGGAAAACATTAAATGTGACAAATTGAATACCCAGCGTCCATTTTCTTTAAATTCTCACTATGCAATAATTGATGCAGTTTAAAAATTCGTGCTTCCATTTAGAAATCGACGATATTATGCGAAATGTAACAAATATTAAAATATTACACAATGTTATCTTTCAAACCGCTTTTAATGGACATAATTTTCTAGTATAATATATACAAACTATAAACTTTCAATATATTCTACAAACGAAAATATTTTTCAATATTAAATGTATTGCAAGGGCCTCTTTAGACCTGCAGTTTATATATTTATAAGTAAATATGACGTAGTTTAATAAGTATGTAGTGTACCAGTTTCTTCAGTAGCCCCTAAATTAAAATCATTTTTCGAGCCTATGTGCATTTTTCCAAATAAATGTATTTCGGTAGTAGTGTAAATTTTGACGAACAATTAAGAAACACGATCTGCCTGGTACATTCATATGCAGCGTTTGGCCGACGAAGGGGCAGCTATTGCACCTATCGCGTGTACGAGAGAGCAAGTGTTTCACGGCGTGCTTTTTCAGATCTATAGTTTACTGTTTAGCCATATTGTATAGGTGAATACGACGTAATTTAATAAGTGTATGGTTATAGTTATTTCATTTACTTATAAAAGTAAATCGTTGATATTTAAATTATAATTTATATCTATAGTTTAATCATGATAATATGAATTTTATTCTGCCTATGTATAGATGAATACGTCGTAGTTTAATAAGTATGTAACTATAGTTCTTTCATTTACTCACAAAAAGTAAATCGTTGATACTTAAATTGTGATTTATATGTGCAATAAAAAACAGTGCGAAAGGAGATTAGAAATTTAAAAAATCTATAAGCAAGAATAATTCATAATAGCTGCATACAACCCAAAGAATTGCAGCGTGTGCTACCGTTCTAGGAAGTAAAAATTCGAAACTGCAAACAGTGTTTCTGTAGAAGTTAGTATTGTAAATATAATTAATTTAAAAATTAGAAAATGTGTGCAATTAATTTTTGAAAAGTGTAAAAACTGTGATGCTGATTTGTAAAAGAAACATGTGTATTTAAACAATTATAATAAAGACTTTTATGATTAAGATCTAACTGTACTTCTGTACAAGTCAATATTGTTAATAAAATTTAAAAGTGAAAAAATAACATGAACAATTCATCTCAATACTGTAAAAATTGTGGTGCCAGTTCATTAAAGAAACTTGTGAAATTAAGCAATGATAAAAATTGCGCGAGGACTAAGAGAACAAACAATAATATTCTATCCAAATAACAATTGATAGTGAAATTATATGTATGTGTTGTTGATCAATGTATTAAAATCATAGTTTTTGACGGCATGATACATTTTTTCCTCTTTAACTGGAAATCTGTTTCCCAGCTTAGAGTAAAACTAGTTATTTTTCCATTACTTATATAAACTTACTGCCGAATTTTTAATATAATGTGTCCTATATTTCTGACGTGAAAGAAAAGTAAAAATTACGTATTCCCGAACTGTTGGCATGGATATGACATTTGGATTGTTTGAGAACCTATGTCTATTAGCAAAGTTGATTACAAACAGACTCTTTTTATTAGATTCATTTCCATATAAAAATAAACAGTTGATATTTAAATTATGATTCATATTTGCAATTAAAAAACAGTGCGAAAGGATATTAGAAATTTAAAAAATCTATAAGCAAGAATAATTCATAACAGTTGCATACATATCAGCCAATGCATTGAAACGTGTGCTACCGTTCTAGCGAGTAAACATTCAAAATTGCTTGACAACGCTTCTGTAGAAGTTAGTATTATAAATATAATTTTAAAATTGAAAAATATGAATAAATCATTTGTAATCTGTAAAAATGGTGATGCTGATTTGTAAAAAAAAACATGTGTACTTAAACAATTATAACTGAGATCTTTGTGTTTAAGGCCTAGCCGTACTTCTTTACAAGTTATTATTGTTAATATAAAATTGAAAAACATAACATGACCAATTCATCTGAAAACTGTAAAAATTGTGGTGTCAGTTCGTTAAAGAAACTTGTGTAATTAAACAATGATAAAGAGACTATAATGTCTAAAATCGGAAAGCTCAATGAACGTAGGAATTTATTGTATAAATTAAACAAAACGAAACCACTTGCGATTACTGTTCAAAACATTTTTTTATTTACAAAACGTTTCGACCAAATTTTGGTCCTTTTCAATTTATTAAAATATAGGACCAAAATTTGGTCGAAACGTTTTGTAAATAAAAAAATGTTTTGAACAGTAATCGCAAGTGGTTTCGTTTTGTTTAATATTCTATTACTGTTGGTAGAGTCAATATTATTAATTATTGTATAAATTGTTGAATATAATATTTTCCAAACAAACGATTTATATTGGGCAATATTAACAGGTTAACTTCCATGGCGGTCGTATACGACCGCTTTGTCATAGTGCTCATTTGCCATGGCGGTCGTATACGACCGCTGAAACACATCGTTGTATTATATTATTTTCTGTGCTAGCGGTCGATCTTTTACTTGCTTCGACTATGACGTACGACCGCTATGGCATAGAGGCCTAGCACACTATATGCATTTTTTTAATATCTGATATAGGGCTGTACCAAAATGAACGAAAACTTTGTATTTAAGTTTTTATTATGAAAATGAAAAAACAAATATGATATTACTCACTGTGAATACAAAAAATAGAAAAATTAATTATTTTTTATGAATGATATTAAAACAGGCCAAACAAAAGTGGGGCTGATTTTCACAATCCTGGCAGTAGGTGACAACTTTCTTTACATGATTTTTCGATATTTCTCCCTGCATTTTTTTACTGTAGCACCCCTTACAATATTTTCTCATTTTGTTAAATACTCCTTCTTTTTTTAGTAATGAATGTGTTTGAATAGACTTTTTGGATGGTGTTTCTGCTATTACGTCTTGTCTGTCACCTTCTCGTATAAGAAGTGATCTGATAACGTGCTCTCGAAATTCTGTAATTGATATTTTTTTGTGGGCAAGTTGATTATAGATTATATGTGCATTGACAATACAAGTACCTAGAAGAAATTCTATTGCGAGTTTTCTATACCATTTGAGGGATTTTCTCAAGGGGGAATTATAACTTGACATCTGGCCTCATTATAATCAATTATTGCCTGAGGCTTTTTCACTACACCGATAAACCGTGGAATATCCACAGTTTCAGTAGTATGTTTTGTTGTAATAACAAGCACATCTCTTTTGTCTCGCCATTTCATTATACAAATACCTCTTTCGTTTTCCATTCCAAAAATTTCCCCTTTTTTTAATTTTTTTATAATCACCTCTTTGGGGTTCCCGAGCTTAAGATAACGTGCCCCGCGGGGGCGATCGGATACGGGGATTAGTATATGCACCGGGAACGTCCAGCTTACCAGACAGTTCAACACTCAATGACGAGGCATGTTCGTCATCTGGTTAAACCTGATCCAATTCATGTAAGAACCATACAAAACGCGGGTCGTTAAACGGCGCAACGAACCAGAGCTCAGTCCAAGTTCTTTTAGGAACTGCTCGCTAGCAGCGCACCATACATCACGCCAAGATATGGTGATCGAGGAAAAGACCAGCTGTTCGCCTATTAGACTCAGGTCCCGAGCAACAAGTTCGGCAAGACCAGGGCAATCCCGGTACTTAGCCACTTTGTCGCCATGGGCCAAATCGAGGACTCTTTCCGACGATACAATCTGCGCATCTATGACCACCGCCCGGTTCTCTCGGGCAATAATCAAGTTGGGCTTGCGGATACCTATCGGGGTGTGGAGGATGCTATCCCTCCACACCACCCATCCTTTCTGCTTCAGTTTATTACCGACTTCCCGCACCACCGCATCATGTCGCAGAACACGACCTCCATGGGTACGATGACACGACTGAACGACATGCGCTGCAGTTTCGGTCAATTTCGGTCAATCAATGGCCGACTCCTAGAGGTGCGAACCCGAGTGGGTAGTGCATTGATCCTAACATGGTGATACTGCACGTAGTCTCTTCCAGGTACAGAGGACGAGCCGGCGTCAACCCAGTGAGTGCTAAGAGCACTCTTGGGTGACTCCTTCAGGCCTCGACCGTCGTTGGAAGAGTGCAGCAATCGAGCCATGGCTGTTGCATAGGGAGGTTTAGTTAGTTTAACTAACTCATCCTTAAGCCGGTTTCTGTCCTGCTCAGACTCTTTAAGCCTCACTCCCTCGAATTGGACCCCCAGGTAACACCAAAAGTCATTGAGACCAATAGCGGGCAAAGGCACAAGGGAACCTTCCACGAAAAAATCGAGGTCAGTCACAACCTTGACCTTCTTATCCCGCTCCGACGCCACCTGAGAGAGAACGCCGGATTTCTCTGGGTTCACCTTGAGTCCGCTGTGCAGTAGGACGGAGGTAAAGCGACTCAACGCGCTTTGCAGTCCCACAGCTGTTGAGCTAGACAGCCAAACGACATCGGCGAACGCGACTGCATTGATGAAAGCACCACCAACGCGAAAGCCAATGTCCTTAGAAAGTGCTTGTAGTGCCTCGTCCAAGACGAGATTAAAAAGCAACGGAGAGAACGGGTCGCCTTGCCTGACCCCCCCCGCCTACCAGAACGTGTCCCTTCTGACTGCAACCTGGAATCTCCAAGATGGTACGGGCGTCAGCATAGAGCGCCACCATGTACTCCACGAATGGAGCAGGAGCGCCGACGCGTCTTAAGGCGTTCGATATTGCGTCCCTGGAGACAGTATCGAAAGCTTTCGATACGTCCAAGGACGCAACATGGAGAGTGCCACAGTGTCGTCGGGATTCAAACATAGACACTTGGAGGATGAACAAGTTCTCTGTCACTCCGTCAGTCTTCACGAATCCACGCTGACGCTGATCAACAATCTCCGAGGCCTGGAGACGGTTAGCCAGAATACGATGAATGTGTCGTATGATCACCGAGTCAATCGAAATTGGACGGTAATCGCCGGGACTAGTTGGCTTCTCCTTCTTAGGGATAATCACCGTTCTAGTTAAGGTCAAGGAGCGGAGCAGCTTCCCGCTCACGAGAACAACGTTAAAGAGAATCGCCTTTATCAATGATGGTACCACTGCCCATCTGCGAGCCGTGATTCCGTCGGGTCCTGGGCCGGTGTTGCCCTTAACCTGGTTATCCTCAATCTCTGCCACAGAAATTGGATCCCACATGCGCTTCAGCTTTTCGTTGGGCTGTACTGGGATACTACGAGCTACAACAGGAGCAGAGGGAGTCTCAAAGAGAGACCTCCAATACTCCTGGACCACCCTCCTCGTCAGTGTTGAGGCCCAGTACAGCCCTCGCTGCAGCTCGCCAACTCCTACCAAAGAGTGACTCTACCCGTGCGTAATCACGCCTTCTCTTATTAACGCGTGACTTCGTCTCTACTTCCTTAGGCCTGCGTCGCTTTCGGAAGAAACCATGAGGTCGGCGATCCGATGGACCAATGGGGAAGATATCCCCGACCCATCTCGCGATGTGGTCAGATACATCCTCCCCGAGGACAGACAACTTCGCCAATTTACGAAGCTGGTCCGTCTCGTACCTGAGACCATCCTCCAAACCCCCAAGGAGGGAAAGGATTTCAGCCTCAAGTGGCCCTGTACGTTCTAATACAGGGACTCTAGACGTTGTCGCCGTTGGTGTCAAAGGGGCCGGAACCATTTCCGCATCCGCAACAGCTTCAGCCAGCATCGTCTGGTACACCGCCTTTTTCCGTGCACCTTTAATACTGTCCACTGTCCGATGCGGAAAGCGTTCAACCAAAAATAGGTGGATAAACCGGACACTCTTCTTCACACCCTCACTCTCGGACAAAGCAAGGAGACGCATCTCCTCTTCAGACCAACGAGTGTTGGTTCTTCCTACTACGATCGCAGCATTAGCTTCCACGAGGTGCCCTTTCACTTTATGCAACCCCAGTCCTGTCTTAGTGGTGAATGCGCGATTGCACAGTTCACATACATGAATGTTCGTGACACCTAGTCCGCCAGCAGTTCTACCGGGAGGTAAACACAGTGGTGTCTCCCTCTCTTTTCTCAAATTATTATTTTCGTTTGGGCTGATAGGTGAGTGGGTTTGTACCGGGATGGCAACCCGATACACCCAACCTTGTTGACTGTTTGCTTTTAAACCGACCCGCCTGGCATTCACCGGAGGCCATCAACGTATCCGCCTGGGACGCGAAGCAGGCTCCGCCACCAGAGGACCTCGAGGTCTAGGCAATCCCCGAGGGATACACCTATGTCCTTCGGAAGTGCCTCGTTAATGACGAGGTTAAAAAGCAAATGAGACAACGGGTCGCCTTGCCTGACACCCCTGCCTACCAGAACGTGTCCCTTCTGACTGCAACCAGGAATCTCCAAGATGGTACGGGTCTCAGCGTAGAGCGCCACCATATACTCCACGAATGGAGACTTCTACGTAATCTCCTGGTACATTAATAGTTCTATTTCTTAGTTTCCTTTCAATTGTTGAGTGCATTGAATCACATTCCATTTGTGTGTGTCCACGTTCTAAATATTTTTGAATTATGGTAACTTTTCTTGAAACGGCTAAATTAATTAACGCGTTTGATAAAATGCAATTACGGTTTTGGCACGTACAACCGTCATTGTAGAATGTATAGGTAATGCTAATTCTTTCCGTCGTTTCTATTGATTCATGGTCAGTTATGATAAACTTACATATAATTGAGGCGAAAACATTAGCTTTCACTTTCGTGCCATAGGTAGCAATAACCGTCTTTAGTTTTGTTATTATATATTGTGAAATTGTGTACGGCGATCTTAGTTTTAAAATAAAGTGAAGACATAATCAGACTGCCTGCATATCCATAGTAAAAGTTTTGTGATTATCGTCGCTAATCATGTCTCGATATTTTTCATTTCTCCCCTCCTCCTTTTTTATGACGTGAATGTTATATAAATCTTCGCTCACACTCGTCCTTTTTTGGAGAATATAAACTGAGATTTAAGTCTTCGAAAATGTGAGCGAATTAAGTAATTGACTGGGGTCTCTCATTTAATTTTGGACACCAATCATTTGCGTAGAAATTATATAGCTCCATTTCAGATGTCCAGTTTGGCTCAAGGTGCAGTTTAGAAGACGCCTTCCTACAATAATGGGATTCAAGTTTTGCAAGTGATTCAAAAAATTCTCTGACGCGTTCCTTCCTGGCGTTATTCTCTTTTCTACTTACAACTTCTTTTACACTGTCTGTATTATATTTCTGTTTCTTTTCCGATTCTATACCCAAATTCTTTATCCAGTTATGTATTGTCCATGGTTTCACTGCTAATGTATTTGAGAACATTTATTTGCACACTCTCAATTTTTGACCACCCTTTTCAAAAAAGTAATTAATGGTTCACGTTCTTTGGGAGCTACTTTCATTTTTCCGGTGACCTTTTTATGGGTTCTGTTTCCACTAGCAAATTTACTTAAATTTTTTTGTTTTCATGACATGTTCTAAAATATTATTCCTCGTATTTCTTAAGCCTGTCATCTTCTAAGAGCGTTGTACATTTTAGTTTGCAGATTTTGTCTAAATTGTCACATTTGCACCTATTTCGCATTTTTCTTTTGTCTTTTTTTATTTGATAATTCCATCCATTCCCTTCTTTTTTCTTCTCAAGGTATTCATTCCCTTCATCTCTGTTTTTTCTTTTTTTTTAAAATTTCGACCAATCGTTGGTATCAACATGCCTTCTTTTTCGTTTTTTTTCATATTGCAATCTTCTGTGTTTCTCAGTTCAATTTTATCTGGCTCAGTAACAGCTTCTACGCTTTGTACATTTTCAGAAATAGTAATTACATCACTGATTGTATTTGCTCCTGCATTTTTTGAACAAATTTCATCGTTCTACGTGCTAGAGTTTGCTGGATATTCTGTTTCCGAATTGCCAAAATTATAATCAACTGTTTTAGTTACATCAGTGCCTTCTTCTTTTTTAGAAAGTTCAAGTAACATTGAAGAATTTTGTACTTGCAGCGTTGGAGAGACAAATTCGATTAAATCAGAAATTTCATTCATTACATCATTAATAGCCCTTTCATTGTTGTTATTGTTTAAAGTCGGTAATGATTGTTCTGAGTTGAAATCGTTGAAATAATTAATTGATTCAAAACCAAATAAAGTTTCATTAGAAGAATTATCCAGTTCTGCAGTGAAATTATTGCAATATTTTTGTTGTCTTTTACATCATCGGTTTCATTGTTATTAACATTGGGAGATTCTTCTAAATTTTTAAAATTCTTCTCGACTAGAGCCATAATTTTAGCTGCTCTAGTGGCCATTTCTATTAAAAAAAATATATTATATATACATATCGTATTTCCAAAAATTGTGGAAAATTTTTCTTAAGGCTATGAAACGTCGAGAAATTTTGGTCCGACCTCTAGGTCTCGTCATTCGACCGACGTCAATAGTGTATGTGCTATACAGGGTGTTCTACAAGCTCTATGACAAACTTTGATAGATGGTAGGTCACTTGATTTTAAACATATTTTTTTTAATAAACATGGGTCCGATTCGTTTTCGTTTAGAAGTTACAAGCATTTAAAGAATCAAAAACGTAGGCTGATAAATAGAAATATCGGTTGTTATGACAATAATTATAGGTCAAGGAGGTCCAATATCATGGCCACCCGATCTGAAACCTCTGGATTTTTATTTATGGTCTACCATGTTGAAATCGCTACCCATCAGCAGTTACTTGAAAGAATTCAAGATGGTAGACCAGCTGCTTCATGTGTCCCCATAAATAAAAATCCAGAGGATTCAGATCGGGTGAACGAGGTGGCCATGATATTGGACTTCCTTGACCTATAATTATTGTCATAACAACCAATATTTCTATTTATCAGCCTACGTTTTTGATTCTTTAAATGCTTGTAACTTCTAAACAAAAACGAATCGGACCCATGTTTATTAAAAAAAATATGTTTAAAATCAAGTGACCTACCATCTATCAAAGTTTGTCATAGAGCTTGTAGAACACCCTGTATAGCACATACACTATTGACGTCGGTCGAATGACGAGACCTAGAGGTCGGACCAAAATTTCTCGACGTTTCATAGCCTTAAGAAAAATTTTCCACAATTTTTGGAAATACGATATGTGTGTTCGTGTGAGGGCAATAACTTCCGAAAGAGTTTATTGATATTAATGCATTTTCTAATTCACATTTTGGAACTCATCACACGAAGCCTATTTAACATGGGCCCAATCGAACTATTTTTAGTGTGATTTTTAGAAACTGAAACAAGTTTTTGGATCCAAAAAAAACGAAAAAAATTTCAAAATCGTAATTTCATCCTGTAGTAGTAATTAAAAAGTGCCCCTAAAATTAAAAAATAACGGTCTAACATTATGAAAACACTGTAATATAACTCACTATCTACAATAGTGAGTTATATTACACTGAAGAGTGTATATAATTTAGTATAGATATTCGATTCAAAATTCAAATTTAAATTCAAAAAATGTATTTCCTTCTAAAATTATTGCAATTGAGAAATAAGAAACTCACTTTAAGGGGTAAATTAAGGGATTAAATATTTATTTTGCCCAAAAACAAAGTCAAGTTCACATAAAAAAACCACACTATATTAGCTAATACTCAATATTGTCGGTCGGGTTTGGCACTGCAACCTGAGTGTTTAATCTACCATTTGGAAGAATAAATATTTCAATAAAAAGGAAGAAACAAAACAATGCAGAATTTTATAAGTACAAATATGAAAAAATTCTTTGAGTTAGACTATATTACTATATTGAATTGAATTTAATTTAATTTCATTTTTAATGTAAAAATGAAATTACAACAAAAAGTCTAAAAAATTTAGACAAATTAATTTTTAAAATAGCTTTATTCATAAAGGAATATTTCAGTATTCAAGAAAAAAACTGTGCTTAGATATTATGGCAGTTAATAATAAACTAAACATAACAAACATTTTGTTCGAAAAATACTTTAGACACATTTTGGAAAGATTTTCAATTGAAGAATTTTCTATGGCTTTGCTCCTCAAATATTTTTGACTAATGCTATCGAGATCTGAATAATTTTGATTCTGTAATTGAACGCATTAGTAGCAATCACGGTAAATTGCATTTCAATTTTATGAAAGTACTTAATACGTACGTATGCATGTTGTAATTCTTATGCTTAACGCTTTAACGTAAGGTAAAATTATATCTACTTTGAATTTATTATAATAAGCTCATTTCGTCAGATTTAATTTCAATGAGAGCATTAACTTTCATGTCTCAAATGTTTTCAAGAAAAATGAATAAACCAAACGTCCAAGAAAGTGACAATTCTTTTAAAAACTTCACACTATTCTGAATAGATAATCTAAAAACAATAGTTAGAAATAAATAATGATTAATAAATTTAAAATATTTAAGAGATTACTCTACAGGAAAATGATTAGATTTTTTTATAAAAATTTATTTTATTCTAAATACAAAATATTATACAATAGTATAATGAAAGACATATGTATAAATTAAGCTGGAAAAGTATGTTTATATTTGAACGGTTCAGAAACCCGCCATTTTCGTATACGACGTCATATGGCAGCGATGCTGTGTAAATAAAGCTGCATATGCAAATCTGTATCTGTAATAATTATTATTATTACTCGTGTAGACTATTAAAGTAGCTTAGTAACGAATTTAGTTTGATAGGTGTTCGAAAACATTCATATTTAACAATATTTTTAATTCACTTAAACTTTTATTTGTTTATTGAGATTGCTAAAAATTATAATAAAAATGGTATAAAACTGAATTACATATTTATATAAACTAACTACTTTTTGAACATGTATTTTAGTCGAATTAAAATACGAAATTCACGAACTGAATGTGTTTAAATATTGTTTCAAACGTATTAAAAAATGTTCAACACGCATTATGATTTATAACAATATGTAATAATTTATACAAGTACTTTAAAAGCAACGATTCCATGAAACATAAACAATGTTGAATGGCGCACGTATTATAGAGATAAATAACATACAAATGTGGAAGAATATATACGCAAGTGACAGCTGTCGAGCGTCTATAATCTCCAATAATCTGCGATGTACGCGTGGAAGAAAAATAATTTATTAATTGAAATGATTTCTTTAAACTGTGTGTAGATGTAGGTATTTAATGTAGAGTTTTGGTCGATTTCCCCCTCGAAACAAAATTTTTATACGCATGTTTATCGAAATTTAGTTTCAAAAGCAATCCTTTTCAATGAAGATCAGTTATTTGTTTTTCTGTGAGTACAATCTTATGTTCTACACGACAGGGAATTTCACAACGACATTAGACAGTTCCTGCGTGTATATGAAGACTGTAATTAATGTGATGATAATCTAAGGTCATTGCCAAATCAATGTTTTTGACAATGCTTTCTGCAGCCCAATAGTAAAAATGTAACACTTTTCTATAAATGGTTTCATAGAAGCGGACATAACACAATTTCAGTGTTCGTATTGAATACAGAGAGATATTTACAGATGGAAAAAATGACCGGTTTAAATGAGTTTTGTGAAAAGTGAACTATAAAAATGCATAACATGCATTGCAATTGTAGCTTCAAATAGGATAGAGCAAGAGTCAGGCTGTAATTGGACTATCGTAGTGGTAAGCGTTGACTCAACGAAATAGTTAAATTGACGACTAATCGTTTGTCAACGAATCTACCGTTTCTGTTTTTAGAATAAGCTAGCTGGAAAAGGGAAGTCTTACTAAGTCAAGGCCGAAATTTAATTTTATTTACTATGTTAACTCTAGAGGTTGAGTTCTACAAAATAAAATGATCAAATAACTTAAAATTATAAATCAAATTGTATTACTATCCCAAATAATATCCTTCAAATCGCACTACAATACAAATTATGTTTAAAATGTTCGTCACTTCAAGGAGCTGATAAGGATTGTTAATGGGATAAAACCTCTTAGAATAATGGCACAGTCAGTAATTTCAGATATTCAACTTTGTAATATGATTCATTTCTAAGGAACTTTAAGGATTTGCTTTTTGGGCACGTTGATTGAATTGATTTTTCAACTAGCCGACTGGCACAAAGCTAACGCTTTCGTTGATGCTAAAATTGCCATCGACCCACCACTAAACTGTCGTAATTTGTATACCAATATAACCAAAGTTATAATGTATCCTGTAATGCAGATTAAGAGAAACAGACAAGGAGAATCAATTGTTCTGTCAGACCTTTCAATTTATATACTACAGTTCCATTATCCACCCAAGAATTTATTGATTGTAACTTGCGACCGGGAAAGTTATTCTTGAACGCTGGTTTTTGTCCAGACTATTGACATAAAAACTATAGCTATGATGTCTTAGTAAAGGCATTTTAAATCATTTGCGAATATATAACAAAGTTGATTTTTCGACTGATGTCAAATTTCTAGGCATTTTTGTGGATCAGCATATCAAGTGGTGCAAGCATATCAATGTGTTAGCAAAACAATTTGGTAGTTGTATATATGCTATACGTAGGATAATAGGACAATAAAAACTATGTATTTTGGTAATTTTTACTCAAAAATGAAATATGGGATTATTTTTTGGGGTGCTGCAAATACTGATTTAATCTTTAAAGCACAAAAAAATGTGTTCGCATTCTGGCCAAAATAAATCCTAGAGACACATGCAGAGGGGCTCATGACATTGCCTTCTGTTTACATATATGAATGTATTGTGTTTGTGAAAGAGCATTTTAGCTATTTTAGTAACTACCAATTGTTACATAACTATAATACTAGGGCAAACAGTGACTTTCGTTTGCCAGATCACTCTTTAACTACTTTTGAAAAAGGTGTTCTTTACAACTGCCTTAAAATCTACAATCATCTGTCAAATGAAATCAAATCATTGCCACTGCAAGCCTTAAAAAGGAAGTTAAAGAATGACCTGGTAAACAGAGAATTTTATTGTGTACAAGAATTTTTTAATGTGTAATTTTAATATATTTTTATGGACTTGCCATATACTATTTTTGTCAATGTGGTAAATAAATCTACTTACTTACTATGTCTGAATTAAAATTTCCTTGTCAAAAAACTGGAGGGAGATAGCCAAGCCTCCCAGAAAAGAGACACTCGGTGAAAGGAAAAAATCCCAAAACTGAAATTTTTTTGAAGATTAAAACGTTGCTTTATTTGGTTTCCATTATCTTACAAATTTATTATCAATTTTAACTTAAGCTAGATACAAGGATCATTTTTAAACTGGAGGCATGAAATAATATTATAATACATATAAAACAAATTGTAGTGAATTTTTTTATTATACAAAGAAAAGTCTCTAGCCTTATAAATACTCTTAAGATAATAACATATTGGTGAGGTTGATAATTGTGTTATATTCATTAGAGATAATTATAATAACATTATAATTACCTATAATAAATTATTATTACCATACTTCACAATCTTATTTTTAACTAATTTTATAGCTGATACGTATTGCTATTTGTTCTAATTTTGTTTTTCACTAATTGAATAAGTAGCAATGAGTCTTATCATGAAAATTTCTCACTAGTACTGAAAAACTAGTTTATATTTCTTGGTACGAGTGTTTTAACAAAATATGTTTTTTTAAAATGTCTGGTCGAGAGTAACATGAATTACAAACGTCACAGTGGTATGGTTTGACGTCAGTATGAACGTAATTGTGTCTTTTTAAATCTGACATTGATGGAAAGCACTTGTTACAAACGTCTGTGTCTTTTTAAATTCGATGATGTAACAAAGTATTTTTCACAAGCGTCACACTTATATGGTTTCTCTCCAGAATGGACGCGATTATGTATCTTTAACGCTGACGACGTAGAAAACCACCTTTTACAACAGTCACATTGATATGGTTTTTCTCCAGTATGAACGCGATTATGTCTCTTTAAAGTCGATGGTTTAGAAAAGCATTTTTTACAAATGTCACATTGATACTTCTTTTCAGTTCGTCTCTTATATTTATCAAAATTTTCTGTTATCTTAGAAAAATGAAGATTTGCGAAACTGTTCGATATATCATCAATGTGTACGATTATTGAGTTATCTATACCTTCTGTTGAATTGATCTCCATCGGCTCAGTTTTTATTTCGGGGTTTACAGACGTTTCTTCATTAATTTCATGTACAGATCTAAGAGTGACAGATGTTTCCTTTTCCGCATTGATGTCCATGTTCATATCCATCACACCAATTTTAATGTCGCCAATATATATATTTGAGTCTTCACACCTAATTTCACAGTCACCGCCTAGTGTGTCATCATCATTTATTTCAGATACTTCATTTTTAACTAGATTCATAGGCGACATTTCCTCGCAGCTGGCATCCTTGTCAAATACGTTCTTCATAGAGATATTAACACTAGCGTTATGGATTAAAGAATCCTCAGAATGCATCTGAACAGAGGCCTTAAGCTTGGGTTGATTGTCAGAAACATGTATTCCTTGAAGACGATGTCACAGCGTTTTGTCAGACTGCAATACTTGTGTCTGGAACTGGTGAATATTATTCAGTTGAATGTAACATAACTGGCAGATGACATTCGGCATTCTATCGTGTCTCGTTATCTGAAAACACAAAGATTATTATTTATTTTTAAATAACTCACAATAGTTCGTTTACAAAATATTCCGTAATAAAAAATCTAGAAACGATAAGCATACGAAAAATAAACTGTTTTATAATAAAGCACAGAGTATAGTATAATTTAACTTATCAATTTGACATTACGTAAAAGAATTAGTCATATATACCTGAATTGGAACACACGACATAATTACATTAGATACTTGATTTTTCATTAGATGTGAAAACAAAAATATATCCGTCATCGGAATATCAGTCCTTAGGCACAATCGACACATTTCACTTATGCTACAAGTACTAAATTCCATTATGCAGATCATAGACTTTTCAAATTAGTATATTATATACAAAACACACTGCAAACACAAGAATATTCACAAATAATGTTCCTTCTTAATAATCTGCTAAGAGAATGTTCAGGCACATAGAACATCGCGTACTTATACCTGACAGCACACAACCCATTGAACTATAGACGTGATTTCTATGAACCTAGGGGTGTTATACTCTATCTATAGAATATGTTCTATTCAGGTACAAAATCTGACACGACTATCGGCCATATTGGAAATAATATCTAATTTGAACATTTTCATAAATGACATAGTACTATTAATTAATAATAATAATAAACCTTTCTGAAAAGTATACCATTATTACAGAAAAACAACATTATAGCTCATATTTTTTCTGCACATACGCCGATTTCGCAAAAAAAAATGCATTAGTTAACACAGATAAATGTAATACGCTTTGAGTTTTTTTAAAGTTCTTTAAAAACTCATAATTACAGTTTTATAGCATGTTTCCATTAATTTTTGTTGACCCTACAGTCTACAGCACTTCAAATTAATGAAGTACAAATATTTTTTTAAACCCAAATAGTAATGAAATCCTCGATAATGTTTATTTTTCATTTATATACACATTTTTTGTTAAACATTGGTTGGCTTGAAGCGAAAGGTGAAAAAGTTATATAAAAAATTCAATTTATTCTTCTGTGTGTACTTTAATTTGCGTCCTAACAGCGGCGTTCCATTTTGTAGTCGTAAAGCACTCATTCATTGCTAGCTGAAAATCAAGTTCTACCTTGAATTGACTTTAAAATATGATGTTTCTTGGAAATTGGTCCACTCATTTTTGTGCGATGCTTTAGTGAACGGATTAAATAGTGATTTATAAAACTGGTCAAGTGCGAGTCGGAATCGTGCACTGAGGGCTCCGTGCTATGGAAAACTAAAAAGTTGTAGAAAAAGCAAAAATAAAACCGGTGTTGTTGGGGATCGAATCAGCCATCTTGTAACAAAATATGTCTAAAAACCACAATTTTAACGATCCCCCAAAGTGTTAATTTTAATAAATTAAAAAATATATTTGTGCTCTGCAAACCAAAGCTCTTTCCAACAATATCCCACAAGGATAGGTAGAATTAGAAAAAACATTTACCCCTGCTTACATATATGGCGCCCTTTTCTACCAAGTTTTACAAATTGTGTATGCATTTTAAGTCGTTATCTGGTTTAGTTTAGACGTAAGAAGCCTCTGAAATACGGACGGTCGACGTTTTCATAGCAATAGGGTTCTGTTTAGACGCTATGAATAAGGAACCTTAAAAACCTACTGTCAAAGATAAAGTCATATCAAAATAAACTAGAAGGACTGATGCTTATAGTTTTAAACTGCAACGCTAAATTTAGTATCAGACTACTTTTAATATTTAATACCGAATTGCTAAAACCACAGTAAAATTCACTGTTAAAAGTATATTTCTAGCGAATTTACAGTCGAAATCGAATCGAGCATAAGTATTTGAAGATGATAAACACATGACTTAGTCTGAGTGGACGAGTCTAATAATAAATTTAGAGATTCTGTAAATAACACAATAATTAAATGTTGAAACGTTGATTTTAGAATACCAATGTGGTTCTTTTATCCTATGCACCATTCTCTCAAACGTTATCTAAATAAAATACGATAAATGGTATCAAGGGATTTAAGTATTAATTTAAAAAACAGTACTATACAGAGTCAGGCACATAAAGCATTAAAAATTATTTTCTCGAAAATATTGGTTGTAGCAAAACAGGTAAAATATATTCTTTTCTTGATTTGTATCATGACGTCAGGTTAAGGTAATCACCATTTTTAGTAACCTGACCATATGGATTTATAGACAAATCAAGCATAAAGTTATTCAGTGCAATGCAGTTGGGTATAAAAGGAACTAAATAAGTTTTAAATTTGGAGATTTGAGTTCATAAGCGCACCATGCTACATTAACGTAAGCAATTAAAAGCACTTTGATGGCAACTGGTTATCCCTCCAACCGACAAACGCTTAAAGCTCGAGTTCTTTTTTCACAATACAATAAAATTCAATTAAGCCAAACATTACAGAATACTCTTTTTATAAAATCTAAATGCTGATAAACTAATACTACCCATCAAGCACGGGAAACTCAGATTGTAAAAGTTTCGAAAATTAAATTGTATACAATCATTTTAATTCGCAGCTTTCTTCGCGTTAACGTCGAACTTTGTTTACAATCTTATCATTACAATATATTATAATTTGATTATAGACGAAAATTTTCATTGTATATAATTGAAATTGTAGATCACTGAAGATGATAACTTCGAAACGATCTTCTGAATTATAAATTTTAGTATTTGGAGATTGGCCTACTTTATTTCCTAGAAAATAGTAATTATGTTCCTATCAAAATTATCTCACTAATGTCTGCCCCAAAAACAACACTTCAAATACAAAACCACAGATTTTGTATCTAGATTGTAAAAATTAGCAATATGTGAACTTTTCTTATAAACGACCTTCTATGTAATATTATTTCACGACCGCACAAAACGAACTTTCACGTAGTATTCTTTTAACAGAATGACCTTTACTCTGATAAGTAATTATTTAGGGCTAGTCTCTAAATGAATTTGAAATAAAGTTTGACTGATCTTGAATACAAGTGACACAATATGAAGCAGAATAATATATAATAGGGACACAAGAGGAATGTAGTATTATAGTAATAATACTACATTCCTCTTGTGTCCCTATAGATAAGATAGACATATTATTTTATAAAATATGAGTTTATATTTTTTATATGGAAATGAAACGGCATAATTCTTTTAGCGCTGCGACAATTTCTGACGTATAAAAACACTACCGTAGACTGAAAACTCACGTGGCGTTAAACCGAGCCAATGCAATATCGATATTGTCTGAAACTCTGAATTTCAGTCACGCAGAAATTAGATCGGTCGCCATGTCGTCAGTGAATTACGTCACATAGGTACATTCTTGATTTTTCTGACGGCAGACAAGAGACGTATGACCTTTTTTCTTACAAAAAAAGCATTCCCAGTTGATTGCAGGACATTGGTTTTCATCGTGAAACTTTTTTCCACAGCGACGACATTTTTGTTTGTATGACTGACCTTGACAACCTTGGCTTTCATTATTTTTTGACTGACTGTGAGACGAATTATTTGACTGATATCTTGACTGACTTCTGTGCCCCTCCTGCTTTTGACTTTTGACTGTGGCTACTTGCGCTGACGACTTAATTGACTTGGATGTTTTTTCAGACAATTCCATATTTAGTGCCTTTTGACAGCATATTTCGAACGAGAGATCATCCTCTAAAAGCAGCATTTGTTGGATCTTCTGACTACGAATTCCCATTACAAATCGATCAGTGAGAGTTTCATCTAATATTTTGTTTTTATCTGCACTTTCAGTAAGGAAATCTCCAAAACGACATGTTTGCGACAGTGATTTTAATCTCACTATAAATTCCGTAAGCGGATCTCCCTCTTCTTGTACTGCTTTGTTGAATTTATAGCATTCAGCACGTTTATTCGTTTTTGGTGCGAAGTGATCACGCAGTAACTTAATGATTTCGTTGAAATTCATATCGCTGGGTAATTTTGGGACAGTTAACGACATTAACAGATCATACACATCTGACCCCATAATCGTGATGAAAAGCGGTGTCTTCTTGTCTTCTGAGACATTGTTGATTAGGAAGAATTGCTTGATTCTGTCTTCGTACGCCTTAAAATTTCCACCCGGTATGAAAGGTTCAATGTGGCCAATCATATTGGACATTGTTCACCGATGGTTTTTACCTCGTCGCCAAAATTTTGTTATGTATTTTAATAGACAACTTATTTTATTAATAACTAGACAAGATTTTAGATTAAGTTAATTTTTATTCTTTATTCAATGCTGAACGGAACAGAAGTGTTTTTTTTCATTTTACAATTTATCGACAAAATAGTTTCATTATGGTTACACAACTATTACAATTTAGAAATTACATAACTAAAATATTATACTATTTTAAATTTAGGGTTGAACAAATTAACAAATATTACAGACTCCTCCCTCTAATATGACTAGAAACCTAAAAAAAAAAAATAAATAAAAAAAAGTGAATAAAAGTGACCAAAAACTGAAACGTGATCTAATCTGATATAAATGTAGTAGAGTTATATATATATATATATATATATATATATATATATATATATATATATATATATATATATACATATATATATCGATTTTATAAATCGATTTTGAAATTCGAGAAAAATCTCTCATAAACACACATCATCGTGGAGGTGGTCAGAATAGCTTCCTAGGACCTCAATTCGTCGAGATCGGATGAAAACTCGAATTTAGAAAATCGAGTGAAACTAATAACTTTCTGTTTTTGAAAATTTTCTTAGCGGGAAGTTAAAAATTTGATGGCATAAAAAGTTCGTCTTTATAATAAATTAATACTTAAAAGTCAATTCAGATCAGTTTGACTTGGAATAATGGGACAAACGATTAAATGTACAATTCATCTACGGCAAAACTCTTTTTTCCTAGATCAACGGTGTTAAAATGTTACCAAAATGCCATTTTTAATGAGAAATGTCTTAAATTGGTAGCAAGGATGACAAGACATGACTTTAACATATATAGGTACTTATTTTCGGAAAGCCTATATTTTTCCCAATTTTCTGAAATCAAAGTCAACTATGGTTTCTATCTGAAATAACAAAATTTACTTTGACATCAAACAATTGGTAAGCGATATTTTTTTTGGACAAATGTATCTTATTCTACGTTGAAAAGTGTCTATAGAAAGTTTTTATCCACAAATAAAAAACTTATGACATTTTTTCGAAATCGGTCAAATACCAATTTTTGTGCCGATATGTGGTTTTCGCCAATCGGCATTTCACAAAAATCAAATTCTAGACTCGTAGGGCAGTTTTTCTCTATCTGGTCTGGAAATAGGGAAAACTGTCAAAATCAAGCAATTTGGGACAACCTGTACATTAAAGTATACATTATAATAAAATTAAATGCATTATGTCAAAGAACACTAGAGTGTGAAATCAAATGTGACGTTTCACTATGCTAGACACTTTAAAAAACCCAAAAACTTACACGTACTGGTAGAAAACTATATCAGTATGGCCATTTTAATTAGCATATTTTATTGATGTAATTCGAATGTTGACACACCGGTGAGAAACAGTAACAATTTGACGATTGCGAAGTTTTTTATCCGATCAACTTGCTTTTAAAACTTTAAAACTCATAAACACAAATGCGGGTGGAAAACCATAAATGTGACAAATTGAATACTCAGCGTCCATTGTCTTTAAATTCTCACTATGCATAACTAATGTTGTTTAAAAATTCGTGCTTACATTTAGAAATCGGCGATATTGTCGAAACGTAACAATTATTAAAATACTGCGCAATATTATCTTTCAAACCGCTTTTGATTGACTTAATTAGTGTATTTGCCATAGGCAACATACACTATTGGCGTTGGTCGGATGGCGGGACCTAGGGGTCGGACCAAAATTTCTCGACGTTTCATAACCTTCTAAACACTTTGGCACCATTTTTAAAAATGTTTATATATATATATATATATATATATATATATATATATTTATATATATATATATATATATATATATATATATATATATATATATATATATATATATATATTATGACATGTTGAAAATCTCATGATCCAATGCCCCTAGGGACTTGACAGACTCATTACTGCATACCCCTTGACGTCCTGAGTAGATGATAATAGGTGTGTCCTGGACCAACCGATTTGATGACGTTTCAGGTCGCAGAATCGTCCATTTTTTCCCCCACCACTTTTTAATAATTTGTGCAATATTTGCATGGTGGTCGTCAACGACGACTCTCTCGACGTTCTTCGTTAATAGCCCCCTACCCCACCGCCCCCTCTTCCGCCCCCCATCCGACGACAAGAGTTCGTCGAGACGTTGCAACGGGGTTATTTTTTTACTGATGCGTTTGAATGGTATATTGTAGTTTATTGCAAAAGATAACCCCAGGTAGGTATGCAATCTGCAATACATGAGCTAGAGAGTTGTCTTCGATATTTTAATCGCCTACAACGTAGGCAGCCCGCACAGCTTTTTTTTTCATGCCAGAGCGAGTGTGTTTTCGAACTCGGGACTTTTAGATCGGCGTGCCGCGACTAAACCAAGTGAGCTATTGGGTTGACTTGCCACAGCGCCATTAAAGTGTGTATATAAACACGTCGCGTTACACAGAAACACGTCGCTTCTATGATCATTTAAGGTTGTACATTGTTATCAAGGACAATATGTATAATTGGAATTTATTACAATAGGTTATAATAATAAGCATGTATTTTATTTATATCAAACTCTTTATTTATTTAAAACATCATATTATTATAAAAATCTTCCTAGTAGCTTTTTTATAGGTTCAGACAGGAAAAATTCTAGAGGTTAGATAAAAGAATATTACTTCTATAATAATTGCCCTCGCAATAAGTTTTATTAATTTGTTAGCTTTGCACCTCTCCAAACTGTTCACTTTTACAATACATCACTCACGTACTATGCTATAAAACTGCAATGAGCTGTTATTTGTCAATAGCTAAACGTTGAGAAATTAAATTAATTACTACTCAATAATAAACCTGAAATAACAAATAACTTGCATAATTGTTTTAAACATAAAGTTTGTTTTATTTTATTACAATAAAGGTTAGATTACGTCTACTCAATAATAAACCTGAAATAACAAATAACTTACATAATTGTTCAAACATAAAGTTTGTGTATTTTATTACAAGATTACGTCTACAAAATACATAACATGCAATTAAACGGTACAAAACATTATATTAGAGCTCGTCACCGGTATCCTCGACAACCATTATCACGGCTCCTAGTTTTCATATGGGTCCACCGTACAAAAAATTAACAATGGGGAATAAAATCAAGTGCAATCTATGTGACAAAAAAATGTAGCATTGCAATACGTAGATATTATACAGACTGTTTAATTATCAAAGCATGTATTTAACATTTTTTATTAACATCAAATTTTCTTATTTATTTTATTTTAAAACATCATATTATTATAAAAATCTTCCTAGTAGCTTTTTATAGGTTCATACAGGAATAAATATTAGCGAACAGATAGACGGACATTCCATTTGTTTTTTTATCAAGAAGATAGACAGACAGACAGATAGACAGAACCATTTTTATGCTTTTTAGTACGTAAGTTTATTCATGATATTGAGTAATTACTTTGATTACGTTATTATATATTAGTAGTATGTTTATGAGAGAGCAGTGCCCCTCCAGTTAAGCTCCTCCGACTTGAGATCGAACTTGCTGTGAAAACTTGCTCGCATGTTGAAATATGGTAGTGTCGTTACGTCTGCGACGTTTGTTTGGTCTTATTCCTCCACTTTTCACGTAAAGGGAGGGGGGTACGCTTATAAACCGCCGCCACCGACTTCACTGGTTGTTTTTTTCCATAAAAATATGGCCGCTTTGAAAACGTGACGTAAGAAAGGTTCGAGCCACCCGCCGCCGCCGCCCGCACTCACAACACACGCAGAGAGAGATACACACACACACACACACACCAACACACACACACACACACACACACACACACACACACAGCAGACATGCACAATCACACACCATTTTCCTTGAACGAGAAAAAAAAACTTTTCCGTTTATATAGTCCGACTCTGGAGAGAGATCATTTGCCTTTCGCACACGATGACTGACTGCCTGAGGTATCTTACAATGTTGACAATGGTAATATATGCAGCAGTATATCTACACACAACAAAAACAGGTTTTTAACATTAAGAATTATTCAAACAAATAAATATTTCAGCAAATTCGTAATAATCTTACATGGTGGTAAGTCGAATATCACATTTCGTACCTAACAATGTGGGTTTTTTTTCAAGCGTCTAAAACATTTAGCATTTATAAAATACACGATAATATAAAACAAAAGATTATCTTTTTTTGTATTCTAACACTTTGCATTAATTATGAGTTTTAATTTTAAACAATATAAATACATTTAATTATTGAATTTTTCACTCTAGTAATTGCTATGAATTAAGATTTATCAACAAAATTATACAATACGGTCTTCAACGATACGTGCATATACTCGTAAAGCTTTGAATAGAGACAAATTAATATGCAAAGAATGGTATGGAATGCCTGACATTGATCGGTACGTGATTTGACCTGTTTATATGTACGTGACCGGATGACGCGCTCCGTTATAATATATAGTAAAAAAAACATTACATTATTGTATTGTAAATCTTACTCAACACTGCACTTTTCATCCCACACATACACATTAAATAGTTTCTGAAAATATAAAAGATCCCCAAGGTAGTTTTTTTAATAAAAAGACGTGTAAAATACGTTTTAAATATATTTATTGTAAAAAAAGATACATTGTTAATAATAATGATATTGCTTAAATCTAATTTACTCCATCAATGCGATTAACTATTAACTTCAGCTTGAAGAGAGACGCTTTTTATAGCATAATTTTTTGAAGTTGAAGAGAGAATTGTAGAAAGTATTTTAGTTTCGCATAAACAAAAAGATGCAAATTGATGGTAAACAACTTTACGTCATATAAAATCAAGGTTTGTTTGTGAGACTGTTTTGGGGTTAAGGCGCACCGTCAGAAAAATTTTTAATTTTTGTATACTTATAAAGGGAGACATGATAATAAAATTAACCTGAAAATTTGAAGTCGATCAAGCGTATATAATCCGAGATAAATTCAATTAAAAAATGGATAATTAACATTGATTGTATATGATCTCAGCACACTTCTCTAAACCAGTTTCTTATTTATAAAAAAAAAAACAACTAACTGTCAGAAACTTTTCATAAACTGACAGTCTTTCAATACATTGTTATGAGTTTAAAAAATAAGAAACGTTCTTTGACCGTCTAATTATCTATTGATAACTGTTTAAAGTTCAACAATTTATAGAAAAGTATACACGCATAATATGAATTCTGTATGGGTTACGTTTCCACGGGTACAGTCTTGCGTGCAAACGGATTAGTTACAAGCTAGTATACTTTTGTGGCGCGTATAATCTATAACTTTTTGACAATATTTTAACACGACAACTACCTTAATTCTTTAGTATAGCATAATATATTACAATTTGCTTGTTACGTGAATAAATAAAAGTCAAATGAAAAATGAAAGTTGTCTGAATATAAACACGTAATAAGCGACCATGTACCCGAATATTTTTAGCAAAACAAAATTCACTTGTTAAGTAAACAATTAAAATGTATGTCAATGAAAAATAAGTTCAAATATAAACGCATAGTGGAAGTTCTAAAGATTCATTGTATTACAAATTTTTCGGGTGTTACGATGTATATAGAAAATAATTAAGTTTAACAGAATTGTTATTTCTGTAATAGGTAAAAAAAAGTTTTTTTAATTACAATACATTATCGCGTTTTGTGTATTTTAATAGCGACAGTGTTATTTCTGTAATAGGTAAAAAAAGTTTTTTTAATTACAATACATTATCGCGTTTTGTGTATTTTAATAGCGACAGTTTTTTCTTTCTTTGGTTAGCGTGTATTCGTGAAAATTAATAATAATGTTTACTCATCAAATTCACAAAAAAAAGCTTAGTAATGAGCTACTATAGACGGAGGTAATGATCAGGTTATCTTGTCTGCTACATTTCCAAGGATTATTGATTGTTTTGCAAATATAACTTGTCCTTAAAAATGGCCTTTAAAGGAAATTATACTAATTTTTTCCGTTCACTTTTTGATGATAATTGTAAAAGTGTAAAAGATGCGTGTAGTCAAACTGCATCTTATGGTGAAAACCACGTTAAAATCGGTCGAAGCGTTTTTGAAATAATTTCAAAATTATATATCCTATGTTAAGTGTTAAGTGTTAAGGGATTGAAAAAAAATTTTTTATGTTTAATTGGAAAATATTAGGTGAAATATATGAACAGTAAAAAATGTTTGCTATGAGAGGACATATCACATAGAACAAAGAAATTTACACACATTAATTTTTGTATATCCGTAAAACGCCTCATTTACAGGGTAAACTACCCCTAATAAATAAAGTTCACACATACGTAGGGTGTACTGAGAGACGCCCTCTCTGAATCCCTTAAAATTTTTTCTAAATTACCAAATAAGTTGTAGGTTTTTTTTAAAAATATGATAGAGTCAACTAAAATAATAAAATTCCCATCCTTAAACTTCAAGGTGTGTAGAATTCGTGGTCATGTCTTTAATACTGTAGTATTATTAAATGTCTAGGTCATATATTCTGTAGGTCAATGTTTTTATATAATATATTTGTGTATATAAACGTTTATTAAATATAAAAGTGACTTAAAATTGTTGTTTTTCATTAAATATCATTTAAAATTAGATAATGAGATGTTGTAATAATTAGTTATTATAGACGCTCAACAGTTTAAAAATTGGTGTATGTTTTAAAAAATGTACGCAAATGCTGTGTTATTTTTGTCTAAGGTAAGATTTTTTTTTTAAATCATAATAACACTCTATTAGATAATATTGTTTTTGTGATAGACTGTATTTATTTTTTAATTAAAAGATAATTGATTAATTAAGTAATATTTATGTCTTATTGAGTGATTTCATGATATATAAAATTGTAACCGCACATCTTTCTGCGCGAGAACTAAATTTTCGTTTTTCACCAATTCTTCAAGAGACCATATGTGTTTAATATTTGACGGTGAAGAATAGTGCCCGGAAAATTTTTGAAAATTTGGAAAAATAATTTTGGGAAAAATTTTTTTTAACGAATATTTACTTTTTAAGGACACTTTAGAAAAGGATGTTTTCAAGGATGTGGTGGGAGTAACGGGTCGATATGGTGGTGGGACGGGTCTTTTTACACAAATGCCTATAACTTTTTTATTTTTCAAAATTTGAGATTTTTGTAAGAAATCTTTTTTGTTTACGATGAGACGTCTGTCGCTTCTAGCTGTTTAAATTTATAAATTAAAAATTAAAAAAAAAAAAAAAACGACTTTAAACCGATTCCACCATTGCTACTATTTTTTTCTTTTATAGTAAAAAAACTATCATTATCATAATATAAGTGGGTAGATGTGACAATAATGTCACTGCATATGGTGATTTACACAGAAAACGCATTCTATCTATAGTCTATCAATAGTGTGTGTGTGTGTGTGAGTCTAGTCATCATCGTCAGAATTGAAAATTATAGAGTTTTTTTCCTTTTTACTTGTATGTTTCAAGTTGCATGAGCTTATAAAGTAGTGTTTTAATTTCTTCAATAACCCCACAATTGACTCCAAACACCGATAAATTAAACTTGTTTGCTTTAACTAGTGTGTTAGTGAACTCGTTAAATTCAACATAATAATTTTTATAGAAAAAATATAGCAGCCCGTTTGTGTATCTAAATGCCTTATTTACATCGGTAGGTAAGTTGGTAAATCGCTCTGAAATCTGTCCATGTTTTTTCACCGACAATGAACACACGTCTAGCTCGACGTATAACTCATTATCGTAAAATATAAACGTCTGTCCGGAGTAAGTAGTGAAAATAGAATTAATTTTCTTACTTTTCCCCACGCCTAAATATTCAAGGGAGACACCGTTATAAACAGCATTCACCTTAAAGTCCGGAACGGTCATTACATAAAACAAATCGTTGACCACGATAATTACTTCGCCGTTGGATCTTTGAGAAATGTGTGATATTTCTTCAAAATCTTGCGGTAAAAATTTTAAATAGTCAGTTATCAGTTTAGATTCTCGTTTGAGGAGTCCACTTTTCAAATCAATATACCAAACATTTCTTTTATGAAATATATACAAGCGACTGTTAACAATCAGAAACGTATTGATCGCATCGCGTACATTACACAAATCGGAATTTAATGATGGATTTGCGGGCGGTAAAGGCGGTTTCACCGATGGTGAGTGTTCTGATTTAGTTGTTGTCGACTGTGTAGGTGGAGGTGGACTGCTTGCAATAGGTGGATAAATAGGAGTTGTAGGTTTTTTTGTTTTATGTCCGTACAGTCTCTGAACACCGAAACTATCATCGTCAGCTAAAACAATTGTATTTTGATAAACAGCGTACATTATTGATTCGTTATGTCTAGAATGCTCCAAGCCTAAAGTGTGACCTATTTCGTGTAATAAAACAGAGTACAAACTTGTCTGATTGCCTGGTGCCTTATCGAGTCCATAATACCAATTCTCAGATGTGTCTAAATGCACTTCCCTACATTTGTTGTCGTATGTAGGTAAGAAAGCGTGCGCTAATGAGCCCCCTCGACCATCAAAATAAGATGTACATTCACCGCACATACAACTTGCATCATTACTGTGTTTTAGAGGTCTGTCTGCAAATGAAATTACAATATTTGCATTTTTAAATGCATATGTAAATTTCAAATTAGATATGTTGGCCCAGGCTTCAAAAGCTTTTTCCGCAAGTTGCTTAACTTCACTTGTACCCCTAGCAAAATACCACGATAGATTGGTTTTATTCCATTTTGATGTGTGAATACTATAGTGAAAAGGGTTATCTTTTACACCACACCTGGATTTATTCATTAATTTTAAAGTTTCTTCGTTTGCCACACCGTCTCTATGTATATTATAAAAATCCTGAAAATCTATTAATGCTTTTTGTTCAATGTCCACAAGTGTGTTATTTGCGTCTAAACTGCTATTGTCTACAAAACCGTACTTATTTAGATAGTCAAACACGTATTCATTCTTATCTGCATAGACATTCGAATACAACACCAATACTAATAATAATAAAATATTCATTGTGCTTTTAAGGATTAAGAGTAGAGTGTGCCACACTCACTAAATTTATTTTGTTTGAAAAAAAGAGAAAAGTGTTTTTTTTTCTATTTATCCCAACTTCTTTGCAAAAGCAAACTTTTCCACAAAATTGATTAAAAAATAAATATAATTTCCTCTCTCTCTCTGCTCACGTTAAATGCTGCTGCTAAGCAATTATTCACCGTTTTCACTTTAGTGAAAAGAACACTACACTGACAATACTGAGTACTCGTGCCTTATATTTATACTCTTTTCACCACCCCTTTTAGTCTAGTCACCATTGCGTGCAGCCTACATAGCTCAGTTGGAAGATCGTTGAACTTTTAATGTAAAGAACGTCTGCAGGGTTCGAGTCCCTTCAATTTAATCAATCTGAAAATTCAAAGAAAAAACAAGAGAGAGTTTTTTTTTCAAATTAAAAATAGCATTTATTATATATATTAATGAATACAATATTTTAATAAACTTAGAATTAATATAAAACAATAGAATACAATAGAAAATATTACTTTTTAATTTTATAATGTCCCCAGGGCAGAGTATCGTGCGTTCCCGAAATTAGAAAACGCTTATCATCGTGCGCGCTCAAACCGATCTTATTGATTTGTTGAGTATAAACCTCATGTTTGATCGATTTGAACACGCACATTTTACACATTAGACTATTTTTACTATGTAAACACCGTAAATAATCACGAAACTTGAACGCGGTGACGACATCCTTTTTAACTCCTTTGCTTTTCTTAAAGCAACTTCCCTGTGCATTTTCATCATAGTCGCACGTCGAATGATTACAACATTCAGCATGGGTGGTGGTGGTTGCGACGTCGGTACCGTTAGCACAAGTCTTGTCTGTCAAATATGCGTACAATTTCGATCGCAATCCGACAAATTTCTTAATGTTATCTGTAACTTCAAATTTAAATTTTCCCAAGACTTTTTTATTCACCAACGGTAGAGCGTAAGGATTGTCCACTGGAAAATTAGAGGTGTCGAACCGCTCGCGCAAGTCATCCTTGATGTCACCGTAAAAATCCTCTGTAAAAACTTCAAACAAGAACGAATCTGTGTCCGTGTAGCACAGGCGGACACTATCACCATATTTCGGTTTCATGTAAGCATACAAAAAATCATACATTATTGTTTTTGAAATGTCAAGTACGGCTAGACCTATATAATTTGGTTTATCATACTTGACACAAAGACGTCTCAGTTGTATAGCGACAAAATTCTCATTAAATACACTGATTGAATGAAAATTCGGTCGACTGATTAGCTTTTCTGCATCCAAGTTTTTACCGCTACTTTTCCACTGGCTAATTAGTTTAATATCGATGCGCTTCTCGACGCTTTCAACGCTCTTACCAAAAATGGCATTGTTGAAGAGTTTGTACATGTCCTTTTCAAAATCAGAGGTGGCCAGCTTGCGGAGATCGGTGTTGGTGTCGATATAGGGTTTCAAAAAGTTGCGTTGTTTAAATGTCAACACGCGGTGTATTTTTGTAACGCGTAAGCCGTGTCGTACGCACTGTTGCAAGTTTCTATAGTGTAAAATGTATTTGTGTTTATCAGTCACCGTAGCTAAAAGTTTAGTTTGTTTAGATTTTGAACCGGGTGGCACTTCCTGCTGAGCGCAAAACGGCAAGTCTTTGTGTAGGTCGTGTAAACTTTCAGGGTATTGTAAGTCCACTTCTAAAAAACAACCTTCGTCTGCGTCTAATGCTATGCTTTCAAAGTCGAAATGTTCAGTTTCGCTTTCGGGCAGCCATTGAAAGCCGCCATAGGGTATAGCTTGAGACAAGCTCCACCCATACTGATTATTACAATCCAAGTATACAATGTAAGACGAAGGTTTTTTTTTATCATATGTTTGCATATATTTGTGATTAGCTTCACAATAGCGCATAGAGCACTGACTGATCCCCCCTCTAAGTCCGTGTTTAATAAAATGGAGCATGTCGATATTTGTTATCAATTCGAGATTTATGCGAGTAAATTTTAACATACAGTCCCAGCTTAACCCCGGCAATGTAAAGTAATGTGCTGGATCAAGCCCGTAATGGGATTTTGTAGCGTATCTAAATTTTTCAAAGGCGTCCACCAAAATCATCACGTCCGTCTTTAGATAAATGTCACTATAGTGTCCAAGTGTGGTGCAGTTAAATGTTTGCCAAACGTTGAGAGCGTGTTGATAATTTTCACTAACCTGATCGCGGTTGATGTTGTTTGCAAACTCTTTACTGTTTGGCAAGTTAGTCTCGTCGAGTTTTGCCAGTGAATCTACATAGCTGTAGGGAAAGTGCCCTTTGCGTCTCAACAATTTGAAATGTTCATCGCAAGTAAAGAGTTTACGCATTTCCAAACACTCGTCGTCGGCTAGAGTCTTTGCAATTTTGTCAATACTACACGAGAGAAATCTAAAAGAATCTAGAAATCTCAACTCTACGGTTCTTTTTTTTTTAGTGTCTTCATCACAATCGTCAACGTTTTTGTCATCGCCGTCGCCGCAGTCGTTCTCGTCATCAATAGGAATTTTGACTGACAATGAAATGTACTTTTCCTTGGTCAATGGAATTGCGGAGATTCGCTTGTATTTCTCAGCCAACTTGACAATAAACAAATGAACGTCATAGTCTAGATTATGGAAAAATATCGGTACAAACTTGGGAACCTTATAATTTATATTACACGCGTTATGAGTCAATCCGTTGGGCTCGCCCGTCAGGTGATTGTGATCTAAAACAACATTTTTCTTCCCACAAACGTCATTTTCGGTGAATTTATCACCGCATATGTTGCAGACTGTGGCCGAATAGATTTGTTGACGCTCGTTGGCTTCCAGACGACGCATTGGCACCACCGTCTGTGATATTTTAGCCAGTCGTCGGACGTCGGCCACTAGCATATCTATGAATTCTTCTACGCAACGACTGTTTCGAACGAAACGGTATGTAGACAATGCGTCGTCATAGGAACACTTTATGTAGTAACCAAAGCTGTAGGGTGTATGTTTTTGCAACGACTGAACGTATGATTTAGATGAATCGGGCGTACAGCCGAGAATCGGCTCCAAATAACTCTCTGAATCACAATAAATAACGAATGGAACTGTCATTGTTCTTTCATAATTTTTAAATTGAACTATGTTACCTGGTACGCACCTGCCCAGACGATCCATCACAATGTCAGCTGTAGGCAAAGATACACGAACCCTACCGCAATCCTGCTCCTGGTGTCTTTGCAGCTTAAACATATTGGGAAATGAAATCAAACACCCATCGCATAGATAGATTTGGCCATTGTGTGCGGTCAACTGACTGCTAATTAAACGCGATAGGTGTTTAATCCATGCATAGTGCGTCTTACCTTCATCATTACATAAATACAATACATTCACATGATTAAATTTTCTATTATTAGTGATATATAAGATAATTATTTCATTGTTTTCATTCAATCCATATACATTTACGCTTATACTAAGATTTTGTCTCTCAAACTTGCACACATCTTTAATTCTCAGTGGAAAGTTTATGTTTTTAAAATTTAACACCGTATCGTAATGCGCATACGATGCTGTGCGATGTGGATTATTTTTCACTGGGTATAACGCAGCCATTAAACTCCAAGCAAAGCAGGCGTTATCGTCGTTTTCAACATTCACCACGGCTTGCTTTTTGAGAATTTTCCAAGGCAGTTCTATGAAGCTGGAACCGCGCAATGGATTGTACTTACTTATGTTTAATTCTATATAGCGTATCTGCCCTATCGCCCAACCGCTTTGAACCTCCTGAAATTCTTCTGTTTTCTTTACAATCTTAACAGCCATTTCATCATAGACAGTAGGCGGATCACTGCCCTGAGTAAGCACTAGGCTTTTTGAATTAAACGATTTCAGTTCGTACATCATCGCATCGTTGTTCTGCTTCATCTTATAGAAGTCTGCAAATAGTTCTAAATTGAATTTTAAAGCTACATGACGCTCCAAACAGAGCACAAGCAAGTCGAGTATGTCGGATTTGACCGATTGTAAAAAGAGCTTTACATCTAAATTTGACTTGTTGTTATTATTAATTTTATACGAACAAATACGTTTTTTAAAGGCTGACTTGCAAACTGATATGTTATTGCGAACAGTTATAAACGAGTTTTCTTTATGTAAAGTGCTGTTTCTGTGTCCGAGCAACCCTTTAGAGGGTACCAGAATACCGCAGACTTCACATAATTGTTCGTTTCTAACTCGTTTCACTGGCCCACTTTCACGTTCACTACTGCTGACCCGTTTACTAGTAGATGCAACACCCTCATAGTCCATTTGAGAAATGTTATCTTCTTTAGAAACTACACGTTTTTTTATAGAATGCGCCCTTGCCAAATGACGTTTCATGTTATCGGTTCTTTTAAAATATTCACCACATACAATACACTCCGAAATTTCGGTTTTGTCATGAATTTTAAGATGTTTCTGTCTATATCTCCGCTTTGTGAAAACCTTTTTGCATACACTACACGTAAACATTTTTGGGTATTTATTTTTCAATCTGTCTTTATTAAAAAATATAGTACATTATCATAATCTATGAGAGCGCAATAATACACAGTATTTATTATAGGTACATTTAGATAACATCTCTCTCTCTAGTAGGTTCTGAAAAGGCGGTTGTGGGGGTGGAAGTTTCCTTTTTTGGTTCTTCTTCATCTTCGTTCTCATCCGATTCCTCTACACATTCTTCTTGATCATTTTCTAAAAAATTTACTATCGATGTCTTATTATTATATTTTCCAATGATCTTTTCACCCTTGTATATAAATGATATGTTTTTCATTTTCATCAATTCCTCTTTTTCAGTATTGCTCATTTTCTGGAATCTGGCTGGTAAGAAAAATATACCATTCTCTTCCGAAAGATTTATTATTATTTTGGGTCCGTATTTCGTATTCATTGTATGGATTTTTTTGATTTCGTATTTTTTGTTGATGATTAGATCGCTAATTTTACGAAATTGTTCATTATGATCGGTGTAACTTTCACAGTTTCCAAATCTTATTGAATTTGTCCATCTGCGAAAACAAAGAAGAAGAAGAAAAATTAGACGTTGGCGGTTGTGGGGGTAGAAGTTTTCTTTTTTTTCTTTTTTGGTTCTTCTTCATCTTCGTTCTCATCCGATTCCTCTACACATTCTTCTTCTTGATCATTTTCTAAAAAATTTACTATCGATGTCTTATTATTATATTTTCCAATGATCTTTTCACCCTTGTATATAAATGATATGTTTTTCATTTTCATCAATTCCTCTTTTTCAGTATTGCTCATTTTCTGGAATCTGGCTGGTAAGAAAAATACACCATTCTCTTCCGAAAGATTTATTATTATTTTGGGTCCGTATTTCGTATTCATTGTATGGATTTTTTTGATTTCGTATTTTTTGTTTATGATTAGATCGCTAATTTTACGAAATTGTTCATTATGATCGGTGTTACTTTCACAGTTTCCAATCTTATTGAATTTGTCCATCTGCAAAAACAAAAGTAATAATTAAAAAAAATGTACATACATATAAACCGTGCACTGCATGCATGTAAACAAAATTATTAAAATAAAAAATGTTTTACCTTATAAGCCCTCTCGATATTTACTTTTTTGTGGATTGATATGTAGTTGTATAAATATTTTTGACTCAACAGTAAATTTGACTCGTACACTTCACGTTTATAGTGTTGAATTTCCTCTTCAACCGATGAAATTTCGACAAAATGATGCAATTTTCGTTTAAAGTAAAAATTTTGAGTTCTCTGCTGATTTGAAACACACACTTCGAGATATTTTGTCGACGAGGGGTCTATAGTGAAAAGTTCGTGATCTGTCTGGTCGTGAAATATATGTTCAACTTGAAATTCAGTACAATTATATTTTAAAGTAATTGTTAAAGAATTTTTTGAATTAAATGTCACTCGAACGATATGAAATGTATTTACATCAACATCTGCGCACTGTATCACTTTCAAATTAACCAAAATTGTTATAATACCGAACTGTGTGGAGTTGTGTAAAATTATCTCCATTTACGAACACGTACAAGAGAGAACTGTGATGTTTAAATCACTTGAGATATATATAGTCGTTAATAAACAAAGAACTCAACTTTCAACATTACAAGTCGGAAAAAAGGAGTATTTCAAACAAAGCGTTGCAACTCAGATTACCATGGCAAATTACGTACATTGCACTTTAGATTTACACAGAGACTTTCAAGGTAGGCACGTCTATGCAATTTTTTTAAATTTGAGATATATATCTGGGGTAGGCGAGTAAAAGGTCATATGTCGTAATTTTTTAAATATGTCTATATTAGACCTATAAATTTCCAGAAATCAAATAGTTATTCGGGTAAAAGATCATAAGTGTAAACCACTTTCTTACCAACGTTTTTTTTATACATAAAATCATATGTGTCAATAAACTACAAATGCCAAACTCCACCAAATCATAAGTCGAAATGTGACGTTATTACCGTACTTATTTTAGTTTTTTGTGCTCGTGCTTAAAGTAACAATTTGACTTAATCAATTCGATGTTTATATGTATGGATTTAGTGTCAGTTCGTGCATAAGGCATTAAATCTACTTATGCTTTTTTCCTCGTTTCTTTTTTTCTGTGATTACAGTCATAACTCGATTAGAGACCTTTTACACAATTAAAACGCGAACTATTTTGAAAATACTAACACAGGTAAAACTAGATAAGTCAAGTTATAACATTTTACTCGCCCAAAGAAAATTGAGCATAAAGTCATAATTAATTATTATCCACAAAAATCATTTTAATCGTAGTTAATTTTCATTTTTTTAATGTTAACCAGTATAATATTTACCCATATCACATATACAAATATCCCACAGTTTAAAAAAAAGTAATATATGCCTTAAAAATTAAAAAGTGCTCTCCTGTAAAATCTTCCAAAGTGAACATATGACTTTTTACCCACTTACCCCAGATATAGTTATTGATAAACAAAGAACGATTTCAAACAAAGCGATGCAGCTCAGATTAGCAAGATAATTCACGTACATTGCACTTTAGATTTACACAGAGACTTTCAAGGCAGGCACGTCTATGCAATTTTTTAAAATTTGAGATATATGTAGTTATTGATAAACAAAGAACGATTTCAAACAAAGCGATGCAGCTCAGATTAGCAAGATAATTTACGTACATTGCACTTTAGATTTACACAGAGACTTTCAAGGCAGGCACGTCTATGCAATTTTTTAAATTTTTGCATAAGAATGAACAACAGCATTTATATGTAATCAGTGTCGGATTAGCCATATAGCAAGAGTAGCAAATGATATGGACATCGCGAATTTTGGGGGACCTTATTATTTTTTTATTACTCATTATTTAATACAATAAATTTTGCAGTGGCGAACATTAAAATGAATTAGAAAACATGGTGGATTCAAGAACGCCTTAATCATCTCTTTCTCTCTCTCTCTCTCTCACACACACACACTTTGTTGAATATAGAAAGCATGATTTGCTTAAAGAAGTCTATTTTGAAAGTATTATCTCTATTTTTTTTTGTCTTATATTAAATCCAGAAAAGTTCATTTGTAACAGTTTTGTTCTGTTTAATATCCTAAACTTGAGAACTTAAAGCAAAACCAAAAGCCCCTTGACAGAATTTGCTACAGACCCCCGCGTTGTCCTTAATCCCACACTGTAAACAATGCACTATTAAAAAATGATCATGCAGTCATATTATGGTTATCAGGAAGTTTTCTGACGGTGTGCATTAATCTCACGACAACTACCTTTAATTCAGTCTCACAAACAAACCTTGATTTTATATGACGTAAAGTTGTTTACCATCAAATTGCATATTTTTGTTTATGCAAAACTAAAATACTTCCTACAATTCTCTCCCCAACATCAAAAAAATTATGCTATAAAAAGCGTCTCTCTTCAAGCTGAAGTTAATAGTTAAATTTATTCAACAATAGTGAGTGTGTACTCTAAAAATTTATAAAATTTATAAAACATTTTAAACGTTAAAAAAGCAATATGGCATTAAAAATTGCAGTGTGCGATATTCAATTCGTTGTCGGTAACGAGCATGAATATTTTGCAAAGGAATTGGCCTATTGTGAACTGTTTAGTGGCAGTATACCACAATGTATTGTGTTTGAGCCGCCGTACGAGAAACGCTGCCTCGATGAAAAGTATAGAAAACAGAATGCTTACAATAAAAGTAGAATAAACGGTCTCGACTGGAACTATGGCAACATTGACTATCGTGAACTAAATAAACAACTGACAAACATTTTTAAAGGTTCATCTCTAATTTTAGTTAAAGGACTCCAAAAACAAAGATTTCTAAAAAAGAACGGGCCTGATTTACTTTATGTAGATTTAGATTCAAAATGCCCCGCATTAAAAATATTACCCTTGCCGCCACACTCAATTGAAAATGAAATCATGTGCGAACTGCACAATAATACAGAATTTGATAGCAACTGCGCAGATAAAAACGTCTTAAAACTGAGGACATACGGAAAAGAATTTCCGGATTTGATACTGGAGGCGGCGGCAAAGGTAGGGAAATTTATTCCATTGTAATGATGGGCTCAAAAAATTGTTTTTTTTTTTTTTCATAAATTGTCTAGTATAGGGTAGTAAAATGTTTTTTTTGAAATTAATAATAATTCGTTAATTAATAATAAAATCGTGTGTAATCTGCGTTCAAACGTAACATTTTTTTAATAACAATTGCGCATGCATAAATGTACTCAAGCTGCAAAAATATCTAAATGAATAAAACAAAGGCGGTTGCTGTGCAAACATTATGGTGGGGGGAGTGAGGATTTGAATAATGTATATAAGACAAAGTTATTTTTAAATTATTCAGTCTTTAACAAAAAATGCAAAGTACAAGTGATTATGACTGTGTTGGCGGTGTTGATAATAATCTTTGGAGTGTTGGTTTTGTGCCAAGCTGCTCACCGACGACTACTCTAGAAGAAATTCTCGGCGTAGAGTTGTTCAATCAGAGCAGACGTTTTTCAAATCTCACTGCAGACGAGAAACGAAAACTAGAAGAATGGGGATTTACTTTCGATAAAAATAACGTTGTACAGCAAACACCCATTCCCTGGAATGAGGGTATAAGATTTTTAAAAATGGATCCTCGTCACGTGCGATTTGTTTTAGACGACAGTCGTATAGTTTTCACTGTGTTTATCAAAAATACACATTGCATAAAGGTCTTTTTGCTCCACGTCACCGATAAACAAACCTTGGACAATCTCTACAACAAAATATACACCTGTTTGGTACGGTTGAAACTTTTGAAGACTGATGTAAATTTACAAAAAGACATCTACTGTCTCGTGCAAAAACTACAACAAAATTTAAAAATTGAGCCAGAAGACAAAGTCACGGACACGGATGATTTCATAAGAAGAGAATTAAGAGACGACATCGCCGTCGGTGACCGCGTCAGAGACTCTAAATTGGTGGGGGTTAACAACAACAAAAACAAGAACAAGAAGAAGAAGAAGACTGTTTTAGAGCGCTATTGAAAAGAAAACAGACCGGTATCTCTCTCTCTCAGTAAGCGTACAATGTTGAAGCAACACACACACATGGCTACTCCTAATATATTCCAGTTTTGCTCTAATGACAACAACAACAACAGCATCGTGCGGATGAACACGAACGAGGGAGAAGTGGAGGAGCCTAGGGGTGAAGACATTGTAGAGTTTCCGTTAGTGCGCGAGATCGACTTTAGAAGTGCTGCTACAACAGCGTTATCACCATCATCAGCGTCTGTTCAGCATGTGACAACAGCAACAACAAAACCTTCGGAAACAAAACTGTTAGTGCAAAACATTTTTTTCTTTGATGAGAAACGAACTAAATACATAAACGTTGGTTGGTTACCCGCTTCTTCTTCTTCTTCTCCTCAAGATTTTCAAGCTAAACTCGAACTGAGAGATGTGAAATCGAGGTGTAGTATTTTTATCGATCAAATAGATTGGTTTGCTCTAATGTTGTTGTGTAATCATATAAATAAGTATTTTAACGATGACGCTCACAAAGGTTTTTATTCAGTGATCGGCGGAGATGTGGAAATTAAAGAAGTTTATTTAAAGAAAATTAAACATTTAAAATTTAAGAGATCAAATACTTGCATTTCTTTGATAATATCAAAAAGTGAATGGGAAAGTCTGTTGGAGCTGAAGAACATTGTTGATAGTCTATTGCGTTCGTACGTTTCCCATTCAAATACAGTGAAATTATTTTATAATATGTATTTAGATAAGCGTCAACGATTTCTTTATACCTAACGATATTGACTGAATCTTAGATTTTAAACAATTATTAACATTTGTACTGCTTCTCTTTTAATAAATATTTTAAAATGTATTTTAATTGTTTTATTAAAATTAAAAAAAATACTTTTATATTTCTGATTTAGATTTTAAGCAATTATTAACATTGTACTGCTTCTCTTTAAATAAATATTTTTAAACATATTTTAATTGTTTTTATTAAAATTAAAAAAAATACTTTTATATTTCAGAGTTAGATTTTAAGCAATTATTAACATTGTACTGCTTCTCTTTTAATAAATATTTTAAAACATATTTTAATTGTTTTTATTAAAATTAAAAAAAATACTTTTATATTTCAGAGTTAGATTTTAAGCAATTATTAACATTGTACTGCTTCTCTTTTAATAAATATTTTAAAACATATTTTAATTGTTTTTATTAAAATTTAAAAAAATACTTTTATATTTCAGAGTTGCGTGTGTGTTTTTGGCGTCTTTTTGGTGTCTCTTTGGTGTCTCTTTGGTGTCTCTTTGGTGTCTGTTTGGTGTCTGTTTGGTGTCTGTTTGGTGTCTCTTTGGTGTCTCTTTGGTGTCTCTTTGGTGTCTGTTTGGTGTCCGTTTGGTGTCTGTTTGGTGTCTCTTTGGTGTCTCTTTGGTGTGTCTGTATATGTGTCTCTGGGAGTATATATTCGGCGTCGGAAAAAATGGACCACGTTATTATAAAACATTCCGTATACATGCTGCATCGCGTAGGTGTCAACATTGTAAGATACTTCAGGCCAGCGTCAGCAGTCAGTCAACGTGTGCGAAACGTTAATTGCTGTGTGTGTGTGTGTGTGTGTGTGTGTGTGTATCTCTCTCTGCGTGTGTTGTGAGTGCGGGCGGCGGCGGCGGGTGGCTCGAACCTTTCTTACGTCACGTTTTCAAAGCGGCCATATTTTTATGGAAAAAAAACAACCAGTGAAGTCGGTGGCGGCGGCTTATAAGCGTACCCCCCTCCCTTTACGTGAAAAGTGGAGGAATAAGACCAAACAAACGTCGCAGACGTAACGACACTACCATATTTCAACATGCGAGCAAGTTTTCACAGCAAGTTCGATCTCAAGTCGGAGGAGCTTAACTGGAGGGGCACTGCTCTCTCATAAACATACTACTTATATTATTATATAAATCATTATTATTAGAAATCACACTGAAATAAAAATTGTTATTTATACTTTAAAACGAGTGTTCACAACAATCTGCAGAGATACTTTTAACATTAAGGTTCCTATCGAGAGAAAGAGAGAGGGAGTTCTCGTGTCTCTATTTTCAAAAAAAAACAGCTCATAAGAAATCATATTATCCAAGCGTTGTTTGGTTGTAGAAGTTTGTAAAAAGGGGGGGAGAGAGACTTTAAAGGTTTATATAAGGCCCTAGTTTATGTAACTTGAATATTACAAAGCTATAAATAGAACGTCAATCTGAAAAAAAGAGGCAGAAAGCATTGAGCTTCCGAGCAGTCAACAACGAAGAAGAAGAATTAAATAATTAACATGGCAGATAATACGAAATTTGAAGTTAAACGTTTTGGAATAAATGGTACACGTTTGATTTTTAAGATCAAAGAAGAACCTAAAGGGAATACAGGCGATTCCGTTTTATGGATCAAAAGTGCAATCAACGAGGTCATAGAATATATTACAAGTGAACTGACACCTGAAGACTACGTGGGAATTAGCTTTAACAGCTTGGATCACTCAACGGGTAAAAAAGGATATTTACCCTTTCGAAAAGCTAAAAATTTAACACTTGGAGACGTATGGAGTATTCTAAGCGGAATACATCAATCTTGTGGACAGGCATTAAACACAGATAAATTTCAAATGAGTGTTACATACGCGAGAAAAACCATAAAGTAATGAACATGTATTATTTAGAAAAATAAAGAATTTTAAAAGACATTTATACCGTGTTTTGTTTATCAGCCTGTAAACGTATTATTATTCAACGACCTTCTATGCAAATTAGTGATGCATGTGATGCGTGTGTAGGTTGTCATAATACCATATACTTTTACTTATATGTATTATACTGTTTATATGAAAGTAAATTCTTGCATGAATGTGTGTAGACATCGTTGTTTTTTTGCAGTGGGAGTAATGAACAAGATTGTATGCAAACATAGCTGGTTTTAAATGATGCACAAAAAAGTTATAACATAAGACGTGTGCTAATATTTATGTACAATACTTATTAAGCTATATTATGACCATAATATAATATTTGAAGTGTATGTATTGCAGGTGATAATGAAGTCGGACTTTCATATCGAAATAATGAAACCTGAAGTCTTTGTATGATATTCACCTACATAACCTACGTTACATGAACGTATTGCGATCACTTGAGGCAGACAATTTGTCATATTATGTTAGATAGACGTGTTAGTATTTATTGTTATTCAAAAAAAGAGCAATATCAACTTTAACTTTAGAGTCGTTTCAAAAAATGCAAATAGGATATTTTTTATGACAATGTACGTATTAATGTTAAATTCTAGCACTATTTATAGGTTGTCCACTAATCTTAAGAGAATAGATTTGTTCCAATCTCTCTCTAAAAAAAAAGAAGGCATTATTATCGTCACACTCATGTGTAGTAGATAAAAAGCGTTCCAGCCGAGGTATCAGGGGGGTGGTCAAATGGTCCTTTAATAGCTCCATACGAATTTGTCATCGTTTGTGCACAATTTGTAAAGCGATTATTGCAAACTAATCATTTAAAAACGTTTGCCTCTGTTTAATACTGACTAGTGACAATTCTTTATTTATTTCACGGTTGTTTTGGCGAAAAAATGAATGACGAAAGCAATGGCTATATATTTTCTATAACATTAAAAACGTTGTCATGGACTGGCAGAAAATAGCCTTACATATTCCCCAGCAACATTTACTTCAGCGTGCAATTCAATCTCAACTTTATATTACAATAACATTTACACAATTTTAAATTTGGGAAATTTATGTATTTTTTTGTGTATGAAAATGCTTATCTGTCATCGATATCTATTTTTTAGAACTTGTTATTACTTTTTTATTTAATTACGAAAACTTTTGTGAAATTCCATTGGTGATCGCGAGGATCGCAATGCCTGTTGTGTAAATAATCTGATATTACTGAATTCAACACTTTATAGTGACTATAATGATCAGGCATCACAAATTAATGTTTCACAATTTCTTTTTTTAATCAGAAGCTAGTTGATGAAAATTATTATTAAATATAAAAAATGTTATAGACTTTGAACTTTGCATAATATGCTAAAATATCTGTCGTATATTTTGTTCGCTATAAAAAAGAGAACAACAAAAAACACCACTATGAAAAGAGAATAATTATACATATCTGAGCTATAAAGACAGAATTAAATATCTGATTAATGATGCCGTGTCATGAATCTAATGCACATACTCTGACAAAAAAGTGCAAACTAGAATAGATAGTGTTTTCAACATTAAAACCACAATTTTTGATGAAAAAAACTTCTACTTTACGTAAAACTATTCTCACCTACAAAGACTGTGACGTTATGACAAGTTTAAATTATTGCTCCTGCGATGTTAAGTGATTTCGTGAATATTTTGAAGATGTCGTTGAATTAAGTAAAAATTATTATTAAATATAAAAAAATGTTATAGACTTTGAACTCTGCATAATATGCTAAAATATCTGTCGTATATTTTGTTCGCTATAAAAAAGAGAACAACAAAAAACACCACTATGAAAAGAGAATAATTATACATATCTGAGCTATAAAGACAGAATTAAATATCTGATTAATGATGCCGTGTCATGAATCTAATGCACATACTCTGACAAAAAAGTGCAAACTAGAATAGATAGTGTTTTCAACATTAAAACCACAATTTTTGATGAAAAAAACTTCTACTTTACGTAAAACTATTCTCACCTACAAAGACTGTGACGTTATGACAAGTTTAAATTATTGCTCCTGCGATGTTAAGTGATTTCGTGAATATTTTGAAGATGTCGTTGAATTAAGTAAAAATTATTATTAAATATAAAAAAATGTTATAGACTTTGAACTCTGCATAATATGCTAAAATATCTGTCGTATATTTTGTTCGCTATAAAAAAGAGAACAACAAAAAACACCACTATGAAAAGAGAATAATTATACATATCTGAGCTATAAAGACAGAATTAAATATCTGATTAATGATGCCGTGTCATGAATCTAATGCACATACTCTGACAAAAAAGTGCAAACTAGAATAGATAGTGTTTTCAACATTAAAACCACAATTTTTTAATGAAAAAAACTTCTACTTTACGTAAAACTATTCTCACCTACAAAGACTGTGACGTTATGACAAGTTTAAATTGTTGCTCCTGCGATGTTAAGTGATTTCGTGAATATTTTGAAGCCGTCGTTGAATTAAGTAAATTTTTTATGTGGCAAGAAACTGCGACTTCAGAAGTCGATTGCTACAGCATTTTCAAAGATTTCATATTTCATGAAGTCAAAAGTTGTCTGATAAGCTTACTAAGTACCAGTGATTTTATACACGGTTAATTTCTTACGATAAAGTTAATGTCGTAAGCTTTTTTTGAAAAATTCACAAATCAGATTTATACATGACGTAAAATAAGAGTTTTGGTCCGGTATTAATCCATAGTATTATATAGATGTCCCGGAGTTTTATTATTTTCTTTTAATGATTCTTAGTATAAAAGTGTTTAAATAAACGCATGTTTAAATACATGTTACTTTAAGTAGTTAGAAACAGTTACATGTGATTTTTTATAGTTTACATTTACGCTAGTTTGGATTTTCTGAATCCCTCTTTAGTGGAACTACAATATGATTTTTGGTTGATCGCCAAATAAACGTACATTAATTTAAATAATCATAAGTTTCGAAATCTAAAAAAAAAACAGAGAAATGTAGAATATTGTCCCTACTATAATTTCAGGTAAAATGATTCTCTTTTGAGTCAATTACTGAAAAAATGAATCTCGGATAGATTTTTACTGGAAGAATAGATCTTATGAAAAAAGTACTTGACACCCCTCATTAATGGCCTGCCCTACCCCAGTATATTTTATGGTAAACTTTAAAAAAAAAAACGACCACAATATCCTCTTACATCATAAAAAGTACATACGATATCAAGTCCAAAAAATTTACATGTTAACGACTCACATAGCTTTAACTCGCGTATTTCGATTAATTAATTGTGCATAATTGGAAAAAGGACGTGAGTTTATTGTCTTCAATATAACTGACAGAAATAAACTTATATATTACTAGCCCTAGCTGGAATTATTTCGTAGAATAACCTATAGTGATCAATCTTCTGGAGCTCATAAAAAAATCCAAGCTATTTGCCCAATATCTGCCATAAAAAGAGAAAGCACAAAAATCCCTTTACTATTCCCTCAAGTAGATTTTAGTTTGATCACGAAATGATCAAGAACAACCTCAGATATCACTTTCCTGTATTTCGTACAGTTTAACCAGCACGAGTGCACCAATTTACCTCAGAAACGTGTGTTTTACATTTTGTCAGTCGATGCTCATCCGCACTTTATCTTAGCATAACAAATTATAGCCTCTATTCCTCGGGAAAACCATTTCATTTAAGCCTACTCAAAAATAGAGTCCAGTCCACCCCAAACCAAGACGTGAGAGCAACAATTGCATGGTGAATACAAGAGTTTTCATAAATGATCGTGGATCTACCGAAAAAGTCATTTCATAGCCATTGGGATTGGGAGATAAAAATAGAATTCATCCATTAAATACTGTGTATAATTTTTTTGACAGTAACGAATTGATTCAAACCCAAACTATAATTTGATGCAGACAGGACTCCACTATAATAGTATAATAATAATAATAGTGAGGACGACCCCATGTCGCGTATCTATAATTAAAATGATAAAATTCTTTTTTTTAACGCACGTCACATAACTTTAACATATGCAATCGAGGGTCTATTAATAAACACCGATACTGATTTATTCCATAAATTTTTGCATGCGAATTGCTATAGCACTTATTAAAAATCGAAATATAGAGCAAAGGCTGATCTAAATAGTAAAATCTCAGATTTTAACTGAAGACTAATCTAAATGTGTGCGCTTAATTATATTTTTTTTCTCGTGTCATGAAACAATTCAATAATTATCGATTTTATTAAGATTTTTTATTATTATATTATATAAATGTGATTTCTTGCTTTTTCTTTAAAAATATCTAAATTAATTCGTTTTTCCTTTCTTTTTAAAAATTAATTGCACAACTCAGGAAGGAAATAAAGATATTTATCTTAACAATTAAAATTAGTGTTATAATTCTAAGTGGAAAATGTAAGAGTTTACAGTGTTAAAATCTATAATCATCTGTTAAATGAAATCAAATCATTGCCACCGCAAGCCTTAAAAAGGAAGTTAAAGAATGACCTGGTAGACAGAGAATTTTATTGTATACAAGAATTTTTTAATGTGTAATTTTAATATGTTTTTACAGACTTGCCATATACTTTTCTTGTCAATGTGGTAAATAAATCTACTTACTTACTTACTTACTTACATCACATAAGTTAATGTGAGACAGAAATTTAACACTACTGGTTAACCGACTTCAAAAAAAGGAGGGTTTCTCAATTCGGTAGTATGTTTTTTTATAAATGTTTGGTATGCGATTACTCCGCCGATTATGAATCTATTTGAAAAATGTCAACGCCATTTTATTCAGAACGCTACCGGATTGGTACCATATGGTTTTTATTAAAATCGGTTCATCGGTTTTTTTAGTATTAAACATTCAGAATAGATTGTCGTATATAGTAACAATTATTGTTAAATAATACCTGTATATTATCAAAGATAAATTGTAAGATAAGATGAAATGCTAACTTTATCTACAAATTGCAGAACAATAATTAAGAATAATTGTTACTATATACGTCAATTAATTCTAATTGCTAAATTAGTGGTTTGAATAAAATAACATTTATAAGCTGCATTCCAAAAAATTCTATTAAAATTAAATATATCCAAACAGCTGTAATAAAATCAAAAATATTATTCAGAATAGCGCTATAATAATCGTATATTATGAAACGTAAAATTCAATTCAGTTGTAGCAGGTACAGAATATTGACGACTTCATTGTCAGTGTGGCATTTAAAGCCCACGGTATTGGTTAGAGACATTCGTCCAGTTTCGCTGCCTACGCTTTTATCCATTCATAAATGAAGATATTCCTTTTATATAGCCACAGCTCATATAATAATTTGATCATATACATATATTAATATAATAATGCAAATAAATAACATGACTTTTGTTAAAATATTACACAAAATGGCCCTTCTTGTAAAAACGTGATGCGATACAGTATCGAGACCGTATTCTACAATTCATCTGATCTATAACACACACGTTTAGTCAAAATCCGTTTAGTAATTTGCTCGGAACAAACAAACTAACTACTTGAAAACTGCGAAGTGCAAGTTGCAGCTATGTGGTGTGCAGGACGTGCAGGTTTATGCTTGGGATCTTTATCCTTTCAAGTAAAACTACATATCACAGGTACCGCTCAATGTCAGACCGATACGTTCCATAACATTCATTGCATATTAATTAATAAGCAAGATGCGGTGACGTCAATCCATTAAAAATGCTCTATACCTGATATATAAGATTATTAAGAATTTGCTGAAATATTTATTTGTTTGAATAATTCTTAATGTTAAAAACCTGTTTTTGTTGTGCGTACCTCTACTACTGCTGCATACATTACCATTTCCGCGCATTGACACATACCTAACATACCGACTGTTTTATAATAACGTGTTGTTTAAATATTTTTCATTCTAAATTTATGACGTGTACTCACTGTACCCCCCCTTTTCTATTTGGTGTCTCTTTGGTATCTCTTTGGTGTCTCTTTGGTGTCTCTTTGGTGTCTCTTTGGTGTCTGTATGCTGTCTGTTTGGTGTCTGTTTGATGTCTGTTTGGTGTCTCTTTGGTATCTCTTTGGTGTGTCTGTATATGTGTCTCTGGGAGTATATATTCGGTGTCGGAAAAAATGGACCACGTTATTATAAAACAGTCGGTATGTTAGGTATGTGTCAATGCGCGGAAATGGTAATGTATGCAGCAGTAGTAGAGGTACGCACAACAAAAACAGGTTTTTAACATTAAGAATTATTCAAACAAATAAATATTTCAGCAAATTCTTAATAATCTTATATATCAGGTATAGAGCATTTTTAATGGATTGACGTCACCGCATCTTGCTTATTAATTAATATGCAATGAATGTTATGGAACGTATCGGTCTGACATTGAGCGGTACCTGTGATATGTAGTTTTACTTGAAAGGATAAAGATCCCAAGCATAAACCTGCACGTCCTGCACACCACATAGCTGCAACTTGCACTTCGCAGTTTTCAAGTAGTTAGTTTGTTTGTTCCGAGCAAATTACTAAACGGATTTTGACTAAACGTGTGTGTTATAGATCAGATGAATTGTAGAATACGGTCTCGATACTGTATCGCATCACGTTTTTACAAGAAGGGCCATTTTGTGTAATATTTTAACAAAAGTCATGTTATTTATTTGCATTATTATATTAATATATGTATATGATCAAATTATTATATGAGCTGTGGCTATATAAAAGGAATATCTTCATTTATGAATGGATAAAAGCGTAGGCAGCGAAACTGGACGAATGTCTCTAACCAATACCGTGGGCTTTAAATGCCACACTGACAATGAAGTCGTCAATATTCTGTACCTGCTACAACTGAATTGAATTTTACGTTTCATAATATACGATTATTATAGCGCTATTCTGAATAATATTTTTGATTTTATTACAGCTGTTTGGATATATTTAATTTTAATAGAATTTTTTGGAATGCAGCTTATAAATGTTATTTTATTCAAACCACTAATTTAGCAATTAGAATTAATTGACGTATATAGTAACAATTATTCTTAATTATTGTTCTGCAATTTGTAGATAAAGTTAGCATTTCATCTTATCTTACAATTTATCTTTGATAATATACAGGTATTATTTAACAATAATTGTTACTATATACGACAATCTATTCTGAATGTTTAATACTAAAAAAACCGATGAACCGATTTTAATAAAAACCATATGGTACCAATCCGGTAGCGTTCTGAATAAAATGGCGTTGACATTTTTCAAATAGATTCATAATCGGCGGAGTAATCGCATACCAAACATTTATAAAAAAACATACTACCGAATTGAGAAACCCTCCTTTTTTTGAAGTCGGTTAACCAGTAGTGTTAAATTTCTGTCTCACATTAACTTATGTGATGTAAGTAAGTAAGTAAGTAAGTAGATTTATTTACCACATTGACAAGAAAAGTATATGGCAAGTCTGTAAAAACATATTAAAATTACACATTAAAAAATTCTTGTATACAATAAAATTCTCTGTCTACCAGGTCATTCTTTAACTTCCTTTTTAAGGCTTGCGGTGGCAATGATTTGATTTCATTTAACAGATGATTATAGATTTTAACACTGTAAACTCTTACATTTTCCACTTAGAATTATAACACTAATTTTAATTGTTAAGATAAATATCTTTATTTCCTTCCTGAGTTGTGCAATTAATTTTTAAAAAGAAAGGAAAAACGAATTAATTTAGATATTTTTAAAGAAAAAGCAAGAAATCACATTTATATAATATAATAATAAAAAATCTTAATAAAATCGATAATTATTGAATTGTTTCATGACACGAGAAAAAAAATATAATTAAGCGCACACATTTAGATTAGTCTTCAGTTAAAATCTGAGATTTTACTATTTAGATCAGCCTTTGCTCTATATTTCGATTTTTAATAAGTGCTATAGCAATTCGCATGCAAAAATTTATGGAATAAATCAGTATCGGTGTTTATTAATAGACCCTCGATTGCATATGTTAAAGTTATGTGACGTGCGTTAAAAAAAAGAATTTTATCATTTTAATTATAGATACGCGACATGGGGTCGTCCTCACTATTATTATTATTATACTATTATAGTGGAGTCCTGTCTGCATCAAATTATAGTTTGGGTTTGAATCAATTCGTTACTGTCAAAAAAATTATACACAGTATTTAATGGATGAATTCTATTTTTATCTCCCAATCCCAATGGCTATGAAATGACTTTTTCGGTAGATCCACGATCATTTATGAAAACTCTTGTATTCACCATGCAATTGTTGCTCTCACGTCTTGGTTTGGGGTGGACTGGACTCTATTTTTGAGTAGGCTTAAATGAAATGGTTTTCCCGAGGAATAGAGGCTATAATTTGTTATGCTAAGATAAAGTGCGGATGAGCATCGACTGACAAAATGTAAAACACACGTTTCTGAGGTAAATTGGTGCACTCGTGCTGGTTAAACTGTACGAAATACAGGAAAGTGATATCTGAGGTTGTTCTTGATCATTTCGTGATCAAACTAAAATCTACTTGAGGGAATAGTAAAGGGATTTTTGTGCTTTCTCTTTTTATGGCAGATATTGGGCAAATAGCTTGGATTTTTTTATGACCTCCAGAAGATTGATCACTATAGGTTATTCTACGAAATAATTCCAGCTAGGGCTAGTAATATATAAGTTTATTTCTGTCAGTTATATTGAAGACAATAAACTCACGTCCTTTTTCCAATTATGCACAATTAATTAATCGAAATACGCGAGTTAAAGCTATGTGAGTCGTTAACATGTAAATTTTTTGGACTTGATATCGTATGTACTTTTTATGATGTAAGAGGATATTGTGGTCGTTTTTTTTTTTAAAGTTTACCATAAAATATACTGGGGTAGGGCAGGCCATTAATGAGGGGTGTCAAGTACTTTTTTCATAAGATCTATTCTTCCAGTAAAAATCTATCCGAGATTCATTTTTTCAGTAATTGACTCAAAAGAGAATCATTTTACCTGAAATTATAGTAGGGACAATATTCTACATTTCTCTGTTTTTTTTTTAGATTTCGAAACTTATGATTATTTAAATTAATGTACGTTTATTTGGCGATCAACCAAAAATCATATTGTAGTTCCACTAAAGAGGGATTCAGAAAATCCAAACTAGCGTAAATGTAAACTATAAAAAATCACATGTAACTGTTTCTAACTACTTAAAGTAACATGTATTTAAACATGCGTTTATTTAAACACTTTTATACTAAGAATCATTAAAAGAAAATAATAAAACTCCGGGACATCTATATAATACTATGGATTAATACCGGACCAAAACTCTTATTTTACGTCATGTATAAATCTGATTTGTGAATTTTTCAAAAAAAGCTTACGACATTAACTTTATCGTAAGAAATTAACCGTGTATAAAATCACTGGTACTTAGTAAGCTTATCAGACAACTTTTGACTTCATGAAATATGAAATCTTTGAAAATGCTGTAGCAATCGACTTCTGAAGTCGCAGTTTCTTGCCACATAAAAAATTTACTTAATTCAACGACGGCTTCAAAATATTCACGAAATCACTTAACATCGCAGGAGCAACAATTTAAACTTGTCATAACGTCACAGTCTTTGTAGGTGAGAATAGTTTTACGTAAAGTAGAAGTTTTTTTCATTAAAAAATTGTGGTTTTAATGTTGAAAACACTATCTATTCTAGTTTGCACTTTTTTGTCAGAGTATGTGCATTAGATTCATGACACGGCATCATTAATCAGATATTTAATTCTGTCTTTATAGCTCAGATATGTATAATTATTCTCTTTTCATAGTGGTGTTTTTTGTTGTTCTCTTTTTTATAGCGAACAAAATATACGACAGATATTTTAGCATATTATGCAGAGTTCAAAGTCTATAACATTTTTTTATATTTAATAATAATTTTTACTTAATTCAACGACATCTTCAAAATATTCACGAAATCACTTAACATCGCAGGAGCAATAATTTAAACTTGTCATAACGTCACAGTCTTTGTAGGTGAGAATAGTTTTACGTAAAGTAGAAGTTTTTTTCATCAAAAATTGTGGTTTTAATGTTGAAAACACTATCTATTCTAGTTTGCACTTTTTTGTCAGAGTATGTGCATTAGATTCATGACACGGCATCATTAATCAGATATTTAATTCTGTCTTTATAGCTCAGATATGTATAATTATTCTCTTTTCATAGTGGTGTTTTTTGTTGTTCTCTTTTTTATAGCGAACAAAATATACGACAGATATTTTAGCATATTATGCAGAGTTCAAAGTCTATAACATTTTTTTATATTTAATAATAATTTTTACTTAATTCAACGACATCTTCAAAATATTCACGAAATCACTTAACATCGCAGGAGCAATAATTTAAACTTGTCATAACGTCACAGTCTTTGTAGGTGAGAATAGTTTTACGTAAAGTAGAAGTTTTTTTCATCAAAAATTGTGGTTTTAATGTTGAAAACACTATCTATTCTAGTTTGCACTTTTTTGTCAGAGTATGTGCATTAGATTCATGACACGGCATCATTAATCAGATATTTAATTCTGTCTTTATAGCTCAGATATGTATAATTATTCTCTTTTCATAGTGGTGTTTTTTGTTGTTCTCTTTTTTATAGCGAACAAAATATACGACAGATATTTTAGCATATTATGCAAAGTTCAAAGTCTATAACATTTTTTATATTTAATAATAATTTTCATCAACTAGCTTCTGATTAAAAAAAGAAATTGTGAAACATTAATTTGTGATGCCTGATCATTATAGTCACTATAAAGTGTTGAATTCAGTAATATCAGATTATTTACACAACAGGCATTGCGATCCTCGCGATCACCAATGGAATTTCACAAAAGTTTTCGTAATTAAATAAAAAAGTAATAACAAGTTCTAAAAAATAGATATCGATGACAGATAAGCATTTTCATACACAAAAAAATACATAAATTTCCCAAATTTAAAATTGTGTAAATGTTATTGTAATATAAAGTTGAGATTGAATTGCACGCTGAAGTAAATGTTGCTGGGGAATATGTAAGGCTATTTTCTGCCAGTCCATGACAACGTTTTTAATGTTATAGAAAATATATAGCCATTGCTTTCGTCATTCATTTTTTCGCCAAAACAACCGTGAAATAAATAAAGAATTGTCACTAGTCAGTATTAAACAGAGGCAAACGTTTTTAAATGATTAGTTTGCAATAATCGCTTTACAAATTGTGCACAAACGATGACAAATTCGTATGGAGCTATTAAAGGACCATTTGACCACCCCCCTGATACCTCGGCTGGAACGCTTTTTATCTACTACACATGAGTGTGACGATAATAATGCCTTCTTTTTTTTTAGAGAGAGATTGGAACAAATCTATTCTCTTAAGATTAGTGGACAACCTATAAATAGTGCTAGAATTTAACATTAATACGTACATTGTCATAAAAAATATCCTATTTGCATTTTTTGAAACGACTCTAAAGTTAAAGTTGATATTGCTCTTTTTTTGAATAACAATAAATACTAACACGTCTATCTAACATAATATGACAAATTGTCTGCCTCAAGTGATCGCAATACGTTCATGTAACGTAGGTTATGTAGGTGAATATCATACAAAGACTTCAGGTTTCATTATTTCGATATGAAAGTCCGACTTCATTATCACCTGCAATACATACACTTCAAATATTATATTATGGTCATAATATAGCTTAATAAGTATTGTACATAAATATTAGCACACGTCTTATGTTATAACTTTTTTGTGCATCATTTAAAACCAGCTATGTTTGCATACAATCTTGTTCATTACTCCCACTGCAAAAAAACAACGATGTCTACACACATTCATGCAAGAATTTACTTTCATATAAACAGTATAATACATATAAGTAAAAGTATATGGTATTATGACAACCTACACACGCATCACATGCATCACTAATTTGCATAGAAGGTCGTTGAATAATAATACGTTTACAGGCTGATAAACAAAACACGGTATAAATGTCTTTTAAAATTCTTTATTTTTCTAAATAATACATGTTCATTACTTTATGGTTTTTCTCGCGTATGTAACACTCATTTGAAATTTATCTGTGTTTAATGCCTGTCCACAAGATTGATGTATTCCGCTTAGAATACTCCATACGTCTCCAAGTGTTAAATTTTTAGCTTTTCGAAAGGGTAAATATCCTTTTTTACCCGTTGAGTGATCCAAGCTGTTAAAGCTAATTCCCACGTAGTCTTCAGGTGTCAGTTCACTTGTAATATATTCTATGACCTCGTTGATTGCACTTTTGATCCATAAAACGGAATCGCCTGTATTCCCTTTAGGTTCTTCTTTGATCTTAAAAATCAAACGTGTACCATTTATTCCAAAACGTTTAACTTCAAATTTCGTATTATCTGCCATGTTAATTATTTAATTCTTCTTCTTCGTTGTTGACTGCTCGGAAGCTCAATGCTTTCTGCCTCTTTTTTTCAGATTGACGTTCTATTTATAGCTTTGTAATATTCAAGTTACATAAACTAGGGCCTTATATAAACCTTTAAAGTCTCTCTCCCCCCCTTTTTACAAACTTCTACAACCAAACAACGCTTGGATAATATGATTTCTTATGCGCTGTTTTTTTTTGAAAATAGAGACACGAGAACTCCCTCTCTCTTTCTCTCGATAGGAACCTTAATGTTAAAAGTATCTCTGCAGATTGTTGTGAACACTCGTTTTAAAGTATAAATAACAATTTTTATTTCAGTGTGATTTCTAATAATAATGATTTATATAATAATATATAATAACGTAATCAAAGTAATTACTCAATATCATGAATAAACTTACGTACTAAAAAGCATAAAAATGGTTCTGTCTATCTGTCTGTCTGTCTATCTTCTTGATAAAAAAACAAATGGAATGTCCGTCTATCTGTTCGCTAATATTTATTCCTGTATGAACCTATAAAAAGCTACTAGGAAGATTTTTATAATAATATGATGTTTTAAAATAAAATAAATAAGAAAATTTGATGTTAATAAAAAATGTTAAATACATGCTTTGATAATTAAACAGTCTGTATAATATCTACGTATTGCAATGCTACATTTTTTTGTCACATAGATTGCACTTGATTTTATTCCCCATTGTTAATTTTTTGTACGGTGGACCCATATGAAAACTAGGAGCCGTGATAATGGTTGTCGAGGATACCGGTGACGAGCTCTAATATAATGTTTTGTACCGTTTAATTGCATGTTATGTATTTTGTAGACGTAATCTTGTAATAAAATACACAAACTTTATGTTTGAACAATTATGTAAGTTATTTGTTATTTCAGGTTTATTATTGAGTAGACGTAATCTAACCTTTATTGTAATAAAATAAAACAAACTTTATGTTTAAAACAATTATGCAAGTTATTTGTTATTTCAGGTTTATTATTGAGTAGTAATTAATTTAATTTCTCAACGTTTAGCTATTGACAAATAACAGCTCATTGCAGTTTTATAGCATAGTACGTGAGTGATGTATTGTAAAAGTGAACAGTTTGGAGAGGTGCAAAGCTAACAAATTAATAAAACTTATTGCGAGGGCAATTATTATAGAAGTAATATTCTTTTATCTAACCTCTAGAATTTTTCCTGTCTGAACCTATAAAAAAGCTACTAGGAAGATTTTTATAATAATATGATGTTTTAAATAAATAAAGAGTTTGATATAAATAAAATACATGCTTATTATTATAACCTATTGTAATAAATTCCAATTATACATATTGTCCTTGATAACAATGTACAACCTTAAATGATCATAGAAGCGACGTGTTTCTGTGTAACGCGACGTGTTTATATACACACTTTAATGGCGCTGTGGCAAGTCAACCCAATAGCTCACTTGGTTTAGTCGCGGCACGCCGATCTAAAAGTCCCGAGTTCGAAAACACACTCGCTCTGGCATGAAAAAAAAAGCTGTGCGGGCTGCCTACGTTGTAGGCGATTAAAATATCGAAGACAACTCTCTAGCTCATGTATTGCAGATTGCATACCTACCTGGGGTTATCTTTTGCAATAAACTACAATATACCATTCAAACGCATCAGTAAAAAAATAACCCCGTTGCAACGTCTCGACGAACTCTTGTCGTCGGATGGGGGGCGGAAGAGGGGGCGGTGGGGTAGGGGGCTATTAACGAAGAACGTCGAGAGAGTCGTCGTTGACGACCACCATGCAAATATTGCACAAATTATTAAAAAGTGGTGGGGGAAAAAATGGACGATTCTGCGACCTGAAACGTCATCAAATCGGTTGGTCCAGGACACACCTATTATCATCTACTGTCCTGAATCCGTAGAGCCCACGATTATGATTCTAGCATTTCTGGAAGCCTAAATATTGCAAAAAGAATCAAAAAGAAAAAATGATCGTGTGTATGCGCTTTAGACCGCACCTTTGAATGTATAAGGCATGCTTTACTGGTTCATAATTCGCAGCCGACGTCAAATGAGCGCTACTTTTTGCGAGAGAGATAAGTTCATGTATTGTGTGCGTTAGAGAGAATTCGATGCGTTGTGTGAGAAATATAGAGCTGGACGGTACGAGTCGACGACTTGACGGGGGACTTGCGTCTAAACTAGCGAGATATGCACAGCTATTGAAGGCCGATGTGTGTTTTTAACTTATAATACAGATATTTTTATACATGGAATTTTAATATTTGAAAGGAAGCATATTTTTTTGTGGCGAATAGGGACTGTTGTTATGGATTCTGGATTATCGTTGTAGTGTATTTCTGGCGCTATCTCGTTTCCGTATTTCGTTGTCGTTCTTGTCGAATTTTTTCCTGGTTCGAGAGTCCCGTATTTCCCTGGAAATCCTGTCGTTTGTATTTTTTGATTGTTGCGTAGGATTTAGCTTCCCGTGAATAATAAAAGTGTATGTCTGGATTAGGTCTGATCTGTTGTTAGGGAGTGATACCGTGAAATCATTGCCCCCTTACCCCTTTTAGTAGTTGTCGTTTTCTTGGATTTGTATTTCTGGAAGTTAGGGATAAGACGCTTAGGTTTTCCTGGAGTTAATTGTTTGAAGTTTGTGATATCGTCCATTATACCAGTGTGGCGCTCTTATTGAATATGATATCAGCTTAGGTTGGATTTGTTTCATATTCAGGATAGTGTTCCTACAGGTTCCGGGAATAAAGTTCCAGACTTCCCGAATAATCAAATTTTCATTTTGAACTAAACATTTTACTTTATCTGAACGGCAATTCTATGTGCATGCCCAGTAATCAAAATTTGTATTCGTTGGGCATTGATTGTAAATGCTAGGGTGTTCCCGAGGGATAACAGGAACACAAATTTGGTCTCGTTTTCGTGTTGTTACGACTTGTTTCGGTGTTCATACTGTTTGGTTTGATTGCACAGACGCTTATGTCCCGTTTGAAATTTTAATTTTATTTTTTCGGTATTTCAATACATTTTGAGTATTTTCCGAGACGAAAATTTCATTGAGATACCGGGTGTCTTATTTAAGCCGGACAATTGCTGTGAACTGACCCGCTATTGTAAACCCTCAATATTTTAGCACACCTGTCAGCATATAGTGGCGTCACTACCGACATATACCGGGCGTCCTATTTAAGGAAGATTATTAATTCCCGTGGATCAGCTGTGTATTGTTTTATATTAGTTACTACGGATAATAACTGTGGTGTACCTGACCTTTATACCGGGTGTTCGATAAAACTGAGTGTATGCACCCTCGTTTCGCTGGTTCTTTCTCAAGTCCAAATTTCTTTTAACGTGTTTCTCGAATGTTTTGTAAATTGTGTTGTGAATTTTAAACTAGTAAAGATCATCATTGACATGCCCCGTTCTAAGCCTCCTAGTCTGGACCATCTAGGTGTGGCAGCTAACGATCTGAGTCTTGGCGCCCTGTTACCTCCTGTCGGTGGATACGTTAGCCCAATTACTATCTTGGACGTGTTGGTCAACTGGTTGGTCAAGTATCGTGTGTCGTCTGTACTGTGTTGTCTATTTGTCGAGTGGTAGGTGGTAGGATTTTTTTAAGCCTTCATTAGGCTATTCCGTTTGGAATTATTTTCGAGAACTCTACTATTGTGTTATTCTTCTGTGTTGTGTTGTTTACTTGTCGAGTGGTAGGTGGTAGGATTTTTTAGCAGCCATAGTAGGCTGTTCCCCAAGTCATTGGTTGTTTGTCTAAAGTGTTCAGTTGGTTTGAATGTTCCCCATCAATGTTTTGTTCGTACCACGACCCAGCATCCGCTGATCGCTAGCCGCGCATCTGATTAAATTCAGAAGTGAACTTCTTTCACTTGCTGTGGTACAAGGGTGATCTCTAGGCCCTGTGGCACTTCTCCAATCCCTTCTAATACCTCAGAACAGCTTGAGAAGGTTAAGGTCACAATATATATATATATATATATATATATATATATATATATATATATATATATATATATATATATATGTGTGTGTGCGCTATAACTTTCGAAAGAGTTAATTGATTTTTACGAAATTTTGCCCACATGTTGGAATCCACCACCGCAAGAACCCTATTTAAAATGGGCCCAATCGGACCATTTTAAGGGTAGTTTTTAAGGGTTGAAAAAAGTTTTTGGGCCCAAAAATGCCTAAAAAATTCTCAGAATCGTTTCAAAATTGAAATTTAACCCTTTAATAGCAATTAAAAAGTGCTCCTAAAATTTTAATAAAATCGGCCCGACAGGACCGGATTTACAAATTTTATGAAAACACTAGTTTGCAGATAGTGAATTATTTGCTGAAAGGTGTATATAATTTAGTTTAGAGGTTCGATTGATAATAATATTGCAACTGAGAAAAAATTGTTCTTTTAAGGGATGTATTAATGAGTCAAATTTATTATTTTGCCCAAAAAACCAACTTAAGTTCGCATAATAAAGCCACACTGCCTATATTAGTAAATACACTATATTGTCGGCAGGGTTATGGCACTGCGACTCGGGTTTTTTTCTATTACCGTGTATCTCACATTTTAACCCATCCCTAGAAAATAAGCCATGCACGGTTTTTGAAGTTTCTTAAAATATAAGCCATACCTCGAAAATAAGCCATGTTTTTTTTTTCAATTTCAAGGAGGTACCTACCTTTACAGTTCAATAAGATTCTTTATTCTTTTCCGATCTACAATGTTTACAAAATAATACTCGACAACTACCTATACTCACATATTCTATCTACATAACTATCTATCTTGTTCTTGCTTTTGAGGTAAATTTTAATCATAACTGTCTGTACTTTCGAGGCGATAGGTCGACAAATTCAAGTCAAGTACAAATCAAAAAAATATAAGCCATCCCTTGAAAATAGGCCATGGTACGAATTTTAAGGAAAAAAAATATATAAACCATGACTTACAATGTGAGATACACGGTATAATTTAAACAAACTAAAAACGTTCAATATATTCTACAAACAAACGATAATATTGTACAATATTAAATATATTGCAAAATATTGTAGTATCTAAGGGCCTGTTATTTAGATCTGCAGTTTAACCATGATATGTATTTTAATCTGGCTATTTCAAGTAAATATGACGTAGTTTAATAAATAAATAGTGTAACAGTTTAATAGCCCTAAATTAAAATAATGTTTTGAGCCTATGTAAATTTTTTCAAATAAATGTATTTAGTAATGACAATTTTGACGAACAAGTAAGAAACACGAATTGGTTTGTAACATTCATGTGTAGCGTGTGGCCGACGAAGGGGCAGCTATTGCACCTATCGCGTGTACGAGAGAGCAAGTGTTTCACGGCGTGCTTTTTCAGATCTATAGTTTTATTAGTTTAACCATGATACGCGTTTTTGAATACTATGTAGTTTAATAAGTATGTAATATGTATAGTTATTTCATTTACTCACAAAAAGTAAACCGTTGATATTTAAATTATGATTTATATCTGCAATAAAAAACAGTGCGAAAGGACATTAAAAATTTTAAAAATCCATAAGCAAGAATGATTTATAATAGCTGCGTACAACCCAAAGCATTGCAGCGTGTGCTACCGTTCTAGCAAGTAAAAATTTGAAACTGTTTAACCGTGCGTCTGCAGAAGTTAGTATTATAAATATAATTTAAAAATTAAAAAATATGAATAATTCATTCGAAAACTGTAAAAACTGTGATGCTGATTTGTAAAAGAAACATGTGTTTTTAAACAATTATAACTGATATTTTTGTGTTTAAGATCTAACCGTGCTTCTTTACAAGTTATTATTGTTAATATAAAATTGAAAAACACATGACCAATTCATCTGAAAACGTTAAAAATTGTGGTGTCAGTTCGTTAAAGAAACTTGTGCAATTAAACAATGATAAAGAGACTATACTGTCTAAAATCGGAACGCTCAATGAACGTAGGAATTTATTGTATAAATTGTTCAATACAATATTTTCCAAATAAACGAGAATGTTGTACAATATTAAGTATAATTCTAAATATTGTAGTATCTAAGTGCTTCTTCAGACCTGTAGTTTAATCATGATACGCATTTCATTCTGCGTATGTATAGGTGAATGCGTTTAATAAGTATGTAATTATAGTTATTTCATTTACTCACAAAAAGTAAACCGTTGATATTTAAATTATGATTTATATCTGCAATAAAAAACAGTGCGAAAGGACATTAAAAATTTAAAAAATCTATAAGCAAGAATAATTCATAACAGTTGCATATATATCAGCCAATGTATTGAAACGTGTGCTACCGTTCTAGCAAGTAAAAATTCAAAATTGCTTGACAACGCTTCTGTAGGAGTTAGTATTATAAATATAATTTTAAAATTAAAAAATATGAATAAATCATTTGTAATCTCTGGAAATGGTGATGCTGATTTGTAAAAGAAACGTGTATTTAAACAATTATAACTGAGATTTTTGTGTTTAAGATCTAACCGTACTTCTTTACAAGTGAATATCGTTAATATAAAAGTGAAAAAAATAACATGAATAATTAATCTGAAAACTGTAAAAATTGTGGTGTCAGTTCGTTAAAGAAACTTGTGTAATTAAACAATGATAAAAATTGCGCGGGGACTAAAAGAACAAACAATAACATTCTATCCAATTAACAATTGATAGGGACTTAAAAGAAGCACGATTAAGTGAAATTAAATGTATATATTGTTGATCAATGTATTAAAATCAAAGTTTTTGACGGCATGATACATATTTTCTTCTTTAACTGGAAGTTATCTAAACTTACTGCCGAATTTTTAATATAATGTGTCCTATTTTTCTAGCGTGAAAGAAAAATAAAAATTACCTATTCCCGAACTGTTGGCATGGATATGACATTTGGATTGTTTGAGAACCTGAGTCTATTAACAAAGTTGATTTCAAATAGACTTTTTTATTAGATCAAAACCTCGAATAATTGTTAAATTTGTGTTAAACTTGCACTGTCTAATAAATAGTAATATGCATTATTAAACGTTATAAAAAATAAATTAGACGCCTAATTTTGTAAAACGGAACCAACAAAAATAATAATTTTGGTTTGATAGACGAAGAATATGTAATAATATGAGTAATATGACAAATTTAAACATAATTCTTGTAACCATATAATATAATAAACCAATATTCGAAAAAATTAACAAGAAATAAAATTAATTGTGATAGTGTTAAAACTAATAAAATATACGAATTATAAAGATTTATAAATGTTCTCAGTTCATGCCAAGGCAATTATTTCTGCGTCTCGCCAAGTATCTTGACCTTCTACCGTAATAACGTGGAAATAGAGGATAGAAATTATTTTTTTAATTTATTTCGTACAGTCTTAATAAATCCTAAATTACAGAGTCAGTACTACCTACCAAAGCATTTTAAATTTTTGTTATCCCGAAATTATAAATAGTTTCGAGCCTATATGAATTTTTTGAAATAAATGTATTTTAATAGTGTGAATTTGACAAACAAGCAATACACACGATTTTCTTGGCAACATTTGGCGTATAATTTGACCGACAAAGAGGCAGTCATCGCACCCATCGTGTGTGCGAGAGAGTTGGCGTTTGTCACTAGACTCGCGATTTTGAAAGTGCACCGATAACGAGATAAATGTGTGACCGTTAATTTTGATGCGACAATAAAATAGATTGTTGAAGACTGCTTGGGACAGCTGTTGTTGATTTGATTGTTGTTTTGGAGTTATTTTGTGACGATAGTCAATTGTTGGTTGCTTGAATGGTGATAATTTTTTTGGATATTGAATTTTATTCTTGTTGTCTAGGACCTAGGTTATTGCTATTCTTGCCTGTTTTAGTTGACGTTAGTAGAATGGCGTTCTGATCGCCAAATAGGAATTAATAAGGAATGTTCGATCTGTGCGTGGAATCATGATATAATTATCTCTATTCATTTCTTACATGTTTTTTTTTATTCCTCACCAATGGTTAAATTTTGCCTTATTTTCTCGACAAATGCCATATCCGAACATCTGCGATCGGAAATTGTAGAATTCTAGAAAGAAAACATTAATTGTTTTTAGTGTGTTCAGTGGCGTCCCATTTATATATTTTGCCTGTGTTTGTTATTATTTTGTTAATAATTTTATATTCGTTATTATTTATTGCCGTTTTTTATTTCTATTTTACTCTTATTATTGGCGTACTACCTTCGCAATCGTTTAAACTTTAAACGATTGCGGAGTTTCTCAATGATATTTTTTCATAAGGACCTTGTGCAATTGTGTCTCTTTGTCATATTATGTCTAGTATTTTATTTTCCCTTGCTGAATACAATTTATAATTTCTTACATTCTGGGGTACAGAGATTGCTGCAGTAATGATGTATACCTCGTTAGACCTAGAGGCTGATCTTTAATCAGAGCGTTAAGTGGTTCTGGCGTCCATTTTTAATCATTTGGGCGGTGATTATGTTTCTGATTTTTTTTTTGTCAACTATTGCAGTAATTCTTTTGTTATTTTGGGGTGATAAATGAAATGTTTTTACTTCTACCTAAATGTGTTTGTTATTTTGTTTTAATTGTCGTCTGGTAGGTGGTATTTATGTCCGCTATGTTTATTAGTATATTTGCCATACGGCAACATACACTACTGGCGTCGGTCGGATGGCGGGACCTAGGCGGACCAAAATTTCTCGACCTTTCATAACCTCCTAAACACTTTGGCACCATTTTTAGAAATGTTTATATATATATATATATATATATATGTAAATGCGTATATATATACCGCAAGAAGCCTATTTAAAGTGGGCGTAATCGGGTCATTTTAAGTGTAGTTTTTAGGGGTTGAAAAGCGTTTTTGGGCCCCAAAATACCGAAAAAATTCTCAGAATCGTTTCAAAATTGACATTTAACCCTCCAGTAGTAATTAAAAAGTGTCCGTAAAATTTTAATAAAATCGGCCCGACAGGACCGGACTTACAAATTTTATGAAAACACTAGTTTGCAGATAGCGGATTATTTACTGAAAGGTGTATATAACTTGGTATAGAAGTTCGATTGATAATAATATTGCAATTAAGAAATAAAAATGTTATTTTAAAGGTTGTATTAAGGAGTCAATTTTTTTTATTTTGCCCAACAATCATCTTAAATTCACATAATAAAGCCACAAGGCCTCTATTAGCAAATACACTATATTGTCGGCAGGGTTTTGGCACTGCGACCCGGGTTTTTTAGGTGTCTTGTTAGATTATCAACGTTAATAGTCAGCAGTACTGTAATAATTTTCTGTAATAAAAATTGGCAAACAATGCATTGATGAACTTGATTCCATTGTTTGACAACTATTTTTGGTGATCCGAAACAATTAAATACATAATTCGCAATTTATTAATAGACGCTTATCTGTACTTACTGTGAATCCACAATTATAAAAAAAAATATTCAAAAAAAGTCCCAAGAAATCTAGATGTATTCTTGACTATGGTTTTTCCGGTCATGGCCAAAAAATGAGTTTGCTATGGACCGAATTATTGACCTTCGTGAGACACCGATCACGAGATTTGGTGATCGGTTGCTGTTGCCTCTTTGTCAAATTTAGAGTAATTTTCCTCACTTGTTAGTTGATACAAAGCGTATTGATTAGTTATATATGTATTTGAATTTTTGTGTGTTATTTTAAACTGCGAATAGAATCGATATTGTTTTGTCGGACTTGAGTTTAGTTTTTTGGAGGATCTATTAAAGCTGTATTGTTCCTGTTTTCGCTATTACACCTGAATTTCCGTTATCTTCACGACTGAATTATTTCCGTTCCCGAAAATTAACCCGTTTTCCTGGAAATCCATTTTTGTTGGTTGTTCGATTGTCGTGCACTGTTGCTAGGGCCTGTTATAAGAAATATTATCTGGAATAGGAATTTTGTTCTGTTGATTAGGGAATCAAATTTTCCGTGTGCCCATTTTCTAAAACCACTGTAGGAGTTTTCGCTAGGTTTTGGTGGAATAAAATTCTGGAATTTCGGGAATAAAACTATCTATTCTACAATATCAAATTGACCGATTTAAGCTGCGTTATTGACAATTTGATATCGAACAACTATATGTGTTGATTTTATAGGAACGTTTCTGTCTACCGAATATCCTGGATTTCTGATTAGTGATCCTGTGGGATTACTGAAGTTTATTGATTGTGATTGAGAACAAAATTTTGAGTTTAAATTACAGTTAGTTATGTTTACGTTTTATTAAACAGTGTTATTAGGAACATTACGTACCGTCTATTGAAAAACTATACAAGGTGTCCGATAAAAGTGGGATTTTATTAAACCACTATTAAATGTCACTGGCGCGGAGACTAACGATTTTAATGTGTTTTTGATGTATTTGCCAATTGCTGTAATGCCGTTTACCGTGAAATTTAAGTAAAACTGGCTATGAGACCCAGTTGAATGATGTTTCTTTGAGAAAGTTATTTGGCGGTTTCTTGTGAAGTATTACCGCATTTACTACCGTTACCGAATTCATTGTAAATTGAAGTTGGCTGAATTTGTGAGATTTTGGCTATTAAAGTACCGTTTTTCGTGTCGCAAGGATTTTGGAAACCTATTGTATCGTATTACCGTTTTTTCTATTTGAGTTGGTACTGATTGCCTAGTGCGTATTTATTTTGAATTTTAACGGATTTGGGTAATATGGATTATTGTTTTTCGCCCCGTTTTGAAATTGTTGATTTCGATATTTAGTGTTATTGGCACATTTTAGTGTTTTGCCGTATTTTGTTGTAGTTCCAGCATGTTTTAGTTAAGGCTATGTCATGTGGACAACAATCGCCTCTAAGCTTCTAGGTCTGGACCCCCTGGTGTGGCTGCTTACGATTTTGAGTCCTGGCGCTCTAATATTTTCAGTCGGTAGATCCGTAAGCCCACAATCGACCTTAAGTTGATCTTGTATACTTAGTGACTTTAGCATTTTGTGTCGTCTTTTCGTCTTTTTGTCGTGTGGTAGGTGGTTGGGTTTTAACATTCTTATTGGGGCTGTTCGTTTATCGAACATTTTATCTTGTCTTGCGTTTTTTGTGTCAAGTGGTAGGTGGTTGGGTTTTAACAGCTTTATTGGGGCTGTTTGTTTTATTGGCTCATTATGTTGTCTTTCGTATTTTGTGTCGAGTGGTAGGTGGTTGGGGTTTTTTAAGCCCTAATTGGGCAATTTGTTTCGAATTTGTTTTATCGTACCATTAGGGATGTCCAGTTTTAAGTTATAAAATATTTAGCGAATTTTTTGTCATTTTTTTGAAAGTGTCCCACGACCCCGCAACCAACTGAAGCTAGCCGTGGACCATCCTATCAGGGATGTGTAAAACTTGTTCTATATATAAGATTATTTATCGTTTTTTATTTTTTTATTAATATTGACAAGTCAAATAAACCACGTTGTGTTGCTCTGTAAACTATAACAAAGATTTCATTTTATTATTTAATTAAAATATTACAGTAAGTTCAAAAATCATACCTATAACAAAGAAACGACATTAAATCAATTTCTTTTCTAAAACTGTTTTCATTTAACATTAGAATATCTGCACCATTCAAAGTTCATACGCATGACTTTCTACACTTTTTCACCATCCCATTTTATGTGCTCTACATTACTTAGTTTTAAAATTAAATTCAGAATTGATTGCCTTTCATAATGCCTTACCTTTATTTTTACTGGAAGTTATATTATTCTCAAATGTATTTTGTTTGGAATTTCGCAACAACTCCTCATAGAATTTTTTATATGATAAATATTGATTCTTAAAACGAATATCATTCTTGACTACATAAAAAACACTGAAAATCAGACAATTTGTGAGTTACTGGACAGCGGAGATCCGGGGGTAGTGAAATACATTAAACGTATGATGGAAAGAAGAATGGAAAGATTAGAGTGAGAGAATAAGGGGAGAGGACGAAACGAAAAAACTTATAGTTGCTCAGACTCTAACAAAAAGGAAGGAAACAAAAATATGGTGTTTTTATTTTTTCGCTTATGAATTTTATTTCATTTTAATTTTATTTTTATTTTTAAGATGAATGTATGTAAACATTTTATGTAAAGGTCTTTTGTTCGTGTTACGCAGACCTATGAATTTTAAATTTAAATAAATTAAAAAAAAAAAAAAATATCATTCTTGACAAAACCGCCACGTCCGACCACGGTAACTTCGTTAAGTCAGTATCCCCCTGTGTTATTGAAAGTTTTGCCAAGCTGTCTACCATATCACTACCTTCAATACCTATGTGGCTTTCAATCCAAATCAGATTGATATTTTTATTTTTTTCCACTAATTTTTTATTATTTTCAAAGTTTTCATATATTAATTTTGTATTAATTTTGTTTTTGATTGCTTCGACCGCGCTCTTCGAATCTGTAAATATTACAATTTGGTTTTATTCTGTTTTTAAGGAGTACTTTAAGCATTCATTTATTGCTAAGAGCTCTGCCGTGTATACTGATGCGAATTTTGGGAGTTGCAACATTCCACAACATTTATTTAGGGGATCGTAAAAAGCGCATCCCGTTCCAGTTGCGTTTTTGGATCCATCGGTGTATAAATATAGAGCTCCAGGCCATAATCGTTGTATGTCTTCCTCGAATAGTGCGTTAATTAGTCTTTTGTTGCTGTTTGGAAGATTATATAAGTCGAAGTGTATGTTAATATTCGATTTTGGAATGTATTTATGTATACTGTAATCATGACTGAACTGGATTTGTTTATTCGAGGTCATTGTGAGGCTATTGTGAAATGGTACTGATTTATTATAACTGTCTATAAACAGCGAATTCTTTTTATTATCCCAATAAGTTGAAACGAGTTGAAATAAGGACCCTAGGACCCCTCCCCTCGATTTAAGAAAAGAAAAACTTAGACGGTCTGACTTTAGTCTTTTCAAGCTAGAGTAAGCCATGAATTTAAGAGTTGTCAGTAGGCGATGGTGAAAAAAAAGAAGAGGAGTGAAGAAAATTTTTTGACAAGAAGTCAGGAGATTGAAATAGGTTGTTGCCGTTCTCGCAGAAAAGTATTTTTTTGCGTTAAATATCGTGATTAGCGTTTATACTGTGCAAGTGTAAAAGTGCAAGCACGTGGTTCGAAAAAGAGTTAGATTTGGAAAGTGTTTTTGGTAGTTGCTGATACTGTTACTACTTCCTTTGGCGCGGAAATTGAAGTTTCTGATAGTTCTGGAATACACTGGGGACATCCTCCAGCTGTCTTTCCTAGTGCGCTGTACACTGATTTATCATCAAGTATTGGTTACCGCGTCACTGTTTATCCGTCAAGATATAGCTTTTACAAGGTACTGTAATCTCCATTTACACTCGGAAACCATCAGAGTTTTCATCAGTGCTGTGCATTCATTTCGTTCCCGTCCAAAATTTAAAAGTTAGCGGTTTTTCAAATTGAAAACTGGCCGGCGATACGCTTATCAAATTTCACTGAATTAACTTTTAGATTTACAATGCCAATATCAAAAAACGTTCGTCACTAAACTTAAGCAGAGTCACTCATAATCCATAAACAACCTCTTTTCAATCTTTTTTCAACCTCCTGTCAAAAAAATTCCTCTCTTCAGTGAATTTGGTATCTAGATTGTTCGACATTATAAATTACCCATAAGCTGTTTCATAATTTCGTTCATAAAGGTTACAATTTATTACCTGAAATCATTTATGATTTGCGTTGGCGTTCTGTTCAGGCCTAGTAAATCTGTTTTCGGACATGCGCGCGATAGTTAATGTCCTTGTTTACATTTGCTGATGTGTTGTAACCTTAAAACTTTTTACCACTAATTATTTACAATTCATGCTTTCAATAATCATGAATCATCGTTGTGTTACTATTTCACTATTACAATAAAACACTAACTTCATTTTTTTTCGTGTGAATTGTTTGTTGATTGCGATAATACTGTTAATTACGCCGATTTTCAAACTTTACGTCTCAGTTCAGCTGGTTTGTTTTGATACAGAGGGCATAGCCCCCTATGCAATTGACAAGTAAATTCATACTTGATTTAGATATTACCCATTCTTATAACGAATACAAATTGTAAATGGCTGACTATTACATTGTTTAAGATGTACTCAAACTAATGTTAGCTTTTTATCGTTGCGTCTGCTCTGAATTTATTGCACTTTAACGCTGTTTTACATTTATTATGATGATACTGATTTGAATCTAATGTTTTAATGTGTTTAAATTAACAAATATCCGTTTCGAAAAGCGACATATTACAATTTCTTGGTCTGTTTACGATTTTCCGAATTTTCCGATTTTCGATAAGATTCCGTAACGTCATAGCTAGAAGCTGTGGTTCTTTAATTTCGATATCACTATTTGAGTGAGGATTTCTTTCGATATCGATCCGCTAAGTTTTCGCTTAGCATTTTCTTTCAATAACGATTATAACGTCCCATTGTCTCGACCGTTCTGATCACGCATTTCGAAACTGTGTTTGTGCTGTTATATTATATTGTTAGTTCGTAAGTTATATTTTTTTTTTGTGCTCACTCCCTAAAATATCGCATGAGTTTTGTATTATTTTTTATTCATCTTTAAAGTTCAATTCCAAAATACGTAATAATAGAAATTAGTTTCACGGGTAATTGGAATAAAAAATCAATTTAAACACTTATTGATTGCAACGTTTCGTCTTTATTAAATCAAGACTTTTTCAAACTCTGGAAAATTTTTTTTTTTACAAAAATTAACAATCATATAAGGTTTTATATTTTTATTATATGATTGTTAATTTTTGTAAAAAAAATTTTTTTCCAGAGCTTGAAAAAGTCTTGATTTAATAAAGACGAAACGTTGCAATCAATAAGTGTTTAAATTGATTTTTTATTCCAATTACCCGTGAAACCAATTTCTATTATTATTTTTTATTTTTCTGGTAGTATACCGGTATTGTTGTTCTTGTTAAATTTGTTGTACTGATTAGAAGTTGTAAGGTAGCCCAATTTTTTTGTCTCTTGTTAAATTCGCGTAGGCTACTTGTGCTTTCTGTTGGGTCTTCTACCGTTCAGAACAGCTTCTGATCACTGTCAAATTTTGTTCTAAAACATCAGCAAGTGTCTGACGCTTCACGTTGGTCATTTAATTTTTGTCTTAATTTTTTTATCGCTTACATTCTTGTTATTTTTTAATTTCAATCAGAACCTTCAGTTCTGACCACACACTTATTTGACATCTCCTTCAGAGACTTGTATAAAGAGTTTATTACTGTATCTCGAGTCCTTATTCCGTCTTCGGAGAAACCCCTGTGTTCCCCTTTCACTGTAGCTGGCGGCGGAAGGAGTTCTTGCGTGGTGTCCTCCAGCTTGGCGCCCTGACTACCCCTATTTAGCTTAACACTGACCTAAGGGTTAGCTTCGGGTACACCACTTTTCGTCTTCTCACCCCTCCCAAACAGGTAAGGTTTCTTTAGCTTGGTAATCAAGAACCACGCCCACCCCACTGTCTTAGCCGTGGCTTTATGGCATCTGAGAGGTTCAGAGGTTATAATATATATATATATATATATATATATATATATATATATATATATATATATATATATATATATATATATATATATATTATATTATATTATGGGTAATTCGTGATTTTTGCGAATGCCCCCAACAGGTCCACCAGGCTAGCTAAGTTGGTGCGGGGCCGGGGTTGTAAAATTCGAAATTTTTTAAAATGAAATGGGCGTTAAAACACACCTTCTAATTGACAGAGCAACCTTAGAAGGTTGCTTATAATCCACCACCTACCACTCGTAATTTAGAAATAGTTGAAATGGAAATTTGAAATGAATTCGTAATAAGTTTGAAAATAAACTAACACTGCGCAACCCTAGAAGGTTGCTTAAAATGCCTCCACCTGCCACTCGTAATAACAAAATTTGAATAGACTGAAATTTAATTGAAGTTGAATTTTGAAATGGTTGCTGAATTTTAAATGAAATGAAAATTGAATTTGTTAATCTTAGGTTCACTATTGCATAAAAGTTCAAAATAGAGGTTGAATAACAGTATTAAAAATATTAGAAAACAACCACAGCCGTAGAAGGCTGTTAGAAAAACCCTACCACCTACCACACGACATATAAGACGAAATATTTACAAATTATTAGATTGGCAATCGGTTACGGGAGTCAAGGAATCAGAAATGATTCCGGAACGAAAGGTAGACTTCGTAACCGTGAATTAGGAAAACCAGATCTGTAATAACCCGTCACCTAAAAAAATTTATAACATGCAACTATTTACAATAGCAGCTGCGGCCCAATGGGTGAACAAAAAGTCTCGCGTACCGCCGACTAAGTTAACCTGGGCACCAGGACTCCGGTCGCGAGAAGCCTCACCAAGATAGTCCAGACTTGGAGGCTGTATCAGGCTTTGACTACTATGCCAAGACACGGACCAATACATGCACAAAAAACACAAAAAAACACTTTAAAATCTAAGTCTGGGAAGACGGAATGAAACCCAGCAATAATTCTCGATTAAATCGTACACCCGGTATAGGTAGGTTGATGGCGAAGCGGGACTGTCTTTTATATTTCCGTTAATTTTGAAAATTTGTTGGCTAAAGAAACTGTCGCGTCAATAGCGCTAATTGTCGGACACCCTGTATAAAAGTGAGTCTTCCAAATAGTTTGTAAGATCGTGGTTAGTTCGATTCCAAGAAACTGAGAGTTTCTGCAGTAAACTGTTGTAAATACAGCAATATACAGTAATTGGTAAAATCACGACACACTGTATATTAACGATCAACAAACAATATCGAAAGGTACTCGATAAATAAGTTGCAAGAAACTGAGTGTTTCGCTCTAATGAGTCTGTTTGATAGGAACAGATTGTATCAAAGTCGAGAATATTGTGACACCTTGTATATTTGTTCCTGTGACGTATAGATGGTTCGGATGCACGACGCCAAATGATTCCCGACTCAAATAGTTCGTAACAATTGCCGTGAGAATAATACGTTCAAGCAAAATGCCAGAAGTAACTCTTTTCCCGTACTCAAACGTGTACGATTCGCAACATAGACACCAACAATCAACAAATCCTGAAATCCGAAATTTACAAGAAAATACGACAATCTCGGGCGCACAAAATAATCTCTAAGGTGGAGGAATAAGATATGAATCGATTTACTGAAGCAGGAACATTACATCCCTGCTGCTTAATCCAAAAATTACGATCCAAAAATCCAAAAATTAATCCATGTTATTTTCAATGCCAAAATCGCAATGTTAAAGTTGTATTATAATCGACCTAACAATTAGCATATTCACTCATTCACAGCCGTTCCTCGACTGACTGTCATCTAAAGTCTAAACTTTTCCAGTCGCAACAAAATCAAATACTCGCCTCTTCCGCTAACACATTGGTTTTCGTATCTGCCCACTCTGTCGGCCAACTCTGTGTCTTGTTTCAATCAAGCGCCCGGCCCCGTCTCATCAGCGCACTGTGATCATAGCGTATTAGATAGGTGTGCGTTCACTTAGATCATAAGGATCTAGTGCAATAAAATGAAATCATCATTTATGTATATTTTTTTTTTTTTTAACCATGACCCCCCATGAAGTGCAACTCGTCGTTACATTGAATAGTGACTATAAAGGGGTCCACACACGCTCAGGTTTTTATTTTTTCTTTTATGCCGGCAAATGATGAGCTATCTTTACGGGAGTGATCGCTATGTTTACTTGCTGTTAAACCCAAAATGAACTCATTTTAATATATATATATATATATATATATATATATATATATATATATATATATGTGCGGGCAATAACTTTCGAAAGAGTTAATTGATTTTAACGAAATTTGATCCACGTGTTAAAATCCATCACCGCAAGAAGCCTATTTAAAATGGGCGTAATCGGGGCATTTTAAGGGTAGTTTTTAGGGGTTGAAAAATGTTTTTGGGCCCCAAAATACCGAAAAAATTCTCAGAATCGTTTCAAAATTGACATTTAACCCTTCAGTAGTAATTAAAAGGTGACGCTAAAATTTAAATAAAATCGGCCCGACAGGACCGGACTTACAAATTTTATGAAAACACTAGTTTACAAATAGTGAATTATTTACTAAAAGTTGTATATAATTTGGTATAGAGGTTCGATTTATAATAATATTGCAATTAAGAAAAAAAATGTTATTTTAAGGGGTGTATTAAGGAGTAAAATTTTTTATTTTGCCCAAAAACCAACTAAAGCTCGCAAAATAAAGCCACAGTGCCTGTATAAGCAAATACACTATATTGTCGGCAGGGTTTTGGCACTGCGACCCGGCTTTTATTTTTTTTTTGTAACTGGCCCGGTTGGTTACCACTACGTTGATTTCCCAGACGAAACCAATTGATCCCGGTTTTTCCGAATTCAGCGCTGGTCCAACTGGGAAATTTTTTTAATATAATATCTGGAATTATATTATTGCAGTCATTTTATTATATATATAAATTAATCTCATAAATGATAAACATTACATACCTTCAACAATTCCAATTATAGTAAGTTTTTTAATAGAATATTTTGTTTTTTTACCTTCCCAGGTATTATTTTGAACAAACGAGGGTGAGAAAAGTAAATCTAACACCCTTTTAGTACAGTCTTCCCCATTCGCCCCGCCAACTTGACGAATAACTTGTCGCTAATGGAAAAATAAGGTACCATTAATTTTAAATTCTATAAATTGACATTAAGAAACTGAAAGTTTTTTATTTTATTGTTTATTGCAACTAAAATAGTTTAATAATTACTATCAACTTACAAATCCTCTATGAGTCTCATCTGAATTTGTTAAAAAAAGCGCAAATTCGGCAACAGTTTCTCGATTTTTCAATGGTAAAATTTTTTTTATTTCGTCTGGAATTAAACTCTGTGCAGAGCTATCACCATCGCCACTATCAAAAATCGTATAACGCTGCTTTAAATCTTTTATGTCAACTAGTACGTTTCCGAGTAGATTTAACAATTTTTCTGTATTAACTGAAATATAATAACATATTTTAGTTAGTATAAATTAACACAAGTTTACTGATGCATTTTGTAATTACGAGTAAATATTAGAATAGATGTGCAGAGGTTCGTCCTTTGAGGATGCCTATTCTCCTAATTAATATATATCACAGTGAATTCATGAACATATAAAAGATTTAGAGATATTAAAAAAAATTACTTTTGATGTTACGTAAGATAGTTGAATCAAGTCGAGATTCATCTTCTTCACTTTCACTTGATACCTTTCTTATCAATTTCGGCATAGAAGCTGTAATAATTAATAAAATGCCAATATAATACTAAATAAAATAATTACGAGCCATCATTAACACGATACATTTAAAAGATATCTGTTTACCAGCTGGCTTTTCCTTTCTTGAGCGCTCTTCGTCAGAATTACTTTCTGAATCTTTAACTCGACTGTATCTTCTTTTTCCACGTGTAAATGAAATAAATGTATCTTTATCCATTGTCACTAAAATTTGAAATAAATAATAAATTACGGATAGCTACATTGCTGCAAGTAGAAATATTTGATTAATTATAATTAGGGGTAATTTTATTTAATAAGTTTAATTTAATTACAATGTTAGGTACAAAAAATAAAAGGTTAAGTTTTACTCAATGAATTAAATCGATAAATCTGCTATCAATATTTCTAAAATGAAAATACTTACTAAAAATGCACAACAGTTCTATAAAAAAAATATTTTTAAATATTTGCAAATAATTGCAACAAATTATATTTTCTTTTTTTGAATTAGAAACACAGAATCCACGCACTTTTATGGTCTGAATAACTCGATTTAGCGCGCTACGTAGCGTGGGTTACACGTAGACAGAATAAATTTCTAACGCGCATGCGTACCCGCGTTTTTGTGTCTGGAATTCATGGAGGCTTGGCTACTATAACAGTGATTCCCAACGTGTACGCCGCGGCTCCCCGAAATATCGGCGCCTCAGGGCGCTGCGGCTGTTTATTGGTGCGCCGTGAAATTTTTGTTTATTTATTAAATAAAATTGAAGATTACATTGGAGGTATATAGATATATCATTGAGTTTCAGAATTAGAAATGAAAAAAATTCTGATATTTTAAGGGGAGCCGGAAACCGAAAAAGTTTGGGAACCCCTGTATCATAAGATTAATATTAATATGAAAATAATTTTAAAAAATAAATTTTCCTATTGATATCATTATAATCATAAATAATTTAATGGGTATAATTCTAAAAAATTAAAAAAATAATTATACTTACATTCAAATCGCGCGGTTAAATAGAAACATAGATCCAGGGCGTCACTTAGCTTGCTCTAGACATATACGTATACAGGTAATCCATTTTAATCTTATTTCGGGAAAAAAAGTTTCAGACAAAAGTTGTTCAGATTGAAGTGGGACATCGTTTGGAGAAAAATACCCCCCCCCCACCCTCAACTCCTGTGGGATGAGGGTGACTGACATTTTAATAAAAACGCCAATTTTTTATATGCATTAATGCATGTTAAAAATCTGTTACCCGAATTTCCATTACATTTTTATGCCTAAACAACGACCGTGCGCAGAAAATTACATGAAGTAAAAATTGTTTGGTCTAGGAAAGGTCATCGATTAAACATAAAAAGAACACCCCCTCCCTGTGAAGGGGTGAGGGTGGTTGAAATTTTAAACATAGGGGTGGGTTTTATTTTTATGTTTAATTGATGACTCTACATAAACCAAAAAAATTGTATCTCTTGTAATTTTCTGCGCAAGGTTGTTGTTTAGGCATAAAAATTTAATGGAGTTTCGGGAAATCGATTTTTGACATGCATATCGGATAAAAATTGTAAACAAATGATGCATATTTTTTTATCGAAAAAAAATAATTTGTGATAAAAAATAAGTGTTCCTATTAAAAATGTCAAAATCACCCTCATTTCTGCGCAGGTGTTGGGTGTGAAGAGTGATATTTGTCTCCAAACGATGTTCCCCTTTAAACTGAACAACTTTTGTCTGAAACTTTTTTCCCAAAATTGTTGTCGCATGGAATTTCCATATAAATTAAAATGGATCTCCTTGTATATAATATATATATAGTTATAATAACTAATATGTACATGTAGCATATGCCATAATATATATGTTTGTGTAGCTCATTTATGTTTATGTTATAACACGTAATTAAAATTAAAAGCCACAAAAAAATTAAATTTGTTGTAAGTGAAATTAAGTAATTATTTTCGTAAAAATTGAGTAGATTCTTTGCAACTAATGTAACGGTTTTATATAAAATCTTTAATTCAAATATTATAAAACCAGAATATAACCTAGATAGTTTTACGTAATATTTTTTTTTTTCAGACTATACAATTTATGTGTCATTTCCATAAGAAATTAAAATGCCGAAACTTTTGAAAGATACGGAGAATTAATCAACTGATTAATAAAGAAATTAAAAATGCACACGTCAGTCAAATAACGTACAATCAATTAACGGATAATTTACTGCCACAAGGTATTTCGTTATCAAACAACAATAGTAGTTCTGTTGTGACGTCTTCTAATTCATTAAATGCAAGTGAAAACATGGGCAATTGTTTCTCTAAAGAACATGAATGTGGGAGTTAATATATTGAGTCCAATTTGAGAAACGATTCTCTTGTTACAGTGTCAAATAACAATTTAGCTGATACACTTAAATCCATAGAATTTCATCGTGGAGATGAATCTAATTCTACAAAAAGTTTAAAACAAGACTTGCGATTATGGTTGTCGGAAAACAGTATTTCTCAAAAAGCCGCAAATGATCTGATTGATATCTTTCGATTTCATGGTCATGAAGAAGAACTAAATAAAGACGTGAGAACTTTAATGAAAACTCCTCGCAATGCTACCGGGAAAACTGACCGTGGTAATGGTGAATCTTATTTTCATTTTGGGATTGGTGGCGCTTTAATTCGTTCTATCAACAAATATTTCGAGATTATTCCAGAAAAAGTATCTATCCAACTTAATTGTGACGGTATGTCGTTTTCAAAATCTTCGACCAGTCAATTTTGGCTTTTGCTGGGAAGTATTGAAGCTGAAATTTATACGGAGCCATTTTTAATTGGTCTGTTTCATGGATATACTAAACCTAATGATTTCAATGTTTATATTAACCCATTTGTCAACGACATGAAAGAATTACAGTCTAACGGTATTATGATTGCTAACCAAAAGGTGCATGTGCAGTTTAGCGCTATTATTTGTGATGCACCAGCAAGAGCATATTTAACATATACAAAGTCTCATAGCGGGTATTTTGGTTGCTCGAAATGTATCCAAGAAGGAACATGGAATGGCTATGTTACTTATCCTGAAATAGATAATCCTTTACGTACAGATGACTCATTTAAATGTATGCAACAAGAAGAACACCACTTAGGAGAATCTCTTTTAAATACTCTAGACTTTGGGATGGTATCACAAATTCCGATTGACTACCAACATTTAGTATGTCTAGGAGTGATGAAACGTCTCTTGCAGCGTTGGTGTAATGGTCCGCGAAATGAAAGGTTGTCGGACGATAAATTAAGTTCTATTAATGAGGCTTTGAAATCAATAAAAACTTGCATCCCGCAAGAATTTGCAAGACAACCTAGACTTTTAGATTGTTTCGCAAAGTGGAAAGCCACTGAGTGTCGTCAATTTCTATTATACACTGGTCCAATAATATTAAAAACTATATTATCACCAAGGCGCTACAACCATTTTATGGCGTTAAGTGTTGCAATCAGAATTCTATGCGACCGAAAAAAATGTATAATCTACAATAGCTATGCTAATGAATTGTTACGGTGGTTCGTTACTGAGTACAAAAATTTATATGGAGCAAAAGCGATATCGTACAATGTTCATAATCTCATTCATCTCGCAAATGATGTGAAAAACTTTGGTCCATTAGATAATTTTAGCACGTTTAAATTTGAAAATTATATGTCACATAAAAAATAAAATCAAGTATGCACCTAAACCACTGGAACAAGTTGTTAATCGTATCTATGAAGAAAGTTCTTTACCAATAATTAAGAACGTTATCAAATCATATCCTCTTATCGAAAATTTAAATGAAAATAATATCACAAGTTTAAAATTTAATGGTTTTACGTTAAGTGTAAAAAAAAATGAAAACTGTTGTTTATTATTAGATAATAATATCTTAAAAACCCGGGTCGCAGTGCCAAAACCCTGCCGACAATATAGTGTATTTGCTTGTATAGGGCCGTGTGGTTTTATATTTTTATTATGTGAAATTAAGTTTGTTTTTGGGTAAAATAAAAAATTTAACCCCTTAATACACCCCTTAAAACAACATTTTTTTCTTAATTGTAATATTATTATCAATCTAACGTCTACACCGAATTAAATACACCGTTCAATAAATAAGTCACTATCTGCAAACCACTGTTTTCATAAAATTTGTAAATCCGGTCCTGTCGGGCCGATTTTATTAAAATTGTGGGGACACTTTTTAATCACTACCAAAGGGTTAAATTTCAATTTTGAAACGATTCGGAGAATTTTTTCGGTATTTTGCGGCCCAAAAACAGTTTTCAACCCCTAAAAACTACCCTTAAAATAGCCCGATTAGGCCCATTTTAAATAGGCTTCTTGTGGTGATGGATTTCAACACGTGGCCCAAATTTCGTTGAAATCAATTAACTCTTTCGAAAGTTATCGCGCGTACACATATATATATATATATACGTATATAAATATATATATATATATATATATACGTATATAAATATATATATATATATACGTATATAAATATATATATATATATATATATATATATATATATATATATATATACGTATATAAATATATATATATATATATATATATATATATATATATATATATATTATATCATGTTCAAATTATGCCTAACAATAAGGTCTAGAGGACCCGGATCCATAGCGACAACTCCCGTAACTCTAGGACAACATTTGGCTTCAAAAATTGAAAAATAAAAATTTGAGCGTGTGCAACCACCTTTATAGTCTGTAGTCTTGCGTATGAGTCGCTCCATACCATTGTTGAACAATCTAAGACTAAATAAAGGCATTCGCATTGTTGGATGATTATTTATGAAACGCACTATACGCGCGATTTCAAGTTATCAAAATGCATTCCATTTTGAATGATTAGAGGCAATGGTCTTACATGAGTGGGTAAAGGACTCACCGCGCGGGGTATACAGTAATGAGAGTAGGTGAGAGAGAAAAAAGTGCAAGCCGGCTGCCTGAGTCGTGAGCGACGTCTGTGACGTAGTTCACTGTCTTAAGATGAGACAGACATAGCGAGCTGTGTGTTAGACGAGAGGTGGTGATGTTGTGGTTGGAATATATTGGTATAAGTTCGTAACACGCAAAGATAGGGACTTCTGTCCGGACAAGCAACGAGAGCAGAAGTCAGATCGCGTTATTGTTGAATAAAGGAAAAAATAGAACTGATATTTTTACACAGCACGAAGAAATGATATTTTAACATCGCCAATAATCAATTATCTTTTTCACAAATTTCGATTGTTAATATCTGACATTATTCTGGAGATGTATCGTTCTAGTTTTTATTGTTGACTCCAGCTTTGTCGTAACTATCCTGAAGTCTTATCCCGTTTATTGTAATTCCTGTATTTCCCTGGATTTCTGGATTTTTGGATAATTCCGATTGTTAGTGATTGTTGTGATTGATGTTAGGGAGTGCAAGCTTTCCGTGTGCCCATTATATACCTGGAATTAGGAGCGTTTTTTTGTGAATAGGGAATATTAACCGTGAATTATTCATCAAGGATCTTTTAGATTTTCGTACTTGTGTGGATCTGGATTCTGGAATACAGGAGTACATTCTACAGTTTTCTGAAACTGTCTTACAATTCTATTTTACTTCGAACATTCCTGTGCATCGGTTTCGTTTTGAATAAAACTTTTTGGCGAACTACTCCCGACTGTCCTGTCGGACTAATAAAATTCAGTTCGGGAATCTGGACCGAGAAAATATTTGCATTCAGTTCACTTAAGCCACAATGCTACATGGTGTCTACCTTTAAGAATTATTACGTGATTCTGGGCAATCTCTAACCTGCCAGAGTTATCCCGTTGGACTCAGCTTTAAGTTTTTCCAGGATTTGTTGCATACAGTTTCTTGATTTGGTACCTACATACGTTCCATATACGTTACGATCTTACGATTAATTACCGGATTTATAATTGGATGGTGTTACGTTTATCCCAGCCAAGATTAACGTTCCCGTGACGTCGCCGACGTCATATACAGGGTGTTCACAAAATTACGTGTTTACTTGTGCTGTGTTTTTTTATTTTTTTCTTTGTGTCGTTTACGCATATCTCAATCAGGATTTATTGCCGTGACGTCAGAGATCCTATATACAGGGTGTACGAAAATTTACGGATTAATTATCGCCCTGCGAACTGTTTCTGCTTATCTCAACCCGATCTTAATTGTATCTTGATGGCAAGAATTTAATATACCGGGTGTCCGATAATTCCCGGATGAAGTATTTTGTAAGAGATGTGTTTGCGTTCTAGTCAGAAGTTTTTAACGTGTTATTCATAGTGTTTCGTGTACTGTGTCTGTTGTCTTGCCCTTCCAGGGTTGTAGTTGAACCATTTGGGTCTAAGCTTCCTAGTCTGGACTATCTAGGTGTGGCTATTTACGATTCGTGTCCTGGCGCCCTGGTAACTCAGTCGGAGAATACGTAAATGTTTTTTTGAATATCAGAACCGATTTTGGTCAGCTACGTGTTTTCGTGTCTTGTGGTTGTTAATTTTTCGAGTGGTAGGTGGTAGGATTTTTCAGGCCGTTCTACGGTCATTCCCGTTGGGATATATTTTGGGAACTCGTTATTTTGTGCTGTCCTTTGTGTCGTGTGGTAGGTGGTGGATTTTTAAGCGCCTTTTAAGGCATTTTCTTAAGTATAGTATATTCGTGTTTCGTAATTGTGTTTGGGTATTTTTTATGCGATTATTTTATTAAAATTTCTTATACTAACCCATGACCCAGCGCCAGCTGAAGCTAGCCGCGTAACCGATTAGATTCGGATTCAGTTGAAATGGTTCTTCGGTGTTACAAATGAAAGATCTTAACCCTACACCAAGTTTTACTGAACTTAGAATAATTTCGAATAAATTCGAATATTTCCGAATACTTTCGAACAACGCCGAACGACGCCTATAATATATATATATATATACATATATATATAAACATTTTCAAAAATGGTGGAAAAGTGTTTAGGAGGTTATGAAACGTCGAGAAATTTTGATCCGACCCCTAGGTCCCGCCATCCGACCGACGCCAATAGTGTATGTTGCCATATGGCAAATACACTAATAATTACTCATGTTGAAGTTATTAATAAAAGGATCGTAATAAAAGGCAAATGTTTTTCAGAATTTGATTCATTGTTCTGTGAACTGTGTGATTCAAAAGAATTGAATATTTATTGTATCAACAATAATTGTGTTTCGAAATTCATAGCAATCACGGCGGACTTTATTAGATCAAAGTGTTTATATATTTCGACTGCAACATGTAATACGTCTTTCGTTATACCTTTATTACAATACAACAATTAAAATACCTATATGAACTGTTTTTGAGTTTTTTCTTAATTTATATATAGAATCAATGTGCATTATATATTTAATGAACTAACAAATTTTGGTACTATTTGTACTAAAAAATTATATTATATATGTATATTAAGATAGATTTACCATAGAACCATGACCTATCTGTTAGATAAGATACTTAAAAAATAATCTTATATATACGATTTAATTGTTATGTCAGCTATACGTAAAACTGATATTTATACTTACATGATGATTATACGTATATTAAATTTATGTAAAAATATGACTTATAATTTATATAATATTATGACAAATTTGTTATGGCAGTTTTACATAAAAAAAGATTTTCAACGTATATAATTAAATGATCAATTTTTTATGTCAGTTCTACCTAAAATGTGACTTATAACTTATGTAATATTATGACAAATTTGTTATAGCAGTTTTACATAAAAAAAGGATTTACAGTGGATGTCATAGTATGATAGACTTGGTATGTCAGCTGTTCGTAAAATATTGACTAATGTGTGATATCACAATTTGATATAAATATTACATACGATGTATGTAACGTGTAAGTCATGTAATCATGTCATATAGCAGTGAAGTTTTATGTCAATATGAGGTCACGATGATATCAATTCACTTACGTCATGTGTAGATCATGAAAAGAGTCATTTTTATGTCGAATTGACGTAAAATTGTATTACGCACATATGATCTGCCTGTGACGTCAATTATAGGTCATGTGTTCACTGGGTAGCGTGATGTCTTTCTGACGGCAGTTTGACGTCATTGTGTTTACTGGGTATTGATACTTATTATTCGTATTTTGAATCGTACTAAAATTGAATGAATGTTATATTTGATTCGTGTCGATTCTTTCTTAAATTACGCGTGTCTTGTAATTATTTTTTGTTTACAGAATATTTTCTAATACATTTTTGTTTCATTATTTGCATTGCAGTTTATATATTATTTTGGTTCCCTTTTTTACAACTATTTCAGGTTCGCTTGGAACCGGCGATTCCTGGACGTCTGAGTGGTCAATTAGTTCCTGGCGCCTCCCTTATATCTTACAATTTTATATAATATTATTATATACAACAAAATTTTTGGTTGGCACTCAGCTAGTTGTCAAATTAGGAACGTAGAAGTCTTAGGTCAACAATCGGGTAGGTTTATTTTTTTGGCTCTCGCACCCATGACCCAGCGCCACTAACAAAACTAGCCTTGGTCCGTGCTTGCAGTCTTTCCCTCCTAGGAAAAACGGCACAGTACGTAGCTATGTAAATTTACACTTAAATTAATGCTTGTAGCTCTATATAAGATATTTTCTTGAAAGATGTACTATAAAAATAATACAGTTTTCTTTACTGCGAGTTAGCTAACCTCAAAAATAACGTAGTACATAAGACTTGAAAAAAAGATATATATATATTATGAGCACTGTGGTTGAAACAATAACAATCAAGAAAGCATAGTTACTTCTTACCACAACAGATTTATTCATTGAATGTACATTTCGAGAGCAAAGCTCCCATCTTCAGCAAACACTACACTAAATATATAACACAAAATCCTTAATTTAAATACAATTCAGGTAAAAAAAAAAAAAAAAAAAAATAATAGATATCATTAACTATAACCTAAACCATAGACCCAAACATGTGAAATGGTCAGGTAACAGAAATCTTGAGATCCAAACATCCAGGGAATCGGGGTCTTCGTCGATGACCAATCTGTAAATAAAAGCAAAAAACACACCGAAAACAAACTATCGAGACAAAAGATCAAATAATGCTGAATAAGGAATAGGACCGTTGTCTGAATTTAAGAGTTTATGGGTATCTCCTTTAGCTATGTAAATACTCTCGAAGCTATCTAGTTGATGTTTATTATTTACTGTTTTAAGCAAACTTAAATTATTTATGCTGATGTCATGGTTGGTTTCTAAAATATGGTTAGCCACACTAGATTTTTCCGGTCTACAAAATTTAATGTGCGAGAAGTGTTCTTTCCATCTTGTAGTAATTTGACGTCGGGTTTGTCCTATGTATAGTTTGTCACATGTACCGCAATTAATTTGGTAAATACCTGACTTTTCTAAAGTGGGAGTGCTGTCTTTAGGGTTACCTAAGAATTTACTAATACTATTGTCGTTTTTAAAGGCCTTAATTAAATTTACATTTTTGAATATATTATCTAAACCTTTAGTAAGAATGGGATCATACGTTATACCGATATATTTTAATTGATGATTGTCCGCAATTAATGTCGTACTATTTCTCAAATTTAATTTAACTTTTTTCCTTTTAAGAATTTTTAAAACCATATCTTTAGGATAACCGTTTAATTTCGCTATATTAATTATATTATGAAGTTCATTATCGAAACGCTGTTTGTTAAGTGGAATAGTTAACAGTCGATGTATCATACTTTGGAAGGTCGCTTGTTTGTGCATTAAAGGGTGATTGGAATGACTCATTATATATCTGTTGTTGTTCGTCGGTTTACGATAAATGTCAAATTCAAATGAGTCTTTATTTCTGTAGATCATGAGATCTAAAAACGGAATACTGTTGTCGGTTTCTATTTCATGAGTAAATTTAATGGATGGATATCTACTGTTGAGATCAACCAGGAAACTATTGATATCGTACATACTAGTATCGAAGATGGCAAAAATATCGTCAACGTACCTAAACCAAACACGGGGGAAATATTTAAAATCCTTTTTAATTTCTGATTCTAAGTTGCTCATAAATAAGTTCGCAATAAATGGGGAGAGACAATTGCCCATAGCCGTACCAGAGTGTTGTTTATAAAAATTACAGTTGAATTGAAAGAAGTTATTGTTCATGCAAGTTTCAGTTAATTTTAAGTATTCATTAATTCTGCCTAGATCTATATTATTTAACAAGAGAAAATTTTCTAAATGTTTAAGAGTCTCATCAATGGGAATACTAGGAAAAAGAGCACATACATCAAAAGACACTAATAATTCATTACTATTTAATTTAATATCTTTAATCTTATTTACTAATTCCAAGCTGTTTTTAATAGAGAACTGATCATGAATTTGTTGCATTTTACTAAATTCCGTAGTTAACCATTTAGATAAATTATAAGTAGGGGAGTCTATATTATTAACAATAGGTCTCATTGATTTGCCCGGTTTATGAATTTTTGGTAAACAGTACATTTTCGGTAACACCGGATTAGAAGTTATGAATTTAGATACATCTTTTTTAGGTATAAGTAAAGGGCACTGTTTTAAACAATTTTTAACATTATTCACGAATCTGGGAAATGGGTTCTTGGGCATGTTGATGTACGGTCCTTCTTGGAGTAATTTATTACTTCTGTCAAAGTAGTCTTGTTTGTCAAGAATCACCACAGTGTTTCCTTTGTCCGCCTTTAAGTAAAAACAATCTTTATTCTTAAGGTTTTTAAAAATAGATAAATTTTTATTTACATTATCACGATGGTTACTGTTGGATAGATTGTCGGTCAATTGTAATTTACACGCGTTCCTAATATAATTTTTATCTTGGTCATTTAAATGTTTAATACCGGTTTCAATATCGGCAATTAAGTTGATTAAATTGGGTTTCACAGGGACCGAATGTTTTAAACCATAATATGATAGAAGCCTCATTTCTTCAGGATGGAAGATGATAGAAGATTCGTTTTTTACCAGGTTATTAGTTAAAGGGTTGTTGTATGTCTGTTTAAAGTTAACGGGTTTCAGTCTTTTAAATTTCTTACCAATGCGACGTATTTTATGTTCGTATTTAAGTGAATTAACAACATTCACTTTTAGTAAAAAACTATCCCAATCTATTTTTGGCATTAAATTACTCAATTTTAAATGTAACTGATACAATTCTATTTCTAATATTGATAATTTACTATGCAAATATTGTATTTCTAAATTAAGCCATTTTGTTTTAGCCGCCTCCTTAGCCTTTTTAACACGTTCGTTAACAGTATTATTTTTAAAATCAGTAACAAAATTAGGGAAAATATTAGCTTTTTTACATTTAATTAAAAATTTAATATCCGCCCGTAAGAATTTAATTCTAAGATTATATTTAAAAAATAAATTAAGCTCGTTTGGCCGAACAGCCATATTAATATATATATATATTATGAGTTTGGATCTCAAGATTTCTGTTACCTGACCATTTCACATGTTTGGGTCTATGGTTTAGGTTATAGTTAATGATATCTATTATATTTTTACCTGAATTGTATTTAAATTAAGGATTTTATGTTATATATTTAGTGTAGTGTTTGCTGAAGATGGGAGCTTTGCTCTCGAAATGTACATTCAATGAATAAATCTGTTGTGGTAAGAAGTAACTATGCTTTCTTGATTGTTATTGTTTCAACCACAGTGCTCATAATATATATATATAATATGGTTAATGGTTACATCACATTTTGTACCTCTGTTAGACGACCATAGATTGTTGAAGGTTACAAAGAAACTATTTCTATGGTTCGATGTTTTCTGTGCTGGACGATAAACCAGTATAAATAACCAGTGTTTTTGTACCTGAAAGCTAGTCTTCCGGCATTGTCGTAGAAATAACTAAGAAGGAATATTATTTTTGAATTAACATTATGGCAATGATATCAGTAAACGCTAGTTGTCGATTGTGCTTAAGGAGTGGCATTTCGCTGCTGGACATATTCCATTTTTCAACTAAATTTGAAAATGAAATAGCTGATGTAATTATGACGTATGTTCCAATTCAGGTGAGTTCACATAATTTATTTTATATTAAGACAATATTATGATTTTTTAGATAGAAATATTCCACATGTAGTTTAGTTTTACAAAGAAAATCCTCTTAGCTTATAAATACACGGTTTACGATACTGATGTTTCCAATTTCTTCAGAAACGTAACTAAAAAACATGAAAATATTTTTATTTTAGCTATCTTTATTTGGAATAATCAATTATTATTAAATGCTAATTCACAAACTACCTTATTTAATACCATATATAAAATTATAGACGTTTATGGTAATTACACAAATATGGTAGTATCAGTTATTAATATATATTTTTTTAATTTTCAGATAACAAGACGTGATGTTATTCCAAAATTAATTTGCGAGTTATGTTATAATAAACTGGTAGAAGTTCACAAGTTCCAGTTACAAATATTAAAGTCTGACAAAACGTGGCAACGCTATCTTCAAGAACTCAATTTTCCTGCTAAACTTACCAAATTTCTGTACCGAGTCCTTCTGAGGATTTTTTGCGTCATAATATTGAAGCCAATATGAGATTCAAGAGTGAATCCTTTGAGAAAATGTCGCCTATGAATTTGGATTCAGCAAACGAAATTATTAGTACTAAGGAATCCTTGAAACTTGAACTTAACGACGAAGCAGTGGACGATGTAGTTAATTCATGTATGGGTGCTGAAACTACGACAGAACTCAAAGATATGGACATCGACGAAGATGAAACAGTATCTCCAACCGAAATTGATAAAGATGCGTCATTAAAATCGGAAATACGAAATGAACGGATGGATAATAATTCATTTGTTCCAACATCTGTAAACGACAGTGCCAACCTTTCGGCCCCAATTGGCGATAGTGAAATCAGCTGCGAAGATACGTCAGGGAGCCTCGGGAATTTTCGTTCTGACAAAAACAAATTTATTATTACGGCGTGTCAAGTTGAATGTAAAGAATTAATTGATGAGGAATATCGGTGTATAGTTTGTAAAAAATACTTCGCTTCATCGTTGGCTTTAAAAAAACATAATCTTCTACATTCTGGTGACAAACCACACCAGTGTGTCGTTTGTGAAAAGTGCTTTGGTCGACGATCGCAATTAAATGACCACATTAAAAAACATACTGGTGAGAAACCATACCGGTGTAAGGTGTGTAAAAAATGCTTCAATAAGTCATCAAATTTAAAAAGACACAGTTTTGTGCATACTGGTGAAAAACCATTTAAATGTGACGTTTGTGAAAAGAGCTTTAGTCAACGATCACATTTAAATTGCCACAGTAGACTTCATACTGGTGAGAAACCGGTTCAAGGTGTGTAAAAAATGCTTTATTTATTCATCGGTTTTAAAAACACACAATAGACTACATACTGCTGACAAACCACACCGGTGTGAGGTGTGTAAAAAAATGCTTCAATAATTCATCGAATTTAAAAATGCATAATTACGTGCACGATGGTGAGAAACTATATCTGTGTATTGTCTGTAAAAAGTGTTTTTAACAAACTTCAAGTCTAAGAAGACATAATCGAGTGCATATAATCAGAGGCAATTGAACATTTAAAAAGTGAATTAATTTGTTTGATTTTATATTGCATTTTTTTTTGTATAATTAATAAAAAATAATTGTGATATCATGTAATTTTTGTATAAAGATAATATTGGTAATAAAAACGTATTTTTTAAATGTACACTCTTTATTAATTTTACAGCTACCTTCGTTTTTCACTATTGTTCTATTTAAAAGTTGCTCGCTATTTTCGAAAAAAATAACACAGAGTTTGTTTTAAAATAGAAGAGCTTTAGTGGACTTAACTTTCCATTTGAAATTTTGTGCCCCAGGTAAACAACACTACTCTTAAAAAATGCACATTTCGCTAAAATTGTCTTTACGTTACATTTATTTAACCGGTTCATTACTTCATATAAATTTTCTTTACACTCATTCAAATTGGTGCCTCCTATAATTATATCGTCCAAATAGCAATTAACGTTCTTTAATCCCAATAATATTTGATCCATTACTTCTTGAAACTGAAAAGGAGCGCTAGATATTCCGTAACAAAGTCTAGTAAATTGAAATAAACCTTTAAACGTGTTTATAGGTAAATATTTTTGAGATTCCTCGGCCACCTGTAATTGTTGATAGAAAGCATAATTAATGACAAAATACCTTTACCTGTATGGCTTCCCGAGGTAATGAAAAGTAAAAACAAAAGAATATATAAGGAAATTTATAAATTTGTATTAGGGATGTAACGATTCCGATACCGATATATCGGCATCGCCGATTATATACAACGGACATCAAACAGTTTGAAAGGCGCGTGAAACGACGCCACACGCGCCTGATATTGCCGCAGCGTCGCAGGTGGGGGAGCTGCGCCTGTTTAGCGACATGGTAACAGCAGATTATCTGAAAATAATTTGAAAAATGGTTTGTTTCTTAATAAAAATCTGTCAAAAGTAAACTTTAATTCTCAATATTGTTCACGTCCATTATTATTAATTTTTTTTTTTATTTTTCAACGGGAAATTGGACAATTCAATTTTAATATAGTAAACTAAATTTAAAAATTTGCGACGTTTCGTTAAATCTTTTTATCTTCTTCGGGCAAAACTGAAATGAAAAAAAATACAAATTTGTATTTTTAATCATTTCAGTTTTGCCCGAAGAAGTTAAAAAGATTTAACGAGACGTCGCAAAATTTTTAATTTAGTTTATTATATTAAATTAATAATATTGACTCTACCAACAGTAATAAATATATTAACAAAATAAAATTATTTGCAATATACTGTTCAATTAATTTTTTATTTATAAAGACGTTTCGACCAACAATTTTGGTATTTTTCGATTTTCAGAATTAAATTACAATTGTTTAAATAAAACCAAAACAAAATATTAAAAACAGTTACTAAATTTTTTATAAAAATTATATAATCTATGGTAATGAAATGCCATAATATATTAAAACAGTGAGTGACACAAAAAACCTAAAACAAAGAATAATTATTGTAATAATTTATGAATATATAATCTTTAAATATTAATTTTAGATTTTTTGTATCACTCATCCTATTCACAGAATCATTTTTTTCAATATATAACATTTCACTAACCAAACGCTTATAATAATTTTGTCCATTATCTAAATTTTTTATAGAATTTTAATCAAAATCAAAACAATGCAATGATTCGATTCAACAGTATGTGAATATAAAGCAGATGTCTCTTTGCCCTTATTAACATCATTTTTATGTTCCTTTATTCTAGTACTAAGTGTTCTTCCTGATTGACCTACTAATCTAAAATTAATATTTAAAGATTATATACATAAATTATTACAATAATTATTCCTTGTTTTAGGTTTTTTGTGTCACTCACTTTTTTAATATATAGCATTTCATTACCATAGATTATATAATTTTTATAAAAATTTAGTACCCGTTTTTAAAATTTTGTTTTAATTTTATTTAAACAATTATAATTTAATTTTATATTTGAAAATTGAAAAGGACCAAAACTGTAGGTTGAAACGTCTTTTATATAAATAAAAATATTGAACAGTATTGCAAGTAATTTTATTTTGTTAATATAATATCTATTACTGTTGGTAGAGTCAATATTATTAAAATGAAAAAATCTAGATAATATCTGCGACTATTGAAATTGTTTTTAATGTATCTAAGTTAAATAGTAATTCAACAAATAGATAGATAGATAGATAGATTTTGCCTGTTTCTTTTTTATGGTGTAACTCGAAGCAACCGCTGCTTTTAACTGTATTCACCATCAGAGCTGGACAAACTACTTGACAAAAGTAGTTGAGTATAGCTACTAATTAATAATAATTAATTAATTAATAATTAATTTTGTAAATTTTGTAATTTTTTTTTGACAAACTCCCATCTATCGATGTTTCACCGAGTAAATAAATATTATTATTATTAATAGAAATTAGTTTCACGGGTAATTGGAATAAAAAATCAATTTAAACACTTATTGATTGCAACGTTTCGTCTTTGTTAAATCAAGACTTTTTCAAGTTCTGGAAAAATTTTTTGTTTTTTTTTTACAAAAATTAACAATAATTAATTGATTTAATAAAGACGAAACGTTGCAATCAATAAGTGTTTAAATTGATTTTTTATTCCAATTACCCGTGAAACTAATTTCTATTATTACATATTTTGGAATTGAACTTTAAAGATGAATTATTATTATTATTAACTACTTAAGTAAAAAAGTAGTTAAACTACTAATTAGTAGTTAATCTACTCGTTCTTAAAAGTAGCTAAACTACTAACTATTACTAGTTAGTAGTTAAAATTTTAACTACTTTTTTAACTACTATAATAATAATAATATAAATCTCTTTATTTATGTCGTACAATCTGCACATATAATATATGAAAATTATTTTAAATAATAAAAACTGAGCAAATTAACGGAAAGAAGTTAGCGCGGAAATTATTTTTTTCTTAATTATTGAAATATCAAAAAATTGCTCCTTAAATGCTCTATCAGAATCAGTAATTGCTCCATTTCTAAAATTATTAGTTTATTTATAATTAATTTTTTAAAAAATCTATTTACTGAAAACTTGATTTTACTATAGAATGAGAAATATTCACTTTTTATACAATGTTTTTTGCTAAAAAAATTGCTCTCAATTTGCTCTATCAATTGCACAAAAAAATTATTTAACTTTGACAATTTTTATCGTAATTAACAGAAAAATAATGTTTGTGTGGTAAACCTACTGCGCTGTGACGTCATCAATTGTCGCTGCAACTTATAAGGGCCATATTTACATGTATCAGCACTACAGTCATATTCATAGTCACCTTAATGTTTATGTTTTCTACTTTAATTAATATTATTTATGGTATTATTATAAGTAAGGTTATTAATTATCAAGCAATCATGTGGCTTTGATAATACGAATAATAACAAATAATTATGATTCTATACCCCAAAATTCACTTGATAGTCTTACTTATAATAATACCATAAATAATATTAATTAAAGTAGAAAACATAAACATTAAGGTGACTATGAATATGACTGTAGTGCTGATACATGTAAATATGACCCTTATAAGTTGCAGCGACAATTGATGACGTCACAGCGCAGTAGGTTTACCATACAAACATTATTTTTCTGTTAATTACTATAAAAATTGTCAAAGTTAAATAATTTTTTTGTGCAATTGATAGAGCAAATTGAGAGCAATTTTTTTAGCAAAAAACATTGTGTAAAAAGTGAATATTTCTCATTCTATAGTAAAATCAAGTTTTCAGTAAATAGATTTTTTAAAAAATTAATTATAAATAAACTAATAATTTTAGAAATGGAGCAATTACTGATTCTGATAGAGCATTTAAGGAGCAATTTTTTGATATTTCAATAATTAAGAAAAAAATAATTTCCGCGCTAACTTCTTTCCGGTAGCAAATTAACAGACAAAATTTACTTATATTTAATAACAATACAACGTTTCGGTCCAGATGTCAGTCTTTTTCAAATGAATATAAATCAAAAATTCTACAAAAAAACAATTTACAACCTAGAATGTCCAAAACGATATTTAAGGTAGTTGTCGTGGTTAAAGCAAACCGTCAGAAAATTCTTAATTTTTATATACTCATTAAGGACATGATAATACAATTACCCTGAAAATTTGAAATCGATCGGCCGTATATAATCCGAGATAAATTCAATTAAAAATTGGATAATTAACATTGGTTGTATACGATCTCTGTAGTTCTGAATCAGTATCTTTTTTATAAAAAAAGAACTAACAGTCAGAAACTTTCCAAAAATTGACAGTCTTTCAATGCATTTGTTATGAGTTTAAAAAAAAATCACAAAAATTTTGACCGTCTAATTATTTATAAATAACGGTTTAAAGTTCAACAATTTATAGAAAAATATACATTCACGAACTCGGACAGAAACGATTTGCCAACAACGCATACACCTTGGGCCGTATGCCAATGTGTTCAATGCTCTTACTGGGGAGAAATTCGTTCCGTTATAGACTGACAGGTATACAGTCGCAGTATCCTAGGGAAATATATGACGTCATAAATCGTCGCCATTTTTCTACCGTGAACACTGGTGTTTTTTCGAGGTAAAGTGCTCTGTGCTTTGATCACGTGATCAACAGCGTTCAGAAATTTAACAGCTTCCACTTGAATATTGTCATTTAAAAATACCGGCCGTTTAAAAAGTAACATGGAAAATTTAAAGAAATTTTGTTTATTGGCAGTGTGAAACAAATATTATGTATGAAATGAAAGTAACTGAAGAAATTTATAATCGCGCATCCATGGGTAAATATTCAATTGCATCAAAATTAAATTCATAACCTAATTATTTTTATAAAATATTTTCTCGTTATCTTGCAGACATGGCTTTTGCAACTAAACTTTTAACGCCAAAAAACATCGATGCCAGTATACTGTACTGGGTTCCGTTTTAAACAGTAATCAGTATAGCTAACTATAAAGGAACGGCTTCGCAGTATACTAAATTGTCGTCACACCTTACAGTTCTCGGCAATGTACATTGGAAACCGGCCCAGACAAGTGTCAGATGTTTATGCATGTATGCATGTATGTGTGTTTTGTATTTACACTGTACAAAATGTATGTAAAATTACATTGAAAGTTAAAGTAAAATTCTCTCAATTTTCTAGGTATTTGTTCATTATTATTTATTTTTACAAGAACTGTATAAAAACTAGGACTCGCTGTGAAATTAAACAAATTTGGTATTTATCATAAAGTAAAGTAAAACTACATACACTTATGTAGTTCTAATGTATTTTATGTGATTTTCCCATTAAATTAATGTAAAAATTTCATAACAAAATATGTAATATTGTGCAATATTCCAGTTTAGTATAATCACGTGATTGTCTGTGAATCCCACGGTATACGGTTATGTGACAAGCGTCTAGCGGTTCAAGATACATGTACTATCGGCCAACTTCGATGAGTGCACAGAACATACACTAATTGCTGTCTATAGTACTGAGTATAAAAATTATATTCAAAAATCTTCTTGTATGCAATTTTACATTAAAATATGTATTATTTTACACAAATATTACATAAACATATGTAAAATTGTAGGGTATCGGTTAGGGAATTTTACACATATTTTTTTGAAAAATTACATTTTTTTTGTTTAAATAAAATATTACATATTATTTGTATGTAATGTGAACTACACAACTATATATAAATTTACAGGAAAACGTGTAGCATTCCAAATGGTGTGTACGATTACCAGAATAATCGCTTACATTATATGGACCAGGGATTTTACATGTAATCGACCTCAGTTTTTACAGTGTACTATAAAATATCATCGTCGGGTTAAAACAGAACTATCTTATATCCAGATTTACTGTTTTACTGAAAACGCAAAAAAAGGTTATTTTTACGATTATTATTTAATATGTCTTTACAATTTTTTTTGTAGTTGCAAAATTATTTGTTAGTAAATAGCAATTAGTTTTCATGTAGATTTAGTATTTTATGTATTTCCTTCAGAAAAAAAATTGGATACAAGCATAAACATATAGACCAGGGTCGATAATTTTTGAGACCTAAAAAAAATAGGCATCTACGCATATAATCTTATAAATTATATGAGTAGATGCCTATTTATTGCTTTTTTAAGATAACTTATTTGCATTTTCTGAGAACATTTACCGCAGTAATGTATATTTTTTTTCATACCATCAGAAAGTAGAGATTTCAAGGAACAAAAAGCCCACCGATTTTTTTAAAAAAGCGGATATTTTGACGTGAGAATTTTCGATTGAAAATTGGTGTGCTTTTTCGAAATTAAGTCAAAATAAGGTGAAAAAATGAATATTTTAAATAAAAAAGATTACTGTGTGTTTGGGACATAAAAAGGTAAGCTTTCACCAAATTTCGTGAAAAAATAAATTTTTTTGCAAAAGATAAAAATAAAAAACCAAAAACTTGGTTATTTGAATTTTTCACATAAATTTTGAGGCTATGTGAAAAAAGTGTAAAAACAAAAGTTGTAGATATTTTATTACCTACAACTTTGCGATTTAACTTTTTTTCATAGGACTTGTAGTTTTGCCGGAAATCAAGATAAACCGTTTTTTACCCTTAAAAACTCACCCCCTACCCCTTCCCGACCTCAGATCGACCGTAATTTATTTTTCCTTTCATTTTTGTTATATTCTCTACCTTTTCCAATAGGTTTCATCCTACTATAATTTTCATTCACTTTTTATCATTTTCAAAGCTACCTATCCTGGTCTAATAAGCTATTTCGTACCTATGCCATGCCTAGGTACTACATTTTTTGTAGAATTATGTTATTTCTGCAGTAAAACTATTGATGAAAATCTAGTCTAATGGTGTATATAACTCAAAAACGCTGTTTTTGGACTTGAGATAGTTCTGTTTTAACCCGACGATCTAAGCGCGCCGACAGCGTGTTCGGGACAGTCTGTTCGGAACGTTACGAGTGTTGCCAGATTTCTCGCTCGGGATTGGCTAAAGTTAGTACAGAATCTGCAAAAATTATTGGACTTGTTAATACAACTCTCAACTACATGTGCTGTATAAACCAGCATAAAGTTTTTACACAATATTGTACCACGACAACTACCTTAAAAAAATATATAGGTATATTACTGTCAATTGCCATCAAGTTTTGTATATTTTATTTTTTTTTGATAGTCTAGGCTGTTAATTGTTTCTTAATTTAATGCCATTTTTGTTTTCTTCAATGATTATTATTTTTTGTAGGATATTTTATTTATATTCATTTTAAAAGGGCTGATATCATGACCGAAAAATCGTGTTTTTCTTAAATTTTGCAAATAGCAACAATGCGACTACCAGTTCCACGTTGTATTTCAAACTTAAATTCAAGCAACTGATATTTCAGTATTTAAAAAAAGTCTGATCGTGTTCCAGAATCCAGAAAAATGCATAACGAATAAAAACTTGTTCTAACACGTCGGTTAAATATAATATATTTAAATATTTTTAAAAGTAGTTAAAATTCAAAATAAGTAGTTAGATTACAAAAAAGCAGTTAAACTACCTAAAGTAGTTAGAACTAAGTAGTTAACTACATTTTTAACTACTTTTTGCGATTACCTGATAGATATTCAAAATAATAGAGTACGATTACTATGTGGACAAAAGTAGTTAGAGTACAACTACTTTTCCAAAAAAAGTAGTTAACTACTGCCCAGCTCTGGTTTAAACTTTGGATTCTTTCAGGTTTAGACACCAAACTCCTTTCCTACACCCATTTACCAAATATTTTTTTATTTATTTTATTATTGATTAATTGTGAATATTTTTCTGTCATTTTAATTTTTTTTTCTAATAAACGCTCATAGTGAGCAATATTCTTCAATTTAAAGTGTCATTAATTAATATAAAAGAAAGAAGAGATTGGTTTTTATTTTGTTTGGCACAAAAACCGTTTTTTTAGATTTATCTAAAATCGGTACACATCACTATTATGGAGTTATAAAAAAAATAATTTTCTGAAAAAATCTTTTTTTTTTGTTATATCAAAATAAAGCGAAACGAAAGTATGTTTATATGAATTTTTTGCCTTAAATGTATATACAAATTAACAGCCTTCAATATTGCCATTCAATATTATGAAACACCTTATATATCTGATCAGGAAAGTTTAATACTTTATTTGTTTCCTTCTAACCACGTGAAGAAGTCTTAGTCAAGTTATTTTATCTAGCCTTATGCTCCAGCTGCAAGTCTTTTATTTCCTATTAGCGATATCTTAAATTAAGGTTTTTTTACTTTTGTTTAAAGACCTAGAAATTTAGTAATTCGTTTTTTATTATCTTACGAATTTTGACTTGGCCAAATTTAATTTTCACGATTCATAGCCGAAATATTTTTTTTACAAACTTGGTCATACTTTAGATATGAACACTTAATTTTTTTCATCGAGGATTTCATAAAATATATTTTTTATTCACGTCATTAAAATTACTATTTCTAATATAAAAAAATAAAAAACTATAAACAACGCACATTAATTATTTCTAATGCATTTATTTAATTTACAAAAAAATATATACAAGTAAAATTCTTTCTATATACATAATACAATATATTTTCTAACTTTAAACTAACTAATACTAAGAGCCCTAAATAATATTATGAAACGCTCGTAGCCTGTAGGTGATGACAGCCGTCGTCTCTTGTCCGCCTGAAGATTTTCGCCTTCAGAGTCCTCATCGTTCCGTTTTCTCTTCTTTGGGTTCTCCGTCGAAAACAATCGTCGACACACTCTCGCTCCCAGCAGTCCTCTGCGTAGATCGGCTCCTCGGGCTGACGTACTTTTCACTGGCGACTCCATTTTCAGGTGTTGGATTCTTCTTCGCTGATCGTCGGATGGATGAATAATGACTTAAGCGGGTCAGTTCGGGCATATTTATACCCCGAGAAGTGCAATTAACCGTGACGGAGCTTGTGCCGTACAAAAACCCTTTTTTTCAGGTAAAAAATTATTTTGGCAAATTCGTGTCCATAATTTTTAATTTTACCTAAATTCTAGAAACAAAAAAATTCAAACCAATAAAATTAGTTTCATATTTTAACTGAGAGTGGCAACACTTTACACTTATTTCAAATAAACGTAGTAGATATAACCTCTGTTTTTTACAAACAAAAAACTTTGGTATTAAAAAAACTGTTTATATATTTTTTTTAAATTATCTATAAAATTGAAAAAGAGAAAAAAATTTACCATAAGATGATAATAATATCAACAAAATTAACAATAGAATTATAAGAAAAAGGTATGAAATAATTTTTTAAAAAACATTCTTTATAACCTATATAAAACTGTCATTGTAATATTTACTATTTTGTATTTTGCTGTTTGTTTTTAAATATAATTGCTGAGGAAGTTGCAATTAGCAACGAAACGTTCAATAAAATCAAAGTTAATTCTTTTCATAAACTGTCCAATTCCCTACGATTCCAACTTCAGTAAAAAATTATGTTACGCTTGATTACACTTCCCAGGGTATATATATTTCCGAACTCGGATGTTGGATCAGAACACATTCATCCAACAAGCCAAGAGGAATCTAAGAGCAGAAAATGGAATCACCAATGAACAGGAAATCAACTCGAGGGACGGGTCTACGCAGAGGACTATTGCCAGGACGAGTGTGTCGACGACTATTTTCGACAGAGAACCTAAAGAAGAGAAAACGGAACGACGAGGATGAACGCGAAAATCTTCAACCGGACAAGAAACGGCGGATTTCGCCACCTTCAGAATATCAGAATATGAGCGTTTTATAATATTATTTAAGGCTCTTAGTATTAATTAGTTTTAGAATAGAAAATCTATTGTATTATATCTGTTGTATTATTGACTTGTATAGGTATATATTTTTTGTAAATTGTTGACGTTGGAATATATGCCTGAAATAAATATTTTATGTGATTTTTTTGTAATGACAGAAAATATTTTTTTAGTTCTAGATTAATGTTATAAATCGATATCTATAAAAAATAAAAATTTAAACACAAGTCGGGAACTGCAAAATGCGGGGTGCTGGCTGTATGTTATGCAATTATTATATCTACTTCTGCTATGCCAAGAGTGTTGATGGAGAAGAGAAAATGGAAGATTAAGATCTTAAACTCGAAATTATTCAGCCGACAAGACTGCGGCGTCACATTTAGACGACAGAAAATAATAATAAGAATAATTTAAATCACCTATGTTCACGAGCGGCATATAAATTATTCAATAACTGATAAAAAAGCAGCAATGTGTTTTTGTTGATAAAATAAATGATGAATATATTGATACTCATTTTTATGCATTTTATTCATTTATAGAATCCCAATCACATATTAACGAGAGCTAATATTGTAGTTTAACTACAGAAAATGTGCGAGAGGAATAATTGTACAATGTGATCAAAAAAAACGAACACTGGAACGGAGAATCAGATAAATTAATTCACCGATTCCCAGTGGGAGCAGTACTGCCCTCTAGTTTGCATTGGAGCTTTAGATGGGGGGCGAGCGGATTCTCAGGCATTTGCGTTGTGATTGTCAAGAAGGGCGGCCGTGACGTACCTATCTATTTAGGAAATTAATATTGTAAAATACTTTGAAAATAGAGAAGGGGCCATAACGGGATTCATGGTACTGGGTTAATAAATGCGAAAATATACAGAGTGTTTTTTTCAAAAAGTATTTTTCAGAATAACTCAAAAACCCGATGCTCCATTATCTTTTTTTGTTTTAACCATTGTAATATAGCTGCGTTTAAAAACACTACATAAGCGTTTAGGTATTTAAACAAAGTCTTATCTCCAACATTAACAAAGTTCCGAATTAACTTTGTGAAAAATATATGGTGGAGGTGCAATGTTACATAACTGCGCTCCCACCACATTTACCTACGTTTCGACATGGTCCAATCAATTCTACAAATGAAGAATGTTAGTACTAGGAGGGTTGATCAATTAGTACCCGTGATGAACGACAGATTGCGTTGACGAGTGAAATTGACTTTACCATTGTGTACTGCAGACTTTTAAACGACCTCGTACTGGGTTGTAGATAAATCCGTAGGCTAGGTTACTTTTGACAGCCAGTTGTATCATTCGTGTTTTGAGTTTTTCGACAAAATGGAAAAAGAGCGATATTGATCCGTAATTCGGTTTTAAAAAACATGCGAAGAAATTAAATTGAAGTTGGGTGCTGTCTATGGAGTCCCTTCACCATCTATGACCACGGTCAGATATTCGTATAAAAAATGAATTACGGGTCCATATTGCTCTTTCTCCATTTTGTCGAAAAATGCAAAACACGAATGATACAACTAGCTGTCATAAATAACCTAAACTATGAATTTATCTACAACTCAGCACGAGGTCGTTATTTTATTTTCAAATGATAAGTTCAATAAAAGCTTGTAAAAATGAATCAAACATGCAAAATTTAACTTTGCTGAGAGAGTTGATTGAACTTTTAAAATCTACATATTCACAAAAATGTCATTGAAGCGATACTACTGTACCAAAATTTAATTCGGGTTATAAATTTAATTTATTTCAAACGAAATTATGTTGATTAAACGTTCATTAAATGAAATTTATAATTTTATTATGTTTAAATTTGCGTCTCTGTACAGGAACTTTATTTAACTGTGTTGACTTTTAAACTTTTATTGATGCTGGTTTGAGATTCAGTTCCACGATTATATTTAGTAAATAAATAAGATTGAAAAATAAACACAAATTTAAACTTGTTTTTACCGAAACTGATTTACTTTTTAATTATTTGCCATCCACTGAACACATTTTATACATCATACAAACTTTTGTTGACATAAACCACTTTGACAGTAATAAATTCTCTAGCAAGGAGTGAATAACATCAACTTATTTTGAAACAGGGATAAATCATCTACCATATTTTTATCCAATATATAATCTAATATCACACGTTGAAGAAGAACTTTAGATTATAGACGCTCAACAGCTGAGGTCAGCAGCGTCTAAATATCAGGCGTATTATTTGTTTAACGTCTGTATTTTTTTAACATATAGTTTATTGACCACTACATTTTCTGAAACGTCTGTATATAAATTATTTTACTTCAAGTTTTTAACCATTTAAACAGATAATTAGCTATATTCTACTAATTGTGTTCTAATTACTGTTCTTTCTTAACCACATTTTTTATATTTAATAATTAATGTATATGTGGTTATAAATTAATAATTTAGTTTTCTAATTATCCACTCCCTGATGAAAATACATTTTTAGAAACGCTGGTCACAAGCGAAACATCAGTAAAGCTTGTTTTTAAATTGTTCTTCAACCAAACTTTCCCTTAACTAATAATAATTATGATCTTATAGCCTTTCCAAAAATGTTAATAATGATAAATATTATATGCATTATTATTTGCCTCTTTGATATGAATTATAATTGCCATAAAACAAAAATATATACTAATAGCAAATAACGAACATTATTTCTATTAAATCATCTAATAAAATATTTATCTGAAATCACAAGCAACGATAAGATTTTTTTTTTGTTTATTAATTAAATGTCTAATACATTTAGGAGCAGATAATTTTAGAGATTAATCGAACAATTAATAAAGCCAGGGATGGTGAACCTATGGCATGCGTGCCAGAGGTGACATTCGACAGAAAATTGTTGGTACAGCATGAATTGAGGTGTAAATCGAAATAATTAAAAATATTCTAGATTTTGTAGAAATGAAATGAAATATTACCATGAATAGACATTTTGACTGTTTATTATTCCGAAAATTCCAAAAATCCGGTAAAAAAGAAACGTGTTTGATATGTGCTTTATTCATTGTTGTTATTTTTGAAACGCACTTAAAAGTGTTCCAAAAACATCTGTAAAAACACGTCATGTTTCTTTTTCAGTGAAGTTTTCGATTTGTCGGAATAATTAAACGGCCATAGTCAGTCGCGGTATTACCTACATACAAGTGTTGCTACAGGAAAAAAATATCGGTTTTCGATACTCGGAATTTTATATCGATATATCGAAATATTAAATATCGCACAAAAATATGGATATATCAAATAAAAAATATCGATATATAGATATTTTTTCGACATCCCTAGTTGGACGTCTGAATATTTAAATTACATGACTATTGATCATAGTCGCATTTCACATCATATTGGAACTTATTGAGATGCGAGTAATAATTCTACATTCTGTGTACAGGGTCGGCTTAGAAGTAACACAGTTCAAATTAACAATTTATGACGTAAAAATGTAACGAACGTATCGCAATGTACGTATACTGTATACTATAAAAACCGGCTAAAGAACGTTAAGCTAATTTGGTGGCGAGCTAGAACACTTGCCTCGTAACCTAAACGTCGTAAGTTCATTTCCGGCGGTCGGTCCATTATTATTATTTTTGTATTTTTTACAATTACACCAGTTTTACTTCTATAGTGTGTAATATCAAATACGTAGTTTCTTTTTTTCACTTACATCAGAGACGCAATCTACTTTTTTTTTAACAAATATAAAAGTTCTAAGAATTAAAACACGACTGCAAAAAAGTAGAAAACAAGCTTCCAATTTGAGAAGTAGTCGAGTAAATAGATGTTAATAATAGTTACCCGACTACTTTTCATATTGTAAGCTTGTTTTCTGCATTTTTGAAGTGGGGTTTTCGTTTTTAGTTTTGGAATTAGACAGTTTCCCAATTGTTTTACTTTTAATCATTGTCATAAAAATTACAAAATTAATAGCGAAATTATATTTGTAATATCTTTAAAAATAACGAAATTATGCTACACCAAAGTTTAAATTTGCAAATTTACTACGTCATGACCTTATGCGAGTGACGTCATGCGGCATAAAACTCGTATATATAATATAATAGAAAGTCATGAAGACAACAGAGAAATATTAGCTAAATAAATGTCCGTTAAAATCACGGACCGTGGGAGCCATATATCTAGAAGTTATAGGAATGGAGGCCACAGCTGCGGAGAAAAGCCACTGAAGCAGGGGTGCGAGGTAGAAATGGTGTCGATTTTTGATTGGCCGACGCACTGTACATGTTTAGTGTCATGAAATTTAAACGTGGAAACGTAATAATTATTCTTTTGACAGATGTCTGGAAAACGATCAGTTAATAAAACATGTATTATATAATATAAAATGAAAAATTGACACCTGTTAATGGACTGAGATAGGAGAAGGAACGCGAAATATTTGATAAGGTTTTATAGTGCGTTGAGACCAAAAAACAAAAGATGTTCTTTGATAAAATTATATTTTAACTCACAGTTCGTCTGTGCCTTTCGTAGATATCGGACGTGTTATATAAGTTTTTTTTTTCTCTCGTTATTTGTGAGTGCACGGCTCACTTACGTGAGCTGTGCATTTAGTTAAATAAAGTTATTTTGTGCTCGTTGTGTTACTCCTATTTGAGGAGAGAGTTTTTCTAGAAGAATGGCGATGCAAAATCTATCGTACTATAGAAAAAATACAATTCGATGCGAATTTGAAACAAATAGTAGAAAACCGTCATCTTATGAAGTACACGAGTGGATATTTGAAAATTTAAAACTAAACGAAACAGAAATTGCAGGAATTCAGATTGATTTATATTTAAAAATTGTATTCATACAACTGAAAAATGAAGAATTATGTAATCAACTTGTTGAAAAATATGCAGAGCCGATTCGTTTTGCTTATACAGACGGTTCAACAGCGCTTGTTCACATTACACATGCAGGATATGGAGTGCGGACAGTAGGTACGTATATTCAATCTTCCCTTCGGGATTTCAGAACAGGAAATTGAACCAGCAATGAAAAAGTTTGGAAGCGTAAAGGCAATTTCTAAAGAATGCTGGCAAGGTGATCATCGATATAGAGTACCTAATGGAGTTATCCAGGTCAGAATCGAGTTAAAACAGCATATACCTTCTTCGTTATTCATCGCTAGCCATAAGGCCCTAATCTTATACAACGGTCAACCTAAAATGTGTTCCATTTGTAATTCACTGGATCATTTACGAAATGAATGCCCGAAGAAAAAACCAGTACAGTTACCTCCTGATCGAACTTCAGGCCCTATTACCTGGGCCAGAATCGCTAGCAGAACCTATGAAACGGGAACAATTAATAAGCAGACAACGCCAAACATTCCACAACCAGAAACCAACCCCATAAACCTTACGATACTAGAAAAACAAAAGGAGTTCGACAAAGAAGAAACAATGCAGGACAAACAAACAGTTGAGGTTGCTTCAGGTAGCGAAGCTCTCTCAGCAAATAATTTGGAAATTGAAAACATAGATAATCGGAAAATCAAGAATACTGGTGAAAAAATTCGAGAATTGCTAGAAAATGACATAATCTCTATGGAGGTAGATAAAAAAACTGGAAAGGATAGGAAAAGAAAAAAAAATCAGTCGTCAAACGAATCGGTAAACGATGTCAGGAAAAAAACAGTAATAAATGCGATGAAGTTACAACAAAAAAACGAAAAGAAGTCAATCTTAGATTCTAAGGATAACTGGGATGCCGAAAATTATTCCGAATCAAGCACGATTTCCAGATACGATGAATCAACAGACACTGCCAGTGGACCGGATTAAACGCTCTTCAATAATTTATGTCTAACCACCTAAATAAAATATGCATCTGCGCGACAATCAATATTAACGGCTTGAAATCCAAAAATACACAAATTTTGTTACAAAAATTTATAAAAGACTATGACGTAGACATTCTTCTTCTGCAAGAAGTCAACAATCAAGACCTAAGCTTTCTTTATGGCTATGATTACATTTCAAATATAGATGAAAATCTACGTGGCACGGCTATAGTATACCGGGCTGGAATCGAACTGAAAAATATACAAAAATCGCCCAATGGTAGAATTATTAGTGTAATGTGGCTAGATACCCTCATAATTAACATCTATGCACCATCTGGTACCAACGCAAAAATAGAACGAGAATTATTGTTTGAACGTGACCTCGCTTTTCACATAAATCGAAATTTTAATAATGTACTAATCGGTGGTGACTTTAACTGTATTATAGATAAAAAAGACGCGGCAGGTAACTATACTCCAAGTGCTGGATTAACTCGTGTAATAAAAAATCTCGATTTATACGATGCATGGACACTGAGAAGACCAACTGAAATAGGATATACTTTCGTTAGAGGAATCGCTGCTTCCCGTTTAGACAGAATATATGTGTCAAAAAATATGAAGGGTAAAATAATAGATATTGAAAACATACCAATACCGTTTTCGGATCATAATGCGATATTAATCAAACAAAAAAATGAGGTAAAAATTAGCACTATAGGCAAAGGTTACTGGAAATTAAATTCAACATTAACTAAAAATGATAACATCAAAAATGAGTTTAAAACTATATGGGAAAATTTAAAAAAAAGGAAAAAAGATAAATCCTATGCCACCTGGTGGATAACTATAGCTAAACCTGAAATAAAAATTTTTTTCAAAAAAATCGCAATCGAAGAAGCACGCGCAAAAAGAAATACTCTGGAATTTTATAATGCAGTGCTAGATGACTTATATAAACTGTATCTAAACACAAACCAGAGGGAGTACTTCTTTAATAAAATCAAAAAAATCAAAACAGTAATAATGGAGAAACAAAATGAATTTCTGGAGGGTGTAAACGTCAGAGCAAAGTTACATGTAATAGAAGAAGAGAAATTGTCGGTCTATAATGTTAGTAGAGAAAAACACAAAGGGCGAATAAAACAAATAAACAAAATTCGAAAACTCAACGGCGAAACGTCCAACAATGTCAAAGAAGTCATGCAAGAATTTGAAAATTATTACTCAGATCTGTACAAAGGAGAAGCTACAAACATAAATGCAAGAATAATAAATTCTATTAACAAAAAAATTAGTGATAATGACAAAAAAGCGTTAACTGATGAAATTGATGATGAAGAACTCAAAGTGATACTAGGATCCGTTAAAAAGAAAAAATCCCCAGGACCGGACGGTCTAACATATGAGTTTTATATTAACTTCTGGGAAATAATACATGCTGAATTCAAATGCGTACTCAATGAAATATTCGCCAACTCTGCGCAAATAAACGGAACTTTTTCTGAAGGTATAATTATACTTGCTCAAAAGAAAATAGCTCCGAAAACGGTAGAAGATTTTAGACCCATTACTCTATTAAATACTGACTACAAAATCGTAATGAAAATTCTAGCGCTACGTTTCAAACGCTTCATGAGTGACATTATTGAACCAGGACAGACAGCAGGAATACTTAACAGAAATATTTATAACAATGCCACAATCTTAAGAAATATCATAACCAGATATGTTAATCAAAAAAATAAAAATGCCATTATAGTAAACTTAGACTTTGAAAAGGCCTTTGATCGTCTAAACCATAACTATCTCTGGAAAATATTATATAAAATGAACTTTCCGGATAATACAGTCGAACTTGTCAAGAATTTATACAGATGTGCCAATTCAAAAATCTTAATTAATGGTTACCTAACCAAATCGATAAAAATAAACTCTTCGGTGCGTCAAGGCTGTCCCCTCTCGATGATGTTGTTCACAATAGCAATCGAACCGTTACTAAGATTAATACATGAAAGTATACAAGGAATTGACTTAGGTGGTGAAAGACTAAAAGTTAGAGCGTTTGCAGACGATGTGCAAATTTACACAGAATCAATCAAGGATGGCGTTGCCATACAAAACTGTTTAAAAATGTTCTGTCTGGCTTCCGCAGCCAAAATAAATTATAAAAAATCTTCGATATTTGAAATGGGAAATTTTTTGCCAGAAAATACAAAGTATTTTATAAACATATCGGTGGAACACAAATTTAAAACATTAGGCGTGGTATGGCGTAAAGATTACAATTCGTTTGTTCAAAATAATTGGGATGATTTGATTAATAAAATAATATACTTTTTTAGAAGTAACACAGGTCGGACGTTAAACGTAATACAAAGAGTGTGGCTAGTAAATACAATAGCCTTGAGCAAACTTTGGTATCTGGCACAAATCATCCCCATTCCAAATAAACATGCAGCAATTATAGAAAAGGAAATTGGTATGTTTTTGTGGAAAGGACATCCTTTTAGAATTCCTAGACAACAGATTCAACGACCTGCTGATAAGGGAGGTTTTGGATTAATAAATGTTAAGAACAAGTGTAACGCTTTATTTATTAAACAAATGTACAACACGTTGTCGAATTTCGGAGACAGTGTAGACAAAAAGCTGCTTGATGCATTAATTATCACACCTAACCGCAAAAACATACCAATAATATTTAGAAAAATATTAAACACAGTGGAAAAAATTGATTGTTTAAAAAATAGCGCACCAAATAAAATAATAGCCAAACAGATTTATCTAGAAATACAAAAACCATTTATCCCCGAAATCCAACATAAAAACCCGGCAAAGCTCTGGGAAAAAATTTGGAAAAATATATCTAGAGGATTTTTGACAACAGAAAAAAGGTTTGCAATTCATGCAATACTCAACGATATCGTACCAACGAACTATAAACTGTTCAGACACGGTATGACGCACTCTCCCTATTGCAGCTTATGCAACAAGGAGGATACAATAAGGCACAGAATCATGAATTACCGGTACACGGACCCAATTTGGAAATTCGCTTTTGAAAAAATAAAGGAGATTAAACCCATATCAGAAGAAGACATGCTATTTTTTAATTTCAAACTAGACGACATACAACAAGAATACTTCTGTATTTGGTTCCTTGCCAGTGTGTTAGCATTCAATTTAAATAATGTTAATCATACCAGTGTAGATAGTTTTAAAAAATATATAAAGACCGAAAGAGCTCGAGCTGAGGGGAAAAATCTACAGTTAGTAAAAGATTTCTATTTATAATCTATTATTCTATAGCATAATGTATAAGTACCATTATAATTACTGTGTAATGTATATTTAAAGATTGTAATCCAATACCAGTATTTTTTATTTCTTTGTTTTTATCGTTACATGTAATTATGTTTTAATTTAATAAAATGATTTTATAAAAAAAAAAAAATACATTGGATCAACAATATATAAATTTAATTTCATTTAATCGTGTTTCTTTTAAACCCCTATAAATTGTTAATAGGATAAAATGCTAATTAAATTGGCCATACTGACACAGTTTTCTACCATTACGTGTAAGTTTTTGGTTTTCCAAAGAGTCTGTCCCAGTGAAATTGTTACTACAAACATTGCCTACAGTATAAGATATACTTTTATTATAGAAAAACAATTCCAAAATTTTGTATAATATAATTTATTTATTTATGAGCGCTTTCGACGATAGTCATCTTCAGATAATACATATATTTACAACGTAAACTGTTAAAATTTAAAAAAAATTTAAATGTCACAATGGCTGATAATTTATCTAAGGTTACGGAAAGTTAAACAATCAATGACATTAGTTATAATAATTTATAATATGTTTATATAAGATATTATTTTCTGCTTTGAAGATCAGGTTCAAATTCTTTTCTGTATTTAAATATATATTTTTTTTAACTATTTCAATTTTTTCTAGTTCGTTTAAAATTAAACCTATTTGCGATTTATGTAAAATTTTGAAAAAATTATTGCAATCATACGAATGTTCTTTATCTGTTATACGGAAGGCGAAACTTGATTTATGATTATTAAAGTTTTTTATGTCATTAATATGTTCTGAAAATTTAAAACCAGAATTTCAGAACATATTAATGACATAAAAAACTTTAATAATCATAAATCAAGTTTCGCCTTCCATATAACAGATAAAGAACATTCGTATGATTGCAATAATTTTTTCAAAATTTTACATAAATCGCAAAAAGGTTTAATTTTAAACGAACTAGAAAAATTTGAAATAGTTAAAAATAATATATATTTAAATACAGAAAAGAATTTGAACCTGATCTTTAACAAAGCAGAAAATAATATCTTATATAAACATATTATAAATTATTATAACTTATGTCATTGATTGTTTAACTTTCCGTAACCTTAGATAAATTATCAGCCATTGTGACATTTCAAATTTTTTAAATATTAACGGTTTACGTTGTAAATATAATATGTATTATCTGATGATGACTATCGTCGAAAGCCCTCATAAATAAAAAAAAACCCGGGTCGCAGTGCCAAAACCCTGCCGACAATATAGTGTATTTGCTGATACAGGCAGTGTGGCTTTATTATGCGAACTTAAGTTGGTTTTTGGGTAAAAAAAAATTTTACTCCTTAATACAGCCCTGAATATAACATTTTTTTTCTTAATTGCAATCTTATTATTATCAATCGAACCTCTACACCAAATTATATGCAACTTTCAGTAAATAATTCACTATCTGCAAACTAGTGTTTTCATAAAATTTGTAAGTCCGGTCCTGTCGGGCCGATTTTATTAAAATTTTAGGGACACTTTTTAATTACTACCGGAGAGTTAAATTTCAATTTTGAAACGATTCGGAGAATTTTTTCGGTATTTTGGGCCCCAAAAACTTTTTTCAACCCCTAAAAACTACCCTTAAAATGGCCCGATTGGGCCCATTTTAAATAGGCTTCGTGCGGTAATGTATTCCAACATGTGTGCCAAATTTCGTTAAAATAAATTAACTTCTTCGAAAGTTATAGCCCGCACACATATATACCTATATATATATATAAATATATATATATATATATATATACATATATATATAAACATTTTTAAAAATGGTGGCAAAGTGTTTAGGAGGTTATGAAACGTCGAGAAATTTTGGTCCGACCCCTAGGTCCCGCCATCCGACCGACGCCAATAGTGTATGTTGCCATATGGCAAATACACTAATAAATTATATTATACAAATTTTGGAATTGTTTTTCTATAATAAAAGTATATCTTATACTGATGTATTTAATTTAATAGACAAATTGACTGTATAAATGTTTTATTTATGAACCAAATTGTAGGCATTTTTGGACAAGATTTTTTCAAGTGTCCTTCTACCTGGAAGCAGCCTAAAAGGACACTTCGCCTTTGACAAATGTCTACCGCAACTGTAGACGAAACGACATGTAGAAATACCAATGGACCACGTCATACAAGCTCGGAAGGCGAGAATTTTTACAACACACTTGTCAATACTATTTTTAACAAAATTGGGAACAAATCTAGTCCAAAAGTACCTATAATTTGGTTCATAAATGCAATATTTATGCAGCCAAAAGTCAATTTGTCTATTATATGGCATTATTGCCATGCAATAACATAAACTTTTCCTTTTCGAACTTTGCTAATACTTAGTTGACGATCTTTTAACACCTGAAACAGCTTACAGTTTTGATATTAAATATCTAAATATTGATAAATAACCATACGCCCTTGTAGGGCTAATGACCAAAATTGTCAAGCGTCTATAATCTGTTTGTCTAGTTTTGCAGGGCAATACAAATAACAAAAACAGTGTTATTATTTTTACAATATTTATTATTCAATTTAATAGTATTTACAAATATACAAAATTTCTAAATCTATATGTATACATAATACATGATCGTGTCAAAAGAATAAATCTAAAACATCGAAAACTTAATATGGTTTTCTTCCACACAGCTGTTTCACCGAAAGTCCAGTCCTCGCTTCAAATCTTCTTCGCATTCCGCGTCGTTCTCTAAATCTCGCTTGCATGTATTGTCGCCGTCTTTCGCGGCTATCTTCCGTTTGCGGGGCAATAAAAGGCGTCGCCTTAATTGCCAAGGATTCAGGATCTTCCCTTTCAGACACATTCAGGTTCAACTCAGATCGGTTCTTTCTCGCTTCACACATGTCGAAAGAATGAAGAAAAATCGGAGAGGCCTTTGCAGTACTAATTACGAAAGATTTTGATCGATTGTTGTCGACATTATTCGGTGGTGTTTCGGGCAACATCTTAAGACAAGGCGAATAATCGACATCAAATAAATTGTTTTTTGATCTATCGTCTGGCGACTTGTAAATTGTATCTTCTACCGGCGTCGAATTTTTTATCGATTCGTCAAAATCTTTGAACACCGTTTGGGTTTCTTCCGGTGAAAAAAATAATCTCTTACTGACTCCTCGTGAGCGATTGTGTCTTCGGAATGCCATGGCAACTAATCTGAAATGGAAAAATGCAATTTGTTATATTTACACCCAATTTACGCGTTTGGTTTACCGAAAGTACCAATTTGTTCCAGCAATAATTTTATCACGTAACCTAAACTACACAACGCTCCCTTGCTCAACAATCGGGACTGTTGACACTTTTAGTTCGATACTGAAATACCAAAAAATTCAGTACATCTTACACTTTTGCATAACAAAAGTAATTGTGTCAACAATATTTATACTGAAGTACGATACACACATATAAAATTACAAAAAATAAAATCAAATCAACACTTACTTGAAATTGTCCAAAATATAGAGAGATTTATTTACGTAAAAGAAAATTTCCACTTAAAATATTTTTCACGTCTTCACAAATAAATAATGTTTACTTGGAATATTTGAAAACTAACAGTTCAAATAATCGAATGCTACTAAAGAAATGTTTGGACGCAAAGGTCTTTTAAAGGTTTAGCAGGTATAAAAAAAACACTTGTCGTGGACCATAGAGGTAGGTACACAAACTAGGTTTCTATTGGTCAAACAAGTAAAGAACTCGAGCAGGCATCAAGTGCTCGCCTCTGATAAATTTTGTCTCCACATCCGCATCCGCAAAAAATTCAACAATGATAGTCGCGGATGTCAAAAAAGAAGCGAATGTTCCGCGGTTGCGAATGCAGACATCTGCAACATCCCTAATATTTATTAGTTCAGATGTCACTCTTTCAATCCGAAAATAATTTTTGGACAATGCTTTCTGCTACCCAACATAGTGTATAAATCACTCATACACTATGCTGGGTTGCAGAAAGCATTGTCAAAAAATTTGATTTGGCAACGATCTTAGATTGTAAGCAATGTAGAAATTTAAATCGAACCTGTTCGAAAAATGATCAATTGAAGCATTATTTGCTTTAAAATGGAAGCCAAATTTCCAGACTAAAGAGTACATCACACGGTGCTTGTTTCCTTGCTTGTTCGCTTGCGTGGAGCTCTGCTGGCCGTCTTGCATGCTACGTTGTTGGAAATGACGTCACTGCTTGGTCCGTTGCGTGTTACCGTGCTTGTTTTTGCTGATAGAACCGGTGCTATTTTTTCCTGCACGGCTACCTGCAAGCCTAAGAACTTGGCGATACATGGTATACTATAATAAGCTGGCCTGCGCGGCAACATGGAATGGACGCGCGGTCTAGCGCGCGTACGTAGTTTCATACCTAGATTTCAGAGTTCGAATCACAACATCGACGATGTGTGAATTTTTATTTTTTTCCAACTGTTTCGTTTTTTAACATGATATTTATTTACATTATTTTCCAATTTTCTTTTATATAATAAAAATAAATTATTTTCTTGTTTTAGTAATTAGTGGTGACAAAAGTCTCTTTTGTATGTGATATTTGTCTTAAAAAGTTTCGTCATAAATGTAGTTTGGCACGGCATACGAAAACCCATAATATCAAAACAAGTGGTACTCATTTTGGGGGGTTTTATATTGCGTTTTGGCGGGTTAATGTAATACAATATTAATGTTACAATAAAATTGTCATGATGCTAATTAGGACCATGAACGTGTAAATAATTGTTTATGATACAAATGCCCATATACATGTATTCTTTATGCATATACATCGGGTTCCCATTTCTATATATATTAGAAAAATAGACTTTCAAAATTCGACATCTCGAAAACTAGTTCCAGGGATGGCCTGCAGGGTCAATCGTTTTTCTGATTTTTTATATATAAATATACTGTTATTATTAAAATCTTATTACCTTGTAAAAATAATTATATCGTTTAACTTTATTTCTTTTTTGTCCTTGGTAATTAATATAAAAATTATTTTTCGGGAAAAAGGACTTTATTTATAAGTAAAACACTTAATATTTTATTTTCAGCGACGTTTCGTTCCTTGTAAATACAATTTATAAAATTTACAATTGAAATAACAAATAATAATAATACATACCTATTAAATGTTGTGATTAAATAGATATAAAAGATAATATATACATGTGAATATAAATTTGAGTTTAACAATATTAAAACAAAGTTTATAATAATTTCGTTTTTTTGAAAAATGTTTTTTCAGTTGATGTTCAAATTAATACATAATTATTGACTATAAATAAACAAAGTCACGTGACTTAATTTGTGTGGTTGCTCCTCATTTGAACCATTGTTTTTTGTTTTAAACTCTTTTTATATTTTTCTAGCATATTGTTATACGCCAAGCTTAAATTTTGTGTATCAGATCTTAGATTTACTGTATTATTTAACTTGATGAACACCATTTCACTAATGTTTCTTTTTAGATAATTATGTTCATAATCCAAAATTTCTGTCTTATCAAAGGCGAATTTATGACCAGTATCAAAATGATGGTTAGCTAATGCTGTTTTGTTAGCTTTTAGCATATTGTGATTCTTGCAGTCATTGTTATGTTGATTTATTCTCATGTTGAGTTTCTGCTTTGTTTGTCCTATATAGTATTTGTCACATTCGCAAGGTATTCTGTAAATCAAACTTGACCTTTCTTTCATATCTATTTTATCCTTTAATTTTGTGTAATAATTTTGAATTGTATGAGTATTATACAGTGCTAATTTACAATTAAGAGGTTTAAATATTTCTCCTATTTTTTTGGATAATCCCTTTATAAATGGAAACTTCATGTAATTAACAGATTGTTCACTTTTTTCTGTATTTTCCAATATTCTAAAATCTCTCATACATTTGTTAATAATCATTTTCGGATAATTGTTATTTCTTAATAAGTTATTAATTCTTTTTTTATTGATCTCATGAAATTTTGTGTCACTTAAACTCATAACTCTATGTATGAGGCCTTTAACCATATCTATTTTTTGTGTCATTGGATGATTTGAATAATAGTTCAATAAACGTCCTGAATTTGTTGGTTTACTGTACCAGTTCACTTCTAAAGTATTTTTATTATATCGTTTAGTTACATTGAAAATAAAGATTTTATTGAAAATAAAGATTGATAGATATATTAAATATCAATATCGCCGTTTTAAGTGATCCATAAACCACGCAACATTATTTTCATTATAAAAACAATGCAGGTTATTGGCGTAAAATTATGAATATTGCATGTGTGTTCCATTTTAAAACAAAAATGAAATTGCAGTTTCTGAGCGGTCACCACTAATTACTAAAACAAGAAAATAATTTATTATTATAAAAAAGAAAATTTGAAAAAAATGTAAATAAATATCATGTAAAAACCGAAACAGTTGAAAAAACATCAAAAATTATTTCTTGCATAACCACATCCATATATACTGTCAACCTAGCAGGGCACCAAGCAAAGTAGCAAGCTTCGTGTGAACGGAACTAGCACCGTTCCCTGCCGACCACCATGCAAGATACCACGCAAGACAGCCTGCAACGAAACCAGGCAAGCGAGCAAGCACGGAAACAAGCACCGTGTGATGTATACTTAACTTAGCTTTTCCGAACAGGAAAACGTTACGACGGAAACTAAACACTTGCACGGTATAAACGATAATAAAAGCTAAAAATACTTTTCTGGGAGCAAGGCAAAACATGAAAACGCAATTTTTATCCTCAATGATCGAGAATTAATCATCGTTACAATTCTTCAAATAAAATTCAAACATCGAGAATGGATTTAATTTTTCAAAAAATGGTACCAAAGTGTTTAGAAGACTATGAAACGTCGATAAATTTTGGTCTGACCCCTAGGTCCCACCATCCGACCGTGTATGTGTCATATATGACAAATGCACTAACAAGACAATTTCAATTTCAAAATTGTTAACATTTCACATATTAAAATAAATAAAATGTATGTTAACCCGTGCGGTGACGCGGAGGTTCCCAATTCGTCGAAATCTTTTTTTTTTTAATTATTTTTTATGTATGGAACATACATAAAAAATAATTAAAAAAAGACGCCTGAACCGATTTGGAAAATTCTTTGTTTATTTGAAAGGGTATACATCCCAGGTGGTCCCATATAGTTTTTATTAAAATCGGTTCATACGTTTTTAAATGACGTCAAAAAAGCATATTTTTTAATGTATGCTACCTCATGTCTCAAACATTTGTAAAGTGATTATGATGATTCTTTTCTTATTTAATAAGGCACATCTTCAGGGTGATCCCACATAAATTTTACTTAATTTTGTCTCCACATCCGCATCCGCAAAAAATTCAACAACAAAAGTCGCGGATGTCACAAAAGAAGCGAATGTCGAATTTTTTGCGGATGCAAATGTGGAGACAAAATTTATCAGAGGCGAGCAATTGATGCCTGCTCGAGTTCTTTACCTGTTTCACCAATAGACACATAGTATGTGTACCTACCTCTATGGTCAACGACAAGTGTTTTTTTTATACCTACTAAACCTTTAAAAAACCTTTACGTCCAAACATTTCTTTAGTAGCATTCGATTATTTGAACTGTTAGTCTTCAAATATTTCAAGTAAACATTGTTTATTTGTGAAAAGCAGTTTTAAGACGTGAAAAATATTTTAAGTGGAAATTTTCGTTTACGTAAATAAATCTTCCTATATTTTGGACAATTTCAAGTAAGTGTTGATTTGATTTTATTTTTTGTAATTTTATATGTGTGTATCGTACTTCAGTATAAATATTGTTGACACAATTACTTTTGTTATGCAAAAGTGTAAGATGTACTGAATTTTTTGGTATTTCAGTATCGAACTAAAAGTGTCAACAGTCCCGATTGTTGAGCAAGGGAACGTTGTGTAGTTTAGGTTACGTGATAAAATTATTGCTGGAACAAATTGGTACTTTTGGTAAACCAAACGCGTAAATTGGGTGTAAATATAACAAATTGCATTTTTCCATTTCAGATTAGTTGCCATGGCATTCCGAAGACACAATCGCTCACGAGGAGTCAGTAAGAGATTATTTTTTTCACCGGAAGAAACCCAAACGGTGTTCAAAGATTTTGACGAATCGATAAAAAATTCGACGCCGGTAGAAGATACAATCTACAAGTCGCCAGACGATAGATCAAAAAACAATTTATTTGATGTCGATTATTCGCCTTGTCTTAAGATGTTGCCCGAAACACCACCGAATAATGTCGACAACAATCGATCAAAATCTTTCGTAATTAGTACTGCAAACGCCTCTCCGATTTTTCTTCATACTTTCGAGATGTCTGAAGCGAGAAAGAACCGATCTGAGTTGAACCTGAATGTGTCTGAAAGGGAAGATCCTGAATCCTTGGCAATTAAGGCGACGCCTTTTATTGCCCCGCAAACGGAAGATAGCCGCGAAAGACGGCGACAATACATGCAAGCGAGATTTAGAGAACGACGCGGAATGCGAAGAAGATTTGAAGCGAGGACTGGACTTTCGGTGAAACAGCTGTGTGGAAGAAAACCATATTAAGTTTTCGATGTTTTAGATTTATTCTTTTGACACGATCATGTATTATGTATACATATAGATTTAGAAATTTTGTATATTTGTAAATACTATTAAATTGAATAATAAATATTGTAAAAATAATAACACTGTTTTTGTTATTTGTATTGCCCTGCAAAACTAGACAAACAGATTATAGACGCTTGACAATTTTGGTCATTAGTCCTACAAGGGCGTATGGTTATTTATCAATATTTAGATATTTAATATCAAAACTGTAAGCTGTTTCAGGTGTTAAAAGATCGTCAACTAAGTATTAGCAAAGGTCGAAAAGGAAAAGTTTATGTTATTGCATGGCAATAATGCCATATAATAGACAAATTAGCTTTTGGCTGCATAAATATTGTATTTATGAACCAAATTATAGGTACTTTTGGACTAGATTTGTTCCCAATTTTGTTAAAAATAGTATTGACAAGTGTGTTGTAAAAATTCTCGCCTTCTAGCTTGTATGACGTGGTCCATTGGTATTTCTACCTGTCGTTTCGTCTACAGTTGCGGTAGACATTTGTCAAAGGCGAAGTGTCCTTTTAGGCTGCTTCCAGGTAGAAGGACACTTGAAAAAATCTTGTCCAAAAATGCCTACAATTTGGTTCATAAATAAAACATTTATACAGTCAATTTGTCTATTAAATTAAATACATCAGTATAAGATATACTTTTATTATAGAAAAACAATTCCAAAATTTGTATAATATAATTTATTTATTTATGAGCGCTTTCGACGATAGTCATCATCAGATAATACATATTATATTTACAACGTAAACCGTTAATATTTAAAAAAATTTAAATGTCACAATGGCTGATAATTTATCTAAGGTTACGGAAAGTTAAACAATCATTGACATAAGCTATAATAATTTATAATATGTTTATATAAGATATTATTTTCTGCTTTGTTAAAGATCAGGTTCAAATTCTTTTCTGTATTTAAATATATATTATTTTTAACTATTTCAAATTTTTCTAGTTCGTTTAAAATTAAACCTTTTTGCGATTTATGTAAAATTTTGAAAAAATTGTTGCAATCATACGAATGTTCTTTATCTATTACACGGAAGGCGAAACTTGATTTATGATTATTAAAGTTTTTTATGTCATTAATATTCAGAACATATTAATGACATAAAAAAAGTTTTTTATGTCATTAATATTCAGAACATATTAATGACATAAAAAACTTTAATAATCATAAATCAAGTTTCGCCTTCCGTGTAACAGATAAAGAACATTCGTATGATTGCAATAATTTTTTCAAAATTTTACATAAATCGCAAAAAGGTTAATTTTAAACGAACTAGAAAAATTTGAAATAGTTAAAAAAAATATATATTTAAATACAGAAAAGAATTTGAACCTGATCTTTAACAAAGCAGAAAATAATATCTTATATAAACATATTATAAATTATTATAACTTATGTCATTGATTGTTTAACTTTCCGTAACCTTAGATAAATTATCAGCCATTGTGACATTTAAATTTTTTTAAATATTAACGGTTTACGTTGTAAATATAATATATATTATCTGATGATGACTATCGTCGAAAGCGCTCATAAATAAATAAATTATATTATACAAATTTTGGAATTGTTTTTCTATAATAAAAGTATATCTTATACTGTAGGTAATGTTTGTAGTAACAATTTCACTGGGACAGACTCTTTGGAAAACCAAAAACTTACACGTAATGGTAGAAAACTGTGTCAGTATGGCCAATTTAATTAGCATTTTATCCTATTAACAATTTATAGGGGTTTAAAAGAAACACGATTAAATGAAATTAAATTTATATATTGTTGATCCAATGTATTAAAATCATAGTTTTTGAAGGCATGATACATTTTTTCCTCTTTAACTGGAAATCTGTTTCCAAGTTCAGAGTAAAATTGTAGTTATTTTTGCATTCATTATCTAAACTTACTGCCGAATTCTTAATATAATGTGTCCTATTTTTCTGACGTGAAAGAAAAGTAAAACGTAAAAAATACCTATTCCTGAACTGTTAGCATGGATATGACATTTGGATTGTGTCTATTAGTAAAGTTAATTACAAACAGACTCTTTTTATTAGATTCTTTTACATATAAAAATAGACAGTTCATATTTAAATTATGATTTATATCTGCAATTAAAAAACAGTTCGAAAGGACATTAGAAATTTAAAAAATCTATAAGCAAGAATAATTCATAGCATCTGCATACATATCAGTCAATGCATTGAAACGTGTGCTACTGTTCTAGCGAGTAAACATTCAAAATTGCTTGACAACGCTTCTGTAGAAGTTAGTATTATAAATATAATTTTAAAATTAAAAAATATGAATAAATAATTTGAAAACTGTAAAAACTGTGATGCTGATTTGTAAAAGAAACATGTGTATTTAAACAATTATAACTGATATTTTTGTGTTTAAGATCTAACCGTACTTCTTTACAAATTATTATTGTTAATATAAAAGTGAAAAAATAACAAAAACAATTCATCTGACAACTGTAAAAATTGTGGTGTCAGTTTGTTAAAGAAACTTATGTAATTAAACAATGATAAAGAGACTATAATGTCTAAAATCGGAAAGCTCAATGAACGTAGGAATTTATTGTATAAATTGTTGAATATAATATTTTCCAAACAAACGATTTATATTGTGCAATATTAAGTATAATTCTAAATACTGTAGTGTTTAAGTGCTTCTTAAGACCTGTAGTTTAATCATGATAATATGGTTTTTATTCTGCCTCTGTATAGGTGAATACGTCGTAGTTTAATAAGTATGTAACTATAGTTATTTCATTTACTCACAAAAAGTAAATCGTTGATATTTAAGTTATGATTTATATTTGCAATAAAAAACAGTGCGAAAGGACATTAAAAATTTAAAAAATCTATAAGCAAAGATAATTTATAATATCTGCATACATCCCAAAGAATTACGGCGTGTGCTACCGTTCTAGCAAGTAAAAATTCGAAAATGCTTGACAACGCTTCTGTAGAAGTTAGTATTATAAACATAATTCAAAAATTAAAAATATGAATAATTCATTTGAAAACTGTAAAAACTGTGATGCTGATTTGTAAAACAAATATGTGTATTTAAACAATTATAACAGATTTTTGTGTTTAAGATCTAACCGTAGGTACTTCTTTACAAGTTAATATCGTTAATATAAATGTGAAAAAAATGACATAAATAATTAATCTGAAAACTGTAAAAATTGTGGTGTCAGTTCATTAAAGAAACTTGTGTAATTAAACAATGACAAAAATTGCGCGGGGACTAAAAGAACAAACAATAATATTCTATCCAATTAACAATTGATAGGGGCTTAAAAGAAACACAATTAAGTGAAATTAAATGTATATATTGTTGATCAATGTATTAAAATCAAAGTTTTTGACGGCATGATACATTTTTTCTTCTTTAACTGGAAATCTGTTTCCAAGTTCAGAATAAATTTGGAGATATTTTTGTTTTCGTTATCTAAACTTACTGCCGAATTTTTAATATAATGTGTCCTATTTTTTTGGCGTGAAAGAAAAATATAAATTACCTATTCCCGAACTGTTGGCATGGATATGACATTTGGATTGTTTGAGACCCTGTGTCTATTAGCAAAGTTGATTTCAAATAGACTTTTTTATTAGATCAAAACCTCGAATAATTGTTAAATTTGTGTTCAACTTGTACTGTTTAATAAATATTAATATGCATTATTAAACGTTATAAAAAATAAATTAGACGCCTAATTTTGTAAAACAGAACCAACAAAAATAATAATATTGGTTTGATAGACGAAGAATATGAAACAAGTTGAGTAATATGACGAATGTAAACATAATTCTTGTAACCATATAATATAGTAAACAAATAATCGAAAAAAATAACCAGAAATAAAATTAAAACTAATAAAATATACCAATTATAAAGATTTAATGTTCTCAGTTATTTCCGCGTCTCGCCAAGTATCTCGACCTTCTACTGTAATAACGTTGAAATAGAGAATAGAGTAGAATCAAAATTATTTTTTTAAATTTATTTCCTACAGTCTTAATAAATCCTAAATTACAGTCAAGACTACCTACCAAAGCATTTTAAATTTTTGTTACCCCGAAATTATAAATAGTTTCGAGCCTGTATGAATTTTTTGAAATAAATGTTCTTTAATAGTGTGAATTTGACAAACAAGCAATAGACACGATTTTCTTGGCAACATTTGGCGTATAATTTGGCCGACAAAGAGGCAGTCATCGCACCCATCGTGTGTGAGAGAGAGTTGGCGTTTGTCACTAGACTCGCGATTTTGAAAGTGCACCGATAACGAGATAAATGTCTGACCGTTAATTTTGATGTGACAATAAAATATATTGTTGAAGACTGCTTGGGACAGCTGTTGTTGATTTGATTGTTGTTTTGGAGTTATTTTGTGACGATAGTCAATTGTTGGTTGCTTGAATGGTGATAATTTTTTTGGATATTGAATTTTATTCTTGTTGTCTAGGACCTAGGTTATTGCTATTCTTGCCTGTTTTAGTTGATGTTATTAGAATGGCGTTCTGATCGCCAAATAGGAATTAATAAGGAATGTTCGATCTGTGCGTGGAATCATGATATTATAATTATCTCTATTCATTTCTTACATGTGTTTTTTTTATTCCTCACCAATGGTTAAATTTTGCCTTTTTTTCTCGACAAAGGCCATATCCAAACATCTCCCAGTGAACACAATGACGTCAAACTGCCGTCAGAATGACATCACGCTTGATCATAGCTTACATAAGATTAAGATCACAAGTGTGTCATAAAATAGTAATTATTTCCCACTTTTTTATGTCAGCCTCTGATGTAATAATGTGATATAAATGTGACACAAATATGATGTCTATTTAACATAATCCTTACCTTACTGATATTTGTTTTACATAACAATGACGTCAAGTTGTATAAATATGACATCATCGAATATATTAAACAGACGTCATATTTATGTCATTTCGATTATGATTCTATTGAATTGTGATGTTCATTTGATGTACAAATTACGTAACCATTTAATCATATATCGGTAACAATTACGGGAACTTGACGTCATTATTTTGTCACATATTTATCGTCTATACGTTTTCAACCTTAGTGGTCCAAAGGTGCCCTGAAAGTTTCAAAGCGTTGCGATTTTTTTCTTAGTGCTCAGAAGGTTTAAATTGATCGTTTTTGTCAAAAATCAACGTAACGTGCACTTTTTTTATTTTTGATTCATTTTCTCAAATTCAAAATGTTTTCTTTAGCTATAGTCCTTATATTTCCCCAATGAAAAACTTTGATTGTTGTAAGAAGTTGGAAAAAAATTGAGGAAATACGGACTATTGCTAAAAACATTCTGAACTTGAGAAAATGAATAAAAAATAAAAAATTGCACGTTACGTTGATTTTTGGCAAAAATGAAAAATTTAAACCTTCCGAGCACTAAGAAAAAAAAATCTCAACGCTTTGATATTTTCAGGGCACCTTTAGGACACTTTGAGGTTGAAAACGTATAGACGATATAATCACTTCTTGTACCTAGTTCAAAAAAACTTACTTTAATTTTCTGTAAGGTCATTATGTTCCGTTTTTATAAAAGAGGCATGACCAATAAAAATTTACCGAAGTCTATAGACCGTGTTAAAGGCGATCAAAAATTTGGAAAAATTTTTTGTCATTGATTTTTGTGCGATAACTCAAAATTTGCTTATACTAAAAAAAATTGAAGTCCAGATTCGAAAACGAGACACTAAGCTACGATTTTCTTTTTTATTCCTGTATGGCCATTTTCTAGTTACAGCCTGTTAAAAATCACCGAAAAAATAGGAATTTTCTTATATCCTTTAATTTTAAAAAGCAAATAAATAAAAAAACATTTACTTTTCTCAGTTATACTTCAAATGTAAATAACATTATAATATATTATAATTATAAATTTAATTAAACTACACATTAAACATAGAATATCACTTTTCATAATTAGTCTGTAGCCTTAGCAAAATAATATAAAAAAAACTCAGTTTATCAGTAGTCCTGTTTCATTACTTTTTAAAAATTAAAAAAATAAATAAAAAACACTCGTCTTACTTAATGTTATAGCTATAATTCAAAACATTTTTTTATTTTGAAAAACAGTACTGTGCATTATAGGTACTCATAAATCATTTATAATATTTGGACTGAACAATTATTATAACATTTAAAATTGTCATGTTGCAAATAAATGTAATTCTTAACAGGTACTTAAACAGTAGTATATATTTTAATAATTACATTTTTAGAGGACTGTGGATCGATCAATAAATAATGCATTAATATTCAATCGCAACGTTTCGTTTTTATTTTAAAAACTTCATCAGGCTCTACAAATATAATCAAACATTTTACATATAAGTATGTTTAATAATGTCAAAAATTAAATATAAATATCAAATTTTTTTTAAAAATTACCTTAAATAATAATGAAAATATTAATTTTGATAAAAATTGCAAAATGTTTTTTACCATAATCCAAATAAGAAAAAAAATATATAAGACAGTTTTTTTTTCTTATCTGAATTATGTTAAAAATCATTTCGCAATTTTTATCAAAATGAATATTTTCATTATCTAAGGTAATTTAAAAAAAAATTTGATATTTATATTTAATTTTTGACATTATTAAACATACTTATATGTAAAATGTTTGATTATATTTGTAGAGCCTGATGAAGTTTTTAAAATAAAAACGAAACGTTACGATTGGATATTAATGCATTATTAATTGATTGATCCACAGTCCTCTAAAAATATAATTATAATATAATATACTGGATTTGAAACCACATATATATTTTAATTTGTACTCATTCAACAGTCTTGTAATCTTAATTAGGGATCTAACGATACAGTTTTGCCGATACGATACCGATTATTGAAGTAAATAATCGGTGATACCGATGGCTTAGTAGATAATAAATCACATAAATAATAAAGTATGTACCTCGGACGTTTGTACGTCTTTATTATGCTTAAAGCTTACCTATAATTAACAGAGACTCATCCTTGAGAAAATAATAAACCGAGTTATAAAGTCAGTAATTAAAGTTTACTTTTGGCAGATTTTTATTAAGAAACAAAAATTGTTTCCAATTATTTGCAGATAATCTGCTGTGTTACCATGTCGCTAAACATGCGCAGTTCTCCCACCTGCGACGCTGCGGCAATATCACGCGTGTGCAGCGTCGTTTCGTGCCATTTTTAAACTATTTGATATCGGTAGTATATAATCGGCGATGCCGATATATCGGCCTACCGATTAAATCGGTCGATATATCGGTATCGGAATCGTTATATCCCTAATATTAATATTTATGAAAATAAAATTTTATAAAAAAAAATTTTTCTTACCGTTAATTAAATGTAACGCAATAAAAATCTAATGTGTGTTATTATTATTTACGGTCATTGACTCAGCATTATTTTTTTTTTGTAACTGGCCTGGTTGGTTACCACTACGTTGATTTCCCAGACGAAACCAATTGATCCCGGTTTTTCCGAATTCAGCGCTGGTCCAACTGGGAAATTTTTTTAATATAATATCTGGAATTATATTATTGCAGTCATTTTATTACATATATAAATTAATCTCATAAATGATAAACATTACATACCTTCAACAATTCCAATTATAGTAAGTTTTTTAATAGAATATTTTGTTTTTTTACCTTCCCAGGTATTATTTTGAACAAACGAGGGTGAGAAAAGTAAATCTAACACCCTTTTAGTACAGTCTTCCCCATTCGCCCCGCCAACTTGACGAATAACTTGTCGCTAATGGAAAAATAAGGTACCATTAATTTTAAATTCTATAAATTGACATTAAGAAACTGAAAGTTTTTTATTTTATTGTTTATTGCAACTAAAATAGTTTAATACTTACTATCAACTTACAAATCCTCTATGAGTCTCATCTGAATGTGTTAAAAAAAGCTCAAATTCGGCAACAGTTTCTCGATTTTTCAATGGTAAAATTTTTTTTATTTCGTCTAGAATTAAACTCTGTGCAGAGCTATCACCATCGTCACTATCAAAAATCGTATAACGCTGCTTTAAATCTTTTATATAACTAGCACGTTTCCGAATAGATTTAACAATTTTTCTGTATTAACTGAAATATAATAACATATTTTAGTTAGTATAAATTAACACAAGTTTACTGATGCATTTTGTAATTACGAGTAAATATTAGAATAGATGTGCAGAGGTTCGTCCTTTGAGGATGCCTATTCTCCTAATTAATATATATCACAGTGAATTCATGAACATATAAAAGATTTAGAGATATTAAAAAAAATTACTTTTGATGTTACGTAAGATAGTTGAATCAAGTCGAGATTCATCTTCTTCACTTTCACTTGATACCTTTCTTATCAATTTCGGCATAGAAGCTGTAATAATTAATAAAATGCCAATATAATACTAAATAAAATAATTACGAGCCATCATTAACACGATACATTTAAAAGATATCTGTTTACCAGCTGGCTTTTCCTTTCTTGAGCGCTCTTCGTCAGAATTACTTTCTGAATCTTTAACTCGACTGTATCTTCTTTTTCCACGTGTAAATGAAATAAATGTATCTTTATCCATTGTCACTAAAATTTGAAATAAATAATAAATTACGGATAGCTACATTGCTGCAAGTAGAAATATTTGATTAATTATAATTAGGGGTAATTTTATTTAATAAGTTTAATTTAATTACAATGTTAGGTACAAAAAATAAAAGGTTAAGTTTTACTCAATGAATTAAATCGATAAATCTGCTATCAATATTTCTAAAATGAAAATACTTACTAAAAATGCACAACAGTTCTATAAAAAAAATATTTTTAAATATTTGCAAATAATTGCAACAAATTATATTTTCTTTTTTTGAATTAGAAACACAGAATCCACGCACTTTTATGGTCTGAATAACTCGATTTAGCGCGCTACGTAGCGTGGGTTACACGTAGACAGAATAAATTTCTAACGCGCATGCGTACCCGCGTTTTTGTGTCTGGAATTCATGGAGGCTTGGCTACTATAACAGTGATTCCCAACGTGTACGCCGCGGCTCCCCGAAATATCGGCGCCTCAGGGCGCTGCGGCTGTTTATTGGTGCGCCGTGAAATTTTTGTTTATTTATTAAATAAAATTGAAGATTACATTGGAGGTATATAGATATATCATTGAGTTTCAGAATTAGAAATGAAAAAAATTCTGATATTTTAAGGGGAGCCGGAAACCGAAAAAGTTTGGGAACCCCTGTATCATAAGATTAATATTAATATGAAAATAATTTTAAAAAATAAATTTTCCTATTGATATCATTATAATCATAAATAATTTAATGGGTATAATTCTAAAAAATTAAAAAAATAATTATACTTACATTCAAATCGCGCGGTTAAATAGAAACATAGATCCAGGGCGTCACTTAGCTTGCTCTAGACATATACGTATACAGGTAATCCATTTTAATCTATATAAAAAAAATTTGAGATATTAGGGCAACGATTTCGGGAAAAAAAGTTTCAGACAAAAGTTGTTCAGATTGAAGTGGGACATCGTTTGGAGAAAAATACCCCCCCCCCCCCGCCCTCAACTCCTGTGGGATGAGGGTGACTGACATTTTTAATAAAAACGCCAATTTTTTATATGCATTAATGTTAAAAATCTGTTACCCGAATTTCCATTACATTTTTATGCCTAAACAACGAGCGTGCGCAGAAAATTACATGAAGTAAAAATTGTTTGGTCTAGGAAAGGTCATCGATTAAACATAAAAAGAACCCCCGCTCCCTGTGAAGGGGTGAGGGTGGTTGAAATTTTAAACATAGGGGTGGGTTTTATTTTTATGTTTAATTGATGAGTCTACATAAACCAAAAAAATTGTATCTCTTGTAATTTTCTGCGCAAGGTTGTTGTTTAGGCATAAAAATTTAATGGAGTTTCGGGAAATCGATTTTTGACATGCATATCGGATAAAAATTGTAAACAAATGATGCATATTTTTTATCGAAAAAAAATAATTTGTGATAAAAAATAAGTGTTCCTATTAAAAATGTCAAAATCACCCTCATTTCTGCGCAGATGTTGGGTGTGAAGAGTGATATTTGTCTCCAAACGATGTTCCCCTTTAAACTGAACAACTTTTGTCTGAAACTTTTTTCCCAAACTTGTTGTCGCATGGAATTTCCATATAAATTAAAATGGATCTCCTTGTATATAATATATATATAGTTATAATAACTAATATGTACATGTAGCATATGCCATAATATATATGTTTGTGTAGCTCATTTATGTTTATGTTATAACACGTAATTAAAATTAAAAGCCACAAAAAAATTAAATTTGTTGTAAGTGAAATTAAGTAATTATTTTCGTAAAAATTGAGTAGATTATTCGCAACTAATGTAACGGTTGATATAAAATCTTTAATTCAAATATTATAAAACCAGAATATAACCTAGATAATTTTACGTTATATTTTTTTTTTCAGACTATACAATTTATGTGTCATTTCCATAAGAAATTAAAATGCCGAAACTTTTGAAAGACATGAGTAGACGGAGAATTAATCAACTGATTAATAAAGAAATTAAAAATGCACACGTCAGTCAAATAACGTACAATCAATTAACGGATAATTTACTGCCACAAGGTATTTCGTTATCAAACAACAATAGTAGTTCTGTTGTGACGTCTTCTAATTCATTAAATGCAAGTGAAAACATGGGCAATTGTTTCTCTAAAGAACATGAATGTGGGAGTGAATATATTGAGTCCAATTTGAGAAACGATTCTCTTGTTACAGTGCCAAATAACAATTTAGCTGATACACTTAAATCCATAGAATTTCATCGTGGAGATGAATCTAATTCTACAAAAAGTTTAAAATAAGACTTGCGAATATGGTTGTCGGAAAACAGTATTTCTCAAAAAGCCGCAAATGATCTGATTGATATCTTTCGATTTCATGGTCATGAAGAAGAACTAAATAAAGACGTGAGAACTTTAATGAAAACTCCTCGCAATGCTACCGGGAAAATTGTCCGTGGTAATGGTGAATCTTATTTTCATTTTGGGATTGGTGGCGCTTTAATTCGTTCTATCAACAAATATTTCGAGATTATTCCAGAAAAAATATCTATCCAACTTAATTGTGACGGTATGTCGTTTTCAAAATCTTCGACCAGTCAATTTTGGCCTTTGCTGGGAAGTATTGAAGCTGAAATTTATACGGAGCCATTTTTAATTGGTCTGTTTCATGGGTATACTAAACCTAATGATTTCAATGTTTATATTAACCCATTTGTCAACGACATGAAAGAATTACAGTCTAACGGTATTATGATTGCTAACCAAAAAGTGCGTGTGCAGTTTAGCGCTATTATTTGTGATGCACCAGCAAGAGCATATTTAACATATACAAAGTCCCATAGCGGGTATTTTGGTTGCTCGAAATGTATCCAAGAGGGAACATGGAATGACTATGTTACTTATCCTGAAATAGATAATCCTTTACGTGCAGATGACTCATTTAAATGTATGCAACAAGAAGAACACCACTTAGGAGAATCTCTTTTAAATACTCTAGACTTTGGGATGGTATCACAAATTCCGATTGACTACCAACATTTAATATGTCTAGGAGTGATGAAACGTCTCTTGCAGCGTTGGTGTAATGGTCCGCGAAATGAAAGGTTGTCGGACGATAAATTAAGTTCTATTAATGAGGCTTTGAAATCAATAAAAACTTGCATCCCGCAAGAATTTGCAAGACAACCTAGACTTTTAGATTGTTTCGCAAAGTGGAAAGCCACTGAGTGTCGTCAATTTCTATTATACACTGGTCCAATAATATTAAAAACTATATTATCACCAAGGCGCTACAACCATTTTATGGCGTTAAGTGTTGCAATCAGAATTCTATGCGACCGAAAAAAATGTATAATCTACAATAGCTATGCTAATGAATTGTTACGGTGGTTCGTTATTGAGTACAAAAATTTATATGGAGCAAAAGCGATATCGTACAATGTTCATAATCTCATTCATCTCGCAAATGATGTGAAAAACTTTGGTCCATTAGATAATTTTAGCACGTTTAAATTTGAAAATTATATGTCACATATAAAAAATAAAATCAAGTATGCATCTAAACCACTGGAACAAGTTGTTAATCGTATCTATGAAGAAAGTTCTTTACCAATAATTAAGAACGTTATCAAATCATATCCTCTTATCGAAAATTTAAATGAAAATAATATCACAACTTTAAAATTAAATGGTTTTACGTTAAGTGTGAAAAAAAATGAAAACTGTTGTTTATTATTAGATAATAATATCTTAATAATTACTCATGTTGAAGTTATTAATAAAAGGATCGTAATAAAAGGCAAATGTTTTTCAGAATTTGATTCATTGTTCTGTGAACCGTGTGATTCAAAAGAATTGAATATTTATTGTATCAACAATAATTGTGTTTCGAAATTCATAGCAATCACGGCGGACTTTATTAGATCAAAGTGTTTATATTTTTCGACTGCAACATGTAATACGTCTTTCGTTATACCTTTATTACAATATAACAATTAAAATACCTATATGAACTGTTTTTGAGTTTTTTCTTAATTTATATATAGAATCAATGTGCATTATATATTTAATGAACTAACAAATTTTGGTACTATTTGTACTAAAAAATTATATTATATATGTATATTAAGATAGATTTACCATAGAACCATGACCTATCTGTTAGATAAGATACTTAAAAAATAATCTTATATATACGATTTAATTGTTATGTCAGCTATACGTAAAACTGATATTTATACTTACATGATGATTATACGTATATTAAATTTATGTAAAAATATGACTTATAATTTATATAATATTATGACAAATTTGTTATGGCAGTTTTACATAAAAAAAGACTTTCAACGTATATAATTAAATGATCAATTTTTTATGTCAGTTCTACCTAAAATGTGACTTATAACTTATGTAATATTATGACAAATTTGTTATAGCAGTTTTACATAAAAAAAGGATTTACAGTGGATGTTATAGTACGATAGCTTGGTATGTCAGCTGTTCGTAAAATAATGACTAATGAGTGATATCACAATTTGATATAAATATTACATACGATGTATGAAACGTGTAAGTCATGTAATCATGTCATATAGCAGTCAAGTTTTATGTCAATATGAGGTCACGATGATATCAATTCACTTACGTCATGTGTAGATCATGAAAAGAGTCATTTTTATGTCAAATTGACGTAAAATTGTATTACGCACATATGATCTGCCTGTGACGTCAATTATAGGTCATGTGTTCACTGGGTAGCGTGATGTCTTTCTGACGGCAGTTTGACGTCATTGTGTTCACTGGGTATTGATACTTATTATTCGTATTTTGAATCGTACTAAAACTGAATGAATGTTATATTTGATTCGTGTCGATTCTTTCTTAAATTACGCGTGTCTTGTAATTATTTTTTGTTTACAGAATATTTTCTAATACATTTTTGTTTCATTATTTGCATTGCAGTTTATATATTATTTCGGTTCCCTTTTTTACAACTATTTCAGGTTCGCTTGGAACCGGCGATTCCTGGACGTCTGAGTGGTCAATTGGATCCTGGCGCCTCCCTTATATCTTACAATTTTATATAATATTATTATATACAACAAAATTTTTGGTTGGTACTTAGCTAGTTGTCAAATTAGGAACGTAGAAGTCTTAGGTCAACAATCGGGTAGGTTTATTTTTTTGGCTCTCGCACCCACGACCCAGCGCCGCTAACAAAACTAGCCGTGGTCCGTGCTTGCAGTTTTTCCCTCCTAGGAAAAACGGCACAGTACGTAGCTATGTAAATTTACACTTAAATTAATGCTTGTAGCTCTATATAAGATATTTTCTTGAAAGATGTACTATAAAAATAATACAGTTTTCTTTACTGCGAGTTAGCTAACCTCAAAAATAACCTAGTACATAAGACTTGAAAAAAAGACTTGTGCGAGTTAAATTATACTTAGCACTAAAGAAAAATAATAGTGTACTTACAAAGAAGTTTTCACATTTCGGTATTCAGATGAACAAAAGTCTTTATTTGATGCGAGAAACTCGCCCAACATCAACAAGTCAACTCTGGGTAAATTAGAGCTGTTTGCCTTAGTAAAACCTTGTTCCATTATTGACGATTATCGAATTGAGTATTTTTACTATAAAACCACGAATAAACAACAAAATTAATTGCATAAATGATGCAAAAATTAATCTAAACGCGTAATCACAACAAAAATTCAAGCAACACGGCCATATTTACCTAGGCGTGAGGTCATTCGCTCTAATTGGTGGTTCAGTTAACATGGCCGATTCCCGTATTTTATACTTTTATTTTCTTGAAAATCTTAATAATCTCAATGTTTGTTTTTTATCTGAGTCATTTTATGGAATTATTTTGACATATTTTTTTTAACCATTTATTCTATGGTTCTTTAATACTGTCATCATGCCTATTGTTCGATAGATTGTATATTTTAATTAGTTAAAAAAAAAAAAATTATGAACTATTTGACCAAAAATCGTAGACTAAAATGAAAACGACAAAGCAACTAATTATAAAACAGTTAATACATAAATAATTTATAATGCCTGATGAAAGAATAATAAATTCTGAAACGTCGCAATAAATATAAATTTAGTATTGACTTATTGATCCTAAGTCGTCGAACAATTATCCATCTATTTAATAAATGCTATTTCAGTAATTTTTCTTCGTCACCTAATATTCTGTAAATAACTAAACTCTAGCATGACTGAACATAAACTGGCTTTAATAAATTAATTATAGTGTACATTAAAGTATACATTATAACGATATGCCAGTGACTTATCACTGACACCGTTAGGGTTCTTTTTAGGGTCTGATAGAATTTGATGGTGTGGGTAGGCCCAGGTATTGATGAGTAAATAAATTTAAAATACCAAATTACTGGATATTTATTAAACAAGAAAAAATTTACAAATAATCAGATAATTGTGTAGAGAAAAATAAGATATAACAATAAAAAACAGTAGTTAAATTGAATCAAGAAACTTAATTGTGGTTCCCAATAATTCTTAATTAAAACAATTTTAAAAGTTGTTAACCTTAACTTAAATAATAATCTAAGTTGTTGCATTTACCCTTTTTAATCACAGTATAACAACACACTACAAACACTTTTGAGTAAAAGAAAGTACCAAGTTAAAACTGTTTCTTCCCAAAGGTAACCCGCGTATTTTGAGCCTTACGTCCCTGCCCTTTTGTGCTGTACGTGTTCCCCGTTTCAAACGAAACCCCCCGTTATGCCCTTCCCTACTGACTGAATGAATTCCCGACTGTGTATCTGTCCCCTGTGTGATTTTTCGTATTTATATCTAGGTGTCCCTTCCTCTTTGCTCCAAATTTTGTGTAACGCGTGTGCGGGCGACGTAATTAGAATTCAAAGAATTGGCATCATCAAAATTAATGGGTAGCAAAGTTTTGTAAATAATTAGTCGATTATTTATTGTGCGTAATTTAGGTTTGGTGTTTGGCGATGAAGCAATAGTTTGAAAAATAAACTTCATGAAAGAGCGAAAGCATTCTTCGTTTAGCTTTATTTGTGTTTGACACTTCCTACTTGAAGTGTCTGTCAACCACCAGCAATGAACTATTAAATTCATTATCATTATTTGAACCACAATAAATTATTACAGTCACTGCCTACTTACGTAGCATTAAGTTGACCTGCTTAACAATATAATTAAACGCATTACATATGCCAGTGAACAACACACAGTGTAAAACCTGATATCAATGTGACATTTGTATAGTAAAAATTTAACTAGGACAGACTCTTTGAAAAACCAAAAATTTACACGCACTGCACACCGGTGTACTTGAAGATATGGCCGAGTCTTGCCGCTTAGTTTCCTGTGACTGTGTTTGTCCAAGTACAATGCAGTAGTTGTCGTGAGCGAAGTCAGTGTCGGATTCTGATTGAGTAGGTGGTAAGGTATACTGTCGACTTTTAGCGCGTCTGGTGGGCTGTACGCGTTTCCATACCCGCTTAGATGATGCGGGCGTTTTAGTCGGCCGTCTGTATTGGTAACGGCATTGCCCTGTTGTTTGCGTCGTCGCTGGAAGTCCTGCATCATGAGAGTGCTTCACTCTCCTTCGATGGTTCGTTACCTGCTACATGCCCTCTTGCTTCCTCCACGTTCGCGTTGATGTCATCCAGTATGCGCCGTTGACTTAGTTGCGGACATCCCATGACTAGTATAGTGTAACTTCAGCCGCTTGACAGAATCATCCGAAAAGTGGCAAATTTGACACACAAATTTTAGTGTGACCGCTCGGCTGTGGTGTCGCTTGAAGTGTTTCTTGAGATCACTATGGTGTTTATAGTATATGGTATATTCAATTTCAATTCAATTCAATTTATTCCTTAGAAAAAAAATGTATAAGTATATAATATAATGTTTATATAAAGATTTCCTGCCCAACTTGGTAGCCCAGTGCTAGGGCAGGGAATCAAAATATTATTATGTTCGGACGTCTTTTTTTTTAATGGTGTGTGTGTATGTGTGTGTATGTGTGTAATGATTTGTATAGTTTAGTGTGCGTCTGCATGTGTCTGAACGTATGAGTGAGCGACAAAATACCCATTGTTCAAAAGTTGCAAGTTAATTGTTATACTCTGTAATATTTTCATTTTTTTTCCATTCTATAACATCTACCTGAACGCACTCAAAATGAACGTTTTTTTAGGGTGTATAAAGCTAAAAATACATTAATACACGTATCCAGTGTTTGTTATCACAACAAAACATGTACGTAATAAGTCCCCATACGCTAAGAATCAACAACCTTATGCTGGGTTGCAGAAAGGATTGTCAAATAATTTGATTTGACAATTACCTTAGATTTGATAACATAAATCAAGTATTTATACATGCAAAAGCAGTCTAATATCGTATTCAAACTCCCTATTATGTGAAACATTAAATTGCACTTAGGAAAAAACAAATAATCTGCATAGAAAAATAGCGCTTTTGAAGCTAAATATTGATCAATATACGTAAAAAAATGTTGTTTCGAAGTAGAATTTGTATAAAAAACTACGTTAAATACATTTATACACAGTTTAGAAAAAGTATCGTTAGAAATTATCAATTATTTTTCGAACAGGGTCGTTTTTTAAGTCTACAATGATTTTCTTATGAAGAAAAATGTGTATTCAATCAATTTATTTGACAATTACTTTTTGCAACCCAGCGTTAGTAAATTATATAAATCTGAAAATCGTACTATAAACCCAGTATCACAATGATTGAGTTGTAGTTTGTGCATGTTAAAACATACTTTGTTAACTTCCCGCTAAGAAAATTGAAAATTGTCAAAAATTGGGAAGTTATTGGTTTCACCCCGATTTTCGAAATTTGAGTTTTTGTCAGATCTCGACGTTTTGAGGTCCTAGGAAACTATTCTGATGATTTTTAAAATGATGTCCGTATGTCTTTGTGTGTGTGTATGTATGTAACCCTCTCATAACTTTTGAACGGGTAGATCGATCGAAACGCGGATTACGGCATCTGAAAGGAACTTGCTGAACTTAGATTTCCTGAAAATTGGAACTGATTCGGGCAGGTAGATTTTGAGAAATCTCAAAAATAATGCTTTTTGGAAAGCAGTTTTTTTAAATATTTTGAAATAATTTCGAAACTACCGAACCGATTAATTCCAAAATCTAATCTGCTCTATTCCTCATAAAATAACGCCAATCGCCGCTAACCGCATCAAAATCGGTTAATCCGTTCGAGAGATATCGTCGGAGAAAAATTCTGCAAAAAAAGTTTTTTCAAAATAACTTCTCAAATTTTTGTTTGATTGATTTTTCTATAATAAGTTATTTTTTTGTGCTTGAAAAACTGCGGTCGATTGCCGCAAACGGCACCTCGATCACTTGATTCGTTCAAGCAATATCGTTGAAGAAAAATTTTGAAAAAAATGGTTTTTCAAAATACCTTCTCAAATTTTCGTTAGATTGATTTTTTTGTAATAAATTATTTTTTGTGCTTGAAAAACTGCTTCGATTGCCGTAAACAATATCTCGATCGGTTGATTCGTTCGAGAGATATCGTTGACAAAAAATTCCAAAAGTGTTTTTTCAATATATCTTTCCAAATCTTTGTCAGAATTTTATAACGGTTTATAGTTTCATTAGTTAGGTAGCTGACAAGCATGCTTTGATTAATTTTTACGTTAAATCATATTATATAATCATGAAAATAAATACCATAACCGTAAATCGTTAACAAAAATTTTATTTAATAATATTGAGAAATTTTATTTCATTATAATATTTCAATTAATGTCAATATTTATGAAGTTGGAATTTTTTAAAATAGCTTTTAACAAACACCGTAGGGGTAAGCCACATCTCAATAGATCGGAAACAACGGGAAGTTCCAGGGATGGCCTGCAGGGTCAACCGTTTTTACAGATTTTTTTAGTTGAATACGACTTTTTATAAATTCAGTATTTATTATAGCAAAGCTATATTTTTCTGTATTTATTATTACTTTTTCGTTAATAATAACAGAATAAATATTTCTCAATTTATAAAAATAAAACAAAAATAATAAAATAATATTTCTTATATTTCTAGTATACAATATAATAATAATAATAAACGTTTATTGTACATATAAAACGCACAAAAGGCATGGTTCAACTTTCGTTGGTCTTCCACCTAGCCCATGGTAAAATTTACATATTAAAAAGCAATATACAAAACAGTACAAAGAAAAAGTGTAATTTTTATCGCAGTTGCTCTGTCAGTAATTGATTGAAAATGAATTGAGAAAAATTATTTTTATTATAATTTTTTACATAATCAGGCAGATCATTCCACATGTTTGATGCTACGTATGTGAAGGATTTTTCATACGCAGATGTTTTATGTATATCTACTATATAGGTACTAAACATATTTCTAAAATATAATGATACTTATACGTACCTACATATTTTTACAACTTCGAAATAATTTTATTTGTGAAAAACAAAGTCATATACAATATAGTTTATATCTAAAATCGCATACACTTGAGTCTGATGCTAGGTCCTTTCTTTTGACCGACGGGACGGACTGGCGGTCCAAGACGTCTTTTGATCTCCTCTTGAGAGATTATTATCGGAGCAGGTTCCATTGGCATTATGCAGACGCGCCCTTGTGATACGGAAGTTGATTGTTCTTCTGACTATAGCGATGACGAACTTGCCAAGTTGGTCCTTGTATCCAGTTTAACCGTCGGCAACCGTTTCCCAAGTGAAGAAGGAACTACTTTAGGCCTAGGTTTTGCTTTGAACGTTGTTCGTAACAATGCTAAACGTGCCAGATCGTCCCTGGTTGATCTGCCTCCAGGTCTTGGCGAGTTGAACATATTTCTCGGCGACGGTGTAAGTGCCAAATCGATTGGTTCAGGCGTACAGGTTGCTTTGAACGCTGTTATATTTCCATATTTCAGCGAAAGATCCAATGTCGTAACAAGCAGTTTAGAATCTTCCAAACACGTAGTGTACAGTTGGCTGTGATCCAAATTGGCTTCATCGACTTCGGCAATCGAAAACAAATTGTTGAGTTGGAGTATCGTCTTCCATTTTCTTGACAACATCTTCTGATATTTAAAAATGAAATAAAGTCAATCTTCTGATATTTTCTAGGCGTCGGCGGCAGTCTTCTCTTTAGAATACGTTTTACTCTGGGCTTCACATGACGACGTGGTGTGCTTCCGATGCTCGAATATTTCCTTGAATCCATTGTAGAAATCGTGTAGAGAACTTGAGTCTTGCAGAAGGAGGTCTTGAACACACAATCGTCGAGAGTAGAATGTTTTCTAGTGATCAAATTAATTTTATTCTTACCGATTCGAATGTAAACAGATAACTAATGAAGCGTAAAAATTCAAAGGCTGTGTGTTTATGGTCCAGTCAGTTTTGCAGTTCAGGTATAAAAATCGTTTTAAGTTTCTTACTTGTGGTTCAGGTATAAAAGGGACCAAATTAAAATTCACAGGTAGTATATTTACGGTCCAGTAAGTTTTTCCGAGGTTTCTTAATGTATAAAAGGGCCAGAACTAGTCATGAACAATCATTCTATTTCCAACCGCTGTGTGATCAAGAGCTCCTTCTGCAAGACGCAAGTTCACTACACGATTTCTACAATGGATTCAAGGAAATATTCGAGCATCGGAAGCACACCACGTCGCTATGTGAAGCCCAGAGTAAAACGGATTCTAAAGAGGAGACTGCCGCCGACACCAAGAAAATACCAGAAGGTGCTGTCAAGAAGATGGAAGAGGATTCTTCAACGCAACAACTTGTTCTCGATTGCCGAAGTCGATGAAGCCAATTTGGATCACAGTCAACTGTACACGACTTGTTTGGATGATTCCAAACTGCTTGATACGACATTGGATCCCTCGCTGAAATATGGAAAGATAGCAGCGTTCAAAGCAACATCTACGCCTGAACCAATCGATTTGGAAATGACACCGTCGCCGAGAAATATGTTCAACTCGCCAAGACCTGGAGGCAGATCAGCAAGGGCCGATCTAGCACGTTTAGCATTGTCAAGAACAACGTTCAAAGCAAAGCCTACGCCTAAAGTAGTTCCTTCTTCATTTGTGGAACGGTTGCCGACGGTTAAACTGGATACAAAGACCAACTTGGCAAGTTCATCATCGCTAAGGCCAGGAGGACAATCGACTTCCGGATCACAAGGGCGCGTCTGTAGTATGCCAACGCAAGCTGCTCCGATAATAATCTCTGAAGAGGAGATCAAAAGACGTCTTGGGCCGCCGGTCCGTCCCGTCGGACAAAAGAAAGGACCCATCAATAGACTTAAGTGTATTAGATTTTAGATATAAGTTATATTATATTTGGCTTTGTTTTTGACAAATAAAGATGTAAATATTTTTGTAAATATGTAAGTATATAAGATTTCACAAAAATGTATACTGTATATAATGTGTATCAGAAATACAAACAATTGGATTTCATTAGTTTTGTTTTAAAAGAGGAGATCAAAAGACGTCTTGGACCACCAGTTCGTTCCGTCGGACAAAAGAAAGGACCCATCAATAGACTTGAGTGTATTAGATTTTTGATATAAGTTATATAATATTTGACTTTATTTTTGACAAATAAAGATGTAAATATTTTTGTAAATATGAAAGTATATAAGATTTCACAAATATGTGTACTGTACATAACGTGTATTAGAAATACAAACAATTAAATTTCATTAGTTTTGTTTTGTTTATAGGCGCGAGTTATATGTACGTGTTTTCGAGTTTATTAAATACTTTTGAATTTATTTTAAAAATCTTTATTTTTATTTCTTATATCTTTGAACATCGATAATAATCTTGATGTCAGTTCACTGATTACCATCTGTTCCCACACAGGCAGAAGTCAGTCCTATTTATCACATTAACATGCTTGCCACTGTGACCACTTTCCCATGGAAAGTCATGAGGTTGCAAAAAGATAGTCACGTATGTAAGAGTGCTTAATATGAGGATCCCACATAATATACATGATGGATCTTAGGATGGTTACGTAACTCGCGTACATTTCACTTTCGATCATTCCTGAAACTTCTGTCAGTTTGTTCGAGAAGCCTATATAATTTCCAGTGGCGTAACAATTGGTAGCGCGCTACAATATTATAAATATATTCAGACCGGTGCCTTTTGTATACCTATTTTTAGACCGTCTGATAAAGACTATCGGTGGCTGTGAATAGTCAAAACATTTATTCATTCACGCATATAGTATTCAGCTGAAGGAATCATTTCGTATCAATCATTCAATTATTCCCAAGACTATTCCGAGATCCCATAACTTCGCAAATCGAAGTACATTCACGCAACCCGGAGTGTGGGACTATTGACAATAGCGTTGTATAACTATTCGCGTTACGTTCGCTGCAGTAACTCCGATTTCTAGTTTTCGACGTTGGTAGCAAGTTGCTAGCATTGGTCGTACGGCTACCGCATTTTTGATTCTCAATTGAAAGTTTGCTCTCAACACTTAGCCACGATATTTTAGCTACAATTTTAAACAGGTGATCTGAAAATCAATTTTATTTATTTCTGAAGTCAAACTATTCGAAAATGTTGATTCCGAATTCCAAACAACGGTTTTCCGATTACTACAGCACTACTCGCACTAAATACGGCTTTTATATGATTGTTTTAATGCTATTCCGAAAATCATCTGAGTCCCATTGTAGTACAAATTCATATTTGCAGTGGATTAAAATTATTCCCACGTTATAAAATTTATAACTTACCAATATATCGATACTCCTTTGCATAAACTGAACGTTACTTCCGTGAGAAAATGTTACTTCCGATTGAAAAGATTTGAGTTACCCAGCATATTACGCCTAAAGAAGTTTTATTTCAAAAATATTTGTTTTACGCTCTGCTACCGTCTTAATTCCACCTTTCGTAAGGACCTAGATTATTTATGTTTTTTTTTTGCTCAAATTAAATTTGTTATTACACTGAATAAAATAATTTTTACATGAGTATGAAGCTTGAACCTTACTCTTTTGAATGCACAGTGGTAGGTTGCAATATTATGTATAGAAAAAGAGATATTAATTAAATAAAGTGTCACAAAGTAACCCCGTATGCTGGAGTTACTTTGTGACAGCCATTTTTGACTATGAAAATAGTGTTGAGTAGACTGCTGACATAACCCTCTTAATAACGCCAACAAAAATATGATTGCCTTATTTTTCTGAAGCAACACGTAGGGAGAGCCCATTTTGTCTTATATCTTTGAGAGCTTTTTTTCATTAGTGTAATTTTTGTAATTCCTACTACCAAGCTTTTTTTTGATATGTTCGTAGCATTTTAGATCTGAAAAATTTGCATTTAATAGTTCTAATTGTTGAATTTTTTAGAAATATTCTACAGATAAAACAACGGGATTGTCTCGCTAAATTAAAATCCACGACTAATATAACGCAGCTATTTGTAATTAGCTAAGACACAGTTTAAGGTGATTGATCCCTCAGGTTATAAAATATGCGCTCGGAAAATTTAGAACTTCAGTCGCAAAACTCATTTTATTACTGTGATTAAGTATTAAGCTTCATAAAATTTGGCTTGCTGTTTAAAATTTCAAGAAACATATTTTATTCCTAAAAATTGAAACAAAAAACGTGATATTCGTCAATATTTCTTTACAACGCTTCAAGAGCTTTCGAATAAAGAAAAGGCAAATTAACATTTTGAAGTTTTTTGTTTACAAACTTTGGCTTGCTCAATAATTTTTTTTATGTTTAATATTTCCTGAACACAAATTTGTATAAAATTTATGCTAATAACGAAAAGGCATTTTAACATTTTGAAGTTTTTTTTAAACCGTAATACACTAAGTATTCTAAAATTTCATAACCTAACGTCTTAACATTTCTGAAATTTTAGAACCAAGGATCCCAAAATGATTTACAAATAAAATAGTTCTGAATTTTCACAAAGATATATGAATTTTTGAGAAGTACAGATTCTTAATTTTCAGAATAAAGTCGTGGTGAAAATTATACGTAACTATTTTTCAGAATTTTCAGGAAACATTTTAACAGTGTAATTTGAATTGTACAAATATATATTATAGCAGAAAGCCAAGCATTATCGATACATGTTAAATAAATTTTCTTGGGAACTTGGACCACAAAAAATAAGATTCAACTTATCAAAATCTTGCAACGTTTCGTTGGCTATATTTCCAACTTCATCAGGCAAGCTGTAAATTTTTACAATTAATATTGTGTTACATAAAATATAATATAATACATATAATACATACATGTAATTTTAAATTAATCATATAAAATTGCTTACCTTTGGGGTTAAATCCTATAGTTAAAGTTATTTGTTTCATATACCAAGTTAGAATTAACTTTATTAAGTATAGCTAGACAGATGTATTGTTCACAATATTTTCGAACTGTTATGTTAAAGAATAAAGTAAAATGGACACTAATAAAACACATGTTACGCGTAGCGGTTTTCGAATTATATTTAATTTTTTCTTGCAGTGTGGTTGGTAATACGTACGAATTTTAAGTTGTCTATATTGTCGAACTTGTTTCTCATGTCCATAGATTATTTGAATGATTATTATCTGAATAATTTATCTCATGTACATATTTGAACTTTCGCGCTCAATCTAAAAAACGCATATCTATGGACACGAGAAACAAGTTCTAACTTCTAAATTCTAACTTGGTATATGAAACAAATAACTCCAACTAGGATTTAACCCCAAAAGTAAACAATTTTATATGCTTAATTTAAACTTACATGTATGTATTATATTATATTTTTGTTTTATGTAACACAATATTTGTAAAAATTTACAGCTTGCCTGATGAAGTTGGAAATATAGCCAACGAAACGTTGCAACATTTTGATAAGTTGAATCTTATTTTTTATGGTCCAAGTTCCTAAGAAAATTTATTTAACATTTTCACAACATGGATGAGAACCAAGATTTACATTATCGATACATTTTGATTGAACATTTTTCAAAACGAGTTTTTTTTCTTTATCCAGTTGACCAAATTTTCTTTAGTTCACATTATTTTTTTGTTAAAAATAAGGTCGGAAGGACAAGATATGTTGAAAGAAATTAATATGGAAATGAAGAATAGAATAGTGGTTCGGTTAAACTGTCAAACAAAATATAATGAAAATAAAAATAATTTGTTTCATTTCCCCTATTTCAGCGTGGTATATATTTCAGGCGTGTAACAATTTGGAGTCAGGGGATAAAATGGCTTATGTACAATATTTGTTAAAAAAATGTTTTTTCTGGGAGCGTGAATAATAATAGCAATCCGTTTTCAACATCCGGACTGCTCACTGACCTAAAGATATTATCATTGTCTAAATTTGAAAGAGCCCTTAAGTCATTATTAATTAAAGCTTATTTATATTCCGCTAATGAATTTTATGATGTATTTTTCGGATAATAAAATTTATTCTATTCTATGAAGAGATATTTTAATAGCTATTTCGGTTTTGACATAACTAATAAAATTAAAAGGTTATTAATTTACTAATGATAAATTTACCTAGCTAAATAAATAATTTTAAGTTGAAGATGTTCTCAATGGCCTGAAGCATTTTTCATTTTATTAGAAAACAAAAAAAACATAAAAACAAATTTTTGGTGCCAGGTATAAAGGATTTAAGTCGAAAAATCTAGTTATTTGCCGTTAACACAGAATGAAACAGAACCCGTAAAATATGAAATTTAACCCCTGTCGACTGAGTCCCTTGTATCTGACACCACAAAAATATCAAAAATTAAACAACATTAATGAAATCCAATTGTTTGTATTTCTAATACACATTATATGCACTATACATATTTGTAAAATCTTATATACACACATATTTACAAAAATATTTACATCTTTATTTGTGAAAAACAAAGTCATATACAATATAGTTTATATCTAAAATCGCATACACTTGAGTCTATTGATGGGTCCCTTCTTTTGTCCGACGGGACGGACTGGTGGTCCAAGACGTCTTTTGATCTCCTCTTGAGAGATTATTATCGGAGCAGCTTGCGTTGGCATACTGCAGACGCGCCCTTGTGATCCGGAAGTCGATTGTCCTCCTGGCTTTGGCGATGATGAACTTGCCAAGTTTGTCCTTGTATCCAGTTTAACCGTCGGCAACCGTTCCACAAGTGAAGAAGGAACTACTTTAGGCCTAGGTTTTGCTTGGAACGTTGTTCTTGACAATGCTAAACGTGCCAGATCGTCCCTGGTTGATCTGCCTCCAGGTCTTGGCGAGTTGAACATATTTCTCGGCGACGGTGTAAGTGCCAAATCGATCGGTTCAGGCGTAGATGTTGCTTTGGACGCTGCTGTGTTTCCATATTTCAATGAGAGATCCAGTGTTGTATCAAGAAGTTTGGAATCTTCCAAACAAGTAGTGTACAGTTGGCTGTGATCCAAATTGGCTTCATCGACTTCGGCAATCAAGAACAAATTGTTGAGTTGAAGTATCGTCTTCCATTTTCTCGACAACACCTTCTGATATTTTCTTGGCGTCGGCGGCAGTCTCCTCTTTAGAATACGTTTTACTCTGGGCTTCACATGGCGACGTGGTGTGCTTCCGATGCTCGAATATTTCCTTGATTCCATTGTAGAAATCGTGTAGAGAATTTTCGTCTTGCAGTAGGAGCTCTTGACCACACAGCGGTTGGAAATAGAATGATTGTTCATGACTAGTTCTGGCCCTTTTATACATGTAAGAAACTTCTGAAAAACTTACTGGACCGTAAATATACTACCTGTGAATTTTAATTCGGTCCCTTTTATACCTGAACCACAAGTAAGAAACTTAAAACGACTTTTATACCTGAACTGCAAAACTGACTGGACCATAAACACACAGCCTTTGAATTTTCATGCTTCATTAGTTATTTGTTTACATTCGGATCGGTAAGAATAAAATTAATTTGATCACTAGAAATCATTCTACTCTCGACGATATTGTGTTCAAGACCTCCTTCTGCAAGACTCAAGTTCTCTACACGATTTCTACAATGGATTCAAGGAAATATTCGAGCATCGGAAGCACACCATGTCGTCATGTGAAGCCCAGAGTAAAACGTATTCTAAAGAGAAGACTACCGCCGACGCCAAGAAAATATCAGAAGATGTTGTCAAGAAAATGGAAGACGATACTCCAACTCAACAATTTGTTCTCGATTGCCGAAGTCGATGAAGCCAATTTGGATCACAGCCAACTGTACACTACTTGTTTGGAAGATTCCAAACTGCTTGATACGACATTGAATCTCTCACTGAAATATGGAAACATAGCAGCGCCCAAAGCAACATCTACGCCTGAACCGATCAATTTGGCACTTACACCGTCGCCGAGAAATATGTTCAACTCGCCAAGACCTGGAGGGAGATAATAATAATAATAATAATAATTTATTGATTAAGAATCAAAAGGCCTAAGTTCAGCTATAAGCTGTTTTACAACTTGACCTACAAAAATAAAATTACATAAAAAAGTAGCATAGTTGCCACGAAAAAATATACCAGTATAAAATACAATATTAAAAAGAGCATAACTATTACATATACAATAAAAATAAAACAATTCTATTATATTGGTGAAATTGGCAAAATTATTGTTGTGTTAAAGCGATTTTAAGATGTTAAATTATATTGGAGACAACCCACTCCTCCATTTTCTTCCTGAATGGATTATTTTTGAGAGTCTTATATTCGGGGGGTATTTTATTATAAAAATATGCAGCCAGATATGTAAAGCTTCCTTTAAATTTACTCGTTCTATGTTTTGGGACTGCCAGAAGATGTTTGAATCTAAGAACGTCGGAGTATGCATGGTTGTCTCGCCAAGTCAATTTCTCATATAGATATTCAGGTTGACCTAAATTGATCACTTTATGTACAAGGCATAAAAAGTTTATAACCATGCAATGGTAAGTACTAATCATGTTGCAGAGATTTCTGAATTGTGTTATATGATCAAATTTCCTAATACCATATGAAAATCGAACACAGGAATTATGTAGAATCCTTAACCTATTTAAATCAGCAATTTTTAGTTGAGGCACAAACACGGTATCACAGTATTGTGCGATAGTAAGAACCAAAGATCTACATAATGTAATTTTGATTGCTTGACTGAGGTGTGAACGGAATTGATAGAGATATTTTAACCGTATGTATGCCTTTTGTAACACTTTATTTACGTGCTCAGAAAAGTTTAAATCAGAATCAAAATAAATGCCAAGACTTTTAGCCGATTCGGAAATAGCAAGGATATCATTGTTAAGAGTAATGTTAGAACTACTTGCGAAATATTTATTACGAGATATTTTATTACCTATCAATAGCACAACTGACTTCTTTGAGTTTACTTTGAGTCCATTACGTTTAACCCACACCGAGAGTCTCTGTAGATCCTCATTTAAATACGCTATGTACAATGCTGTATCGTCAGGATGGAAACTCATAACTAGCTGGGTATCGTCTGCGTAAGAATGAACAGAGGTGTGCCTCAGTGCAGTAGTTAAATCGGTGACAAAAATAAGAAAAAATACTGGTCCTAAGACCGAGCCTTGAGGAACGCCACAAGGAGAATCTATCTGCGTAGAGATTGCACCGTCCGCTAAAATAACACGCCTGCTTCTGCCCAGTAGATAATTCGAACACCACTCAACAGAATTACGAGTGAAACCTATTCTTTTAAGTTTAGCCAATAACAATTGATGATGTATAGTATCGAAAGCCTTGGAAAAATCTATTTGCGTTAGCAATGACACCTTTGAGTTGTCATAAGCAGTTAAGAGCTCATTACATAGATTTAATAAACTAGTTGCTGTACTAAAGTTTCGACGGAATCCCGATTGGGTTTTTGGTAAGATATTATACTTATCCAGGAAATCTATAATTTGTTTACAACAGACTTTTTCCAAAATTTTCGAAAACACCGGCAGAATACTGATAGGTCGTAGGTCATTATAGGTCTCTGGGTTAGCTATTTTAGGTAGTGGTTTGACCAGCGACAGTTTCCAAGCTGAGGGATATTCAAAACTTAGTATGGAATGATTTATAATATGAACAATATATGGAGCAATGTATGAGAGACACATTTTTATCATTGTAATACTAATTCCATCATTGCCAATCGCATTTGATTTAAGCGTAGAAACAATATTGTAAATGTCTAGAATAGTAACTGTATAGAACTCAAAGGTATTATTTGTATATGAAGATCTGTCCCGCGCATATTCCTGTATGACACTATCTGAAATAACAGAAGGCGAAACATTTAAAGACACATTAATTTTATCAGGATTGCATAAATTGTAAGGCAACTGATCTTTTTTGTTAACTTTAATCCCTAAGTTTTTAACATTGTTCCAAAGTTCTGTACTATTTCTGGAATTCTGGTTACAAAAGTTAATATATGCTTGCCTCTCCCTTCTGATAGCCGCAGTCGTATAGTTCCTTAATTGTTTATAGTATAACCATTTACTATTTTGTCGTTTTCTTTTATAGGATTGCAAGGCTTTATCCCTTAGGGTCATCATAGTTTTAATGACAGGCGTTATCCAGGGACAATACCTGTTTTTCACTCTAACTGTTCAAACTGTTCAAAGCAAAACCTAGGCCTAAAGTAGTTCCTTCTTCACTTGTAAAATGGTTGCCGACGGTTAAACTGGATACAAGGACCAACTTGGCAAGTTCATCATCGCCAAAGCCAGAAGAATAATCGACTTCCGGATCACAAGGGCGCGTCTGCAGTATGCCAACGCAAGCTGCTCCGATAATAATCTCTCAAGAGGAGATCAAAAGACGTCTTGGACCGCCAGTCCGTCCCGTCGGACAAAAGAAAGGACCCATCAATAGACTCAAGTGTATGCGATTTTAGATATAAGCTATAATATGACTTTGTTTTTGACAAATAAAAATGCAATTATTTCGAAGTTGTAAATATGTATGTATAGGTATCATTATATTTTAGAAATATGTTTATTATATTGTATACTAGAAATACAAGAAATATTATTTTATTATAGAAATTAGTTTCATGGGTAATTGGAATAAAAAATCAATTTAAACACTTATTGATTGCAACGTTTCGTCTTTATTAAATTAAGACTTTTTCAAGCTCTGGAAAAAAATTTTTTTACAAAAATTAACAATCATAATATAATAAAAATATAAAACCTTATGGATTAAATAATTTCGCTTGAAGTAGTTAGTTTCTTTGTCTAAAATTGATACCTCATCAAACAAAAAATTATGTTCCATGTCAAAATGATGACTAGCAAGTGCTGTCTTATTTTCTTTCAAGATATTAATATTTTTACAGTCGTAACGATGTTGTCTGATCTTGTCTTTTAACTTCTGTCTTGTCTGACCTATGTAAGACTTCTCGCAAGTGCATGGTGTTTTATAGATCACATTAGACTGGTCCAAAACTGGAATCTTGTCTTTTAGCCTTGTATAAACTGAATTAACAGTTTTAAGATTATAAAAGGCTAGCTTGCCATATTTTTCTCTTACAAGACTATCAATTTTAAATGCGATTTCTTTGATAAATGGAAATCTGTAATACTTAATTAATTTTAGACAAAGAAACTAACTACTTCAAGCGAAATTTAAGTGAAATGGCTTTCATCAAATTAAATAAGACAGTTAATTTAAGATCAGATACAAAAAACTTAAGTTTAGTGTACAATGACATTCTAAATTTGAAATTATTAATTTGAGTAACTGAAAGATTTTCGTATTTTATATATATAAAGAAATTAAAAGTTTGAAATTATTAATTTAAATTTCCTAATTTTTATCACTTGATTAGTGCCAAAAACAATTTTCAATTTTCTGTGATGTATATTTAATTTAAATTCAAAAAATTTTAATAATTATACTGACCTCTAACGAAAATTAGTTAAACTGAGCAACTGTCATACTATAATTGTAGTTGACTGTGAAAATAATATAAATAAAATAATAAAAAAAAAAAGAAGATATTATTTTCTACAATTTTCAATTTTTTGATCTTTGTAATGCAAAATTGCCTTTTATATCTAAGTTTTATTATAATTTAAACATACTGAGGTTAGTCAAATTATTATTTCTTTTTAGTAAATTATTTAATCCATAAGGTTTTATATTTTTATTATATTATGATTGTTAATTTTTGTAAAAAAATTTTTTTCCAGAGCTTGAAAAAGTCTTAATTTAATAAAGACGAAACGTTGCAATCAATAAGTGTTTAAATTGATTTTCTATTCCAATTACCCATGAAACTAATTTCTATTATTACATATTTTGGAATTGAACTTTAAAGATGAATTATTTTATTATTTTTGTTTTATTTTTATATATTGAGAAATATTTATTCTGTTATTATTAACGAAAAAGTAATAATAAATACAGAAAAATATCGTTTTGCTTACCAATTTTGTACATTGAACAATATGGCCGTACAACATTGAAGAAAATTATCAAAAATTATTCACATTCATTGTACGTTTTCGGTCAAACACTTTGTCAAAGTCAACCATCACTTTTAATTTTCTGGTAGCAGGTATAATCTAAATTGCAACGTCTTAAAAACTAGGTTTTTCTCCTTATGTCGTTTTATTTATACCTGCAACAATTAATTTACACTTACACATAAAATACAACTATTTTATTTATTTTTTTTTTAATTGTGGTTGGCCTGACTCTTGTCTTTGGCGAGTTGCCGATTATGTTAGCTTAATTATTAACGGCTATAATTGTTATAGGCTGATTTGACACGTTTTAACCCATTAAAGGCCCGTGTCATCATGTGAGGACACTTGTTCTTTTAATTAAGCCTGACAATTTGTTAACAATCTGTCAGTGTCCAGTGTCCACATATGAGGATATCGCTTTTCTGGGAAACGTTAGTATATTTTTTTTTAATATAATCCTATTTCGTATGGTATATTTAACGTTTAGTATAAATATGTAATATTTTTTCAAAAAAATAATAATCTGGCCCTTAATGGGTTAAGGTAGGAATATATGGCTTTTGTAACGGTACAACGTTACCAGTATTTACATTTAATTAATAAATTTATTAACATTGAAAAAAAAAAATATAAAATAAAATAAAGCAATATCATTTTGTACCATTCTATAAAGTTATCTTTCAAAATCAAAATCATTCATTGAGTATCAATCTGTATAGTACAATTGTTCTAAGCTGTACTGCAGGTCAGGCACAAGCTATAAGCAGGACAGTTATATGAATGTCTATTGGTTAATAACGAGAAAGGACAATTTGATTTTACGCAAATGGTCTATCAAAAAATTGTAAAAGATGATTCTGTTCTCAACCTTCAGTTTTAACAGACGTATTTTTTATTGCCTTCAGCCAAATATAAAACTTTGTAAAAAATTTTTTTATTATAATAAAAGATTATTAATATTCAAGCCGATATATATTTCTCGAACCATTTACTGGAGCAGTTAAATACTCAACCGCTAATAATTTATAATATTTTAAAGTGATAAAATTGAGATTCCTTTATTTGAGAAGCAACAGCGTTAATCGGTTTAAAATGAGGTAACATATAATTCTGTAGTATTTATCCACACAGTAAATTCAATTCAGTAACAGTAACAAATGAGAAAATAGAAACTGATTAAAAAATATACCTAATTTAATATATCATTCAATATCATTTCCAATCGTCTGTGATATTTTCTATCATATTTGAAATTTCGTTAAACGCGTACTACTGGTTTATCATGGTATTCTTTTAACGTAAAAGTTCTGAATATTTATAGCAGGTTATTCTTTCTCTATGAAAGATTCATGTGAACTGTAAATTTGTAAAGACAATTATACGGAATCCGAATCAAATACATTTTTTTGGACAATATAAATTCATTTTAAAAATCTGATAAAATTTCATTGAAAAAATTTGTTGTTTGAAACATGACAAAAAGAAATCTAATTTACTCAGAAAGCGATGAAAAAGGAAAAACGAAAAATAATAAAATTTAAATCATTAGAATCATTGTTAGATTTCCACAACTGGATGTCATTGTGAAAATCTAATATTTTAAATGGGGAAACAAATTAACGTATGCTTTGCTATTCCTCGAACAGGTTTTTGCAGTGAGGTATTACCTCGAAAAAATCCTTTTAAAGTTTATATTAAAATTGATAAGAAGAATAGATTTATGTTGCAAAGAATTTATTATATAAAATTTATGAAAGGAATATATTTGATTCACGAATAAATTTGGAGATAGAAAATGTCAATCCAATAATATTACACAAATTTCAAAGTATATATAAAATTGATATATAAAAAATATAAAAATGCATACTAAAATCTTAAAGTTGAACAAATTCAGAAAAAACATTTATTCACAAAATTAAACACTAGTAAAATTTGAATGAACAAAAGTAGTCTGATTTTTATAGCAATGCTAAAAATTTAAAAAAAATGATCGAATATTATTTATAAGTAAAGATATTATGATAAGATGATTTAAAAAAGGGAAAGCTTCAATATTCTTAAATAATTAAAATTGTTGAAAATACATTAAACGTTGATTAAAAGAAATTGATTAAAAAATTATTATATTTTTTCTGACCAAAATTGGCAGGTTTATGAAGTATTGAATATAAAAAAATTGAAATTATTGGAATTTATATTATAAAAAAATTTATTAAAAGGACTTTGACACGCATGGATAAACTCATCCACGTGCAAATCCGCAAATTATTGATAATTATAGAATTAATTGAATTTTGAGAGACGTAAGATGCATTAAGATGCCATTGAAATGAAGAAAGAATATTGAAGTTTGCACTTAAGAAATGATTTTTGAAAAATTGAAAATTATATAAATGTTAAGAAATTATTAAAATTAAAACTTACTACATACATTATCATAAGGACTATTTTCACAAACGAATCTATATAGAAAATTATAAGTTGATAAGAAATTAAATATAAAAAATAAAACTTTGAAATTAAATATAGAAATAAAACTTTGAATATTTGAATATTTTATAAGCATTAAAAGTGATTTTGGCATGTTTCTTTTGAAATTGAAGTTAATAAAATAAAGAATCAAATTATATATTATATTTATGCGATTTAGCATTGAGAAAAATTATTTTGAAACTGATTTATTTACATATTTGTATAAATTTCACAATTAATTAATATTTAATAAAGTATATATTTTGTTGTAATTTTGAAAAGTGTTGTTTTGATGAAAGAAAAGAAAACGAATTTCCTATATAAAAATTATCCTGCAAAAATATTAAAGAAATTTAGCGTTCATTGGCAATAAATAAACTTTAGACAAATTACCCTCGTACTAAATTCGGGGAAGTTGTACGCTTTCGGGTCAAAACGGTCAGCACCACGGAAAGCGTTACAAATTGGCGACCGTGACAGGACTTTTATCAGAACTCTGGAGACAGAAGTCTGATAGAATTTGCACAAAATAAATTAAATTCAGTAAATAAATTGTAAAAAATTAAGACGCAAAAGGAACGCTAGCATTTAAAAAACTAGTTATAAACTTGCAATCGACAGGTATTACACAAGCTTGTTACTTGAATCAAAGCAGCATTATTCAACGTTGTAAAAACAATACTTAGAGTACATATTTGAACATTTTATTTTCGAATCGTTTAAAATTGAGAATATTTTAACACTGAAAAATAAATTTTGTAAACCCATCCTATTCCCAATTTTAAATAAAACGAATTAAATAATCAAAATAAATCACAGCAAGAGGACGACAACAGTTGTTATTAGAGTGGTATTTCCTCTAATTTCAACACATAAATCACAATTAAAGAAACGAAATTAAAATATTTTAAAATTTATTTAGAAAATTTATAAACGAAATAAATTTAAACAACGAATTTATTACAACCGAATTTAAATAAATTATTTCAACAAGGTAATAAAATCAAAATTGAATTTACAAATTTAATTACAAATAAATTTTCATAATCACTCATTATCTCGGGAATAAATAAATTCATTTTAACAATGGAACAACCGAATTCAGAGATTGTAATTCCGGAAACCGCAGCCGTATTAGATCAAACACTTGAATCAACTATGGGAGATAACAAGGAAGAACTTAAGAACGATGTTAAAAAAATAAGCGAGACAACACCAGAGAAGAAAGCAATTCTAGAAAAACAAAAAAACCTGGAACGAGATGATACAGACGCGGAATCCACACGTATTAGCTGGGACTTAACCAATTTGGCCGAAAAAAATAAACTAGAAGGATCACCAATACCAACGTCCCAAAACGATACAATATTAGCAATGTTAATACAGATGAGACAAGATGCGGTTACCAACACGGCGAAATTAAGACAAGATTTGGGACAAAAGATGGTTACTATAAATACGAATATGCTAACTTTAAAGGAAGAATTAACCACTACCTTCGGAAGTTGCATGGATAGAATGCAGGAAGAATTGCAACAGAAAACACAAATATTAGATGAAAAACTCAATGTTGTTGAACAAGACCAAAATAAACTACAATTACAAGTCAAAGATATGGAACAAAAGAATAACCATGTCGAAGTTCATCTTAACCACAAAATGCAAGCCATCGAAGATCGTACGCAAACTTTAGAAATAGCTGTAGCCGAACAGAATCATTCATTTGACAAAGCGATTAAAGAACAGTCAAAGGTGTTAAGAGATGTCGTCAATAACCGACTATCTACAAATCATATCTGCACTCACAACAGAACAGAAAATTTTTCACGATACAGAGATCTTGAAGTATTTGGAGGGGAACGAGATAAACTACATCCTGTTGAATTTCTTCAACAATTAGAAAAAAACATCAACGGACGATATATTGACGATTCCGAAACGTTGAGAGAAGAAATTAAAAGTTATCTGAAAGGAAATGCACTAAATTGGTTCAAGGCAATTGAAGAAATTATCACAGATTGGTCAACGTTCGATCGTGAATTCCGTAACATGTACTGGTCCAAGAGAATACAAGCACGGATAACTTGGGAACTCAACACGCCAAGAATGTACAATCCGACGTACGGAAATTTCACTCAACATTTTACATACTGGGTGGGACGTACAAAGTATTTAGATCCACCGATGCCGGCAACTTTCTTCATACAAAGTATCATGAGACATTATCCTGACCAATGGTTCAACCACCTAGTTCTACAACAACCAGAAACCATACCTGATATGCTGAAAATTCTATCTGCAATTGATTCAATAAATGATAACGGACAATATCGACCAAACTATAACAACAATCGAGGCGACATTCACCGAAACTATAATAATCGAAATTTCACAGCTGACAACAATACACAGCGCAGATATGACAACAATATGGATCGTAATAACCCACGAAATACGAACAACAACATGGAACGCAACAATCAACGTACTCCGAACTATAATAATTATAACAATCAGAATCGTAACAATTATCAGGAGCGAAGGAACGAAGATAACTACCGTCCATCTCGAATACCTGCACAAGCAAATAATCCAGTCAACGAATATCAAGCCAGATCAGCACCGAATGACTCTCACAACAATACAACATATAGAACAAATCATATTCAAACCACAGTTCGTGAACCTGACAATGAAAACATTTCAGACGAAGAGGAGTCGGAAAACGACAACCGGCAACCATCTTAGCTCTGGGAACGGTTGACGAAGAACTCGAAAGGAAACAGAGTACTCAACATGACAATCTTGACAGCATATTTCACAACAATATTAAGGATGATTTGTTAGAAGATACGATCTGTGAAAAGACAAATGTTACATCGGTAATTCCAACCATTTTATTGCAACTACGACAGTGTACTGAATTCGCAATTTTAGATTCAGGCTCCGAGATAACAGCGATCTCCGAAGTTTTTTATCAACGCATCAATTCTGATGTTAACTCGAAGATACCTACTGTACCGACCACTGCATTACTAGTAGTGACAGCAAATGGGAAGAAATGCAAACCAATAAGAAAAGCAACCATGTTAAACGTCACCATTCAAGGACATAAATTCGATATCATGGCGTACATTATGACAGATTTGAACGTAAACATTTTAATCGGCAGTGATTTTCTAAATAACTATAACGCAAGTCTAGATTTCTTAAACAATCAGTTAAAATTATTTAAAGATTTTCCAGTAATAGTTCCTTTTTCCACTAAACATTCAGATATAACTCAAGTGGAATCAATCAAAATATTATATCAGCCTAGAATCATGACAAACTTAACCATCGATGATCCTATGGAATTGTGTTGTTTCCAATTATGGAATAACAAACCAACAACGAATAATGAAATTTCTATAAAGGATTTAGAAGAAAAGGTTAATATGCTGAGCATTCCAGAAGAAGAACAAACCCAAGTATTCAATCTACTATCTGAGTATAAGGCGGTTTTTTCCCCCAGACCCGGGTTAATAAACAACTTTGAGGCACATCTACGCATTAAAGAACCAACAACGATCTGCAAAAAGTCGAATCCAATTCCATTCAGCAAACGTGATGCAGTCAAGGCAGAATTGGATAGAATGTTACAATGGGGCGTGATCGAAAGATCTTACTCACCTCACACTAATCCCCTTGTGGTTGTCAGCAAAAAAGATGGTTCTGTACGACTTTGTTTGGACGCAAGAAATCTCAATAATATCATTATTCCAGACCGAGAATGCCCGATGGAAATCAATAATGTGTTAACCAGGTTTCAAGGAGTAAAATATATGTCTTCACTGGACTTAACAAGCGGATATTGGCAAGTACCACTAGCTCAGGAGTCAAGACAATATACAACTTTTCTGTACAATGGTCAAAATTTCCAATTTAAAGTTTTGCCTTTTGGATTAAACGTTTCAGTGGCCTTATTTAATAAATGTCTGCAACAGATTATGAGAAGCGCCTTCAATGATTTCGCAACTATATATGTCGACGATATTCTAATCACATCACATAATTTTGAAGAACATTTGAGACATATCAAACTTGTCATTCATCAACTGCAAGAAGCCTGTATCACTTTAAATCTGACAAAGTGTGAATTTTTTCGCAAGGAAATCAAGTTTCTCGGTCACATCATCGATCAAACCGGTTTGAATATCGATCCGGATAAACTTGAAATTCTAAGGAAATTTCCAAGTCCGCGAAACAAGAAGGCATTACAATCTTTTCTAGGCCTATGTAATTTCTATAGGAAGTTCTCAGATCAAATCGCAGAATACACCGCTGCCTTTTCCCATTTATTAAAAGGAACAGGAATATGGAAGTGGACAGAAACAGAAGAAATCGTCTTCAGGAAAATGATTAAAACTATATGCGAAGCAGGAACAATTGCTCATCCAAACTTCAAAAAAGAATTCTTCGTAGCAACTGACGCTTCAGGATATGCCGTTGCGGCGCATCTATATCAACTCGATGAAAATGAGCAACCAAAAACTATAACTTTTGCAAGTCGGATTACACTACTTTACAAAAAAATTTTCATTTCTTGTCCTAAAGTTTATTTTCTGATTTTCTGGTTAATTATGCACAAAAACGACAAAAAATACCTTTTTTCCATATAAAGTTTGCTTTTGTGATAACTGTAGTAATTATACTCATTTTCGAGTTTTTATAGGAATTTTAATTAATTCTGATACATTAAAAAATACCGCGACAAAAAAGTGAGGTTTTTACATTCACACAGTGCCTCCAGATGGCACTTGAGTGATAAATAACAATCAGGTGTTTTGTACAAGTCTAGAAAATGTTAAAATGTCGCCGAGAAGGTGTAAACATGATGCTGATGCGTTTTGTTATATCTGTGGTCAATTTATTAAAGTGTGTGATATAAAATATGAATTAAAGGCATGCAACGTTCTCTGTAAAGCCTATGAAGCATATTTTAACTTCCCTGTTAAGAACCAAGACAAGCCATGGGCTCCGCATGTCGCATGTAGTACGTGTAAAAGGTCTTTGGAAGGTGAGCGATTTTCAAGCGATGACAAAATACTATAAACACATTAATATCTATTTCTATTCATTTTAGGTTGGTATCGAGGTGAGAGGAGGTCTATGAAATTCGCAGTACCAAGAATTTGGCGAGAACCAAAAGACCACATTAATGACTGCTACTTTTGCATTGTCAATCCCCGTAAAAAACGTAGAGGCAAAAATGCAAAATCTATTGAATATCCTGACCTTGATTCTTCTTCTGCTCCAATTATTATGCATAGCCCGACACTTCCAGTACCTGAATCTCCGATGAAATTATCTCAAAAAAGCTCATCTTACAACTCCAATAGAAGTGTTTCAGATAAAGAATTTTTACCTACACCTGAACAACCAAAACACCATCTTATTTCTTCAGAAGATTTCAACGACTTAATAAGAGATTTAAATCTGCCAAAAAGTAAAGCAGAGCTTTTGGGTTCTCGTTTAAAACAGTGGAATTTACTGATTGATGTCAATATCACGGACCAGCGAACTCGACATGAAATATTTTCAACATTTTTTACGAAGGAAGTTGGGCTTTGTTTATGTCATGACATAAAAGGTATGTTTGAAGAAATTGGAATTCCCTGTGTTCCTAGTGAATGGCGTTTATTTATTGATAGCTCTACAAAAAGCCTGAAAGCTGTTTTATTACACAACGGGAATGAATTTCCATCTCTTCCAATCGCTCACTCAGTGCATCTAAAAGAAAATTATGAAAGTGTTAAAATCTTACTAAAATCTGTGAAGTATCACGAATATAACTGGCAGCTGATTGGAGACTTTAAAATGGTAGGTTTTTTAATGGGACTACAGGGTGGATGGACAAAATATCCGTGTTATTTGTGTTTATGGGACAGCAGAGCGGATGCTCAACATTATACTCGACGATCATGGCCTGTAAGAACACAATTTTGTGTCGGAAAACAGAACGTAAAATTTGAGTCGATTGTTGAAGCAGAAAAAGTGTTAATGCCGCCTTTGCATATTAAGCTAGGGTTGATGAAACAATTTGTGAAGAAACTGGATGAAAAATCGAAAGCTTTTGAATATTTAACAAAAATTTTTCCGAAATTGTCAGAGGCAAAGGTTAAAGCTGAAGTTTTTGTTGGTCCACAAATTCGGCAAATTTTTGCTGATGACAAATTTCCAAGCTTGCTTAATAAAGTTCAAAAAGCAAGTTGGAATAGTTTTAAAGCAGTAGTCTCTGGATTTTTAGGAAATAACAAAGCTAAAAACTACGAAACACTAGTTGAAACTATGTTGAAAAATTTCAAAGCCATGGGTTGCAGGATGTCTTTAAAAGTACATATGCTGCATTCTCATTTAGATAAATTCAAAAACAACATGGGAGCGTATTCCGAAGAGCAAGGAGAACGTTTCCATCAAGATATCATGAACTTCGAACAACGTTATCAAGGCCAATACAATGAAAATATGATGGGAGACTATATTTGGGGATTATTGAGAGAAAGTACTTACGAACATAAAAAAAAAGTAATACTGTGCATTTTTGAATTATTTTCCACTTTTTGTAAGCTAATTTGATAGTTAAAATTAATAAAAATAATGTACATTTACATTTGTATCGTTTTTTTATAAAATAAAAATAAAAATCACAAGTTTTTAAAAATATCGTTTAAACGTTCTCCTGGATACAAAAGCAAACTTTTTCATGCCATATAATTTTTTTTCGTTTAACTATCATCTAATTCATCGAAATTTTATAGTCTAATGTTAAGGTCAAATTTTGTGTTGACCCGTGTTATCAGCGACGTGGAGAAACGATATACAATAACCGAACTCGAACTACTTGCCGTAGTTTTTGCGTGCAAGAAATTCAGAAGTTTTATTTTGGGACATCCAACTACCATCGTTACCGATCACAAAGCGCTCACGTTTATGACGTGCAGCAAACCACTAAGTAATCGACTAATGAGATGGGTACTAGCACTCCAGGAATACCAACTCAAAATTTTCTATCAATCGGGAAAAGAAAATGTCGTAGCAGACTGCCTATCAAGGTATCTTCCAACTACCGATCAATTGGGACCTTCCGCCAACGATAATTTCCTCATGCTGACAATAAGACAAGAAATCGATCCGAAGATGAAAAGCGAATTTCGACTGTTAAGCCGAAGACAACTCGAGGATGAACATATCCGGAAAACCATCTTGCGATTACAAGAGAAAAACGAAGAAAATCTACAACAGTTTTATCTACTGTACAACGAAATTCTATTCTATCGACCACATCCTGACATGGATAATTGGAAAGTAGTAATTCCAGAAATACTCATCGATTTAACCATACGAGATTTCCATGAACGCAATGGTCATTACGGCGTATCAAAATGTTTTCAAGCACTTCGCGAAATTTGCCATTTTTGCAACATGTTTCGGCGTATAAGAAGAATAGTGTTAGCCTGCGATATTTGTCATCGAGCAAAGGTAAATACGCAACCACATCAAGGACCCATGCAAAATATTTTACCAACAAAACCATTATCGATACTCAGTTGCGACTTATTAGGACCGTTACCGCGCGGAAGAGCAGGACTCGAACACATTTTTGTGGCTATCGACACCTTCACCAAGTTTGTCCAACTATATCCGATACGGAGAGCAACATCACAAGTGGTCACTCACAAAACATTAAACGAATTTGTTCCACAATTCGGGAAACCGGAAGCAATTCTCACCGATCAAGGACCCCAGTTTACCGGGAAGTATTGGATAAATAAGATGAGAGAGAACAATATTCAGGTCAAATTCAGCGCACCGTACCATCCGCAAACAAATCAAGTAGAGCGAGTAAACCGAGAAATAGGACGTCTGATTAGAACCTATTGTCACGATAAACATGCAAATTGGGTGAAATATATAAAGGACATCACTGATTGGATCAACTGTATTACACACGACTCTACAGGTATGACGCCTTATGAATTAATATTTGGGATCAAACCGTTAACCACCATAGAGAAGCTTATCTCCTTTCCAACTAGACAAGAAATCACCGCTGAAGAACGTATTATTCAAGCAAGCAAACGGATGCAACAACGAGCTAGACGAAGACAGGAACGACACCAACGTACGAAAAGATTAGTCACTTTTCAAGTCGGCGATTTGGTACTCGAATAAACAAATTTCAAGTCATCTACCTTGGACAAAACCATACATAAATTTTTTCTCCTGTACCAAGGCCCGTACCGCATTAAAAAGATCCTTAACCAAAACGCTTACGTTCTTGTACATCCTGAAACCGGAAAGTATCACAATACCCGGAATATAATACACCTTAAAAAATACTTAAATTTATCCGCAGACCATAATCACCGTCTCAAGGTTTAAAATTTCTAAACTGGCTGGAACAATTAATAAACTTAAATACTTATTTCTGTAGTAATGATGATGTTATTAACCTTTGCGACTCGGATGATGAGTGGATTCAGCTACACGATGACGGAAGACCATTAACGCCCGGCTCCAGTCCGATTATGCAACGTAAAGAACCGGAATTTAGTCATTTGCCGACGCTAAATAATTCGTTTCAATATAACAATATCCAAATACTGAATGTCCGGAATTTTCAAAGCAACGACACTCAAACCGAGTTGTCCTCCACTTCAACTGTAACAACAGGAGCACAGACAACCCATACCAGCTATACGATCAGCAACGGGACGCAGACCGAAAGGAAGATCCCAATTATCGACCTGATTAGCCTGTCTGATGCGCAGAAGAAAATAAGGATAAAAATCCACATGGAGGACCGATGCTTCAGGGTCACAGCAGAAAAGGACGGTACAATTATTATTAAACCGAACAATCAGCTTCACTGATATGTTCAATATTTGTCTTGAAAAAATTTCGAAAATTGTAAATCACTTAAAATTTTCTCATTTTTTCGCTACCGACACCGGGGTAACTGTAACGGTACAACGTTACCAGTATTTACATTTAATTAATAAATTTATTAACATTGAAAAAAAAAATAATAAAATAAAATAAATTAATAATATTGACTCTACCAACAGTAATAGAATATTAAATAAAACGAAACCACTTGCGATTACTGTTCAAAACATTTTTTTATTTACAAAACGTTTCGACCAAATTTTGGTCCTTTTCAATTTATTAAAATATAAAATAAATTATAATTGTTTATATAAAAACAAAACTGTTAAGTACTAAAATTTTTTATAAAAATTATATAATCTATGGTAATGAAATGCCATATATTAAAACAATGAGTGACACAAAAAACCTAAAACAAAGAACAATTATTGTAATAATTTATGGATATAATCTTTAAATATCAATTTTAGATTCTTTGTATCACTCATCCTATTCACAGAATCATATTTTTCAATATATAACATTTCACTAACCAATCGTTTATAATAATTTTGTTCATTATCTAAAATTTTAACAGAATTATAATTAAAATCAAAACAATGATTCAAATCGACAGTGTGTGAATATAAAGCTGATGTCACCTTGCCTTTATTAACATCATTAATATGTTCCTTTATTCTAGTACTAAGTGTTCTTCCTGATTGACCTACATAAACTTTTTTGCAATCTTTACAAGGAATTTTATATACAATATTTGATTTATCGAAATTTTCTAATTTATCTTTGCCCAAAATATTAAGTAATTTTAATTTATTATATGATCTAAATATTAAATTAATATTATATTTTTTTATTGTTGATTTAAACTTATGTTCAAGGTGTTTTATAAATGGTAAAACAATAAAATCAATATTATTTGAAATAGAAATTTTGTCAGAAATTGGAACATTAATATTAGTACTAGAATATTGTAACTTTTTAAGCCTTGTATTTATATGAGTATTAATAAAAGGCAAAGGATAATTATTTGCATGTAGTGCTGCATAAATATATTGTAAATTATATTCATAAAACTGTTTATCTGATAATTTAATTGCTTTGTCTACTAAACCATAAATTACTCCAATTTTTTGTGCTTTTGGATTGTGCGATAAATAATTTAAATAATTGCTAGAATGTGTGGGTTTACGATACCAATTGGTAATAATACTACCATCAGACTGTAAATATAACGACATATCTAAGAAATTAATAGAATTGTTTAATGACTCTTCTAAAGTAAATTGAATTTTGGGATCGTAATTATTCAAATATTGTAAAATTTCAAAGCAACGACCAATTGGTACAATTGCCCATATATCATCAACGTATCTTTTCCAATTTAAAATAGGAATTGGACACATCAGCAATAATTCATCCTCTAAGTCTTTCATAACAATATTAGCTAAGATAGGACTTATCGGATTACCCATCGCACAACCAAATACTTGTCTATAAATTTTATTATTAAAAACAAACGGAAGAACATTAACGCCCGGCTCCAGTCCGATTATGCAACGCAAATCACCGGAATTTAGTCATTTGCCGACGCTAAATAATTCGTTTCAAGATAACAATATCCAAATACTGAATGTCCGGAATTTTCAAAGCAACGACACTCAAACCGAGTTATCCTCCACTTCAACTGTAACAACAGGAACACAGACAACCCATACCAGCTATAAGATCAGTAACGGGACGCAGACCGAAAGGAAGATCCCAATTATCGACCTGATTAGCCTGTCTGATGCGCAGAAGAAAATAAGGATAAAAATCCACATGGAGGACCGATGCTTCAGGGTCACAGCAGAAAAGGACGGTACGATTATTATCAAACCTAACAATCAGCTTCACTGATATGTTCAATATTCCATTGTTTGAAACTTAATTTTGTCTTGAAAAAATTTCGAAAATTGTAAATCACTTAAAATTTTCTCATTTTTTCGCTACCGACACCGGGGTAACTGTAACGGTACAACGTTACCAGTATTTACATTTAATTAATAAATTTATTAACATTGAAAAAAAAAAAATAAAATAAAGCAATATCATTTTGTACCATTCTATAAAGTTATCTTTCAAAATCAAAATCATTCATTGAGTATCAATCTGTATAGTACAATTGTTCTAAGCTGTACTGCAGGTCAGACACAAGCTATTATAAGCAGGACAGTTATATGAATTTCTATTAGTTAATGACGAGAAAGGACAATTTGATTTTACGCAAATGGTCTATCAAAAAATTGTAAAAGATGATTCTGTTCTCAACCTTCAGTTTTAACAGACGTATTTTTTATTGCCTTCAGCCAAATATAAAACTTTGTAAAAAATTTTTATTATAATAAAAGATTATTAATATTCAAGCCAATATATATTTCTCGAACCATTTACTGGAGCAGTTAAATACTCAACCGCTAATAATTTATAATATTTTGAAGCGATAAGATTGATATTTCTTTATTTGAGAAGCAACAGCGTTAACCGGTTTAAAATGAGGTAACATTTATTATATATAATATAACAATATACAATAATATAATGCGTCCGACCCGTGCAGCTTCCCTTGACGACAATAAAAAAATTATCTGCTTAGCTGAAGACGATGCTAATTGTCAAAAAAAAATCACTAATATTTTAATCAGTTTCTTTTAATTCTAGGAAAAGTCTATTGGAATTAGCTTCCACACCATTGTCTCGTCGGCATATTGGAAACCAGATTTCTGCTTAGCAACATTGACTCTTTCCGACCTATCCAATTCAAAATATCTGATTTCTTCTAAATTTTCTCTCCATTTTACATATTTTTTTGAATCTGTCCGTTTATACACAGATAAAATGCTTTTAAGACATAATTCCTGTTTTTGCCAGACTTCTGGTATCACCTTTCGTCTCTTCGCAGCGGGTTCATCACCTTCGTTTAGCTGTCTTTTAGTTGATTTCCCTGTTAATCTTTTATTTGACTCCATTTTAATCACAAAATGTATACTGTCTTGTGGACTTAAGCACTTCCAATTACGAACTACGACAATCTACTTTAAAAATGACGTTATTTAAGCAGATTGAACGAAACAAAGCGGAGTTATTGAAAAGATTACCTGGACTGTGAATCTCCTTTTAATTTTGGTCATTGACACAAAAGAAACCATCGATCTAGTAAGAGTCAAATTTATCTAAATGAATTGGTTTAAAAATTATAAAACGAATTTAAATATTAACGATTAGATTTTTATAAGAGTAATACTCTAGGATTTATTACGTCTTTCATTACAGCGTGAATCATAATAACTCACTCTCAGGTGTAAGTATTAAATACCATTGATGTTTATTTGTTTCTACTGATAATTTCATAGTATTTTTATAAAAGTTAGAAAAGTAACCAATGTAAAAAATATATTTTTAATGGAAAAAAGAAACTTGAAGTTCTAAAAAAATCATTCGCTATGATGATGCTGCAAAGAGATTTCTATTTTTGCAACTTATTACTTTCGTTAAGGTTTTATTTAAATTCAGTTCACATCCAAAAAAATTAATAAATGATAATATTGTCATTGGTATTTGCACAATTCAGTGTCGCAACAATTATTGGTATCCGATGTTTCGTCTTTTGATTAACCTTTTATCAAGCTACTAAAAAACCGTGACCCGTCAAAATAGTCCGCGACAAAATAGCCCCGACAAAACAGCCCGTGTCAAAATAGCCCCGACAAAATTTAAAATTTATATAAACAAGTAGAAATATCTAATGAAGAATTGAGTTCAGGTAAATTATTTTCTAAAGAAAGTGGTAAGGTAATTTACCTCTAGATCTGTGTGATGAATCTATGGTGTATAAGTAAATCTATGGGATTAGATTATAGGTCGTTTACTGTCTAGGCACTATATATTTCCATTCAATCCTGCAGTCGAATCATTGCTCTGTGTGTTATCAGTGATTTCTAGACCAACCTGTTTTGTGAATATATCTGACAATTCAAAAATGGAAAATATCTCGTCGCAAAAAGGAAAAGATCTGCTGCTGAAAGATGGTCATCGGTATCGTAAGGCAAGGGACAACCAGGATGAAAGTTCATCGTGGAGGGGCGTATTAACCAATTGTAGAGGGCGTCTAAGAATACTGGGTGCTGACGTCCGGGTCGTAACGGAACACAACCATGCGCCAAATCCAGGTCAAAATGAAGCGTTGAAATGCGTTTCTCAAATGAAACGTAGAGCAGAGAGTGCTATAGAGAAACCTAGGCAAATATACCAAGCGTGCACAAGTGGAATATCTTTGGAAGCAGCGGTTCAGCTTCCAAATTATATTGCCTCCCAGAGAACAATAGAACGGACACGACAAAAAATGAATCTTCCATATCCAAATCCTGCAAGTGTTGCCGATATTCAAATTCCGGTTAATCTTCGAAATACGACAAGAAATGAAAATTTTCTTCTGTGGGATTCTGGAGAAAACGATCCTGACCGAATACTGATGTTCGGCACTGAGGAAAATTTGAGATTATTGGAACAGAATAATCACTGGTTTGTTGATGGCACGTTTAAAGTATCACCTGAACTGTTTTTTCAATTATTCACGATACACGGACTAATAGAAAAGTGTTGTATTCCACTGATATATGTACTGTTAGGAAATAAAAGTGAAGCAACATATGTTCGCGTGTTTCAGAAACTATTGCAGTTAAAGGAAACTTTAAATCCAACGAGTGTGTTAAGTGATTATGAGAAAGCGATTCAAAACGCCGTGCTACAAGTTTTTAATAACACCGAAGTTGTTGGATGTTTATTTCACTTGGGACAATGCTTATGGCGAAAAGTGCAAGAACTGAATTTGGCGGAACTTTATGTAAATAATGAAAATATGCGTGATTATATAAAAATGCTGTTTGCGTTGAGTTTTGTACCGGCGCATGATGTTATAGAAATATTTGAAGAATTGGTTGAAAACTGTCCAAACGAACTGGACCCCATTATCGATTACTGGGAAGATACATATATAGGACGAATGAGGCGCAATCGGCGAGCACAACCACGATTTGCAATAAACATATGGAATATTCATGAGCGCGTCCTCAATGGTCTTCCGAGGACAAATAATTCTGTAGAAGGGTGGCATAGGGCATTCCAGCAAAGTGTAGATTGTCATCATCCATCGGTCTACAAGCTCATAGATCACTTCCGAAAAGAGCAAGATACGGTGGAAATCCGCTTAACCCGCCTTACTGCAGGTGTTCGCCATCCAGTTGCCACTAAAAATAAATATGTTCAGCTTAGTCGACGCCTGGAAGCGTTTGTAGAAAATTATGAAAATATGGAACATATGGACTTTCTACGTGGCATTTCACATAATCTTGAAATGTAATTAGGCTATAATAATAATAATAAATAATTGGGATTCACCTATAGTTCCCACTTTAAACATACAGAATTAACGTATTTTTGTTGAATTATTTAAAAAATCATTATAATTATAATAAAATGTATTTTCTAAAAACCCTTTAACGGTTTTCAATATCATATAACAAATATGAATAAATAAATTTTGTCGGGGCTATTTTGTCACGAGCTATTTCGTCGGGGCTATTTTGTCACGAGCTATTTTGTCGGGGCTATTTTGTCACGGGCTATTTTGACGGGGTACCCTAAAAAACATATTATAAATAATACTGTTCAACACAAAAATCTTCCCCATAAAATTAATGAGAATTTTGTAAAATTTGAACCTAAATTACTACAAAATTGACCTACAAATCGTCAGATTGGCGTCAAATTTCATGGAAAGGCTTTATTAGCCCCTTTTTAGGTAATAAATCGATGAGGTATTTATTACCTGGAAAGGGGCTAATAAAGCCTTTCCAAACCAATTCAGATAGATAAATTTGACTCGATGGTTTCTTTTGTGTCAATGACCAAAATTAAAAGGAGATTCACAATACAGGTAATCTTTTCAATAACTCCGCTTTTCATTTCTAATTTACACCCCCTGGTTCGTTCAATCTGCCTATATAACCTATGGCGAAGATTTTTGTGTTGAACAGTGTTATTTATAATATGTATTTTAGTAGCTTGATAAAATCTTAATCAAAAAACGAAACATCGGATACCAATAATTGTTGCGACATTGAATTGTGCAAATACCAATGACAATATTATCATTTATCAATTTTTTTGGATGTGAACTGAATTTAAATAAAACCTTAACAAAAGTGAGAAGCTGCAAAAATAAAAATCTCTTTGCAGCATCGTCATAGCGAATGATTTTTTTAGAACTTCAAGTTTCTTTTTTCCATTAAAAATATATTTTTTACATTGGTTACTTTTCTAACTTTTATAAAAAATACTAAGAAATTATAACAGTAGAAACAAATAAACATCAATGGTATTTAATACTTACACCTGAGAGTGCGTTATTATGATTCACGCTGTAATGAAAGACGTAGTAAATCCTTAAGTATAACTCTTATAAAAATCTAATCGTTAATATTTAAATTCGTTTTATAATTTTTAAACCAATTCGGGTAGATAAATTTGACTCTTACTAGATCAATGGTTTCTTTTGTGTCAATGGTCAAAATTAAAAGGAGATTCACAGTCCAGGTAATCTTTTCAATAACTCCACCCATTTTCGTTCAATCTGCCTATATAACCTAATTTTTAAAGTAGATTGTCGTAGTTCGTAATTGGAAGTGCTTAAGTCCACAAGACAGTATACATTTTGTAATAAAAATGGAATCAAATAAAAAATTAACAGGAAAATCAACTAAAAGACAGCTAAACGAAGCTGATGAACCCGCTGCGAAGAGACGAAAGGTGATACCAGAAGTCTGGCAAAAACAGGAATTATGTCTTAAAAGCATTTTATCTGTCTATAAACGGACAGATTCAAAAAAATGTGTAAAATGGAGAGAAAATTTAGAAGAAATCAGATATTTTGAATTGGATAGGTCGGAAAGAGTCAATGTTGCTAAGCAGAAATCTGGTTTCCAATATGCCGACGAGACAGTGGTGTGGAAGCTAATTCCTATAGACTTTTCTTAGAATGAATTAAAACTGACTAAAATATTAGTGTTTATTGATTTTTTTTTTGACAATTAGCATTATATTATTCTATATTGTTATATTATATATAATTATTTTTAATCTTGTCTATATTGAAATGTAATTTTGTTTGTAAATAAATAAATGTAAAATACTGATGACTTTTTTCACACATATATTTTCCAAACTGTTTTTTATATATAGCGCTAATGATCTCAATGATCAAGCGTCTATAATCTACTCTCTTACAGATAAAATATAAAAAAACTGAATTTCCCGGAAAAAACACGACCAATTTTAATTTAATTGAGATACGAAGAATCTGAGTTGAACTGTATTCGAGAAAATCTCAGCTGAGTCGAATAATAATGTAATAATTTTAATGCGAAAAGATAACTGTACTATAGAGTACGTTTGTAATGTTCCGTATATGGGATATCTTTCTTTTTAAAGGGACAGTAAAACAATATTGATACTTCGTAATTTCAATTTCTAGAATACAACTTACACTATAATATTGTAACATACCCAAATATAAACACTTGAATCGTTTACCAAATTATAGATTTGCAATGTGACATCGCAAATTTCTAATTTAGTGAGTATATGTCTTATATGGGGTGTAAGGAGAGGATTAGTATATGGAACCCTCGCCCATGGGCGGTCGCATCCTTGGATGGCTCATGGGGGAAATCCATAGACTGCCTCTCCACTCTCACTAGCCGTGCTTTGCACGGTACATGAGCGGAACTGGGCTCTGTACCAGGACACTCATGTATGGCTCCTAGCGCCACACCCCGGTAACTGTGTCGACCCACAGGCTAAACCTAGTGAGGGGAAAGATCCTACCTAAATTAAGGTGTTTATGCAACGTGCCGACAATTGAATGGCATCAAGGTAGTAAAACATGTGATGTCTCTAACGGGCTCTTTGGGGAACCAGGCGAAACCCCTTCGTATACTAGCCTTCTGGGTGTACGGCGGCTCTGCACTCAGTGACCTTTATTTCCGAACATAAGCGTGGGACCCAATATGGAACCAAATGAAAATAAAAAAACAAAAGATAACAGAGACTCTCCAGTAGAGAGAAATCTGGATTTAATAACAATGGAGGTTGACAGCCAGGGAGGTCCTGAACCAAACCTAGCTGAAAAGCCTCAAACAAATTTATCGGCACAGGGAGCTGGCAGTACCAGCATACCTAAAGTGTCTATAAAAGACATGCCTGCCAGAGGTTCTCCCGTTGAGAAGAATCTGGAGATAGGCAAAATAAAAATTGATCAGGGGGCAGGCTGCTCCAGCGAACCTGACAAAACAATACAACATACTGCGTCTGGGGTTAATCGTCTACATATAAATAAACCCAAACCCTCAGGCGCAGAAAGAAGGAGGCGTAAGAAAGCCTCAAACACTGCGAAGAAGGCAGGTGCTGAACCGACAGGGACGCAAAAGCGAAACCGATCGGAAGTAAGCACTCCAAGTCCTTCTTTAAGGCAGGTTAAAAAACCTAAAGGGGCGTCTTCGGTACCTTTACCAAAGCCTTCATATAAGGAGGCACTTACGGATATCAGGATGGCGATTATACACGCCAACTATCCTGATATACTCATAACAGAGCTACAATCTGAGGCTATTCAAAATAGCCTAATTGAGGCCCTGGACGACACAGAACAGGACGTTATACCCAGATTTAGTCAAACGAGACTAAGAAATGGGGCTTTATTCATAGACTGCGCTGACCAGAGCACCCAGCACTGGCTCATTGCAGTAATGGATATTATAAAACCTTGGGAGGGGGCTGATCTGAAGCTTTCTACAGCTGACGATCTCCCCAAACCAATAAAGACAATGGTCTGGATTCCGGGTGCACGTCATGATGAACCGGAAAGAATTATCAGGCGCATTGGTATACAAAACCCCAGCTTAACAACCTCAGGCTGGAAAACTATACACAAGGAGGCTGACCTTAAGGGGCAGAGACTTGTAATTAGTATGGACAAAAAGTCAGTTGAAGCCCTAAAGAAACTAGACTACCGTCCGTACGTTAATTTAACAAGGGTAACCTTTAGAATTTTGAGGAAAAAGGCGGAAGAAACCGCTATTGCCTCAACTTCAAAACAGGCTGAGGATGAGGGTGGTGCAAATAAATCTACACCATAGCAAGGCTGCATCTGCAGTCCTCATCAATAAACTGGTAAGAGAGGACTTCGATCTAGCTCTTATACAAGAACCTTGGCTATACAAGGGTAGAATCAGGGGACTTGGCTGCAATAATGGACAGATTATTTATAATATGTCTGAATTGAAACCAAGAACCTGCATTTATGTTAAGCACTCTATTAATGGTTTACCACTTTGGGACTTCAGTTTTAGAGACCAAACTGCAGTGAAACTGCAACTCGAATTGGAAGGGAGCAGAATGGAACTAATAGTGACATCTGCATACCATCCATATGACGCACCACAAATGCCACCATCAACAGAGATTCAAAATCTGGTAACACACTGCCAAAGCAGGAAGATACAGCTCATGCTGGGATGTGATGCCAATGCACACCACACAGTGTGGGGGAGCAGTGACATCAATCAAAGAGGTGAGTTCTTATTTGATTATATAAATAGTTGTAATCTAGAGATACTCAATCGAAATAATAAACCAACCTTTGTCACCGCACAAAGAGAGGAGGTTATTGATATAACTCTTGGCACTAATCTAATTAGTAATAAGATCGACAACTGGCATGTATCTAATGACCCGTCATTATCGGATCACAGATACATTTGCTTTCAACTTAAAACTCCCATCTACAAAACGGACCTATACAGAAATCCCAGGAACACCAACTGGGACTCATATCTTAACAACTTAGGAACTAATGTTTCTAATGGTCCAAATAAGATTAAAACGGTGGGGGATCTCGAGCTAGCGTCTGAATTTATTCATGATGCTATTATCACATCTTTTAAAGACAACTGTCTTGAGGTGGCTAGAAAGCAATCTAATCTTGTTCCGTGGTGGAACAATGAGCTAACTACCTTAAGGAAAGAGACCAGAAGACTCTTCAATAGGGCTAAAACAAACGGGAGCTGGGACTCATATAGAAAGTCCCTAACCGAATATAACAAAGCTCTCAGACGAGCTAAAAGAGAGAAATGGAGGAAGTATTGCCAGGAAATCAAAGATATCCCGGACAGCGCTAAACTCCATAAAATTCTCTCCAGCGAACACCGCACTAAATTGGGATCGCTGGAGGCAGCAAATGGAACGCATACACACACAGGAAAAGAAACTCTTGAAGTTCTACTTCAGACTCATTTTCCTGGATCCAATATTCTGGATGGTACGGAAGACAACCTCACCTACTTCGAAACCTTTGACAGGCCATCGAAAGACGATTGGGACATAGCGTCCAAGGTTGTTGACATACCCAGAATAGTATGGGCAATTAACTCATTTGCTCCTTTTAAATCACCTGGAGGAGACGAGATATTCCCTGCACTTCTGCAGAGGGGAATACCACATCTCAATAGACCTCTTTGTAAAATATTTAGAGCTAGTATAGCACTAAAGCACATTCCCTTAAGGTGGAGAAAAACAAGGATAACGTTCCTACCAAAACCTGGACGTACAAACTACATGTCAGCTAAAGCTTATAGACCAATAAGTCTTACATCTTTCATGCTGAAAACCTTGGAAAAGATCATTGACAGATATATTAGGGATAGCGTACTAGGAATATTGCCTTTGCACAAAAATCAGTACGCGTACCTATCTGGGAAATCTTGTGAAACAGCACTACACAATCTAGTTAGTAAGATTGAAAATACGCTGGGAAACAAGGAAATCGCTATTGGGGCGTTTCTAGATATTGAGGGTGCATTTGACAATACCTCAATAGAAACCATTAGCATAGCTATGGAAAAAAGAGGCATTAACAAAACTCTGCGTCATTGGATCATTGCCATGCTCAGCAGCAGAATAGTTAAAGCCACACTCTATAATGAAACAGTGGAAATACAGGCGACACGTGGTTGTCCCCAAGGAGGGGTATTATCACCCCTCCTATGGGGACTGGTCATAGACGAACTACTGTCTCTTCTAAACGCATCCGGTGCATACACGCAAGGATACGCGGATGACTTAGTGATCCTTATACAAGGGAAACACTATGATACTTTATTGGATCTGATGCAATCTGCTCTGAACATCGTACAGAGATGGTGCAGAGAAACAGGCTTGTCTGTCAATCCGGCAAAAACAACCATGGTAAGGTTCACAAGAAAAAAGAAAGTTATGAACCACCAGTTGCCCACACTCTTCGGCAGTAGACTTACTGTAGCCGAAGAAGTTAAATACTTAGGGGTTGTGTTAGACTCTAAACTAACATGGAAATCCCATGTAGACAAGAAAATTAACAAAGCAATGCTGCTGCTTTGGACATGTAAAAGAGCAATAGGCAAAACGTGGGGCTTAAAACCAAAAGTCATGCACTGGCTATACACAGTGGTTATTCGACCCACAATTACCTATGCTGCGGTGGTGTGGTGGCCCAGGACTGAACTACGAACGACTCAACTTGAACTGGGCAAACTACAGAGAACAGCCTGTTTATCAATAACAGGAGCAATGAGAACCACACCCACTGCTGCCATGGAAGCCTTGCTGGGACTGCCCCCACTTCACTTAGTGGTGATGGCAGAAGCCCGATTGGGAGCATACAGGCTGCAATGCAACGGGATGTGGATTTCCACTTATATGCAAAAAGGGCATAGAGTAATCGAACGGATAAGCTGTCAAGATCAGATCCTTGATATGAGATCAGACAGTATTAAGCCGGAATACATCTTTCAAAAGAACTTCTCAGTTACCATTCTGAGTAGAGATGCTTGCGAAAGAGGAGAACAAGAATGGAATCCTGAGGGATTGATCTGGTACACGGACGGATCGAAAACAAACTCAGGTACAGGACTAGGGATATATGGTGTGAGACCACGTCTCAGCATCAGTAAATCTCTAGGAGTCCATGCCACCGTGTTCATGGCTGAAATTTGTGCCATATTAATTTGTGCACAAGAAAACATCGCCAGGAACTACAATGGAAAGACTATCAACATATTCTCTGATAGTCAAGCGGCCCTAAAAGCCCTAAACTCCAACAGAATATGCTCAAACTTGGTAAAGGAATGCCAAACAACATTGCAACAACTTGCAAATGATAGAAACAGGGTCAACCTTATCTGGGTACCTGGACACAGCAATATTCCGGGAAATGAATCAGCTGATTCATTAGCTAAGGAAGGATCTAATAATGAGTCTATAGCACCCGAACCTGTGTTTGGAATAGCTAAGGCAACAGCCAAGCTAGCGGTAGCTAACTGGCTCTTCGAACAACACAAACAATACTGGAAAAAAATTCCAGCACAGACACACTCCAAGGCATTCATCGAAGAACCTTTGAGGAAAAGAACTACAGAAGCACTCAAACTCAGTAGGCACAATTTAAGAACGGTGACCGGTTTACTAACAGGACATTGTTTTCTTAATAAACACCTAAATAAGTTAGGTATCTCCAACGATGTACTCTGCCGCAAGTGTAATGAAGCAGAGGAAACCGCTGTCCACATACTTTGTAAGTGTGAAGCTGTAACGCAAACAAGGTACCAGCACTTTGGAGCAACATCTATGCAACCAAAGGATTACAAAGACATCAGTCTAGGCAGGATACTAGAATATATCAATAAACTGGGAATCCTAAAAAGCTGATGGAGCATTAGGGGAGCACAATAGACCTTAGAGGTCGCAGTGCCTACCGATTTGGCCCCTATTATTAATTCTAATTCTAATATGTCTTATATTCCTGACGCTAATCTGACGATTTGTAGGTCAATTTTGTAATAATTTAGGTTCAAATTTTACAAAATTCTCATTAATTTTATGGCGAAGATTTTTGTGTTGAACAGTGTTATTTATAATATGTATTTTAGTAGCTTGATAAAATCTTAATCAAAAAACGAAACATCGGATACCAATAATTGTTGCGACATTGAATTGTGCAAATACCAATGACAATATTATCATTTATTAATTTTTTTGGATGTGAACTGAATTTAAATAAAACCTTAACAAAAGTGATAAGCTGCAAAAATAAAAATCTCTTTGCAGCATCGTCATAGCGAATGATTTTTTTAGAACTTCAAGTTTCTTTTTTCCATTAAAAATATATTTTTTACATTGGTTACTTTTCTAACTTTTATAAAAAATACTATGAAATTATAACAGTAGAAACAAATAAACATCAATGGTATTTAATACTTACACCTGAGAGTGCGTTATTATGATCCACGCTATAATGAAAGACGTAGTAAATCCTTGAGTATAACTCTTATAAAAATCTAATCGTTAATATTTAAATTCGTTTTATAATTTTTAAACCAATTCAGGTAGATAAATTTGACTCTTACTAGATCAATGGTTTCTTTTGTGTCAATGGTCAAAATTAAAAGGAGATTCACAGTCCAGCTAATCTTTTCAATAATTCCGCCCATTTTCGTTCAATCTGCCTATATAACCTAATTTTTAAAGTAGATTGTCGTAGTTCGTAATTGGAAGTGCTTAAGTCCACAAGACAGTATACATTTTGTAATAAAAATGGAATCAAATAAAAAATTAACAGGAAAATCAACTAAAAGACAGCTAAACGAAGCTGATGAACCCGCTGCGAAGAGACGAAAGGTGATACCCGAAGTCTGGCAAAAACAGGAATTATGTCTTAAAAGCATTTTATCTGTCTATAAACGGACAGATTCAAAAAAATGTGTAAAATGGAGAGAAAATTTAGAAGAAATCAGATATTTTGAATTGGATAGGTCGGAAAGAGTCAATGTTGCTAAGCAGAAATCTGGTTTCCAATATGCCGACGAGACAATGGTGTGGAAGCTAATTCCTATAGACTTTTCTTAGAATGAATTGAAACTGACTAAAATTATGTGTTTATTGATTTTTTTTTTTTTTGACAATTAGCATTATATTATTCTATATTGTTATATTATATATAATTATTTTTAATCTTGTCTATAATCTTGTCTATATTGAAATGTAATTTTGTTTGTAAATAAATAAATGTAAAATACTGATGACTTTTTTCACACATATATTTTCCAAACTGTTTTTTATATATAGCGCTAATGATCTCAATGATCAAGCGTCTATAATCTACTCTCTAACTCTCTTACAGATAAAATATAAAAAAACTGAATTTCCCGGAAAAAACACGACCAATATTAATTTAATTTAGATACGAAGAATCTGAGTTGAACTGTATTCGAGAAAATCTCAGCTGAGTCGAATAATAATGTAATAATTTTAATGCGAAAAGATAACTGTACTATAGAATACGTTTGTAATGTTCCGTATTTGGGATATCTTTCTTTTTAAAGGGACAGTAAAACAATATTGATACTTCGTAATTTCAATTTCTAGAATACAACTTACACTATAATATTGTAACATACCCAAATATAAACACTTGAATCGTTTACCAAATTATAGATTTGCAATGTGACATCGCAAATTTCTAATTTAGTGAGTATATGTCTTATATTCCTGACGCTAATCTGACGATTTGTAGGTCAATTTTGTAATAATTTAGGTTCAAATTTTACAAAATTCTCATTAATTTTATGGCGAAGATTTTTGTGTTGAACAGTGTTATTTATAATATGTATTTTAGTAGCTTGATAAAATCTTAATCAAAAAACGAAACATCGGATACCAATAATTGTTGCGACATTGAATTGTGCAAATACCAATGACAATATTATCATTTATTAATTTTTTTGGATGTGAACTGAATTTAAATAAAACCTTAACAAAAGTGATAAGCTGCAAAAATAAAAATCTCTTTGCAGCATCGTCATAGCGAATGATTTTTTTAGAACTTCAAGATTCTTTTTTCCATTAAAAATATATTTTTTACATTGGTTACTTTTCTAACTTTTATAAAAAATACTATGAAATTATAACAGTAGAAACAAATAAACATCAATGGTATTTAATACTTACACCTGAGAGTGCGTTATTATGATCCACGCTATAATGAAAGACGTAGTAAATCCTTGAGTATAACTCTTATAAAAATCTAATCGTTAATATTTAAATTCGTTTTATAATTTTTAAACCAATTCGGGTAGATAAATTTGACTCTTACTAGATCAATGGTTTCTTTTGTGTCAATGGTCAAAATTAAAAGGAGATTCACAGTCCAGGTAATCTTTTCAATAACTCCGCCCATTTTCGTTCAATCTGCCTATATAACCTAATTTTTAAAGTAGATTGTCGTAGTTCGTAATTGGAAGTGCTTAAGTCCACAAGACAGTATACATTTTGTAATAAAAATGGAATCAAATAAAAAATTAACAGGAAAATCAACTAAAAGACAGCTAAACGAAGCTGATGAACCCGCTGCGAAGAGACGAAAGGTGATACCAGAAGTCTGGCAAAAACAGGAATTATGTCTTAAAAGCATTTTATCTGTCTATAAGGGGGGTTAAGGCAGTCATGAGGGGCGGTCGGTTGGCTGGGCTTTTAGTCCTGTCTGCGACCGGCGGTCATGGCTGTCAGTGGAGGAAACGTATCTACGTCGACTCCAAAGACCGACCGTACGTGGTCTAAGGCCACACCCTGCTCGAGGTGCCCCTGCTTATAATGTGTCGGTATGATGAGATTTGCTCGGACAACCGACACTATTATAAACTAAATACGGCGGATCTAGAGAGGAAAACTCGATAAAACCCGCAATCCCAAGGTGGAAACGATCGTGCTGAGGGGATGAATGGCACTGCGTTATTGTGTTCCCAACGATGGACTCCGGATACCAGGCGACCTCCGGTTTTATCTAGCCTTCCGACAGTAATGCGGAGCTCTGCTTCTCGTGGGAACAACATGGAAGAAAATAAAAATGAAAATTTAAACGAGGTTGGAGCACCTCTAAATGCCCCAAATAATACCGGGGTCGTGGACCCCTCGTCTAACGAAGACAATATAAGTCTTCTAGGCGAAAACGAGGCGATGGATATAGCCCTCCAGGACGAGGAAAATCTCCTTAAATCGCCAAAACAGACTGAGGAAACGGAGTCGGGGAATTCAAAAGCCCCAATTGCTCCCAAAATAAAACGTTCTGGCGCGGCCAAGAAAACGCGAAAAATGGCTTCTAAGTCAAGGCTATAGTGCTGAGGAAGCTAAAACTATGAGTAGTCTACCCATAAAGGAGAGGAAGGAGAAAGAGCTCCTGAAAAGGACTCGCTCCGACAACTCTTCTCCCGGGGATAGTCTACGGCAAACTAAAAGGACCAGGGTAGAGCCGGAGAATCCTTCCGCGAGGAAGCATGTCTCCCAGCCCAATCCTGAAGTCAAACCCAAACACTCTTTCAGAGCAATTGCTCAAAGTGTTCGGGTTGGGATACTTCCCACTGATTATCCGGAAAATTGTCGAGCAGAAACAAGGCTCAACCAAGCCTAAATTTCTAAGCTCCTCAGAGCGCCCAGGCTGGCTTAACGTGGCATGCGCCGACGAGGTCACCGCTGCGTGGCTCAAAGGGGCAATCGACACAATCCAACCATGGCAAGGTGCAAACCTGAAAGTAGTTGCGGAAGATCAAATTCCCCGACCTCAAATTATTATAGGTTACTTTCCAAATAGTTGCGATGACCCCACGAATCTGATCCTAGACCTCATCGAGGGTCAAAACGCAGGGCTGAACGTAAGCGAATGGAAAGTCCTAAGAAGGGTTCCAAAACCAAATAAAGCGGCTGAGCTCACGCTCTCCGTAGATTTGAAATCCGCGGACCTATTAAAGAAAAATGAATTTATCATTAGTTATAAATTCACCACCGTAAGGCTTAGGCTCAAGGGCGGGGCCCACAAACCCCAAACCTCAGCCAGTAGCCAAACAGCAGGATCAGGCTCAACTGAAACTGATCCTCAACCGTGAACCTCTAGAGAGACTGACCGCCCAAGCACAAGCCAGACTGCGGAGCCAAGCATGGCTCCTCTAACAACACAAGCCTGTGCTCATAAGGAGGAACCAGGCGAGGTCAGAGACAATAGTCTCTCTAAATCAGCACCCAACATGAAGGATGCTGATGTTCCTCCAGAACATAAACCAGGACCCAAAAAGGGTCGTATTTCATTCTGGAGGAGAAAAACAGGGCCTGAACCAGGCCCCAACAAAATGTAGCTATGGCAGGCAGGCTTAGCTGCATACAAATAAACCTCCATCATGCCAAAGCGGCGTCTGACGCACTTAGCAGGAGGTTTATCACTAACAACATAGGCCTTGCACTTATACAAGAGCCATGGGTACTTCAAGGCCGAATCAAAGGACTTCCCACCAACTCATGTAAGTTAATCTTTTCTAATGAACATGAACGCCCAAGAGCAGCTATGCTGATAAACAAAAACCTGACTTTCTTTTCTCTATCGCAGTTTATCTCAAGGGATTTATTCGCAGCTGAAGTCGAGGTTCCCACTGCTGGAGGTAGCCACCGAAACATTTTTGTTTCGGCCTACTTCCCCGGTGAGGAAAAAACTATACCTCCACCGGAGCTCACAAGGCTCCTAAGCTACTGCAAGAGAAGAAACCTGCAAGTTATTATTGGATGTGATGCCAACGCCCATCACCAATACTAGAGGTGAGTATCTTTTAGATTTCATTCTCTCTAATAACTTAGAAATAATAAACCGTGGCAACAGGCCAACTTTTATGAATGCAATAAGACAAGAAGTCTTAGATCTGACTCTACTACTACATTCATAAGCACCAAAATACATAATTGGCATGTATCAAATGAAGTGTCTATGTCTGATCACAGGCAAATAAGGTTCGATATAGAATCCGAGACTGATCCTCCATCAATGGTGAGAATACCTAAGCTGATAGACTGGGAGACCTATCGAGCTCTCCTCAAAACGAAAGTCTGTAATATGAACAGCTGCATTCTCACCACCGAAAATCTTGACACGGCCTCTTATGAGCTAAACTCAGCTATCCTAGCCTCATATGAGACTTGTTGTCCTGAGAAACCTAGTACCAACAAGCGTAAAGTGCCTTGGTGGAACGAGGAACTTAGCAGGAGAAGACTGGAGGCTAGGAAACTTTTTAATAGGGCAAAACTCACAGGCAGATGGGAGGAATATAAGTCATCCCTAACTGCCTACAACAAGGAGTTGAGGAAATCCAAAAGACGGTCTTGGAGATCCTTCTGTGACGAGATAGACAACCTGCCAGCAACCACGAGGCTGCATAAGATTCTGTCAAAGGATCACTCAAATGGCCTAGGAACCCTTCAAAAACAAGAAGGAAGCTTTACAGAGAGTCCTGAGGAAACCTTAAGTCTTCTGATGGAGACGCACTTCCCTAACTCTACTGTTTATAGTTCCCCAGACCTAATTCCCGACCCAGTCAATATTACTGACTACAGGGCAGTATCAAGGAATAAAAGTCTAGGAGGAAAAATGTTCACTTCTAATAAAATTATATGGGCCATTAACAGCTTCAAACCCTATAAATCAACTGGGGGGATGGTATTTTTCCAGCCCTACTTCAGCGGGGTAATTCATCAACGAGAACGTCCATGAAGTCACCCAGCGCATTCCCTACGAGCTGCAGTACGGTCAGAGAGTCCGACTTCACCTTCAACAACTTATCAATTATCCTGCTTCTGCTGGTGTCGATATGGATGACGAAAATACTATCGTCAGACAGCGTATTGAGCAAAAGGCTCGATATCGTCAAGTCTACCACCAACAGAACCATAAATGCATCAGGTTGTCGCCAGGCGATTCTGTTCTTATTAAAACGCATCCGTTATCATCATTAATTGACGGAAAATGTAAAAAGATTGATTTATTGTACAAAGGTCCATATCGGATTAAAGTTTGTAAGGGAAATAATATCTATATTTTGCAAGAATTTGATTCTAATAAAGAGTTGGGTCCTGTTCATTTGGAACAATTACGAAAAATAAGTACAGTAGATAATTTGTTTAATTTTGAAGTTTAAAAAAAAAACTTTTTTGCAATACAATTTTTTTTTTATTCCGTTCCTGGGGGATAATGTAACGGAACATTTTTGAACACGCAGTATATTTGTTTTTTTTTCAAAAAGGTAGTTGATGAGAACAGACTTGTTCGGCAGTCGATAAAAATCCATTGAATAGAAAAGACGAATAAATTTATGTTTAAAATATAAAAATTATAAAAATCTAACATATATAAATTAAGTTTAGTTAAATGTTAAAATTATAAACTCATGAATTTAAATAAAATTAGAAGCAAAGAAAAAGAAAAACAAGGTAAGCAAATTATTATTACGTATAATCAGAAACTTATATATTGAAAATAAAATGAAATAAAACCCAAATACCTATCAAACCAAATCAATAATCAATTAAAATTTAAGAAAAATTACTGTAAAATCGTAGTTAAGTTACTGTAAAATCGTAGTTAAGAGTAAATAAACATAATACTTATTATAGACCTTTTTCTTCATTTATCTATTTAAAATTAAAAATAAGAGCCACGACAAAAATGTAAATTTGTTAACCGGAGATGCTAATTGACAAAAAAATATAAATATCAAATCAAAAAATAGGCGAACCAAACCGTACGCCACAGTTTGGTTTTTACTTGTCTAATTTTTACTGTCGCAAACAAAAATAAATCATTATGAATATTGAAAAAGTTAATTGTTTTAAGCGGTTTTTTAAACAAAATTGCGATTTCAACTGCCTTAAAATGTATATTTCTACATGGCAGCATTGAGTGCAGCGCGCGCCCGCCGATGTCACAGGAGATGGCGCGCCCGCCGGAGGGTTAAGGGGTTAAATTTTTTTTATTTTGTCCAAAAACAAACTTAATTTCATTTAATAAAGCCACAATACCTTTATTAGCAAATACACTATATTGTCGGCAGGGTTTTGGCACTGCGACCCGGGTTTTTTTTGGGTATGGTCAATTTTTATCATAAGTTTATTCCTAAATCAGCTACTGTGTTACAACCCCTGTATGCCTTATTACGAAAAGAAAACAAGTGGGTTTGGAACAGGGAATGTCAAAACTCCTTTGAAAATATAAAGAAGATTCTGACAACTTCATCTGTACTGGTACATTTTGATCCGGAATTAGAAGTTACTTTGATGGTTGACGCATCAAATTATGGTATTGGTGCGTTCATTTCCCATAAAATTAATAATGAACTAAGGCCTATAGCATACGATTCAAGAGTTCTTTCTAAAGCAGAAAGTGAATACCCGCAAATTCAGAAAGAAGCATTAGCTATAATTTTTGGTACAATTAAATTCTGTCAGTATTTATTCGGAAAAAAATTTGTTTTAATTTCGGATCATAAACCTTTGATAACCATATTTGGTCCCAAAAAGGGCATACCAATTATTTCAGCTAACAGATTGCAAAGATGGGCATCTTTTTTGTCATCTTTTAATTTTGAAATTAAATATGTTAATACTAAACAGAATCAAGCTGATTGGTTATCGAGATTATTGCCATCTAATATTACAGTTGAAAAACAGACAATTGAAAATGATATTTCATATTTAAATTTGATTGAAAATAATAATGATTTACCCATAAATGTAAATAAAATCAAATTGGAAACAAATAAACATACTATATTGAATAAAGTTTTACAGTATGTGCTTAAAGGTTGGCCAAATATTAAATTTAATGATTAATTCAAACCGTACTTTATTCGGAAACATGAACTGTCAGTAGAATTAAACTGTTTATTGTGGGGACACCGAGTAATTGTACCGCAAAAATGACGCTCTAACATTTTAAGAGAATTAAATGCAAACCACATGGGTATGGTGAAAACCAAGGCACTTGCTCGTAGCTATGTGTGGTGGCCATCCTTTGACAAAGATATTGAATTAACAATAAAAAATTGTACAGCATGTCTATGTCAACGGAATGAACCACCCACTGCAGAACTATGTCCTGGCCATGACCTCAGGAACCATGGACACGCTTGCACGCTGACTTTTTGGGTCCTATTTTCAATACACATTTTCTAGTTATTGTGGATGCTTCAACCAAATGGCTGGAATGCTTTAAAGTAACTAATTTGAGTAGTGATACGACAATTTGTAAATTTCGAGAAGTATTCGCAAGATTTGGCCTTCCAAAAGAATTGGTAACTGATAACGCCAGAACATTTACATCTGGTGAATTTCAAAATTTTCTAAATAAAAATGGCATCCGGCATTTGACTGGAGCTCCTTTTCATCCTGCTACAAATGGCCTAGCTGAGACGGGAGTGAGAATAATAAAAAATTATTTAAAAACCATTAAACTACAAAATAATAATCTCGATATAAGTACAGCTATGAACAGATTTCTATTAGATTATAGAAATACAGCTCATTGTACTACAGGAGAATCGCCAGCAAAACTTATGTTCGGTATACTACTGAGATGTCGATTAGATTTACTTGTACCATCTGTGAAAAATTCTGTTTTTAATAAGCAAGTTACACAAATTCAAAATTATAAAGGAACACGATCAGAAATTATAAATTTAAATGAAATTGTATTAGTTAAAGATTACAGATCTACGACACCTAAGTGGGCTAAGGCAGAAGTAACAAAAATTTTAGGAAAACGTACTTATATTGTTAAACTGTTGTAATTTGGAAACGTCATATAAACCAGATACATAAAATAAATAGTAAAATTAATAATAGTGCTAACATAAGTGGTGATAATTTGACGTCTTCATTTATTCCTAGTTCATCTTACAATAATAATAATAATGATGAGCAATTAAACGTCCAGGCGGACACAGCAAATAAAGTTGAGCTTAGAAGAAGGAGTCAACTTAAACCGCCAGACAGACTTAATTATACCTACTTAATTTTTTTTTTGATCTTTTTGAAATAATATTTGTTTAATAATTCTAATTTTTAGTTTACGTTATTTTATTTAAGGGAGAAATGTAATATATTTTGTTACACCTTGTAAATATTTTTTATGTTGGAAAATTATCTTATTTATATGTAATTATATAATTTATTTTTATGAATTGAATTTATATTGTACAGTTTTAAAATAGAATAAGTTCAGCATTTCAACTGAAAAGAATAAATCTTATTTTCATATTAAAAAATTATCGTTTCACTCGAAAACACCCCACTGTCAAAAAATGAATATTTTTTAAAAATGTTATCACTCTCATCACAATTTTTACTCAGTATTAATATTCTTGTATTTAATAAAAGAAACCAATTTGCTTTGCCTCCAAAACATTATCCGATAACGAAATAATATATGCACAAATAGAAAAGGAGTTTATAAAAGGAGTTTATATGCATGTAAAAAATGTCATCATTATGTTTATGGAAATAAAATAATAATCCAAACTGATCACAAACCGCTAATTAGTATCATGCAAAAGGAAATAAATAAAATACCATCTAATAGACTTAAAAGAATTAGGTTGAAATTATTAATGTATGATATCAAATTAATTTATATAAAGATGATAAGTGTACATTTGGCGAACATGTTAAATAGGTGGCAGAGAAGACCGAAAAAAGAAAGGCAGCACTGGCGAGAGTGATGCCCAATATCGGGGATCCGCTAAGTGTCAAGAGGCAGTTGCTATGTGGCGTGGTCCACTCAATTCTATTGTATGGAGCTCCCATTTGGCATACAGTACTGAAGGGGAAGAAGTATAAAGAGATACTGGAGAGAGCGCAGAGGAAAATCCTGCTGAGAGTAGTTAGTGCCTACAGGACGGTCTCTACTAAAGCAGTGCAAGTTATAGCGGGAATAATTCCTATAGAGCTACTGGTGAAAGAAAGAGTCTTACTACACGAGAGGATAAATGAGAACTACATGGAAGCTAAAAAAGGGATAAGAGAGATTATCATGAAAGACTGGCAAAGAACATAGCAGGATAACGAATCGGTGGGTCAATGGACCAAAAAAATAATTCCCGTCGTCGGTATATGGCTGAGGTGTAAACACCGAAATGTCGATTACTATATGACACAAATATTTACGGGTCATGGTTGTTTCAAGAGCTACACTTTGAGGATTGGGAAAACCGAAACTGACGAATGCATGTACTGCGGAGAACCGGACACGGCAGAACACACCCTCTTTCATTGCCGAAGGTGGGAGAGGGACAGGCAGGCTGCAAATATGGAAATAGGAACAAGGCTTACAGTTGAAAATTTGGCGACAACAATTACGGAAGAAAAACAGGCATGGAAGATAACGAAAGAGTTAATAAAAAATATCATGGGTAGGAAGGAGAAGGACGAAAGGGAGATAAGGATGGAATGATGAGAACACACAGAGAGCAGCCATTTTTATGTAATGCTTAATAAGCAGTTCCGGAAAGGTTTGCGAAGAGATAGGGGTTTTTTAGTGGGTAGAAATCCCACACTATCACTTTACCAAAGGTGATGTCTTTAATAGATTTTTCCCCTATCGGCAAAAAAAAAAAAAGATTCTTGTAAAAACGGTATCGGTTCCGTTTTAATTCAAGACAGTCTAAAATGGTATAGTGTCAAAATATGAATATTTTTTAAAAATGTTATCACTATCATCACAATTTTTACTCAGTATTAATGTACTTGTATTTAATAAAACAAACCAATTTGATTTGCCTCCAAAACATTGTCCGATAACGAAATAAAATATGCACAAATAGAAAAGGAGTTCCTTGCTATTTTATATGCATGTAAAAAGTTTCATCATTATGTTTATGGAAATAAAATAATAATCCAAACTGATCACAAACCGCTAATTAGTATCATGCAAAAGGAAATAAATAAAATACCATCTAATAGACTTAAAAGAATTAGCTTGAAATTATTAATGTATGATATCAAATTAATTTATATACCGAGTACAAAAATGATCATTGCAGACACTTTAAGTCGCGCATGTACAAAAGCGGAAAATAACGATTTTGATTCCGAATTAAATTGTGTAATTCATACTGTAAATGTTAGCGACAATCTAATTGAAAAAATAAAACTTGAAACAGAAAAAGATCAAACTTTACGTAATATAATGAAATTATGTCAAGAAGATTGGCCGAATTCAAACACAAAACTTTCAGATGATTTAAAATTTTATTTTAACAAAAGATTCGATATATATTTAAATGATGGCATTTTATTTATCGACAACAAAATTATAATACCTACTCAAATTAAAGACCTAATACTGAACAAAATACACGAATCACATATGGGGATCAATAAAACAAAAAAAAAAAGAGCTAATTTGCTGTTTTATTGGCCAAATATTAATATAGATGTAGAAAAATGTATTTCTAATTGTAGAATTTGTCAAAAATTTAGAGACAGAAACCCGAAAGAACCAATGTTAATTCATGATATACCTACTTTACCTTTTGAAATCACTGGCTGTGATATACTGGAATATGCTGGTAAAAATTTCTTAGTTTTAGTAGACTATTTTTCACATTGGGTAGAATTACAACCATTGCAATGCAAAATATCACTAGAAGTTATTAATGTTTTAAAAGAAATTTTTTCTGTTCATGGAATTCCACGTAAAATGATTTGCGATAATATGCCGTTTGGTTCTTTCGAGTTATATGTCACCGATAGAGCGTACGCCATATTTAGTCAACTTGACCCAGTTTTTAACAGCAAGAACAGTTTGAGTGATCACAATAAACTCCTAATTTACAAAGGCATCATCAGGCCAGTTCTAACATAGGCATGTCCCGTTTGGAGCTCGACTTCTAATTCCAACTATGCCTCCCTGCAAGTTATTCAAAACAAAGCACTCCGAATTATCACTGGTTATCCCAGATATACTCCTGTGGTCTGGTTACATGATATGCTAAGTATAATGCCCATAAAACAATACGTCCACGATTTAACAGTTAAGTTTTTTAAAAAATATGATTTAAGTGAAATAAAAACAATTAGTGATATCGGCAATTACAATTTAACAAATAATTATAAACATAAAAGAATCAAACATGTGTTGAACATGAAATAATAAATTTAGTGCAATTAAAATCATAATATTATGCAGTCTAGACTCTAGACCAGACAGACGTGCGTCTACACGATGTCTATATTGTGTTCATGTTTGGGTTTTTTTTTGTTAATTTTTTCCCATATAAAATTATGTTAATAATTAATGTTTTGATTTTTTTATACCCGTGCAGCCGGTTAACGGAACGCTGCCGAAATCTTTTATGTTCATTTATTATTTTGTATATATATTTCAGAATAAATTTTTATCTTATCTTATCTTATGGTAATATAAGGTTAGTTCATGTGAGCCAACTGCGGCGATCACAATTAAACGATCAAATGTATAAATCTGACTTCAATCCGGATTATAAGAAAACGGTTCAAGAGGAAGATATGGAAAACGATAAAGGAATTGCAGAAAAGGAAGATGCGGGAAGAAGGAAATCATACTCAACACCAAAAGCAATCACAAGCCGTCCAGTTAGAATGCGACGGCCTCCTGATAGATTCAATTTTTCACAATTTCTGTAATTATTTTTGATTTGTATAAAGAGGGAAAATTGTAATGTATATATATTTTTAAGTCACTTTTAACTGAACTTATATTAACTATATAAAAAAACTCGGATCGCAGTGCTAAACCCTGCTGACAATATAGTGTATTTGCTAATACAGGCAGAGTGGCTTTATTATGTGAACTGAAGTTAGTTTTTGGGCAAAATAAAAAAAATAACTCCTTCATACACCCCTTAAAATTACGTTTTTTTCTTAACTGCAACTTTATTGTCGATCGAACGTCTAAACCAAATTAACAACATCTTTTAGTGAATAATTTACTGTCTGCAAACTAGTGTTTTATAAAAATTTTAGAAGCACGTTTAAATTGCTATTAATGGGATAAATTTCAATTTTGAAACGATTCTGAGAATTTTTTAGGTATTTTTGGACCCAAAAACTTTTTACAATCCCTAAAAACCTTCCTTAAAGTGACCCGATTAGGCCCATTTTAAATAGGCTTCGTGCTGTAGCGGATTCCAGCGTGTGTACCAAATTTAGATTAAATATATTAAGTCTGTGAAGAGTTATCGTGCAAAAACGTAAATAAATAAATATATATGTATGATGTGAAACTTCGAGAAATTTTCGTCCGACCCCTAGAACCAACGCAAGAGTGTATGTGCCACGTTATGGCAAATACACTAATTATTTCTACAAAAATTATCGTCTTTCTATTTGTCAAAACACAACACCGTCGTAAATTTGACAAACATATCGACAACCAAAGGATTATTTAAGTATATATGGCTGGATTACGGGTTATCATCTGCCCCAGCTATTTTCCAAAGACTTGTGGTATTGACGGGGTAGTTCATTTCATAGATAACAATCCTATGATCGCTGGGAATAGATCTAAGCATATTAAACGTTTAGATAAACGACCCACTATTATATTAGCGGCTTAAAATTTCGAAAAGAAAATAATGTAAATTCTTCAAAAATGACTATGTATTTGAGTCATGTGATGAATTTGGTTTAGATACTAATGCTGAAAAAGTAGATCAAAGCTAAAACTCCCAGTAATGTTGGCGAATTAGTCTTTTCAGGGGATGGTAAATTTTTTGAGAAATTTGTATGTAATGCTTCCACGGTGTCAGCTCCTTTGTATAAGCGTTTATACATAGAGACGGAGTATTTGAATGAGGTAACGTTCACGAATACAATGTTCAAAGTATTAAAACCCTGCTGAATTCTAATAATGTAATCAGTTTCCCATTAAGTTAACAATAGGTGCCAACGGTAACGGTAACGGTAATAAACGCTCAATTTCGTTTGCTTAGAGGACACTTCTATCAAGTACATATATAACTAATCAATACGCTTTGTATCAACTATCAAGTGAGGAAAATTACTTTCAATTTGATAAAGATAGAAACCTATCACCAAATCTCGTGATCGGTGTCTCACGAAGGCCAAAAATTCGGTCCATAGCAAACTCTTTTTGTTGGCTTTGACCGAAAAACTCATATTCAAGAATACAAATAGATTTCTTGGGATATCTTTCGAGTAATTTTTTTATCATTGTGAATTCACAGTAAATACAGATAAGCGTCTATTGATACATTGCGAATTATGTATTTGATTGTTTTAGGTCACCAAAAATAGTTATCAAACAATGGAATCAAGTTCATCATTGCATTATTTGCCAATTTTTATTACAGAAAAATATTACAGTATTGCTGACTATTAACGTTGATAATCTAACAAGAAACCTAAATAATACAGAAGAAAATTGTGAGCAGGTCACAAATAAAAACAAAAAGACTAATCTCAAATGAGGCAAAGAAGTCCACATTACAACCGATTTATCAATATTTAACACCAAAACATATTTTAGATTCGATTTCCAAAATGGTAAAAAATCGCAGTCAAACACACACACTGGAAAGAGCAATTCATTATGATCACAATATAAAGTATAACGTTGTGTAAGTACCTAATCTACTAATAATAAATAAATACTCCTGCGATTATGGACTGTGACGTTTCTTTATAATCACCTTTAAATAATTAGAAAAAATGTTAAAATTCAAACACACAAGGTCTCCGGCTAACTGACTCAGCGGCGCTGTGTCGTGGTTTGAAATATTCTGAGCTCCTATAGAATTTGGCTTCAAAAAAAAAAAAAATAAATAAACATAGCAGACATAGATACCACCTACCACACGACAATTAAAACAAAATAACAAATACAATTTAAGTAGAAATTCATTTATTATCCCAAAATAACAAAAGAATTACTGCAATAGTTGATAAAAACAAAATCAGAAATATACCTAATCACCGCCCAAATGATTAAAAATGAACGACAGAACCACTAACGCTCTGATCAAAGATCAGCCTCTAGGTCCAACGAGGTACATAATTACTGCAACAGTCTCTGTGTCCCAAAATGTAAGATTTTATAAATTGTATTCAGCAAGGGAAAATAAATTACTAGACATAATATGACAAAGAGACACAATTGCGCAAGGTCCTTACGAAATAATATCATTGAGAAACTCTGCAATCGTTTAAAGTTTAAACGATTGCGAAGGTAGTAAGCCAATAACAATATGTCAGCCTAATTCACTAAATAGGTAACATTAAAATAGTGCGTTTAAAATAACGGAAACTGTTAAACACATATGTCCAATGCCCCGATTTGTCATTTAGAAAAACACATATTTTATAAAAACTACTAAGTGTTTGAACTGACTAGAATTATATTAAAATTATTATCACATCATAATTTGTTGGAGTTATGTGCTTTTTTTATATTGTTTACGGTGGAGTTGTGTGATTTTCGCTACTGAATAAAATAACGAGTGGTGACTTAGTTTCTTATAACGAATAAATATAATAAAGATTTTCAAAAATTTACTACTAATATTAGTAAAAATATATAATATATTATATTTTTTTTAATAGAAATGGCCACTAGAGCATCTAAAATTATGGCTCTAGTCGAGAAGAATTTTAAAAATTTAGAAGAATCTCACAATGTTAACACGTTCGCGCGCGGTGGCGGCTATAGCCGTTAAAATGAAAATGACTGTACGGCGGTAGCCGTAGTTACTTTAATGATTATAAAATCAGTACGGCCACAGCAGTGAAATCTCTATAGAGTTATCATAGTAGAACACTTCCACTGGCATCCCACATAGCCAACTCGCTGTTCTACTGGCGTAATAAAACAGTTTGTCAACGTGGTTTGTTAGGAAACACACACACACGCACAAGCGTGCACAGAGATGCACTTCGGCTATGACCGTATTGTCCCAATGGTAATTGTTAGACATAACAGTTAGTGCTTCATCAGATGTCGATTGTGATAGACGTGTGCTTCCTGGTTTTTACGAGAAATACATTGATGTTCGGAGACAAATGTAAGTAGAAATACATGTTCTTACTTGTTTTATATTGCATTATATCCTTATAAAATTGTAACAATCAACAACATATTGATGAAATTGTATTGTTGCTGACTATTTATATACTATTATTTACGTAGTAATTTTTATGTTTCCAGATGAGTAAGTCGGGCAAAGAAACGGATGAAGATCGTATTCAGAGACTTCTGGAAGAAGTGTCTACACCCGAAGTAAGTCCAGAGCGAGACCCATATAGGAGTGGCACAATATGAAGGATATGTAATTTTTCAATATTTCATCACAATTAAGAAGTTTTCCCATTTTATTTTTGTACTACCCTTAAAATTTTTGTAATTTCTTTAAAAACAATAAAGTTATGTGTTACTTCAGAGTTTAAATTTGACAATTTTTCTTGTAACACATGGACGTCTGTTATACCTTTCCTTCAACTGCTAATACCGTAGTGTCACATAACATTATATGTGACTATTGATGATGCGACACTATGGTCATAGCCGTACCGGTTATAGCCGTAGTGGCGTAACGCTAGAGTTTAATTATAAAATAATGTGGCAGTACGGCTATGCCCGTGGTCTGATTTTGTATTACAATTTTTAGTGCTTCAACACAAACTCGAAGTTGATTTTACCGCGCGCGAACGTGTTAAGAAAAATAAGTTAAGCCACTATAACGTTTATAAAGAAAAAATTAAAGAAAATGAATCGGAATCAGTATTTTCTAGAGATGTTTAAAATCTGTCGTCCAGTAGTAGAAATAGTGTTGAAGATAATTATGAAACTTTACAAGTTTCGTACGAAAATGAAAGAAAACACTACATCATTTTGCGCGACAAACAGTGAATCGATATAGATCGAAATAGACCTTATTTTTCACAAAATTGAAACCGTATTTTACACCCGGGCGAAGCCGGACTGGGCGGCTAGTTGTATTATAAATTTAAAGAGGCGCGTTGCAATAATGATGCATTTTTCTTTTAGCTTGTGTAACTGGTAACAGCTATTGATATGTAGAGATTGATATGTAGACGGGTTCAAATAGAGACACAAGATAGCGGTTGGCAGGGACACACGTTGACGTTGATTGTTTATTTTCTTTACTTTTATGTTTAATAACTCATTATATTTCACAGGAACAACATAACAAATTCCCTTTTAGGGGCGATCAATTTTGTGTGCATGCGGTGCGGGCGCTGTGTCGGACAGTTAAAGATCTAACGGTAGAAAATATTGACTTGGTAAGCACTTTTATCATTAGCCAATTTCTGTTTTGTGTTTGTGGTTTGAAGAGCAAACGTCTTTAGTTGGCCCGTTCCGCGATCACAAATATGCACCCCCTATACGAAAGGTTGGAGGGGGGAAGTTTCCGATTTCTTAATTTTTCCGTTGTTTATATACAAATCCTAGCCCACATACAAAATTTCAGCCTTTTAAAACTCCCTAGAAATGTTGATGATCATCACTCAGTTAGTCAGTGAGTCACTGATTCATTCCAACCCCCAAAATGGCCACCCCAGTTGTTTTTAGTTACGAGATTTTGTATAAGAAAAATGTATATAGTAAATGACTTGAGCTTACGGAAGATGCTAACGACCCAATCTAGTATTTTAATGTCACAAAATTGAAACTGTACATATTTTAATATTTTCTGTGTCAATTCTGTTTTCAGAAACGGCAGTTAGAACTACAACGAAGATTAAACGTAAGTTATTATAATATATAATAATTAGGTACAGTAAGGCCTCGCTTAACGCTGTTTCAGTATTTCGCGGTTTCTTAAGAAAAATAAGTTAATCCACTATAACGTTTATAAAGAAAAAATTAAAGAAAATGAATCGGAATAAGTATTTTCTAGAAATTTTCAAAATCTGTCGTCCAGTAGTAGAAATAGTGTTGTAGATAATTATGAAACTTTACAAGTTTCGTACGAAAATGAAAGAAAACACTACATCATTTTGCGCGACAAACAGTAGATCGAAATAGACCTTATTTTTCACAAAATTGAAACCCTATTTTAATATTTTCTATCTCGATTCTGTTTACAGAATGAGGAATCGGCGGTTCCAGGAGAATCGGGCGTCGCCTCGGCGCCTCCACAGCCCCAACCAAACGTAAGTTATTATACATAATAATTTGGTACAGTAAGGCCTCGCTTAACGCTGTTTCAGTATTTCACAAAATTGAAACCGTATTTTAATATTTTCTATCTCGATTCTGTTTACAGAATGAGGAATCGGTGGTTGCCGGAATATCGGGTGTAGCCCGGGCGCCTCTACGGCCCCAGGCGGACGTAAGTTATTATACATAATAATTAGGTACAGTAAGGCCTCGCTTAACGCTGTTTCATTATTTCGCGGTTTCTTAAGAAAAATAAGTTAAGCCACTATAACGTTTATAAAGAAAAAATTAAAGAAAATGAATCGGAATAAGTATTTTCTAGAGATTTTTAAAATCTGTCGTCCAGTAGTAGAAATAGTGTTGTAGATAATTATGAAACTTTACAAGTTTCGTACGAAAATGAACGAAAACACTACATCATTTTGCGCGACAAACAGTGAATCGATATAGATCGAAATAGACCTTATTTTTCACAAAATTGGAACCGTATTTTAATATTTTCTATCTCGATTCTGTTTACAGAATGAGGAACCTGCGGTTGCCGGAGGATCGGGCGTAGCCCGGGCGCCTCCACGGCCCCAGGCGGACGTAAGTTTTTATACATAATAATTAGGTACAGTAAGGCCTCGCTTAACGCTGTTTCAGGATTTCGCGGATTCTTAAGAAAAATAAGTTAAGCCACTATAACGTTTATAAGGAAAAAGTTAAAGAAAATGAGATTTTTAAAATCTGTCGTCCAGTAGTAGAAATAGTGTTGTAGATAATTATGAAACTTTACAAGTTTCGTACGAAAATGAAAGAAAACACTACATCATTTTGCGCGACAAACAGTGAATCGATATAGATCGAAATAGACCTTATTTTTCACAAAATTGAAACCGTATTTTAATATTTTCTATCTCGATTCTGTTTACAGAATGAGGAACCTGCGGTTGCCGGAGGATCGGGTGTAGCCCGGGCGCCTCCACGGCCCCAGGCGGACGTAAGTTATTATACATAATAATTAGGTACAGTAAGGCCTCGCTTAACGCTGTTTCAGTATTTCGCGGTTTCTTAAGAAAAATAAGTTACAACTATAACGTTTATAAAGAAAAAATTAAAGAAAATGAATCGGAATCAGTATTTTCTAGAGATTTTTAAAATCTGTCGTCCAGTAGTAGAAATAGTGTTGTAGATAAATATGATTTAGAAACTTGACAAGTTTCGTACGAAAATGAAAGAAAACACTACATAGATCGATATAAACAATTACATGTACTCAGCACGAATCAGAACAAAAAAGAAACCAAATCGATGTCTGCGCCAACTGAACGGGACAGATGACTTAATTTCTAGGAAAACAAATGAAAAACCGGAAATGCAATCCGTTTTAACGTCTAGTGTAAATATTTTATTATCTGTAATAGACCTTTTTTTTAATAACCAACGATTTATATCAAGTAAGACTATAGCCTTTCAACCAATTTTCGTCTAATTCCGGTCTTAAAGTTCTCACGGAAAAAGGCACTATACGAAATCCTCTCCTCGCTAGTTCGACTCGCACTTGACTGTTTTTTTATTTTTAATTTGCTAACATTCTTGTTTTCCCCCACTAAATCGAAACGCTATATTAATGTTTTGTGTGTCAATTCTGTTTACAGCGTGATGTTCCGGCGGCAAACCGAAGACCAAACGTAAGTTAGTCAAAGTCAAAGGAAAAAATATTACGCGACATAGTAATTCCCATTTGAATCCTAAGACAGCTTTAACTAAAATAAAAGAACGTGTGTTAACAGCTTATTATATTCTTTATACCAAATTAAGTATTTTATTTCTATTGTCATTGACGATTTATAAAACAGTTAACTCTGCGGCTGTATAAAAATATGTAACTAAACTGTATCTTAGTACAGTAAGACCTCGCTAACTCCGCTTAACGCTGTTAGCGAGCATACTCTTGCTACGTAAGTCGTATGTTTTATTGAATTTTTAATTATTGATACAATGTTTTTTTTTTACAGCATTGCCAAATCTGTTCCGCGAAGACTGCCCGCGTGTCGGACAAATACGGCCCTTGGGTCTGTATGACATGCCGGCTCTTTTTCGAAAGGGCGCGGGGTAATTATATTTTCTTTTATAATCTATAACGAATACAACTAAAAATTGTATGTATAATAATTCAGTTTTGAATAATTTAAAATGTAATTATTTTACAGCGCGAGCTGCGCCTTTTGAATGCGAGCAGCGGGCTGAAGGTTGCTCTATCAAATCTAAGGACAAGGCTCGGTACTGTCGCTTATGCCGTCTCGACCGCATGAGGCCTGAGTAGGTAAGTTTGAACGTTTTGAGAAATGTTACGTTTTTAATGACTTTCTGTTTGTAATTTAATTTTCAACCCTAAAAAAATAAGCAAGTAAAAACAACTAAGTTCAGAAACGTGATTTTAATTTAGCACGGTCCATTGTTGTTTTAAAATAGACCCAACCTTACTTTCGTTTCAGTACTCGCACAAGGTGGCACTCCAAATTGATTGTGTCATAAGTTTGACGTAAAATAATTATTCTTTATTAATTTATTAATGATTATTAAATAAGTTTATCTAGTGTGACATTTATGTTAATGTTTTATAATGCAAGGTATTTATCTATTCTATTATTATCTATCTCTAATGGTTTCATGATTTGAAAATTATTATTAGTTTAAAGCACTGTATGATAGAATTATCATATAATTAATTTTGCTATCCAAACTATTTGTGACAATTTGTATAGAAATTATATTTTAATTAGAGTGAGCTATAAAAAATAATCTTGGCCAGTTTGATTATTGCCTATATAATATAATTTATATAATATAATTTTTGTATAAATTCGCCAAAGATCACAAAAAAGACTGCCGAAACGTCAATACAATAAATGCAACTTTAATAATCAGTATCCTATGCAACAAAGAATTTTTTTTTACTAAATTGTAATAAATGAAGTCGTAACTGTAACTGTAATTTTTTTATGAAATTTTCATTTAAACGCGACGTCAATTTCAAAGTATGCTTAGATCGAATTAGCCATTTTCTTAATTTTTATATTTATCTGTCTATTGGTCAATTTCGGGTTACTTCAAATACCACTAAACCAATTTTTGCTGTAGTATATTTTGTTAAACATTAAGAAATAGAACCAACTATAATATTGCGTTTTAAAGCAAAATTATGTTTATTGCCTAGTTCTGAAATAAAACCGTAAAATTAGCATGTTAAACTTATTCGAAAACAACAATATAACCAATAAACTGAAAAATTAACAAACAGAATAGTTTGTTTCGGAACTTATATTTCTAACACGTTTTATCTTAAGTTCCTTTCTAAAATAATTTTCGTTAAGTGCTCAATAAGATTTAATGTTGTAGCGGTGCTAACTTATGCACGCTACTGTACTCTTAAATGTTTTTTTTCTTTTAAAAATGACGATACTAATTTTACTGTTTTATTATGTATATATCGCAGTCCTACTTCTGATTTTCATCATTTTTTACAAAAATTAGATAATGTCTTGTCAAAGTGATCAAAATCGAACACGACAATATTTTTAACCCGAGATTTTAATTTGGACTTTTCAACAAATAGTTTAAACTTGCAAAATTTTATTGAACTTATGTATTCACATCACTGTCATTACTCAATAGCTGAGCCCTCAAGGGTAACTAACATATTTTCAAGTAAGTGTTTAGATAATATAATTACAAATTGTCAACAATATGACGCCTGTGTATTGCAGTGCAATATATCTGATCATTTCGGTACTCAAATAATATTTGAGGATTTAACATTTAATGATGACATTTCTCTTGTACACAAAAGATTTTTTTTTCTGAACCAAATATTAGCTATTTTTGCTATTTATTACAACATGAATCTTGGTCTCATGTTTTTAAGTCTGATGATGTTAATGCAAGTTTAAACAATTTTTTGAATGCTTTTAAATTTTATTTCAGTTCTGCATTTCCCAGTAACAAAAAAATTATAAAGAAAAAAAATATCATCGGTAATTACATACCATAAAGTAAAATTGATGGATTTATTTCATTTATCAAAGAATGGTATTCGTTTTAAGAATCAATAATTATCATATAAAAAATTCTATGAGGAGTTGTTGCGAAATTCCAAACAAAATACATTTGAGAATAATATAACTTCCAGTAAAAATAAAGATAAGACAATATGAAAGGCAATAAATTCTGAATTAATTTTAAAACTAAGTAATGTAGAGCACATAGAATGGGATGGTGAAAAAGTGTAGAAAGTCATGCGTATGAACTTTGAATGGTGCAGATATTCTAATGTTAAATGAAAACAGTTTTAGAAAAGAAATTGATGTATTCAATAATAAACTTTAATGTCGTTTCTTTGTTATAGGTATGATTTTTGAACTTACTGTAATATTTTAATTAAATAATAAAATGAAATCTTTGTTATAGTTTACAGAGCAACACAACGTGGTTTATTTGACTTGTCAATATTAATAAAAAAATAAAAAACGATAAATAATCTTATATATAGAACAAGTTTTACACATCCCTGATAGGATGGTCCGCGGCTAGCTTCAGTTGGTTGCGGGGTCGTGGGACACTTTCAAAAAAATTACAAAAAATTCGGTAAATATTTTATAACTTAAAACCGGACATCCCTAATGGTACGATAAAACAAATTCGAAACAAATTGCCCAATTAGGGCTTAAAAAAACCCAACCACCTACCACTCGACACAAAAAACGCAAGACAAGATAATAATCCAATAAAAATGTTCGATAAACGAACAGCCCCAATAAGAATGTTAAAACCCAACCACCTACCACACGACAAAAAGACGAAAAGACAACACAAAATGCTAAAGTCACTAAGTATACAAGATCAACTTAAGGTCGATTGTGGGCTTACGGATCTACCGACTGAAAATATTAGAGCGCCAGGACTCAAAATCGTAAGCAGCCACACCAGGGGGTCCAGACCTATAGAGGCTTAGAGGCGATTGTTGTTCACATGACATAGCCTTAACTAAAACATATGCTGGAACTACAACAAAATACGGCAAAACACTAAAATGCGCCAATAACACTAAATATCGAAATCAACCATTTCAAAACGGGGCGAAAAACAATAATCCATATTACCCAAATCCGTTAAAATTCAAAATAAATACGCACTAGGCAATCAGTACCAACTCAAATACAAAAAACGGTAATACGATTCAATAGGTTGCCAAAATCCTTTGCGACACGAAAAACGGTACTTCAATAGCCAAAATCTCACAAATTCAGCCAACTTCAATTTACAATGAATTCGGTAACGGTAATAAATGCGGTAATACTTCACAAGAAACCGCCAAATAATTTTCTCAAAGAAACTTAATTCAACTGGGTCTCATAGCCAGGTTTACTTAAATTCCACGGTAAACGGCAATACAGCAATTGGCAAATACATCAAGAACACATTAAAATCGTTAGTTTCTGCGCCAGTGTCATTTAATAGTGGTTTAATAAAATCCCACTTTTAGCGGACACCTTGTATAGTTTTTCAATAGACGATACGTAATGTTCCAAATAACACTGCAATATAAAACGTAAACATAACTAACTGTAATTTAAATTCAAAATTCTGTTCTCAATCACAACCAATAAACTTCAGTAATCCCCCAGGATCACTCATAAGAAATCCAGGATATTCGGTAGACAGAAACGTTCCTATAAAATCAACACATATAGTTGTTCGATATCAAATTGTCAATAACGCAGCTTAAATCGATCAATTTGATATTGTAGAATAGATAGTTTTATTCCCGAAATTCCAGAATTTTATTCCACCAAAATCTGGCGAAAACTCCTACAGTGGTTTTAGAAAATGGGCACACGGAAAATTTGATTCCCTAATCAACAGAACAAAACTCCTATTCCAGATAATATTTCTTATAACAGGCCCTAGCAACAATGCACGACAATCGAACTACCAACAAAAATGGATTTCCAGGAAAACGTGTTAATTTTCGGGAACGGAAATAATTCAGTAGTGAAAATAACGGAAATTCAGGTCTATTAGCGAAAACAGGAACAATACAGCTTCCATAGATCCTCCAAAAAACTAAACTCAAGTCCGACAAAACAATATCGATTCTATTCGCAGTTTAAAATAACACACAAAAATTCAAATACATATCAACTATCAAGCGAGGAAAATTACTCTGAATTTGACAAAGAGGCAACAGCAACCGATCACCAAATCTCGTGATCGGTGTCTCACGAAGGTCAATAATTCGGTCCATAGCAAACTCATTTTTTGGCCATGACCGGAAAAACCATAGTCAAGAATACATCTAGATTTCTTGGGACTTTTTTTGAATATTTTTTTTTATAATTGTGGATTCACAGTAAGTACAGATAAGCGTCTATTAATAAATTGCGAATTATGTATTTAATTGTTTCGGATCACCAAAAATAGTTGTCAAACAATGGAATCAAGTTCATCAATTCATTGTTTGCCAATTTTTATTACAGAAAAATATTACAGTACTGCTGACTATTAACGTTGATAATCTAACAAGAAACCTAAAAAACCCGGGTCGCAGTGCCAAAACCCTGCCGACAATATAGTGTATTTGCTAATAGAGGCCTTGTGGCTTTATTATGTGAATTTAAGATGATTGTTGGGCAAAATAAAAATATTTGACTCCTTAATACAACCCTTAAAATAACATTTTTATTTCTTAATTGCAATATTATTATCAATCGAACTTCTATACCAAGTTATATACACCTTTCAGTAAATAATCCGCTATCTGCAAACTAGTGTTTTCATAAAATTTGTAAGTCCGGTCCTATCGGGCCGATTTTATTAAAATTTGACGGACACTTTTTAATTACTACTGGAGGGTTAAATGTCAATTTTGAAACGATTCTGAGAATTTTTTCGGTATTTTGGGGCCCAAAAACGCTTTTCAACCCCTAAAAACTACACTTAAAATGGCCCGATTACGCCCACTTTAAATAGGCTTCTTGCGGTATATATATACGCATTTACATATATATATATAAACATTTCTAAAAATGGTGCCAAAGTGTTTAGGAGGTTATGACCCCTAGGTCCCACCATCCGACCGACGCCAGTAGTGTATGTTGCCGTATGGCAAATATACTAATAAACATAGCGGACATAAATACCACCTACCAGACGACAATTAAAACAAAATAACAAACACAATTTAAGTAGAAGTAAAAAAATTTCATTTAACACCCCAAAATAACAAAAGAATTACTGCAATAGTTGACAAAAAAAAATCAGAAACATAATCACCGCCCAAATGATTAAAAATGGACGCCAAAACCACTTAACGCTCTGATCAAAGAACAGCCTCTAGGTCTAACGAGGTACATAATTACTGCAGCAATCTCTGTACCCCAGAATGTAAGAAATTATAAATTGTATTCAGCATGGGAAAATAAAATACTAGACATAATATGACAAAGAGACACAATCGCACAAGGTCCTTATGAAAAAATATCATTGAGAAACTCCGCAATCGTTTAAAGTTTAATCAATTGCGAAGGTAGTACGCCAATAATAAGAGTAAAATAGAAATAAAAAACGGCAATAAATAATAACGAATATAAAATTATTAACAAAATAATAACAAACACAGGCAAAATATATAAATGGGACGCCACTGAACACACTAAAAACAATTAATGTTTTCTTTCTAGAATTCTACAATTTCCGATCGCAGATGTTCGGATATGGCATTTGTCGAGAAAATAAGGCAAAATTTAACCATTGGTGAGGAATAAAAAAAAACATGTAAGAAATGAATAGAGATAATTATATCATGATTCCACGCACAGATCGAACATTCCTTATTAATTCCTATTTGGCGATCAGAACGCCATTCTACTAACGTCAACTAAAACAGGCAAGAATAGCAATAACCTAGGTCCTAGACAACAAGAATAAAATTCAATATCCAAAAAAATTATCACCATTCAAGCGACCAACAATTGACTATCGTCACAAAATAACTCCAAAACAACAATCAAATCAACAACAGCTGTCCCAAGCAGTCTTCAACAATCTATTTTATTGTCGCATCAAAATTAACGGTCACACATTTATCTCGTTATCGGTGCACTTTCATAATCGCGAGTCTAGTGACAAACGCCAACTCTCTCGCACACACGATGGGTGCGATGACTGCCTCTTTGTCGGTCAAATTATACGCCAAATGTTGCCAAGAAAAGCGTGTCTATTGCTTGTTTGTTAAATTCACACTATTAAAATACATTTATTTCAAAAAATTCATATAGGCTCGAAACTATTTATAACTTCGGGGTAACAAAAATTCAGTGATGTGGTAGGTAGTACTGACTCTGTAATTTAGGATTTATTAAGACTGTACGAAATAAGTTTAAAAAAACAATTTTGATTCTACTCTATCTTCTATTTCCACGTTATTACGGTAGGTCAAGAGTCTTGGCGAGACGCAGAAATAATTGCCTTGGCATGAACTGAGAACATTTATAAATCTTTATAATTCGTATATTTTATTAGTTTTAACACTATCACAATTAATTTTATTTCTAGTTAATTTTTTCGAATATTTGTTTACTATATTATATGGTTACCAGAATTATGTTTAAATTTGTCATATTACTCATATTATTACATATTCTTCGTCTATCAAACCAAAATTATTATTTTTGTTGGTTCTGTTTTACAAAATTAGGCGTCTAATTTATTTTTTTATAACGTTTAATAATGCATATTACTATTTATTAGACAGTGCAAGTTTAACACAAATTTAACAATTATTCGAGGTTTCGATCTAATAAAAAAGTCTATTTGATATCAACTTTGCTAATAGACACAGGTTTTTAAACAATCCAAATGTCATATCCATGCCAACAGTTCGGGAATAGGTAATTTTTATTTTTCTTTCACGCCAGAAAAATAGGACACATTATATTAAAAATTCGGCAGTGAGTTTAGATAACGAAAACAAAAATATCTCCAAATTTATTCTGAACTTGGAAACAGATTTCCAGTTAAAGAAGAAAAAATGTATCATGCCGTCAAAAACGTTGATTTTAATACATTGATCAACAATATATACATTTAATTTCACTTATCGTGTTTCTTTTAAGCCCCTATCAATTGTTAATTGGATAGAATGTTATTGTTGGTTCTTTTAGTCCCCGCGCAATTTTTAGCATTGTTTAATTACACAAGTTTCTTTAACGAACTGATACCACAATTTTTACAGTTTTCCGATGAACTGTTCATGTTATTTTTTCACTTTTATATTAACGATATTAACTTGTAAAGAAGTCCGGTTAGTTCTTAAACACAAAAATCTCAGTTATAATTGTTTAAATACACATGTTTGTTTTACAAATCAGCATCACAGTTTTTACAGTTTTCAAATGAATTATTCATATTTTTTAATTTTTGAATTATAATTATAATTTACTTGCTAGGACGGTAGCACATGCCGCAATTCTTTGGGATGTATGCAGATATTATAAATTATTTTTGCTTATAGATTTTTTAAATTTTTAATATCCTTTCGCACTGTTTTTTATTGCAGATATAAATCACAATTTAAATATCAACGGTTTACTTTTTGTGAGTAAATGAAATAACTATAATCAAATACTTATTAAACTACGACGTATTCACCTATAAATAGGCAGAATAAAATGCGTATCATGATTAAACAACAGGTCTGAAGAAGCACTTAAACACTACAGTATTTAGAATTATACTTAATATTGTATAATATAAATCGTTTGTTTGGAAAATATTATATTCAACAATTTATACAATAAATTCCAACGTTCATTGAGCTTCCCGATTTTAGACATTATAGTCTCTTTATCATTGTTTAATTACACAAAATTCTTTAACGAACTGACATCACAATTTTTACAGTTTTCAGATGAATTGGTCATGTTATGTTTTTCAATTTTATATCAACAATAATAACTTGTAAAGAAGTACGGTTAGATCTTAAACACAAAGATTTCAGTTATAATTGTTTAAATACACGTTTCTTTTACAAATCAGCATCACGGTTTTTACACTTTTCAAATAATTTACTCATATTTTTTAATTTTAAAATTATAATACTAACTTCTACAGAAACGTTGTCAAGCAATTTTGAATTTTTACTTGCTAGAACGGTAGCACACGTTTCAATGCATTGGCTGATAATATGTATGCAGCTGTTATGAATTATTCTTGCTTATAGATTTTTAAAATTTCTAATGTCCTTTCGCACTGTTTTTTAATTGCAGATATAAATAATAATTTAAATATCAACTGTTTATTTTTATATGTAAATGAATCTAATAAAAAGAGACTATTTGTAATCAACTTTGTTAATAGACACAAGTTTTTAAACAATCCAAATGTCATATCCATGCCAATAGTTCGGGAATAGGTAATTTTTACTTTTCTTTCACGTCAGAAATATAGGACTCATTATATTAAAAATTCGGCAGTAAGTTTATATAATTAATGGAAAAATAACTACAGTTTTACCCTGAACTTGGAAACAGATTTCCAGTTAAAGAGGAAAAAATGTATCATGCCGTCAAAAATTATGATTTTATTACATTGATCAACAATACATACATTTAATTTCACTTAATCGTGTTTCTTTTAGGCCCCTATCAATTGTTAATTGGATAGAATGTTATTGTTTGTTCTTTTAGTCCTCGCGCAATTTTTATCATTGTATAATTACACAAGTTTCGTTAAAGAACCGATGCCACAATTTTTACAGTGTAGAGATGAATTGTTCACGTTATTTTTTCACTTTTAAATTATATTAACAATACTGACTTGTAATGAAGTACAGTTAGATCTTAATCTTAAAAGTCTTTATTATAATTGTTTAAATACACATGTTTCTTTTACAAATCAGCATCACAGTTTTTACACTTTACAAAAATTAATTGCCCACATTTTTTAATTTTTAAATTAATTATATTTACAATACTTCTACAGAAGCACTTTTTGCAGTTCCGAATTTTTACTTCCTAGAACGGTAGCACAACGCTGCAATTCTTTGGATTTTATGCAGCTATTATGAACTATTCTTGCTTATAGATTTTTTAAATTTCTAATCTCCTTTGGCACTGTTTTTTTTTATTACAGATATAAATTATAATTTAAATATCAACAATTAATTTTATAAGTAAATTAAATATCTATAACCTTACACTAATTATTAAATTACGTCGTATTCCCCTATACATGGTTGAACAGTAAACTATAGATCTGAAAAAGCACGCCGTGAAACACTTGCTCTCTCGTACACTCGATAGGTGCAATAGCTGCCCCTTCGTCGGCCGAACATGAATGTTACCAAGCAAATCGCGTTTCTTAACTTGTTTGTCAAAATTGGCACTACTAAATACATTTATTTGGAAAAATGCACATAGGCTCGAAAAACTATTTTAATTTTGGGGCTACTGAAGAAACTCTTACACTACATATCTATTCAACTATGTCATATTTACTTATAAATAGGCAGATTAAAATGCATATCATGGTTAAACTGCATGTCTAAAGAGGCCCTTTCAACATTTTGCAATATAATTAATATTGCACAATATTATCGTTTGTTTGTAGAAATTATTGAACGTTTTTAGTTTGTATAAATTATAATAGAAAATTTAGTCAATGAAAAGCGGTTTGAAAGATAATATTGCGTAATATTTGAATAATTGTGACATTTCGGACTATATCGTCGATTTCTAAATGGTAGCACGAATTTTTAAACTGAATCAATTATTGCATAGTGAGAATTTAAAGAAAATAGACGCTGGGTATTCAATTTGTCACATTTATGGTTTTCCACCCGTATTTGTGTTCGTGAGTTTTAAATTTTTAAAAGCAAATTGATCGTATTAAAAACTTCGCAATCCTTAAATTATTACTGTTTCTCACCGGTATATGAACATTCAAATTACATCAATAAAATATGCTAATTAAATTGGCCATACTGACCCAGTTTCCTACTAGTACGTGTAAGTTTTTGATTTTCCAAAGAGTCTGTCCGAGTTAAATTGTTACTGCAAACGTCACATTGATATCAGGTTTTACACTGTGTGTGTTCACTGGCATAATGCGTTTAATTAAATCATTAGGATGTATACTTTAATATACATTATAATTAATTTATTAAAGCCAGTTTATGTTCATTCATGCTAGAGTTTAGTTATTAGTTATTAGACGACGAAGTAAAATTACTGAAAGCTCATTCTAAATTATCAGATTTCGTTTTAATTTTATAAATTTGAGAACCGAGTTTATTTGTTATAATTGCAGGACGCTATTCAACATTATTTATTTTTCTATGATCTTATACAATGTGAATCGTTGATATGAAATTCGCAATTTCTCTTTTCCCTATAATTTTTAACTTGATTTGACTGATTATTAATAATTCGAGGTTTAATTAAATTTGATTTAAAAGTATGACCCAAATATGTCACATTTTTGTAAAAATTACATTTTCTTTTCTCAATAGTCAACCAGTTATTTTTAAAAATATTAAATACGCTCTCCAACCTTTCTAAATGGAGTTGTAGTGTTTCAGCTGTCATTAAAATATCATCGAAAAAGTATACATCTTCTGTCCAGGACAACAATGTTTCCCTGATTTTCTGAAAAATTCCAGGAGCGGAGGCAAGATGAGTTGAAATTGTGAAAACTGCCTTCTAATTTCATAAAAATATCTTCAATATGTGGCAGTGGGTGTTTATAAATACGAACTGCTTTATTAACGCTTACTTTAAAGTCGCCACATTACTCTAATTGTACCGTGAAAACCATTTTGATTTATCGCTAAATGTTTCATGTTATGCGATAATTGCGAACTATATTTACTGTTAATGTTGCAATAAGAGATGAATGTTTGTTTTTCTCGTCGGATAGCAGCCGTGGTGTAATTATGAAGAGACTTACAGAATAGTCATTTGCTGCTACGTTTCGTTCTTTTGTGTACAAGTAAGGCCTTTTCACGAAGTTTCATCATGATTTTGATGGCCGGGGTAATCCAGGGCTCATGCTTATGTTCGCAGATGAATGCTTATTTAACAAATCTGTAAAAATTGAATTTAGACGCTGAATTTTATTATCGATACTGGATTTTTTTATAATTTAATTTCAATTTGCTAATTGGGCATCATTAGTGAAGTCACTCCAATTGGTGTTCTTAAAATCCCTAAAAGTATTATACTTGCAACTCAGCTTTAGAAAAATTCAAAGTGCAAAATATAGGTTTGTGGTCGGTGATAGAATATAAATGGTCAACGCTACAATTTACAACCAAGGGTTGATCGGAGACAAAAAAGAAATCGATGAGGGATGCAGATTTTAAAGTTATGCGTCTTGGAAAGGGAATCATCTGCTGCATATTAAATGTCTTACAAATATGTATTATCCAGAAAAGTATATTCAATTGAGTTTATATTAAGGCTGTCGGAACGCTTTAAATTTAAGCCAAAAATAGAGCTTCGGCTGTCAACTGATTATAGACTTCTTCGTCAACATACTGCAAAAATTCTTTCTCTATAAGGAAGATAAAGGACAAATCTAGGTCTCTAATGGACTACATTTGCAATTTATGTACGATTTACTAGAAAAAAGTTGGCATTAATTGTGCTACAAAAACACAAGTTTTCAATGTCACACTATGACCTTATTCACACTTATTTCACAAAACTGTTCCATCACAAACCTAAAATGACTTTTCCTTTTTCGGAAAACTTTTTTAAATCTTCAAAATATTTCCCAAAATTAGAGTAACCAATTGACAGCGACACCCTTGCAAAAAAAAATTTAGCCTCGTAGTTGGCACTAGCCAAAAATTGAAACGTGCGGATGATTTGAACGAGACAGAGCTAAAGAAGGTCACACCCACAATATGTCTTTTGCCTACCTCGCCCCTCTCAGCACAAACAAAATTCAGAGCGTTCCGACAGCCTTAAGGAAACCAAATCAAAGGCAGGCAAAACCTTAAAAAAAACCTGTTTAACAATGGCCAGTTTATTGTAATAGTAACAATAATTCTCAATATTGTTCACGTCCATTATAATTAATAAGTTTTTTTTATTTTTTAACGGGAAATTGAACAATTCAAATATAGTTAAACTGAATAAAAAAATTGCGACGTTTCGTTAAATCTTTTTAACTTCTTCAGGCACAACTGAAATGATTAAAAATACAAATTAGTTAATGAATTAAATAATTTTTTTTAAATAGAATTCATATAATACCTTTAAATTTCGTTTAAATATTTACTATTTAATATTTGTTGAAGTAAATATATGTATTATTATAGATATCTAAATTTTATTACTGTTATGGTTAACTAGTTAAAGGTATTATTTCAATTCTATTAAAAAAAATATATATTTATTCCATTAACTAATTTGTATTTTTAATCATTTCAGTTGTGCCTGAAGAAGTTAAAAAGATTTAACGAAACGTCGCAATTTTTTTATTCAGTTTAACTATATTTGAATTGTCCAATTTCCCGTTAAAAAATAAAAAAACCTTAGTAATAATAATAATTATGTATTTGTTCCCAATTTGTCTATTTCGACATATGATTAAATATTAGTTGTAAGAAATACAGCAGATAATAATATAAAATAGTTTGAAATGCTAAAATCAGAAATAAAAGAGTTATAGATACAAATAGCTGTAAACTAGTTTGGTATTGTACAGTACCCACTATTATGCAAAGTTTGCGTCATTCAGAAGTTCATTCTAAGTGTAGTAGCATTTTCTTATTAAAATTTCCTTTTGGTCTTTCTAAATCAATTAGTATTTATCTTTTTTAGTGATACACTAACTTTATTAAATCAAGTTATCGCGTTATATTTAAAACTTTTTTTAAAAAACTATGTGTTATGTTAAAAGTACTAACAACATTCCGCTAGTATGCACTATTTTGACGTTTATAGAATGTTTTTTTTCTTTTTGTGATGCACATACAAATTTACGGTTTTCGGACTTTTATTCTTACTTGTGGCATAAGACATTACTTCTTGCCAAATTTCATCACTCTAGGTCAACGGGAAGTCCCCTATAGGTTTTGATTCTCTTGTCAGTATCAAAATATGCGGGGCATAAACGACCGTATCTTTTGATTGCGTTGATTTAAAAGTTTGATTTTTTACAGTTAAACTAAAAAAAACACGCTTTAATAACAAGCCAAACTAAAAAGTAAAAAATTATTTTTGAGTTTTCCGCTCAGACTGCTGGCGTGTCCTGAGAGGGTATTACAAAGTACTGTTTCTAATACTATTTCTTCTTTCTTACATTATTTATTTTTTGTTCCATATACAGTGGACCCCCGGTAATCCGACAAACATTTTGTAGGGCAGTATCGAATTATCGAATTTGTCGGATTATAGAGTACTGCCTAAGATCCCCTATAGTCTGAAATTTTTTACAAAAGAGTACCTTGTAATCCGACAAATTACAGATCCAATGATAAGATTCTATATGTTATATATATATGTACTCTGAACTTGTTCAATCATGCACTAGCGGGGATTGAAAAAAAAATATTCAATAATAAATAATAGACCATGTCGGATTACTGGGAGTGCCGCATTAGACAGGGGCCGGATTATCGGGGGTTCACTGTATTTGTATTATTTATCTCCGACTTCTAGTAACTTAAAGGTAAATCCGCGTTTGCCCAAGAGCATTTTAATATTGAATTAATATTTTTATGGATCAGTGGAAACTAAAACAAAATATTGTAACGAAAAACAGGAGAATTAATGTTGACAAATCAAATTACGGCTATGTGATTTGTATGAAACGTCGTTTTTTATATAAAAACATGTAATCATCCATGTTCTATATTAAATTATCTGTTATATTTTTTTGTGAATGTTGAAGTAATTATGATTGATTGAAGCGAAATTCTAGCGATATTTCATTTTAGCTATACTCAATTTTATTCGGTGAAAGCATAATATGCTGAAATAATATTTATCAAAATCAGTAATATTTAAAAATGTGATAAACTCTGCTTTCCTGTTCTAAGATTAATTATCATTCAAAAATATACATAGGTACTAATACTCGGAGTCGAATATAACTATAATATAATATAATATAATATAATAATAATATATAATATAATAATAATAATATAATAAAATTGTTTTTTCGCAAAACAGGAAAATATTTTTCTTTGTACCCGGTCGAAAGGACATACTTTAACCATTATATAAAAAGACTAATAACTTTCAAGTGAGCAATTTTGAGGTTATACGCAAGAACAGCTATTAGTTACTACTGGCTGACGGCAGTCTCACGTATCGGTGTGCTTGAGAAAACTGTTTCGTCCCGCTGTTGTAGATAGCGTGCGAGTAATTCCAGCTGAGCATAAATGTTAAACTTTCTGCCTTAAAATCGTACTTTCGGCTTCGATTTTAAGGCAGAAAGTTTAACACTTATGCTCTGTTGGAATTACTCGCACGCCATCTACAACAGTGGGACGAAAGAGTTTTCTCGTGCACACTGACACGTGAGACTGCCGTCAGCCAGTAGTAGCTAACAGCTGTTATTGCTTATAACCTCAAAATTGTTCACTTGACAGTTATTAGTCTGCCAATGAAAATCCCGTCAAAATCAGTCCGGCCGTTTCGGAGATTAGCCGGAACACACAGACAGACAGCCAGACAAAAATTTTAAAAATTAGTTTTTTGATATAAGTACCGTATAGACTTTCATTCGTAAAAAACTGTTACTAGTGTATTTGTCATATGGCAACATACACTATTGGCATCGGTCGGATGGTGGGACCAAAATTTTTCCACGTTTCATAACCTCCTAAACACTTAAGCACCATTTTTAAAAATTATATATATATATATATATATATATATATATATATATATATATATATATATATATATATATATATATATATGTGTGTGTGTGTGCGGGCAATAACTTTCGAAAGAGTTAATTGATTTCAACTAAATTTGGCCCACGTGTTGAAATCCATTACCGCAAGAAGCCTATTTAAAATAGACCTAATCGGGCCATTCGAAGGGTAGTTTTTAGGGGTTGAAAAATGTTTTTGAGCCCCAAAATACCGAAAAAATTCTCCGAATCGTTTCAATATTGAAATTAAACCCTCTGGTAGTAATTAAAAAGTGTCCCCAAAATTTTAATAAAATCGGCCCGACAGGACCGGATTTACAAATTTTATGAAAACACCAGTTTGCAGATAGTGAATTATTTGCTAAAAGGTGTATATAATTTAGTACAGAGGTTCGATTGATAATAATATTGCAACTGAGAAAAAATGTTCTTTTAAGGGGTGTATTAAGGAGCCAAATTTTTTATTTTGCCCAAAAAAACAACTTAAGTTTGCATAATAAAGCCACACTGCCTATGTGTGAGTGTGATGTGTGAGTCAGATGATCCAACGTTGATCAAAACTAAGTTAGAACTTGTGATGTCCAATCTAAATGAATGGTTCACGAAAAACGGCCTAAAAATAAATGAAAACAAAACAGAAATCATAAAATTTGGAAATTACTTCACTATGCCAAAAAACATAAACCTCCTAAGTGCCAATGTTAAAATACAAGCTAACGTAAAATTCTTGGGCGTTATAATTGACAAACATTTAGATTGGAAATCACACGTTGATAGCATAATACCTAAACTATCTAAAACTCTTTATATTATTAGGCTGATGAAATATAATAACATAAATATTGATACCCTCTTGAAAATTTATTTTGCAATGTTTCACTCAGTGATGCAATATGGTTTAATCTTCTGGGGAGATAGTATAATGGCAATCAAGATATTCAAGTTACAAAAAAAATGCATTCGAATCATGGCAGGTGCGAGACATCGGGAGCACTGCAAAGATCTATTTCACTCATTTAAAATATTAACCCTACAGGACCAATACATTTTAGATTGCGCCTGCTTCGTAAAAAAATATTCAAACCTCTTTCAAATCAATATACAAACACATAACTATGAAACAAGAAATCAAAATAGCTTAAAAATAAATAAATCACATCTAAGCGTTGCTCTCGATGGTACTCGCAATGCCATGATTCGAATGTATAACAAAGTGCCAAAGGAAATAAGTAAGATCACAACGTATGACAAATATAAATCTAATTTAAAAAAATTTTTGTTATCAAAAAACTATTACAATGTCTCATTTTATTTGAACAACGTGTAATGAAACTGTATATGTACGACGCTATTACATCCTCTATGGATTTTAATAAAGAATATTATTATTATTGTTATTATTATTAGCGAATACACTATATTGTCGGCAGGGTTTTGGCACTGCGACCTGGGTTTTTTTGACATTACAAACAGACATAGATTGTATTATTCTTAAACTTTTTGAATATTTTATTTTTATGTATGTATATTAAAAATTAGTTTTTAACTACGCCAAAGAAGTATAACTTCCAACGCGCGTGCACCCACTTTTTTCATGAAGCATCTTCTATAATTGTAACATAATTAATTTAATTATTAATTATGTTACGTCCCAAACAGCACGCCACTGTTGGAATTCGTCTACTATCGCTCGATGCCATAATTTATAGTTACGTAATTTATAAAAAAAAAAGATTCCAATATTGAAATTAAAATAATTTTTCTCGCTGATTTCTCAGTTTATTTCGCCTGTAAGCAAACAACAAGTAATCAATAAACTCGTAAGAAGAACACAAGATATTAATGAATCATTTCGCAATTTTATAAATGATATACATACTAAAGCGATAGCGTTAAATGTTGATATTAGCGAGAACGAACTAGTGTTGCAAATATGGGCAAATGCTAACTACAATACTCTTTTAGAGCTAAGAAATAAAGATGTACCAACTACGATCGCTCAACTTCAAGCTACGGCTAGAAACATTGAGCAAAGTCAAGCTCTACTTCAAGCTGCGAAGCAAAGAGAAGAATATATTTCATTAAATCGCAGTAGTACATCAAATGCTCCGAAAACTTATAGGAATCCAAAAAACTAAGACCCGCCAGAAAGAATAAACTCATATACTCACCGTCGGATACCAACTGTTCATTTCTGGATAAAGAAACTAACAACGTGTCATCACTGCCATTTATTAAAATTTCGATTAACGATAAACAATTTGAATGTCTTCTAGATACCGGTGCGTCTGCAAATTTTGCGCATTCTTCAGTAATGTCTCAACTAAAAAAATATAAGAAGATGAAAATTGTTAAATTCAAGTCTCAAGTTCGAGTGGCTGATGGCCGATACCTACAAATAAGAAAAGCAATTAGTATTATTATCAAAATTCATTCACTTACCTGGAGATTTACCTTTCTAATCATTCCTGATTTATCTTGTTCCCTCATCATTGGAAATTCCAGTCTTCGACATATGCAAGCCGTCATTGATTTTAATAAGAAAATTCTTAAATTTCCGTTGAAGAATACTGTTGTCCCCCTCTCATTTTCCCCAGTTGACGTCAAGTCCATTTCTCTTCTACTGGAACAACCATTCATGCTTAAAGCTGAACAACAAGAAGAAATTAACCGATTAAAAAAATCATATCAAGATGTGTTGACTGATCGTATTGGACATACCGATTTATACACATTAGATATTCGTCTCAAAGATAGAACTCCTATCCGAAGAGCTCCGTATACGTTAAATCCAACTAAGGCTCAGTACATGTCTGATCACGTGAAGAAGCTTATCGATAAGGGCATCGTAGAAAAGTGTATTAGTCCGTATGCATCTCCTGCATTTTTAATCAACAAGAAAGACGGCACTCCTCGTTTGTGCATTGACTACCGTCAACTCAACAAGAAAATTGTTTTTGATGCCTTCCCGTCTCCAAAGACCGAGGATATCTTCATGACGCTACACGGATCAACCGTATTTTCATCGATTGACCTTACAAGCGCCTTTTATCAGATTCCGCTTGCTGAGAAATCTAAAAATATTACAGCCTTCGTAACACCGCATGGACAGTATCGCTTTACGCACGTTCCATTTGGGCTGGCAGTATCTCCAAGTGCGTTGAATCGTATCATTTCAGATATTTTTGGTGACCTCCGCTATAAATTCGTTCTACCATACTTCGACGATCTGCTCATCTACAGCTCTAACATCGAAGAACATATTGAACATCTTGCCGTTGTGTTGGACAGACTCAGGAATGCCGGTCTTACAGCCAATCCTGAGAAGTCGGTTTTTGCTATGTCTCGTCTCCGTTTCCTTGGCCATATCATTAGTGCTGAGGGTATTCACGTTGATCAAGAAAAGGTACAAGCGATTCAGAAGCTGGAGCCACCAAGGAATATCAAACAGTTGCGGTCCTTTCTGGGAATGACTTCCTTTTTCTCAAAATTTATACCTGAGTATGCGCGCATCGCAGCTCCGCTCAACAATCTCAAACGAAAGGGGGTGAAATTCACATTGAGTGACGAACAACTGTTTGCATTTACAGAATTAAAGGAAAGATTAACGACCGCTCCGGTTCTCCGTTATCCAAATTTTGACAACCGTTTTGTTCTTCGGACAGACGCTAGTGATACTGCTCTCGGCGCTGTTCTACTACAGAATTTCAACGACGGACTTCACGCGATTCAGTACGCTAGCCGAAAGCTATTACCTGTCGAACAACGTTACACCACATACGAAAGAGAGGCACTGGCGATGATTTTCGGTCTGCGAAGATTTCAGGACTATCTGCTGGGACACAAGTTCACTCTCGAAGTGGACAACGCTGCACTTTCTTGGCTTGCCAGTAACTAGCGTCAGATGGGCAAAGTTGGTCGCTGGATACTAGAAATATCTAAATTTGATTTTGATATTATTCACATCGGAGGAGCCATTAACTCAGTAGCTGACGCCCTGTCACGCCTCTACAATGACACAAATGAAGATGACGACAATTATCACACTACCCACTGTTTAAACATGCTAAATAAGGTCCCGCAATCTTTTATCTCTATCAAGCAACATCAAGAAAGCGACCCCTTCTGTCGAGGCATCCGCCAACATATTCGGTCTGGAGAGGATGTAAACGACTTCGGCATACGGGACGGTGTTCTGATGAAGCGAGTGGGGAAAAATCGATTGTGGAGGATTTATGTACCGCATTCAATACGTAAAATGGTAACATACTACCATCATGACATAGATATGAGTGCTCACCCCGGTATAACCAAAACTTACAGAGATATTGCTCGCCGTTTCTGGTGGAGCGGTTTGTACGAAGATATAAGGAATTACGTAAGGTCGTGCGAATTATGCCAGCGATGTAAGGCCTCCAATCATCACCGGGGAGCGCCGATGTTCGCGGAACCTCCTACAGCAGTCTGGGAAAAGGTATATATTGATCATATCGGCCCACTAAGTCTGACTCCGAACAGAAATAGATATGCCTTAGTGCTGGTGGACGCTTTTTCTAAATGGGTGGAAATAATGCCAACTCTTAAAGCCACCTCAGATTCAACTATTAAGAAACTGGAATCTCTGTGGTGTCGTTACGGCCCACCTAACGCAATAGTAAGCGATAACGCAAGATGTTTTACCAGTTCCAGTTTTAAAGGTCATTGTCTCAAGTTCGGGATCAAAAGAATCAATACCACTCCTTATCATCCAGCTGCAAACGCTTCTGAGCGGGTCAATCGGAATATCGTGGCAGGTCTGACAATCCTGTTGAAACAATGTGCAGAGAAGCATTCTCGTTGGGATCATCAGCTTCAATGGTTAACGTTTTCACTGAATAATTCCCTCCACGAAACTACCGGTACGTCTCCTGCATCCGTATTTCTTGGGCGAGAATTGTTAAGACCACTCGACAATTTATGGAATGTTGCTAAATTAATCTCACCCGAACGGATTCCGACTCCCGAGGAGGTTGCTCAAGCCCTTGATGTCAGCCAGACGCGGCGCAAACGATATTATGATCGACGGCATCCTGCGACACACCAGTTTCAGCCAGGTCAATTGGTTCTTCAACGAATCATCGCTCCAACGGTTCCCGGTCATGAGCGCAAGAAATTTACTCCCAAGTGGTCTACTCCCAGGCGCATCGTCCGATTCACGACTCCAGTTTCTGTGGAGCTACGAGATGAAAACACCGGTCAACGATTTAGATGTCACGTCCAGCATCTTCGTAAGTTTTATCATCGAAACGAGTAAAATGAGTACAAAAAATTGTAGTTACACATCATTCTATATGCATATGATATTTTATATTTGTATTATTTTTTTTTATGTATTTATCTATTTTATTTCCTTGGTCCGGTGGCGGTGGATGTAACATAATTAATTTAATTATTAATTATGTTACGTCCCAAACAGCACGCCACTGTTGGAATTCGTCTACTATCGCTCGATGCCATAATTTATAGTTACGTAATTTATAAAAAAAAAAGATTCCAATATTGAAATTAAAATAATTTTTGCAGTCAGTAAGTCAATTTTGGTCATACCAACCGAATCAAAATTGTGTTTTATCAAGTTCTTGAGAACAGTAATATTAATAAATTCTCTTCATAAGTTTTGAATGGGGCGAGGCTTAAGGCCCTGAAATAAACCCCATTTTAATAAACATTTATTTGCGCAAGAGAACAGTAATTTGTTAAATTTGAAGAATAGATCTAAGTTACGGCGGTGAGTTAGATAGCGGACGGATTGTGGACTCCACCATTTATATTAATTATTCAATAAACGTTACATTTTTTTTTACGTTGAAGTGTATATTCTTTTACCCTAAATAAATAAGGTAACGAATATAAGACCACGTTACATAATGAAAGACGAGTCATCGTAAAAAGAGGAAATATTATTAATGATCTTGTTTTTACTCGGTCTCCCGCAACGTGAGTGATTTTGTATTACATTGGCACATGTATAATGAATGAATGAATAAGGAAGGATAAGGCGACGACTGTGAGTCGGTATATGGAATGAGAGGTAGATCAATGCAACTTATTCATTCCTATTGAAGCAGACTGTCGCATGTTACAGCTCACATAATGCAATGCTGCGAACTTTGTACTACTGACGGAAATAAATCTGTTTCGCGGGAAACTACCGGGATGACGTTTTACTTAGACAATGATTTTTTATAGTGTACGAACATAACGGATGCTCTGTTAACATAGAATCATTTGCTTGGAATTAACGAGTCGTTTGCAGTTCTTTCAGATTACAATTACTCTAAGAATTGTTTGGAAAATTCCGTATTTTACATTTTATTTAAAAAAAAACATTCTGGAGCACTTAATTATTAAGCATTGTTCAATGAAGAAAATATAGTTCTATTTGAATTTTCAATCAATCTTATTTTATTAAAATATATATTCTATTAACTATACAAAATATTTTTACCACTGCGGCTCTGAAATTCTAAAAAAACTTACAACAAAATATTAACCTCTTTCAAAAAAGTCACTAAAAAGATGAAAATAATGAAATTTTGAGGTCGGTGCCAATTTAATAAAAGTGGATATGTAATTAAAAGTTTTATTAATGAAATTGGCTCCACCTCAAAATTTCATTATTTTCATCTTTTTAGTCAATTTTACTGACTTTTTTAAGTAGGTTAATATATATTTTTTTTTAATTTTGAAGTTTAACTTCTTTAGCGACGTATCTGTTTGAAAAAAGTAAGAAATCGAGGGAAAGTAGAACTGGCAAATAAAGGGGAAGTTAGTTTTTCTCCTAAATTATGTGAAACTAACTAGGACAGAAGGTTATATTCTATTGCTAAGAATGCGTAAATATTATTAATTGGTTTCACATAAAAAAATTAAATTTGGGAATAATAGCTATTGTCTGCTATAATTGTTAAGAAACATTCATTTCCGCATTTAAACAGCCTAAAACGAAACAGAAAAGTTCTGTGACTTAGGTCTGTATTAATAATGGAAAAGTTCATCTTTGATTCATTCAAGAGCCCTCGCTACTGTGAGAGTTAATGTTTAGCTATTGCTACAAGTAATTGGCTCTCGCATGTAGTGATTTTGAGTGTTGTAAATCGCTATATTATGAAGGATTAAAAATACCTTACAACTAAAATCTTAACCTAAATATCTAACTACTAAAACCGTAGCCTAGAGAAAGTAGACTGTGTTCCGCGTTTCAGCTTCGTCGTCTTTTTCTTGGACTTGGTGCTCTGGTGCAGCGACGGTGCCTCGAATTTCCTCAAAGTCGGCGGTCCTCCTCTGCGTCTCGGCGGTGCTAGTGCTGGAAGGTGTAGGAGGCCTCTAGGCACGAGACTCCTGTCCGGCATTCGTACGTTTGGGTCCAGTGGCGCCAGCATTTCGGCTGCGGTCGAAGTTCGCACTACGTCGTGGGTGCTGCGGTAGACCAAACGGCGACGTTCCTCGATCTCGACGTGTCCTCTTCTTCTCAACGTCCTGTCAAACCGGCACAGGTGATTCCATCGACGATTCATTGCGGCGGCGGCGACCAAGGTCCGGGAGTCCAGCAATTGTAGAATCGGCACAGCGACTTCGGTTGGGAGCAGCGAAACAATGTCCATTGCGATGATAATACTTTGTTGCCTTTAGAGAACGATGTTTCTTGTATGGCAGCAAAGCGTAGAATGATTTACATCGGCCAAAGCATGCCCTTTTATATCCAAATACAGGTCAAAAAGTTACGCTTCAATGATTTTTTTGACCTGTGTGAGGCACTGACTCTTTTTTATGGTTCATTGCACATGCTAACAAATTGTTTTCTCGATCAATATTTTTTTTTTCAAAACATTACTATCTGATATTTATTTTATACTTACCTACATTTTTTTAACGCGCTATTATTAGCTTCAACTGTATGTAATGGAATTTTTGAACGTGAAATTCACCAACTTCAAAACGTCAGATTAAACTGAAACCTTGCACACTTGTCAAGGATCGATGACAATACAATAAATTAATAAGTTTGTCCCGTTATCCTGACCACGATCATCAGGTTAACTCGCTTTTATTAACTACATTTGTATGTTTGTAAAGGAATCTTTGAACGTGAAATCCTCCCACTTCGAAACGACAGATTAAATTGAAACTTTGTACACTTATTAAGGATCGATGACAATACAATAAATAATAATTTTGTCCCGTTATCCTGACCAGGATCATCAGGTTAACTCGCTTTTATTAACTACATCTGTATGTTTGTAATGGAATCTTTGAACGTGAAATCCACCCACTTCGAAACGCCAGATTAAATTGAAACTTTGTACACTTATTAAGGATCGATGGCAATACAATAATTTAATAAGTTTGTCGCGTTATCCTGACCAGGATCATCAGGTTAACTCGCTTTTATTAACTACATCTGTATGTTTGTAAAGGAATCTTTGAACGTGAAATCCTCCCACTTCGAAACGACAGATTAAATTGAAACTTTGTACACTTATTAAGGATCGATGACAATACAATAATTTAATAAGTTTGTCGCGTTATCCTGACGCGGATTGTCATGTTAACTCGTTTTTATTAGCTTCATTTGTATGTATGCAACAGAATTTTTGAACGTGAAATCCACCCACTTCGAAACGCCAGATTAAATGGAAATTTTGCACACTTGTCAAGGATCGATGACAATACAATAATTTAATAAGTTCGTCGCGTTATCCTGACGCGGATTGTCAGGTTAACTCGCTTTTATTAGCTTCATTTGTATGTATTATAACAGGATAAATAGTCGCTATTTATCCGCAAGTACTGATTTGACCAGACTAGCAAAGCGTAGGGGGTCGTGGTTCATACGGAGCTCATGAAGAAACGCTTACCTGCGAAGCTATTTTAGAGTTGACGAAGTGGCTACACAAGCTAACCAAATTGGCTAATGTTAAGCTAAAAAAAGTACAATGTGGGCGCCAAACTGATTGAAGCCACTTGAAGATCTCCTCAGCCGTCAGTTTCAGCTAAAAGGGGAATTCACAGGGTGTCTCCAAAAAAAACTCGAATAAAAAAATAAATTAATTTAATGGGTAATAAATATATATAAATATATATAAATATATATATATATACAAATATATATAAATATACTTCTCGGAAGGAGAAGATCAAAAGAAACAACAGTCAGGCAGAAGGCCTGAACCAAGTGACAGAATTACAAAGTATACAACAGTGCTAGGCGTCGCCCATAAATAAATTATAAAAAAATAACCCGGAAATGGAATTAACAATGCCGGAAAGCATTAGACGCTGAATATCACAATAGGGAAACACTGATCAGAAACTGTATTCGTAGCAATCAACTGGAGAACATGCCAAGTCCGACATAAACGGATGAACAAACGAATAACAATTCAACAGTTGCTGATCGGTGTCCCGCAACAATAAATGAAATGACAATCAATAATAATCAAATCTTATAACTAAATAAACATAGAGTAAGCAAGAGAAATCTAGCTAAACACAATATAAATATATATTACAAAAACACAATTCAGTACACAAATAGAGATGCTGTGAGAAAACGGCTTCGAAAAAGCAGGAATTTAAGTGTTACGCAAAAAAAATACTGAGGTGGTTATAAATTCATGAAATAATCGGTACCGAAAATGACTAAACAAGACGTTCGGTATATTTGTTAAAACTTCAATTATTAAATTTCGGTACGAAAAGAATTACGTTTAAGTTAATTATTAATCAATTTATCTTTGTTATTTTTTTTCGAAACTGTTTTGGCCTCTCGACACGTTGAAAACATTGATTCGGGATGGCTAAAAAAATTATCTGCAAGATAATTTTGCAGAGCAAAAATCACAATTATGTTAAACTATTTAAAGTTACAAAAAAACAATCGTTAACGTTCACGAAATATTTTGTTGATAAAAATAAAGATAACTGCGCCACTGGTAATGAAAATTACGAAACAATAATTCAAATCAAAAGCCAATAGTTTTGAGTCACAGGTCGATAGATCATAGATATGTCCTACGGATAGATTTAAAGTTTACAGATTTAAAATGATGCAGAGAAATTTACCCTTTTTAGCGAGTTGTCTAAATGAACGGCTGGTGATGTCCCCAAGCGGAATGGTGAGAGCAAGGCTCAGATTGCCAAGCTCCAAACAGGAACAAATTATAGGCGGAGTTAACAGATCACGCACACCAGCAACCAGGAACACTATTTAACTAATCCAACCACGTGTTTCAATTGGAACGCAGAAATTCATCCGCAGCGAAAATAAACTTCACAACTCTCACTAACATGACAATAATCGACCATGAATAACATTCACCACTACAAAAATCGTCGATTTGATCTCATACTTAAAAAAATAAAATCAGCAAATCCATTAATTTATTATCAATTTACAACGTTTACTCGCCATCGGAGCCTACGCCCGAATGCCCTTGAAAAAAAAAATCTCGTACTATAGTACGCGAAACGACCTTGCGACGCAATCCAACGCAAACTCGACCTGCTGTGTCATTCTTTCTCAAAAATACTCTATACCGGCTGTACTAAAACGTTATAGTATGTAACGGAATTTTTGAACGTGAAAGCCATCCACTTCGAAACGTCAGCTTAAATTGAAACTTTGCACACTTATCAAGGACTCATGACAATATACAATAATTTAATAAGTTTGTCCCATTATCCTGACCAGGATCATAAGGTTAACACGCTTTTGTTAGCTTCACCTATATGTTTGTAACGGAATCTTTGAAAGTGAAATTCACTCACTTCAAAACGTGAGATTAAACTGAAACTTTGCACTTATCCAGGACCGATGTCAATATAATAATTTAATAAGTTTGTCCCATTGTCCTCACCAGGGTTATCAGGATAAAAAAATAAAACAAGAATATAAAAAATAAATAATAGTTAAGAACACGCTTTTATTACAAATCGAATTAAAAAGTAAAAAATATGTTTTATTGTAAAAAAGCGTACAATGCTTATTTCTATTTTTATCTTAAACAATAGCTACCAATGAAATATTTATACCAGTTAATATCAAGCACCCCACGCTTTTTTACAATAAAAGATATGTTTTACTTTAAAGTTCGGATTGCTATTAGAGCGTGTTTTTTTAAACTATTATTTTTATACATATAAATAAAATCACATATAAAAATTTAATAACTATCAAATTTTGTTATTAATGTATATGCTATCTTGGTGTCGGTCGGATGGCGGGACCTAAGGGTTGGGTCAAAATTTTTCGACGTTTCACATAATTCTAAGTGAATAAGTTGAAAAATATTGACTTTAAGAAAAAACTTTATATAGAACAAAAGTCAATCTATCCATTACTGGACTTATATTCAATAAAACGTTTTAACCCCCAAGAAGGGGCGGCACAGGGTCATCTTGGAAGTAGAGGACAAGTAGAACTTAAATACAATTTTTTATGAAAATCGGTGCTGTTTGGCAAAATTATACGGGAAAATGATCATTGACTGATAATAAAAACTCAATGAATAATCAATATTTCTGACATCAGTGGATATTGTGTCGTTATAAAACTAAGTGCAATATTTTAATGATAAACTATAAATATGAAATAACTATGAAAACATGTTGGGAAATAAATCTTAAATATTTAAATTATATTTAAGTTCCGTCAGATTTCAAGTTCAATCAGTTTTATTTGTAGGCAGAGTCACAGAAGCAGCTAATAGAGTCCAACTTCAGGCACGTGTCTCTGCATTAATTTGTTTTCATCATAATAGCAGCAGTGAGCTGAAGCAAATCGTTGCTCATAAATAAAATGTAAATTAAATTTTCCAGCAGTCATTTTTCATAATTCGAAATATTTAAAATTTTCACCAAGCACCGCTCGTTTAAGTATGTCGTTAATTTCATAAGTCAAATTTGATTTGAAAAATAAAATTAATTGCGGCAAGCCAGAAAGAAAATGAAAAACAGACTTTTGAAAGTTATATTTCTTTTGTCGCGTTGAGAGTCAAATTTTAGTAGGCAATGGAAGTTGCGCGCGCATCGCTAACGAAAATACGACAGTATGAAATTGGTCGCGCTTACGAGAAATTCGGTAGTATGAAGTTGGCCGCGCTAGCGAAAATTCGGTAGCATGAAGTTACCTGCGCTTACGAGAAATTCGACAGTATGAAGTTAGTCGTGCTTACGAGAAAGTCGACAGTATTAAGTTAGTCGTGCTTACGAGAAATTCGACAGTATGAAGTCGGCCGTGCTAACGAAAATTCGACAGCATGAAGTTGGCCGCGCTATATTAATAACGAAGAGAATAACGATAATGATTTTATAACCGTAAATCGAAAACGAAATAGAAGAAATGCTATAAAAGGTACAAAAACAGACACATCTTTAAATACAATTGAAACAAAAAAATGGATATTTCTAACAAGACTAGCGCCTGAAACAACAGCTGATGAGGTAAATGAATATCTTGAAACAAACAAGTTAGTGAATTGCGTAGTTGAAAAAATTCAGATTAGATCAACAGAAATGGCAGCATTTAAAATTGGTTATCCAATAGATGCACATGACTCTATATTAAATGAAGATTTCTGGCCTCAAAATGTTATTGTCAGGCCATACAAGTTTTTTCGAGAAAGGATGTCACGCAAACCAGCAACTTTCAAACCCTACAAAGAAACATCAGGAGATCAAGAATAAAAACTTAAAAGTTCTTTACACGAATGTACAGTGTATAAGAAATAAAATTGAAGATATCGAATTAAGGCTAAACACACACCTGGACATTGATATATTATGTTTTACAGAAACATGGCTTAAAAAAAGTGAAATTAGCTATATTAAAATTGAACGTTATCAGTTAGCAAGTGCGTACTGCAGAACAGAAAGAAACAATGGGGGAGTCTGCATATTTCTCAAAAATAACATTAAATATGAACAAATTACAGAAATAGAAGATTACAATAGTGAATTAAACTTTGAATGTACGGCTGTGAAATTAACAGAACTTAAAACTATAATTTTAGGGATCTACAGGTCTCCATCAGGCAATATTGAAGTATTTTTTGAAAATTTAGAAGCTACTTTAGATAAAATCAATAATAAGTATAACTTCCTTGAATATAGATTTATACTATGTGCTGATTTTAACATTAATCTTTTAAATGAAAACAAACATGTCATAGAACTATGTAACATTTTAAATAATTTTAACTTAATACGTACTGTTAAGACAAATACTAGGGTAACACATAAATCATCCAGTTGTATTGATAATATTGTTGTAAACTCTCTCTTTCAGGAAGTTAATGTACAAATGCATGAACCTATTGCTGATCACAACGTGATTATTGTGGATGGCATGATAGATAAAGTCCATATCAAAAAGCAAAAACACATAAGACCTATGGCGGATGAACAGATACAAAACTTCGTGCAAGATCTGTCTACAGAAAAATGGGAACATTTACAAACTTATGGAAACGATGCTAACAAAGCTTACACATATTTTAATGATGTACTACAATACTATTTTGAAAGTAACTTTCCAGTAAAACTAAGAAGCGCAGATGAAAAAAAGAATTATAAGTCAAATTGGATAACAAAGGGAATAATTATATCATCGATAAACAAAAGAAAGATGTATGAAGATATTTTAGAACTACGTAAAATCAATTATAACAATATTGACTTAGTGGAACAGCGATATAAGAATTACTGTAAAATACTAAAAAAAGTTATAAAATCAGCAAAGAAACTGTACAACAATGACTTAATTAATAACTCCAATAACAAATCTAAATCAACCTGGTCAATAATTAACAAAATAGCAAAAAACAACACGCAAGATACAAACAGCAATATTGAACTACAAAACGAGAATGGACAACTTATTCAAAACAGTGAAACTATTACAAATATATTCAACAATCATTATATCACAGTAGGAAAGAAACTAAGAACAAACAGTATCCTAACATCCACAGAAATCAAAACTAAAAATAACAATAGTATGTTTCTCTACCCTTGCGAATCAAATGAAATTGAAACAATGATAAAAAAACTAAAAAATACTAAATCGGTTGGATGGGACAATATACCAACAAGTATTATAAAAATAGCCAGTCCATTCATCTCGGACATACTTGCAAAAATTATAAATATATGTTTTGAAACTGGTGTATTTCCGGAAATATTAAAGAAGTCAATCGTCAGACCAATACACAAAAAAGGCAACAAACAACTGAAAGAAAATTACAGACCTATATCGTTAATATCGAATATTGCGAAAATTTTTGAAATGGCAATATTCAACCGCTTAGTAAATTTTTTAGAAAAATTCGAAATTATACAACCGGAACATAATGGGTTCGTTAAAAATCGGAACATAAATAGAGCTATATATGAAACTCTACAATATCTGCTTAATTCTTGGAATGAAAAATCACAATCAACAGCATTACTAATTGATCTCAGCAAAGCATTTGATTGTGTGGATCATATGCATTTAATCCAAAAACTGGAACAATACAAAATTAATGGTATAGTAAATCAACTATTAACATCCTATTTAAATAACAGACTTCAGTGCACTCAAATAACAACATTAGAAAACGGCACAGAAATATCAAAGAGATCAGAATGGAGAAAAGTAGAAGTAGGAGTACCCCAAGGATCCATTCTAGGCCCGTTACTATATATACTATACACGAATGATTTTCCACAACATATAACATATAAATCGGTCATGTTCGCAGATGATACCACCATACTTATAAAATCAGAAAATGAAGAACAATTAAATAGTGATGTAGACAATGCTTTGACACAATTAAAAAAATGGTTTGATAATAATGGACTAATCGTTAACCCAGAGAAAACACAGGCGCTAAAGCTGGGCACATACGGAAATGGAAACAAAGAACTTTTGCCTATGAATCACAATAATATTAAAATAGCTGAAAGTGTTATTTTCTTAGGATTAACGATTGATCGGAAACTAAGCTGGAAGGAACAAATTGAAAAAGTAAACAAGAAGTTAAACAAAAAATTATATCTTATACGACAACTAAGAACACTAGTTAGCGAAAATGTATTATTACAGGCGTATCATGCATTTATACATTCCATTATTAGCTATGGAATCGAATTTTGGGGTAGCACAAATAAAAACCAGCAAATATTAATAACACAAAAGAAAATTATCAGGATAATAGCAAAAATATCCAATAGAGAGAGTTGTAAACCGTATTTCAAGAAATACAAAATATTAACAGTAACGGCAATTTTTATACTAAAATGTGTAATGTTTTATAAAAAGCATAAGGACTACTTTGAAAACAGATCAAATAAACATATGCATGACACAAGAAATAAAAATGACTTGAACTATATTCAAACATCCGTATGCGCCATTCACAATAATAATCACAATATAATAGTTAAAATCTGTAATACAATACCCAAAAACATAATACAATTACCCAACAATAAACTAAAATATAAACTTAAACAAATTCTTATAGATCTTGCACCCTACAAACTGGATGATTTATATAGCAACTTTGCATAATTTTAAATTTAAAATTTTAAATATCTTAATATTATCTTATTGTATTGACTTGTTATATATCTTCTCTGAAGATCTAATTAATAAATTATTTATTATTATTATTATTATTATTATTATTATTATTATTATTAGCTGCGCTTACGAGAAATTCGACAGTATGGAGTTAGTCGCGCTTACGAAAGACTCGGCAGTATGAAGTCGGCCGCGCTAACAAGAAATTCGACAGTATGAAGTTAGTCGCGCTTACGAGAAATTCGACAGTATGGAGTTAGTCGCGCTTACGAGAAATTCGACAGTATGAAGTTGGCCGCGCTAACGAAAATTCGGCAATATGAAGGTGGCCATAAGAGGCTCAGATTGACGATGAACGAAATTCTTTTTCTTTCTGTCATCTGGAAAAAATATAATTTATTAGACGACTATAACCTCTGATTATTAGTCCAGTCAATGATCTTTTTCCCGTATAATTTTGCCAAACACCACCGATTTTCACAAAAATTTGGATTTAGGTTCTACTTACCCTCTACTTCAAAGTTGCCCCTGTACCGGGGGTTGATTTTACCCTAGGGGTGGATGTCACCTCTTCTCGGAGGTGAAAAATGTTTAATTGAAAATAGGTCCAGAAATGAATAGACTGACTTATTCTAAGCAACTTTTAATCATTTTAAATGTCTCCTAGCTGCAATAAAATCAAACGTAAATCCACATAATAGTCACACTGCCTGTATGAGCAAATACACTATAATGTCGGCAGTGTCCTGGTATTGCGACTCGGTTTTTTAAGTACTTTCGTCAAGTACTTTCGTCAAGTAGTTTCTATTTCAATTCAGTGAGCTTTACTCAAAACCGCCTTGTATATGCTTTATCAAATCACACATACTTCAATGTAATTATCCGGTTTTATGAGGGTCGTAAATCAATTAGTCATTTACAGATACAGTCATTAATAATCAGACGCCATCTTGCTCGTATAATATACACTTTGAATAGTGATATCAGAAATTAAATATATTTGGTACTGTACCAATATTCAGTGTCGTATATATTGACTTCCGGCTATATTGCGAGTGACTTATTGTTAGTGTCAAGTGAATGTTTAAGCAAACAGATCAAAGTTTGATTTTTGACGCACTTGGAGAAATTTTCTGTTACGGAAGTTGCGCACAAATATGTTGCGGAAGTTGTTTCTGAAAACGTCAAAATAGTTATTTCATAAGGTAACAAAGTAGGTTATACTAGCGACATCGGACGGAACTTCTTAAAAGCTATTAGTTTATACTTTTTTGCGCTTTTGCGTTTTTCATTGACATGTCCTGAGTTAATAACAACTTTTGACAGTTAATGATCTCAATACTTGTATTTTGTTTTTAATTATAGATTTAACAGTAGAAAACCTTTTAATAGTTAAAAAGTTATTTTATGCAGGCACTGAAAATGCTACTTTTGAAAATAGAACAAAGATAATTATAAGACCACAAACATAATCCAACCTGTGTTTAAAAATGTTTTTCCAACTATATTTATCATCTCCCTAGACATCCTATTTTATTTTAGCAATATACATCGTTAACGAAAATGTGAATATCAATTATCGCGATCAAGCCAAAGAAGTATAATTTCTGCCGCGCGTACAGGCACCACTTGGTTCCCTATCCCGCCTTTCCTATTCATCCCATCGCCTCCACACAGGCTTCGTCATCCTTCTATCTTTCCATTTTCATGAAAAAAAAATTCCCGAGATAACACTCATATGTTTTTTATTTTTCGAAATTTAAAATTGCGATACCTCGAAAACCGTTAAGGTAGCTGTTGTGGTTAGGGCAGACCGTCAGAAAATTCTTAATTTTTGTATACTTATTTAGGACATGTTAATACAATTACCCTGAAAATTTGAAGTCGATCGACCCTATATAATCCGAGATAAATGCAATTAAAAATTGGATAATTAACATTGATTGTATGCGATCTCTGTACCAGTTTCTTGTTTATAAAAAAAGAACTGTCAGAAACTTTCCAAAAACTGACAGTCTTTCAATGCATTTGTATTAAGTTTAAAAAAAATAAGAAAAAATTTTTAACCGTCTAATTATTTATAAATAATGGTTTAAAGTTCAACAATTTATAAAAAAGTATACATGCATGTGAATACTGTATGGGCTACGTTTGCGCGGGTACAGTCTTGCGTACAAATTATGGATCACTTAGCTACAAGCTAGTATACTTTTGTGGCGCGTATAATCTATAACTTTTTGACAATATTGTACCACGACAACTAGCTTAATGTGATTTCGGAAAACTTTAGATGAAACGTCAGATAGAAATACCAATAAACCACGGCGTACAAACCAAGAAGTTGTACAATAACACCGGACGTGAAAGACTACACACTTGGATTTTGTAAATTGTTTAATGCTGTAAATTTCTAGCAAAAAAATCATTTCAATTCAATTATTCTGAACTGAAATATCTCCTGCCTCTTCTTATTGTCGTTAAGGGGGTATTCTCATGTGACCACTTCGAAAAATCGACTTTTAACTTCCCGCTAAGAAAATTGAAAATTTTCAAAAATTGGGAAGTTATTGGTTTCACCCCGATTTTCGAAATTTGAGTTTTTGTCAGATCTCGACGTTTTGAGATCCTAGGAAGCTATTCTGATGATTTTTAAAATGATGTCCGTATGGCTTTGTGTGTGTATGTGTGTGTGTGTGTGTGTGTATGTAAGTAACCCTCTCATAACTTTTGAACGGGTTGACCGATCGAAACGCGGATTGCGGTATCTGAAAGGAACTTGCTGAACTTAGATTTTCTGACAATTGGAACTGATTCGGCCACGTAGATTTTGAGAAATCTCAAAAATAAAGCTTTTTGGAAAGCAGTTTTTTTTTTTAAATATTTTGAAATATTTTCGAAACTACCGTACCGATTAAATTCAAAATCTAATCAGCTCTATTCCTCATAAAATAACGTCAATAGCCGCAAACCGCATCAACATCAGTTAATCCGTTCGAGAGATATCGTCGGAGAAAACTTCTGAAAAAAAAGTTTTTTCAAAATAACTTCTCAAATTTTTGTTTGATTGATTTTTTTGTAATAAGTTACTTTTTGGTGCTTAAAAAACTGCGTCGATTTCCGCAAACGGTACCTCGATCACTTGATTCATTCAGGAGATATCGTTGAAGAAAAATTTTGAAAAAAATGGTTTTTCAAAATATCTTCTCAAATTTTTGTTAGATTGATTTTTTTGCAATAGATAATTTTTTGTGCTTAAAAAACTGCTTCGACTTCCGTAAACAGCATTTCGATCTGTTGATTCGTTCGAGAGATATCGTTGACAAAAAATTTCCAAAAAAGTGTTTTTTCAATATATCTTTCCAAATCTTTGTCAGAAATTTATAACGGCTTATAGTTTCATAGTTTCGAAAATATTTTGATAATAAAAAAAATCAGATGCTCTTTTGTTCCGAAGATCTGTCAAAAAGAAATTAGTTAGGTAGCTGACAAGCATGCTCTGATTAATTTTTAATATAAAATACCATAACCGTAAACCGTTAGCAGAAATTTTATTTTATTATAATATTTCAAATGTCAATATGTATGAAGTTGGAATAATCCTGTTGCCCAATTGGCTGGAATTTTTAAAAATAGCTTTTAACAAACAAAAGCATAAGGTCATGACAGTAAATTTGCAAATTTAAACTTTAGTGTAGCATAATTTCGTTATTTTTAAAGATATTACAAACATAATTTCGCTATTAATTTTGTAATTTTGATGACTATGATTAAGAGTAAAACAATTTGGAAACTGTCTAATTCCAAAACTAAAAACAAAAACCCCACTTCAAAAATGCAGAAAACAAGCTTACAATATGAAAAGTAGTCGGGTAACTATTATTAACATCTATTTACTCGACTACTTCTCAAATTGGAAGCTTGTTTTCTACTTTTTTGCAGTTGTGTTTTAGTTCTTAGAACTTTTATATTTGTTAAAAAAAAGTAGATTGCGTCTCTGATGTAAGTGAAAAAAAAAACTACGTATTTGATACTACACACTATGGAAGTAAAACTGGTGTAATTGTAAAAAATACAAACAAAAATAATAATAATGGACCGACCGCCGGGAATGAATTTACGACGTTTAGGTTACGAGGCAAGTGTTCTAGCTCGCCACCAACTTAGCTTAACGTTCTTTAGCCGGTTTTTATAGTATATAGTATACGTACATTGCGATACGTTCATTACATTTACAATCGCAAGAATGAATTAAATTTTACGTCATAAATTGTTAATTTGAACTGTGTTACTTCTAAGCCGACCCTGTACACAGAATGTAGAATTATTATTCGCATCTTAATAAGTTCCAATATGCTGTGAAATACGACTATGATCAATAGTCATGTAATTCAAATATTCAGACGTCCAACTAGGGATGTCGAAAAAATATCTATATATCGATATTTTTTATTTGATATATCGATATTTTTGGGTGATATTTAATATTTCGATATATCGATATAAAATTCCGAGTATCGAAAACCGATATTTTTTTCCAGTAGCAACACTTGTATGTAGGTACTATCGCGACTGACTATGGCCGTTTAATTATTCCGACAAATCGAAAACTTCACTGAAAAAGAAACATGTGTTTTTACAAAATAATGTTTTTGGAACACTTTTAAGTGCGTTTCAAAAACAACAACAATGAATAAAGCACATATCAAACACGTTTCTTTTTTACCGGATTTTTGGAATTTTCGGAATAATAAACAGTCGAAATGTCTATTCATGCAATATTTCACTTCATTTCTACAACATTTAGAATATTTTTAATTATTTCGATTTACACCACAATTCATGCTGTACCAACAATTTTCTGTCGAATGTCACCTCTGGCACGCATCTCATAGGTTCACCATCCCTGGCTTTATTAATTGTTCGATTAATCTCTACAATTATCTGCTCCTAAATGTATTAGACATTTAATTAATAAACAAAAAAAAATCTTATCGTTGCTTGTGATTTCAGATAAATATTTATTAGTTGATTTAATAGAAATAATGTCCGTTAATTGCTATTAGTATATATTTTTGTTTTATGGCAATTATAATTTATATCAAAGAGGCAAATAATAATGCATAATATAATATTTATCATTATTAACATTTTTGGAAAGGCTATAATATCATAATTATTAATAGTTAAGAGAAAGTTTGGTTGAAGAACAATTTAAAAACAAGCTTTACTGATTTTCGCTAGTGACCAGCGTTTCTAAAAATGTATTTTCATCAAGGAATGGATAATTAGAAAACTAAATTAATAATTTATAATCAAATATACATTAAACATTAAATATAAAAAATGTGGTTAAGTAAGGACAGTAATTAGAACACAATTAGTAGAATATAGCTAATTATCTGTTTAAATGGTTTAAAACTTGAAGTAAAATAATTTATATACAGACGTTTCAGAAAATGTAGTGGTCAATAAATTATATGTTAAAAAAATACAGACGTTAAACAAATAATACGTGTGATATTTAGACGCTGATGACCTTAGCTGTTGAGCGTCTATAATCTACATTTCTTCTTCAACGTGTGATATCTGTTTATATATTGGATAAAAATATGGTAGATGATTTATCCCTGTTTCAAAGTAAGTTGACGTTAGTTGATGTTTATTACTGTCAAAGTGGTTTATGCCAACAAAAGTTTGTATGATGTATAAAATTTGTTCAATGGATGGCAAATAATTAAAAAGTAAATCAGTTTCGGTAAAAACAAGTTTAAATTTGTGTTTATTTTTCAAACTTATTTATTTACTAAATATAATCGTGGAACTGAATCTCAAACCAGCATCAATAAAAGTTTAAAAGTCAACACAGTTAAATAAAGTTCCTATACAGAGACGCAAATTTAAACATAATAAAATTATAAATTTCATTTAATGAACGTATAATCAACATAATTTCGATTGGAATAAATTCAATTTATAACCCGAATTAAATTTTGGTACAGCAGTATCGCTTCAATGCCATTTTTGTGAATATGTAGATTTTAAAAGTTCAATCAATTCTCTCAGCAAAGTTAAATTTTACATGTTTGATTCATTTTTACAAGCTTTTATTGAACTTGCAAAATAAAATAACGACCTCGTGCTGAGTTGTAGATAAATTCATAGTTTAGGTTATTTATGACAGCCAGTTGTATCATTCGTGTTTTGTATTTTTCGACAAAATGGAAAAAGAGCAGTATGGACCCGTAATTCATTTTTTATACGAATATCTCACCGTGGTCACAGATGGTGAAGGGACCCCATAGACAGCACCCAACTTCAGTTTAATTTCTTCGCATGTTTTTTAAAAAACGAATTACGGATCGATATTACTCTTTTTCCATTCTGTCGAAAAACACAAAACACGAATGATACAACTGGCTGTCAAAAGTAACCTAGCCTATGGATTTATCTACAATTCAGTACGAGGTCGTTTAAAAGTCTGCAGTACACGATGGTAAAGTCAATTTCACTCGTCAACGCAATCTGTCGTTAAACACGGGTACTTATTGATCAACCCTCCTAGTACTAACATTCTTCATTTGTAGAATTGATTGGACCATGTCGTAACGTAGGTAAATGTGGTGGGAGCGCAGTTATGAAACATTGCACCTCCACCATATCCTTTTCATAAAGTTAATTCGTAACTTTGTTAATGTTGGAGACAAGACTTTGTTTAAATACCTAAACGCTTATGTAGTGTTTTTAAACGCAGCTATATAATAAGAATAATAATAATAATATATTTTTACCCATAAAAACACTGTAAAAACAGGAAGGTTCGTCGTTGTTACATAATTTGGTAAATACATTAAATATAATAAAACTATTTAAAAAAAATAAATAAATAAGAAAATAAAAATTTTAAAATTTAAAAAAAAGAAAAATTCATAGTCATTGTCATTGCAACATATACTCATTAATGGAGTAGAAAGATTTAGAAATAAGAAAGGATTTGACAGCTCGCTTGAAGCTATTTATATTTTTAATATTTTTTAGGGAGATAGGCAGCTTATTATAAAAACAAACACAGTTGTAGTACACACCACTTTGATACAGTGTTAGTCTGGGCTGAGGAACTCGTAATAAAGAACTGTGCCTCGTATTGCAGGTATGAATATCACTATTACTAGAAAATAATTCTTTATTTTTCATAATAAAACAAATCCATTCATAAATGTAGAGACAGGGCAAGGTTAAGATATTCAGAGACTTGAAGAGTTCTTTACAAGATGTGGTTGGTGTAGAATTTGTTATTATTCTAACAGCTCTTTTTTGTATGACAAAAATTCTCTGTAGTGAAGAAGACTTTCCCCAAAAAATTATGCCATAAGAGCAGATTGATTGGAAGTGAGAATAATAAATAGTTTTAAGGACCTCAAGATTATTGAGCATTATACGAAATTGCCATAGTAACATGTTTTGTTCAATTTTTTACTAGTTTCAGTAGTGTGTTGCTCCCAGGTTAAAGTGTCAGAAATTGTAAGACCTAGAAACTTGGTGTAAGAAGCGGTTTTTATGGATACTCCATTTAACGGGATATAATAGGAATGATCTAGTTCTTTGACATTGGAATGAAAATTCATTAACACAGTTTTATTGATATTAAGCAACAAGCCGTTTTGTTTACACCAGTCTTGCATTTCCACGGTACCAAATATAAGCGAGGGAACAATGTTTTCTATATTTTTAGTCGAAATCTATAGACTGGTATCGTCAGCATACATTGTGATATTGCAGTTTGTCAAGTTGAGAGGCAGGTCATTAATGAAAATAATAAAAAGTAAAGGGCCTAGTATGGATCCCTGAGGAACTCCACATTTATTAGAAATAGAATATTTGAGCGAGACATATTGTTGTCTATTAGATAAGTAGGATCTGATTAGATTGTTAGCGACACCTCTTATATCGACTTTATTTGGTTTATACAGAAGGAGTTCATGGTTTATGCAATCAAAAGCTTTGGATAAGTCATAGAATAATCCAATTGTTGATTTTTTTTTAAATCTACCGATTGATATATTTCATTTATAAAATTAAAAATTGCTGTGGATGTGGATTTGCCTTCTCTAAAACCATGCTGGGATGACGATAAAATATTAAAGTGTCCAAAAAACTTCGTAAATCTTGAATATATTACTTGTTCAATTAATTTAGAGAATACAGATTGTAGAGATATAGCGCGATAATTATTTAATTCGTCTTGAGATCCTTTCTTATGGACTGGAATAGCCTTAGATGTTTTTAGTTGTTCAGGAAACACACCATTTAATAATATTAAATTTATAATGTGCATTAAGGGATCAATTAAAATTTCAAAAGAAAACTTAAATAGTGACCTAGGAAAATTATCATCCCCGCTTGAATTTTTTTGACTGCATTTTGACATATAGATTATGAATTCCTCACGTGTTACTGGATATAAAAAGATTGCCTCGGAGATATTATTAATTTTCTTTGTATACTGACCTCGACTAAAAGAAAATGCATCTGTCAGTTTGGATATTTCATTTATGAAAAAGTTATTAAAAAGCTCGGCAACTTCAGATGGATTATCTACTAGTTTTTGTTTGTAGGTTTATAGAAATGTTTGTGCTGTTTTTATTTTTTTTTTTGGAGGCAGTATTTGCATTAATAATTTGTCATGTGGTTTTCGAAACACTATTAGATTGAGGAAGTGTCGCAGTAATACAACTGCCTGTTTAGTAATATCTGCTTATTATACTTAGATCTTAAATGTCGTTTTATCCATAAACTTGGATTGTTTGTCATTTTAGCATCATTAAAAGCTTCAAGCATACCTATTCTTTTTTAATTTCAAGGTATCGAAAGTAATCCATTTAACTTTTAAATGATTATTAATGAGTGGAATCAATTGCAATGGAAATGCTAAAAAACAATATATAACAGCTTCATAAAACATATTAAAAGGCGAATTTGTGTGTGTATTACAATGGTTAAAACAAAAAAAGATAATGGAGCATCGGCATATTTCAAATACGCTCCTCGTTTTTATTTTAGCTTATTAAAAACCCCAGATTATTTTCTAGTTTTTGGTACAGCTGATTTAAAATAAAACTGTTTAGCTTAAAAGTTTTTTTACCTATTTTATTTTTATGTTTTTAGTGTATTTTATTCAAAACGCTATTTGCAGTCGGAGGAAAGCCGGTTAATCAGGCCCTGATTAACCATTAGGCTAATTAGGCTGCAGCCTAGGGCGCGAGGATCGGGGGGGGGGCTAAAATAGCGTAGTACTACTCTACTCACTTACTACTTTTTAGGCCGTCCGTAACACACCTGGCGGGGGCGCGTCCTCATAATTAACCTAGGACGGTCAGAACTCTTGATCAGTCGCTGCGGTTAATGGGGAGTGGGTGAAAATTCAAAATTGCTATTTGCACCCGGACGAAGCCCGACCAGATCAAGACTATCGATAGTCACAACCCCAAATTTTATTCATTCATTACCAAAATATGCCATTGCCTTCGTAACTACATTATGTGTACACAATTACAATTCAATGTGTTAACGGTAGGAAGGTAAAAATTAAAAAAGCGAGATTTGCACCCGGACAAAACTCCGGGCCGGACGTCAGTTATCATAATATTGTATTTTTATTGTATTGTCATCAGAACTAAAGGTGTCTTTTAATGTGTTTAGTGTTCGAGTTTTGTTTTGAATTTCGTCGCGACATTCTTGCGTGATTTGTGTACATTCTTTTAGAGAATTCTGTTCTGCATTCATTAACGTGACATTCGTCACGGATTTGTGGAATTCTTTTTAGAATTCGTTGACGTGGCATTAGTCACATACTTATGGATTTCTTTCGGGGAATTATTTCTGCTGGCGTGGTTCTATTCACGTGTGTTGTAGTTATTGATTTTTAGTCTGGTAGTGGCTCGGCTTATGGTCATGCGTTCTTGGGGTTTGTGTCCTTATTTATTTATTTACTTTTTGTTTTACGCGTATTGTTTGGTTGAGTTCTTTTTTATTTCACCCATTTATTTTTTTATCTTGATTTGTTGAAGGAGATTAGGCTGCACTTTTTTTGGTGCATTGAAACCTGGACCATTTGAGTTAGCCTCGCCCAGTTAGCGTCCTGACGCCCTTTACAACCTGTCGGTTATAAACTGGTGCGAGTTTTAACATATCAAAAGACACGTCTGATTCCCTAGTTAGTTTTGGTCATTTGTTGTTTAAGTGGTTGGAAGTCGAATTTTTATTTTACGTTTTAAGGCTGTCGGAACGCTCTGAATTTAAGCCAAAAATAGAGCTTGGGCTGTTAACTGATTATAGACCTATTCGTCAACATTCTGCAAAAATTCTTTCTCTATAAGGAAGATAAAGGACAAATCTAGGTCTCTAATGGACTACTTTTGTAATTTATGTACGATTGATTAGAAAAAATTTGACAATTATTGTGCTAAAAAACACTCGCGTTCAATGTCATACTATGACCTTATTCGTACTTATTTCACAAAACTGTTCCATCGCAAACCTAAAGTGACTCTTCCTTTTTCGGAAAAGTTTTTTAAATCTTCAAAATATTTCCAAAAATTAGAGTAATCAATTAACAGCGGCACCCTTGCAAAAAAATTTTTTAGCCTCGTAGTTGGCACCAGCCAAAAATTGAAACGTACGGATAATTTAAGAACGAGACAGAGCTAAAGAAGTTCACACCCACGATATGTCTTTTACCTACCTCGCCCCTTTCTGCTGGGTTACAGCACAAACAAAATTCAGAGTTCTGTTTGCGTTTTTGCTATTTCACATGCGATTGGCAAGGGTGACAGGTTGGAGGAGGAGTTTTCCTGCACCAATAGTCATTTACGGCTATCCACGCCTGCGCCGCTGAGTAAAGCTAGTCGATGGCAGCATTGTCGACAGGTTAATGTTGGCTGTTCTAAACTCTTTTTAGCTTCGGCTAATTAACCATCACAAAACAAACCGGTTAAAAGTGAATTCAAACGTTAGGTATAAAATAATATTGACAATATAATTAAAAAAATTTGGGATCCCTTAGTCAACCAAATTAAATATAAAAGCAACTTAACTCGTAGTCTAAATTTAATTAAAGAATATGATTAGTTATTTAGACAGCCCTGTCTAAATTCTGGTACGTTGGTCTTATTCTGCTTGCAACAAAATACGCAGCAATGATAGAACAGACAGTAGGTTTTTTTATTTGGAAAGGAACTTTTTTCAAAAAAGGCCGCGGACTAGGCTTAATAAAATTTGACTTAAAGTGCAAATTCCTATTATCTAAATTTTTAGACTCGACACGCACAGTTTTATTTTAATATGTTTATGTATATGTATTTTTTTAAAATATCTTATGTAATAATATTATTAATTCAACATATTTAGTATTTTTACAAATATAACCTGGTTTTTTACAGATCTGGCAGATAAAAAAATTGTGGAAAACTGTTTTTTCGCGTCCAATATAAGACAAGCGCCATGTATTCTAAGGAAAACTCTTATATCTTTCAAACCAATATAGACAATGATTGCTAAACAAATCTATCTTAGACTGCAGAAGCCATTCGTAGCACAAATTCAACAGGTCTACGTTAACAAGTCCTGGAGACGTATTAAAAAAGAACATAACGCGCCCTTTCTTAGCTAGCGATATACAATGTATGTTATATCTCAATATAAACGATAACCCGCCCACTTATTACAAAATGTTTAGATATAATTTAAAAACATCTCCGTATTGTAAGATTTGCAACCTCGAAGATACGATCGGTCATCTGTGTAAAACAAATTTGGACATATTATAATACCTATATGAAACATAAACTTTCTAATATCTCCGAGATTGTAAATTTCACCAACGAAAATTTACTATTTATTAGCTTCTAGAGCGACTGCAAAAAATTAAATAATTTTTTGATTTAGTACGTTGCTAGCACAATTGATTTTAATTACAAAAATTATCTGAATACAAACCTCGACTCTTATAATATAAATTATACATAATTAACGAAAAAAATTCTATTGTTAAAAATGCAGAAATGACTATTTGTTTGTTGAATTTGAAAATTATCGTACAATGTTTTATTGCGTTACGGCAGGTAAAACATGAATTATGTGTAACGATATTCTGTTAAAACATGTGCTCAGAGAAATACCATTTTATTATTGTTATTTTAATACCTATTAGCAATAGTCAATATTGAACTACTTCAAATTTATACATGTACATAATGGACCTACCCTTATTTCCGTTTATTAAAATGAAACAAACTTTTAGGTTAAAAAAATGTGCCCCTTATAAATGTTTTAGCTTGAATCAATTGTCTCCTTATAACAATTTTTAATTTATTATTTGTGGGTTTTTTATTCTAACCAGTAAATATTATAGTAGGGTGAATATTAATGGCAATTCAAATTATTAATGTATTTTCCATATTTGATATTATAATGATTCTGAACTCTACTTATGACAATCTTTTCATTACGGTTCATAATAACATTCGATCACTTAGTTCTGGATTTGGTGATTTTAAAACTTATGTTCTAGATAATGACTTTTAAAGAATTGATAGAAACTTGGCTAACAGATAGTCATGACCAGTCCTGGATTTACGGGGCGGCAAAATTCGGAGGCTGAGAAAAAAATTCTACGCGTTATCGAAAATGCTTTTAAAAGTGTAATTGTGTTGAAAACATCTTCAAATTATAATAAATAAAATTATTTTTTTCATTATAAAGAGTATGTTCAAAATTATAAACAATGTAATTTCGTCAACAAAATTATGAAAAAATTTCCAGTGTGTCAAATTTTATAAATTGTCCACTGCAAAATTTCCAGATCACTATTTCCCACATTCTCAAACAGCATACTGGTTGCAGTCCGATTCGCAATTGAGTAAACGTTCTCTCTATATTAAAATAACTTTTCTTCTATGTATAAATGAGTCGTTTTATTTATTTAAAATTTGTATATCGAAAGTTTATCCATTTTATGCAAAATTTCGGTGTTATAATTATTTAATGATTTAAATTTCAAGTACTTATTATGTAATGATTATACAAGTTAAAATAGTACATTTTAACTGATGTACAATGTCAAATGAGTATTAAAAAGTCTAAGAATTCAGTTGTTTTGAACTACGGAATAAATATAATTTATAATTTAACCCTCCGGCGGGCGCGCTATCTGCACTGTATGCCGCTTTTTCACTAATTTAAAGATTTCGCAAATATTATTGGTTAAATCTCTTTGTTCGTCTCGTTATGCTCAAATGAGTATATTAGGCACATTACTACGCACAATTCACGGCAGTTTATGATTTGTTTAGTTGCCAGTGAGGCGCTAAACTTGTAGGTGTTGAGTTGACGGCATTCCGTGCCGCAGCGCGCCCGATCATGTAAGTAAAATTAGTTTTGGTTTTTATCGAGTTGCAATTTTTTTTATACAGTACGATAAATATAAAATTTAATTTTTCATTTTAGGGATAAGAGATATTCAAAAAAATATTTAACGGCCGCAGAATTACAAGAACTAGTAGACCATTTGTCAGATATCGAGGACGTAGTAGACTTTAGCGATGAAGAGGAAGGCGATGCTGAAAAAATTGACCTAGATGACTATGACAGTGAATCAGAACAATCCGGAGACGAAGATTTCCAAAATCAGGAGTTTATGGAAATACAAGAGTGTGATTACCAGTTTTACCTTGCCAAAGACGAAGAAAATATTTGGAAGAGTACTCCAGCAACATCAGGTAAAACCAAAGCCAAAAATATAATAAAAGTGTTGCCTGGATCCAAAGGTTCAGCGAAAAATATCTCGACCAAATTGGAATCATTTTTTGCTTTTATAACTACGGATATGATTGACCATATAGTTTCCTGTACCAATATCTATATTGAAAACAGAAAAGCTAAATTTCCATACCAGAGAGAAAGGGACTGTAAATTAACGTCCCGTAGTGAAATTCAGGCTTTATTTGGAGCCCTTTTTTTAATTGCAGTAAAAAAAGGAAACCATGTGAACGCTTTGGAATTGTGGTCCAATGATGGGACCGGAATGCTAATATTGAGAGTTCTTTTTAGTTACAAGAGATTTCTTTTTCTTCTTCGTGCTCTTCGCTTTGACAGTATTCTAACTAGGAAAGATCGTGAGAAGACTGACAAATTAGCTGCCATAAGGTCGATTTACACGCTTTTTGTTACTAATTGCAAGGATAATTATAGTTTGGGAGAATTTGTCACTATAGATGAAATGCTTCATCCGTTTCGAAGTCGATGCGGCTTTGTTCAGTACATGCCACAAAAACCAGCTAAATATGGTATAAAAATATATGCGCTTTGCGACAGCAGGACGTATTATACCTGGAACTTCGAAATATACTGTGGAGCACAATTTGATGGCCCTTACAAGACGTCTAATAAGCCATTCGATATTCGATATTGTACAGAGATTGGTAGACCCTATCAAAAAGTCCAATAGAAATCTAACCACCGATAACTATTATACTAGCTATCCATTAGCCGAATATCTCCTTCAAAATGGACTAACGCTAATTGGTACAATGAAAAAAAACAAAAAAGAAATTCCACCCGATTTTTTACCAAATAAGTCACGCCAAGTAGGATCCACTCTATTCGGGTTTCAAGATAACATGACTCTAGTCTCATATGTGAGCAAAAAGAATAAGGCTGTAATTTTATTGTCAACTATGCACGATGCAGGTGAAATTGACGAGACCACTGAAAAGCCACAAATCATTTTGGATTATAATAGAACAAAATGTGGCGTTGATACAGTTGACCAGAAATGTGCATCATACACAACACAAAGAATAACTAGAAGATGGCCTCTTGCAATTTTTTTTCGGATGCTTGATATTGCCGGAATCAATTCTGAAATTATATACAATAATACTAAGCCTTTAGCTGATCCTCCTAGAAGACGTATTTTCCTAACTGAATTAGCTTTTGAGCTGTTTGAGGATCATCTTAAAGATCGAGCTAAAATATCAACGCTTCCCAAGGATATAACAGCCTTTCTTTCAAAATATCGTCTAGTGCCTGAGGAAGCAGTTATTCGAAATCCTAATGGACGTTGCCATGTTTGCAGTTCTAAAAAGAACAATAGAACCACAGTAACATGTAGTTTATGCAAAAATTTTGTTTGTAGGGGACACAGCACTAAGTCTGTTACCTGCCAAAATTGTTTGCCTACTCAAGTGGAGGAGGAGGAAGAAGATTAGAAATCAATATTATTTTTTTGATTTTGTTAAAAATAAGATTTATTTTGTTAGAATTACGTTTTATTTACATTTCATTTTTTTACTTTTGAGAAATTAGCATTAAGGATTTCATTTAAGTTTGTTAGAATTACGATTATTTTTATAAATTTTATTAGAAAATAAATTTGGCTGTTTTGAATGATTAATCCGTACCTTTTTCTGCTTGCGGCATGCAGTGCCGCCGCGCGCCCGCTGTTGTAATTTAGAAAAGCGCGCCCGCCCTAGGGTTAAATAAATTATCGTTGAATTAATTTATGAACCTTTACAACATTTCTGGCGACGAGGATGTCCGTTCAAGACAACGAGGCAGGCGCGGCAGCAACTACAACGTGTTACGTACCTTCAAGTTTTACAATAGAATTTTTGGACCAAAAAACTCAAAAATTCGATCGCTGGTTGCAAAGATTAGAAGTAGCTTTTGAGATATTTCAAATCAGAGAAAGCGACGTGAAGAAAAACTATTTGCTACATTATATTGGAATCAACGGTTTTGAAATAGTATGTGACGCAATATCACCAGAACAGCCGAAATATAAAAGTTATAATCAAATAGTAACAGTACTTAGAGCATTTTACGATCCTAAACCAGTGGAAATCGCAGAATATTATAAATACCATCACAGAATACAACAAGATGGAGAAAGTGTTAGAGAATTTTTAGCCGAATTACGAAAGATGGCGACACATTGCGATTTTGGAAATTACCTGAAAACAGCACTGCGTAATCAGTTTGTGTGCGGTTTACGTAATGATAAAATTAGACATCGTCTTTTGGAATCTACAGATCTAACATTGGAAAAAGCAGTGGAAATCGCATACAGTCTAGAAAATAGTTTTAAGGACGCTAATCAGTTTCAAGCAGTAAATAGCGTGATGTGGAAAAGGAAAAATACCAGCAGCGGTACAAGCGAAAGAAATAATCGTTATACAGGGCAAAACTCAAATAAAAACGAAACTGCAAGTAATAATACTTGAAGTGATTCTTCACAACAAAGGGTAAATTGTTACCGATGTGGCGGCACTCATTATGCTACAAATTGCAAATAAAACATCTAAATGCGGGTATTGCAAAAAGATTGGCCATACAGAAGGTGTGCTTTAAGGTTAAAAACAAAAATGTGAACGCGGTTGAAAAGCAAGATGAATGTCAAAAGCAAGATGAATCAGAACATGTCGCTTATGTATATATATATATATATATATATATATATATATATATATCAGGCAACGTACGAGATAAAATATTAATTAATGTACAGATAAATAAAAATATACAAATTCAAATGGAGTTCGACAGTGGATCAGCTGTATCCGTGATAAATAAATATGATTTTAAGAAATATTTTCCAAACGCAGAATTGAAACCTACTGAAATTAAATTCAGTACTTACTGTAATACCGCTCTACATGTCCTAGGGTTTATAGTGGTATCGGTGACTTTGCAAGGAAACACATAATATGAAAATTTAAAATTGTACGTCGTCGAGGCAAATAAGCATCCGTTGTTCGGTTGAGAGTGGATATTATCTACAAAGGTGGACTGGACAACATTCTTCAACGAACAGCAAATTCATGAAATATTTGACAATGAGCTAAAATCTAATGAAACTTCCGAAAATATTCAATCGAAATTAAATACCTACGTTAATCGAAAAATATCGAGAATTACAGGGAGAAGATGCAGACTTAAAGGGAGATCCTGTTACACTAAAATTAAAAGAAAATGCGAGACCGGTGTTCATTAAAGCACGTACCGTACCGTTTTCATTAAAAGAAGCGATAGAGGATGAAATAAAACAAATGGAGAAGAAAGGAATATTAGTCAAGGTAGAAAATAGCCAGTGGGCTACGCCAATCGTACCGGTGGTCAAGGAAACAGGCAAAATAAGGTTGTGTGGAGATTTCAAGATAACATTGAATCCGCAGTTGGAGATAGAAGAACATCCACTTCCGACAACCGACGAATTATTTTCAAACCTGAGCGGTGGAAAAAAATTTACAAAAATAGATCTCCGACGTGCCTACCTACAGTGGAAAGTTAACGAAGAAGACCAGGACAAATTAACATTAAGTACGCACAAAGGTCTCTATAAATGCACGCGGTTGATGTTTAGATTATCGATCGCTCCAGCCAAATGGCAAAGAAAAATTGAGACAATCCTACAAGGCATAGAGGGCGTGGTAATTTTTATTGACGACATTTACATTACAGATCCAAACGAGAAATACATTTAAAACGTTTAGAGATGGTGTTTCAGAGTTTACGAGAAAATGGACTGCGAATAAATATTGCCAAGTCCAAATTTATGATGTATGAAGTAGAATATTGTGGTTTTAAAATAGATAAAAATGGAATACATAAATGCAGTTCGAAGATAGCTACAATTCAGAAAGCTCCAAGACCTACCAATTACACAGAACTTAAATCCTTTTTAGGGTTAATAAATTACTACGGACGTTTTTTTTGAAAACTTGAGTACTGTATTAGAACCATTACATGCATTATTGCGAAACAAAAACCCATGGAATTGGACAAACGAATGTGACCGAGCATTTAAAATATTAAAAAACAAAATATCTTCAGACGATTTTTTGGTACACTATTCCAAGGATTTGCCGTTGGTACTGGCTGTGGACGCATCACCAGTGGGCGTCTCTGCCGTTATTAGTCATATATTCGAAAATGACGAAGAAAGACCAATACAATTTGCTTCTCAGACCTTAACTGAAACTCAAAAAAAGTGGTCTCAGTTAGACAAGGAGGCATATGCGGTGATTTATGGTGTGAAAAAATTTTATAAATTCTTATATGGTCGTAAATTTACACTGTATACTGATCACAAGCCTCTTACTCAAATTTTTTCACCAACGAAGGCAATTCCACACATGTCTGCTATGCGAATGCAACATTATGCAATTTTTCTACAAGCATTCAATTATGACATTAAATATAAACGATCGGAAAATAATGCTAACGCCGATGCGTTTTCCAGACTTCCTATTAGAGATGAAGAGCAAGTTCACTTGGAAGAATCTGATCTTCACGAGTTACATCAGATTGAAACACTACCAATCACAGTCGAAGAATTGGCAAAGGCTACGGCAGCTGATGCAAAATTGAAACTGTTACTGCAAGCGTTAAGAACAGGAGAAGAAATACCTCCACAAATACGTTTTGGATACAATACATTTGACTTTTCAATTCAAAGAGGCGTATTATTAAAAGGACAGCGTGTGATCATTCCGGATATTCTGAAGAATAAGATTTTAGAAGAGCTACATTACGCTCATTTTGGAATTAGCAGAATGAAGGCGCTGGCTCGCAGTTTTTGTTGGTGGGATGGAATTGACGCCGACATAGAAACCAGGGTCAGTAACTGTATCTCATGCAGCAAACAAAAGAAAGATCCACCAAAAATTGTGACGCACCATTGGATGCCACCATCAAAACCATTTGAACGCGTGCATGTGGACTTTGCAGGTCCGTATCAGGGAATAGATTTTTTAATATTTGTCGATGCGTTCTCGAAATGACCGGAGGTGCATATACTAAAAAACATTACGACAGAAAATACAATAAATTGTCTACGTAAAATATTCGCGACATTCGAGTTAGTGAACACCTTAGTATCCGACAACGGAAGTCAGACCAATTTAAAAAATTTGTGAAAACAAATGGTATCCAGCACAAATTTTCCGCCCCGTACCACTCAGCGACAAACGGACTAGCGGAGAGATTCGTGCAAACACTCAAACATAAATTGAAATCATTAAACTGTAACCGCGAGAGCACTGAGTTTAATGTAATTCAAATTTCGATTCATTATAGAATCACACCACATCCAGTTACAAAATTGTCACCGAGCGAAATATTATTTACTTACCCTGCACAAAATCGATTCAACATTATGTTACCCAATCCGATATATAAAAACAAGTATCGGTCTGATGAGCGACAAGTGGAAAAAAAGTTCTTCGGAGAAGGAGATCGAGTATCGGTGAGAAATTATAATTCTGAAGATCGATGGAATTTCGGTACTGTGATGAACAGAGACGGCGATCTACATTATGAAATAAAACTAGACGACGGTCGTGTATGGCGACGCCACAGTGATTAGATGCGCAAGATAGGGAGCAAAGTCATGGAGGCAACCGTAGATCCAGACCTTCTTCAGCCAGCATCCAATCAGCCCGACAACAACCCAAGTATCGAACAAAATCAAAGTCAACTCGAAAAAGCAACAATGGGTTCCCCAACGGTTCAGCCGGATCTGAGACGCAGCTCCAGGATCAGGAAACCTGTCCAGAGATTAACCTACTAATCTTATAAATTAATTTCATAATTAATGGTTTAAATTTTCACCTACAATTTTTGTTTTGTAATTAATAATAATGTAAACATTTGATTTGTTTTTTGCTCGTTCTCATAAGAAGGGAAGAGATGTTATAATTATTTAATGATTAAAATTTCAAGTACCTTTTATGTAATGATTACATAAGTTAAAATAGTACATTTTAACTGATGTACAATGTAAAACCAATCTGTATTGAAAAACCAAAGAATTCAGTTGTTTTGAACTACGGAATAAATATAATTTATAATTTAAATAAATTATCGTTGAAATAATTTATGAGCCTTCACAACAGTCAATTTGTCGGATATGCAACTACGGCGTCAGATCTCAATTCTGTCGGAGAAAAAAATTATTTAGTCGTTGTTCGCGGAATTAAAAATCGATGGAAGCAAATAATCGGGTGCCATGTAACGTGTACGGCAGCAATTGATGCCCAAATACTGAGAGACTTTACGAAAGAATGTATCTCAGCTGTTGTTCTATCTTGTTGTTCTATCGCTATCATCAGAGTTAGACAGCAGGAACAGAAGCTTATGGACGTCCTTAAACATCCACGCTTCTAGAATAGGACACCGTAGAAATTCTTTTATTTTTAATAGTCATCAGATATATGTCCACCCAGACCCATGTCATTTGCTGAAAAATTTGAAATGTGCTGTGCTTAGGCAAACGCTGTATTTACCCAAAGAGTTTGTAGAAACGGAACAACTTCCCACAAATGAAGTTAATGGAACTTATGGGAAACAGCTGTGGGAGCATGATATGTCAAATGGTTGCGAAAAACGATTGCTGCATCATCTTCGGAGGGAAGATATGGACCCTACGAATTTAAATAAAATGAATGTTGGCGCAGCCGTTCGATTTTTCTCGCCGAAAACTTAGAGTGCATTGAAAACTGCAATCGAAAATAAGGTATTGCCTGAGAGTACTCTAACGACTGCCCACTTTATTCTGGTAATACACGAATGGTTTTCAATTATGTCCTCCAAAGTCAGAAAGACCGCGATCACTTCACGCAATTGCGACCGTAAGTATATCTTCCTTCACACAATTATTGACTTGTTCCAAAACGCCATTTTCGGTAGCGGTTGGAAGCCACTTAATTACGGTTCCGTTCTGTCCACTTTGTCATTTTGCGATACTGCTGAATTTCTCATGAAAAATGACTTCCATTTTGTGGTAGGGCACCGCTTCTGTCAAGACGCAACTGAAAACATTTTCTCGACGATACGAAATAAAGCAGGATCTTTGCACACTGCGCTTGAGGCTTTGAGAGCAATTAGATTTATTACTATATCGCAATTTGTATCTGATGTAAAGCGAAGCACTTATGTGAGTGACTCTGACGTTTTTTTGTAAAATTTTTGTAAAGAAAAAAAAATCGTCTAGTGCAATGTTGCCTACTTCCTTGAGTGTGTCTCTTGATGTTTCAGCTGAAAATACTACGACCTCGCAAATCGAAGTCTATGTGCAGACTTTCTCTCAGGAAGATTTTTGCGAAATGATGAACCAATACGATGCAAACAGTACCTACTTTTTTCATTGCTGGAAGCACAACAAACGCTGTGCGAATGCACGTTTGTAACAATTGCTTGAACTTTTTAAGTGCCAACAATTTGCCAAATACGGCTTTCATAAAGAAAGCCAAGTCGTACACGACAGGAGTAAATCGATGTGGTTTGAAAGAACCTTGCGTTGAAGTACTGTCTGTGATATTTCACTGTGAATACTATTTCACCATTTTTAAAAATAACATTGTAAAAAACGGAAATTCTGATTTGGTGAAATGTTTAGTGAACAATATTGATATATTTTTTCCGGAATGCTGCAATATGAAAGGGAAAATTATCCGGCATTTTTTTAACGTCCGTTCTTACTGTTTGAAAAACTTCATCGAAAATAGCAAATTTCGCAAAATAGTTTATGGAACGGCGTCAGCAAAGAAAAAAAAATTGAAATGCTTTTCCATAATGTATTTTATTTAATGTGTATCCTTTTTTTATAATAAATAATACAACTTGTATCCAATATTTTTTATTTTATTTGTTTCGTATTTCAGCTGATAAAATTGAAGTGTTGTTGCCAAAGGCAGATTTCTTTTCTGACATTTCCGCATTTATTTAATAGCCTGTAAAAAAAAACAATAGTCATTACAACTAACAAATAATTCTTCTATTCTGCATAGTAGTGATGAAAAATAAAAAAACCCGGGTCGCAGTGCCAAAACCCTGCCGACAATATAGTGTATTTGCTTGTATAGGGCCGTGTGGTTTTATACTTTTATTATGTGAAATTAAGTTTGTTTCTGGGCAAAATAAAAAATTTAACCCCTTAATACACCCCTTAAAATAACATTTTTTTCTTAATTGTAATATTATTATCAATCTAACGTCTACACCGAATTAAATACACTCTTCAATAAATAAGTCACTATCTGCAAACTAGTGTTTTCATAAAATTTGTAAATCCGGTCCTGTCGGGCCGATTTTATTAAAATTGTGGGGACACTTTTTAATCACTACCGGAGGGTTAAATTTCAATTTTGAAACGATTCGGAGAATTTTTTCGGTATTTTGGGGCCTAAAAACAGTTTTCAACCCCTAAAAACTACCCTTAAAATAGCCCGATTAGGCCCATTTTAAATAGGCTTCTTGCGGTGATGGGTTTCAACACGTGGTCCAAATTTCGTTGAAATCAATTAACTCTTTCGAAAGTTATCGCGCGTACACATATATATATATATATATATATATATATATATATAAATATATATATATATATATATACATATATATATAAACATTTTTAAAAATGGTGCCAATGTGTTTAGGAGGTTATGAAACGTCGAGAAATTTTGGTCCGACCCCTAGGTCCCGCCATCCGACCGACGCCAATAGTGTATGTTGCCATATGGCAAATACACTAATAATTACCGCAATTTTTTCTGTCAACTTTTATATAGCTGTCACATTGATATTCCCACTTTAAAGCACTTTTGCGTACGGGTAAACGCGTACAAACAACAGCAGGACCTTTAAAAAATCTTGACAAACATTCAAATCATTTTTCTTTTATGAAATATAATTTATCTGTTAACTTTAGTCATATGTTGTCGTACTATGCGCGATAAGCAAGGACCCAATAGTGCCTTGCATACGCACGAGTTATCTATGGTATTTTTTCACGTGCCTCCTGTAAAACAACTGTTTATGTATCATTTTCAAAATTTTTGACAGTTAACTTTTGAACAAATGTCACTTCAAATAGTAGATTATAAAAATACAACTGATAGACAGAGCGTGATTTATTACGAAATTAGTATAGCCCGACCAGTTTTATTTTTAACCGACTTCAAAAAAAAAGGAGGAGGGGTTCTCATTGGGTTGTATTTTTTTGTATGTTTGTTGCGCGATTACTGCGCCAATTATGAACCGATTTAAAAAATTTCAACACCATTTTGTTCAGAATGATACCGGATTGGTACCATAGAGTTTTATTAAAATCAGTTCATCCGTTTTTAAATGACATCAAAAAACCATATGTTCCATATGAATGCTACTTTATATCGCCGGCATTTGTGAACCGAGTTTGAAGATGATTCTTCTCTTATTTAATAGAGCATACCCCCAGGGTGATTCCACTTAAATTTTACTTAAACCGGTTCAAAAGTTTTTTTGTTGTAATTTATAAACAAAGCAACTACGAAATAGTATTAATAAAAATATGCGAAATCAAATCCACTAAAAAGTAAAAAATATCTTAAAAAAATATACCTACCTATTAACCCCCTTCAAAAAGTCATTAAAAAGATGAAAATAATGAATTTTTGAGGTCGGAGCCAATTTCATTACTAAAACTTTTAATTACATATCTATTTTTATTAAATTCACGCAGACCTCAAAATTTCATAATTTTCATCTTTTAGTGACTTTTTTGGAGGAAGTTAATATTTTTTTTTATTAAGACGCCAATTAGTAGTACTGTTGCCGTATTCCTATTTCCACAGTACAATTACTTGTGTGTAATACTGTACCTATGTATTTTTTTAACCTATCTACTTATATTTTTTATTTACTGCAATTTTGGAAGATCTCTGAAAAATAAATGTGTTCTACTGATTACCGTTTAGAGAATTACTATAAGCCTTCCACTGCCAAATAAAATCAAGAAATTAAATAATATCTAAAGTTTTGTTACAACTAATATACCTATTGAAAATTCAACTGATACTCTAGTTCTCGGGTTAAAAATTAGGGACTGGGGAATCGTAATTGAGGAATCATTGAAACGGCATATAAGCAACGACATTGCTATACTTCTTGTAGATTATAAACGCTAAACAGTTAAGGTTATCGGCGTATTATAAATTTTACCCGCACATGTAACATATATTAAGGTATTTATTTTTTGTTTTAATTTGTGACGTAAAAGAATAAATTGCGATTAATTAACTGGTTAAATAATCGCGGCTTTTTATTATAAATATACAAAGCTGCGTAAAATTTTTTGTGGATAATTGTAAATTTACATATGGAAAAACCATGTTTGTCGCAATAAATGGCAAACAGCACTAATTCTTCCCATGCTAAAGCCAAATAAAATACAAACAGACCCAAACAACTACAGGCCGATCTCGTTAACAAACTGCATGTGTAAAATTTTAGAAAAAATAATTTATCAACGTTTGGTATGGGTGCTAGAAAAAAGACAATTAATTGAAAAACGCCAAGCGGCTTTAGGAAAAGACATTCAACGACAGATCAAATAGTTAACATTGAAACAAATATTTTAAATGCCTTTGCTAAAAAGGAAAAACTACTAGCAGTATTCTTAGATTTAGAAAAAGCTTACGATAGATGCTGGAAAAGAAATATAATAAGGACAATCGCAGCTTGGAACATAAAAGGCAATATTCTCTACTTCATTCAAAATATTATAAATAACAGAAGATTCAAAATAAAACTCAATAATAAATTTACAAAAGAATATACCCAAGAGAATGGTATTCCACACGTCAGGCATTTACCAATTATATCAAATGTATATTTTGACAATTTTCCAAAAAAATAATATATTATTTTTGGAGGAAAAAATAAATAATTTAGCTGTATTCCAATAAAGAAGTTTTATCATACACTCAACAGCTGTACTAAATTCAAACAAATCAATCGATTACCCAAGTATTGGACTTCGGGATTATTTAAAAGAAAATTACCACATACATACAACCTTCGAAAAACATGGATAAACTACATGAAATCTTAACCAAGATAAATCAAACATATGGAAGAAGAACAATGAAAATTTTCGTGGATATCAACAAATATAATAACAAAATAATTAAGGTAAATGAACAGTTACAATTTTTAAATTATTGCAAAAAAGAAAGGATAATACCAAAATTTTTAAAACCTAATTATAAAAAAATTAACTTATACCCCAATTTACAAAAAGACAAAATAGAACAATTATATATAAAACATGCCTTTGAAACTTTATCAATAATAATTAGCAATGCGCATACACATAATAATTTTTTAAAACAACAACTAAAAACTAATTTAAACAAAATACAACACATCTCACAAAATATCATACATAATTTTTTAATTTACAAAACAAAAGAAAATAAAAAATCAAAAAACAAATTATACTTCCAACACAAGAAAAAAATAGATCAATTATTATTAGATAAAAATAAACTCATACAAAAAACAGACATCCCATATAACAAAGAATGGATTGAAAATTTAACTAATCAAACTATTCCTGAAAATATTAAAAAAATTTTACAGTTAGGCTCTAATTTCAATCACATAAACTACAATACACAGATACCTATTAATGAATTTATTACAAATCTAGAGGCATCGATAAACAAAATACCTACTCATAAACAAGAAAACCTAAGACATGAATTCTGTCACACAATAAATAATTTTAATAAAAAATTAAAAAAAAATAAAATCAATATAACAAATCATAATACAATAATAAACAAAAAAATACAACTAAAAATAAAAGAAACAAACCTTTTTTTTAAAAAACAATCCCAATCTAATAATAACCAAAGCTGACAAAACACAAAAAACAGTAATAATGACTAAACAACAATACAATGACAAAATGACTGAATTATTAACAGATAAAACAACATATGAAATAATAAATAAAGACCCTACAATAGCATACCAAAAAAAAACACTATGATTACAAAAAATTTATTGAACAAAAATTTTATAACACAAGAAATCTACAACTATATAACAACAAGTAATAGCATAATACCAAAAATATACGGGTTACCAAAACTACACAAAAAAAACTACCCTCTAAGACCTATTGTTGCTTCATACACTAGTCCTACTTACAAATTATCAAAATTTATATCAAACATATTATCAAATGTCACTAAAAAAAATACTTACAGCACTAAAGATACATGGAATTGCAAAAAATTAATAGACACAATAGAAAAACCTAATAAAAAACAAAGTTTTTATTCCTTCGATATAATTTCCTTATATACAAATATACCTATTGATCTTGCCATAGAATCAATACACAACAACTGGAATGAAATTAAAAAATTCACTAAAATACCTAAAAATGAATTCATAGAAGTTTGCAAATTTATCCTTGAAACAACTTATTTTTCATATAATAACACAACATACATTCAAAAATATGGAGTACCTATGGGTTCACCTATTTCATCTACAATAGCAGAACTAGTTTTATTTGATATGGAAAAAAAATCGTTTCTAATAATCCACAAATAAACTTCTATATTAGATATGTTGACGATATACTTATTTTATGTGAAAAAAAAAATGTTAATAATATATTCAACCAATTTAACAAGTATCACCCAAAACTTAAATATACATTGGAAAAATCGAATGAATTCCATTCAATAAATTATTTAGACTTAACCATAACAATCAATAAACATCACGGAATTATAACCAACTGGTATAGAAAAAACATTAAAACTGACAGGTATTTAAATTTCTATTCCCAAACACCGACAAAATATAAAATAAGCGTAATTAATAATTTAGTTGATAGAGCTATTCTATTATCACATAAAATTTATCACCATGAAAACATACAAATCATAAAAAAAATCTTAATAAATAATAATTATACATTACATTTCATAAATAAAAATTTAAAAAAAAGATTACATACAATAAAAACGAGAAATAACACTATAACACAAATACAAATAGACAATGAACAAAATAGAAATTTAGAAAATGACATTAATTATATATCCTTCCCCTATTTTCCCATTCTAGATCAACAATTGACTAAATTATTAAAAAACAAAACCAAAACAAAAATTAACCTAAAATAATAATGTCAAAACCTAAAAGTGGAAACAACGACAATAACAAATCAATAAATCCAAAAACAGACAAACCACATACCTCTCAAAATCATAATTCCAACTATGAATCTCCATCAAGTTCACTGCTTAACCAAACAGCTGAAATTCAAACCACCGAAACATTTACCCAACCCAAAACTTACTCCAGTGTAGTTAATAATAACATGAATACAAAGCAAACCAAAGAAAATGCCATAGTCTTACCTGCTCTGGAAAAATTAGATATCCTGGAATATATTATCGCTGTAGGAGAAATAGTCAAACCAGAAAATATAACCCATGCCTTCCGAATTTCACTCGACCGCATTTGCATCTATCCTAAATCTAAAGAAATGGTAAATTCCTTCGTAACCAAGCATCCGACAATTAGTGTTAACGACAGAAACATTCCAACAAGACGTCTAATTGAGCCAGCAAAAAAATTAATAATTTCAGGAGTGCATCCTGTCATTGAAAATAGTACTATCCTAAACCTACTTAAACAACACAATATCAAAGTCGTAGCCAATATAACTGACATACGAGTAAACTCAAAGAACTCAATATACCAGCACATAAAAACAGCGCGAAAAATTACATACATATCCCCAGACAACGACATAACAATACCCCCATTCTTCGACATCGAAGCCGATGGTGAAATCAATAGGATTTACCTCTCTGCAGAGGATACAAAGTGCAAATTCTGTAACGCACAATCTCACTCGTCTTCCAGATGTGTTCTAAACCAGAATTCTCAACAGTCATAAGAACACAACAACACCAGAACAAGTGAAAACGCCGTACAATCAAATAATGAACTCTTGGAAAGGATAACAGAACTATCAAATACATTAGACATGGAAACAAATCATAACAACAGTTTTGTCGCAGAAGCGTTAATACATGCTCAGCCGCCAGAAGTAAACAGTAGCACATCGTCGCAGAGACATCCAAACAAAAACGAAATAACACAAGACTCAACTAAAATCAATTCAAAAAAAACCCGGGTCGCAGTGCCAAAACCCTGCCGACAATATAGTGTATTTGCTTGTTTAGGGCCGTGAGGTTTTATAATTTTATTATGTGAAATTAAGTTTGTTTTTGGGCAAAATAAAAAATTTGACCCCTTAATACACCCCTTAAAATAACATTTTTTTTCTTAATTGTAATATTATTATCAATATAACGTCTACACCGAACTAAATACACCCTTCAATAAATAAGTCACTATTTGCAAATTAGTGTTTTCAAAAAATGTGTAAGTCCGGTCCTGTTAAGCCGATTTTATTAAAATTTTAGGGGCACTTTTTAATTGCTACTAACTGGTTAAATATCAATTTTTAAACGATTCTGAGAATTTTTTCGGTATTTTGGGGTCCAAAAACATTTTTCAACCCCTAAAAACTACCCTTAAAGTAGTCCTATTACGCCCATTTTAAATAGGCTTCTTGCGGTGATGGATTTCAACACGCGGGCCAAATTTCGTTGAAATCAATTAACTCTTTCGAAAGTTATTGCGCGTACACCCACTTATATATATATATATATATACGTATATAAATATATATATTGTGACGTGTTTTTAAGAATTATCTATATTATTAGAAAAGAATGTTTATGGTAATAGATTTCGTTGTCATGGAAAAAAGGATAGCAGTTTTTTGTTGTGGTTGTGGTTGACAAGAGAAAAGATTTTGACAAGTAGGGAATCTCGCAATTCGTTGAGTGCTGACGAGCCGGTCTTTTTGTAATATAGTGAGTGAAATATAGTTTGTTGTTAATTGTTGTGCTGCTAATTTGTGTGAAGAGTCTGATAAGATTGGAAGTGCTGCAGCAGGTCCGTTTGAAGTCGACGGCACCTGCTTCGCTACGGTCCAGCGTGACTTCTGGCGCTCAACAGTATCAATCTTTACGGGACAAAATTTCTTACGTCCCTTAAAATAAGCGCTGGGCCAGAGTTTTACCATCAGAAGCACAGTGGTATTTTAATATTTTGTTTAATTGTTTTTGTCTTGGAATTTCGGACAACCCACCCCTGCAACCGACCAGGAGTAGCCAAGGCTGGTGTCACATAATTTGGCGCCCGAAACGTGGGGTCTGTACTTTCTGAACTGTCTGAACTTTCTGAATTTCGTTTTTTGTTGTTCTGCGTTAATTCGTGTTTCTAGAATTCTACCGTCTGGTAAATTAGCATGGCAGCTTACGGTTTAACGCGTGAGGAATTAATATACGAATTAAAATACCCCCGGATATATGAAGCCAATCACAAGCTAAGAAAACCATTCCCAATAAGAATAAAAAATATATTAGAACACCATTAAGTCGAAGACAAAATAAAAATAAAACAAAATAGTCACAGTGAAATAGCACCTTGGAAAACTCCACAGACAAAAATAAACACCGGGTTCCAATCTTGGATAAATTGTGTTCAGACGTGTGTTTTTTAGAAGTCCTAACTATTCGTGAATGTGTCTAGTGAAGTGAGTTTTATTTGTGGGAAGTGTTTTTCATGCCCCCAACAATTAACTTACATTCATATTGACAAACATTCAAAGTGAAAACCGAGCATATAAACTCTTTTTCAATCTTTTGTGGTTATTGCCACACCTTCTTCGACCCACACCATTAGTGTGGGACAATAATGCCATCTGTGATAAAAGTTATAATTTAATATAATATATAGTGATAACCGACTGTTCAGCGTAGTTCCAACCTCGTCCGCGGGGGTGCTCCGTGCACGAATTCCTGCTAACAAACCAAAACAAAAATTAACCTAAAATAATAATGTCAAAACCTAAAAGTGGAAACAACGACAATAACAAATCAATAAATCCAAAAACAGACAAACCACATACCTCTCAAAATCATAATTCCAACTATGAATCTCCATCAAGTTCACTGCTTAACCAAACAGCTGAAATTCAAACCACCGAAACATTTACCCAACCCAAAACTTACTCCAGTGTAGTTAATAATAACATGAATACAAAGCAAACCAAAGAAAATGCCATAGTCTTACCTGCTCTGGAAAAATTAGATATCCTGGAATATATTATCGCTGTAGGAGAAATAGTCAAACCAGAAAATATAACCCATGCCTTCCGAATTTCACTCGACCGCATTTGCATCTATCCTAAATCTAAAGAAATGGTAAATTCCTTCGTAACCAAGCATCCGACAATTAGTGTTAACGACAGAAACATTCCAACAAGACGTCTAATTGAGCCAGCAAAAAAATTAATAATTTCAGGAGTGCATCCTGTCATTGAAAATAGTACTATCCTAAACCTACTTAAACAACACAATATCAAAGTCGTAGCCAATATAACTGACATACGAGTAAACTCAAAGAACTCAATATACCAGCACATAAAAACAGCGCGAAAAATTACATACATATCCCCAGACAACGACATAACAATACCCCCATTCTTCGACATCGAAGCCGATGGTGAAATCAATAGGATTTACCTCTCTGCAGAGGATACAAAGTGCAAATTCTGTAACGCACAATCTCACTCGTCTTCCAGATGTGTTCTAAACCAGAATTCTCAACAGTCATAAGAACACAACAACACCAGAACAAGTGAAAACGCCGTACAATCAAATAATGAACTCTTGGAAAGGATAACAGAACTATCAAATACATTAGACATGGAAACAAATCATAACAACAGTTTTGTCGCAGAAGCGTTAATACATGCTCAGCCGCCAGAAGTAAACAGTAGCACATCGTCGCAGAGACATCCAAACAAAAACGAAATAACACAAGACTCAACTAAAATCAATTCAAAAAAAACCCGGGTCGCAGTGCCAAAACCCTGCCGACAATATAGTGTATTTGCTTGTTTAGGGCCGTGAGGTTTTATAATTTTATTATGTGAAATTAAGTTTGTTTTTGGGCAAAATAAAAAATTTGACCCCTTAATACACCCCTTAAAATAACATTTTTTTTCTTAATTGTAATATTATTATCAATATAACGTCTACACCGAACTAAATACACCCTTCAATAAATAAGTCACTATTTGCAAATTAGTGTTTTCAAAAAATGTGTAAGTCCGGTCCTGTTAAGCCGATTTTATTAAAATTTTAGGGGCACTTTTTAATTGCTACTAACTGGTTAAATATCAATTTTTAAACGATTCTGAGAATTTTTTCGGTATTTTGGGGTCCAAAAACATTTTTCAACCCCTAAAAACTACCCTTAAAGTAGTCCTATTACGCCCATTTTAAATAGGCTTCTTGCGGTGATGGATTTCAACACGCGGGCCAAATTTCGTTGAAATCAATTAACTCTTTCGAAAGTTATTGCGCGTACACCCACTTATATATATATATATATACGTATATAAATATATATATTGTGACGTGTTTTTAAGAATTATCTATATTATTAGAAAAGAATGTTTATGGTAATAGATTTCGTTGTCATGGAAAAAAGGATAGCAGTTTTTTGTTGTGGTTGTGGTTGACAAGAGAAAAGATTTTGACAAGTAGGGAATCTCGCAATTCGTTGAGTGCTGACGAGCCGGTCTTTTTGTAATATAGTGAGTGAAATATAGTTTGTTGTTAATTGTTGTGCTGCTAATTTGTGTGAAGAGTCTGATAAGATTGGAAGTGCTGCAGCAGGTCCGTTTGAAGTCGACGGCACCTGCTTCGCTACGGTCCAGCGTGACTTCTGGCGCTCAACAGTATCAATCTTTACGGGACAAAATTTCTTACGTCCCTTAAAATAAGCGCTGGGCCAGAGTTTTACCATCAGAAGCACAGTGGTATTTTAATATTTTGTTTAATTGTTTTTGTCTTGGAATTTCGGACAACCCACCCCTGCAACCGACCAGGAGTAGCCAAGGCTGGTGTCACATAATTTGGCGCCCGAAACGTGGGGTCTGTACTTTCTGAACTGTCTGAACTTTCTGAATTTCGTTTTTTGTTGTTCTGCGTTAATTCGTGTTTCTAGAATTCTACCGTCTGGTAAATTAGCATGGCAGCTTACGGTTTAACGCGTGAGGAATTAATATACGAATTAAATTTGCGAGAGTACAGCAACTTGGAGTGGATGTCCGTTAGGCAATTGCGTGAGACTCTAACACCACTTCTGACTTGCGGTATTAATTTGGAGTTCCCAGGCGTGATCTTGGACATCACGTCGGAGATAGAAATATGCGAAATAAAAATTTATGAGATATCGTCACGAGTTTCGGCGTTCGTAGGTTCTTTGCAGTTAGCTGAGTATGATGAACTTGATCATCGCGTCCTACATCTGCTAAATCGTATCCGTAGACTAGTAGTTCGAGCAACCCCTGACACAGAGGCTAAGTTACAAGTCATGTTGACAGCCGTTATCACTTTAGATGAGCAATTGAATACAAACTGTTCTCCGGTTGCAGCTTCTTTTCCGATAACTCCTTCTTCTTTACAGGGAGTATATATGTCGGACGTGGACACGATCCCCCCCAAACTGATAGCATCGGTATTTAAGTGGGACATAAAATTTTCCGGTGATGATCCACATCAAAGTGTTGCGGATACGCTGGAGCGGATTGAAGAGAATAGAGTCGCTCGTGGTGTAACTAAATCTGATCTGTTTAGAGCGGCTACGGATATTTTGGAAGGGTCGGCACTGTGCTGGTTTCGAGCTGTCCGACATACGATTTCGTCATGGGATCAATTAACTTCGCGGTTAAAAGAAGAATTTCAGCCATTGGGATATGAAGATGAACTATGGGATGAGATCATGCATCGTATTCAAGGTCCGGAGGAACGAGTCGGTATTTTTGTCGCTTCTATGCAAAATCTGTTTACACGGTTGTCGTCACCTGTACCAGAGTCGCGTCGCCTCCATATCATTCGACGTAATTTGTCACCATATTTTCTTGAGCACTTAGGAGCAGCTGAAATTCATTCAGTAGAGGAATTGACGCGTATCTGCAAGCAAATCGAAGCAAATCGGCACCAGGCAAATCGTAATGCAAATATTCGCCCAAAGGCTGGAAAACCACTAGAGCCCGCATGTGCATATCGTCCGCCGACATCGTATCCTTCGGATTCGGGCAATAACAGATTTGTAAATAGTAATGCGGCGGTCGTCGCGTCGTTGCCGCAATGTTGGAATTGTGGGGATTCAGGCCACCTGTTCCGGAGGTGCGGAAAAGAGCATACTCGGTTTTGCTTTAGATGCGGAAGGCGAGGAGTCGTAAGAACCACATGTCCGAGATGTTCTAAACGAAGAGTGAAGAACCGTCGCTTGTCTCGCATTCCCCCCAGATCCGTTCCACGTATTGACCCTGGATGGACCCAATGGTTGGAACGTGTGCGGAATTTTTGTTGTCCAGTCGCACGCACCGTATTGAGGTCGCAGAATGGAGATCCGAGGCCGTACTTATCCGTATCTGTGTTTGACGTTAAGGTGAATGGATTATTGGATTCAGGGTCATCGAGTACCCTTATTAGTAGCGATTTTCTATTAAAGTTACAAACAAACCGTGTTGTGGAGTTGCACTCTTCTAATGACCGCCCTGTTTTTACGGCAGGAGGGCATTCATGTGAGATTATTGGGGTAGTGAAGCTACCATTTGAAGTGGAGAACCGTGTACGGATTGTTAATACGCTTGTGGTGCCGGGCTTAGCATACGACTTGATTATTGGCGTCGACCTGATAAAAGCTTGTGAACTGCGGATGAATATTTCGACGATGACCTTTGATTTTCCGGTCGAAACTTCACCGATGAGTGTATGTTCGATTGTCGATAAAGCTGAATGGACTAATGAAGCGAACGCGGCGTTAAATAAGTTGACGCAAGATTATTGTGGAAAACTAGAGGGTCGTATAAGAATTACGTCTTTAGTAGAGCATACGATCAATAAAGGAGATATTAAATTTGATGGTCGGGAAGAAAGAGCCCAACAATTGATTGAGCTACCACAGGTAGTTAAAGAAGTGCGATGGAAATTGGCACGGACCTATGAACGTAATCGGCGGGATAATAATTTGGGACGACGTCCTGTCACGTTTCAAAAAGGAGACGTTGTTTGGAAAAAAATTTTCCCCATGTCACAGCCAGCGAATCTAACTAGTATGGAAAAAAAAAGATCGTACTAGTACTTCCTTTTTTTATTGGAGGAAAAGGGGGTGTGACGTGTTTTTAAGAATTATCTATATTATTAGAAAAAGAATGTTTATGGTAATAGATTTCGTTGTCATGGAAAAAAGGATAGCAGTTTTTTGTTGTGGTTGTTGTTGACAAGAGAAAAGATTTTGACAAGTAGGGAATCTCGCAATTCGTCGAGTGCTGACGAGCCGGTCTTTTTGTAATATAGTGAGTGAAATATAGTTTGTTGTTAATTGTTGTGCTGCTAATTTGTGTGAAGAGTCTGAGAAGATTGTGAAGTGCTGCAGCAGGTCCGTTTGAAGTCGACGGCACCTGCTTCGCTACGGTCCAGCGTGACTTCTGGCGCCCAACAGTATCAATCTTTACGGGACAAAATTTCTTACGTCCCTTATAATAAGCGCTGGGCCAGAGTTTTACCATCAGAAGCACAGTGGTATTTTAATATTTTGTTTAATTGTTTTTGTCTTGCAATTTCGGACAACCCACCCCTGCAACCGACCAGGAGTAGCCAAGGCTGGTGTCACAGTACAGATATTGGAAATACAAATGCTGGAGATCACGTATGGGGAGGAGACAAAAGTCCGATTACATTTCCTGTACCCCACGTAATATCCAGCAATAGATATAATACTTTAGTCCGGACACTAAATGATAAACAGCGAAAATATATGCTGCATGTGCTAAATTCAGTCAAAACAAATCGTGTACCTATATATGAGTGTGTCCTAGGAGGTGCGGGTGTCGGTAAGAGTCGATTAATAGAAGCCATACAACAAACCCTTATAAGATTTTTTAACAGTACGCCAGGAACTAGTCCCGAGCGAATAAGGATTTTGTTGGTGGCACCGACAGGAAAGGCTGCCTTTTCGATTAGAGGAATGACTTTGCATTCTGCATTTGTATTGCCACTGAATCAGTCAGCTGGTGAAATGCCAGATTTGTCGTGTAGCGTCTGCAACACTATATATTCGAAACTTAGCGAATTACAGCTCATAATTATCGACGAAATTAGTATGGTCGGTGCAAAAATGTTATCGTGTATAGACATACGACTACGTCAAATCTTTAAAGCCGATAGACCATTCGCGGGCAAAAGTATTATTGCTTTCGGCGATTTCAACCAATTATCGCCAGTTGGAGACCGATATATCTTTGAATCCGACCGTAGTAATCTGTATAGTTCATTGATGGGTAATCCGTTGTGGGAACTGTTTAGTGCATATAGATTGACTGATATCATGAGACAGAAAGATGATGCTGTCTTTGCAAGTTGTTTGAATAATTTAGCTCTTGGACAGTCGACAGTTCAAGAAACTGAATTATTCAAACAACGTCAAATTCATTCCTCTAATTTAGAAATTCCAAATTCGTGCATACGGTTATTTAGAAGCAATGCTGATGTTAATAATTACAATCATAGAGTCCTTTCTAAATTAAATACTGCTGAAGTTACAGCAATCGATAAATTTCCGGGAATATTTCAAACGAAGCTAAAATAAAATTACAAAGTATTGTTTCTAAATTACCAGTAAATAAGACATATGGTCTGCCAGAATCTCTGTTGTTTCGCATCGATATTCATTATATGATAAAGAATAACATTAACGTAGAAGACGGGCTGGTAAATGGTGCTATTGGAGTCTTGAAGCATTTGGAAATTTTGGAATTAGATGTGTTCCGGGTGTGGTTAATGTTCGAGGACACTATCGTAGGAAAGAAGGCTCGTAGTGAACACTTTAAATATGCTGAGCGACATAACATTCCACTAAATTTAACACCTATTAACAAAGTAGTTAAGAATTTGGACACAAAACGGAAATGTCACTCAGCGGCTTCTGTAATGCGAAAACAATTTCCTCTTGTTTGCGCAGAAGCCATCACTATCTATAAGAGTCAGGGAGGAACTTACGATAATGTCGTCGTTAACGTTGAAAAGCCACTAAGAAGAACCGAACTGTATGTAGCTTGCAGTCGAGCGACAAATTTTAACGGCTTATATATTCAAGGCTTATTTAAAGCACCCCTAGCACCATTGCCGACAGATAAAGTACAAATCGCAATAAAACACATATTGAAAGATAAGCCAGTTAAATTTACACTAACATATTTGCAGGATGTCGACAAAGAATATTGTTCAATAATTTTTCATAATATCCAATCATTAAATGCACACTTTGAAGATTAAATATCTGATAAATGTTATTTGTCTGCTAAATTTATATTTTTGGTAGAAACTTGGACTGTAAAGTCAGATAAATATGATATTCCAAATTTTGTCGAAATTTTTAGAGCCGACTGTCCAAGTGAAACGAGACGTCCTTATGGTATTGTAGCATTTAGCTGCGCTGATATATCTTCCCAAGTCAGCGTTTTGTACGAATGGAATGTTCACTCGAATAACATTTCTTGCAACATGCTCGCGTTAAAATATAATGACTATCGATTTTGCATCATGTACAAATCGCCAAAGACGGCAGTTACAAGTATATTAAAATATGTTCAAGAGATGTTTGCAATAGTTTGTCAAGATACTGAAAACACCAAAGTTTTATTATTTGGAGATTTCAATATGATTATAAAACTAATCCAAACAGCATCCTTTACAAATGCATAACAGATGCACAACTACAATTAAAAGTGTCAAATAACGCAACGTCAACTAATTTAGACACGCAAATAGATTTGTGCTTCAGTAATTCTAACAACGTACAGTGTAACTATTATGAATCTTACTTTAGCTATCACAAAGCTATATTATGTGTTCTCGGTATGAACAATTTTATTTCGACTGCAGACATAAATTCAAATCAAATTTTTAACGACATTTCAAACACTGTCACAGAAATACGAAGCGATGTCATTAATCAGTCAAATAACGAAGTCGAAGTTGAGACGGATACCGTTCCACCAACTCAACAAATCATTTCAAAAGATGTTTCGGTGGGATTTCTGAATGTTGACGGTGTGTCCTGTTATGCTAATGCGGTTTGTCAGTGTTTATTTAATAATGAACATACGCTTCGTTGTATACAACAGGTAGCAATTACAACTCCATTAAATGAATTAGCACGTAATTATCAACTAGCTAATTCATCCACTTTGAGTACATTCAATATAAGAACTTTTATAGACGCCCAATCGCAGCAAACAAAATATTCTTTGAACGAACAGCAGGATGCTAAAGAATTCCTGTCAGACATTATATCCGTTGTTCCAATGTTAACCGGAATTGTTAGTTTTGAGCTAGAAACGGTCAGGACTTGCACTCGTTGTAATCACGAAACTGTTCAAGCAGAACATTCAAACGTATTGCGCATACCTGTCATAAATGAAGAATTTAGTTACACTCTTCAACGTCTTTATTCAGCTACATTTGATCAGTGGCAAAATTTAACTGAAGCCAATTGTAACTATTGTAATACCATAGGCTTTAGACGGGAAAAGAACAGAGTCGTAAATACAAATAGTGCATTAATAGTCCAATTTAAATGTTACGAAATTCTTGGCGAGCGTATAGTAAAGAAGCCATTACGGCTTAAAAATTTAAGAGAAAGTACATTTAGGATTGGAAACGACGAATATAAAGCGTCAGCTGCTGTATTTCATCACGGGAATACAACTAACAGCGGTCATTACACATCGTTTATAAACGCAATGGAGTACGGCTTGAAACTAACGATACTGTTGTAAGACGTATGGCCACGTTTGTGTAAAGATATGTATATTTTAATTTTAAATAAGCACACAAACTGAACATTTTAATATGCTGTAACTTAGTATTTGAATATTGCCTACCTCTACTTCATGCATTTTTGTTGTTTTTTTTTAAGTATCGCCATAACCCATGTCCGTCCATCCGTCTGTCTGAATGTTTGTCTGTCTATCAGTCTTATACTTTGTTTTACTCATTAGATGCAGAAATGTTATATTTTTCCTTATCAGTTATAGTTATCGAAATCCCTCACAAAAACAACGTAGAGGTTTTTTCTCATATACCGCTTCAAACTACCTATTTCATCTTCGTTTTTTATTTTATACAGGATAGGTTTTTGAAAAATCGAACACCTTTCTTATTCTTTCAAATTGCATCCTTTGAATTCTTACCCCCTTGGATGATCTTCAGTTCTGAAAGGGAGAAATTGATCGCCGTATTTTTTTTTCACCTTCCGCGTTCAGGTGCAGGACAACACAGATCAACTTTATTTTTTTAATAGAGGCCGAATTTTTCTCCTGCAGGTTCCGATTCCTCGTTAAAAAATAAACAACTTTTTTACAAATTTTTTTTGTAACGGCGAATCGTTAAAAATTTATGGGTTGGGTGAAATAGCATTTGGACGCGTCGAGTCGATTTTTCCTCATCACAGAATCAAGATGCTTGAGAAAAATCGACTCAACGCGTCCAAATGCGATGTTACGCATCCCATAATTTTTAACAATTCGCCGTTACAAAAAAAAATTGATAAAAAAGTTGTTTATTTTTTGACGAGGAATCGGTACCTGCAAGAAAAAAATGGGGTTCCTATTTGAAAAAATAAAATTGACCTACGTTGCCCTGCACCTGAACGCGGCAGATGAAAAACAATACGGCAATCAATTTCCTCCTCCCAGAACTGAAAATTATCCAAGGGGGTAAGAATTCATAGGATGCAATTTGAAGGAATAAGAAAGGTGTTCGGTTTTTATAAAGCCACCCTGTATATAATATTTGGCTGTATTTATTTATTACAGTTTATCATATTTGGCTATTTTACAATGAAGATCTCAATTTCATGCCAGGTTTACGTTTGGTCAATTGTTAAATAATATTCTTTTGAATATTGATCTTTTTTTTGTTAAAAATCTGCGATTTATGTTAATGATTCTGGCGATAATTCTGGCGATAATCGAGTTTTTTCAAAATTTAAGATCTTAACACCAAAATGCATGTAATACAGAGGTCTGTTGTGTAATGGCAAATAAATAAAAAAATCATAAAAAATGTTGAACTTAATACTTAAAAAATTATCAATTGTAATAAAATTTCATTTATCTGTTTTCACTACATAAACTTCCGTCGCAGTTTTCAAGTCTTCTAAATTCCTTAAAGATGCAACTAACTAAAAGTAATAATGTTCTGAAACATTACAATAATTTTCTTAATACATTAGATTTTTTGCAAATTACCATTTTCACGGTAAAATAAAAACTACTTTTTTTGTCAATACATAGCATTTCAATTGTTTTAATTTTGATATTGTGATATCCCCTTAATATGGGTTTAAGGTATTACTTATTTAGGGGATATCTCAATTTTAAAAATCCCCACTCAACATTTGTAAAAATTTTGTAGAAGTATTAATTTAATTAAAAAACTGCGAATTATAAAACACTTTTAATGTTTACTCTCAAAAATATAGATCAATCATAATTTCTCGATACAAAAAATTGACAGTTATTTTTTCTAGTAGTTATAATTTTTAAAAGTACACAATATTTTAAGTGTCATCCTCCAACCATCATACATAAAAAATGATTATTTTTCTTCCACGTTGTTAAGAGTTAAATTTCACATGTAAGTTATATTTATAACAAACATATTTATGTGCCATTAATCAATAAGGAAATATTCAAATACAAAAATTTATACTTCCTGTGATTATTATATTTCTGTAATAATGAAAAATTGTTTTTCCGAGTTTATTATAATATTATCTTAAAATTTCAATGAAAAATTTACTGTTAGTCAGACAATTTCGACACCCTACCAAATCGACATGTTTTACATCTGCGCAGTTCATAACATACCTCTTTGAGAATTTGGACAGAGGAAAAACTTGGGCGTCTCGTCGAACCGAATGAACTCACGAAGATTCAGCCTGTTATTAATCACTTAAAAAACAGGCGGTGGCTGCTGGACTAACAGTAGAACCTCGAGAAGTTAAAATCTAAGGGAAGCGTTAAAAAATTTAAGTTATCGAGTTTTTTACTTATCGAGAGTTGAAGTTAGAGAGGTTGTCAGAGTAAAATTTTTATCTTACCGAGGTTTGTGGATATAGAAGATATATTTAGTTCAATAGAGGTTACATACATTTCTATCTATTCATTTAGAATCATTTATTTATTTATTTAAAAAATCAATTATTTAAACAAAGAATTCAGTAAAGCGATTTAGTGGCAGACTAATGTGAAAATTAATTAAGTCTTGACAAAACCTTTTGTTTGGATACTTACTCATGATGACTCACTGATAATATTTTAACATGTGGAGGTCACCAAAATATTATTTTAAGTTATCGAGGGCGATGTTTAGAATATTTGTTTAAGTTACCGAGGTTTTGTGATTTAAGTAATGGAGGTTTTATGCTTTCAGGGGAAGGGAATTCAAAAAATGTTTAACTTACAGAGTTTTTTAACTTATCGAGGTTCTACTGTATCTACGTATTTTTAAATTATCTTGTTTTTACACAGTTTAGCCTTCTTGTTTAGAAGTGAATGAGAAGCAGATTTTCTGATCGAACACGGATATTGTAGGAAATTTATAAAATTAAATAAACTAATACACAAAATTCTCAAATCAAACAATTATATTTATTAATTTAGATACAATATTCGAACCCGTACACGTTTCAATTCAATCTCTATCTGAACACATTAACAAAAATATCTATAAATTTATATCGTGTTGCGTAAGCATATTACTTCATTACTTCAGTTTCAAAATGTAGGTACAGCGGTACGAAACAGGCGGATTTCCCACACGGCCAATTCTGACAATAGTATCGCCCCGATACGATCAAACTGTAACATAAAACAAAAGCGAAAACATTTTGAAGATTACCAGTAATTTAAGAATAGACTCTGAATTCAACAATATAATTGACTTTACTCAATTTGAAAGACAATAATTGACAAATATCGGCAGTCAGCAATATGACACCAAACAAAAATCTCAAACAATAAATTAAAATTTTAGCCAATTGGACGACAAGATCATTTTGACTTCTAAAATGTTGACATTTGTCATATTATAATAAATAAAATAAAACAACCTGATTACAAAAGATCAGCTGGTACACATATTAGTACATTCATCGCCCTCGTACTCTGCCGCAACTCTAACGTAGATTCCAAGCACCAGCCTCATCCTTATTGTATCAGCAATGTAGATTGTAGTCACGCTCCGAAAATGATAGTTATCACTTGGACGTCGTTCCGATATCTATTGGGGTCATACTTTTCTTTTCGCATCTTGAAATAGTCACAAATATCGGCTTTTAATTAGATCGGATATCTTCAAAATATCCAAAATGACAGCATCCGTTTTTATTTTAACGCAAGACATACGCAATCTTCTAATGATCATGACACACTGTGCAACAGACAGACAACCGAAGAAAGTGCGCGACCCATTAGACAAATCAAATGTATACAGTTTTTATTCCGTTCTTATATGTACAAAAACTATTTCGACTATACGGCATTTATATGTAAAATTTTCTCCTCTTTCGTTTAAGACAGGTTTCGAACCGATCTGATTTTACTTCCATCCAAATTGAAATAAAAATTGCCCAACGCGCAAAACATTTCAAAATACTTCAAAGATCGTTCCCGTTTAAGTTCCTTTCCCCTGGGACCAAAATTCAAAAATTGGACGACGTTAGCACCAAATAGACCCCGAGACGAATCAAACATGAAAAAGTCTTTCAAAGTCGGTTAAGCCGTTTGGACCATACGCGTGACAGATTTACAGACAAAGTGAATGCATGCAGGCGCTCCATCTTACGATATTCACGCTTAATAAGTCAGAAATGTATTTAAATAAACCCCGAATAATCTCCAGTCATTCTTTTTTCTTTCTTTTCCTATTGGCATCTTCGGCTTTATTCCAACGGTCCGGTCTTCTTAACCTTGTAGAAGAAGAATTGTAGACTATAGACGCCTAACATCTGATGTCATCACATTCTATAAAATAAAACAATACAATAACCAACAAGCATCCAAACTGGATCTTGTACTCAAATGTGCCACGTGTACTTGTAGTGTCACACAGGACATCTATCAGCGGTACAGCACTAGTTTTTCACGATCCGTTAACTCAGAGGTATCTCATGCACTCGTAATGTCACTGATGACATTCTTCAGGAGTACGACACTAGATCTACAGGATCTGTGAACTCAGAGATATCTCATGTACTCATAATGTCACGCATGGCATCTTTCAGCAGTACAGTACTAGTTTTCCAGAACTTGTGAACTCAGAGGTATCTCGTGTACTTGTAGTGTCACACAGACATCTCTCAGAGGTCACGAATACTTGTTTCACCAGCATTCTCTACTTCAACTTCAGGCCACAGCCTAACTTTAACATGAACCACAACCATTTTTATAGCTCGTGAGCTTAAAACAAGTTCAACCATATATCTCTCCCTTTCTAGGATTCTCGGATCCTATAAGGCCTCGAAAACCTCGTTCCAAGTTTTCCCTTATTTTCTCAAAATCACCAACGTTCAAGGTTAAAACCAACAACATAATGAGTTGCTTTGAACCCCAAAACAACTGTATCTTTCAAACTTACAACAGTCGTATTTTCCAACAGTAAAACAATCGTTCAACCAAACAACAATGGTGTCACCATCAGTGAACTTTTCCACTAGATGTGTCCAACAACTAGCATCTAAAGTTTTGGCTTTACAGCCTAACAATAATTCAGTTGCCTTTCTCTCTTGACCAGTACGAGTCTGAAAGACCTACGCGCAATCGGCGTATCAATAGCCAATCTAATGCAAGGCATTCCGGTCGCAACCGATTCTTCAGATTCACATCAAAACAATCGCTAAAGATTCTTATCATTCAAACGACCGCTATATATTACCACATAGCTCGCCCATCGCTGACCAACAATTACCTGTGTGTCTGAATTTATTTACTGCGCTGTATATGGTAGTACCAGATGCATCACACACAAATTCAACCAGGTCAGTTGCAACTACATCTCTTTCCATCATGGATTCTGATTTCTGTCGTTTTCAGACTTACCCTTAACATCTGCAACTTCTGTCTCAAAACATTCGTTACATCTCGCTACTACCTTTTTCATTTATATATGCACAAAAACAAAATATCAACTGGAACAACAAAATATTATATGAAAAAATCATATCTCGCGCGCGCACACACCAAACGCCAACAATTTATTAATACCGTCACGAACACACGTGAGACACCATACACATACCATAAATTGCATACGTGCTGGACAGTATATATAAAATAAATTTTTGTGACGCGTGTGTCTAGCGCTCGCTTAAGAGAGAGATTTCTTCTGTTAATATTATTGTCACAAAATTGCATATTTATAGCAATATTCATTTTTCATTATAAACACACCACATCAACTTCAGTTTTCACCTAGGGCTTAGGATTGACTGATTCGTGTGCAACGGCTGTTCACACGAAACCTTTCTCCACGTCAGTTCTCCAGGACCTCGCTGAAGTATTACCACCATCGGACTTGACGTCTGTACTTGAAAGACACCATCAGCCACGGAAATCAAAGTCGGTCCTGTCTGATAGACACTGCCTGCGATAGCCATATCATGTCCGTCATTCAAACTGACAACGCTTACAAAAGTTTCAGTACCACTCTCTGCAGTTTGCAATTGGAGCAAATCTCTATTTGACAATAAACGCAAGCAATCAAATTTGTAACAGTTTTTCCTTAACTGTTTTAATTATCATTTTCAATTCATTAAAACATCGACAATTCAATATTTCATCGTCATAACTTCAGCGTTTAGCTCCATAGTTGCCACTTTTCTCAAAACACGTTTGTGTCTTCTGAAAAGTAGAATCATTATCGATACACTTTGCAAATCAAAGTCTAAAACCAACTTTATCTTGTCAACAGCACCACTTCATTCTTCGAAGAATTGAATTCACGTCAATCGAAAGTTCAATTTCACAAACACAGTGTATTTATAATTATTCATATCAAGAGGAACGCCATTGCTCCGTGATGATTTCATATGATATAATAATTATCATTTTTCTGTTGTTACATAATTGTACTCCGATTTTTATAAGGTGACATTCTTTGTTAATTTCATAAAACATCATTTCAGCAATCTTCTTGTATTAACAGACATCGCTTCTTCTTTTTCAAACGCACTATTAATTAATCCATTCCTTATACTTCAGTATATTAACAATAACATTTGAACATCTTTCAGCATAACGCATCACAATTTCAAAATGCACGCAACTTTAGTTTTCTTCATTCGTTAAATTACTTTCCAATGACCTTTAATTTCTGCCACTTTGAATTTATTTTTCAGTCATTAATTTCAGCAAACTGGCCCGTGTCGTTTACACAATTTAATCATTTTCCACCAAAACAACATACACATTAAATTGATCTTTATGCTCGTTACAATTCTCATTTTGTAAGTTATCAACACTTTAAGAATTTAGCATCAGTTATCATCTTCTATTAACTGTTAAAGTTGTGAACCCGGCTTAATTATAATTGCATAACTTAACGGTTATTAATTAACACAATACACCACGTATATTTGCAAAACTTACACCACACACTATTATCAGATCTGTTACATCATTTTCACTGTTATACCGATTATCAACAAACATCAGCGTACACGAAAACTATTAATATCACATAATATATAAATCTCGTATCGCGACAACGACATAAAACTCATCATTACATAAGTCGTAACCATTCACCGCATATTATCAAAATTTCGTAAAATACTTAAATCAAACCGAATGAACTGGTGTGAGCCTATACTTTCGTTTTCCACTCAGCTTCCTGTTCTTTGAAATTTATCTATGCGTCATCGTGAAGACCGAAACTTTAGGAGAAATCTGTCCAACAATTTTCAGTTTAGAAAATTGGCACGTATTCGGCCGCAATGACGTAATGCACTCTGTTCCACTTTATTTATGGGCGTATTTAAGGTAATAATCCCGCTTCTGATGTAGGAAATTTATAAAATTAAATAAACTAATACACAAAATTCTCAAATCAAACAATTATATTTATTAATTTAGATACAATATTCGAACCCGTACACGTTTCAATTCAATCTCTATCTGAACACATTAACAAAAATATCTATAAATTTATATCGTGTTGCGTAAGCATATTACTTCATTACTTCAGTTTCAAAATGTAGGTACAGCGGTACGAAACAGGCGGATTTCCCACAATATGAACTACGCATTTTCTAAACTTTTTAAAAAATTATTTTATTTCTGTATTAAAGTCATCAGTTCTTATGTAATTAGGCTAAATTGGCCCGTTGTAAATATTTTTCAATTTTTTTCAATATCAGTAGTTCGTGTTTATTCCGAAGACTTTGGCAAATCAAAAGTTCGTTGAGATTTCGTGTGATTTGGCAATTGACTTTACAAATAATTGTTGTTTCAGATTCCGAAAGGAATTTTGTCCTCAATTCTTCGTTAGATGTTTTTTGTCTTGAATAGCTCGTTTGCTCCGAATTTTTGTGAAGCTAAACCTTAAGTGTAACAACCGTGTATTACAGACATAATTAGTTAAATTGATTAGTTGTACTGAATTTGAAATATCTTTGATTGTGGTATTTTTCAATACAAGTAATACACTTGATTTCTTTATTATAGATTTTCACTAAAACGTAAAAATGTCAAAATTGGAACCCGGTATTTAAAATTTTTGAATTAACACTATTATTAAATAAAAAGTTAAAAATTTAGTTTTTTAATATTTGTAAAAAATTGTTTCAAATTTTAAATCTGTCATCAAAACCATTATGAATTACGTAAGAGGTGCGAAAAATTGCTCTGGCTAACACTTGCAAAGAAATGAAGACACTTGAAAAAAAATATAATTTTAAATAATATACGAAAGGAATAAAAATTCGTCTGAATATAACAAAATTCTTTTGAGCGTATATATAATATTGAATTTTCACAGATTAAAAATTATTAGTAGCTAATGACCGATTTCTTCATAACTACACATAACTGCACTTTTAATACTTCTTTCACAATTTAACATTTTAGTACATTTTGTTTTTAGTCAGTTAAAGTAAAACTTACACGATTCACCACCCTCTTACACAGCTTTTTTTACACTATAGAAAAGTCAGGCGGTATTCATTTGTTAAAAATCTACAATAAAGAAATTACCTATTCATTATCAATAATTTATGGGACTAACATCTGTTGTGCTAACAATATATCAAAGTGTGTATAAAAAAGATACAAAACAGTTAGTTTTTCTAATACATTATTTGTCATTATTGTGATTTCATTGTTTAGACTCGGGACTTACATAATATGTTTGACACTTGTTCAGTTCGGAATAATCTTTTTACAGTAAATTTACTTTATATTTGCAGTTTGTTTGGTTGATAATAAACATTTTAAAATTTTATCTACAGTATTAAGCACATTTTGATATATTTTATATTCTATCAAGGTGTACGCATATCTGTAATAGTTAAGTATCGTCAATCTGCCTTATAACATACAAATTTTGATTCTTCGTCTTAATATTCACAAGTTTATTGTATTGCGTTTTATGAAAACTTAAAGTATTTACGAACGTTCGATGTAATATATGTAATTAAATTAGATTAGTTTCTATTAGTATATAAGTAATATCGTTATCTTATTGTGCAAATCTGACAATTCTTTGTTGTTCAAGATATAATTTCTTTTTTTTTTAATTTTTAATCACGTCTTACTTTTAATGACTCTGCTGCCCTTTCTTTATGATTATCAATATTACTTTGATAATAATTCTTAAGCGTCCTAATCATTTTACTGTAGATGCATGCCATTCAAGTCCAGATATATACAAAACTTACTCTATTTTTGGTTTCATATAATAGTATTTTTTAAGTTTAGCTATAAGTTTAATTATAAGTGTATTACGATAAGGGCCTGGCAATCCTTTCTTGCGAATTTCATGATAATATTACTTATATCTTCGGTGCGATATCCTCGTTTTCAAATTTAACTTATTAAATTTCTTGACAATATATCTTTTACCGTCAGTAATTATACAGTCTATGTTTTTTTATCCACTTTTCTTATAATACGTAATTGGTAATTACTTCTTAATAAAAAGTTTTAAATAATGAAGTCATGGCATTATTTTTTAAATTAGTAAAACGATTCTGGAGATGAAAATTATGAATATAATGTGCGTAAGTACACCTCGTTTGGAAAGATTTATTTTTTGCAAGAAAAAAGACATTTCATCTGTGTTACTAAAAATGCAGTCATTTTTGTTTTTTTTTAATTGTAACTGTCCCTGTTTTATTTGCTTACCAATCAAATGTATCATGAATCGTCTAAGTTACTTTATTTCATTAAGATCATTATCTAAATTATTTTTGTACATATTATCAGGGTATCTCGTAAAATCACGCAATAAAATTAAGAACATTTCCACTAACAAAATTTCACATAACATACCTAGTAGTTTTTAAACGGAACTTTTTAAAATTACTTTTATCTCTTAAATCAATCTTATTAATTTGCATATCTGTTGAACAACTGTTTTCATTTTTTAATTCAAACTTTGTCTTTAAGAAAGTTTTTATTTTGCCGAGTAAATATAATATATATTTGAGATCACTTTCGACGAGATCCTGGAATGACTACGGATTAGAATTGAAGATACAATATTATGGTAATGGTGAAGGAAGGTTTGGTTGAGGATCAAGAAATAAGCTTCAAAAAAATGTATTTTATCTTCAGGACCTTAATGGTAATGTTATCCCTTTATAATATATTCTAAGTTAATCATTCATAGACACAATTACGAGTACATTACACACATGTTGTCACCTACATTTAGTATATCACAATATTGGGTCCCAATGAAAATGGTCCACCCTAAATATTTTGCTAATCCCTTAAGATAAAATACCTGTACACAGTAAACTCAACATTTCAGTATAGAAGGAATTACTCGATAAGGTTACTCATCCGGGATTAAATGTCATTTGCACCCGATTCAGTTTCAGAATTTTAAATGGTAACCAAATTTTACATTTTTGGAAGACAATTTCAAAATATGTTAGAAATACAGGCTGTCATTTAAACTTTCGAAGCGGGGCTAGGTGTGAGTGACAAGATCATTCGCATTCTCATATTACCGGGGAACCTCCTTAGTGTCATGAAGTTTGTTGTCTATCGTATAAGAATTGCTTCAAACAATTCTGGAGATATTTAAGGTTAATCTTTTTTGTTGTCGAGCGATACTATATACACAGCATAAATAAGCGACGTTTTTTCATTACCGTTTTAGTTGACAATTAAATGAGTCGAAATATTAACGTTAGAGATTTTAAGATTTGAAAAATGATTTTAAAAAGATTAGAAAATATTAAATATATAATCAACGCACTTCCTAAATAAGCAATACCTTAAGCCCTTTTTAGGTAGTAAAGTTTTCTCTTGTTTAATATATTCTTGCTCTTTTTAAAAAATTTAATTGTTTTAACTGTATTAAATATTACCCTGCATTGTGCTATATAATAAAGATAGATATAAAACGCAAATTGGTTTATGCTTCCAATTTTTTCAATTTAAAAACGCCTTGACACCTTAATTTCTAAGTACCTACCTACCTAATTTGTATGTATTTCAAATATATGCAATGAAATAATAAAAAAGCATTTCACATGACGTCTAAATTATTTTTCACCTTACAAGATACTTGCGTGTTATTACACCTTCAAGTTGTCTTATTTGTATAAATTTAATAATTAAACTTTTGTCGCTTATTTATATTGTAATGATCACAGTCTGTATGCTTGCATTAAATCAGCATTTCTCAAATTTTGGCGTTCATCATTTCGAGACTAGTTTTTTATAAAACTGAATAATATTTACTTTTAAAAACAAAAATAACCAAATCAAATGTTTTATTCATACCTAGTAAAATTCCTAAGAATACATATTTCTTCACGTTTGAAAAATGCTGCATTAAAAATTAGCAATCTTAAAGATTATGTAAAGCAATGTTTTTACTAAACTTTGATACTGCACAGATTTTAAAAATGTTTTAGGTTATAGAAGATTCGATAAAATATGCCGAATAGAGTTCCAACATTTCAAAGATTCGCAAAGAAAGGGCAAACATTTATTTCAGATTTCAAATGACATATAAGAGCTGTATATTAGGATTATATTATATATTAGGGTTCATGTTACTTTCTTAACTATGTAAATATTTTGGTTAATGCCGGTGTTCTAGACATGAGTTCCCAGGTCTGTTGTCGATTTGTTTAATGGTAATCTAATCAAATTCTATATATTCGTAATTAGTGAGATGAAATTCTGTACTTTGTATACACGAGAAAAGTAGCAATCTACTTTTTGTTCACCGTAGATGTTTTTTTTAGCTATTTGATTAGATCTTTTTATTCTCTTTTGCATTATAACAGTATTGAAATAGACTCAGTTTACTTTATATACAGTATAATGCATTTTCAGACTTGATATTAACATCAATTATACGTGTATGTATTGTAATGTATGTAAAGTTTAACTGCGTTTTCTCGGAAATTGTAACACTAGTGTTTAATTATATGGTTGAAGTAGAATAAAATACTCTATCAAAGTAGCCGAAAAAAATTTATTTAAGAAAAAAAAGTTGAATATCGTGTCTGGCCTACACAAATACATCGTCATCTTGTAGAAAATTTCATACCGTTTATAAATCTATAATGTTTGATAGAGTTATCTTCAAAATTTGAAATACAGACCCGGGGAGTCATGTCTAGGATACACCGTATTAAAGAAAAACACCTTAATTGATTTTTTTTTTAAATCAAAATTTTTATACTATATGAATAAAGAAGACATTCTTCAATTATAAAGCTCAAAAAATTGATTTTGAAAACTGTCAGTTAAGGTGTTTTTCATTAACACGGTGGAAGAGTGTACAGTCGCGGACTCAGTATAGTTTTTTCAGTATAATTTTATAATTCGTAACAACAAATTTAGTTTGATAGGTACCTAAATATCAATGTTAAAAATAATGTCAACTAAATAAAAAAAACCCGGGTCGCAGTGCCAAAACCCTGCCGACAATATAGTGTATTTGCTTGTATATAGGGCCGTGTGGTTTTATACTTTTATTATGTGAAATTAAGTTTGTTTTTGGGCAAAATAAAAAATTTAATCCCTTAATACACCCCTTAAAATAACATTTTTTTTCTTAATTGTAATATTATTATCAATCTAACGTCTACACCGAATTAAATACACCCTTCAATAAATAAGTCACTATCTGCAAACTAGTGTTTTCATAAAATTTGTAAATCCGGTCCTGTCGGGCCGATTTTATTAAAATTTTAGAGACACTTTTTAATTACTACTAGAGGGTTAAATGTCAATTTTGAAACGATTCTGAGAATTTTTTCGGTATTTTAGGGCCCAAAAACGTTTTTCAACCCCTAAAAACTACCCTTAAAATGGCCCGATTGGGCTCATTTTAAATAGGCTTCGTGCGGTGATGGATTCCAACATGTGTGCCAAATTTCGTTAAAATAAATTAACTTCTTCGAAAGTTATAGCCCGCACACATATATACCTATATATATATATATATATATATATATATAAATATATATATATATATATATACATATATATATAAACATTTTTAAAAATGGTGCCAAAGTGTTTAGGAGGTTATGAAAGTCGAGAAATTTTGGTCCGACCCCTAGGTCCCGCCATCCGACCGACGCCAATAGTGTATGTTGCCATATGGCAAATACACTAATAATGTAAACCAAATTACAATATTCAAAAATTTAGCTAGATAAAGAAGCGTTTAAATTATATTGAGTTCGTAACTGTACAAAACTTTTGTATTTAACAAGTTTTCAATTGCCAAGTTTCAATTTTTGAAGCTGCCATTATAACTCGAGGTTTTGCTGTGGTTTTCCGAAAGTACATATCTTTAACAGTAAAAAATTAACTAATATTTCGAATTTTTTAACAATCTCGTTTTCATAGTTCATAAAATCAAAATTTTTAATGTAAATAATCAATTTCTAATCATAGAAAACTGTTTTTGATGTGTGTAAATGCTATAATGGTTTTATGTTCCACAGTCTTCATCATAATTTCATGAACAAAATTAACATTTTTTTTTCATTAAACCATATATATATATATTCAAGATAAAATGTATTTTATTTTATTTAAATCCTTATAATCCCTTAATTATGGCTTAGTTGTCACAATTTTACATTAAACGCTAGTTTAGGAGAATCCATGTCAAAGATTTTTGAAATTGAAGGATATTGAAATATATAAGTAGGAATCTAGTAACGTTTGATTAATTATTATAGTCTATACGAAAATGTTTAATTAACCCTTCAATACAATTTTGAAGGCTGATTGTGCAAACAAAGACTAAAAAATCTGTATAAAAAAAAACAATCAACTGATTCGTCCAAAGTTTCCAATAGCGATAATATTCAATTACGTCATAAAATTCTATTAGAGCAATGGGTGTTTGTTTCGAATAAAACATATAAAGTATAGATTTTTAACTTCCCGCTACGAAAATTGAAAACTTTCAAAAATTGGGACGTTATTGGTTTCACCTCGATTTTCGAAATTTGAGTTTTCGTCAGATCTCGACGAAATGAGGTCCTAGGAAGCTATTTTGAACATTTCCACAATGATATCTGCATGTATATGTGTGTGTGTGTGTGTAAACCTCTCATAACTTTTGAACGGGTGAACCGATCGAAATGCGGATTTCGGCATCTGAAAGGATCTTGCTGAACAAAGATTTTCTGGAAATTTGAACTGATTCGGTCACGTAGATTCTGAGAAATGTCAAAAATGAAACTTTTTGGGAAACAGTTTTTTGTAATATTTTGCAATATCTTCGAAACTTCTGTACCGATTAACCCCAAAATCTAATCAGCTCTATTCCTCATGAAACAATGTCGATCGCCGCAAACCACATCAAAATCGGCTCATTCGTTCGAGAGCTATCGTCGGAAAAAAAATTGATAAAAAAGTTTTTATAACGGTTTAATATTCTATACATTTTTCCAAGAAAGTTTCGTAGAAAAACTTTTTCTTAAGTTTTATAATTTCGGAAATATTTTAAAAATAAAAAAAAATCAGATGTTCTTTTGTTCGAAGATCTGTTAAAAAGAAATTAATTAGGTAGCTGACAAACATGCTTTGATTAATTTTTACGTTAAACCTATTATGTAACCATTGGAACAAATACCAAATATCATATTTGTTATTAGCCGTTACTCGCGTAACTACGCGCGGTAACGAGTTTTATTTTATTTATTATAATATTTCAAATGTCAATATTTATGAATTTGGAATGATCCTGTCGCCCAGTTGACTGGAATTTTTTAAAATAACTTGTAACAAACACCGTAGGGATAATCCACATCTCAAAAGAACGGAAACGGCGGGAAGTTCCAGGGATGGCCTGCAGATATTTTTAGATTAAAATGTACAAAAGTAGAATATTTTACAGATATTATGTTAAGTAGTGGTTTGAAAATTGATTGTAACGTCAAAAATACTTTAAAATGAGATTATAACTTGGTACCTAGGTAATTTGCGGAAATATTTTTAAACACAGTTACTACTACCGATTTAACTTTAAAATCCCTTATATCTAAACTTTTTAGTTTTTTGTTAAAAATCAAAAGTTTATAAATTTTTCTCCTATTTGGATATTATTATGTACTTTGAATTAATAGGCTTTTAAAATACGAATCAAGATATCCTGGGATTCAAATAAAAGCAGTGCTTATAGACTTAGTTTCAATAATAATAATAATAATGAACACAAATTTGATGGGTTTAGCTTTAATTTTTCGCAGCTTATTCCATGGGACTATTTCTTTTGAAAGAATTTTATAAATTATAATATTTTGTAGTATGTGTATTTTATATATATTTTATCGAGATCTGTTTAAGACTGAAACAAAAATAATTTCGAGCAAACAAACGGAGTGAGTGAGTGAGTAATAAAACAATTTATTATAAATTCGAGCGAATGAACGGAGTGAGTGAGAGGAATAAAACAATTAATAATAAATTCAAGTGAACGAACGGAGTGAGTGAGTGAGGTAATAAAACAATTAATAATAAAATCGCGCGGACGACCGGAGTGAGTGAGTGAGTAATAAAGCAATTAATTATAAATTCGGGCGAACGAGCGGAGTGAGTGAGCGAGTAATAAAAAAATTAATTATAAATTCGGACGAACGAACGGAGTGAATAAGTTAGTAATAAAACAATTAATTATAAATTCGGGCGAACGAACGGAGTGAACGAGTGAGTATTAAAGCAATTAATTATAAAATCGAGCGTATGAACGGAGTGAATGAGTGAGTAATAAAACAATTAATTATAATTTCGAGCGAATGAACAGTGTGAGTGAGTGAGTAATAAAACAATTAATTATAAATTCGAGCGAACGAACGGAGTGAGTGAGCGAGTATTAAAAAAAGTAATTATAAATTCGAGCGAACGAACGAAGTCAGTGCGTGAGTAATAAAACAATTAATTATAAATTCGATCGAACGAACGGAGTGAGTGAGTGAGTAATGAAACAAATAATTATAAATTCGAGCGAACGAACGGAGTGAGTGAGTGAGTAATGAAACAAATAATTATAAATTTGAACGAACGAACGGAGTGAGTGAGTGAGTAATGAAAGAAATAATTATAAATTCGGGCTAACGAACGGAGTGAGTGAGTGAGTAATGAAACAAATAATTATAAACTCGAACGAACGAACGGAGTGAGTGAGTGAGTAATGAAACAAATAATTATAAATTCGAACGAACGAACTCAGTGAGTGAGTGAGTATTGAAACAAATAATTATAAATTCGAGTGAACGAACGGAGTGAGTGAGTGAGTAATAAAACAATTAATTATAAATTCGGGCGAACGAACGGAGTGAGTGAGTAATAAAACAGTTAATTATAAATTCGAGCGAACGAACGAAGTGAGCGAGAAATAAAACAATTATTAATAAATTCGAGCGAACGAACGGAGTAAGTGAGTAATGAAACAAATAATTATAAATTCGAACGAACGAACTCAGTGAGTGAGTGAGTATTGAAACAAATAATTATAAATTCGAGTGAACGAACGGAGTGAGTGAGTGAGTAATAAAACAATTAATTATAAATTCGGGCGAACGAACGGAGTGAGTGAGTAATAAAACAGTTAATTATAAATTCGAGCGAACGAACGAAGTGAGCGAGAAATAAAACAATTATTAATAAATTCGAGCGAACGAACGGAGTAAGTGAGTAATGAAACAAATAATTATAAATTTGAACGAACGAACTGAGTGAGTGAGTGAGTAATGAAACAAATAATTATAAATTCGAGCGAACGAACGGAATGAGTGAGTGAGTAATGAAACAAATAATTATAAATTCGAACGCACGAGCGGAGTGAGTGAGTGAGTAATAAAGCAATTAATTATAAATTCCGGCGAACGAACGGAGTGAGTGAGTAGTAAAACAGTTAATTATAAATTCGAGCGAACGAACGAAGTGAGCGAGAAATAAAACAATTAATAATAAATTCGAGCGAACGAACGGAGTAAGTGAGTAATGAAACAAATAATTATAAATTCGAGCGAACGAACGGAGTGAGTGAGTGAGTAATAAAGCAATTAATTATAAATTCGGGCGAACAAACAGAGTGAGTGAGTGAGTAATAAAACAATTAATTATAAATTCCAACAAACAAGCGAATTATTGAGATCTTGTAATAAGAAATTCTTTAAAAACAATTTTGAAAAGCCGTGTCGAGTAGTATCAAATATGTATAATATATAAAAAAAAAACAACTAAGGTGAGTCTTGCTAATTTAAAAAATATAATCCAATAATTACATATACCTATCATATTATGATATCACTGATTTCATTGAGTTGTTACAATATCTATCAATAATTTCTTTACATTTACCAAATTTTATATTTTTCAAACATGCCACACGACAAATGTAAGCAAATACACTATTGTCGGCAGGGTTAAGGCACTGCGACTCGAGTTTTTTAAAAACTTAAGACTTGTGCTTTCTATTTCATGCTTTGTACTCTATTTACGGCACATTATTAGACCGATAGTAACAATAAACAAGGGTGTCAATATTTTCCACTACAATACAATATTTCAGTGAGTGTTATTATATTTCAGTGAGTTATTTTGAATAATTTATATAAAGTTAAATAAGTAGTTACTAAAATAGTATAGTTATACGTCTTAAAGTGGATAGTAATAATTATTGTTAGCGCCTTCCTATAAACTTTAACTGATTTGGTGCTTTACTCAAGTGAAAAATATGTCGCATCGTGCACGTTTAATTCTAAATATGGTTCGCGACGACTTAGATTATGATAACACCTTTAGTCTAAATGTCCAAACTAATAATTATGTGATGGAACATGAAAACAAAGAAGAAACAGTTGAGATCTGTAAAGATAATAATCTTAACAATGAAACGGAACAGCAACAAATGATTATAAGTGAAGACACATTAACGAATGAAACATTAGAAGAACAGCCTTCTACATCAGGATTAAATGATAATGTCGATTTTTTTGAGGATTCAGATGACAGCATTGCCGATCCTTGGTGGAAAAATATTTCTGACTCTGAACATAACGACAGCAGTAGCAGTGAAAATGGAGATAGGTCTATTGATGACGAAATGATAATACAACCTTCTAATGTCGTTTCTCAGAAACTGAGTACAAGACGTGCTAGAAAAGAGAGAAAAGAAAACAGAAACAAGGGGCTAGAGTACACGACAGCAAAGGGTAAGAAAATACTTGGTCGAAAATTAAAGCCACTAGAGAACTGCAGACAAAAATGTAACGAAAAAATACCAACTGGGAAAAGAGAAGACATTTTTACGGAGTATTGGGCCTTAGGATCTTACAATAAAAGAAGAGCGTTTATATCTAGCTTAGTTTCTTGTAAAGAAAAAAAAACTGCCCAAGTGAAGGATTCTAATTTAGAGCGAACGAAAAACAGGCTATTTTCTCATCAATATTCAATTAAATTCGACGATCACGAACCAATTCGTGTGTGCAAGAAATGTTTTTTAAACATTTTCAATGAAGGTGAACGTTTTGTTTATAACTGTGTACAAAATATTCGCCGAAAAACGTTACCTACAGGTTTTGATGACTGTCGCGGAAAGCATTCTCCGCCAAATAAGCATTCTGCAGATGTGATTCAAAAGGTCATTGATCACTTAAAATCATTTCCTGCTTATGAGAGTCACTACTCTCGAAAGGACACAAGCAAGAAATATTTACCGATCGGGCTTAATTTATCTATTATGTATGACCTGTATTCCAAAAAAGAGTCCCAACCAGTTTCAAAAAGAATCTACGCAAGAGAATTTCATAAGCTAGATCTTAAATTTAAACATCCTCAAACCGACACGTGCAATAAATGTGACAAATTCAATATGCAACTGAAGGCAGCTGAACCACAAAACAGATCTGATATTGATAAGGATTTAATTTTTCATCAAAAAAATGCTGATAACGCATACAAATCAAAGCAAAACGATATAGTTCTATCGAGAACTGGTAAAAAAACACGCGTTTACTGCTTTGATTTGCAACAATGTTTGCCAACACCATACTTGAAGAATTGTGTAGCTTTTTATAAACGTCAGCTGTGGACATTTAATCTGACCGTGCACGACACCGTGACCAAAAAACCTTACTGCTATATGTGGCATGAGGTTGAGGCAGCTCGAGGCGGCAATGAAATTGCCTCATGTCTCTATAAACATCTTATGGAAAATGTACCTGTAGAAATAGGTCACGTGATTTTCTATTCCGATACGTGCTATGGTCAAAACAAAAATTCTTTTGTGGCAGCTATGTTTTCATATGTTATGAGTATTCATCCTACAATTCAATGTATTGAACACAAGTTTTTGATATCCGGACACACACATATGGAGTGTGATAGTGACCATGACGCTATCGAGAAAAAAAAGAAAAATACTAACATGATAATTTCTGTTCCAAACGATTGGTACCAGTTGGTACGGGATACAAGAAAAAAGAACCCCTTTGAAGTTGTTGTTATGAAACAACAAGATTTCTTTGCTTTTAACTATTTATTTAAAAGTGTATTTCAGAATCGGAAAATTAATATTCAAAACGAAAAATTTGGTTGGCCCGATGTTCAGTGGCTCCGTTACACAAAAGAGTTTGGCATGATTAATTACAAGAAAACTTTGGATTCATCCGCAGACTTCATGTCTCTTAATATAGCTAGAAAAACTCGAAAAATGGTGTTAGACGATGCCTTGAAAGTAATTTCAGATCAACCAATAGCTATAAGCAACGAAAGAAAAAGTGATTTAATTGATCTTCTACCATATATTGATAGCATTTACCATGATTTTTACCAGAAGTTATTTTCTAAACAAGATGTATGTAATACTGATCCAGACTTGCAATCTGACACCGAAATGGAACTCCAGGATGAGATTTAAGCTTTTTTAAAATCATAATCGTTAATAATTTGTTAGCAATTTTTGAACCATTTGAAGTGATTTTCTTTTAATATATTTTTCGATAATGAAATCAATAACAATTTATTATTGAAATTTTCGTTTATTGAATTAATGATTATTAATTAAAATCTGCTAAGTTGTTTATGTGAAAAACTTGATAATAATATTTCATTAGCTTGTTTTTGTCAATGTATGAAATTTAACATGTAATAAATTAGCTTGTGCAAAACGTAATAAGTAAATTAAATTATGGTTCAAATGATAATATGTGGAGATATTACATTCTAATTTAAATTTTTAACACAGGTAAAACTATATAAGTCAAGTTATAACATTTTACTCGCCCAAAGAAAATTGAGCATAAAGTCATAATTAATTATTATCCACAAAAATCATTTTAATCGTAGTTAATTTTAATTTTTTTAATGTTAACCAGTATAATATTTACCCATATCGCATATACAAATATCCCACAGTTTAAAAAAAAGTAATATATGCCTTAAAAATTAAAAAGTGCTCTCCTGTAAAATCTTCCAAAGTGAACATATGACTTTTTACCCACTTACCCCAGAAATATACTTATTAAATTTGCATGTCAAATATATATATTATGCTGTGTTGTAATAAATTGACTTTAGTGTGTAAATTAACATTTGGGTACGTAGTTAATTTTAGGTTAATAACGAATGTATTTATAAAATAAATTTATTAATTTCAGTGCCTTGAAAAAGACTAAATATTAGTCGAAACGTCGGCAAATAAAATGGATTAAGAAAGTATACACTACAATCATTTGTCTATTTTTCCCAAGAAATATTTTTACATATCAAAAGTAACAGACAGATTATCCAATACATTATACATAATAATTAGGTACAGTAAGGCCTCGCTTAACGCTGTTTCAGTATTTCGCGGTTTCTTAAGAAAAATAAGTTAAACCACTATAACATTTATAAAGAAAAAAATTAAAGAAAATGAATTAGAATCATTATTTTCTAGAGATATTAAAAATCTGTCGTCCAGTAGTAGAAATATTGTTGTAGATAAATATGATTTAGAAACTTTACAAGTTTCGTACAAAAATTAAAGAAAACACTACATCATTTTGCGCGACAAACAGTGAATCGATATAGATCGAAATAGATTTTATTTTTCACAAAATTGAAACCGTGTTTTAATATTTTCTATCTCGATTCTGTTTACAGAATGAGGAACCTGCGGTTGCCGGAGGATCAGGTGTAGCCCCGGCGCCTCCACGGCCCCAAGCGGACGTAAGTTATTATACATAATAATTAGGTACAGTAAGGCCTCGCTTAACGCTGTTTCAGTATTTCGCGGTTTCTTAAGAAAAATAAGTTAAGCCACTATAACGTTTATAACGAAAAAATTAAAGAAAATGAGTCGGAATCAGTATTTTCTAGAGATTTTTAAAATCTGTCGTCCAGTAGTAGAAATAGTGTTGTAGATAATTATGAAACTTTACAAGTTTCGTACGAAAATGAAAAAAAACATTACATCATTTTGCGCGACAAACAGTGGATCCATATAGATCGAAATAGACCTTATTTTTTACAAAATTGAAACCGTATTTTAATATTTTCTATCTCGATTCTGTTTACAGAATGAGGAACCGGTGGATGCCGGCGGATCGGGTGTAGCCCGGGCGCCTCCACGGCCCCAGGCGGACGTAAGTTATTATACATAATAATTAGGTACAGTAAGGCCTCGCTTAACGCTGTTTCAGTATTTCGCGGTTTCTTAAGAAAAATAAGTTACAACTATAACGTTTATAAAGAAAAAATTAAAGAAAATGAATCGGAATCAGTATTTTCTAGAGATTTTTAAAATCTGTCGTCCAGTAGTAGAAATAGTGTTGTAGATAAATATGATTTAGAAACTTGACAAGTTTCGTACGAAAATTAAAGAAAACACTACATAGATCGATATAAACAATTAGCACGAATCAGAACAAAAAAGAAACCAAATCGATGTCTACGCCAACTGAACGGGACAGATGACTTAATTTCTAGGAAAACAAATGAAAAACCGGAAATGCAATCCGTTTTAACGTCTAGTGTAAATATTTTATTATCTGTAATAGACCTTTTTTTTAATAACCAACGATTTATATCAAGTAAGACTATAGCCTTTCAACCAATTTTCGTCTAATTCCGGTCTTAAAGTTCTCACGGAAAACGGCACTATACGGAATCCTCTCCTCGCTATTTCGACTCGCACTTGACTGTTTTTTTATTTTTAATTTGCTAACATTCTTGTTTTCCCCCACTAAATCGAAACGCTATATTAATGTTTTGTGTGTCAATTCTGTTTACAGCGCGATGTTCCGGCGGCAAACAGAAGACCAAACGTAAGTTAGTCAAAGTCAAAGAAAAAAATATTACGCGACATAGTAATTCCCATTTGAATCCTAAGACAGCTTTAACTAAAATAAAAGAACGTGTGTTAACAGCTTATTATATTCTTTATACCAAATTAAGTATTTTATTTCTATTGTCATTGACGATTTATAAAACAATTAACTCTGCGGCTGTATAAAAATATGTAACTAAACTGTATCTTAGTACAGTAAGACCTCGCTAACTCCGCTTAACGCTGTTAGCGAGCATACTCTTGCTATGTAAGTCGTATGTTTTATTGAATTTTTAATTATTGATACAATGTTTTTTTTTTACAGCATTGCCAAATCTGTTCCGCGAAGACTGCCCGCGTGTCGGACAAATACGGCCCTTGGGTCTGTATGGCATGCCGGCTCTTTTTCGAAAGGGCGCGGGGTAATTATATTTTCTTTTATAATCTATAACGAATACAACTAAAAATTGTATGTATAATAATTCAGTTTTGAATAATTTAAAATGTAATTATTTTACAGCGCGAGCTGCGCCTTTTGAATGCGAGCAGCGGGCTGAAGGTTGCTCTATCAAATCTAAGGACAAGGCTCGGTACTGTCGCTTATGCCGTCTCGACCGCATGAGGCCTGAGTAGGTAAGTTTGAACGTTTTGAGAAATGTTACGTTTTTAATGACTTTCTGTTTGTAATTTAATTTTCAACCCTAAAAAAATAAGCAAGTAAAAACAACTAAGTTCAGAAACGTGATTTTAATTTAGCACGGTCCATTGTTGTTTTAAAATAGACCCAACCTTACTTTCGTTTCAGTACTCGCACAAGGTGGCACTCCAAATTGATTGTGTCATAAATTTGACGTAAAATAATTATTCTTTATTAATTTATTAATGATTATTAAATAAGTTTATCTAGTGTGACATTTATGTTAATGTTTTATAATGCAAGGTATTTATCTATTCTATTGTCTATCTATAATGGTTTCATGATTTGAAAATTATTAGTTTAAAGCACTGTATGATAGAATTATCATATAATTAATTTTGCTATCCAAACTATTTGTGACAATTTGTATAGAAATTATATTTTAATTAGAGTGAGCTATAAAAAATAATCTTGGCCAGTTTGATTATTGCCTATATAATATAATTTATATAATATAATTTTTGTATAAATTCGCCAAAGATCACAAAAAAGACTGCCGAAACGTCAATACAATAAATGCAACTTTAATAATCAGTATCCTATGCAACAAAGAATTTTTTTTTACTAAATTGTAATAAATGAAGTCGTAACTGTAACTGTAATTTTTTTATGAAATTTTCATTTAAACGCGACGTCAATTTCAAAGTATGCTTAGATCGAATTAGCCATTTTCTTAATTTTTATATTTATCTGTCTATTGGTCAATTTCGGGTTACTTCAAATACCACTAAACCAATTTTTGCTGTAGTATATTTTGTTAAACATTAAGAAATAGAACCAACTATGATATTGCGTTTTAAAGCAAAATTATGTTTATTGCCTAGTTCTGAAATAAAACCGTAAAATTAGCATGTTAAACTTATTCGAAAACAACAATACAACCAATAAACTGAAAAATTAACAAACAGAATAGTTTGTTTCGGAACTTATATTTCTAACACGTTTTATCTTAAGTTCCTTTCTAAAATAATTTTCGTTAAGTGCTCAATAAGATTTAATGTTGTAGCGGTGCTAACTTATGCACGCTACTGTACTCTTAAATGTTTTTTTTTCTTTTAAAAATGACGATACTAATTTTACTGTTTTATTATGTATATATCGCAGTCCTACTTTTGATTTTCACCTTTTTTTTACAAAAATTAGATAATGTCTTGTCAAGTGGTCAAAATCAAACACGACAATATTTTTAACGGGAGATTTTAATTTGGACTTTTCAACAAATAGTTTAAACTTGCAAAATTTTATTGAACTTATCTATTCACATCACTGTCATTACTCAATAGCTGAGCTTACAAGGGTAACTAACATTTCAAGTAAGTGTATAGATAATATAATTACAAATTGTCAACAATATGACGCCTGTGTATTGCAGTGCAATATATCTGATCATTTCGGTACTCAAATAATATTTGAGGATTTAACATTTAATGATGACATTTCTCCTGTACACAAAAGATTTTTTTTTCTGAACCAAATATTAGCTATTTTTGCTATTTATTACAACATGAATCTTGGTCTCATGTTTTTAAGTCTGATGATGTTAATGCAAGTTTAAACAATTTTTTGAATGCTTTTAAATTTTATTTCAGTTCTGCATTTCCCAGTAACAAAAAAATTATAAAGAAAAAAAATATCATCGGTAATTACATACCATAAAGTAAAATTGATGGATTTATTTCATTTATCAAAGAATGGTATTCGTTTTAAGAATCAATAATTATCATATAAAAAATTCTATGAGGAGTTGTTGCGAAATTCCAAACAAAATACATTTGAGAATAATATAACTTCCAGTAAAAATAAAGATAAGACAATATGAAAGGCAATAAATTCTGAATTTAATTTTAAAACTAAGTAATGTAGAGCACATAGACGGGGATGGTGAAAAAGTGTAGAAAGTCATGCGTATGAACTTTGAATGGTGCAGATATTCTAATGTTAAATGAAAACAGTTTTAGAAAAGAAATTGATGTATTCAATAATAAACTTTAATGTCGTTTCTTTGTTATAGGTATGATTTTTGAACTTACTGTCATATTTTAATTAAATAATAAAATGAAATCTTTGTTATAGTTTACAGAGCAACACAACGTGGTTTATTTGACTTGTCAATATTAATAAAAAAATAAAAAACGATAAATAATCTTATATATAGAACAAGTTTTACACATCCCTGATAGGATGGTCCACGGCTAGCTTCAGTTGGCTGCGGGGTCGTGGGACACTTTCAAAAAAATGACAAAAAATTCGTTAAATATTTTATAACTTAAAACTGGACATCCCTAATGGTACGATAAAACAAATTCGAAACAAATTGCCCAATTAGGGCTTAAAAAAACCCAACCACCTACCACTCGACACAAAAAACGCAAGACAAGATAATAATCCAATAAAAATGTTCGATAAACGAACAGCCCCAATAAGAATGTTAAAACCCAACCACCTACCACACGACAAAAAGACGAAAAGACAACACAAAATGCTAAAGTCACTAAGTATACAAGATCAACTTAAGGTCGATTGTGGGCTTACGGATCTACCGACTGAAAATATTAGAGCGCCAGGACTCAAAATCGTAAGCAGCCACACCAGGGGGTCCAGACCTAGAGGCTTAGAGGCGATTGTTGTCCACATGACATAGCCTTAACTAAAACATATGCTGGAACTACAACAAAATACGGCAAAACACTAAAATGCGCCAATAACACTAAATATCAAAATCAACCATTTCAAAACGGGGCGAAAAACAATAATCCATATTACCCAAATCCGTTAAAATTCAAAATAAATACGCACTAGGCAATCAGTACCAACTCAAATACAAAAAACGGTAATACGATTCAATAGGTTGCCAAAATCCTTTGCGACACGAAAAACGGTACTTCAATAGCCAAAATCTCACAAATTCAGCCAACTTCAATTTACAATGAATTCGGTAACGGTAATAAATGCGGTAATACTTCACAAGAAACCGCCAAATAATTTTCTCAAAGAAACTTCATTCAACTGGGTCTCATAGCCAGGTTTACTTAAATTTCACGGTAAACGGCAATACAGCAATTGGCAAATACATCAAAAACACATTAAAATCGTTAGTCTCTGCGCCAGTGACTTTTAATAGTGGTTTAATAAAATCCCACTTTTATCGGACACCTTGTATAATTTTTCAATAGACGATACGTAATGTTCCTAATAACACTGTAATATAAAACGTAAACATAACTAACTGTAATTTAAATTCAAAATTCTGTTCTCAATCACAACCGATAAACTTCAGTAATCCCCCAGGATCACTCATAAGAAATCCAGGATATTCGGTAGACAGAAACGTTCCTACAGTGGTTTTAGAAAATGGGCACACGGAAAATTTGATTCCCTAATCAACAGAACAAAACTCCTATTCCAGATAATATTTCTTATAACAGGCCCTAGCAACAATGCACGACAATCGAACTACCAACAAAAATGGATTTCCAGGAAAACGGGTTAATTTTCGGGAACGGAAATAATTCAGTAGTGAAAATAACGGAAATTCAGGTCTATTAGCGAAAACAGGAACAATACAGCTTCCATAGATCCTCCAAAAAACTAAACTCAAGTCCGACAAAACAATATCGATTCTATTCGCAGTTTAAAATAACACACAAAAATTCAAATACATATATAACTAATCAATACGCTTTGTATCAACTATCAAGTGAGGAAAATTACTCTGAATTTGACAAAGAGGCAACAGCAACCGATCACCAAATCTCGTGATCGGTGTCTCACGAAGGTCAATAATTCGGTCCATAGCAAACTCATTTTTTGGCCATGACCGGAAAAACCATAGTCAAGAATACATCTAGATTTCTTGGGACTTTTTTTGAATATTTTTTTTTATTATTGTGGATTCACAGTAAGTACAGATAAGCGTCTATTAATAAATTGCGAATTATGTATTTAATTGTTTCGGATCACCAAAAATAGTTGTCAAACAATGGAATCAAGTTCATCAATGCATTGTTTGCCAATTTTTATTACAGAAAAATATTACAGTACTGCTGACTATTAACGTTGATAATCTAACAAGAAACCTAAAAAACCCGGGTCGCAGTGCCAAAACCCTGCCGACAATATAGTGTATTTGCTAATAGAGGCCTTGTGGCTTTATTATGTGAACTTAAGATGATTGTTGGGCAAAATAACATTTTTTTTCTTAATTGCAATATTAGCTTTGTTCGCGGGTCACATTTTGAACCGTTCTGAACCAGTTCGGAACTCTTTCAGGACTGACGAAATACGCATGCCTAGTTATGAACCGGTTCAGGATTTCATTGTACCGCGAACGCTTTTAACTTGCAGCCATACTCATATTTGAGGTCAATTGTTTGTAGCTGACTTCATGTTTTCTAACCTGGCTTTTTCATACACTGTAATATGTCATACGTGTCAACTGTCAAATGGACACATTTGCGCCAGTACTAATTACTAGTCTTCTTTTTTCTTACGTGTTTGTCAAGTTTGATCACTGTCACCCAAAAAATGAATGAGGTCGACGAAGGTAAATAGTTAATTACTTATTAATTAATATATTTTTATGCTTATAACCAATATTTTTAGTCGTAGGTGAATTCTTGGTGTTTCCAAGCTTAGAGGAGGAGGGCCATAAATGGACATGGACTCACCAAAACACGTTGGTTTTTCTCGAATTATATAAAAATTATCGGGAGCAGGTGGGTTCACTAAAATTAAAAAATTTTAAAAAAATGTTTGAAGAAATTGCAAAAGAAATGCAACGGATAATCAAAACTAAAATAACAGGCGCAATTTGCGAAAACAGATGGAAAGTTCTTGAGAGAAATTATAAAAAGTATATAGACAATTCTAAACTAACTGGCAGGGAAAGAAAGGCGTTCGAATACGCGGATGTAATGCATAGCATCTTAGGACATAAAAAGAATATTCATCCTGTTTTACTTCTGTCGTCAAACACAATAAACACTTTAGAGGCATCAGAAAAAGATAAAGAGAATATGAGTGTAACGAGAATAGTCGAATCAAAAGTGCAAGACAGGACTGACACTGTTGTAAGTCCAATTATGAAACGAAGGCCTGCGACTGTGGCTAATGCTAATCCAACCGAAAATAAAAGGTTAAAATATAATATTCTTAAAGAAATTAGAAGCGATAGAAATGAGTATTACAAAAAAAGACTGGAAATTGAAGAAAAAAAGCTTTCGGAAAAAAAAAGAAAAAATGTTTTGTTGGAAAAACACAACATTTTATTGGAAAAATATTTAGACAAAAATAATTCCATACCTATAATTGATGTGATACCATAATACTAGGAATACTCTTCCAAGGCTGTTTAAAAAGTTGTTTGTTCTGTTATTTTTTTAGAATATTTATTTTGTTTATTTAAATATTGTTGTTTATACCTGATTTTTTAGTATTTTCAGGTATGTTTTTTTTTCTATAAAAAGCGTTCGTTTTTTGACTTTTCAGTATTTTTGACTTAGAATATGTCTTTTCATTTTGTGTTTAAACATTTTTTTTTTTTTTGGACAACTCAGCATTACAGCAAGTATTCAGCTCACAATTTTTTTTCTTAATTAAATTTATATCGAGTTCAGGTTATTTTTTCTCGTTCCTTAGCCTAAAATGTAAATTTGTAGTTGTATGTAGCAATTATGTTCGAATGAAAATAAAATTGAATTAATAAAAAAATACAATTATTGCATTATTTCTCTATTACAATTTAGATGCATTTTTTACAAATTGTAAACACATACACTATTTAGTCTACCTACTATTAATATAAATAGTATAATATAAATCATTTTATGAAAAATACATTATTATTTTAAATCTCTAATGGAAAAATGTCAGTTTCTCACTATAGGTATAAAAAACAAGAAAATTTTATTTTTCTAAATTACAAACGGCAAATTATTCACAACTTCTTCCCGAACTGCTACACCATCTCTGTCATCCCTATCTGGTTGACCATCTTCATTTAAAACTATGTCTTCAGGAACTATCGCTTGCTCGTCTGCATGAAAAGCAACATCGAGTGACAAATTATGCAGAACAGCACATGCTCTTATGAAATGAACAATAACTTCAATATTTTTCAATTTAACATGATAAAGTTGTCGGAATTTTTGTTTCATAATTCCGAAACAGTGTTCAATTACATATCTATTTGTAGACAATATATAATTATAATTTCTTTGACGCCTAGTCAAATGTCCATTATCTCTAAATGGAGTCAACAAGTTTTTTAAGCACGGATAACCACTGTCACCTAAAATGTATAAATTCCCACATTTTTCGGGCAAGGTCTCATTTAGGGGAGAACTTCTCAAAACCCGACTGTCGTGCACTGATCCAGGATATCCCACAAAGATATCACGAATTCTTCTTTTGTGGTCACATACTACTTGAGCCTGAAACAGAATGTATATACTATATCAGGTATGTTTACTTGTCCTACACTGAACAAATTAAAAACTTAAAGTAATAAATAAAAGGAACATACACAATTTTTGAAGTCCTGTTCAATTTTGGCATTTAGTATTTTAAATAAATAAAATACATACTACTATGTTGAAATTAAAGATTTAACGGTTTGATGGTACATTAATTTCGTAAGTAATGAACTATCTACTTATTAATGAACCATCAAACCGTTAAATGTTTTTATTAATTGTAATTTAATTACTTTGACCACTATTTATAAATACATATATCACAATAATGTACAAATTATTACCTGAATCGAATAAAAATGTTTCCGGTTTAAATATGAGTCAGGATCTTCTGCAGGCTTGTCTATCCTTACATGTGTACCATCAATAATCCCAACAACTCCAGGGAAATTGTTATTTCTAAAATAAGTTTCAATTTCCACTTTCTCCGCATCATCTGGCCATCTTATTACTCCTGGAGATAGATTGCTAAGAAAATAGGTGACTCTTCTTACAATTTTAAATAAGGTGCTTTTAGTGATATTAAACCTGTCTGAGACATCTCTAAATGCACTTGCCTCGTTGGCAACAAACCACAAAAAAACAGTTATGTATTTAAGTGGTGTAACCTTTTCTGAATCTCCTTCCTGCCACTTATAATGATTAGAATTAGCAAATCGATTTGCTAACTCTTCCGACAATTCTCGAGTTAATCGAAAATGTTCTATATATTGTTCATCACTAAACTGTGGCAGCACTTCTTCAAAATAACCATTACTTTTGGGAACTTCAATAATTTCTAACAATTCTTCCATGTCCTCGTCGCTAGACGATAAATGGTCCGACATGACAGATGAGAAGAAATCACAAAAAATAAGAAATAAATTAAGAGAAAAATTTAAATAGATACACTATAAAATTAGGTTAGTTTGGTGTTCGCTACAACAGAAAACAGCTGACATCGATTATCGATCAACATGCTCAACTGCGCATGTGCACCGTTACGGAACTTTTAGTTCTAACAAAAATCCGAGGACTGTTAGAATCGATTCTGAACCAATAATGAACCGTTCGATGTGATCCGCAAACATAGAACTGTTATTATAAATTCAGAATTTTTTAACCGCGAACGCCGCTTTTTAGACTGCGCATGCGTAACTGGTTCGGAACGGTTCAAAAGGTGACCCGCGAACAAAGCTAATATCAATCGAACTTCTATACCAAATTATATACAACTTTCAGTAAATAATTCACTATCTGCAAAGTACATAAGTGTTTTCATAAAATTTGTATGTCCGGTCCTGTCGGGCCGATTTTATTAAAATTTTACGGACATTTTTTAATTACTACTGGAGGGTTAAATGTCAATTTTGAAACGATTCTGAGAATTTTTCGGTATTTTGGGGCCCAAAAACCTTTTTCAACCCCTAAAAACTACCTTTAAAATGGCCCGACTACGCCCACTTTAAATAGGCTTCTTGAGGTATATATATACGCATATATATATAAACATTTCTAAAAATAGTGCCAAAGTGTTTAGGAGGTTATGAAAGGTCGAGAAATTTTGGTCCGACCCCTAGGTCCCGCCATCCGACCGACGCCAATAGTGTATATTGCCATATGGCAAATATACTAATAAACATAGCGGACATAAATACCACCTACCACACGACTATTAAAACAAAATTACAAACACAATTTAAGTAGAAGTAAACAAAATTCATTTATCACCACAAAATAACAGAATTACTGCAATAGTTGACCAAAAAAAAATCTAAAACATAGTCACGGCTCAAATGATTAAAAATGGACGCCAGAACGACATAACGCTCTGATCAAAGATCAGCCTCTAGGTTCAACGAGGTACATAATTACTGCAGCAGTCTCTGTGTCCTAGAATGTAAGAAATTATAAATTGTATTCAGCAAGGGAAAATAAAATACTGGACATAATATGACAAAGAGACACAACTTCCCAATGTTCTTATGAAATAATACCATTAAGGAACTCCGCAAACGTTTCAAGTTTAAACGATTGCGAAGGTAGTAAACGCCAACAATAACACTAAAACAGCGATAAATACCGACAATAAATAATAACGAATAAAAAATTATTAACAAAATAATAACAAACAATTTCAACACTGGCAAAATATATAAATGGGACGCCACTGAACACACTAAAAACAAATTATTATTGTTTTCTTTTTAGAATTCTACAATTTCCGATCGCAGATGTTTGGATATGACGTTTGTCGAGAAAATAAGGCAAAATTTAACCATTGGTGAGGAATCAAAAAAACGCATGCAAGAAATGAATTGAGATAATAATCTCATGATTCCACGCACAGATCGAACGTTCCTTATTAATACTTATTTGGCGATCAGAACGCCATCCTACTAACGACAACTAAAACAGGCAAGAATAACCGTAACCTAGGTCCTAGACAACAAGAAGAAAATCCAATATCCAAAAAAATAATCGCCATTCAAGCGAGCAACAATAAATGACTATCGTCACTAAATAACTCCAACAGAACAATCAAATCAACAATAACTGTCCCAAGCAGTCTTCAACAATCGATTTTGTTGTCGCATCAAAACTTAACGGTCACACATTTATCTCGTTATCGGTGCACTTTCAAAATCGCAAGCCTAATGACAAACGCTTACTCTCTCCCACACACGGTGGGCGCGATGACTGCCTCTTCGTTGGTCAAATCATACGCCAAATTTTGCCAAGAAAATCGTGTCCATTGCTTGTTTGTCAAATTCACACTATTCAAGTACATTTATTTCAAAAAATTCAGATAGGCTCGAAACTATTTATTATTTCGGGGTAACAAAAATTTAAAATGCTTTGGTAGGTAGTACGAAATAAATTTAAAAAAATAATTTTGATTCTACTCTATTCTCTATTTTAACGTTATTACAGTAGAAGGTCGAGATACTTGGCGAGACGCAGAAATAACTGAGAACATTAAATCTTTATAATTGGTATATTTTATTAATTTTAACACTATCACAATTAATTTTATTTCTGGTTATTTTTTTCGATTATTTGTTTACTATATTATATGGTTGCAAGAATTATGTTTAAATTCGTCATATTACTCAACTTGTTACATATTCTTCGTCTATCAAACCAATATTATTATTTTTGTTGGTTCTGTTTTACAAAATTAGGCGTCTAATTTATTTTTTTTACGTTTAATAATGCATATTAATATTTATTAGACAGTACAAGTTTAACACAAATTTAACAATTATTCGAGGTTTTGATCTAATAAAGTCTGTTTGTAATCAACTTTGTTAATAGACACAAACAATCCAAAGGTCATATCCATGCCAACAGTTCAGGAATAGGTAATTATTACGTTTTACTTTTCTTTCACGTCAGAAAAATAGGTCACATTATATTAAAAATTCAGCAGTAAGTTTAGATAATGAATGCAAAAATAACTACAATTTTACTCTGAACTTGGAAACAGATTTCCAGTTAAAGAGGAAAAAATGTATCATGCCGTCAAAAACTTTGATTTTAATACATTGATTAACAATATATACATTTAATTTCACTTATTGTGTTTCTTTTAAGCCCCTATCAATGGTTAATTGGATAGAATGTTATTGTTGGTTCTTTTAGTCCCCGCGCAATTTTTATCATTGTTTAATTACACAAATTTCTTTATTGAACTGGCACCACAATTTTTAAGGTATAGAGATGAATTGTTCATGTTATGTGTTTACTTTTAAATTATATAAACAATATTGACATGTAAAGAAGCATGGTTAAATCTTAATCATAAAAGTCTCTGTTATAATTGTTTAAATAAACATGTTTCTTTTACAAATCACCATTACAGTTTTGACAGTTTTCAAATTAATTGCTCACATTTTTTAATTTTTAAATTAATTATATTTACAATAGTAACTTCTACAGAAGCACTGTTAAGCAGTTTCGAATTTTTACTTGCTAGAACGGTAGCACACGCTACAATTCTTTGGGTTGTATGCAGCTATTATAAATCATTCTTGCTTATAGATTTTTTAAATTTTCAATGTCCTTTCGCACTGTTTTTTATTGCAGATATAAATCATAATTTAAATATCAACGGTTTACTTTTTGTGAGTAAATGAAATAACTATAATTCCATACTTATTAAACGTATTCACCTATACATACGCAGAATAAAATGCGTATCATGATTAAACTACAGGTCTGAAGAAGCACTTAGATACTACAATATTTAGAATTATACTTATTATTGTACAATATTCTCGTTTGTTTGGAAAATATTATATTGAACAATTTATACAATAAGTACCTACGCTTATCGAGCTTTCCGATTTTAGACATTATAGTCTCTTTATCATTGTTTAACTACACAAATTTCTTTAACGAAGTGACACCACAATTTTTACAGTTTTCAGATGAATTGGTCATGTTATTTTTTCACTTTTATATTAACAATATTAACTTGTAAAGAAGTACGGTTAGATCTTAAACACAAAAATCTCAGTTATAATTGTTTAAATACACGTTTTTTTTTACAAATCAGCATTACAGTTTTTACAGATTTCAAATGATTTATTCATATTTTTTAATTTTAAAATTATATTTATAATACTAACTTCTACAGAAGCGTTGCCAAGCAATATTTTGAATTTTACTTGCTAGAACGCTAGTTATAGATTCTGATTATAATAAAATGTTTTTAAAAACATTTATTTATTTTAAAAGAAGTAAAACAGAATGTATGTTGTATAATAAAAGTTAATAATTATTTTAAGTTTATTTAATAATAATGTTGATGATTATAAGTTAACGAACCATATACACTGGTTGCTAAAAATATAATAATTGTATTAGGAAATGCATGTCTTCTTCTATGGTGCATCAAAGTAGCCAAATGAGATAACAGCGGCATGTGGGTGTTATATCAGTTATCTTGTCAGCAATAGTACGTATGTTACTTCTCCATCCTTAGAGGAAAGTCGCCCTCGACTTTATGGTTGAAGTGTTGTTGAAAGAATCGGGTTCTGAGGCGTGTCCAGGGGTTGATCGCCGGCATGGCTTGTCCTTGCGTATAAAGTCCTGTGGATCGTTTTTTTGAGTTTCCAGCAGAAAAGGCAGGTGCCAATAGCAATCATTATGTATAGTGCGAAATAATGAAAATTGATTGGTTTTTCACTTATTTCGACGATTGGTTTAAGCATGTTAGCTTGATTGTAAAGTTCGTATAGATCTCCGAGTGGAACTTTTTCCAAGCTAAGTTGTTTGTTGTTTACATTTTCATCAGGTTTTATGACAATATTCGGGAATATAATTTCGTTTTTAGTTCTTGCGATGATGTTATTTTCGTAGGTTGAATGTCGTATGGAGAATTTACAATTTTTTGGAAGTTTTAATAATTTTATTCCCTGAATTATAGGTGTCGTCTGGCAGTTGCTAGTGATTGGTGTTGGTTTGTTAGCAATTATTATGTAGTGCTTTGCGTCTATTTTCTCCACTATGACCTCTGTGATATTTTCGATTTTTTGTAGTTGACATGTTATTTCTTCTTTCTTCGTTAACAAAGTTTGAATACAGTCTTGTCTTAATTTGGCTATATATGGGTGACCAAATTTGCATAATGTTTCGGATCCGTACGTGGAACATTCATTTTCACTGTACCAGTAATATCTGTCGTTCAAAGTTATATACGACTTGGTTGGGATTAATATTTGATTGCTTGGTGTAGGTATAGGTATTAACTGGTATTGGGTAAAGGTGTCAGAATATGTTATGGGGATGTCCACAATAAAGTTAATAATATTTTTTGTATTTAAAAAATATTTTACGTCTATAGCAGAGTAATAAGCATTCAAATTCTGAATAGAAAATGGTATTGAGTCTATTCCGTACCATTGTGTTACTTGTTTTATTAATGAAGTTAATACGGCAGGTTTTAAAAGAGATGTATGCAGTTGATTAACTCGTGAAAAGGTAATTGATGTTTCTAATTCTGTTAGGAAGTTAAGAATTTCATGTAGGTTAAGTAATGTTAATTCTAAAACATTACGTTTTATAAAATATTGAAGATAATTTTCATGTGATTTTACTAATTTTTCAAGTTCTTTTTGATTATTTGTTAAAATTGTTAATGTATTGTTGAAAGAAGTTACTAAATTTTTATTTAATGATATTTGAATATTGTGGTCATTCAGTAGCAGGGTTTGCGTTTTCTTAAGATTTTCTATCTCTTTATCATATCTTTCAGCATCAGTATGATCTAAATTGCCAGATATGGATTTTATGATGCTGCCTAATCCATTTATAAGTCCTCTTTTCTTACGATTAATATTATTTTCCAAAAGTATAGCATTCAACTTTGAAAATATTTTCGAAAAATTATAATCTATGTGCTTCAGGATACCTTTGATATCTGTATCAGCGATATTTGAATAGTTTAAAGTATTAAAAAATGTGTTATTAGTATAACTTTTAACTGTATCTAATTTATGACAAAGTTCATTCAAATCATAAAAATGAATAAATGAGTGGGTGGTTTCTTGAACTTTGGTGTCGTGTAGTTTGAAAGGTAATATGCCAGGGTTGTCCGTCAAGTCTTTGTATTGTATTTCTTCATTAGTGGCTCTTGTTATCAGGATTTTTATTAACCTGAAAATTAAGGGGTCTAATAAGCTGTTGTTTATGATATGTACCTGAAGGGGTCGTAATTTTAATTTGTTTGTCTTCTATTATTTTGACAGGTCTGGATAGTTTGTGGGATTTATTACGCGGTTGCGTTTTGACGTAGGCTGTGTTGCCTGGTATATATGTGGGTGGAATTTGTTTTGTTTCGTTTTGTTTTTGTATAATTTTTTGCTTTTGTGTTTCTATGCGTTCATGTATTTTTTGATACAAAAGTTTGGTAATGTTTCTATGCTGATTGATATAATCATTATAAAAGTTTTCGGTTATATTTAACTTTAAAAGTTCATCTGGTTGGAGGTGTCCATACAAGATTTCTATGGGTTTTTGTTGAGTTGCAGAATGAATTGAGTTATTGTAGCCAATTATGGCATATGTCATTTGCAAACAGACAGGGATGTTAGGATCGTTAGAATTCACTACTCGCAAATGTTCTAAGAGGGTGCAATGTAATCTTTCCACCGTCCCGTTGGATTGAGGGTGCAATTTTGTTGTATAGTGTAACGTTATGTTATGAGATTTTGCGAATTCTTTAAGTGTTGAATTGCTAAATTCAGGGCCATTGTCAAGGCGTATTTGAATTGGTTGTAGGTGATGAGAAAAATGTTTTAATAAACAATTTATTATAGATATAACGTTTGGTCCTTCTACTGGATAAGCTTGCGCAAATTTTGTAAATTCGTCAATGACTGTGAGAAATTTTTGACCTTTATACTGAAAAAGATCTATGCTTATCGATTCGTTTGGTTTTGTAGCTGTTGGTGTTAAATTCAATACAGGGTTGTTTGGATTTCTATCGTATTTGCTTGTTTTGCAAATATCACAATTGTTTATAAAACGTGTGATATGATTTTTCATTTCGGGCCAATAGAATTTAGAACTTATTTGGGCGTGGGTTTCATTAATTCCGCGATGATTTGTTTTGCCTATATGATAATTTTCTATTATTGATTCCTGTTCTAATTCATCTTCTTCATCTCGTAAAAGAGATGTTGTTTGTGTTAAATTAAATGAGTTATTTTTAAAAGTGTTCTGTATGGTGGTAATAAAACGTTCGTAATTGTCATTATTTTCGAAATATATGCCGTATCTTGTGTTAGGTTTGAGAAATTCTTTACATAAATTAATAACATTTTCTTCAAAGTTTTCAGTGGCTATATGTGCATATATTCTGTTTTTTATTTTATGTAATTGTATAACTTTCGGTTTAACCGTGTATGTATTTACGAATTTTATGACAATCTGATTTTTAAAATAATTTAATGGTTTTTCTTGTATTGGTATTTCTTGTATAGGATTTTCTACGTTCGTGTGTACAGTGTCATTGTCTTGTTCAGGGACTTCTGGTTCGTCTGTATGAACTTGTTCAGGAATTGGTTTTGGATTTGTAAGATATTGTAGTACCATGTCTTCAAGATTTTGATCGGGTATATTTGAATCTTTTAAAAGTTCAGATAATTCGGATAGTGGTATGTCATCTATTAGATCGTCTAAATCTTGTAAATTAGGGGGGTCAGGATTGTTAGGAATTGTTGAAATGGTATCTAAGTCCTTTTTTGCATGTTTGGTATGGATTTCAATTCTCGAGAGTGCGTCTGCATTGGTATTTGATTTTCCTTTTTTGTATATTATAGTATAGTCATATTCTAAAAGTTTCAGGCGCCAACGAACAAGTTTCGAATTCGGTTCCTTGAGATTGAAAAGCCATTGAAGGGGTCTATGATCAGTTATTATATTAAACTTTTTCCCAAAAATATACGGTCTAAACTGTTTAGTCGCATATACAATTGCTAAAAGTTCCTTTTCAATAGTGCTGTAATTTTTCTCGTGTTCGTTTAAGGTTCTAGACGCGTATGCTATAGGTTTGTCGGAACCAATAGGTCCTTGTGACAGTACTGCGCCTATTGCGAGATTACTTGCGTCTGTTGTTACATTGAAAGTTTTATTAAAATCGGGATATGCTAGAATCGGTTCATTCATTAAAAGATTTTGACACAATTGAAAACAATTTACAAATTCTGCATTATGTTCGATCTTAGCATTTTTCTTGAGACATTTTGTAAGCGGTGTGGTAATGCGTGCAAAATTTTGAATGAATTTTCTATAGTAACCAAGAAGGCCAAGAAAGGATTTTATTTCTTTTTGAGTTTTCGGAATGGGAAAATTTTTTATAGATTTGATTTTGTCCGGGTTTGGTTTTACACCGTCTTTTGTAACTACATGACCAAGAAATTTAGTCTCTTTTGCCAAAAAATTACTCTTGTCTAATTGAATTTTGAAGCTGGATTCGCGAAGTTTTTTGAAAATTTGTCTCAAATTATCTATGTGTTCTTTAAGAGAGGAGGAAAACACTAATATATCGTCCATATATACAATACAAGTTTTATTAATCAAGTCTCGAAAAACGTCATTCATTACACGTTGGAATGTGGAGGGGGCGTTTTTTAAACCAAATGGCATTCTTTTAAACTCAAAATGTCCACTTTCTGTTGTGAAAGCTGTTTTCTCAACGTCAGCCGGATTCATTTGAATTTGGTGGAAACCAGATGCCAAATCTAAACTTGAAAAGTATTGCGCTCTGCCTAAACGGTCGAGTAGGTCTGTCACGTTTGGTATCGGGTACTTGTCGTCTATCGTTTTTTCGTTCAGTTTCCGATAGTCAATTACGATTCTCCATTTTACTTTGTTAGAATTGTCCATTTTTTTTGGGACTACCCAAATAGGTGATGACCAGGGTGAATGGGAATGTTGAATGATTTTTTGGTTTAGCATTTTGTTAATTTGATGTTGAACTTCATCTTTATGAACAAATGGGTATCTATAGGATTTGGTATAGATGGGGATTTCATCCGTTGTTCTTATAGAATGTTTGATTTTGTGTGTGAAAGTCAAAGTTTCTCCGTCTTTATAAAATACGTCAGGGTATTGTTGACATAAATTAAGGAGTTGTTCTTTTTCTTCAGAATTCATGTGCTCGGTATTAATAAGGGATTCGATTTGAGATTTTTCGCCTAAAAATTTAGTACTAGTAAGGTGAAATAATGTATCTTTATTATTGACGGGTTCTACAGTTAGCGGTTGAGAAAAGGTCAATCGTCTATTTTGATCTGTTTTATTAATTACGTTTACAGTTGCAAAGCCGTTCTGTGAGTGTGTGAAACATTCCGGGATAATAATGTTATCAGTTTCTGGAACTGTAACGCAAATTTGTCCGTCTAGATTTACAGGGATTTTTACAAATTTCGAGTTATTTGATTCGATTTCAAAAGAATATTTTTCAAATGTGCTTAATTTTTTATTTGCAATATAACGTTCGAATTTCAATTTAATATTATTGGGAAAATTTAATGTGTCGTTAGTGAAATCTATTGTAGCATTTAATTTTGAAAGCACATCACTTCCTATAAGTCCGTCAAAGAAAGTATGAAATTTAAATAACGCAAATTCTAAAATTTGGGGTGTTTTAAATTCGTCAAAAGATTTTATTTTTATAACTCCGTTTGATTTATGACTGTTAAATACAGTAGACACAACAAAAGGTGAATCTTCAATACAATTTTTAAAGTATTTTAAAGCGATATCGGGATTTATGAAGGATCTAGTAGCACCAGTATCAATGAGAAATTTGATATTATAATTTTTTATCTGGATATAAGGTAAACTGTTGTTACTAGTGGGGTCGTCATTGTTGTATGTTATAAAATCACTTATGTAGTTTCGTCCTGAAATTGGTCCATAGGAAAATTTACAGGGTTTTCTAATTCATGAGTTTCTTCGTTGTCTAAATATTCGTACGAATTAGTATCGGGAGAAGTAAGATCTTCCGATTTTTCTTGGTAATTAAAACTAGCATTGGGCTCTTCATATTCAGTTTGTTCGACATTTGTAAGCTCTTCACTTATAAAATTTGGTGGGCCTGTTGATCGAAAATTGAAGGTGTTCGGCCTATTATATCTATTTACGGGGTTTGAATTTCTTGTATTAACACTCATAGGTGTCGGGGTAGGTAATTGATTGATTGGTTTCGTATTCGGTTTGAAAGCATTGAAAGGTCTTTGTTGTTGGCCAAAAACTTGTCCGTTTGTAGGAAAATTTCGGTTGTATGCTTGTTTAGGGTTTAAATTAGTTATTGGTTGAGATGGAAATTTTGGCGGTGTTTGTTGATTAGGAGATCGATTGAAATTTGGATAGAGATTGTTTGCCGGTTGTTTTGGTTTAATGCTAGGGGTGTAAGTATTAGGGGGGTATTGCCCTATGTTTTGTGATTGACAGTAAATTATGGCTTGTGCTTCTACTAGAGTTTTAGGTTTTTGGTTTCTTAAATAGTTTGCCATAGGTTCTTTAGTGAATTTCAAAAGAGTAGCTAGAGCCAAGTCTGTGTATTTTTCTAGTAATAATTTTGTCTGATTAGAATCCGAGTTATGCAGTGTTAAGTGTTGTGATAACATTTCCAATTGATTTGATATTTCGTCAAGATAGTGTAGATATGATTGATTTGGCTTTTGTTTTAGGGAAAGCAGATTAAATAAGAGTTCTGTTTCATCTCTCTTGTCGCCAAAGTTTAAAATTAAAGTATCTTTAAGAGAAGCCCAAGTACGTACAGGTGTGATATTAAGGCATCGTGCAGCTCTACCTTTTAGTCGCGATATTATTCCATTAAAAATAATTCGATTTTGAAAATTATTCTGATTGGTACTATCTCCGTAGTGAGTTAGAAAATCTTCCGCAAGGGTTAGAAATCTTTGCAATTCTACTACGTTATCACCATTATATTCAGGTAAAAGTCGGAGTAAGTTAATGTCAAAAGTTGGAACTGCCATAGTGTTTATTTAAAGCAACAGTTATATTTTCAAAATTTGAATTTATTACTATATAGAGTATATGTAAACTTTAAATTGTGGTTCGAATTCAGATGGATGTGTATACAAGGAAAAAATATATATATAACTTTGAAATAATCGGTACTCACATTAAGATGACAGCGATTTTCATTGTTGTGTTGCAACGGTTGTGAATTGTTTGTAGATCGATGCTTTATGAAGCACTAAATCACAGAATTGTTTTATTTTCACTGATATGAATGTCTAGTCTATTTGGATATATGTGAGTTCGTTATAAATCACTTAAATGTTCAATTAGTTCACTTATTGTTTAAGTTTATTTTTATTTGGTTTAGTGTAGGTTCTCGTCGTCGGTTCGGGTGATTTGCGTTCACTATGAAGATATTCACTCTTCCTCCACCTAAGACGTTCGACTGCGCCAGTTATAGATTCTGATTATAATAAAATGTTTTTAAAAAACATTTATTTATTTTAAAAGAAGTAAAACAGAATGTATGTTGTATAATAAAAGTTAATAATTATTTTAAGTTTATTTAATAATAATGTTGATGATTATAAGTTAACGAACCATATACACTGGTTGCTAAAAATATAATAATTGTATTAGGAAATGCATGTCTTCTTCTATGGTGCATCAAAGTAGCCAAATGAGATAACAGCGGCATGTGGGTGTTATATCAGTTATCTTGTCAGCAATAGTACGTATGTTACTCGCTAGCACACGTTTCAATGCTTTGGTTGAAATGTATGCAGCTGTTATGAATTATTCTTGCTTACAGATTTTTTAAATTTTTAATGTCCTTTCGCACTGTTTTTTATTGCAGATATAAATCACAATTTAAATATCAACGATTTAATTTTATAAGTAAATTAAATAACTTTAACCACACACTTATTAAATTACGTCGTATTCACCTATAAATGGTTTAACAGTAAACTATAGACTGAAAAAGCACGCCGTGAAACACTTGCTCTCTCGTACACGCGATAGGTGCAATAGCTGCCCCTTCGTCAGCCAAACTATACACATGAATGTTACCAAGCAAATCCTGTTTCTTAACTTGTTCGTAAAAATTGACACTACAAAATATATTTATTTGGAAAAATGCACATAGGCTCGAAAAATTATTTTAATTTAGGGGCTACTGAAGAAACTGGTACACTACATACTTATTAAACTACGTCATATTTACTTATAAATATATAAACTGCAGGTCTAAAGAGGCCCTTGCAATACATTTAATATTGAAAAAAATTATCGTTTTTTTGTAGAATATATTGAACGTTTGTAGTTTGTATATATTATGCTAGAAAATTAAGTCAATGAAAAGCGGTTTGAAAGATAATATTGCATAATATTTTAATATTTGTTACATTTCGCACAATATCGCCGATTTTTAAATGGAAGCACGAATTTTTAAACTGCATCAATTATTGCATAGTGAGAATTTAAAGAAAATGGACGCTGGGTATTCAATTTGTTACATTTATGGTTTTCCACCCGTATTTGTGTTCGTGAGTTTTAAAAGCAAGTTGATCGAATCCAAAACTTCGCAGTCGTTATATTGATACTATTGTTCACCGGTATGTGAACATTCAAATTACTGTTAAATTGTAAATAATAACTTTTCTTATTGCTGTCTAAATCAAGAGTGATTCATTTATTTTCAAAAATATACTACAAAATAGCTTACATAACATAATTGTCCTTTTGACACTATTACAATACATAACATCTCTCCGTTCTTAATTAACAAATTATTATCGCAAATACTTTATAAATTATAAAAACGATATTGAAAAATATTATAACTAAATCTGAAATCTGTCGACAGGTTTAGTGATGCGTTTTGGGTAAGGATTTTCCTGAATTAAAATCGAATTCCCAGAATCATCTAATTCACTTTCTTCCTCCGGTATATAAGTGTCGTCTTCACTAAATATCCACACTGAATCATTCAAATCAATGCTGTCGTCTGAACTTTCAGTTTCAGATGTACTGTCGACTTCAATCTCCTGAATTTTGTGTTCATTATCATTACATATATATCTATATAAGGGATAAGCGAAATTTGTGCTCGGTAAAATTTCATTTTCATTCTCTATTTTAATTAGTTGATCAATATGTTTACGTACAATTTTTCCTGAAATATTTATTAAATATAGTAAACTGGGCCGGTTTTTTTTACAACTGTACCGTTTTGCTATTCTGTTCTGTTATTTTTGTAAATTTTAGCTAAAACACTGTCATTTATTAGTGTATTTGCTATAGGCAACATACATGAATTGGCGTCGGTCGGATGGCGGGACCTAGGGGTCGGACGAAAATTTCTCGACGTTTCATAACCTCCTAAACACTTTAGCACCATTTTAAAAAATGTTTATATATATATATGTGTACGCGCAATAACTTTCGAAAGAGTTAATTGATTTCAACGAAATTTGGACCACGTGTTGAAATCCATCACCGCAAGAAGCCTATTTAAAATGGGCCTAATCGGGCTATTTTAAGGGTAGTTTATAGGGGTTGAAAAATGTTTTTGGGTCCCAAAATACCGAAAAAATTCTCCGAATCGTTTCAAAATTGAAATTTAACCCTTTGGTAGTAATTAAAAAGTGTCCCCAAAATTTTAATAAAATCGGCCCGACAGGACCGGATTTACAAATTTTATGAAAACACTAGTTTGCAGATAGTGACTTAATTATTGAAGGGTGTATTTAATTCAATGTAGACGTTAGATTGATAATAATATTACAATTAAGAAAAAAAATGTTATTTTAAGGGGTGTGTTAAGGGGTTAAATTTTTTATTTTGCCCAAAAACAAACTTAATTTCACATAATAAAAGTATAAAACCACACGGCCCTATACAAGCAAATACACTATATTGTCGGCAGGGTTTTGGCACTGCGACCCGGGTTTTTATTTTTAACACGTTGGCTGCCGCAATGTTGAAAAAAAAATTTCTTCCACTGGCCACCACATTTTTTTTTATTATTTATGCTAGTTATAAGTAATATTGTAGAGTTGTACTCATTTTTGGTCTAAATTTGAATTTAAACATATATATATCACTGAGACACAACAGTGGGTACACGCGGCCTCAGGGAATTAATTTTGCGATTATAGCCACGTGGCACAAACGTGGTGTCTCAGCCCTGTGTCACCTGTGTCTCAGGTGTAACAAGCACAAGGCTTACATTGATCTATCCGATCAAATGAAAGCCTATAATACCTGCCTCAGAAGAGGAGTTAAATGGTATAGGAAGCTTGCTGTGGAGCTTTTGACTGGCACTGCTCTAGTAAACGCCTATGTTGTACATCAAGAGGTAACCAATGATAAAATGAGCATCACTAAATTCAAAGAAATGATTGCAACAGAACTCCTAAACTTAGAAACTTCGACAAACGATCCTGAGTACAATATTGAACAACATATCCTTGAAGATTCCGGTAGAGAGAAAAGATCCAGGTGCACCAGGTGTTATGAAAAATTACAAGAGGAATTTGGTCGGGCTCATGCTCAGTCAAAGACACCAAGAACCAAACTCAAATGTAATATGTGCGTCAAAAATTATTGTATGCCTTGTTTCTTTAGTGTACATAAATGTACAAAATAATTATCAGTTAGAAGTTTTGAATACTAATATTATTTAGAGTGATATTTTAGAGCAACATTTATTTTCTCAGATTTATAATGCATAAGAATATACGTTTATTTGTTTATCTGGTAGTTTTTTTTACTGAGGTCGATTATGCAGCCGTGTGTACCCAAAGCAACGTCTCAAAATCACAGGCCAAGCATGGGCACTACTTCTAATAGCCATCTGTTATTGTTTCCGTATTAATAGCACACTACCGAGGCTTGTATATGGGCACACGCGGCTGAAAATCCTGTTCTAGTATGAGACTCCAATGGGGTTACATACGGCCATTAAAATCAGTTCACTGAGACTCCGCTTTGGGTACACGCGGCAGTCAACGTGTTAATTAAAATAAATAATTCAAAGGATATTTTATGCTATATTATGAGTTAAACGTATACTGTGTTACGTCACTCGCACAAAAAACGACGGAGAATTGTCAAATTAAAATATGAACTAGCATAATTTTGTTGTTTTTAAAGATATTACAAAAAATATTTCGCTACTATTTTTTAATTTTTTAGGGCTATCAATAATAGTAATAAAATAATATGGAAAACTTCTTAATTATTACAGTTTAACCTGAATATTAAAACAATCTAAAATACTAAAACATTTTCCCTAATGATGCTAACAGGGTTAGCGAAACATGCACTGAGAAAATAATGTCAGTATTTTGAGGTTTTATAATACAGGTTTTTTTTAGATTTTACGTAGAGAAGAAACATTTTAATGTTGTCAAAAAATACATAAAAAATCACCCTGGACATATAAAAACTTGCCAAAAAAAAATCTATAGAGCAGGTTTTGCCTTTTGGCAACACATATATTCAAAGTGTGGAACTATAAAAGTTTCTTTATTTAAAAATAGTTTTGAGTTTAACTTCTTTCAGACAGGACTTCTCACTTGAAAGAGATAAAATATAAAACTGAAATCGTAGACTATTTGCACTTTAACTTTTATTGATCCTAGAAAACTGCAGTCGATTCAAAAAATGAAATAGAATCGTCGGAAATGACAGAAAACTGAGTTTTTGTTATTTATCCCTATGGCTATATCGATAACTCAATAACAGAAAGTGGAACAACGTCAACAGAGTTCAATAGTCTCTTTACACACATTGCACTTTTCTGTACAAGATTTACTATTGTGGTTTAAAGTAGATTGTTTCAAGACATTTGTAAATATCCACTACTACAACTAGCAAGCAGACATCTAATATATTATCATTTCTTACTTTCTTGCAAAGTGTAATAGTAAAACAACTGTTACCAAACTAACCCGTATTCCGTCCTAATAGAACGGTTGCTTAAGGTAGCTGATCTCTCAGATTGTATAATATGCTCTCGGGAAATTTGAACTGTTTTTATTAGCTGTGATTAAGCATTAAGCTTCATCAAATGTGGCTTACTGCTTAAAAATTTCAAAACGCTAATTTTTTTATCCTAAATAATTAAATCAAAAGAGTTTTACACAAATTTTTCTGCAGAAAAAAATAATTTTGAAAAAAAAAACTTTGGAGCAATCCAAACTTGTCAGTATTTTTAACATAATAGAAAAGAAAAAACTTCAAAATGTTTGTCTTTCCGTAATTTGAAATCTCGTGACGTGCTGCAAAGAAGTATTGACTAATGTTACGAGTCTTTTTTTCAATATTTAGGACAAAAATATGTTTTTTTTTTATTTTTAAGCAGCAAGCTAAATTTTATGTAGTTTAATGCTTAATCACAGCTAATAAAACAGTTTGAAATGTTCCGAGAGCTTATTTTAGGATCTGAGGGATCAACCAACTTAACCGCGTTACATGGGGGTTTTTTGTACATAAAAATTTGAATGCTACCAAAATACATCCAACAACTTGACTCCAACTATAGAAAATAAACGCCCTTTTGTCATTGTTACAGTCATAATAAAAGATCAACTTTATTTATGCCCTGAATATGCTTCATTTTAGATTTTCCAACTATAGGTGAGTATTTATGCTGTGTAAAATTGTATGTTATCGGTAATATTATTCAGACAGGCGAACTTTATGTGGGTATTGGGTAAAATAGGTACATTTATAACAGATATAAAGTTATATACAATCCCTTCCAGTTGCCTGCAACCAAATTCATTGTTATAATGATTTGTATCATGTATATACGCGGTTATATAGGTGTTTCATAATTGAATGTCAATATTGAAAGAGGTTAATTTGTACACGATTTTTAGACTAAAAGTTTATATAAATACAGGTCAGTTTTCGTTTTATTAACCGGTTTTATTTAGCTTGCTTTGTTTGTGTGTGAGTCAAAATTAGTTATTGAAATTTTACCACCTTCCTGTTGACCGATTGATCTGAAATTTGACACACACCTTTAGTTCTGATGACAATACAATATTATGATAACTAGCGGACCGGTCCGGCTTCGTTCGGGTGCAAATAGCGTTTTGAATAAAATACATTAAAAACTGAAAAATGAAATAGGTAAAAAATTTTTTAAGTTAAACGGTTTTATTTTAAATCATCAACTGAACCAAAAACTAGAAAATAATCTAGGACTTTTAACAAACTAAAATGAAAACATGGGGCGTATTTGAAATATTTCTTTTGGTGTTTGGATACACGAAAATGAGTCCAAAAGTAGTCGGGTTTAGTAAACAAAAAAAGCTGTTTATTGATTTTCACAAAAATCGTATTTTTTAGATTTTTTTAAAATCAGTACACATCACTATTTCGGAGTTATTAAAAAAAACAATTTTCTAAAAATATCAGTACCTTTTGTTGACACATCAAAGCGAAACGAAACTATGTTTATATGAATTTTTTGCCTTAAATATATACGCTAATTAACAGCCTTCAATATTGACATTCAATTATGGAACACCTTATATATCTGATCAGGAAAGTTTAGTACTTTATTTGTTTCCTTTTAGTCACGTGAAAAAGTCTTAGTCAAGTTAAGCATTTTTAATTATTTTATCTAGCCCTAAGCTTCAGCTACAAGTCTTTTACTTCCTTAGCGATATCTTAAGTTATGGTTTTTTGACTTTTGTTTAAAGACCTAGAACAATTATTTTATGAATTTTGACTTGGCCAAATTTAAGTTTTACGATTTATAGCCGATATGTTTTTTTATAAACTTAGTCATACTTTAAATTTGAATACTTAATTTTTTTCATCGAGGATTTCAAAAAATACATTTTTTTATTCACGTCATTGAAATTAACATTTCTAATATAAAAAAATAAAAAACTAAAAACAACGCACATTAATTATTTTTAATGCATTTATTTAATTTACAAAAAAATATATACAAGTGAAATTCTTTTTATATACATAATACAATATATTTTCTAATCTTAAACTAACTAATACTAAGTGCCCTAAATAATATTATGAATCTCGCGTAGCCTGTAGGTGATGACACCCGTCGTCTCTTGTCCGCTTGAATATTTTCGCATTGAGATTCCTCGTCGTTCCGTTTTCTCTTCTTTGGGTTCTCCGTCGAAAACAATCGTCGACACACTCTCGCTCCCAATAGTCCTCTGCGTAGATCGGCTCCTCGGGCTGACGTTCTTTTCGCTGACGATTCCATTTTCTGGTCTTGGATTCTTCTTCGCTGATCGTCGAATGGATGAATAATGACTTAAGCAGGTCAGTTCGGGCTTATTTATTACCCCGAGAAGTGCAATCAACCGTGAACTTGTACCGTGCAGAAAACCATTTGTTTTTCAGGTAAAAAATCATGTTTCGCTTGATTGCACTTCCCAGGCTATATATATTTCCGAACTCGTATGTTTAGATCATTATTCGTTCATCCAACAAGCCAAGAGGACTCCAAGAGCACAAAATGGAATCACCAATGAAAAGGAGATCAACTCGAGGGACGGATCTACGCAGAAGACAATTGCCAGGACGAATGTGTCGACGACTATTTTCGGCGGAGAACCCAAAAAAGAGAAAACGGAACGACGAGGATGAACGCGAAAATCTTGAAGCGGACAAGAGACGTCGGATGTCGCCACCTTCAGAATATGAGCATTTTATAATATTATTTAAAGGTCTTAGTATTAATTAGTTTTAGAATAGAAAATATATTGTATTATATCTGCTGTATTATTGACTTGTATATGTATATATTTTTTGTAAATTGTTGACGTTAGAATAAATGCCTGATAATAAATATTTTATGTGTATTTTTTGTTTGTGTTTATATTTTTTTGTCAATTTCAATAAAACATGTATTAATAGAAAATATTTTTTTACTTCTAGATTAATGGTATAAACCGATATCTATAAAAAATAAAAATTTAAACATAAGTCGGAAACTGCTAAATGCGGGATGCTGTCTGCATATTATGTAATTATATCTACTTCTGCTATACCAAGAATGTCGATGAAAATGGAAGATAAAAATCCTAAACTCGAAATTATTCAACCAACAAAGAGATGTCAAGACTATGTCTTCACCGAAAAGATCATTTGATGTTTTTCGACTAAATTATTATGAATATTTTTGATACTTAAATGTACAATAAAACTCATTCCAACAAAAGCTTTAAAGAAAAATTTCCAGCCAACTTCAAAAATGTTGACATTTGACATATAATAAAAAAAATAAAAGTTAGGTTAACGCGTGTGGTGACGCGGTAACGGCTAGTATTAAATATTATGATATTTGATATTCGTTTGCATGTAAAAATTAAACAAAGCACTTCTATCAGCTAGGTACCTAACTATTTTCTTTTTGGCATATTTTCGGAATAAAACAATAGCTGATTTTTTTACTTTCAAAATATATCCGAAACTTTAAAATTTAGAAAGAAAATTCTTGACAAAACTTTTTTGGAAAAATAAATAATATCAGAAACCGTTATGAAAAGTGTAGCATTATAATATAAAGAAAAAAAAGTTATTTCTCTTATGCATATGCGGATGCGCTGATTTTCCCCCAAAACATTATTTGATTGAATATTTGTTTCAGACAAGTGGCCGAAGTGAAACCACCCAATCAACCGTGACGTTTTTGCAGAAACGTGGTCAAAAACGCTCCAGGGCTGCTGGTGTGAAAATTTTTCTTTCAAAAATATTATTGCTAAAGTCGAATAACATGTTAATTATATATCTTTTTGGAACAACTTGTATAAATATGAATACTTTGTAATTTTGATTTATAGTTTTCAATCCAATCGGCAATACTTAAAAAGTAGATAAAAACAGAATAATTTAAATCACCTATGTGCACGAGCGGCATATAAATTATTCAATAACTGATAAAAAAGCAGCAATGTGTTTTTGTTGATAAAATAAATGAACAATAAAATGATGAATATATTGATACTCATTTTTATGCATTTTATTCATTTATAGAATCCCAATCGCATATTAACGAGAACTAATGTTGTAGTGCAACAGGAATTGTACAAAGTGATCAAGAAAAAAGAACGAACATTCGAACGGAAAATCAGATAAATTAGATCACAGGTTTCCAGTGGGAGCAGTACCGCCCTCCAGTTGGCACTAGAGCTTTACATGGGGGGCAAGCGGATGCAGAGGCAAATGGGGGGGGGGGGTGTGATTGTCAAGAATGGCGGCCGTGGCGTACCTGTCTATTTAGGAAATTAATATAGTAAAATACTTTGAAAATAGAGAAGGGGACATAACGGGATTCATTATACTGGGTTAATAAATGCGAAAATATACAGAGTGCTCATTTCAAAAAGTATTTTTCAGATTCACTCAAAAACCCGATGCTCCATTATCTTTTTTTGCTTTAACCATTGTAATATAGCTGCGTTTAAAAATACTACATAAGCGTTTAGGTATTTAACCAAAGTCTTATCTCATAACATTAACAAAGTTCCGAATTAACTTTATGAAAAATATATGGTGGAGGTGCAATGTTTCATAACTGCGCTCCCACCACATTTACATACGTTTCGACATGGTACCATTCTAATTCTACAAATGAAGAATGGGAGTAATAGGAGGGTTGATAAGTACCCGTGTTTAACGACAGATTGCGCTGACGAGTGAAATTGACTTTACCAACGTGTATTGTAGATTTTTAAACGACCCCGTGCTGAGTTGTAGATAAATCGATAGGTTAGGTTACTTTTGCCAGCCTGTTGTATCAATGGTGTTTTGTATTTTTCGGCAAAATGGAAAAAGACCAAAATCAATCCAAAATTCGTTTTTTTAAAAACATGCGAAGAAATGAAACTGAAGTTGGGTGCTGTCTATGGGGTCCCTTCATCATCTATGACCACGATGAGATATTCGTATAAAAAACGAATTACGGGTCGATATTGCTCTTTTTCCATTTTGTCGAAAAATACAAAACACAAATGATACAAGTGGCTGTCATAAATAACTTAAACTATGAATATATCTACAACTCAGCACGAGGTCGTTATTTCATTTTGCAAGTTCAATAGAAGCTTATAAAAATGAATCAAACATGCAAAATCGAAAAAATTTGCTGAGAGAATTGACTGAACGTTTAAAATCTACATATTCACAAAAATGTCATTAAAGCGGTACTACTGTACCAAAATTTAATTCGGGTTGTAAATTGAATTTATTCCAAATGAAATTATGTTGATTATAAGTTCATTAAATGAAATTTATAATTTTATTATGTTTAAATTTGCGTCTCTGTGCAGGAACTTTATTTAACTGTGTTGACTTTTAAACTTTTATTGATGTTGGTTTACGATTCAGTTCCACGATAATATTTATTATGAAACATTATTCGTTATTTGATTTAGTAAATAAATAAGTTTGAAAAATAAACACAAATTTAAACTTGTTTCTATCGAAACTGATTTACTTTTTAATTATTTGCCATCCATTGAACAAATTTTATACATCATACGAACTTTTGTTGGCATAAACCACTTTGACAGTAATAAATTTTCTGGCTAGGAGTGCATAACATCAACTTATTTTGAAACAGGACTAAATCATCTACCATATTTTTTATCGAATATATAAACTAATGTCACACGTAGAAGAAGAACTGTAAATTATAGACGCTTAACAGCTGAGGTCATCAGCGTCTAAATATCACACGTATTATTTGTTTAACGTCTGTATTTTTTTAACATATAGTTTATTGACCACAACATTTTCTGAAACGTCTGTATATAAATTATTTTACTTCAAGTTTTTAACCATTTAAACAGATAATTAGCTATATTCTACTAATTGTGTTCTAATTACTGTTCTTACTTAACCACAATGAATACAACATTTTTTATATTTAATGTTTAATGTACCTATATATAGTTATAAATTAAAAATTTAGTTTTCTAATTACCCATTCCCTGATGAAAATGCATTTTTAGGAACGCTGGCCACAAGCAAAGCATCAGTAAAGCTTGTTTTTAAATTGTTCTTCAACCAAACTTTCTCTCAACTGTTAATAATTATGATTTTATAACCTTTCCAAAAATGTTAATAATGATAAATATTATATGCATTATTATTTACCTCTTTGATAAACATTATAATTGGCATAAAACAAAGTGTACGAAATACATTGTTACTTCATACACAAATATATTATGTGTGAACAGAGAACATTCGTTTTTCGATTATTAAGTTGAACTTAATTAAGCAGAAATGGATGTAGAACTGAAGGGTGAGAAAGTGGTGCGTAAAATGAACAGTAAATATATATTTATTTATCGGTACACAATCATAACAATGGTTTAATTAGTATTTGAGCGTTAAACAATCACTGCTGTCGTTACGAACTTTTACACTTCTCTTAGGAAATGTCATAAAGTATTATCAAAACAAATAGAATCGTATTTACAGTTTAATGCCGATTAAGTTTCCATTTAAGGCACCGTTGATGTTCAATTTTTGAAGTGAAACTTCTTTAGCTGTAACAGAAGTAGCGGAAAAATATGACAAAATGTTTGGAACAAATACAAGGCGTTTAAATCTAAATTAATTGTAGCACTTCATATTGGAGGAAAAAATTGTGTAAAAATTAAAGGTAATAAAATATCTTTTCAAATGAGACGTATTACAACCTTATATTATGAAAACTAGGAAAGTTGCAAATAAAAAAGTAGCGGATTTAAATATTTTCGCGTCTTTTTTCAGTTTTGTTACTCTCATTTCTTATTAGTTCAAAATTTGCGAAAATTATAAATATTATTCTTACCAACATGCTTAAATTCTTTAGATTTTTAAAATAATTATTAATATTTATAATTATAATAATTATAAACACCATTTGATATTCTTCATTTTGATGGCCTATTAGATTTATTTGGAGAAAAAAAAATTCTAGCCACACATTATGGCAACTAAAAATCACTCAACATTTCATTAGAATGATTTATAACGCTCTTTCTTAGAGAACTTAGGTGTAACGCAGAACATGTTATTTGGCAGGAACTGAGAACTTCGCTATTTCCGATGGACGCATGTATAAGTTAAAATGAAGAAAGTGTAATAAAATTTAATTTCTTATATAAATGTAATGTCTGAGTTCTGATTTTATACGTGCAGTAGAAGGGTTTGTGAAGCATGCCAAGAGACGGACGAATGATGAGAACGGAAGAATTTATCCCCTTAAATCCCAAATTTATTTGTGCATTCCAAAAACTATGTACAGTTAAACGGTCACTCAAAGTGCGCAATTTGCTGTTACTTTCTGAAATTCCCGTGTTTTTCCTTAATGTTTAAACGTTTGCAGGCAAAATGTTCAGACTCAAAATACATTATTGCAAAAATATAAATTAACGATATATAAAGTACCTTCAAGACAAATAAAGTAATAAACAGTGACATCAAAATAATTTTTAATGGGAAGGATGAGCTTTTCCGGTTAACATCCAATTTAACGCCATTTTAACGACTGTCGTACTCAATTATTTCCATTTACACGTAATCGAAATTTTTATCTGATTTATTTGCTGAAACAAATTACCTACACCAGGCGTCGCCTAACTGTGCTATCCTAGGGGGCTTGTGAGATGATACGCCATTTCTAACCTTCAGCACCGATTTAAAAATAGGTCAAGTGGGAGTCGAACTCGCGGTGAGAGGGTTCCGTATCTTGCGTTTTTTAAGTTTAAGACAGGGTTTTCGTTTAGGTTTTCCTGTAAACTATGAGTGAGGCGCTATGTCCCCCATTTTTTTCAAAATTGTAGACTCAGTAGTTTTGAGAGACGAAGATCGTACTTGATTTTCAAAATTATAAAAATTCTACATTGGGTGTTTCATAATATTATAACAAACTATAACTAATTATTTGTATACTTTACGTTCTTATTCCGTGACGAAACTGATAATATATTGTCAAAAATTTCGCCACAGTCAACTAATTAATTTCTTTGGCTGCGGTCAAGCCTTATTAATTCAAAGTAATCTGTGTTTTAATAGGTCGAGAAAAGATGGAGTGGAACGAGACGCAAATTTAACCCTCATCATCGTTGCTCGACCGGAGCTGTAATTATCCACACAGCAGCCTAACTTTATACAAAGTTCATTCATTCGTCTCTGTCTAATGCATGCATACATCTCACTTCCACTACTGCATCTGCCTATATTATAATATTATTATGCTTATATTATATATACATATATATAATATATAAATTATGTAAAATTACGCAACGCAAAAATACAATTCGTATTATTTAGTTTTCTTGCAGTGGAAAATAGTGTTTATCATTTATTTTTATTAAGGACGACTTTTTCTCCTACATAACAAATCTTGAACTCTCTGGACTAATTTTATTCTGCAGCTAATTTCTTTGTTTTCACGACGTAGGTACCGACATATTAATTTATAAAAATACAAAATTTTACATACAATTTTTATTTAGGAATATTTTACTGTTTTTTTTTTAATATCTTTAAAATTTAAAAATAGGTATGTGTATTGTGTATTATAACATAATACCGTAAAAAGATTTGGGAAAAAATATTTTCTCTTGCTTTTATTACGTGTAGGTATACAAATTTATTTAAATAAATAATGAAAGAAGCGGCCCTAAGGTTGAGAAGGCCAATTTTCCAGTTTGATGAATTTTAAATATTTGTAACAATATAATACGACATAAGGTTAATAATTGAATGATTAAATATTGCTTTTGTATACCTATGAAATATCAACAATGAATCTCCGATCCACGACGTTATCAGTGGAAAATGACGATAAAAAAGATTTAAACTTAAGTTAAAAAAACCCGGGTCGCAGTGCCAAAACCCTGCCGACAATATAGTGTATTTGCTAATACAGGTATTGTGGCTTTATTAAATGAACTTAAGTTTGTTTTTGGACAAAATAAAAAAAATTGAACCCCTTAATACACCCCTTACAATAATAATTTTATTAGTTGAAATATTGTTATCAATCCAACATCTGCACCAAATTAAATACAACCTTCAGTAAGTAAATTCGTATACGCAAACTAGTGTTTTCATAAAATTTGTAAGTCTGGTCATGTCGGACCGATTTGCATATAATTTTAGGAGCACTTTTTAATTGCTACTAAAAGGTTAAATTTCAATTTTGAAACGATTCTGAGAATTTTTTCGGTATTTTTGGGCCCAAAAACTTTTTTTAACCCCTAAAAACTACCCTTAAAATGACTCGATTGAGCCCATTTTAAATAGGCTTCGTGCGGTGATGGATTCCAATATGTATGCCAAATTTCGTTAAAATGAATTAACTCCTTCGAAAGTTATTGACCGCACATATAAATAAATAAATATATATATATATATATATATATATATAAACATTTTTAAAAATGGTGCCAAAGTGTTTAGGAGGTTATGAAACGGCAAGAAATTTATTTTGGTCCGACACCTAGGTCCCGCCATCCGACCAACGCTAATAGTGTATGTTGCCATATGGCAAATACACTAAAAAGTGGCAGGTCGTATAATATAAAATTTAAAAATTTCTGGTTTTCTGAATATACGTTATGCAGTAATCCAAATTAATAAATGCTTGTTTTTTAGAACAAAAACATTTGAAATAAAAAAGAATTATTATAAGGTATGACATATATAAGCAAGGGCGTCGCCAGGGGGGAAGATCAGAGTTAAAACACAAAGCAATAAAATCAAGTATATTTATCACCTTCCAATTTTTTATATTTCAGTCTCTTCTTAACAAAATTTCTGCCTATGCTCCTGAGTTTAAAATACATTGTCTCCTAGGAGTTCCCCAGCCTTGGAACCGAACCGGTCGCCAGTGTTAGAATGCATAGAGTATGACGCATGTTTTATTGACTAAAATTAAAATTTCTTACAAATTTTTGTTTCAAGGCTACTACACAATTTTCAAACTATTTCTGAAAAATATCAACGAAACGTTGCAGCATTTTGAAATCGTAACATCTGTTTATTCAAACTGTCCAAGTACCTAGGATCCTTAATCGTAAGTTATTATTATTACTCATATTCAGTATTCGTAAAACTAGAAAGTTGGACTTGTGAACCTTTGGACCGCTTGTTTCGTACGGATTTCGAAACGCAGTGATATTGGGTATTTTTGAGACAACATTAATATTCTGCATTGTCGATCACAACATCGTTTTGTTTTGAGTTTCTATTAGCAACGCTTAAGAAACAAACTAGTATAATATAATTTTCAATTTCGTTGTGATCAGACGGATTTAAGTTTCGTCTTGATAAATAAAATTTTATTGTGTTTTATTTATTTTTTATTTTATATTAATAGATCTAATCGATCTTTTATAGTGACATATTGAGGTATCTGTAGCATGTAAACAAACATAGCAGACTTGCCAGTTCCCAAATAGCTTTAGCAGTGTAATGCACACAATATGACATATGCTATATTAACATGTCCTTCTGAACATTCAGTGATGTCTGCAGAGTGCAGGTATGCGGCGCATTTCGCCTTTCAATTGGACGTCTGAATATTTGAATTACATGACTATTGATCATAGTCGCATTTCACAGTATATTGGAACTTATTGAGATGCGAGTAATAATTCCACATTCTGTGTACGGGTTCGGCTCAGAAGTAACACATTTCAAATTAACAATTTATGAAGTACTGTAGAGTATAATTCATTCTTACGATTGAAAAATGTAACGAACGTATCGCAATGCACGTATACGGTATACTATAAAAACCGGCTAAAGAACATTAAGCTAAGTTGGTGGCGAGGTAGAACACTTGCTTCGTAACCTAAACGTTGTAAGTTCAATCCCGGCGGTCGGTGCATTATTATTAGTGTATTTGCCATATGGCAACATACACTATTGGCGTCGGTCGGATGGCGGGACCTAGGGGTCGGACCAAAATTTCTCGACGTTTCATAACCTCCTAAACACTTTGCCACCATTTTTAAAAATGTTTATATATATATATGTATATGTATATGTATATATATATATATATATATATATATATATATATATATATATATGTGTACGCGCGATAACTTTCGAAAGAGTTAATTGATTTCAACTAAATTTGGGCCACATGTTGAAATCCATCACCGCAAGAAGCCTATTTAAAATGGGCCTAATCGGGCTATTTTAAGGGTAGTTTTTAGGGGTTGAAAACAGTTTTTGGGCCCCAAAATACCGAAAAAATTCTCCGAATCGTTTCAAAATTGAAATTTAACCCTTTGGTAGTGATTAAAAAGTTTCCCCACAATTTTAATAAAATCGGCCCGACAGGACCGGATTTACAAATTTTATGAAAACACTAGTTTGCAGATAGTGACTTATTTATTGAAGGGTGTATTTAATTTGGTGTAGACGTTAGATTGATAATAATATTACAATTAAGAAAAAAATGTTATTTTAAGGGGTGTATTAAGGGGTTAAATTTTTTATTTTGCCCAAAAACAAACTTAATTTCACATAATAAAAGTATAAAACCACACGGCCCTATACAAGCAAATACACTATATTGTCGGCAGGGTTTTGGCACTGCGACCCGGGTTTTTATTTTTTGAAATTAGTTTCACGTGTAATTGGAATAAAAAATCAATTTAAACACTTATTGATTGCAACGTTTCGTCTTTATTAAATCAAGACTTTTTCAAACTCTCAGCATGTTTAAATTATAATAAAACTATGATATAAAAGGCAATTTTGCATTACAAAGATCAATAAAATTGAAAATTGTAGAAAATTTAAATTGATTTTTTATTCCAATTATCCGTGAAACTAATTTCTATTATTACATATTTTGGAATTGAACTTTAAAGATGAATTATTATTTTTGTTTTTTTACAGTTACATCAGTTTTACTTCTATAGTATGTAGGTAGTGTAAAATACATAGTTTCTTTTTTTCAATTACATCAAAGACGCAATCTACTTTTTTTTTTGAATAAAAATAAAAGTTTTAAAAACTAAAACACGACTGCAAAAAACTAGAAAACAAGCTTCCAATTTGAGAAGTAGTAACAGTTACCCGACTACTTTTCATATTGTAAGTTGGTTTTCTGCTATTGTGAAGTGGAGTTTTCGTTTTTAGTTTTGGAATTAAAAAGTTTTCAAATTGTTTTATTCTTAAACACAGCCACAAAAATTGAAAAATTAATGTCGAAATATTTTTTGTAATATCTTTAAAAATAACGAATTTATGCTGCTCCAAAGTTTAAATTTGCAAATTTACTATGTCATGACCTTATGCGAGTGACGTCATGTGGCATAAAACTCGTATATATAATATAATAGCAAGTCATGATCACAACAGAGAAATAATAGGTAGTTGAATAAAAATCACACACCGAGGGAACCATAGATCTAGAAATTATAGGAATGGCGCACTCAGCTGTGAGGAGACGCCACTTATAAACGGATACGAGGTAGAAATGGTGTCAATTATTGATTGGCTGACGCACTGTAAATGTTTAGTGACATGAAATTCAAACGTAGAAACGTAATAATTATTCTTTTAACAGATGTCATGAAAAGTTTGCTGGATAAAGATCAATTAATAAAACATGTATTATATAATATAAAATGAAAAATTGACTCCACTTTATACCTCGCGTTCCACAATCAACTTCACTTCCCTCGTTAAAAATTCCAGCGCATACTCCGTCTTTATATTTCTAGGTCTATGATGGGAACAGACCTTAAGAGATTTTCAAGGTTATGTAACTAAATTTGATTCTGCATTTTTGTCTGCTAAAATATCCGATAAAAATTTTGTAATCGTGAAGTGGCAAAATTTTCAAAAGAAATACAATTTAGATCAGGCCTGGGCAAATGGCAGCCCGCGGGCCGAATCCGGCCCGCGGTAGAATTTTGTCTGGCCCGTGAAGCATTGTATATATTATTATTAAGAACACAAATATTTGTTTTTGTCTAACATAAATTGGTGCATAAAAAATTTTAGATAAAATATTAAGCAATACTTATACACATTATCAATTTTTAATTTTTTTATTCAAATGACTTGATAAATAAATATTTTGATTCAAAAATGTTGGTTTTAAAATTCATTAATTGACATCCTTAGCAAAAACTATACTTAAAATTAGAAAAAAAAAAAACTGTTTGGCCCGAGGTCAAATTTTCATCTGCAATGTGGCCCGACTATCAAAATATTTGCCCACCCCTGATTTAGATGATCATACCTTGAAAGTTTCACAGACATGCAGCGTAGTCTGCAAATTTAGGAGCTCTTGTAGTTCGAAATCTAGGAGTAAAGAAACTTTGTAGACAATTCATATCTCCATGAGTTTCAAATTACACTGCACAAAACAAGTAACCTTTCCGAAACGTCAAAGCGTATTTTCGATAACTCACAATAATTAACTTAGAGAGCATCCATAAACCACGTGGTCCTATTTCAGCCTCTCTGGAATTATGTAGCCTAATGTAGTCTTTCCTATGACCACCCCCAGGATGGAACATAGTTTTTTATTATAATCAAGTCTAGAAGACATTTTGTGTTTTCTGTTAACAAACTATTAAAAATTTTTGGTTTAAAATGAACAACACTGATATTAAATTTGTTATATGTAGATAATATAAAACTAACCACTGTTTGAAAATAAATATTCAACTTATTCTGCAAATTATTTTTATTCTGGCAATTAAAATACATGATTAATATGATTAACTCCAACCCTCCCCACCGTTTACGTAGCTCAGTGTCGTTTTGGAACTGACCCCCCCCCTCCTCTTGATCGAGCTATGTGGTTTATGGACGCTACCTTATAACACATGCCGTATTAGAGAAAACAAACTTTTAAATACAACTGGTATTTTGATAATAAATAAAAACATTGAAAAGTATACTTCTCTGTTTTATGAATGTCGATCTGATCACAGAAAAAGTTTTAAAAAAACATTCTACCACTATTCTAACTAAGCCCAGTGTTTCGTCTCACAAAACTTATCATTTAAGGACGTCTAATTGATTATGCAATATTTTAATAGTGGGTATAATTAAGCGGCCTACACAGAGTCAAACATGTTTGACCAACGCGCATAATTCAAATGTAGTTTTCAATAGACAATGCAAGAAATTATAGAAGTGTATGTGCTTAGTAAACATTCTATAGGTATATCAACCACAGTATATGATTATGCAACGTTAATTTTAAAATTTTTAGAGTGTTTTAATTAACATAGGAAATTTTTATATTTTTAATAGCATAACAGTACTGCTGTTGCTATGAAATATAAATTAAAAATTCCATTTTAATTCACATTTTAAATTAAAACGTTTGCTTTATAAACAGACGTAAATAAATTGACAATAATTTATTATACACATGGTAGACTTTTTTAAACAAAACTAGTTAAAATTGCACGTATAATTATAATGTTTCATTTCTCACTACAAAGTGAAAATAAAGTTGAAGCATATTAAAAATAGTTCTCAACATAGTTTGCTGTCTCTCGGATTTAATCTCCTTCTACAGACAGGCTTAAAAATAGAAACTGTGAAAAAGCATTCTCGAAATTACTTTTTTCCGTACACATTTTTGAGTAGGCAAGAATAAATTATAAATATATATTATTGAAGTTATACTTCTTTTGGCTCGTTGAGAGTAAAATTTTAGCAGGCAACGGAAGTTGCGCACACACAACTAACGAAAACTCGACAGTACGAAGTTGGCCGTGATAACGAAAATTCGACAGTATGAAGTTGGCCCCGTGAACGAAAATTCGACAGTTGGTCTTAAGATGTTCAGGCTGAAATGACAGATGGACGAAATCAACGCACTTTCTGTCATCTGGAAACCATAAATTATACTAGACGACTAGAACATTTCATTAAAACCAATATTTGTTTTCAGTATTATCAGTGGAATGTATAAAATCGTATTTTTGATTACTCAATGAATTGAATATAAAAATAAAAACCAATATAAAAATTTTTACAGTGTTTTCAAATATTTGAGGTTAATTTTTTGTATTACTATTTTAAGATTTTATTTCGATAAATTATTTGCTCGTGTATTAAAAATTAATTTTTAATATAACGCCAAAGAAGTATAACTTCTAACGCGCGTACACGCACCCTCTCTTTATAGTCACATTATTAGATCGTGCAAAGTAAATTTTGAAATAATCTCTGTCAATACAATTTATAACTAAAAACGAAATTTAAATAAATCTAGCAAATAGCAGGAAAGAAAATAAAAATCCACGAATCTAATCAATTCATTTATTTATAATAAAAAAATACAATGAAAATTCAATAATACAAAAAATAAAATATAAAAAATACAATATATACAAAAAATTTACAAATATATACAAAATCTTAGAAAACTATTTTAAGTTTAGACGTCTAAATCTTCGAAGCAGAGGCGGCAAGGCTTCGTTCATCGAAAGTGTCTCCATTACGTCTTTCGATTTCCCACCTTCTGCGTTAACCAATCCGGGCAAATATGTCTCCTCTTTCTTGCCAACTAAATTCTTCGGTAGTCTGAACACCGGCTTGGCAATGCGGCGCTCATTTTTCTTTAGTGATGCCATTATTGACTCCACCATCAATTCGCAGTCCTTGGGGTCTTCTCGAATTTCTGGGACAAAGTGGCTTTCTACGGCTTCGACAATGTCTGCAGACGTTCTTGCCTTCTTCGCTGGAAGTCCTCCTATTTCCTCGAATGGCAACGACCTCTTCTTTGATGGCGACATCTTCTTCGAACTGCGGACCAGACGTGGCATCTTCAAATATTCTGCTTGGTGTCGACTTGCTGAATGTCCTGTGATTTGGCGCAAATATCCAACGCTTTTCGACTCAGTTGTTTTTCGCTCGTTGTCGGGACGTATAATGATTTTCTCAACTCAAATCGGACTATATATACCCTGAGAAGTTCAGTCAACCGTATAAAAAATTTGATACCTGTCCATTCAACTGTAGGATAGTTTTTGACCTGTTAAGAAAAGGATCTTAACAGGTCATAAATGCGGTTACAGTTGAATAAACACAAATTTACAGTTGATCGGACTTCTCAAAATATATGTTAGTTCGAACTAACTTTTTTAAATCATTATACATTCATTCATCGAGCGCTGAAGAATTTAAGAACAGAAAATGGAATCGCCAATGAAAATGAAATCAACTCGAGGAATGAATCTACGCAGAGGACTACTGGTAGGAAGAGTGTGTCGAAGACTATTTTCGTCGGAAAGCCTAAAACGGAACGACGAGGATTCTGAAAGCGAAAATCTTCAACCAGCCAAGAGACGAGTGTCATTACATTATGATAATTTTTGTAAATTATTTAGGGTTCTTAGATCAATTAGTATTTGAATAGGAAATTATATGTATTTTATATTATGTATTGAAAAAACATTACCTGTATATATTTTTTTGTAAAAAAAAGAACGCCAAAAGTTATTTAATATTTCTTTTTCATATTTTTAAATCAAGTCGTTTGTCGATATTAACGAGACTATTGAGTACAATTTAAATATCGAAATTTAACCCTTTAGTAAAAATAAAAAAGTGCTTTTTAAATTTTAAAATACATCGGCAAAGCAGGGCCGAACATACAAAAAAGAAAATAAAATCATTGCTTACCGTGTGTTTATAATATGATTTGATAAAACGATTACCAAATAATGGAACATAGAAACATTTTAGTTGACAATTTATGTTGACATATTAAGATGTTCAACTATTAAAATGCATGTATAAGTATTAACACTGTTTCGTCAGCATGGTTTGGCACAATAACCAGTGTTTTTTCTATCTTAATTAGTGTTTATTACAGAAAGTAAACTAACAATACCAAGAACTAATATTCAAAAGAAGAGATTGTAGATTATAAACGCTCGACATCTGAGGTCATCAGCGTCTATACCGATATTCAAGAGAAACTACTAATTAATCCGCATTATAAGTGTTCACAGTTTATTAAGAAGAAGAACGACATGCGATGAGGTAGTTTCAACGGATGACGTCAAATACTGCAGCGCTGTACAAACTGCAGTACGTGGGATTCATAAGTTTTCAATTAAGGAAACTAAAAATTAAAGTGTAAATCATCACCAGTAAACCCACCCAACTATTGATAATTAAACAATAATAATAAGTTGGACCAGAAAATTGTATTTTATTTAATTTTCTTAAACTATTTTTATTAAGTACTAAAAATGAAATAAAAAAAATATTTAATTATTGACCTAAATAATCTTAGATTTAAATGTAGGTAAGTACCTATGTTAATAATGATAGTAAATTATTTCAAATAGTTTATAAAAAGCAAAAAAAAAAACGAAAAATGTGACCATTAAAAATACTAATTTAGATGTCGTCCAATGTTTTTCCATACTCGGCTGCATGTAAATATTACTTAACTGGTTAATAATTACAATTATTATTAACACACACGAAAACCTTACTCCAGAGGACAGTGTGGTCTAGTAGTAAGCGTACTGGTTTCTTGACCGGACTGTCGTGGATTCGAATCCTGCCTCTGCCATGGATGTTTTGTGATGTCGTTTAGTTTTAACTGAAATAACAGATGGACGAAATCAATACACTATCTGTCACTTGGAAAATTCTATTTCAATAAATTATTTGCATGTATATAAAAAATAGTGTTTTAACACGCCAAAGAAGTATAACTGCAGACGCATGTACACGGGTTTTCAATATCATTTTTGGCCAGGTGTCTAGTTTTTGGTCAGACTGTAGATGAGAAACATCAAACATCTATATTCTAGAATAATATGTACTCGTACTATACGTGCAAAGAACATCTCTCTTATCAAAGTTACGCTAATATGATACGTTCACAGAATCGTATGACGGTCTATCGTAACACTAAGGATGTACGAATTTAAATTAATTCTGCACAAAGGTACGGTTTCTTAACCTTCCGTCAGGCGCAATAAATCTGACAGATTAAACAGGCCTATTCTATTAAATATTTTTTCGTTGACTTGAATATTTTTTGTATCTTCCTCCTGTGATGCTGCCTACATGCAATTGTGTGCACAAGCTCGTAGTGTTAACACGTGTGTAACAGTTAAGAAAATAATCTCAAAGATTGGTTGCACCCGATGCCGCTAGATTTCGGACTTGTCGATTGTTTTTGAAAACATTATTCTGTTCAAGATTTAGATAGTTACCTGTAAACAGTACTAAACATCTTTAATTTTTACATATTGAATATTTAAAAAAGAATAGAAAAGAGACAAGGAAGAAAAGTATGTTATGTTAAAAAACTGTAAATCTGTCACAAGTTCCTACTTAAAATTTTATGTTTTTGTCAAAAATAGATAATATTTTTAGCTCTTATTGTTTAATACTGTCGTAGTTATTTTAATGTTTTCTTTTTATTTATTCAATGAAAAAAATGGCGTCCCTATATTTAATCTGTCACGAATGCGTTTGATATACTATTGCGCCCGACGGAAGCTTAAAGCTGTATGCTGCGCACAACTTGAATCAGTCGAGCACTGTTGTTGTGATCTATTAGTAAACAGTAGTAGTTAATAGGTATATTTGTCCCGTTTCTCTTTATCTCAATAAAGAAAAACGGGACAAATCAACACATAATGGAATTTACGAAGTTCATTGCTCCGATTGTGATGCTATTTACATATGACAGACAGGACGTACTTTCAAATTAAGAATGAAGGAACACGCAAAAGCAATAGGAACACTTAATCACAACACTGGATTTGCGACTCATTGCATAGATAATGATCACAATTTCAATCAAGACAATTTTAAACCTCTACACATCTGTAATAAAGGCAAAACTTACACTATTAGAAAATGTAGTTTCAAAACGCAATCAGAAAAAATAAAAATATAACAAATGACCAACTAGACTTTGACTTATCACCCCTTCTACAACTACCTTTCAGGTAGACCTACGGTGGACCCAAATCAATTCAGGTCAATTTTCCATGTATAAAGTAGGCATTTGTCCGAAAATATAATTGAGAAATAATTTAATAATTATTTGTAGAATTTTCAATTGTTTTTAATTAATTGTTACTACAAACTTTTATTAAAATGTAGGTACTAAAAAGGAAAAATATTTTTTAACAATTTAGGTGCATAGTTATAAAACCTATCATCGTTTAATAGTCACAACCCATGCTATTATAATAATTGTTAAAAATTGTTTTTTCCTTCTTAGAACATTTTAATAAAAATTTGTCTTTAAAATTTTTTAAAATTTATTTTTTATTATGTTTTTTTTTTAATCCTGGAAAATGTTTACTACTAAAACATTAATGTAATAAAATTATTTTATTATTTAATTCTGGGAACGACTGAATCGTGTATTGTCATTGGAAATAAATTTCAAATTGATCGTATATATGGCGCCCACCGTATTGGGTTTATAATGAAGTCACAATGTTTACCATATTTCAGTCATCAAAATCTTTTATTCGTGTTAAGAGGATTGTGAATGAAATGATAACCCGCCATTTTATGGCGCCAGCCATATCGAATTTACAGTGACGTTACTTAGTTTATCGTTTTCTAGTTGCCAAACTCTTTCATTTGACACCCATGACAATAATGTTGTAAATAATATATCTTAGAACATCCGCCATATTAGATTTTTGCCACTGGACAAAGTTTCAAAGCTCTAGCTTAATTAGATCAAGTCGAAATTTTGATTGCAAAATTTAACCCAACAAATACACTGACAGACTGTCTGACAAACATAACACGTTAAATAAAAGCTTGTAATAAATCAATGAATTTCTCAACCATTTTCTCTCAAAGAAAACTGTAACATAAGAGTCAATTACAGGATTAAATGTTGCAAGTGGAATTACCAGTACATAAATAAATAGATCATTAGAGCTGAGAGTCAAGAGCATGGATTATAATATAGTTTGTAGTTCGTACTACATAGTTTTATTTCTGTTCATCACTGAACAAAAGACTACTTGCTTTTCTTAGTACATTATAGTACCATTACGTGCACTCAGTGAATACCAAACAATATTATTAGGATATGATAATATAACTTACACGACGTCTGGTGACATCTAACGATTTACGTAATGCTAAACATTTTCATAGTAAAGTCCCATCTTTACTATGAAAATGTATAGCATTTTACAAGCTTTCATTCAACTTTACCTGTTTTTCAGTCTATAAGTTTTAGATCAAATTTTACAATCAACATTTCGACTAGCTCTAATTAAGCTAGAGCTTTGAAATTTTGCACACGTGTATATATCCGGAGGCAATGTGATATGGTATATCTAATATCATTCAAAATTCAATATGGCGGATGCCTCAAGACGACAGATTATCTGTTTCTTTACAACGCCCTTGACATATCATTTTCCATCCAATATGGCAGTTGCCTTAAAATGACGGATTATCTGTTTTTTCCATTATGAGATTCATAAGTTAAAAATTTGAGAATAAAATATCAGTAGAAAACATTTAAAATACAAGTTTTTATTGCAGTTTACCAAAAATGGAAAAATATTTTTTTATAATTTGGATTCATATTATTATAAAAGCATGGGTCATGACTATTGAACTATATAATAATAATAATAATAATAATTTATTTCATCCAAGAACCATACAGCAGGTATAGGATAAGTCAATATACATTAAAATTAATCATTAAAATAATCATCGACACTGTAATACATCTTATCAAGTAAAAATTTTTTAAGTGCTCTTTTAAATTTAAAAACATCAATAAAACATTTAATATTGGCTGGCAATTTGTTAAACAATCGGGTTGCCATGGGCAGAGGACCATTTTTAGTAACTGTAAGTCGACTAAAAGGAACACGAATCTCTTTTTTAATTCTGGTGTTGTAAGTATGAATTTCCTCATTACATTTTACATCTATGTTATATAGTTACTAAATAGTTACTACTAAATATTAGTTACTAAATAAACAAGATCACAATCTACGACAGATACAAATCTAATTTTAAAAAAATGGTTATCAGAAAACTATGTTTCATTATATTTGAACAACAAACCTTAGAGAAAATTGATATGAAACACTTATTAGAGATCGCAGTATTTTTCATTGCAGTAATAAACGTACCTTTGTTGACTTTGTGGATTCTGCATTCAAAGAGACAATTCTAAAGTAATATATTATTTATAATAAAAACGGGAGTATTATTTCAAAATAAAATACACGATGTAATATTCGCAAAGAATGGGAAAACAATATGACTTCACAAGATAAAAAAATATATTTTTACTCACACTCCCTATAAAAAAGCGGCTTTACATGCCTGCTGATAAAAAAATAATCCATTTTGCACTAGTGCATAAAGTAAAACAAACAATCCAACAGTAATCCCATCCAATAAACTGAGCGATAAAAATTTTTATTTTTCCGCATCCTGTTCTGTGGAAAAGCTTTGGACAGGTTTCTAAAAATTCAAAAAAAAACCGGGTCGCAATGCCAAAACCCTGCCGACAATATAGTGTATTTGCTAATATAGGCAGTGTGGCTTTATTATGCAAACTTAAGTGGGTTTTTGGGCAAAATAAAAAATTTGGCTCCTTAATACACCCCTTAAAAGAACTTTTTTTTTTCTCAATTGCAATATTATTATCAATCGAACCTCTATACCAAATTATATACACCTTTCAGTAAAAAATTCACTATCTGCAAATTAGTGTTTTCATACAATTTGTAAATGCGGTCCTGTCGGGCCGATTTTATTAAAATTTTAGGGACGCTTTTTAATTACTGCCAGAGGGTTAAATTTCAAGTTTGAAACGATTCGGAGAATTTTTTCGATATTTTCAGGCCCAAAAACATTTTTCAACCCCTAAAAACTACCCTTAAAACGGCCCGATTAGGCCCATTTTAGATAGGCTTCTTGCGGTGATGGATTTCAATACGTGGGCCAAATTTAGTTGAAATCAATTAACTCTTTCAAAAGTTATTGCCCGCACACATATATATACGTATATATATATAAATATATATAAACATTTTTAAAAACGGTGCCAAAGTGTTTAGGAGGTTATGAAACATCGAGAAATTTTGGTCCGACCTCTAGGTCCCGCCATCCGACCGATGCCAATAGTGTATGTTGCCATATGGCAAATACACTAATAAAAGATCTTAACTGACTTTTTTCCCTAGGTAAATATTACACTAGAAAAAAGCTCTTAAAATCGTTAGTAGAGTGTGTACACTTCTAATTTTTCAACTATGTGATTCAAAAATCTGAAAAAAATCAAGATAGTAGCACTTAATATTAAAATATTATTTTGTGTAATATTATAAGATTGTGCGAAATCATTTATAAAACAAAGTTTGTAAATACAATCTGTAAAGTTTACATAAATCTACCAAATAGCAGTAAAACCAAAATATGTATAAATCTATAGTCGAATTATTTATTAATAATAAAAAAATACATTACAATTTCAATAAAATATATACAAAATTCTTACAAATATATACAATATATCACAAAACTATCTTAAATTTAAACGCCTAAATCTCCGAAGTAAAGAAGGCAAGTCTTCGTTCTTCCAAAACTTCTCGCTCTTCACTATATTCATTACGTCTTTCGATTTCCCATCTTCTGCGTTAACCAATCCGGGCAAATATGTCTCCTCTTTCTTGCCAACTAAATTCTTCGGTAGTCTGAACACCGGCTTGGCAATGCGTCGCTCATTTTTCTTTAGTGATGCCATTATTGACTCCACCATCAATTCGCAGTCCTTGGGATCTTCCCGAATTTCTGGCACAAAGTAGTCTTCTACGGCTTTGGCAGTTTCTGCACACATTCTTGCCTTCTTCGCTAGAAGTCCTCCCGTTTCCTCGAATGGCAACGACCTCTTCTTTGACGGCGACATCTTCTTCGAACTGCGGACTAGACGTGGCATCTTCAAATATTCTGTTTGGTGTCGACTTGCTGAATGTCCTGTGATTGTGCGCAAATATCCGACGCTTTTCGAATCTGTTGTTTTTCGCTCGTTGCCGGGACGTATAATGATTTTCTCAACTCAAATTGGACTATATATACCCTGAGAAGTTCAGTCAGCCGTATAAAAAATTTGATACCTGTCCATTCAACTGTAGGATAGTTTTTGACCTGTTAAAAAAAGGATTTTCACAGGTAACAAATTTGGTTAAGGTTAAATAAACACAAGTATACGATTGGATGCATGCCTCCAGGTATAAATTACGTCAATCTGACTTTTGTAAATCCATCCGTTGAGCGCAGAAGAATTCAAGAACAGAAAATGGAATCGCCAATGAAAAGGTCAAATCGAAGAATGGATCCACGTAGACGACCAATATATGGCACCAAAAATAAATAATTATTTTTATTATTAATAAAGCATTTGTAACAGTATTCCACATCTTACGAAAGCCAAGTGTAATTGCGAACCAATTAATATTATTGTTACGAAATTTTCGTCACGAAAATAAAATATTTAAAACACAAATTTTATAGATTACAATTAAAAGAATGATGATGAATTTCTTGATCGAATTGTCGTTGTAGCCAATTGATGGTGACATATTTCAAACAACTCGTAATAATAAATAAACAGCAAGACATTTTATTTCTTGTGCGTATTAAACTAAACCGTAAAATAACAGATGAATGTTTATGCCTTATTCTGGGCTATCAATTTGATAGTTAAAACTTTAACGGTCAGTCTCCATACGGGCAAGCTAACTAGTGCGCATGTACTAAAGTCTAAATAAAATAAAAGAATAATTGCGTTCGAATTAAAACCGGTCAAGTACGAGCTGATCTCGCGTGGAGAGGGTTCCGTATCATTCCGTGAGAGTGTTAAGACGTATAGGTTTCCTATTAACTGTGAGTGAGGAAGCCCTATATTCCTTATTTTTTTCAAAATTTTAGACTCAGTAATTTCGAAGATAAGAGGATGGATACCTACTCGGATTTCGTGTATTTTCTTTAATATCACCCCCTTGCGAGATTGGTATAACCACCTTCTCCTTTTATTCTACCACCCCTCTCCAGAAACAGAAAGCGTATGAGTGAATTCTGTATAAAATTACCCAAGAAGCTACAAATTATCTAAAACGACGACGCAACAGATTTCATAAATTGATTTGGTTATTACCACGCACGAAGAAATATACAGCACAAAATAAACGGTCAAACAAATACGATATTGAAGTAGTAAAAAAACGATTTTGAATGAATATTATATATTTTATTATAAAATTTATAACTTCATCGATTCCGGGAGATTATATAAGCAATAATTTAATGCTCGAGAAATTGTCGTTAATTTCTTATAGCCTCCGTCATTTATTAAACCGCCATATCTTATTTTGCCCGTTGTGTTCCACACTAATATATGGATTGTATAAAATGGCCGCCATTTTATTTACTTTTTGCACGACCTCTTATAAAATAGCTGCTTTTCATTTCTGTATAGTAGTAGTGAAATGATTATTTTTCTAGTGCGTAAAGTAAAACAAAAGTAAAGCGATTTTACCAATCGAATAAATATCTCGATCGGTTGTCACTTAAATCCATATGTGTAGTGGAGAAGCAAAGTAGGTGCTGAACAGTTGATACATAATTCCAACTGTCAAAAATATTACAAATATTAAAAATAAGTCAGTAAACTTGCGTTCTGATACACAAAATTTAAATTTAGTTTATAATGACATTTTAAAAAATTGTTAACTATAACGTTCGTAATATTTCTTTATTTTACACATATTTGTGTCTACCATTTATATATTATTTTCAAATCACAAAAATAAAAAAAAAAAATTAGTCAATTGCTTTTCTAAATTAATTAGTTACCACAGTTACTTTTATTATATTATAAAAAATAAAATTGTCTAGCAAAAATAAAATATATTTAGTATTTGTTTGAAATTTGTTCTAGAGAAAAAAAAATTGCATAATTTCATTTTGTTTAAATATTTACTATTTAATATTTATTGAAGTAAATATATGTATTGTTAAATATCTAAATTTTATTAATGTTATGATTAACTAGCTAAAGGTATTATTTCAATTCTATTAAAAAAAAAATTGTAATTATTTCATGAACTAATTTGTATTTTTAATCATTTCAGTTTTGCCCGAAAAAGTTAAAAAGATTTAACGAAACGTCGCAAATTTTTTAATTTAGTTTAACTATATTAAAATTTCCCGTGAAAAAATTAAAAAAAAACTTATTAATTATAATGGACGTGAACAATATTGAGAATTACAAATATATTCATTATGATGTGAAAAACAGCCATTTTTTAGAAGGAAAGTGCAAAAATGTAGTTTTTATTTCGATTGCAATGTTTTTATCACTCATGTGACTATTAAAACTCACTAACCACTCTTTATTAAGACAAATGTCATAACTTAAAAAATAATGCATTATAAACTAAATACATAATAAAATCATATTATTAAATAAAAACTAAATTAAAAAAAAAGGCTCTACACTACATCGATTTAAGAATTTTAATATGTCTCACAGAATGATTGCAATGGATGCTAAAGTGTTAAATTCAAGTATATTCCTAGTAGAAATTTTATACAATATGCTATAATTATTTTTCCATAAACACTCGGTTACACTTCGAAATGCCAGTGAAATAGAGTCGTCGTAAAAATGCACTAACAATTCACAATTTATTGGACACTTAAATATTTTTGCATATGATTTCAAACTGTTGCCAACCGTTAAACGGTTTCAATATAACAATCACGTTTTTGTATTAATAATTAATACAGCTTGTAACTTACTGCTTGTTTTTTAGATATATATATTTTATTAATGAAAACAAATACATATTATATGATTTTTTTATGATTGCTCTTTAATTATTCCTATATCGCTGACAATCTCATTAATATTGCATTAAGTGATTATCGACTTGAAATTGTCTAAGGAATATACCCTTAGACTATGTCACTTGCGTCGCGAGACACCCTGTGTACATCTAGTACTGCAATTAAACAGTTTTAAAAATAACTTCAGGTTGTTCAAAATAAAATTAAAAATAATATGCCACTTGCGAAAATTTCGATTATAAAATATCCAAACATGAAAAGAAGACGAATAAAAACAGTACGAAAAAATAATGTTGTTATGCAGAAGTTAAAGAGTCATTTAAAAACACGAAACTCGACTCACATGAAAAATAAGAAAGTCATAATACTTGAGTTGGAATTCTTTTTTACCGACTGGATAACGTAGATGAATTCAGAGGAGCTCTGACGTAAAATGAGGATACTGTGTCCCCAGACAGACAGATAACGACGTTACAAATATAGGTAATACCAGATGTGTTGAAATAATTCCTATACGCCAACACGTCTACAATAGGGTATTTGACTACTATTGTGAATTGTTTTAATACTATTATTTATTACATTTAATGCACGATATATTCATATTTTCTGAAAATCTGTCGTATTTTCGGTAAATTTCAGTGTTAAAAATTTGAATAAAAAAAAAAAACGCGCCAAAACGCGATTTGCAAGTCAGCTGATAGACATGACGTCACAGTATAGAAAACATTAAGCACGTGTTTTGTGACATATAGTAAGTAAATGAAGATTTGTTTATTTTCTTGAATTTGATATAAACAATGGCTTATAAATGGTGCATAGTGCCCCAATGTATAAGTACAACCATAAAAACTCCAGAAAAACTGTTTGTTTCTGTTCCAAAGGATTCTAAAAGGCGAAAAAAGTGGCTATTATTGTCGGGAAGAGACCCCAACAGTATGGTATCTAATTCAGCTGTTTATATGTGTGAAGATCACTTTGATGTAAGTAATAATTGTATTTTTATATTACTGTAATATCTTACTGTTGATTTGTTAGAAATTTCGATTTCTACATATAGTAGGCTCTTGTGTAAAGTTAATTAAAATTAAGACGTAAACTAACCTAACAATATACTTACTATTACATAAATGTTCTATGTTTTTTTTTTAAATAAACCAGTCAATCTACGCTGATGTTAAATTACAGCTGGAGAAGGATATAGCAAACTACATGAAGTATAAAATGGGCTTCAGCCAGAAAATACTTTTGGCAGACGAAGTTCTACCATCAAAATTTGATTGCCAGCAAGACCGCAAAAGACGACTGTCAGATGCTAGTACTTCGCGAGCAGTGTTTGTAAAGAGACAAAGAATGGACCTTGTCAAAGAATGTGAAAAAGAAAGTCTGCGATATGAAGAAAATATTATTGAAACCTGTGTACAAAGGGATGACAATATGATGCAGAAAACCATTGAATTCGAGCCTGAAGGTATTTAAATTAGTATTATTAATATTATATTTTTGTTTATTTGTCTATTAATAACTTAATTATGCAATAAATATATTGTCTTTTCAGAATTATCAAAAAAACAGGACAAAGAAACAATTACTAACTCAATTGTAACCGCAGAAAAATCTGTCCAAATAGCAGTGAAAGTGCATTATAGAAGCAAGGCTGTACAAACAATGACTAAAAAAGAAAAACATGTTACTACCTCTCCTTTTAAGGTTCCCACAACATCTACTTCTGTTTCTCCCTTAAAGATTAAACCATCCGGAGCTGTTAAAACCATTAAAAAATCTTTATTCACTGATTTACCCGAAGCTGAAAAATCAGACAGTGATGTTTCGTATGTCTTGGAGGCTCCGACAAGTAGTGGTATTTCATCACCTTCTGTAGCTTCGTCATTATTAACAAGGGTTACTGACTCCGATAGCAATGCCACTGACATCAATGTGGACATTGAAAAATCGCAGTGCCTTAAAAGTACTATGTGCATAATTAACAGAAAACCTTTGATGTATGTTGGTATTCCTAAAGAATGTTATTTTTTAATCGATTTGATACGTAAACACACAGCCATTAAATTAGAATACATTTTGTTATGCTTAAATAAAATTAGATTAAACAAAACATTTTCTGAACTTGAGGATAATTTTGGAATATCATTATCTTATGCCAGTAAATTGTTTCTAAAAAACATTCCAATAATTGCTAGTGTATTACATCCATTCATAGTAAACTTAGATAAACATTCAGTGAAATATAATATAATATATATAATATAATATCAAGTAATCTATTTTTCTTTATACCCTGTCGAAAGTATACACTTTCGGCTTTGATTTTAAGGATGAGAGCTTAACATTTACGCACTGCTAAAACGTCAGCCGAAACAGTTTTCTCGTGTACACCGATACGGAAGTACATACTTTCGACCGGATATTAACAAAAATAGTATACACCACACGGCCAGAAAGTTGAAATTCCTGCACTGCGTGTAATAACAGGATGTCCGAGACGAAGCCGAGGGCATTGTGTATCGTGCAGTGGCCGTACGATGTAATATACTTCTATTTCTACAAACTTTTATTTAAAATTTAAAATTGATTTCTAACAGAAAATACAATAATTATAACATAAAAAAGAAATAAAACAATTAAGAAACAGTAGAAACGGTTTTATTTTTTTAACACTGGACGACAAGAATTGCTTCATAAATAATGTATAGAGATGAAACGGGTAGTTGTTTGGCCGGATATCAGATATCGTCACATTGTTGCGACGAGTTTAGCGCCGCACAGGAGCAGCGAACGCGACCGGATCAAGTCGGGCAGTCTCTGAACTTTTTCGTGAATATCGGAAAGTAATTTTCATTTTTTTGTGAAGGTACCTTGTAAACTTTCTCACCTTTCAATAAAAGCTGTCATATTTACAGGCCATTTTTTTATTATTTACCTCAAAGATTCATTAAAGTTGTTCTTAAGAAACTATCAGTTTTTGAAAATCTAGTATCCGCTCGGATATTGAGTTACTATCCGGTGTCAGGCCGAATAGGAAATTTAGGCCGAATACCGGATAGTTACCCAATATCCGTTTCATCTCTAGTAATGTACCTTTTTATTCTAAATTGGTGTTACGATACAGAATTGGGTAAATATTTGTTTTCCAAAATAAAGTCAACTTATTTAAAAGGTTAGTAACATACTCATTATCATAAGTTACTATCAGAATTTCTACATTTGAGGATGTCTCAAAATCAGAATCAGCAACACAAAAATAACAGTTTTTAATATTTGAAGTATACATTTGTAGTTGCACTTGAGCCTTACATTTGTCAGTGATGACTCCATTTTTTATATATTTTTTCTTGGTTTTGTCACTTGTGGAACACTTTATTTCAAGAATTGCATCCTTACATAAACCATCTGGAGATGCCGCAATCATGGGATATTCTTGTGATATAAAAAGTCCACATGATTTGAATTTTTTTTTTAATATTTTTTCAACTTCTCTTCGGACCGATACCTCCAAATTTCTACCTCGTTTCATGGCAGTAGTGTCTGGTATTTTAGCACTACTGCCATGAAACGAGGTAGAAAAATATTGCGTATAAAGTAGATGCCAATTCGAAGAAAAAAAAATAGTGACCTTAGTTTAACTGAAATCAACTGAAGAGAACAATGTAATATTCATAACATTATTTTTGATCGTTTTTCCAATCCAAATAAAAGAAATATAAAGATTTATTTCATTGTACAGACATAACACGATAAATGTCAGACTACTTCATAAAAGTGACGTCACGTAATATCAGTTGTCGGTTGCATCAATTTTTCAGATATATGTAAATGATTTTACAATAAAACTGTAACCAATTTGTCACGTTCCCGTTGACAATGCACGTTCATATCTTACATAATAAGCACGAGTATTCACACAGATGACAATTGGAAGCGAGCGAAGCGGGTGATGACAATAAAAGCAAAAAAACAACGTTTCGATATTGTCACTGGACAGACATGGTACTTTCTGATGCATAATACACTCTTGACCTCTGGCCGTCTGTAATAGAGTTCATTGAGCTAGAGATGCTGTTTACATCAAACTATGAGAAATATAATTTCAACATTTTTAACTTCCCGTCATTGAAAATTTTCTAAAAAAAGGATGTTATTGGTTTCGGTTCGATTGTCGAAAATCGAGTTTTCATTTGATCTCGACGTTTTGGGGTCCTAGGACCCTATTTTGACTATTTTTCGATGGACGTGTGTATGTGTGTGTGTTTTTGTGTGTAAACAATTTTTTTTCATACGATATCTTTAGATTGAACTAGTCGATTGAGGTCGAGTTTGCGGCATTCGAAAGAGTTTGTTGAGACTTCTGATTGGATTTTGAAGTCAAACGTGCAAGTAGTTTCAAAGTTATTCTAAGAAAAATAACATTTGTTCACGTTTTTGTTGCAATACTCCTAATCTATTTGTTTATACATTTTTTCCACTTTTTTTAAGTGCCACTAATTGTCTGTTTTTCTGTTCGTTTGGAGTAATCTCACTATTATGTATCTTATCCCTTAGTAGTGATGGGCGTTGATTAATCCAAGTTATCAAATTAACCGTTGATCAATCGTCAATGAATCAACTGTTTCTATTTTTAGAATTAACTGGTTGACGATTCAATTACTTTATCTATAGGTGAAAAGACGCAAAGAACTCCTTCAACCATTGACGATAAATCTATTAACGATGGTTTAACGAGCGAAACGAAACCGGCACACGAACCACAACACTGCAACTGACGTGCTCGTTAAATAAAACCAAAAAAATACAAACGGTTTTACGATTGCAAATTAATCTGAGATCGCGACGATCCTGTTTAGCGTTCTTTGTATTTAATATAAACTATAGCTATCGAAATCAACTGGTTTTTCAATTAGTTGACATGACACAGGTTATGGTTCCGTTTTATTGATACTAAAATCTAGAAGCGTAGCGTGCCTTGGCGGGGCCCCGTATAAAAATTTGTTTGGGGGCCCTTCCCCCGTTGAAGTAAATGACTTAAACGGGGAAATCCCGCAGCCCGCGATAACCGATGTAGGGTGTTGCCAACTTTTGAACGGACGCTTTACGCGGGAAAAAAAGAAATTGCTTCTTTTGACTTTTGTCATTACTAAAATAAAAAAAAAATTGGGAAGTTTTTATTAATTTTTACTTACGCACGTTGGGGGCTCCCGTATAATTGATACGGCAGATACGGCGGTAGCTACGCCCCTGCTAAAATCGTCAACAATTCACCACTATCACCACTGTATGTTATGAGGCAATGTGCTATTTTTGAAAACGTGACGGTCTCACGGAGCGGATGTTTCGCATTGTGTATCGAGGATAGGTTTTTCTCGTTATACAGGAATTATGTATTTCAGCGAAAAGTGTGCGCCCTTACATCTGAGAATCTAATCGCATGACGAAAAGTATCACGTGCCAAGCAAAGAATTAGTTCATACTGATGTATTAAAATCTTTGGTGAAGACATATTTCAAACGGAAAAAAACGTATCGATTATTTAATTTAATTTCTTCAACGTGAAAATAGACTTAGAAAATTTTCTCGACAAGCTGATATTTCTATCTTCACTTACCACGTCACGTTGTTGGAAAATGCACTCTTGACCTTTTTAGTCCGACTTGTTCACTGAACTGGAAATATTCCGAGCGTCGCAAAAACAGAAAAACTTGTTCAAAAATTTTTGCTAGACAAGATTAGATTGTAGATTATAGACGCTCGACAGCCGCTACCATTTGGGTCTAATTCTTGTTAGAACATATTTTACGACTGCATGTGGGTATCTGGAACAATAATAATAATTAATTAAAGAAAATTTTTACACGTTCCCCGCTAAAATAAAGTTCAGTTATCTATCTGACACAAACCAGTTGTTCTTACTTTGCTAAGATACAGTTTAATCTGTTCAACATTCAAACATAATACGTTAAATATTAATTGATGATTGTTGATTGTGATAATTTCTTAACTGTACGATATATCGTAGTTCCCTAGTGTTTTATTATTATTTGTTCAAATACGTTCATCCATCTATTATCTCAAGGTTAGTAGAGTACTATAGGTTGAGCGTAAGAAGCTACGAAAGTGGTCACGTCAGTCATTAATTGAATCGATTGCTTACGTCATTTGAAACCCGTGGCTTGATTTTTAAATTATACTGAATATTTTTGCAGTAAGGTAAAAGGTTTCAAGCCTACTAACCCCCGCCTTCTCAGTAAGTACGAATAAGGTCGTAGTGTGACATTGAAAACGTGTGTTTTTTTGGCACAATTAATGCCAATTTTTTTCTAGTAAATCGTACATAAATTACAAAAGTAGTCCATTAGAGACCTAGATTTGTCGCTTTTATCTTCCTTATAGAGAAAGAATTTTTGCAGAATGTTGACGAATAAGTCTACAATCAGTTGACAGCCGAAGCTCTATTTTTAGCTTTAAATTCAGAGCGTTCCGACAGCCTTAACGCTCAGCCTACAGTATCCTACTAGTTTTGCCATCATCTAACTAAATACACCAACTTGAGCCGTACCGTATCATCTGAGATATTGTTTATAGGAAGAAAACTAAAAAGAGGTGCGTTGGTTTGTGGATGCACTACGGAGGCTATCAAAATAGCCAAAATAAAATATTGAAAGTGTGTTCAAATATTTGAGGTAATTTTTTTTGTATTTTTTAAACTTTTTGAAGATTTTATTTCAATTTTTTATTGCATGTATATTAGTTTTTAATCACGCCAAAGAAGTATAACTTCAAACGGGCTTGTGTACGCGCGTTTGAAGTTATACTTCTTTGGCGTGATTAAAAACTAATATACATGCAATAAATAATTGAAATAAAATCTTCAAAAAGTTAAAAAAATACAAAAAAAAAAGAAGTATAACTTCAAACGCGCGTACACAAGTACACGCACTCACTTTTTTGGAACCAGTTCTTTTTCAATAACAGTTCATAAATATCAGTGTTGACTGTATCATATAAAAATACTAATTGAGAATGACAGTGGCGTCACAGAACTAAGTCTGGAATTGTGATGTACAATCAACGCATACAATTAAAAAATCGCATTTAGTTTCGTGGCGAGTATACGCCAGAACTTGTTCAGACTAGATATTAAAATATTGATGGTAAATTAGAGTGAAGGGTTGAGTCAGCTTAAATAGGGGGTTATTTTTTTTATAATCCCTTAGATTGAGTCACAAGTGTTTTGCATATTTGCTATACTATTTGCATAAGGGAGGCTGAGCGATCTTTTTATTACGATATAATATTGTTTACAGGTGAATCTAAATAGTATAAAACAAAGTCGCCATATTATGTGCTTGCTTAGTTGTTCCAAACTACAGTAATGAATTTTGATGCAGTTTTCACCATAATATTTTAAAGATTTTTCTCCGGACTTTAAAGCGCTTACTTGGCTTACGCTGACTAAATCATAAGAGATACATTTTATGTACCACTGAATTGTACGTCCTAAGGTTATTCGATGAATAGAGCAGTTTCCGGACAAACTACTAAAATTTTAATGTGTTTATGGATATTACATACATTCAACTTTTTTTTTATTTTGAACGTCTCGTTTTTAAGTAAAAAGTGTGAGTTTTAACACAATGAGAAATGAGACTGCAAAATATATTTTTTACCCCCACCTGCCTATAAAACAACCGCATTCATGCCTATATAGCTCTCGTGAAATGACACATTTACCACTAGTGCTGTCAAGTTGTGTAAAGTAAAACCAATATTTAGTCATACGGCGTACTATCATTTCCATAGTAAATCACAGTCTAATCGCATGAGCATTGAACGCAGCCTACTATTAGAATTAGTCTTGCTCAAAATTGAACTGTCAAACAAATTTTAAACTAGTGAAAATCAGCTATTTTATAGGTGTATGGGCATAACATATTATACCTTATGCGTAAATATTTTACGACCTGTGTAACTGTTAAAACTCGGTGACACTCGTTTTACCATAGTGTCACACTGCGTCATAAAATAATAATTCATGCATAAGATACATAACATACAATTTTAACCAACTTATTAAAGATTTTAATTTAAAATCGAAATGAGAACTCTGTATGATATGGCCCAGCCTGTACAAAATATACTAAGGGAATGAACGGCGGTTGGTGAGTCATTCATGACGCAAAGCTATCATCTCCCATTAGATGCAAAGACCGGTTTTAAGTTATTGGTGTCAGATTAAAGTCTATTTTGTAGCCCAGTTCGTGCCCACAACTTCCGGAAAGTTTCATTGAACATTTTAACATTAGTACTAAATTTTAATTTGGTGTTTTTAAAGTGTAATGTTTTTTATTCGTTTTTACGTTTAATGTGCTTTTATATGCGTCAATAACTGTTTTTTTTATATACCTAATTTACTTCTTGTCATAGAAGAGTTCATTGGTTTTACTTTTATAAAAGTTGTTGTCGTGGAGTGTGCTTCAGTTAATGTAAGTCGTGTCGGTGATTTAATCATGTCATATGGCATGAAATGTCCGATATGTCAAATTAAATCAGGCCGCTATGATGATATTATTAACTGTAAGGTGTGTACTTTGTGCTTTCATATTAATTGTGTAGGTTTAACTATCGAAGTACTTAATGTAATGAAAACCAATAAATCATTAAAAGAATGGGTATGTCCGCAGTGTATTAGTTCGTCAAATCCCTCACTAGATGGCGACATCAGTGAGCAAGGTGACAAAACTCAAAATGATACTTCAGTTGTTATATCCGAAGATGATATTTCTCAATTGATGAATTTAAATTCTGAAGCAAAATTGGATCTGATCCTTAAACACCAATTTAGTATGAATAGTGCTATTTTAAGTTTATCGAAGCAGATCTCTGATTTGAAAGCAATTTGTGTAAGCAAAGATACAGTCATTAATAACCTGCAAGTTGAAATCTCATCCTTAAAATCTATTCTAAATCCTCCAGCCAAGGCTACTTACGCAAATGTAATTTCTCAACACAATCCAAACAAGAATAAATTAAATAAAATTAAAGTGTTGCCAAATCAGACTGTTGTTGAAAATACCGTCAATTCAAATTTAGGACATGTACAGCGCACTGGTTCTTCGACTTTACCTAGCACCGCCGAAGATATAAATATAAATATTGCTGCTTCGAGTAAAAGTTCAGATGACACTAAGATTAAGCTGTCCGATGATAAGGAGGATTCGGATTCGTCGACTCTTAATTGGACTACAGTTCGCAAGCGTTCTAAGAAACAAAATTTTACTCAAGGTACTTGTGAAGACGCTAATATTAAAATAAAAAGCGCACCTCGCAAGGAATTTTTACATGTATACGGTCTTGATCCCTCAACTTCAGAAAATGATCTTACATTATATTTACAGCAATACGCTTCTAATGTAATTTGCGAAAAGTTACTAGCTAAGCATCCTACACTTTACTCTTCTTTCAAAATCACCGTTCTTGAAGATGAGGCTGATAAAATCAGAGCAGTAGAAATATGGCCGAAAGGTGTTAGAATAAATAAATTTTTTCTCCGCATTCAGAAATCTCAGGGGAAAGGGTGAACCCGAACTTCCGTGTTTGTCATCTCAATATTAGAAGTTTGCGAAACAAAATTGATGATTTAGGTATACTACTACATATGCTCAATTTGCCGGAGATAATCTGTCTTACGGAAACGTGGTGTAGTGTCAGTGAAGTTTCACTTATAAAATTAGACAATTATACCCTAGCTGGCTCCTATTGTCGCTCTAATTTAAAAGGTGGTGGTGTTGGAATTTTTATTCGTGATGACATTACCTTCAATGCTCGAGCTTATTCAATAGACTGCATCGAACAAAGTTTTGAATGTACTTCAGTAGATATAAAATTATTAGACAAGTGTTATATCAATGTTAGTTGTATATATAGAACACCTAGTACAGATATTTCAAATTTTACGGATAACTTATATGCACTTTTAAATGACTTATTCAAAAATAAATCAAATGTTCCTGTTTTTATATGTGGTGACTTTAATGTGAATCTTGATACTGCTGTCTATTCTAAAGACGCACATGATGTTCGTAATGCATTGCTTTGTTATGGTCTAACACAATGTATTCATGAATACACTCGTATTCAGAATGATAGTAAGACTATCATTGACAATATTTTCTCTAACGTACCCAATGACTCCAAAATTATTTACACAGACATATCTGATCATTTTATGCAGATGGTCTCATTTAAACTGGCTCAATGTTCTGACGTAGAAACACATAACTTACATACAAAAACAAAACTTTCATAATATTCTTAATATCAAGCATTTTCAGTATCTCATGTCTTCGCAAAATTGGCATATTCTATACAATTCCCATGATAAAAATGCGAGTGATAAATTTTCAATATTTTCAAATATTTTTCAATCGATTATGAACAAGGCATTTCCAGTTGAATGTTTTAAACTTAAATCCAAAAACAAGAGTTCTAATCCCTGGATTACTACTGAAATCATAAATCAGGGCTCTCTACTCAGGGACCTTTACAAATTATATAAAATGACAAATGACAAAGACTTACTTGTTAGATACAACAAACTTAAAGCTAGTCACCGCTCATTGGTGGACAAGACCAAAAACTCTTATTTCGAAACTATATTTCGCGATTCTACAAATATATCAAAAACAGCTTGGTCGTATATTAAAGACCAAGTTAACTTAAATCCAATTAAACCTTACCCTGACTCTTTTACTGATGCTGAAGGAAGGTGCTTTTCTTGTGATAACGCTGCTAACATATTGAATAATTATTTTATTTCATCTGTTTCTAACCTTTTGATTAATTGCCAAACTAACCATACTAGCTTTGAATCGAAAATTAAATCTTCTCTATTCTTACCACCCGTTAATTTTACGGAAATTATTGGTTTCATACAAGATATTGCAGATAAGAACTCGGCAGGCTATGATGGAATCCCATGTTCCCTACTCCTTCACGTAGCTGATCTCATTGCACTCCCATTAGTTGACCTAATAAATCAATCTTTTGAAGAAGGCTTATTCCCTTCTTCACTTAAACTTTCCATTGTTGTGCCCATTCATAAGAAAGGAGACCGTTCAAATATTAACAATTATAGGCCAGTGTCACTTCTACCGGCTTTCTCTAAAATATACGAAAAAGCTTTTTATTCCAGACTATTAAGTTTTGTTTCCTCTCATTCTATTTTATCTAATAGACAGTTTGGTTTCACAAGAGGTTTATCCACACAGGATGCTCTCATCTCTGTGGTGAACTACGCGATAAACGCATTAGATAAAAAGAAAGTCTGTGCATGTACCTTATTTGACTTAAGTCGAGCTTTTGACACTATTCATCACGGTATTTTGGTCGACAAGTTGGAAGCATACGGTATTCGTGGTAAATGTCGTTCCTGGTTGAGTTCTTATCTAGCAAATCGTTCCCAAAAAGTGGTGCTCAAGCACAATAACAAACTTTCTTATTCTGAACCGCTGGCTATCAAAACAGGAGTCCCCCAAGGTAGTAATTTGGGGCCATTACTCTTCATTTTATTTATAAATGACATTATAGAGAATTTAAATAATTATCCTACTCTGTTTGCTGATGACACCTCTGTGTCTACTTCCGCTGATAATTTATCTGATCTCTCATTACAGCTGAATAATTGTGTATCCAATATGGAAAAATATTGCCACAACAATGGCCTGGTGCTAAATAATTCCAAAACGGCTCTTATTCAGTTTCGCACTAAAGAACTGGACCAAAGTATACTAGTGAAAATTGATGGTAAATCAGTTAAACATTCAACGGAAGAAAAATTCTTAGGTGTGCATATTGATTCCAAACTAACTTGGCATACTCACATAACTGTTATCAGCAATAAGCTGGCCTCTTGTTGTTACGTCATTCGTCATCTCAGGAGAACAGTAAATACTAACATCTTAAAAACATATTATTTTGGCTGCGTCCAGTCTATTTTAAATTACGGTATTGTATGCTGGGGAAACTCCACCCATATAAATGAGGTATTAATAATGCAAAAGAGGATAATTAGATTGCTATCATTTGCAAACCACAGAGACTCTTGCCGGCCTTTGTTTAAAACACATAAAATATTAACTGTTATTGCATTATACATCTACAATTGTTTAATTTATATTAGAAAAAATATTAACATGTTCACCAAAGTTGGTGACAATAGTAATCATTTCCTTCGGAATCCTGATATGTTGACCGTTTGCAATCACAAATCTACTCTGTATGCTAAAAGTCCAAATGTAATGCCAGTTAAATTATATAATCATTTACCGGCCAATTTAAAAACATTCAGTACTTTGCCTCGTTTTAAACGAGCCGTCAAGAGTCTTTTATTGGAGTATTCTTTTTACTCTATTCATGAATACTTGTGTTCTGACCTTTAATCATAAATGCTATCGTATTGCTTTTTTTTTTTTTCACTATTGTAATTTTCAATTTTGACTTATTCCACACAGTTTTGTCTACGGAACAAATAAATTATTACTATTATTATTATTATTATTATTATTTATTATTATATTGTTGAAAATATTTTCAAATATTTGAAGTTATTCTTAAATATTTTGAAGATTTTATTTCAATAAATCATTTGCATTTATATTGAAAATTAATTTTCAATCACTCCCAGGGGTGTATTAAGGAATTAAATGTTTTATTTTGCTCAAAATCAAATTTAAGTTCACATAATCCCACCAAAAACATTTCATGTGAAGTTGATTACTAACAAGTCCATAATGCTTTCACTGTTAAAAAGTCATGAGATCTCTAGTAGAGTCAAGCCGCTATCTGAGTTTCGATTTGTACCCTACATCTAGGTCAAAAAGTTTGGCTTGGCCGTTTCGTTATTGTCGTACAAACTATTCCTTATGAACATAAATGTTATGTCACGTAATAGTTCCACGAACGAGAAACGACTAAATCATACTTTTTGACCAAGATGTAGAGTACAAATCGGAACTCAGATAGCGACTTGGCTCTACTAGAGATTTCATAGCGTTTTAACAGTGAAAGTATCATGAACTTGTTAGTCTTGGCAATAAACTTCACATGAAAATTTTTGGTGGGATTTCATTTCTTTTTGGCAGGCGCCCTAAATTATTTTCAACTTCAGCTACTTGTGGACCACTTTTGCACATACTCCTTTATGTACAGATATGCACCTCCTTGACGAAGGGTTGGAGGAGAAGAGTTTACGATTTCTTAATTTTCCCATTGTTTATATGAAAATCCTAGCCTACATACAAAATTTAAGCCTTCTAGGACTTCAGGAAGTACCCTAGGAATTTTATTGATCAGAGTCACGAAATCGACGTATTTCAGATGTCAAAATATCTGAAACCATAAAAGTTAAATAATTGATACTCGGTGTGTTTAACAAGATTGCTAAGGACATCTTATCTTGAAAATTTCAGCTTTCGAGCATTATCCAGACTGAAGCTATGACGGTTCGAAAATACGACGAAACGCATCCAGAAAAGGTAGGTAGTGCCTCCCTTCCTTTGGCTCGTCTTGGCGAGGGCACTGACGTGACTCCAGATACAGCCATAATTTCTATAATCTATATTATCGACAGGATTTTGGCACTGCGACCTGAGTTTTTATATTAGTAGAAAAAAAAAGAGTGTATCAATTATTTATTATAAGATTATATTAAACTTTGCACATCGTACGTAAGCTTGACAGTCGAGGATACAGAATAACAACACTAAACTGATGAAACTGGATCTTGGATGGTATATTATGTTATCTATAGGATATTATCTGATGTTATATTTTTTGAATAATTGGCTGTTGAGTTTGATTAGGAGAGCTTTAGCGTGTCCGATAGGCTGTCGTCTCTAGCTATATAATATCTCTACCATCGCTCATTAACTAACTTTACTAACGAGATATGTGAAACTAGAATTTCAAAATTTCATTTTCCTAACATCTTACTTCAAAATTAAACTGTAACAACAATTTGTTATATTATTTCTCTCGTCTGCTTTGTGTAAATTATTTTTCCTTTAATGCAAATTCTGACCGTACAAAAGTCTCCTGGACAACACAACTAAAATTGTATTATTGAATTAAGGTAGTTGTCGTGGTTAAGGCCCACCGTCAGAAAATTATTATTTTTTATATACTTATTAAGGACATGATAATACAATTACCCTGAAAATTTGAAGTCGATCGACCATATATAATCCGAGACAAATTCAATTAAAAATTGGATAATTAACATTGATTGATATGATCTCTGTAGTTCTGAACCAGTTTCTTATTTATAAAAAAAGAACTAACTGTCAGAAACTTTCCAAAAACTGACAGTCTTTCAACGCATTTGTTATGAGTAAAATAAAAAAAAATTTTTGACCGTCTAATTATTTATAAATAACGGTTTAAAGTTCAACAATTTATAGAAAAGTATCCATGCATATGAATACTGTATGGGTTACGTTTCCACGGGTACAGTCTTGCGTACAAATTATGGATCACTTAGCTACCAGCTAGTATAATAATAATAATAATAATAATATATTTATTTCATAAATAGCCATCAGCTATGAAATATGTCACATATACATCATAAAATTCTACATAAAAAAATCATTAAGTGAGTACAAACATTTTAAAATTAAATAATCTTTGAGCTGTCTTTTAAATTTTGTGGCGCGTATAATCTATAACTTTTTGACAATATTGCACCACGACAACTACCTTAAACAGATATAATACGACAAAATATCAAATAGGTGGAAGATTAATTTAGTTTTTAGTGTATTTGCCATATGGCAACATACACTATTGGCGTCGGTCGGATGGCGGGACCTAGGTGTCGGACCAAAATTTCTCGACGTTTCATAACCTCCTAAACACTTTGGCACCATTTTTTAAATGTTTATATACATATATGTATATATATATATATATATATATATATATATATTTATATACATACGTATATATATATATATATATATATATATATATATATGTGTGTGCGGGCTATAACTTTCGAAAGAGCTAATTGATTTTAACCAAATTTGGCCCACGTGTTGAAATCCATCACCGCAAGAAACCTATTTAAAATGGGCGTAATCGGGACATTTTAAGGGTAGTTTTTAGGGGTTGAAAAATGTTTTTGGGCCCCAAAATACCGAAAAAATTCTCAGAATCGTTTCAAAAATGAAATTTAACCCTCTGGTAGTAATTAAAAAGTGTCCCAGAAATTTTAATAAAATCGGCCCGACAGGACCGGATTTACAAATTTTATGAAAAAACTAGTTTGCAGATAGTGAATTATTTACTGAAGTGTGTACATAATTTAGTATAGAGTTTCGATTGATAATAATATTGCAATTAAGAAAAAAAATGTTATTTTAAGGGGTGTATTAAGGAGTCAAATTTTTTATTTTGCCCAAAAACCTATTTAAGTTCGCATAATAAAGCCACACTGCCTGTATAAGCAAATACACTATATTGTCGGCAGGGTTTTGGCACTGCGACCCGGGTTTTTTTTAGAATTATAGTTTTTCCTTTTCTGTATAACTTTTGCTTTAGTTGATTAGAGATAACTTTTTGTTTCAATTTTTTATTTTGTTTAAAAGTTCTCGAAAACGGTAACAATAGGTCAAATCTAGGACGGAAGTTTTTATTTAATAATAATTGTGCAGGACTTTGTTCAGTTGTTGATTGTGGGCAATTTCGGTACTGCAGTAAAAAAATTTGGAGCGCAATTTCGCAATTTTTTTTATTCAACAGTGCTTTTTTTAAAACTTGTTTAATGATTTTAACCGAACTTTCAGCTTGGCCATTGCTACTCGGCTGATATGGGCATACTAAAGTATGTTTAATTCCATTTTTGCACATAAAATCTTTAAACTCTTTTGATGAGAATGGTGGACCATTGTCCGTAACTAATTCCTGGCAAATCCCAAAACGAGCAAAAACAGATCTGAATTGATCTAAAACATTAGAGGCGTTAGTTTTTTTTCATTTTACATACCTCTATCCATTTTGAATACGAGTCCACTATTATCAAATATGCAAGCAATAGTATATTACACCATAAGGGCAGAAAGTTGAAATTCCTGTACTGCGTTTAGTAAAAGCTCGGTGCTTCAAGCACTTAAGCTCGATGCTTCGCCCAGTTCTCTCCGTAATTAATCTACTGTCACCACCATGTATAGAATTTGAATGTGATCAATATAATGCGTTTAAATTAACGGTAGAACACATGTATTTTTAACATGTCGGAACTAATCGCCTCCTGTATTTTCAACTTCTCCTTTGTGGCAGCTATAGACCGATCAGAAAAAAAGTTTATTAATTTGAGGAGACACTTTGCGTGAGAAGTAGGGTCAAAAAAACTTTTAAATACGTGAGTCCTCTGTTGAAAATGCGTGACTCCGACTGTACTTTTTATGACTTTGAAGATATAGCTATTCCATAAAGTATATTCTTTAGTATGAACCATTTTATGTAATTTAAAATTAGTTGTGGATGTAAACACTTTTTTGCAAATGTTGCACTAAGTCCCAGTGGCATGTAACTGTTCATGTTTTTTTAATCCCGCCAATTTTGAAAACTTTTTATAACATACTAGCGGCCCAGTCCGGCTTCGCCCGGGTGTAAATGTAATATATAGGATATAAAAGATGAGAATCATTATCATTAAATTCTCAACGTGTATTAAATTTGCGCGAATTCAATCGCTTTTATTTGTTAATGTTCAAAAATCGAAGAAAAATCTTATTTCCCTAAAAGAAATTTAAAAAATCCTGTTGATCCGATCGCTACCAAACTTCAGAAGATCACCCGCTGGGCTAATCTAAAGATTGTCTGAAAATTTCATCAAAAATGGTCTACCCGTTTGGAGTCCATAGATTACATATACATCGTCTTTTATCTATATAGATTATTAAAATGTAAAAAGTGGTCATTGTGACATAACGATAATAGTTGGACATATAGTATCGCGAAGTTTTTTGTAGTTATTGATATGTTCTTTAATATTGTAGAACATACTTTTATAGTAGAATAAAATTGTTTCTTTTACATTTTGTGTGTTTTTTTTTCATTTCTTTAATATTTTTATTATTTATTTACTACTGTATCACGATAATGTTAAGAAAAGGTATGCTCACGCGCAGACAATTCCTTTTGTAACACAATTTCAAATCTGTCTCATAAATGTGCTTTAAAATTGATTTGCAAGATTTGACCTAAACAGACTCATAAGCTGTAAATAAAAGTTTATAAAGATCTTTATTTTAAAACTTCTTTGCTTCCGGGCTTGTGAGCCATGGTCCATTTGTATTTTTACCTGACGTTTCGTCAACAAATGCGGTATACATTATGAAAGACGATGTGGTAGCGGACGAAATGTACTTCTAGACGACTCACAGGTAACTGTTGCTTATCCTTCTTTTCTTTCGTCGACATACTTGCCTTTGAGCCGCCTAAAAGAACACTTCGCTCGCTACCACCGCCTTTGATAATATCTACCACAACTGTAGACGAAATGTCTGGTAGAAATACCAATGAACTAGGAATATAAAAGCCCGGAAGTCAAGAAGTTCGCAAACAACACTTTGCGTGAAAGCCTATATACATTTGGACACAATCTTTATTTTTTCCTGGCATTTCGGTGCCTCATATTAATATAGAATTATTTCTCTTTTTTTCTAGATACGTTCCGATAGGGGGAGGGCGATACGTTCTAAGAGGCAGGGATCAAAAACTCAAAACAAATCGCAATGTTAGAGTAGTATCAAACGAAAAAATGATTATCACAGATAGTGAAAAGGAAACATCTGAATTATCTATAAAACAAACGGTCAATATCAATGAGTTGATAATACCTAATGAATACGTCCGAAAAACAGATTGAAAGTATGTGTAAGCAAGGGCGTCGCCAGCCTTTGAGCCAGAGGAGGGCAGAAGGATGAGAAAAAAACAAAAATGTCAGATTTTTGAGGGTTAAGATATTAAATATTAACACATTTATTGAATCCTTAAATTTGATTTTAGTTTCGGAGAGATTCTGCTGAACGCTACATTTTATTACTTACTTATTCTGTGACATTAGGCAGGAAAACTTATAACTTAAAAAAATCCCGACACTCTAGGGAGGGGCAGCTGCCCCTACCTGCCCCCCCTTGGCGACGCCCCTGTGTGTAAGAAACAAAAACTTAAAAGGTCCGTTTTCAAAGATGATTTGGAAAAATCGTATAAAAAAGTTCAAATCGTTTCTAAAAAATCAGGTACGAAAGATATGTTCGAATTACTTGATAGACAAAAATTCCAGGAAAAATTCAAATATTGTGCGTAATTTGTCTAACGGAGATAGCCATTTAAAAAATGTAAATTTTTGGAAAACCGTTATGAAAGTTTGCAAAAGCGACGAAAATTCGGGGTTACGCATAATTTGGACAAAAATAGACATTTTAGAGAGCGAGATATAACTGAGACAAAAAATGTGAAAATTAATACAAGTAAAAAAACTATTACCGATCGAACTATTGGTTTAAAAACTGATACAGCTTTTAAACAACAAAACACACGGAAATCAAACCGAGTAAAGTAAAATCCCCAGGGAAGAAACTACAATTTGGAGTGCTAGATGAGATAAAAACCCGGGTCGCAGTGCCAAAACCCTGCCGACAATATAGTGTATTTGCTAATACAGGTATTGTGGCTTTATTAAATGAACTTAAGTTTGTTTTTGGACAAAATAAAAAAACGCCTCAATACACCCCTTACAATAATAATTTTATTAGTTGAAATATTGTTATCAATCCAACATCTGCACCAAATTAAATACGACCTTCAGTAAGTAAATTCGTATACGCAAACTAGTGTTTTCATAAAATTTGTAAGTTCGGTCCTGTCGGGCCGATTTGTTTATAATTTTAGGAGCACTTTTTAATTGCTACTAAAAGGTTAAATTTCGATTTTGAAACGATTCTGAGAATTTTTTCGGTATTTTTGGGCCCAAAAACTTTTTTCAACCCCTAAAAACTACCCTTAAAATGACCCGATTGGGCCCATTTTAAATAGGCTTCGTGCGGTGATGGATTCCAACGTGTATGCCAAATTTCGTTAAAATGAATTAACTCCTTCGAAAGTTATTGCCCGCACATATAAATATATATATATATATATATATATATATATATATATATATATATATATATATATATATATATATATATATATACGTATATAAATATATATATATATATATATAAACATTTTTAAAAATGGTGCCAAAGTGTTTAGGAGGTTATGAAACGGCGAGAAATTTTGGTCCGACCCCTAGGTCCCGCCATCCGACCAACGCCAATAGTGTATGTTGCCATATGGCAAATACACTAATAATAATCGAAAGTATGACAGGTTTTTTAATTGGACTAAAAATTTATGGAATTTATAGATTTGTAAAAAAGCAAAAAATCTTAAAGAAACGCGTCTTATGGAAATTTTGGCGATGTTTAAGACGTTTGAATACAAAAAGTGTATGTGAACATTACGAAATTTTAAAAAAACAACCATTTATTCGCTTTAAAAGATGCTTCATCAAACAAGACCGCAGCAGTTTCTTAATTTACTACTGCTAAATTCCATCTTTAATATAGATTTTTGATAAATTGCATTTTCGTTTATAAAACATTTTATACTTAATATTTTTTAATATTAAAGATCAATTGCCAGTTTAGTTTAGTCGTCAACCTTATCTAATAATTGTCTAATAATAGTAACAACCAAATTTAATTCCAATTCGCGAAGATGCTAAAACAGCCTTGACTAGGCATTTTGATCATTGACACATACAGTTTTTATTTTTGTTCCGAGACGCTTATAAACCATTAGGTTAAGCTCCACGGGTTTAAATCAAAACCTCCAGTATTAGTCAGATTTTATTTGAATTCTAACGTTTCGGCTCTTATTAATCTAGTATGATTAGTGCCAGCGTTAAATTTTGTTCTTCGTAATTCAGAAGGTTAAAAATGAAAAATAGTATTGAACTTTTCAAATTTTCTGTTCTCAATGTACCTAACGGAGAAAAAGTGAAAAAAATGTGAAATGATGAGGTATTTCCTGTGAATGTTGAGTTCCAAGTAGGATTAAGGGGGGGGTAAGGTCAAATCATACGAAAAAAGCCATGTTTTCGTGATTTTTTTTCTGACGACGCAGTTAAAATTTCTATACTCAACCAATGGTACATTGAAGTATGACATTCGAAGAATGTTTTATCAAATTTTTACAAAGAAATATTAAAAAATACGGCAATGGCAGCAATTGTTCGGACGTGTCTCGAAAAAAAGTTGAATTGCGGTGCCCCTCATAACTTGGTGCTGGATCATCTGAAATCAAAAAATCAAAGTTTATTCATTAGATAATAGTTTTCCCCAGGTAACGCTGTCGAGTTTTTTTTTTTCCAATTTTTTTCACTTTTTCGAACACTTTGAAATGAAAAACACAATTTTGTGGGAAAAAATCGGCTAATTTGTTATTGCGAAATCAAAATTATGAACAAAAAAAAAAAAACTCGACAGCGTTACCTCGTAAATAATGTACAGAAATAGTGTTTAAAATTTCAAAAGGATCGGTGCAGTAGTTTTGGAGTTATCAGGGGCACCGACTTTGAAAAAGTGAGTTGTGGGAAAAACGCTTTAAAGTTTTAAACACAAAAAAATCCAGTTAAAACGTTTATAAGCGAATTTTATCGACATACCTCACACTGAGTCATCAATGCCAGGTCCATAGAGGATGTTGCTATCATCGATGATGTCTAATGCATCTTTTTGCTCCTGCCTACGACGAATCCTGCCTTCTTTGGTTTGTCGTTCAGCTTCCTGCTCTGCTCGGCTTATGCGTATGGAGTCAGTGGATCGCGCCCAGTCATGAGCGCTTGATCCACTACTGATTCCCATATCTTGCATGAAGGTGAGTAAAGCAAACGAACCTTCAATGAAGACACTGGCTGCCACATAAGCTGCAATTTCAACGACAACAGAGGTTCCACTCAAGTGCTTCGGTGAGATTTTCCAAATAAGTTGGTTCAAACTCTCATTGTTGTTCTGCGTGAAGCCTCCGACACATCGTTCCAGGAGGGCATCTTTGCTCAGATCTTCGTAGATAGGCTTGATTGCATCCAAAACATCCTTGGGACATCTGCCAGGTAACAATAGCGCGCTCGGGTCGGTTCGGGTATAGGTACAAAAATCCGGCAGGTATAAAAATACTCATAACTTCGTCCATTTTGCTTCAATTGACTTGAAATTTTGACACAATATTTTTCAGATATTACGGATTCAATTTCGAAAATAAAAAAAAAATCTAATACCTTACCCCCCCCCCCCTTAAAGAAAAATATTCATAGTATCACTATAGTATACTAGCGGCCCAGTCCGGCTTCGCCCGGGTGTAAATGTAATATATAGGATATAAAAGATGAGAATCATTATCATTAAATTCTCAACGTGTATTGAATTTGCGCGAATTCAATTGCTTTTATTTGTGAATGTTTAAAAATCGAAGAAAAATCTTATTTCCCAAAAACGAACGTGCCGCGGGACACGCGTTTGGAACGAAGTCCCTTTCGTATAAGACGTTTTTCGTAACGCGTTTTATATAATCTAAAAACACCCGGTATAATCTAAAAACATCCGGTATAATCTCAAAACACCCGGTATAATCTAAAAACATCCGATATAACCTAAAAACACCCGGTATAATCTAAAAACACCCGGTATAATCTATAAACACCCGGTATAATCTAAAAACACCCAATATTTTCTAGCAACAAAATAATATAGCCTATGTTACTCCGTGTGAATGTGGCTTTCTAATGGTGAAAGAATTTTTTAAATCGGCACAGTAGTTTTTGAGTTTATTCATTACATACACACAAAAATACAAATCTTTCCTCTTTATAATATTAGTGTACCTTTCCCATACATCAATGTACCGATTTTAGGGATAATACTGTGCAATCATCAAAACGTGATGTTATTAAATGATGCACTTTTATTATTGCCTGTATAATATTTTTATATCTAATCCGTCCCTTTTTATTACAAAGCTTTGCTTACATTGTCTGTGTTTCCATCAGTGATGGATTTAGGTTCGATGCCGCCCTTTTTGCTCTATAGGTAGCTGATTATTGAAATTAAATATCTAATAAAGCCAGGGAACCGTAAATTCGGACAACGGATGATAAATTAATTAAATTAATTTTTAAATGTCAACTGTACTAACTGTTAATTTTTGAAATTTTGTCGTCTCTAAAATTTTGCCACCCCTAAAATCATGCAGCCCTAGGCCTGGGCCTCACAGGCCTAATGATAAATCCGCCACTGGTTTCCATTCGTCCTTACGGAATGGACTACTACTCTATCCATTTGGTATAGAGATCGGTGAGATGGTTGGCGCAAAGGAGGAGATATGATACAGCGAGTGACGAAGGAGTGACGCATACCTACTGTACTGTGTACTGTGTAGGTACAACATGGACATAAAGGGGCAGAGCATGTATATTAGGGTTTTAGACTAGGGCAGTAATGCCATTTAACAAACGCGACGTGGTGAGTGGTGTTCGCTCGTCATTGGCCGGCGGACTGCGCATGTCTAGTGACATGAAATTTATGTATACTGTAAAAGGGAAATTTCTGTTGTATACAGCACCCAATGTTTACTCCTCTGTATTATATTTGTATAAATATAAATTTTATTTTAAGAATACATCAAATTTCCAATGTATTTCTAATATGTCAATTTGCAATCAGCTTTATTTTATGATACAATGCATGATGTTTATTATGTACATTTTGAGATGCCTGATGAAGACTCGATGACCATCCTAGTCCACATTCCTACGAATTTTCATATATAATTAATTATGGACGCAAATAATTTTAATGAATAATTATTATGTTTGAATTTCGTACCACTAAACATGCGCGATGCGCCGGCCAATCAAAAATTGACTCCAGTCTTACATTGTACCAATGCTTTGTTCCCGTTCCTCAATGGATCGCTCCCACAGCTGTAGGTATACTCCATCCATAAAATTACTAAGTCCATGAGGTACAATCATTACCGTATAATGCCTCAATTAAAGAGCACAGCTGGCGATATTCTTTCTGCAAACTGCGCTGTTCGTTTTCAATTTCATTTCTCACTTCAAGTCCTCGTTCTATGTACAGCATGTTTCATAAATAATACTGGAATAAGGAAAACTTTTTTTTCTTCTCACTTACGTTCACTCACTTAAGTTCGCGGCAAGGTAAAACATATGCCTCGAAATCTAAAATTTGTAAGAGTTCCTGGCGATCGGTTCCATATTAAATTTTTTGTTTGTTTTTGTTTTACAATCATATCAGTTTAAACTCTGCAGTGTGCAGTGTAAAATACACAGTCTTTTTTATATTCAAACAATTTGTCTTATGAGAAGATTAGTGGGTGTTGACGTAGTTAAAAATGGCGTTTTTTAGCTCTCAACAATATTTTTCCCTTATTATTTGGGGAATTTGACATTATTTATTGATTTTGTTATAGGCAAATAGCTACAAAAGAAGTTTTGCTACGCTCAGTTCTATGTTGTCGTGAACTTTTTCAGAATAACAGCGACTTCGAACAGTCGGAGACGCTGACCCGAGACGAAAGTATGCGAGGTTATATGACTTGACTAGGGACGAAAAGAGCGGATCTTTAGAGTGTTGGGAGCCGAAGATGCAAGATCCAGGTGTAGGCCGAGAAGGGAAATAGAAAAATTATTGTGATTCTCTGACGAGTGAAGTCGTATTGTAGAGCTTTGTATTTTATATTTGATAGAGTGTGATTGCATTCTAGCGAAATACATGATTCCTGGGAATCTATTGCCGAAAATCTTGTGTTTAAAGTCAATAGTTTTATTGCCATTTGTGCTAAATGCGTGATTATTTTTCGCGACACCAGTGCATTTTGCTTAGGCTCACGGCCCTTGCACCGCTGATAGCTGCCGTGGATTAACAAATCCTGGTGCAACTGATAAGATGTAAATTTTATATGCAAGTACTCAGTGCAGCGTTTTTTCTGTTTGAATTTCACATTCTATATAGTTTTTTTCTCAATGGAAACAAAATCGAAAGAAACAATAATTCTGTCTACACGTGGCTTACTAGTATCTAATACAATTTAATTAATTTATCAAAATATGCTAATATTTTCCCGTCGATTTAAAAATGTCCAGGCAATAAATAATAAAATAGCTGCTTTTCATTTTTGCAAAATAGCGGCCGAGAAATGATACATTTAACACTAGTGCTATAAAGTTGCGAAAAGTAAAATAAACGTAGTAAACCATAGTCTAACCGCGCATGAGAATTGAATGCAACCTGCAATATTAGAAGTGATCTTGCTCAAAAATGAACTTTCAAACATTTTGAAAATTAGGCGAAAATCAGCAAAAATGTAATATGTATCTCAAACGTATGTTATTATGACTTCAGTAACAGCTAAAACTACCTATCGTTAGTTTTAACATAATGTCACTTTCTCGTCAAAATATTTTTATTCAGGAACTAAATACATAAGCTATTATTTAACGTTACGCGTTAATATTATAAACATAGTTTTAACCAATTTTCTATCCTAATATTTGTACGAAGTCATTAATTTTAGAAACAATTGTTCTCGTAACCGCCTTAACAACATTCTATGGGTGTATTCTATCTATGGTAGGTATACATTATCTCTGGGTATACCTAATATATTATGTACGAAGATTGACTAGCCGTTAACTTTATTTCAAAAACTACTTACTTAAAGTGTATAAATAAAAATTTACAACCGGAAACGTTTGGTGAATTAATTTTATATTAAACGTAAAAATATTAACGCTAAATATTTACTACCCTTTTGCTTATTCTGTCATAAGTTGTTACGTTATCATGGCTCCGCGTGAAAACGTCTTGAAACGTATTTTGACATTAGTTTGTTATTTTAAAGTTCAATAATTCATGTCAACTAATTTGTCACTGTTATTTAATGATGTTTTAACTTAACTAAATCCTTTTAAGGATGCCTATTTATTATTTGTACCGAAATAAACATTCCTTGGAGATTATTGTAATTTTCTTTACTGACTTTTCTTTCTAAATGTAATCATTAATTAATTATAAATATATTGGTTCTCAGATAACGAAAAACGATGAAATGCCGAATTTTATCTGCAAGTTATGCTACTATCAAGTGAAACATTTTCAGCAGTTTCAGACGCAAATAGTGCAGTCTGATAAAACACTGCAATGTTATCTGAAACAGCTACGCACTTAAATTGATAAACAAATCCAGCCGGAATATTCTATCGAGAAGCCTTTTGAAGATCATTTGATCGTGACTACTGATGCAGACATTACTGTAAAGCGTGAATCTTTAGAGAAATACGATGCGTTTGACATGGCTGACAAATTGAATTGGAAGGCATCCGAGAATTATAATGCAGCAAATAAAATTAAAGAGGAAATATCTATCAAATTCGAAATTGAAACAGTGGATGAAAGTTCATTATATCTTGCAGAATCTTCTGATGATACAATGGAAACTTTTTTTAATGATGATAGCCATGATATTAGCTTCGAAGACACAAAGATCGGTCTTGTTCACATTTTAACATCTGAAACCAAAAACGAAATACCATCGGATAAAAAGTCATTAACGGACCCTCCTATTGACATCGTCACACGGTCAAGTCATTTAAAAAATCACAAGCGTAAGAAAACATATAAGTAATGGAAAATATTATGTAAAATGTTAGTATGATATGTTTTTAATAATGTTTGTCATGTACAGGTAAACGTCGTTTTACGCCGGGGTTCCGTTCCAAGAAAAACCGGCGTAAAATGAACGCGAATATAATGGACGATATAAGGTTAGGTTCCTTGTCAAAATTCTAAGAACAATCTAACATGTTTATTTAATACATATCCTATACATATATGGAAAATAAATGTTGAATGCATTTAATAAATACCCACAATGCTAACATTTTCTCTATATTTTTGCTCCGGCTGTAAGTTATATGCTTTACACTTACAGCCGATGTATGTTGAGCAGATTGTTTTATTTTCTCAGCGTTTTTCATAATTGTTGTCACAGTGGACGGGGGTAAATTTAAAGCTCTTCAGACAACAGGTCGGGTTTGGCCGTCTTGAATGCGTTTAATGACGTCCATTTTTGTTTCCAGGCTTATTGTTTTTCGTGCTTTTTTCGCACAATGTATGGGTTCTGAATCACTTTTGTCGCCCATAATGAAACTACAAATTGAATATTCTTTTAATTTTAATTTTAATAATAATAAAATAAAAAATATAATCATACCTTTTTATTTTACTTAAAAACAAAACGAAAACTAACTCGAAAACAATTTCACACACACAATAGGTTGCTTGCGTACACAATAATAGAATAAAACGTATAAAAGTGTGTCTGCTATGTCGGCTTTTTCTGAAAGGCTTTTTGGATTTCAGCATTGAAAATTATGAGCTGGTCAGTTGTTGATCGATTGGATCTGAAACCACATTGGATATTATTTTAACATGTACAATTGAAGCGAACTAAAAACATTGTTTTTAATTTTATTTGAAACAGTGATTATAACAAAACATATTGATTATTGTTATGTTAATTTAAATTATTTTTTTATGCCTGTAAGCAGGCAACCATAATTACCTTTTTTATTCTTTGGCCTGCATACAGTAATTATTTGTCCTTTGTTTTCAAAGCTTATATAAACCTTATTTAATTAATTATTTAGTAAAAGGGTATTCTAAGGTCGCCTGACTAGCATTCCTTAATTTTAATACATTGAGTGTTGGGTCAGAAGTGCGAGAACCTTCCTTCCTGTAAAACGCTAATCCTGATTCAAATATTTTAATTTATAATCAGTTTATTGCCTTTTTTTTATTTCTATTTATTCTTTGGTAAATTTATTTAATTTTTTTGGTGATCTATTAATTTTCAATTAATTTTGTGTTTCGTTTTTTTTACTCATGTGAGTGTAACTCGTATGTCTTATTATTTCAAATAAATTGTTATTTTGTTAATTCGTATTTTTCTTTTGTCGATCTACGGGCGTTTAAATAATATTTATTTTTATTATTATACGCCACAAATGGTAGCAGAGCGTGTTTGCTTTTAAAAATTAAATTTTGTTTCTAGTAAACTTATATTTTTTTCTCTCGTTTCTTTTGAATATTAATCAAATTATAGATTATAAATTCAATTTCATTCGCGAAGTTATTGCGTAATCTTTCTCAATTGATACGCAATCAATAAGTTCACCTTTTATCCAGCTGGTTAATTTTTTTCTTGTCGTAAAAAAAAAAATCTATTTCATTAATCAAATTAAAATTTCGAACAATCATATTTACCTTCTCCTGCGGTATAATACGATCCATCGTTCAAAAGTTACTTAACCTACCATACGATGCCTACTACGAGATCTCAAGGAGACGAACCAGCATCAGCGCAATCGCAAGCCTTCCGAACATGGAACGCCTGGCTTCTTCGACTGATCAACATCCTTCTTCGTTGATTCAAGCTACTGCTGTTCACATGCAATTGACGGCAAGCATGCACGATCAAGTGACGGAATTGCGAAATTTGACTGAGACAATAACGAAGCATCTTATTGGTAATGAGTCACAATTCAAGCATGATGTGTCGAAGTTCACTTCCAAGGTCACCGTCTGCTGTGGAACCGAGCCAGAAAAACTTATCAACTTCTTGGAAGAAGTGCAGTCCTTAGTCGACTTGAAAATTGCTCCAGACGTGATGCTGCTTTCGGCGTTGTTGGATCGTCTCCAGGGCGAGCTTTCACCATGGTGGCCTGAAGCAGTATCCAAGTACCCCTCATGGCGCAGCATGAAGACTGAACTATTGAAGAAATTCGTTCCAGTGACAATAAGGTTGCAGCTGATAAATTCTTTAGCTAGACGCCACCAGCGAAGCGACGAGTCTTTTAGCGCATTCATACGCGATATTATACGCAAAGTCGACATACTGGAAGCCAATATTCCTCAAAAGGAACTCGTATGTCACATCTGGGCTTACGCCAACGTAAATACGTTAACAGATCTCAAGCACTTGATTGTGCCATCAACACTAGCCGAATTAATTAAGCTCGCTCAACGCATGGAAGAAGCTCAAACGTTGATAAATTTGGCTAAGCAGCGTGAAAGTAAAGACTCAGCCAACGCAAGTTCGTCTGCAAAGAACCTTTGTGCTTACTGTAAGCAAGCGGGGCATTCTATAAACGACTGTATGCGCCGACCAAGAAATAATAATTCGCCAAAAAACCAATAGAGATGCAATCCAAATCGGATTGCTACCTACACGAGATCACCGATGAAGACAACGTTAGATTACCAATAATTGACATCAAAATACAAGACTTATCATTTTGCTGTTTGATCGATTCTGGGGCCAGCAACAACTTCTGTGAAAAACAAGTCGCCGACCGATTGCTGTCTTCCGGTGTTGCCACAGCGAAGCCTACGAAAGTAATCACTCGACTTCCAGATAATCATTTAGCTTTGATTACGCAAGAAATTTCAACGATTATCAAAGTTTCCAATTTTACGTGGAAGCTCTCATTTCTTGTCTTACCTAATATGACATTTCCTTTTATCATTGGGTTTCCTTCTCTGAAAAAACTCAGAATCAATCTAAATTTCTCAAAATCCAATCTTTATTTTGAATTTAATCCGAAGATCAAAATTAATTTCAACCAACCTCCGCAAGAGACTAAGATAATCCTATCGTCAATGGTGGAACATCCATACGAACTCTCACCATGGCATGAACGACAACTGCAGGCGATTATGAAGCGTTTTGACTGCACCTTAACAAGTAAATTGGGGCGCGTTAAAGACTATCATTATAAAATTCAGCTTCGAGAACCGACTCCAGTGCATCAACCGCCTTACAGTTTAACTCCTCCCAAGGCGGCGGCAATGAAACAACATATCGAGAAGCTGCTGAGTCTGAATGTCATCGAGCCAAGTCTGTCGCCATATAGTAGTCCTTGCTTTCTCATTCCCAAAAAGGACGGAGGCCAGCGTCTAGTCGTTGATTACCGCAAAGTAAACCAACGAGTTCGTTACGATGCGTATCCAGTGCCGAGACCTGAGTCTATTTTCCAGTGTCTTAGCGGCGCCCAAGTTTTCTCGAAGTTGGACCTGAATATGGCCTATCACCAGCTGCCTCTCTCCGATGATTCGAAACCGATCACAGCGTTCACCACTACCTTTGGAACATACCAGTATCGTTATCTTCCGTTTGGACTATCTGTTTCTGCAGCGGCTCTAAGTCGCATCATGAATAATCTTTTTGGAGATCTTCGGTACAAGTTCGCAATCACGTATTTTGACGACCTATTAATTTATTCTGCAAGTTTAGAAGAGCACCTCAAGCATATTGAAGAAGTCTTAAAACGTCTTCATCAAGCAGGATTCACGGTGAATCCCGACAAGGCACATTTCTGCAAATCTCGTCTAAGGTGTCTTGGCTACGTAGTGTCTTCTCAAGGCTGCCACATTGATTCCGAGAAGGTTAAATCTATTCAAGCGCTTCCTCCGCCAGCTAATTTGAAGCAATTGAAGACCTTTCTGGGAATGACCGCTTATTTTTCGAGGTTCATTCAAAATTTCAGCGAAATAGCAGCTCCTCTAAACTTGCTTAAACGAAAAAACGTGAAGTTTCGTATGGAAAAGAATCAACTGGATGCGATCAATAAATTGAAAAATGCCTTGTCTACGGCTCCAGTACTCGAGTTTCCCGATTTTGAACAAAAATTCATCGTCCGTAGCGACTCATCGGATACTGCCTTGGGCGCCGTCCTCCTCCAGGAATTCACCGATGGACTCCATCCGATCGCCTTTGCTTCACGTTTGTTAACGCATGCGGAGAAGCGATATGCGGTTATGGAAAAGGAAGCGTTGGCTGTAATTTTCGCATTAGACAAGTTCCACGACTATTTAATGGGGAAAGAATTTCTGCTCCAAGTGGACAATGAAGCGCTAACCTGGATGGTTAGGCACCCTAAACAACTTGGAAAGGTTGGTCGCTGGGTGCTTAAGTTATCTAAATATCACTTTCAAGTTCAGCATATCCGAGGTCCATTGAACAGCGTAGCCGATGCTCTAAGTCGATTATACTCCACCGGTTCCGAAGCACCAAGCGAATCAGCAACAATGCATGATCTTAATGCTTTGCACGAAGTTCCTCAAAGTTTCATTTCAGTGAAGACTCACCAAGAAACTGACGCCGAAACACGCCTCATCTTAGAACGCATTCGTAGCGGCGAAGATGTGAAAGGGTACGTTGAGCGTGACGGTTTGTTGATGCGTCTCGTTGGGAAGAACCGACTGAAGAGGATCTTCATTCCTACAAGTGTTCGCAATATGATCATGTATTATTTCCACGATCTTGACGCGATGCATCCTGGAATCACTAAAGCGTACAGAGCGATCTCGAAACGTTTCTGGTGGCCACATCTTTTTCAAGAAGTTCGAGAATACATACGTTCCTGCGACCACTGCCAGACGGTAAAACCGGCTAATAGACGACTTGGCGCTCCTATGGCGTCAACGCTTCCTACGGCGGTTTATGACAAGGTCTACATTGATTATTGTGGACCATTACTTTCATCGTCGACTGGTAATCGTCAGGTCCTTGTGGTTCTTGACTCGTTCTCCAAGTGGATCGACGTGATTCCATGCCGAAGAGCAACTGCAGCCGTTACCGTCAGAAAACTCATCCAGCTCTGGTGTAAGTACGGGCCACCCAAGACAATCGTGTCGGACAATGCTACGATATTTCGCAGCGAATTATTCAAGCGCATGACCTTAGCTTGGGGAATCAAGCACATTTTTACGTCCCCGTACCAGCCGTCATCCAATATGGTGGAGAGGTCGATGCGTGATCTAAAAAGTTCATTGACCATTATGCTGCGAGCCTGTTCTGAGAATAACCATCGTGACTGGGATAAATATTTACCATTTTTTGCGTATTCCCATAATTCTAATCTGTCGGAAGCTACACAGCAGACTCCAGCAAGTATTTTCATTGGCCGCGAGCTACCTCGTCCATTAGACCGTCAATGGGATTTAGAGCGTTACATTGATCACGCCGCCGTCGCTTCACCAGAAGAAGTCACCCGAAAACTTCAGCAGGCTCACGATAAAGTAAAAGCTTTATATGATCTCCGCCAACCACCTGGACATCGTCTTCGCGTCGGGGACTTAGTCGTTCAACGTACCCATCAAATCGTTTCTCAGGGTGGTAACGAGGGACAGAAGTTCAAACCAGCCTGGAGCAGTCCCAGACGAATAATAAGATTCACCACTCCGACGTCATGCGTTATTGCAAATATGGAAGATCCAGACCAGCAATTCCGGGTTCACGTAAGCCAGCTCAAACCATATATCCATCGTCAAGAAGCCGCTAATGCGCTTCTTTAAGCGGGGGAGATTGAAGCGAACTAAAAACATTGTTTTTAATTTTATTTGAAACAGTGATTATAACAAAACATATTGATTATTGTTATGTTAATTTAAATTATTTTTTTATGCCTGTAAGCAGGCAACCATAATTACCTTTTTTATTCTTTGGCCTGCATACAGTAATTATTTGTCCTTTGTTTTCAAAGCTTATATAAACCTTATTTAATTAATTATTTAGTAAAAGGGTATTCTAAGGTCGCCTGACTAGCATTCCTTAATTTTAATAAATTGAGTGTTGGGTCAGAAGTGCGAGAACCATCCTTCCTTTAAAACGCTAATCCTGATTCAAATATTTTAATTTATAATCAGTTTTTTGCCTTTTTTTTATTTCTATTTATTCTTTGGTAAATTTATTTAATTTTTTTGGTGATCTATTAATTTTCAATTAATTTTGTGTTTCGTTTTTTTTACTCATGTGAGTGTAACTCGTATGTCTTATTATTTCAAATAAATTGTTATTTTGTTAATTCGTATTTTTCTTCTGTCGATCTACGGGCGTTTAAATAATATTTATTTTTATTATTAAACGCCACACAATGTACAACCTATGTTTATCCGACACGTTCAACACACGGTATGTAGTGACGTTATATATACTGTTTTATAAAATGTTTCATTTCAGATAAAAAGCGTAGCTTTAATAATAGTGTACACTTGATTTTAAAGTGAGGAAAGAATATTTGTAATAAAGGTAAATTAATTCACATTTTAGTGCTAATAAAACCTGACTGAACACAAAGTGAACAATGTTTAAGTTAATATAAAGAGTTTAAAATAGCTTATTTTGGTTTGAATACACACCAATATCTTTCGGCAATATCAGAAGGCAATGGATTCAAGCGATCGTTTAATTTTTTTACCAATTTGCTGAAAGTTTTTTTCGGAAGGTTTATGTGAAGCGACAGATTTTTTAATGATGCGTAACATTTTTTCCCAATAAATAAAAAAAAAATTTATGAACTATTTGACCAAAAATATAGACTAAAAATCGTAGACTAAAATGAAAACGACAAAGCATAACAAATTATAAAACAGTAAGTTAACACATCATAAATAATTTATGATGCCTGAAGAAAGAATAATAATAAATTCTGAAACGTCGCAATAAATAAAAAATTAGTACCTATTGACTTATTGATCCTAAGTCCTCGAACAATTATCCATCTATTTAATAAATGCTATTTCTGAAATTTTTCTTCGTCGCCTAATATTCTTTAAATAACTAAACTCTAACATGGCTGAACATAAACTAGCTTTAATAAATTAATTATAATGTACATTAAAGTATACATTATAATGATATAAATAAACGCATTATGTCAGTGAACACACACAGTGTAAAATCTGATATCAATCTGACGTTTGCATAGTAAAAATTTAACTAGGACATACTCTTTGAAAAACCAAAAATTTACACGTACTGGTGGGAATCTATATCAGCATGGTCAGTTTAATTAGCATATTTTATTGATGTAATTTGAATGTCCACATACCGGTGAGCAATAGTATCAATTTAACGATTGCGAAGTTTTGGATTCGATCAACTTGCTTTTAAAACTTACGAACCCAAATACGGGTGGAAAACCATAAATGTGACAAATTGAATACCCAGCGTCCATTTTCTTTAAATTCTTACTATGCAATAATTGATGCAGTTTAAAAAAACGTGCGTCCATTTAGAAATCGACGATATTGTGCGAAATGCAACAAATATTAAAATATTACGCAACATTGTCTTTCAAACCGCTTTTCATTGACTTAATTTTCTAGTATAATATATACAAACTACAAACGTTCAATATATTCTACAAACAAACGATAATATTTTTCAATATTGCAAGGGCCTCTTTAGACCTGCAGTTTATATATTATTTATAAGTAAATATGACGTAGTTTAATAAGTATGTAGTGTATCAGTTTCTTCAGTAGCCCTTAAATTAAAATAATTTTTCGAGCCTATGTGCATTTTTCCAAATAAATGTATTTAGTAGTGTCAATTTTGACGAACAAGTTAAGAAACACGATTTGCTTGGTAACATTCATGTGCAGCGTTTGGCCGACGAAGGGGCAGCTATTACACCTATTGCGTGTACGAGAGAGCAAGTGTTTCACGGCGTGCTTTTTCAGATCTATAGTTTACTGTTTAACCATGTATAGGTGAATACGACGTAATTTAATGTGTGTGTGGTTATAGTTATTTCATTTACTTATAAAAGTAAATCGTTGATATTTAAATTATAATTTGGGGCAGTTATGGTCTAGTGGTTAGCGTACTGGCTTCTCGACCTAACTGTCGTGGGTTCGAATCCCACCTCTGCTCATGGATGTTTTGTGATGTCGATATTTTGACCCAGCTATATTTTCGTATTCTACTGGCCATATACCAAGAGGTAGTGCCACAAAAAGGGTATTCTCTTGTATATGTGCATATGCTCTATATATGTGGACATATACAATTGGATATTCTTTTTAATAAAAAAAAAAAAAAAAAAAAAAAAAAAAAATTATAATTTATATCTGTAATAAAAAAAACAGTGCGAAAGGAGATTATAAATTTAAAAAATCTATAAGCAAGAATAATTCATAATAGCTGCATACAACCCAAAGAATTGCAGCGTGTGCTACCGTTCTAGGAAGTAAACATTCGAAACTGCAAACAGTGTTTCTGTAGAAGTTAGTATTGTAAATATAATCAATTTAAAAATTAGAAAATGTGGGCAATTAATTTTTGAAAAGTGTAAAAACTGTGATGCAGATTTGTAAAAGAAACATGTGTATTTAAACAATTATTATAAAGACTTTTATGATTAAGATCTAACTGTACTTTACAAGTCAATATTGTTAATAAAATTTAAAAGTGAAAAAATAACATGAACAATTCATCTCAATACTGTAAACATTGTGGTGCCAGTTCATTAAAGAAACTTGTGAAATTAAACAATGATAAAAATTGCGCGAGGACTAAAAGAACAAACAATAATATTCTATCCAAATAACAATTGATAGAGGTTTAAAAGAAACACGATTAAGTGAAATTAAATGTATGTATTGTTGATCAATGTATTAAAATCATAGTTTTTGACGGCATGATACATTTTTTTCTCTTTAACTGGAAATCTGTTTCCCAGCTCAGAGTAAAACTGTAGTTATTTTTCCATTAATTATATAAACTTACTGCCGAATTTTTAATATAATGTGTCCTACATTTCTGACGTGAAAGAAAAGTAAAAATTACGTATTCCCAAACTGTTGGCATGGATACGACATTTGGATTGTTTGATAACCTGTCTATTAGCAAAGTTGATTACAAACAGACTCATTTTATTAGATTTATTTACATATAAAAATAAACAGTTGATATTTAAATTATGATTTATATCTGCAATTAAAAAACAGTGCGAAAGAACATTAGAAATTTAAAAAATGTATAAGTAAGAATAATTCATAACAGTTGCATACATATCAGCCAATGCATTGAAACGTGTGCTACCGTTCTAGCAAGTAAAAATTCAAAATTGTTTGACAACGCTTCTGTAGGAGTTAGTATTATAAATATAATTTTAAAATTAAAAAATATGAATAAATCATTTGTAATCTGTAGAAATGGTGATGCTGATTTGTAAAAAAAACATGTGTACTTAAACAATTACAACTGAGATCTTTGTGTTTAAGATCTAACCGTACTTCTTTACAAGTTATTATTGTTAATATAAAAATGAAAAACATAACATGAACAATTCACCTCAATATTGTATAAATTGTGGTATCAGTTCGTTAAAGAAACTTGTGTAATTAAACACTGATAAAGAGACTATAATGTCTAAAATCGGAAAGCTCAATGAACGTAGGAATTTATTGTATAAATTGTTGAATATAATATTTTCCAAACAAACGATTTATATTGTACAATATTAAGTATAATTCTAAATACTGTAATGTTTAAGTGCTTCTTCAGACCTGTAGTTTAATCATGGTAATGTGATTTTTATTCTGCCTCTGTATAGGTGAATACGTCGTAGTTTAATAAGTATGTAACTATAGTTATTTCATTTACTCACAAAAAGCAAATCGTTGATATTTAAATTATGATTTATATCTGCAATAAAAAACAGTGCGAAAGGACAGTAAAAATTTAAAAAATCTATAAGCAAAAATAATTTATAATATCTGCATACATCTCAAAGAATTGCGGCGTGTGCACCCGTTCTAGCAAGTAAAAATTCGAAAATGCTTGACAACGCTTCTGTAGAAGTTAGTATTATAAATATAATTAAAAAATATGAATAATTCATTTGAAAACTGTAAAAACTGTGATGCTGATTTGTAAAACAAATATGTGTATTTAAACAATTATAACTGGGATTTTTGTGTTTCAGATCTAACCGTACTTCTTTACAAGTTAATATCGTTAATATAAAAGTGAAAAAAATAACATGAATAATTCATCTGAAAACTGTAAAAATTGTGGTGTCAGTTCGTTAAAGAAACTTGTGTAATTAAACAATGACAAAAATGGCGCGGGGACTAAAAGAACAAACAATAACATTCTATCCAATTAACAATTGATAGGGGCTTAAAAGAAACACGATTAAGTGAAATTAAATGTATATATTGTTGATCAATGTATTAAAATCAAAGTTTTTGACGCCATGATACATTTTTTCTTCTTTAGCTGGAAATCTGTTTCCAAGTTCAGAATAAAATTATAGTTATCTAAACTTACTGCCGAATTTTTAATATAATGTGTCCTATTTTTCTGGCGTGAAAGAAAAATAAAAATTTCCTATTCCCGAACTGTTGGCATGGATATGACATTTGGATTGTTTGAGAACCTGTGTCTATTAGCAAAGTTGATTTTAAATAGACTTTTTTATTAGATCGAAACCTCGAATAATTGTTAAATTTGTGTTAAACTTGCACTGCCTAATAAATACTAATATGCATTATTAAACGTTATAAAAAATAAATTAGACGCCTAATTTTGTAAAACAGAACCAACAAAAATAATAATTTTGGTTTGATAGACGAAGAATATGTAACAATATGAGTAATATGACGAATTTAAGCATAATTCTTGTAACCATATAATATAGTATACAAATATTCGAAAAAATTAACCAGAAATAAAATTAATTGTGATAGTGTTAAAACTCAGGGGCGTAGCTACCGCCGTATATGCCGTATCAATTATACGGGGCCCCCGGGCCACGGGGGCCTCCAACATGCGTAAGCACAAATTAATAAAAACTTCCCAATTTTTTTTTATTTCAGAAATGACAAAAGTCAAAAAAAGCAATTTCTTTTTTTCCCGCGTAAAGCGTGCGTTCAAAAGTTGGCAACACCCTATATCGGTTATCGCGAGCTGCGGGATTTCCCCGTTTAAGTCATTTACTTCAACGGGGGAAGGGCCCCCAAACTAATTTTTATACGGGGCCCCGCCAAGGCATGCTACGCTTCTGTTAAAACTAATAAAATATACTAATTATAAAGATTTATAAATGTTCTCAGTTCATGCCAAGGCAATTATTTCTGAGTCTCGCCAAGTATCTTGACCTTCTACCGTAATAACGTGGAAATAGAGGATAGAGTAGAATCAAAATTATTTTTTTAAATTTATTTCGTACAGTCTTAATAAATCCTAAAGTACAGAGTCAGTACTACCTACCAAATCACTTTGAATTTTTGTTACCCCGAAATTATAAATAGTTTCGAGCTCATATGAATTTTTGGGAATAAATATATTTTTACAGTGTGAATTTGACAAACAAGCAATAGACACGATTTTCTTGGCAACATTTGGCGTATGATTTGACTGACAAAGAGGCAGTCATCGCACCCATCGTGTGTGAGAGAGAGTTGGCGTTTGTCACTAGACTCGCGATTTTGAAAATGCACCGATAACGAGATAAATGTGTGACCGTTAATTTTGATGTGACAATAAAATCGATTGTTGAAGACTGCTTGGGACAGCTATTGTTGATTTGATTATTGTTTTGGAGTTATTTTGTGACGATTGTCAATTTTTGATCGCTTGAATGGCGATAATTTTTTTGGATATTGAATTTTATTCTTGTTGTCTAGGACTTAGGTTATTGCTATTCTTGCCTGTTTTAGTTGTTGGTAGTAGAATGGCGTTCTGATCGCCAAATAAGAATTAATAAAGAACGTTCGATCTGTGCGTGGAATCATGAGATTATAATTATCTCTATTCATTTCTTACTTGTGTTTTTTTGATTCCTTACCAATGGTAAATTTTGCCTTATTTTCTCGACAAAAGCCATATCCGAACATCTGGATCGGAAATTGTAGAATTCTAGAAAGAAAGCAATAATTGTTTTTAGTATGCTCAGTGGCGTCCCATTTATATATTTTGCGTGTTGAAATTGTTTGTTATTGACTTTTTTTTCCTTTTTGTCCTTGGTAATTAATATAAAAATGATTTGGAAAAAAGACTTTTTAAGTAAACACTTTGTTGTGTATCCGCCTTTTCTTTTAGAATAATAAATAATTATATAATGAATTAACTATTATGCTAATAATATTGTAAAGGTCTTTTTGATAGAAATTTTTGTTTTAAGTAAAAATTAAGAAATTCTCTTTTAGTTCAATTTTTGCATTCATAAAATAAATAAAACGGCTGCGAGCTAAATTATAATTAAAATACTTTTTGTAACAAAATTGTATTTATTTTCTTTAATTATTTTTCACGAAAAAATCTGTTTAATTTCGACAATTTTCATTAATAATAATAATAATAATAATAAATTTTTATTTCTTTTGTTTTCAATACAATATAAATCAGTACAATATAAATCTTGAAATATTTTCCCCCTCACTAGGTAATCATATTACCTGTCTCGAGGGGAAACAGTTTTTTTAGTACCAACGTGGCTTGTAAGCTGATTTTTATTTAAATGCTATTTTAATCAATTGATCATTATGTGTATGTGTTTGTGTGTGTTGGTTAATTTATTTACAAAACTACATAAAAAACAACAGGTTATGGGCCCAGGCCATTATTAAAAGTTAAAAATATTTGTGAAGATTTAAAAACTGCAGAAAACTTGAGGAACCAAAAATGTCGGAAGCAAAAATTTATCACATTCATCGGTTTAATGGAGAAAATTATCATCTCTGGCGTGGACAAATGGAAATATATATGACAGAAAACAAGCTTAAGCCGTATATTTGTGGAACAATTTCGAGACCTGCAGAAAACGGACAAGCACGGGATGAAAAGGACGCTGAAACTCAGGCGTTCCTGATGCGTGGTCTTGAATTGGAGCAACTAAAATACTTATCAGATTGCACAACCGCTGCTCAGATGTGGTCAAGACTTAAGACTGTACATTCTGAAAAAAGCGACCAATCAATACAGGTGTTATTAGATCGTTTTATAAACTGCAAGATGGATGAAGGCGAGAAGATGGCTGATCATGTAGCAAAAATCGTATCACTTGCACAAAGATTGAAGGACATGAATCTAGAACAAAAGGAGCGAATGATAATAGCAAAAATTTTGGGAAGTTTGCCGTCCAAGTTTGACAATGTTAGAACCGCATGGTATGCTGTACCCAGAGGTGATCAGACGGTTGAAAAATTAACCGATCACCTTGTGAACGAGGAAGCTCTATTAAATGCAAGATCTACGGACAGAACTGAACGAGAGTCAGAGGCAGCGCTTACTGCTAAAGCATCTGGAAACAGATTAAAGCGATTAGGCAAATGCAATTACTGCGGAATACCTGGTCATTGGGCAAGAGAATGTCGCAAGAAACAGCGGGACGGACAAGGCAGCAACAATAATCAGTCGCTAGTAGCTCAAGGATCGCAGTCTACAAGTGAGGCAGAAGAGTCATCAAGTCGACCTTACGGACAGAGCTAAACTTCTAATAGCTGAAAATTCTAGGTTGTTCGCTGTTAACACAAGCAATGCCTGGTATGCTGATTCAGGAGCAACTGAGCATAAGTCGTTTAAAAGAGAATGGTTCAAAAAATTTCATACCTTATTCTGGACAAACATACACGGTCAAAATTGGTGATGGAACCCTGATTGACGCCAAAGGGAGAGGCGACATAGATGTTCAAACCGAAAACAGAGGAGGCACAATTATAACGCATACAATTACCGACGTTCTTTATGTTCCGAAAATAGAAAAGAATTTAATATCAATAAGCAAATCAACAAAAAAGGGTCTCACTGTCATATTCGAAGAAGGTGGAAATCGAGTAAGATTTGAAAAGATGGGTGAAGTTATTGTTGATGGGATAAAGAAAAATAATCTGTACCAACTCAACTTGAGATCAGTGAAGATAGCAGAATTGAATATTGCTGAAGATTCACTGATGACATGGCATGAACGTCTAGGACATGTAAATTTCAAGACTCTAAGAATAATGCAACAAAACAAAGTAATTGAAGATCTCAAGGTTACGAATATGATTAGCAAAGATCCTTTTTGTGAAGGATGTGTTTTTGGTAAACAACACCGTAGATCATTTCCACAGCAAGGTGCAAGGCGTTCATTGGTACCTGGTGAGATTTTTCATGCCGATTTATGTGGAAAGATGAGTTCGTCATCAATTGGTGGAGCAAATTATTTTTTCTTACTAAAAGATGATTTCTCAAGATATTGCTATGTTTATTTTTTGAAGAACAAAACCGATGTTCTAGAAAATCTCAAGCAATTTTATACTGAAGTGTTGGCAAGCGGGCATCATTTCAGGTGATTAAGAACTGACGGGGGAAAAGAATTTTGTAACAATGATGCAAATACATTTCTGTTGTCCAAAGGCATTAAACACGAGGTGACTACCCCAAGATCACCAGAGCAGAACGGCTATATTGAACGTCAAAATCGTACAGTTGTTGAAGCGGCCAAGTCGATGCTTCATGCAAGAAGTCTACCTATTTATTTGTGGGCTGAAGTAGTAAATACTGCTGTGTATTTGAAAAACCGAATAGCGTCGGACACTCTTGGAGGAATCACACCATTTGAAAAGTGGCATGGCTACAAACCTTCCGTAGCACATCTTAAAGTACTTGGATGCGACTGCTACGTCCATATGCCTAAAGATAAACGTACTAAATGGGAAGCAAATTCAATTAAATGCCAAATGATTGGATACTCTGAAGGAAACAAAGCGTATATGGTTTATGATCCGATAAATAGAAAATTTCAATAAGAAGAGATGCAATTTTTCATGAAAATATGAACATAACGCCTCACGAAGTGATAGACACAATAAAAGGAGAAGCGAATGACTCAATGATTTTACAAGTCCCCGATGACAATAAAATAAATCGAGAGGTGGAATCAGTTGATGTTATACAAGACGATATAAAGCGAAGAAATCCACGTTTGCCAATTCCAAGAGACCCGTATCCGAAAAGAAAAAGTCCGAATCAGAGTGAAGATGAAGAACAACGTCAAGCAACAATTGCTGAAGTGTACATGGCGCAGATCGAGCCATCAACTCTTGAAGAAGCAATGCAATCAGAAGATTCTTCAAAATGGTTGGATGCAATCAACGCTGAACTAAATTCGTTAAAAACAAATAACACATGGATTATGGTCCCTAGACCAACAAACAAAAATATAATTTCGAACCGTTGGATTTTCCGAAAGAAATTTAAAGCAAACGAACAGATCGACAAATATAAAGCAAGATTTGTTGTTAGAGGTTTTTCACAACAACCAGGAATCGATTTTAAGGAAACTTTTGCTCCTGTGGTCAAGTATGACTCCGTTCGAACACTCTTGGCTATAGCAGCAGCTCAAAATATGGAACTTCTTCAGTTTGATGTTAAAACAGCGTTTCTTCATGGAGAATTGACAGAAGAAATATACATGGAACAGCCATATGGTTTTGAAAAAGATGATGCGGTAGGCCAATTAAAGAAAGGATTATATGGACTGAAGCAAGCTTCAAGGTTATGGAACAAACGAATAGTAGACTATCTGTTCGAATACGGACTACAACAATCAAAAGCGGATCCATGTATATTTTATCGAACATCAAAAGATCAACACACTAAACTGTATTTAGCACTATATGTAGACGATGGTCTATTATGCAGCAGCAACATGAATGAAATGAGAGAGCTATTAAATCATTTACACAGAGAATTTGATATTACAAGTTCAAAGGCTGAATATTTTGTTGGGATGCAAATTGAAAAAGGTGAAGATGGAAGAAATATCAAGATTCATCAAAATATATATGCGGAACAAGTTCTAAGAAAGTTCAGACAATTTGACTGTCATCCTGTTTCTACTCCTGCGGACGCAAGCATAAAATTTTCCAGTCATTGTCAAGACAATAATGAAAATAGAAAATATCCATATCGAGAAGCGATAGGATCATTCATGTATTTGATGACCTGTACTCGACCTGACATCGGATATATCGTAGGAATACTAAGTCGGTATATGGAAAATCCACAACAAATCCACTGGAATGGCGTCAAACGCGTCTTTAAATACCTACGTGGTACCACAACGCACGGGTTAACTTACGGCACAAGAACAAAGGACACTGAACTACTTGCATATTGTGATGCAGATTGGGCAGGTGATATTGATACAAGGCGAAGCACTACTGGGTGGATTTGTCTTCTAAATCATGGCCCGATTGCATGGAGTTCTAGGAAACAAACAGTAACCGCCACGTCGACTACAGAAGCCGAGTTCATGGCACTGTGCTCAGCAACCAAAGAAGTAGTTTGGTTAAGACGGTTATTAGCAGAATTGGGGTATAAGCAGTCAAAACCGACATCTGTAAAATGTGACAACCAAAGAGCGATTACCATTGTTAAAAATCCAGAGTCGATCAAAAGAACCAAACACATTGACACTCAGTTTTTCTACACAAGTGATATGGTGAAAAGCGATGAGATCGATGTTCAGTATGTATCAACAAATGATCAACTTGCAGATACATTGACGAAGCCTCTTGCTAAAGAAAAATTTCAGTGCATCAAAAGTAAATTTAGAATGTTGTGAAAATGCGAAAGGGAGTGTTGTGTATCCGCCTTTTCTTTTAGAATAATAAATAATTATATAATGAATTAACTATTATGCTAATAACATTGTAAAGGTCTTTTTGATAGAAATTTTTGTTTTAAGTAAAATTTAAGAAATTCTCATTCAGTTCAATTTTTGCATTCATAAAATAAATAAAACGGCTGCGAGCTAAATTATAATTAAAATATTTTTGTAACAAAATTGTATTTATTTTCTTTAATTATTTCTACGAATAAAATCTGTTTAATTTCGACAATTTTCATTATTAATTTATTTACAAAACTACATAAAAAACAACAGGTACTTTATATATCGTTAATTTATATTTTTGCAATAATGTATTTTGAGTCTGAACATTTTGCCTGCAAACGTTTAAACATTAAGGAAAAACACGGGAATTTCAGAAAGTAACAGCAAATTGCGCACTTTGAGTGACCGTTTAACTGTACATAGTTTTTGGAATACACAAATAA